>OX463230.1:72586797-75436372 GCA_949820135.1 Sylvilagus floridanus
GGGAAAGCAGTGGAAGATGGACCAAGTGCTTGGGCCCCTGTACCCATGTGAGAGAACCCAGCGAAGCTCCTGGCACTTGCCTTTGGATCTGCCCAGCTGTGATTGTTGCAGCTATTTGGGGAATAAACCAGAGGATAGAAGACCTCTCTCTGTCTCTCTCTCCCTCTGTCTGTAATTCTGCCTTCTCAAATAAGTAAATACATCTTTAAAAAATTTAAACAAATCTTGGGTTTTACCAGTCTTTCCTCCAAAGTCCATTTTCTTTAAAGGCCATTCCAATTTGAAATTCACAGTGGAGCAGTGGTGTCTTTTCTCCAATCAGCATATCCCCTCCCTTGGCTGTCGGCTCTAGCAGCACTGTCCACAGTTAATGGCCAATGAGCTGTGGAGTAAGGGACAAAAAATGGTTGCTGGACAAACACAATGGATGACCGTCCAAGGCATCCCCTGACTCGTGTGAACCTGTGTGAGCTCTACCCAGAAGTGACCCCCATCCTCAACTGACCTTGTCCTGAAAGGTGCTCTCTTCTGTGTCATGTGACAAAGATGACCTCCTCCTCATATTGGGTTCTGATTGAGGGCACTGCTTTGAAGAACAAAAGCTCCCTGCCCGTGGTCCTAAACCCTGGTCCGTGGGGGACCTCCGTGCTGGTCTCATCTGTCACACTGCATCATCTCTATCCCTCTGCTCCTGAGCAATTGGGCCTCATGTCTAAAAGCAGCAGCCTAGAGTGACACCATCTGTCAGATCAGCAAACCATGGAAGCTTCGGGCTGGGATGCAGAAGGGCATCAAATACAAAACTCTCTTGAAACCTAGGTAGTTGGAGGATTTTTGTTCTGGGGCCTGCACAGCAAAGCTACCTCAAAGGCCATTCAGCTTCTGACCTTAGCTTACGGCTGCTAAGGTCTGCTCCTTCTATCTGACGTCATGGCAGTGCCCCCAGCCTTATGGGGGAGTGTGATGAGCCTTGCCAGATGGGCATCGCTTGCTAAATTTCTCACCCTTGTAGGCTGACGATTCAAACACTCCATGATCTGTCCTGCCTCTGTGTCTCTGCCTGTTTTCTTTCCTTTTAGCCCAAGTCCCTACTCCAAGTCCTTGACCTAGTAACACTCACCAATCTAGCTGAGCACTCCCCCCTGGGTACCAAAACTCACCTACCTCCCACTTGTCAACCTTCTCAGCCTTTTGGCTGGGGTTAAGTGTAGTCTCGCTTGTCCTCTAGGGCCTCTCCAACATGTTAATCCATCTCTTGTGGGATCACATTGATGACTTCCTCTCCTTTGTTCATCCTTTCCCCCTCTCCTCTTCAGTTCAGGTAGATCCTCTGTGTACTCTCATCACAGCATTTATCCCATAGGTTGTCCTTGTTTTCTTGGCCAGTCTCCTTTTCCATCTTATTAATTCCTGAAAAGGGACAAAAAAGTGGTACCTTATTTATTTCTGCATGCAGCATCTAGTGCCTCCATCTGCATACAGTAGGCTTTCAAAAACAATGTACTAAATGGATAAATGCATGATGGATCTTAATGGATTTTGCAAATGACATCCTGGTGAAGGACTGGCTGAAAAGATATTCCTGGGACTGGGAAAACAACCAGAACCATTTAGTGTGATTGTAATTTTGACCTGACCTCAAGGCTGTAGACTAAGCAAATAGAAGATGAAATATCAAATATTGGATTTAGGAAATGGTAGCTTTCTCAATGTTTAAAGTTTTAAAAATCCCATGCAATTTTACCCACACAGGAAAAAAAAAAGTGTTGCCATGAGAGAACTGTGAATTTTATCTTGTCTCCAGGGCAACAAATTGAGTAATTTTACAGAGAGGAGGAAAGAAATTGAGAGAGAATCTCACAGAGCGAATGCAATGTTCCACTCCAAAGTCATTAACAAAGCAAAACAAACTTCCCCAGAACAGAAGAGCAGGTTTGGAAACCAAAATGAAAGGACCGGAGTAGTGGATTCCCCGTGCAGAATCTTCTCTTAGTGAAGGCAGAGAAGAAGGTGGCGAGACAATGGGAATTTTAGGAGCGTTCAACTCTGTTGAGACACAACAATGCAGTCTTTCTGGTGTTTACAGCAAGGAAGAAACATCTGGTGGGAATGGGATACATAAGCCATCTCCCAAGGCCAGTTGGGAGACATGATTAGCCCTGCGTGGCGCGTGGAGGAGCAAGGTCACAGGCGAACAGCTGCCCCGCAGTCCTGCGCCTCACGCGCGCCATTGTTTTCTGGCCTGGCGTGTTCTCATTGCAGCCCCGTCAGGAGCCAATTTCAGGTCTGTTTTTCAGTATGGATGTTTGCCTCCTGATTCTGGCATTCTGCAACTCCGTTCGTTGTCATGGGGACAACTATTTAGATAATGCATCCAAACAGGGCCTGGTTAAGTAGGTATAACAGGACCCAAAGTAGTATCCACGGCATGATGTGACCACCCCCCAGGCAGGCACATTGTGGCCCTGCTTGGGCAGTGGCCATGGCAGGTGGTCACAGGACTTCTCCAACCCAGCTCCGCTCATTCCTTTCTCTGTCCATCTTCTCAGAATATTGCGCCCACTTCTTCATACGTGGCTGTGTTGTGTGCCTTCACAGAGGTACCTTCAACCCTCCGGTATCAGGGTCCTCCTGCAGTGCCTGGGCTCCCCACATCTGGTTGGGATGCTTCCCACGATGGACCATAGTGGCTGTCTCCATTTCTGTGGACTTTCAAGTTTAGCACGCAGACAATGTGAGCTTCTTACTCACTGTCCATGGCACTGATTGCGAGGTGTTTAACTGCCTTAGGCAGTTCCACTTGCAGGAGTGCCCACATTTCTGAGTCTAGCAGTTAGAAGACCAGCACATCAAGTCATGGAGGAGTTGAACAGGTGCAAGCCAAGAGCCAAGGGAAGGCACATACATCACTGGGTAAGTTAGTTAGCCCCAAAGGATGCGTGCCTGTAACGAATGTGAAGCCCTTCTCAGGGTCTCATCCCTCTCCCTATGTGAAATAAAGCAATCTGCAGAGACCTGGAGGTAGTTGGTCCCATTCAACAGAGAACAACATCTAATAAGACAGTATTTTGAGATCATTTAGCACTCCCCTGAACGATATTAGAGGCAAAAGTATTGCATGTTGAAAGGCCTTGCTGTTTCCTTGAGGTACAAAAATTGGTGTTCAGAACAACACTCACCTGTTGTCAGGAAAGCTAATTATACAGATACTCCTTGACTTATAATGAGGTTATGTCCTAATAAAACCAACCATAAGTTGAAAATATCATAAATCAGAAATGCTAGTACATCCAACCTACTGAACATCACAGCAGAGCAGCCCAGGACCCTGCAGGGTTGGCTGTCCATCCTTCTGATTGTATGGCTTGCTGGGAGCTGCTGTGTGATTGTAATTTTGACTTGACCTCAAGGCTGTAGACTAAGCAAATAGAAGATGAAATATCAAATATTGGATTTAGGAAATGGTAGCTTTCTCAATGTTTAAAGTTTTAAAAATCCCATGCAATTGTGAAAGCCTATCATAGCTCTTATCACTATCCCAGGGAAAGAGCCAAATTAAAAATTCAAGGTATGGTTTCTCTTGAATGAGTATCACATTTTCACCATTGTGAAGTCTAAAAATTGTAATTAAACCATTACAATTTGACGACAATCTGTATATGTGTGTTTAGCCCCACAAAAGCTGGGGCTGTACCAGGCCAAAGCTAGGAGCCAGGAGCCAGAAACTTCTTCTGGGTTTCCCACATGGGCATGTGGGACCCAAGGACCTGGGCCATCCTTCACTGCTGTCCTACGCATATGTGCAGGGAGCTGGGTTGGAAATGGAGCAGCCAGGACTTGAACTGGCATCCACATGGCTGGCATCCATGCCAGCATTGCAGGCAGAGGCCCAACCCACTATGCCACAGTGTCAGCCCCTCCCTAGGGTCTTGACCCCTCCGTCTCTCTGTCCTGTGAGAGCTGGGTGAGTTTAAGGAAGAATTAGAAAAGGAGGTCGTTTGTCTTCAGTCTGGCCCAGCCCTGGCCAGTGCGGTCATTTGGGGAGTGAATCAGTAGATGGAAGATCTCCCCCCCCCCCCGCCCACCCTGTCTCTCTTTTTCTCTCCCCCTTTCAAATAACTAACTAAATCTTAAAAAAAAAAAAAAAAAGAAAAGGAGGAGGTTGCTTTTCCAAAGTTCATTAGGAGCAATATTAATTACGTTAGAAATGGTTATCATTCAGCGAGCTTTGACTTAGGACATTCTAAGAAGCCCACATCTCGTATCTCAAGCACCCCACGGTAGCCCTGTGCACAACAATCTTCTCCCTGCTCTGTTTCACAGAGACAGCACTGAGACATTGAGCACAGTCACACAGTCCTAGAGGCTGTGCGTTCTGCAGCGGCACCACCCCCTGGGATGGACTGGTTGACAGCAGAATCAGGAGATGAGTAAACACAACCTCTGTGCTGGAATATACACCTGCCAGCCCCTGTTCAGGGCTGAGGCCGGCACACGGGACAAGCTGCAAGTGTAACTGACACCTGGATGTCAGCCAAGCTGAGAACAGGCAGAGACTTGACTCTTCTGCTAGATGGCCACATTCTTAGAGTAGTCCCATTTTTTTTTTTTTTTGCTTTCTAGTTGGATAAAGATAAAAGGCCTCTTGATTTAGTATCACAGGTTTTAGGGACAAAGTAAGGCCCGTTAAGTAACCCAAGGCCCTTGGAGCCAGTGCACAGGACACATGGAGCAAGATGCCACTTCAGTATTCCGCAGTAACTGCTGGCCCAGCCTCTCTCTAGTGCATGACAGTCTCTCCTTCCTCATCTTGGTGAATATCTACCCAACAGTCGCTGAGAGGTTCAGTACACTGGCTACCCCACAGCCTAGACCTGCCAGTCACTCCACGGCTCCTATTCATAGCTGTTGCTTCTTGTTGGATGGCCCACACGCCGTGCTCACACCACAGGAAGGGGTGGTGGCGTGCATGGGTGGAGATATGTAAGGAAGGAGGGAGAACGTTTTACTGCCTAGATAAGCAGTATGGCAGGTGGGAAGTTGCACTGACAGGGGCTCAGTCTTGGCTTGTCACTGGGTTTCTTTGGACAAGTTGCTCCACCTGTCCAAACTCCAGCTTCCTCCCTTACAAAGTATCACCACTGCATTACAATTTGTTGTCTGGATTAATTTAAGGTGCCAACCATAATAACGTTCAATAAGATTAGCTTTTTCCCTCAGATACTGAGGGCTGTGTGCTTTCAAACCTAAAGAAATACCTCTGCTAGAGTGAGTAGATGACATTTATTTATTTATGTATTTATTTTTGACAGCTACAGTTAGACAGCGAGAGAGAGAGAGACAGAGAGAAAAGTCTTCGTGCTGTTGGTTCACCCCCCCAAATGGCTGCCACGGCCAGAGCTGCGCCGATCCGAAGCCAGGAGCCAGGTGCTTCTCCTGGTCTCCCATGCGGGTGCAGGGCCCCAGCACTTGGGCCATCCTCCACTGCCTTCCCAGGCCACAGCAGAGAGCTGGACTGGAAGAGGAGCAACCGGGACTAGAACCTGGCGCCCATATGGGATGCTGGCGCCGCAGGTGGAGGATTTATCTAGTGAGCCATAGCACCGGCCCAGA
Source organism: Sylvilagus floridanus (assembly GCA_949820135.1). NCBI lineage: Eukaryota > Metazoa > Chordata > Mammalia > Lagomorpha > Leporidae > Sylvilagus > Sylvilagus floridanus. The sequence goes on from OX463230.1 coordinate 72,592,411, forward strand.
TGTCATCTTTCATAAGTGGGCCTACTGTTTGCCTATGCAAATCTTCTTAAACCTGAGATGTCTTCATGCTTTTGGGTACAGAACAAAAACTAGGCCAGAAAAGAAGAGAAGCTGGGCTTTAAGGAAAATCATGGAACAGCAAGGGCCACTGGTTAGCAGAAAAGAACTACAGTGATTTATAAAGGTGGTGGTGGGGAGAATGTACTAGAAAAAAATTGCATTTATCAAGTCTTGGAGGATTTTAAAAATTCTTGTTTCATGCCATCTTCCCAAGTGCAACCTCAATAATGAAAGACTTAAGCCAGAGGAATTGGTGAATGAGAAAAATAATGGCAAATCATCACCCACTAGCACAAGAGCAACAAGACAGAAACCCCCTCTCATGCTGAGTCATCTTTCAGACCAAACACTGCCCATGGCCAATGTTCCTTTAACAGATCGGCCCCAGGTGGCACAGCTAGTTAGTGGGAGATGCATGGTTTAAGTTAAAAATGATCATTCTCGTTTTCCCCGCAGATCTTCGCTTTCAAAGACGATTTTCTTGCTACCTCCTTCGGAACAGGGAGCACCTGATGTGTAAGCTGTCCCCTCTCCTGGGAGCACATGTACTCTGGTGGCAGAGAAACACTGTGAAAACCAACCAGCAGACAAAATGAGCCATCCAAGTGCACTTGACAAGGGAGGAGGGTTTGCCACTGGCTAAGAAGGGTTGGAAAGTTACCCAGGGAGAGGGAGCGCACAGATTTAATTTAATATTGATTTCAGCGTCAGGAGGAGGAAATTGGCTTTGCAGCTGAGCATGCTCGTGTGCAGAAATCTCTGTTTTATTCTGACCAGGCCTCCACTCTCCTCCCGCCCTCACGGCTCTCACACTGCAGGCTTTCGGAAGGCCTGTTCATTCATTCCAAAGGCAACGCAGAGCGGCGAACATTGTGTGTTCAGACCAAACCCTCCTGGACCGTGACCAGGAAACCCCAGATTGCAGAATCTCCTAAATAAGATGTCCTGTGTGTTAGGCTCTTCTCTAACGAATCTTTAGCATCGTCTCACAAATTGCTTTAATAATAAACGGTCACTCTAGTTTGGCCTCCTTGGTGAGTGGAGATTTTAGATGAACCACACAAATGCTCCAACAGGATCATCTTTGACGCAGGGAGATTTTGAAACAACCAGTGTTCGTGTCTAACACTGGGTTAACTATTGCCCTGGTAGCTGTTTCTAGTATGTGCTTTCTTTTCAAACCATGAAAAAATGACATCATTCAGGCCCTAGCTGCCTCGTGTGCCATCTCTCTGTATCTGTTAGCACAAATACTCGCCCATTCATCCCTGAACTGCCCCAGCACCCCGAAACAATGTGACTGACACATAAACTGTGCCAGGCAAAGGACAGGTGGGATCGCTGAGTTGGGGCCCTGCCAGCCCCCCCATCATGGAACAAGAAAGCTCTCAGATAAACACCGTATGATTTAATTGAATCTGAGCTAGAAGATGCGGTTTGTGCAGACACTAATTATGGCAGGCTGCTTGCTATATTAGCACATAAATCTCACGCGTGTCAAGCCCTCGAGCGCCCTGCTGGTTGGTTTTGCTCGCTCGCTCTCTCTTCCTCGCTTCTTCTGCTTCTAAGCTGCTCACACTCAGTCTTTCTGTGTTCCCTTCATCTCCCTCTCTTCCTTCTGGCCTATTTACACCTTGAATGAGGATTCAATTACCATGGCCCACTGGCTGGTGTTTCGGGCTCACTAAACACCTACAGTTCTATGTATGGATGTGTGCACCTGCGTGTGTGTGCACACGTGTGTGCCTTTGTAATGGGCATGACAGTTCAGGACAGAAATAGCGTAATGAGTCATCTACAGCAGGCAAGGGGGGGTAGGTATAAAAACGATTCTGACAAACTTGCTTCCTTCAGATAGCTTATCCCCGGCGGCCTGGGGGGAGGGGAGATGGTGGTGGCAAAGGGGAAGAAGACAGCTATGTCAGCAACCATCCTTGGGAACGTCAGGCCAAGTGAGGTACGGGCTGTGTCGTGAGACTGCAGATACAAGAGCTTTTTTTTTTTTTTCTGACAAGGAGATCTAGACAGGCTGAACTGTAGCTTCTTTCCTTCAAGGTTATCTTCTGTTTCACTTAGAAATAAGGACGATGACTAAGTGAACTTGTAATGGTATTTGTTTTTTGCTTAAGAGAAAGTCTGGAGATAAGTAGTCCCAGTTTATTCAATGACTGGGTTATCTTTCCAGGGTTTACCCACCCTTCATTGATACCCTTTGTTGATGGCTACTGCTTCTCATGTTTCATGGTCTTAATCTGGCTGCCACAGTTCCAGTCATTGCACAAGCATCCTAAGCTTATAGGAAGGAGAAAAGGCAAAATTCATTTAATTAGAGTCTAGATTTTTTTTTTCAGAAACAAAAATCTTCCTTGAAGCTCTCAAGGAATTTTTCTCATTTCTTTTTTTAATTGTTGTTATTATTTTTTAAAGATTTATTTATTTGAAATATTGAGTTATGGAATGGGTCAGGGAAGAGACAGAGAAAGAGAGGTCTCCCATCTGCTGGTTCACTCCCCAAATGGCTGCAATGGCCAATGTTGGGCCAGGCTGAAGCCAGGACTCAGGAGCTTCTTCTGGGTCTCCCACATGCATGCAGGGGCCCACGCACTCGGGCCATCCTCCACTGCTTTCCCAGGCTCATTAGTAGGGAGCTCGATTGGCAGTGGGGCAGTCAGGACAAGAACCAGTGCCCATATGGGACGCCAGCGTCACAGATGGCAGCTATACCCACTACTCCACAATGCCGGCCCCTCTCCTATTTCTCTTTGAGTCTGTTCAGGATGCCATAACAAAGAACCTCACACTGGGTAATCAATAAACAGGAAGTTATTGCCGGGACAGGAGGCTGAGAAGACCAAGCTCAGCAGGCTTAGTGACTAGAGGGCACCCATTGTCTCCTCCACAGATTGTACTTTCTCCCTGTATCCTCGCAGCTGGAAATGCCAGGCACCTCTCAGGCACGAATCCTACCGAGGAGGACTTTGATCACAGGATCTAATCACTTCCCAAAACTTCCAGCTTTAGAGTTTAAAGTTTCAGTGTGCACATTTTGGGGAGGGCACAAACATTGTGTTCCTAGCAGTGAGTGAGACAGCCATGATTACTTTCCTCATTAAAACTGCAATTCTTGGCCGGCGCCGTGGCTCAACAGGCTAATCCTCCGCCTTGCGGCGCCAGCACACCGGGTTCTAGTCCCGGTCGGGGCGCCAGATTCTGTCCCAGTTGCCCCTCTTCCAGGCCAGCCCTCTGCTGTGGCCCAGGAGTGCAGTGGAGGATGGCCCAGGTGCTTGGGCCCTGCACCCCATGGGGAGACCAGGAAAAGCACCTGGCTCCTGGCTCCTGCCATCGGACAAGTGCGGTGCACCGGCCGCAGCGCGCTGACCGCGGCGGCCATTGGAGGGTGAACCAACGGCAAAGGAAGACCTTTCTCTCTGTCTCTCTCTCTCACTGTCCACTCTGCCTGTAAAAAAAAAAAAAAAAAACAAAACAAACAAAAAACAAAACTGCAATTCTGTGTGAAAGGGAGAAGGACACCGGAAATGGCAGTAGGGTTGGCCAACCAAGGATGATGAGCACACTGTCTCCTCATTAATTTGGGAAGTGGGATCCCCAGCTACTGAGCCATAGCCCCCGCCCCTGCCCCCCACTCCCAGAACTTGCTGCTGTCGTCTGTGCCCTTCTCTGCCATGGGCTTTGCAGCTGGGCACCACAGGAATGATCTTCCAGGTGGGAAGACATCAGAAAGATCACCTTAGAGAGCAGTAGCACGAGGGGTGGGTGTCTGGTGCCATGATCACTTGGGTCCCCTGCATCCCACTTCATGGCGCTCGAGTTCCAGTCCCCATCTGCTCCCAGTTCTGGCCTCCTGCTGATGCACACCCTGGGAGGCAGCAGGTGATGATGCAAGGAGTTGGTTTCCTGCCACCCAAGTGGGAGACTTGGAGTGAGTTCCCAGCTCTCAGGAATTTGGAGAATGAACCAGCAGATGAGAGACCTCTCTGCCTCTCATATTAGAAGGAGGAGGAGGGGGAGGAGAAGAGCAGTGTACAATCGTTCTGATATTTTCCCTGGAGTGCGGCTTTTCTAGTGGGAATACCTGAGACAAGCAGTATTTCCTGGATGGAAATGCCCACCTTTCCTTTGGCTTCCGAATAGCACAAGCTGTGTCAAATGGTTCCAGCTGGCTGGATGCAGGCAGCTGGGCCAAAACGTGAAAGGCCCCATGGGTCTCAGGACCTAAAGCATCCTTCGGTGTGGCATCCCAAAGAGGGAAGGAACAGGATGGAAAACTGACTCCCTGCTCTGCTGGCTCTCCCGAGGTGAAGCAACTGCAGTTTGAGTTTTGGATGTGATATTTCTTAAGGAACCACGAATCCAGATCTGAACACCTGCATTGATATACATTCCATGAAAAGAAGCAGATGAATGGCAAGCCAGTTGCTAAGCCCTTTTCTAAGGACACAACAGCATTTTTATATTTTCATGGGAGTTCACCAGGACCTGTGAAGTGGGACACAGGATGGGGGTGTACAGGTGGGTGACAACCGTGCTCTGAGAAGACAAACTACTATGCATCGTTCCCTGCCCCTTCTGTTACTGTTTTGCTGACTGTGGATCTTGCCCATAATATACAAAATTGAGTATTACAAAAAGGACTTGTTCTCCCATTAGGTGAAGGAAGAAAACCCACAAAAATGAGCCAGAAAATTTAGTTTGAGGGCTGACTGGCCTGGGGCCACCTCACTGCATATGAGGACTAGCATGTGGATGGTTTTAAAGACCAGGCAGAGAGGCAATTGTTTGCTGAACTCTGATTAAACATGAATTAACCATTGTAAAAGGGATTCTCTCATACCTGATTCCATATTTCACAAAAACCTCCGATGGAATCAGGAGAAAGGAGATTTTAAATGTTATCCCAATTTTATAGAAAAACCAGGGCTCAGCAATGACTTGTGGTGGGAGTAGGAACCTGACCGTCTTTGGAATGTCAATCCCCCACACTAGAGGATCTTTCCAGCAATCTAGGGAGCTTCCCTTAACCTTCCAGAAGATGGAAGATGAGGGAACTCCTGCATTCACATTGCATCAGGAAGGTGTTGTGCAGCCACTTTGTGTTGCCAGCTGCTGTACCCACAGGATCTCAGTTGTTAGATATAGCTGGGCTGAATATGGAATATGGTGACTTTACTAGGAGTGCTAGAGTATGGCCATATTCCAGAATCCTAACAATGGAATCTGAATATTCAGAGAGACTTTGAGGTTTCCCTGGCTGTTGAGCACAAGTGAAGAAGGTGAGACTCAGAGAGGCTAGCTCACTGATGGAAGGCCACGGAGCCAGTACAGAGCAGGCACTGGAGCTCACATCTATGTTCAGGTGCCGGGCCCAATGAGCTCTTCACTCTTCTTCACTGCCTAGCCATTTGATATCTTTCTGCTGGTTGTCATCTGTGGGTCAAAGCAGGGATTAAAAGGAGGCAGTACAATGATGGTTAAGGGCACAAGAGCCAATCTTGTGTCCCTCCTTGGTGGTAAGGTGCACATTCGAGGCAGGAAGATGGGGAACGGCAGGGTTGCACCGGTCAAGACCATCTCTCGTTCTCAAGAGGACAGAATGTGTGCTAGAAGCTGCACGCAGGTGTTTCTGCTTACTCTTGATGGGCCCCAATGGGGTGATCTGGGCTTGCTTAGTTGTGAGGGAAAGTGGGCCATGCAGCCCTGTCCTCTGCGGTGGGAAACAACAGGCAGAGGGGAGTAGGGCTGACTTAGGGAGTCTGTCAACAGTGCTGCTGCGGGTCACACCCTGAATTTCAGGGAGTGGGAGGAAGGGAGGCGGGTCCTGGCACAGGTCTGGCACAGCCCACATGTTGCAGCAGGTAGGACGTAGAAGCAGGACAGCAGCCAGAGGAGAGAGGCTCGAGTTCTTACCAGCCTGCTGGGCCGCTCTTCCACCTGACGGCTCTGCCTGCATTCCCCAGGACCGTGGTAGAGTAACAGTAATGGGTTTTGTCTGAGAGCAACTCAGGGCTTAGGGAACAGAAAGTGAGGTCACTGTTACTGAAAGCACTTGGATGAAATACAAAACCTTTCCTAAAAATCACTAACACCTAAATGTCACCTAGGCTGTTAACTACTTGGTAAGAACCAGGTGAAACTGGTTCAAGTCTCCATTTCTGGGTACTCTCAAGGCTGTGTCTAGGAGGTCTTCTCCTATGACAGTTTGTGTTCTCACCATCAGATCTGGCTCATAGCTCTGTTCAGATACATTCGTTCCACCAGACAACCACATCACAGCCTGTGGGAGATGCCCCTGGTTTTCCTCAACTGACCTAGACATGGATCCAGGGTCTTGCTTTTCTTTCCACCAACATCCCCACACTCCAAGGGTGCACATTATACAAGATGTGAGTCTAGGGCCAGCCCCACTGACACCAAAGCCAGGGAACATTCAGTGGAAGAAAACACACTGGACACACTATTGTTCTTACAGTAGTTTAGTTGGAATTATTTCTTTCCCTTGCATTTTCCCCTTCTGGGCAGGCTGAGTCTGCTTTACAAAGATTGTGCCATTGTTTTTATGATGCTTGGTTCCCAGGGCTGGGTTGATTTTAGTAAATTTGTTAAATGAGAGTAGGGCAGACAGTCTTGAGTCAGGAAACAAGCACTCAACTGTGTGAGAAAGTTTGAGGAATAGGAAGGAAAACAACCTCTTTGGATTAATTCGGGTTTCAAAAGGCGTTTTATTCCTAGGCCTTTCACTTTTCATGCGAAAATTTTTCTTATTGTATATTGCTGGAGGGAAGAGTTTTAGGGTGGGACTCCAGTCACCTCCTGTGGGGTCAGTTGGATTTTGCTATACATACAAGGTCACTTAAAAGAGTTCATGGAAAATAGAATTCAAAGATAAGTTTATTTTGGCACGAACTTTTTTTTTGAAACCCATACATATTGGAGTCTTCATAGGATTCATAGAAAATGGGCATTATGCATAGATTTGTTCAAGACTATGCTTCAAAATCAACTTAATCTTTTAATTCTTTTTTTTTTCCATGAACTTTTTGAAGTACCCTTATATACTACAGTTACATACAAAAAGCATGTGGATAAACAGAAGTAGAAGAGAGCACACATTTCCAAACTTTGTGAACACTGCTTGTGTGTATCCAGGTACTAGTAGATGTAAATATTTGCCTGCAGCCTAACTTCTTGCTCTCTACCACCACACACACTTAGCAGGATTCTTTGTGGACTTTGTGTGCTGCATTCCTGAGGTTGCCTTGGAGAAAGAAGCTCCAGGATTTCAGGCCATAAATAAGGACAGTGCATGTCCCTCCCCCTGCCCCCCAAGGACATCCTGTGAGTCTTGAACATGCTCATATACAGACGATGGCTCGGTTTCCTTCTGTGAAGAATTTCAGTGTCAATATGCAGCTTGTTCAAAGCCTTAAAAAATCTCTGAAGGACAATTTTCAGGCAGAGTGGAGGAAACGCTGCCTGGCGAAGGCCTCAGGAGGTCTGGCTGCGATTTGGGAGGGTGCGGTGATCACACTGAGTGCTGAGATCATTTCACTGCGGATAGACTACAGAAAATATCTTTCTAGGACGACAATGGCCAAGAAGCCACGTGTGTCAGACTGCTCTGGCGGACGGGTCAGATTACTTAATAGATCTATCGCTCTTCACTTGAGTGCCTAATAGTTTTCAGTTGTATTTTTTTTTCTTTTTAGTGGGGAGAAGGCTGAGGAGAATAGCTGGGAGGAACTTAAGTACTTTCATATGTGTTAATATTTCTTCATTCTGAGCTGTAATGTGAGACCCCCTCTCCAAGGCAGAAGCAATAGTTTAGGTTTGATAGCTCCTCATCCTGCAGGTAGCAGATGGTGAGAAAGAAAATCAAGTTGGGTCAGGAGAAAATTGCAAAACAATTCCTTCAATATGTTCATTACCAAGTGTGAAAAGTCAAGTTGATTTCTAAAAAGTTACTTGCTTTGTGTGATCTTCTTGAAGGGTATGCTGAAGGAACACTTTATTCAAATAATTCATCTAAATAATTTCCATCAGTCAATGATGAAAAACTGAGATTTGCATGACATTCTCCTTTTATAAGGAAGACCAGTCCCACCACACCAATTCCATCTTATAGACGAAGAAACTGAGCTTTAAGAAGTCATTTGTCTACATGAAATACATTTTTATATTAATAAATAGTTTTAAAAAGCCATTTGTCTAAATAACAGCTGAGAAGCATCTACATGACATTAAGACTAGACCTTGTGCCCAGTGCTATTCTCCCGCCTCAGTGGTTGGGGTTGGAGGCCTATGGGGGTAGGTGACACGGCCAGGCTGATCATCTCACTGGGGTTTGAGTGATGGCTTTAGCCAAATCATTATAGCAGTAGAATGGATGTTCTTACACCCCTATCTTTCCAGACAAAAATCTCCCCATTGTGGTCCAATCACATTGAATTGTTTACAACTCTCCAAACATGGCATTTTCTTTCCTGTTTGCATGCCTTTGCCTAGTCACTTTGTCTGGAATTCCCTTCCTCAGTTTCTCTTCTGGGTCAGTACCTACTCACTCTTCAAAACCCTTCACCCTGTCTGGGAAACCTTCACCAGTGCCTAAGTCACATTATGATCTCTCTGCCAGCGCCCTATAGAGCCCATCACCCCCAGCATTGCCAATATCTGATTCATCATCTGCACTCCACCATATCCTGATGTGCAGCTTAAGGACCATGACCCAGGTCTTTCCGTTTCTATAGACTTGTGCCTCAACCATGCCTGGCACTTAAAATGTTTGTTTTATCATTTGATTACTCAATCCCTCCATTCTCACACCACATAACAGTGCCCACAGAAACCCTTCTTAAGTCACTCTCCTTCTGCCTAAACCTCTTGAGGGAGCTCCCTTAAGCTGCTGAGTGTACACAGGGAGAGCTGAGCCAGCCACAATTTGATGTCCAGATTCTACCCCTTCTAGACACTCAACATTTCCCACACCCTTCCCTCCCTCCATCACATTGGATCTGCACAACAGTGCCATGAAGTGCTGATAGGTATTAATATCCACACTTCACATGTGAGAAACTGAGACAAAGAGAGATTACATATTTGGTTCAAGGTCACAGAACTCCCCAAAAAGACGAAGCCAGAATAGGATCTTGGTCCATTGAGGGCCAAAGGTAGAGCTCTTGACCACTGAATTGTGTTGTCTTTTAATATGTTTGACATAGCGTTGTTTTGGTGGTATGGTAACAGCAGAGTATACAGAAGGTTGGGTAGGGGTGGCCCAGCCTGTGATAAATATTTAAGATGGCTAAATAGTTTGGACGGGTGCCTCCAGTAATATATGTTCAGGTAACCTATTTGGAAAAGCAGCAGGAGCCTCCCAGAACGAGGGGATCTGCAGTGTCTATAACCAGTGGTATCACTCTTGAAGACAAGGTGTGATGGGCTGCACGTGTTCACGCACACACACACACACACACACACACACAGCCCATTCTTAGGTCAGGCAAATGTCAAGGGATAGAGTCATGTGGAGGGGCCTGGTAAGAAGCAGCACAGCTGACTCCCAAACAACTGCAGTAAAAACAAGCCCCAGGGGGCCGAATGCTCCTGTGCTTTGTTTGCTCAGAGTTCTGGGCAGGAGTTTGGTGTGGGAGGCAAGAGACTTCCAGCTGTTCCATGTCAGCCCTGGGCAATGGTCAGAGCCTGGGATTTGTCTGGGCCTTGCAATCCTGGAGGGTTTTGCTGCTCGCTGCAGACCAAAGAGCTGCCAGGAGGCCCCAGAAAATTCTTGAGAACAAAGAGGCAATAAACACACGCTGAAACCTTTTACGAATTGGCTCTGTCCCAAAGCAAAATGAGAAGTGAATTGCTGGGGTAAGCCTGTGTGTGTATGTGTGTGTGTGTGTGTGTGTGTGTGTGTATGGAAAAGAAAAACCCTATTTTATATGGGAATGTTCAGTTTGGATCACTAAAAATTGTGGTTAAATGAATGTAACAAATTTAATTTCTACAGATGGGTCCCTTGAAAAAATTGATCTGATAGAATGTGAAATCTTGGTACCTCAAGTTTCCACAAGTAATAACGTTCTAAGGGAAACAGTGTTCAGTCACATTGAGAAGGTTGTTCTTAAAATTTTTATTTTTTATTTAAGAGAAGGATACACAGAGAAAGAGAGCTCTCATTAGCTAGTCTACGTCCCAAATTCCTGCTGAGGCTAGGACTGAGATGGGGCAAGTCATTTACCTTCTCTGTACCCAGTTTCCTCATCTTGAAAATGATGCAAAAATCATTGCATGAGTGTTAGCTTGACGATGGCAATATCTTTGAAATGGTGCTAGTCAATGTTAGCTATTTTGGAGTTTCATAACAATTGCACTGAAGCTGAAGACTCAACCATGTCGCCTAGAGTGGGTGGAAGGAACCTAACTGAGCCATCACTGCTGCCTTCCCAGATCTGCATCAGCAGGAAGCTGGGGTCAGGAACTGGGAATTAAACCCACGTACTTCAGTGTAGGATGTGGTCTCTTACCTGCAGTGCTAACTACTCACTATGACAATGTATTTTTGAATGGGTGGGGAAGATGACCATCACCATCATCATCATCAACTTAGCAATCTTTGTCATGATCTGTTATGAAGCACCATTTATGGACTAGGAAACTGCTGGAAGCTTACAGATATCATTTTTTATTTTTTTAAAGATTTATTTATTTTATTTGAAAGTCAGAGTTACGCAGAGAGAGAAGGAGAGGCAGAGAGAGAGAGAGGTCTTCCATCCAATGGTTCAATCCCCAGTTGACTGCAATGGCTGGAGCTGCGCCAATCTGAAGCCAGGAGCCAGGAGCTTCCTCCAGGTCTCCTACACAGGTGCAGGGGCCCAAGGACTTGGGTCATCTTCCACTGCTTTCCCAGGCCATAGCAGAGAGCTGGATCGGAAGAGGAGCAACCGGAGCCCATATGGGGTACCAGCACTTCAGGCCAGGGCGTTAACCCACTGTGCCACAGTGCTGGCCCCTACAGATATTATCCACAATTTTCATAACCACATGGTTGGGTTGCTATCCTTATCCCCATTTTCCAGAGGAAGAATTTGCTGTTCAGATCACCTACATTAGTTGTTAGGGACCATACTTTTGGAATTTGAATTTAAGTCTTTCATACTACAGAATCCATACTATTTCTTCTTCTCTGTGTGCAAATATTTGTTGCTACTAATGCAATGTCCCAGGCTAGATCAATATTCAACAGTAGGATGTGGATAATCACTATTTTCTCAATGTATTGCCTTTTAATCAAGAAATTCAGGTGGGTGTGCTTTTTTATCCAAACTTGATCCAGGAGCCATTTCTGGTTTTTAACTAATTCTTGATTTTTCTTTTTAGTAAATATGATGCCACATGCCCTTATCCCATATTTCATGACTTGGTGAATTATTTCCACATTTTGGATACAAGATATTCACATATTTTATTAGTTGTTGCTGTGTTTTTTAACTGGGATCAGAGTATCACACTTTGTTTTTAATTGAGCTAAAGTCTTTGGGTGGGGGGCGGGCCTTATCCGTGACCTGGCATGAATGTTGGAGCTGGTAGGATTCCCAGTCTGAGGAGGTTGGCTTGGCCAGCTCACCATCCAGAAATGTCTTCTTTTTCTGTGAAGAGGCTTGCTACCAGGGATTCCTCAGGCTTTCTAGGAGGTTGCATGGCCCACTGTGGGAGGAGGACCAACCCGGAAAATTGAACAAGTACAATACAGCTCTGTTGGTATCACAGGTGAGTTTGAATATCAAAATTGCACTTCATATAAAATAGTGAGAATAAAAGCAAGCCCCTTACCTACATCTGACCTCTTACTGAAGGGAATCAAACCATTCAACAAGCAAACAACAACTACAACCAAAAAGTCTGGCCTTTTCTAATATGATCATCTGAGTGAAATAACTTTAGGTGTATCTGTTCAATTTCTGAATATCTGCCAGCCCTCTCTGAGGATGTAGAAAGAGTACAATTGTTATGAAACTCCAAAATAGCTAACATTGACTAGCACCATTTCAAAGATATTGCCATCGTCAAGCTAACACTCATGCAATGATTTTTGCATCATTTTCAAGATGAGGAAACTGGGTACAGAGAAGGTAAATGACTTGCTCAGACTGTAATACTAGATTATTTTTTGTCTCTGTTGTTCATACTTGGTCCATTTGTTCTTTCAATAAGTACTGACTGGCTATGTTTCGACATTGTTCTAGGCACTGGGGGGTACAGCAGTGAGCAAACCAATCACAGGCCCTGTGCCCATGCAGCTTACTCTTGGGTGGAGGAAGGGGACTCCTGAACTGCAAATAACATGTTGAGCACAACATCAATATTTCCAGAAGCACCTGCCTGGAAAATTCACACCACTGAAATGGTGGGAAAGGCGGTGTTTGTTTTAGTAAATTGATTTTACACCATGAGCACATAGTAACGGATGTTGAAGCTTGCCCCCTTGCTACACCTCATGTGCATATGCATGAGAGGGTGTTTTAAGAGGATGAGACAATATGTAACTTGCTAATTAAAACTTATTCTACCTACCAGAGCAAAAACCACTTGAGTTTTAATCAGATGGATAGGCAGAACTCAGAAGGGAAGCAGGCCTGAGTCGAGCTCTCACTGTGGACCCCTTGGCTTAGGCTTTCTGTACACACTACAGGCAGCTTTGCATCTCCTGGATCTGTATTGATTTGGTTTGTGCTGCATTCAGTGGAGGATGGGAACAGGGGGGAGAATCTCTCTCTAGGCACCATTGGCCTCTCTCCCTTTGCTGTACTCCCAGTGCTTCTTGCAATCTTAGCAACAAAGAATACACATGGGCTTCTTTTCCTATTCCCAGATCCTTAAAGAACAGGCTTATTTAAATGCTTGCCAAATGTCCAAAAGATAAGTGAACAGATCCCAAGGCCAACATTCATCATAATGAGTCTTAGGTATTGACCCTAAGAGTAAGTATTTGGAGCCATAGTCAAGTGTTCAGGGTCTTTGGGCTCCATGTCTTTGTCTTGAAAATGAGAAGGCATTTATCACACTCAAACCACTGCAGATGGTCTCTCTTCCAGAAATTCTTCTAACAAAATATCTTGATAGCTTAAATCTTACATTGTACCTCTGCCTCATAGTGAACCCTATGGAAAACCTACATGAAACCACCTCTGATTCCAGAGAGTGCTAAGGGAAGAAACTCCTTTTCAGAAAAGAGAAAAATTATTATTGCTATCATTATGATTATTGTTCCTTTCTTGGGCACGGAGAATATTCCAGGCATTGAGTTGAGTGCTTTATATATGTTATTTCTGTGAATACTTCAACAATACTATGATTTGGTCCTTTCATTTTTCTCATTTTTATAAGCAAGTAAACCAAGACTCAGAAAGGTTAGTTAATTTACTCAGACCCACAAGCTAATAAGTTATAGAGTCAGGAATCAAAACCAGGTCTTTGTGGTTTCTAAATCTTTGTTTCAGAAAAGATAAATGTAAAATAGTTATTCACCCTGAACCCAAATGATGTGTGCGGGTGTGGTGTGTGCACAAGCAGGTATAAGCAGATGTTGCTTTCTTAGGGTAAAAGGATCTCTTTGCCCTTTGATTTGTCTGAAGTCTGCAGTGGGAAGGTCTGATCATCCCCTGGAGGATGTCGGCCGCTGGCAAGGATCCACAGATGAAACAAAGCCTCTTACCTTTCTCTGAAGGGAGGAGAGAACTTCCACTTTGTTATATCTCTGTCTAAATAATGACGGAGTTTGTACACCCAAAAGGCTTCTATAGTCTTGCAGCTCATGACAAGAGCCTCCGGTGATTACTGACGTCATAAATAAGAGTGTCAATTGTTAAATCAACAACAGAAATCACTGTGCACTTGCTCCCTATGTAGGATCTCTGTCCTTAGTGAGAGAATTAATGGTAAAAATTGTCTTCAAACAGTACTTTATACTTTGTGTGTCTGTGTGGGTGCAAACTGTTGACATCTTTACTTAGTATAGAGTTGATTTTCTGTATATAAAGATAATTAAAAATGAATCTTAATGAAGAATGGGATGGGAGAGGGAGTAGGAGGTGGGACGGGAGTGGGGGTAGGAGGGCGGGTATGGGGGGGAACTGCTATATTCCAAAAGTTGTACCTATGAAATTTATATATATTTATTAAATGAAAGCTTTCTAAAAATAAATAGAAAATAATAGAGAATAGATGGTAATAATGATAATAAAAAAGAAACAACCTCTAGCATGAGCCCTGCATAAGCCAAGCCAAGGTACAAGGGTCCCTAGAAGCTTTACACAAAGGCAGACGAACGTGAAGGGCAAGTCGGAATCCTAACTGGCTGACATTTCCAGCACTAAGAGCCGTGGGAGTCAGCGGCATCAGTAATCTGTATGTAAGAACCTAAAATGATTGCTAGAGGGAAAACTGGCATTGTTAAAACTTTTCTGACCCATGGCTAAAATGCCTTTTCATAAAATAGATAATTTCACACAACCCTTCAGTCTCAGGTTTGCAACCATTTCAGCTCAGTGGAGGGAGCACAGTCAGGCATCCATGACAAATTTGTCTTGCTTTCTGTCCATACTAACAAAGCTGCCATTGATGGAAACCAAGGGCGTTTACAACACAGAGCACATCCACCAGCATGGGAAAGTTAATCAGAGGATATCTGCTTTGAGAGATGGGCTCTGTGTAAGGACACATTGACTGGTCTCCTTAGCACACTCCCAGGACTTCATCACAACCCACTCTCCCTACCCCACACAGAGACACCTGCACAGGATTCACACATCCAAAATAGCTTCTGCAGGTTGGACAATGATTTCCTGACAATGGATTTGTTATGCTGTTGCCTGCCAAAAGTCACCATAAGCCAAAGAATTGATGTACTTGTCATAGTTTGGTGGCTGGAACACCCTGATGAAGAAGACTCAGTGCACTCACGGAGGCTAACTGTACTATGTTTGTGACACATGGAGACCCAAGCCTGCATGACAGCCAGCCATTCACTATTGACAAACACAGCTAGTGTTATTGGAAAGCTCCTGCAGGCCTACTTACTAATTGAGATCATATTATACACTGTTTACTTGGGTTTTAAACAAACTCTTATTTATCCCTGCTGCTGATACACAAAACCATTTCTGATCCCTCATAGTTTCCTCTATCTCTGCTAATCTAGGTGCAAACCCCAACAAGCCTTTGCAGTCTCTCCAAATCTCTATTCTGAGTGTAGGGGATCCGAAAGCTTGCTTTCCTATTTTATGGACAGAGGCATCAAGGCCTTGAGCACCTGATCAGGTCACAGTGATGAACACTAGAAACTAGCTGCCATGAGTCTTGGTCTTAGGATCATTTCACTTATTCATTCAACATTTGGCAAGGATTCAAATAAGCCAGTTCTGGGAAGGCCAATTGGCTTACCAGTTAAAACTTTGTTTAGGGTGCCTACAAGTCACTTTGGCCTTCAACTCAGTTCCTGGTTCTGGCTTCTGATGCCAGGTTCCTGCTAATGCAGAGCCTGAGAGGCAGTAGTGATAGCTCAAGTACTTTGTTTCTTGTCACTCGCTCGGGAGACCTAGGTTGCATTCCTGGCCCCCCCCTTTAGCCCACTCCCTCTTGCAGGTATCTGAGGAGTGAAGCAGTGGATGGGAACTCTCTGTCTCTGACTCTTAAATACATAAATAAATAAATTTAAAAGAAACGAATAAAACCAATTCTTTGAAGAGCTGGGAATTGGGAGATGAGAGGGGTCTCCGCTCTCAGGAGTCCATGGTCTTCTTCTTCTTCTTTTTTTTTGACAGGCAGAGTGGACAGTGAGAGACAGAGAGAAAGGTCCTCTTTTTCTGTTGGTTCACCCCCAATCACCGCTGCAGCTGGTGTGCTGCGACTGGTGCACCGCGCTGATCTGAAGCCAGGAGCCAGGTGCTTCTCCTGGTCTCCCATGGGGTGCAGGGCCCAAGCACTTGGGCCATCCTCCACTGCACTCCCAGGTCACAGCAGAGAGCTGGCCTGGAAGAGGAGCAACCAAGACAGAATCTGGCACCCCGACCGGGACTAGAACCTGGGGTGCCGGCGCCGCAGGCAGAGGACTGGCCTATTGAGCTGCGGTGCTGGCCTAGAAGTCCATGGTCTTTACTACAGTTTGCAAGAAGCACCAGATTTCCCTGCCTCCACCCTCCAGTTCCCATCCTTCAGTGAATGCAGCACAAACCAAATTAGCACAAATTTCACTCAACAAAACCACCAGAAAACAAGGTCAGAGTGACCTAGCCCGCAAGAATCAACACAAGTGCTTTCTTATCTCGTCTGAGAGCTGAGAGCCAGGCTGAAGGGCGGCCCCAAGTGACCATCTGTGGGACTCCTGGCTGTGCCCTGCCTCCCACCCCAGCGCAGCCTTGGATGAATCACACGCCAGAGAACAACGGGGCCATTTCTCACGAGTCATTTGTCAAGTTGACATCCCTACTCAGCTCTACTTAGGGCTTTCTAAAGACGCTTCCCCCACCTCCCTGCTGCAGGAAGCACCTGCGTGGCTGTTGAGTTGTGGTTTTGCTCAACAGCACTTTGATATCCCTTAAGGCCATCAATTACGCGCTGTGGCTGCCAGCAGGGACTTTGGCTGAGGCAAACATAGGGAAGCTTAGAGAACAGGATAAAGAGGCAGAGGATGGGGAGTTCCCCCAGGAGGTGACACCAGACCCTATGTGGAGATGGGCTTCTCATTGATTTCTGTGGGGGCAAAGGGTCCTCCAGGCAAGGACAGTCTTTGATTAGCAAGACGGGCAGCATAACTGAGATGTTCCCACAAGGCCAGGACTCCCTCCTGGAGCTGAGCTGTGCCCTTTGCCAACTGCTTGGAGGAAAAGCAGACCCATCAGATGAGTGTGACTGAAGCAAATCTCATCGTCAGCCTCAGGTAAGTGACTTAAGAGACAGCGAAGTTGGCAAGGAATCAGAGGAGAAAAATAGAAATAATTAGCAGAGTTGGTGAAATGGACCTCTGAAAGCAGTTAGGGGAATTAGAGTTGTTGAGTCTAAGGGAGGCAGGGGGTAAACTAAGAACCAGGTTTGATTACAGGGAGAGTAATTGTGGTCATTTCCACTGAAAATATAATGGGGGTTAGTGATGCTTAAACTGCTGCCTGAGGATTTTACTCAAAGTATGCTGACCTGTCTGGGTTATTGCAGTGTTATTCTTGAGGTGGGCCTCCTTCCTTGGAGATTTGCATGAATGAAAATGACATCCTCCCAGCTGGAACAGTTTAGGAAAAGTCTTTTTTGTTGTTGTTTAAACTTATTTAAATATATATATATATATAGATAGATAGATAGATAGATACACATATATACATACATACATACATACATACATGTACAAAACGGAGAGATACAGACAGCAGCCAGAACAGATAGAGAGCAAGCTGCTATCCACTGGTTCACTCTCCACATGGCTGCAGTAGTGAAAACCAACAGCCAAGAAGTCAATCCAGGCTTCCACCATGGTTGCAGAAACTGTACTTAAGCCATCAGTGTTGTCTCATAGAGTCTGTATTAACAGAAATCTGAAATCAGGAATTGGACCCGGGGTTCAAACCCAGATACTCTGATGTGAGATGGAAGTATCTTAATTGATGTCTTAACTGCTAGGCCAAACACCTATCCCCTAGAGAAAATCTTTTTTAAAAAATAATTTATTTATTTGAAAGGCAGAGTTACAGAAAGAGAGAGAGAGAGACAGATCTTCCATCCTCTGGTTCACTCCCCAAATGGCAGCAATGACTAGAGCTGGGCCAATCAAAAGCCAGGAGCTGGCAATCTCTTCCAGATCTCCCACGTGAGTGCAGGGGCCCAAGCACTCGGGCCATCTTCCACTGCTTTCCCAGGCACATTAGCAGGGAGCTGGATTGGAAGTAGAACAGCCAAGACTTGAAACAGTGCCCGTATGGGGTGTCAGTGCTGCAGGTGGCAACTTTACCCACTGCACCACAACACCAACTTCCCCTAGGGAAAGTCTTAATGGCTCTTAGGTGGCTCCTCTTCACTTACTCTTCCCAGCACCCCACACTGACTCTTGCATCTGAATCAGTTTGGTAGCCCCTTCCTTGGAATCAAGTCGTTCTAGCTCTGCATCTTCCAGTGCATTCTCATATTGAGGTCCTGCTTTCCTATCTTAAATTCAGCTTGGGTTTGGCAACACCCTGTTCAAAATATATTGATGTTCATTCACTCAACACATATCGAGCAATGATTATGCGCCTTCCACTATGCTAAGCCTCATGATACAATGTGGCAGGTGATGCAGGAGAGCTCAAGGAGTTCCCTGTCTTTCTGTTCTTATTTTGGAATCTTCCAAAGCTCCTATCATTTGGTTTTAATATCTCCTATATGTCTTGACTGTAGTCCCACAAAAAAATCTTCTCTTCTACAAGTATAGTCTGTTCATCATTCCCAGTGCACTCTGGACTTTTTCTCTTATCATGACTTATGCATAGAATATGCTTATCCAGGACCCATTTCTCCTTTGAAGCCAGCAGAAGTCTTTTCTCCTCTAGGATTTCAGCAGCCACTTGGGTTTTAGATTTCCCAGCAACTCAGTCTCCATCAGTGTTTATTACTTGGAACCAGATGTTTTATGCCTAATTAGAGCAAACCAAGTAGCTATTGTGCCCACTCTGACCACCTGTGCCCTCATTGGCTGTAGATAAGCCCAGAGAGGGCTGCATCCTGTGGACCT
Organism: Sylvilagus floridanus; assembly: GCA_949820135.1. Classification (NCBI taxonomy): domain Eukaryota; kingdom Metazoa; phylum Chordata; class Mammalia; order Lagomorpha; family Leporidae; genus Sylvilagus; species Sylvilagus floridanus. The sequence goes on from OX463230.1 coordinate 72,611,240, forward strand.
TCTCTTCCTGCCAAAGCTCTGCTGTCAGTGGTGAGTTGGGTTTTTCAGGTGTTAACTGGTGCTTCCAGAGCATTAACTACCATTAATGAAAGAGAGGGGATGTTGAATCCCTGAACTTAATAGAAAAATGATTCTGACTATTGTTCAATAAAACTACCTTGTTTTGCAGATGTGAAAACTGAGGACCAGAGAAACTGATTTATTCAGAGCCAAACAGAGTCAATTTACTCAGAGTCAAATCTGTCCTTTTTATCCACTACACTCTCTTGTCACTACATGGTTCAGCAACTAGAATGCTAAAGAATCTAATATTTCAAGATACACATGGAAGAAATAGGAAGTATATTAACTTCCAATTGTAGCTATAACAAATAACCACAATTCTATTGTCTTAAATGACACAAATTTATTACCTATAAGGATTCTCACTGTCACCACTTTTATTCAACATATTACTTAGCTAGAGCAATCAGGCAGGAGAAAGAAATAGGAGGGCATCTGAATTGAAAAGAAGACAAATTGTCACTGCTTGCATATGGCAATATATTATGTATAGGAAACTCCAATGACTGCCCCAAATAAATCTAATAAACTAATAAATTAATTCAGCAAAGTTGAGGGATACAAAACCAGCAGTGTTTACATATGTCAATAGCAAATTTTCTGAGAAATAAATCAAGAAATGAATCCTATCTCTAATAGCAACAAAAATTTTGGTAGTAAATTTAACCAAAGAAGTGAAATATTTCTGCAATGAAAACAATAAATATTAACAAAATAAATTGAAGTTGACACAAGGAAATAGAAAGGCATCCCATGTTCATGGATTGGAAGAATCAAAATTGCTAAAGTGTGCATACTACCTAAAGTGATATCAGATTCAACGTAATCCCCAATCAAAATTCAATGACATTTTTCAAGGAACCAAAAAAAAAATCACCTTAAAATTTAATGGACAACAAAAAAGTCAAATATCCAATGCTAGGTTGAGTAAAAAGAATAAAGCAGAAGACATTATGCTGCCTGAGTTCAGAATAGACTATAGGGATACATTAACTAAAACAGCTCTGTGGCATAGTGGGTGAACCTACCGCTTGCAGTGCCAGCATGCCATGTGGGTGCCAGTTCAAGTCCCAGCTGCTCCACTTCTGATCCAACTCTCTGCTGTGGCCTGGGACACCAATGGAAGATGGCCCAAGTCCTTGGGCCCTGCACCCACATGGGAGACCTGGAAGAAGATCCTGGCTCCTGGCTTTGGATCAGCACAGCTCTGACCATTGTGGCCAACTGGGGAGTGAACCAGCAGATGGAAGACCTCTCTCTCTCTACCTCTCCTCCTTCTCTCTGTGTAATTCTGACTTTCAAATAAGTAGATAAATCTTAAAAAAAACCAGCATTCTATTGACATAAAAATAGACACATAAGTCAATGGAATAGAATATAAAGCCTAAACATAAATATACATGTGTATCAACAGCAAGCTTATCATTGATAAAGGTACTAAGAACACACACTATAGAATGGCAGGGTTTTCAACAAATGTTGCTGAAAAATTATATATCCACATGCATAAGAATGAAGTTAGATTCGTATCTCTCACTATGTACAAAAATTAACTCAAAATGGATTGAAAACTGAAGTGTAAGACACGAGCCTATGAAACTACCAGGAGAAAACATAGAGGACGGACATGCTTCAAAACACTGGAATAAGTAAGAATTCTTTGAATAACATCACAGAAGCATAGTAAAGAAAAAATAGTCATTTGGGATTACATCAAACTATAGTTTCTACACAGCAAAGGAAACACTTGACAGAGTGAACAGACACTGTACAGAATGGGAAAAATATTTGTAAACTATACATCTTATAAGGGGTTAATTTCCAGAATATATAAGGAACTCAAATAACTCAGCAAAAATTAATGTGATTTTAAAATGAGCTGTAAATCTAAGTAGCTATTTCTCAGTAGAATACATAAAAAAAGACAACAGGTATATTTTAAAAATGTTCAAAATCAGTAGACATCAGGGAAATGCAAGTCAAAACCACAATGATCCATCACATCAACCCAGTTAAAATGGCTGCTATCAAAAAGACAAAAAAGATAATAAGTTCTGGAGCAGGTGAGGAGAGAAAGGAGCCACAACACGCTATAGTAGAAAAGTAAGTTAGTATAGCCAGCATGGAGAACAAAATAGAGGTTCCTAAAAACATGAAAAACAGAGCACCATATGATCCAGCAATTCCAATCCTCAGTATATATTCAAAAGAATTTAAATCAGTATGTCAAAGATACATCTCTGGGGCTGATGTTGTGGCCTAGTGGGTTAAGCCACCACCTGTAACACCAGCATCCTGCACAGACACCATTTTGTGTCCTAGATGCTCCACTTCTCATCTAGCTCCTGTGAATGAGCCTGGGAAATCAACAGATGGTCCAAGTGTTTGGGCCCCTGCATCCACTTGAGAGACCCAGGTGGAGTTCTAGGCTCCTGCTTCAGTCTGGCCTTTCCTCTGATGTTGTGAACATTTGGGAGTAGGTAGGTGGATGGACAGTCTCTCTCTCTCTCTCTCTTTCTCTCTCTCTCTCTTCTCTCTCCTCTCTCTTCCTTTCTCTGTGTAACTGTGACTGTCAAATAAACAAATAAATCAACCTTAAAAATATGCATTTGCATTCCCATGATTATTGCAACATTATTTACAATATAGCTAATCAATGGAAACAACTCTATGTGTCCATCAACTGATGACTGGATAAAGAACATGTGGTCCATATACACAAGTGAATACTCATCAGCCATAAAGAAAATGAAATCCTGTCATTAGTGAAAACATGTGTGGGGCTGAAGGTCGTTAGGTTAAGTGAAATAAATTAGGCACAAAAGTATAAGTATTTCATGATCTCACATACGGAGTTTAAAAATGTTGATGTCACAGCAATTAAGAGTAGAATGATGGTTAAAAGAGGTTGAGGAGAGTAGGGGGGTAGGGAGAAGTGGAGAAACATTGATTAATAAATACTAAGTTATAATTAGATAGGAGAAAGGAGTTCTGATGTTGTATTGCACAGAATAACTATAGGTAATGATAATGTACTGTATATAAATTTTAAAGATTTATTTATTTGTTTGGTAGAAATAGAGAAAGAGAAAGAGATATCTTCCATCTTCTGGTTCACTCTGCAAATGGCTGAATTTTAAGTTACATTAGTAGCAACTTTAATTTTCTTTTTGTCTTGTAAAGTAACATATACACAGGCTCCAGTGACTATGACAGATGTCTAGGTTCTCTCTCTCTCTCTCTCTCCTTGTAATTCTCTGTCCCCAGAAAAATTAAAGATATTATAGACCACCGTGTTCAACTTCAGCCTTATCTTCTGAGCCACGATCTGGTAAATTTTGTCTTAACACAAAGGAAAGAGATAAAGTGCTAAAATATAGGAAGAGCAGGTTTACAAAGTCTGCCTAAAATAGGATGAGGACCAAGGCAGGGTTCCTCTTGTTTCTGTATTTTTGTAAAATTTGTTTTACTTGTTTGAAAGGGGAAGAGAGAAAGGAAGAGAGAGAAGTAAAAAGAAAAAGAAGAAAGAAAAAGGAAGGATGGAAGGAAATAAGGAAAGAAGGAAGGAAGGAGAGAGGAAAAGAAAAAAGAAAAGAAAAAGAAAAGAAAGAGCAGGGCCAGCGCTGTGGCGCAGCGGGTTAACACCCTGGCCTGAAGTGCCGACATCCCATTTGGGCGCCGGTTCAAGACCCAGCTGCTCCACTTCCAAACCAGCTCTCTGCTATGGCCTGGGAAAGCAGTAGAAGATGGCCCAAGTCCTTGGGCTCCTGCACCCATGTGGGAGACCTGGAAGAAGCTCCTGGCTCCTGGCTTTGGATGGGTGCAGCTCCGGCCGTTGTGGCCAACTGGGGAGTGAACCAGCAGATGGAAGACCTCTCTCTCTCTCTCTCTCTTTCTCTCTCTCTCTCTCTGTGTGTGTGTGTGTGCCTGCCTCTCCTCTCTCTGTGTAACTCTGACTTTCAAATAAATAAATAAATCTTTTAAAAAAAAGAAAGAGAAAGAAAAAGTCTCCCATTCACTGTCTCGCTCCTTAACTACCTGCAACATCCAGGGCTGGGTCAGGCCAAATCCAAGAGCTAGGAACTCAATTCAGGTCTCCCACATGTGTGGCAGGGACACAAAAGTACTTGAGACATCATCTGCTCCTCCTGGGGTACACATTAGCAATAAGCTGGAATTGGAAGCAGAGCTGAGACTTGAACCCAAGCACCCAAATATGGGCTGTGGGAAACCCAAGCAGTGGATTAACAATTGAGCTAAATTCCCACTCCCTCTAGTTTTTAATGGTTGAGAATTACCAGACTTTTAACATAAAAGTTTAATTTGCAGGAGCTGAGTTGTTATGAGACATCTAGATGAAATCCTTGTTTTCAAAGCCTGTTGGTGATTAGAACCAGTTAATAGGAGTGGAGAGAGGGAGGAATGTCCTGACAGTTTCAGGAAGGAATCAACCAATTTCAGGTTGGGATAGTTTTGTAGGCTCATGACTTCTTAGGAGGTCCCTTGCCTGGCCTCACATCTAATGTAAGATGCCCCTGTAAGATCTTTGATCACTCATCACCATCTTTCCTTGGGAAGCTCTGATGAGCGTAGAGAATCATTTAGGTTATCCTAAATTTTCTCTAATTTTCTCAGCATATGATTTTCTGTGTATCCCAAATTCTGTCTCTGATTAATTCTTGGTATTAGCGGAAAAATTAGGCAAACTATTTTTTCTGATCTTTTCTCTGCCAGGATGCTAGGATATTGACTGTTGTAATATCTTCAGGTGGAAGGTGTGAGATGTCCTAGACCACAGGAAGCACTTAAGCATCACTCATGAGACTGTGAGGCCGGAGAGGAAGAATTGAGGGTTGGCTCTGAGGCCTGCAAGGAGAGCCTTCCTCCTTGGGTGCTGTAGTGGTGGTCATTTAATCTGCCCAGCACCCCTCCCCCATTACTGGTAACAGACTCTGTTCTCCTGGCCACCAGGTGGAGGTGGGGAGACATGACCCAGAAGGGCCAATCACCCAGCTCACAGGCTTAAGCACACTGAGTGGACCGATCAGCCTCATTCCTTGCGGGACTGTGGTTGAGGGGCAGGGAGCTCCTATCTCCTCAGGTCATGAGCTGTGGGCAAATGAGCTTTGCTGGTGACCATGTCTTCACCTCATGGAGGAACAGGTCTAGGAAAATGGCATCAGGCAGGAACAAAAAGGATAGAGAGTAAGAGAGCTCTGAGGATGCTTTAGGGCCCTCAATCCACCATCCTTGTTATGACTTGGTTACACGAACAAGAATATTTCCCTTTCTGACTTGGGCTGGTTCAGGATATGTTTCTTCCATTTGCCACCCATGAGTCTGAATAGTTTAGAACTTTTCATTCTTGGTTGTACTGTTTTTAAGAATCTGAGAGGTGAACTAACAATCAGAAACTATTAGTTTCAGAATCCAACTGTGATGGTTTGGGGAAGAATCAGCAGAAGGACAAGGTGGGAAATAAGCCAAGTGAGAAATCACAAAGGTTCTTATATGTGAGATCAGATCCACTGATGGGGCCCTGCTACTTTTGTTAAAATAAATCATGGCTGCAAACTTGCATACACTCAAGCCAATCTTGGGGTCCATCCCAAAGTGAGTGCCTCTCCATTTTACGGAGCTGGTGCTAGGTGTAGCATGAATCAGGGGCTTAGAGAGTGACCAGTAGATACATCGGTCAGTCCACTGCTTTGGCAGCAGAGGTAGGAGAAAGAAAAGTAGGCGAAGAGGAGAGGAGCCAGAAAAGTAAGGAGCGGGAGAGTTATGACGTCGATGAAATACTGGTTGCACATCTCCTAGGTGTAAGGCTGTGCTGGTTACAACTTGTCATTCGAAAGCAACAAGCAGCAGCCTTGTTTGTGATGACAGACGCTAAGAGTTAGGTGTGTCTGGCGTAAGCAAAATGCACACCCAGGAATGCTGGCAAGCAGCACTCAATGGACAATTACTCAAGAAGCCTGTGAGGGAAGGAACGAGAATGAATGGGTCCACGTTGAAACTAGAAGTTAAGTTAAAACATATGGAAAATGTTTTTTTGATATGCACTTAATGCCTGGAACAGTCTGCACAAAGAGGCCCTGGCGTCTCCTTCCAAGGGAGGCTGTTGCGAATAGTTGAGACTGCCTGTGCCTGCTTGGCCAAGCTTCATTATAAGCCTCTGCGGCTCTGTCCGTCACATCTGCTTTGCAGTAACACCAAGGGGGAGGCAAGCTGGCCCCTTGGACCCTTTAACATAATCTGTCTATGGGTTTCACATTTTTTCCTGGCACAGTTTTGTTTTTGTATTTGTTTTCTGAAGAAAGGGTTTAATATATTTCTTTTCTTTCTTTCCTTCTTTTTTTTTTTTTTTTTGGTAATAAACAGTCGAACAAAATGTACATGATTTTGCCCAGACATTTTTAAACACTCCCAGATTTGGATATGGCATTTATTTATGTTAGCTTTTAAAAGTCAGAATCAATGTGAAAGGTCAGAAGATACTGAACTTTTGACTCTACCCTTCAGCTCACACACTGTGGTGTGGACATTGTTTTCTCTTAAAAATGGACAATGAAGAACCATTCTTTAGCCATATCTCGCTGTCAGAGCCTTTCCCCCTCTTGGAGACTGTGCTGCCACCAACAAACTAAAAAACACCCCAGGAAACCATCGCATCCTTGTGCAGGAGCTAATCCTCACACACCCCTTGGTTTTCCTTCCTGGACGTCATGGGCCAGAGCCCTGTGGTTCCCACGTTGTTTCTGTCATCGTCCCAAGGAGTGTTACTCTTGATCCTCGGGCTGGGCAGGACAGCCTGTCTCAGCCCAAGCTCTTATGTAAGTGGCCGTGGGGAGAGCTGGCAATAAACAAACATTTTTCCAGCTCTTTATTTGCTTTGCAGCCTTGAAAACACATCTTTCTGGGGCTGCTGCTGCACACTTCTGCAACAGGGTGGCAAATTCCCAGCTTAGAAATGTCTTGTGCTGCATTTCTAGATTCTAAAATCAGAACAAAGTGAGCCAAAATGTTCACAGAAGCTGAATTACAGAGAGCCGGGGCAAATAGATGGGTTGCTATACAAGGGGCTTTGCATAGGCATTTTGAGGGGCTGAGCCACACATCCAAGTGGCAGGGAGCCATGCCATGGGGAAATGACACATGAGGAAATGAAATCAGGTCTCTGATGGGAGAACCAGAAGAAGACAAGAACCTTGGAACACAGAATTGATGCCATGGCTGTCTGTGTCAAAGTCAGACTGACCGTATGAACAAAGTGCATTCATAATACCAGAGCAAGGGAACCAAATATTTGTAGAATCCATTTTTCCTCGGGCTACTTCATCTTAGAAACTCAGAGGAAGAACAGAGTACAACAGCAGTCTTAAAACTGCCTGCCTGTAGCTCCCATGACTGAATTTAGTGGGAATCAAAACACGGATTCTCTTACCTAAGCAGACAGATCCTGTGGACAGTTAGACAGGACTCCCATCCGGTTCACTGCAGCTGAGGGCGAGGCATCTGGGAGCCAGAGCTGTCGCTCCTGCAACTGTCACCTGGGCGGGATTCTTGGTGACAGCTGCGTTTCTGAATTAGCCATCCATCTACACTAGTAAGAGTCTTGACTGTGAGGTCCCATCCAGAATGATTCTGAGCTCTGTTTCCCCAAAATGGCTGTGGTTCAGGGTTCCTCCCTGTGCTGAAGGCCTGCCTGATTGGTCTGTGCCTCTGAGCAATTCACATTATTTCACAGTGAATGACCAGGTGAGCGTACTATTTTGTGGTTGGGGGAGGGGAGAAAATGGTGTTTGAGGGTTGAGAAGGACATCCTGAGTTTCTTTTTGCTTTCTTTGAGTTGACCAAGACCCCTGAAAGAAAATGTATTGCCTAGGACCAAAGCTGCATGTCCAAGAGACACCACTGTGCTGACTGGCAGGACTGGGCCGGTGGCTGTGCTAATCACACTTTTCTCATTATTATTGCCATTATTTCTCATTATTATCATTCCATGTTAGGAACTAGAATACAATGACTTGGAAAGAAAGTAGTTTATTCAGGTTTGTCCTTTGGTCACATGTAGCTAGGATTGCATCATTTCTGGGACCTCATACAAAATAAAAATGTGGGGCCTCTTGCTGAAAAATTATTCAGAATTTGAGATGGCAAGAGTCAAGCATTAAATCACACACAGACTGTGCAATTGCCCAGGTCATGTGCTCATGAAACTGCCCTGAGTGTGGCTTTTATTTGAAGTCTAGCTTTCAGGGTTGAGTAACTAGAAGAGGTGAGTGCTTTGAGGGTCATTTAACAAAGTCTCAGAAAGAGAGATGTCAGTTGGCTGATCCTGGTAGTGTGTTCGTTTTAAGTGGATAGCACCTCGTGGTTCACTGGGCCTAAAGGCACTATTCTAAGTGTTTTCTGTTTGTTAAATCATGTAACACACACACACACACACACACACACATATAAATAACATCTATTAAGTTGTTAATCCTCATGCCAACACTGGTGCTGTGGCTCAGTGGGTTAGGCCGGCATCCCATATGATCATGGGTTCCTGTCCCAGCAGCTCTACTTCTAATCCAGCTCCCTGCTGGGTATGCCTGGGAAAGCAGCGGAAGATGGCCTAGGTGCTTGAGCTCCTGCCACCCATATGGAACACCAGAATGGGACTCCTGGCTCCTGGCTTTGGCTTGGCCCAGCCCCAGTCATTGTGGCCATTTGGGGAGTGAACCAGTGGATGGAAGCCTTCTGTCTCTCCCTCTCTCTCTGTAACTCTATCTTTCAAATAACTAAATACATCAATAATTTTAAAAAATCCCTCATACCATATAAAGTAGACTCTGTTATATACCAGAGGAAACTGAAGCACAATAGAGTTTGAGAAAATATTTAGAGTTTGGTCCTCAGCTTTCTGCTAAAGAACCAAGTCTACTTGCAGCCTACTAGACCTTGAGGCATTGAATCATGCTAAGAATCACAGCTAACTGATATATGAGGGGATTTCAAACAATTCGTAGAAGAACAGAATTTTTTTTATATTTATTTTGGCTCAAAACATTTTGAACTTCCTGCAACAGTGTTTGTCATAATACTCATTTTCCATGAATTTTTTGAAGATCCTGCATATACCACAAAACTAGTTCATGGTGTCGGCATGGTGGCATAGCTGCCTGTGACTCTCCAGCATCCCATAAAATTACTGATTTGAGTCCCAACTGCTCTGCTTCTGACTCAGCTTCCTGTTAATGAGCCTGGGAAAACAGCAGAAAATGGCCCAAGTATTTGGGCCCCTGTACCCACGTGGGAGACCGGATGAAGCTCCTGGCTTTGGCCTGGCCCAGCCTTGGCCATTGCAGCCATTTGGGGAATGAACCAACAGATGGAAGATTTCCCCCCTCTCTAACTCTGCCTTTCAAATAAATAAATAAACCTTTACAAATCTATTTATTTCTATATAATATAGTCACTACCATTCCCATAACTGAGATATTTATTTCCACAATCCAAGGTGCCACTTTTGGGTATTAAGGTGTCTGGGGTTACAGAAACAAGAATCTGAAGGTTGCTCAGGAAGCATAGCATCAAAACAAAGCTAATTGCAACATCTGGAGGGAATGTGTCAACCAGACTGTGGTAAAATCCGGGAAATCATCCCTGTGCTTAGTGTATGCCTTCTGGGTACAGTGCTGCTGACTGAATGCAGGATCTCTCTCAAGGGCCTGAGGCTGGATTCTCATTTACAGGAGTCACCCCATTCCCCCACGCAAGCCCGTTATACTACAGCCAAGTAGACTGCTCCTGTCTTCATGTTATTGCAGTCTCCTCTGGAATGTGAGCCCAGTCCTCACAATTCTAGCAGTACTTCTTTACAAATCAGCTCTGAGATGCCCACCTGCAGAAGGCCCATCGATTTAACACGGTGAAGTGAATCCAGGCTGCTGGGTGCTGTCTGAACTCAGGATTTAAAGAGTCATTAAGTAGAATATTAACTCATCCAAATGAGCTTACATTGGTTCTTTCCTACATTTAGGAAAAAGATGCCCCTTGGAGGTAAATTAACTCCCTATAAGTGTTTACCTAACTAAACAACGAAACTACACTTGGATTGGTTTCAAGAAGGACTGGGGAAGCAGGCATAAAGTAAATGACGTTTGAATCATCATGGTTTTTTGCTTTGCTTTGTTTTGATTGATTTGTAACCCTCGACTTGAAATGTGTGTGTGTCTTCTTTCCAGTAGTCAGGGTGATTCATAAAACTATCTTCTCCTAATGTGGATAGAAACTGCTGAAAGTAATTTGAAGGGTATCTTTTGGAATACCATGACAGGACTGTTAGAATGATAATGATGATAGCTAACATTAAACAATTTTTTTTTAGTATACCAGAGTTAGGCATTGTGATAATAGGATTAAAATAGTGTTTTTTAGAAAAGATTTTTATTTATTTATTTGAGAGGTGGAGTTACAGACAGAGAGGGAGAGACAGAGAGAAAGGTCTTCCATTTGCTGGTTCACTCCCCAAATGGCCACAATGGTTGGAGTTGGGCCAATCTGAAGCCAGAGTCAGGAGCTTCTTCTGGGTCTCCTACCTGGGTGCAGGGGCCCAAGCACTTGGGATATCTCCTACTGCTTTCCCAGGCCAGAGCAGAGCGCTGGATCAGAACAGGAGCAGCAGGGGTACGAATCAGTGCCCATGTGGGCTGCCAGTGGCAAAGGCGGAAGCTTAGCCTACTACGCCACAGTGCTGTCCCTAAAATAGTATTTTTAAACAATCCTGCGGGAGTAGTCTCACTTTACTGAGAGAAAGTGTCTTTTGGACCAGTTACAGTTATGGAAATAAAGGTGACGATTCTCTGAATATCATGCATAAAGAATTGCCTGCAACAGGAGACTTGTCCCAGGTAGAAGGGATGGTTCTAAGTGGCCCATCATGGGCTGCACACTGGTGGTCCAGATGAGGGGAGGACCAGGGGCCACCAAGAGCCACGTGTTGAAGGAAGAAGAAAGAGGGTTCTGAAAAGGTGTTCATTTAGGTGAGGTTCACCTGGACAAAGCTTTCCTGAGAGCTGGTCTTCAGAAGGGATTGGAAAGTACACAAGAACCATCTACTCTCTGATTAGATATGGATGCTAACTGTAAATTACAAAGTGTGTACACTCATGCTATAGTTAACTGTGAGTAAATTAGTTATATGCCATTCCCTGTGGGGATATTGCTCCTCCTTAATCCTTTGTGTTCCATTGTAAATTCCAGTCCTTAGAACTCTTCCAGATTCTGTGACAGGCGGGAGTCAGCTGGTCATCCCATACTAACTTGGTCTTCTCCTCCCTGGGGAGTGATTTAATGCTACCCATTTGTAAAGGCGGAAATGGGGGCTCAGAGGTCCTCGGTGACTTCCACAGTCAGTTAATTGATAGTTGTGGAGTTCAGATCTGTGCCCCACATCTCTCTGGCTCTTTTGTCCAGACTGTCTGCAGCAAGGATTCCAGACAAAGAGCAACTCTCATGCACAGGCACTCAGCCAGGTTTATCTTGGTTCCAGGGGGCCTCCCACTGCACTGCTGCATACAGCTGTCCCCGAGGGTATAATCTCAGCCTCACATCTCGTTTTGCTTGCTGCTGTGTCTTCTTAGAGTATGGCTAGCAATATCCTCATCTACTTTTTATATTCACATCAGCTCTTGGAAAGCAAAGTCAAGACATAGTCATAGTAATAACTACAACAGTAAGTGTTAAGGGTTAAAGCATGGAATCAAACAATGCCTCTATAGCAGCTACTACAAGTTTGTGTCAAGTACCGTTAAAAGCATGTTATATTAATTCCGTTTATCTTATATCTTCAAAAAGCAAAGAGTTAAGTGTATGTCAAAGGGTTCTAGAATTTCAGTATTGTCTTGCTCTGATCTTTGAGCTTCTCAAAATGAATTTTAGCAAGACTGTTACCTGCAGCTCCAAAAACAGTTCTACTCAAAAGCCTGTATTTTTGGCAAAAAGAGCTGCCTGACAAGAAGTCAGGGTCTGAAGCTCACACTAGATTCCCCCAGGCCTCATTTCCCTGGTGTGTTTCTGAGCTTGCATGGTTTCTTCTCTCCTTCCTCCTGCCTTGCTTCCCCCCCAACCCCCCGACCACAAAATCGTTCTTTTGCAGTGAGGAACCACATGCTAAATACTTTATACAGCTACACCCCATCCTCTTGCTTCCAAGGACCAAGGCTCCGTCTCTGGGGACCCTTGTAGGTGTTCCCGCACCCCCGAAGGGTGGGAACCACTCTGTCTCCAACTGCCAACAAAGTGATGGGAGACATATGTATCCAGTCAAGGGGAAACTTTGGCTCTCAGAGGCTAACGACACACTCAAAACCAAGCCCTCTGCCGTCAGTCCGGTCATAAATCTCAGCTTTAACTACAAATTATTTAGACTATCCAGTTTCACTTCTTTCTCCTCTCCCACTGGATTCAAAGGATTTTACATAGAAGAGAAACATTGAGACTGAATTAAGCATGGTTATGAACTTGATGGTCTTTAACTCTTATTTCACAGGGGAAGCTGAGGAGTAGGGAGTGGTAGGGGCGAGGTGACGCCAAGGCGGGGATCAGATTTCTACAGAGTCAAAATGGCATTTGCTAAACGATATAGTATTGCTTCTGGAAATGCCCAAATGACAACCAAAGAGACCACCGCACTGTGATGTTGCTGCCTTAAATTATGTCCTGGGGTAGTACACCTTCAGAAGTTTGAAACAGGAAATAAACAGTGTTTCGGGGGTTGCAGGAAGAAAATAATGACAGCTTTGGAGTACAACCGCAGTCACTGGCATGCGTCCCTCCCCTTGGCACTGGCCACAGGTCCAGGGTGCTATTTGATCCTTACAGCTTTCCTTCCACCCAGTTCATGTACCTACTTGCAATCTTCTCGTTGTCAGGCACACAAACAAATTTTGAATGACAAAGGAAAACACTGGCTGCTGTTGCAATGTTCCAGGGCAGGCCTGGAGCGGGGATTTCCCAGAGTTGGTTAACGCAGATGACATGCTCTTCCCACCAAGTCCAGAGGAGCCAGAGACAGGGCTGAAAGCCATGAGTCAGGTCTCAAGAATTTCAGTTTCAACACCCTCTCTGCAAGAGGCAGTTTAAGCATACCTGTTACCTTCAATGAAAAGGTCATCCACTGTGTAGTCAATGATTATCTGCTGGCTGCTTCACTTACGGCTCTGAGTCTACTCCTTTTACACTTTTGATTAGTTGTAGGAAAGCCATGCTGTGCTGCATCTTGTTTAATGGGATGGCAACCACCACCAATGGTCAGTTGGTGAGCTAGTTGCATTTGATAGCTTTTATGCAAACAACTTTATGGAGGATTGATGGGGAGTGTGGGCAGCATGGTACTCAATTTGCAGTTCAAGTTCTAGTGTAAGTGATCTCGCCTAGTCAATGCCTCACTGAGTGAGGAAATTACTGAAATAATCGCTACGGAATGAGCAAGGAAGAAAAAGGGAAACACACACTGGGTTCTACAGATAATATCCACTTGAACCCTGCCGCACATGAGCACACTGAGCATCTCCTATCAGCTTGCTGTCATCAGCCCTCAGAGTGACTGACTGCTCCCTGGTCCAGCCATGCTTACTGACTTTCCTTGTTAGCATCATGGCAAAGACAAAAGAGGAGAGCTCCCTGATTTAATTCAAAACACACCATCACAATTTAGCTCCATCGTTTTCCATTGTTTGCGAAGAGTTCGATTTGTTGGAGATGATTTTTAGAAGAGACAAGGGATTGGGAGAGAGAGGTGTCCAATGTATTCTGATCATATTTTGGTCCTTTTCCTATACTTCTGCTTTGCAGACGCATTTAATGACTCTCCCTGGCTCTGTAATAATGAGAAGCACACCATCCATACCTACAGCTAGTAGCAAACCCAGTATTCTGAAGCTCAACAATTGTGGAGGCCTCATCTAAGAAAATTACACAATTATTCAGAATAAAGAGGAAAAATCAAAATAAGTGATAACTTTTTTCAATATTTATTTATTTGAAAATCAGAGTTACAGAGAGAGAGAGAGAGAGAGATTTTTCATCTCCCCAGATAGCTGCAATAGCCAGGGCTGGGCCAGGTCAAGGCCAGAAGTCAAGAGCTTCTTCTATGTCTCCCATATGGGTGGCAGGGACCCAAGCATTTGGGACATCTTCCACTGCTTTCCCCAGGCCATTAGCAGGGAACTGAATCAGAAGTGGAGCAACTAGGACATGAACCATTGCACATATAGGATGCTGGTGTCACAGGTGGTGGCTTTACCCACCATGCCACAAAGCTGGCCCCAAATGACAAGTTTTAAAATACTGACACGCATCACATCCATCACCATAATCCAGAAAAACAGCAAACTGCTTTTGTAAGTTAAGTGCCTGACATTACCATATCCTTTTGGCAGCATACACTTTGATAGCCTCTTTGTATGATGATAGTTTTAAAGAAAAATAAAAAAATACAGAAAGATAAAGTAGTCTTTAATCTAATGTGTCTGCTCAAACAGTTTTTTGAATAATTAAATAACTAGTATGCAAAGTGTGTGACTCGTAGCAAGACGTATTTGTCATTTGGAGTACTGTATGTCTGTGCCACAAAGAGACAAAATTTCCCTTCCCATTAGATAGCCATGAAATTTCCACTTGCAATTTTATATGTTTGATCATTAGAGGAATTTCCAAGGACAAGTTGCTACCTCTGTAATCTCAAACCTCAGTGACCAGTCATTTCTGGTATATTTTCAGGGTTAGAGTGTGCACTGCACACGAATGGCATGGGACCTCCTTCCGTGAGCCTTCACAGCCCAGTGCTATATGAGCATCAATTTGGGTTGCAGAGAGAATTTCTGGAAGCAATTTCCCCATCCCACAATAAAGGTCAATAGCTTAATTATGTATGGAGCACATTGCGAACCAACTAAATATATTCCATTAAACCCAAACAAAATATGTCTCCAATTCAGTGTGCCCTCAGCAGAGCTCTAGAAATACTGCAGTGACTCCAAAGCAACACAGCTCAAGGGGTCGGCAGGTGTGGTGAAAGGAAAGTCGGAGAGGAACTGATACTCTTAGCTCAAGACAGTTAAAATATTTTAATTTTGCACAGTTTACAAAACTCACATAACCAAGGGCTCTGTATCTTAAACTTCCTGAATGTCAAGATACAGCTGGTGTCTATTTGAAAGGCTAGAGAGTAAGCATTTAGCCCAGTGGTCAAGATGGCTGCATCCCACATCAGAGCATTGAGATTTGATTCCTGCTTCTGGCTCCTGACTCCAACTTCCTGCTAATGCAGACCCTGAGGGACAGTGCTGATGGCTCCAGCGGCTCAAGCTGCTGCCCATCTGGGAGACCTGCATTGCATTTCTGGCTCCTGGCTTTGACTCACCCGTAAGCAACTGTGAATATTTGGGAAGTGAGCCAGTGGATGGGAGCTCTGTCTGTTTCTCTCCCTTGCAAATAAGTAAATAAAATTAAAAGCAAAAAGGCTAGTTCTGTGATCAATCAATAAGGGTCCATTGAAAGAATGGAGAAACTAATCTGTGACAATGAAGATTAATGAGAGCATCAAAGCTATGCATGTGTGCCAAATGGCTTCTCTACCTGGTGTGAAGTCTCCAGAAAGCAACCAGCTGGCTGGCCATGGGAACCTTCCAGGGATGACTCAGAATGGGGACCTGCTTTCCAAATCATGATACTTTTCGAAAGCACAGAGTAGCCTTGGTTGGTAGTGAAGGTGAGAGGGCAAGTTGACTCTACCAGAGAAAAAGGGAATGAGAGGTTAGATATGGTGTGGAGAGGGAAGGATAAAAAACATAAAAGTCTTTGCTAAGTAGGCTTCCAATTCTGCCCCCAGAATTCTTAGTATAGCTCCTAGAAGAGGAGCCCATCACTTGTGACTATATGAACACAAAGGTTTCAGAAGTAACACCCTTGGTGACTCCTGTCTGGTGATGCTGGAGGAAACTCACTGAGGAATCAGAGGATTTCTCTCTTTTTGTTTCCTAGGAGACCTCTGTGGTTAGCATTTTTTTTTTTTTGGTGTGTGGGAGTGGGGGATGAGGAGTAGAATATAATGGGTGGGAACCCTCTGAGAGCCACTGTAGAGCTGGGGAAAGACTCATTCTCATTTCCCCGGGTTCTGTTGCTCCAAGGGTCTCCTGTCATTCACTGATTCCCATTGTCTAGTGATATGTACTATATGCAAGGCATTCCTCTAGCCCTGAGACACACTGAGGGATGAGCCCAGCAGAGCCCCTGTCCTCATGGGGCATTCCATTCCAGTGAGGGCAAATAGTGTGCAAGCAAACACATCAGATGCTATTGACACTGAAGGTGAAAAGTGCCATGGAAAAAGTGAAATAACAATGGGGTTGGGGATGAACAGGGCAGCAATTTCCAGAGTGGGCCCCCTTGTGTAGGAAGGACGTCAAGGACTGGAGAGGCTGGGAGGCAACTGTGCAAGCATCCAGGCAACTGCTCCAAAGGCAAAGGGACACTCAGTGTGGAGTCCCAACACAGATGGGGAGTTGGCACATTAGAGGGACACAGAACATACCAGTGTGCTACAGCAAAGTGAAAGAGGTGGAGAAAGGTGGAAGACGAGGTGAGAGAGGAGTGGGTCATATACACTGTGGTGAGGATGCCAGATATGGACAAATTAGCTTATCCCTTTATAGCTAAGTTATCTCTGTTTTCATGATAGTATCCCATGTACTAGAAGACTATGTATACCAACCATGGTGAATGGAAAGACCACCAGACCAGTGGCAGTAGCAGAGCCAGGGAAATGTAGAGTGATGGAAATGGTTGCAGACCCCAGAGGAGCAATGGGACAAAACAAATGGATCTCACATGTTCCTTACTGGGGCATGGTCCAGCTACCTGGGTGAGTGGGCTGACATCAGCTATGAGGAAATAATCTTCTAATATAGTTATAAACAATGCACTGGTTTCTGTTGGTGAGTAGCCCTGGAGTGGAATATCAGAAGTAGCAGAGAGGCCAACTAGAAGGTCACTGTAATAATGTAGGCTACAGAAGGTGGTCTATGGATGTGCCTGCAAGGGAAATATCTTGAAGACAGAGATAATGAAGAGGTGCTCAGTAACTGTCTGAGGTTGTAAAGAAAGTGGGGAGGAGAATGGCGGTGTCACTTGCTGAGATAGGAAGAACTAGAATTTTTGTGGATATAGTAAAAGTTCTGCTTGGCTGTATTGTGTTTCTGATACCTAATGATGTGTTGAGCAGGATGCTGGACAGAAGAATCTGGAGCCCAGGGGGGAATCAAGGCTTTTATATATATATATATATGTATGTATATATATATATAATCAATTATATATACAATCAGTTTTATTAGCTCCATTGATATTTCAATAATTGTGCAAGAAACTAGAAAAATGTACAGTTCAAATTGTGCCAGTGCCACTGAATAACTAGCTATGCACCCCAAATTTTTGCTTCCTCAAAGACAGAAACAGCTGTTCACCAACACTCACTTCTTAGTCCCTCTTGCATGTAAATAGGACCTACAACTAATGTTTCCAGGCCAAGACACTTTCAGATAGTCTCTTCCCTTTGTAGCTGGCTAGAAGCAGAAGATAATGAGTCTCTTAGGCTCTACTGACATTTGCAGCTAGAAAATTCTTTGTTGAGGGGGCTGTCCTGTTTAGTGGAGGATGTTCAGCAGCATTCCAGGCCCCAGGCCCCTACCCACTACATGCCAAGACAATCTCTCTACTAGTGACAATCAAAAATACCTCCAGGCATTGCCAAATGTTCTCCAGGGAGTAAAATCACTCCTGGGTTCGAATCACTACCTTAGGGTAAAAAAGTCACAAAATGAATTGGGTCCTTGAATCACTGCATGAATGAGAGCCATCATCTGATGACAAGGAAGACACACATCGTACTGACAACAGGAGTGATGAGTAAATGTTTATTGTGTGAAACCACCAACTTTAGGGGCTTATTTCTTACGGTAGCTACGTGACTCTAAGCAGTCAGCATCACAATAACACCAAAAAACAAAACAAAACAGAAAACAAAGCACACCCAGAAACTGCAATCTTTTTGTGTCTTCAATGCTACTAATTAGCTGTACAATTCCAGATAAATTATCCAGCTTCTCTGAGCATTGATGGTTTTTCAATCTGAAAATAAGGTAATGTTGGACTAGATGTCGATTTCCAAACATTTAGTACTACAATTCACAGGAAGGTGGGCACTGTTACCCAAGACACACACACCAGTGTCACAGAACTGTACTTACTGTTACTGTCAACCTATAACTCAAGAGATCCCCAGGATACTGCACCACCATCACAGTTATGGGTGTAAAGAGTGTGTAAGAGAATGATTTGATTGTGCTGAAAAGCCAGAAGTCACTTGAATTCTTTCTCAAGGTAATTACCTTGAGTGCTAGGCAAAAAAAAAAAAACCCACTTTGCCATAGAAATGTTGTTTTTCTAATAGAAAAGAAATCTAATACTACATTTTTGAATCCAAAGAAAACCCAGGTTCTGGCCTCCAAAATGCTTCTGACAGACTATATAATCCATAAAAGTGGTGTGAAGAAAATATGTTGCTTCCATCAGGAATTCTGGGGGGAAAAACATTGACATTATTTGTAGCAATTTCCAAGGACCGGTTCTCTATAAATATAAAATGTTATTCTAGTCACCCTTCAGAGTTAGAAAGAAAAAATATTCTGAAATATTTTCTTGAAAAAAAAACAAGACTTTGAATCCTGAGTAATTGCTACCATTCATTCAAATATAGAAGAAAAAGTTATAAAGGAATGTAGAATCCATTTTCCTATCCCAAATTATTTTACTTAATTGAAAAAAAAGGCTGTGTCCTCAATCTACAGGCTACAGGAACCCTGACAGTTGTGGTGGGAAGCAACCAGTCTCTGATGAGACACTCCTCATTGTGAAGACTTCAGTGGGTTTATGAAAAGGAAGCTGTAGTAGAGTGAGCGAGCAGGAAGCAGTGCCATCTTTATGAAGATTCTGATTTTCCCTACAGGTCCCTGCAGCTGTTTTCTGTGCAGCATAGTCTAGCGGGGTGACACATTACTTTAGCAGTTGGTTCCAGAAGTTGGTCAACTGTTTTGATACCTCTCTGAGGAGTTGTCTTTTGGCACTCACGGTGTGGTCACCTCCTAAGACTGCAATTTCCCAGACCTCAATTGCCTGTGAAATCTTTTTTGGAAAGGCTAAAGTAACTACCAAGGGCACCGTTATCTTGCTTTTTCTACCCAGTACATTAGTGTTTCATGTCTTGGTGGGTAAGAAAAGAAATTATGGTGGGTGAAGAGGGAAATATGAATTAGATCTAAGGCAATGGATATGGCTGAATATCAATGGAGAGAATGTATGACGATTGTTTCTTGTTCTAAAAACATCCGAGAACTCTGTATCCTTGAAATTCCTGGATATTCTGCTTATTACCTATGATGATGCTAATGAAAGTAATAAAGCTATAGTAAATATTCAATGATCTTTAACTAAGTTCTGGACACTGCACCAAGCACTTTAACCCAAGGGGCAAATTCTATTATCATCCTTATTCTGTAATTGAGAAGATGGCTACTTCGAGAGGGTTAGTGACTTGCTCCAGTGTCAAAGCTAAGAAGTGACACTGCCAGGATTTGAAGAGGAGTCTAAAGCTCATGCTTCTAGTCAGTATGCTGTGTTGCCTTCTTGATGTCCACAGTGGAAAACCAATGGCATTCTGAAATAATGCGTTCTCCAAAATCCTAATGGAGTGGCGCTATAGCTGTTTTTAAATATTTTTTGCTTCTTTCAAATTTGTCAGTTAACAATGTTTCTGAAGTAACCATCCATAATTATGCTTTCTTCCAGAAATGAATCCACTTTGCTGTATCACATGACATGTGGGCATGTGACTCATCCTGTTATAGTGAATGGTCTGGGCTTGAGCACATGATTCCGCTGAGCCAATCAGAATCCTTCACCTTTCCAACCAGAAGTGCTAGAGAAGTGTCTTTGGTTATATGAGCATACAAATCACCTTTTGGCAGGGTTGTTATTTCTGGATAAAGTTCTGAAAGGGTCCAGATTATTTATTTATTCATTTATTTGTTTGATAGATAGAGTTAGAGAGAGAGAGAGAGGTCTTCCTTCCATTTGTTTACTCCCCAAATGGTCGCTATGGTCAGTTGGAACTGTGTTGATCCAAAGCCAGGAGTCAGGTGCTTCCTCCTGGTCTCCCATGTGGGTGCAGTGGCCCAAGCACTTGGGCCATCCTCCACTGCCTTCCCGGGCCATAGCAGAGAGCTGGACTGGAAGAGGAGCAACTGGGACTAGAACCCAGTGCCCATTTGGGATGCTGGTGCCGCAGGCAGAGGATTAACCAAGAGAGCCATGGCACCGGCCCAAAAGGGTCCAGATTAATGCCACTTTATCCCCAGTACTTTCTTTGCTTTTTCTTTTTAACGATTTATTTTATTTATTTGAAAGGCACAGTTATGGAGTGGGGGAGGCCTTCCATCTGTTGATTCATTCCCCAAACAGCTGCTACCGAAGCCAGGAGCCAGGAGCTCCATCTGGGAATCCCAGGTGGATGCAGGGCCCCAAGGGCTTGGGCCATCTTCTGCTGCTTTCCCAGGTGCATTAGCAGGGAGCTAGATTGGAAGTGGAGCAGCCGAGACTCAAACTAGTGCCCATAAGGGATGCTGGCGTTGCAGGCGGCAGCCTAATTCGCTTAGCCACAATGCTGGCTCATCCCCAGTTCTTCTTAATCTGTCGCAGTGCAGCCCCCCCCCCCCCCCCCCAGGACAATTTAGCTACAGGGGAATTTGGTTTTCTGCCTATAAAGTCCAAGAAATTCATTTGAATGTAAATGAAAAATTCGATGAAGATGGAAGTCCTATGCAGAAGAAGTGTCCTTAGTATAACGGTTGGAGGACATAGTTTCAAAGGAAGTTACATTTCCTCTCTAAATATTTGTTTAAATATGGTAAGAAGAAGATGCTAGAGAAGATTCTAATTTGCCTAAGTGTAGGAGAGTCCTGAGGATTTTCTGGATCCGATCCCCTATTTTATGCCAAGTTTGAGGATTCATCATACCATCCAGCTCTATAAAATATTTCTCCTCTGGGTGCTTCTGTTTGCGTAAATTTTCTATATTGGGTATGCACTTTTTTTAAAGAGGAACTTTTCCCCATTGTGTACATCTTTTTTCCCCCCTAGGGACCCATAAGAAAAAGAAATATCAGCATGTTTTTCTAAACAGAGATTTGTACTAAACACAAAAATCTAGCTACAAGTAAATCATGCTGTGATCTTGAGGGATAAAATAAACACAAAGCAATGCAGAGCTGTGTTTTGCCAGAGCCAAATGGAACATGACGTTCAGAAGTTTCCAATTGAATTCCAAAATTAGAATAAATCTTGGCAAAATGCATACTCACGTCCCATTAGGAATCTTATCATTAGGACTCAGTTTTGGCTACTCCAGGCCTTACTCATTCCAGTAGCTCCCAGGAGACCCGAGAGCCTGACTCTACGTGTTCTGGAGCTTCCCCAGGAATTGGTGACTTCTGCTTTGCAATTGGCAAGGCTGTGCCCTACTAAGGATGGAAATAGGGCATCAAACCTCGCTAGTGACCTAGGACTTGAAGGCCCGCTCCCAGGCCCGTTTCTCTAGGAACTCCAGCCTTGGCTGCTGGAGTGCTTATCACACCTAGGTTTTACAGCTGTAGCTTTCTCAGAAGTATTTGGATGTAGGTGTCAGATCTAAGCCTTTCGGCTGGTCCTTGAGTTCATGTCTACTGTGAAAGGAATTAATAGATTGCACATTCCATCAGAATTTGGACAGCTCGTTTCCAGATTAAAAACATTTTCCAGAATTGGAATCTTCTGAAGTAGGTACTCTGATTCAAATGATTGTGAGAGTTCCTATCTCACAATCTTACTATTGTCAGGAAGTTGTTCAAGATAGCCATATATTTCCCAGTGACTGTCAAGTGAGGACAAGGAAACAGTGACTGAGTTACCTTCCAGGGCGAAGATACCAAACTTTATCACCAAAGTGCGCTTGAAGCTCTTCCTTCTTTTGTTTATGTACCTCTAAGCACAAGGCCTCAACCTATCCCCTACTCATGAATCAGAGCAAAGACATTTTTGTCAACTCGTTGTCCACGTAGTCCCTTTGCATGCTGTGTTTGTTCTAACCTCAAAACTTTGTCTGTTTTCAGTTTTCCCTCTTGGACTGCTTCCCTCTACTCTCCAGATGCCATCTCAGATTTTACGCCGTTTGTGTGACGTCCCTGTCAATGACTTCAGCCCACTGTGGTTGCTTGCCTCTCTTTTCTCATTGTCTGCCATCACACAAGCACTCCTTCATTCATATTCAGTCTTT
This sequence comes from Sylvilagus floridanus, assembly GCA_949820135.1. NCBI lineage: Eukaryota > Metazoa > Chordata > Mammalia > Lagomorpha > Leporidae > Sylvilagus > Sylvilagus floridanus. The sequence continues at coordinate 72,633,717 of OX463230.1, forward strand.
CTTTTTTCTGCAGTGTGTATCCCACAACTGTACTAAAACATTTTGAAGTCAGGGCACATATTTCAGACTTCTTTTTAATATCTCTTGCAGTTTGGGTAGGTACTTGGTATTTGGCAAAATGTTTAATGTAAATCTCACAGAAGATTTGCAAAATCTCTGTGCTAACAACTGAAGACTAACTGAGATCAACTGAAGAAGCTCTAATGAGATTTTTTTTTTTTTAAGACAGAGTTACAGAGAGAGTGGTAGAGACAAAGAGAGAGATCTTCCATCTGCTGGTTCACTCCCCAGATGCCTGCAACAGCTGGAGCTGCGCCAATCTGAAGCCAGGAGCCAGGAGCTTCTTCCAGGTCTCCCGCATTGGTGAAGGGGCCCAAGGACTTGGGCTATCTTCTACTGCTATCCCAGGCCATAGAAGAGAGCTGGATCGGAAGAGGAGCATCTGGGACTAGAACCGGCACCCATATGGGATGCCAGCTCTTCAGGCCAGGGCTTTAACCCGCTGTGCCACAGTGCCTGCTCCTCTAATGAGATCTTAAATATTCCCAACATCCACACAAAACAGGTAACTGTAAGGTTTTGGACATGTTAATTAGCCTGATTTGGCAATCATTTCACACACAAATATAAAAACACCATGCTGTACCAGTTGAGTATATACAACTTTTATTTGTCAATAAATCTGAAGAAAGACCCAAACAAATGAAAACATACATCATGCTCATGGATTGGAAGATTCAAATGCTATTATGTAGAAGAATATCTTCATGAAAGTGGGAAAGGTTGATTTCATAATTAGCACATAAAACCTACTAACTATAAAATTGATTAATTAGGCTACATTAAAAACAAGAATATCCATTTAGCAGAAGACAGCATTAAGAGATTGAAAAATGAAATCATGAGTTAGAATAAGACAGTTGCAAATTGTATATCTAAAAAGGACTTGTATCTAAATATATAAAGATCCCCTTGAAATGAATAAGACTGCAAACAGACTTGGAGAGGTAGGTTTGTAAGAAGATAACTCTGAACATATGAAAGGGTACCGCTAACATAATTACTCACCTGGAAACTATACATTTAAATCATGAGCTTCATAAACACAAGCATCAGAATTGCCAAAATGAAAAGAATATTGAATATCAAGGGTAAGTGAAGATTTGGAACTCTTATACATGGTTGGTTTACAATGTTGTTATACACTTTTCAAATCTAGAAAAACCTACAAAAGCTGAATATATATATATATATATATACATATATATATATATATATATATATAATATGAACTAGCACTTTCACTTCTATATGTACTAATGTATATGTCAAAAGACATGTAGGAAAAACACTTGTAGTGACACTATAACCCATGTGGAAACGACCCTAGAATGGGCAAATAAATGCAGTAAATCCACACAATGAAATTCTTCAACAAGAATGAACAAAGTATTGCTATATACAATAACCTGGATGAATCTCACATACACATTACTGAGCAAAAGAAGTAAGGCATACAGAATATCTGCTGTATCATTGAATTTTCTTTAAGTTCAAAATGAACCAAAACTAATCTATGGTAACCTGTGAGGGAGAAGATGGAGACTGGGCCTTTGCCAGGAGAAAGAGAGCTCTGGGAATCAACACTGTTCTATTTCTTCATTGGGGTGATGGTCCCAATAGTTTGTTCTTTTTTTGTGAAAATTCATTGAACTCTACATCTACTTACCTGTTAGTGCACTTTTTCTGTGTGTGTGAGTGTTTGTGCTTCAAAGCCAAAGGTTCCCTCCTAGGAGGATGCGCTGCGACCCAGCAGGGATTTTGTCCACTGCTTTGCTTCTGCTCCTAAGTGGAGGAATGGAAAACTGAAGAAAGTGTGAACAAACCAACTCATAAATCAGGTTCCAAATCTCATCTTGACCCCAGAAAGGCTAAAGCAATGGTTTGAGCTACTCAACTCCTCCTGTTTCAACAAATTGACTCATAAAACCATTTTATAGATATTCCTTTGCTTCGTTTTCAACAAGGAAAACATCTTTATTAACATCCCTGTCCTCATCACCTTCCAGTTGTAGCTCATCTCCTGACTTAGAATTTCCTAAGTCTCATGATAACGATCTTGTCGAATCTTGTGTTATCGCTGTATGTCATTTTTTCTTACTCCATCACTCCCACTTCCTGAGGACAACACAGCACTGAGTTGCTCAGCGTGGTACACAGGGAAAGGCTAAAGGCTGGATATTTTAAAAAGTTTAATTTAATTAGATTAACAGTATTAATTAATTAACAATTAATTTAATTTAATTGTTAACAGGGTAACAAGCTAAGTGGGTGGCTTCGGCTACATCTGGTTGTGCCTTGGCTCCTTTCCTTTGTGAGTAGTATAGACAGCCCCTGTTCCACTAAAACCCATCGTGGGGCTGAGCCCTTTTTGCTGGAGTCTGCATGATCACAGGTTTGATTTCCCAAGCTTATTCTTGGATACTCAGATTGGCTTCAGATAGCCCAGCCAGAATATTTTTGGATGTTGAAGGCAAATTGGAAAAGATATTTTGCTGTTTTTGTATCAATTCTATCAATTATACCAAAGTTAGGTGAGAAACTGTTGGATTTGAAGTCTAGAAGCCCTGAGTTTAAAATGTTTCTGCTCAAGAACTTACTAACTCTGGAATTGTGATGGTGTTGGAGTGGAGGCTGTGAGAATTTAGCACCTGGTCTCCTATGTTCCCCCAATGGGACAGTAATGCCATCTCATAGGAAGCCTAGAAGGATTCGTTCATGTATTCAGCTTTCAACATTCAATATTTCCTCTAAAATGCTGTGTCAGATACTCCTTCAGCCCAGGGGAGTTTCCAGATGCTCACGGTTCAGCTGATGAGAAAAATGTATGAACAAACCAAGTCAGTATTTCTCAACCTTTTATTCATTATTGGCCTCTAAGGAGCCTTTTTAGGTATTTTTTTCCCATAATCTTTCCACCCCATCCATGAAAGCTTAATACCACAGATCTATTGTTATTTGTTTATGTACTGTATTGTAGTTTTATTTTATAATAAAAAGAGAAAAATGCTTTCAGCCTACTCAACTTCCCCTGCTTGAGAACCACTTGCAGCTCCCTTGAGGGAGTTATTGACCCCACTAGAAACAAAGCAAACAATTACAGAGGAGTATAGTGAGTGCAGCAGGACAAACAGGTACTTGCTAGCAATCACACAGAACAAATCAGAAATAGCCAGCAGCCGCAGGGAAGGAGGGTACCCTAGGAAAGGCATAGGGGGTGCAAGGTAGTGTACCTGTTCAGGGGTGGGTACAAGAGAGGTGCCAAGAGGCAGGGGCAGTCACAGAGGGCCCTGAATACTAAGCTCAGGAGAGTAGATCTTGCCCCCAAAGACACTGGGGACACAACATTTTAAGAAGAGAAGTGACTTGCTCAAATGTATACATTTGAAAGTGCACAGGCCTCTGTGTGGATGAGGCAGGGGAAGTTACATCAGAGATAAAGGTAGAATTATGACTCGAATAAGGGCAGTTGCCAATGAGCACAAGAAGAGAGATTTTTGGGAGAAAATAAGTGCAACAGTTTAGGTGCAAGCATCTGGCATGCTGTAGGTAAGTGATAATAAAACTTATTGCTAAAATCTAGGAATTCGGGGTGATTGGACAGTTTGGCCTTTCAGAATCTTCCCAGAGGGCACAGAACCTGATCATGTGAAGGTCTCAGGGATTGAGGTTTGGGATCTGTTCAATCAATGTTTCTGAGTAGAGCACATCTGGCCAGTGGCCCCTAGGGGACTACACAGGCTTCTCATAGCCTGGGCCTAGATTATCAAGCTGACTGATCCCATGGATTACGTAGCAATGTAATGACAGTACAGGCCACAGGCATTCTCAGACCTGTGCAGGGTTTTATTCCTAACTTGAAATGCTCCCTTGCCTCAGTTTCAGCCAAATCTGGACCTACCGGCTGCACCTTGGTTCTACACCTGCCATCTCTTTTGCCTGGCTTTGATCTCTCCAGGGACTCACCAGATTCACCTCCAAGGCCCTTGAGAAGTGACCACACTCTCCTGCTTGCAACTCACAGTGAATTAGACTACATGTGGATGACCCACCATGAAGTCATTCATTTCCTGTTAGAAGCTTTTCAGCATATGAAAAAAAAAAAAAAAACAGAAAGAAGACATCAGTGATGTAGCATGCAGGGAAGAGTGAAGACTTCTCACAGGAATGGCTTTCCCATTAAGTGCAGGGGTAGGGGTACCTGTTGGTAATAGGAGGAATGCTTGCCATTCCTGGAAGTTGGGGAAGAACTCAGGAGGTGGAGCAGCAAGGGTAGATGCTGTTCATGTCTCTTCTTCCCTCTGCGCTGGGGAACTGGCAGCAGCCACCCCAGAGAGCAGCCAGAGACCACCCTGCTGGACAGGGAGATGTCTATCCACTGCCTGGGACCTTGGGATGCACTTTAAAGCTCTTTCTCATTGGCTCGTGCATAGCACACTTGCAGTGTTTGATAAAATGGCTTTCAAGTTAAAGATCAATGCCTTGTTTGCCTATTCTGAATCAAATCTGTCCACAGGTAACCACCTCCTCAACTCTCATTCTCATCATCATAGATTCCTTACAGTCTTTTCCAGGCAGCAGGAATTAAGAACTGAGAAGGGCTCCCTCCTAACTACCCCAGTGAACCTCCCTTCTCTTTGGTTTTCCCACCTTCCTTTGGCTCCCCACTGGCTCTGTGCTTTGCCTAACCAGTTGGACTTAACCATCAGGTCTCTGTTTACCTTGGCTCTGTCATGCACTGCCTTCAGCACACGGCTTTTTGAAATTGCCCTTCATGTTTTGTAATGCAACTTGGGAAAATGGTTCTGGCTGTATGCCTGCTCAGGGTGTAGGAGTTCAGTTCCACAGGGCCTATAAAGCCCTCTAGATTCCTCTTCTTTGTTAGGAGAAAGTGGAAGGACAGTGCTGAACTGCAGCTAGAGATGAGCACAGTTTCAAAGCTTGCTAAAGAGTCCCCAGATATTCCAGTGAGGCCTGACCTTCTGACTTGGCTCAAGTTCCATTCAAGGCAAGCATCACTCAACTATATAAAAGGCACATCCCTGGTGGGTGTGGTGGTACAGCAGGTTAAGCCACCACTGGGATGCCTACAACCCATACCAGAGTGCTAGTTCAAGTTCTGGCTGTTCTGCTTCCAATCCACCTTCCTGCTAATGCAGTCAAGAGGCAGCAGGTGATGGTTAGAGTGCTTGGTGCCCTGCTGCCAACCACACAGGAGACCTGGAGGGAGTTCCAGACTTCTGACTTCAGCCTGCCCCTACCCCCGCTATTGCAGGCATTTGGGGAATGAACCAGTGGGTGGAAGATTCTCTCTCTCTCTCTCTCTCTCTCTCTCTCTCTCTCTGTGTGTGTGTGTGTGTGTGTGTGTGTGTGTGTGTTGCTGTTGTTCAAGAAGATGAAAATAATTTTTAAAGACATAGCCAAAGGGTGCCGACTTGCACATTTTGGTGCCTAGAGGGAGGTCTTCGGTGCCTCGCCACAGTTCCTGACATAATCAATGTTTAAAAATTAACCAGATTAAGAGTTTTGTAAATATGTTGAACACTGCAAAGCATACAAAGCTGGAAGCTGAAACCAGGACACTGGGATTCAGAGCAACTTGAGAAGCTGAGCACTGATGTACCACCTAGGGGAACATGAACAGTGTTAACGACAAGTAGAAACAAACTTCATAGTGCAAGAGAAAGGAGATGCTGTGTGCCATAATGAACTAGAAGAGACTTAAAGACTTTAGTTGACCATAGGATCAAGGGTATAAAGTTAGCACCTCAAACTCCACATACCCCAAACTCAGCATGTCAGATTTGTACCTCCCCTGTCAGTCTCAATTTCTACTGAGTTGAGCTAGGAACTTCCTATAACTACCCACTTGATGATTAAAATTGTGGCCAACTATTTAAAACATGAAAGTACTTCCAACTGTTTGTGGAAAATGGAATGAAAAGGTGAGTTTATTTTTGTGCAACATTTATTTTGAAATCCAAACCTGTTTATTTTTTTACAGATTTATTTACTTATTAGAAAGAATAAAGAGAGAGGGATAGAAAGAGGGAGGGAGGGAGAGAGAGATGGAGAGGGAGAGAAGGAAAGGGGAGAAAGAGAGAGAGAAGGAGAGGGGGAGGAAGAGAGAGAGAGAAGGAGAGGGGGAGGAAGAGAGAGAAAGAGAAGGAGAGGGTGAGGAAGAGAGAGGGGGGGGGGAGGAAGAGAGAGAGAGAGAGAAAAGAGAGAGAATCTTCCAACTGTTGGTCCTTTCCCCAGATAGCCACAATGGCCAGGGCTGAGCCAGGTTGAAGCCAGGAGCCAGTAGCTTCATCTAGGTCGCCCACAGGGGTGGCAGGGGTCAAAACACTTTTTGGGTCATCTTCTACTGCTTTCCCAGGCACACTAGCAGGGAGCTGCATTGGAAGTAGAGCAGCCCTGTGGGATGCTGGTACCCCTGTGGGATGGTGGCATTGCAGGTGGTGGCTTTACCCACTAAGCCACAATGCCAGTGCTCACACCCAGTTTTTTCATAATATGTATTTTCCATGACGTTTTCAAAGACCCCTCATATGCATGGGGGTAAAAATATCCTACGATATTTTAGTGAGTCGCTCGATCATTCATTCATTTCTTCAATAATATTTATAAACAAATATTAAGTGCCGTGCACTGTGCCAGGTACTGGAAACACAGGAGTATCTGATGCAGCCCCTTCTCTCCCAGAGCTTGTCTTATTAGGGGAGACAAACATTAAACAAATAATTATTCAGAATTCTGAGCCCCATTAGTTTTCTAGAAGTACAAGGTTATAGACAGCATAGAATGTGAAGATCATTCTATTTTGGGAGGTCTGATTTTGGGATGATTAAGTTTCCTCAAGGAAATGAATTCCGGGTTCACTGAAGGTTATATGGCTCTACTGTTCAATGTGGTAGCCACCAGCCACATATGGGTATTTCAATGTAATTAAAGGTAAAAATTCAGTTCTTCAGCTTCACTAGCCATATTCAAGAGCTCAATAGCCACCTGCAGCAAGTGGCTACCAAATTACAAGAGGAAATTTCAAAAAACTAACTGAAAAAAGGAATTAAAAGATAAGCTCATATTGGTGCAAAAAATTAAAATACACAGTTTTCCCACAATGTGCATTTCCCATGAACTTTTTGAAGATCTCTTGTACAACACAGATACAGAACATTTCCATTATTGCAGGAAGTTTTGTTGGATGGTGTTGCCAAATAGGATTTAACAGGAGAAGGGGGGAAGTTGAAGGAAACACACTGGACAAAACAAAAACTACCTAATTGGGAGAATTTAATTATAATTTAAGGGAAACAGAATTTTAGCATGGTAGTTGATTGTGACATTGGATGATGGGTTTTGGAGAAGGATTAAAGAAATGTGGATTATCCTCTTTTCCTGTTTTCCAGCTCGGGTTCAGAACAGTTAATATCCAGCCCTGTGGGGCCCCTGTTTGGAACTCTTGCTTTGATTCACAAGTATATAAAGTAGTTGGAGAGCATAATAGAACACTACTGTGCTTGAGTTGTTCAGCAAAAGAAAATACAAGTGATGGAGAATAGGAAAAGTGATAACAAGTTTCCAATTGTCTGATAAACATCACACATAGCTAAATGCTGGTAGCTGCTGCCCTCTGTGTCTTCTGCCACTTGCTGCAGCGTCTTGTCCTCTGCCAGCAGTTCTCCAGTCTGTGTTTGCAGCCTTGGATCTCTCCTCTGTGCCCTCTCAATTCAAATGCTCACCTATGAGTCTCCAACTGGTGGTCTTACAAGCACCTCCTGGCCCATTCTTACCTCAGCAGCAACACTGTTCCAACCAGAAGACAGATGCATGGGCCTCATTCTTGGCTTCCCCACTGAACATGTCCTATTGAGTCTATCTTCCCAGTAACTCCTTGAATTTATCGACATTTCTCCCTCCCCTTCCACATTATTTATCTAATTTATTTATTGTAATTTGGAATGCACTGAATTGTGCAATTGTTTCCTAACCAATATTCTTGGCTCCAATCCCAGCCTGCCACAAACCATTCTCCACACTGCAAGCATAGCCATCTCTAAATCTTAATTATGTTCTTCCACTGCTTCAAACTTTTAACGCATCCCATGTCATTGGTCCAAATGACTGCACATGGTTACTAGATTTGGTCCTAATTACTCTTCCTGTTTGCCTCTCTTACCCCTTCTACCTTGTGTCTCACTCTTTAGACACATCAGGCTTCCTTTAGTTTGGGAATCCAGCATGCTTAACTTTGTTTAGGGATTGTTGCAACATTGTTGCATGATGTTTAGGGATTGTTGCATGTGCTACTCCCAGAAACATTTTCAAGGCCTGATTTATTCTCCAGAACTGTAAAATACATTTCTGTTACTATAACCTCCCCCCAACTTTGTGGTAATTTGGTACAGCAGCCCCCAAAACCAAATACATCCCTGTATTGGTTCTATGATGCCTCTGGGCACACTGCAATTTAAAGTGGACTCTTCCCTTGCTCCTTGTTTGTGTTCCTATTTGAAGTAAGTTACACAATGGCAGAAGCACTCATATGTCACTTAAAAGTATGGTTCCCCTCACTGGTTCAGTACCTGGTGTACATTAAGCCATCAAGAATCACTTGGAGTATGGGTGGAGCACTATTGGCTGATGTCCACCAAAGCAAGCGTTGTGGAGGAGATGGGCATGAGCTGGTCTGATAATATGGGCACGATTTGAGTAACATTGAAGGGGGAGTTATTATTGCCATCAAACTGGAGCTTAATTGAGAGCCTGGGGATGAGACTGTGACCAATGCATCATGCATTGATATCATTCTGACTGCAGGATAAGGTTCTAGAAACAAAGTTATTGAGCATACAGGCGAGGTCATGGGACTGGCTCCTGCACTCTGGAACCTCCCATGCAAGTGTACCCAGCATTTCTGTGTGATGCTAAAGGGTCACAATTCGCCATGACATCTGTTTCCTCCAGCACAGCTGGCCATGTCTAGGGCATCACACAGCCCAGTGTAGCATACAAATATTATCCTGTTCTTAGATCAAACAACAACAACAAAACCCATGGAAAATGTTATGAAAGTTAGGAATCATTATAGCTTTTTAAGTTAAAATATGAACAAGACCACCTACACATGAGGACTCCTCAAAAAGTTCATGTCATGCTAAAAGAACTATGCATACATTTTAATGAGTTTTTGCACCAAAATAAAACTTCTCTCTCTCTCTCTCTCTCTCTCTCTCTCTCTCTCTCTCTCTTCCTCTCCTTAAATTTACTTTATAATTTGAAAGGGAGGGCTGGAAAGCAAGGAAGGGGATCTTTCATCTTTGGGTTCAATTCCCAGTTGCCTTTATGACCGTAGTAAGGGAGATGGATGGGAAAGGAGAGAGGTCAACCCTCACATGTCTCCGAGGGCTTGGTGGGTAGGTGAATGTACGAAGCTAAGGAATCATGGGGACCATCACCAACTCCTGACTGTCTGCAGATGATGGCCACAGCACAGTTTCAGCCTGTCATGCTGTGTGAAAATGCTGGGACAGGGACTCAGAGCCAAAGATTTGTAGGGAAGCCAAAGAACCAGAATTATGCAATCTTTCCTAATTTCGAAGTCTTGGCAACTAATACAAGTGTATTTTTATAAATACTGTGAGCCAAAGCAAACACACCCATGGGCCAGATCTGGCTCATTGGATGTGGCTTGTAGCCTCGACACAGGCCACAGTAGGTAAGGCCAGGACTGGATGAAAATCCTGTCCCCAACACTTTAACAGCTGTTGTCCTCAGGCAGAGCTTTCTGTTTATTTAGTTAGTTAGTTATTTGAAAGACAGAGTTAGAGAAAGAGGAGGCAAGACCAGGCGAGAGATTTTCCATTCACCAAATGGCTGCCCCGGCTGGGGCTGGGCTGGATCAGGTTAAAGCCAGGAACCAGGAGCCTCCTCCAGGTCTCCTATGTAGGTGCAGGGGGCCAGGCACATAGGCCATCCTCCACTGCCTTCTCAGGTGCATTAGCAGGGAGCTGGATTGGAAGTGGAGTAGCTAGGTCTAGAACTGGTGCCCTTATGGGATGGATGCTAGCATTGCAGGCAGAGACTTAACCCACTACCTCACAAAGCCGGCCCCTCAGGCAAAACTTTCTAAGCCTCACATTTCTGTGTAATGGGGACAATTTTAGCATCTATCTCTCAAGTGGTGATAAAGATAAAATGAATGATGTCTTTTAGGAGAAGCACTGAAGCCAGCCTGGTATATAAAAGCTAAATGCATGTTGGCTGTTACTGTTCTTAAGTATCTTTGCTATGTACATTATGGAATCTACTTTATATTATACTCACAAGTATTCTGTTAATTTCCAAGAAATTTGGGTTGGAAATGAGGATTCAAGGATATAAAGTCACTTTCTTCAAATCACAGTCTCTAAGAGTGAGCAATTCAAATCTCATTATTTCTAGAGTATAAAATATTTTAAAAATTAAAAAAAATCTCCAAAAATCTAATTATTCCTGCCTCCAATGTATTGCTTTTTAAACAACTTCTCTTACTCTGTATGGACTCTAGTATTTTCTTTTGGGCATTTCTAGAAAGTAAGTTCTAGAAAAATTGAATTTTTCAAAGAAAGCTTTATTAATCAAACTTTAAAAAGAAAAAAGTAGATTCCTCCTCTTCCCTCATACTCTTTCTGCCTCCCTTTTTCTCATTCACACACACACACACACACAGATGCACACTCGCATTATATGTGTGTGTTCCAAACAAACATAATAAAAGCTTCTGGCTTCACAGAAGCTGCACTCTTGCTTCAATAGACTGTTAAATAACATTGTCTGAGGGACACACATTATTCTTTGTATTTTCCCAACTCCACAGGAAATTACTGCATTTTTGTTCTGCCTCAACAGTGAAGGAGTTAACAATATAATCAATAAGGGACCTAGGTACAGGTCTAAGGCAAGACATTAACAGGTAGGACCCTAATGCCTCTACCTGAGTATACCATCTCCCTAGGGTTCATTCTGGAATGGTGACAGGTGTCAGAGCAGACTTGGGACCCCGGGGCCTCTACCCCTCAGAGGCAATTAGATGTTTGCTCACACTTCATTGGTTGCAAATTGATCCTTCCCTCTCCTGTTTCTCCTTGGGGCTTTGGACTGTGTATCTATCTTCTTGAGATCTTTCAGCCATCAGAATTGTTTTTCTTAAAAAGAATTGTTATAAGCCTGGTATTTGCAGGAATCTTAGCTTGTTCCTGGAACAAATTCTAGGGCATTGGAACTGCAGTAGAATTGGGGTTGGAGTCGGGGGAGGTCCCAGCTGGGCAAAACAGAATGATGAAATCCATGGCAAGCAGCTTTGTTTGATTCTTTTCATGGAGGCCAAGCCAGTAGAGCTGAGAGCATGATGTTCTCAATAACAGCCTTGACAATGACATGATTTGTTTCTCTTCCAAAGTCAAAAATGGCATCTCAGCTTGTAGAGGGGAGCTTTCTTCTGAACCTGGGGGATGAGAAAGGGCTGATTTCATCCTCCAGAGTGGGAAACCAGGGCCACTGGCTGAGGGAAGTTGAATGGAAATGTCATCTGGTAATAACCTCAATTCAACAATATGTATTTGATTTTATTTTGGAGGAATTTCTCTTTGGGCTTTCCACGGGTAGGATTTCAGACTAAGATGCTCCTCTTCTCTAACCACCACACTGAAACTGAATGTCACTTTTGTCCAAGGGGCAAAGTACCTGTGTTATTTCTGTAACTCACAGCAGAAACTAAGTCTTGAGGCTTGACCCAAACAAGCTGACATGTTTACGCTCCGGGCTCATACATGCCTGAATGATTTTCTTTCCTTCATGCTTTTTTTGGATTCTTTCAGAAAATTGGGAGGATATAAAGTAAGTCCCAGTGCTTTCTCAACAAAGAAAATTAAAAGCTAATAGGCATTTATGCCATTAAGAAAAATAACAGCGGCAGTTAGCTAGTAGTTAATAATGGTTGTAAGTGATTGAAAATCTCCTGCGTTGCAAGAAATGCTACAGATGGAAATAAAGGAGGCTTCTTTTGCTTTCTCTATCAGCAAAAAGCATGGGTTTAGCTCGATTCTGGCCAGAACAGTGCTCTGGTGCTTCCAGGAAACAATGGGCCACCCACAGACATGATCTCTGCCCCTGAACTTCCAGTACAGTACAAAAACAAAGTGTACGCTGTTGTACTCCTATACACACAGATAAAATATAGGCACAGTCTCTGAGGTACAGTGTGCATATCTAAGTGGATGATCTGAATTCAGACTGCATCTTCCAACACAAATTATATTACAGTGGTTGAGGAGCTTCTTGGGCTGGCAAACCACATCCCATTTGCTTCTTGAGGCATATGTACAGTTTGTATGCCTTTTCCTCTACGGACAAGTTGCATTCATGATCTAAACAGTCATCATAACAAATCCCAGAGACTGTGTCACGATCCTGCTGGAAGTAACGTCTCTGCCTCTTCCTTATTTGGATTCTGCTTTCTTTAGCATTCCAGTGGAGATGATGAGAGGGTACCTGGCCCTTGGTGGGAGGAATGAGTGGTGTACCTTGGCCAGAAATGGGAAAGCAGGCATGCAGGGAGTAGATCACCTTTGGGAAGGAATTTAGTTCTTTATCATTACTAGTCATAACACCTTAAGGCAATACTTTCTTGGTGAGTCCTTCAGCCTACAGGGACTTTCTTCATCTGGAAAATGGGAACAACAGTGATAGGACACGGTTTCCCTCATGAGGTGGCCATGAAGAAAAGGAGACAGGACACAAGACTGCATTCAATATGACTGTCTGTAGTAAATATTGAATATGAATCTGGTAGAGAAACAGACACCGTGGACAAAAGTGTAACAAGTACAAATACACTGAATGCCAACTATTTGTATATAGGCTGTGAGACAGGTGTGGAAGTACTGGAACAGGGGGTGATTTAGAGGCAGCAGAGAAAACTCTTCAGGTCAGCACTGGGAGAATTCCTTGTGGATGATCCGTCCTCCTAAGGGCTTATCTCAGCAGGGTCTGGCTTTTCGGGCTCTTCATAATACTTGGGGTTTAGTCAGGGCTTCCATGTGAGACTCTTGGCTCTGGTTCTGTTCCTGCAGACAAGAAGGAGCTCATCTCTACCTGTCTAGGGTGGCAAGATTTAGCATGTAAAAATATAGGATGCTCAGTTAACTTTTAATTTCAAATAAACCATGAGCAATTGTTTAATATAAATACATGCCTTATAATATTTGGGGGGTGTACTTATACTAAAAAAACTACTGTTTATCTGAAATTAAAATTTAACTGCTGCGTATTATATTTAGCAAGCCTACTTTTGTTATCCCAAAGTCTAAGGAGCCATGGTCAGAACTAATAGGATACTCCACTTGACATTTTGGGGAAGAGAAATTAACTGTGTGTCCTGAGCAGCTAGATCAGTTCGGGGAAAGTAGTGAGAGTGATGCTGAGTGACACAAAGGAATTCTGTTGTCTGGAAGCCCTGTCAGCTCTACTCTGCACAGTTCTCTTTGAGTCAGAGACTCTCTTTATGCAAACACCAGGTCCCTGAACTGTGGCAGCTGTGGGACCTGAGCCCCAAAGGGAGACAGAATGCTGCCTGCCTTGGGTTAAGACCTAACTGAATTGCATTGAACTGAGGTCAGCAGTTTTCCTAGATTCCTGGAAGACCGCCTCCCCAAAGGCAAGCCCTCCAGTGTCAAATCCACTGCTCCCCTTAGTACCATGGCTTTTATGTTTCCTTGGTGAACGCTCTTAGCCCGCACACACAGGAATTCTACATCCTGTGCTCTGTGAAGATGCAGCTTACTGAGTTCTTAACACATGAACATGGCTTCAAGAGAAGGAAATGAGGGGGTAAAGAGAGCCCTGAAAATCTAAAAATAACAGTAATGCCAACAGAAGTTTGGGGGGAGGCAATGTTAGGAGAAATGGAAAAACACACATTTCTTAATCATATATAGTAAACTAACACTGTCTAAAGATGATGGGACAAGACCCAAATACAAAATTTCCCATTATACATGTAGCCAATAGAAAAATTATAAAATAATAAGGCTAACCAAACTTAAGAGAGGGACAGCAGTATAAGAAAGGCAAAGGGAATGGAAAGGAGAATCACTCTTCATCTTTTTAAATAGGATTCTAAAAAACTGCTAAAAATTGTTAAATTACATACAAGCATCCGAGTTGGCCTTGATAGGTTATTTTGAGCCCACAAGCATCACTCAAACATCAGGGGTCTTCAAAAAGTTCATGGAAAAAATAAATTTAAAAAGTAGATTTATTGGCCGGCGCCGTGGCTCAACAGGCTAATCCTCCGCCTTGCGGCGCCGGCACACCGGGTTCTAGTCCCGGTCGGGGCACCGGATTCTGTCCCGGTTGCCCCTCTTCCAGGCCAGCCCTCTGCTGTGGCCCAGGAGTGCAGTGGAGGATGGCCCAGGTGCTTGGGCCCTGCACCCCATGGGGAGACCAGGAAAAGCACCTGGCTCCTGGCTCCTGCCATCGGACGAGCGCGGTGCACCGGCCGCAGCGCGCCGACCGCGGCGGCCATTGGAGGGTGAACCAACGGCAAAGGAAGACCTTTCTCTCTGTCTCTCTCTCTCACTGTCCACTCTGCCTGTTAAAAAAAAAAAAAAAAAGTAGATTTATTTATTTATTTGACAGGTAGAGTTATAGACAGTGAAAGACAGAGAGAGAGAGAGAGAGAGAGAGAGAGAGACAGAGAGAAAGGTCTTCCTTCCGTTGGTTCACTCCCCAAATAACCGCCATGGCTGGCACTGAGTTGATCCGAAGCCAGGAGCCAGGTGCTTCCTCCTGGTCTCCCATGCGGGTGCAGGGGCCCAAGTGCTTGGGCCATCCTCCACTGCCCTCCCAGGCCACAGCAGAGAGCTGGACTGGAAGAGGAGCAACTGGGACTAGAACCCGGTGCCCATATGGGATGCCAGCAACACAGGTGGAGGATTAACCAAGTGAGCCAAGGCGCTGGCCCCAGTAAATTTATTTTGATGCAGATTTTTTAAAAACCCATTTTATATGTTTTTCACAGTATACATTTTCCATGAACTTTTTGAAGCACTGTGATAGTGCAATAGAGTTTGTTTTTTGTTTTTTGTTTTTTTTTTTTTTTGCTTAGAACTCATGACTAGGGCAAGCTCACCTCCAAGGATCCTTTCCTCTTGGCATTCACAACCTGTGTTGTCCCATCCACAACATCCTAGTTAGTCTATGTGGCCAATAAAAACTTTAAACTGTAGCATCATTTGTTACCCAGCAATAGGTAACTAATGCACAGAGGTTCTGATCCTGCTGAGCCTCTGCTTCTCATGAGACAGAACTTCTCATTATGAGACCCAAGCTGAAAGAGCAGTCCCTGGGAATCTGTCCTGGGAGGAAAGGAGCCAGAGAGGTGGGACCCATTGTTTGTGTGTGTGTGTGTGTGTGTGTGTGTGTGTGTGTATACACTCATCCCTTAATGTCCAAGAGCCCCCATAGGTACCAAAGTCCAAGGATGTTCAAGTCCCGTATATAAAATAGCACAAGGTTTGTATATAACCTATGCACATCCTTCTATAAACTTGAAATCATTTCTAGATGACTTGTAACAGCTATTACAGTGTAAACACCATGAAACGAGTTGTCACTCTGTTTCTAGGGTAGGCATGATGACAAGAAAAGGAGTTTGGACATATTTAGTATAGGTGCACTTTTTTCCGAATATTTTTACTTTGTGGTTAGTTAAATCCATGGATGTGGCGCAGAAGACCAACTACAAATATGTCCATCAATACACGTATATTATATATTTGTATGTATATATATATATGGAAAGTACATACAAGATATTCATATTACCATATCATTGTAAGTAGAATATCTGTTAATGTTCATTTTCTACTTTGTACTATACTATATTTTGTAAATTATTTCCAAAAGGCTTATACAGTTTGATACTCATAATACAACACCTCTATTTTAGAAGAATCCTGAGAAAATTCTATCTGGAAGATCACAGTAGCCTCAAGAACGTGAAGTGAAGCAAGAAAATGCAGAGTGTCACTTAGGAAAGTGACCTCAGCAGGATGTGGAAACGCATTTTAGCCTCTAGGAGTGTTAGAATCAGGCTAAGCCAGCCTGGAACTTAGGGTCACCTTGCTGTTCCAATTTTACCATGGCCACATCTAAAATTCGATCACAAAAACAGGTGGCTTATTACCTATAAAATGCTATGACACTGTTGGATATAACTCTGTAACCAAAAGTAGCTATCAAAGTGGTCCCTCCATGTTGCTGAGATGGGAATTAAGGGTAGCTCAGGAACACCGATGGGTCCCTGAGTCCTCGGATCCTTGCTAACCATGAATGGGGCATGAACTCTGGCCCTCAGATCGCATTTAGCCTTTTTGTCAACCTTGGGCCTTCTGCTGAAATGTGGTGTGGTGTAGAGCCAGTAGCAAAGATTTGTGTATCATACAACAGGTTGAAAGTCGCACACAGCTATTTCTCACCTTGGAAAGTCTGGGCAAATTGCTAGAATTCCCTGAGCTGCTGCTTCTGCCTAAAAATGAAGAAAATGGTTACCCTCCCTTCTCAGGAGAATTCTGAGGCTGTGATGGCATGGCACATGAAGGCGCTTTGTATATGCAACATTCTGCAAAACTCAGTGATTAGAGATGATTACAGTATCTACACTAAGAAGAGCATGGAGGTCTTAGTAGAAAGCCAGAGTGGCCACCTTGTAGTCACAGGCACTTGACAGATTACTTAAACTCTAAATTTTAAGATAAATAATCAAAATCAGAGAAGAAATCAACAGGATTGAATCCAAAAAAACATTACAAAAAATCAGCCAAACGAGGAGCTGGTTTTTTGAAAAAATAAACAAGATTGACACCCCATTGGCCCAACTAACTAAAAAAAGAAGAGAAAAGACCCAAATCAGTGAAATCAGAGATGAAAAAGGAAATATAACAACAGACACCACAGAAATCAAAAGAATCATCAGAAATTACTACAAGGACTTGTATGCCAGCAAACAGGGAAACCTATCAGAAATGGATAGATTCCTGGACACATGCAACCTACCTAAATTGAACCAGGAAGACATAGAAAACCTAAACAGACCCATAAGTGAGTCAGAAATTGAATCAGTAATAAAGGCCCTCCCAACAAAGAAAAGCCCAGGACCAGATGGATTCACTGCTGAATTCTACCAGACATTTAAAGAAGAACTAACCCCAATTCTTCTCAAACTATTCAGAACAATCGAAAAAGAGGGAATTCTCCCAAATTCCTTCTATGAAGCCAGCATCACCTTAATTCCTAAGCCAGAAAAAGATGCAGCATTGAAAGAGAATTACAGACCAATATCCCTCATGAACATAGATGCAAAAATCCTCAACAAAATTCTGGCCAATAGACTGCAACAACACATCAGAAAGATCATCCACCCAGACCAAGTGGGATTCATCCCTGGTATGCAGGGATGGTTCAATATTCGCAAAACAATCAACGTGATATACCACATTAACAGGCTGCAGAAGAAAAACCATATGATTATCTCACTAGACGCAGAGAAAGCATTCGATAAAATTCAACACCCTTTCATGATGAAAACCCTAAGCAAACTGGGTATAGAAGGCACATTCCTCAATACAATCAAAGCAATTTATGAAAAACCCACGGCCAATATCCTATTGAATGGGGAAAAGTTGGAAGCATTTCCACTGAGATCTGGTACCAGACAGGGATGCCCACTCTCACCACTGCTATTCAATATAGTGCTGGAAGTCTTAGCCAGAGCTATTAGGCAAGAAAAAGAAATTAAAGGGATACAAGTTGGGAAGGAAGAACTCAAACTATCCCTCTTTGCAGACGACATGATTCTTTATTTAGGGGACCCAAAGAACTCTACTAAGAGACTATTGGAACTCATAGAAGAGTTTGGCAAAGTAGCAGGATATAAAATCAATGCACAAAAATCAACAGCCTTTGTATACACAGACAATGCCACAGCTGAGGAAGAACTGCTAAGATCAATCCCATTCACAATAGCTACAAAAACAATCAAATACCTTGGAATAAATTTAACTAAAGACATTAAAGATCTCTACAATGAAAATTACAAAACCTTAAAGAAAGAAATAGAAGAGGATACCAAAAAATGGAGAAATCTCCCATGCTCATGGATTGGAAGAATCAATATCATCAAAATGTCCATTCTCCCAAAAGCAATTTACAGATTCAACGCAATACCAATCAAGATACCGAGGACATTCTTCTCAGATCTGGAAAAAATGATGCTGAAATTCATATGGAGACACAGGAGACCTCGAATAGCTAAAGCAATCTTGTACAACAAAAACAAAGCCGGAGGCATAACAATACCAGATTTCAGGACATACTACAGGGCAGTTGTTATCAAAACAGCATGGTACTGGTACAGAAACAGATGGATAGACCAATGGAACAGAATAGAAACTCCAGAAATCAATCCAAACAGCTACAGCCAACTTATATTTGATCAACGATCCAAAACCAATCCCTGGAGTAAGGTCAGTCTGTTTAATAAATGGTGCTGGGAAAACTGGATTTCCACGTGCAGAACCATGAAGCAAGACCCCTACCTTTCACCTTACACAAAAATTCATTCAACATGGATTAAAAATTTAAACCTACGACCCGACACCATCAAATTACTGGAGAGCATAGGAGAAACCCTGCAAGACATAGGTACTGGCAAAGACTTCTTGGAAAAGACCCCAGAAGCACAGGCACTGAAAACCAAAATTAACTACTGGGATTGCATCAAATTGAAAAGTTTCTGTACTGCAAAAGAAACAGTCAGGAAAGTGAATAGGAAACCGACAGAATGGGAAAATATATTTGCAAACTATGCAACAGATAAAGGGTTGATAACCAGAATCTACAAAGAAATTAATAAACTCCACAACATCAAAACAAACAACCCACTTAAGAGATGGGCCAAGGACCTCAATAGACATTTTTCCAAAGAGGAAATCCAAATGGCCAACAGACACATGAAAAAATGTTCAAGATCCCTAGCAATCAGGGAAATGCAAATCAAAACCACAATGAGGTTTCACCTCACCCCGGTGAGAATGGCTCACATTCAGAAATCCACCAACAATAGATGCTGGAGAGGATGTGGGGAAAAAGGGACACTAATCCACTGTTGGTGGGAATGCAAACTGGTGAAGCCACTATGGAAGTCAGTCTGGAGATTCCTCAGAAACATGAATATAACCCTACCATTCAACCCAGCCATCCCACTCCTTGGAATTTACCCAAAGGAAATTAAATGGGCAAACAAAAAAGCCGTCTGCACAGCAATGTTTATTGCGGCTCAATTCACAATAGCTAAGACTTGGAACCAACCCAAATGCCCATCAACAGTAGACTGGATTAGGAAATTATGGGACATGTACTCTACAGAATACTATACAGCAGTCAAAAACAATGAAATCCGGTCACTTGCAACAAAATGGAGGAATCTGGAAAACATCATGCTGAGTGAATTAAGTCAGTCCCAAAGAGACAAATATCATTTGTTTCCCTTGATTGGCGATGACTAACTGAGCACCAAAGGGGAAACCTGTAGAAGTGAAATGGACACTATGAGAAACAGTGACTTGATCAGCTCTTGTGCTGACTGTTGTTGTACAATGTAATACTTTATCCATGGTAGTATTTTTTTTTTCTTTATCCTAGTACTAGTGGTTGAACTCTGTAATTAACACACAATTATTCTTAGGTGTTTAAATTTTAACTGAAAAGTGATCTCTGTGAAATATAAGAGTGGGAATAAGAGAGGGAGGAGATGTAAAACTTGGGACATGCTCAATTGGAACGGCCCCAAATGATGGAGTTAGAATTGTGCCAGGGGTTTCCAATACAATCCCATCAAGGTGGCATGTACCAAGGCCATCTCATTAGTCCAAGTGATCAATTTCAGCTCACAATTGATCACACTGATAGGTCTAAGAGTCAAAGGGATCACACAAACAAGACTAGTGTCTGCTAATACTAACTGATAGAATCAAAAAGGGAGAGAATGATCCAACATGGGAAGCAGGATACACAGCAGACTCATAGAATGGCAGATGTCCTAAATAGCACTCTGGCCTCAGAATCAGCCCTTAAGGCACTCGGATCTGGCTCAAGAGCCCATGAGAATATTTTAGGCATGGAAAGCTAAGACACTCTGGAAAAAACAGAAGACCTAAATGAAAGATCTCTGCGAGTGAGATCCCAGTGGAAAGAACAGGGCCATCAAAGAAGGAGGTACCTTTCTCTGAAGGGAGGAGAGAACTTCCACTTTGACTATGGCCCTGTGGGAATAAGATCGAAGTCGGCTAACCCTAAAGGCTTCCATAGCCTCGGCAACTCATGACCAGAGCCTAGGGAGATTACTGACGCCATAAACAAGAGTGTCAAATTGTTAAATCAACATCAGGAGTCACTGTGTACTTACGTCTCATGAGGGATCTGTCCTTAATGTGTTATCCAATGTGAAGTGATGCTATTACTAGTACTGAAACAGTATTTTTACACTTTGTGTTTCTGAGTGGGTGCAAACTGATGAAATCCTTACATAGTATATATTGAATCGATCTTCTTTATATAAAGATAATTGCAAATGATTAAAAAATCTTGGTGTTAAACTGGAAATTGCATAGACAATTAATCAATTTTTTTAAAAAAAAATCATGTAGGATCTCTGTCCTTAATGTGCTGTACATTGTGAATTAATACTATAACTAGTACTCCAACAGTATTATCATTTTGTGTCTCTATGCGAGGGCAAACCGTTGAAATCTTTACGTAATATGTACTAAATTGATCTTCTGTGTATAAAGAGAATTGAAAATGAATCTTGATGTGAACAGAAGGGGAGAGGGAGCGGGAAAGGGGAGGGTGGGGGGAGGGAGGGAAGTTGTGGGGGGGGGCATTGTGGTCCATGAGCTGTTCTTTGGAAATTTATATTCTTTAAATAAAAGCTTTATATATATATATAAAAAAAAAACTCTAAATTTTGTTTCCTCACCTGCAAAATAAACACCATCCCTTTCTCTGTGGGTTTTTGCTTGTTTGCTTGTTTTTCTTTATTCTTTTTTTTTTTTTTTGAGAATTAACCACGGCAGGTTAAGCCACCACTTGGGATGCCCACATCCTATATCAGCCTGCTAGTTTGGGTCCCAGCTAGCTACTTTGTTTCTGATCCCTCTTCATATTAATTCACCTGGGAAAGTGGTGGATGACATCCAAGTACTTGTGTTCCTGCCATCCACGTGGGAGACTTAGATGGAGTTCTGGGCTGCTGGCTTCTGCCTGGCCCAGGCCCGGCTATTGTGAGCATTTGAGGAGTTAGCTAGACGATGGAAGATCTGTCTATCTGTCTCTCCCTCTTTTCGTGTCACTCTACCTTTCAAATAAGTAAGTTAAATAAATCTTAAAAAAAATAAATGAAATAATGAATTTGAGAAAAATGCTCAAATTTGTTGAGTATCTGCTGTGTTTGAGACACAAACTCTTGTATGATAGTATATACCTTGTATGACAGTAAATAAATATATAGCATATATTCTCCCAAAATATGCTTTGATGTGTAGAACTTTGCTTTACATTCAGGTCTTTACAATATTTCTGATATTATGGGATGTCTTCTAGGTTATTTTGTTTCTGAACAACAAAATACAACCCTTAGTTGGTATACTTGGGGGATGGGATACCAAAATCCAAAGAGTCTCAAGTCCCTTATACAGCACGGTGCAGTGTTTGCACATAACCTACACACATCCTCCCAGACACTTTTAGTCAGATCTGGATTGCTTATGTTATGCCAGCACAATGTGAATTCTATGTAAATAGTTGTTAGACTGAATGGCTTAGAGAATAATGACCAAGAAAATCCTGTATATGTTCAGTGCAGATGCAAGTCTTTTGCTGAGTATTTTTGAATTTGTGTTTGGTTCAATCTGTAGATATAGAACACGCAGACAGAGAGGACCTACTGTACCATTTGAGAAAGACACTGGGGTGAAAGGACTCAACAGATGCTGGATTTCTGTACACAAAGGTCACCTGATGGAACCATGAAGCTCGAGAATCAGGGAACACTGAATCAGGAAGCAGCCTTGCAGGGTGGCTAGCCTGAGGGGTTATGGAGCACACTCTGTCTTTAGTGACATTATCTCTTTGGTAAGATGAATAGCGTGAAGACTGATGATTGGTCAGAAATTTTGTACATACTCTACTCCTCAAGGCACAAGCAGTTGTCAGATTTAGACCCACCACCAGCCCTTGAAGGTCGCCCTTCACAGGAGATCCTGATGCCTAATCCAACTCAGAACTTCCCAGTGCTCTCCTAAGAATGTCACCAAGTCTGCGTCAGCTTGAGTCTTATGCACATTGACGTTTGTTTTTCTGCCTTGGCCTGCAGGGTCTTCCACAGAATGATGAATAAGGTGAATGCCTGAGTGTGTGTGTGTGTGTGTGTGGGTGTGTGGGTGTGTGGGTGTGGGTGTGGGTGCGTGCGCCAGCACATGCCAATGTGTTTGGTGGTGGTAGGCTCACTAGTTTTTGAGGTCCTAGAGGAGATGGATGTTTAGCTCCCTAAGTGCCTCCAACCCCAAGAAGTTACCAATAGTTATCAAAAGAAGCTGGTGTTTTCTCAACAGGGAAATTTGCTGAAGTCAGAAGGCAATGTTGTTTTAAACTCCTTTAAAGATAGGGATCATATTTTTGTTAGCCTCTTTTGAAGGTTTACTATAGTGCTCTGTACAAAAATCATTATATGTCTGGGTTTGAGGCCCAGCTCATCTGTTCTGATCCAGCTTCCTGCTAATGCACATCTTGGGAAGCAGTGGGTGATGGTGCAAGTATTCGGGTTCCTCCCAACTATGTAGGAGACTTGGATTGAGTTCTAGGATCCTGCTGTCGGCCTGGCCCAGCCCTGGCTGTTGTAGGCATTTGGGCAGTGAACCAGCAGATGGAAAATCTTTGTGTTTGAGTGTCTTTCTCTCAATTTGTCTTCCAAATAAAATGAAAAATAAATAATTAAATAAAAGTAACCAAAGGAAACATATATGTTTAGTGACAAAAAACATAGTAGGATCTGAAGTAAAGGTCCCTGTGTTCAAATCCTGGTTCTTCCCAAGAGGCCTTACGCAAGTTATAACCTACTGTGCTTCAGTTTCTTCTCCTGTACTATAGGGGTGGTAACACCAGCATCCACTTCATAGCATTCTTGTGCAGATTAAGTTAATAGATGTGGAGCTCTCGGATCAGTACTTGGCCTTCAATAAACATTAGCTACTCCATTAAGTAGGTGTAAATGTTTGTTATGTGATTAATCGTAGTGGGACAGGGTTCTGGTGATTGCACAAGAGTTCTGTTCGGGCCAGTTATTATTGCGCAATTCGTTGCCATAAATCTGCTACCATTCCCAAGAAATGTATTCCTGTCAGCGAATCCTCCTGCTTCACACGCTAGGCCAGCCTTGGCAGAGTCAGAGGCAAATCCCACAGCCAGCCTCTCTATCTTGTTTCAGTTTCTCAGCCCAAGCCAGCAGAACGTTTTCCCGGAAGGCACCTGGGAATTCAGTCCCAACTCACTCCCGATGGGTGCTACTTTTTCCACACTTGACAATGTCCCCATCGGGATGTTGGCTGTGATTGCGGTTCTAGTCTGTCTCATTAGTTTGCCCGCTTCCTTCACTCCAACTATGCTAAGTGATTCCCAGAGGGTGAACTGGAAAGAGAACAGGCTGCTTGTCAACTCTTGGAGAATAATGGCTTTTCCCATCAGAGCTGGGTTTGGCAACTGTTCCATGGTTGGGTGAACACGTGTAGTGCTTGTGTTGTTTGCAGCACTGTATGGGTTTCCACACGCATGCCCAGAGGCACCAGCATCTGCGTGTGGGTCAGCACACATCCCCAGCTGCATGCCCACGTGCTCAGAAGCCCTTTCTGTTCTTCACAGTTTCCAAACTTACCCTGCAAAGATCCAACACAGGGCAGGGGGAGCAATCCACTTTCTCTTATGTTTGTTTCACGTAAGAAGTGAAACAAATTGTTTTGAAGAATTGAGACCTCTCTGCTGATGATTTTTCTCTTTCAATCACTCCACTCGGTTCCATCCTTTCCTGCTCTATCCCCAGGAAGGCTCCACCTTCTAGGTCTACAGTAGGGGTGTGTGAGTGTGTGCTTCGTGTGATGACTTGCACTAAGTGCAGTCAAACAGGCTCTTTGTGTCCTACTTGGATGGAGTCAGTACCTTGACCTTCAACACTGATGGTCCACCCTGCAGGCCTGGGGCTAAGGTGCTGAGGACAGTCATAGAGAAGGGAATGTTCTGGACAGGAGGGCCAAGATTATCTCTAGCCTGAACTATTTTAGTTGCTACTTGTCTTGGGAGAACATAACCCTGGGGTGAATAAGCATTTGAAGGCTTCTGTCTCCTATATTCTCAAGATTGTCCAAATTACCCGGCAAATCCCTGGACTTGGTTCATACAGGGTAACTTATATGGCCTGTCTCACAGACCAGGAGCACAAGCAGAAATATAGGGCCCATCATGAGAAGGAAATGTCTCCCCATCATGGCCAAGATGGTGACAACATGGGCACTTCCCCTCCCTTACCACACACACACACACACTGGGAGCTATTTATAGTATTTTGGCCACCTTGGTATGGCTCTATAAATAGAACTTTCCAGAAAAAAATTCTTACCAAATTTTCTTATCGGTCCTCTAAATAGTGCTGACTGACAAAGAGAAGCAAAGCTTTCTACCAGTAAGCGAAAGTCACGGTTGATAAATGAGAGAAGTGAGATGTTAACAAGGTTGAGTAGGTTAACTCCTGGCCGGGAAGCAAAAAGTGATAAATGTTGTTGTTTCAGAGATGTGGACTCTTTCACCTGGCACCTATTATTTTTCCCCTGCTAATTATGCACTGGCTTTGGCAAAGAGAGTGGATAATGCAGGTAAGACATGTTTGTATTCTGGTCGTCAAGGAGTCGGGGGATCTGTTCACTTAGCTCAAAGCTTGCTTAAACTCAGTAAGCACATCAGCATTTAGATTTCTGGACCTTCACCAAGTCTCCGCATCTCTGCCCACAAGCTATGCTGAGTTTAGTGATTTGTGGCATGTTGTCTTCTCTGGGTGTTTTGTCTTGTCTCTATTACCCCCCTGAGCCTGACATAAATGGAATTCCTGTAGTAAGAGGGCTTCTTGTGGGAGACTCTGCACACTGAGTGGCTAGTCCTTAGAATGCAATGGTACTAGGAAAAACATCCACAGCCCCACTCCCAGCATGCAATCCTCAGAGAACTGTCTCAGCTCAGGGACTGTCTTCTTCAAAGACCAGGGAACAGAAGTGGAGAAATGTGGCTGGGACAGCTGGAGGTAAAGGAAATCTGAGGGCCCCAGAGCCAGAAAGCTGAGCTTAGAAGATCCATCGGTAATCACACAGTGCAGACTCAGATTTTCGGTCAAGCAGGGAGAGAGGGTGAGAGGTAAAGAAACACATCCACAAGATGTTTCAGGTTCAGGGGCCAGGACGGCGGGGTATGTGTGCTGGGATGGTGAGGAAGCTTCTGGGATCAACGAGAAAGCTGATTCTAGGATCATCTTTTGTGGTGCCCATTTCCTGTGAGTCAACTGGCAAATCATCATAGCTACTGCTGGATCATGTGCCAGGGTTCCCCAGGTTTTGTGAGCCTCTGACGCAGATGAGACTGTGCACCTGTGAGGGCTGACTTTGCTTGCTCAGCTCAGTTTCCTTGTGGGAGCCCTGTCCCTCTAACACAGTCTGATCCCCCTTGCCTGTCTCAGAGGGCTCTGAGGCCACATTTCCTAATGTTCCGTGATCAGTTCAGCTGGAAGGAAACAACACCCTATTTATGTGATCTGCTCTCTCAGGGTCCCGTGCAAGGGAGTTTGGACCTACCGAGGTTGAGCAGATTGGGCTAGAGTTACGTGTAACCCCTATGCTTCAGGACACAGCCACCCACCACCAAAGCAGATAGCTAGGGTGGAGTCCAACCAAAGCATGCCTTTCACTCACATCATCTTTCTCCTCTGGGCTATTGTTTCCAGGAGCGTGCATTCCATCCTTCCTTTCCATCTGTCTTTTTTCGTCCTATCCTCCTCTGTTCACTAGGCCAAGACAGAAAGGTCAAAGAAAGATCTGTGTGTGTGCGTGATGTGCGTGTGCAGATGGATGGATAAACAAGTACAAATAAATGTAGAACAATTTGATTGCATCAGGGAGGAGCAGGTGCCTAAGGGGAGTTGACGAAGGGCCAGGATAGAAAGCCCCTGGGAAAGGTGTGTTGAATCTGACAGGGAGAGAACTGAGGGGTAAGATTAACAGAGACGTGGGAGGTGGACATCCCACGTGCTTCCATAGCAACCTGGCCTTTCCTCTGAATTGCCTGCCACAATGACAGTGCCTGTAATTGCTCTTTCAGCCGTCTCTCACTAATCTTTGGGATTCCGAGTCTGATGCTTTAATCTCTGTATTCCCAGAATCCAGCTCAGTTCCTGATACATGACAGGTGTGCAAAGCACAGAAGAATGGCTTAGGCAAAGATCTGGAGGGGACCCAGGCCTTTTGTGGGCCAGGACAGTAAACAAAGCTGTTGGGTTTGAAAAGATGGATGTGTGTAGGGAAATAACTCTTGTAAGGGAGAATGATACGCTGACGGTTAGCCATGGGTGTCTAAATTTACTTAACAGTGAGTCAGATGCCTAAATCAGTCTCGGGGCTTGAGAGATAATTTTGAGAAGTTGTGAGAAGGCTGTGAGGAGGAGGGGAAGAAGGAGGCTGTGGACCGAGGGACTTTTCCGGAAGGTGCTCAGTGTGAGACAGGGGAGGCAGGTTCTGAAAGGAGCACTGAGGGACAGAGGGCGAGGGGGGATGAGCAGAATTTTCACCAGACTAGATGAAGGCTTGTAGACTGGATCTGTTCACTTGCCCCTGTCCTTTTATTCATGAATTTACCCATGCTTAATTCAGCATTGGGTGGTGTAAACACCCACGCTAAGTACTGTTCTCTGTTAGCTTTAAATGACAAGTGTGGGGGACACCAGAGGCAGAGGATGACCGTGCAGTCAAATGTGGATTCGAGATTCAGTCTACACTGGCTGATGTCCCAACTCTGCATGCGTGGGTTCTCTGCAATTTATTTAACTTCCCTAAACCCTCTTCCTCATCAGACACTGACCAACCCCGCAGGATTATTTTGAGAACCGTCTGAGCAGCTATTCTGTGATAAATGAATATTTTTTAAGCACCTGCACTGTAATAGGTATTAGGATAGCAAGGCAGATATGCCCTCACCCTGTCCATTAGCATCTCAAAGAAAATTTAGAAGGGCAGGGAAATTTGTAAACTGTGCTATGCAGTAGAACACAGTAAATGATCTACAGAAGGATGATGTTAGGGCCATGCAATTCAGACAGAAAGGATTTATAGGGCCTGGGGAGTTTAGGAGACATCACAAAAGAAATGGTCACTGACTTGGGTTTTGAAAAGCAGAAGAAGTTTAGAAGGGGAGGGGAGAGAGGAAGAAAAGCAAGTTTCAGACAAAAGGAAGAGCGTGTATAGAAAGCCAGGGTTGTCACGGGGGTGAACTGAGGCACTGCATGCTCTGCATAAGGGCACAGGAAGCAATCAGCCAATCAACAAACACTGGTTTTCTCCTTGCCTTCACTGCCTTCCAGCTATGTCTTCTGCAGACAACTTGTAGCTCAAACCAGGAAAAAGGATGGCTGTCTCCAAAAAGAAGGGAGAAAGAACACTGGGTTTCTAACAAGGCCTTTTTTCTTACAACCATGGCTAATGAGTAAGCGAAAGGCCTGCCAAGGAGGCTGAAGAAGGCTGCTCAAGGTGCGGGGCAGAAGCAGGAGTGAACAGGTCATACAGATGGTGGCAGCGCAGAGCTCGAGGATTAGCTCGGTCCCCTGTGCCACGGGTAAAGAGAGGTCGCCAATGGAAGGACGTTGCCAGGACTGCTGCTAGTGGCCTTTGGTGCCTCCTCCCAGGTTTCCATGGCAATGGTAGCAGTGCCTGGGGCAGCGTTTGTTTCTCTGGCATCCTTACTTGCCCTCTGCAGCTCCAGCCTACCAGGTCCACGATGCAGGCAGATCCCAGAGGGCAGGAGGAAGAAGACATAGCTCTACCCTTAAGTCACCCCCACACACACCCAGATCAAGTCCCTGTCCCTGGACAGCCCCACCTGTTGAACTTTGAATCCCACTGTCAGGAAGGAGAGCTCAGCCTTGGGGAGGTATTTGATTAAGACGGAAATAAAGGAAGACAAAGGTCCTTGCAGTGATTCTTAGAGCTCGGATTGGTCTTTAAGCAACCTGGTGACACAGTTCTCCTAGGAGATGACCTTAAAGGACTCAGACCTCAAATATTTAATGACAAATATAATCGTGTCAAGATGAAGTCCTAAAGGACTGGGTCATTCACATATGCACTGGTAAGTAGTGGGACTGTGTTAAACACCTACAGTATCCATCTATTCCTGTGCCTATCATGAAATTCAGGGAGCTAATGCTTCCTCAAAACTAAAGGTGAGTAGATCTGCCTTTGCATCAGGATATGTGCTCTCTCTGCTATATGGCGGAAACCCTGAAGGCACAAGTTATGCCCAAAAGCACAGTAATAAACAGAGCCTCCAAACAAATATTTGTCTTCCTTTTTGACCTCTCTTCTGCTCCCTAAATTGCCTCTTATTTCCTGAAATTTGAAAATCAAAGAACTACTCTAGACAGCCATGTAAAGTAATATGTTAATGTTTAATTTACTTTTGGTAAATAAGTCCCTTAAAACTTTCAACAAAGCAGCCAGTGTTATGGCGGAGCACATCCAGCCGCCTCTTGCGACAGTGGCATCCCATATTAGCTCTGGTTTGAGCTCCAGCTCCCTCCTATGCACCTGGGAAAGCAGCAGAAGATGGCCTACGTGCTTGTGCCCTTGCCACCCATGTGGGAGACCTGGATGGAGTTCCAGGGTTCTGGCTTCAGCCTGGCTCAGTCCCAGCTGCTGTTGCCATTTGGGGAACAAACCAGATCTCCCTCTCCCTTTCTCTGTCTCTGTCTCTCTCTTTGTAACTCTGCCTCTCAAATCAACAAATAAATCTTAAATAAATAAAACATTAGAACAAAACCGACTTAAAGATAAAAGGTGGATAAAGATCTTAATATACTTTTGACAGGTAAAGACAAGCAAAGCAAGTGATTAGAAGGAAGTAGTTTGTGTGGAAATGGATGAACAAGCTACAGCCCAGAGGTTGGTAAAGAGCAGGGCGATGCTGAATTCAGAGCTTGTATGAGAAAAGTTCTGGCCTTTTCTTCAGGGACTGGGCTGTGTTCTCAGTGTGGTTCTCATTCTGCTGGATCTCCTCCACTCCATGTCCAATAAATCCTTGCTGGTTGATGACCAAACACTAATCTAGTATCTGCTTACTGCAAAATTAAATACTGAGCATATGGGAGTACCATCAAGAGTGATACCCTAAAAACTACCTTCCTTGCACCCCAGAGCCTCTTTCCCAGCTCCCAAACTAGATGAAGGCGCTGCACATTTGTGCCACAGGCCACATGTCCCCTTCAATCAGCCTTCATACTAGTGAAGCCTTGATCCATAACAGTCTCACCAAAAACTGTAAGCCCTAAGAGGACACCAACTTCTTGTGATGTGATTCAACCTGTACCTGCAGCATCTCGTACAGAGCCCGACCCAGATAACACGTCTTCAAGATACAGTGAATGCATGAAAGAGAAAAACAATGGAAGGACAAACACCCTTTCCAGGCCATTGGGATTATTAATTCACCTCTCTTCTCAAAAAGCAATGGGAGATAGGGCACCCAAATATCAGCCGACTCTCCACTCCTCCCTCTTTCCTCCTTTCTTTTTGCTTTTCCTATTACAGCTGTGTACCTGACTACACACCTCTCTCAGTACTCTCTGAAATATTAAAATAACAGCATCTTTAGCAGCAGCAACTGTCTGCATCCTGGAGGAGGCAGTGGTGCCTGCATGAGCTGCACCAACACAGCTCATGTATCTGCTGTGTGGCACGAGTTTTTGGGTAATAGGAACATGTCTATTGGCATGTTCTCAGTTTGGAAAGAGAAGCTGTGCTTTGTTATGGCTTTGCATTCAGACTAGTTTTTCTTAATCTTTGAAGATGACAATCCCTCTGAGCAATTTAAGTCAAAATGAGCCTGAATGCTTCAAGCTCTAAGCAAGGCAGAAAGAGTGCCGTGTGGTGATATTGTTTAGAAAGGGACGCGGTAATTGCTGTGGTGGAAAGCCTACATTTGCAGAACTCAATTGTGTGGCGTCCGACTGAGTAAGTTAGCAAAATAAAGACAGATGGCAATGGATTAACTCCAACATGCCCACCAGACAATGGCAGCCAACATGGAGAACCGTGGTGTGCTCTAAAAAGTGTTCTGAGATAGTTCACTGGGTGCCTCAACTAGATGCCACCTAGTGACTCATCAAAACATTGCATCTTGTACCACAGTGCACATTCAGGACACAGTTTAAAGAAATGATGCTTTGAAAAAGTGAGAGGGAGAGAAATTAGATCATGGAGGACTTGAACATTTATAGTTTGGTATTTAGATCATTGAAAAATAATGGTTGAATTCTATATTTTGCCTGGAATTCATGGAGAAAAACAAACAAAAAAGAGTGCAAATTCTGCAAGACAGGCAACCATCTTTTACTCAGAAATATATGGCCCTGTGATCGATACAAGATTTGGAACAGTTTGCACATTTTAGTCCTGATTTTATACAACTAAAATGTAGCATGGGTAATCAGCTTCATGGGACTGTCAGAGGCTCCCTGGACAGCGAGGGGTTGTGAAGTAGGCTCCAAGGCTCAGGGTTGGGGCCCTGTGGTCATTGATGGTTGTGTAAATGACTGAGGAGACAAGAGGGGTGATGTGTGGGTTTGTGTTGGGCCAATGTTCAGCAGGATATGAAATCTCCTAATCTGTTTCAGGGTGGTATTTAGCTGAAGAGCTCTCTTTACTTGTAACAGTTCTAAGCCAAAATGTGCTTAGAACAAATAGAAAAGTAATGCTTTTCCCTAGAGGAGAGGTGAGGAAGTAACATGAGCGATTTTGTTGTGATCTACCAAACTAGGATTTCATTGTGCTTGTCCATCCCTTATGGAAGGGACTATTTGATTGTGAATTTTCACCACTGCATAATAATTTATGTATTATAGTGCCAAACTATGTGCCAGGAACTTGGTGACGAGGCTCTGATTATGCCTAACTATAGGATTTATTTTACAAGTGAAGGTCAAGACAATTTCAATAACTGGCTTAGAATGGGAAGTTGAGGAGAGAACAAGCTTTTGGTCCTGAGTCCTTCAATCACTACCTCACACAATGAGTTAACAGTGAATTTCTTAGTTTGCCTAGCAGTTACCTGGTCAGTACACATACCTAAAAGACAGGATCTTTTTCTCTTTTGACCCTTCATATCTTTTTTTTTTTGATTTTTGCCCTGAGTTCATCTTTACTTTTTTTTTTAATAATGCTTTTATTTAAAGAATATAAATTTCCAAAATACAGCTTATAGATTACAATGGCTTCCCCCCTATAACTTCCCTCCCACCCGCAACCCTCCCCTTTCCAACTCCCTCTCCCCTTCCGTTCACATCAAGATTCATTTTCAATTCTCTTTATATACAGAAGGTCAGTTTAGTATATATTAAGTAAAGATTTCAACAGTTTGCCCTCACATAGCAACACAAAGTGAAAAATACTGTTGGAGTACCAGTTATAGTATTAATTCACAATTTTTAGCACGTTAAGGACAGAGATCCTACATGATATATATATTTTTAAATTGATTAATTTTCTATGCAATTTCCAATTTAACACCAAGATTTTTTAATCATTTGCAATTATCTTTATATACAGAAAATCGATTCAATATATACTATGTAAAGATTTCATTAGTTTGCACCCACACAGAAACACAAAGTGTAAAAATACTGTTTCAGTACTAGTAATAGCATTATTTCACATTGGATAACACATTAAGAACAGATCCCTCATGAGACGTAAGTACACAGTGACTCCTGAAGTTGATTTAACAATTTGACACTCTTGTTTATGGCGTCAGTAATCTCCCTAGGCTCTGGTCATGAGTAGCCGAGGCTATGGAAGCCTTTAGGGTTAGCCGACTTCGATCTTATTCCGACAGGGTCATAGACAAAGTGGAAGTTCTCTCCTCCCTTCAGAGAAAGGTACCTCCTTCTTTGATGGCCCTGTTCTTTCCACTGGGATCTCACTCACAGAGATCTTTCATTTAGGTCTTCTTATTTTTGTTTTTCAGAGTGTCTTAGCTTTCCATGCCTAAAATATTCTCATGGGCTCTTGAGCCAGATCCGAATGCCTTAAGGGCTGATTCTGAGGCCAGAGTGCTATTTAGGACATCTGCCATTCTATAAGTCTGCTGTGTATCCCACTTCCCATGTTGGATCATTCTCTCCCTTTTTGATTCTATCAGTTAGTATTAGCAGACACTAGTCTTGTTTGTGTGATCCCTTTGACTCTTAGACCTATCAGTGTGATCAATTATGAACTGAAGATGATCACTTGGACTAGTGAGATGGCCTTGGTACATGCCACCTTGATGGGATTGTATTGGAATCCCCTGGCACAATTCTAACTCCATCATTTGGGGCAGTTCCGATTGAGCATGTCCCAAACTGTACATCTCCTCCCTCTCTTATTCCCACTCTTATATTTAACAGGGATCACTTTTCAGTTAAATTTAAACGCCTAAGAATAATTGTGTGTTAATTACAGAGTTCAAGCACTAGTACTAGGATAAAAAAATATCCTTTTTAAAAATGTATTTATTTATTTGAAAGTCAGAGTTAGAGAGAGAGAGAGAGAGAGAGAGAGAGAGAGAGAGAGAGAGGTCTCCCATCTGCTGGTTCACTCCCCAATTGGCAGCAATGGCCAGAGCTGCGCTGACCCAAAGCCAGGAGCCAGGAGCTACTTCCAGGTCTCCCACGTGGGTACAGGAGCCCAAAGACTTGGATCATCTTCTACTGCCTTCCCAGGCCATAGCAGAGAGCTGGATTGGAAGAGAAGCAGCTGGGACTCGAACAGGTGCCCCTATGGGATGCCGGCACTGCAAGCAGTGGCTTTACCTGCCAGCCCCTCTTAATATCTTTTGGTATCACCAAATAGTGCCTACTGTCTGCAGATGTGGGGGTACCCTGTATGGAGGGTGTGGTAATTGTGTGGTTAATGGGTCTGATTCCACCCAAAGGTCCAATGGTACAGGGTAAGAATATGGGTCCCCAGCTGTTATACTTCTCCTTTCTCAAGGATCTCTCTCCAGAGACCTAGACCTTTGAGTTTTGCTTATTTCAGGGCATAAAGCTGTGCACACAGACCTCAAACTCTGTTCAGTCTCTTCTAGTTTTAGCTCATTTTAATACTCATTAATTGACTGTTCGCCATCCATAAGGCACTAGGTTAGAAGTCGAGATCCAGCAGCCAAAGATTCTTACTCATTGTACAGAGTCCAGCCTTGCACAGCTTGAGGTATTTTATCCTCTGGAACCTCCAGCTCCACGTTGGTTGAATAAGAACACTGAGCTACAGTAAATCTTCTAAGTTCTTTCTCACTACAAAGTTTTATGACTTTGTGAAGAGAAGGCTTGAGAATGTCAGACTGGGGTTCAGGTTCGATTTCTTAAAGTAATCATTTTGTTATTTCTTCATTCAAAAATATTATTTGGGGACCTACTGATGTTTAAGGAACTGATCTTGAACAGCAAACAAGACAACGATCTCACAGAGCGTACAGTCTATTGGGAGGAGATGCACACATAAAACACAAACAATAAATGCAAAGTAAAATGTGCCAGATGTTGAGTGATCTGAAGGGACAAAGCTGAGTAAGAAGAGAGAGGGGAACAATGAGGAGAGACAGCCTCTCTGTGACTTATGGGAAGGAGAGAAGTGCAGGAGATCTGGTAGAGTTTCCCAGAGTAGAGATAGTTGCGAACATCAAAGCTCTGGGGAGACAGTAGGCCTGGCATACTGCAGGATCAGTAAGGCAGCCACATGTGGCTCCATGTGGCCAATCCACAAGGAGTCTAGAAGGTGCCCACAAGGAGACTGCAGATGGTGAACACCTCCCATGTACCAGTCACTATCCTAAGGGGTAGGGGTGCCAAGATGGGAAGGAAATACTACCCACATATGAGGGGTTCGTATTTTAATAAAAGTCAGAGATGCATAGATAAAAGATTGACGTTATGAAAGAGGTACAATGGCTAAAATCGTGGCTGAAGGAGATGGGAACTCAACAAGGGAACATGATATCTCAGCTAGGTCTTACAGGATGAGGGGAACTTGGACAGTTAGGAATGAGGGGCTAGTGACTGAAGGGGCAAGGCCACATGGAAATGCAAAGTACTACTGGGGAATACTAAGTCAAAAGTCAGGCTGCAAAGTCTAGGACACCAAGGAGCCATCGTCAACAAAACCAGAAAGACTTCTTTGTCTCCTCTGCTTTGACATTTGCTTCATGTCTGGGTTTTATCCTGTAGGCCAATGGTTCCCAGTATTCACTCTTAAGGACTCCCTTTAAATAATTTCTTTCTGGAGTTGGCCACTGACATCCCATATGGGTTCTAGCTAGAGTCCCTGCTGCTCCAGCTCCAATCCAGCTCTGTTGTAATGTGCCTGGGAAAGCAGCGGAAGATGGCCCAAGTACTTGGGACCCTGCACCAATGTGGGAGACTTGGATGAACCTCCAGAATCTTGGCTTTGGCCTGGCACAGCTCTGGCTGTTGTGGCCATTTTGGGAGTAAACCAGTAGAAGGAAGATCTCTCTTTGTCTCTGTCTCTCCCTCTCTGTAACTCGGTTTTTCAAATAAATAAATAAATATTTAAAAACTACTTTCTTTTCTGCAGATGACATCTTCATAGATTTCTTTTCAGCCTACTCAAGACTACAATTATATTAGGAAGTGAACAATTTGCTTCCTTTTTCAGAAAAGTCATCCAGCTTCTGTAACTACTACAGAGAAGCACAAGACTGAGCATGTGACCATGATGAGTTGACTACACTCACCACATGATCCAACCTGTCAAGTATGCTGGGATGCGGAGAGATGCACAAGGAATGTGTTCTCCTCACTCTCTACCTCTGCTGTTACTATGCAGTTTGGTCCCTGCATTCTTGGAGTCCAGGGGAACTTCCAGTTGAGAACCACTACTGGGGCATTAGGAAGTACACGAGTGATGTCACATTGGTTAATTTCTCAGAAAGATGACCTGGGGGTAGCTCAGAGAATGGACTAGAGGCAAGAAGGCCACTTGGGAATGTCCAACTGGTAAAAATGAGAGAGATGAGGGCCTGACCCAATGGAGTAGAGCAGGGGAATGTGTTCTACAATAGTCCAGTGATAAAATCTCCCAGTGTTAGGGACTAGTACTGAAGTGTGAGGTGTTAAAGTTGGTTCTTGGGTTTTTTTTTTAAAGATTTTTATTTATTTATTTGACAGGCAGAGTTACAGAGTGAGAGAGAGACAGCGAGAAAGGTCTTCCTTCCATTGGTTCACTCCTCAAGTGGCCACAACGGCTGGAGCTGTGCCAATCTGAAGCCAGGAGCCAGGTGTTTCTTCCTGGTCTCCCATGTGGGTGCAGGGGCCCAAGGACTTGGGCCATCCTCCACTGCTTTCCCAAGCCACAGCAAGGAGCAGGACTGGAAGTGGAGCAGCAGGGACTTGAACCAGCACCCATTTGGGATGCTGGTGCCGCAGGTGAAGGATTAACCTAGTGTGCCACAGCGCTGGCCCAGTTCTTGGGTTTCTAGTCTGGATGAGTTAGCAGCCCTATGACAGCAAGCATTGTGGGTTGTAGAGTGAGAGCAGGTGGACCTCCTCCCTCAAGCTGCAAGTGTAATGGTTGCCTGTGATCTTTCTTGTCCTTTCTGACTCAACAATTTTCCCTGCCTTCACTCCACCCAAGAAAACACCAGGTCTGAGGCACATCTGTGAGAAGCCATAAGCTGGGGCAAGGCAGGCCTGGCTGGAATTTTTAGGTTCTGGCCCAAGGATTAAAAGCCACACAAGCTCTACTGTCCTTGCTTAGGTCCTCTGGTAAACGTCTGAGCCAAATAGTACCAAGAATTGCCCCTGTGGCCATCACTTGGTGTTTCTTCTTTTCTGCTCATTTCCCTTCATCAGGCTTTATTTCCTTCTGGATTTTTCCCAATTGTCCCTAATGACTCTGCCAGTTTATGTCAAGCAAACTAACAGCAACTCCCTTCATCACCCCAGGGATATTGTCATCAGAACACTTAATAAGAAACTTGGTCCACATTATTTCCCATTAGAAGGCAACCTTTCTGTGGAGATACCACACCTTCTCAACTGCTGCAAATTGAGCAGAGATAGACACCATGCTGCCCCCTTTTAATAAAGGGTCTATACTCTTCCATAAAGCTAGTCCACAGGATATCAGAACCTTGAATGCAAAAAATCAATTGCATTTCTTAGCTTGAAGCACCTCCCACTTAGCAGGATCTTTGAAATTTATTAAAGACCATTTTAAAAAAATGAACATGAGAAAAACTAAACCATATTTAGAAAAAACTGTGTTTGGTTCGCTCTGAGTCCATTCTAGGTACTTAGTATGAGGAACTATAATAACCCTGCTGTAACTACAATGTGAGACTATTGTAATAGATGGTGAAAGAGAATGGGCTTGGGTTCTAAGCCTGTCTTTCACTGACTCTTACCGGGTTCCACTTTCCTCATCTGCACACCAGGATCCTTAAGAGGCAAGTGGCAGTGCTGTGTGCACATTGGTCCCATGAATATAGAGCACATAGTGCAGGTTTTGTACAATAAGAAACACTCAGCAGAGGGTAGCCGATCCTGTAATTATTAGTTTGTTCCCTTCCTTTTGACGTTTGGTGCTGTAACTTGAAGTGTTTCTGCCTTCATGATTTCGTGTTATTCACCTATCCTCATCCATGCCTCTCACCCAGCCTTGGTAGGATCAAGGAGTGAATTTTATTTCCTGAAGTTGAGCCTAGAGGTACAGCGTCTGCATCAACCACTTTTACACATAAGAGTCTGAGCCATTTCTGTCTCCATCACTCTCTGTGACCATGCAGGCAATGGAGGAGAGATGTTCTCCAAGTTTCCCAGAGCCGCCCGGGAACATTGGCTTGTGGTAGAAGAAGCAGAGCTAGCTGATGCTCCTTCTACCAGAATTTTGATAAGGCCTTTTGCCTTTCAGCAAGAAGAGAAATATTTTCAGCTTGGAATGGTTACACTGCTCACAGGGAAGTCACTGTGAAGATCTGACTTATCATTAATTATTCATGCTAGTTGCAGAAGCTGGTTGAAATCTGGACTATGGTTGCCTTGCTGAGGCTGACTATTAAACCCATTTCTGTGTCTGCCCTGCAGTGAGCATGAGGCCATGGGCTGAAGTTTCCATCTAACGTATCTGATATACTTCTGGTACAGTCTGAGTGCCCAAAGGTCCAAAGCCCCTCTATATAACATTCCAAGAAGAAAATCTGTGGAAATATACCAAACAAAAAAAACATTAAGTGACACATTTTTCCACATGGGCCTGCATACAACATCATGGTATCCTGAGGATCTCTGTGCTTAAATTTCCTTCCATCTTTTGCAAATATTTGACTAGAACATAAAGGTAACCAAAGTTGTGACACAGGTAAAGCCACCACCCATAACACCAGCATCACATATGGGCTCTGGTTCGTGTCACAGCTGCTCCACTTCCAATCCAGCTCCCTGATGATGGTCTGAGAAAAGCAGCAGAAGATGGCCCAAGTGCTTGAGCCCCTGCCACCTGCATGGAAGACCTAGAAGAAGCTCCTGGCTCCTGGCTTCAGCCTGGCCCAGCCCCAGTCATTGTGGCTATCTGGGAAGTCAATCAGTGGATAGAAGATAACTCTCTATGTATCTCTCTCTGTCTCTCTGTAACTCTGACTTTCAAATAAATAAATAATTTTTAAAGGAGAAAGACAGAGAGCCAGAGAGAGAGAGAGAGAGAGAGAGAGAGCAAGAGAGAGAGAGAGAGAAGGGGAAAGTTACATCTTGGGAAAGGCATCATGTTGGGAAAGTAGATGGAATCAGAACAAGGTACAGGGGGAGGAGCAGAGGAGTGGGAAGCATGCTGTATAGACAGAATTGCATCCCCCTAAAATTTATATGCTGAAAATCCAACCCCCAACACCTCATAATGTGACTGTATTTGGAGGTAGGGCCTTTAAAAAGTGGCTAAGTTAGAGTGGGGCCTTCAAGGTTGGCCCTAATCCAATATGACTGGTATCCTTATAAGAAGAGATTAGGATACAGACACACAGAGAAAGAAGACCATGTGAAGACACAGGGAGGAGGTGGCTCATCTATAAGCCACAGAGAGTGACCTCAGAAGATACCATCCTTGCCAATATCTTGATTTTTGGACTTGCAGCCTCCAGAATAGTGAGAAAATGAGACCTTGTGGTTATTCTACCTGGTCTGACACTTTGTACGGCAGACATGCCTTGCTGGTGTGTAGCAGCCAGTAAACATTTTCCAAGTAAAGAAGTTTGGAATGTTGGGATAAATGATTGTACATCTCCAAAATACTGTGAATAGATATGCTTGTATTCTCTGCAAAGTGCCCTACACCTCTACTCCTGAAATAGCTGTTCAAGTAGAAGTTATTTAACGTTTGGGGGTCCATCTTATTCCAAAATCACATGCCAAAATCCGTCCTTGAGAGAGAAGAGAGCTTAGGTAGACAGCAGTCAGACAACACTCCTCTGTCCAGGCACTCCTAAAAGCAGATAAGAAAAGCCAGATGCGGAGTGAATCCATCTGGAAGGGAGCCTGAAGTAAACTGACTTCTCTGAAAGCTAGGTGCTATGGAAACACAATTTACATAAAGTAAAACTCAGCCCGTTTGATTACACAGTTGGTCAAATGTTGACAGTTGCAGTCATGTAGCCATCGGCACAATCAAGATGAGGAGCCTTTCCCTCACCTTCAGATTCCTTTTGCTCCTTTGCAGTCCATTTCCTTCTGCCCAGCCCCTGACAGTCACTTACTTAATTTTTATCCATATAGATTTGCTTTCTTCAGCTAAGAAATGGGTTCAGATAATATGTAGCTCTTTGTCTCCAGCTTCTTTTATATTTTCTGAGTTCTATTGTTCTTAATTTAAAAAATATTTGAACTTTATATTCAATGTTGACATAAGAATATATATCAAATAATGAATAACATATCTATGTTTGTTTTAATATTGGGATATACTTAAACCTGACCCAATTAAATTACTTAAATTCAATCTAGTAATAATTGGATAAAATCAGTATTTTATGAAGATACACCATTTTCAAATTTAAAAAATCATGAATAATTTTTTTACACAAGTGTTGAGTTGGGAGACACTCCCAATAAAGTCCCAAGAATTATTCATTAAGTGTTGAAAAAATACGGCACAGGGAATAATGAGCAACAGTCTTTTTACATTTTCCAGAAATTGAGATCATGAATGCCTTCTTGGGGTTTGAGACACATCAATATTATAGTGTAAAATCATGGAAAGTATTTTAATAAGAGATACATGCATATGTTCAGTAGTGATGAATCATTGAGACAGGCTGAGGCCCTAAATCCTACTACCTTGTGGACAGGAGTAATAGTAGCTATGGGTCCCTATATTTAACTGGTCCCCCCCATGTCAGTTCCTTACCAATGGAGTCCTCTCCAGTTGGTTGTTTCCCTGGCCCACACCCATTTGTGGGATATGTTTACTATCTGTCTCTAGTGCTAATCAAAGCAAAGTTCTTGTACAAACGTTGTTCTTTTCACTAGGGTTTAGGCCATAGACAAGAAAAGCACACAAAAGAAGGGGAGAAGAGGCCCTGCTTATGTTGCCCTTCCCACCCTTTCTTTATTGATTTTTTGTTTTTTTACAGGCAGAGTGGACAGTGGGAGAGAGAGACAGAGAGAAAGGTCTTCCTTTTCCATTGGTTCACCTCCTAATGGCCGCTGCAGCCAGCGTGCTGTGCCAATCCAAAGCCAGGAGCCAGGTGCTTCTCCTGGTCTCCCATGCGGGTGCAGGGCCCAAGCACTTGGACCATCCTCCATTGCACTCCCAGGCCACAGCAGAGAGCTGGACTGAAAAAGGAGCAACTGGGACAGAATCCAGCTTCCTGACTGGGACTAGAACCCGGTGAGCTGGCGCCACAGGCGGAGGATTAGTCTAGTGAGCCGCAGCGCCGGCCTATTGAATTTTTTAAGACCTGTCTACAATATGACTCCCAGCCCCCATCGTGAGCCATTCCCTAGTCCAAGGCAGAATGAGTTACTGTCATTGGAGTTCTTATAACACAGCGAACTTGGGTTAACAACCCTCAATACAAATAATTCTTTATATGTGTATGTCCTCTACTATACTTTCAATTATTTCAGGGCAAAGATTATTTTATCTGTGTATCCTTAGATTCTGGCATATAGTGAATTTCCAGTAACCATGAGCTAAATTTGCTTGGCCCTTAAAATCCTTAATATGCCACATATCACAGATCCACTGTGGTCAGACTTAGGAGAACCAAGAATTGTTATGTATAGATAGAAAGCTAGGTTCCACTTTAGTTTGTACATCAGGCCTCATGTTCCTTGTATCTGCCAAGCTTTTGACCCAGATTCCTGCTCTGAGTTTATTTGCCTGCCCCAAGTGCAATCATAAATCTTGCTCTGACCCAGATCCACTGCCTGTACCTGTTCTAGCTCACCAAGGTCCCCTGCTTTGACCTTGTCTATGAAACAGCATGTGTGTGTCCAAGGCAACCCTGGTGAAGAGCCAGGTGGGACAAGCTGACACTGCTAATGTCCACGGTGACATCTGACTCTCCTCACTGTGTATGAGACAACTGGGAGGACCAAGCAGAATAAGCATTCAGATGAATACAGGGTCAAGTAGTCAACATGCTGCCCACAGCAAATCCTGAGGCAGGAAGCAGGTGCACAGTGGGCCAGAATAGAACCCAGGATGTGGCAGATGGTCACAATGTCTTGCTGATCTTCTGGCTGTGATCATTCCATCTAAAGGGAATGGACAAGCCTTGAACTAGCACTCAGGGAAAAGAGAAAAGGAAAAGGAGTTGCAGGTAGGTCCAGATGAGGGTAAGGGATGCATTCTGTTTAGGCCTAGTTAGGGTCCTGTTATCCTTTATAGTGGTTTGAACAGTTGCCCCCAAAAGATGTGAACACATCCTAACCCATGGCACCCATGAATGTGAGCCCATTTGAAAAAAGTGTCTTTGCAGATGTAATGAAGTTAAGGATCTCAAAAACAAGATTATCTAGAATTTAGGGCAGGCTCTAAATCCAATGACAATGTGTCCTTACAAGAGAAGGGCAGAGGAGACAGTCACACAAAGGAAGAACACCTTGTGAAGACAAAATTGGAGACTGAGGTTCTGCTACTAAAAGCCAAGGAAGACCCAGAGAGCAGAAGTTGGAAAGGGCAAGGAGAAATTCTCTCCCAGAGCCTTCAGAGGGAGCACGGTGCTGGCTGACACCCTGATGGCACCAGAACTATGAGACA
Source organism: Sylvilagus floridanus (assembly GCA_949820135.1). Classification (NCBI taxonomy): domain Eukaryota; kingdom Metazoa; phylum Chordata; class Mammalia; order Lagomorpha; family Leporidae; genus Sylvilagus; species Sylvilagus floridanus. The sequence continues at coordinate 72,675,482 of OX463230.1, forward strand.
AGACATGTCTGCTGTTGCGAGTTTGTGGGATTTGATCTTGGCAGATTTCTGACAGAGACATTACTGTGCATTGGAGCATTTAGTCCACGAAGAAGATTTTCAGAGCCTTCTGGGCAAGGCCCAGAACCACACCAAAATGGATCCTTTTCTTCCCAAATCATCAGTGGAGACCAGAAATAGCCACAGGAATATTTCTATTTTTTAGTCGAGTTCACCCTAAGAAAGTATTTTTCACTTATAAGAAAAACAATAGCAACAAAAAAATGAAAATTCCTGAGCTGTGTCCTGTGCCAAGTGTTCTATGCATGTTACTTTTCTCTGATGAGAAAATTGAGACTCAGAATTGTTAGACATACCTGTAGGTGGTATTTACAAACTCAGCTCTAAGAATTTTAAATTGTTAACTCATTATCCTCACATAGCTCTGTGAAGCAGGAATTATTACCTCCATTTAACAGATGAGAAAATTGAGGCACAGAAAGATGACACTCTAATGTTACATAGCCAGAGTGTGGAGGCACTACCATTCAAATCCAGGAAGGCTAGCTCAAAGATTTTGCCCTTAACCATATCCCTAGGTTTAGGTTAAAGAACAGAGGATTTAAATGCAGGTGTGTCTGATCCAAGATCCCATTTTCACCCCATAAACTGCACTGACTGTTAAATAAACAAGCAGTAGAATGACCTGGTGAGTGCAACCCTGCCCACATAATGGTCTCTGCCCGTCCTGGCTCTTCCCCATTGGAGGTTCTGAGGGTCTCCAGCCATCAGGACTGATTTCTTTTTGTTGCTTACACAATCTTGAGCACAGCAGCCAAGAAACTGAGTCCCAGCTCCTGGCACAAACAAGTGTGGGCTTTGTGGTCCAATCTGCAGAATACTGCAGGGGCGACCTAGCTGATCCCAACCCCGCCTCCCCCACTTCTGTCCCTTCCACCTGCTTCATGTCTATGCTTACCTAGTTACGTAACTGAGGTTTCTCACCATTTCAGCAAATATTTATCAGGCACTTACTGTAGGCTCTGCAAGGTGCCAGGAAAGGCCCTGGCCCAGGCAGAGTATGCATAGTGTCGCACTCAGAGAGATGGGTGCCTGCAAGGAGGAGTAAGAGCAATCACAACCAGTGTTTCTGGAGTGCCTATTTTGTGCCTGTCATTACATAATCCCGTCAGTAATGCTGCCCCGAGAGAACACAGGAGGATTGCCCAACCCAGTCTCAGAAGATCCAGGAGGGCTTGCCTCCTGGAAGGGTCCTCGTGAACACCTGAGGGGTGAGCGGGAGTTAACCAAGTAAAGAAAAGCAGACAAGGCAGAAGCTTGAAATTAAGAAAGCACACAGCATATGCTGTAGAAAAAGATCTCCGCATAAACTTCAGGATCAGCCTGGCCTCGTACATCATTGGAAAGGTTTACTAATCCAGGTGAACCAGTACCTTCCCTATCAGTGATAATCATTAGGATCCTCATCATCTTCCTGCTCTTGTAAAATTCTCTGCACTCTGTCCACTGCCTGGGGCTCTGCTTGGGCATCTCAGAACCCAGTTGACTTCAGACACTATCACTGCCCCCAAAGGACCCTGGATATGCACACTGGCCTGAATGGCACTCATGTTCACTGGCAACTGTAGACAACAGATGGCTGGATACCTACAGGGCAGACCCACGAGTCAGTTCCTCCTCCAACCCCAAGCCAGCCATCTTTCCACTCCATTTTCAGTACTATAGAGAGTCCCCTTATGGCTCAGGGACATGTCCGCCCTTTCCAGGTTACAAAGAGATTCAGAGCTGTGTGACTTGGGACAGGACCCTGGTCTTCTGATTCTATGTCCAGGGTTTTCTCTGCAACAGTGTAGTGGTCAAGTGCAGCTTGCACTAGTAAGTAGTAGCTGGGTGATCCTGGGTAAGTCAGTGAGCTTCTCTAAGCCTCAGTTTCTCCAACTATGAAACAGGGATAAAACTCTGCCTTCTTCATATGACTGCAGTGAGAATTAGACAATGTGTGTCAAGAACACAGCATATAGCCTAGTATTCAGTAGAGTCAACAGAGCAAAGATTGTAGCAGAGGTTGGGTTGTGGTGCTATGCCAGATTCCTCTGCAGGTCCAAGGCATGACTTCTCCTGGGGGCCGCTGGTTCCCTCTTCTGGTCAGCTGGTGGAGGGTTGCTATGGGAACACAAAATGTGGCCCCTCTTCCCATGAAGGACCATCAGTAAAGTTTCTTGGCTTAGATCTTTGTTGGCACTTCGGGCAGCTCTACTTCTTCTAGGAGACTGTTCATTACAGCAGTCCCCATTATATTTCCTGCATGCACAGCTCAGAATCTCTGATGATTCAAGCTGCAATGATGATGAAGATGAAGAAAGAGGTATCATAATCACAACTGTCTTCTAAGTTCAAGCCCAAGCTAATATTGATGGGAATATTCAACTGGTGGCAAATAAATTAATTGAGTTATATTTATTGCCTATTCTCAAGTATGGAATGGGAGAGGGAGCGGGAGATGGGAGGGTTGCAGGTGGGAGGGAAGTTATGGGGGGGAAAAGCCATTGTAATCCATAAGCTGTACTTTGGAAATTTATATTTATTAAATAAAAGTTAAAAAAAATTCATGAACTCAGTAATAATTGTTGTTACCTATTTTTTCCCAACATCTGAGCTATAAATATCATAAACTTTATTACAGGTAAAGGATTCCTAATCTGAAAACCTAAAATCCAAAATGCTTCAAAATCTGAAACTTTTTTTTAAAAAAAGACGTATTTGTTTATTTGAAAGCAGAGTTACTGAGAGAGGAGGGACAGAGAGATCTTCCATCTGTTGGTTCACTCCCCAAATGTCTACAACAACTGGAGCTGGGCCAGGCCAATGCTAGGAGCCAGGAGCTTATTCTGGGTCTCCCACATAGGTGCAGGGTCCTAAGTACTTGGACCATCCTCTGCTGCTTTCCCAGGTGCATTAGCAGGGAGATGGATCAGAAGTGGAGCAGCCGGGACTCAAACCGGCAGTCATAGGGGATGCCTGCCTTGCAGACAACGGCTTAACCTACTGCATCACAATGCTGGCACCACAACACCAGCCCCCAAATCTGAAACTTATGGAGTATCAACATATTCACAAGTAGAAAATTCTACATCTGACCTCAGGTGATGGGTCACATTGAACAATTCACATATATTAAAAATATTATACAAAATTACCTTCAGGGAACGTAAATAAGAGGAAGAAGAAAAATGAATTTTGTGACCATCCCCATGATATTATGTGTAAATATTTCCAAATCTGAAGAAAACTGAAATCCAAAACACTTCTGGTTCCAAATAGTTTGGATAAGGGATAGTTAATACATATTAGGCTTTGTAAGAGTACAGGATCATTTGGACAAAAAAAATCTTGATTCAGTTTCTCATTTTTCCATACATGCTTAACAAATTTGCAATGAATTTTAAGATAGCAAAATATACTTAACACTCAAAGTCTGACATGCACAATTCAATTTAGTTTGGTTATTCTAAAGAGATTTGGCATTTGAGTGATTATACATTTTTTACAAATGGGCAGTAGCAGTTACTAGACAATGGCAAATAAAGCCAGTTTTGATCTGGTTATATCTGATTATGATGTATATGAATATCTGTATTTGCATACATCAATCTTGTTAAAGGTAAACATGAGAACTGATATAAAAAGGATACCTTGAGTATAGCTGCTCATGGGTATAGGAGGGGTTAGGCAGGATTAGACAGAAAGACATTTACATTAACATAAAATTTACATAAACTACATTAATTGTGCAATTTGAAGATACTAGAAATCGTATATACTCATATTACCCTCATACTCTGAAGATAAAGAATATTTCCAAGGCAGGGATTAGAAAGAAATGTCTGGATTTCTGACTTTGCTAGACAGTATACTCAACTTCCCGATAGTGCTCATTGGCTGCTGGATCCTGATGTCAGCTTTATTCCTCTCCTCATATCTTTTGTTTCTGGCAACTTCCATCAACATACATTGTGCCTTTCTTATGCTGATCCTCCCCACACATGGTTTTACCACGTTGGAGGTGATTTCTTTCATTTCCCAAAGCAGGGACTACCTCCGTCTTTCCTTCCCAGGAGTCTGTTGTTGTCCTATTGGCTTCACTGACCTCGCCTTACACTGAATACACACAGTGATCAGGCTACTCCCACTGCTGCCAGTAGTGCTCCAAACACCTTGGTTCATAAATCTTCTCAGCACAGTCCTGGGCAATGAGTAGGGAGCAAGGCATATCTTTTGTTTTTATGAATGGAGACCTCCAAGTTAAGTAGTTCACTGGCCGACGAGTTTGACACCAACACCAAATTACACAGCACAGTTTGTGACATAGGTTTTTGAATTTTTGTTTCAGTAGGAGAAAGAATATGGTGGCATTAGGAAAGCAGCTATCTTATGCTTTTTAACCCCTCAGTTTGTCACACTTGCTACTTGAAAGGCTACTCCACAATCCAGGTGTGAGAAAGCAGAGGCTGAGAGCAAAACACCATAGGAGGAAGAGACACAAGGAGACTTGGTAGGTGAAGCTCAGGTCCTTTTGATGTTTTTTAGAGATCAAGAGAAAGGAAAAGAGAGCAAAGAGTAGAAGATGACCCAAACATGTCAAAGTAGCCGTCATTAATACTTCTAACAGTTTTATCTTCATACTTCTTAGTATCTTCAGCCATTCATGAGCTTAATTTAAATATATGCTAACATTTTAAATTAGATTCTTTTCAGTATCAAAAGGATAGCAATGAAAAAAATTATAAAGAAGGTATTCAATTTTCTGGGAAAACCTCTCTTCCACACCCCAAATATTCCTCCCTCCAAGTGTTGTTTGTTAAGTTAACTGATTGGCTTTGTTGAAATAGCTACATTTAGTTATTAGAGGAAATACATATTTAGAGGCTTAGAAAATTACATCAAAGAACCTTCCAGGCTTTCAGTAATGGGTGTGTGTCCTCCCAGTAGTGTGTTAAACTTTGCAAAGGAACTGGAGAGCTGGCTTTGTCCCTGCCCTACCTCTCCAAACAGGAGGCAAGAGCCACTGAAAATGGTACGACTCTCCAGCTGTTCTTATTGGCTGGCTCACAGTTCACCTCATCTCCTTAACATAATGACTACACTGTAGGATTTGACAGTTGCAACATCTAATCTACCTCAAAAGCTCTTTCTTGCTTCCAGGGAGTTCCACTGTACCTCCCTTAGTTTGGTGTAAGATGTAACCACAACTTTAACTATTAGTATTCTTGAGAGAACCAGGGAGACAGTCTCCCTTACCATCTACTCAGCTATGAATGAATAATCCAACTTTTTATGACTAACTTGCCAAACAAGCAGCAAACCCCAAAGCAAGAGTAAATTAGCTATGTAAACATTATAAACACAACCCAGGCACACTTCCCTTCCCCCCCCCTTTTTTTTGGCTCCTTATGCAATATTTTACACTCACCAAAAGTCTAAGTTGAGGGCAGGATAGGGAGGGAGCTTACTGCTCTAGTCTAGGAGAAGATAGTTTTAAAATAAAAGTGAGAGTGCAGAATCAGAAAAGGGGGAGAAAATGACAGAGGAAACTCTATGCAAATTAGACGGAAACAGTGGACCTATGTGGAGGGTGTGGACATTCACAACTCAGGACCCCAGCAGCCAAGAGCCTCCATACCAGTGTTTGAGGGTGAGGTGAGATCAGACTGCAGCAGCCCAAGCCACTGGTGATAAAGCTGCAGGAAGAGCTTAGGAGGAATCTGTCTTGGAGCCTTGTGGGGGATAGTGTACCTACCAAACAAGAGGAGAAAAAACAAAAGGAGGAGCATGTTTCTCTCTCCCCAATCACTCAGCAATGGCAATCTGCAACAAGCCATTAAAGAGCAGATGCCATTTTGGACATATGTAACAGCTGTGCCAGATTGTGTCCACACTCACCAGCTAGCTGAGTGGAGACTCCCAAATCTGGTGGGGAGAATTGACAGGGGGCTGCATGCTCATGACTTTAGGAGGCTTGTGTGCTAGACTATGTAAAAACTGAGGTTATGTGGGAGGGCTCATGGTGTGGCTGAGATTTTGGGCAGTCACTGTGGAAGGCTCCACACGCTCAGGGCTCCTTAGTTATCTGACGAGGGACATTCCTTGGGAATCTGTGCTTACATTGAGGACTACTTTATGTGGTCCTTGGGGCACAGCGGATGAATATTATACCCACTGAGGACAGTGCTCAGACACTGGGCTCCTTTGAGGAGAGGAGCTCAGCTGAGCAGAATAAACCTCCCCTCTGATTAAGAGAGAGAGAGAGAGAGAGAGAGAGAGAGAGAGAGATTGATTTACCACACCAAACCTGGGTGTGTCACCTTAGACATGCCCTTCACTCTGGAGAACTGAACAGAGCTCCCTGGCCACAACCATCCCACACCTCCAGGTATTTACTGAAAGCAGAAAGCAGAAACTCCACTAAACTACAGAGGAATAGTACAAAGATAAAAGCTGACACAGTGAAAAAAAAAGAAGAAGAAGAAGAAACCAACCAGTATCTCCACAAATGCCGAATAACAAATGCACCAATTCAAGGAACAAGAATAAGGAAGACAACAGGACACCCTCAAAAGAACACAACACTTCAATACTAGATTGTGAAGATGATAAGGTTGAAGAAATATCAGAAATGGAATTCAAAACATTGATCATAGGATTACTTAGAAGTAATCAGAAGCAAATGCATGAACTAATGAAATCCATTCATGACATGAAAGAAAATTTCTCACATGAAATTGAGATACTAAAGATAAATCAAGAGGCCAGTGCTGTGGCACAGTAGGTTAATCCCCTGCCTGTAGCACCAGCATCCCATATGGGTGCCGGTTCTAGTCCTGGCTGCTCCTCTTCCAATCAAGCTCTCTGCTGTGGCTTGGGAAAGCAGTAGAAGATGGTCCAAGTCCTTGGGCCCCTGCATCCACATGGAGACCAGGAAGAAGCACTTGGCTCCTGGCTTAGGATCGGTGCGGCTCTGGCTATTGCAGCCATTTGGGGAGTGAACCAACGGAAGGAAGACCTTTCTCTCTCTCTCTCCTTCTCACTGTCTGTAACTCTACCCCTCCAATAAATAAAATCTTTTAAAAAAAGATAAATCAAAATGAAATCTTGGAAATGAAGAAATCAATGGAACAAATAAAAAAATGCAGTGGAAAGCCTTAACAACAGAATCAGTGAAGCAGAAGAAATAGCCAACTTGGAAGACAAAGCACAGAAAATTGTATAGTCAGACAAATATCAAGAAGAAGAAATTAGAAACTAAAAAAAACACTATTGGTAATCTACAGGATACTATCAAATGACCAAACATATGGGATCTAGGAGATCCTGAAGACATGAAAAGAGAGAAAGGATTAGAAGGCCTTTGTAGTAAAATAACAGAAAACTTCCCTAATTTGGAGGATGTCCAAGTAGAAGAAGCACATAGAACTCCTAATAGACATGACCAGAAAAGATCTTCATCATGACATATTGTAATCAAACTCACCACAGTAAAACATAAATAAAAGATTCTAAAATGTACAGGATGGAAATGCCAGATTACTTTCAGAAGAACTCCAATTAGACTCACAGCAGACTTCTCATCAGAAACCCTACAGGCAAGGAGAGAATGGCAAGATATAGTCCAAGTCCTAAGAGAAAAAAAATAAAGCTGTCAACCTAGAATACTATACCCTGAAAAGCTTTCATTTATGAATGAAGGTGAAATAAATACCTTCCAAAACATCAAAAATTGAAAGAATTTGTCACCACATGTCCAGCCCTGCAAAAGATGCTTAAGGATGTGCTACACACAGAGACACAGAAACATGGTCATCACTATGAAAGAAAATAAAGGAAGAAAATCTTCCAGTAAAAGTACAGAGGAAATCAAAAGTAAAAGATAGGAATATTTTTGGAAAAATGGCAGGGAAAAGTTGTTGCTTATAAGTAGTCATCTTGAATGTAAATGGCCCCAACTCTCCATTTAAAAGGCACAGACTGGCTGAATGGATTAAAAACAAAACCCATCTATTTGCTGCCTACAAGAAACACATCTCCTCAACAAAGATGCACACAGACTGAAAGTGAAAGGATGGAAAAAGATATTCCATGTTAACAGAAACAAAAAAATAGCTGGTGTAGCGATCTTAATGTCAGACAAAATAGACCTAAACACAAAACTGTTAAAAGAGACAAAGGACACTATGTAATGACTAAGGGATCAATTCAACAGGAAGATGTCACTATTACAAACATATATGCACCTAATTACAGGGCACCTGGTTATTTAAAAGAAATGTTAAGATTTCTAAAAAGAGACATAGACTAAATACAATAGCAATGGGGGATTTCAAAACCCCACTTTCAGCAATGCACAGATCAACCAGGTAGAAAATCAGCAAGAAAAGAGCAGAGTTAATCAACACTATAGACCAACAGATAGACTTAACAGATATCTACAGAACTTTTCATCCTACAGTTGCAGAATACACTTTCTTCTCACCAGTGCATGGAACCTTCTCTAGGATTGACCCCATGCTAGGACATAAAGCAAATCTCAGCAAATTCAAAAAATCAAAATAATACCATACATCTTCTCAGACTACAGTGGAATGAAGCTGGAAATCAGCAACTTAGGAATCTCTAGAATATATGCAGACACATGGAGACTGAACAACATGCTCCTGAATGAACAGTGGGGCATAGAAGAAATCAAAAGAGGAATCAAAAAAATTTCTGGAAACAAATGAAGACAACAATATAATATATCAAAACTTATTGGATCCAGATAAAGCAGAGTTAAGAGTAAAGTTTATAGCAATCAGAGTCTACATCAAGAAATTGGAAAGGCACCAAATAAATGAGCTACCAATGCATCTCAAAGATCTAGAAAAACAACAGCAAGCCAAACCCAAAACTAGTAGGAGAAAAGAAATAATTAAAATTAGAGAAGAAATCGGCCAGCGCCACTGCTCAATAGGCTAATCCTCCACCTGTGGCGCCGGCACACTGGGTTCTAGTCCCGGTCGGGGTGCCAGATTCTGTCCCAGTTGCTCCTCTTTCAGGCCAGCTGTCTGCTGTGGCCCAGGAGTGCAGTGGAGGATGGCCCAAGTGCTTGGGTCCTGCACCTGCATGGGAGACCAGGAGAAGTACCTGGCTCCTGGCTTCGGATCAGCATGGTGTGCCAGCTACAGCACACCAGCCATGGCAGCCATTAGAGGGTGAACCAACAGCAAAGGAACACCTTTCTCTCTGACTCTCTCTCTCTCACTGTCCACTCTGCCTTTCAAAAAAATTAGAGAAAAAATCAACAAAATTGAAATAAAAAAGCAATAAAAAGGCACAAAAGATCAGCAAAATAAAGAGTTGAGTTTGGGGGGGCTGGCGCTGTGGCACAGGGGGTTAAAGCCCTTGCCTGAAGTGCCAGCATCCCATATGGGCGCTGGTTCTAGCTCCAGCTGCTCCTCTTCTGATCCAGCTCTCTGCTATGGACTTGGAAAGCAGTAGAAGATGGCCCAAGTCCTTGGGCCCCTGCACCCATGTGGGAGACATGGAAGAAGCTCCTGGCTCCTGGCTTTGGATTGGTGCAGCTCTGGCCATTGTGCCCATCTGGGGAGTGAACCAGTGGATGGAAGACCTCTCTCTGTGTCTCTACCTCTCTCTTAAAAAAAAAAAAAGAGTTGTTTTTTTTTTTTGAAAAAATAAACAAAACTGACACACCATTGGCCCAACTAACCAAAAAAAAAAAAAAAAAAAAAGGAAAGAGGAGAAGAACCAAATCAATAAAATTAGAGATAAAAAGGAAATGTAACAACAGACAACACAGAAATAAAAAGAATCATCAGAAATAACTACCAAGAGCTATATGACATCAAACTGGAAAACATTGAAAAAATGGATAGATTCATAGACACATATAACCTACACAATTCAACCTTGATGATATAGAAAACCTAAACAGACCCATAATCAAGATGGAAATTGAATCATTAATAAAGACCCTTCCAACAAAGAAAATCCCAGGGATGGATGGCTTCGCTGCTGAATTCTACCAGACATTTAAGTAAAAACTAACTCCAATTCTTCTCAAGCTATTCAAAACAACTGAAGAGGAAGGATTCCTCCAAATTCTTTCTATGAAGCCAGTATCACCTTAATTCCTAAGCCTAAAAAAGATGCAACAGAGAAGAACTATAGACCAATTTCCCTGATGAACATAGATGCGAAATTCTTCAACAAAATTCTAGCCAATTGAATCCAATAACACACCAGAAAGATTATCCACCTGGATCGGTGGAATTTATCCCTGATATGCAGGGATGGTTTAACATTCACAAATCAATTAATGTGAAACATCACATTAACAAATTGAAGAATAAAAAGCATAAGATTATCTCAACAGATGCAGAGAAAGAATTTGATAAAATACAACACTCTTTCATGATGAAAACTCTAAGAAAACTGGGTATAGAAGGAACATTCCTCAACACAATCAAAGCAATTTATGACAAACCTAAAGTCAGTGTCTTATTGAATGGAGAAAAGTTCGAAGCATTCCCACTGAGATCTGGTACCAGAAAAGGATGCCCACTCTCATCATTGCTATTAAATATAGTCCTGGAAGTTTTAGCCAGAGTCATTAGGCCAGAGAAAGAAATCAAAGAAACACAAATTTGGAAGGAGGAAGTCCAGCTATCTGTATTTTCAGATGACATGATTCTATATATAGGGGATCCAAAAGATTCCACAAAGATACTACTGGAACTCACAGAAGAGTTTGGAAAAGTAGCAGGCTATAAAATTAATACACAAAAATCAACAGCTTTTGCATACAAAGACAATGCCAAGGATGAGAATGAACTTCTGAGATCAATCCCATTCACAATAGCTACAAAAAAAATACTTTGGAATAAACTTAACCAAGGATGTCAATGATCTCTGCAATCAGAATTACAAAATATGAAAGAAGGAAATTGAAGAAAATACCAAAAATGGAAAAATCTTTCCTGTTCATGGATTGGAAGAATTAATATCATCAAAATGTCCATTCTTTCAAAGGCAATTTACAGATTCAATGTGATTCCAATCAAAATATCAAAAACATTCTTGTCTGGCTGGCACTGCAGCTCAATAGGTTAATCCTCTGCCTGAGGTGCAGGCACCCCGGGTTCTAGTCTTGGTCAGGGTGCCGGATTCTGTCCCAGTTGCTCCTCTTCCAGGCCAGCTCTCTGCCTTGGCCAAGGAGTGCAGTGGAGGATGGCCCAAGTGCTTGGGCCCTGTACCTGCATGGGAGACCAGGAGAAGCACCTGGCTCCAGGCTTCAGATCAGTGCAGTGCGCTGGCTGCAGTGTGCCGGCCGCAGCAGCCATTGGAGTGTAAACCAATGGTAAAAGAAGACCTTTCTCTCTGTCTCTCTCTCTCTCTCTCACTGTCCACTCTGCCTGTCAAAAAATTTTAAAAAATTAAAAAAAAAATTCTTGTCAGATTTAGAAAAAAATGATACTGAAATTCATATGGGAACACAGGAGATCTCAAATAGTTAAAGCAATCTTATACAACAAAAACAAAGCTGGAGGCAACACAATACCAGATTTCAAGACATACTCCAAGGCAGTTATAATCAAAATAGGCTGGTACTGGTACAGAAACAGATGGATAGACCAATGAAACAGAGCAGAAACACCAGAAATCAATCTAGCATCTACAAACAACTTATATTTGACAAAAGAACTAAAACCAATCCCTGGAGTGAAGACAGTCTCTTTAATAAATGGTGCTGGGAATAGCACTCTGGCCTCAGAATCAGCCCTTAAGGCATTCAGATATGGCTAAGAGCCCATGAGAGTATTTTAGGCATGGAAAGCTAAGACACTCTGGAAAAAAAAATGAAAACCTAAATGAAAGATCTCTGCGAGTGAGATCCCAGTGGAAAGAACAGGGCCATCAAAGAAGGAGGTACCTTTCTCTGAAGGGAGGACAGAACTTCCACTTTGACTATGACCCTGTTGGAATAAGATCGAAGTCGGCGAACCCTAAAGGCTTCCATAGCCTCGGCAACTCATGACTAGAGCCTAGGGAGATTACTGACGCCATAAACAAGAGTGTAAAATTGTTAAGTCAACAACAAGAGTCACTGTGTACTTACTTCTCATGTGTGATCTGTCCTTAATGTGTTGTCCAATGTGAAGTAATGCTATAACTAGTGCTGAAACAGTATTTTACACTTTGTGTTTCTGTGTGGGTGCAAACTGATGAAATCTTTACTTAATATATGCTAAATCAATCTTCTATATATAAAGATAATTGAAAATGAATCTTGATGTGAATGGAATGGGAGAGGGAGCAGGAAATGGGAGGGGTGCGAAGGGAGGAAAATTATGGGGGGGAGCCATTGTAATCCATAAACCGTACTTTGTAAATTTATATTTACTAAATAAAAAATAAAAATAAATAAATAAAAGAAAGAAATAGGAGACCCCCCCAAAAAAAATAAATAAATGGTGCTGGGAAAACTGGATTTACACATGCAGAAGTATGAAGCAAAACCCCTACCTTACACCTTACACAAAAAAATCCACTCAAAATGGATTATAGACCTAAATCCATGACCTGAAACTGTCAAATTATTAGAAAAATTGGGAATATCTTGCAAGTCATTGGCACAGGAAAAAAGTTCCTTTAAAAAACACCAGAGGCGAAGGCAATGAAAGCCAAATTAACAATTGGGATAACATCAAATTGAGAAGCTTCTGTACTGCAAAATAAACACTCAGAAAGTGAAGAGGTAACCAACAGAATGGGAGAAATTATTTGCAAACTATGCAACTGATAAAGGCTTAATAACCAGAATATATAGAGATCAAGAAACGCCACAACAGCAAAACAAACAACCCTGTTAATAAATAGGCAAAAGGCTTAAACAGGCACTTTTCTAAAGAGGAAATCCAAATGGCCAACAGACACGTAAAAAGAAGCTCAGGATCACTAGCCACCAGAGAAATGCAAATCAAAACCACAATGAGGTTTCACATCACCCCAGTTAGAATGGCTTTCATATAGAAATCAACAAATAACAAATGCTGGTGAGGATACAAGGAAAAGTTACTCCAATCCACTGTTGGTGGGAATGTAAACTGGTAAAGCCACTATGGAAGACAGTATGGAAATACCCCAGAAATCTGAATATATACCTACCATATGACCCAGCCATCCCACTCCTGAAAATTTACCAAGGGAAATGAAATCAGTAAATAAAAGAGTGATCTGTATGCCCATGTTTAATGCAGCTCAGTTCACAATTGCTAAGACATGGAATGTCCATCAACCATAGACTGAATAAAAAAATTATGGGATATGTACACCATGGAGTACTACACAGTGGTAAAAAAAAATAAAATCTGGTCATTTTCAACAAAATGGATGAATCTGGAAAGCATCATATTGAAATAAGCCAGTCCCAAAGGGAAAAATACCATACATTCTCCCTGATCTGTGAGAACTAATAGAGCACCTAAAAGGAAATATGTAGAAGTGAAATTGATAGTTTGAGAAGAAATGATTTGCCCTTACCTTCACTGTCGAACAGTTTTTTTTTTCTTCATACTATTTATTGAACTCTTTACTTAACATAGAGTTAATCATGTGTGTATGAAGTCAATTGAAAATAGATCTCAGTAAAAAATAAGAGAGGAGGAAGTTTGTAACTGTAAAGCTGTATAGTTCTGCATTTATTCCTATGAACTTACTTCTAAGGGTACAGTTTAAAAACTTGCCAGGGGACCCCAAATCCCATTAAGCTGGCTGGTAAAAATGCCATCTTAAGTGTTAAAGTGATCATATTAAGTGTCAAAGTGAACACATAGATAGAATTAAGTGTTAAAGTGACCATATAAATAGGATCAAGTGTCTCATAATCATAATAGAATTATAAAGGAGAGACTTCCAAAATGGGAAGCAGTCCTTACAGCAGTTTCAAAGAATGACAATCACTTTAAGTAGTATTCTGACCTCAGAATCAGCCCTCAGGGCATCCTGTTCTGACTTAAAAGCTCATGGGAGCATTTCAGGCATGTAAAGCCAAGACACTGTGGCAAAAAATGTTCTACATGAAGGATCTCTGTGAGTGAGACCCCAACGGAAAGAAGTAGTTATCAAAGAAGGAGATACTTTTCTCTGAAGGGAGGAGAGAACTTCCACCTTTCTTACGGCAATGTCTAAATACTCATGGGGTCTGTGGATTCAAAAAGGTCCTATAGTCTAGGCAGCTCATGTCAAGAGCCTTAGGTGGTCACTGACGTCATATCTCAGAGTTTTAATTGCTAAATCAACAACAGGATTCACTGTGCACTAACTTCCCATGCAGGACCTCTGTCCTCAATGAGTTGTATTATGAGAGTTAACTGTAAAACTTGTTTTCAAATTGTGTGTGTGTGTGTGTGTGTGTGTGTGTGTGTGTGTGTGAAAATTGTTGAAATCTTTACTTAGTATAGAGTTGGTCTTCCATGTATAAAGTTAATTGAAAATGAGTCTCAATGGAGAATGGGACTGACTGGGAATGGGAGAGGGAGGAGAGGGAGGAGGGGGAGTATGGGAGGGAAGGTTGGTGTGGTGGGAGGAATCACTATATTCCTCAAGTAGTACTTATGAAATTTGTATGCCTTAAATAAATGGTTTCTATTGGAAAAACAAAAAGTCTAAGTGAAACTTTCTCTGGTGCCTTCGTCTGACTCATGAGAGCACCACTAATCCCCTGCAGACAGTCAAGGGTTCTATGGTACTGTGATTGTGGAAGAGACATCATCAAGGTTGCTTAGCAGCACAAGTTGATTTATTACAAACTACTTTATTTAAAGAAAGCACTCCTTGTTTTCTCAAGGATTCCTGTCTTCTGGTTCATTGATTTCCTAGCTGAATTATGCAAAAAGATTTTTCTCCTTATACCTGTGGGAGGATCAGGAGAGCAAAGTGGCAGGGAAAGACATGATGATAAGAAGTAGATGAGACACTATTAATAAGAGGCTGTGTTTCTTCCATCCTGAAGCCTCTAATTAGAAAAGCTGAGGCTTGGCTTGGCTGTGTCCTCTGCCCTAATGTTGGATTTCTTTACAGGCTCAGCAGGACAATGGCGAAGCTCAGAGAAGGGACATGTGTCAAGCTGGGGACGGCAGCCAATCAAAAGGAGGGAGACTTGATTTATTACCTAGTGATGCAACATATTGCAGTTGCCAAACTATCTAGGCTAGCAATTATGCTCATGGGACCATGAAGCTAAAAAACAAACAAACAAACAAAAAAAACAACAAAGCTACCTTTGGGGGGCAGCCATTGCCATATATTGAATGATTATTAAAGGACAGTGACTGTTTTAAAGCATTTTTAACACATAAAGTAATAAAAGCTTAACACTGTCTTTAAAGATGAAAAACCAATATGCTTAGAGGGTAAATTTATTATTTCAGTTGCCTGTAAGTAGCAGAGCTAGGATCTGAACCCTGCCAATTAACACACCTAGAGGCTTCTCTCAGTCTTGGATGAATTATGGCCCCAGGTTACCAGGTTTTCCCTTTCTGAAGGGAGTCAGTTTATCTGAAAATTTTCATGGGAAATTTCAGAATTTGTTTGATGGTTTGCAATGATAGCTTTTCATTATTTAAAAACAAACAAACCTATTTCATGTCAATAATTGAGCATGGGCTGAGTGTGGCTTGGGATTACTTCCTTCCTGCCCAAAGTCATTAAGTCATTGCTCAACCCGTAATTCTGTGCATACAGGCACTAAAGATGGGGGAATGTAAACAGGAACCCATACCAGTCCCATTCTGGGAAATGCCCTTTGAAGAAGTTTTGCAGTATTGAGTCATGAGAGAGTTTGACCACCATGGCTTTGCTAGTTTTACTAGAAACCTGGGGATAAGCTAGATCAGGGTTTCAGATTTGCTATGGAGCAGAACAGAATGCTGTAACTGAAAGGTTCTCACTATGCCATGTCGCGGTTACATGTGAGATAACAACCTTCTCAGTCCCAAGGACTAGGAAGTTTTCTAGCCATAAGTAGCTTCTCACTTCATTTTAATGCATGTTGCAGATATGATTTTTTTCTGAAATGTGCATCATAAAGTTAAAAAATTGGAAGGTACCACTGTGGTCTGTTTCTTATGTTGTATGGACTGTCCTGGTTTACCTTCAAGAGTCTGGCTTTTATGATGAGTGGGATTTGTATTTTCCTAAGTCTCCTTTGGTGTCACTTTCATGCTCTTCTGCTCACCTGAATCACATGATATCCCCCACCTTATTCATGGATCTTTTCAATAAAAACAAACCACTATATTTTATTTATTCAAACACTTCAGTTCTTTTCCTGGCCACAAATCTCAGAGCAGTTTGGTACAAATTATCATCAATTAATCCAATCATCTGTTGTTTGTTTGGAAAAGGCCTCTGGGGAGAGGACATGAGGCCTAAAGGTGCCCAATTGTCTCAGTTTGCTGGGACTGTCTTTGTTTTAACACCCAAAGTCTTGCATTCCAGGGATCTCCTGAGAAAACCAGGTTGGTTAGATCCACTAGGCCTAGTACACAGGCAGAGTGATAGTTACAGGCAGAACAAAAGAGCCTTCTTCATATGAGTGTGTAATGTGGACAGCAGGGAGGGGGAAGAGAACCTTAGCTTCCAATGAGTAGTAGGTGTGGGGGCAGTGGGAGGCATCACAAAAAATAATCTCAATTTGTTTTTACTAGATAGACATACTGCATCTGCTGGGAGAAAGGTGAGCAAGTGGTAGAAGAATTGTCACTCTGAAGTCTAGCTCCCCATCATTTTTTAAGAGAAAGAGACCATGAACAAAATCAAAAGTCATGGGGCAAATTTAAAAAATTATCTTAGTTGATTTTGGAGACATACACACACACATACAGAGAGAGAGAGAGAGAGAGAGAGAGAGAGAGAGAGAGACTCCTCTATACTGGATCACTTCCCAAAGGCTGACAATAGCACTTGGGTTGAGGGCCAAAACCAGGAGCCACAAACCCAATCCAGGTCTCCCATGTGAATGGTAGAAACCTAACTACTTAAGCCATCACTGCTGCCTCTTGGGATGTGAATTATCAGGAAGCTAGAGTCAGGAGTTGAGGCAGGTACTAAATGAATGTGATGTGATGTGCTGTGCAGGCATCCACCTCCATCTTAAATACTAGGCTAAGCACACTTTTTCTACTTTGCATCTTAATATCTCCCCCCTCCCTGCCTTTTTTTTTTTTTTTTTTTGGACAGGCAGAGTGAGAGAGAAAGACAGAGAGAAAGGTCTTCCTTCCATTGGTTCACCCCTCAAATGGCCGCCACGGCTGGTGCGCTGCGCCAATCTGAAGCCAGGAGCCAGGCGTTTCCTCCTGGTCTCCCATGCAGGTGCAGGGCCCAAGCACTTGGGCCATCCTCCACTGCCTTCTCGGGGCTCAGCAGAGAGCTGGACTGGAAGAGGAGCAACCGGGACAGAATGTGGCGCCCCATCCGGGACTAGAACCCAGGGTGCCGGCGCCACAGGCAGAAGATTAGCCTAGTGAGCTGTGGCACCGGCTGCGTCTTAACATCTCTTAAAACAACTTGACAGCTTATGTGTGGTATATCTATGTTTTGCATGGATGTGATCTGTCATTTCTGGGAGAATGCAAATTAATATGAATACAAAAATCAAACGATCATAATGCATTTTTCAGAAATAAAAGGTAAATTCCAAGATACAATCTATTAAGATGAGGAATCTTGTCCCTTCATGGTGCCTATTTGTGTAACTGCCATTCTTTAATAACCATTTGCCTTCACAACCATCTACCATCCTCCTGCTCTCCACCCTCCATATCCTAAATAATACACCTAGCTTAAGTAATAGCTACTTACTCAAGAGTGGGGAAATGTGGTTATTATGGCAGGAGGGAAGCACCAAAATCTGTATTAGTGGGTGTTCTCCAGAGAAAGGGAAGTAATAAAATATTATTCATCTATTGATCAATCAATAGATTATATAGACAATGTATAGATGTAGATAATTATATAGAGATAGATGGATATATATTGGAGAAAGATGGGGGGTGGAGAGAGAAATAGAGATTGCCCCACACAATTATTGAGGCTAAAAGTGCCACAATACACCCTCTGCAAGCTGCAGACCTGGGAAAGCCTGAGGCCAAAGGACTGAGAAACAGGAGTGGGAATGGGAGATGCTGTTGATGTAATCCCTAGAGACCGAAGGCCTAAGAACCCATAGATCTGATGTCTGATGGAAGATCAATATCCTAGCCCCAGAGGAGTGGAATTTGAAGTATAGCCCTCAAAGACCCATGGGGTGGTAGCGGTGGGTGGGAGCGGGCAGCAAGGGTGGATGGACGCTACCATGTTGTGAGAGGAGCTAAAGACAGGGAGAGTGAAGTCAACCTGGGACAAATGCCTAACATTTTTGCACCTCTGTGCCTTAATGTGCAAAACAAAAGGGTAGACCATGTGAGCCAAATGGTTGCTTAGGCTTTCTACAATTCCAGCACCTTTTCAGAGATTATAAGAGCAGAAAAGCAATTGTAGTCACAGAAATGCCATCAATAAACGTCAGAAATCATCAATATGCGAAGCCAAAGAATTGACAAGCTGTCTCCACACACACACACACAAAAGTATTAGGATTAGGATGGATCAAACCATGTAACACTGAAAGCAAGGGAGTTCCTTAAAGTGTGCAACAAAGGGAGTCTCATTCCTTGCATCCAAAGCAAACTTCTCACCTTACACCTCTACAATTTTTACCACATTATCACAGAACCACATCTTGCACACAGAGAAGCACCTGAATGTAACAGTTTTCACTGGATCCTCGCAGTTTCTATTCTCCCCATTTCATGAGTGACAAAACTGAGTTTCCAAGTAGTTAAGGTCGTAGTGCTGAGTCTTGGACTCTGTACTCATGAGTGTCTGTAGCATCTATGCAGTGTGGGGATAGGTTGGGTCTTAGAACTGTGCAGCTGTGTCTGAAACTGGAGCCACGGTAGGGCATGAGGAACACACTGTGCCTCCACCAAGCTGGAGCAGAGGCTGTGGGTGCCATGGATGGCCTGCTCTGAAGGAGGCTTCCCTTGGTGCCACCAAGGAGATATTGCTGTCGATTTAGAGTTGGCTGATCCTCTGTAGAGGATGTGTCCTGTGAGTGACTGTCAGCCAGGGTCCTTCTTTCTTGCACTATGGCTTTGGTGCTCTGTGAGGTCATGGGATGAGAAAAACCCAAGAGTCTATCAGAACTCACACTTTTCTACTGTGTGCTGTTCTGTGATGCTGGATACTATTGTACCAATTTTGCTGCTGTTTATGTTTTTGTCCCCTATCGATGATTAATCCAAAAATAGACAAGTAATATATTCTTGCACACATGGATTTAATTAAGAGCCTTCTTCTCACTGACATGAATGTGGTTTTACTTTTCTGGCCAGGCCAGACAAGGAAGCCTAGAGACAGATTTCTGAAGGATGCCGCAGGCCAATTTCTTTGATCTATTTAATGTTATAACCACAGGACCCTGCTCTGAGACAGAGACTGATGGCTTTGACATGCTGTCTTTGACCATTCTGTGGTCACTAGGGTATATGTAGAACCTCACAGAAGTGGCTGCTCCTAGGAGTCAGTGGAGAGGCATAGTATCCCCTCCAACCTCACTAGGATTCTAATGAGATTCAGAAGGCTCACATTTTCAGTGTTCTGCCGGCTGTCTTAGGATCACTATAGCCCTATTTAACCATCCCAGGACTTAGGATGGTTTGTGTCAGGATTATATTTCCTGGACCACAGCCCTTCTTGATCTGTTGGGCCTCCCAGGACATTGGGGACTCTACTCTTGTACCCCAACAGAAAAGACCAGAAGCTCAGGTTCTATTTTTTCCCAAAGCTTTTCTTTTTAGCAACACTTCATCCTTGGAGCTACTGCTGCCTAAAAAATGAGAGAAGGTTCAAGAACACCAACAATTGTCATTAACTGCATATATCCTCTGTCCTTTCCCATTCCCCATTGCGACAGCCAGTCCTTGGGCAATAATCACTGCCAATTGCTCACCCAGAGGCAGATTCAAATTTAAACAGCCTACCCAGATGACATTGACTCTTTGGTACATATCATAATCAGGAGACAAATGTCTCTCTCTGGATTCTTGAACTCATTCCAGTTGGGGTGCTCAGGGAAGTATTAATGATGAGATGGACGTGTTCATTCACTCATTCAACAATGCTTCTGTCCAATCTTCCCTCATATAGTTAATGAGTGTCTTGTACGCCATGCTCCAAGCTGGCTGCTAGGCATTCATTGGAGAACACTGAAGAAATGGTCCCAAGGAGAGGCTTCCATTTCAACAGAGTCCAAAAACTTCACCTGCTCTTGCTTCAGGTGTGCAAGTTACTGCCAAGTGTCTGTGGGTGTTCATGAGGCCCATTAAATTGGAGGCTCTGGCTGCCCTCCACTCCTCAGAGGCTGGCCCTTGCTTGGCTTTGCATGAAGAGCAGAGCCCATAAAGTGCCACTGTCAGCACTCTCCAGATGAGTACTATGCAGGAGGGTCTGGGGAAGGGTTGGGTGTGGCTCTCTGAGGCTGTGTCACACTGGGCTCCAGCCACAGGCGCGTCATCACAGAGGGAAGCGAAGTTGAGCTGTGAGCACGTTGCTAGGCTGTGGCTATTTATTTTTATAAACGAGCCTTATGCTTAAATTAGAAATCTGCTTTTGCTTTTTCTTTGGTCTTTCCAGCATCATCTGGCTGTCTGGCACCATCCGAGTTGCATTTCTGACCCAACTCGAGCTCTTGGTGGATGGGGGCGGGAAGGAGGCTGCCTCCTGGGGAAGTGAAAACACGTGGCCAGGCCATTAGTGTCCTGTTCTTGCGGACGTTTCATCTGTGACACCTACATAGTCCTTGCTTGGAATAGCAGGGTAAAAAGCAGCTCTGGTGTTAGCGCCTCTTCTGATGAGCCATACACTAGAATACAACAGAACAGAAGGCAAGGCCACATAAAAGAGGACCCAAGTCAGGTGCCAGAAACAGGTGACATCTCGACTTTGAGTTCTTTGGAGACAGCTATTTTAAAAGAGCCACTTTACTGCAGCTATTCCAACACAAGGATATTTTGGCATGGCCTAAAAATTCAGCAGATGAATGTTCAGCTATTTAAAAAAATGATGAAAAAGACTTTGACATTCTATACTCCATTTGTCAGATTTGCCCCAGACTTGATCTTAATCCTATTGTCAGTTGTGCCTCTGGGAATCCAGTGTATATGGATTAGGGAGAGATACGAGAAATGGTTGTAGAGGTTCAAAATATGTCAGGAATTGGATAATGGTTGAAAATGGTAAAAATGTCAGGAGTGAGGTAATCGATGGAATTGGGAGCAGGTGAGGAACATAAAATGGCTGGGTGGACTCTAAAATGAAATAAAAAAAAAAGAGTCCATTAAATTCAGAGACGTGGATGAACTTTGTAGTGCAGCAGGATAATTTGTCTACATCCCACATCGGAGTGCCTAGGTTCAAGTCCTATTTCTTGATCTAGCTTCTTGCTGATGTACACCCTAAGAGGCAGCAAATGATGACCCAAGTACTTATGTCCCTGCAGCCCACGTGGGAGACCCAGATGGAGTTTCCAGCTCCTGGTTTCAATCTGGCATAGCCCTGTTTGTTGTAGGCATTTGGAGAGTGAACCAACAGATGGGAAGAACCCTCTCTTGTTCTCTTTCAAAATAATTGTGTCCGGGCTGGTGCCGCAGCTCACTAGGCTAATCCTCTGCCTGCGGCACTGGCACTCTGGGTTCTAGTCCCGGTTGGGACACCGGATTTTGTCCCAGTTGCTCCTCTTCCAGTCCAGCTCTCTGCTGTGGCCCGGGACTGCAGTGGAGGATATCCCAAGTCCTTGGGCCCTGCACTCGCATGGGAGATCAGGGGAAGCACCTGGCTCCTGGCTTCGGATCAGTGCATTGCTCAGGCCACAGCGCTGGGGTGTGAACCAATGGCAAAGGAAGACCTTTCTCTCTGTCTCTCTCTCTCACTGTCTGACTCTGCCAGTCAAAAATAAATAAATAAATGTGTCCGAACAGCACACAAAATTGTTAGGCAAGAAAAAAGTCCACTTGGGATTCAGAAGAACTCATTTTGGCTCCTCTGTGGGTAGTGTCTGACTCATCAATGTCTACATTTCACTTTAGGTTTGTTTGTGCCTTGGTTTCCCCATGTAAAATACAAACAAACATGTCTGTCCTTCCTCTTCCCCACCTCTGGCTCTCCCTCCAAGCCATCTGATGAGAAATGAGCCAGCAGCTTGTAAAGCCCTTTAAGCCACTTGGAGAAAAGTGCCTGGTTAAATAGCAAGTATTAGTATCTATGAATCTTCTGTGAGTCAAGGATTTCAGGGTTGGGCAAATCAACACCTCTGTCTGTGACTCACAGGGACACAGTGACACAGCGGTGCCTTTGGGCAGAAAGTGTGGTATGTGTGATGAGTGTGTCCTGGCCGTGGCAGAGAGCTGCGTGTTCTATACCACAGCACTGTAGACTTGAGGAGTGTACACACAGGCACCTGGGGACTTGATACAGACAGCAACCTGACATTCCGCCTGTAATCTACTCTCTGTACAAAGAACTGTGGCAGCACATTTGTGCCCAATCTCAGCTTCCCTGTGCCAATGACGAATTCATCTGCCATTTGTCAAACTTGCCAGAATCCCCTGGAGGCAGTTTCAGTGTAAGCAGGGGTGGAGTGAGGAGAATACACATTTTATCAGGTTTCTGTACTTTCTGCATTGATTGCTCACAAGGGGAGAGCTTCTGCCCCGCAAGAAGTAGGCTCTCCCATGGGGATGGAGTGTCTTTCCAGGATTACTGCAAGGAGGCAGGAGGGCTGAAGCCTCAGCTTCCAGAATACTGTTCCAGGGCCACCACAAAACTGTGCAGAGGCCTTCCTTGGAGCCCTCAGGAGCGGAGGCGAAGGTCACGTGTGTTTCTGCAACTCAGCTGGCCCAGCTGTACTTCCGACTTTCCATCATCCCTATTTTAAGAGCTAAAGCGCTGTATCCTTTGGTACACTTAATCTTTGTTCCTGCCACCAACCCATCTTGCTCTGGTACTTCCCATCATGTCCCTGCCTTCAGATTTTTTACGGATTCCTTTCTCAGGCACCGTGTTTTGATTCCCTTCTCACATCGGCTTCCAAGTGCCAAGAACAACTCTGTTCCGGTAGGAGGAGGATATTATTTGGCTGAAAAGAGGGAACGAACGGTGGCTTACCTCCATTAGCATTCTTTGGATTTATGTGGGAATTATTCTGGGAACTGTTCAGAGTCTCCTTCAAGCCTCTCCCACACTGGCAGTATGTTTCTGTCCTGGAGAGGCACTTTGCTCCCATTGTCTCTAATTGGGTGATGATAAGAGTGTTTCTTTCAGAGTCTGTGTAGAAGGGCTCAGAACTCCCCACCCCCACCACGCTATCACTCTCCAAGGACCCTGAATCATACAATGGTTATTATTACCATTGTTACAGACTTAAGCATCATCCCCAGGGCCTGTGCAAATTGTTTCTGTTTCCAACCCTTGGGAACTGTGTTCATCTTTTTGGGCAGCCCTCTCCAGACCCCAGAAGGGTCAGGTTCTAGCCAACACTTACTTCTCTGTTGACATCACATAGGTTTGAACAGCACAAACTAAGCACAGAAGCACAGCACTTGGTGCCATCACTGGTCTCTATTAATATTTTGGGAACGTTGTGTTTCCCCATCTATCTCTTCCTATGGTGATTCAGGAATCTACTTTTGACACAGAGCAAGTGAAGAGACTAGAGGGTCTGGGCACCACCTAGGCAGCATACGAAGCCATTTTCTACCCAGTCCAAGAGGACATACATCTCATAAGCCTCCAGGAGTGTCCTGGTGCTGGACTTGGCCTGCCTGGACCTATTGCAAACAAAGCCTTAAAACAAAGAGCATTCTGTGCTCCCAGGACAGAATGCTGCACTTGGGAGTAGGGAGAAGACAGATTTTTGAGAGGTCAGGGAGCAAGGCCCCTCTCTCAGGGCTCAACCCCAATGTAATGAAGCCAAGGCTAAGCAAGACAGGGCTTAGCAAAACGCATGCATACATGGGAATGTGCTTTCACCTCCAAGAATTGGCTTCTTTGAATATTAACACAATTCTTAAATGTTAAAAGAGCAGGTGTTCTTGCTTCTGTTTTACTAATGGGGAAACTAAGTTCCAGAAAGTTTAGTTGCTTTCCTTGGTGTCAACCAAGTAAATTACTGTTGGACTTGAGACAAAACTCCTCAAATTCCTGCTATCTGCTCCAGTTTTTTCCATTACCCCATGTTGTCCTTCAGCGGAGCTTAAGCAAAGCAGCCAACACAAGTCCTAACTCTTCCAGCTGGGCAGAAGTAGGAAGCTGGTGAAGATTTCCATCAGAGTAACTGGGCCAGGGGGCTAAAGCGCTGCTTCTCTGGCTCATCTCATACATTGAGGTGAGGCTATATGGCTCAGCAGGGCTGAGATTACTTGGGGTCTCACTATTTGTGACACTGTGCTAAGGGGAGTGCAAATGAGAAGGTAGAACAGTATTCGAGTACGTAGCATACACACATGGACCTGAACACGTAAGTGAGGAATGGTCATTATTGTCACGATGACTGTTGGAACAGATCCCACTGGAGGTCATCTGCAGCTTCATGGACACGCCATGGCCTCTCCAAACTTCTCTCTCTCTGCCTGAGGGCTCTTTCTGGCCATAGAATCCCAACAGCTCCTGGTAGCATCCTGCTCAGTAACACCCAACCCCTTTTATTGCCTTGCCTCCCTTCTGTCCTGCTTTTCCAGTCCCTCACTGTATTTCCCGGGATCACATCCTCAGTAAACATGAGCAATTTCATTCCCATTTGAGGAATTAAAACTGAGACAGTGGCCCAGTTCCTTCCTCCTAGGTGTGCCTGCTTCATATGCGGTGAGCTTTTCACACAGCCAGATTCCTGCTAAGAGAGGTGGGTGTGCATTTCCAGGTGGGGCATTCCCTCTTTTCAGCCCTTGGCCAGGAAGACTGTGACTGCAGTAGAAATAATTATAGAATTCTTCAGCTGGAAGAATTCCGTCTCCTGTAAATTCAGGAGGGCCTCTGCATCAGGACAGCATGGGTACGAAACAGAGAATGGGGCTTGGGGTCTTTAAAAACAGTGCCAGGTTGAAGCAAGCTTAGAGTTTTCTTGGTGTGAACCACATGGACTGCCAAGCATGTGCAGTCTCGCTATTCCTCATTAGCTTTCAGCTAGACGGGCTGAGCCTATGAAGACTCTCACTGGTCACGCCTGGGTTGACTGGCTCTCTAAGTTTCTCTTAGTGCATCAGTAAGAGTCCAGATTCGACATGCAACCGAGCAGACACATGAAAGCAAACGTGCGTCTTTAACATTTCATAACCTGCCTCCCACAAAACAGAAGGCACTCTTCCCCTCACGCTATTCCCTGCCTTGTTCTTGACATTTTTAACGTTGTGAGTATACAGCTGACTTTCATTCCCAACACCTCCCACTGCAACTGGCTCCTGGTCCCTTCAGGCATGAGAATCCCTGTCGCGTGCTCCATCCTAGAAAACATCTCAGCTCGCTTTCTGGACAGGCCACACTCATTGACAGTTCCCGCCACTTCTTTTTCTCCTCTGCTCTAATAAATCAGGGCCCATCAAGATCCACCACCAAGGGCGACTCCTGGAGAACTCACTGGGGGAATCTCTGGGGAAGCTGAGGCAGGGGTGAGGAGGCTTTCCTGTGCACACTGGGTGAAATGCAAGCACTTGCCCATCTGCTCCCTTGTCTGGCTTTGCAACAACAGGAAGGAGACCCTCAGCAGCAGCCCAAACCGCATTTCCAGGCCTCTCGCCTAGCATGCCCAAAGCTGAGTGTATCAGTCAAGTTTTTCCGCTTGCACCAAACAAAGCAACAGTGACCCCCTGTAGGGACCTTCCATCTTTATGGCTCAGGCCTGAGCTGCTGGTTCAACCACTTCACCCCACAAGGTTTGGTATGGACCGGGGCAGTCAATAGCCTGAGGAAAGAGGCTGGGTCAAATACATTTCTCCCTTCCTCCATGCCACACCCTGGAGGTTGGGTTTCTTCCAGCATGGGAGCAATGGCTAAGAAGCCTTCCTAGTGACAAGCGCAGATGCTCAGCAATGCCTTAAGGCTATGGATGTTTGGGGAGGTGGTCTTCAGGGGGGCAGGGGAAAGAACAAATTAGAGAAGAAAAAGGGAAAAGAAGAAAATTGATATGCAAAATGATAGTGGAGTGGTTGACTGCTAACCATGACTCAGGAGTGTCACCAATGCCATTTGTCACCCATCCTTGTTTCAAAGTGGAATCAGAAGTTGGCAAATACATGGGCTTACTCTAAAGACACAAAACAGATTCTAGAACAACGTAGCCTCTCATGGATCCCTAGCTTAGAAATAAGCATGATCCTACTTCCTCAACTATGACAAATCTTAACCAAAGGACTTTAAGATGCTTTATTAAAAAAAAGTAACTTGTGTGACTAGAAAATAGTATTTTTCTCCTACTCACCCCAGATTTGAATACATAATATTCACACTACTCCCACTGTTAATGGTAAGATGTTGGTTTTAGAAGAATCTTAAGAGGCCATGATAGCTGGGTTGAACATAATGCCTGACACCTAGTAGGTACTCAATAAATGTCTGAGACTGAATTAGTGAATATCAGAGAGATATAAAGTCAAATATATATACCTGAGTATTCGACATTGACAACTTTTGAAAATATTTCCTTGAAGGGCCAGTGCTGTGGTGTAATGGGTAAAGCCGCCACCCGCAATCCCATATGGGTGCCAGTTCAAGTCCCAGCTGCTCCACTTCCCATCCAGTTCTCTGCTATGGCCTTGGAAAGCAGTAGAAGATGGCCCAAGTCCTTGGGCCCCTGCACCAGAGTGGGAGACCCAGAGGAGGCTCCTGGCTCCTGGCTTCGGATTGGCGCAGCTCTAGCCATTGTAGCCAACTGGGGAGTGAACCAGGAGTTGGAAGACCTCTCTCTCTCTGCCTCTCCTTCTCTCCTTCTCTCTCTGTGTAACTTTGACTTTCAAATAAACAAATAAATCTTAAAAAAAAAAGAAAGAAAAATTTCCTTGCCTTTGTTCTGGGCCTCAAGGATGCAAAGATGAACAAGCCTTCCACGTGTATTTTTACTGGTCGACCTGTGATTCTACACACACACTAGAGGGCTAACTGTAAGGAAGACAGGAAGGGCACAGGGATGGGATGGGTCACATATTCTAGAGAAACAGATTCTGAAGCTGCTGAGGTCTCACTAGGCAGACCAGGTGCCAGAAGAGAGCAGATGAGGACAACAAAAGTAGGAAACAGCCTGCTGGGTCTGAGAGCTGTCTTATCTGCATGTGGCTGGTGCAAAAGGAAGGTGTGTGTGTGTGTGTGTGTGTGTGTGTGTGTGCATGTGTGCATGTGTGTGGTGTGTAGGAAGCTGGGGCTGGGAAGGCAGAGCCTTGGTAACCACCAGCTTTTCTGGTCACCATAGATTGTAGAGTTCCTTCTATATGATCAAATACAGCAGCAGCAAGTTTCACTTAATCTTCAGGGGAAGCTGGAATCTCTGTATAAGCTGTTGCTTTGTCATGAGGGAACAAGGAAGCATCCCATGTCTCCTTAGGGCCTCCTGGCCAATGGTGCTTACCTGATTTCTTTTTTTTTTTTTTAAGATTTATTTATTTATCTGAAAGTCAGAGTTACACAGAGAGAGGAGAGGCAGAGGGAGGGAGAAAGAGAGAGAGAGAGAGAGAAAATCTTCCATCTGCTGGTTCACTCCCCAGATGGCCGCAATGGCCCGAGCTGCGCCAATCTGAAGCCAGGAGCCAGGAGCTTCTTCCAGGTCTCCCACACAGGTGCAGGGGCCCACGGACTTGGGGAATCTTCTACTGCTTTCCCAGGCCATAGCAGAGAGCTGAATGGGAAGAGGAGCAGCCGGGACTAGAACTGGCACCCAAATAGGATGCCGGTGCTTCAGGCCAGGGCATTAACCCGCTGCACCACAGCAATGGCCCCTTGATTTCTAAGCTCTATATCTTTCCGCTGTGAGCTGCTTCAGGGCAAAACATTCCCATTCTTTGGGCACAGAGAACCTTACTGGGTGATTGGATGGATGGCTGACAGAGTCCCACAAAAGCCTTTAAGTCTCACTGTTTATTCTAAGGGGACATGAGTCCTCTTTGTTTATTACCAGCTTTGTATGTCTGCCCCAGAAACAGGACCTAGAAGAAATCAGCCTGGAATAAAGAGACTATACTGGAGTCCCCAAAAATCTTAGAGACAATGCCACTAAGATCAGGGCTGCCTGAGAAAAGTCACCAGCAGACGCAGAGGCTGGGGTTGGGAGGAGGGTCTGGAGGTTGTGCAGATCCCAGCTCTTGGGCCCTGGTGGTGTGGGAGGAAGGGGCCACAGTGCCAGAGCACTGTACACACTGTTGCTACAGAATGTCCTGGGAGACAAAAGATTTGATAAAGCCTGAAGCAGAGTAGATAGTCGGCAATTATGTTCACACATCCTGGGTTGTCCTTGTGGCATTTGGATGTTTCTCTTCCAAAGGCCGGGAGAGAGAAAACAGCAACTCAACATCTCACAAATTATCCACCAGGTTGCTGCTTCTGCTGGCCTTGTTCTAACACTTCTTCCAGTCTCACCTTAGACAATAATTATCCTCTAATTGCTTAGATCATCCTGCTTGTGGAGTTACAGCAACAATCAAAAACTGCTGTTATTGTTTGTTATGCGTGTTGATTTCAGCTGAATGTGCTTCAGTTGTATGCAGGATTCTATCCTGTGGAGCAGAGTCTGCATCTTCTTGTCCCATTCACCCTCAGCGGAGGCAGGGTCTTTGGAGGCCTGGGAGAGTTTCACCAGTATGGTTTTAGTTGTCCCTTGGCCTGAAGGCTGCACTTGAATTTGAGGAGGTCACTAATCAGCTCCTTCCCAAACAGAGCACCGCAGTGGGGTCCCTGTACATCTGAGTGTCATCTGCCAGCAGTGGGTAGAGAATGACTACAGGAAGACAGTGAGTGGATCCACAGCCCTACCTCTCTGAGAGGTGGGTTTCCATGGAGTTCAGACCCCTTTGATACTGTGTGTCAACATCTCTTTTTTTTCAAAGCACAAAACTGAATGAAAAAAAAAAATCACTGACATAATCAAACAGCATTTATTAGAAACCCTGAATTCATTGCTTGGTGCGGGACACTAGACAATCTTCCAGAAACTTATTTCCTGCAACACGTGGGAAGGCACAGAGAACATATGGAAATATGAGGCAGTGGCATTAGGTATGTTATGAGCATTGACTTTTTGGGTGGAGTCCATGGAGAATGCTTGAGAAGGATACCTGAGTGTGAGGTGGAATCAGGCTTGCAGATACGATTGGTTTGACTAACTACTTGGTTCATTTGTCCACCTACATTTGTATTTATTAAGGACATACTAACTAACAAGTACCAAAGAAGGTACTGTGAGGATTAAGAAAGAATAAGCCATGGCTGTGGTTTTCAGGAGCTCACACCCTGGTGAGACTTGAAGTATGATTACACTACACAATAATTAGAGTATAATGGCCCATAGAGAGCAGGGAGTGTCAGGAAAGCATCAAGGAGACTGATGGACTCAGATTCGGGTTGGACCTTGAAGGGCTGGAGAGCTTTAGAAAGATTTGCTGCGGGCATTTTAGGCCTGGAACCTGGAAAGGTGTGTAGTAGTTAAAAGAACATGAAATGGTTTTGTGTACCCAAAGGACATGTGGAGGGAGACACAGTGAGAGGATGTATGTGGCTGGAGAAAGAAGGGGGCTGGTTTTAGAAGGTTCTGAGTGTCCCATGAAAGATTTGAACTTTAACATCAAAGGCTTACATAGAGAGAGGGTGTGGAGAGACTCACTTTGGCCAGTATGGAGAAGAATGGATGGGAGGCGCAAAGGCCAGGATGAGGCAAGGCTAGAGAGGAATGACACAGAGTTCATAGGGCTACAGAA
Source organism: Sylvilagus floridanus (assembly GCA_949820135.1). Lineage (NCBI taxonomy): Eukaryota > Metazoa > Chordata > Mammalia > Lagomorpha > Leporidae > Sylvilagus > Sylvilagus floridanus. The sequence goes on from OX463230.1 coordinate 72,705,580, forward strand.
GCTTCCAGAGGTAGGTACAGTCTATTCTACTTTCATGTTTCTTTCTATTCTCTTTTCAGTGCCTTTTAGCTGCTATTACTCACAGTTGATTTGTAAATCAATTTTCTTTACCTTTATTATGGAAGGCTTTTCATGAATTTCTCTTGGGCTCTGAGCTCTATCCTCTATTTCTGTAAAGTCAGGATATACAATTTTTTTTTTTTTGACAGGCAGAGCTAGACAGTAAGAGAGAGAGAGGCGGAGAGAAAGGTCTTCCTTCCGTTGGTTCACCCCCCAAAAGGCCACTACGGCCAGCGCGCTATGCCGATCCACAGCCAGGAGCCAGGTGCCTCCTCCTGGTCTCCCATGGGGGTGCAGGCCCAAGGACTTGGGCCATCCTCCACTGCCTTCTTGGGCCTCAGCAGAGAGCTGGATTGGAAGAGGAGCAACCAGGACTGAACCGGTGCCCCAACCAGGACTACAACCCAGGGTGCAAGTGCCACAGGCAGAGGATTAGCCTAGTGAGCCATGGCGCCGGCCAGGATATACAATCTTTTTGGTCCTTGGTTGAGGTGAGAGATCCCAGGGTGCCCACTTAGGTAAAGGAAATTGCCACATCACAGCCTAGGCTCAACTTGAAGTCCTTCTGTTATTTTTTTTTTAATTTTTTCTTTCTATTTTTATCTTATTTGAAAGGCAGAGAGAGAGAGAGAGAGAGAGGAAGAGAGACAGACAGAGATCTTCCATCCACTGATTCATTTCCCCAAATGCTTGCAACAGTGAAGATGGGGCCAGGCTGAAGCCAGGAGTCAGGAACTCCATCCAGGTCTCCAGCGTTGGTGTCAACTACTTGGGCCATTACCTGCTGTTTCCCAGAGTGTACATTAGCAGGAAGCTATAATCAGGAACAGAGCTGGCTCTCAAAGTCTGATAGCATGGAATAGGATGTGGGCATCCCAGGAAGTGTCTTAACCACTGTGCCAAATGCCTACCCCAAAGTTTCTTCTTTATGACCTAGAGCATTAATTCATGTTTTCTCTTGTCAAGTTGATTGATTTTCACTTGAAGCTGGAGTCACATGACTGAGGATCTGGACTGCTTCCTGCTTTCTCACAAGAGGTGTTAACAACCCAGGAGTAAGGGTCAGCCAGCCTATGAACACAGGTTTATTGGACACCTGCTGTTTACACATCACAGCACTATACAGGTTGTATTCTAGAAAATTTAGACTCTGGGTCTCAGCTGAAGTCCCATTTAGTCCCTCTCAACTGCTAACAATATTTGCTCCTGGGATAACACTTTCTCTGTTCTGCTCTACAGATGAATCTCTCTTAACACGCCAGCAAAGCCTGACCCCTGTCAGTCATCTGGACTTCCAGAAACTTACCAATGGACACAAACAAGAAAAAGCTAGACTCTGGGATGCTTCCAAGATAAGAAATCTCCAGGCATACCAAGGAAGCAGCCTCTCCTTTGGAGACGTTTGCCTAAAAATTAACACAACAACATTTCTCTGAGCCTGTTTCCTATTTCTAAAGGTAATGCATTTTGGAGAATAAAACAAAAGGGAAAGAACAGCTTGATTCAGCAACTCTTAGAAAAGTGATTCTAGGTACTACAGGGTCACAAAGAAACCAACACTTGTCCTCTGACCTCATGGAGCTTATATTCTACTTGGTGAGGTAGAGAAATGGATCAGGAGCTTTAGAGGCCCTGATCTGAAAAGATTATAGTCCTTTCCACTCATACAGCTTAAAATTTTAAAAAAACACAAAAATTTATGTGTGTGTAATTTTAGATCTTATGATTACAAAATTCTGGATTAATTGAATTGAAGCTGAACTTTTCTCATTTGGATGCCCTTGTTTTGTTAGTGCTTTAAGCATGGGCTTCATCTGCCTACTATTAATCCAAATGGATTCTAATAACGACATACACCAGAAGATACAAGACCATGCACAACGGATGACGCCACAGAAAAGTACATGGTGGGTGCCTGTGTCATTCAGGGTTTCCCAGAGAAACAGAACCAGTAAGAGACAGGTGAATAGGTGATAGAGGATTCATAGAGATAGATAGATAGATTGATTGATAGACAGATAGATAGATAGACAGACACACAAGTATTTCAATAGAGATCGAGAAAGAGATTTATTTCAAGAATCTGACTTAAGTGACCATGGGGGTGACCTCCAAGTGTGAAATATGTAGTACAGGCTGAGACTGGAAACTCTCGGGCAGGAGCTGAAGCTGTGTTCAAGAGGTAGAATTATCAGGGAAACCTCCGATCTGCTCCTAAAACTTACCACTAAATAAATGAGACTCACCTAGAATGTTGAAGAAAATCTCCTTTCCTTAAAATCAAGCTATTGCAGATGTTAGTCATCAAATCTACAAAATATCTCCATAGCAACACCTAGATTAGTGTTTGATATCCTAGTCCAAGTGACAGATGAAACTGACCAGCATGGTCCGCAGTAAAGGGCCAAGAACAACCATGGAGGATCAGAGGTAGGAATCCTAGGATGTAATAGCTGGAAGGGAATTCAGAGATCACCACATCCAATCTCTGTCACGCACAGGGAAACAGCCTGCAGTGTTTGTGTATACAAAAGGCAGAAAACAAGCTTTCGCTGCCTAACAGTTTGATGTGAGTGGTGCAAGTGGATTTTTATAGAGACATGGTATCTGATTCTTTCTTGATCCAGGCCTGATGGCTCAGAATGTATACAGTAGGCATCCAGTCAATATTTTTTAAACTGAGTCACGAGGCTAGTAGATACGAGACTGAAGTTTGATCCTACTGTTTAAGGACAGGATCCGAGACTATCAGTTCACCAATATTTCCCCTGGGCCTAGCCTAGTCAGGGCATGCAATAGCTGCTCAAAACCTTTGGTGGAATTCAAGAATTGAATGAGTCCCTGGGATTTAGGCCAGTTGGATCTGAAATATTCTGATTCTACCACAGAAATTTAGACACAGAAAATACTCTAAACATAAAATGTATTTTATGAGTTTTTTCATCTGTGCAATGGAAATGATAGCATATTACCTCGCTGAAAGATGTATCCTAAGTAGTACTTCAAAGAGGTCATAGAAAATTGAATTTAAAAATAAGTTTGGAGCCAGTGCTGTGGTATAGTGGGTAAAGCTGCTGCCTGCAGTGCCAGCATCCCATATGGGCACTGGTTCAAGTCCTGGATGCTCCACTTCCAATCCCACTCTCTGCTATAGCCTGGGAAAGCAGTACAAGATGGCCTAGTCCTTGGGCCTCCTTCGTGGGAGACTGGGAAGAAGCTCCTGGTTCCTGCCTTTGGATCCATGCAGCTCTGGCCATTGCAGCCAATTGGGGAGCAAACCAGCAGATGGAAGACCTCTCTCTTTCTGCCTCTCCTCTCTCTATGTAACTCTGACTTTCAAATAAATAAGTAAATCTTTTTTTAAAAAAAAAGTTAGATGCAAAAAAATGAAAACTATGAACAATTTATTCATAATACATATTTTCTATGAACTTTTAGAAGACCCCCATATGAGCATACACACACGAGTATATATATGCAAATATTTAGCACAGCACTTACTTAGTATATAGTAGGTGATCAATAAATACCAGCCAAAATGGCTCAGTTGGGAGAGTGTTAGACTGAAGATCCAATAAACGGTAGTGATTTCAATAGCAGACACTATTTCATACTATCCAATCCCCTTCTCCAGAGATTGCTCTTTACTGAAATAAGAACTATGTTCATCAAGAGATTACAGTTCCTGTCCCCATGGGTTAGCCCACAATGACCAAGCCACTTGGAGAGACAAAGTGCTGGCTGCTGTGCTTCAAGGTGGGACCAATTCCATAGCTCATGACGATGAGGGTGCTGCTAGTCTCCAGCACAGCTCCCTGCTGGCTTTCACCCACTGACTCAGTTCCTCCCACTCTTTTCTTCTGAAAGCATGTCTCACTAAATCACTTGAACAGAACTCCTGTCTCAGGTTTTGCTTCTAGGGAACCCAACTTAGATGCAAAGAGTTACATGGAGAGAGTGTTCCTCCTTTCTGCTTATCCAGTAATGAGTCCAAAAACTCAGATTGGTGTGATTCTGATATCCAGACCAGTGGGTAAGTCTCTGCCACATTTCCCTAGGCAGAGGGAAATGGCCCTTCAACTGCAGCTGCATCTGCCACCTGGCTCATCCACAGCAGACCCTGTCAATCAGAGAGGGGCTGGGTGCTGAGTCTTTCAGATCTTACATGCTGCCTAATTCCACTTGGCCACATCTATTCAGTGAGCTTGGCTTGCTCTCAGAACCAAATAATCACATTTTCAACCACCAAAGCTTGAATTTCAGAGAAAATATTCACTCATTCACTCACTCATTCCATTATTCACCAGCAGTCATGGAATGTTGTCCATGTAGCCAGCTACTGTGTTAGGTAGGGAGTTGGGGATGTGCTACAAACATTGCTAAGATTCTGTTCCTTCCCTCCAGGGACTCACATTCTGGAAGCAAAAAATGGACAAGTAAATAGGAGATTGCAATGGAGTTTTCAATGCATACTATAATATGATGCTACAAGAACACTAAGGAGGGTCCCCTAAACCAGGAGGGGAGTCAAAATGGCCTATTCTTCATCATGGTTGACTTAACCAGAAATAAATAGAAGTCTGCTAGCACACTGCGAATCAGAATGGCTACTTCAAAGGATAAGGTGTTACAACACACAAAAGATGTGTAGGTTTAAGCACAAAGGATGGTTGCCTAGTGATGGACGGAATAAAGAGATATAAATGTAAAGGACTCTGCCTGCTGAGCTATTACTGCCTTAGCTTTTCTCCCACTCAAATGCGCACTTCCTGGAGATCCAAAGAAAAGGCAATTGAATTAGATGATTTTTGGCTAGGCAATGGCTAGCTGAATGGCTGAGGTCTCCCACTGCCTTTTCACCCAACAGCATGGCTGCTAACCCACAGACAAGGCCAGAATGCAGCAGCCTCACTGCAAGGTTGCCTTTTGTTGCTCACTCCTCTGGTGCCATTCATCAATCTATTCCTGCAAGACACGCAGAGGTTATGGCATAACTCTGAAGTTAGGAATGTTAATTGTTCCATGTTGATATTAGTGTAGCAGGTGCTAATGGTAAAATAATTACAACTCTGTGCCTTTATGGCCATTTTCATTGCCCTCTTGTGGTTATGCAGTTATTTGGCTATTCATGGTAATGACTTAATACACAGTGGCTATTATTCTTTTGACTATACAGCTGGGAGGAGTCGGAGAGGAGGTGTATGGGGGAAGCTGGGGCCTGATAAATACTTTATTTTTCTTGAGATCATTTTTTCCCCTGTGCAGAGGGCACTCTTGGGCTGTAAGAATATAAACTCATAAAAATACTAGTGATTTGGTGATTCAAGACACCCATGTTCTTATTCATCAGCCAGATGAGTTGGTGATAGTGTGTTGGGTCTAAAAGATAAGGAGAATTCATGTCTCTCCAAATGCTACCCCATACCCACTTTCCTGAGTAGTAAGCCTCAGGGCCAACAGAGACTCTCCGTCTCATGCAGTCTTCTGGGCCCACTTCCAGTTGTTCTCAAAGCCCATCAGTTATAATCTGCTGAGCTTCTGTCTTCTGTTGCCATCTTTCTGGTTCTGATCATGGCTCGGGACACTTAGCTCTTCCTTACACTAGTGATTTGCAGACACCACCTTACTGGTCTCCACTCCTGCATTTTCAGGCTACTCTCACTCTATCAATCACATTGGTTACTTATTCAAAATTCTCCATGAGTGACTCTCATGCACTAATTTCTTTTCAAGATGCTTCAACATCTAACCCTTTCCTACCTTTTTAACTTCCTCTCCTTCAATGGTTCCTTCTCATTCCCAATAGCCATGAGTACGACTCATTATTTGGTATTCCCCAAGTACATCATGCTGTCTCCTCACACCTCCATGCCCTTTCTGGACTGCTCTTCCTCCCTGGATTGTATTCATCCTTCAGAGTATGCTTCCTCTGAAAGCCTTCCTTGACTTACCCAGCAAATGTGACCCTCTCTTTCCTGTGCACCAGGTGTTCGACCTCCAGCCTAGAAACAACCACCCTATAGGATAATCTTACATTGCTTCATCTGTTTCCTTAAAGACTATGAACTCCTAGAAGTTCCTAAGTTCTTTGTTATTTCATTTCCACTATCCAGCACAGTGTCAGGTAAATGGCAACTATTAAGTATGCATTGAAAAAAAATGAGTGACGTGGGTTCCCTCCTACTGTGCCAGGATCTTCCGGATTAAATGGACAGATAAATCAATAACATTCTACTAGGATCATGAGAAGTGTTTAGTAAATTCATAGTCACAGTCACATAATCACACCTGTTAGAAGCCCAGCCTCCTCCCTTTCTCCACGATCATCCCATGTTCTACTCCCTCCTGGGAGGAACACTCTTACCTTCTCTTCATAAATTTCAGCTCAAATCTGTATTCCTTACAGAAGGCTTATTGCACACCCTTCCGAACCCCACCAGACAGGCTCGCTCAGCCTCCAGGTCTGTGTTCCCATGGCATCTGTGCTGTGTTTTTCCATTTCTTTATCTCATCCATAATTAGAAAACATTTTTCTAATTATATGTTCCATATAAGAAATTAACAGATAATAACTGCTTTGTCTACTACATATGAAGCTCCTTAAAGGCAGGGACTGTATTTTTCTTATTTACTACTAGGTTCTGGGCCTGTTATATTGTCTGGCCTATACAGAGTACACAATAAGTTCTCAAATTAAGGGGCTGGAAAGTCCCCAAGGCAGGACATAATTCTGACTTCTGCTTAAGACACACACTTAGACATAACTGCATCTCTTTCCGGAGATATGTTTCAAGTATATGTTTTCAAGCATAACATCTAGAACAATTCATTGACATCTCATCAGTATAGACTTTTGAGAAAACCACCATTCAAAATGTGTTGTAGATTTCAAGGTCAGTTTAATTCAACATCTACCAAGTACCTACTCTGTACCAGACACTGTCCTTGACACACACTTGGCAACAGGAACATGAATATGACATGGCTCCTGACTTTGAGATGCATAAAGCCCTTTGAGACATTACTCTCTGTAGACTTAATAAAGCTACATTCACTCCAAACTCAGCTTGTTTCTTTAAATCACATGGTCATCACTGCCCAATTTTTTGGAACTTTCCTTCCTGCTATAACCATTTTGTTAATTATTACTTAGCTTTCCCACATCTAAACCTTCTTTGTCTAAGACTACAGCCCTCCTTCCCTCCCTGCCTCTCTTCCCCTTTCATTCCCTACAATTCTGTCCTCATGCTTTCTCTGTGCTCCTCTGCTATTCCCAAGAGCAGTCCCTAAAACCCTGTTCACTGCAGTATCCTCACCCCATCATCCCTATTCCTTGTGCTCCTTCAGAGCAGGGACTATCATTTTACTCTCTTATGAGGGCAGTGACTGACACACAGGTAATGCTCAGTGATTTTTGTTGCAGGCAAGATGAATGAATGAATAAATAAAACTAATATGCTTAACTGAATATCCTGCAAGATACTTTTTAATGGATTGCTTATAATTAGGAACCCTCACCCCTGCAGTGAGGATTCCTCAGTTTCTGCCCCAAATCAACTGTAGTTAAACATGTAGTTAAACATCTTCTAATAAATCTTATTATCTCAGGATTCTATTTGACTCAACTATATGAAATTGCCATTTTTGTGCATCCAAAAAGGTTGAACAGCAGCATATCATATGATTCACTCTAATACTTAACAAATCTGCTTAACGATGGTGCCAAGGTGAACATCAAAGTGTCCACATTCAAATGTTCAGGTTCCAAATGAGAGGACTGATTTCTTTATCATTCTTGGTCTCCCTGGTTTATGTCTCCAGTGTTAGTCAGAGGGTCTGCCAATCTCTTCCCTTATTCTTACTGGTTGGGCCCACAAATGCTTCGAATGTTAGGCAGAAATCACCCTTTTAGGGTCACTCATGGAAAGGTTAGCATAGGCCACTTAGCAAAGGCCCTGCACAAAGCAAACGTACAATAATGTCTGAATATGAAGCAGCACAATAACTATTATTCACACCACTGAGCAAATAGCCAGTTAGTTGGATAGAGTGACATGGGGTGGTAGTTCGGTTAAGTCCCACTCTTTCTGTAGAGTCACACTTTTTGGCTGCTTGTCCGTAGGCCTTTAATTGATGCCCTGCTCATTTTCCAAGTAGCCACTCATCTCTCTCCAGTCCCTAGAACCAAGCTCTTATACACTGTCTAATCCACAGCCTTTGCCAAGAGACTATGCTCCATTCTCATTGCCGTCCAGCCTCTTGCCCCATTTCCTATCTACGTCTGCACTTTCATCCCTCAAATCTCATACTCAATATTTCTTTATAGGAACCACCCTAGATTTCCCTCAGTGGAGACTGAATTTTCTCTGTTTACTCAAAATATCATGTCAGGAGGTAGGCAGAGCACTTGGGACCCAACCGCCAGCTCTACTTTTACTTGTCTGATACTCTTTGCTTATTAACAGCCCTAGAGTTAGGGACTGATTTTTCCCTCCAAAGAGTTGTCTGATGCAAAGGCACAGAAAAAAAGGACGGGAACACAAACCTGCCCCTAATGGATCTTTCTTTTGCCAAAAATCACATCTCTTATTATAACACTGGTCAAAACTCAGCTCCCTCCTCACACTCCATATTTCCCAGGCCTATCAGAAAAGTGGAGGAAGAGGAGGTGGGATGGAGGAGGGAAGGCCAGCAATCTGCCGGGTGTGGTGTCCTGCGGTGTAATCTAAAGGCATGACATCAGCAGAGGCCTTGACATCTAAGAGGCCATAGAAGGAATTCTGAACTGGCTTCTAGCCTTTCCCCAGGTTATCGTCCCTTTGTACCTTCCAGGCAAGTGAGTTCCTGTGCTCATTTCACATGGTTTGACCTTCTGTTGAAGTCCTTGGTCTTCCCTAGTGGTCTATCAGCTCCCATCTCCCTTCCAATTCTTTTTCCTGGTTTTGTAACACCTGTTGAGTGAGACGCACAGGGTTTACAGTCACCACACTGCTCCATAGGATGGTGAAGTAATCGGAAAATATTACTTTCTCAGTCTTTAAAATTATCTTGAGGAGGTGAGGCACTCACCCCCTGGGAGGTGTCTGTGTGGTCAGATAAGATGACTGCTGCATTCCGTTCCAGTCCTGTCATTCATTCAACCGTTCTTTTTTAGTGGACAGCTCCAGAGAGCCATCGAGGTACGTCACAGCCCAAAGCACTCAGCTAAAATGGGATTCCCTACATGGCATCCACAACTAAAAATCAATCCATATATAGTTCGTCTACAATTTAGGGCTTAGGTTCTTCTAATTTTTTTTCTTCTCCTGTCCTGTGGCAGCTTTTTAAAAATTCAGACGTATCATAGATGGTGACACACGAATCACTATCAAAGAGTTCTCCCACAAAACTCATTTTACTCAGGTATACAGACCATATTCATATGTAGGGCTTAATCAGTAGGATTGCCTGGGTAGGAATCTCAGCTCCCAAACCTTAAACCTGGATAGATTATTTAATGCTCTACACTTCAGCTTCCTTATCTATAAAATTATAACAAGATGTAACTCATTATGATTAAATGAGTTATGTATACAAAGCACTCAAAACAGTGCCTGGAAAAACAGTTGACCAAACGGATTTTAAAAAAAGGTTATATTATAAGTAGTTGCCATAGAAGAAATAATACTTATTTTCCATAGAGGAGTAGGTTTTCCTGTGGTGTTTCTCACAGAACCCCTTGCATTTGTCCCTGGACCCGCTGAGGTCTCTGGATATTTGAGAACCAGCAGTTTAGCAGGAAGTATCCCAGACCAAAGGTTCAGAACGGTGTCAGGACTGTCAGTGCTGTGGGGTGGCAGCAAACGCGGTTTGCCTGGAGCCACCATTAAAATCCTGTTTTAGAATCCCAAAACACGGTTCTGTGGCAAGTCTCTCCACCTCTCTCATTTCTCCCCCCTGTAAAACTGGAATATTCCAGTGCTGCTCACCTCACAGAGAACCTAACGAGAACGTGTTTATGCTAGTCCGGAATGGCAGCTGACACTGGACCCGCAATTCCGAGCAGATGGAAGCACCTAGGAAAACCAAGCCGGCCTGACAGGCTAACACTGGGACCAATGCTATTCGGAGTCCTGCTTCCGGGGGTCGGATGCCGGGAGGGCGGGCGCGCGCCAGAGTGGCAGGCACATTGGCCAATAGGCTGCGGGACGTGACGGGGCGAGGCGGGTCCTGGCGCGCTCGGCCTGGTGGGAGGGCAAGAGGCCACCAGCCTGGCCGCCCCCTTCGCCCTGCCTAGGGTTAGCCAAGCGCGCCTGCTTGTGGGGCTTTGTCAGATCCTCGCGCTCTCGCCGCGGGTACCGAGGCGCTTGGCATTTGTCCAGGGGGCCTAGTGAAATCTCGTTAGCAAGAACAGCAGGCTCCTGGCGAAGTCGCAACGTGCCCATCAAGCTCAGGAATCCCGGCGCCAGGACCCCAACTCGCCGAGATAAAGACCCCCGGGGGCCAAGGGCTTCCTGCTTCAGCACTCAAACCTGAGTGTCATGGGCACAGGGCCCTGCTGGAGGAGGAGCAGGGGCAGGCTTTCCTACCTAAAACGCATTTGCAGGCTTCCCAGGAGAAACCCACAAACTGGGATTAGGGTAAGGACACCGCAATTGGAAGGGATCCGTTTACTTTGCTTCTCACAGCTGCCATCTCACGTGCTTTCAGGGCCCAAGATTTGCCTGTTCACATTAGGCCCACTAGACTGCAAGTCTAGGCACCGCGCTCTCTACTTAAAACCCCATGAATTGAGAGTTAACTGTAAAACCAGCACTCTGTGTGTGTGTGTGTGTGTGTGTGTGCGCACGCAAATTGTTGAAATTTTTTACTTACTGTAGAGTTGGTCATCTGTGTACAAAGTTAATTGAAAATGAATCTTGGGCCGGCGCCGTGGCTCAATAGTCTAATCCTCCGCCTGTGGCACCGGCACCCAGGGTTCTAGTCCCGGTCAGGATGGATTCTGTCCTGGTTGCCCCTCTTCCAGTCCAGCTCTCTGCTGTGGCCCGGGACTGCAGTGGAGGATGGCCCAAGTGCTTGGGACCCTGCACCCGCATGGGAGACCAGGAGAAGCACCTGGCTCTTGGCTTCGGATCAGCGCGGTGCACTCCGGCTGCAGGGCGCTGGCTGCAGCGGCCACTGGAGGGTGAACCAACGGAAAAGGAAGACCTTTCTCTTTGTCTCTCTCTCTCACTGTCCACTCTGCCTGTGAAAGAAAGAGAGAGAGAGAGAGAGAGAGAGAAAGAGAGAGAGAGAGAGAGAGAGAGAGAATGAATCTTAATAGAGAATGGGACTGGTAAGGGGGAGGGAGGAGCAGGAGGGGTGAGAGGACTGATATGATGGAAAAATAACTATTTCTAAAGTTGTACTTATGAAGTTTCTATTCCTTAAAAAATAAAAAAATTCTAAAAAAACCCACAAAACTATGGATTTTCTCATCGCCTTCAAGATAAAGGCCTAACAATGAACTTGCCTTTGAGGGCTATGGAGGTTCTGCTCTCCTGATTACTGCTCAGTGCCATCCCTGGCCACTTTCACTTTCTTTTCCCAGTTAAGAGTTGGTGAAGTTAATAAGTAGGTGAATGAGCTACTCCTAGAATGATCAATAATGCTATAATAGAAGAACCCCTCCACACTCCAAATGACAATGAAAACCTACTGAGCTGTGTGTCCCCTCAAAGGGGAAGCTGAATCTGGAATTCAAGAAATCCAGAATGTAGCCTTTGCTCAGCTTTTTTTTTTTTTTTTTTTTTGACAGGCAGAGTGGACAGTGAGAGAGAGATAGAGAGAAAGGTCTTCTTTTGCCGTTGGTTCACCCTCCAATGGCCGCCGCGGCCAGCGCGCTGCAGCCAGCGCACCACGCTGTTCCGAAGCCAAGAGCCAGGTGCTTCTCCTGGTCTCCCATGTGGATGCAGGGCCCAAGCACTTGGGCCATCCTCCACTGCAGTCCCGGGCCACAGCAGAGAGCTGGCCTGGAAGAGGGGCAACCGGGACAGAATCCGGCACCCCGACCGGGACTAGAATCAGCTTTTGATTTTACTGTGGGTGGGACCTGTTACAGGTTGCTTCCAGTCTCTGCTCCTTCATTTATAAAATAGAGCCAGACAAGTAACGTTTCCTATTCTCTTTCATCTTTGCCTTTTTGAAATACTTCAGAGAAAAACCCAGCAGTGCACAGGGAAGCACTTCACAAATTCAACGTATTAACAACACATGTCCCCTGTACCAAAGCACACACCACGAATTCCCTGTAAAATGCTTTCCCAAGCCATATAGAATCTGCATTTTAGACACTGTGTGTAATACCTAAGGTTTATCTCATGAGGCATAGCATCAAAGCACCGCATAGGGGTTTTGTCTATGACTGGATCTGAACAGGCCACTTCTGCCCACCAGTTGGGCTTAACAGAGGGAGTTTTTGGGGCCTAGAGAGAAGGTGAGAGAAGATGTCAGCTAAGGGATCCAGCCTGAATGAGGTAAAGATGGCTGTGTCTCCACAGAGGAACTGGAATACTGTGTGAAATATTAGAATGTGGGGTCATGAGCCGGCTCATACAGTGCTCTGAATTGCCTTAATTTCTCTGCCGTCAGTAGCCCTTGCCAATGTGGGATACTTCTCTCTTTCTCACTCTAACCTCTCAACTAGACATCATAAGATTTCAGCCCACTTGTGTAGTCTTTTAATGCGAGACTCAGCAAGACTCCTTGCTTATGAAAAGAGTCTGTTTCCACGGCAGTGGGGAACTGAGGGAGGAAAGTGAGAGAAGTAAGAGTGTGTTTTCTCAGAATCATTTCTCCAGACACACTGAACAATTCAAAGGGCAAGGGCAACTCAGTGACCAGGAGTGCGGTAGTGTGGGTGAGTTCTGAAAAATAGAACGAATTGTTAGGTCTCCTCCCAGGGATGAGATCAATAAGAAATTTGAGCATGAAAATGTCCCCTCGAGCTGACAAACCTTATCATTTTGGCTATCTGACTTAGATCACTTCATAAAGGCTTTAGCCAGATTTCCTAGGTTTTAAACCCTGGCTCTACCTCTAACTCCATAATGACTCTTAACCTTAACTCTGTTTATTGTCATCTCAAAAAATGGGGATAATAATAATTGACGCCTCGATTTTAGGTTGCTGTGAGAATTAAATGAATTAGTTTATGCCAATGCCCTTAGATCAGTGTCCCTCACATTAGAAATGCTATTGTCAGCCGACGCCGTGGCTCACTAAGCTAATCCTCTGCCTGCAGCGCCAGCACCCTGGGTTCTAGTCCTGGTCCGGGCACCAGATTCTGTCCCGGTTGCTCCTCTTCCAGGCCAGCTCTCTGCTGTGGCCAGGGAGTGCAGTGGAGGATGGCCCAGGTGCTTGGGCCCTGCACCCCATGGGAGACCAGGAGAAGCACCTGGCTCTTGGCTTCGGATCAGCGCGGCACGCTGGCTGCAGTGCGGGTGGCAGTGGCCATTGGGGGGTGAACCAATGGCAAAGGAAGACCTTTCTCTCTGTCTCTCTCTCTCACTGTCCACTCTGCCTGTAAAAAAAGAAAAGAAAAGAAAAAGAAATGCGATTGTCACTATCATCATTGCAGCTGCCTGTTGGTAATTGAAACAGGCCATACACTTGTACGACAGTTATTTTCAATTGTGTCACAAAAGGAGGGAAGAGGAACCATATCAGCTAAGGTGCTTTCACACATTCTTGCCCTCCTCCTTATCTCCCCTTCCCAGCCTTCTGGAAATTAAGACCTGTTGATCTGGGGTAAGACGTGAGCATGTGTAGTTTGAAAAGACAAATCTGAAATGCTTTCTTTCATTGTGTCTCAAATTTGAGAGATTTCTCTGCAGGCTTAAAGATGTTTTTAATTCATGAGGATTATCAGGTTGTTCTAAGCTTGGGCAGCATATATACATATGATGAAATCAGCACTCTGTCTCCAAGAAGGAAACCAACTCCATTTATGATTCATGATAGATAGAGTGATGAGCTTCCTCAAACTTACAGGTGATACTACACTGATGGAATTCTTTCTGGGGACACTAGCCCTTACATTTTAATGTTTGATCATAAATTGTGTAGTATTGAGTGCATTACCCTGCAACTGATTTTTTTTTTTACTTAATTTATGAGGCATCCTTCCAGGATCTAACTCATTCTTTTTTATAGCATTATGCATCCACCACATTTTTTTCAAACAATTTTGTTTGGTGGAAATTCAGGTTGTTTACTACCATAATTTAATTTTTTACCCGAGGAGCAGTATGCTAGAGTAAATATCTTTTCATATACTCCCTATACTAGAGCACTTTTTCCCTCTCTCCTAGGATGTAATCACCAAAGTATAGAGACTAGAACACAAGATGTGCACATTGGTAATTTTAGAAGATATTGTCCAAAAGATTGAAGCTTAGGTAACCACTATCCTTTCACCAGCTTCTCCTGAGTGTATTATGGGCACCGTGGGAAGGAGGCAGGGTGACCTAGAACACTTTCAAGTGGATGCCGCTCTGAGCATGATGAGACTATGTATGATTCACGGTTTGTGATATATTTTGCATTTTAAGGAACAGTTCTAACCTCATTGGATAGCATGTCATTTGCCCTTTTCTTAACATAGTTGTGCCCATAACATTGCTGAATTGACCACCCACTGTTGCACAACCATAACCATCAATCCACCTTCCAGCCCTGCTCCTGGTTTTCTGTGATACCTACTTGAAAGAGATGGTGGGCAAGGGTAGATGCTAAGAAACCACTGGAGTATGTAAGAGGAGTTGTGGGAGAAGGGGCTCATATCATCTGAATCCACAGGTCATAGGAGAGATGGAAGGCAGCAGGATAGGATCTATTTCCTTATGCTCATGCTGTCTCTCTACTCAGCGGCATGTTCAGTGTATTAGCTGCTGACTTCTGTAACACCCTCCTGTAATCTCTGCAAATCCAAGAGTATCTTTTGTTGTCACACTTCGTCAGCTGTGTTATAATTCCCAATAACTGGCACACAATTGGTGTCCTATCCCTGCAAAGCTGCCCCAAAATAAATGGCTTCAGAGGGCTTAATGATAAATCAGAAGCATTCTGAATGGATTCTGAACGTATTGTAACTCAGGACAAATCCTCCCTGGAATCCAATTTGGCTGCTTCATTACCAGCTCTATCTCCTGCATGCAAAAAGATGATGAACAATATTGTAGAGATGTAGATGAGATTGGCCTTTGTGACCTAATGTTTTTGATGAAGAGAGAAGTACATGTTGTTAAAATAGGAAAGTGCACAAAACCCGGTGGCAACAGAATATTACAAGCTTCATTTTGAACAGCAATCATTTATGATTTTATTACATTGGAGACAAAGACCCGGATGCCTTCGCATTTTGTAGTGCTTTAATTAACCTTTGTGCGTGGAGAACGGTACACCTGCTCCACAAACTAAAAGCCATTTAAGAAAACAGGAAGTTGCCAGCTATTTCTTACTGACCCAGACCAATATTCTGCAGGGGCTTAAAGAGTAGTGAGAGTGTGGTTTCCAGGGCCAGGTTCTGCATGATGCAGTCTTTGTCTTTCTGTACTTCTGTTTCTCCTTTTAGAAAATGGCTAGTAGTCATTTGCACTTTATTTTTTAAAGTGGCACTAAGATCCAACAGATAATCAAACGTGAGAGGCTGTATGGGCAAAAAGGGCAAGTTTAAGGAGTAGATCTAGTCAGCAGTCATGAAGAACTGTTGAGATTTAGCTATCATTTAATAAGTTGATGTACAATGTTGGGATTGACAGTGTAGTGTGCTATTTCTATTCACGATTTTTGGAGTTAGACCGAGATTGAAATCTTCCGTCTGCCCCTTTGTAGCTGTGTGACCTCAGTTCTTCATTCACCTGATGAGAATGAAATGGAGGACTGTGGGACTGTGGCCACACAGTGCGTGTCCAGTGCGTTGTAAGGGTGCCATGCTTGGCAGCCATGATTTGCATAGTGCTAAAACTACTGATGTCACATGTTGACCCCTGTGTTCATTTCCTGTGACTGCTATAACCACCTACCACAACCCTGGTGCCTTCAAATAGCAAGAATCTATTCTCTTGGATTTCTGGTAACCGGAAATCTGAACTCACAGTATCAGCAGGGCAATGCTCCCTGTGTAAGTAAGCACTAGAGAATCAGTTCCTCGCCCCTTCCAGCTTCTGACTTCTGACTGCTGATTTTCCTGGTGATAACCGGCTTGTGGCTGCATCACTCCCATGCCTGCCTCTGTCTTCGCGCTGCCTCCTCCTCTGTGTGTGTCTAATCTCCTCCCATTCTCTTGTAAGGACACTTTTGTTGGTATTCAGGGTTCACCCAGATAACTCAAAGTGATAGGTTTATCTCAAGATCCTTAATTTAGTCACATATGTGAAAACTTTGCTGTAGAAGATAACACTCACAGATTCTAAAGCTTAGGACCTGCCATCTTTTGGGCACAGCTCAGCCCATTACAACCATTTATAACGTGTCAGACTACTCTGGTTTCCAGACATCTCTGGTTCCTAGTTGAGAAAGGGAGAAAACCAGAAGGGAATCAAACATGATTTTATTTAGCCAGATTGCTGAGAGGAATGGCGAGTATTTGTCAATGGAAAACAAAGTGAAGAACTGTTTTCTATGCTACCGATTCTTCACTGCAAGCATAAACAGAGATCCCACATGGGTGACCTAGCATAGAGGTAGAAACACACCTTATTTTAGGTGTAACCTTGGAGAATTTCCTGAATTTTTCTGTGTCTCAGTTTCTTTAACTTTTTCTAAAAGCATTATGCAGAGAACGCTCTGGTTGTGACCTTATCCACTGAGATTGCCTTCACAATTACACACGTGAAGAGCAAACACTAATGAATAAACACAGGCAGGGGCAGATCCAATGTTGTGGGAACCCTCTTGATAGACAGGAACTCAAGATCACCAATGTGAAAGAGAATGGGTGCTAGGAATGAGAAAGAAAGCACCATGAATCCCTGGAGACGCTGATCATGGATGACAGATGAAATGCCAGCCTGTGCGTGTGATCATGGGAAGGGGGCAGGCCAGCAGGTGGATGACCTGATGGACAGCTGTCTTCTGGACTAGGAATCAGTAAGGTTAAATCCATCAGGCAATGTGGGAGATTTGTTACATAAAAATTATACTGTTTGTCAAGTTGTTTTCCTTTTTTTTTTAAAATGTGTCACAGATAAAGAAATTTACAGATACGTATGTCTGAACTTACATTCCAAGTTCAGGAAAATGCAATCACATGTTTCCTTTCTGTCTTGTTTAGTTTGCCTTTTAAGGTGTACATATTTATTTGAAAGGGAGAGAAAGAGTGAGCGATATCTTACAGATCTCTTATTTACCATCAAAAAGTTGATATCACTTTTTTGTTTTTATTTTTCTGCACCTCCCTGACCCATTTAGATGACCTCCTGGCTACAGGAAGCCGAGTTCCTGTGATGTGCCACACCGTGTGAGGATGGGTATGGTTATTTGCTTCACTACAGTAACCTTTTTACTACATAGCCATGTGCCACAACACTTGTAGACCTTAAAAATGCACCATAACAAAACGTATATTTTGAGCAAATTTTTTTGTTTAAAAAAATAGAAAATCTGGGCTTCTCACATGCTGCCTGGGCAGCTTTTAGGGACTAAAGGTGTTCTTTCTAGAAACTACTGTCCTACATAAGGAACCACAGAAGGGGGCACAACCTGTCTGTATCTCCCACGCACTGCTTTTCCTCTCCATCTTCACCAATCCCCTATTCCAGGAACCTACTCAGAAAGCACGTTAAGGAGTCACTCACATATTGGGATCTCTGAGCGATCCTAAAGCACAACTAGCTAATTAAGGTGGCATTCTGGATATTATGACAGGACATGGGAAACTTGATGTGGGGGGCTGCGGGGAGTAAGCTTCTGAGCACTTGCTGAATGACTCAGGCCATGTCTGCCCACTCAGCTTATCCTCAAGGCCAATGTTGCTCTAGGGGATAAGCTGACCCCTATAACCAGGCAGTGCAGCTGGGCCAGCTCTGCCAGGCCCAGTGACAGTGACAAGCCCACGCCAGCCTATCCACACCTCCTCTTTGGCCAGCTGCTGTGGCACACGGAGGAGTAAGAACTGTGTATTCCAGGATGGCACATCACAGCAATCCTGCTTCCTGAAGCCCAGGGGTCATTTAAATGGGTCAGAGAGGTGCAGGAAGATAGGAATAAAACTGGCATCAACTCCTTGGTGGTCAATAAGATCTGATTCTGTTGAGTGAGTCAGAGTTTCGTCATATGGCCAAATATGTATAGTAGTTATTTATTGAAGTATTCATTCAACAAACAACTCTTCACACATGGCAGGTGTTTTACTGATATATGAAAAAGTTCACAAGTATGTTTACAAAAACCTATATCAGAAGTCATACAGTATATATGGTAAACACTGTAATGGAAGATAAATAGAACTTCAGAATAGCCAAGAAATATGTGCACACACATAGAGGGAGGGAGGGAGAGAAAGGGAGGGAAGAGAGAGAGAGAGAGAGATCTCACGTAAACCAGGGAGATAATGATTTTTTTCATGTGTAACCTAAGGGTCCAGTGTCTCCTGCCAGTACAGCTCTATTTCCCAGAAAGAACAAGCTTCCCTCTCCCACTTTCCTGTCAAAGTCACTTTCTAGAGTTCATAGGAAATGCTTATTATGAAAAACTATCAAAATTTTTAAACCAAAATGCATAGACCTTTTTTTTAAAAGATTTATTTATTTGAAAGTCAGAGTTACACAGAGATAGGAGAGGCAGAGAGAGAGAGAGAGAGGTCTTCCATCCAATGGTTCACTCCCCAATTGGCCACAATGGTCAGAGCCGTGCTGATCTGAAGCCAGGAGCCAGGAGCCAGGAGCCAGGAGCCAGGAGCTTCTTCTGGGTCTCCCACTTGGGTTTGGGGCCCAAGGACTTAAGTCATCTTCCACTGCTTTCCCAGGCCATAGCAGAAAGCTGGATCAGAAGTGGAGCAGCCGGGTCTTGAACCGGTGCCCATATGGGATGCCAGCGCTTCAAGCCAGGGCATTAACCTGCTGCACCACAGCGCGGCCCCCTGCAGAGAAATTTTAATTCTATTTTTCCCACCAACTTCCTGAAGTGCTCTCACATTGTGAGTGAAAGGGGGAATCTCACAACTGTTCCAGAAATGGGGTGGCTGAAGCTCCAGCCTTCTCTGGCAATGCAGTCCCTTTTTCATGACCACTCATAGCTCCCTCAATTACTGACCTGTCCCTTGCTTCTCACACTGGACAGGTTCTGGTGTCCATTCTCCCACAAATCTCCCTCACACAGAACTCTGTATGGAACAGACTTATGGAAGGACTGTGGGTCATGCAGGATGACGCAGAAAAGAAACAAATTAGAATAGAAAATCAAATACCACTGTTCTTTTTTGTTTTTAAAGATTTATCTATTTATTTTGAAAATCAGGGGGAGGGAGGGAGGAAGAGAGAGAGAGAGGAGAGGATAGAGAGATCATTGTTCTATTGGTTCACTTGAGAGATGACCACAATGGCCAGCGCTAGACCAGGCCAAAGCCAGGAGCTTCATCTGGGTCTCCCATATGGGTGGCGGTGACCCAAACACATGATCCATCTTCTACTGCTTTTCCTAGGCCAGTATCAGGGAGCTGGATAGCAAATGGGGCAGCCAGGACATAACACAGCTCCCAAATAAGATGCCTGCAACACAAGCAGCAGTATTACTCACTTCCCCGCGCTGGCCCCATACCACTGTTCTGCAGAATGCTGTATCCATTCTCGATAAAGTCATTTTCCATGGTGTTCATCGAAGCCTATACCTCTGCCCTCAGGGGACCTTCCTAACTTTGTCCGAAGCCGACTGTGCTTGGAGACAGAGTCCACATAGTGTCTCTTTGTTTCCTTGAGTAAAATAAAAAATTCCAGTGACCTTATTAAGCAGAAATCCAGCGCTTCTTTATCCCCAGCATCTCTGGCTCAGACTCACAATGTGCTTTCATAAATCAAGGCCATATTAAGACGTCTTTTGCTTTCAGAAATTTGTGTGCTCGACACAGAACAGCAACAGTCATTTTATTGCAGTAATTGTTGTTAAGCCATTTTGCTTTCATCCCCTTACACATGAGAGGGAGAATAAAATTAAGCCTTGGGGCCAGCATTGTGGTGTAGTGGGTAAAGCCTCTGCCTGTGGCGCTGGTGTCCCGTATGGGTGCCGGTTCATGTCTTGGCTGCCTTTCTTCCGATCCAGCTCTCCGCTATGACCTGGGAAAGCAGTGGAAGATGATTCAGTTCTTGGGCCCCTGAACATGCAGGGAGACCTGGAAGAACCTCCAGGCTCCTGGCTTCAGATGGGCCCAACTCTGGCCAATGTGGTCATTTAGGGAGTGAACCAGCAGATGGAAGACCTCTCTCTATCTCTCAAATAAATAAATAAATAAAATCTTTTTAAAAAATTAAGCCTTGGACAGGTGCCGTTGCTCACTTGGTTGATCCTCTGCGGGCAGCGCCGGCATCCCATATGGGCATTGGGTTCTAGTCCCGGTTGCTCCTCTTCCAATCCAGCTCTTTGCTGTGGCCCGGGAAGGCAGTGGAGGATGGCCCAAGTGCTTGGCCCCTGTACCCACATGGGAGAACAGGAGGAGGCACCTGGCTCCTGGCTTCAGATCAGCGTAGCTCCAGCTGTAGCAGCCATTTGAGGGGTGAACCAATGGAAGGAAGACCTTTCTCTCTGTCTCTCTCTCTCACTGTCTAACTCTGTCAAATAAATTTTTAAAAAATTAAGCCTTGTAGACATCAATCTCCAAAGGAGCTCCCACATTCCCAAGGAAGTATGGGGAGTGACTATTGTCCAGAGAAGGCAGGCCTATGAGGTGACTGTGTGGTGGAAGTTTTGTAATTCTGTCAGTCAGGGAGTGTGTCCTGGACAGACTCCTTGGATCCCCCCACTCTTAATTACCATGGATTTGATATGTTTTCTCTGACCCCAAATTTGTGACTCTAAGTCATGGAAGGGTCCAATGGCTAATACAAACACAGCAGTCTCCAGTTTTGTGTGAATGACAGAGGTATATGCGCATTCCATCAGTTTGCCAACTCGGCCTGGCCAAGTACCCTGGGTACAGTGCCTCAGATAATTCAGCATGAGAACAGGTGAAGAGGGGAACAGAACAAGGAGAAACTTGCTTAGCTGTAAATAGCCTAGGAAATGTAAGAAAACAATAATGTAGATCATAGGGGTTGACCAGCCTTGAATGTGGATTTTTTCCCCTCCTCTTCTGAAAGATGGTTGGGTCACCGTCAGAGTGCTGTGAATTCCATGCCAACTGCGGTGCACCGCTGTGGTTAGATACCCCCTGTTTACTTTATTACTGACAAGCGTCCCCTTGGCCTGCACTTAGTAGGAAACAGCTCTCCTCTGAGGTCACTATTGGGTTCAAGCACACTGATCTCTGGCTTCCTGCCTGGCAAGCATTGGTACCACACAGGCCAGGGAGTGGGAAGAATGTTGGCAAACATGTGGGGTGCAGATCACCACCAAGGGCAGAAAGATGAGATGGAGCAGCCGTGAGGGCACACATCCATGGCATGTGTCACAGCCTCCCAGGGAAAGGGGACAGAGAGATACGGAGGGGAAGAACGTTGTTGCTTACTTACAAGCTTTAAGAGTCCAGAGGGAATTCTGCTGTGGGAATGAGTGAAAAGAAAGAAGCTAAAACCAGCAAAAAGGCAACCAATCCAAAGGTCTGGGTTGGATAGCACTGAATAACTTCCATCTCAAAGCCACTAGCTTTGCCTTTCAACCCTCACTCATTTTCCCCTTTTCTGAACTCATATCACATTTTCCATCTTTATCGTGAGTTTGGCATTTACACCGACCATGTTTCCTGTTACTTTCTAACTCTGGTCTCATGTGTATACACTATTTCCTCACGGCTGGCTTACAAACTTCTGGAGGGTGAGACACATCTGACCACTGGCAAAAGGTACGAGAGAAACCAGTTTTTCAAACCTGTATTATTTATTACAAAAAGACTATGCAATTCAGTCATGGTGTTATATATTCAAGTACATTAAGTATAATTGTTATAAAAAACAAATTGGCACTATAAAAAATCATTCCCTGCCCAATTTCTTAGTCCAAAAGTTATTTTTAAGGCTTTTGTAATAAAAAAATTAACATACACTAGAGAGAAGAGCATAAATAACCCCCATATAACCATCAGCCAGAGTTTAGAATTTTCATGTGCATGTCATTCTTGCTCCATTCTTCTCTCTTCTCTCCCAGAATGATCAAGGAACTTTACTCACAAATCCCAGATATGCACTTAGTATGCATCTTTTAAAAACATAGTCATTTTCTTTCATGATCATATGTATTTTTCAGCCAAATTAGCAGCAACTTTCTATTGTTCATTCCAAATATCGCTTACACGTTCCCAGTTATTTAGATCATTTAAAAGAAGTCCTGTTCCTGAACACTATCACAAGGAGCCACACTGAAAAGTGACCTTGATCACATCCCAGGTCAATCCTTACCTGGCAGTCATAGCAAAGTCTGAGAGGGACAGCTATGAGCTCATGGCTGGCTCTCTCTTGCCTCTCTTGGCCCTAAGTCCAGCTTTCTGGAGAGAGGCTGCCATGTTCCAGGCAGCTGATGCCCTTTCGTATAGGTAGGAGTGTGTGTGTGTGTGTGTGTGTGTGTGTGTGTGTGTGTTGGCGGGGAGGGTATCCAACACAAAAGCTATTTTGGAGGCATTAAAGTAGGACTAGATTTCCGGGGTTTATGATAGAAGTCATGGGATCTAGTCATTTAGACCAGAACAAATTATACACCTGAAGTTTTTACTAACAGCTAATGGAAATTTGGAATCTCTTTCAACTATGAACAAAGGCAGCAAACCACATAAGTATTAGCAATATCTATAGCTGTCTATGATTGTCATTAGTACAAATGAAAATATTTTAGTATCACATTACATTGCTGCTAATATCTTCAGATATTGTGAATACTTACCATTACTTTGGGATTATGTTCATTCTTTGCCTGTGTCAGTAAAGAAGCACATATACCGCTGTACCACACATTGTTTTTATTTTCACAATTCAGATAACTATATTTGGATATACTTGATTTCCTTTTGTGATCCGTGTGTTTTATTGTATACATTTTTTAAAATTTTATTTATTTATTTGAAAGTCAGAGTTACAGAGAGAGGAAGATACACACACACACACACACACGGGCAAGGGGAGAGAGAGACAGAGAGAGATATTCTGTCCACTGGTTCGCTCCTCAGATGGCTGCAGCAGCCAAGGCTGGGCTGGAACAAAGTGAGGAGCCTGGAGCTTCATTCAGGTCTCCCACATAATGGCAGGGGCCAAACATTTGGGCTATATTCTGCTGCATTTCCCAGGTGCATTAGCAAGGGGGCCGGATTAGAAGTGGAAGAGCAGCTGGAACACAAACTGGTATCCACATGGAATTTGTGATGCTACAATGCCAGCCCCTATGGTAAGCATTTTAAATCCCATGTATTCTGAGAAAGAATCAGCAGGCTTCACCAATGGCAGAGGGAATCCACAGCACAAAAGGCAAGGAACCCTGGAAAGGAGGCAGCCTTTTCGGTGCTGCCCAGAAAATATGATAGCTGGAACGCTGGGAGTGATGTTCAGGAGAGAGAGAACAACTATGCTGTGATTAATTCATGTTTCTTGAATATAAATCCAGGCATGAGAAGTCTGCCTCCTGAAGTCTCAGGAGCCATGGGAAGGCCCTTCACTGAAGCATCTCCCTGTGTGCTGGCACACGAGTCACCAGCATTGGCCAGCTCTCCGGAAAGGATGCTCCAAGCACGCTAGAGGCAGAGGACTATGGAAATTGAAGGTATTAATAGAATTCCTCCCACCTCAAGGCTGCAGTTCCTCCCACTGCCTTCCTGGCCACATGCTGGGCAGCCCAGGAGGCTGACTGTAGTAGGGAGGACACTTGGAGAGAAGCCTACAGCCAGAAGCCCCACCTGTTTTGTAGCCAGGATGCTGACCAGAAATGATTTTCCCAGGCCACTTGCCCTCTTCCTCTCAGACTTTGAACTCAGTCAGTAGGACTTCTACGTTCAATTCTAGGAGTGTCACTTTGTCTTATCATGAAAAGTGACTGAGTCATGCTAATGGCAGAGGATAAAATCACCCAGCTGCTGCTGGAATCACATAGACCAGTGTTCTCAGCGTTCTCCACCCGCACATTCATCAGTCTTGTTTGCTGCTCACAGGCTCATGAGTACTAGCATTAGCAAGTGAATTACATATAATTGCCTTATATGGTATCTTTTAGTTTTCCAAGCCAGAAAAAATAATCCTTCACAGTTATTTTTTGCTGTCAATAGCCACAGCAATTTATCAGTCCTTGAATTGCACATTCATGTTTGGTATGGGTTTTGGCAGGAGTATGTTAGTAACCATCAAACAGGCTGTCAGCGATTCCCTTTAGCCCCTAACTGGAAATGACCCAAATGTCCCTCAACAGTAGAATGAATTAAATAATGTGTGGTATCGCTACAAGGGTATACTATACAGCAAGGAGAATGAATGAGCTATTGCTACCAGCAAGAACATATACCAACCTCACAGATGCAGGATTTAGGCAAAGACGCCAGACAGCATAGGGTACCCACTGAATGATTCTATTTACGTTGAGCTCATAAACAGGCAAAGCACGCCTGAAGGGTTTCCAACTTCAGGTTGGAGCGGTGGGTACCTGTGGGTAGGGAGTAGTGGCTAGAATACATGAGGGGATTCTGGAATGATGATAATAATAATTCTGTTTCTTGACATGGGTGCTGGTTCCTTGGGAGGATTCATTGTAAAAACTTACAGGGTTGTGTGCTTACAATTTATGCCCATTTCTGCATGTCTGACACTTCAACAAAAATCTTAAACAAAAAAACATGAACGGGGTAACAAATTATTGTGTGTGTGTGTGTATGTTTTTTTAAACACACTCTTCACCAGAGTTCTGGTGATATTAGAAAGCAGTATTAAGAAATCTTAAAGGGTAATATTCAGCTATCCTGCCTCCTCCCTTCCTTGGATTACAATCCTTTTGACTGACACGTCTGCTTATTGTAACTGGCAGATGTCATACAAGCAACCAGGATCTGTTCTAATGACTTGTTTAAGTGACCTTAAATAAACTTAGCTCTGAGGAGGACCGCCCCTACTGGGAAGCTTCTTGCCAGGAGGCAGGGTGATGATGTGGGTCTTGCTCTGACAAGGGCACCCAACCAAGCCTGCAGCAATGAGGCCTGACACCTGCTCTTGCTCAGCTCCCCCTGTAAAGCATGCAGCATGGGGTCACATCAGTGTGAGCAAGGGGAGCTTCTCTCCAACTGGTCAGCCCAGGGGGCACCATTTATTCCAATCGGTAGGTCCAGATTTGGTGCCATTTTGTAAGCAGGACTAATCAAGGCTGAAGTCCAGCTTCTCTCACCTGCAAGCCCTCTTCTTTACTTATGTCTTCCGCGTGGGGTCTCTTGGGATGGAGGGATGTCCCTCCCCACTCCACTGTGACCACCGGCTTTCTGTGTTACTACCTTTACATAGGAAGCTGCTGGGCGCCATTGTCTTTCTTGGACTTCTCCTTTCCCGTCCACCCCATGCTCCAGAGCAAAGCAGAGCCCTGAGACTGTAGGAGCCTTGTTTGGAAGTCATTGAAATACAGTTTCTATTCCAGTTCTTGGTGTCTTAAAGGAACTCATTAAAAATGTGCCCAAGGAAGGAAATTCAGATTCTTGAGAATTCCTTGACTTGTTTATTTTTCATTTTCCCTTATACTGGAATATTCTTTCTGAATATTAGTGAGTTACAGTGGAAAGGCAGCAGCATCACAGTGAAGACAGTGGCCATGTCGGAATCCAGTGGGTTGCTCTTTAGTTAGTGGGCAAGCTACTTACTTCCATTTCAGTTTCATCAACTGTAAGACAGGGGTGATACCCTCTTCCTTACAAGGAACTTGGGGAAGATTATGTAAGCATAATGTATGAAGCTCCCAGAACAGTGTTTGTACATAGCTCTGTGCATTCATTCACTGATTCACTCGTTCATTCAGTAAACATTTTATAAGCTTGGCATAGAGGCCAGAATCCAGGTTGGCTGCAGTGACGCATACAACGGGACACCCACTCTCATTGAGTGCAGAATTGTGTGGGGGTTTATTTGTAAACATTAAATGCAAAAAAATGAGATATTATAACTATTACAATAAAAATACATGCAGGGTTGTCCTTCTGTTTATCTATCATCATTCAGCTACTCAAGGATCTATTTTTCTATCTGTATATGTATGTGATTCTTCTATCAGTATCTGGATATAATAATTATATTTGTTATTATTATTATAATTTCCTATGTAGAGATGTCATACACTTATATAGAGATTATTTCTGGGGCATAGGACTTGAGATGAGTTTCTTGAGTTTCTTCTTTAAAATATTCTATATTGTTCTCTTATAGCAAATACTATTTTTCAAAAACCATTAAGATACTGTAAGAGTTGACTCTAGTATAAATTTTGAAAACCTAGACAAAATGAAAAATATTAATGCTAAAATTGGCATAAGAAATAGAGAACTTGACTGGGCCAATAAGTTTTAAGGAGATTAAAGTGCCATGAGTAGTCTTCCCTCTCATAAACTGTAGGGCCAAATGGTTTTACAGGTGAGCTCCATCAAACTCTTGAGGAATAGTAAATTCCCATCTGTAGTTGAAGTTATTCCAAGAGACAAAAAAATGAAAGCTGCCAAGCTCATTTTATGATATTGGTGCAATCAGATGAACACAGTATTTTAAAAAGAAAGAAAATTATAGCCTCTTTCTCTTTTGCCAGTAGATGCAAAAAAAATCTTTTAGCATATTAGCTAATTGAATCCCATAGTATGTTTTAAAATAATATAACTTGATTAATGTGTGATTCATCATTGGGATTCTGCCAACATAGTTCAGAACATTAGGAAATTAATTTTTTAAAAATTTCAGATAGTTTCAATTGATGCAGAAAAAGTATCTGGGCCGGCGCCGTGGCTCAACAGGCTAATCCTCCGCCTTGCGGCGCCAGCACACGGGGTTCTAGTCCCTGTCGGGGCGCCGGATTCTGTCCCGGTTGCCCCTCTTCCAGGCCAGCTCTCTGCTGTGGCCCCGGAGTGCAGTGGAGGAAGGCCCAGGTGCTTGGGCCCTGCACCCCATGGGAGACCAGGAAAAAGCACCTGGCACCTGGCTCCTGCCATCGGATGAGCGCCGGCCGCAGCGCGCAGACCACGGCAGCCACTGGAGGGTGAACCAACGGCAAAGGAAGACCTTTCTCTCTGTCTCTCTCTCTCACTGTCCACTCTGCCTGTCAAAAATAAAAAAAAAAAAAAAAAAAAAAAAGAAAAAGTATCTGATAAATCCTTTGCTTATTTATGATTTTAAAAAAATCAGCAAACTAAGAAAAGGATTGTTTTATTTCCTTTAAAATGGTGATAGTTATATCCCAAACCCCTCAGCAAACATATATTTAATAGAAAAACTTTAAATGCATTCTTTTTTTTTTTTTTGACAGGCAGAGATAGATAGTGAGAGAGAGAGGTAGAGAGAAAGGTCTTCCCTCCGTTGGTTCACCCCCTAAATGAATGCTATGGCTGGCGTGCTGCGCTGATCCGATGGCAGGAGCCAGGTGCTTCTCCTGGTCTCCCATGGGGTGCAGGGCCCAAGCACTTGGCCCATCCTCCACTGCACTCCTGGGCCACAGTAGAGAGCTGGCCTGGAAGAGGGGCAACCGGGACAGAATCCGGCACTCCAACTGGGACTAGAACCCGGGGTGCTGGTGCCGCAGGTGGAGGATTAACCTAGTAAGCCTCAGTGCCGGCCAAATGCATTCTTTTTAAGATGGAAAACTGCAGATATTCTCATTATGATAAATTACAATCACAATGAAGGAAAGAAAAATAAAAAATATAATTGGAAAGGAAAAATAAATTATCAGTTTTCACAAATGGTATATCCATCTACTCAGAATAAATAATTCAACTGGTAAGCTGTGATCAAACTACAAGCATTTCTGACAGCTATAAATTGTTTTGAACAAGCAAGATACCTTTCATAATAGCAATAGCAACTAAAAATATCTGGTAAATAATTTAAGCAAGAATACATAGGGTCTCCTTGAAAAAAAAGAACGTAAAAGAATCTAAGAAAAGACATGGAAAAAGCCTGAGTGGATGAGAAACATCCCTTGTTCTCATATAGGAATACTGAATATTACAAATATGCCTCTTCTCCATCTTTATCTAGTAAGTATCATATAATACTCTCAAAATTTCGGGTGAGACACATAATAAACCTATTGTAAAATGTATGTGACAAGGAGTCATTGTGTACTAACCTCTGTCTGAAAGAGACAAGACCTCTGTCTCAAAGAGATATATTATAATTATGTCTAAATGCTCACAAAAGATGCACCATTCTTGGATGCTTCTTTAAAGTTAATTAAGTTTCTAAAAAAAAACAAAGAAGTGAAATTAACTTCAAGATGCAATGACTTTGAATAGCCTTTGTCTTCACTGTTGAGGAATAGTTTTTGTGTGTGTGTGTGCAAATTGTTGAACACTTTACTTAGTATAGAGTTGGTCTTCTGTGTATAAAGTTAATTGAAAATGGATCTCAATGGAGAATGGGACTGGGGATGGGAGAGGGAGGAGGAGGGGGGTGGGAGTGTGGGTACGGTGGGAAGAATCACTATATTCCTTAAGTTGTACTTATGAAATGCATCAAGTTTGTATTCCTTAAATAAAAGATTTCTTTGGGAAAAAATGTATGTGACATTGGGACAGTTGAGGACTTCTTCAAAAAGGAGCCAGCATTTTGGTGCAGTGGGTTAAGCTACTGCTTTTTCTGTTGGTATCCCATTTCAGAACATAGGTTCAAGTCCTGATTGCTCTGCTTCCAATCTTGCTCTCTGCTCATGAACCTAGGAAAGCAGCAGAAGATGGCCCTACTACTTGGGCCCCTGCCACCCACATGGGAGACTCAGAGTTCAGGATCCCTGGCTTTTGCCTGGCCTAGCCTTGGACACTGAGGTCATATACAGAGTGAATCAGCAGATGAAGGTTGATCTGTATCTCTCACTCTCACTCAGCCTTTCATATAAAACAAGCAAATCTTTAAAAAAAAACTTTAAAAAACTCAAATGGTATAAATTGATACTGAGATCCACCAAAATTAAGAATTTCTGTTACGTAATGGACACATGAATGAATTAGAAGTTAATTTTAAAATGGAGAAGACATTACAGTGCTTCAAACAGACAAGGATAGACAAGGGATTGCTATCTAAAATATAAAGGAAGAAATCAAGTCAAATAATAAATGAAATCAAACAAACAAGAAAAAAAAAACAACCTCAACAGAAAAATAGGCAAAGTAGATGAACAGGCAATTTACAGAGCAATAAACCCTGGAAGTTAACAAGCCATAAGTAACTTGGTGGATTAACATAGCAATGATATAATTTTATAATTATATGACTGGAAAAATTAGCAAGCCAAATAATACAATGTGTTAGCAGGATACAAGAATATATCTTGCTGGTGATACTGAAGACTGGCTAGCCACAAGGAAGCACAGTCTGAACTACTCAGGCAAAGTAAATATTCCTGTGTCCTACAAGCTGGCAAGATTGCAAGGAGGGTAAAGAAATGGGGTGAGAAAAGAAGGCGGTTCCTGGCCCTGGTGATTGAGTAGACTCAGGTAACAATGCCCAAAATAAAGAATGGAGAAAGAGGGGGGAGCTGGTCAGGGGATAAAAATAATGTTTTCTGCTTTAGCTCTGTTAAGAATTATAAATTTATGGGACATGCTGACGGAAACAGTGGGTACTCAACGAATATTAACTTCTCTCTCCATCAAATAAAATCCCTTTTTCTTCGGTGTTTAGAAAGACCTGATATTAATTTATTATTTTCTCCAACATTTGTTTTGTAAGATTTCATAGTTTGAAGACCAATGCCTCTATTAACTTCCTCAATAAGCTATGGTTAGAGAACTGATGGAGTACATCCCCCCTTTTTTAGGTTACTTGATGTCGATATTCTTGGGCATATTTTTTTAAGTTAGGTAAAGAATGCCTAAGGACATTATTTCAAACTAAAAGCCTCATGTATTTTGGTGCCAGAAACCTGGGATTAAAATACCAGCTCCGCTATTCCTTTGCTATATACGATGTGGGGTAGGATATATAGTCTTTCAATAAATAGGACTAATAATAGTTTGCCATTCAGGAATGTTATTGGTATTAAATTAAATCACATAGATCAAGTGCCAGACGCAGTAGATGTGCCATAAAGACAAGTTGTTGTTATCATCATAATTACAGGTGCTTACCTTTAATTATTATCTTATTAATTCTAAATTTCACAGAGTTAGCCCTAATAGGAATATAATGTAAGGCACATATGTAATTTTAAATTTATTTTTTCCATATTTAAACAAAAAAGAAATATGGCAGATTTTTAATTTAATCTAATATACACCAGATATTATTAAATTTCCAATGAGATATTTTACATTTTTTGCATTAAATTTTCAAAATTGGGTGTGTATTTTATTCTTAGAGCATATCTGGGTTTGGAAGAGTCACATTTCAAACGCTCAAAAGACACACATGGTTACTGGCATTGAAAAGTGCAGGTGTAAATACAATTTTTTAAGTCCTGCATTGTGTAAATATTGTCTTTAAAATACACAATCTCCTCTGTGTTATTCTCAGACAATAAGGGTTTGTTAAAACAACAGCATGACATTTTCTCCCTCCAGTTATTAGAAATGGAGGTTTCTAGGGCAGGCTTTGTAACACAGGGGTTAAGCTGCCGTGCAAGGAGCCTGCAATCCATATCAAAGTGCCCGGTGATCCAGTTTCCTGCTAATGCACACCTGAGGGGCAGCAGACGATGGCTCAATTCCTTGGGTCCTTGCTACCACGTGGAGACCATGTTTCAGGCTCCTGACGTGGGCCTGGCCCTGACTGTTGTAAGCACCTGGGGAGTGGACCAGCCGATGAAAAGATCTCTGTCTCTAGCTCTTTCAAATAGACAGAAGGATCAGGGAAGAAAAAGAAATGGAGGTTTCTTTGGGACAGTCCTTAGGTTCAGTATTTCTAGCAAGACATCGTTGCCAATGCTTTCTTCTCTACATCCCTGTCTCTACCTTGGAAGTCTATAGACAGGCTGCATGGGCCTGAGTGTATAGAGCAATTGTGACTGCACCTTGAGGGGCCTGCAGGTTTTCTGCCTCCTCCCACTGGGGTTTACAGTGTTAATTCTAAAACTAAGCACATCCCTTCTGAGCACCTGAAAAGATCCAACCCACACTAGCCATGTAACAACGGGGACAGAATGGGTCAAGTGTTTGCATTTGACTGTGATTCAGTGTATAACAGACTGCTCTGTTTGAAATCAGAGAGGCCAGGGAGAGGGAAATACAATTACATCAGCTATGGCAACCACAACTTGGATGAGACAAGAACTAGCAATGCTTAGGCTCAACGAGAATTATGAAGCCATTACTTTTCTCTGTGCTATCTAATGAACCATTCTGCCCTACATGAGGGGATTCCTGCTTTGGGTGCAAGCTGACCAGATGAGTTCTCTCAGATTAACTTCAATTTTATACATCTCTAATTTTTGAGGTAATTATATTGGGAAAATTTTCATAGTAAGATTATTTTAAAGTTTAATCTCCCAAATTGGTCATTTTCAAAACATTTGTGTTTTTGTTACCAAATTTTTACTGCTATGCACATGAAACCTATTTTCAGGGTAAGGAGCTAGGAAGCTGGACTCTGGTCTCTCTGGTCTACGTGGCTATTGTTGCAGCTTCCTTGAGACTTACCGTAATAAACGTCAAAGAACAGGCCAGGGAACCGACACTGTGTCTAAATTAGATTCTAACCATGCTATTGGCTCAGGCACTTTATTACTTTATCTTGTCGCCTCCAAGGATAAGACAGAGAAAGGACGCTTGAAGAATGTGTGTAGCCTTGAATGAAGTGAGGATCCAATCACACGCTCCATCTCCTGAGCTCTGTGATCCAGGTAGACACCACCAGCTGACAAGAGGCGCACTGCCCAATAGCAGAGAAGCCCAAATCACCGATTCTCTCTCCACCCTCTGCCCTTCCCACTCCTGACACTTTCGACATCTCCAGAGCAGCAAGGAACTCAGCCCCTGCCATGTGTGTCTTGGGTCAAAGGGAAAAAGCACAGAGCTCCCATGTATGTGTCTCAGCCTGAAAGAAACCAAGTGTCTTCCGATAAACAACACTTGAGATTTTTTTTTTCTAATGAAGGCATTAAACTGACCTTCTTTTGAAATGGGCTAGACAGGGTAAACAAGGAGAGATCTTGTTTTCCCTTCATCCTGGAAAAATAACATCTCTTGCTTTCCAGCTCAGTACAGTTGACTGAGTTGGAAAGGAATCTATTTTCTCTGGAAAGATTTATTTGCCCAACAGTTGTGTTTTTGTATATGTGTATGTGTTGGCAAGAGCCGATAGATTTTCCAGAACAAGGGTCGTCTTGTTCACAGTTTAAAGGGGCCTAAGATTTGAATTTAGCATGAGGGAAGCCCTTGGCAACCTTCCTTAAGATTAACTACAGACCCTGAAGCATCTCACACTGGTCTGGGTATCCATTTTCTTTTTCTCAATGCAGCCTCAAAATGCATTATAATCAGTTGTTGTTAAGTGGCATCTGCATTTTTATTTTTCAGGCAGAGAAATGATTTCCAGAAACAATTCAACATATTTTGAATAAAGTCACATGAAAAAACTAAGAGTAGAATCCTTTTCCACCTGGGGACCACAGGGTCCAGAAAAGAACAACACGTAAATTCCCTTCTGGCCAAAGAGAAGATTTACAGGCATTATTATTTCTGCCACTGTCTCTACTCAGCTTCAATGGGCTGGTTTCACGTTGGAAATTTTAGGACAACAATTTCTCACTTTATGGAGAATGGTTTTTGCTACTTTCATGTTCTATTGTACGCCAAGCATTAATATGCTATAAAATAAAAGTATACTAGTTGAGATATTTTCTTAAGAACACTTCTTTGAAGGTGAATGAACTGCTTCAAAAATTGAATATATCAGTTCTAACATCAGAAATAAAACTCTGTCTTGAACTGGAATTCTTTCCCCTGATTTTCTGGTTTCTAAGTCATTGCTTGCTAAGCCCAACCGACAGTTCTGCTCGATTTTGAACAAGCCACTTTTCACTCAGCTGGTCTTAGCCTTGCCAGGTGTAGCTGGCCAATGGAAAGAAAAGGGAAGGTGTTTTTCCTTTTAACGTGAACATTAAAACTTTTACCACATTTTCCACTGCCCAGTGTCTGTTTTCAAGGAAGCCCAGACCAGCAAAAACAGAAGAGCCTGAGATTTTGCCTTTGTAGATGTTGGCTCCCAGCCTCTTAGTGCATTCAATTTAGCAAAATCCACATAATTAAATGAGGGAAGAATATAATTTTTCTTTGATGGCAAAATGGCTTCCATGAGGAGAAACTGGCTGCTGGCATCCACTCTGAAGTGTTGGTAGAAGACTTGACAGTGGCTGGGCCGCCCCCTCCAGGCCCAGACAGTGCAAGTTCCCCAGGGCCTGGCAGTGCTAGGGCTGAACGGCATTCTGCTTTGTAAGGGGATACCTTCTGAAAGCATTTTTAACTTCTACAAATACATTCGTATTGTGTGCCAGGATCCATCGTTGGAAATTTCTCTAATTCCTATTGTGTTCTTCACTCCTCCTTGGAAGACAGTTGGCACTGAATCTTGGACTAAGTGGGTTTCACACTTGAATTAAAGTCACCCAGCTCAGCATCCCCAGGAGCATCTCAGGGAAAGACTCCAAAGAGTTTCCATTTCCAGAGTTCAGATTTTTTCTTCTGAGTCTACTCCAAATTCTTACCCTATCCTTGATACTTAACAAATATTCACTGGAAATGCTGATCGTAATTTAAAGAAATAGAGACGAGGAAAGAAAAATGCCAACTTGCTGCACATCAGCAAAGGAGTAAAACAAACAGGAGAGATCACCCAGTAGAAATGCACCTGGTTTTCAATTTTCAGTAAATCTCCAAGTTATTCTCGAAGAGCCTCCAGCCAAGTCAAGCACCAGGATCCCTTCTCTGAGTCACCTTCAAAGGTGTCACCTCAACTCTACCCATGCATCTTCCCATCAGTGCCCTTTCTTTCCTACCCCTGTGTTGCTGAGAGCTTTTCCAAGTGACCACTTCTCTTTTCATTCTCTTCTCTTCCCATCTTTTCATTGCCGGCAAATGGCCTCAAGAGTTGGGGAAAGATTAAAGACAGCTTCCTCACCAAGAAGCAGACAATCTCTGAGATGCAGTGTTTGTTAAGGGTTGAGGAATTCTACACTCTGAGTTTCTGGATGAAAGACAAAAAGCAGTTGCCTCCAGCTGTAAGAGAGAGAATTAAGGCTGGAGGTTAGGACTTGCCTCCTAATCGTCAAGGCTGGTTAGTCACCAAGTTGTGTTGCTCATTTGGGTTGTGAACAATCTTACTATAATAAAGTGGAGGTGAAAACAGGTGAAGCAGATGGCTTTAAAGTTTCTCTTATGAGGCAGGATGATGTGAAGAATTGAGTGAGAAGGTCCTAGGACAGTTTTGGAAAGAAAAGTTAGTCCACAGAGTTGAATTGCTCTACATAAGAAAACGAAGGTACTGTTACTTTTTACCAGTGAGGCTCTGGGCAGAAGGGTGGGGAGTATGTAGAGCTACTTGGTATAGTCCCCACTTGATGGGAAAAAAATGTATGACATAAATTTTCAGTCTTCTTAATCTCTTTGCATTGTTGGGATATAAACTATTCAAGTCTTCAGTGAATGGAATAAAGTACATATAAGGATACAAGGACTATGTGTGTGGGGGGGGAGAAAGAATATCAAGGACAGGAACTGATTTTTGACATAGCCTGACCCAATGTTTGAGAAAGCCGATGGCAGACAACGAAGTGACGCATGTATTTAAACACAGGTTCAATATTTGCAGCAGAAGGAACTGGGACTTGACCAGCAATATCAAGACACACTTTTTTTTTCCCTCAGTCCAGAATCCAGAAGGCAAAAGGGTGCAAAACTCCCTGGGATGGAATGTGAGGCAAACCATTTGAGACTCAAAGGCCAGATTTTGTTTTCCTCTGACACCTTGGTTAAATTAGAAGGACATTTAACAAAGTCGGGAAAGTTAGTTGGGCAGCCATTTGTCTGACTTGGTTTGCAACTAGTATTATTACCTGAGAAAAGAAGAAGCACTGAGCTTCAAAACTAGGACTGTTTGGGTCCAAAGCACATGCTCCACTTGGTTGAAGAGGGACCCAGATTAAATCAAAGGCCAGGTTGAGTTGTTTTAAGGCTCCAATCATTCATTTACACATGTGTAAAAGAAGTTCAGGTACCTTCACATACTGTCAGGCAGCCAAAGAGAACACAATGGGCTCTTAGGCACAACAGCAGAGGAGGCCTGTGATAAAAGCCAATTATTTCTGACTGATTCACTGAGTGGTCTTTGATACACTCAAAGAAATTCTCAGGCCTTAATCTCTTACACCAATGATTCTCTTATATCTTACATGTGAAACAAATGGCGTGCTATAGTTAATGTGTGATGTGCTCCCATGGGTGTACTTGGGGCTAGGATAAATTAGCCACATCTCTGCCTTTCTTTCTCACTTAGGAAGGTCTGTCCAGATGTGTGTGAACACTGTGAGGGTTATTAAAGCCGTAACTTGGAATCCATATTCATTTGTATAAAATAGTGCATTACTTCCTGATCTAGCACTTCCACCACTATTTGTAATAAATTATCTGCAAACGACCAAAGAGCTTCTGCTTGGATATGTTTAAAGTTTGATGATGCAGCCATGGTGGACATATATTTTGAAGCAATTCTAAAAGAGCAACTCATCTGCCTTTTGTCTCATCTTCATCCTGTGTGTGTGTGTGTGTGTGTGTGTGTGTGAGATGATCCTTTCAATGTTCCATTTCCATCAGTAGAACTGGCATTGAGTTACCCCCCCACACACTGCCTCTTAGACCATTTTAGTGGCCCCCTCACACTTCACTGTTCTGCTCTTGTTGCCTTTTCTCCATCCTCGGTTCAGAGAGTCCTTCCCCTACTTCTGAGCAAACACCTGTTGACCTGTTTTCATGACTCTTTTCTCTTTCCCTTACATTTTTTTTCATTTCAGTGTTGCCAAATGAGTCTCCACAAAACACAGTTTAAATCTTGGCATTTAATTGTAACAAAATCCTAAATTAAGCTATCCAGACACAATGAAAACTCCTCACTCTTGCCTCTAATAAATTTTGCCATTTGATCCCAGCAAGTGTTCCAATATTGATCTTTTACTCTCCATGCCCTATGCCCCAACAAAAATAGAACAGATGACCAGAACCTGTAGTCTACTGATCTGATAATGATGACAATGATGATGATGATGAAACAGGAAGAGAAGAAGGAGGAGGAGGAGAGGTAGAAGGAAAGGAGGGAGGAGGAGGTGACAGAGGTGGTGGAGGTGGTGGAGGAGGAGGCAATGATGATGGTAAAGGTGGTGGTAGAGGAGGGTTGAGGAGGAGGAAGGAAAAGACAGCAATGGCTACAGACCTTTTTTGCTTCTCCAGTTATCATGACTGGGCAGTTCTGTTAGAAAATTTTTTCTTATATTCATCTATAATCTGCTCCTTTGGAATTCAATTTCATAAACACTTATTAAGTAACTACTATGTGCAAATTTCCATTTTAGGACAAAGGCTATCCAGTGACCCAAATCTAGGCTACATGCCCACCCCCACCACAACCCCTACAACCCAGCAGCATGAACCACCTTCATCTCACATATTGAGGAGGAAAAAGGCTTTGCCTGAGCTTGCTCATTCTTTTTTTTAAACTTTTATTTAATAAATATGAATTTTGAAAGTTCAACTTTTGGATTATAGCGGCTTTTCCCCCTATAACCTTCCTCCCACCTGCAACCACCCCATCTCCCACTCCTCTCCCATCCCATTCTTCATCAAGATTCATTTTCAATTATCTTTATATACAGAAGATAAACTTACTATATTCTAAGTAAAGATTTCAACAGTTTCATCTTGTTCATTCTTAACAACTTCTCCAAATTTCTTTCAGCTCTATCGTAAGACCCTGATCTCCAGGGTAGTTCCTTGAAACTATCTTTCTTCACTCATCTCTGAGCTCTAATATGTGTGAAGAGGGGTACATCTAGGATTATTCAAAGATTTATTGGATTTATTATCATTACATATAGCAAATTCCTGGAGGTCAGAGGCAGAAAGGTTTGCCTTCTATCCATACAAAGAATGCATCTAAGCCTCATGATTAAATCCTCAAATATTTGAAGATTACAAGTTACAGCTCTCATAAATCTTCTTGACAGCAGTTTGGTTATTTTGGGAAGAAAAAATGGATTATGAAGGATCTTAGTTGAAACACCAGGAGATGGTTTTAAAAGGTGTGTATTGATAGAGAAGTCATTTATTTAAGACTGAGTGGGTAAAGTAACAGGCCCTTATTATGGAGATGGGAGAAGTTTGTGAGTTAGGGAATATGGAGTATATCAATCTTTGGAGGTGCTCCTTTGTAGCTGACAAAATAGACCTTTGGTCTCAGGGGTTAACTAAGTGAATTAGACTTTCTTGAGGGTAGTTACAGTGCAATTCATTCATGGCCTGAGTTGATGTATGGATCATCCCAACATACTGAACTCTTCCTTTCCATCACTATTGCCATTAACCTCATTATCTCTCTGTGGAGCTTGCAATGAGCTCCCTACTGGAATCCTAGTCTCCAAATGCTCTTCTCTCCAAACAATGGAGAAGCTCAAATGCATCTCTAATCATGTTTCTGGGCCAATGGTCTGATTTTCTTAAACCTCCAATGCCTCCACCCACTTCCTCCTGAATGCTTTCTTGAACTCCATATAGAGTTGACTACAGCCACCCACTTCTTACTGATTACTTCTGATACAGATTTCAATAATCACACCTATGACATGTTGTGTCTTTTCATCTCTTCCCCACTTCTGGAGCTATTGTTTATGCTGGCAACCCCAAAACCTACTGTAGTGTCTAATACCCAGTGGGTGTCTAATATCTTGTTTTAGGAATGAATAGAGACTGAACTCCAGCCTGCTTGGTACAGCACCCTGAGCTTCCATAGTCTTTGTCTGCCCTATTTTTCAATGTGCCTCTTTATGGTTGTTATTCTCTTGCAAACAAACAAGCTTCCCCTTAACAAGTTTTAAATTGTCTCAGCTTGATGGCTCTGTTCAGTCTATTGCTTCCATCTGAATAGCCCTTTTTCTTTTCTCTACTTGTAGGAACCCTACTCATTTTGTAAGAGAGAGTGCAGGTAGCCCTTCTCCAAGATTTCTCCCCATTCTCTGGTAACATGATTGCTCTGTGTTTGACAGCATTAACCGGATGCCTATGTCATGACCTTACCCAGTGTTATTTCCACCACAGCCTTTACTGGAGTCAGGGGAGGCTTAGCTAAATAAGCTGTAAGAAAATAATTTTTCCTGTGAAAATAGTATGGCTACATGCTTTTCTTCAGGTGGACTCTGTTGACTTTGTTGAGCACATGACACTGTCCTAGGTGCATACGTCTTGCTAAGGAGAAAGTGCTAGAAAACAAAACATGATCATGTCAAAGTCTCTATTCCTCTCTTCATTTTCTCTGGAGGAGTAGTGAGCCAGACTCTACAGCCTAGACCTTCCTCTCACACTGGGTTGGGCTTGAAGCCAACTGGTCCCGTGAGATTAGTGTGCTTTATTTACCCAAGGGTGCTTCACCGATACCATATGTGGGTTCTGTTATGAAAAACGCTGGGGAGCACTGACTTTAGCAGAATTGAGGCAAATCCACAAACATATGGGCACATACGCACACTGCAATGGGAAATGGCTCCATTTGGATGGATTTGGTATCCTATATATGGGCACAGCAGTAAAAGCCAGGAAGCTGGAGTCAGGAGCACTATCTTCAACCCATCCTTTACATCTGTATGACTTCAAGCAAATCGTCTCAATTCTCTGGGCTTTTGCTTTCCTTGGGATTTTTTTATTGTGTTGTTTTTTTGCTTTTTAAGTTGTCCTCACTTAGGATTGGGCGAAAACAGTGATTTGAGGTTTTCGGGCCCTTACCCCACTCTGGTCAGGGCAGGTCTCTCTGGTCTCTTTCATATCCTGTGGGAGCAGATCTGCCTGCCCCGGAGAAAGAATCTCACTGCTATCAAGTGTCTGCAAAGCATCTGACAGCCACACAATGACGGCCATACTTCCTTTCAAGGCTCGCATCCTCTGAGTCTGTGAAAAATTGTTCTCTATCACTCTGTTGAAAGTAAGTCAATTTATACACTTCAGGCCAAAACATTTTCATTCTTAAAATAGATTGTTTTTCTGGATTGGTAACTTGATCATTCAGCTTTCTGAAAAAGTAGAGCCTCTGGGTGAAGGATCAGTTTTAACGATATGGGTACTGAATCCATCCAGCTGGAGACAAGAACCATAGCCCTGCCTGCAAAAGGAGTAGGAGTGTCTTTGGGGGACATAAAAAGGTATAAATTTCATCTTCAAATGGTTCAGTTCTCTCCTCTCAATTAAATATTATCTAACTGTGAGCTAGTTTTAAAAATATGCAATTTTTAGAGTTTGTGCTGTTATTTTTTAACTCAATAAATAATTCCTTATGGAGACCACACTATCGCTTGCCCACACACAGTCTAGGGGGTCAGGTGACCTCATTCTTATGAATATACCTTCTTTTCCCCCTTTCCGCCCCCAAGAGTTCCCTGCTGGAGCAGGGTCTGCCTGCCAGCTCCCTGCTCCTCTGGGTTGCCTTGGTGTAGATTCACTACAGATCAGCTTGTTCAAAACACAGAAGTGGGTCAAATCAACCTCTTGAAATCTGAATCTGATCCACTGAAGGTGGTTAGTAGTAAACAAAGGATGGTGAGCCCTGAAGGAATTAGAGGATTCAGAAGCAAATCCCTTGTCCAGCCCTACGTCTGTCTCAAATATCAGTTTTCAGGAGAGTCTGACTTTTCTGACTTTCTCTTCTGTTTTTGGGTAATTGTGACCTCTAGTAGTTGGGTTTCTGCATTTAGGATCTGGGTCATTGGCACAGATCTTGGTCACTGCACAACACTGCTGCTAAGTCAGACATCAGCCCTGGAGGCCAGGTTGAACTTGGTGAATGAAGACACCTTTTCGGTACAACACACGTCCTTCACCATGCACACGTGTGATTTATTCCCTCGTTTCCACACATTGGCTTCTGTCTCCATCCACAGGTCTGGAAAGAAGGGTCTTGTTTATAGGAGGTGGCTGTAAAATGAATCAGCTCTATGAGGCCTCCGTCGCCACGGAAAAGACTCCCAGACATGCTGCCGAATAAACAAGCACTTTCATCAGCACTCGGCATACCTTCTCCATTTATAGCCTATGAATTCCCTTCCCTTATTCTGACCTAGTTACGCTTTTCCTCACCTAAAAGCTTGACTGAGTTTCTGGAATATTCCCTCTATTAAGAACATGGGAGGATCCTATTTAAACATGACCTCTTCCAAGACCTTCACTGACCTCCAAATAGAAATACAGTCTCCTTCCTTTTAGAACCTCTGATAGTGTCTACAACCTCTTTCTTGCATTTATCACGTTGTACCTGGTAGTACTGTAGCTTCTATAGGGATTACTTGGTGCTCCTGGACCAGAAAAACATCCCTCATCCCCAAATTTGAAATCTGAAGTGCTTCCAAATTCAAACATTTTGAGCACTGATTCAATGCCACAAGTGGCACACATTACAAAAATATTGTATACAATTATCTCCAGGTTAGTGTGTAAGGAGTACATGAAACACAAATGATCTTAATGTTTAGACTTGGGTCCCATCCCCAAGATATCTCATTTTATATATATATATGTATATGTACATATATATATGAGATTATATATATATGAAAACGTAAAATCTAAAAAATTCAAAAATATAAAACACTTCCGGTCCCAAGCACTTTGGGTGAGAGATACTCCCCTGTGCTACCAAATACTCCTGAAAGCAAGATCTCCAAATTCACTTCAGGGCTAGGACCAGCAGAAAGTCAACGAGGTGCCTGCCTCAGACACAACATTTAAAAAGCTGAGGCATAATACCTTTTTACCAGGACATTTTACAAAAGTGAGGGCAAGAAGTCTATGATGCACATCTACATTTTAACTAAAGGCAGAGTCAGTATCTTTCCTTTCCCTTTCCCTTTTTCTCTTATTCTTTCTCTTTGCCTCATTGCTCTAATATGACCTTGCACAAGTACTCTTACTGATTCTGAATTTATTAGAAATGTTGGTATTTTTCTCAACATAGTTTGCGTTGCCTTAATTTTGACATTTTAAAATGCTGCACTAGGTGTTATTTTTCTTGCTTCCTGAGGTTGATTTTGCTTGTGGTTTTGTTTTTGCATCTCCTTCAATGATGCCCCTGAAGTGACAGTCTCACTCACTTCACTGGGGGCCTGATTCTGATCACCATAGCAACCAACAGAGATTTTTGCCTGTTGATATGCAAATGTCATGAATGAATGAATGAATGAATGAATATCAGTGGAGATATTTTTGGGTGCTTTCTTCTTCTCTTTTTTCAAGAGGTAAATGAACCCTAACACACAGGCCAGTGTCCACTCCACGTTTAGGGAAGCAGCAGTGAGGGAAGCTTTAGCAGTTGCCCGTGGCTTTCGAGGGTACCAATCAGCACAGCTTCTCCCAGTTAACATCACTGAGCCTGGGTCTTCCCACTGCCACAGAGCACCACTCCAGTGCTTGCATCTCATAAGCAAGCAGTTCTCCAGAACTACAGATGTACAGAATCACCTTTCATCTGCTAGTACATTTTAAGCCAATAACAACAAAAATACCTCCTTGGAAACCCAGAATATTGGGATCAGGGGATCTGCTTGTGGGTTTCTGCAGGAACCCTCAGTGCCTCCTGGAGATGAAGAAGGCAGGCAAATGACTGGAAGATCCCTTGGGATGGGGCCCAATCCTACCCACGACACTATGCATAGGGTCAGAAAGTAAAATCGTATTGCTGTGCAACAGTACAGACACACACGGGAGATTCTAGTTCTCAGAGAAGAGAGGAACAGATCCCATGGGGCTGTGTCTGGGACTCCCACGTGCCCTGAACATCACAGGTGATTCCTCAATGCATTCATCAACATTTATCTTTAAATGACAAAAAGACCCATTCAGCAAGTCCTCCTCTAGAATCATCTCTAGAAATTTGGGCCTGTAATAACAAAATTATTTCTATGCTTTGGTGGAGGGCCCATGAAAATAATGATTTTGACTTAGGTACAGGAATTGTATTTAGCAAACGATATTGTCCAAGTGTTTTCTCTGGGTTCTGTCCACATGACAGTCACTGTCCCTGGCAAGGAACGGGGATGGATTTTATTCTGTTATCATTGCCTTGACTTACACTGTTTGAATTGTCATCAAATGATTGTTAACCTTTCCCTCTCTTCACTCCTTTTAACCTTTAAATAATCAAACCTTTAAACAATTAGCTACATTGACTGTTTTAAAAAGAAGAATCTGTATCATCCACTCCCCAAATTCAGGATCAATAAGAAAGAAAAGTGGTTCTTAGAGATTACACCCTGTGTCTCTGACAGTCTTCAAATCACTTATTTTCCATTTAGCTTCACTGCTGTTTTCAATGTGAAGTAACTGAAACTTCACCTCTGGAAAGCTGGGAATCCAAGATCTCACCATGTGCTCATTCAAATACAAGAAAGGGGGCCAGCACTGTGGCATAGCGAGTAAAGCCGCCACCTGCAGTGCAGGCATCTCATATGGGCAAGGATTCGAGTCTGTTCTAGCTCTGCTATGGCCTGGGAAAGAAGTAGAAGATGGTTTAAGTCCTTGGGCCCCTGCACCCACGTGGGAGACCCAGAAGCAGCTCCTGGCTCCTGGCTTCGGATCGGGACAGCCCTGGCTGTTGCAGTCAACTAGGGAGTGAACGAGCAGATGGAAGACCTCTCTCTCTCTCTCTCTCTCTCTCTCTCTCTCTGCCTTGGCCTCTGCCTCTCCTCTCTCTGTAACTCTGCCTTTCAAATAAATAAATAAATCTTTTAAAAAATCAATAAATCAATCAAGACAAGAAAGAACATTTAGTCAGGCTGGCTAATGTACAGGTATAGACTTCACATTTTGTGAAGACCACTGTGTGCTTGCCTGAGCCTGCAAGGCTTCTCCACGGTATCTCATTTGAGGCTGAAGAGTCCAGGAGCAAAAACCCTGTCAGGGTCACTTTGAAGGAAAAAGAGGTGGCACTCAAAGAGGTTTATATATGACCAGGGTCAAAAGACTAGCAAGGAAGGAGACTAGGGCTTGGTCTACTTATCCCACCATTAGGTAATACACAACGGACTGGGCGATGTCACAGTTGGTTGTCATTTCTAGAAGGGAAATTCTGCACTGCTTTGCTATAATAGATGCATAAGATATTTTGATCCAAGCCAATTTGTCTTAAGGCAAAATGAAACCCATCCAAAGAGGTAACTCTTCATCTTGCAAGTGATAACAACTTCCCCAAAGTCCCAGAGCAATTTCAGGTCAGCACAATTATGGATCACAAAATGGTTGACCAAGCTACAGGTCCATTCTATGAAGTTGAAGATTGTACCATGTGTAAAGAAACACCTTGTATTTCCTCATGGCCACAATTACTTAGTCACTGATAATGTAATAAACACTTCAGGAAAAAATTCACAGAAGCAGGAAGTCAAGCCCACCCTTTGTCTTTGGAACGTTAACAATAGCTGTATTCCTGGAGAGCAGGAGGTAAAGTCCACTGCT
Organism: Sylvilagus floridanus; assembly: GCA_949820135.1. Taxonomy (NCBI): domain Eukaryota; kingdom Metazoa; phylum Chordata; class Mammalia; order Lagomorpha; family Leporidae; genus Sylvilagus; species Sylvilagus floridanus. The sequence continues at coordinate 72,749,636 of OX463230.1, forward strand.
CATGGTGTTTTCTTGCAAATGTGGGAGACCCTAACATTTGGAAGATGGTAGGCAGGCAGTTCTTTACAGAGACATTGCTGGCCACATGGCTGTTTCCCTTTGGAAGAACTACCTCATTTCAAATATGGTTTCAACCTACCAGCGCCACAGCACTAAATGAATGACCTAATGTCATATATTTCTCAGTTGCTTTATTCACAAAATTGAAATAATAATGGTGAATGCATCATAGGGTTGTCGTGCCTGGCATACTGTAGGTGCTAAATAATTGTCAGTTACTATGCCCATTCTTCTGAGTCATTCACTTCTTTGACAGTCCAGCAAAAAAAATTGAGAAAAATGATAATAATCAACAGTATACATATTTCATATAGATAAAATATCTAACATTATCCTTTATACCTTAAAAGACTGCTATGGTTTGAGTGTCCCCTCCAAAACTCACATTGAAATGTAATTGTCACTATAACAGTGTTGAGAAGTGAGGTCTTCAAGAGATGATGAGGTTATATGGAGGGCTCTGCACTCACAAGTGGACTGAGACATTTATCATGGGAGTGGGTCCCTGATGAAAAGGATGAGTTGGGCCCAATTGGCTCTCTGTCTCAGGCATGCTTGAGCACACGTGCTGGCTGTTCCACATGCAAGCATGAAGGCCCTAGGCATATTCTTGAATGTCCCAACTTCCTGAATCATGAGCCAAACAAACATCTATGGTTTATAAATTACCCAGTCTGTAGCATCAGCAAATGGACTAAGACAGGGACTTTCCCCATTATTGTGAACCTCACAGAAAAGGGTAACTATTTGGCTGAGTACCAGATTCTGCTTCTTACCCAAATGGCATTTTCTTCCTGTGACTCCTTGATTTTATCCTGCCTCTGGCAAGTGCTTTTGAAGTTCATTCAAAATGGATGCTCTGGCTTGGTTCTGTAGATAGACTACAATTAGTGAGAGGAGGAGCGTGGCTGGGGTTAAATTCCAGTTAATAAGGGGTCACAATAAAGCCTGAGAAGTGTGAGGTTGGAAACTCACAGCGTGATGGGCTTGTACGTCAGGGACCTGTAGGTGGAGGCAGGAAAGGTTTCCCCAAGGAAGCACAGTTGAGCTGAAAACTGCAAAGAAGTCTGAATTAGCTACACGTGAGAAAGTGCCCCAGTGCATGGAAGACTGTGGTTCAAGACTCGGGGCTGAAGCATTCCGGGTATCTGAAGCAAGATGAGGTAGAAAGACAGATGGCCACCAGTCTGCCCCAGGCAAGGAGACCACACAAGTCAAAAGGTGATGCTTGATCCTTTACAGTAATGGTGAATCAGGGAAGGGTTGCAAATATCGGTGCGAAATGATCTAAGCTGGGATTAGAAAAGAATTCTGGCTGCTCCGTGAGGCAGGAGGGACTATGAAATCCCTGGTAGGAGGCTGTGGCCATCACCTAGGCATTAATGCCATATCGCTTAATTCCACCTCAGACTTGTGTAGTTTGCAAACCAAAGAAGTGAATCTATTTGAGAGATACAGAAACAGTTGGCTTAAAACTAAAGCTACCCTCCCTCCTCCCCAAACCAGGATAGACAAAAACAGTAATCTACAGTAGCAACACCCAGAGAATATTTAATTTAGTTTGGAGAAAGAAGAGAACTGATATCTGAAGTGGAGCTTGCCCTTGGGAGTTGTCTGTGGCTCTCAATGATCCACTCATCTACTTGACCCAATACCTCCCAAACAGCAGGGCTGCTTGCTCTCCTGTCACCCTAATTAAGCTTATCATGGCAGGGCCCTAAAACAGCTAAGAATAGCTCAACACCAGTCCCTCTAACCAAACAATCAATAAACAAAGATTAGGAGGTCAAGTGCAACTTCATGACTAGCACGAGCACCAAGGGCATTGACACAACTGCCTAAGCCACCAGACAGGACAGCACAGGGCTGCTCCTTAGTTGGCCTGCTGGGATGAACTGTGACTCATCCATTTACTGCACAGCAAAGGTAACTCGAGACGCCAAGATTGATAGCTAGCTCCTGGGACACCCATCTTACTGGAAGGGAGGGCACTGAGCTTCAACTAGAAATCTTCTCTACCTGGCACTGATCCAGACTCTACGAAGCACACCTGTCTGGAGGTCATGCCATGGGATATAAGACTGGGTGAGTGCATGCACTGGTATTTTAAAGAACTTGCGCCTCCCAGGGCTTGGTGGTTCAAATTCTTCTCACTATCATCTCACAGACTAGCTTACGTCTGCTCTGGGTACTTATACAGGGATATGTTAGCCCCATAACCAGACTTCCTTTCTTGTCAGAAGAGCAAAGTCAGCAATAACCTAACAGCAAAAACCTATTAATGCTGTTTATATTCTGAAAGCCGTGTGCCATTCAAATAATACAAAGGAACTTCAAAAAATACCATAGGAAATGGAATTAAAAGTTTATTTTGATTCAAGACATTTTTGAAACCCACTTTAGTTTTTTTCTTAATATGCATTTTCATGAATTTTTAAAAGACCCCTCATATAAATGGATTTCAAGAAAAAATTCCATCAAAATAGTGAGTTATTAATAACCTTTTCCACAGGTGGCTTGAAGTACCTTCACACACATTGTCTCTACTCCTGTGGTCACAACCTATGTGCACTTACGCATCACCTGGGGAGTTCTAAAATACTGAGCCTTCCCCCAAAGACTCTGACTTAATTGATCTGGGCAGGGAGCGGGAGACAAGTGTGGGTATTTTAAAGCTTCCTAGGGAATTCCAAAGCACAGTCAGGGTGGAGAACCTCAGCTTTCATTATCATGACTACCTGCAACACATAGTTGAAGAAAATGTGGCCCAGAGAGAACAAACAACTTCGAAAGTGCAAGATAAAGCACTTCAACCTTCAGCCTGTCTGGCCACCAACCCCTGATCTCAAGTTGCTTTACACATTGTTCAGTGAATCCGTGGGTAAAGGGCAAACAGGAAGAGCACCCAGAGGGAAAAAAGGGAGCCCAGGACGTCAGCACCCCACAGGGAACTTTGAGAGCAAGCAGTTCCTTGCCATCCTGAGCCATCTGTGTAGCATGGAGATGGCCTGCTGGTGAGGGTTCCCAAAGAAGAGTTGCCCAGGGGGCAAACAACTGGTCTCCATGGTTGTGCCAGCCCCTGGCCTCTGTCCATGCGCAGGGTTTGGCACAGAGGACTCACTTGGCAAGAAAAGTTGAACAGAGCACAGCCAGGCTGGAGCAGGCTGTCTCATGCAAGTCTGTTACCCTTTGCATCGTTAGATTGCTGCAGGGAGGTGAATGGCCTTCCCCAGTTGCTGCCTTCTCACCCTGGGCTGTGTCATCTCAGGGATGGCACCGGGTTGTCTGAGCTACCTCCGAGCTGCCTTTCTGCACTGGTGGGATTAACTCAAGCAGCTCACATTGTGCGATGGACTTGGATGGGAAGGAAGCATCCTAGGATGCCTATTTCCTCAACCGTGAGCACCCTGAGCCACACAAATGCAGCAGTACTATTCTGCCTCCCTGCTAGGAACCCACCAACTCAGGACCCTTGGCTGTCAGCGTCCTAGAATGAATATGGACCCAACCTTAGCAGCTGAACTCCTTTGAAGTCTCCCGCTTCATACACAAAGGTGAAACCCCCAGGGTGTTTCTGGTATCATCACTGAAGAGGCCATGAACGATCAAGCTCTAAGGGATAGGGGGGTGGGGGAGAAGTTTCTGAAACCTGAGGTCAGAGCTATCTGGTTCTCTCTGTACCCTGGATTTATATCCTAATCTTCTACTCGTCATGAAGGCTTGGATGGCCACCTTCATTGATTTATTCACGAAACAGTTGCTAGGGATTAGTGTTTCTTAGAAGAATCAGACCTGTTCTTGACCTTGAGTAGCTCAGTTTAGCAGGAAAAGAAGTCCCTAAAGGGCAAGCTAATGACTGTGCAAACATGGGAGGGACACTGAACTCAGTCAGGAGATGGAAGGTAGCCTTCCTGGAGAGGAAATTCCAGGCACCTACAAAATGTCTAGAAAGGGCCAGCCAGGTGAAGAGCAAGAGAAATGGTTTTATAAATGAAGGGGCCAGGAAAGAGGCAGAGATTTTGTTCTTCGTTTCAGTACTGGGGTGTTTCTTGAAAAAAGTCACCCTGGTTCAGGTCCAGAAGCTTCCTTCTCCAGGTTTCAGAGATTTGGACTTCCTTCTCTACGTGCAGGCCAAAAGGGCTGAATCCAAGTCCAACTAAATTCCTGACTCATATTTTTTTTCCAACAGTAACACACAGTGCTGAAATCCTGCCAGCCACACCAAAATGCTTTTCCCAAGAAGGTACCGGGCAGGTAGAAGCAGCTGCACAGTGTGGTGTTTTGGACCAACAATGTACAAAGCACTGTGTTTTATCATATTAAGTGTTATAACAAGGCAAACAACAGGTCCTTATAGAGAGGCCTCACTATATTCCAGTCTTCCTTACTGCAGGTCTTTGAGCCTTTCAAATTTTATGTATAAAGTCCACTTCAATGATGAGAATCAGCAGGATGACACACAGGAACACGTAGGGTCTGGTCCACAAGGGGTATCAACAAATGGTAGCTGAGCTTGACGGTTCTCTTGAGAACTGGTAATCAAGTCTAAAGACAGCAACGTCAGGGCTAAGCGCCCAAGTGGTCTAGTTAATGAGTGTGAACTTCCCTTCCCCTTTCCAGAAATGGCTGTGATAAATACTGGGGTGAGACAGTGGGCTGAGTCAACACAAAGCCATAAACCCATTACCACTACTCAAAGAAGAGCTCCCATCTCATGCCAGACTGACAGCACTCAGTGATACAGTTATTTCCAAAATGTGACATGAATTTGGAATCCAGGTGACAACATCTCCTCGTTGGCACATTCAGTGAAATACAGGAACTCCCGGAGTAAGGGGACCTCAGACCTATCAGCATGGACCGCACTGCAACTTCTTCACTTTACCTGAAATTTTCTGGGCTTTTGGAAAGCCCTTGTTTCCTATTCATCTTTAAATGTGTGTATGTAACTGTGGGATTCTGGTTTCTAGTCACATAATACTTAAATTCAACATATCCTGTACCCCTGACTCCTTAACTGTATCACCCTCAAGGACCAATTTTTAAGAAGCTGTGCAGCATTCCTGGACAAGGGTTTTAAGGATTGTTATCTTCGGACCATCAGAAAGTATTTTTTTAACTTTTATTTAATGAATATAAATTTCCAAAGTATAGCTTATGGATTACAATGGCTTCCCCCCCCCATCACTTCCCTCCCACCCGCATCCCTCCCCTCTCCAGCTCCCTCTCCCCTTCCATTCACATCAAGATTCATTTTCAATTCTCTTTATATACAGAAGATCAGTTTAGTATATATTAAGTAAAGATTTCAACAGTTTGCACCCACATAGAAACACAAAGTGTAAAGTACTGTTTGAGTACTAGTTACAGCATTAAATCACAATGTACAGCACATTAAGGATCCTACATGAGGAGTAAGTGCACAGTGACTCCTGTTGTTGACTTAACAATTTGACACTCTTGTTTATGACATCAGTAATCACGGTAGGCTCTTGTCATTAGTTGCCAAGGCTATGGAAGCCTTTTGAGTTCACCGACTCTGATCATATTTAGACAAGGTCATAGTCAAAGTGGAAGTTCTCTCCTCCCTTCAGAGAAAGGTACCTCCTTCTTTGATGACCTGTTCTTTCCACTGGGATCTCACTCACAAAGATCTTTCATTTAGGTCATTTTTTTTTTGCCAGAGTGTCTTGGCTTTCCACGCCTGAAATACTCTCATGGGCTTTTCAGCCAGATCCGAATGCCTTACGGGCTGATTCTGAGGCCAGAGTGCTGTTTAGGACATCCACCATTCTATGAGTCTGCTGTGTATCCTGCTTCCCATGTTGGATCATTCTCTCCCTCATCAGAAAGTATTGAATCCTAGGATTGTAAATTAGTGCATAAAGTGCTCATTGAGATCTCAAAGGGAAATTGTCAGCATCTGGGTCACGGAAGGAACTCCGCTTGCTTCAGAAGAGTCCCATTGGGTTGGAGAGCCTGAATCATAATTAGGGCCAGAGTCTTCTTAGGTGCCTCCTGGCTTCATCTCTGCATTTCTGTGGGCGAGTGATGGAGTATTAGGACACTAGTTTCCTATGTCTACTATAACCATGAAATGGGTGGCTTACAACAAAAGGGATTTAATGTGTCACTGTTCCAGAGGCCAAGGTCCGTAGGGACATGTTCCCTCTGATGGTTCTGGGGGGAAACCATCTCTGCTGCTGCTCTCCACCTTCCAGTGGCTACCAACATTCTTTAGATGTGTCCCTCTAGTCTCTGCGTCCATCTTCACATGACCCTTTCCCTGCATGACTGTCTGGAATTCTCTCTTAGAAGGATACCAGTCATTGACTCGGGGCACATCCTCAAGTATCATGATCTCAACTTACCACATCTGCAAAGACCACCATTCCAAGTAATGCCACATTCACACGCGTCTAGAATTAGGACTTTGATGTGTCTTTTGGAGGTACACAATTAAACCCATAACAATCCTATTCCTAACTCTCCCTCAATGCTGTTTCTAGTGTAGTGAGATTCTCTCTTCCTTGACCCCTTGGCTATCTCTGATAGACAAAGGGAAAGGCTAGCTATCTGAGATATTACCACAGACGCATAAGGAAAGGAGCTTTCTGGAAACAAATTTTGTGGGAGATGCCCTTCACAGAGACAACTTGCACTGTTCGCCTGATGCACCTGTTCCCTGCCGGCTCAGCAGGCATCCCTCTTCAAGCCCCCAAGTTCCCTGAAAGTGACTCACTTGTGCATCCTTTCCTGAATCTCGCCACATCCCAACATATTTCTCCTCAAGTTCTTCAGTTGGTTGCATTCTGACGTTTTTCTGTTCATTTTATACCACTGCACACAGAGGAGGAAGGCTTGGGCCTGGATCCATGAGCAAGAATGAAGGAGGTAGGTCTCCCAGCTTCATTTCTGTCTGCTCTACATCCGAGACAGCCATAGTTAATTCTGTATGATCACAACTCTGCATTCTCCATGACCACATCTTTTTCCTTGCCCGTTCTGGAACAAGACACGGACTGATGCTAACAAGTATCTGTTTCTTTCTGCCTGTGCTGAAAGAGAACTCTCAGTGGTTGTCATAGCTGTGCTCTTTACCTCTGGAATAGAACAGCACTATATTATATCAAAAATAGTTTTGATCTAATATTATGCTATATATAATTATTTATATTGTACTCATATTTTAGGCAATTCTTTGAGCTGAGTTGTAGATTTGTCAGTTCATTGCCTTACAATGCTTTTATAAGTTAACCCTTAAGTCCATTTTATCATCTTCATTTAATTTCTTTTTTTTAAGATTTATTTATTTATTTATTTGAAAGGCAGAGTTACAGAGAGGCAGAAGCAGAGAGAGAGGTCTTCCATCCACTGGTTCATCACCCCAAGTGGCCAGAACGGCTGTAACTGGGCCAATCCAAAGCCAGGAACCAGGGGCTTCCTCTGGGTCTCCCATGCAGGTGGAGGGGCCCAAGGGCTTGGGCCATCTTCTACTGCTTTCCCAGGCCATAGCAGAGAGCTGAATTGGAAGCAGAGCAGACGAAACTCAAACTGACACCCATATGGGATGCCAGCACTGCGGGCGGCGGCTTTACCCGCTATGCCACACTGCCGGCCCCATCTTCATTTACTTTTAAATACATATTTTTAAAATCTCAACAAGTTAGAAAAAAAACATGAGGGTATTTCAAAAAAGTCATTGAAAGTGCAATTAAAAGATGTTTATTTTAGTACTTGAAAATTTCCAAATTCAAACCTGGAAGGGGTCTTCAGAAAGCTCATGAAAGTGTGTATTATGAAAAACCTATGCACGCATTTCAATTTTTGTTTGAACCGGAATAATCTTAACTCTTAATCCCACTAACTTTTGAAGAATTTTCTCACGTAAACGCCTGTCACCTGCCCTATCACGGTGTTGAGAAAGAATGTGGAAGACATGGAAGCCACAGAACTACTTGAAAAGACAGCTTGAACGCAGATCACTTCTGTTCCACTTCCACTGGTGCCATCTGAGGCGAGGCCTTATCAGCTCAGACCAGATCCGTGCTGATAACTCTGCACTCCATCCCCAGCCACCAGCGACTTCCCACGGCAGTCTGAGCTGTTCAATTGCCTCGGTCATCACAGGGCACACCCACTCAAGGTTTCACGGTGGTTCCTCACGCACGGCAAGATAACTCCATACTCCTCCACCACACACTCAAAGTGTGTACTGTCAGCCTCCTCCTGACTTTCCCAGGACTCCATGACTGTCAAATGGGTTTACTCCTTGTCTCGCTGCGCAGTGGTCATACTGACAATCTATGTCCAAGCACATTTTTATGTTGTTTTATAGTTTTGTCTTCCATGCTGTATACCTATCCTCAGACAATCTTCCCTGAGTAGGTAAAGAATGAGGGAATATAGATGTTTCCTGGGTGCCTACTATGTGCCTTCCAAACGGGCCCACTATGTGCCTCCTATATGGCCATCAGTGAGTTTTCTGATCCACACTTTCAAATGCGGGAACTGAGACTCAGAGAGGGTTAATGACTTCTGTAGGACAATTGAATGCCAGATACGGTGCCAAAGAGGGGAAAAAAAATTGTTGTGAAATGGAGCCTGTTAGAACAGGCTTCACAGATGTGTGGGCCCCAAGCCAGACCTTAGGCTGGTGGGCAGGAGGAGAGCGCGCTGCGTGTGTGAGCAGCAAAGCAAGGATTTCAGGTGCGACGTGACAATGTGACCATTTAGGGCTTCCCGAGATTGTACCTGACTTCCTTGAAGAAAGCAGTATCAAAGTTAACTGCCTGGTTTTGAGCACGCAAATACTGAAATGTGTCAAGGTTCAGGGGTAAGTGAACTTTATGCCCGCGCGTTAAGAACATAATAAACGCTGACAAAGAAGCACAGGCTTTCAATTTTAACCGCAGGTCAGAAGAGGACTCAACGCAAGGTAGCTGACACCGGGCGGACACACTCCCCAGATGCTTTCGTGTAGACGGATCAAAATGAGCGAGCCAATGAGGGTTCACAGATGGTAACAAATGCACCGCTCTCTGCCTGGGAACTCCCTGTACTTTCTGCGTTATTTTGCTGTGAACTGAAGCTGCTTTATAAAATGAAACATATTTTTTAGAATAAAAGACTATTTTTAAATAAACGAACTCAGGTCCCCAAGCCGTCCACTGTGCATGTGGGGAAAGGAGTGTCTCTTGGTGCGGTGCAGACGCCCCGCTCAGACGATGGGCGTCATTCACTTTGCTCACTGAAAACCTCAACAAACAGGATGTGGAGTATGAAAAAAGGAGGAAGAATAAAATAAAGAGAAGGAACTGAAGGATTCTTTAATAGCCTGCATATTAAAAAAAATAACAAGCCGGTTTATGTACAGGTTACAAAGGCACAGTGATAAAGTGTCCAGGAAGAGCTTCACAGAACATTCAGTGTCTGATGAGCTTGGGAAGTTACTCCCCTCTTCAATTTTTTGTTATGTCTTCTCTCAAACAGCGAAAATAATGCCTGCCTAATATGGTTATGGTAAAGATCAAATGACTTAAAAGAGAGAAAATGCTTAGACTGAGCACCTACTTTAATTCACGAAAAATATTTACTGGGTGCCTCCATTGAGCTCGATACAAGTAGACGATGGTGGTGAGCCAAGCAGATGTGATGCCTGCTGGCTCGTTAGGTTTACAATCCAGGGAGGAGACAGAGACCAAACAAAGAAACGTAAAAATAATTCATTACAAGTGCTGGAGAGTTCTATGAAGTCTGAGCGCAGGGCCTCGGAGTAAATGATCAATACATAGCAGTTGTTTAACGACAGATATTACTTTTGCAACTATGGCGAATTAGCTTCCATTAGACAAACACTTCATAGAGAATAACTGGGGGAAGATACATAATATTTTTAAAAAATAAAACTGTTCGAAGGAATAAGAGGGCTCCCATAGCAGCAAGGCATTGGTAGACAGGATTTCAAGAGAAGGTAAATACAAAGAGTTTAGACCAACATGCAGCTCCACTTTCTCCTGGAGGCATTTGTTTCAGCAATTTCATGGGACAAAACTGAGTTCATGAACCAGACAGGAGGACGGACACTGACAAACACCCTGTGCTTTCGTTTACGACCCCTGACAGATGGCACTCTGAGCATAAAGGCAAACTGGGTTCACACTCTTGGCGAAAACTAAAATCTGCTCAAACCCTGCTGGATTATGACGATTTACCTAGCCTACCTGCATTATCGTCTCTGAAAAAAAAGATAACATCATCCAGACCATTAAATAACTGTAATTTTTCAAAGCATGGAGTCCAGTATTCAATTATCCAATTTTTAAAAAGCTAGCATATCAGAAGACAAACCAATGACCAACTATTGTTTGAAGACAATACAAATAGATCCACAACTGATATAAATTCTCTAGACATCAGTTATCAGACACAGATGTCTTTTAAAGATTGAGCTAAATGTACTCATAAAAATTAAAGATGAGTTAGAGATTTTCAACAGAAAATGAAAATTTATTTTTGAAAGTATAAGAAGGAAATTATAGAAGTTAAATATATAATAAATAAAATTCAATAAATGAATTAAAAGCAGATTGAACATAGCTGAAGAAAGAAATTATGAATTAGAATGTAGGTCAATAAAGAACACTCATACTTAACCAAAGAGAGGGAAAGGGATGCAAATAAAGAAAAAAGGGAAGAGATATTTGTCATAATGTATGTCATTACAATGGTTTTACATAGAAAATGATAGATAGATGATGATGAGATATAGAGACAGAAAAAGAAGAAAGAAAGAATAGGTGGAAGCAAAATTTGAAGAGCCTTTTCCAAAACTGATGAAAGAGATCAAGCCACAGACACAAGAGACTTTAAAAATCCAATAATGGGCAAATATAAGTAAACCTCAGCAAAGTGCACCATTAAAAAAATTGAAAAATCAAAAGATAAAATTAACTAGAAGAAAAAAAAGGATTAAAAGAATAATAAAGCTGACAGAAATTAAGGACACCATGACAACAGTATACTATCCTAAGGTGCAAGATACTCTTGCCTACCTAGTATTAAAAACGTACTTCACATGAAGATGCCACCTGCGGTGTGCATGTTCCACACTGAAGTGCTGGGTTTGAGTCCTGGCTCCACTCCTGATCCCAGCTCCCTACATGCACAACCTGGCAGGCAGCAAGTGATGGATTGAGTTCCTGGTTCCTGGCTTTGGCCTGACCAAGCCCCAGCTACTGCAGGCATTTGGGAAGTGAATAAACCAATGGGAGATTCTCCCTTCCCTGCGTCCTCCCTCCCTGCCTATAAATACATAAAATAAATTTAAACATTTTAAATATTGAAGTTTAAGTTTACTGATTTTTATCTTTGTATCATAAAAATACAGAAAACATCAAAAAAGTATTGATGAAGACACTGTTTTAAGATACTCTTATAACTGTCATAGACAGAACTTTTCTAGCCACTCAGAAACCTTTCCTGTGTGCTATCATGATATGCTGCCTGCCCTAAAAGTCACCTTTACCCTTTTAATGTATTTTTTTTGTAATCTCTTTCTCATGCTTATAGGTCTTTTGTATAGATATACAGCCCTACACACTTTAGTTTGGCTCATAAAAAAATATTTGATCTGTTAGTCTCTTAATCTACTGGAGCTCCCTCAATTCTTCTCTTCCTGTTAGACTTTACCTGTTAAATATCATGGGATAACTAATCTATAGAATTTCCAAAACCCTAGAATTTGTTGATCTCATAATAATGGAATAGTTCAAAAAGTTCACTCTTGGTTGTTTCAAAATCCAGCTAGATCCAGAGCCTTGAACACTGTATTTTCTGGAAGAATCTGTCACTCATGTGCATTGAAGGAGATACACAAGAGAGTTCAATACGCTGAAGAAAGTAATGCTAAACAACAACAACAAAAATGTTAGCAAAGAATGATCAGTAAAGGAAAGATAAATATGTAGGTAAATGTAAATAAATATTGACTTTTAAACCAATACTAATAGTGTCTTATGGGGTTTTAGATATATGCAGAATCAAAACACATGAATATGATAGCATAAAGAAGATAAAGTCTACGTGTGCAAATGTCCTTTCATTGTACAGGGATCAGTAAAACAAACTCACTCATTTTTATTATATTTTAATAAATCCAGGACTGATGTTGAATCCCTACAGTAGCCTCTGGAAGGCTATATGCATTACATAAATGCCAAGATGTGAAGGAAGGTAACAAAACATATTTGATTAACCCAAAAGAAGATAAGAAAATAAACATAGAATAGATGGCCCAAAACAGGGAAAATTTTGTAAAAACTCTAGTTTCAACACTTATTTTGAATGTGAAAGCTTTTTTAACTTTAGTTTTCAGATTGTACTAAAACATAACAAGACTCAGTAAAACATGCCCACAATAGAAGCATCTTAAATACAAGGACACAGAAATAATAAGTAAAAGAACAAAGAAACAGCATAGAAACCATAACCAAAAGAAAGCTGCCATAGGTGCTCTACTGTGGAAGTACATTGTGTTTTCATGTGAATTTTAGCATCATTTTTTCTAGCTCTGAGAAGGATGTCATTAGTATTTTGATTAGAATTGCACTGACTCTGTAAATTGCTTCTGGTAGTAAGGACATTTTTATGATATTGATACTTAAAATCCACAAATGTGGAAAATTTTTCCATTTTTTGTGTCTTCTATTTGTTTAATGTTTTGTAATTTTCATTGCAGAGATCTTTCCCTTCCTTGGCTAAATTTATTCCAAGGTATTTAATTTTTTTGTATCTATTATGAATGGGAATGATCTTAAAAATTCTTTCTCAGCCATAGCATTGTCTGTGTATACAAAGGCTGTTGATTTTTGTGTGTTGATTTGATAACCTGCCACTTTACCAAACTCTTCTATGGTTCCAACAGTCTCTTAGTGGAGTCTTTTAGTTCCCTTATATATATAATCATGTCATTCACAAACCAGGATAATGTTACTTCCTCCTTTCCAGTTTCTATCCCTTTGATTTTTATGCCTTGCCTAATGACTCTGGTTAAAACTTCCACAATTACACTGAATAGCAGCGGTGAGAGTGGGCATCCTTGTCTGGTTCCAATCCTACTGGAAACGCTTCCCACTTTTTCCCATTCAATATGATGCTGGCTGTGGGTTTGCCTTATACTCCTTGATTGTGTTAAGGAATGCTCCTTCTATACCCAATTTTCTTAAGATTTTTATTATGAAAAGATGTTGTATTTTACCAAATGCTTTCTCTGCATCTATTGAGATAATCCGAATAGCTAAAGTAATCTAAAACAACAAAAACACAGCCAGAGCAGGTATCACAACATCAGATTTCAATAAACAGCCTAGTACTGACACAAAAACAGATATGGAGACCAATGGAATAGAATACAAAACCAAAAATTAATCCACATACCAAAATCAACTAATCTTTGACAAAGGAGCTAAAATCAATCCTTGGAGAAAAGACAGTCTCTTCAATAAATGGTGCTGAGAAAATTGGATCTCCACATACAGAAGTATGAAACAAGACCCCTACCTTACAAAACCTTATACAAAAATCAACTCATAATGGACTGGGGCAGGGGGCAGTGCTGTGGTCCAGTGAGTTAAAGCCCCAGCCTGATGTGCTGGTATCCCATATGGTCACCGATTTGAGTCCTGACTGCTCCATTTCCAATCCAGCTTCCTGCTTATGTGCCCAGGAAAGCAGTGAAAGATATCCCAAGTCCTTGGGGCCCTGCACCCATGTGAGAAACCCAGAAGAAGCTCTTGGCTCCAGATTGGCTCAGCTCCAGCTGTTGTGGCCATTTGGAGAGTGAAACAGCAGATGAAAGACCTTTCTCTCTCTCTCTGTCTCTATCTCTCTCTGTAACTCTGTCTTTCAAATAAATAAAATAAATGTTTAAAATATGGATCAAGGATAAAAATCTATGACCTGATATCATCAAGTTACTAGAGGAGAACATTGGGAAATATCTGAAAGACATTGGAATAGACAAAGGCTTCTTGGACAGGACCTCAGAAGCACAGGCAATAAAAGCAAAAATAAACAAATGGGATTACATTATGCAAAGAGGCTTCTGCCCTGCAAAGTAAACACAAGAAAGTGAAGAGACAACTGAGAGAATGGGAGAAAATATTTGAAAGCTATGCAACAGACAAAGGATTAATATCCAGAATCTATAAAGAGCTCAAGAAACTCAATAGCACAAACAAAAAATGCAGTTAAGAAATGGGCAAAGGACTTGAATAGGCATTTTTCAAAGGAGAAAATTCAAATGGCCTACAGACACATAAAAAAATGCTCAGGATCAATAGCCATCAGGGAATTGCTAATACAAACCACAATGAGTTTCACCTCACTCCAGTTAGAATGGCCATCACATATAAACCAAAACCAATAAATTCTGGTAAGTTGGGGAAACATACCCTAATACACTGTTGGTGGGAATGTAAACTAGTCTTGCCATTGTGGAAGACAATATGGTGTTTTCCTCAGGAATCTGTAAAGATATCTACCATGTGACCCACCATCCCACTTCTGGGAATTTACTAAATGAAATCAGCATATGAAGCAGCTATCTGTACCCCCATGTTTACTGCAGATCAGTTCACAATAGATAAGATACTGGAATCAACCCAGATGACCATCAATCAATGAGTGGTTAAAAAATGTGGTATATACATTATGAAATGCTATTCAGCCATAAAAAAAGGATGAGATTATGTCTTTTGCAACAAAATGGATGCAACTGGAAACCATTATACTTAGTGAAATAAGCCAGTCCCAAAAAGATAAATGTCATAGGTTTTCCCTGATCTTGCTAACTAATAGAGTATAAAAAATTATAATGTACACGAATGAAATTGACATTTTGAGGTTTGATTATTGTTTATAGACCTTGCCTCTACTATTGAGGAACAGTGTTTTTTTCTTCTTCAAATGTGTTGAATTCTTTACTTAGTAGCGTGATAAGCATATGATTATAAAGTAAATTGAAAGCATGGCATTGTAAAATTAAAAGAATAAAAAGGAAGGAAGAAGGATGGTGGGAGCACGGGCGAGAAGGAGGGTTGGGTGGGAAGTATCTCTATGCTATGCTCCTGTATGCTCCTGTATGCTATGCTCATGTAATACATGAAATATGCTCACTTTATATACATAAAAAATAAAGAAATCAATAAAAATAAGACAATATTTAAAAAGTACTTTGTAAATCTGGAAAGGATGCTTTATAATGGTAACAAAGTCCACTAGGATGATAAAATAGTTTTAATTTATAGTGTTTAATAATGTAGGCTCAGAATATATAAATAAAAGATGATAGAATTAAAGGAAAAATAGGCAAATTCACAATCCCAATGAAAATTTTAAATGAAACTGGTATAACAAACATGCAAAATTGCAATAGTGAGCAAATTCAGACATGGATCTTTATTGCACTGAACTTGCATTAGAGAAAGGGGCAAAGTAATCAAATAAGCAAATGAAAGAACATGAAATTACGAGTTAGCTGTGTATTCTGAAGGAAAGGAAGACAGTTTTCTGATAATGAACATGGTCTGGGCTGAGAGAGCCAAGAAAGACCTTTCAGAGTAATTGACACTTGATCTCGGCCCTGAAAGATGAATAGAGATGCAAGTATGGATCAAAGGGCATGAGACATTGAACATCATGGCAGATGCCAAGATCTTGTGGTAGAAATGAGCATATGAGTTTGAAGAGCTGGAAGGAGGCCCAAGTGAAGGAAGTACATTGCATGAAGGAAAGTAGCTCAAAATCAAATTGGAGAGGTAAGCAAGGTCAGAACATTCAGTATTGTGCAAACCATATTATTAATCTTGCACTTCTCCAAAGAGCAATGGGAAGCCAAAAAACAAAACAGCACTATTGGCTTTATGCTTGGAAAAGATTCTGGATATGACATGAGAATGGATTGTAGAAGGTCAGGGTCAACAGGGGAGGCTACACAACCCGGCATTTTTATCAGTAACTAGAGGTGAGGCTCTGATGGTGGTGACAGTGGAGTCAGAGAGGAGTCAGATTCAAGACATACTTAAGGGATACAATCAGCAATGCTTGGAAAGGAATTCTACACAGTGACAGAGGGGAGGGAGTCACCAAGGATGTCCTTTCAGTTCCTTTCTTAGGCAAATGGACCTAGCAGTGATGCCGTTCTCTAAGATGAGAAACATAGATCATTCATTCAGTTTTTTGACATGCTGAGATTGACAGGGTTTTTCCTTCTTCTTAGAGATTGTTTTATAAGACATACTCTCAAAATTCTTGATTGGTTTTTCTCTTTGTAGTCTTGAGTTGGTTTTATTTGTTTTACTCCGTCAACACCCTCCCCCCCCCCTTTTTTTAACAAAAAAACCAATTACAAACCTTGAATGTAGATACTTATATCGTGTTACCACCTCAAAATATTGTTGCTTGTCTAATTTGAACCTTCCCAGGGAGTAATTCAAATAGAGTGAAGATGGAACATTTGTTGATATCCCCAGGCGTGCTTGCAGGATGCCGGCCACTGACCCCAGTCAGAATCCAAGTGTGTCAGGGAGTTTTCCTGGCTCTGGTTTTCAAAGGCCATTTAAGGTGGCAAGATTGCTTTTCTGGAAGATGCCACACATAGAATGGGTAGCCAAGTTCAGGAAAATTGGCTCTCAGTACACACGGCCAATTCTGAGAAGCTCTAATGAGCTTTTCCCTCGTTGAAAAATCAAATCTGTCAAGGGTATGAATCAGGTGTATGAAAGGACAGCCCAGTGAATTCGTCCAGAGCAATTTCCTGTTACAACTTTAGGATGGGAGATGCCATTCCCTTACTCCAGGGAGCCTGAGATCCTGTTGGCAGGGAATTCTGAAATCCTTTCCATGAAAAAGAACACTGTGAATATGACAGCCTGTGCAGAGTCAATTCATTTCCCAGAATAAAAATGAATGCATATGCATGGCTGTTGCTCTATTTGGGGGAAGAGGATTTTGATCAATAACTTTAAGAGGATGTATCTGGCCCCTTTTGTAACCACATTTCCCCCCTCGTTCTGCCCCATATGCCCTTTAATTCTTTCAGGTTTTTTTCCATATTCTATTTGTATTATTTGAGATAAAATTTTAAAAATTTACATCATAATCAAAGGCTCAATGGTTCCACTAAATAAAGAGTTCATGGGCCAGCACTGTGGCTTATGGATAAAGCCGCTACAGGTAGTGCCGGCATCCCCATATGGGCGCCAGTTCGAGTCCTGGCTGCTCCACTTGCAACCCAGCTCTCTAATATGGCCTGGAAAAGCAGTGGAGGATGGCCCAAGTGCTTGAGCCCCTGCATCCCCATTTGGGAGACCCAGAAGAAGCTCCTGGCTCCTGGCTTTGGATCAGCCTAGCTCTGACCTTTGCGGCCATGTGAGGAATGAACCAACAGATAGAAAACCTCTCTCTCTCCCTCCCCACCCCACCTCTCTGTAAATCTACCTTTCAAATAAATAAATAAATATTTAAAAAATTAAAAAATAAATAAACAGTTCAACAAATAAAAAGTGAAAAGACCATAGTCCAGTAGGAAAATAGGCAAGGGCTATGAAAGGATGTTCAACTTCACTCATTCATATAAAGTAATTTTAAAAGTCACAAAATCATTAAAATTATCATAGTTTATAATTCTTATCAATTTGTTTGATAAAGATTTAAAACAAAGTTTGACAAAACATTGTACCTGCAGCAAAACTGATATACATAGGCATTTCCTTATTTCTTTTTTAAGTTTAGGAGAAACTGAATCTTCATCTATTAAGAAATTTGATCATACTATTTGATTTTATTTGAAAAAAGATTGTCAGATTACATGCACTTTTAATTTATGTGTTGATCTTTCAAACAGTCTGAGTTTTAAAGTTTTGTTTCAAGTTATTATTGAGTCTTCCTAAAGTTTCAATAATTAAAGAACAAGAAAGATCTACCTCTTGACTTAGAACAGAATCCTCAGTTTTGAAATTATTTAAAGAAGATGGAAAGAGAGAAATGATTTTCAATGTATATATGAGCCATTAACTATAATTCCATTGTCAAAGGAAGAAAGGTAAGAGATATTTAGGAACTTATGATTTATGTGGTTTCTTATATTTTTGACTTGTTTGAAAATTATCATCTTAGAAATTCAAAAAAATAACAGTCTGGATAGATTCTGGCCTAGAACTCAATGGGTTAATGAACCATGACTTTGCTTAATACCAGTTCTGCCCAACTCAAAAGTATGTTTAATTTTTTAAGTGAGGAGACACTTCACCCGCAGCCTTGTCAAGGCCCTCTGCAAGGCCAGTGTTTTGGGATCCTGAATTTTTTTAGTCCTCCCTGCCCTTCCGGTTACATATAAGAAAACAAAGGGCCGGTTTGGGGGAGGGAGGTTTCTGCTGAAAGTTGCACAATTTACATCTCAGATTTCATCTTCCCATGGATTTTCTTCAGAGAAAAGCACTAAGAGGCATGAGTGAGTCACTGATTCGGCACGTTACACAGAGAAGTTCTCAGCTGATAACACTGGGACGAATCACCCTGCATGCGATTCCTCTCCCTGGACTCTGGCCTTTGGATGATATAGTGTCCATTTTCTGTTACTACAACAAAACATCTGAAGTTGGCCACTTATAAAGAAAAGAGATTTGTTTAGCTCATAGTTTTGGAGGTTGAAACTCCAAGATTGAGTGTCTAATCCCCTTGGCATCTGCTGAAGTCCCCACTGGCTGTGTCACATCATGGTGAATATCATCATGGTGGGAGTGCATAAGAGAGGGAGAGATCACTTGGCAAGAAGCAAAAACATAAAAAAAAAAAAAGAAAAAAAAAAGAGAGAGAGAGAGAGATGAGGGTGGTCCCTTGAGCACTATCTTTATCCTTTCTGAGGACACGCCCTCAATAACCTAATATCCATACTCTATGTCCCAATACCTCTTAACATCACCCCACTGGGCGCCAAGCTTCCAACACATTAACCTTTGGAGAGCACTTAAACCACACCAAACCATAGCACATGTGCTTGGGCCATTTTTATCCCCACTTTGGCTTCCTGCAGACTCTATCATTAGGAGGAAGCCATCAGGGTCTCAGACAACTGAAGGGTGAGATTAAGCGAAATGAGAGGAAGGACAAATCTCAGATGGTGTCTGAACTTGCTCCTTGCTTTGGTTCCTTCCTACAAACTGAATACTGAATATGAAGAGCTTGTGCTCATGCACAAGGGTTTGGTTTTTGCTTTCCTTTTGCAGGTTTTTTCTATGTGTCCTTTCCTCTCAGAAAACACTTGCTTATTTTCCATGAGGTCCCAAGTCACACACTGAGAAGCCCAAGTCTACCTTTAATAATTAACTATGTTGTTGCTTGTTCTTGAGTTTGATGGATAAAACAAGTGACCTACAGTTTGCAGTTAATAGAACCCCATCTCCACTCCAAACCTAACTCATTAACTAATGATTTCTTCTTGTGCCTGGCATACCAACAAATATACCAGAGGCCTTAATTTAAATCTGGAATTAAACCAGTGATTTCATTTTCAATACTCCAGTTCACTCTGATGCATTCATTTGGTAAAATAATTTTAAACTTTTTTGTGGGTAAGAATGAAGAAGCCCTCTATGTTTTTATTTATTTGTAAATGTTTTTATTTGTTAGGCAGAGAGATTGGGAGAAAGAGACAGAGAGACAAAGAGATAGACAGAGACAGAGATAGTGACAGAGAGAAAAACCTCCAACCTGCTGGTTCACTCCTCAGATGCCCACAGTGGCTGGGGCTGACCAGGGACGAAGGAGGGAGGCTAATACTCATTCTAGATCTTCCACATGAGCAGGAAGGAACACAGTTACTTGAATCCTCACCACTGCCACCTCCTGGAGTCTGCATTAACAGAAAACTGGAATCAGGAACTGGGGTTGGAAATCCAACTCAAGGCGTCTCAAGTGGGACACAGGTGTCTTAACTGTTTGGCTGAATGCCCACCCTAAGAAGCTTGTATGGTGTCAGCAAAGAGGCCTTTTCCTAGAAGTCTTTTTAAGAATCATGTCTCAGCCGGTGCCGCGGCTCAATAGGCTAATTCTCCGCCTAGCAGCGTCAGCACACCGGGTTCTAGTCCCGGTCGGGGCACTGGATTCTGTCCCGGTTGCCCCTCTTCCAGTCCAGCTCTCTGCTGTGGCCAGGGAGTGCAGTGGAGGATGGCCCAAGTGCTTGGGCCCTGCACCCCATGGGAGACCAGGAGAAGCACCTGGCTCCTGCCGGCTGCAGCGCACTGGCGGTGGCGGCCATTGGAGGGTGAACCAACAGAGGGAAGACCTTTCTCTCTGTCTCTCTCTCACTGTCCACTCTGCCTGTCAAAAACAAAAAATTAAAAAAAAAATCAGGTCTCAAAGAGAGTTCTTTATTTTGCTGATAACTTCTAGAAGTAAGGACCCACTGTTTTTCCAAGTTCAAAACAGTCTAAGCGAAGCTCAGTTGCACATGTAGACGCTCCTGAACTTATGATGAGCTTATCTTCCAATAAACCCATCATAAGTTGAAGATATTGTAAATGGACAATGCACTTCATACACTAATCTGCTAACCATGCTCACTCATCAGCACGGTGCACTGTAGAGAAACGGTGCTGTCTCCTTGTGATGGCAGGTTGACTGGGACCTGCGGCTGCCGCCAATGCCCAGCATCTCACCACAATACTGTACTACTATTTCTAGTCCTAGGAAAAGTTAGAATTCAAAATTTGAAGTATAGTTCCTATTGAATGTGTGTTACTTTCACACCATGGTGAAGTCTAAAATTGCAAATGGAACCATTAGAATCATTATTAAGTTAAGGATCACCTATACCACAGTAACTGCGAACAGGAAAAGCACATCAGGGATCTTGCTCTGTCCTCTCTTCTTTCTCATCCCTTTGTTTGGTTGCTGCTCTTGGAAACATGTTACGATTGTGAATAGTGTATTTTCAAAATGATGAAGGATGCTAAGACAACAGCTCTGCAAACATTGTACAATTGGCAGATGTAAAAGGTGGCAGAAGGAGAAATTTAGCATGACATATACTCATATTATTTAGAAGCTTACAGTAACACACTGCACATTTTGTTTTGATGTTGTCTGACTCCACTGAGTTTTCCTTTACACAGTCCAAGCATGTGCAGCAAATACTTTTTCATCATTAGACAATGGAAGTGTATTTTTTCCTCCCAATCAGCAGGGTCCTTGGCTGTGTGCTAAGAGTCAGCAAGAACAAGGACATCAGGGGTCTTGTTCTTGTCTCCTCTTATTTTCCATGACCGCCCTTTGTTGTTTGGCTTTAGGTTATTTGATGCCAGGAAACAGCTCTAGACACATCACATTTTCCACCCATAAATCAATGCTAATCCAAAAATGCCTTCTGTATTCTGAGACGTGGACAGGGAAGGTTTCTTGCCTTCACTTACAAAACAAGTCAGTGTTCATATTGGAATCTGCTCTGGACAAATTAACGGACAAAAGAGAATGCATTATCTGTTAAGCATCATGACAGCCTGACTATAAAAACTCACAACTATACAGCAGTCAAAAACAATGAAATCCGGTCATTTGCAATAAGATGGAGGAATCTGGAAAACATCATTCTGGGTGAATTAAGCCAGTCCCAAAGGGACAAATATCATATGTTCTCCCTGATCGGTGACAACTAATTGAGCACCAAAGGGGAAACCTATTGAAGTGAAATGGACACTATGAGAAACAGTAACTTGATCAGCTCTTGTGCTGACTGTTGTTGTACAATGTAATACTTTATCCATTTTAGTAATTTTTTTATTCTAGTACTACTGGTTGAACTCTGTAATTAACAAACAATTATTCTTAGGTGTTTAAATTTTAACTGAAAAGTGATCCCTGTGAAATATAAGAGTGGGAATAAGAGAGGGAGGAGATGTACAATTTGGGACATGCTCAATCGGAACTGCCCCAAATGATGGAGTTAGAAACAGGCCAGGGAATTCCAATACAATCCCATCAAGGTAGCATGTACCAAGGCCATCTCACTAGTCCAAGCGATCAATTTCAGTTCACAATTAATCACACTGATAGGTCTAAGAGTCAAAGGGATCACACAAACAAGACTAGTGCCTGCTCATACTAACTGATAGAATCAAAAATGGAGAGAATGATCCAACATGGGAAGCGAGATACACAGCAGACTCATAGAATGGCAGATGTCCTAAATAGCACTCTGGCCTCAGAATCAGCCCTTAAGGCATTCAGATCTGGCTCAAGAGCCCATGAGAATATTCTAGGCATGGAAAGCCAAGACACTCTGGAAAAAAAAGAAGACCTAAATGAAAGATCTCTGTGAGTGAGATCCCAGTGGAACGAATGGGGCCATCAAAGAAGGAGGTACCTTTCTCTGAAGGGAGGAGAGAACCTCCACTTTGACTATGACCCTGTCGGAATAAGATTGAAGTCAGCGAACCCTAAAGGCTTCCATAGCCTTGGCAACTCATGACTAGAGCCTAGGGAGATTACTGAGGCCATAAACAAGAGTGTCAAATTGTTAAATCAACTTCAGGAGTCACTGTGTACTTACGTCTCATGTGGGATCTGTCCTTAATGTGTTGTCCAATGTGAAGTAATGCTATAACTAGCACTGAAACAGTATTTTACACTTTGTGTTTCTGTGTGGGTGCAAACTGATGAAATCTTTACTTAGTATATACTGAATCAATCTTCTGTGTATAGATAATTAAAAATGAAAAAAAAATCTTGGTGTTAAATTGGAAATTGCCTAGAAAATTAATCAATTTTTTTAAAAAATATATCATGTAGGATCTCTGTCCTTAATGTGCTATACATTGTGAATTAATACTATAACTAGTACTCCAACAGTATTTTTCACTTTGTGTTGCTATGTGAGGGCAAACTGTTGAAATCTTTACTTAATATATAGTAAACTGATCTTCTGTATATAAAGAGAATTGAAAATGAATCTTGATGTGAAGCAAGGAGAGAGGGAGTGGGAAAGGGGAGGGTTGTGGGTGGGGGGGAAGTTATGGGGTGGGGAAGCCATTGTAATCTATAAGCTGTATTTTGGAAATTTATATTCTTTAAATAAAAGCGTTATAAAAAAAAAAAAAACTCACAACGTGCTCAGAGTCAGTAAATGGATATTGCTTTATCTATTATATGTATGATGGTATGGTGAAATACTTCCTAAAAGGCATTTCACACAACAAAGGTCCCTAAGATGCTTAAGAGAAAGGATTCTGAAGTTCAGTACGTTTAGGAAGTGTTTTATATAAGATAGACCTCTTTCAGGCTCACGGTGCATAATAGAATTTTACAGCTCTGCAAACCGCTACTGTTAAAAATGAAATAATTAAACATAATATGTTGCATAACAGCATTTTGAAAATTTACCTGATAACACACCTTTTTAGATTAACATCTATTGATATCTAAAAGCAGCAAGTGAAAAACGAGTGACTTATAAATTATATTTTGGGAACAAGGCAATATTTTTTTAAAAAGATAAACACCCCAGCAGAGATCCACTATTCATGTATAGTGCATTACAAGCCACCATCACACATGCTATGCTCCACTATTCCACCAACTTTTACTTTTTAATGAAATATTAA
Source organism: Sylvilagus floridanus (assembly GCA_949820135.1). Taxonomy (NCBI): domain Eukaryota; kingdom Metazoa; phylum Chordata; class Mammalia; order Lagomorpha; family Leporidae; genus Sylvilagus; species Sylvilagus floridanus. The sequence goes on from OX463230.1 coordinate 72,773,353, forward strand.
TACTACAAGTGAAAGTTTATTAAGCCTTTATGATGTGTCACTGTGCTAAGTGCTTTGTGAGCTTTATCTTATTCCTTTAAACTTGAATTTATTTTTAAATAAGCCACATAGTGAAGGAATACATTCTAATTTTTAATAAAGCAAAAGTAAATAAATTAATTGATATCTTTTTTGCACATTTAAATAAAAATCTGTATCTTGCAAAAGCATATGTATTTCCATTTTTAACATAAAATGAATCACACTGTGCATACTGCTATACACCTAGCATTTCTCATTTCAAAGTGAGTGATAAAGGGATTTCTATATCAGTGCTTATACATCTACCACATTCCTTCTCACGAATGAATGAACTTTTTATTGGTAAAGATTCAACCAATTTAAAAAATTTTCACCAATGTAAAGACATTTATTATTTCTGCTTCTGGTAAAATGGTTTTTGGACAACTTTGAATGATGTTCTATTTGAAATGAACAGAATTCTGGGGAAAACAGGATCTATCAGGAATCCACACAGGTCAAAATCAAGAAGCCAAGACCCTGTGGAGCAAGAAATTGCCAAAGTTATCATGTTTTTGAAGTCCTATGCTAACCCCTAGAAAATCTGAACTACTGTTTGGTGAAACACAGGATCCAGGAAGTAAAACTTTCAGGTCCACATAAGGAACTTAAGGCAACAGAAGACACCCTATATAAAGCTGGCATCCAGAGGGCTAAGCTTGAATACAAGAGTAAACAAGAAGTCAAGCCACCATCTAGAAGGGACTAGCTCACACTGGATACTGAGAAGGGGACAAGGGTAATCTCTCCTGAGAAGTCAAAATCACAAGCTTGACTTTGTGTCCCTTGGCAATCTAATTCATGGTTTTTTTCGCATGTGTGTCTCAGGAAACATCAAGAATAGAAAGTGATCTCAGGTCAGTGGTGTCCCAAGCTGTACCAAATCCAAATAAGGAAAATATAAGCAGCTTACAGCCAACAATTCACTAAACATATAGGAATAAAGACATCAAGAGCGAAAACCAATAGAAATAATAAGCAGGGAAATCAGACTTGAAAAGACTTCATGTATTGAAAGACACTAAAGATAAAATTATTATATAGACACCCATTACCTAATGAGAATAAATTCTAAGAAATTCACTATTAGAATATTTTGTTGTTGTACAAATATCATAGACTGTACTTACACACAGCTATATGGTATAGGCCAATTACTCCATGTGATCTGTTAATACAATCAAGAGACATAGTAAATAAAAAAATGTAAAAGGCTGGTGTCACAGTCACATGGCATATTGTTTTACACTAAATAATTTTTTATTATGCAGAAGCAATACATTCTAAAATAATGATAAAAATATATTATGGTAAATACATAAGCCAATAACAATTATTTACTGTCATTGTCAAGTACTACGTACAATACCTAATTATATATGCCATGACTTTATACAACTGGAGTGCATAGGTTTGTGTACACAAACATAACTCAAAAGAAATGAGTTGTGTGTTAAACTATGATACTATGACAACTATGATATCACTAGGAAATTAGAATTTTCCAGTTCTATTATATTCTTATGGGACCATCATATATGTAGTCTTTTGTTGACCAAAGTATCATTATGCTATGTATAACTTCATTTAATGTTTTTAAATATATAGAAAAAGCTTGAAAATATGAACACAAATAAGAGATTTTAATAGTCAAATGTGTTCATAAAAGGATCACTAGAAAACTTTTTGAGCTTCTTGATAATAAGTATAAAAATGAAATTAATAAGTCAATGTAAACACCAGATAAGAAAGATGCAGCTAAAGAGAGAATTAGTCAAGTAGAAGAAATAACTAAAGAAGCTATATATAGAATATAGTCCAGAGAGATCAAGAACTGGAAAATATGAGAGAGGTTAAAGATATGGGATATACAGTAGGAATACCTGACATACGTAAATGAAACTTTTAGAGAGACAAATTGAGATAATGGGGAAAAGGCAATATATGAAGAGATTATCAAGAAACATATGAAGGCTAAGGATTTTCCCCAACTGTTGAAGGACTCCAATAATGTCCAGTGAAAGTCAATGAGTCACAAATATAATAAACAAGGAAAATTCACATCCAAACACATCAGAGTGAACTGAACACCAATGAGAAAGGAGATGTTAAAAGCAGCCAGCAAGAAGACACAGTCAAGGAAAAGACAATTAGAGTGGTGACTAGCTTCTCAACAGCAATAGTGATAAAATAATTTCTTCACATTAACAGAGTGTAAACATAAGCTAGAATCTTCTGCTAAGGAAATGTCTCTCCAATAATAATCTTGGGGGAAGTTCCATCCACATTTGAATTTGTATCACTGGTCAGAACTGCAGTAGACAGCTCACTTATCTGCAAGGGAGTCTGAGGTTCATTGATTCTCCCAACAAAGTGTTTTCTGTTTGTAAAATTGAAGAATGAAGTAAATAGCAGATAAGCAACTAATTAACAATTTCTACCATAATTAAGAATAAGACATGGTTTCTGTCTTCAAAGAAATAATAGACCATTTGGAAAGGTAAGACATTAAAAAAAAGATAAATGTAGAATTCCAGATCCTTATTTCTTTTTTTTTTTAGATTCCAATAAATAATATTTATTTTTTTCTCAGATCCTTATTTCTATAGCCCTTCTCATACATTAAAAGCAGTAGCTTTGTTACTTTTTTGGGGTGGGTGGGGTGGAGATCTTTGTTGACTCCATTTAATCAGCAGCGAACTTACACACCTTAATAAGGAGCTTTTGTACTAGGAACCGGACTATCAGGAGTACAAAGAAAAGAAAATCAAATGTAGTCTATGTAAAGTCTTCTCACCCAGTGGAAGATGTCAGAAAAAAAAAGAAAAAATAAGTTCAAGAAATTCTATAACATATGTGGAGGAAAAGATGGAAATAAAACTGGTTGTTAGGGTATGAGTATCTAAATTCAAACACTGAAGTCCTAATCCTCAGGAATCTCAGAATGCTTAGAGCAGTATCCTTATAGAGGCAATCTATTAAAACAGAATCACTAGGATGAGCCTTAACTCCATATTACTTTTGTTCTTTTAAGAGGGAAACGTGGGAGCTGGCATTGTGGTAGTGGCATAGCAGGTTAAGCTGTAGCCTACAATGCCAGCATGCTATGTGGATGCCAGTTAAAGTCCCAGCTGCTCCACTTCTGATCTGGCTCCCGGCTAATGCACTCTGGAAAGCTTTGGAAGATGGCCCAAGTACTTGGGCCTCTGTACCGGTGTGGAAGATGCAGATGAAGTTCTAGGCCCTGGTTTCAGCCTGAGCCAGCCCTGGCTGTATGTGGCAGCCATTTGAGGAGTGAACCACTGGATAGAAGTTCTGTCTCTCCTCCTCTCTCTCTTCCCTGTAACTCTGCAACTCTGCCTTTCAAATTAAAAAAAAAAATCTTTTTTTTTAAAATAAGGAAAATTTAGAAACAAGCCTGGGTCAGATTCTTCACTTACATTCCCCAGAAGGAACAAACCCTGCTGAATCCTTGAGTTTAGACTTCCGGCCTCTATACACTCACAGTCTGTGGCATGCTGTTATGACAGCCTTAGAAAACTAACACAGAAAGAGCCGCAAATTCTCCATGAGGCCTGAAGAGTGAAAAGGTTTTAGACAAATCTTCATGGATTGTCTGAAGGTTGAGTTATAGAATGAATAGACATTGCCCAGGCAGGCTTAGAGAAGGAGAGCTCATGAAGATTACAGTCTAAGAGGATATAATGGTCAGATATTCAGAAGTGAGAAAAATCCCGATTTCTTACCCTGTCTGCACTGCCATAATGGAGAGCCACAAAACACATGGCTTATAAGCAGCAGGCATTTCTTTCTCACAGTTTGGAAGCTGCAAGTTCCAGATGGAGGTGATGGCAGGTTCAGAGTCTGGTGAGGGGCCCCTTCCTGGTTCACGGATGGCCATTTTCTCATGCTGCACTCTCATGGCTGAAGGGAAGAGGGAGATTTCCGGAGTTCCCTAGATAAGGGTGCTAATCCTACCAGGAGCCCTCATGACCCTATCACCTCCCAAAGTCATTACATTGAGATGCCTCCAATATCATCACACGGTGGATTAGGTTTCAACACACAAGCTTTTGTTTGGGATGGGGGACAAAAACATTCAGTCCATAGCATGTGGCAAGACCCAAGAAAGCACTACAGCTTTTGAGGCAGAATGTAATAAAAAAAGGACTGATGTAGTAGGATATCCAGATCACATAATTTTAATGTTACACTCACTCACATGCTTTTTGAAAAATAAGTGTGAAATAGAATAGTGTGGACCTAGTTTTATACTGGATTTTCATCTATTTCTGATTTATTTGATGCCCCCTAAATGACCCTTTTTAATAATCAGTTAAAACTGATGTTCAGGTGCAGTTTGCCTCTTCCGGTCTCTGGTGCATGTTCACAGAGCCCAGTGTCTTCCAGGCACGTTGTGTGGAACAAAGAATGAGTAGTAAAATATGGAGCTGTTTTTACTCAGTATAAAAATGAAGCTATGTGGCTTAACACACCCCCTAAAGTCAGAATCTCAGCCCTTCTAATACAGATGTGTTTTCTTGGCCCCTTTGAAAAAGTGCAAAATTTGAGGAAAAAAAATAGTGTAACATTTGAGCCTTTTCTCAGACATGGAAACACTTAATATAGATTATTTTGTTTGAAGATAATCTGACTTATAACTTCTATAGTTATGTCTCATCAAATAATTGTGATATTAAGTACCTTTCTAATTTGAAATTTCTGTCCTTGGTAAAGGTTTCACCACTCAATTTAATTACATTAAGTATACACAAATAGTAGTAGAAGAGCAGCAGAACTAGGCCTCACATGCTCAAACCTAGGAAATAAAAATCTATTTGAAAATAGAAACTTTTTCAATTAAACCATCTCCCTCCTGCTCTATAAAATCCATCTAAATCAAATTTGATCACGGTACTTCCTAACTGTAATAAATGGCTATAAATAAGCAATCTAATCTGCCGAGTCTGCAACATGAATTATAATTACCTTAGCATAACCTTCATTATACTATTTGTCACCCTTCGAACCAGTTACCAAAATAGAAGAGACAGAAGCCACTCACTGCTGACTTCTGATACATCTACATTCTCAAGCAACAGTCTACTTCCTATATAGAAATTAAGTACAAAACTCAATTAAATAAAATATTTTAATTCTTTGGTGCTAGAATGCCTGCTGTGGGAGATATTGTAGAGGAGGAAGGACCAATTAGCATAGCAACCCAGGCTCCATTTGTGAAATCTGCTGCCTATTCACGCGAGGTTTGGATAAGTCCTTCACCACTATAGTACTTCTGCTTTATTTAATCTGTAAATAAAAATAGGAAAAGTAGATGCTCATTCATTAAAATAAAGCACTTTAGGATTATAGCATCAATATTCCAGTGGTAGTTCATACAGTAAAATCAGCATTTCGCTTCAAAACACTAGATCAATTTATAACTGATATTGGATGATTCTCAGCTTAATGTTAATTTTGTTTATGCAGGAATTAATTCAATGTATTTCTGAAAGAGAAGAAACAGCAAAGCAAATAAGAGTTCTTTATAGAACAGGCAATGTTAATTGGATTTGAAAATTGATATCACTGGAGCTGAGTATCTTGCTACTTTGGGGACCAGATTTAAAAGAATCTCACATTGAGGACTTCATACTAATTCTTTTTTTTTTTCCTAAGATTTATTTATTTATTTGAAAGGCGCAGTTACAGAAAGGCAGAGGTAGAAAGAGAGAGAAGTCTTCTATGCACTGGGTCACACATGGGCACAATGGCTGGAGCTGGGCCAAACCAAAGCCAGGAGCTTCTTCCAGGTCTCCCATGTGGGTTCATGGGCCTGAGCACTTGGGCCATCTTCTACTGCCTTCCCAGGCCATAGCAGAGAGCTGGATTGGAAGTGGAGCAGCCAGGACTCGAACCAGCACCCATATGGGATACCAGCACTGCAAGCAGCAGCTTTACCCGCTATGTCACAACACCAATAATCCTTTTTAAAAATAAATGAAAATGTGTAGTCATATCTTGTTTCTTGAATTATATACACAGCTTTTAAGCCTGTTTCCCATATTTGCTAGTGATTCCTTTACCAAACCAAGACACATAATCAAGCCCAAGCAATTGTAGGAAGAGAATACCCAAAGGGCATGGATACTGAGAGGTCATTGCACAGCCATTTTATAAACAGTCTGTCCAGCTTTGTAATTTTTTGAAATCCTGGTTTTGTTCTTTGTGATATAGGGATTCTAAGTTCTTAGTTATAACTGCAGTTGAGTTCCCTACTTGGTTTAGTTACTATGAAGCTTAAAATATATCTTTTTTTTTTTTTTTTTGGACAGGCAGAGTGGACAGTCAGAGAGAGAGACAGAGAGAAAGGTCTTCCTTTTGCCGTTGGTTCACCCTTCAATGGTTGCCGCGGCTGGCGCACTGCGCTGATCCGATGGCAGGAGCCAGGTGCTTCTCCTGGTCTCCCATGGGGTGCAGGGCCCAAGCACTTGGGCCATCCTCCACTGCACTCCCAGGCCACAGCAGAGAGCTGGACTGGAAGAAGGGCAACCGGGACAGAATCCGGAGCCCCAACAGGGGCTTGAACCTGGTGTGCCAGCGCCGCAAGGCGGAGGACTAGCCTAGTGAGCCATGGCGCCGGCCCAGAAGATTTTTAACATATCAAAAAACTTTTATAATGAACAGATAAGAGATTATTTTTTAAGATTGTCTACATTGTTTTTGGCATCAAGATCATATAACTAGAGAGCATGTTCAAACATCTTGAAATTCTCTCACATAGCTCTTTCAAGTAGTTGCTGTGAGTTAACCAGGAAACTTCTACATTTGAAAGAATTTTATGATCATAGGCAGAGATACACGTGAATTGCAAAATGCCAGGATGTGCTGGGAATGCTGGGAATGAACAAGTACAGGATGGTACTGTCACTACCCATCTCCGTCTTGTGAAAACACTGCTGCCTGTGCGTTACACAAGCCTTCACACTTAGACCAAGTGAGGAAACCGTCATTAACCCATATGTTAATAGTGACTGTAACTCCTGGAATCAGGTTTTTTTTTTTTTAATTTTTTAAAAAAAATTTTTGACAGCTAGAGTTAGACAGTGAGAGAGAGAGACAGAGACAGAGACAGAGAGAAAGGTCTTCCTTTTCCATTGGTTCACCCCCCCCCCCCCAAGTGGCCGCTATGGCCGGCACACTGTGCCAATCCGAAGCCAGAAGCCAGGTGCTTCCTCCTGGTCTCCCATGGGGTGCAGGGCCCAAGCACTTGGGCCATCCTCCACTGCCCTCCCGGGCCACAGCAGGGAGCTGGACTGAAAGAGGAGCAACCAGGACAGAATCAGGTGCCCCAACCGGGACTAGAACCCGGGGTGCTGGCACTGCAGGTGGAGTGAGCTGGCACTGTAGGCCTAGTGAGCCACAGCACCGGCCCCTGAATCAGTTTTTAAGATGCATAAATACAATTCTGTTATGTTTACCCTCTAGGATGCTTGCATTGCACTTTGGAGAACACTGAACCAGACAGTCACTGACTTCAAGGTGTGTGTGAAATGGGCCATAGAGGAGGAGTATGGCTATCATTACCAAGTGGTGTCTCCAACCTTGGAGTATGTGGTCCTTATGCTACATTTGACTTACAGTTTTCCATGGCATCCATGTTGGGATGCCTTGAATCTTGAGTTATTTCTCTGATTTGCTTAAACCTATACCATAGACATTAATTTAATATTAAAACTAATTATTAAAATACTCTGATCACACAGTAGATGATGAAGTAGTAAACTGGTATGTGTTTGCTTCTGATCGCAGCTTATATTTTTATCCTTCCTCTCTCTGCCCAGCTGCATAAAACTCCTTACAGAACTTTGAAACAGATGTGTTGCTCACATAGTTTACACTGGCTCTTCCTAGTACTTTTTTTTTTTTTAAGATTTATTTATTTGAAAGGCAGAGCTGGAGTCAGAGAAGGAGAGACAGAGAGATCCTCCAACACTAGCTCACTCCACAAATAGCCGCAACAACGGGCTGGGCCAGGAGGAAGCCAGGAGCCAGAAGCTCTGGGTCTCCCACATGGGTGCAGGGGCCCAGAGACTTGGGTCATCTTCCACTGCTTTCCCAGGCCTATTAGCAGGGAGCTGGATTGGAAGTGGAGCAGCCAGGATTCGAACCAGCACCCATACAGTGCCACAGCCTAACCCACTGTGCCACTGCACCAGCCCCTCTTCCTACTATTTGACTGGTTTGCCTTCAGATACATCAAAAAGGTCTCAGCTCCTTGGAGTCTCTGTTCCAGCGTGAGCTTCTCAGTGAAGCGAGTTTTGCTCACCCTACTTCACATCACAACACCTGCCATTCCCCAAGCACTTTTCCAGGCTGCTGTTCCCACTCTCCCTTTACAGGCAAATCACTTAAGGGACGACTTCTGAGCAGTGCATTGTTAGGTGATTTTGTCATTGTGCAAACATCAGAGTATATTTATACAAACCTAGCTGATATGGCCACTACACACCTAGGCTATTACATGTGTAATAGAAATATAAAAGAGGCTATTGCTCCTATGGACACGATGAACAAAACCCAAGACTGAGTCAAGGGCAAGATAAAATAATGCCCTCAAGAGACTTGGTAAACATGAGATGTCTGAGGCTACTGCTGGTCTAACAAGGCAGACTGTTTTACTGTCAACTTCTTTTTTCTGAGTAGGAAAGTACTCTAAAATAATGATAAAAGTATAGTAAATACATAAACCAGGGACATAGCTGTTTATTGTCATTATCAAATATTATGTATGATACATAATGATATTGCTATTCTTTTATATGCAATGGTAGCTTAGTGCCAGCAACACCCCAAATCCATGAGTAATGCTGCACTACTACATTACAATGCTGATGATGTCACTAAGCAATTGAAATTCTTTCTCTCTATTATAATCTTATGGGAACGTGGTTGTACATTTGGCCCACCATTGATTATGTGGCACAGACCTGTATGTCCCACAGCATTTACGAACAGCCTACATAGGTTACTTATTTATTATTATGTTTTGCTTTGCTTTGTTCACTAATGTACTCTGTATGTATTAGCCAACTTTCTATTACTTTAACTAAAATACCTCGGAGGGGCTTCTGAGGAAGGAAGAGGTCTATCGAGGCTTATGGTTTAGGTGCTCGCATTTGAAAATCTGGCAGCACTGTTAATCTGGCCTCCAATGATGGAATACACGTCGAGGGACAATCACATGGTGAGGCACGAGGCAAAGACAGCTGCAAGAAGCATGCTTTGCTTATATAACCAAGCCTCTTCCAAGCCTTTTCCAATGGAAAGCCCCTGCTAACCTAAAGACCTCTCACTAGGCCCATTTCTCAAACATCGTTAATTATATCAAGTGTCCACCCTTAATTCATTAACATTAATCTGCTAACTATTAACATCAGACTTCAGGGTGTGATGAATCAAATCTCATTCAGACAATAACACAGTGTATAGAATGGTACCTGGTACCAAGTACACATTCAATGGATGTTTATTAAATGAATGAGTGAGTTGATGATCATGTAGGAAAGGAGGTAGAAAATGGGGAGACTTGGGGCCTGCATTGTGGCTAGAGACTGAAGCTGCCACCTGTGACGCCAGCATCCCATATGGGCGTCAGTTCTTGTCCTGGCTGCTCCACTTCCATTCCAGCTCCCTGATGATGGCCTGGGAAGGCAGCAGAAAATGACTCAAGACCTTGGGGCCCTGTCCCCGATGTGGGAAGCCTCAGTGAAGCTCCTGGCTCCTGGCTCTGGCCGGGATCAGCCCTGGCCATTGAAGCTGTATGGGGAGTGAACCATCAGATGGAAGATTTCTTTCTCTCTCCCTCTCCCTCCCTCTCTCTCTCTTTGTAGCTCTTTCAAATGGATAAAATCATCTTAAAAAAAATTTAATTCTCTAGGTTTGAACCTAGTGCCTGGAATACAGTGTGAATAAATGATAAATGTCCTCAAACATTCGACAAATATTGGCTATTGGCTCTTACCTAGTATTTTAGATATTCAAAATCAACAGAAATTTAGTTTTCCATCAAGATAGCCTGTTAAATGACACTACTTACATCTTAGACTAAACTATCAACTTATACACACTCACAGCAAAAGTAAAATATACTGATTTTGACTCTACTGATTTGTAATATTTAATAATTCCCATTTGTAATATTTAATATTTTGATCAGGGTAAAATTTACATATTATTTATGTGGAAATAAATTATGAATTTAACAAAAGTAGGAATCAATTAAATAGCTAAAATATAATAGTTAAAGCAGTTTTTAGGGGCTGGTGCTGTGGTGCAGCAGGTTAAAGCCCTGGCCTGAAGCACCGGCATCCCATACGGGCTCCTGTTCTAGTCCCAGCTGTTTCTCTTCCGATCCAGCTCTCTGCTATGGCCTGGGAAAACAGTAGAAATTGGCCCAAGTCCTTGGGCCTCTGCACCCGCGTGGGAGACCGGGAAGAAGCTCCTGGCTCCTGGCTTTGGATTGGCGCAGCTCTGGCCGTTGCGGCCATCTGGGGAGTGAACCAGTGGATGGAAGATCTCTCTCTGCCTCTACCTCTCTCTGTAACTCTGTCTTTCAAATAAATAAAATAAATTTTTTAAAAAAGTAGTTTTTAAATTTATTTATTTATTATTTACTTATTTGAAAGGTAGAATGACAGATAGGTAAAGACAGAGATTTTTCCACCTACTTGTTCCAAATGACTGCAATGGCCAGGTCTGGGCCATGCCAAACTCAAGGGCCAGAACTTGATCCTAGTCTCCCACCAGGATGGCAGGGGTCCAAATATGGGAGCCATCCTCCATTTACTTCTCAGGCTCATTAGCAGGAAGCTGGATTGGAAGTGGGGCAGCCAGGCCTCAGATCAGCACTCCAATATGGTCTACTGGTGTCTTAAGTAGTGGCTATACCCCACCATGCCACAGTGCCCTTCCCATTTACAAATATCTTATACTCCTTTGAAACTTTTCATTTAAATCTCTACATGAGTGCGAGAAGAAATGTTATTTCTCTTTTGTATCTCCTCAGAGTGTTCCTGATACAGAATGGGAGTTCAATAGATAATAGTTGACTGAATAAAATAATTCATATGTTAAAGAGAATTCCAAAGGCCAATTTACTTGAAAACAGTTTGTTAGCTTGCATACTTTAGTTATTGCCTGAATTTGAAAGAAATAAAAATGATCGTCCTTAAAAATACCCTCTGAATTCAAATCTATTGGGCAATTTACTTAAAGTATTACAATGTTCGTAACTTCTAACCCAGTAATTACATTTCTGGCATTCAACTCTAAGAAAGGAGTAATAAAAATTTAATATAAGTTAAAATAGCAAAATGTTTTACACAAACTAAAATGAACAACAGAAAAGTTCAGTAGCTAGTGGCAGCCACTGATAAAATAATATGCATAAAATAAAAGTTATAAAGTATTTTATAACATGAAAAACTCCTATAATACTACATTTAAAAACACTACTTTAAATTACTTGTACACTATAAATGCAACCAGGCCAAAACTTAGGTGTAAAAAAATTACTGGAAAAAAACTAACTCAAGGGCAGGCGCTGTGGCATAGTTGGTTATGCCACCACCTAGAGCACTGCCTACCTTATTGGAGTGTCTGGTTCGTATCCCAGCTACTCAGTGCTTCTGACCGAGTGTCCTGCCAATGTACCCTGGATACAGAAGATGATGCTCCAGGTATGTACCCTGGGTTCCTGCCAGCCATGTGGAAGATCTGGGTGAAGTTCCTGGTTCCCGACTTCTGCCTGGCCTAGCCCTAACTACTATGGGCATTTGGGGAATGAGCCAGTAGAAGCAACAGCCCTCTCACTCTCTCTCCTTATGTCTTCGTCATTCTGCTTTTCAAGTAAAATAAATGAATCCTTTTTTAAAGAAAGAAATTTAACTCAGTGCAAAGGTTACCTATGTTATTATGGGAGAAGGTGCTACAATTACAGAATTTTGTTTCTCCTAAATTAATTTTGTCACAGTGTATATTTCAAACTGCTGTCATTTCTTGCCTGGACTAGCCCCCTAAATGACCTCCCACTTTCGCCGCTGGATGGTCTTTTCATTACTTTAATATTAGCCAGAGTGCAGTTCTTAAAGAAGTTGGACTTTTCTGAGTAACCTGGCTTTCTGGCTCCGGCATTGTGGCGTAGAGGGTAAAGCAGCTGCCTGTGATGCTGGCTTCCGTATGGGCGCTGGTTCAGGACCTGGCTGCTCCACTTTCCATCTGGATCCCTGCAGCTACACCTGGGAAAGCAGCGGAAAATGGCCCAAGTGTTTGGGCCCCTGCATCCATGTGGGCGACTCAGAGGAGACTCCTGGCTCCTGGCTCCAGCCTGGCCCAGCCCCAGCCATTGTGGCCATTTGGGGAGTGAACCAAGGTTTGAGATCTCTCTCTCTTTCTCTCTCAACTCTGCCTTTCAAATAAATAAGTAAATACTTAAATAAATAAATTGGCTATCATAAACAGAATGAAGTCCAAAATCGTACTTGGCTGACAATAACCTGCTTGCTCTGACCTCCTGTATAGCTCCTATATTTATCGGGCATACATTTAAGGGCAGTTGCTGTTTCTTTAGAAATTTCTAATTGTCTTCCTGAAAAAAAAACCTTCAACTTTTGTAATGCTGTTCATGTTTCCTAGTCACAGCTTATTCAATCTGGTCATTTCAGTAACTTTTACTCATAGAACACGTGTCCCACACAGAACATCCCACACATACAAATACAAGTATGACAGATAAAATAACAACTATAGCAAATAAAGCAAATAACCTAAAAGTTCTGTGGATGATATCCACTCAGGTCAGGGAATATGAGCGAATGAATGAGAAGATGAATTAATATTAAGTAATTTTCTTCTTACTGATTCTGTATATGTAAGGTGTGTGCTTTAGTAGCAACAACTGTATAAATAATTAAATAAATCTTTAAAATAAATAAATAAAAGACTGAGAAAGAAAATAAGAAATTACAGAGGTCAAATCAGTGCTGCCTAATAGCAAAATAAGGCAAGCTATATAGGTATTAAACTTCTAATAGCTACATTAGAAAAGTTAAAATGAAACAGGTGAAATTAATTTTAATAATGTATTCTATTTAAATCAATATATTTAAAATATAACTACAAAGAGTCTTCAAAAAGTTCATGGATAATGAGATATTCTTTAAAAATTATGCATAATTTCAAAATTTTTTGCACCAAAATAAACATATTGTTTAAAATATTTATTTATTTAAAAGTCAGAGTTACAGACAAAGGAGAGAGAGAGAGAAACAGAGAGAGACCCTTCTATCCACTGGGTCACTCCCCAGATGGTGCAATGGCTGGGGCTGGTTCAAGCCTAAGCCAAGAGTGAAGAGTTCCTTTCAGTTCTCCCACATGGGTACCAGGAGTCCAAGCACTTGGGTCACCCTCCACTGTTTTCCCAGGCCATTAGCAGGGAGCTGGATCAGAAGTAGAGCAGCTGGGACATGAACAGTGCCCATATGTGATGCCAGCGCTGCAGGTGGCAGCTTTACCTGCTACGCCACAACACTGGTCTCTAAACTTATCTTTCAATTGCATTTTCACAACCTTTTGTAGTATTTTTGCATGTTAATACATTGTAAGTGCAAAATTAATGAATGAGGTAGTTTGCCTTTTTTGTACTAAGCCTTCAAAATGCAGTGAACGTTCTATGCTTAGAGTATATCTTGGTTGGCACTAGCCATGTTTCAAGTGCCCAACCACCTCACTCAACAGCTACAGGATAATAAGGCAACAGGAGAAAAGTTAACCCACCGTGACAATTATAAACACTTCCTTGAGGTTGGTTACCTTCAGTGTTTTTGAAAAGCCAGAACTCTGGGAACTCTGGTTTCAAAGTCTTAGATGGATTGCCCAAGACTCCAGCTAGTCAAGAATCCATCAGTGGCTGAGCTTAGTTGGCAAGATTTATCTTTGCCATCCAAACAAGTCTGCAATTCCCCTGAAGGAGAATCTATGTTTTTATCGTCTCATCAGCCATGCTAAACTTTCCTTAGGATGAACACAGAATTCATTATCCAAATTGAGCCATTTTTGAGAAAGGGGGTACTCTTAATTATGACCCTGGGACAATGGGCATGATAGGAGACTGTCCTTGCTGGTACATTAGAACATAGGATCACCTGACCTGTAGTCAGCATTTCCAGCTCCCAAGAGAACTAGGACTACCGGCAGTAGGCATGTGTAGCTACAGGATCTACTCCCATGGAACTCAATGAAGAGGAGCCCAGTCCCATGAGAGCCTGCACAGAAAGCCCTGAACACCTCCTATAGGAGCAGAACTCCAGGTCCCAGCCCAAGAACACCTGCATCTTAAAGGGTCTTTTACTCTCCTATACAGTACCATTGCTTTGACGCAATTTGCAAGCTTCCTGTTTGGCAATTCTCCACTCTAGGTCTTGTTTAAATTGGAGGTTTAATGAGAGATGGCTGTTGTCAGCTAAATAGAGCTTCTTCCTGGCAGAGTCTCCCAAGGAAGCTAAAGGACCAGTAAACAAAGCTGTGTATGCGGGTGGCCAGGAGAGACGTTTTTTTTTGGTCCTCTTGTTTCTTTTTCTTCATACATAAAAAAAAAGGACAGAGAGCAGCAGTGACAGCCGGGGCCAGTGTTTCCCAGGAAGTAACAGATGGCTCAGAGCCACCTTCCTTTCGGAGTGAGAGGGAAGATGTCTGTGGGTCTGGAAAATTGAAGGTTTGGAAACTAATTTTGTTTGACTCTTTAATCTTTTTCAAACATAGGCCCCAAAATGGAAGATTAAAGGATTTCACTCTCGCTGCTCAGTAAATCCAACTCAGAAAGGTAAAAGAAGTGGGATGGCTGTGGCTGAACTGAAGGGGATGGAACCTTCATTAGCCAAAGGGCTGCTGGGGGAGTTTCTCAGATGAGGATTTTGCAGTTACTGTGATTGTTGTTTATGTGAACACTGGAGTGTTTTTACAAGATAGCAAGTCACCAGCATGCCATATGAGATTGTGTTTTCTATGGAAACTACAGTCAGCATACGCCAGGCAAAAATGGCTCTGTTGAGTCATTGATCGAAGATACTCAGTTTTTAAATTCTAAAGTTTCCAGACAACTGATGAAATTCTTCAGCGAATGATCACTTTTCTCAAAAATAACAATCACAGTTCATTTGAGGTCTCTTTCTGATAACTCCTATATCTGAATTATCTAGGAGTTATATGCCTTTTCTCTCTTGATTTGTTCTCTAGGCTTGCCTCGTAATTTTTTTTTAAGATTTATTTTATTTATTTGAAAGACAAAATTACAGATAGAAGTAGAGCCAGAGTGAGAGAGGTCTTCCATCTGGTGATTCACTCCCCAAATGGCCGCAATGCCCATAGCTCATCTGATCCGAAGCTAGGAGCCAGGAGCTTCCTCCAGGTCTCCCACATGGGTGCAGGGGCCCAAGCACTTAGGCCATCTTCCACTGCTTTCCCACGCCATAGCAGAGAGCTGGATGGGAAGTGAAGCAGCCAGGATCCGAACGAGTGCCTATATGGGATGCCGACACTGTAGGCCAGGACTTCAACTCGCTGTGCCGCAGCACTGGCCCCACCTACTAATTTTGAATTAAGAGGCATTACCTATGAAGAACTGAAGCAGCTCTGGTGATAAATCTTCTTCTATAACAGATTTGATTTTTTTCTTGCTGGCAATTAGAGTGGAAGCCTAAGACCTGAACTGAATGGGTGACTGGGAGAAAGTAAAGCTGTTTCCATTTTTGTAAGGACATATCTAATTCCAATTTACCTTTACTCTCAGCATGCAGGAGGTTTTTAAAAAATATTTATTTATTTATTTGAAAGGCAGAGTGTCAGAGAAAGAGAGACAGAGAGAGAGGGGAGGGTGGAGAGAAAGAGAAATCTTTTATCTGTTGGCTCACTCCCAGATGCCTGCAACAACTGGGCGGGACCAAACCAAAGTTAGGAGTCAGGAGCTCTATCTGGGTCTCCCGTTTGCACGGCAGGGACGTAAGTACTTGGGCCCTCATCTACTGCCTTCCAGGGAGGAAGCAGATTAGCAGGAGGTTGGATGGGAAATGTGGAATAGCTGGGACTGTAACTGCACTCCCACATGGGATGCAGGCATCCCAAACAGTGGTTGAACCCGCCGTGCCACAGTGCTGTCTGTGGCATGCAGGACTGTAACTGCACTCCCACATGGGATGCAGGCATCCCAAACAGTGGTTGAACCCGCCGTGCCACAGTGCTGTCTGTGGCATGCAGGACTGTAACTGCACTCCCACATGGGATGCAGGCATCCCAAACAGTGGTTGAACCCGCCGTGCCACAGTGCTGTCTGTGGCATGCAGGACTGTAACTGCACTCCCACATGGGATGCAGGCATCCCAAACAGTGGTTGAACCCGCCGTGCCACAGTGCTGTCTGTGGCATGCAGGACTGTAACTGCACTCCCACATGGGATGCAGGCATCCCAAACAGTGGTTGAACCCGCCGTGCCACAGTGCTGTCTGTGGCATGCAGGACTGTAACTGCACTCCCACATGGGATGCAGGCATCCCAAACAGTGGTTGAACCCGCCGTGCCACAGTGCTGTCTGTGGCATGCAGGACTGTAACTGCACTCCCACATGGGATGCAGGCATCCCAAACAGTGGTTGAACCCGCCGTGCCACAGTGCTGTCTGTGGCATGCAGGACTGTAACTGCACTCCCACATGGGATGCAGGCATCCCAAACAGTGGTTGAACCCGCCGTGCCACAGTGCTGTCTGTGGCATGCAGGACTGTAACTGCACTCCCACATGGGATGCAGGCATCCCAAACAGTGGTTGAACCCACCGTGCCACAGTGCTGTCTGTGGCATGCAGGACTGTAACTGCACTCCCACATGGGATGCAGGCATCCCAAACAGTGGTTGAACCCACCGTGCCACAGTGCTGTCTGTGGCATGCAGTTCTGTGAGGGTCTCAAGTCAATCAGCAGAATGTTCGCCATCGCCTCTCATCCTTCGCTGGGCTTTGAACTAACTCCAGTTTGTATCTTCCAGCACCATGATTCCAACAAAAGTTTGCCAGGCCTTTGATCCTTTCTCTTTTCCTTCTAACCCTTTCACACCCGCACAGTTTAGCAATGGCAAAAATGTCTGAACGGGGAGGGCACCAGAGAACATCAGTTTGCCCCACTGCGTTTCCTTTCTTTCCAGGATACTCAGCCCCTAACCCTCTCCTCCCTTGAGTGTTCTTTTATGCCTTCAAATTGCTTCACTTTAGTATTTTGTGCAGGTTTCATTGATGTTATCAGAGGCAGAGAGAGGATTTGATAAATGCTTTTCTCTGATTCTTAAAAATGTAGTTGAATTATGCTTTTAAATTCCTTTTATACCTAAATAAAATTTTGATGAAAAATGGCTTAGTTATCAGAGAATCATTATACTTCTGCCAAGTGAAATAACACCCTGATGTTAGAACACCTTTTATTTGACAGGTATATTTTTAACAGATGACTACAATGCCGTCATGCTAGAAACCAAGTGATGAGAGAAGAGGAACAAACCAAGAGATCATATCACCAGTAAATCAACTGAAACCAAAGAGAAAGGAACGGGAACCAAGCTCTAATATCAACGTGGGTGTGTGTAGGAGACAGAGAACCATTAATAGATCACCTATTTTTAGAACACATCTTGGTCATTCGAAAACTCTGACCATTTATCACGTAGCTCTGCGATCTTTCATGCTGATTTGGTATAACGAGCTGTTGAGTGAGAGTCAGGTGTTACTAATCATCCTGTGTCTGCTGAAGTTTTGAAAATAACATGGCAGAACCCAATAGTCCCTTTTCCGCGGCATCAATTATGGTGAGAGACAGAGTGGAGGTTGGTAGCATTTGTGGGAAAGTGTTATTCTGTACCCGATCTATAGAAAGGGCAGTTGTGTGAAGTGAATGAGTAAGTAAAGAAATTAACAATCACAACCACTGGGGGCTTAGCAGGGTAATCAACTTGTAGCAAACCACCAACGAACCTTCCCACAGCACAAAGGCAAAAACCACGGACAGTGCTGCTACCACTCCCAAAGCAGGTAATACCAGAGAATGTATGGAAGAAATCCAAAGGGAACACAGAGAACTCTTTGAGTCATAAAGATCAGAGTTCAAATTCCAGAAGTTCAATCACTTCTTAGTTCTGTGACCAGTCCTCGTTTGTAAGAAGGGAATAATAGGCAGTGGCTCAACAGGCTAATCCTCCGCCTTGCGGCGCTGGCACACCGGGTTCTAGTCCCGGTTGGGGCGCCGGATTCTGTCCCGGTTGCCCCTCTTCCAGGCCAGCTCTCTGCTGTGGCCCAGGAGTGCAGTGGAGGATGGCCCAGGTGCTTGGGCCCTGCACCCCATGGGAGACCAGGAAAAGCACCTGGCACCTGGCTCCTGCCATCGGATGAGCGCGGTGCGCCGTCCGCAGCGCGCCGACCGCGGCGGCCATTGGAGGGTGAACCAACGGCAAAAGGAAGACCTTTCTCTCTGTCTCTCTCTCACTGTCCACTCTGCCTGTCAAAAAAAAATAAAAAAAAAAAGAAGGGAATAATAATATCTGTCTTGTAATGCTGTTGCATAGATTACAAATGTTCAAGAAAACTGACAGACATAGATTATGAATACATAATTGGCATTCTTGTTATTTCATTCCAAAAACTTCCAGGAAAATAATGTGTATTTAGTTACTTATTATCACATAATAATTTACATGGAGGACAATTTGTCTTATTCTTTCAGACTGAACTTTCAATTTTTATATTAGGAGAGTCATGTGAAACCAGCAAAGAGTGAGATAATGATTTCGTTAACAGAATTTATAATAATCATACCAAGATCTATTAGTAATTTCTCACGGGGAAATGAAACAATTAAAACCTGTAAGGCTGAGATGGAAGGATATCAAACTGAGGAGTATTTGTAATTATGATTTGTATTTCTTTTATCATTTGAATACAATGAAACTTCAATCTGGGCTTACTTAGTTCTTTCTCATCAGAGATTAGAAGCATAAAAATTAATTTGTTGCACAATGACCTTGACATTGATAAACACACTGTAATGATCATTCAGAAATAAGAATCTTTATTTTGTCCCTCACCTTTTTCATGTCCTCTGCTTACCTCCTTACTGAGTTTCAAACCCATAATTATAATCAACCTGTGTCCCATCCAACTTCTTTACCCCTCCCTCTTCCATTATGAAGGCCAGCAGGACACCAACTTTCTCACTTGTTGCATTGCTCACCGTAGAGAGAACTGGGTTTCTATGTTTCTCTTCCTATTCTCATTTTCACTTAAACCCACCCCAATCAGGCTAATGTGCCCACAACTCCTCCTAAACTGTTAGTTTCAAAGGCACCAAATCAACTCTACATCCTTATCTTACTGAATAGCATTTGATGCAGGCAATAACTCCTTATTTGTTAAAAACCTTCCTTAATTGGCTACAGGGATATGTAATCGCCTAGCTTGTCTTGAACTTCACAGGTTGCTACTGGCTGGTCACCTCTGAAGAGTCCTCTTCTCTTGATTTATGCAGATGAGAGCACATGGGAGGGAGGCGTCAGACTCTTTTATCCAGACTTACTCCTTTGATGATCCCATCCAGACAGTGGCTTTACGTGACATTTATGTGTTTCATCAAGTCTACGCTGTGATAGGTTGAACAATGGATTACAAAGGTATCTGGGTCCTAATCCTTGGAGTCTAAATATTGCCTTTTATTAAAAGGCCCGGGGGGTGGGGTGGGGTGGAGGGAAGACTTCTTCAAATGTGCTTAGATTTAGGATCTTGAAAACTGTCCAGTATACCCAGGAGGATCCTAAGTGCAACAAGAAGACAGAGGGAGACCGGATACAGGGACCAGAGACAACGTGATGACTGAAGCGAGCTACAGCACTGCTGCTTTAGAGATGGAGGAAGGGGCCACGAGCCAAGGAACCCAAGGACTGAAGCTATTTGAGCTGAGAGAAGCAAAGGAATGGATTCCCCCTAGATCCCCCGAAGGGAATATGGTTTTTGTATCAACCTAATGAGA
Organism: Sylvilagus floridanus; assembly: GCA_949820135.1. Classification (NCBI taxonomy): domain Eukaryota; kingdom Metazoa; phylum Chordata; class Mammalia; order Lagomorpha; family Leporidae; genus Sylvilagus; species Sylvilagus floridanus. The sequence continues at coordinate 72,793,525 of OX463230.1, forward strand.
CCATTTGGGCTTCTGGCCTCCAGAACTATAAGACAATAAATTTGTGTTGTTTAAGCCACTGAGTTTGTGGTAATTGATTACAGTTGCCATAGAAAGCTAGTACAAATGCCCTTTGTTTTCTTCACATGTTCGTATCTCCGCGATCAGGACTCATCTAACAACCGTGTGTTTTATAGAATTACTGGCGCCCAGATGGAAGTCACCTATGCATGATTGAAACTGGAGAGGATTATTGGTGGCATCACTGCACAATGCAACTCTTTGGCATTTCAGTAGAAAAATGATCTAAAGATTGTTGGAGGAAGGAGTATGAGTCCTAGTTTTGTTTTTGTTTTTGTTTTTAATTAAGACCTGCCATTGGTGCTTTTTGGACTAATCATAAAATAATAAGTAAAAGATCTTGCAGAATGAGGGTCAACAGCCTAAAATAAATCCTGGCAACAATAAGAAAACCTTTTATTTAAAGAACTAGTGCATCATCAATGGTTTCGATGGCTCAGAGGAGGTTGCTAAGCAGAAAGCAGTGATTATGAGTTAAAAAATAGATGATTAACAAGCATAAGAAAACATGCACAACATCACTAATCAGGGAAATGCAAATCTAAACCACAACAGATAATACCTCACACCTATTTGGATGGCCACTATCAAAAAAAGGAAGTAAAGTGGTGACATGAGAAACTTAAACCCTTGTATACTGTTAGTAGGAATGTTGCATGGGGCAACCAGTATGGTAAACAGTATGGAAGATCCTCCAAACCTTAAAAGTAGAATTATCATGAGACCCAGCTACCCTAGATTCTGGATATATAACCAAAATTACTGAAATTGTAATATTTTTTCTTTCTTTTTTAAAAATAGATTTATTTATTTGAAAGGCAGAGTTAAAGAGAGGCAGAGGTAGAGAGAGTGAGAGAGCGAGAGTGAGAGAGAGAGAGAGAGAAGTCTTCCATCTGCTGGTTCACTTCCCAAATGTCTGAAATGGCTGAGACTGAGCCAATCTGAAGCTAGAAGCCTGGAGCTTCTTCCAGGTCTCCCACATGGGTGCAGGGGCCAAAGCACCCGGACCATCCTCTACTGCTTTCTCAGGCCATAGTCAAGAGCTGGATTGGAAGAAGAGCAGCTGGGACTAGAACCAGCGCCCATATGGGATGCTGGCACTGCAGGCAGCAGCTCTACCCGCTACACCACAGTGCCGGCCCCTAGAAATTGTAATCTGAAAAGACATTTACAGATCCAAATACCAGAAGTATTTTTCACAGTAGCCAGAAGTAGGTATAAACTAAATGCCCATTCACGTATGAATGGGTAAAAAAAAAAAATGTAGTCCTACACACAGTGGAATAGTACCCTTACAAGGGTAAGAAAGCCTTACACGGGAAAGAAATCCTGTCACACACTACAGCACGGATGAACCTTGAGGACGCAATGCTGAGGGAAATGAGCCAGCCACACAAAGACAAATGCCATATGATCCACAGAGATGGAAAGGAGAAAGGTAGTTGCTAGGTGATGGGAAGAAGGAGGGATGATAAAGAGCAAGTTTAGCAATTTGGAGTGATTTAAACTCTTAAAATTTAATAGACTTTACTTAGAGCAGTTTTAGGTTAACAGAGAAACTGAACAGTACAGAACAAAGAGTTCCCATGCACTCCCTTCTCCTCCTTCCAGTTTGCCCCTGTGACATTTTGTACTTTGTGATATATTTGTTGTAACTGATATGCCAGTATTGATAGATTATTATTAACAAAAGTTCTTCGTTTATAAGAAGATTCACTCTGTGTTGAAAAAACGCATAATCTATATGTAGCCACCACTGCAGTATCTTTTTAGAAATATTTATTTATTTATTTGAAAGTCAGAGTTACACAGAGGAGAGGCAGAGAGAGGTCTTCCACTTGCTGGTTCACCCCCCAACTGGCTGCAATGGCCGGAGCTGCACCGATCCGAAGCCAGGAGCCAGGAGCCTCCTCCAGATTGCCCATGTGGGTGCCCAGGGACTTGGGCCATCTTCTACCGCTTTCCCAGGCCATAGCAGAGAGCTGGATTGGAAGTGGAGCAGCCAGGTCTCGAATCAGCGTCCACATGGGATGCTGGCGCTTCAGGGCAGAGCGTTAACCCATTGTGCCACAGCGCTGGCCCCCCACTGCAGTATCTTTCAGAATAGTTGCATGAATTCCCTATGCTCCCCCATTCACCCCACTTCTCTCCCCATAACCTCTGGCAGCACTCGGTATGCTAATTTGGCACAAATAGATGACTAGACTCTTCCCAGGTCAGAGAGAAAGCCCACGTTCAAGTTTCCTGCTGCTCCTGACACACTGCCCTTGTGTCTAACGTTCTCGCTGTTCAAAGCTATTAAGGAACAGCAGCACATTTCTGGGTTAAAAAAAGCACTTTGCCCAATAATGCTCCATCTTGCACTCCTCTCAGGGAGATTAGTTGGTTCCTAATTATCACTCAGCTGTGGCCCCTGATGCTGACATTTGAACACTGTGATTAATTCAGGGGCTCATTAGGAAACAGTTTCTCACATAGATTCATTTCCTCTTTCTAGACTTCACTCCCACTTCTCCCCCTCTCTCCCTTCTCCTCTTGGTTGTTTAACTGGTTTGAGTTACTGAGATCTTTTGCATGTGTTTTTACGCAATGCGACTTTAATTAAGAAATGACAAAAAGCAGATTGATTTTTGTGGTCAGTCCTGGGGGAAGGCTGTGTGCTTCAGAGTTCCCGAATGGCAGGTACTGCAATGGTGGTATTGGCAGTGGGGGATGGGAGTGGGGGGAGCCACCGAAGGGCCAGGTGTCTTTTTTTTTGGGGGGGGGGGGGGTGGCAGAGGGACTGCTGAGTGCTTGACTTGTCTTCACTGGCAAGGAAACGAAAGAGCCTCCTTGCTTCTGGACTAGCTGTGACGATGGCAGAGACCCGGCAGGTGGGCGAGGAGCTCTGTGGTCTTAGCCCTCTCCTGGGGGATTCTTTCCTCCTTTATGTAAGCACATGACCCCTGGGCATTTGATTCTCTCATTGCCCTTCAGTAGTAGAGTCTCTCCTTGAAGAAATGAGTGTGTTACAAAATCACAACTATTGCTACATGCAGAGGTTTTCCCAGTGCTAAGACCATCTAAGTGGGTACTTCACAAAGTTCATGGGAAAAGGTGGGGTAGGCACTTGGTACATGAGCTAAAGCTCAATTGGGATGGCCCACATCCCATGGCGGTATGCATGGGTTTGAGTATAGCTCCACTTCTGATTTCAGTTTCCTGCTAATGCCCACCCTGGGAAGCAGCAGGTGATTCAAGAACTTGGGTCCTTGCCACCAAGATTGAAGACCTGGACTGAGTTTCAGGCTCCTGACTTCAGCTTGGCCCAGCCTCAGCTGTTGCGGGCATGTCGGGAGTGAACCAACCAGTAGAAGATCTCTGTCTGTCTCTGTCTCTCTGCCTTTTATATAAAAATAAGTAAAAACATTTTAAATTTTAAAAAAGGAAAGTTCATGGAAATGGAATTAAAAGGTAAGTTTGTTTTGGTATGAAATGTTAGAAATCCACAGCTGGCATTGTGGAATTGCAGGTTAAGTCCCCGCCTGCTACACCAGCATCCCTTATGAGTGCTGGTTCAAGTCCCAGCCATTGCACTTCCAATCTAGCTCTCTGCTAATGTACCTGGGAAAGGAGAAGAAGATGGACCAAGTGCTTGGGCCCCTGCCACCCGCTTGGTAGACGCTAATGGAGCTCCTGGCCCAGCCTCAGCAATTGTGGCCATTAGGGAGTGAACTACTGGATGGAAAATTTCTCTTTCTCTTTCTGTCTCTCCCTCTCTCTAAGTCTGCCTTTCAAATAAATAAATCCTTGTAAAAATTTTTTTGAAGCATGGCTTTTTCATAACACATACTTTCCATGAACTTTCTGAAAAACCCACCCATGCATGAATTTCAATATGTTCTGCACAAAAATGAATTCCTCTTTTAATTCCATTTTTCCATTAACTTTTTCAAGTAGCCTTGTATTCAAGAAGCCTTGTATTCAAGAGAGGAAATCATTCGTGTTCCTTGAACAAATCAATTTCATATGACTGGTTTGTTTGCCCCAAATGGCTTGCCATTTCCCGAACATACAGAATGTGTCCCGTGTGCTCACTCAACGTCTGGGTTCTCATTTCCTTACTTCTCCCTCTATTCTCCTGTGCCGTCTCCTTTGCAGCCTCAGGGAGTGCCATTCACTCCTTTTTCAGTCTTCCCAGAGTTCTTTGCACTAAATTTTAATTGAACATTCCTCATTCCTCCACTAAGGGACAAGTCTTAGCACCACAGTGCATAGTTAGGTGCTCAAGGAATTGTTGGTTCAAAGAATGAACTTAGATCTTTTGGACATGGCATAGTGGAAGTCCTGGCAGGAGTGAGAGTTGTGCCAGCCCTGCGGCCACTTCAGCACATCTGGGGGATGAGTGGAAGCAGCCCACCGAGAGGGGAGTTTCATGAGGACTACTAGGAGCCTCCAGAGAAAGAATTAGTTCTACAGTACTTGTTCCTGGAAAGACCTAAGCACTCCTGCCTCCAGGCCTTCACACATGCTTTGCACATGTTCTGTCTGAAACTCTGCCACTGCCTTTGCCTCTTTACAAGCTAATTTCATTTCTATTTCAGAGCTGAGTTTAAATATCACTTCCTTAAGAAGCCTTGGCTAGCCACCCAGACTATCAGCCCCACTTGTTTTCCTCCCCAAAAGTAATCTAATTTTCACATCATTGCCTACATCACGCTTAGTCACTTGCACAGTGTCTGTCCTACCTGCTTGGTTGTAAACTTCAGAAAGTCAAAGACCATTTCTGGTGCATTTCCTGCTTTGCCCTCAGAATCAGGCTCTCTTTCTACATATGGTAGTGCCTCAAAGGTATATAAATTAACAAGTGAGTGCCTGCAAATGCCTACTCAATGTATAATGCCTCAGAAGCCCATCAAACTCAGCATGTTGCAAACATTCGATTTCACCTCTCAAGTGTGTTTTTCATTTTCCTGACCTCAGTCAGTTCATCATCATCATCCATTCAGTTGCTTAGGCGAAAAACTTGGTAGTTGATCTTGTTTCTTCTCCCTTGCCACACCTCCGTACTGAGTCTTTCAGCAAACCCTTCTTCCAAAATGCATCTTCAATGAACTCAACCCCATCTCCACTGCCACTATCCTCCTTTAAGCCACTATCGTTTATTTCTCATCTGATGACTACAAATAGCTACTTGACTGGTGTTACCATTCACTCTTGTGAGCCTTTATAATTCATTTTCTACACAGTGTTCAAGATGATCTTTGTAAATGTAAAGAAAACCATGGTACTCAGCTGTTCTTTAGGGACTTATCAGGCACAGCTCACAATCCCCCTGGCTCCTCCAATCCCATTCTGCTCCTCTCTTGCACTTGGCTCTAGCTCTACCTCAACTTTATTTAGGTGGTAGAATGGGCCACATTCTATTATTAAAATTGTTTCTAAAGATTTATTGATTTATTTGAAGGTCAGAGTTACAGAGAGAGGGGGAGAGACAGACAGAGAGAGATCTTCTATCTGCTGGTTCACTCCCCAGTTGGCCACAATGGCCAGGACTGTGTCAGGCTGAAGCCAGGACATTGACCTGGATCTCCCAAGTGGCTTGCAAGGGCCCAAACACTTGGTCATCCTCCACTGCTTTTTCCAGGCCATTGGCAAGAAGCTGAATCTGAAATGGAGCAGCCAGAACACAAACTAGTGCCCATATGGGGTGCCTGCACAGTAGCCAGTGGCTTTTCCCGTATGCCACAACACCAGTACCTCCCCCAACCCCAGTCCACAATTGTAAATGTATCTATTTCAGAGGCAGAGAGACAGCATGTGAGAGAGTCTGAGAGAGTACTCCCATCCAGTGGTTCACACCCTAAATGCCTGCAATAGCCAAAATGGAGTCAGATCTAGCCAGGACCCAGGGATTCAATCCAGGTGTCCCATGTGGGTGGCAGAAACTCAATGACTTGAGCCATCCCTATTGCCTTCTAAGGGCTGCTCTAGCAGGAAGCCACAGTCAGGAGCCAGGACTCAGCAAGCAAACCTAGGTTGTCTGAGAGGGAACCCGGGCATCTTAATAAACATTGTTTTTAATGGCTAGGTTAAATGCCTACCCTAGGCCATACTTTTTGTTCCTTGAGGCGATTCCCTTCGCCTGCAAAACCCTTCACCTACCTCTTTAGAAGGTTGTTTCCCTCTCATTGTTTGGCTCTCAATTTAGTGCCAGTTCTCAAATGAGGTCACCTCCAGACTGCTCCATCAGCTTTCATCACAGCTCTATCACAACACTTTTTATTTCCTCTTTAGCATCCACTTAAGTAAGTATGAAGATACTTCAAGAAGGTCATGGGAAAATGGAATTGAAAGACAAGTTTATCTGTGGGTGGGAATCGTGGTGCAGTGTGTTAAGGAGGACGATGCTTAACGCAGTGTAGGAGATGCCTGTGTTCTACATCAGAGTGCCGGTTCTAGTCCTGGCTACTCCACGCTGCTGATCCCGATTCCAGCTAACGCAGCTGGGAGGCAGCAGATGATGGCCCTGCCACCCATGTGGGCGGTGCAGATAAGAGTTCTTGGTGCCTGGCTTGCACCTGGCCTAATCCTGGCTGTTGCAGGAATTTGGGGAGTGAACCAGAGGATAAAACTTACCACAGTCTGTCTTTCTCTGTGTGTCACTCCTCCTTTCAAATAAATAAGTAAATCTCTTTTTAAAAAACAAGAAAAATATATTTTGGGGCAAGACATCTCTGAAATTCATGCATAGGCTTTTTTTTTCATAATATGCATTTTCCATGACATCTTGTAAACATGAATTCCAAAATTTTTTGCACCAAGATAAATTTATCTCTGACTCCGTTTGAAGTTCATTTATATTTATTAATTTGTTGGCCATTTATTGTGACTGTGAATCTGCACACCAGAATGTAAGCTCCATAATGCTTCAATTTGCACATAACTGAACATCATGAATCTATTTTAGTGCTTGGCACACAATAGATGCTCAATAAACATTTGTTCAGAGGAATAACAGACAAATGAATGCACAAAGCTCAAGGACAATGGGATGGAGAGCAAGTGGCAAGTGGTTCTGGGAGTGATACAGGTTCTGCAACAACTTGCTCTAATGGCCCATACGTCGGTTCCCTCTCCCTTTGTCACCCCAGCTTCAGTATGGATATACACAACCACTGACTGTCGGCGGACACTGGAGAAAAAGCTCGCACTCAGGCACAGAGAGGCTGATACAGTGCTGCGGCAGGCTGAATGGGCTGGGGTCCCACCATTCACCACAAGGTTTGAACCCTTAGGTGATGCTGTCTAGGAGGACGCAGGGCCTTGCTAAGGAGCCACATGGGAAGAATGTAAGGGGAGTAAGGATCCTACAGAGTGGGAGGACAGAGCCACAATAACATCATTTTGTGAGACTTGTGGCCAGGGACAAGTAGGTTTTGAGTTTTGTGTCGCAATTGGAAACTTACTCGGAGTTTGATTTTTATCTATAAATCGCCTGGAGTGGGCAGAGACCGGAATGACTTGCCTCAGTAGTGCGGAAAGATGAGGATTCTGAGTGTTGCACAAAGCCTCGTCTCGCTGGTGGCACAGCTCGCGATTTTATTAAGTCACTTTGGAAGTACATTAAAAAGCAGAAACAAAGGATCCGCGCCCTGTTCCAGCTGGTGTAGAAACCCTTCAGGTATTTATGTCAATGAGTACATTAGCGGTCTTAATATGTCGCAGGTGGCTGTGTTTTATTTTTTTAAAGCCTTCTCACAAGGCGATCCTATTTAAGTTTACATTTGGGCCAAATTCTCATCATTTGTGGCTCTCTAGGGACATGAATTCATTAGTGAAACAGCATCGAGCTCTTTACAAGAAAGACTTGTCTACCAGTTAGTGAGTTAACCTAAAGTATGAGCAGCTGTAGATCCTGTTTCCACTCTTCGTCGTGCAATTGTTTCCTTCAGTGGACACTGGTGTCTCTCCAGGCCGATGCTTCACCTTCTCATCCTCAACATGAACACTGGGTGACAAACCAAGAGCACAGAGAACTCACCGCTTAGCCTCTTTAGCGTCCTGGGCCTCCACAGCTGAGGCTACTCAAGCTCATGTTCAGACTCAGCCTTTGCCCAGGTTGGGGCAGCAGTAAAGTCTTCCCAGCCCACATACTACATCCCTGCACATGGTCAGTTTACCTCCAGTCCTCAGGACCCTGAGCTTAGCATTTCACATGGGTCCTTCTGTCCTGTACCCAGAATTTGCTCTCCACCTAATGTGCCAGGGCTGAGAACCAGGCTTCGTCTTTTTTTTTTTTTTTTGACAGGCAGAGTGGACAGTGAGAGAGAGAGACAGAGAGAAAGGTCTTCCTTTGCCGTTGGTTCACCCTCCAATGGCCGCCGCGGTCGGCGCGCTGCAGCCGGCGCACTGCGCTCATCCGATGGCAGGAGCCAGGAGCCAGGTGCTTTTCCTGGTCTCCCATGGGGTGCAGGGCCCAAGCACTTGGCCCATCCTCCACTGCACTCCCGGGCCACAGCAGAGAGCTGGCCTGGAAGAGGGGCAACCGGGACAGAATCCGGCACCCCAACCGGGACTAGAACCCGGTGTGCTGATTAGCCTGTTGAGCCACGGCGCCGGCTCGTCTTTTTCTTGAGTGCCTGAATTTCTGTATTGGAAACTTTGATACCAAAGAGACAATGGGGCAGGCATTTGGTCTGCGCTTAACATGCTGATGAGAATGCCTGCATCCCACATCAGAGTGCCTGTGTCCAGTTCCCAGCTCCAGATCCTGATTCAAACTTCCAGCTAATACAGACCCTGGGAGGCAGCAGAGATGGCTCAAAGGATAAGGTTCCTGTTACCCCCGTGGGAGACTTGGATTGAGTGGCAGTTCCTTGTTTCTGCCTTGTAGCCAACATGGACCTTTATGGTGTGAACCAACAGATGGGAGGGAACTCGCTCTTTCTCAAAAAAATAAATGTTTAAAATTTAGTTTTCCTTTTAAAGTTTTTATTGTGACACAATCTAAGTCACTTAAAAATTTACTATTTTAACCATCTTTAAGGGAATCGTACAGTGGCTTCAAGCGCATTCACATTGTTGTGCAATGCTCACTCCTATCCACCTCTAAAACTTCTCTTCCCACCCTGGAACTCAGCACTCACTCAACAGTAACTGGCTGGTCCCCCCACCCCCACCAGTCCGGGACAGGCCGTTTTTCTTTCCAGCCATTGTCACTCAACCTTGCCTTGCTCTTGCCTGCCCACTCTTTGTTCTCTGGTCACAAAAGACTGGCCAGGGACAAGTGTCTTATTTTTGAACCTCAACCTAGGAGGTGAAGCCCAGCTGATTATTCAAAATTTTCAAAATATTGTCTGCCTTCCTATTTGATCCTTTATTCTTCACTGCTTTTCTCTGCCTACCTTTTATAAATCTCCTCCCATCCCCACATTACTTTGAGCTCTGAGGCCCCAACACATTTCTCCCTGTCTCCAATCTCCCTTCCCCATCTCAGTGGCATACTTCCATCCCCTCTGGTACAATTTCTGTCTTTTAAACCATACTTCCTCTCAGCATTTGCAGCCAGGCCTTTCTCCCTACTGCCTAATCCTACCTCTTAGTCCTTCCCAGCATGCTCTATGCTATTGCTTTCCCAGGTATTAGGTTGCCTCTTCAGGCACAAACGCACTACTATTCAATGCACACTCACATGGAGACAAAACCACAGGCCGTGCAACTTTTAAACATTAAAAAGTCTCAGGCCCTCTTGAGGGAAATAGATTCAAAATCCAGAATTTTTAGCAAAAAGTCAGCATTCTGGCAACACAAACCGAGATGAGTTTTAATGGGCTGGAGAGAGCCAACGTGAAACCTCTTTATATATACATTTAAAATCCTGTGTGTATGCATGTGCACATGTGAATCTCAGTGTGTGTATACCTCTTTGCCGTTCAAATAAATAAAAGACCAGACTGGTGTTCGGCACAGTGGTTCAGACACCACTTGAGACGCCATTTCAGATTGTACTTGTTCAAGTGCCAGCTCCACTTCAGATTCCAGCTCCCTGTTAATGCCCATCATGAGAAACAACACAATTGCTCTACGAGTCGGGTCCCTTCCACCTACGTGCGAGACCCACATTATGTTTCCAACTTCTTAATTCAGCCTGGCCCAGTCCTGACTATTTCAGGGATCTGAGGAGTGAACCAGGGCATGGAAGATTTCCTTCTGTCTCTGCTTCAAGGAAAAATTTTAAAAATAAATTTTCAAGAGTCATCAAGTTCATCTCCCCAGGACCTCCATCCCACTGTGTGAAATCTGAATATCTTTAAAACCTTCCCATCAATTGTGGTCCCATTTTTTTTTTTTTGTAAACTCACTTACACACTTGCAAAGAACTATCTACACCTCCAGGCCTCCCATTTGGTGGCTGAGCTGGTTGGATCCCTAAATCCTAAAGTCCTATTTTAAATCAACAGTTGTTCCTCTAATGTGTTTTATTATTCTTTGCTTCTATTTTAGTCTGAGTTCTACTCAAGAGTTGCTTTCTATACCATTTTAACAAGAGATATTTTTAGAGGTCAGTGAAATATTATTGTAAAATTGAAAATAATGACCCAATTCCTCAAATCCTTCACTAGGAGTGACACACATTAAGACGTACTCCCTTAGAAGAGATGAATTAGATATTCCTAATAACTCTGTGAATTCTCAAGTCCTCCATTTTCCCAGTGAATCTTTAAAAATAGCACAGATATTCTAATCAAAATAGGATTAGGTTTTCCTCTAATAGTCTACCCCTCTTTGTCCTGTGGTCAGGAACAAGGCAAAATAGGCATGAAGCCCTACCTTAAGTAGGTGAGCAAATTTAAAACTGAATTGGGGCCGGCACTGTGGCGCAGCAGGTTAACGCCTTGGCCTGAAGCGCCGGCATCCCATATGGGCACTGGTTCAAGTCCCGGCTGCTCCTCTTCTGATTCAGCTCTCTGCTATGACCTGGGAAAAGAGCAGAAGATGGCCCAAGTCCTTGGGCCCCTGCACCCATGTGGGAGACCAGGAAGAAGATCCTGGCTCCTGGCTTTGAATCGGCGCAGCTCTGGCCATTGCGGCCATTTGGAGAGTGAACCATCGGATGGAAGATCTCTTTCTCTCTCTCTCTCTCTCTCTCTCTCTCTTCCTCTGCTCTCTCTGTGTAACTCTTTCAAGTAAATAAATAACAATCTTAAAAAAAAAAAAACTGAACTGTCATGTGGAAGCAAGATGAAGCACTGTGCATGGGGACTGCTCACCAGCTGAGTAGCAACCAGAGACTTGGAAAGTCTCATCAGATGCATGCAAGGCACAGACATGGTGAAAGCTTTGGGGGGACAAATCAAAAGATGGAAACGCATGGCTAGAACTGAGACTTAGTGCTGCTCAGAAGACTTTCCTGGTTGGTTTGGACTGGTGCCCCCTTGGAAGACCAAAGCCCACTTTAGTGTGCTCACTCATCAGGTGACATTCTTGTTCTAAATGCCTGATGTCTACTAACACATTTCAAACAGCAGCAAACAGAAGCTTTCTCAAATCATCTTTACATATAGAAAGGACATTACATTTCTGTTTTCAAGATCTACGTTCAAGGTCCAATTTCATGCCTGTTGGATGTATATTCGGAGCAAATCACTTTCCCTCTCTGGCCCTGTTTCTTCCTCTGAATAATAATAACAGAACTCTAGTCACAGAGTCCTCTTAGGTCCCAGGTGAGTTGAGAGGGGGCTGGTTCTCGGAGCACTGGAGAACATTCTATGGTCATTAAAGCCAGACTTTCCTAATAGAGATGCCCTGTAGATTCTGCAAAGAAAAATTCAGCTGTATGTTCCTTGGGGTCTGTCAACTACATAGAGAAAGCGAAGTTGGAAGAGTTTGTGTTTTCCTGTACAGTTGTATTCAAGTGTTCCATGTTATGTTTTTTCAGCTGCTGATAATGGAAATTGCTGTCCAGTACGTATTAACGATAATATTAATTCTAAATCTTTCCTGGCTGCCACGTTACTGCTAAGCCAGCACATTTCAGTTGTACAGAGCCAAACGGAACATTTTTCTGATGCTGGTTCAATTCATTCTAGACTATGTTTATAGGTCTTCTCTATATGATGTTTTTGGAAAAGAGTTATTATTTTTTTTTTAAATCTGCTTTACTTTTTAGAACAGTTGCAGATTTTCAGAAAACTTGCAAAGACAGTTCCCAAAGTTCTCATATGCCTTACATACTGTTTCTCCTTACTAACATCTTACTCAATTGCTAGAATTCATGAACTAATGTCAATGTTGTTACTAAATAAATGTTATCCTTTACTCAGATTTCCTTATTTTTGACCTAATATCGTTTTTCTATTTTGAGATCCCCTCCAGGACACCATATTATATTCAGTAGTTATAGCTTCTTTGGCTCCTCTTGGCTGTGGCAATTTCTCACTTTCCTTGCTTTGGACAACTTTGAGAGTTTTGAAAAATGTCATCTAAGGTGGATTTGTGTGATGTTTTTCCCATGACTGGGGTGGAGTTATAAGTTTTGGCAAGAAAGACCACAGCGGTAAGTGCCATTTTCATCACCTGGTACCTAGGGTGTGTGCCATCAACAGGGCTTTTCCTGTGGCTAACTTTGATCACCTGACAGAGGGAGAGGGGTCAGGTTTCTCCACGGTCAGATTAGCCTGTTCTTCTCCTTCCCATTCTGCACTCTTCTGAAGAAGGTCACTATGCACGGGCCACACCGCTGCACTTGAAGAGTGGAGAGTTAGGTTCTGTGTCCTTGAAGAGTTACTTGGATTGCATAGAGTTGTCCTTTCTATCCCATTTTTTCCTTTATTTAATGATGTATTTCAATATGGACATTTATTTTGTACCTTGGATTATAATACAGTACCATTTTATTTAATTTTGTGTTCAAATCATTCCAGCTTTGGCCATTTGGCACTATTGCAGCTGGCTCCTGTGTTCTCTTGTAATCTCTCCCTCATTGTGGAGTATTTAAAAAAATATTTATTTGAAAGAGTGACAGAGATCGAGAGAGAGAGAAACAGAAGAGAGAAAAATCTTCCATTTTCTCATTCACTCCCCAAATGCCCTCAATAGCCAGGGCTGGGAATGCCATCCAGGTCTCCCAGGTGGGTGACAGAGGAACGGGTACTTGGCCATCATCCACTGCCTTCCCAGTTGCATTAGCAGGAACCTGGATCAGAAGCACAGAGTAGCTGCAACTTGAACTGGCACTCAATTATGGGATGTGGTCATCCCAAGAGACAGTTTAACCTACTTCACCACAACATGGGCCCTCCCTCATTGTGGAGGTTTTGTGGATTTTTAAAAATTATTCCTGGGGCCAGCGCTGTGGCTCACTTGGCTAATCCTCTGCCTGTGGTGCCGGCATCCCATATTGGCACCAGATTCTAGACCTGGTTGCTCCTCTTCCAGTCCAGCTCTCTGCTTTGGCCTGGGAGGGCAGTGGAGGATGGCCCAAGTGCTTGGGCCCCTGGACCCGCGTGGGAGACCAGGAGGAAGCACTTGGCTCCTGGCTTCGGATCAGCATAGCTCCGGCCATAGTGGCCATTTGGGGAGTGAACCAACGAAAGGAAGACCTTTCTCTCTGTCTCTCCCTCACTGTCTATAATTCTACCTGTCAAGTAAAAATATATATATATTCCTTTAGTTTCTTATTTTGCACTATAAGATATTTCAGAATCATCTTGAATAGTTCTTGCCCCAGTCCTAAAATCAGACATTACTCCTAGAGCCCTGGTTCCTTTCATTGGATAATATTACGAACCAAGATCTAGGCACTAGGTGTGTTTATGGCTACTGGGGTGTCAATATTTCTGGGCTCTCTCCACTGTCACAACAAGGACATATATGTTTGTATATGGATCCATGTGTTTGCTCATACAGATCTGTATTTTGACATAACCATCTGTATTTATATTAAGCTAACATGAGTTCATATTGATGTCTCCAACTGTAATCCATTATCATGGATCATCTTAGCCTTCTCCCCCTTGCACATCTAAATTTCTGCTCCAACAGTGAGAAACCTGGCTATTACCATCTGCCAACCATTTAATTCATTATTTAATCCCAGCATATGCGTGTAGTGATTTTAGAATTGTTAACCCATATCTTTAGCAGGGTGAGGTACATTTTTGGTGCCAAGGGCCATTTAGATATTTATAACATCATTCACAGGCCACATAAAACTATTAACTTAAAAGTTAACCTGCTATGGATGTACTGAATTTCAAGTCCTGCCTGCAGTTGCTTTGACAGGGTCAAACCAGATGATTTCATGGGCCTTATGTGATCCATGGATTGGACATTCCTCTTCCCTGCAGCCTAAAGGAAAGAATTGTACCTGTTGGAGCACAGTGCTTATGTAGTTCTATTGACTTCGATTTTATAGATTCCACGCATTTTCTTAACCACTTTAGTTAGCACTTTCCCTCTCCATGTCTTTTAGTGAGTTTGTTTCATACATTTGTAATACAGTTAGATTTTTCATGTCATAATCTACTTCTCGCAGTATCCCCTGACCTCTTACATGATTTTTTAGATTTTACATAAACTAAGTTTCACTCTTATGTTGTTCACAGGGGCTCAAAGGGTTTTAAAAATACATAGTGCTATATGTTCACAATTACAGGATCACAAAGAATGGTTTCACCACCCAAAGAAAGTTCTTGGTGTTTGCCATATTCAGTACCGCCCTTACTACTGCACCAAGTCCTTAGCAACCACTGATCATTCTACTGTCTCTATAATTTTGCTTACTCCAAAATGTTTTGTAATTAGAACTGTACACTATATAGCTCTTTCACAGCAGTTTCTTATACATAGCAGTGTGCATTTAAGATATATCCATATCTTTTTGTGCTTTAATAACACATTTCTTTTTGTGACAGAATAATATTTCACTGTATGGATACACCAGTGTTTCTTTATCTATCTCCTGTTGAAGGACATTGTGGTTGCTTCCAGTTTTCGAGCAATTAGGAAAAATCAGCTATAAATCTTCATAAATAATATAGTTTTAGCAGTTCTATCAACAAATTTGTTAAATTATTTGCATTCACTACTCTTGATCCCAAGCCTAGCCCAGAGAGCCAATATAATTTTGACATTTAAGAAATGTAATGTAAGGCTGGCGCCGTGGCTCAACAGGCTAATCCTCCGCCTTGCGGCGCCGGCACACCGGGTTCTAGTCCCGGTTGGGGTGCCGGAGTCTGTCCCTGTTGCCCCTCTTCCAGGCCAGCTCTCTGCTGTGGCCCGGGAGTGCAGTGGAGGATGGCCCAAGTGCTTGGGCCTTGCACCCCATGGGAGACCAGGAAAAGCACCTGGCACCTGGCTCCTGCCCTCGGATTAGTGCAGCGCGCCGACTGCAGTGGCCATTGGAGGGTGAACCAACGGCAAAGGAAGACCTTTCTCTCTGTCTCTCTCTCTCATTGTCCACTCTGCCTGTCAAAAATTAAAAAAAAAGTAATGTAAATGTAATAATCATAGTCTTTTTTTTCTTTTCAAGTGTCTGGTTTCTTTTGTTAGTTTTATTTATTTATTTCTATATATTTGAGACATGGAGACAGAGAAAGATGGCTAGAGAGCTCCCATCCACTGATTTACTGCTCTGATGCCCACAATGCCTGAAGCTGGGCAAGCCCACAGGTGAAGCCAGGAATGTGATCCAGGTCTCCAATGTGCAGTGACTTCTTAAGTCATCACCTGCTAACCTCCCAGGGTATGCATTGGCAGGAATCTGGAATCATGGAATAGAGTTGGCTCTCAATCCCAGACAACCTGGGACATGAGCATCCTAGCTTGCAGCTCAATCACTGCACCAGATGCCCACCCCAAAGCTCCTTTCATTTAGTATTATTTTATGATAACCACCTATGTTGTTGCATGTATCAGTTACTCTTTATTGTTGTGGGGTATCCCATTGTAAGGATTTCCTATATATTACTTATGCATTCACCCACTGATGGGCATTTGGATTGTTGACAGCTTCTGTAAAGTATAAGTAATTCTACTATGATTCTCCACAACATGTGCTTTCATTTCTTACATTAGAGTGGAATTTCTGGACTATAATAAATCTATTCAAAGTTGTAAATAATTGCCTTACTGAAAATCTTATTCCATAAGAATATTGTCTTGTGTTGTATTGGTAGAAGATTAAATACAGAAATCCCAAATAAGGACTAAGAGGGGAGTTGGTATTGTTGCTGTTAATGTGTGTGTATGGGTGTGGGTGGGTGTGGTGGTGGTAGTGGTAGCCTGTGTATTCCCAACTAGATCTCCTCAAGAATCCAATCCTGTCTTTCTAGGATGAGGAGTAATATTCCCTTTGGGATATTAATTAGCATCCATCACCTATCATTTCATAATAATTTCAAGGAGTAACAAAATTGAAGATAATAGAAAAAATGACAAATACAATGATGGTGGTCAAATCTTTGGGTAATCAAAGAAGTATATGAAGAATGCAAACAGGAATTTTTCTGAATGAGGGTTAGTCTATATGTCTGTATACTCACACATGCACATGTGACTCATTCTATATATGCAGAGATAGAGATAGATAAAGAGAGAGTTGGAAGAGAGAGAGAGAGAGACAGAGGGAGAGGGGGAGGGGGAGAGGGAGGGGCAAGGAGGGGGAGGGAGAGAGAGAGACTTTCTAGTCTATGCCAAAACAGAAATCTCTTCTTCAGCATTAAAAAAAAAAAAAAAAAAAAACCCACTCAGCAATGATTCCCATCAATGCAACCAGATTTTACTGCATAACCAAAGAGTTGAAAGTTACTTTCTCTTTATGTGTTCTGTGCCAATAAAAGAGAGCCACAAGGCAAAGACTGAACTTTGAACTTAGCAAATGTGAGGTGTCTGGGAATTCCCTGAATGTCATAAATGATTGTAGATCTATATAGTGTTATTCCATTTCCATACTTTCCCAGAGCCACCGTCCTTTTTTAGGCCTTTAATTTCCATCTTTTAGAAATGTTCTTTTCTACTGAAAAAGAAAAATTTGTCATGGAAACAGCAGCAAATGTAAAATGCGTGGGTATTTACAGCTTCCCAAACTAGTTAGAATTCTCAAGTTCTGCCCTTGTTTTCTCCCATGGCTGGGGCCCAAGGGCAGAGGGAGAGGACGGAAGGAGTGCTCACACCAGGAGAAAACCTAGAGGGGATTCTGCACACTCCAAGTCTGTCTGAATCTCACTGAGTCTGTGCCTTATGGGGAGGGACTTAAGAGTCAGACACAAACACAGACAGGAGACTACTGGTGGCAAGAGGAGACCTTTCCTGGGACTCTTATTTAGGAGGGATGTGTGTGTGTACACAAACATGCATACATTTTTTTTCATTGGAAAAATTTTGAAAGTTGGATTTGAGCAATCAAAAATAATGCCTACTCTTCTTCATTTGATATCAAAGAAGCCATATTCACTATGTACTCCCTTTCTCCTCTCTCTGCCCCAGTTTCAAAAGCTTTTTGTATGTGGCTGTTTGGATCCTGGCCATGCAAAGGGGCTCATTTGTACAGGGATGTGAGGCCAGAGCAGGTCAGGGGTAGAGGTAAGGTGAGTGTTTACAGTATAGCAAGTGCCTTCCTCTGCTTCCCACCCTCGGACTCTACTACCAGGCATGCACAGCGTATCAGCGTTTAATCTGAACATAAGCATCTCTCCCTTTCTCAAGGTGTCTGGAGGTTTATCTGAGAAAGTCAGAAGTTAAACTGACTTTCCTAAGCAAACAAGGGCCCTCAGTGCCTCTCCTACTCCTCTGTGGGACAATAAAATACTAGATGGCTGATCTTCTAGACCAGTACCATAGATCACTGAACCTTGGAGAGGCTGGAGGTTCACAATCCCATAGCCGGCCTGCACCCAAGCTGGTCCCTGGTTGTGTTTTCTGGCTTTTCAGACCAGCGTTTTTTTGCACTCAGCTATGCTACCTCCTTGAAGGATGCTAGCAGAACATACTGATGGAAAGGACCTGCTATTTTTGCATCTGCTTTTTTTTTTTTTTTGACAGGCAGAGTTAGACAGTGAGAGAGAGAGACAGAGAGAAAGGTCTTCCTTCCGCTGGTTCACCCCCCAAATGGCCGCTACGGCCGGCGCTGCGCCGATCTAAAGTCAGGAGCCAGGTGCCTCCTCCTGTTCTCCCATGCAGGTACAGGGCCCAAGGACCTGGGCCATCCTCCACTGCCTTCCTGGGCCACAGCAGAGAGCTGGACTGGAATAGGAGCAACCGGGACAGAATCAGCACCCCAACAGGGACTAGAACCTGGGGTGCTGGCACCGCAGGTGGAGGATTAGCCTAGTGAGCCTCGGCGCTGGCCTGCATCTGTTTCTTACCATTACTTTTTAGCATCACATAATTTTATGAATTCAATTATGTACAGAAGCAAATTTTATTACTTAATATTTACTTGCTTTTATTATCAGAAATATTATTCTTGCTTTTATCATCAGAAAACTGAGAGACTGGATTGCAGCAACTTCCACAGAATGACAACAATACACCCAGGCTGTGGCCTTCATGGGACAAGCACGTGGTATAGACCTCCGAGGGAGGAGAAGTGCTTTTATGGGGACAGGATGCCACGGCCCCATCCCTTCCCATGGCTGGCCTGGCTGCCCACTCCCATCAAGCACAAGGGCATGCCATCCCTTCCCCCTCCAATAAACCGAGATGTTGATTGCCAGAGGCATCCATAGGCAACGGGTGCTAAGACTGCATGACAGTAACACCACCCTTTGATCATTCAGTCAAATCAACAAGCATTTATTAAGCATCTGTGCCAGGCTGCCTGCAGGGCTCCTTTTGTATCTTGCACATTCACACTTGCCTGCTTTTCCTCTGTGACTCTTCACCCTGCCCAAGAAACTCCCTTATTCAGAGGAATCTCACCAGAGGAATGCCAGCCTTATCTTCACCACAGTGAAATTGAGTTCTTATTCAACACCCACGACAGCAACTGGGGAACACACCTAGCCTGTATCACACTGTAGCATCCATGTCTCCATGCTAGCTTCTCAGGAGTCTGGGGAAGGAGCCCCTCGGCCAGGAATCAGAGCGAATGGGGATGAAATATCAGTGTCTATTTTCTTCTTGCAGAATGCAGAGTGAACATGTTTTGAAGAAAGCAATTTTCAGCCAGTAATTGGAAGTGCCGAAGTGTTTTTGCAAGACCAGTGTCTCAGATTACAGGTTTATGATTTGCCTAAAAATAAATCATTTATTTTAGGCTTGGACTTTAGAAAGAAGAAAAGTAAAGGCTAAGAATGATTTTCTTCGAGTTCTCTATGGTATTTTTTTTTTACATCTGGGAGAGAAATGAGAAGGAAGGCAAGATGGAGTTTTTAGAGAGAAGAGGGACTCTGTATTTTCCCCTAGTTCTTTTATGAGATTACATTTTTCTGGCTGCTTACAGTATTTCCATTTTATGACTCACCCGGACAATTTACTGTGTTTAAAATTCCATTAAATTCTTTCTCCAATACGTAGGTCAAATATACATACTGTGTATACAGTTGGAAACATTTCCTCACAGACCCAGCCTATGGTATGGATGTTGTATTTGTGGCCTTGTTGCCATGGTGACTGGAAAAGGTTAAAGCTGGGGCCTCAGAAAACAGAATGGCTGCACAAGTAAAATATCATGAGTGTGTGTGTGTGTGTGTGTGTGTGTGTGCATGTCTTAAAATATGCTTCTCAAATATGAATTCGGAGATCTTAGGAACACTTTCTTAAAATTTATTTCCCACGCCACGCATACATGTTGTTTACTAAAAGAATTTGCTTGAAACAATCTCGTTCAACTCATGCCCTTTCTCTCCAAACCTTAATCAAATGGCCATTTATCTCAAAAAGACAGACTGTGTGAATCCATGGGAAATGCTTTGCCTTTTAGATGTGGATGAGATCTGCCAACAAGAATATGAATGAAGTAATTTTGTGAAGGAAACAAACTGTCTTTTTTAGATCTCTCCTTTAAATTCATTGCTGCAGAAATAATAAAGCATTTTTACTCCATTTTCTCAAGAACATCCTGAAAAAACTTGAAATTCATTTCTGCAGAAATAATGAAACATTTTCACCAGAACAGAATGAATAAGCTTGGACAACAATTAACAATGCCAAGATGTTAAACATTTACTGGTTGTAAAAATTTATACTCTTCATTGTGTTGCCTGATGGCCCTAAAGTCCCTGACTACCCCCATTTATTTCCTTATACACTTTAACTACCGTGTGAGATGAATTTCAAGGATTTATCCTCGAATAACATTGAGTAGACTAGACACCAAAATTCCTGTAAGGGTTGAGCCATTGCAGCCACAGATAAAAGAGTTCATCTTTTAAAGCATATAACCTTCCTGTTTACATTTCTACGTATAAAGGGAAGATTGTGAGAAACCTATGCTAAGTCTTTTCCTAGCTCCACTGCCCATTTCATCAGGATACCAGAAAGAGCATTAATACATCCTCTGGTCTGTATTCTCCGGTTTCACTTTAACCTTTTTAATCCAGCACCTAAGTTTTTCACAGCTATTTATTTATTTCAAGACGTTTCCATGCAGACAGAATAACAAAAATAAAATCATCATCATGGTAATATATCTAAGTATTTGTTTCCCATATTTTAAACCATCTCATTTTTAACCTGAGATTCCAGAAGTATTTCATGGTGAATATCCGGGCCCTTCTTCTGCCATCTGGTGGACAAGTCGGGAAACAGTAAAATTGAGCAATCTAGCAAGTTCCTTCTTGGAATGCATCAGTCAGCAGATGTTTGTGGAGGCTATTGCTATTTATTATTATTCATCAAACAGGACAGGCACCACCCAATGTCATACTGTGTGAGTTAGCCAAACCCAGTATCTCTCCCTGAAAGGACCATGACATATTACATGATTGAAAGCTCCCCCACAGCTTATTTCTTTTCTGACAGTCAGTTCCACCTACAGAGTAAGGGAAGCCCTTACACCATGGGACTACCACTTAGTTCATGTTCATAGTCATTTGCTCTTCTGTGATATTCTGACCCCGAAGTGCTTATTTTTTTTTTCTAAAGAGATGGAAAGGGGAAGATAGAAAGAAAAACTTGGGGACATTTTTTTCTTAAACCACTGAAGAGTACCTGAAAGATCTCTTAGATCTCTACCAATGTGTGTAGTTTTATCAAGTTTATTATAACTTACAGGCTATAAAGAAGAGATGTTATAGCAAATGTCCTACCTCCCCAGATTTGAGGAAAATGATAGTCTTTTCAAATTAACTAGAACAAAAAAGATGCTACCAGCCAGTTGAATTGCCCCATGTTTAGCCAAGCCTGAATTCCCATGTTCTTGCAAAAGCTCATAGAAAAGAGGTAACCATAACCAAAAGAGGTAACCATAACCATCTCCCAGCCATCATGTAGGAGATATTGTCATTGTTATTAAATGCTCTGTACATCTGCTCTTTGTGGTGATGGATTCTGGCTGGAGGCATTCAAGACTAAAGGATTAAGCTGCTTTATGTTGAAACTGTGTTGGCTTGGTCCATTGCCACATGCATTCTGGGTTAAAAGTTGCACTGAAGTCTAAGGAAGGACCTTCATTGTGTCTAGAAACATTACTCGTGCCATTAATGAAGAGTAGTGCCAACAACGTATGTGCTCACTCTTAACTCAAATGGGGCCCTGAAATGACCTATGAAGCAATGAGAATTCCTAATCCTAATTCCTGCTTCTGTGATATGGAGGAGCCAAGCAGCAAGATCAGGGAGGAAGAGGTAAGCTAGAATTTCAGCCAGCATTGCATTGTGACTCCATCCCCTGTCAACTCAATATGTCTCATCTGGGACCAGGAAGGAGAAGACACCATCATGCCACATGGAAGTGAAACTCCACGTGAAGGAGCCATGAAAACCCCAGAAA
This sequence comes from Sylvilagus floridanus, assembly GCA_949820135.1. Taxonomy (NCBI): domain Eukaryota; kingdom Metazoa; phylum Chordata; class Mammalia; order Lagomorpha; family Leporidae; genus Sylvilagus; species Sylvilagus floridanus. The sequence continues at coordinate 72,815,500 of OX463230.1, forward strand.
GCCTTATGCATACTGAACTCCAACTCTGTTTGTGTATTCAGTGAAGGCACCAACCCCCTATCTCAGAAAAGAGGCTGATAGCATGGGAGGGGCCCTTCTTCTGTTCTTGACTGTGTTTGGGGATCCTTCTTGAGCCTGCTACTCCTCTCTCTTTTCACAGGCCACTCCGGTCCACTCATGACTGATATCCTCCATGTGGGGTTGCCCACACTCATTCATGAATGTCTGTTTCCCTCTCTCTTTCTCTTTCTCTTAACTAAATCCTACCCTCATTTGTACTCTGTATGTGTGCCTCTGCTTTGAATTCTTATCTCTGTGCAGGCAAGAACTTGGAACAAAGATTAAGATTAAGATACATGGGCTCATAGCAGCTGCACCCTCTTGGTTTAGACTTCAGGTAAGCAGACTGCCAGAGATAGCCCTCAGGCTTAAAGAGGTGGTGGGGGCTCTATCTTGAACTCTGCTCATTATAACAATCAGTGGGTATATTTTGAATATACACTGGATATGTGATGCTTTTCTAAACACACGAAAATTTATGTAGTCCCAAAATAGGCCTTAAAATTACACCCTCTAGGTTTTTTCTCCTCTACTCCAGGTCCCCTGTCCTCATCCTGGCCCTCTGTGGCAATGTGAGAGTTCAATGCAATTTCACAACTGACCCCAACCCATTCTTTCCACCACCACAATGTCCACAATGAGACTTATGCAACATTCTGCTCAAAAAGGTTGGGTTTGGAACCTGTGGAAGAGTAACTATGAAAGAGTAACTGTGGAAGAGTTACATCAGTATACACTCATTTCTTTCATTGAAATTGGAGTCAGAATGGAAGAGTGTGTATATAAATGATAGCAAAGCCTCCTGAATACTGAAAGATGTAGAAAAATCTGATCTAAATCCAAATTCATTTGGATTAATACACTTTAAGAGATAGATACCAAAAGAGGGATATTTCTGGAAGAAAACCAAAGTGTTCTGTCCTTTTCATTCCATTTTAGTTAATAACTGGAAAAAACAAAGATGATCTGCCTTTAGAAATTTGTCCAAAAAATATTCAACAGAGTATAACCTGGATCCCTAACTGCGCACTAGGATTTGGGGATCACAGCATGGACAATGCAAAAAGTGACATCTGGGAATCCAGAGTTAGGTTTATTAATTATTTTGATGATAGGAGGCAGAAAGAACTAAAGGAAAACAGAATCAAGAGCAAAAACCACACAGATATTCATTAGACTAAATTCATCAGGTATATGTGGCATTTGGGTAAAAAAAAAAAAAAACCATAGCAATCTGGCAATGCTATCATAGAATACAAAGCACTGTGCAGCTTATCAACTAGTGAAAGACTTAGTGAGATGGCCGATATAATGTGGCAATGTGATGTAGTTCCCCCTCAACTAACGCAACCTTAAGAGCACATTGTATAGACAGGAAGATTCAGAATAAACTGGTGACCACTCCCTTATATATTCTGCAATGGTTCTACTGGAATCAGAGGGTTTTATTCTCCACTGGGCATGCAAATTAGACCACAGGCAAGCAGTGCAACCGAAAGAGATCTGCTAAGATTTTCTTTCCAGCAGAAGTTCACCTAGGACCTTCTTTGTTTTAGTCACTAATTTTAGTACAGGGCTAAATAATGAACATTGCAGACAATGTCCCTGTTCTTAAAGAGAAGTGAATGGTGGAGAAACAAAAAATAAACAAATAGTTGGTAAGATAACTTTATATGGTAAGTGCTGCTTTGAAGCCCACCCAAACCCATGTTGCATGGAACACACTGGAAGGAACTGGAGATACGATGCTTAAACCGGAAAGGGAAAGAGAAAAGTCCCACAATGTCTTATTAAAAGCTGAGGATGATTTTACGTGAGACACTAATACATTCTATAAGGATCTGATGAACAGAACCATGACCAATGAGAACTATGAAGACAGAATTGACTCAACATTCGCTAACACTACCTATAAATTGAGTCATCCCAAAGGAAATAAAGGCTCCTCGAGAAGATATGTTCTTCAGCCATCAACCTACCAAAGCAGAAACTGTATCCCACTACGGTCAGTAGTTGTAGGCCTTTGGCTGATAGGCCTAGCCTCTGCAGGTGCCTCTGTTAGCTTTTCTCCCTTAGCTCAGGGAAATATAATGCCCTCCCCATCTGGCCTGAATGTCAGGGGGATGCACATTGTAAGAACATGTTGTACCCACACTCCTAGCACAGCACATGGCACCAGGGAGCACTTAATAAATGTTCACAGGAAGGAATTAAGGTATCATAGGAATAGTAAGTCAAGGATTTTGAAGATGCACACCGTCATGGGGTTCTGTCATGTACATGTACTTCAGTGAATCTCAGTTGCTTTCTTGAAAATTCCTCCTGGATATTTCTCAAATATATTAAAACCAATAAATCTTTTAAATACAACTTTCTCTCCAAATTTATTGTTCCTCTTCTCACATTAAACATCCTGTAAGGTGGAAGGCATTTGTTGTCCACTTAAACCAGGGACCTGGGCACTAGTTTGGGTTGATTTCCTCTCCCACTCCACCATATCACTCTCTCTAATTCCTGAGGATTTTTAATAACTATACTGAAACCAGTACCTCTATGCCCAATAGCCTCAGCTCAGCCTCTCATCATTTTTACCTGGTTTTGGGGTCAAGAATCATTTGTTCGGCCGGCGCTGTGGCTCACTAGGCTAATCCTCCGCCTGCGACACTGGCACCCTGGGTTCTAGTCCTGGTTGGGGCACTGGATTCTGTCCTGGCTGCTCCTCTTCCAGTCCAGCTCTCAGCTATGGCCCGGGAAGGCAGTGGAGGATGGCCCAGATCCTTGGGCCCTGCACCTGCATGGGAGACCAGAAGGGAAGCACCTGGCTCCTGGCTTCGGCTCAGCGCAGCACGCCGGCTGTGGCAGCCATTTGGGGGGTGAACCAATGGAAGGAAGGAAGACCTTTCTCTCTGTCTCTCTTTCTCTCACAGTCTAACTCTGCCTGTAAAAAAAAAAAAGAATCATTCATTCTTGACACAATGATTTTAAAAGTGGCAAAAATAAAAAGCAAACAGGAATTTATTGGTATGCATAACTGTAAAGTCTATTGCTATGCTGGTGTCAGACACAGCTGGATCTAGGCACTAGATTGTAGGAGTTCAAATATTATCAACAAAGGATTGGTTTCTCCATCTTTCAGTTCATTTTCCTCTAAGTATCAGTTTAATGATCAGAGGGTCATTTCCACCTAGCAGGAAACATGGCCTTGGGAAGCCACAAAGCTTTCATCTTGAATGAAAAAGGAAGGGAAATCAATGCCGAGAGTCCATGTGCGCAGTTTCACTGGAGAAGCCTGGTTGGTGCACCTTGGATGTGTGCACCCGTATCAACCACAGTGAACCACGGGTAGAGTGCTCTCATGGCCTGAGTTTGAATCACCTGTCTACCCCTATGTGAGTGTGGCCGGGCCATAGGAGAAGGGCAATTCTCTCCAAAAAACAATGCCCATCATCATCCCTGGTTACCCCCTTTTAATAATTTCCCAATGGCCCAGGCTCTCCTACTTCTTCTATTCATGGTCTTCACCTGTTAAAAAAATCTATCTAAATGGCAATTATAAGTCCCCATCTTTTCTCCTTAAAATCTTAAGTAGCTTTAACTGGACTGCAAAACAAAGGCAAACTCATTAGATGCTGGCCCCAGCCTACCTCTCAGTTTTATTTCTCCCTGGACTGCTCTCAGAGCCAAAGCCCCACTGCCCTGAATCGTGTTCACTTTTTGCATGGGGCATGTGTGGCTGGTCTATCCTGGTCCACACCATGAAGGATCACCTCTGTTGTCCCCTGTTCCCATGTTCCTTGCATCTACCTTCTATTATGACTGGGTCTGAAGGTATCCCTATTAGGTAACAAAGGCAGGAACTTTTACCCAGAATGTAATTTTCAAATAGATGATATATTATTATCTGGAAGGGAAAGATTGGCCCCTAGAAAGCTTTGCTCCCCACTAGACAGGATGTATCTACATGTGCTCTGCATACACCCATCTCTGTAGCTCATGTATTTGCACACATGCCTGTCCCCATCTAATCACCAGGAGGCTCCTAGAGGACAAAGATCCAGTCTCATTTCATCCTTGTATTTCTGGTAATTGCCCATAGACAATAGGCACCTAATAAACCCTTTTAAGATAGAACAAAAGGAAGGACAAAAGACACAAACAAAAGGAGGGAAAGCAAAAAGATTTCCCAAGGCCAATCTTTCCCTTCAGACTCAGTCATAGTAGAAGGTAGATGCAAGGAACATGGGAAGAGGTGATCCTTCATGGTGCGGACCAGGATAGACCAGCCACACGAGCCTCATGCAAAAAGTGAACCCAATTACAACAATGTGCAGCGCCATCCACAGGGTGTGCTGAAGCTACCCCATTGCTGGTTTCCTCCTGTCTGGACAGGAATGTGCAGAAATGAAAGTCAATAGAGAAATTTTAAAAGCTGACCTAATTGCTGAGAGCATTTCCAGTCTATGTCTGAACGTATTTTAATTATACTTGGACACAAGAGCCCTCACCCAGACATATCTGCAGTCCCGAGCGGACTGTCACTATGGCTGTAAGGATTTGTCTGAGGTCGCCGTTATCTCAAGAGCCTGACATCACACTGATCATTAAGCAACGCGGAGCAGCAGCTGGGCGTTACCATGGCAACCTGCACAGGGCTGCCGCAGAGCTTGGTAACAAGAGCATTTTATTATGGGTCATTAAGGGCAAAAAGGCTTCATTTACATTATTTCCCGTAAAATCATATTATTTCAGGTGCTGCAGTCCATCTCCATTTAAGCGACTATTCTGGCAGAAATCATCAATGTGGGTTATTAGGCAGAGAAACCCATAGTAGGCTCCAGGTCAACTAGCCCACGAAGTGTTCTGGAGATGAGAAAAGTATTTTGCCTGAGGGATGTGGATGTGGAGTAAAGAGGCTTCTAGTGTTCTCTAAAGGCAGAGAATTCTTACTCTGAATCGTGAAGCTGTTCTTTTTCTTATTATTCCACTTGCCTGAGTCATGCTACAGCCTGGCACTGATTAGGATTCTTGAGTTCTGTAATCTGCTACATAAACAAGCATCGACAGACCTGGCCTGACTGCTCCTTAGCCTCATCAGCTGTTCTCTCAGGTGTCTTCTATGCCAGAGCAGCCAAAAGGCAGGCAGCGGTGGCTTTTATCTGTGCTCACACACCCAAAGCTCTAGAAGTGCTTTAAGTGTCTCTCCTGTTTATCTGTGCTTGGGAGTAGAGAAATAAGGCATTCGATCCTAACCAGTGTCACCCTGGTATCCCAGTGCCCTGGCCAGTCTCGCACACTGACATGGAGTGGAAAGGCAGTGACGACCTCTGAACTATACCAGCTCTCAGTCTACTGACTTAGGCGAGGGAGCCAGGGAGGTCACTCATTCACTCACAATTCCATCCGCTGCCTGTAATTAAGGATATCAATTCTACAGAGGCACTATCACAAATATCACAGAATAAGATTCTTAGCCCATGTGACCTAAGGACAGTTAATTTAGGCTTCCCTGCAAGCTCACAAGTCCTCTTATGATCAAGAAGACTCTGGGGGGTTTTGTGCCCCCAGGATGACAGCTGAGAAGTAGAGATAACCAGGCAAAGGGTCTAATCCTTGAATTTTCATAATCGAGTACTGTTAAGAAAATACGTGAAATGCTTCCCTGTTCAGAAAGCCAATCGCCTAAGTAAGTGGAACAATGGGCATGTCATTGAATTAGTTCACAGTTTTACTGGCATGTGTGACCATCCTCCAAGGACAGTGATAATCGACTTCAGATGAACCAAAAAAATCAGTGGACAGCAAGTGGTAATTACAAGTGCTTTGCCTTGTAAAGAAGATGCTACAGAATGGCAGGGTCATATATATATTTTTTTTTTAACAAAAAAGAAGTCTTCTCTTAATATTCATGAGACAGGTTAGAGCTAGAAGAAGTGGATTTTTGTGTCAAATTTAAATCTTTCAGCTACAGAATTAAGGCACTTCTAACATCAATCTCTTTCAATGGGGTTGAGTGATGGGTGAATTAAGATAATCCAGGGAACAGACTTGGGTGTTTCTCTTATTGTGACAGAGGGATAAAAGGATAAGTACAGGTCAGATCTCCCGTTGAGCAGTGTGAGCCAACCTTTGGACCACTGGCATCACTTCTAACCCAGGAGATACTACTTAAGGGTTATGATCAAGGGATTATTTTATAAGTTGCTTTCCTTTCCCCAACAAATCGGATGGGATGACACTCAATTTAGAAAATGAGGCTATACAATAGATATATAGTGTTAGGTACACAAATACACACAGAATAGAGATAAATATGAGTTTTAACTGGTATTATTATACCACAGTTACCTCTAGCTAAAAGGGTTGCCACTGCCTGATGTGTCAAACACCCTTTAACAGGATTTCAATTCAACAAGTCCCTTATTTCTGGAGACAAATCCTTCCATTCCCTAAATCAATGCATACACTACTCATTAGAGTTAAAGGTGGCAAAGCTCTGAGGACTGGGGTTTCACAGTCAACTCCCAATGGATGGAATAAAAGATTGAATTAATCACAATAATTATCTCACATCAGTTCTGGTATGTTTACAGCTAACTCTTACATAGGTTTTACAAAAGAAGGACTGTTTTTCTTGGATAAAGATAACTGAATAAGACTAATATTTACACATAAAATCAACCCATTGTAGCCCACATTTTTAATCCCCTTTATCTAGAATACACTGAGATAATATCTGTTTGGTATAAAGTTTGAGGTGAAATTTGTAGGAATCGTTTGGATACTATCAACAGAACACACAGAGATCAAATTTGAGGAATAAAAATAGATTGAGACATAATAATGACAAAGAAAAAAAGGACAGAAATAAATAAAATACAATTCAAAAAATGGAAAGGTATTTAAATTTTAATGGTGTTAGTGAATTTTAAATGTCCCCTTTCATTGTGAAAACCTGAATTCTAAATAGCAAAGGAGTTACAGTGATATGTATAACCAAAATTAACAATGGATTAATATAATGGCTTGGGTAAAGTGAAGTAATTTAACTATCATATTTTAAATTACTAAAAATTAAAATAATCCTGTCTTGAATTAAAGGACTGAACTGCATATGTCTTAGAGAAGATTATTGTTTTTTACAGTATTTCTTTTATTATTAGTTGTGAAGAAAACACAGTTTTCCAGGTCATTCTCTCCTCAGTTCCTTATCCAGAGTGGAAAAGCTGCCATACTGGTCATTTAGCATTGGGCTTCTGAAAAACTAAAAAGTGCTCTTGAAAATGAAAAGTTCAGTTATTTCAATCTTCTGACATATACAAAAGTTATTAAAATGATTTTCTATTCCTTTCTTGAAAAAAGAAGTCATATCCATTTGTGAGAGTAATTGGAAACCAGCACTGAATCCTGATCTGATTTTTTGCACTGCTCCTTCAAAATTCCCAGGCCCATACCTCTTGCTAATAAGAATATGTGGTCAAAGAAACAGACATTACAGTTCCTGAGAATGAGACCTTTTGTTCTTTGGTTGAAATGGTCAAAAGTATCAAAACAATCCCCTTACAAAAAGTCTTTGATGAGGGCCGACGCTGTGGCTCACTTGGTTAATTCTCTGCCTGAGGCGCTGGCATCCCATATGAGCATGGGGTTCTAGTCCCGGATGCTCCTCTTCCAGGCCAGCTCTCTGCTGTGGCCTGGTAGTGCAGTGGAGAATGGCCCAGGTGCTTGGGCCCCTGCACTAGCATGGGATACCAGGAGAAAGCACCTGACTCCTGGCTTCAGATTAGCGCAGCACCAGCATGGTGGCCATTTGGGGAGTGAACCTGTGGAAGGAAAACCTTTCTCTCTGTCTCTCTCTCTCACTGTCTGTAACTCTGTCAATTAAAAAAAAAGTCTATGATACAAAGAAATGAAAAGACAACCCATGAACCCATGTCCATGGGTTGGAAGAATCAATATTATTACAAATGTCCATAAAGTCTAAACTGTTTTACAGATTCAATGCAATCTCTATCAAAAAGCAATACTAATTTTCAAAGAACTAGAGAATACTCCAAAAATTTGTCTGGAACTGTAAAAGCTACTAAATAGCCAAAGAAATCTTGAGCAAAAAAAGAACAAAATAGGAGACATACAGCTGACTTCAAAATATATTGCAAAGTTACAGTGATTAAAACAACAAGATTTTGGTATAAATACAAACATGTAGACCAGTGGAAAAGAATACAGACCCTAGAAATAACCCTCACACATCTACAATCAATTGATCATTGACACAGGTGCTAAGAACACACATTAAAAACAGTATAAAAATGGTGCTGGGGAAACTGAATGTCCACATGCAGAACGCTGAAAATAGATCCCTGTATCTCACCATGTACAAAAACCAATTCAAGATGAATTAAAAACCTAAATATAAGACCTGAAACTTTGAAACTATTAGAAAAAACATAGAGGAGATACTTTGGACGTTCAAATGGGCAACAATTTTCTGGATCAGACTCCAAAAGCATAGAAAAAAAAATAGACAAATGGGATTTCATCAACCTAAAGAGTTTCTGCACAACAAAGGAAACCATCAACATTGTGAAGAGACAACCTAAAGAAAGAGAGAACATATTCGCAAGTTATATATCTGACAAAGGGTTGATCGCCAGACGATATAAGGAATTGAGAAAACTCAATAGCAAATAAACTGGATAATCCAATTTTAAAATGGGCAGTAACTCCAAAAAGGTATTTGTCAAGAGAAGGCATATAAATGGCCACTGTGTTTGGGCTGGTGCTGTGGTGTAGCTGGTTAAAGTCCTGGCCTGAAGCTCCAGCATCCCATATGGGTGCCGGTTCTAGTCTCAGCTGCTCCTCTTCCTATCCAGCTCTCTGCTGTGGCCTGGGAAAGCAGTAGATGATGACCCAACTTCTTAGCCCCTGCACCCACATGGGAGACCCAGAGGAAGCTCCTGGATTCTGGCTTCAGATCAGTGCAGCTCCAGCTGTTGCAGCCATCTGGGGAGTGAACCAGCGGATGGAAGACCTCTCTTTCTGTCTCTATCTCTCTCTGTAACTCTGTCTTTCAAATAAATAATAAAATAAATCTTAAAAAAAAATAAATGGCCAAAAATGCACATGAAAAAAATGCTCAAACTTATCAGTCAGGTAAATACGAGTTAAAACCACAATGCCACATAGCCTCACTCCAGTTAAACTGACCATTCACCAGAAAGACCAAAGTTAAATGCTGGTGATGACATGAAGAAAAGGCAACACTTGGCCGGCGCCGTAGCTCAACAGGCTAATCCTCCGCCTTGCAGCGACGGCACACCACGTTCTAGTCCCAGTCGGGAAGCCGAATTCTGTCCCGGTTGCCCCTCTTCCAGGCCAGCTCTCTGCTCTGGCCCGGGACTGCAGTGGAGGATGGCCCAAGACCTTGGGCTCTGCACCTGCATGGGAGATCAGGAGAAACACCTGGCTCCTGGCTTCAGATCAGCATGGTACGCCGGCCGCAGTGCGCCGGTCTCGATGGCCTTTGGAGGGTAAACCAACAGCAAAGGAAAACCTTTCTCTCTGTCTCTCTCTCTCACTGTCCACTCTGCCTGTCAAAAAAAAAAAAAAAAAAGGCAACACTTGCATATTGTTGGTGGGGATATAAATTAGTACAGCCACCTGGAAAACATATGGAGGTTCCTCAGAAGTCTAAAAATAGAAATACTATATGACCCAGAAATCCCACTGGTGGATTTATATACAAGGACAATGAAATCTGTTGAAGTGACATTTGTACTCCCATGTTTATTGTATTATTCATAACAGCTAAAAAATACTACCAACCTAGGTTCATCAACCAAAGAATAACGAAAGAAAATATGGTAAATATATACAATAGAATACTATTTTGCCATAAAAAGTGGATCAAATCCTATCATCTGCAAGAAGATGGATCAGACTAGAGGTCACTATGTTACATAAAATAAGCCAAGTTCAGAAAGACAAGCACTACATGATCTTAACAATATGTGGAGTCTAAAAAAGTTGACCTTACAGAAACCGAGAGTAGAATGGTGATTATCAAAGGATGGGAAGAGTAGGAAGAAGAGAGAGATAGGGAAAGGTTGATTAATGGGTACAAACAGAATTAGAAGAAGTACTTGTACTCTATTGCGTAATAGACTGTCTAGAGATTATGATATTCTACCGTGGATTTCTTTTTAAAATGGAAGATTTTGAATATTTTCACCATTACCAGTGTTTAAGGAGACATTATGCAGTGTTTACATGTATAGAAACATCACACAGTACCCCATAAATATGTATAAATTTTATGTGTCCTTTAAGTTTTTTTAATGGTGTCTTTACCAGCCAATTGGCAGTCAGCAATGGTCAGGCTGGAAGAAACCCTTTAAGTCCCAGCAGTCTCCAGGAGTGATTAACAAAGAGATCCATAAACAAAATTGCATAGGCTACCACAGCACGGTAACAATTAAAGAGCTTGAGTCTTGGGATTGTTAAGGTCTTCACAAACATCATTGAATGATTTTCTGCAGTATGCTGCTAGGGTTGTAGGGACTGGCATGGTGGCCATGAATCCAGATAGGGATGCTAAGCCATTGTAGTGGATGTGGTATTTCTACTGATAGTGCATTAAGCCATATTCCTTTTAACTTAATTTTTAAGGATGTCAAGTGCACAGCACTTTGTTGGTTATGCTCATCAGTCATCATGCTCACCATTAGCATCCACCTGAAGAAGTCCCTTGATTTGTTTTCATTATTTTCCCTTCACTTCCCATCTCCAAATCCATTCCTTTCTCCCCCTACTGCAAAAGTATGCCAAAGTATGTCCTGTCCTTCCAGGTCCACTATGTAAATGTGTGCATTATGATCCATTGATTTTTATCCCTAGAAGTCTAGTCCAGAGGCAAGCTTATACAGATTGACAATGAAGCACGCACAGGTCTGTCCATCACAGAGTAGTTTAGGGAGTAATGACGTGTTGGGAGTCACTTGTGTCCATCACTAAGTGGAAAGATACACCAAAAATGGCATATTCATGTGGAAGAATACCATATACCAGCTGGATAGAATGAACTAAATTATCAGACAGTAGCAGAAAAAGAAACAGAATGAGATCCAGAACACAGTGTCATTTACGTAAAACTTTCAAACCATAAATGTAAAGCAACATGATATGTTTCTCAAGAAACGTGTTTATCTCTCATTTTTAAGGGAAAAATATATGTCATTGTTTAAGAACAATGGGAAGAAGGAAGAGGATAAAAGGAAAAAAGGCAAGGGTGAGAGAGAGAAAAACAGAGGGGCCTATAAAAGCCAGTTATTAATCACGTACCAACATGATGCTAAGTACCTCACAACCATTTCTTATTTCTAAACTACAACAACACTAGTTTTTCCCTTACTAATAGTTGAGGCCAATGCGGCTCAGTGAAGCTAAGTGTCTTACCCAAGCTTTTACTGCTAGAATGTGGCAGAGCTCACTTACCACTCGCTTACGACTCTGGATGAGTCGCTAAACGGTCATGAAATGACTGCGTCTCTGAAGAACGTACTTATGGTGGCTGCAGGGTCACTCATCAGGAATTTTCTTATAGCCAGCTTTCTCTGCTACAATTCTATGCTCAATTATCAACTGCTAATTGTTTTTTCTTTTCCTTTTTTTGCTCAGATATCTAGATTCCAGGGAGTGTTTAGAGTGGAACGTGGAGGTTTAACAGACATGTATATCCTGCTCCCTAGAAATACTTGTATTTCTGTCAGACTTATATCTTGTGATTAATTTGGTGAAACTGAGTTAATCTCTAGAAACTAATCTAATAAGCCTAGATACATTGTCAAATTTAGTTTCTAGCTGTGAGTGCAAGAAAGTGGTTCCACAGTGACTTATCTGCTATTATTAATCCTGAAAACTCAACTTGACCCTACACATTGTTGATCTTTAAACTCCATAGAATATTCTCAGTAGATTGTTAAGACTGAGCATTTGTTTTATGTCTCTTATTAATACAAAATTTATCTTATATTATGGTTATCTTTATAGTATGGTTGATCTTTCAAATATTTAAGAAAACTGTCAATTAACAGGAGTAATCAATTAAATCTCTTTCTTAGAAATTTTATGGGATATGTCCAGGTAGCTAGAGATTAAATTTAATGATGCAATCTCTTGGATTTCAAAGAGTTAGACCACACAGCTCTCACTGAGTTCACCCTTTACTTTCTCTATAATTGCTTCATAAAATATGTCTTTTATTTATTTATTTTTGACAGGCAGAGTGGACAGTGAGAGAGAGAGAGAGCCAGAAAGAAAGGTCTTCCTTTTGCCGTTGGTTCACCCTCCAATGGCCGCTGCAGCCAGCGCGCTCCGACCAGCGCACCGCGCTGATCCGAAGGCAGGAGCCAGGTGCTTCTCCTGGTCTCCCATGGGGTGCAGGGCCCAAGCACTTGGGCCATCCTCCACTGCACTCCTGGGTCACAGCAGAGAGCTGGCCTGGAAGAGGGGCAACCGGGACAGAATCCGGCTTCCCGACCAGGACTAGAACGTGGTGTGCCGGGGCCGCAAGGCGGAGGATTAGCCTGTTGAGCCACGGCGCTGGCTCATAAAATATGTCTTAACATCTCTAGCAGAGACGGCAGAGCATCTGTTCCTGATCAATGAAAGAAACATGAGAACAATCAGCAGGGTTTATTCACGGGATCACTGAGTAATAGACATGCTTGAGGTTTTTACTTTTCCATTTAGTGTGTTTAGTACATAATCCTGAAAGAGATAAGTGGGACTTATCTATCTTAGCTAGTTCGATTGGGATGACATGATAAAAAGTATGGCCTAACAGTAGGCCGTTCAGCCTAGCGGTGACAACATCCATGTCCCACATCAGTACCTGGCTTCGATTTTTGGCTCTGGCTCCTGACTCAGCTTCCTGCTAATGCAGACCCTGGGAGGTACCAGTGATGTCTCAAGTAAATGGGTTTCTGCCACCCACCTTGGCGGTCTGGACTGTATCCCTGGGCCCTGGATTCAGCTCCAGTCCAGCCCCAGCCATTGAGAGAGTTTGGGGAATGATGGAATCAGTGGGAATGCTTGCTCTTGCTCTCTCTCTCTGCCTCTCAAATAAATAAAAATTAAAAATTAAATTGATAATCATGTATGAAATCCTCAAAAGCTAGGAAAAAGAAATTTGTGGCAGAGTGGGAGAAAATATGAAATTTTTCTTAAAGTTTGATATTCATAGTTACCGTAATAGAAAAGGAACAGAATAACAATGATATAGGGCATATGTAACGCTTTCTATCCCTCAGAAATTTGCTAGCACCTACTATAAAAATCTTACATTTGAACTAAAAATAATCTAATTAAAACATTCTTCCCGGACATTATTTCTTCATGTAGAACAATATTTCTTCATGCTTTGGTGGTTACGAACTTCTTTAAAAACTTCATGAAACTTAAGGATTACATTTTTTTTTCAAAATGCACATTCATGTATCGTGTTGCATCAAATTCCAAGTGTTCATAATTCTAAAACTCAAGGACCTACATTAGAAAGATCAAACTGAAATACAGTAACTTAATCTAAATTCTCCCTACCAATTCAATGGTCTCTGTGAAATATTTTGACTTTTATGATTTTTGCAGGTGCTCACATGTTATATACAGTGAAAACCAATCATCCTACTTCAAGCAGTGTCCCATTTTGACATAATTAGATTCTATTTATTTAACTGGAGCTGCCATTGAATTTTGCAAATTGCAGAATTATGACACTTCCAGGAACTAGTGCCAAAGGACACACACACACACACAAATCTGGTTACCAAGGAAAAGTCTGATGATGCCTTATGCTTATAAAAGAGAGTTGGTATTAATCAGTGGCTATATAAACCTAACAGTAGGGAACAGCAAGTTCACCAACATTTCTAGCTTTCTGAAGAAGTCAATCTAGAAGAGTGCTCCCATGGTGTGCTTGACACTCAATTAAAATATTCTTGTCTAACCCCCATGACAGGAACATCATTAAGGTTTAATGTAATCACGGCTTGGCAGCAAATAGAAATCTTATTTCCCAGGTGCACTGAATGAAATTGAGAACATTTGTTAAGTGATCAGATCAGTTCCTTGTGTCTTGGGATAATCTAATGAGAAGCATTTATCCATTAGAAAAAGCATCGGCTTCCAAAGCTTACCTGCTATTCACCTGAATGTTCATCTCTGTTCCTTAGGGTGCTGCCAACAAACCAAGGGTGCAGTGGAGACCTAAGATAACATTAGATTCTGTTCATTTAATTCAGACATGCCTAAAAAGGATGTTACTTTGTGTATTCAGATTTGTGTGGATCATGCTATTTATAACAATATGGGGGTATTTCAAAAAGTTTATGGAAAATGGTATTGAAAGATAAATTTACTCTTTGTGCAAAAAAATTTAAAATCCATGCACAATTTTCTGAGAATGCCATTTCCCATTAACTTGAAGACCTCTTATTGGACAAATATAAGCTAAAAGATACCAAGAAGCGAGGAGGTAATGTAAAGAAGCCTGAAACAGGGGATCAGAAAGACCAGGTTTGATCACTGGCTATGTCATTTAACAATGACATCAACTTGCTCACGTGTGAAGACAGATTACTTATGTATTAGGGATTTTCTGAGTGTTTGCATCATTTTTTGTATTCATGTGTTTGTATCATATCCATGAGTTTCCAGCACATATCATTCATTGTGAGATATATTTTTCTCTACATTCCAAACGTACTTTACATTTGATTTTTGTATTTTTTTCATAGTATGAATGTGTACAATTTAAAACTTCAAATATTACTACAAGGCCCCAACACAACAACAACAAAAGAAGAGTTTCCTGCCAAATTCCTGCTCTTCACCGGCAACTGCTTTCAATTATTTGTTTCTTTTTTGCCTCTTTTATCCATTTTTACCATATACTTACATCTATTTCTTGGTGTTTTCCCACATTCAGATATTGTATATTGGATTCCTAAATTGGAAGAAGGGAATTTATTTCTCCTACCTCACCATCAACACACACACTATTCCCTCCTCTACCTTCCCCAAATAGATTGTATCACAATTTGTGATTGAAGAAGAATTCAGTGCTGACTTTACAGTAACAACCATGTTCAGAGCAGGGCTATGTTATCTACTACGATTACATCACTTTCTCGCACGACTTTTTCCCACGTTATTTTTGGTTGGCACGTTTGGTATGTATGTGTTGCTATGTATGTGTTTATAGTTGGTATGTATTTATTTTACTTATTTGAAAGACAGAGAGACAGTGAAACAGAGATCTTCCATCCACTGCTTCACACACCAGATATTTTCAGCCAGGGCTGGACCAGACTGAAGCCAGGAATTAGACCTTAATCGAGGTATCCCGCATGGATGGCAGGGATCCAGGTACTGGAGACATTATCTGATGCCTCATAAGGTGCATAACAGGAGGAAGCTGGAAACAGAAACAGAGCTGGAACTCAAACACAGGCACTCCAGCAAGGGATGTGGGTGTCCCAAGTGGCGTTTTAACTGCTCTGCCTGCTCCTATATGATGTTTTCTATTTATTTACATCTCATTAATACCTCTTCCAAATTTCCACCTGCATAATGTATCCTCTCAAGTTGATCAAAATATCAGGTAAAAGCAGTTTAAATTTCTTCTTCCCACAAGTTCCCTACACTCCTTTGTCTTTGTGCCATTGTTGTTGTTGTGACTATTTCTATGGACTCTTAAGGCTTTACCTTTGCCAACAGCCTGGTGATTCCCTTTGCTTCTGTCTTGTGATAGCGCTCCTGCTTCCTGAATTTCTCTTCTTGTTTTTTTCTTAGTTTAGATACAGCACATTACTTCTTGCTTCTTAAGAAATTGGGTATAAAAGTTTAGAGACTGACTACATTTACACATCCTTCATCCTTAACTGACAGTTTAACTGTTCTCCTCTTCATGCTTTTAATGTCATCCCTAAGAAGATTGATGCTATTTTGGTTCTTAACCTATAGTCTGGAACCTATTTTTTTTTTCTTTCTGGAAATGAATGTCCTAAAATTTCAGGATATTGTGAACTTTGTTGTCTTTTTATTGTGCTGCTGTGTACCTGAAGGGCCCTATCATCTGAATTCTCATGTCCTTTACTTTGGAGGAATTTTCTTGCATTACTTCTGCAATAATTTCTTCATTTTTGTTTTCTATTCCCTTTTCAAAGAACATTTCAAACAGTCCCATTTCCAGTCTTATTCCCATACTAATGGCATAGGAGAAATTTGGTATTGTTAGCTCTAGCCTTGAGCTCTCTCCTGGGTCACGAGGATCCCGCTGTCAATAGTCACATAACCAAGCAAAGCAAGGACCCTCACTCCGCCCTCTGTCTTCCCATTCACCTTCCTCCTCCCTTTCTTTTCCTCATTTGCCCTTCTCATCTCTTTCCTTTATGACTTGGTTCCCTTCCTCTAACTCTGCCCTTGTCTCTTAAACTTCATCGTTGGCCTCCACCCTAACGCTGCTGAACATCTGTCTTTATTTTATTTCTATGACCTCTCACGTTTCTTTATAGGCTCAACTGTCAAGTTAAGCCACAGACCTAAAATTCTGGTGCTGGAGAGGTTCCATTCACAGATGAGGAATCAGGCCGAGAGAGGCTGAGCTGATTTGTTTGTGGCAATGACCAAACTCTAATCCAGGCCTGCTGGCTCTGAATTCATCATCCTTCCCATGACACAATAGTTGAGGAGACTTCAAAGCCAGGGATATAATCCTCTGTGTGTTGTCCCTAAACATCATAAGGCGAAAATTTTACTAAAAAGATAGATTTTTTAAATTGTGTTTGAGTTAACTAAGTCGTTAGAAAAAAAATCTCTATTTTCCAAAGGCGAGATAAAACACAATAGAAAAAGTTTCTGGGAGTTGCATATAATCATTGAACATAGCATTTGCCATTCATTTTGTTTTTTTTTAACTTTTATTTAATAAATATAAATTTCCAAAGTACAACTTTTGGATTATAGTGGCTTTTCCCCCCATAACCTCCCTCCCACCCACAACCATCCCATCTCCCACTTCCTCTCCCATTCCATTCTTCATCAAGATTCATTTTCAATTATCTTTATATATAGAAGATCAACTTAGTATATACTAAATAAATATTTCAACAGTTTGTACCCACACAGATACACAAAGTATAAAGTACTGTGTGAGTAGTAGTTTTACTGTTAATTTGCATAGTGCATTAAGGACAGAGATCCTACATGGAGAGTAGGTGCACAGTGACTCCCACTGTTGATTTAACAATTGACACTCTTATTTATGACGTCAGTAATCACCCGAGGCTCTTGTCTTGAGCTGCCAAGGCTATGGAAGCCTCTTGAGTTGCCATTCATTTTGCTTGGGTTATCTTAATTAAGCATTATAAGAACTATATGCCGGCTGGTGTAACCAGGTTAAGCTGTTGCCTATGATGCTGGCATCCCTTAATGGCACTGGTTTGAGTCCTGGCTGTTCCACTTCTGATCCAGCTCCCTGCTAATGCGCCTGAGAAAGCAGAGGAAGATGGCCTAAGTGCTTGGGCACCTGCACCCACATGGGAGGCTTGTCTGAAGCTCCTGGCTCCTGGTGTTAGCCTGGCCCAGCCCCAGCCATTGCAGCCACTGGGGAGTGAACCAGCAGATGGAAGTGCTCTCTCTCTCTCCTCTCCCCTCTCTGTAACTCTTTCAAGTAAACAAAATAAATCTTTTTGAAAATGAACTATATGTAATAGATACCATTACTATTATAAGCCCTGATTTTGGGGATGATGAAATGCAGGGACAGTAATTGCTTTACTCATAGAAACACAGGAAGGACTCATCTGTTCTATCTGGTTCTCGAAGCCATGCTCTCAGCTAATCTCCCACAGTGCTTCCTGACAAGTATTGTTTAAGGGACTGCCAAGCTTGTTAGACAAGCTCAAATAACCCAAGAGCTTGAGCAATTTAAAAATGGCCTCATATGTTCCATGCTTTCTGCCTGTTTAGCAATATCGACACGTTGCACCTCTTTGTACCTTAGAAGGTTGGGTTCTGTTCTCACTACATCCCAAGTCCTCAAACCATCGTGAGAAAAGGAGATCTAGGAGAATTAGACTTTTCCAGGTGGTTTCTAGACTGGCTTGCCTCTTTTCAGATGAAAACATTTAACAAAGTGATCTTTGTAAGGCTATTTTAACACTTACACCTGGCAACCTCTTAGGGTTCATTTAAATGGAAATGATTTTCATCTATCAAAGTTCCTAGTCTGTGCTTCAGTTACCATGACTGCTGTTGGAGCTGTAAATCTGGTTTCACTAACAGAGGATAATAAGGGATGTGTCCTTGCTTCCTCTCCAGTACAACTCAGCTATATAACAGCACCAAATCTGGATTCTGACTTTAGGCATGTATTGACTAGCCTGTCAGAGTTTCAGCTGGCATTGTACATGAGGGTGGGCAGACATGCTGCAATTTAGACAGAATTGCCTTTTTAAAAATCTTTCTGTCAAGTGACTTCATCTTAAACTTGGAAAACGTACCAGGTACACGACGGACTATGAGAGCTAAATTTCAGCAAGTACAAGTTGTAATTCATCATCTTTTCGCCAAAGGCAATTTTTGAAAAGCTATTTCTGTCTTCCTTTAGGCTGATGAGTTCTTCTTTGACTGCCACACCAATTTTATGCCTTATTGCCAACATCTTCGGGGTATTATTTTTTCTATTGCTTTAAAGTATAATGAACCATATCTCAGATATTATAAGGTATGTTCTAGTTAAGTCTATTACCTGTTTCATACCAAGTAAGGTCCCCAGCAAATGCTCTTCTGTCAATTTCATGGTGAGAAATAATATTTCATATTCATGTGGCCCCTGGGGTCTTTCTGAGTCAGTCTGGAACCCAGGAAGATCCGTTTTTGGTGCACTGAGTATGGTCACCAACAGGTGATCCTGGGTGATGGGTTTGGCTGGTGAGAGAGGGTCAGCAAGTTCTCTGAGCATACTGGGTGGAGCAGTGTTTCCCTGCACCCCCAGACTCATGTGCACCCAGAACCTCAGAATGCAAACTTACTAGGAAATGGAATCTTTGCAGATGTAGTTAAGTTAGGTTAGGATGAAGTCATACTACAGGAGGAAAGACAGAGAAATATCACACACAGCATATGATGACAGAGGCAAGGACTGAACTTGGGCATTTATAAGCCAAGGAACATTGAGAGTCTCCAGAAACTGAGAAGAGGTGAGGAAGAGTTCTCCCTAGAGCCTTTAGGAGGACGATGGCCCTGTCAACGCCTTGATTTTAGACTTCTTGCCTCTAGAACTTTGAAAGGATGTAGTTAGATTGTCTGAAGCCACCCAGGTAGGGGAAACTTATTATAGCAGACTTAGGAAACTAATAAACTGTAAACTGGGGAATTCCTGAATGAAGTGACTGAAGAGAAGGAAATGCAGCCAAGATGATCCAAACCCCAGGACTTGTGGTGCAGGACTTCCAACAGCTAAATGGCAGGCAGTGGGAAGGAGACTGTCATGGGGACCCATGTACAGTGATCAGAGATGAGATCAGCTCGTTTCAAGCAAAAGTGGAGCCACAAAGGCAGTAAGGAAAATGCAGGCTTGATGTGAGCCTTGGAATACACAGTCAGAACTGCAAATTAAAGAAGACTTCAGGAATAACTGGGAGTGAGGAGCCTCAGTACCACGTTATTCTTCATAGCTATACCAGCACAGACCCCCAAAGCCAACCTGACAATTTTGCAAATATTCAACTGCAGCAAATGTTCTAACCATCACGCTTAATACATACTAGAGGTCTTCTAGAACATGTGCATTTCAGTGAGCAGCAGACCCCACTCCTGCTACGTGAGGAGCTGGACACCAATGATAGTGTGGCTCCGGCTGTCAGGCCTACTTTCAGCTCCTCACTGTGCTGGCCAGTGAGGATTTATAAATGACTTATGCTCAGCTTGCGTCAGTCCAGGACACAGAATGAACAAAGTTGTTTGTACATTAGAACAGAAAATGTAACCGCTGCAATTTTTTTCCAGTTCTTCAAAATCACAAATTATTAGGGAAAGTGTTTGGAAGAGCTGCTTGGGATACCTTACATCCCATACCAGAGTGCCTGAGTCCAAGTCCCAACTCAACTTCTGAGTCAAGCTCCCTGTTAACGTAGACTCTGGGAGGCAGGAAGTGATGGTCCAAGAAATTGGGTTCCTGCCCCCCATATGGGAGATCTGGATTGAGTTCCAAGCTCCCCGCCCAGTCTTTCAAAAAATAAACACAAATAAAATTTCCTTCAATCACAAATTCCTTTTCAGACTAATATCCGTTCACACAGACTTTTCCGTCCCAAACTCTGAAGGCTTTTAGAAAATCATGATTTTCTTTTCTTTTTTTTTTAAAAGATTTATTTATTTTTTACTTGAGAGTCAGAGTTACACAGAGAGAGGAGAGGCAGAGAGAGAGAGAGAGAGAGAGAGAGAGAGAGAGGTCTTCTATCCGCTGGTTCACTTCCCAGTTGGCTGCAATAGCCAGAACTGCGCTGATCCGAAGCCAGGAGCCAGGAGCTTCTTCTGGGTCTCCCACGCAGGTGCAGGGGCCTAGGACTTGGGACATCTTCTACTGCTATCCCAAGCCATAGCAGAGAGCTGGATGGGAAGTGGAGCAGCCGGGACTAGAACCGGCGCCATATGGAATGCCAGCACTTCAGGCCAGGTCGTTAACCAGTTGCGCCACAGTGCCGGCCCCAAAATCATGATTTTCTAATGTAAATGCTAACCAACACCTAAACACCAGAGTGCTTGCCACACCCAACCACATGGCCATGGTTCTTTCCCAGCACTAATCCCACATTACCTTCCTTCCTTCTCTATTAAAACCAATGAAAGTGGCCCCAAGCCTTGTTTATTCTTTTTGGTAATGTTTCATTTTTTTCCAAAGTAATAAGTTACATTTGATCCTACAATAATTAAATCATAAAAGGAACAATTGAGGATATTTGCTTTTTTGAACTGGATGAGATGAATGGTGAGTTGAGCGTGGGATTCAGCTTCCAGGAAAGGCGAAATGAGACCAAAGAAAGGGAAAGCTAAAAAAAAAATAAAGGATGGAAGGAGCAAAGAGAGGGGAGAAGAAAGGGTAAAACAGAAAAACAAGGAGCCAGCCATGTATCTGCTGTCATTATTTTCATCAGCATTTAATCTTTTAAATTGTATGATTGAGTTATACTAATTAGGATCTTGGATGAAACCACAAAATAGAAATATGAACATGTGAAGTAAGTTAAGCATCTCAGAATTCAAAGTTATTATTTAGGGAAACAGACATTTAACTTAGTGCTAAGATTGCTGCATCCCACATTCTGCAACAGAATACCTGGGTTCAGTTCCTGACTCTGACTCCAGCTTCCTGCTAATGCAAACCCTGGGAGGTGATGTCCCAAGAAACTGGATTCCGGACACCAACATGGGAAACATGGTCTGCATTTCTGGCTCAAACATCAGCCAAGCCCAGCCTAGCCCTGGCTGTTGCAGGTATTTGGGGAGTGAACCAATGGATGGTGTGTCTCTCTCCACACCCCCACCCTCAGCATCAATCAAATAAATAAGTTTTAAGTATTATGAAATAAAATTATTTATTGCCCTATCCAGTGTCTTAGAAACTCAAACATCTAGTTTTACACGATGCTCAGGTATTATGAAAACTCTCTAGTTTGTTTTGTAAAAGTAATCAGAATCTTCCTGAGGAAGTGACTTGGGTATTTGTTGGAAGGGCTAAATGGCATTAACTTGGGAGGCTCCCAGGTGTTTCCCTCTACAGGTATTATCTGGCAATACCCTTACACTTCCTGTCCTAGTCCCAGATACTGACTGTGTGACATCTTGCAACATGAGGGAAGCTGCCTGAGTGTCATCAGTATGCATGTCAGGTTACAGAATTCCATTCTTTCCTCAAAACTTAACAAGATGCCATTTCTTTCCTGAGCTGAACTGCTCGGTACCTTGCCTTTCCCATTCCTCATTACTCACAATCAGAGCTCATTGATGAAATGATAGAGAACTTGGGGGATTTGAATGATGGGGACTATCCGTTATGAAATACTGATTTGTGTCTTTTAAAGAAATTGAAACAGCTTAGTATAATGTTCTTTTCTCCTCTATAAAATGTTTTAGTCTGGCAAAGCTGACATAAGACTAGCACTTACTTAGTATGTTGCAGGTGTCAAAACCACCTGGAGGATTTATTAAAACAGACAGAGGGGTCCCATCCCCAGAGCTTCTGATTCAGTAGGTCTGGATTGGGACCCAAAGATTTGCATTTCTAACAAGTTTCCAGTTAAAGCTGCTGTTGCTTCTCTGAGGCCAGCACTTTGGAAGTCCTAGGTGCAGGGAAGGTCCAGATACCTGTGAGGTGGGGCGAGGGTGACTAACTCACCTTGGCTGGCAGGGGACTGTCCCAGTTTCAGGACTAAAAAGTCCCACATGTGTAAACTCACTTAGTGTGAGGCAAACCTGGGCAAGCTGATCACTTTATGTGAGATTGAATGTATTTTCCAGTTTAAGCAGCAATTTTTCAGTTTTTAGTAATTTCTGAAAACCACTTTCAAAAATACTATATTATGATTTTATATCACATGACCAATAGGTTTGAAGGCACTCCATGAGTCTGGTATCTCTATTTCTAAAAATATGAAGGCCTCATGAGACACATTTTATATAATAACAGTAATGACTTTCACTGAGGCCCTGGAGCTCTGTGTGGCACTGTGTGAGCACTTTGCTATGTCATATCTAATTCCTACAATAGTACAGCTTATCTGGAATTATAGTTAACACAGGAGGGAAAACAAAGCTCAGAGAGAATACAGGTGACACTGCTGGCTACTCTGCAGCTGGGATGTGAGCCCCCATCTCTCTTCTTCCAAAAGCCTACATTCTTTTCTGTTGATCTGAGTGGGTATTTGTTATTCCCAAGACTTGATGGTTGCTATCACTCTATTGGCATAGATATTCAAGGTCATCCTATGGAGGCTGATTCATTATTCCAAAATTCTGAAATTATTGCACATATCACCATGTAAATATGGCTATTTACTACAAATAATTAGGAAGGCAACCAGAAGACACAGGAAAACAATTATGCTTCTTAAAATAAAAAGTCACCAAAAGCAACTTTATTTTCCTATTAAATTTATATATATGTAAGGTACAGTATAATAAAATTTAGAAGAATGTATTTAATTACAATGTGAATTTTTAAATCACAGTTGAATAATCATCAGACATCGCTTCTTGACTATCATTGTTTATTGATTATCAATCATTATTTATTCAATGATTATCAGTCACTACTTATTGCAAGAAGACCATCTTTGCTCTCCTTGAGCAATTTTGATTCATCTCCTACACTTTCTGCTCATAAACCCTCCTTTAACATTTCCTTACAGCAAGCGTAGAACTAATTCTTCACTGAATGTCAGTTTTGTGACTCAAAAAAGGCACTCTTCTCATTTTTGTTATTTCGGATATATTTTGGGTCCATCAGAAATGATCTGGAAGACTTACTTTTATCATTTCCTTGCACAGAATGTTCTCAGTTCTAGCATCCTTTCACATCAGGTGAATATTATGGTCTATAACACTTCATACTCATATTTTCTTCCTTCCTGATTTCTGTTAAGAGAATTACTTAAATTGTTCAGTTTTGCTTCTAACCATAAGAAAATATAAGTTCTAAAGATAAAAAGATTCCTGGCACTTGTGCTGCTACTTCATTAGCCCTCTAATCCCACAGGACTACTTACCGATGGGGGGCCCCAAAACACTTGCCCACAGTGGAAAATCCAACAAGAGGGCAAAAAAGCATCCCCAGCCCAAAAGCTGAATTCTCGAGGTGTTACTACTCACACCCATCATCCTTCAAACTCATGGGCCACTGGGCCCTGGGCCTGGACTGAGCCTGGATTTTCACTACCTTGACTTGGTTTTGGCCTTAAAAACATGGTGTGTGTCTCTTTCAGCTTGACCTGGTCAACAGTCAGAGAGTTCAAGCTACAAGCTAGTTACTGCATAACTTCCATTGCACCCCAGATGTTACGTAAGAGGAAGGTAAACTATGCACACAGTCCTAACCTGATGCCCACAGGGGCTGTTTGGGTTGCAGAAGCTTTCAAAGAATGTGACAATGGGTAGTAAATATGGCACTAGTATACCAATGAGTTAAACAAACATATGACAAATTCCATTGTTTCAGGCTTAGCAAATAGCAACCACATTCTCTTTCCTTTAGGTCAACATTTAGAAGTCAAGTATCTTGAACCACACATTGGGCAAAAGAAATTTTGTTTCTTTTAAAAATAAGAATAATTATTAACAGAAAACAGACTACACATAAACGTCCATGGTCATAAAAGGTTTTTACTTAATATGTCTCAAACAAAAAGTATTCCAACAAAATTTAACATTTCAAATTAAGGTAGTTATGAAATTATCTTAGTGTTTGCTTTGTTTTAAATGCAAAATGCCTTTTGCTATTTGCTCATGAGCTCAAATTACCTTTTTTTGGCACAGACATTTTAAACTCTGAACTGAACCAGATAAAATTTGCTGGTGATTTCTTCATCATTAGGGCATAGACCAGCCACGTCCCTGCCTGACCTTGGTCTTCCCAAGGTCATTTCCTGGCCAAGGTCAGGCACAGTGGAGGGACACAAGGCTACTCTGACATCTTTGTTTTAGAGAATCAAGGGCATAAACTTCCATTTGAGTTTCTGGTTGGTAAGTTCCAAGAAATATTATCTGTTAGCATCTCAATATTACTGTAAAAGAGCCCAAGCTAGGCATTTTCTGAAGGGATTTGTAACAAGCACAAGTTCTCCCCCAAGACTTCATCCCCAACCACATCTCTGAAACAAGCAATTGCTACTCAGGAATTGTTTCTTTGAAACTTGTGAGCAGCAAGAGTAGCAGTATTTCCATTTAGATGCCAGTTCAGTGATGTGTGTTCAATCATAACATACCAGTATTACATTTTCTGAATGGAGTATCTGGTGGCTACCCAGAAAGATAGGGAGGGTAGTTTGAGCCAGAAACACAGATTAGAGAATTACATTTCCAAATGACATTTAGAAAGTTCAGGATTATTTAACCTGATCCAGGCTAAAGTTTGTCTTTCACTACCTGGGAAGGAATGTTTTGCTATTAATAGTATAATAACATTACACAGTACATTTTAACCTACTAAAAAGAAAAAGGTTATAACTACATTCTTTCTTCTGCCTTATTTATATAGATCTTGAATGGATGAAGGAGGACAAATGTTTTGTTTAGTAGTGAAGTCTTGATTTTTTTAAATGTGTGATTGGTGAAACTTTCTTATGTGACAACAAAAGTTTTAAAAGTCTCTGTTTAGAAAGACTCAAAATTGGGGCCAGTGTCATGTCGCTGTAGTTTAGGCCACCGCCTATGATGCTGGCTTTTCACATACCACTGCCTATGTAGCTCCTGGCTAATAATGCACCTGGGAAAATTGCAGAAGATGCAGAATTCTTGGGTCCCTGCATTTATGTAGGAGACCCAGATAGAGTTCTAAGCTCCTGGCTTCAGCGTGACCCCACTCCAGCCACTGAGGCCATTTGAGGAGTAAACCAGTAGATGAAGATTTCTCTCTCTCTCTCTCTCTCTCTCTCTCTCTTTCTCTCTTCTCCCTTTCTCTCTCACTCTGTTTCTCTCCCTCTCTATCATTCTGCCTTTCAAATAGATAAATCTTGTTTTTAAAAGAAAACCTCAAATTTGACTGCCAGAAGTTTTATTTTAAATTCTCACTTTTTAATTTAGCTTTTCTTAGTTCTACATTTTAAAGTTAATTTTTATCATATCAATCAATGTTGATATAATTTAATTATGATTGTACATAATTTGATTTAAAGAAAAGCATCAGCTCTAACATCACTAGGAATTACTTCATTATGGCATTATATGTCCTTGAATCAGCTGAACTATATTCAACTACTTATTTTTTTAAAGATTTTATTTATTTATTTGAGAGGTAGAGTTACAGACAGTGAGAGGAAGAGACAGAGAGAAAGGTCTTCCTTCCATTGGTTCACTCCCCAAATGGCTACAATGGCTGGACTGCGCCAATCTAAAGCCAGGAGCCAGGAACTTCTTACCCTGGGTGCAGGGGCCCAAGGACTTGGGCCATCTTCTACTGCTTTCCCACGTCACAGCAGAGAGCTGGACTGGAAGAGGAGCAGCCAGAACTAGAACTGGCACTCATATGGGATGCTGGCACCACAGGTGGAGAATTAACCTCGGCACCACAGCGCCAGCCCCTCAACTACTTCTTATGTTATAGATGTTCTTCCTTTTACAGTGTAGCTGATATAATTTTTTAGACGTTTGGGGAGCCAAAAGGCAAAATAAAATTGTTTCTCTAGTTAGGTATCAGAACATTTCATAGTCAGTGCCCTAGGTGTGAAATAAGACCCAGGTTATACAAGCAGGGAACCTGGCGGCAGGTAGAGACCAAGCAGTTCAACAACTACACACCAAGAACTCACTGCATCTGCAAAAAATGTCCCCAGCTCGTCACTACTAAGACATAGGTCAGGGATTTTCTTGAATCTGAGGGTAAGTATATACTTTGTTGTCCAAACTGGTTCACTTTTGAGAGTAAAAGATGATGCTATTAATAATTATGCCAACACACAAGGTGTATATCATGCCCATTCCATCCCGTCACCCAGTTAGGAGCCAGACAGAGCTATGCAGTTTTTCACAACAGCAAAACTTTCGTCAGAGGGATATACCTACACATTCAGTTTCAAGTCCAGTAGCCAAGGTGTGGGGTATAAAAGGAACTTTCTCCAAGGCTGACGGTATGTTCCTGTGTGTTTTCATAGTGTGCCACATATTTGTATAGTGTTTCACTCTCTCCAAAGCATGGCCCCAACCTTCTGTAGCCCCAGGCTTTCCCAGAACACATCATCAGGAATACAAACTAAGGTCATAGCAACAACAACAAACAGTGTTTCCTGGTTCTTTACCCATGATTTCACAAATTCCACTTTTACTTTAAATTTCCCCTAAACAATTCCTAGGTCAACTCATGCCTATTCATGAATAAATCCTTCCTGTACGCTGTGGTATCTCCCATTCCCCCTCACCTCCACCTTCACACTGGGACATTATTTACACTGTGAGCCCGAGATTCAGAGTCACAGCTGGACTCCAGTTCCTTGTCAGAATTGTGACTTTGAATACAACATTTAACCTCTCTGGGGCGAAAATTCCTCTAGGCCTTCATTTTTTACAAAATGAATTTTTTATAAAATGAGGCTTTTACAGAAATATTTTATAGAATTGACTATTCAATGAAGTAATGTATGGTCAATGGCCATTATTTAGGGTAGTTCCCCATGTAGATGTCACAAACACTGAATTAGCAAACTGGTAATCATTGAATCGTTGAGTTCATTGAATCACTGCTCCTTGGAGAAACACAAGGGTAGGTACCTGTGAGTTTGTGATCACATTTTCATCAACCACTCAACACTCGACCTTGGTGGATGTGTGTTTCTGCTTAAAAACATCTTAGGTAATATAGACTATTGATTAATTAACATGAAATTCATGGCCAACACCACCATAACCCAGGCCTGAGGAAGCTTATCTAATACATCTGTTGTTCTCTGTCAGGCACAGAACAGCCTTCTCGGGCCTGGGAACACCAAACAGCACTTAGCACTATGCCTGGGAACTATTTTCAACAGTGAACTTAGCAACAGAAAAGCACAAAAATGCAAAAGGCAAGACAGTAAACAGAACACTAAAGTCATCCATTTACAGTATGAGAGCTCATACAAGAATGCAGAAGGTCACCTTGCTCCACCTTAGCTGAGAACAGGCATGTGAGGGGGAGGGGAGGATATGCGAAATGTCTCACCTCTGTCCTCGTCCACAGACAAGTTCAAGATTGCTCTAAGTACTGATTTTGGCATCACAAGTAAATTTTAGCAAGAAGATGAATACAGACACTGAATAATGAGGATCAACTCTATATAAAGAGCCTAGCAGTTTTTTTTTTTAATCAGGGAGTTCCCCAATAAATGTTGGTTGTTGTTTTATGGTTATTGTTAAGCCCCTTCCCAAGGCCTAAGACTCTGGGAAGCCACCTCTCACAGTGGTTAAAGACCCTTGTGGCACCTACTGTTGATGTCAATCAAGAGATATTTTTTCTTTTCCCAAACAGTAGGCTGACCTTGCCTATGGATTATGCCTTGTATCTCACCTAGGAAAAACACTGTGAAACCTTTCCCTAGAGGATTTGCATTCCACCAGGAATGGGTTCCTACTGAGTCACCTTTCCAGGTTCTTTAGGGTCAAATACTACTGAATCCTTAGAAGAATATCATGAAGATCTAACTCAGACACCCCTTGCACCTCCCGTGTTCCACCTCTGTGTCTTTGAATCTCAGGAGGTGTTTATACTGCATATGCAAAAGGTGCAAGGCATAAGGGGATGAATTAACGACCCAGCATCAAACTCCACACACACTCAAATGCTTCCCAGTTTCTCATACAAAAGGTACACTCAGATTTTCACTCCCTTCTGTTGGCTTTTGTTTTGTTTCTGAAGTTTCTCCTTTAGCTCTCGCACTCTCTCTCTCTCTCTCTCTCTCTCTGGTCTTGCATGGTCGCCTATTCTTGGAGCATGTTCATGAATTAGATTTAATCTCTCCTTTGATTGCCCTTAGCGTTTTGTCTTTCGCTCTCCTCTTTGACTCCTTGATTTCTGGCTTATTCACTGTCTCAAGTTCCAACGACTCCCTCCTCCAGCAGATCCCCTTCCTGCAGATCTTTCTATAATTGAGCTTGTTGTTCTCTGGCTGGCTTCACTTCCGAGAATGGCCTCCTCCCTATGCCCTTTCGTCCCCTGTGGCCCTTAGACCGGGGTGTTTGCTCTGGGGCAGGCCCAGACTGTCGCCTTTCCGCAGCAGGGGGGTGTCTTCTCCGTGCTGTTTTCTTCCTGTGTTTTTTGTTTAGTCCTAGCTGCTTTCTCAGTTTCCCACTTCCCCTTCCTCTCTTATCTCCATCTGAAATCCATCATCCTTGATTCATGTGATTTGTAGGTTTGAATTTTGTGAATGTTGGATTGTCTTAAAATAGACCCTACTGGAACATTCTGTGTTCCTCTTTGGTTGCACCGCAAGTCACATCCTGACCTCTAAATTGCAACTACACACAGGCAGTCCACAGCGATTGCCTTCAAGGTATGTGTAGATTTGTCTTTCACTACTAGCATCATAAGGGCCTGATGCTGTTACTTACAGTTCCGTAGTTTTAACGTTTGTTTCCAATGTTAATTTACTCTATTACTTAGGCACTGTGAACCCTGCTGCTTCTAATCTCTGTGTTGCCCCATCTGTACCCCATCCTCACAATTACCTTCCTGCAACTGGCTCTCACTAAGGTTGCCAAGGACTTCCTAAAACAGCCATTGATGACTTTCTTTTGGTCCCATTCTACTTGCCTTCTCAGCTCTTCCCACCACTGTTCATTCTTTTCTTTAATGAGTAGTCATTGAGTGGTTTCTCTGAACCAAGCACTGAACTAACCATTTAGGATAGGTTAATAAAGCAAAGATGTTTGTCCTTACAATGATTATATTTTATTGCAGTACTGGGGGCAGATATAATACACAATGTAAATGATTAGTAAAAAAGCAATTAATAATTGACTATATAGACAAATTTGTTAAGAGGATTATCTGGGATTAATATGTGCACTATTAATAAAAGTGCTAGAGAAAGGAAAAGTAAAGTAAGGTAAGAGAGTCAGGGAAATGCAAAAAGTGGGAGGTCTCGGTGTTCAAAGGGTGACCAAGTTGATGTCATTAAACAGTTTACAACGAGTAGACGTGAAGGGGTTAAGAGAGGAAGATACATGGTCATCTTAGAGACCGTATTCCTGGCAGATGGAATCGTTAATGCCAAGGCCTTAAGGAACAGCAAGGTGGCCCAATGTACCGGAGAGGAGTTGACGTCTGAGGACCTGATGTTGTCTCAGGCTTGTAAGTTGCTATTGATCACACTGTCCTGGGATCACAATTAAAATGCTCTGTGCTCTGGTTTCTTCTCCTGTTCCCTCTTCCAGGGACACACGTGCTCGGCCAGTTCCCTCACAGCTGGCTTTTCCAGTTGGTCCTTTCTCCTCCTTCCTTGCTTCCTCACAATCCCTCCTTTTTTGGCCACATCCATCCCCTTGGGTTCTACTGTACAACTAATTCATAAAACAGTTTCCAAGTTTCACCTGCCTCTAAGGTACTGTTTCTACCTTGAAGTCTTACCAACATTTTACATTCAACATGTAATATATTAGCTTTCTCTCAAGCCCATAATTCCTTGGGTCTTTTCTGTTTCCATTAATGAAAACATGTTTAAAATTTCATAGTTGCCATCCTTAGCCTTACTGAATCAATGCCTAATGCTTTTAAACTGTCCTTTTTAAAAGACAGTTTAAAAGGAAACTTTACGTGAGTATCACATATCCTAAAGAACTGTAATTTGACCTAGTTTGCCAAGTCACTTTCAGATCTTTATAATATTGTCACTCACGCCTACTTGAACTCTGCATTCTCAATATCTTTGTAATAAGTCTAACAAATTTGGAACTAGTTATTTGAACTGGAATTATTCAAAAGTCTGTAACAAAGGGCAATTCGAAGGTGTCAATTAGACAAGGCAATTGTGGCTTTGTAAAAAAAACAAAAACAAACAAAAAAACAAAAACAAAAAATACAGGATGAGTTGCAAGCTCTTCTTTTGGTGCCAGAAAACTCAAAAGAGACATACAGATCTTCCATCTGCTGGTTTACTCCCAAAATGTCCACAACAGCCAGGGATGATCTGGGCCAAAACTGGGAGCTTGAAACTTCATCTAAGTCTCCCACATGGATGGCAAGGATCCAAGCACTTGAGCCATCACCTGCTGTCTCTCAGGTTGTGCATCAGCAGGAAGCTGGAATCAGAAGCAGAGCTGGGATTTGAACCCATGTACTTTGATATGGTATGCAGGCATCTCAAGCATTTTTACTGCCGTGCCAAATGCCCACTCTAGTTCAGTTTTTAAACCAAAGTCCGTTATTCATTCCCATGCACCCCACAGCCACAAGGTACTTTATTTAATTTTTTCCTGGCACTGTTCTTTTCCACTTCTTTTACAATAACAGGACCCCTGGTTATCCCCTTCCTAGCATCTCTCTCCTGTTCTCACCTTCACTTCCTCCTCTTTCTGTCTCTCGAGAAGCCAGCCATCATGTAGCCTACATTTCAACAGATGGGGAAACACAGTTAAACACAGCTGCTCCCTCTTGATGAGCGAGGACCATTTCTCCCTCTTAGTGGTGCTGCCTTCCTGAAACATGTCGTAAATTCTCCATTTCTGTTTGCATAGCTGTCCATTCTTCTTCCTTTAGGGAGGAAGCATGCAGGCTCCAAGGGGTTGTATTCACTGCAGGCAGCACAAGCTCTGACTGTTATGCTGGCCAAGATTCAAAACTAGGGGTGGAATAAGCTGCTATTGGCAGCAGGTCGTCAAGTAAGGGCTGGTGAGGGTGAAGGTCAAGAATTGCCCCCAACATTATCAGACTAAGGGACCAGGCTCACAGATCATGCCCACTCACTAGACATGTCCAAGATGTTTCTACAGGGTCTTAATTTGGGGACTGAGGAACAGTAGGAAATGATAATTGTGAGACAGGAGCAGCAAGGGGAAACAGAAGAGGCAGAGGAGAGTGAACAGGTTGTAGGCAGAAATAAGCCAGAGGGGCTCCCTACCTCTGATCCTCACCCAGGCTCTTCACAGTCTAACAGTGAGACCAGAAACTGATGGTTTGATTGATGTTACCAAAGCATCCCAAGTAGACTTAAGCTCAGCATAAAAGGCCAGTGCAGGTAGGTGTATGAAGATGCCCCTTGTATAAGCTAGGGTCTCAAGGTTGTGATTTCTTAGTAAAAATCTTGCTAGGGGCTCTGGTTCTGATTTTGTGTTCTTCCCATTCCTTTGTCTGAAGCCAAGAGATCACAGCAGAGTTGCTGTGAATTCCCAGCTCAGGGCCTCCTTCAATGCCTCACTGCGTAAACTGTGAACTTGGCACACAGTGGTTCCACCCAGCTCCTAACTAGGTTGCACAATTTGACGCCTCCTTTCTGAGTTGTCCCACTTGGAACTGGTACTAGTTTTCAATAGGTCTCACTGTATCATGATCTCCAGGCTCCATTCTGCACCCTCATGAGTAGTTGGCACCCAAGACACAACCACAAGGCAGCAGCAGGTGTGGACGGATTGTACATTCCCTAAGTACAGTTCAATGGGATCTGATAATTGGCTGTGGGTCTGAAGAGGAGAAAAATTTACACAAAAAATATACATTTGAGGTATATCCCTCAAATTTGATAGGAGCAAAAACCTTGAAAAGCTACAATCATTGTTCATTGGCTTGACATATTGTGATACTGATGGAAATTAGGATAACTACATTGACTGACTAGCAGACACTAATGAATGGAATCAGAGAAAAAATATTTAATTTATATGAGCAACAAATGTTTCATTGTGAACTTTAAAAGTTGGTCAATTTGGCCAACATTTTAAAATATACATCTGGGTGTATTCTAGAGCAATACATTTTATTCTTCAGTTGGCCATCTCTGCCAAGGGCATCCTGGGTTATTTAGCTATTGTCACATGTCACTGACTAGTTAACCTTTTAATTGTTCCCATCTTGTGAAGAAGAAAGATGGGAAGAGTTCAAAAGGAGACATTTCTGGAAATAGTGTAGAACTTTGACATAACTTCCTGTACCATCCTCTTATTCTTTGCTGAACTGGACTGAAGAGCCAAGTGCACAGATGTGCTTAGTAGGCCAGTGGTGCCACATGCTCCCAGGGCCTTGGAGGTGGAACTGTGGGTACACCAAACTCACGCAGAGCCAATTCTGAACACACTGCCCAGATGGTTCCAATACAACTCTCCTTTTACATGAAAGGAAAAAAATATTGAAGCAGCCTGTCTATGTATGCTATTGTCCCAGGCAAGCACAGGAAATCAGGTCTGAATCACAAATTGAAATCCAAAGTACTATATTTAGTTGACAGTGTCAGCTGTTATTGAAACGTGTCCTGATGTCTGGGCCTCTTGGCCAGAGTTTCAGTCATTCACTGATCATTGACAGAGTGGGTGAGACATGACTTATTTACAAGGTGAGTTTGAGGCTACGCACCAGTGGCATAATGAACTTGCCCCAACTCCACAGAATGATCAAAGGCCAGTAGCTAAGAGGCTGTGACCAAACGCAGCTCTCACCCACATCTTTCCCATCGCCACCCCTCTAGCAACAGGCATGGCTTTATTAAAGAACTTTCTTGCTTGGTGCTGTTATTTAAGTATGTGAAAAAGGCAGCAGTTGGAAAATTAAGACTTTTTAAAAAGGGCTTTTGTTAAAAAATATAAACGGGACTTCCCCTGGTGACGTGCTGGTGTTCATGGATCACACAGACTTTCTGTGGTCCAAGCTGGATACACATTCCCAGAAATGTGGCAAACCTTTCTGCGGGGAAATTTCTGGAAAGGCCTGTTTCTGTTTTTAGGATTTCATTTGCCCCCAGGATGTTTATCAAGATCCTTGAACCTGGAGACCAGCAAATGGCCAAGAGGAGGCAACAGGCTCAGAAGCCTCTGGGCGCTGGGGGATGGGGGTTGGGGGCCGGTATCTCTTTCTGCTTCTCTCCCCTGAGGCATGGTGTGTCACCCTGGGCTTATGCAGTTGCCAGGCTGCTTCTTGCTTCTCGAGTTTCTGGATTCCAGCTCCACATACCTGCCTCCTGCCAGGAAGCGTTTTCACCCAGGCTGACCTGGGCTAGGAAGGATTTCCTTTCACTCAGTCAGAGTGGGAACCACAGCCTAGTTAATAGAGAAATCTAACTGCGTGTCTGAAGCAGTTCAAGCAATTGGAATAAATATTCACAATGGGTGGGGATGTGGAGGCCAGTTCTTGGTTACTTAGTGAATTCTAAATATGGGCAAAGACAATCAGAGCTGGTTCCTACTCTCAGGTGTCCAGGTTTTCCGTTGCACTGTGTTAGACAAATACTGGACTTGAGGCCGAAGCCTCTGTTCTCTCAGTGCCTCATTATCATCGAATACTGAGTTGCCAGGAGGGGATTTGGCAATGTGTGTCAAAAGTGATAAAAACACACCTCTTTCTGTGCAAGTGATCCCACATGTTGACGTATTCTGAAATTTATCCTCAGTAAATAATCACCATACCTCAAAATTTAGATAACTGAACAGGCTGTTGAATTAGATCCAGTGTCCAATAAGAGGAGTTTGGGGATAAGTAACAGTTAATCCACATCCCAAAATACTCTACAGTGATTTTAAAACTTTGAAGGATGGTTAATTGCTTGGAGACTCTTCCAAAGCACAGAAAGAAAAATATAAGGTATAGAGGAGGAAGGAGTGGGGAGGGTTGGAAAAGGGCAAGATTGGAAGATAGAAATCAATTAATCCATTCATTTCTTAACCCACTGAAATCAAGTGTTGATCCCTACTACACCATTGAAACTATGTTGGTAGAGGTCACCATGTGGCTTCCCGTGCCAAGTCCAGTAGATTCCTTCATGGTCTCTTCTACTTGGACCTCTGACAATATTTCACAGCATTTAATTATTTCTTGCTGAAATTTTCTCTAAAATTTTTCAAAGATGTCATTCTTAGCTGGCTCTCTCTTTCATTGTTACCATTCCTTTCTCTTCTCTGTTGGCATCTCTTACTAGGCCTGGCCATTTTCACAGATCTGAAAAAAAAAAAAAAAAACCTCTTCTCATCTTTCAAGACTCAGCTCAAAGTTTGATACCACTGTAACCGCTTCAGGTTATCTAACTGCTTCCCTTGGATGGGAGTGAACTTATACAAAGGTTACTAAAACTCCAGCGCTAAGGGTTTTCATTTGCAAAGACTCCTTCCAAGACCCTGGGCCTCCTGTGTTCATGAGGACACATATCTTTATAAAAATTCCCCCAGGTAGTCTATTTAAATTGTGATGAGTTAAGTCAGCAGCCTCTACTCTAACCAGCCCCTACCTCTTCTGAGGGCATTTGGGGTATCCAGCTCAGGCAAAGTTGAGTTAGTGAAATATTAGGTTTTGTGGGATATGTGTATACGGGTTGTCTTACTTCCATGTACAGTTAAGTGATACTATATCACAAATAGAAGTGGCTTTCTGGAATACTCCTGCCCATAGGGCAGCTTTGTTCTGCCCTGTGACACTCAGAGCAAGGCCAGAGCTACATCACAGTAAAAATGACCTTCTGTGTCTATCACAGGGACTAAGAGGGTAGTCAGGCAAAGCGAGGTGTAAAAGGTAATGAACTTCTTTCCAGTCTTTCGTAAAACTGTAAGTGAACAATGTGGCCTTCAGTCATACCTGGTCAAAATAATCAATAATTAGGCTGGTGCCATGGCTCAATAGGCTAATCCTCCGCCTTGTGGCGCCAGCACACTGGGTTCTAGTCCTGGTCTGGACACCGGTTCTGTCCTGGTTGCCCCTCTTCCAGGCCAGCTGTCTGCTATGGCCCAGGAGTGCAGTGGAGGATGGCCCAAGTGCTTGGGCCATGCACCCCATGGGAGACCAGGAAAAGCACCTGGCTCCTGGCTTCGGATCAGCGTGGTGTGCCGGCCGCAGTGCACTGGCTGCGGTGGCCATTGGAGGGTGAACCAATGGCAAAAGGAAGACCTTTTTCTCTGTCTCTCTCTCTCACTGTCCACTCTGCCTGTCAAAAAAAAAAAAAAGCAAAATAATCAATAATTAAAAATTCTGCTATAGGACAGAATGAATTATTTCTGATCCTTCTTTATAAAATCATATTTAAAAGTCATCCCTGAGGCAGCTGACTCTAGTGGTTAAGACACTGGAGTCCTGTATTACAGGTCCTGATTAAGTCTTAGCTCCTGTTCCTGACTCTGGTTTCCTGCCAATGCAGACCACCTGGGTGGTAGCTCAAGTAATTGGGTCCCTAACACCCACATGAGAGATCTGGATGGAGTTCATGTCTCCCAGCTTTGGCCTTGCCCAACCCTGGATGTTGTGGGCTTCAGGGAGTAAATCAGCAGTTGGGAGATCTCCCTCTCATTCTCTCATTCTCTCTCTCTCTCTCTTTCTCTCTCACTCTTACTCTCTCAAATTTCAAAAGTCATTGTCACATGAAGAGGCAGAGTATACAGTCAATATTTATGGGGGAAAATGTAATAGAAGTTTGTTAAGCAGTTAGTTAATAAAAAACACTGTGCCTGCCCTCATTTTTGTGATACTTCTGATATTCATCAGATTTTTAAAATTTGAGGTTTATTCTCTTACTATAAAGATAATTCTTTTAAACTTACATTTGTATTTGTAATTTTGTAGATTTCTTCTTAAAGAGAGTGTCACAAGTCATTCTCTTAACTCCTGGCTGGACGCACATGGATGCCCCTACCCTAAACTGCACACCACACATGGTAGCTTCCATTCTTCATCTTGTTGCCTCACTACTCAGCCCAGGCCTAGATGCCCACTGCATACTCAATCAAAGTTTTTTGAACAATACATCATACCGAAAATCTTAGGATGTCATACTACAGATTCCCTTTCTCTTGATGCAGTCTGGGGCTGGGGGGCGGGGGGAAGACCTAAAGCCAGCTAGGCATCCTAGAACACCAGTCCTAATTCAGAGAGATTGCATGAGCTACACGCACCGCACCTCTGCTCACACAGTGCTTCCCCTGTAGCCTCTCATTTCATCTCTACAACATCCCCAGCTCCAAAGAACTGTGACAGAAAAAGACAGGTTCAGGTGAGGAGCTCCACACAGAGGTCTATGGATTCAGCCATTTGCTTAGTCTGCAGATCACACACCCAAGTCTGGATTTCTCCAACTCCCTGCCGTCCCTGTTCTGAGAGATACCTTGTTTTTCCTGCGGAGCTCCAGAAACATTCTCCTAATTTTGACTTTGCATTAATCCCCTTCTGAATCACTGTTACTTAATCCATTGCTTCCTCTGGGCTTTATGATCAGAACCCCATAAGCTCACCACACTTTTGACCTCCACCCTTGATCAAGTTCTTTATTTCATTGATGAATAGTCTTTTCTCTCCAGACCTTTGTGACCATCAGGGACAGTGCTCTTCTTTCACCCTGTTGAGTGTTCATCTGTCATCTTCAGGCCCTTATCTCAGCATCTCTCGCTCTCTCTCGCTCTCTCTCTCTCGCTCTCTCTCCGTTACAAGCACATCTGAGAACAATTCACATTTCTTCCACACAATGCTCCTCTTGCACAACTCTGCCTGTCCCCATCCTCTGATTCTATCAGTCATCTTCAAAATAAATATAAAACTGACTTCCCAACTCATTTCTACAAGACACTCATGTACTCTATGCCTCTTTCCTATGGGGGAGTGGGTGACACAGATAGAGGAAGAAGAAGGAGAAGAAAGGCCTAGACAACCAATTGAGTTAGTCAACAAAAACAAAGATAGGATTAAAAAATGATAAAAAGACAAGGAGAAACCAACCACAGAGAAGGCAGACTTCTCGATAAATGGAGGTGGGGAATATCCAAGGCAACCACCCCATGATCCATAGGAGGCTAAGTGTTAAGGTGATAACTTTGTATGGCCTACAAATGATGTTAGAGACATCCAAATGACCCTTGGCAGAATACAGGTTCCCTATCCCTGAGGAAAGATTTGGAAAAATCTTTTGAGTGGTCTTTCAAAAACAACTGCAAGGTAAATAGCCATGAAGCATAGAATAGACAAGCACAGAATAGGCAAGATGAAGACCATACAGAAGTTCATGGAGCTGGCACACCAGGTTCTAGTCCTGGTCAGGGAGCCGGATTCTGTCCTGGTTGCCCCTCTTCCAGGCCAGCTCTCTGCTGTGGCCCGGGAGTGCAGTGGAGGATGGCCCAAGTGCTTGGGCCCTGCACCCCATGGGAGACTAGGAGAAGCACCTGGCTCCTGGCTTCGGATCAGCGTGGTGAGCCGGCCGCAGCCGCGGAGGCCACTGGAGGGTGAACCAACAGCAAAGGAAGACTTTTTTCTCTGTCTCTCTCTCTCTCACTGTCCACTCTGCCTGTAAAAACAAACAAACAAACAAACAAACAAAAAAAGAAGCTCATGGCCCTCAGAAGAAAGTCCAAGTAAAGTGTAGATGCAATTCTGGGCCATAGGGGTCCATACTGGGCACAGTAAGGAAGGAAACCCAATCACCAAGACATCAGTGTTGTAGGCAGATTACTGCCATCATTAGTTTAAAGATGAACTTTATAGATATTCTTAATACACAATATTTTGAGGTCCAGTTTTTTTGGTTTTAAATTTCTTTTAAAGTTTATTTGAAAGATAGAGATCAGAAAGAAAGACAGAGAGCTTCCAATTGCTGGTTTGCTCCCCCAAAGCCCACAATAAACAGAGATGGACCAGGTCAAAGCCAAGAGCTGAGAACTCAATCTGGGTCTCACACATGGGTGGCAGGGACCAAAGTTCTTCAGCCATCACTTGCTTCCTCCAGAGTGCACACCAGCAGGAAGCTGGACTCAGAAATGGAGGTGGAACTTGAACCCAGGCACTCCAATACTCATGCAGGTTTCTCAAGTGGGAATGTAACCACTACACCAAATGCCTAATCCAGATCTGGTTTAAAAATAATTAGATTAAAATAGAAATACATTAGCATAAGAAATATATGAATCTTACAAGGGAACAATGAAATCCATTTATGTAAAAATTATTTGGAGGTACAAAGTCTGCTTAATTTTGAAGATATATAGACAATATATTTCAAAGACAGTAAGAATATTTGCTTCTTGCTTTTGAATAAATTTGTTATGATGCCAAGAACCAATTACTCATAATTATATGTTTTTCAGAATCATTAATTCAAAACCAATTAGCAAGGGTCTGAACCTGGATTCTTTTTTTCCAGTTCCCTTAACAAATTGGCTGTGGGTGTTTCTTGAAAGCGAAATACAGCACAATTACGTCCCACCTTTTCAGAGGACCTGACATGCTGCCACCATTGCACAATGAAGCAAACAGGTTTTTCTACTAAACCAGGCAAAGCTTATGCTTAAAGAACAGAGCATCCCAGGAGAGCGCCCAATGCTGAGAAAAGCAAGGTAGACAATCAAATCTGCATCATCTGATAGTGGCCAGGTTTGGGGGATGGCAGTTCACACACACTGACAGTGCTTCCCTACGTTTATCTTAGAAAGCTTTCCCTACTCAAGGTCCAAAACAAATACATGCTCCTTTGACAAATGAAAGATTCCACTTGGGAAAACAGGAGTTGAAGGCTTTTTCCCCTTCCGTATCACATAAATCACAGTATCATGGAGTAGACAAAGGTCAGTGACTATATCCACACTGTTCTTCATCCTCTGTCTTGCCCCACACTGGGACTACAGAATTTCCAGGGACTGGATGTCAGGTGTTAACCAAACACAGTGATCAGTACTGCTTTTTGTCAATTCACAAGGAAGCCTCCAGAAGTAATCCAAAGAGTAGAGAAACAGCAAGACGAATAAAACAAAAACGTGCTTCTTTTCTGTTATATCCTAGATTGTGGTGGGCCCTCAAAAAGGATTTGTATAAACCTACTATATAGCATTGCATGCAGGTGCATAGGAGCCGACTATGGAGACAAAAGTTTTCTGGCTGTTAGAAAGAAATTATTCTCATCTTCATCCATTCCCCCACCTTATTCTCACATCTGTGTCCGGCTTCCGATCTTGGCATAGATCCCTGATAGAAAGGACACAGACTTATGATTGTATGACCTCTGCAGTCTTTTCCCAGGGAGGACAGCCAACCTTACAAAAAGAGTTGGACTTCCTGGGAAGGCCCTGAATAGCCCCACTGTTGTCTCAGGAAGATGCCCATGTGTTCAGTTAGTACGTAATCAACCACACCCCCAAAAATCTCAAGCAAAGGCATACTACATAAAGTTCACATTTGAGTTGCTTTGGACAAGTTTCTGGAAAGAACCAAAATGTTCCTTATTACGGGCTGTTTCCTACAAACGAAAATTGGTATCACTTGGTTAACAGTCAACAAGCTTAGCTCTCACTTCCTTAGCTGCAGTGCAGAGGTTAAGCCATTAACCAGCAGTAGAGAATTAAGCATGAACCAGTGGCTAAGTACTATGATCAGGGCCACCTGGTCTATGAAGGCACATCAACACAGATCCTAAGGGGAATTTGGGAAGAATTTCATCAAAGAATTAGATCCTGAATGCTTGAATAAAAAGGAGATGTCAAAGAAACTGAAGTACTTCTGATAGTCTCACCACCTGTATATTATTTCAATTCAACATATCGAACAATATTTATGCAGGCAAGATTCAAGATTGAGATCAATGACATTTTGAAGACATGGCCTCACAATTCTTCCATATTTCTTCTTCTGAAAGAAAAATCTATGTCCCCTCCCTGTGAATCTGGGCTCTATGAATTGAGTATAAAAAATTCAAAGGAAGAGGCACTATATTGGTTTTCATACCCAGGCTTTAAGACATTGGGTTTTTATTTCCTGTCACTTGGGTTGCTCACACTAGAGACCCAATGACCATATTGTAAGAAAGCTCAAGCAGCATATGAAGAGAATCACATGAAGAGGAAGCAAGGTCCAAAGCTCACAGCCTAACCCCCAAGCTGACAGCACCAACTCACCAGGTATGTGAGGCAACTATCATGAAAACAGATCCACCAGACCCAAACCAAGCTGCCCAGCTTACCCCCATGGTAAGTAGATGAACTGACCTTGCCGAGCCCTTGGAAAATTACAGATGTCCTAGTAAACATACTGTCTGTTGTAGTTTTAAATGTCTAAGTTTTATTGTACTGTGATATGTCACTGATAAGTCAATGTCCCACCAGACAACTTTAGGCAATCCAAAGGTTAAAGGTGATTATGCCTTCATCCAATACCAGTGTTTTTAGTCTAAGAGAGCAGATTCAGTTTAAGAAATGCATTACTTTTCAGCAAATATAAATTTGATATTGGAAGTTTTGCAACAATCTCTGTTAAATCAATATCCTGCAGGCTTAAAAATTGAAAATAATGATACTTATAACAAAAACATAGCACTAGAGACCTATTCAAGCAATCTTCTTCCTAACATGGGAATGAAATTGCTGTTACCTTTGGCATGTTTGTCTTCAATTGGGTATTAATCCATGAAGGACTATTTTAATGGTTTAATTCCTCTGGAACATTAGATTACATGGAGAGAATTGTGATTACATAACCATGTAGATGTTCAGCATGGGACAGAATAGATCCACTACCCTCACAAAATTTAAAGTAAATGGAACTCCAGAGGAGCTGACAAATTTATTGCAGCATATCTTAGATACTTACAATGAAGTTATATTCATTTATTTGTCCATTTGCTTGACAAACACATAATGAGTTCCCTCCATGTGCCAAACATCTGTTAGGGACCCACCATAAAGCAAAAGAAAAAGGCACACAATGGATAACACTGACAGCAATGATAATCTTCTGTCTCAGCACTTTGTACTGCGATAACAGAATACCTGAGACAGAGTAATTCATAAAGAACAAAAATTTATTTCTCACAGATCTGGAGGTGAGAAAGTTCAAGATCAAGGCACTGGCAGTTCAGCTGTCTGGTAAGAGCTTTATCCTCCATAGGAAAGGAACACTGTGTCCTCACTCAGCAGAAGCGCAAACCAGCAAGCTACCTTGATGCAGCACACAGCCTCTTTCATAAGGGCCTGGCCTCAACCCCATTCCTGAGGAAGGAGCTCCCTGCCCTACAATCTTAGTGCTATCACATTGGCAACACCTGATTTTCAGAAGGTATATAGTCAAGCCATAGAATCTTCTGAAAAGGAAAACTTTGTACCTTTTCCATCCCAGCTGCATTTAAATACCTTCTACACTTGTCTACAAAGCATGCCTGCCCGTATATCTGGGGAAACTGTGCTCATGGACCTTGTATATTTCTGCAGCTCATCTCCAATGGGGCAGAACTACCAACAGAGACTCATGCATTTCACAGCATTAACGGGATGAACACCCTGGAAAATATAGCGCACCGGCCCAATTCTTTTATGTTAGCCAGTATGGTGGTATTTGCTATTTTTCCCTTCTTTTGTGTTCTTACTTCCACTAAAAACACTGTAATTTTCATTGAAGGAATCACTGTCAGAGCCTATGTCTGCTGCTGCCCAGGCTAGCCAAGGTTACCCATTCCACTCTGCTCTTCTTGTCTACAACAACTGGTTTGGAGTTGGGTAGGAGACATGAGTGAGGAATACTGGGACATTCTTCATGGCTACTAGGAATGAAACCTATCTTTTACCAGGGATGTCAGTCTGGCACTCATGGGGCAAAACCAAGGGGTGTATCTGACATCAAAAGAACATAATGCAGAGAGAAGCAGAATACAGACATGGCAAGAGTCATTAGGTACTGGGGAGGTGAGAACAGGCTACTTGAGCTGTTATTTCCCATTATTTTGCTTAAGTTTATTTCAATAGTGTTTCTGTCACTTGTATAAAAAAATCCTAAACTAGCTAATCTATCAGATAGATCTATTTGGGGCCAAGAAACAGTATTTTCAAAAGTTAAGTATTATTTGAAACAGGGGGTAAAGAAGAGCCCAAGGCCTGAGGCCTCTGCAATGAAGGTGTTCCAGGCAGCCTAAGCTAAATACAAGAGTCCTGAGGGTGCCTGTGATTTGGCATCAGGGAACTGGTAGAGAGCAATGGGAACCAAAGGGATAGGGTGACTCCCAGAAACTTTTTCACTAGTGCCCGTGACCTTGATGTGTCACAACTATGCATCAAATAGAACTTAGTTTTTATAAAGATCTAGGATACTAGGTGGTTAGCATTGTGATGCAACTTCCTGTTAATGCACCTTGGAGGACAGTGGATGATGGCCAAAATACTTAGGTCCCTGCTACCCATGTGGGAGACCAGGATGGAGTTCCTGGCTTCTGACTTCAGCTTGACTCGACCCTGGCTATTGTGGCCACTTAAGGAGTGAACCAGCAAATGGACAATTGATCTCTCCTTCTCCCCGATCTCTCTCTCCCCCATGTCATTCTGCCTTTCAAATAAATAAACATCTTTTTAAAAGATCTATAATGCTATATTTCACTTAATCCTCACAAACACACCAGGAAGTTCACCACTGTCCCTTCCTAGATGTGATGTGACTTATTCCCAGAAGCTGAAGGGACATGAATTCAAATCTAAGTGATCTGACTTCAGATTTCATGCCCTTTCCATGACTTCACACCTATCAGAGAAAATGAGGGTAATCTTTGTAAAGAATTTTCTTTGGAAGAAAAGAAAAGAAAATAGCAAAATCTGATATCAAAATGTTGTCACCATTAGTATCAACTGAAGATGTAGGAACTACAAACTGTCACCTCGAGACGGCAAGCTGAAAACTGCTTCCTATTTCATCAGGTTTATCAGATCACATTTCTAAACAGTTACTAGATTTTTCACCTCTGTGGGTATGTAATCTTCCCCCTCTTTAGGACAGATTAGTTGGCCAAAGCTGGCGCTGTGACAAGGGGCTGATGGATGGAAGGGAGACAGGACTGTTTGAGGAGTTCGGGGAAAGTTTAAAAGGCCCCCCTGACATTCCAGTTAGGAATTTATAGCAAGATGACAAGCTGGAGAAGCCAACATTGCCACAGAGGAGAGTTTTCTACATCAATTTTGCCCCATTTAATCCAGAAGCTGACCAAGAGAATACAGTGATGGTTTTGTATAAGGAAAGGCCTGGCAAAACAAGAAGAAAAAGTCAAACAAACTCTATGTGGATTGTAGGTGGTGGACATGGTGCAGAGTTATGGGAAGGAG
The DNA here is from genome assembly GCA_949820135.1 of Sylvilagus floridanus. NCBI lineage: Eukaryota > Metazoa > Chordata > Mammalia > Lagomorpha > Leporidae > Sylvilagus > Sylvilagus floridanus. The sequence goes on from OX463230.1 coordinate 72,859,534, forward strand.
AGAGTAAGAAGTTGGAACCTGAGTTCCCCACCCTGGGGATTAGTGCAGAACCTGTGGAAGGCTGAGATGGACATCCTGGCTGAAGGCCTCTTCCCACTCTGCTGTCTTACGTACAGAGGCCTAGCACAGGTGGGAGGGTGGAGAGAACAGTGAAGGAGGGGAACCTTTGCAGTGTCTGTGTAGCGTGCACAGTAGATTGAGAAGTGTAGGTCCTGACACAATGGGACTAGGATAGGAAGCAGGGCAGATAATCCTAGAGAAGCTATAGGGCCAGGGTCACACACAGCAAATGTGAAAAACTGTGATTTGCATATCAGGGAAGGCCAGGAACAGGTGGGTGAACAGAAAGAGGCCGTGGGCCACTACAGGTTAAAAAAGAGACAATCTGAGGCCACTAGCCATGGACAGCAAACAAAAACCCACCAGGCTGCCCAGTCAGCAGGTGACAGAGTCCACTGAAGGTCCAGCGACAGGTCAGGAGTCCCCTTCTCCCCATGCCTTGAGCCACTTCTCCAATATCCAGAGACCACCTTAGACAGCGTTCCAAGAAAAGGCGGAGCATTCTGAAGTCTAAGCAATTATCCCTAAGCATTGACTTAACCCTGATGAGACAGTTTAAACGACTGGACCAGATTATACAGCAATGTGTGTGTGTGTGTGTGTGTGTGTGTGTGTGTGTGTGTTTTCCTAGCATCCAGTAAACTGGAGATTCCTGAGGGCTGTGTACCTTCTTGATCAGTCTCTGTATAAATCCCTACCTAGGCTGTGATGCTTGCTTATTCTCGATACCACAGAGTGATTTGACTTGTTTCTTTGGAGCACTGTTTTCTTGGCTTGCTTCAGCAAGAGAAATCACCTGGAGAATTTGCTAAAAGACAGATCTTTATATTTGATATATGGTCCCACCAGACCTACTGATTACAATCTCTAAGGGAAGGTGTGGGAAGCTTATATTTTTTATAAGCACGCCTGGCAACTCCCATGACCAATTCAACACATGCAGCTCTGGATTCTGGCTGGGTTTCCACCTGTTGAATACAATGACATAGCCCTCCGGACTGCGCAGCTTAGTGGCTGATCCTGGTAATGTTTGCACCTATCCTGCCAATGTGATGGTGTTCTTCTTGAACCAGGATACTTCATGATTATATTTCTTTCTCCTCAAATGTTTTGAGGCCCAGATATTATCACCTTCTTATCCTGCTTACAGAGAACCAAATTAAATTCTCTGAATTTGATTAAAAGTGTTAAACCCTTTGTGTTTAGTCATGCAGACAAATCAACATCTTAAATGGCTTCATTCTATACCTGAACCTGGCCATCAGGATTGGTTTGTGAGTGAGTGGTGCCAATCAGAGAAAAGCTGACTAAGGTTCACGCTCTCTGATGAGGCTAGAGGAACCCTTTCTCTACCCTAGATGTGAACAGGAAAGTGCAGACAGAGACACTGTAAGAGTAACTGTGGGCCAGCACTGAGGCTCAATAGGCTAATCCTCCGCCTGCAGTGCCAGCACCCCGGGTTCTGTCCCAGTTGCTCCTCTTCCAGTCCAGCTCTCTGCTGTGGCCCAGGAAGGCAGTGGAGGATGGCCCAAGTGCCTGGGCCCTGCACCCGCATGGGAGACCAGGAGGAAGCGCCTGGCTCCTGGCTTCAGATAGGCACAGCACGCCAGCTGTAGTAGCCATTTGGGGAGTGAACCAATGAAAGGAAGACATTTCCCTCTGTCTCTCTCTCTCTCACTGTCTAACTCTGCCTGTAAAAAAAAAGAGTAATTGTGTACTAACCACAATTTTGGAGGAAAGACCCAGAAGTCTGCATATTCCATCAACTCACTTGTAAAGTTTATAAACCATTAACCAGACCAAGAGCAAGAACCTATGCTCTAATTAGACACAGTCTGGATGCTGGAGAACAACGAGATATTGTCACAAGGAATCATGCGGGACAGAGGGCAACAAAAAGTTCATGGTTTAAAGCCAAGTGAGGAAGAACCCTTGGCTTACAGAAAAAGCCTTTCTCTTCCAAGCACTGAGTAATCAGGATGAGCTCCAGAAGTGCAGTGCAGGAGATGCGTAGTCAAACGGAGGTCAAGATCATTTGGAAAGGAACAACAGAGGATGAGTAAGACTGGTTCCTGTCTGCCTGTATTCAACGAACTTCTCACACTATGTGAGAGATGGCCAGTGTCTGATCCCAGTCCAGAGAGGGCTCCAGGAAGGAGCCACCGCCCTGCCTCTCAAGGATCAGAAAGGAAATGAGGCAAATGAACCCAATTTGGAGGAAGGAGGAGCCTTCTGTTCCTGGGCTATCTCTGATGTTTACTTGCTTTCATCCTCTTACCGTGTTCCGACGAGGGTTTGCAGCAGTTTTGAGTTGGGATGCTCCAGGTGGAGACGTGCTTTGAATGCACAGAATGATGTGGGCAATGAATACATTCATGTCCCATCCGGGTTCTTGTCTCCTGCAGAGGTGGAAACATTAAGCGGATACTAGTATAGTGTACAAATAGGAACAGAATTTATTTAACAGTGCAGGAATAAACACACATTCACACGCACGTGTAGGCCGCACTAACCTAGAGAGGAAAACTAGAGAGAGGGAAAAAAAATGGATCCAGTACCTCTGAGACAGAGTGGGAGAGATTCGTCCAGTAGGCAGTGGAAAGACAAACTGAAAGCCGCAAATGCGAGTGCACTTGGCGGTGGAAAACAGCTCTCTCCGGGCCAGCGATGTTGCATAGGGGTTAAGCCACCGCCTGTAGTGCTGGTATCCCGTATGGGCACCAGTACGAGTTCCAGCTGCTCCACTTCCGATCCAGCTCCCTGCTATGGCCTGGGAAAGCACTGGAGGATGGCCCAAGTCCTTGGGCCCCTGCACCCATGTGGGAGACCCGGAAGAAACTCCTGGCTTCCTATTGGCACAGCTCCACCACAGGAGCCATCTAGAGAATGATCCAGCGGATGGAAGACCTCTCCCTCTCTCTGCCTCTCCCTCTCTGTGTGTAACTCTTTCAAATAAATAAATCAATCTAAAAAAAAAAGAAAGAAAGAAAAACAGCTCTCTCCCAGCTTCTATTCCTTTTATGAGGAAGGGGAAGGTACCCGCCCCCAACTGAATATAAAGGTGGGGTCTGAGCATGCACCCTGGTCCCGACTGGGACAGGTGCATCCTGGGAAGGTGGGCATATCAAACTGACATTTAAAGAGACAGCAGGATTTGGCAGGTATGGAAGAGTTCCAACAGGCCTAAACTCTAACTAGTTACACTGCATCAAGAGAATGAAGAGAGGAAGGAATGCAGAAAATACTGACAAATGAACACAATGGGCAGGGTAAGGAGAAAGGGGTGGAGTGCACAGTGAGCTGTGGGTGATTCCACCGGTCCTGGGGGAATGGATGAGGACCTGGGCTGTTGCTGGGTCAGTGGGTCCCGGATGGAGACACTTTTAAAGAGTGGCCCCAACATGGGACATGGTGGGTTAAAGAAAGATGAAATTGTCAATGATAACTGCAGTGTCTGGTTTTGGTACAGATTAGTTGGAAACATTATTAGTAATAAAGAAAATACAGGGGGGCTGGCGCCTGTAGTGCCAGCATCACATTTGGGTGCCGGTTCGAGACCAGGCTGCTCCACTTCCGATCTAGCTCTCTACTATGGCCTGGGAAAGCAGTAAAAAATGGCCCAAGTCCTTGGGTCCCTGCACCTGTGTGGGAGACCTGGAAGAAGCTCCTGGATTCGGATCAGCGCAGCTCCAGCCATCGGGTCAACTGGAGAGTGAAGCAGCGGATGGAAAACCTCTCTTTCTCTCTCTCTGCCTCTCCTTCTCTCTGTGTATAACTCTGACTTTCAAATAAATAAATAAACTTTTAAAAAAAAAAAGAAGAAAAAGAAAATACAGGACAGCCATCAGGTCAAAGAAGAGACATCCATGCAAGGATAAGAAGTCACTTCAGAACCAGTGTGTTCCCAACTAACCAAGACAGGTCACGAAGGATAAACACCTCCAGAGCAGATACCAGGCAGAGCTGGGAGCTTTGACCCCAGCCTCGGGCAGGAACAGAACAAGATGAGTACCATAAATACTTCAACCGGAAAATGAAACTAGGGGAGGAGCTCCATTTGCTTAAATTAAAACCTAGCCTCTGCCTTGCTGACTACAAAGATACATCGTTCTGTAACCAAGAATGCCCATTTAGGCAGGAGAGGGGCACATGGGCAAAGAATCTGAAAACCATTTAGGGCTGTGCCTGTTTCTCAGAGGCTGTTCTAGGAAAGCTTATCTTGCAACATCACCAGCAGAGGGGCTAGAGGACCCCTAACAGGGAAAGCTGCAAGAGACCCATCTGTCGGGTTTTTGGACACGCAATGTATGGATATGTCTGTTGTTTGAGCAGGATGGGCTCAGAAGCTCCCCCTTTTTCTACATCCTCAGCATTCCCCGAACCTTGCAGTAAAAGCCCTGGCAAAGTAGTTCTCAGAGAGGCAGGTTTTCTTTGTTGTTGTTGTTGTTTGTTTTAGGGAACTATGCCTTCCTGCCATCCCCTTCACTTGTCACAGATAAGTAAAGCTTTCAGCCGAGCGGCTCTTGGGTTGTGGCTGACTGGTGACTGCCGAAGGGTGTTCCCTAACAGTTTTGTCCTGTGCTTCCAGGAGTTCTGGTGCTGTAATTGCTTTATTGCATTGTTTGTTGAATATCAGAAACTGCTATGAGCAATGGCACTGTGGCAACAGGCTGGAGGACCAACAGTCTTGCAGGATAGACCCTTCAAGTCTGGCTCCAGAAGTGGGCAGGAAGCAAGGAAATGAAGCGAATTACTGAAGCTCAGAGTCGGCTAAGGGGCCATGGGAGCTGGCCCGAGCTGCAAACACTGAGAGCTTTTATTATTATTATTAAATATTTATCTATTTATTTGAAAGTCCAAGTTAAGAGATAGAGAGACAGACAGAGACAGAGATCTTCCATCTGCTGATTCACTTCTCAAATGGCCACAATGGACAGACCTGAGCTGATCTGAAGCCAAGAGCCAGGAGCTTCCTCCAGGTCTCCTGCATGGGTACAGGGACCTAAGCACTTGGGCCCGCTTTCCCAGTGCATTAGCAGGGAGCTGGATCAGAAGTGGAGCAGCTGCTTAAACCCAGCACCACAGGTTGTGGCTGTACCCACTATGCTATGGTGCCAGCACCACACCTAGAGCTTTAGCCAATGGAAAGACTGTGGCCAACCAGTCCAGGCTTCTATGGATTGTACTGGTCAAGCTCCTGTGCCAACTGTGAGAATGCCTCAGCTGAGCACATACACTGCTTTCAAGACAAAAACAGCAGCAGGTTGTATAGGAAATCGACAGCCAGGAAGGACATTTAATAGGCAGAATGGCAGGGTCTGAATGATCAAAATGGATGTGGGAAAGAGTCTGAGCTCAGGATTGGTTAGAGAAGTGTTTCAGTGGTTGAGGGTGTGGGCCTGAGAGGCCAAACAAGGGAACTGTCTGGGGGGACAGAGAGGATGAGGTGGATGGGAAGCCCCCACGGAGCATAATGAACATTCCTTGGTAGCTGGCCAGAAGCACATGTAACTAGGGTCAGTGTCAGAGATGACAGCAAAGCTGTGGGCCCTAATTCCGGGGAGAATGGTGGTACCCTTACAGAAATGAGCAATTCAGAGATGTTCTGGAGTTGGGGGGGGACCCAGCAAGGGTGTTTGGGTTTGATGGACTAGGGTGCAAAACCAAAGGGAGGGGCACAACAACCAGTTTGTGAATGCGGGACCAAAGCTGAAGCCATAGATACATCAAAGATGGAGATCGAGAACTGGATCAATCCGATTCAAATGCTTGCTGAGCATAAAAAGATGCGGCTTAGTAGCTGCTGTGGATACTCCCAGGGGTGGATGGGGATCTTGGTCATGGCACATACTTTCTTGTTTCCTGAGGCTTTGTGGCTCTCTTGTTCCTCAGAGAGAGGCAGGCAAAACACACAGAACAGTGCAGCCCCTGGGCTGCACTGTTCAAAGCTGACCTGTCCAAGAGGCAAGGCAGAAGAAGAGCCCAACAGGTGAGTGCAGTGGGCTAGGTTGCTGCTTGGGACACCTGCCTCCCATTTCAAACAGCCAACTTGGGTACCCACCACCAAACACTTCTGATCTAGCTTCCTGTTTTATACAGTATTTATCTCACTGGAGCCTTTGAAAATCCTGGTAAAATGGAGATCTTTAGTACTGTATCATGCACGTTTTGCAGCTGAATAAACTGAGGCACTGTGTGCTCAAGTCCTTTGCAGTAGTTAATGGGTAAGCTGGACCATGAACACAAGCAGTCCAAATACAAACTCAGCCCTTTTTCCACGCTGACAACTTACTCAGGCATATTATTTTCTATTGTTATGATAAATCATCCTTCCACATCCAGCACTTTATCTAGATAGAAGGAAGGGATTGGAATAAATATCTTCATGGAAATATACCTAAGAAAGTTTATATAAGAGATAAAAAGTCAAGATGAAATAGAAAAGAAGAAGAAAGATTTATGCAGTGATTAAAATGTAGACTTTATTTTGAGTTTCCCTGTCCAAGTTTCATACTGAATACTGCAGTATGTTTGGTCTAAAACATGTTTCCAGAAACCTGCTGGAGGTAAAGCAGCTCAGCTCTGCCCTCTCTTCAAGTGTCCACCGCAAGCTAATGCTCCCCTCACCCCCTTCCTAGTCCTGCTCACAGCCACAGCCCCACCCCTTAACACCACTGGGGAGAAGGGGCTTAAACAGGTAAGAAAGAGGCAGTAAGTGAGCAATAGACAGAAACCTTCCATTTAAGCCTTTGTCAACTGTGGCGAGGACCAAGCCACTCTATTTTACTCAAAAAGAATTCCTTGATAGGGAAAAGATTAGATGCGTTGAAAGGAAAGCACATGAAAGAAGGATTCTGTGTTTCCATCTAGATCATTCAGCCTCTCGGTCTTAAATTCCCCTGGGAGCGCCTGCTAGAAGCCAGAGAAAGAAAAAGGGGAAAAAAGTGAATGGGAGGGGAGTAGGATAATTAGATGGGGGTCCTGTCTCATAAATTTTATTCTCAAAATACAGTGTGAATAATCATATAAGGGGATGAAACAAGAATAAATATGGGTATTACAACCTCCTTTGAAAATTGGACTCAAACTGTTTCAAGTCATTTTAACAATCTTGTGGTTTCTTCTATAATGTATTTTCCAAATCGCTCTAAAAAGCCTCCAGGCACACATATAATGAACTCATTCAGCCGAGTTCTTAAAACAATTGATAAAAGTAATAAAATGAACACTGGCTGCATCAAATGCTAACTCACATTGAGATGAGTCCTTCCCCTTGTATGGCATTTATGGTGAAGTCACTGACCTCTGGGCAAGGATGAATTAAACCCCCCAACTGGAATGAGGGGCAGACTTCCAGGAGAGTACAATTAAATCCTGTTCTAAAGTACCTTCTCGTTCAGGGTTTGGGTTACACCTGGGTGGGACTATGCCCCGGTGTACCTGCGAATGTACAGCACATCTTTCACTCTGCCACCCTGAGAGCTTCTAACACAAGGTTATCCTTTGTCCAGGAAAACTGATTGAGTAACTGACTCAGACACATTCCACTTCTCCTCATCTATCCCCTGCCACCTCTGGGTTCCCAGTCCCAGATGACATCAATCTAATCCTACATTTAAAGTATTACAGGATTTGGCAAAATGATACAATAATTAATATCCCAAACCCAACTGCTTTTCATTTCTCCAATCTGCCTTCAATAAAAGATCTGTACAGAATGTCCCATGGGCTGTAGGAGCTCTTTCAAACTAAGGGTTATGAGATTAGTCTTTCTTTATGCCTTCAGTTCTGGGATTTATTTAGTTATGTTATATTTTTTGGAAACCATATTTTTAAAGATATAATTCCTCTCTAATTGCAGCTCGAGGTCTATATGACATAGGCTGTTTAGGGAATGGACTTAGAGCTTAAAGCAGGAAATGGCCACATACCTATCAGATGGCAACAGTAGTGCTTTGAGCTACCACCGTTCTCTATGACATCTGGACAGGAACCTTAAAATGCAACATCATCTACTCAGGTAAGGCTGGGACTTTTATTCAGCCATCTTTCAGGCCTTCAGGTCTCATTTCTTCTCTGCCAGGTTCAATCTGATCCTCCAACTCGCGAGTGTCTCACACCATGGCAATGGCAGAGAAGTTCCTTGCCTACCTAGGACAGATACAAAGTCCAGTTTAAATGAAAATCATGACCATGTGCAAATAAGAAACAGAAATCACATCTACCACTCATTCCAGGTTCAAGCAAGCTTGGACTGAGACAACCAAATCTAAAGACGGTGAGAGAGGAGTTTTCTGAAGAGGAAATCAGAAACTTTAGGACATTTTCTTTTTACAGGCAGAGTGGACAGTGAGAGAGAAAGAGAGACAGAGAGAAAGGTCTTCTTTTGCCGTTGGTTCACCCTCCAATGGCCACCGCGGCTGGCACGCTGCGGCCAGCGCACCGTACTGATCCAAAGCCAGGAGCCAGGTGCTTCTCCTGGTCTCCCATGCAGGTGCAGGGCCCAAGGACCTGGGCCATCCTCCACTGCACTCCCGGGCCACAGCAGAGAGCTGGCCTGGAAGAGGGGCAACCGGGACAGAATCCGGCGCCCCGACCGGGACTAGAACCCGGTGTGCCGGCGCCGCAAGGTGGAGGATTAGCCTATTGAGCCGCGGCTCCGGCCCCGAAGTTGTTGGGGGGGGGGGGGGGAGCCATTGTAATCCATAAGCTGTACTTTGGAAATTTATATTCTTTAAATAAAAGCTTTATATATATATATATATATATATATATATATATATATATAACCTGATTTCCCTAAATTGAAAAAAAAGAAAGAAAAAAAGAAATCCTTTTTAAAAAAAAATGATAAAATGTAAAAGAATGAAAGGGCTTGTTCAGGGAGAAAAGAATGTGCCAGGGGCAGGGAAACAGTTTAGAATGCCATGTGTACACCCAGGGAGCTGAGCTGTGAGCACGCAACAATCTGCTTGACTGAAGGGGACAAAATAAAAAAAAAAAAAAAATTTAGGCATTACCCAAAGACTCCTGTGTGATACTCTCCCGGATGAGGAAACACATCCTTAAAAGATGAATGGCTCTTTGGTTATTTTATTTAGTGTCTAATATTAAAGTCCTTCAGAATTTGTTCTTTTAAAATTTTTATTTGAAAGGCAGTAGACAGAGATAAAGAAACAGAGAGTGAGATCCTCCACCCACTGGTTCACTCCCCACATGCACACCACAGCCAGGGATGGGACAGCGTGAAGCCAGGAAGCAGGAATTCAGTCTGGGGTCTCCCACAGAGATGGCAGAGACTCAAGTACTTGAGCGATCATCTGCTGCTTCCGGGGTTGCACATTAGCAAGAAGCTGCGATCAGGAACAGAGACAGGGGCCGGCGCTGTGGCACAGCTGGTTGATGCCCTGGCCTGCAGTGCCGACATCCCATATGGGCACCGGTTTGAATCCCGGCTGCTCCTGTTCCAATCCAGCTCTCTGCTATGGCCTGCGAAAGCACTGGAAGATGGCCCAAGCCCTTGGGCCCCTCCTACACCCATGTGGGAGACCTGTCTCCTGGAAGAAGCTCCTGTCTCCTGGCTTTGGATTGGCACAGCTCCAGCCATTGCGGCCATCTGGGGAGTGAACCAGCGGATGGAAGACCTCTCTCTCTCTACCTCTCTCTGTAACTCTTTCAAATAAATAAAATAAATCTTAAAAAAAAAAAAGAAACAGAGAAAGAAATCAAACCAGGCACCTCAACATGGGATGTTTGCTCCCCAAGCAGCCTCTTACCTGCTGTGCAAAATGTCCCCTCAAACTGCCCATACTGACCCCAATGATAAAACATTGATGATATTTCCATGTTGCTCATCCCTAAAGAACAATGATGGCCCTCTTGCTCACATATTAAGGGAGCCATAGAGATGATGTCCTAGAAGTGCATAAGCAGGTAGCTTCTATAGAGATGTAACCCAAAAGTAATACCTTCAACAAGAACATGGGAGGTCAGTTTACGTCCCGGTTACAGCACACAAAGGTTAGACATTAGACGAATGAGCAATTACAAAATCTGAGTTCATGCTTCTGGGGGTGCCCCCTCCATTCAGCACTGGGCACTGCTATCTCTGTACCCAGAGCACAAAGCCACTCCTCAGGATGAGCCTACACGTTTCTGCACTCACACACAGTGACAACAGCTGAACCAATCACCCGTTCAAGGAATCTTTTGGAAAGCACAACAAGATCTGGAGATCACAGTGAGGATGAGGTCAGCCGAACTCTGAGTGAACTGAGAGTTCCTTCTCTTCTGACCGCTGCCTACGCCACCGTTAATCCTGCTGCCCAAGGATTTCCGCACTGGTGGAGCAGAACGTCCCAGGGACCCCAGGGAGTCTCCTTTCTTGGGTTCTGGACCACTGCACTTCTCTCTCCGCCTTGTCTCAGCAGCAGCCCACAGCGCTCAGCGGCTTTGCCAGCAGGTCTCGGTTCAGAGTCCCTTGATCATTCACTGCATACAACAATGACCAGCTGGCTTCCATGTACTGTTACAGTGTGTTTTCCCTGTCCGTCTTCTGCAGACACAAAGCAGTACAGCAACATCCACAAGTTCAAGCACTTTTGTACTGACTCAGTAAACACTTTAAAGTCTTCTTAGGGGGTAGGGAGTGGAGGCGGCTGTGTCCAGGGGTGCAGGCTGGGAGGATGCTCTGATGGGGATGGGCAGGCGATCCTGTCTCCTACCCTGCTCATCCCTCCAAGCATGTGAAAAGAGAGTCAGGGTAGTTGGCACCAAAACTAAAGGATGAAAGGAAGGAGAGGGACTTGAAGAAGTCAGTTTTGTTTTCTTTTGTTTTAAATTCAAAAGGCAGAGAGACAAAGAGTGTTTTCATCCCCTGGCTCACTCCCCAAATGCCCTTAAAAGAGAGAGTGTTGGAGGGGCAAAGCCAGAAATTGGGACCTCAGTCCAGGTCTGCTACATGGGTGGGCAGGGATCCAAGGCCTGGAGGCATCACCTGCTGACACCTTGGGTGTGCATTAGCAGGAAACCAGAGTTGGGAAAGTAGCCAGGACTGGGACCCAGGCACTCTGATATGGGATGCGGGCCTCCTAGCCAGCATCTTCACCACTAGACCAAATACCTGTCCAGGGAAGTCAGTTTTAAGCCACTTCTTTTTTTTATCATTTTCCAAATTGGTACCCTCTTCCTACTACAGACACCGTTTGCTCCAGAAGATGGCCTTTGAGAAGCCCATTAGAAGCCACGTCCTCCTGACACATACCCACGGTCTCCACCTGCACATAGGCAAACACTTTCTTTGCTTTCTCAGAGGTGGGAAAGGAGGTGAGGATATTGATCTGTCATCAGACAGTATGACATAGGCCATCAGGAGAAATCAGAGAGCATAAAAAACAGAAAATAACCACGTACATGTGTTCTTGCCTTCATTTTAACTTGTTTTCAAAAAAGGAGGATGCACTGCTTTCTTCATTTTCTAAGAAAAGGAATCAAATCTGCATGGTAAAAGATGTTTCTTCTGAGGACAGGGAAACAGAACCCAGATCCCTTCTTTGAAGTTCTGATTTGCACGTTTTCCCCATTCTCCAGTTTAGGGATATTTCTCTTTTCCATCTAAACCCCAGAGGAAGATTCGCTCCAGCTCAGGTTTTTGCCTAGTATCTGGTCCTCAGTGAGAATGGCTACTGTAATCTGAAGACCAAAAAGCAGAAGTCACGTCAAGGTGACACAAACTTATCTGTGTAAAAAAAAAGCACCAAAGCTCTTTGCTCTCCCTCTGCCCCCAAAACCACATGTCTACCTCCATGTCTCTCTCTCATACACACACACACACGCACACACAGACTCAATGTTAAAAAATCCTAGGATACCTTTTGAAGAGACAGAAAAGAAGAAATCAAACAGAATTCATTCTTAGGAGAAAATAGATGCTTATATAATGTGCCTTATGAGCAAAAAGAATTCCTAGCAAGAAAAAAAAAACAATCAATTGACAACACAATGAATTATTGACACTGCCTTTTTCTTCTTTGCACAGAAAGTGATGAAGACAACATCAAGAAAAGCTGCTTTGAGTTTCCTAGAAATCAGAACTAACAAGTCCAACAGGTTCTTCCCATAAAGCCAGTGCTTCCTCTCCCAGTCTATCTGCCTTCACTGCCACAGCAGCCATTCCTGCTGGGGGATGCTGAGTTTGTTGCCGAGTCAGCCGGGCCTACCTTTCATTCTGCAGGCTTCTGACAGGCAGGGTGACAGAGGATTGAGATTCCTCCCCTCCACCAGCCTGCCAGGCATCACAGGATCAGACCACAAGACCTGCAACAGTGCTTCCCCAGGGCCTCAGCACACCGACCAGGCTAACATCAGAGGAAAGAACTTGACAAAAATGTGCCAGGTATTGCTCTGTATCTTCTTGCATTCACTTGCCAGGGTCAACAGGGACTTCTCCAGGTCTCTCCTTGTAACCTGGAGCATGCTAACCTCAGTTCAGCTCATGGTTAGGGTGTATGCCCACACACACACATGCACACAAAGGAGGGTTAAAAACAACTGCTTTTTCATATTTATCCTTTTTTCTTCTGTATTTCATCAGCAGTCAAAAGAGAATGCTCCCAGTCTCTGTAGAGGGCAGTCCCCAATCTCACCTGGTACAATTTCCTTTGTCAATCCCAGCACAGAAATTAAATCTATTCTTTGAGTTCAGACTGTTATCATAAGATGCCTGAATGACAATTACACAACATGGTCACGAGAAATGCCTGGGGAAATCATATTTTTCTAGCTTAATCTCAGTGAATAGGAAGAAGCACTGAAATTGTAGGTTAATGTACCACCTCATACCCACCTGCAGTTTCAGATTTTCATTCTCACAAAAATCTATCAGCCAAACTCTTTGGAAGATGGAAAATAATATTAAGGTACAGTTGAAATCTCCGTGACTTGTAGAAAGGATTGGTGGCTGGTAAACTGGACTTGCTGGGGGACTGAAAACTTTTTGTTCCCCTCCAGATTCATCCAGGGAAAAAGCAAACTAATCGCTAGCGTTGATTTCCAGCAGAAAACACCTGTCGTTTATTAAAGTGATTGTTGCAAGGAAATGCTATTTGTACAACCCAGGTGTTAACCAATCAGAGAGAAGTCCACAGGAACTTGACGCCTGGGTGCTTTGATTTTAAAAAGCGAAGTTTTTCCCGGTGCTTGTCCTTAGGGAAGGTGACTCCCTCCTCCAGCAGGATGTAGTTACTGAATGGAGTGTTCCCTTGATGCTGCAAATCACCCAGGTGTTTGCTGAGTATGCAGATTGCCAGTGACTCCAATGACATTTTTCATTCAAGCATGTGTGCTGGAGCCCCAGGCACCTATATTTTTAACAAGATCTTCAGGAGAAGTTAAATAACTTGCCTAGCATCATATTATTGGCTAATGGCAAAACCAAAGCTGGATCCAGGTTTCTTGACCTTTAGATCAACAATATTAGCAACCCTGTGCTGCATTCAACATTACTAAGGAAAACACAGCATTTAAAGTTGTCAGGCAAAGAAATGCAGGATGGTGTATCTTTAAGGCAACCATGTTTCCATAGATGGCCATGGAAGTTGAGGGTATCACTGAGTCACTATTTAAGGCTCTAGTTTGGAAGATCATATGCTATTGTAATTTTAATAATTATTTCTACTTTACAAGTTTTTGATAGAACTCAGCTGTTCAGCTACATGCTCAAATCCTGAGAGTTCAATGGCCAAAGCATCAAAGTCCAGGAATAACAAGTTCAGAAATGCTGCCTGTCCTGGCTCTGACCTCCAGCCCTGCTTTCTTTCATGATCTGGATCACAGAGGGAGGAGTCCCATTTGTTAAGGAAGGAAGTGTATCCATGCCCCTTGCCCCTGTAGTAGCCACAAATCCAAGACAGGATCTTGCTTTGGCACAGTGACTATTCACAGGCAAGGTGGTCCATTTCCTCAATGTTACACATGGTACAAGGGGCTCCCAGACACTTTGGCTGGGACCCTTTGGATTATAGTCCTTATTATTTCCTGTGAGTACGTGGGTTGCCCCCAATGGGTTTGGGTAGGATCTGGATAGAGTTGGGTAACAGGGTCTGGGCTCCAGGACATCCTGCAATGAAATATATTTTGAAGGCAACCCAGAAATTTAAGCATTTTTAGAAATATATTTTCTTTTCAAATCTCAATTTTAGTTCTAATATTTTCTATTTTTAAAAAAGAGATTTATTTATTTATTTGAAAGCCAGAGTCTCTCTCTCTCTCTCTCTCACACACACACACACACACACACACAGAGAGAGAGAGAGAGAGAGAGAGAGAGAGAGAGAATCATCCATCCACTAGTTCACTCTCCAAATGATCCTAATAATCAGAATAGGACCAGCACAAAGCCAGGATCAAGGACCTACACCTGGGTCTCCCATGTGGGTGTCAGGGACCCAAGTATTTAGGCCATCTTCTGCTTTCCCATTCACATTAGCAGGGCGCTGGACTGGAAGCAAGGCAGCTAGGACTTGAATCTGTGCCCCCATGTGAGATGCCAGCATTGCAAGCAGCAGTTTAGCCCACTGGGCCATAATGTCAGCACCTGTTCTATCATTTTGTTAAACTCTCCTCAGTTCTATTTTTCTGCTTAGGAAGTTCCAATTCATTTCTTCATTCCACAAAGTAGAAACTCTTGCAATGCTTTAGATATGATTACCTACAGGCTGGGGTTAATGAAAAGACTGAATGATACCCTCAAGAAGCTCACAGCCCAGTAGGAGGAACAGGAAAAGATAATGACTCAAAAGTAGAAATAAGCTGCTCCCCCAGAGGATGAGTAAGGATCTGGAGGCACAGGTGGGAGGAGCACCTGTGTCAGACAGATGCACCAGAGGGCCTCACAGGAGGCAGCTGATAAGCTGGGGTTTGAGGAAGGAGGGCCAGGGATGCGCTTCTCACAGAAATTCTGTCCTGTTTGGCTGCAAAGGGAGCTGAAACGAGGCCAGTGCAATCACATGGGGCAGCCAGAATCAGGCAAACAGAGGTCAGACCGGGGTTTAGGCTGAGCATCAGACTATTTATACCAAGGCCTGCCGAGCCGGGTCCTGAAGGCTGGAACCCTTATGGTAGGAAGAATGATGCCCCCACAGATGTCCAGAACCTGTGACTATGTTGTGACCTAACACAGGGAATTAAGGTTGCAGAATGAATTGAGCTGCTAATCAGCTGACCTCAAACTAAGGATATTATTCTGGATTAACCAAATAGGTCTAATGTAATCCCAAGGGTAGATGAGAAGGTTGGAGTGATGTAATACATGAAGGGATGGATCCATTTTTGCTGGCTTTGAAGGTGGAGGAAGGGGCTATAAGCCAAGGAATGCAGGAAGCCTCTAGGAGCTGGAAAAGGCAAGCAAATCGATTGTCCCTACGTATTTTTAGAAGGAACACAGTCCAACTGACACCTTCATTTTATCCCAGAAAGAAATGTGTTCGATTTCCCATCTGTAGACCAGTAAGATGTTAATATTTGTTATTTTTTTGGCAGGTGTTTGGCATAGCAGTTAAAACGCCACTTGGTGATCCTGCATCCCATATCACAGTGCCTGGGTTCGAGTTCTGGCTTCCTGATAATGTGGACTTTGGGAAGCAGCAGGTAATGGCTCAAGTAATTGAGTCTTGGATTGAGTTCTTGGCTCCTTGGCTTCAGCCTGGCCCAGCTTCAGCTGTTGTAGGCATTTAGGGGAGTGAATTAGCAGATGAAAGATCTCTTTTTCTTTCTCTCAGTTCTCTCTCTTTCTATCCCTTTATCCCTGCCTTTCAGGTAAATAAACAAATATGTGTTGTTTTTAAGTAACTATGTTTTTTGAATCAGTAATAATAAATTAGTATCTCTTCTCATGTTTGTAAATGCATAAATAAAAAGCATTACATTATAGTGGAAAGTAGTTAAATTGAAACTCGGTTATTTAAACATTTTTGAAGTTATGTAAAATATACTCATGTATAGCCCTTTATTAATTCACTAAATAATATTATATTTCACTGGCATAATAATTACCAGACTTTTGAAGTAGTGATTGTCATAAACAATATTCTGAGATTCCTGCCACAGCTGTGATATGATGATAAATTACTTGTGATTTCCAATTATGATGGTCACAGGTATGGTTAATATTGTTGTAGCTTGTTGCTTAAATTCATGGTCGAAGGAAACACCAAATGTCCATCAGAGGTTAGTAAAAATTGAGATGCAATTTTCTCATTTAAGTTCATGGACTACTTAATTCTGTCCGAGATCCATTAGGTGTCAGACTGGGGTTGTGACCTGCTGATTTGGCTGTGGTTAAAGCAAACTATTTCAGGACAAGCATTTCGGACGTCAGGACAAGCACTTCAGACGTCAGACGACATCCTGGAAGATCTAAACACAGACAACTCGAGAGAGCATCAGAACCCAGGCACAAAGCCAAGGAGATGAGACAGCAGAGCCCCATGTGCGAGCCTAAGACACACCTGCTGGGATGTGATAAGCTCAGCCAGGGGCAGAAAGTGATCGGAACCAACAGTTCTGATCCTATGCAACTCCTATGCAGTTTCTCACTGGAAAATTGGGGCAGATGCAGAAGTCTCTTCATGCACAATCTGTTTATAAAAATGCATCAGTTTCTGGGAATTCTCTGAGCAGCCCCCACAGAAGGGAGATGCTCCTACACCTGAAGGGGCTATCATTGAACATTCTAGGGATATGATACCTGATTTGGTACCTGAAGCCAGGCTCCTTCAACCACTAGAATGGAGTCAGGGTGGAAAAAGTTCATAAACTATTCTGTTTGCTTACATATTATTTTAGATTGTAACTTTTCATTAGACTATAATTTTCCACAGATGTATTAGTCAGCTTTTCAACACTATAATGAAATACTTGACTAGGGCTACTTATGCAGAAGAATAGGTTTATTTAGCTCACTGTTTTAGAGGTTCAAGATCCCAATGGCATGGTGTGAGCTCTGTGGTGAAGGCTGCCCCTTGGCTGCATCACCTCTCTAGGCAGACAGCAATCGTGGCGGCATGGATAGGGTCAAGCAAACTATTGTATCCCAAACCATTACAGAGAGAAAGCTGGGTGGCCGCCCATAATCCCTTTTAAAGGCACATCATAATTGATCCAAGTACATGGCATGAGGTCCCACCTCCTAAGAGTCTGTGGCCCCTCCCCATACTGCCAGTCTGGGGATCAAGTTCCCAAAACACGAACCCATTGAGGGGACACAAACCATATTCAAACCACAGCAATAGGGAAATGTAGACAGATAGATATAGATCTTAAGCTTATTGAATACTGATAGTTCCATGATCCCAGAAAGTTCTTCTGTGTGGCCTTCTAGTCAAAAATTAACCTTCCTTTGTAAAGGCAATAACTGTCCTGACTTCTAGTATTTCTTAGCTTTCTATATCCTTGAACTTCATTCAAGTGCATTTTATAATATGTATGGTCTCTCTCATGTCTGTCTTCTTTCATGCAGCATAACAGCTTTATTGAGATAGAGTTCAGATACAATATAATATACCCATTTAAAGTATCCAGTGCATCTTCAATATCAGTGAAAATTGATATTGTTGGTAAAATGTATCAGTTTGTTCTTTTTTATTGCTGACTAATGTTCCACTAACTATATAGATATGCCATAACTTATTACTATATGCTCGATGGGCATCTGAGTTATTTTCAGCAGTACTTTAGATTGCTATGAATAAAGCTCCTGCAAAGAAAGGGTTTTTTAAGACTTTTGGTGGACATATTTTACACCTCTTAGGTATATGCACAAGAGTAGAAATGGTTTGTTATAAAGGGGTAAACATAACGTGGTAAGAAACTGCCAATGGAGGTTCCAGTGTAGTTATTCCATTTTACACTCCCACCAGCAGTAAGCAAGAGTTCCAGTGGTTTTATATCTTTGTTACATTTGGCATTGTCTTACTTTCTATTTTTAGCCATTCTAGTGGGTATGAAATGGTATTTCTCTGTGGTTTTAATTTGCAATTCTCTGATGAAAATTTATATTGAGCACAACCCAATCTTTCTTACCTCTGCCTGTTTTATTTTGTCAGTATTTGAGGAGGAGAGACTCTGGCTACAATTGAAGTTATTTTTGGTTCACCTTTGGATTCAGTTTAGGAGGTTGGAGTCCAATTACCACAAGGACACAATGTATTATGTTATTTCCTTTCTGTTTACCATCCTCTTCACTGCTGTCTTCTTGGCAAACTTTGGGTTTGGAAGGCAGAGAGAGAACTGTTGAACCAATTCTGTTCATCAAGGCTTCCTTTGGTCTACTGCTGTTTAGCTTCTGTGCTAGCCTCACAGAAAAATATGATTTAGGTTTTGTATGAGTATTTCTCTGTTACCATGGGAACAAAGGGCTTTCATATCTATCTGTATCTTGCTTCTGAATGAATCAGTAGCAACAAAAATGAGAAAATTCCAAAAATTATGAAAATTTTCAGCTTCTCTTAGAATGAGGTCTCTCGAAGGCACTAAGGTTGCACTGTAATATGCAGGGATTAGTGGGACCTAAGAAGTGGCTCCACTTTTCTCAATACAGGCACCCTCCACTGCAGCCCAGTCCCCTGTATGCTCATCAGCCAGCACAAGTCATATTGACTGTGATGATTCCCAGTTTTGGATATTCATCCTCAGGCTAAAGGAACAACCCTGCAGCAAATATTACTATTGTTCTTTTCCAGCTTTTGTAAAACAGCTATAATGAGATAAAATTTACATGCTATACCATTTGCCCATTTAAAAGCACACAAATAAATGAATCTTAATTTATTCACAGATGCATACAAACGTCACCACAATAGATTTTAAAATATTTTCATCACCTCCAAAGGAGCCAGTACCCCTAAACTATCACCCTTTATTCTCCATCTTCCCTAACCCTAAGCAACCACTGATCTCCTTTCTATCTCTACAGCTTTACCTATTCTGGACATTTCATAAAAATGGAACCAAGTAAGCTGTGCTCTTTTGGAACTAGCTTCTTTCACTTAATGCAATGTTTTCAAGCTGTATTCTACTGGGGCATTTATTAGCACTTCACTGCTTTTCATGATTAGTAATAATCTGTTAAAAGAAATGCAATGTTTTGTTATTCATTCATCAATTCACAGAAATTTGGGCTGCTTCCACTTTTTGGCCAATATGAATAATGCTACTGGGGCCAGCGCTATGGCATAGTAGGTTAAGCCTCTGCCTGGAGCACCAGCACCCCATACAGGTACCAGTTTGAGTCCTGACTGCTCCATTTCTGATCCAGCTCTCACTAATGGCCTGAGAAGGCAGTGGAAGGTGGCCCAAGTGATTGGGTTTCTGCATCCACATAAGACCTGGAGGAAGCTCCTGGCTCCTCGCTTTGGATGGGCTCAGCTCCAGGTGTTCTGGCCATTTGGGAAGTGAACAGTGGATGGAAGACCTTTCTCTCTCTCTCTCTCTCTCTCTCTCTCTCTGCTTCTAAAATAAATAAATTTGGGGGCAGCACTGTGGCTCAATGAGTTAATCCTGCAGTGCCGGCATCCCATATGGGCACCGGTTCAAGTCCCGGCTGCTCCTCTTCCAATCCAGCTCTCTGCTATGGCCTGGGAAAGCAGTAGAAGATGACCTAATAGCTTGGGCCCCTGCACCCACATGGGAGACCCAGAGGAAGCTCCTGGCTCCTCCATTGTGGCTTTCTGGGGAGTGAGCCAGAGACCTTTCTCTCTGTATCTCCCTCTCACTGTCTGTAACTCTACCTCTCAAATAAATAAATAAAATCTTTAAAAATAAAATAAATAAATCTCTTAAAACATAATGCTATTATGAGCATCTGTGTATAAGTTCTTGTGTTTTAATTAAAAAATATGTTTAACTTCTTTTATGTATATACCTAAGAGTAGAATTGCTGGGTCATATTGTAATCCTATGTTGAATTATTTGCACAACTGCCAAAATGTTTTCCAAAGATGTTGCAGCATTTTACAGTCTCACCAGCAGTGTATGCACATTCCAAGTTCTCTACATTCTCATCAACTGACTTTTTATTCTAGTCTTCTTAATGGTTCTGAAGAATTGCCTCATTGTGCTTTTGAATTACATTTCCCTGATTATTAATGATGCCAAGCATCTTCTTGGTAACTTCTTGCCAATTTATATATATATATATATATATATATATATATATATATATATATCTTCATTAAAAAAAAGTCTATTAAGATCCTTTGCTCTCTTTTTCCAAATTTTTAAGGTGATAAAATATATATAACATAAAATTTACTGGATGATCAAAGATTTGTCAGATAATGTGTATGACTAACAACAAACTGTGACTAACTCTGGAGTAGAATTGCTTTGCTATGGGAGGATATAGAAATAAGCTGGAGAAACCACACTTAAGTTTCATGCTTTGAGCTGTTGGCTCTGAAATACTGTCTGATGATAAACAACTGGCAATTAAATACATTTGATATTATCTTTGACATTTCTTTTCAACTCGAGCATGTCCCTGAGAACCCTTTCATACTTAATTTGGAAATCACCATTTTAAGATATTCTTGCCATAAAAACTCCTACTCCTAGAACTTCTAATTGGTATCAATTTCATGCAAGAAGTCTCAACCTATTTCCTACATGTATACTCTTCTCATCATCTGAACTTGGAGTGCTCCCAAACTATGCCCAAGTTTAGTACATTTAAGTGAAGTAAAGCAAGATGAATGTTCAAGAAAATCTTCTATCCAAAATAGCAGTGAGCCTCGTATTGGAAGGTCACCAGCAAAGACTATCAAGAAAACAGAATTTAAAACTTGTAGTTAGGACTTAAATGATATGTTTTTACACAGCACCAAAATTCATTCCTGTAACTAAACTATTATTTTGCATGACTGTTTTGCAACCAATCATGAACTTCTTGGGGACAAGGACTGCGTCATATTCATTATGTGTCCTCAGCACCTAACCCACTTCCAGGCATATAGTGGAAAGTCAATAAATATAGTTGAATGAGTAGATTATGAGAAATCTTCTGTCTCAGTCCATTTTCAGTTGGTATAATAGAATACCTGAGATTGGGGTCCATAAATAAAAGATGTTTCCTTTGCTTCACAGTTCAAAAGGTTGGGAAGTCCAAGAGCATGGCACTGGCATCTGCTCAGCTTCTGGTGGGGGTCTCATGCTGCCTCAACTCAAGGTGGAAAGAGGAAGGTCAAGTAGGTACATGTAATGGAAAACACAGGGAGCAGCCTCTGTGTGTATTTTCCAATCTTGTCCTGCAAGAGCCAGAATTCATTCACAGGAGAAAGGCTTTGATCTGTTCATGAGAGCTCCCAGGAACCAAATGCCTCTCACTAAGGTGACCACCTCCAACACAGCAGCAGTAGGGATCAAGCCTCCATATGAGTAGTGGTGGGGACAAACCACATTCAAACTGAGCACCATCTTTTCTGAATTATGCCAAATGCAGGTTCAGAAAAAGCCAAGGAGGTCAAAAGCGTATAGTACTACTGACCTCTGAAGGTAATGGGTTAAAGACTATAAGAACACATGAGTGTTTCAATGGAGCTAAAATATCCTAGATTAAATTATGATATGAGCCCTAGTGGTGGGGACAGGGGGAGGTGGGAGAAGAGCTCTTCAGAAAGAACCTTCTTACCTTTGTTAACACTATGATCCCAGCTCTCCAAGCAGTCCTTCAGTGAAACATGGCTTCACTTGGCTTCACTTGGAGTTCACTTACAGTTCAGCCCTTAAAGCAATAGGAGGTGATGGGTCCATTTGGTCATTGGAATTCCCATCTCTATGGGATGACCATCTAGGTAGTTTAAAGGCAGCAAAATCTTCAGGAAATGGACAAGTGGGCAAAACTGATGTATGGTTTTAAGCAGTCTCCAGTTTACCTTTCTTGGGGACATTTTACAACATGGTTTATTTTTCCCTTCATTTAGAGTCGCATCCAGTTCACAATGGCCCATTGTTGAAGCAAAGCCTCCTTCCTGCTCTTAAATGCCAAATAACTTCAGAAGGTTGGCATATTCTTTCCCAATGTTACTCATAGGTCTTTTCAGTGGAGGGTTTGATGTTTCTTAAGCAATGCCCGAGATGACAAATTCTTCTTAAAGCTATTTTCATGCAAAATTTATTTCTATTTGAGTAAAGTAGAAAAAAACCTAGAAAACCCTGAATTTTAATATTCTCATATTGAATCAGATTTCAAATAATTAAAATTGAGCTTGAAGGTTGTCCTGGAGCAAGTTACTTAGCTCTTGGTGCCACAGCTGTACTATCTATCGAACAGCAGGACTGGACTCAATGATAAAGTTGTCTTTGTAGGACTGGCATTAAAAAAACAAAATTCCCTACCGGCTTATATTTTTTAAAGTAAAATTTTCATTCAACTTTAACACATGTAAATAAAAGTATGCCTATTTCAATGATTTGCTTAATGGCTTATCACAAAGAGAAGTCAAGAATCAAGCACCGGCCAGCACCGCGGCTCACTAGGCTAATCCCCCGCCTGCAGCACCAGCACCCCGGGTTCTAGTCCCGGTTGGGGCACCGATTCTGTCCCGGTTGCTCCTCTTCCAGTCCAGCTCTCTGCTGTGGCCCGGAAGTACAATGGAGGATGGCCCAGGTCCTTGGGCCCTGCACCCTTATGGGAGACCAGGAGGAAACACCTGGCTCCTGGCTTCGGATCAGCACAGTATGCTGGCTGCAGTGGCCATTGGGGGGTGAACCAACAGAAAAGGAATACCTTTCTCTCTGTCTCTCTCTCTCTCACTGTCCATTCTGCCTGTCCAAAAAAAAAAAAGAATCAAGCACCACTTTGATGAAGAAATCCAACAATTACAAGCATCCCAAGTCCCTCTCATGGCCTACCCACCCAACCATATCAAATATAACCATTATGCAACCATTATCCTTACTTAAAAAAAAATTTCTGGCCGGCACCGTGGCTCATCAGGCTAATCCTCTGCCTTGCAGCGCCGGCACACCGGGTTCTAGTCCTGGTCGGGGCACCGGATTCTGTCCCGGTTGCCCCTCTTCCAGGCCAGCTCTCTGCTGTGGCCCCGGAGTGCAGTGGAGGATGGCCCAAGTGCTTGGGCCCTGCATCTGCATGGGAGACCAGGAGAAGCACCTGGCTCCTGCTGTCGGATCAGCGTGGTGCACTGGCTGCAGTGCGCCAGCAGCGGCAGCCATTGGAGGGTGAACCAACGGCAAAGGAAGACCTTTCTCTCTGTCTCTCTCTCTCACTGTCCATTCTGCCTGTCAAAAAAAATTAAAAAAATAAAAATAAAAATTTCTTTATTTGAGAGGCAAAGTTACACAGAGAGGGAGAGACAGACAGAAAAGTCTTCCAGAAGCCAGGAGTTTCTTCTGGGTCTCCCACAGGGATGCACGGGCCCAGGCACTTGGGCCATCTTCCACTGCTTTCCCAGGCCATAGCAGAGAGTTGTATTGGAAGAGGAGAAGCCAGGACACAAACTGCATCCATGTGGGATGCTGGTGCTGCAGGGGGATGCTTAGTCTACTACATCACAGTGCTGGCGCATATCCTTTTTTTTAAAAAAAAAAAGATTTATTTTATTTTATTTGAAAGACAGAGTTACAGAGAGAAGGAGAGAGAGAGAGAGATAGAGAGAGAGAGGTCTTCCATCTGATGGTTCACTCTCCAGATGGCCGCAATAGCAGCAGCTACACCGATCCAAAACCAGAAGCCAGGAGCTTCTTTCAGGGCTTCCATGCAGGTGCAGGGGCCCAAGGACTTGGGCCATCTTCTACTGCTATCCCAGGCCATAGCAGAGAGCTGGATTGGAAGAGGAGCCAGGACTAGAACCGGCGCCCACATGGGATGCCGGCGCCCTGGCCTGAAGCGCCCAACCCCATATCCTTATTTGTAAAATCACACATTAGTTTGCTTTTGAATTATATAATGAACTTATACTATATGTATTTTTCATGTCTGTAATTTGATACAAATCAAAATTCAGATTTTTCAGCATAGTTGGATGACCAAGACACTGACACTGGGCCTCTATGCCTAGGCCTCTGTGTCATTTTGGATTATTGAGTAGTGTGTGGAGTAGTGTGTATCTTGTGTTTCCACTCAAAATACACACTAACACAGAAAACTAGAATTCCTAACACAGAAAACTAGAATTTCACATAATCTTTGGAAGAGCTGGAGGTGCAAATCAAGAAGGTCATTTTAGGAGATCTGGAGGTACAGGTATCCCAGGGAAGCCTCGGCGATGACCTCAGCTGCCCAGTCCAGGGCATCCACAGCCAAGGGGAACCATACAGGAAGACCTCAGTTTTCCCTTCCGGGGGTGTTGCAAGAGAAAAGTGCCTTCTCCTCTCCCACCCTCCTAGGTTCACATCAGTGTCTTTCACCGGCAAATTTAATCAAGAATCTTACTAGAAGGGCATTCAGAAAAGTGTCACTCTGGATTCCTCGTCTGTGATCTAGGGGCAATGATGACGTCGAGCAAAAAGCAGATAATTTGGCTGAGGCACAGACAGTTTTAAATTGGCCAAGAGGAGAGAATCAGTCTGTCTACGACTCTGATCTTCTGCCTCTCTGAAGTCTCTCTGAAGTTGTCAGATCCATTTCCAACACAAATCCTACAGTGCCCTCCTTAGGGATACTTGAAAGCTTGCTCCTCTTTCACTTCTTTCAGAATCTGTGAATTAGAAGGCGCCTGTCCTCTTACATTGCAGATTGCCTAGGTAGCTTTTGAAGAAAAGCAGGCTGGTGCCGAATCATCTGAGGACCCCCAGAACTAAAGCAATATGACACATCACGTTGAACATGGCCACTTCCCACAGATGCAGCTCTCCGAGGATGAGATCACCTTTTGGGGAAAGACATGGCTGAAAAGAATTATGATCGTTCATCTTCTGCTAACAGAAACCATTCCCCACATCCTCTCAACACCTAGGCTTCCGATCTTTGAAGCTGCCCTGTCCTCATGGAATTACCATGCAGGTAAGGAGTTTTGTTTGCTTGCTTTTCTGCGCATCTAAATCGATCCCCAGAGAGTCGCAGTAACCAAGCAACACCAGTCATGCTCTAATTGCAAGGCCTTCAATCCACTTATATTGTGCTGTTCTAGTTCTAAATAAAAACACCAAAGGCAGAACTGCAGAAATTAGATTTTGGTCTTTATGACAACAAGCAGATGACTTGGCCCTCCCCATCTTCTTACTATTGATTA
This sequence comes from Sylvilagus floridanus, assembly GCA_949820135.1. NCBI lineage: Eukaryota > Metazoa > Chordata > Mammalia > Lagomorpha > Leporidae > Sylvilagus > Sylvilagus floridanus. The sequence continues at coordinate 72,884,838 of OX463230.1, forward strand.
AAAATTATGAGATAAGTGCTTTTAAAAAGATTAGAACCCCAAATCTCACCCAAGAATCAAATCAAAGCCAATAACCTGTTTTTCTTATAGGAAAAAAAAAGATCATGGGAAAAGATAGCTTTTGTCTACTGAGTTTATTTTATCCCAGCTGCTTTCTCCATTTATAATTTAGTCCCACGTGTGTTTTCAGAAACATTTCCAATTTGGATGGGTTTCTTGAACAGGGACTTAACAGACAAGGTTAAACACAGCTGGTCTGGTGCCTGAAATCCTTAAGAGTCCATCAGGACCTGAGCTAGTAAAATAAACTCAGAAAAGGCTGTCTGGGCCAGGTTTTCTAGAGACAAAATGAGCATAAGTAAGCACAAAGTGAACAGGCCTCCTGGGCCAATGTCAGAGGCAGCCCTAGGGACCGGGATTTAGAATATAAAAGTCATATCTATAGTACAAGTGCCACAAGGCAGGGTGGACTTGGACATTCTGGCCTTTAATCAGCAGGCTATCACAAGGACAAGTGTCCAGATGAGTACTCTCTGTATCAGCACTTTTTATAATAAATGCTTCATTTGCCAGGAATTTTGATATCAGGTTACTGATGATAAAAATGACACTCAAGTGCAAGGTCAAACTACAACATCTACAATTCCCTTCTGTTAGCCAAAACATATCGTCCTAATTATCCAGAGAGGAAAGGAGTAATTGTTTTCTCAAACAGTGCCTTAATCTCTAGCGATTTACTAAGTACTTTTATACACATCATTTCATCACTGGGGTTTCTGTGCCCTTGTTACACAGATGAATTGAACTGGAAACAGTTTCAGTTTGCCTGTTTTGGGCATCTTCTTTTTTCTCTGGGCTGCATTCTATTGTTGGACCTCCCAATTGCTGAGATGCCCACTTGTTCAGGAGGATGCCCAAAGATCCAGTTGATGCAAAAAGCACAAGGATTTTATTGAACGTTTGTGCAAATGGGCCCCCACCTCAGACGGTGAGGAGCCCTGAGCGGCAGTTTCACACAGGTTATATAGGCAACAAATTAGCATATTCCTAATGCGCATGTGTAAAATGGAGGCGGAGAATGCTGGCAGAGAATGCAGAGGTGTTACAGGATTGGTCAGTTCAGAGGGACCATTAGCATATGGGAGAACGCTGGCGAAGAATGCTGGTGGAGAGTGCTGGTGGAGAATGCTGAGGTGGCATGGGATTGGCTGGTTTGGAGGGACAATTAGCATATGGGAGAATGCTGACGAAGAATGCTGAGGGAGAGTGCTGAGGTGTTACAGGATTGGCCAGTCGCAGTGACATCATAAGTGCGCGCCTAGAGACTCTCTGAAGGGGAGGGGCAGCTCTGCTCTGGGCGGGGATTGTCTTTTCCTTCCCAGAGAATGTCCTGCCCGCTAATCTCTGGGGAACATCTAACCTTTTAAGAAACCCCTGATATTTGCCCAGGCCTAATTTCTTGTCCCTCCCCCCTGTAAGGGTCCTTCACTATCCTTTGTGGCCTGGCAGACTCACTATCATTTTGCACTTCCAGGTATGTGATACCTCTAGAGAGGCCAAGAGACCAGAACCATCTTCTTATGGGACCTGGTGTCTTCAGCTTGATTCCAGGTTCTTGGCCCCAAAGAGATAAGAATTCAAAGCAGAAGCATAACACAGTGCACAAGTGGGGAAGATTTATTCAAAAGAGAAAAAGTGAACAGCAAACATACGTTCATGTGTGACTGACTATAGGCTGCCCAACATGGAGAGATACCTGTCACAAATGGGCCGTGGGACTGCCTATGAGGATAGAGGGAAGGGAACCAAGCCCGAGAAGGATCTCCAAGTATGGTCCAGAGCAAAAGAAGGGCCTATCCCATTTTTTATGAGGTAGGGGATGGTGTCTTAATTGAATAAACATTTGGGGTGGGATCCGCATGGAGCCCAGTGCTTGTGAGGCTTTTTTGGGAGTTTAATTTCCATGTGGTCTTCCTAGTGTCTCCTCCTTCCTGGTCTGGGATGAGACACAAGTGCATCCTGGGAAGGTGGGTGTTTCAGTGTGACAGGTGAGGGGATAAAGCTACATTGTAGCCCTGGGAGAAATGCCAGCTCATCCACCCCTATGTAACACCCTGCCTGGTTGTCCCAAATCAATCTTAGTTCCAAAATCTTAGATGAGAGCCCCTTGGTCTCCCTGAGCGTCCCTTTCTTCCTGGATATGTTCTTGGTGTGCTGTCAACATTGTGGTGAGTCTCAGCAACCAAGAACAAATGAAGAAAAGAGATTGTGTGAATGTGGGATTCTAATACACAGTGGTAAGAATATGATTGAGAATGACTTTTTGTTGGCATTGCATAGTATCATTGAAAATGTACACATCATTGGATGCAGAAAATTCTGACTCTATTCCAAAGAAATCACTACATAAAAATGCAAAGATATACAAAGATGTTCATCAGAATTAGAAACCAAAATATCCATAAACATGAGAGTGGTTTTAAAAGATACAGAGTTTTCATCATACAAGAGATTCTACATATCCACTAAAAGAAATCATTTCGATTAATATTTGACTTGAGTAGAAGCTGCATGATATGGTTTTGAAATGAAAGAATTATAAAGAAGTATATTTGATATCATCCCATTTATGTGTAAATCAAAATCAAATAAATCCCACATTGCACTGGGGTCCAATCTCAGTGCTGTGTCACTTTCATAGAAACAGCCTGGCAACCAAAAAGTGACACAAAGCAATTTCAGTCTTTGCTCTCAATTTTCAGAAAATATTAAAGAACGTACACTCCCTAACACACAATGCTGTTATCTTGAAATGTCCTCTGTATTGCAGCTGATTCATCTTGTTCCCTCTCACACTGTGGTAGTTCCTGAAGGCTCTCTCTCCCTGACACCCTTTCTACTCTCAACCCAAACTGCTCCATGATAGCAAATCAGTCAGTCACTTCTCTTCTGTCCCTCTGCCTTCTTCCTTTGGTTCTTTCTTCAGTGATTATCACAATCTAAATAATAAGGCAATGAAAGAAGAAAAAGATAAGTGGGCAAAATTTTCTTCCCCCGGAATAAAAGGAAAAGAGATGGACAGAACTATTATACGAATATTGATTGCATGTATACACAGAAGCATCTGTAGGAATGTTAACAGAATTCTTAAAAATAATTTCAGTTGGAAGTTCCCTGTTCATTTTGCTGTTATCTTTGTATCTCTCCTTATATCATTTCAATCATTCATGATGAACACGCTTTGTGTATCATCAGAAGTGAGAAGTACACTCATATCAACATGTAAAGAAAAAGGTTTTAGTGGTGCTCATAAGAAATAATGGGAGTGAGAAGACAATTGAACTGTCTCTGTGCTCAACATAATAAGCTCCATGGTTTTGGTGTGATTTGAATTACTCCTACGTGTTAGAGTTAGTCAGATTATTAACAACAGTTCAACACTTCCCTATGTTGCTTCATATATTTTACAATCAATCAATTTTGCTTCATTTGTAAGTACATGGGGTTGTGACTTGCACAGTATCCAGTGACTAAACAAAAACTGTTCAACACTTCAAACCAATTGTGATCTCTGCCACTTACTTGCCCTGGAGGCCATCCCTCTTAGAGAGCTCCATGGTGAATGAGGAGTTAGTAAATATATATGTGTATCAATCTCAATCTCTCCACATATACACATCCCCACACCTCTTTCTAAATACACAGCATTTATTTACTTTTATGATTGGAGAGCCAGACACATTTCCCTGAACACCTAGCTGTGCAGTGCCCAACCCTCTGACTCATGAGTCTTCTCTTAGCTCGGGGAATTCAGAAGGGAAGTTTGCAACATGGCCAGTGGGGCCCGATCACAACACTTTAATCACTAGTGCCAGACAAGTGGCGCTTCTGGTTCCTGAAAAAGGAGCTCATTAAATCAGACTCCCTATCCACAAGTGCCAAATGGCATCTTTGCTCATGGCTGGAAATTTCATCCTGGGATTTGCAGGAAGCAAAACTTGTCATCTCATGATTTTTACACCTCAACATTCCTTTGGCATTGTAATTAAATAACTGAATGAGTTGTACTCATAGGCAACTTAAAGGAGGCCTCTCTGTGAGGAGAAAAGAAATAACTGTTGTTTAAAATCTTAAAGGACCTTGAGAAACTGGAGAAGTGATTGGAATCAGGTTTTAGTAGGCTAGTTATGGAACAGATCATCCAGAGAGGGGAAAGTACCACAGTAATGGCAAATTGCTCTCTGGTCTCACAGGCGTAGGTGGCAGGAATTTCACTCCAGTGATAGTACCTGAACATTAAGAGATAATTTATAAACATAGCATAACACATCTGTTTTTTTCTTTTTAATCTAGAGGAGTGTATCTTTTTGTCATTAAAGGGCATCTAGAGTAGCCTTCAGTTACGTGAATGTGGGTGAGTGACCCTACTTAACAAGAACTATGGTTTAATAGGGTCCTTCTGGTTTTAATATTTTGGATAGATCTGGGAGATATAACTTCTCGTTCCGGTAGGGAGAAGATCAACTTTCCTCGTAGCCCCGTCTCTCCCATCCCTGAAGGAACTGCTCAAAGGAAACATCACTTACACAGGGAAGCCGTCCATGATTTTCTTCACAAGACAATTCTATGTAATCTCACCTTGCACCACTCCAACAGTGCCTTATCGCAGCTGTGGCTTTGCATTTACATTGCTATTCTTTGTTTACTGTCTCAGTCCCACTCTAGGTTTTAGGCAACATTATGGCAAAAAATCATGGCTCTATTCAGCATTACATTTCTAAGACCTGGCACAGTGTCTGAGCCTGATTAACACCAAATACATGCATTATGTATTGAAAAAAACAGAGTTGGGAAAATCTCTTTGGGTTAGTAGCCATTGAGGTTCAGAAGCAGAGGAGATAGCCAAATGTTTACATTCAAGTTACCATGTGGGTGGGGCCAGTGCTGTGCCGAGGTAGGTTAATCCTTTGCCTCCGGCACAAGCATCCCATATGGGCGCCAGTTCGAGTCCAGGCTGCTCCTCTTCCAGTCTAACTCTCAGATGTGACCTGGGAAAGCAGTAGAATATGGCCCAGGTGCTTGGGCCCCTGCACCCTCATGGGAGACTGAGAAGAAGCACCTGGCTCCTGGCTTTGGATCGGCATAGCTCTGGCTGTTGAGGCCATTTGGTGAGTGAACCAACGGAAGGAAGATCTTTCTCTCTGTCTCTCCCTCTGTCTGTAACTCTACCTCTCAAGTAAATAAATAAAATCTAAAAAAAAAATAAATAAATAAAGTTATCATGTGGTTAAAAGGGATAGGGCCAGTAGTTTGACCCTAAATTTGGGTTACAAACAGAAAATGGGATGGTTGTTTCATTCCTACTATGTGATAGACTCCAGACTGGTCTTGACTCATTGTTCCTGGGAAGGCATCCTAGGAACTGACTGGGTACAAAATGAAAGAAAAAATCTCTGTGAATGGTGATGATGAGGGTCTCAGGCTTATGAAGATCTGAAGTTATCGCAACAGGCAAGGGAGTGTCTTTCCCTCAGAGGATTGTTGAGGTGATGAAAGGACTTTGTCAAAGTATAGGGTTTTATGCAGTCCCATTTTCCTGGACAACGTATAGTGTTTACTAGCAAAAGCACAAATATTCTGAAGTCAAATCACTTGGCCCCATATGAGGGGCTTCAAGTCCAGTGATTGGTACCCCATTTTTTTGTGTGTGTGTGTGTTCATACAGCCATTTTCACCCGAGTCTGACCTAGGGGAGATTAGCACCCTGTGGAAGTCACCAGGGGAAGGAATTAACATCCTTGTAATTCAAAGGTCCCTGGTTAGTTTTCAGGAAAACAATGCCTCTGAGTACAACCCAGACCAACTTCAAATGACAATTTCCAGTCTATCTCCTAACACACTTGATGACCCTAGGAAGAGAATTTCCATCTTTGACTTCCAGTAAGGCCAACCTCTACCACAAGCTTTCCTTTCCTCACCACCATTGTTCACTGAGATGACTCAGAGCTAAAATAACTGTCCTCCTTGCCACTGCTTCATGTCAGGATACAAGACCAGGGTGACATGAGAGCTAAAAGAAGAAGAGACTGAATGGCTGGACTGTCTATCTTTATAGCTGCATTAGGACTTGTGTGGCATACCCTAGGAACTGCAAGTGCAAGATATTTCCACCCAGAACTAAGTAGAGGAACAGTCTTGTTATGTAAATAAAGACTAAATGGTAGCTAATCCATTAGGCTCAGTGCAACCTATAGTTCTCAGTCCTAACCGTTATCTCCCAGAAATGTAGATTAATTGCATCATACTTCAGGTTAAAAATATCCAAGTGATTCTAGCTACATAATCAAGTCCAAACTCTCTTCATACTATTGTCTCATGCACCTTCAGATGTCCTTGAATTTGTGTTATCCATACTAACTTAAAAATTTCTTCTGGCCGGCGCCGTGGCTCAACAGGCTAATCCTCCGCCTTGCGGCGCCGGCACACCGGGTTCTAGTCCCGGTCGGGGCACCGGATTCTGTCCCGGTTACCCCTCTTCCAGGCCAGCTCTCTGCTGTGGCCCGGGAGTGCAGTGGAGGATGGCCCAAGTGCTTGGGCCCTGCACCCCATGGGAGACCAGGAAAAAGCACCTAGCACCTGGCTCCTGCCATCAGATGAGCGCGGTGAGCCGGCCGCAGCGCGCCGACCGTGGCAGCCATTGGAGGGTGAACCAACGGCAAAGGAAGACCTTTCTCTCTGTCTCTCTCTCTCACTGTCCACTCTGCCTGTCAAAAAAAAAAAAAATAAAGAAAAAAATTTCTTCTGACACATTGTAAGTATAAAATCATATATACTCAAAAATTCAAACAATATAAATAGTTCAAAGAAAAATACTATGTTCCCCTACTCTATCTCTAGCTCTTTCCCTCCAGAAATAAACTGTAGGAGTGAGAATTGTAGTATAGTGAGTTAACCTGCTACTTGAGACACCCATATCCTATATCAGAGCACCTGTTGGAGTCCTGGCTACTCCACTTCCAGTCTAACTTCCTGCTAATGCAAACTAAGAGGCAACAGATGATGGTTCAAATGCTTAGGTTCCTGCCACCGAAATGGAAGACCCAGATGGAGTTCCTGGCTTCTACTTCGGCTTGGCCTAGCCCTTGCTGTCATAGGCATTTGAGTAGTGAACCAGAAGATGGAAAGTTGTCTTTCTCTCTCTCTCTCTCTCTCTCTCTCTCTCTCTCTCTCTCTCCCCTGCCTTTCAAATAGATTAAAATACAAGTTTTTTTTTTTTAAAGAACTAAACTGTCAATGCTTTTTTATGTGGTCCTTCAGCTCTTCTATATGTAAACTTCTATATATTGGAGTTGCATCATATTTTAGCGAACCAATTAATGCAAACAAACACAAAAATATACAGAAGCAGACAGAGACCAACAAAAAGAAAGTAACATATGTCTTCTCTAGTAGACTGTGAGATCTGTGAATTAAAGGAGTGTTACTCACTAGCTGATGAATTCCTAGGTATAGTTACATGATAGGAGTTCACTAAATGTTATATAAGTGAATAAAGGAATGAAATAAAATTCCTAATTGTAATGTGAACCTGAAAACATTCATTTTATGTGTCCATTGATACCAGGGACTTTTGTTAGGATCTACTGCATGCTGGACATTGTGGTCTACATGACAAGGAACAGAGGCAGCTACATAAATAGTGGTGATAGAAATAAATGCCACAATAACATAAAAAGGCAATGCCCAGGCACTCAAGGGAAGCCAGAGAACATTTTGAGAGAGTAGCATAAGCTTAAAATCAGGCAATGGCCTGTTGATAAACCAGCTCTTTGTGGGAGGGATGTGGGCAAACCAAATAGAAGGCTTCTCCAGAAATACCACTGGAATTAGGGCATTCGAGCCAAATTATGGAAATACATTTTCTCCCCCTAACATCATAACCTCCCAATTCCACATCATTTCAGCTACTGCCACCCCTCCGATGTCCTATACAGGGGAAGCAAACTGTTCTTTGGAAGGTTTGAGCCAGTGGAGATTGGGGACACTGGAGAAAGACTTCTAACCCTGACCAAGCACACAGAGAACTGTTATCTCCAGCTGCACGTGTTACATCTGTAACTTGCTGGCCTCCAAGGTATGTATTCCCTCCTAAAGGCCTTTCTCCCTTTTCCGTTCCCTAATAGCTTCTGTTCTTTATCAGTATGTCCAATATAGTTCTGCTGAATGGACTAGAATTCTCTCAGAAAGACAAGGAAACAAGTGGAGATTTCAGATTATAATTAGGGTTCATCTCTACCAATTGACATCCCCTCAGGCTTGAAGATGGATATTTAAATAACAAGTTCATATAAGGAATATGAGGCCTGAAGTCTGAGAGATGAGCCACAGTGTATTTTAAAAGGTTTTGGACACAGTTAGGATTATATTGTTCACTGGAGCTGAGCTGTGCCATAGGAAGGTATCATTTCAAGATCCTGTTTCAGTTGCCCAAGTGACAAATAACATCATACACATTTCTGGAAGAAAGGCTTGACAATAATTTGTCATCATTATCCCAAAGCATTTTTAGTAGGATTATTTGGGTTTGGGCTCCAGTGTTTATCAGAAATATTTTTAAAATGGAGTTAAGATGGTCAATCAAAAAATTATATCCTGCCAGCACCATGGCTCACTTGGCTAATCTTCCGCCTGTGGTGCCAGCACCCCGGGTTCTAGTCCTGGTTGAGGTACTGGATTCTGTCCCAGCTGTTCCTCTTCCACTCCAGCTCTCTGCTGTGGCCCGGGAAGGCAGTGGAGGATGGCCCAAGTGCTTGGGCCCTGCACTCGCATGGCAGACCAGGAGGAAGCACCTGGCTCCTGGCTTCAGATCAGTGCAGTGTGCCGGCCATAGTGGCCATTTGGTGGGTGAACCGATGGAAGGAAGACTTTTCTCTCTGTCTCTCTCTCTCTCACTGTCTATCTCTACCTGTCAAAAAAAATTATATCCAAGGACTGGCATCATGGCCCAGCAGGTTAAGTTACAGCTTGTGATCCTATATTGGAGTATGGATTCTGGTTCCATTTCTATCTATTGTGCTTCAGATCCAGCTTCCTGCTAATGCTTAGGAAGGTAGCTGAAGATGGCCCAAGTATTTGGGCCATTGGAGGTCCTGGCTCTTGGCTTTAACCTGGCCTGGCCTCAACCATTGCAGCAAGTAGAGGGTGTGTGTGTGTGTGTATGTGTGTGTGTGTGTAATTTACTCTCTCTCTCTCTCTCTCCCTTCTTCCCCCCTCCCTCCTTCCCTTTAAATAAATACATATTTTGAAAAAGAAAAATCATATTCACCACTTTGGGAGTTTGAAATGTATTTTTCCAAGTTGAACCCCAATCTACAATATTCTCAATTCTTGATCATCAGATACAGATTTGCAAACCAGTGTGAGATTCTAATTCTACACTCAAAATAAACCATGAAAAATCAGTATGCCAGAAAAGTATCTTCAGAGAGATAAACAGTGCCTGTGATGATCAAAATAAAGGCGAAGTGGTGAATCCTAGCAACAAAAGTTACCCCAACCCAGTAAAGGTCAATGAAATAGCCCATTTTATTGTTTCTATTAAGAATATTGATCCACTGTCCCTGAAACTTAACTGTATGTTCATTCTACTTTTTCTATGGAAGATTTCAGACTTGGAGAATTGTTAAAGTTATTGTTGGCATGAAAAATATTGCTGTGTTTTAAGATGAAATGTAATGCATCCAAAAAAGTCTGACGTGGGGAGGAGAGGAGAGTCCCAGCCCAGATGATGATTGGGCTGGATGACCTTTCCAGCAGCATTTCCAATGAGGGCCAGCTGCGTGGGCAGGCACCAGGGCAGTCTCACTGGGCCCCGCGTGTACAGTGGCCTCATCCAGGGGGGTTAATGTTATACAGTCATCATCTTGAAATATTTCATCTTGTTTTTGAATGTGTGCTTTTAACATGAAGTCTAATGAGATAGTGGCTTGGAGCCTTGCCCACAAGAGGGCACATCTCCTGACACTTCCCCAGGGGGGCTCTCAGCCACCCAATTTTCCAGTCCCTGGTGCCGGAGGCCATGCTCAGCCTCCCTTTCACAACCCTTCCCAGAATGCTGCTGCCCTCTAAGCCCCGTAGAGCCCGGGTACTGGAGGGCTGGAGTAGGGCTGGTGGGCCTCACACTGTCTTGGGGCAAGGTCCAGTGATAGCATCCCCACCCTAGGCTGGCAGTACCACAGTGCACTGAGCAGGTGACCTGCATTGTACATTTCATGTGATGCGCTGTTCGTGTAGGACATATCAGCATCAGCAGCATTCAGGAAGAGTCCTTAGTAGTTGCTTTCACTCAGTCAACATCTTTTAAGGACCAGAGTGACAAACCGCTGAGGATGCCTTCCGAAAGGAAGCCTGGGGTCTGGTGAAGAAAACAGAGAGGAAGACAAGGAAAGAATGCCAACATGGTGTTACAGTTGAGCTGTAGTAAGGATGCAGTCGTGTCTCAGGGAACAGAGTGATTTACCCTAGGGGACTTGGAGCGAAGTCTGAGAATTAAGCTTGGTGGTGAAGGATAAGTGGTCGTTTTTTTAGGCATGGAGTGGGAGAAATGCCTCAGGCAGGGAAAGCAGTAAGTAGGAAGAGGTGGCAGGAAAATCAGTAATGCGTGCTTGGAGAGCTTCCCAGAAAGGTGCATTATTTTTCATACAGACTGAGTAGAGAGGAAGGAAGGGAAAGAGAGAAAGAAGGAGGAAGGAGATGAAGAAGAGAGGGAGGACTGAGAAAAAGGAACAAGAGAACCAGAAGAAACAAGGAATATTTCTGTCTGGAGTTTTAGTGTGAAACTGGGATCCAAGAGAAAACCGGAAACTACATTTTAAAAATGGGACACCAGTACACAGATCTGGAGAGAGATTTGGGGTAAAAGTGCATTTTTACAGAGTGAAGATACAAAATGCTTAAGGTTCTCCAGAATCCCCCATGAGATCTTTAGAATGAAATCTAAAATTCTTTGGTGAAGTACATAGCTGGACTTCATGCTATATAAGATGTATATAGCATTTTATCTCCCTTTCTAATTCCTAAGAAAATTGCTACTCCCCATTATACATAGGCTTGGTGGAGAAAAGTCCAAGAATGAAACTGTCATTCTGTTCCTATTCCCCACTTCTTAGCATTTCAGAGCTTCCTTGGCTTCTGACCATGGCCAAGCCCTTCTCCATTTTTCAAAGACAGCATTAACAGATTGAGTCCTTCTTACCTTCCCATCCCTCGGTTTTTCTGTAACTTTAATAAAGGCTTAGCTCTTTTAAAAGGTGTCATGTGGTAAGATTAGATCCACATGAAAATTTCAGGATAATTTCCCCATCTCATAGCCTTAATTATGTAGCAGTAAATATAAAGTTCTTATTACCATTTAAATTAACATATGTGCAAGTTCCTTGAATTAGGGCTATGGTATTTGTGGGGGTCAATGGTAATTAAGGTTTACGTCATGATAGAATAGGTTAGAATCATCTTGTCTTCTGGAGTGGGCATTTGGCTCAGCAGTTAAACTACCACTTGGGATTGGGATGCCTGCATACTATGTGGGAGTGCCGGGGATAGAGCCCTGCCTCCAATTCCAATTCAGCTTCCTGCTAATGCACACCCTGAGAGGCAACATTGGATGGCTCAGGCTCAAGTACTTGGATCCCTGCCACTCATGTGAGAGACCCAGATGGACTTCTGGGCTTGTGGCTTTGCCTGATCCAGCCCAGATACAAGGTCTGTCTGTCTCTCTTTCTCTCTCTCTCTTTCTCTCTGTTCTTCAAATAAATAATAAAAATAAAAATGTAGCAATAAGAGAAGATTTTTAAAAAATAGAATTATATTCTGATGTGATGCCCCCTGAGAAGAACACAGCATTGTTCCTGGGGTACAGCTGTATACTCTGGCTCTGGGGAATTACTGCACAGCCCCTGGGTGAGGGATACCATTCAGAATGCACACAGATTTAGGCGTAGAATGCAAAATTGAAAATGTCGAGGCTGTGGGAGATGAGGGGGAGAGGAAGTGTTCCACACAGAAAGTAATTAAAGAGATACTACAGCTAAATGCAACACTTGATTTGGATATTTCCTAGTTCAGAAAGGGAAAAGAGACATGTTGAGGACAGTGGAAGAAAATGAAATGAGATCTACTGATTGGAGGTTAGTGTTGTATCAGTTTGCATTTCCTGTTGGCAACATTTATGGCAGCAGTGTTTAGAGATGCTGGGGTGCAGCTTTCCTCAAATGAAACAGCAAATGACTGATGATTACGGAGATTATATGCACCCAAGAACAGAAAGCATGAAGGAATAAGTGCAGTAAAATAGTAAAATGCTAATATAAGGGAATTTGCATGTGTGTTCTTTAAGTCTCAAATGATTTCAAACTGAATTATAGAACATGATGATATAGAGTATACGTTTATTGACATGGAAAACTTTCTATAATTTATTTATGAAAATTATTTCATATATTTATATGTCAACAAAAATAATTACTTGGACATCAAATTATAGGTGATGGTTAACATTTTCCCTATATGCACCTGAATTATTGAACATTTTTATGAACTTTAAATTGTTTTAATCAGAGGGAAATAAAAGATATTTCAATTTTAAAAGTCAGTTTTTTAAACTCCATAATAACAAGTTTTTATTTGCAAAGCTTTGCAAGTCTCTTTGTTTTTCATAAATGGCAGGACTAACTTCATATACATAAGCTCCTCGTCCTTAGGAAAGATACGGATAGATGGACATAAAATCACCCCTTAGTCCAAAGCACATATTTCAAAAATTTCTAAGCAATGATCTAAAGTTGTCATTATACTCACTGAGTTACATATTAAGTATTCTATTATATTAATAGCCCTACCTCTTATAAACCAGCAGCTCAGAAAATTAAAATTATATCCAGTGACATTTATACTTTGCAGCTGACAAAGTTATTTCATTAAACCTTCAGAATAACATATTTGGCTGGTGTTGTTGTTACACAAGAATCAATTTGTGCCTCATCCAGACCTCTCCTCATGATACAGGATTCACTGAGGTTGTCTTACACGTGATGAGGTTTGTGAACACATAAAAGTAGGCAAACAAATCAAGACTGGAAAGAACAGAAACATACTTAGATGCTTTCTAAGGGTAGTACTTGTTACTACTGCTATGGAAGTACCAGCCCAGGCATTCAGCTTGTGGTCACAACGCATAAGCCCTGCTTTGTTTCTGAACCTGCCCCAAGCAGAGAGGGCTCTGCTCAGAGACCTGCAAGCATCCATGTTCATCACCAGCTGTCCTATTCACTCTCTACTCCCAAGAAAGAGGCCTGAACGCCAAGGATGTGGGGGAGATAGGAAGTTACATATGCAGAAGGAACTGTAAATCTCTAAGCATGGTAAGAGATTAAATCAGCTTTTCCCAAATCGGAGCACATTCACCAATCAATACCCCCATGTGTTAAGTAAAGGCTAACCTCATTATTGATGAAGCATGCACATTTAGAATTCTAGCTGAGGATACTGGAGCTGTGTAGCTGGCGCCCAGTTCTGTGGGTATCACATCTGATGAATCACCTATCAGCATAGCATGAGGAATTTATCTTTTGCAAATACCACTCATCACTTTTTTTAAAAAAAATTACATATTTATTTTTATCTAGTTGAAAGGCAGAGCAATATAGAGAGGCAGACAGAGAAGGAGAAAGAGAGAGAGAGAGAGAGAGAGAGAGAGAGACCTCCTCTCTGCATCTACTGGTGGTTCACTCTCCAGAGCCAGGGTTGAGCCAGGCTGAAGCCAGGAATATGGAACTCAATCTATGTCACCCACACGGATGGTAGGGGCCCAAGCACTTGAGCTAACTTGGCTGCCTCCCAAGATGCATGAGCAGGAAGTTGGGTCAAAAGCAGATCTAGGACTGAAACTGGCACTCTGATATGGGACACAGGAGTGCCAAGCAGCAGCTTAACCACCAAGTTGCAATGCCTGCCCCATCTCTTATTTTAATTGAGTGACTTTCAGTAGCCTTCAGCTTTTGGTTTCTCTGTTCACATCGTCATTGTTTCATTAGTCATGTTGGATCTGCATCCTGGCTGAGAGAATCCAGTTTTTTGCTCCTTTGAGGAATCTCTAAGTATTTAGTATACATTATTTTAGATGTTTCTGTGAAGATGCCTTTGGATAAGATTAACATTTAAATCATTACACATTCAGTCCAGCAGATTGTTTTGTACAATGTGGGTGGACAGCCTCTGACCAGTTGAAAGTCTTAGTAGAACAAAGACTGATGTCTCCCAAGGAAGGGGGGATTCTACTAACAGATGATCTCAAACTCAAACTGCAACCATTCCCCGAGTCTCCAACCTGCTGGCCTACCTCGAAGATTCTGGATTTTCCAAGCTTCTACAATTGCATGAGTCAATTCCTTAAAATAAATCTAAATCACTCTGTACACATACATCCTTGTCGATTCTGTTTCTCTGGGGAATTTTGATTAGTGTATCCTTTTCTTACAGTAAACCAAAGTGTCCTTAACCTTGTGTCATTATGTACCTGACTGTTCTCTCAAAGGTCATTCACAGCAGATTGGGAATTGGGCAGGAGTTAGGGAGGTGTTCAGATTATCTTTGCTGGGTGTTGAAGTCCCCTGTTACTATTGTATTGAAGTCTATGTCTCCATTTAGGTCCACTTCAATCTCTTTTAAATAGCCAAGTAATTGGGTGCGTATACATTTATTATAGTCAAATCTTCCTGTTGAATTGATTCCTTAATCATTACATAATGCCTTTCTTTGTCTATTTTAACAGATTTTATGTTAAAGTCTATTTTGTCTGATATTAGGATGGCAACACCTGCCATTTTTTGCTTTCCATTAGCATGGAATATCTTTTTCCATCCTTCCACTTTAAGTTGCATGTATCTTTGTTGGTGAGATGTGTTTTTTGTAGGCAGCAAATAGATGGGTCTTGTTTTTTTTAATACATTCAGCCAGTCTGTATCTTTTAACTGGAGAGTTGAGACCATTTACATTCAAGGTGACTATCAATAAGTAACAACTTGGCCCTGACATTTTCCCATAACATAAATAATCCTATTTTATTTGGATTTCCTCGGTACTTTTACTGGAGGATTTTCTGCCTTTTGCATAATGATAGCAATCTTTCTGTGTTTCTGTGTATAGTACATCCTTAAGGATCCTTTGTAAGGCTGGATGAGTGGTGACAAATTCTTTCAATATTTGTTTGCTATGAACATCTTTATTTTACTTTCATTCATAAATGAGAGCTTTGCAGGGTACAGTATTCTGGGTTGACAGTTTGTTTCTCTTAAGATGTGGAATGTACCTTGCCATTCTCTCTGAGCCTGTAGGGTTTCTGACAAGAAATCAGCTGTGAGTCTTACTGGAGATCCTCTGAAAGCAATCTGGTGTTTCTCACATGTACATTTTAGAATCTTTTATGTTTTACTGTGCAAAGTTTGACTACAACATGCCCATGTGACTTCAACACCCCATTTTCATCAATGCACAGACCAATTAGACAGAAAATCAACAAAGAAACAATGGAGCTAATTGACACTATGGAGCAAATGGACCTAACTGATATCTACAGGTCACCCCACAGTTGCAGAACACAATTTCTTCTGATCAGTGTACAGATCATATATACAGTGTATATATCTCTAGGATATATAATATGCTAGACCATAAAGAAAGTCTCAGCAAATTCAAAAAATTTGAAATCATACCATGCATCTTCTCAGACCACAATGGAATGAAGATGGAAATCAACAATGCAAGAATCTCTAGATCATATACAAACACATGGAGACTGAATAACATGTTCCTAAATGAACAGTGGGGTCACAGAAGAAATCAAAAGAGAAATCAAAAGATTTCTGGAAAGAAACGAAGATGATAATACATGATCTCAAAATTTATGAGATACAGAAAAAGCAGTGTTAAAAGGAAAGTTTATAGCAATCAGAGCTATAAAGAGCAATCAAAGTACATGAAGAAATTGGAAAGGTACCAAATAAATGAGCTATTGATGCATCTCAAAGACCTAGGGAAAAAAAAAAACACGACCAAACCCAAAATTAGTCAGAGGAAAGAAATAATTAAAATTAGAGAAGAAATAAACCAAATTGAAGCAAAACCAAAAAACAATACAAAAGGTCAGGGAAATGAAGAGTTGGTTTTTTGAAAAAATAAATAAAACTGATACACCATTGGTATAACTAACCAAAACAGAGGGAGAAGATCCTAATCAATAAAACCAGAGATGGAGAAGGAAATGTAACAACAGATACCATGAATCATCAGCAATTACTAAAGAGCTGTATGCCAAAAGATTGAGGAACCTAGAAGAAATGGATAGATTCCTAAACACACACAATCTACCATAATTCAGTCATGAAGACATAGAAAACCTAAATAGTCACATAACAAGACAGAGACTGAATCAGTAATAAACACCAATGAAGAAAAGCCCAGGAACAAATGGCTACACTGCTGAATTCTACCAGACATTTAAAGAAGAACTATTTCCAATTTTCTCAAGCTATTCAAAGTAATTGAAAGGGAAGAGGGACTGGCACTGTGGCTTGGTGGGTAAAGCCACTGCTTGCAGTGCTGAAATCCTATATGGATGCCAGTTCGAGACTCAGCTGCTCCACTTCCCATCCAGCTCTCTGCTCTGGCCTGGGAAAGCAGTGGAAGATGGCCCAAGTCCTTGGGCCTCTGCACCTGTGTGGGAGATCCAGAAGAAGCTCCTAGCTCCTGGCTTCAGATCAGCACAATTCCACCCATTGTAGCCAATTAGGGAGTGAACCAGTGGATGGAAGACCTCTCTCTCTCTCTCTCTCTCTCTCTCTGCCTTTCCTTCTCTTTGTGTGTAACTCTGACTTTCAAATAAATAAATAAATCTTTAAAAAGAAAGAAAGGGAGAAAGTCTTCCAAAACTCCTTCTATGAAGCCAGCTTCACCTTAATTCCTAAGTCAGAAAAAGACACAACAGAGTAAGAGAACTACAGACCAATTACCCTGATGAACATAGATGCAAAAATCCTCAACAAAATAGCTAATCAAATCCAACAACACATCAGGAAGATCATTCATCTGGACCAAGTGGGATTTATTGCTGGTATGCAGGGATGGTTCAGTATTTGCAAATTAAACAATGTGATACATCACATTAACAAACTGAAGAACAAAAATCATATGGTTATCTCAATAGATACAGAGAAAGCATTTGATAAAATACAACGTTCTTTCATGATGAAAACCTTAAGCAGATTAGATATAGAACGTTCTTCAACATAATCAAGGCAATTTATGACAAACTCATGACAAGCATCCTATTAAACGGGGAATAGCTGGGGGGCTGGCTCCATGTCACAGTAGATTAATACTCTGCCTGCAGTGCCAGCATCCCACATGGGTGCCAGTTTTTGTCCCAGCTGCTCCTCTTCCACTCTCTGCTATGGCCTGGGGAAGCAGTAGAAGATGGCCCAAGTCCTTGGGCCCCTGCACCTACATGGGAAACTAGGAAGAAGCCCTGGCTCCTGACTTCGGATTGGTGCAGTTCCGGCTGTTGCTGCCATTTAGAGAGTGAACCAACGGAAGGAAGACCTTTCTCTCGGTCTCTCCCTCTCACTGTCTGTAACTCTAACTCTCAAAAAAATAAATAATATCATTAAAAATAATGGGGAAAAGCTGGAAGCATTCCCTCTAAGATCCAGAACCAGACAAGAATGCCCACTCTCACCACTACTATTTAATACAGTCCTGGAAGTTTTAGCCAGAGCCATTAGACAAGAAAAAGAAATTAAAAGGGAGCTGGTGAAGTGGCATAGCAGGTAAATCTGCTGCCTGCAGTGCCAGCATCCCTTATGGATGCCAGTTTGATTCCTGGCTGCCCCACTTCCAGTCCAGCTCTCTGCTATGGCCTGGGAAAGCAGTAGAATATGGCCCAAGTCCTTGAGCCCCTGCACCCATGTGGGAGACCCAGAAGAAGCTCCTGGCGCCTGGCTTTGGATTGGTGTAGCTCCAGCCGTTGCAGCCATCTGGGGAGTGAACCACTGAATGAAAGACCTCTCCCTCTCCCTCTCTCTCTGCCTCTCATTCCCTCTCTGTGTAACTCTGACTTTCAAGTAAATAAATAAATCTTTAAAAAAAGAAATTAAAGGGATACAAATTGGGAAGGAGGAAGACAAACTATCCTTATTTGCAGATGGCATGATCCTATATATACGGGATCCAAAACGTTCCACTAAGAAACTATTGGGGCCGGCACCGTGGCTCACTAGGCTAATCCTCCGCCTGCAGCACCCGCACCCTGGGTTCTAGTCCCAGTTGGAGCACCGGTTCTGTCCTGGTTGCTCCTCTTCTAGTCCAGCTCTCTGATGTGGCCCGGGAAGGTAGCAGAGGATGGCCCAAGTGCTTGGGTCCTGCACCCACATGGGAGATCAGGAGGAGGTGCCTGGCTCCTGGCTTCAGATCCACACAGTGCGCCGGCCATAGAAGCCATTTAGGGGGTGAACCAATGGAAAGGAAGACCTTTCTCTCTGTCTCTGTCTCTCTCTCTCACTGTCTAACTCTGCCTGTCAGAAAAAGAAAAAGAAACTATTGGAACTCATAGGAGAGTTTGGTACAGTGGCAGAATATAAAATCAACACAAAAAAATCAATAGCCTTTGTATTCAAAGACAATGTCATTGCTGAGGAAGAACTTTTAAGAATGGTCCCATTCACAATAGCTTCAAAAAGAATTAAATACCATGAAATAACTTTAGCCAAGGATTTCAAAGATCTCTACAATCAAAATTACTAAGCATTAAGGGAAGAAATTAACAAGGCATTAAAAATGGAAAAATATTCCATATTCATGGATTAGAAGAATCAACATCATCAAAATGCCCATACTACCAAAATCAGTTGACAGATTCAATACAATCTCAATCAAAATACCAATACATTATTCTCAGATCTAGAAAAAAAAGATGCTCAAATTCATAGGGAAACAAAGGAGACCACGAATAGCTAAAGCCATCTTATGCAACAAAAACATAGCCAGAATCATCACAATACCCAATTTCAAGACATACTGCAGGGCAGTTGTAATCAGAACAGTCTGGTATCAGCACAAAAACAGACTTTTGGACCAAATGAACAGAAAAGAAATTCCAGAAATCAATCCATGCATCTGCAATCAACTTATTTTTGACAGGAGCTAAAATCAATCCCTGGAGCAAGGACAGTCTCTTCAACAAATGGTGCTGGGAAAACTGGATCTCCACATGCAGAAGTATGAAACAAGACCCCTACCATACCCCTCACACAAAAATCCACTCAAAATGGTTTAAAGACCTAAATCTAAAAGCTGATACTCTCACATTTCTAGAAAACATTGGGGAAGCTCTGGAAGACATTGGCATAGGCAAAGACTTCTAAAGCCCCCAGAAGCACAGGCAATCAAAGCCAGCCAGAATTGACAAATGGGGCTACATCAAGCTGAGGAGCTTCTGCACTGCAAAAGAAACACTCAAGAAAGTGAAGAGGCAACCAACAGAATGGGAGAAAATATTTGCAAACTATACAACTGATAAATGCTTACCATCCAGAATCTATAAAGAATTCAAAAATTCAACAACAAGAAGACAAAAAACCCAATTAAGAAATGGGCAAAGGACTTGAACAGGCTTTTTCAAGAAAGGAAATTCAAATGGACAATAGACACTTGAGAAAATGCTCAGGATCTCCAGCCATCAGGGAAATGCAAATCAAAAGCATGTTGAAATTCCACCTCATTCCAGTTAGAATGGCTCACATACAGAAATC
The DNA here is from genome assembly GCA_949820135.1 of Sylvilagus floridanus. NCBI lineage: Eukaryota > Metazoa > Chordata > Mammalia > Lagomorpha > Leporidae > Sylvilagus > Sylvilagus floridanus. Next base: position 72,904,697 of record OX463230.1, read on the forward strand.
GACAAAAAACAAATACTGGTGAGGATATGGGGGGAAAGTACTCTGGTCCACTGTTGGTGGGAATGTAAACTGATGCAACCACTGTGGAAGACAGTATGGAGATACCTCAGAAATCTTAATATAGACCTACACATGATCCAGCCATCCCACTCCTGGGAATTTACCCAAACCAAAAGAAATCAGAATATGAAAGAGTTATCTGTACCCCTGTGTTCATTGCAGCATGATTCACAATAGCTAAGATATGGAATCAACCTAGATGTCCATCAACTGTTCACTGGAAAAAAATTATGTATATATATATATGCATACACATCATATATGTATAATATACATATATTATATAATATATAACATACATTGTGTATTATATGTATATATTATATTATAATATAATACACACACACACATATATATATATATATACATTGTGTATACACACACACACACGCACACTATGGAGTACTACTCAGCTCTAAAAAAATAAAATAAAATCCTGTCTTTTGCAACAAGATGATGCAACTGGAAACAATTATACTTAGTTAAATAAGTCAGTCCCAAAAAGACAGATCACAAGTTTCTCTTATCCAAGGTAACTAATAGAGGACCTGAAATTCAATGCATTGGAGTGAAATAGACATTTCGAGATTCGATGATTGTTTACAGTCCTTATCTATTTCATTGAGGACAGTGTTTTTGCTTTTTTTTTTTTTTTTGGTGGGGGGGAGGGGGTTTAGTTTCTTTTTCTTCATACTATTTGTTGAACTCTTACTAAGTGTAAGGTTAACTATATGATCATTAATTAAACTGGAAATAGATTTTTGTAAAAATTAAGAGTGGGAATGTGGGAGGGAGGAGGAGAAAGGGATGGAGCATGGGAGGGATGGAGGGTAGCGGGGGAAGTATCACTATGTTCCTAAATCTGTATATATGAAATACATGAAACTTGTATAACTTAAATAAAGTTTTTTTTAAAAAAAAATATTTTTGCTGGGGCTGGTGCTGAGGTATGGTAGGTAAAGTCTCCACCTGCAGTGCCGGTGTCCCATGTAAGTGCTGGTTCATGTCCCAGATGCTCTTCTTCTGATACAGCTCTCTCTATGGCCTGGGAAAGCACTGAAAGATGGCCCAAGTCCTTGGGCCCCTGAACCCACATGTGTTGTGGGGGAAGAGGCAATATACGGGAATATTAGAAGGATAAAAATGAGCATAAAGAGCAAAATCTGAAAATGCTCAAATTTTGGTTATATGTCACTACTCTTACCTTCTCTTAGAACTTAACTTTGGAGAGCTGGTAGTGGAACTTCTAGAATTTTTTCTGAGATATTGCTCTATCTAACCTAAAAATAGTAGCTTTATTCCTATCTTAGTTTAGATTGCTATAATAAATACACCATTTATTGGGTGACTTAAATGATAAACATTTACTTCTTACAGTTCTGGAAACTGGGGAGTTCAAGATAAGGTGCCAGCAGACCCATGTTAGGTAAGGGCCCACTTTTTGATCTGCAGATGACTATCTTCTCTTTGTGTCTACATGGTGGAGAGGAGAGGAGAGAGAGAGAGAGAGAGAAAGAGAGAGAGAGAGAGAGAGAGAGAAAAGAGAGAGAGAGAATGCACACGAGCACACTCTGGGATTCCTTTAAAAGGGTGCCACTCTGTGGACCAAATTATCTCTCAAAGACCCTGTCGCCTAATAACATATCAAGGGTTGGGATTTCAATGCAAAAACTGGAGGAATAAGGGAACACACATATTCAATCCTTAATATTTCTTTTGTTGACTTTTCCTTTATGGGGAACTTTTATATACTTCAGATATTCAAAGGATTAAACAAACTTGTTGCTCTACTTTCCGCTTTTTTCCTGCCATCTATTCTTCAAATAGTAAACAAAAGGCTATTTTTAAGATATAAAATCAGACCAGTAATTTGCTTATCTAAAAATATTCCATTTATTTCCCTCATACTCAAATCAAAACCAAATTTCTATCCATGAAACTTGTCCCAAAGTCCTGTTGTCACTCTTTTTCCTCATTTACTATCTACAACCAGCCTAGCTGCTCTACCTTTTGCAAGTACCTGGTCCACACAGCATTACTCTAACCTAGACAGATTGTGCTTGTAGGGAAACAACCAACAAGGCTCAGGTGTGCAGAGGCCCATGGAAAAAGCCAATATGTCAGTCAGCGAGGAAGGCTCTCTCTTGGAAGTCAGAGATCCCTTATGGCAACAAATCAACATTTGTTATTCTACTGTCAATATGTGAGAAAGCTAAGTGGGCAACTGCCCAATTTTTCCCTGATCTCAGTGCCATGAGATTCCATCATTGTTCAAGTGAGAACCAGGCTGCTGGCAACAATGTCACGGTTAATGATGAAAGTTTGATTTAGACCAAACTGGGTTTGAAATCTGGGTTTTCCCACCCAGTGACTATATTACTGTTACAGAGCCTTAATTTTCTGTAGTACAATGTGTTGATAATTACACTGTGATATTTAAATTAGAAAAAAGATGTAAAATTTTTGCTTAGAGAAAGCATTTAAGCATGGCTAAAATCTGAGCAGTATCCAAACAGAATTGTAATCTTGGCTTTTATTTTTGCTGTCACAAACTTCACAGGTGTAGAAGTTAAAAGATTGGTTAATCAGGGAAATAGCCAACAACATAGTCAACTTCTTGTTGATCGTGATTGTATGAGACTTTGAAGCTTTTGCAATGCCTGCTGCTGTGGCTGAGTACACAATGGGGCAATGTTTCTCAAGGGAGCCACAGAAACCTCTGCATCAGAAATACCTGTCATAATGCACATTCCCGAGCTCTGTCCAAGACTTCTTATCCAGGATTCTTGGGATTGAGGGAATGTATGGGCATTTTTAACAATCCCTAGATGATTCTTACTGCACCGATAAGTTAAGAACTTGTACTTTGGTCTCAAAATTGAGCAAAAACAATGTCTACAGTTCTCATCCCAGATGCAAAAAATCTCCATCTAGCTTTTCATCTTTTAAAAAATATTTCTCCAAACATAAGCAATGTATTAGAATTTTTGAGAAAAGCAATGTATTGAACAAAAGGTCAAAGGTTTCTGGGATATTTATTGCTAAGCCCCAGACACCTCCTCTTCAACATTCCAAAGGTCCCCAGTGGGCCTGTAAATCGAATGTTCTATACCCACATGTTCATGAAAATCCACTCTTTCAGAGCTCTGCCTCCCACAATGCAGAGTCTATCATGTAGAGGCTTACAACTCATTTATAATATTAATGTCATGCCCTCACTTCACACTTTATTACTCTTGCCACTCTCTATCAGAATAGAGAGTCTGTTTCCATTTTCGATGTTGGCTGACAATTTTCAAGTCACACCACTCCTCTTTTCCTTCTGCTGCTACATCTGGGCAAGCTGATATGGAGCCTGAGGCCTACATCCTTTGGGTCTGACATGAAATTCCAATCACAGAAGCCCCAACACATGCACAGGAACCCTCACCCCAGCCCTGCACTCTAAATACCACAAAACCCAAGTCAGTCTCTCCTCCCTGCTCTCTCAAGTCATTCTGGAAACAGCCAGGCAGTGTGCCCTGCTCTCCTTCCAAAGCCTCATTGTGTGAGTGACATCCTTATCCTTTGTGTGTATGTGACATCATCAGTCAGGGCACCGGACCAGCTTTGGGGTGGGGGAGGGGTGTGCCATCCTGGGTCCTAAAATTAACCTAAATCATCTGAAAAATGAGAGTATCTTTTAAATGCATCTCATTATCTAAAGTTTCTCTACCCACTCTACACACAGCTGAAAAAGCCACCTCCCCAACTTGTTACCACGATTTTGCCACTTCTCCTGGCAGAATTTAAAATTTTCAGCAAAAACAATAAAACCTTAAGCTCACATCCAAGGCCTCAATTTTAACTCAGTTTATTTTCCTGAGCCTTTTCCTCTACAATTTTTCAAAAACCCTGTTGTTTAGCCAAATAGTTTATTCACTGATTCTCAAAAGAATTTCATTGTCAGACTTGTATTCAAAACTGTCCTTAAAGTATTACTTTTATCTTATGGTGTTATTTAAACTATTAGTTGTTCATTTCTTTTCTATACCAGATTTTAAGAACTCAGAAACTCAGATCTTTTTTACCCTCTAGGACTTAAGGCAAAGTCCAGCATATTATCCGTACTTAACGATTATTTGTTCTTCCTATTTGATTTTATAAAGAGTTATAAACATACCCCAGGATTTCTCAATGGTGAAAAACTGAAACAAAGGATAATCTTTGATGTGGAATTTTCAGCAAAATTTTTTTATGTTTTAATTATGTCTGACTTTATGGGATTGGGTTTAGGAAAAATTTTTTAATATAAAAATGAAATGAATTTGTCCTTTAGTCTATTGTGATAAACTTTTCTCACAATTGCAATTTCTGAACAAAAAAATTTACTTAGGATAAAATTATTAAGTCAATGGACTTGTTTCAAATGTACTGATTTTTTTGCAGAAATTTTTCCAATCATTCTTTTACTACACATTTTTATCATTTAATTAGCAATAATTGGCATTATATTTTGTTGTACTAAGAAATACAACAGTTGGATCAGTGATCATGTGGGCATAAGTAGCAGGCCCCTTCAAAAAGCATTTATCAGGGCACACATTTAGCCTAGCAATTAAGATGCCCATGTGCCCATGTACCCCATTGGAGCACTGGGATTCAACTTCCTGCTCCAGTCCCTGACAACCAGCTTCCTACTAATGGAGATCCTGGGAGGCAGGGAGAGTGGCTCAAGTATCCTTTTTTGTTGTTGTTGTTGACAGGTAGAGTGGACAGTGAGAGAGAGAGTGAGACAGAGAGAAAGGTCTTCCTTTGCCGTTGGTTCACCCTCCAATGGCCGCCGTGGCTGGCGCACTGCAGCCGGTGCACTACGCTGATCCAACGGCAGGAGCCAGGTGCTTATCCTGGTCTCCCATGTGGATGCAGGGCCCAAGCACTTGGGCCATCCTCCACTGCCCTCCTGGGCCACAGCAGAGAGCTGGCCTGGAAGAGGGGCAACCGGCACAGAATCCGGCGCCCTGATGGGGACCAGAACCCGGTGTGCGGGTGCCGCAGGCGGAGGATTAGCCTATTGAGCCGTGGCGCTGGTCTCAAGTATCCTTGATACCCTTGTGAGAGACCTGGAATGAGCTCCTGGCTCCTGGCTCCTGGCTCCTGCTCTTGGCTCTGGCCCTAGCCCAGACTAAGTTGTTGAGGGCATTTGGAGGACTGAACCAGTGGAAAAAAGCACTGTGTGGTGTGCATATGTGTGTGTGTATTTATCTTTGAAGGAAAAATTAAAAAAAAAAACTTTTTAAAAAGCATTTCTCTTTAAGCCCTGTAGCTGGTGTCCTCCCTAAGCAGATATGTCAAGAAGAAGCCTTGGGGCATCACAGCTGTCTCTGGAACAATGCTATTCAGGTTAAAGTGACTTTCACAAACACTGAAAATATGTCAAGGCATCTGACGTATGTGTAGGCCAAGAAGTGTAAGTGCCTCACCTTTCCCTTCTCTGTGGTTAATGTAAAGAAAAGGGTGCTCTGCAAAGAAAGCCTTTTATAATCCAAAAGCTACTTGAACAACATTTATACCAATGCTGCTTTCAAAAGGCTACTAGTAATCAAAACAGGCTCTTGTCTTATTAGACAATTGCTCAATGGAGGCAGAAGATTTTTTAGCTCTGTAAATATAATAATCTGGGAGCAGGGTACTGCAGATTAGAGAATATGTTTACTAAGAAATGCTTTAGGGGACGGTGCCGCAGTGCAGATTAATTCTCCTGCCGCGCCGGCATCTCATATGGGCACCGGTTCTAGTCCCGGCTGCTCCTCTTCCAATCCAGCTCTCTGCTATGGCCTGGGAAAGCAGCAGAGGGTGGCCCAAGTCCTTGGGCTCCTGCACCCATGTGGGAGAAGTGCCTTCAAAATTCTGAGGGAAATGACTTCCCTCTAACTACGTAGTAAAAATATCAGTAATTATAAGACTAGAACCAAGACTGTCATGTCTCAAAAAAACCTTACCACCTGTGAGCTCTTTCCTAGGGAGTTACTGCAAGATGAATTCCTTTAAAATAATGGAGGAAATTAAGAAAGAGGGTGACACGAGATCCAGGAAAAAGAGAACCCAACAGAGGAGAATTTCCAAAGTAGTAATGAAATGCTATGCTCTGAGTGTATCTCCCAAAATCCAATATTGAAATGGGTCACCAATGAGAAGAGATGGGCATTTAAAAGGTGATTGACTCATGAGAGGGGAGGTTTTGTGGAAGGAATTAGGCACCTTATAAGGGCTTTGAGGGAATGGGTCTCCTTTCTGCCTTTCCACCCTGTGAGGACACAGCCTTCCTCCCTTCCAGAGGATGCTCCCAGCATCTTGGAAGCAGAGAGCTTCTCCAGACACGTTCTCCATGTGTGTTCTCCAGACACACAACTTGCCACTGCCTGGATCTTACACTTCTCAGCCTCCAGTCTGTGAGAAATAAATTTCAATTATTTATAAATTACCCAGTCTGTGGTTTTCTGTTATGTCAGCACAGACAGACTCAGGTATGAAGGAAGATTCCTTTGCAACATCAGACCTTCCAGGAGATCTACAGATTAGTCAGGACTCAGGGGACAAGAAAGCTGAAAGAGTTGGTTGCGGGGTTGGGCTAGGGAGGACAGGTTACTTGATGTAAGTGTATTCCAAGTGGATTTTTATTTCTGGTACAGAGTTCAAGAATGAATTAAGGATGGTAAACTCTATAAAACTAACCAAATAGGGGATTATTAATTCCAGGAAAAACAAAAGGGTAGAAAAAAAGTTTGAATAATATTTATAAGGAATAACAATGTAAGTAATGAAGTTGACAACAAAATTATCTATGTTGAGAAAATGTGAGAGCTAAATTATGTTCCATAGTGGGGAGTTAGTAGATAATATCTAAAACTGACAACCAGGAAATAAGATTATAAGTATACTGTTGAGATATATGAAATTAAACACCAGAGAATGTATAGAAAGGGGGGAAGAAAGAGACCACACTTTTTCATTTAAAGACTATAAAGCTATTTGAATATTTAAATTATATACACACATAACTAACTAAAAGTAAAATGAAATGTTAAAAAATTAGAAAATATGTTAACTAAAACTTATTAGTACAAAACTGTAAAGAAAAGTTTAATTAGAAATTCTCTTAAAATGCACATGAGTATGAAAACTATCAAAAACAGTGAGATAAGGTAAATTCTTTATATAAAACTTCACATTTAATGCACTGGTTAAGATGCCCATATACCATATTGGAGTGTCTGGGCTCAATCCCTAGCTCTCTTCCTGAATCCAGGCCCCTGCTAATATGGACCCTGAGAGGCAGCATTGATGTCTCAAGTAATTGGATTCCTGCCATATTATTGGAAGACTGGATTGCACTCCTGGCTTCCAGGTTCAATGCTGACCCAGTAATAGCAATTGTGGGCATCTGGGGATTGAAGCGCAGATAGAAGCTTTCTCTGTCTAGCTCTCTGTCTCTTAAATAAAGAGATAAACAAACAGACAAACAAACAACTCAGTTGGAATAACTGGAAAAAGACTTGCATAAGGAATTTACAAAAATGGCTGACCAAATGGGCAAAAATCGCATGGGGAAAACTGCTCAATTTCTTTACTTATTGGGCAAATTATAGATTAAAACCAGAGTGGCGGCCGGTGCTGTGGCACAGTGGGTAAAACCGCCGCTTGTAATGCCAGCATCCTATATGGGCACCAGTTTGAGTCCCAACTGCTCCACTTCCGATCCAGCTCTCTGCTCTGGCCTGGGAAAATGGTAGAAGATGGCCAAGTCCTTGGGCCCCTGCACCCACGTGGGAGACCCGGAAGAAGCTCCTGGTTCCTGGCTTTGGATTGGCGCAACTGCGGCTATTGCGGCCACCTGGGGAGTGAACCAGCAGCTGGAAGACCTCTCTCTCTCTCTTTGCCTCTCTTTCTCTCTGTGTAACTCTGACTTTCAAATAAATATTGAAAAAAAAGAAAAAGAAAAACAGAGTGGACACCACTCTGCACTCACAAAGATGACTAAAATTAGAGACAGAGAACAACCAAGTTGATGAAGATGTGGAGAACTGGAATCCTCACATGTGTGGTAGAAACTTAAATTGTAAAGCCTCCTGGAAAAATGTTTGGCAGTATATGTGCCTCTCCTATGATCTGGCATTTCTACTCCTTGATAAATACACAAGAGATATGGAGGCATACATCCCAAAAATATCTATGTTCATTGAAATAAATCAAAAGTTCACCAGCATTATGGTATTTTCATACAGTGAGATCCTCTGTACCAATAAAAGGAATGAACCTACTAGTAACATATGAAACAATGTGAAGGAATCTCAGATATAATATTTGCTGAAAAAAGCTAGACATAGAAGGCATATAGTACAATCCTATTCTATGAGGTTTATAGGCAAAAGTGATTTTTAGTGGTAAAAATCAGATTGCTTACATCTGAGGACAGGGGTATGGACTGGGAAGAACAAAAGGAAGCTTTCTGAAGTGCTGGAAATATTATGCAGCCTCAGCTGGCTTGTGGAGTCATGGGAACATGTATTAATAAAACATTAACAACTGTTAAGATGCATGCACTCTGCTATTTATATATCATTACTTAATATAAAGGGAAATCTTATTTGGGGACATCCTCACATCTCTTTATGCTGTTTCACTTCACCCAGGTCTCCACCTCATCACTAGCTCTGATTTTTGTAGCCCTAGTGGGTCCTAGGTGAGAGCATGTCCCCAGCTGTTCAGCTCCATGATTTCTCTATTGTAACATTAAACCTCTTTCCTTGAACCCTTGAGAAATTACAGGTTAACCATCTCATATTCATTCATATCATAAATATAGACTATCCTACACATCCATGCATTACTGTCCCTCAGTAATGCATGCTGTCTAGGAAAGTCTGTCTACTGTTTCAAAAATTCCATGTTGTCAACTCATCCCGCACTCATCCCCCAAAAGTGAACAAAGGGAAAAAAAAGGAAAGAAAATAGAGTTTTGTACATTTCTGATTTTTTTCTGATAGTCTAAATTGTATTTTCTTCATCTTTTTATAATTCTAATGTTTTCCCACTTGTGGTGGACTGAGAAGGCCACGCCAAGATGGCCACTGGCAAGCGAGCCTCAGTTACTCAGGAATAGCTTTGAAACCCACCTGGTAACGGAGCCTGCCTGGCAACAGGCTGTGATTGGATGGCTTTGAAACCCACATGGCAAACGGAGCCTGCCTGGCAACAGGCTGTGATTGGATGGCTTTGAAACCCACATGGCAAACGGAGCCTGCCTGGCAACAGGCTGTGATTGGTTGGGGTATAGACCATCCCTTGACCAGATTGGCTGGTCCTGGCTATATAAGCTGCTGTACCAACTGAAATAAACGAGTCTGCAGGCTGCTTGTCTCAAGCCAGCTTTCACCCGACTCCCGGGGTCTGTGTGGTGACTCAGTGCCTTTTGCCCCTCCCCCCACACTCCTCCTCTCAGAAACAATCCACTGCAACATTGTTGAGAAATCAACTGCAACACCCACTCTCCCTTTTCTTTATGCTATTCTGATGCCTTTCTCTCTACTTATATTTGTTGTACTTTAATATGACACATAAAGAATGACATAGCTCTAAGTGACTTTTGATCAATAAACATTTTAGAATGGCCTTACATTTGCAGAAAGATTAAATAGAAACTATAGAGAGCTCTCATATACCCACTCTCCACCCACCCCGTTTCTGTATTATTTACATGGCTTTTGTGTAGTGCAATTAATAAATCAATATTTATATATTATAATTATTAACCAAGCCCAATAGTTTAAGATTCATTCTTTGTGTGATACAGTTCTACGGGTTTTGACATATCCACCATTATAGTATCATACAGAATAGTTTCCCTGCCCTAAATACGCTCTACCCACTACTTGTTTATTTCTCCTATTGTCCCACAAATACCATAAAACCCTTGGCAACCTATGATATTTTTACTCTATAGTTCTGTCTTTTCCAGAAAGTTCTACAATTGGAATCATACAGAATGTAGCCTTTCAGACTGGTTTCTTTTACTCGCAATATACACTAAACTTCCTCCATGTCTTATGTCAATGATAGCTCATTTCTTCTTACCACTGAATTATATTCCACTGTATGGATATATCACAGTTTGTTTTTTCCATTTACCTATTGAAAGACATCTTAGTTGCTTTCAGTTTGGACAGTTATGAATAAAGCTTTGTACAGGAGAAAAAAGTTTTCTCTAGCCTCTTCAGTTCAGTGAATGCACTTGTAAATTAAACTAACAAAAAACAGATTAACAGAACACTAGGTTTATAGATGCTCCTCTACTTAAGATGGGATTGTGGGGCCGGCGCCTTGGCTCACTTGGTTAATCCTCCCCCTGCAGCACCAGCATCCCATATGGGCGCTGGTTCTAATCCTGGTTGCTCCTCTTCCAGTCCAGCTCTCTGCTGTGGCCCAGGAGGGCAGTGGAGGATGGCCCAAGTGCTTGGGCCCTGCACCTGCATGGGAGACCAGGGGGAAGAGCCTGGCTCCTGGCTCCAGCCGTAGTGGCCATTTGGGAGTGAAACAACGGAAGGAAGACCTTTCTCTCTGTCTCCCTCTCTCTCTTTCACTGTCTCACTCTTCCTGTCCAAAAAAAAAAAAAAAGATGGGATTATGTCTGAATCCATCTGTAAGTTGGAAATACTGTTAAGTTGAAACCACATTTACCCAAATGTTATAGCTTGCGTTAGCCTCCCTTATATGTGTTCAGAACACTTAGGTTAGTCTATAGCTGGGCAAAGTCATTTAATGTAAATCCAATTTTATAATGAGGATTTGAATATCTTATATAATTTATTGAATACTCAAAATGAAAAACAGAATGTTTGGTACCTACCATTAATATACACAGCTAAAACATCCTGGATCTGAAGAATATTTGCAACATTGAACTAAAACTAATTGCTGGCTGACAGAGATGCCACAGAGACAAGACCATCAGTTCCTGATTGGGAAGTACAGCTTACTGCTGTGGCTCAGCCTCACAAAAGCATATTGTACCAAAATTCAAATGCATGTTGTTTTTACACCATGATAAGTTGAAACATGGTAAATCAAACCATCACAAATCAAGGACTTGCATTTTGTATGCACACAGGAAATTCAAAAAAGTGAAAACTGGAAGTGATTATCTGCATTTTTAACAAAGGGAGATAAAGTATGGAGAAGTGACAAAACCAGAGAGAAATTTGGGGAATATATGGGGAAAACTGGTGGAAAGCAAGGGTTATTTTGATAAGATTCGTTTGGACAGATTCATCCTGGGCAGGGGTAGACTTTCTGTCTCCTGTGATAAGAGCTGCCCTCCTCCCCCTGGCATAGGAGAGTGCAACAAGGACACCTTCACAAAAGGGAATTTATGTCTTTTAAGGATAAAAGGGGAAGACAATGAATTCCTCCAATGTCTGCTGTTTAATTTCAGCTCAAAATAACCCTTATGCTAAAGTGGCATATTTTGGGTTGGCATATTCTAATCCACTTCAACCACTATAAACATTTGCATGAGGCCAGCGCCTTGGCTCATCAGGTTAATCCTCTGCCTGCGGTGCCTGCAACCCAGGTTCTAGTCCCGGTTGGGGCACCGGATTCTGTCCTGGTTGCTCCTCTTCCAGTCCAGCTCTCTGCTGTGGCCCTGGAGGGCAGTGGAGGATGGCCCAAGTGCTTGGGTCCCTGCACCCTCATGGGAGACCAGGAAGAAGCACCCAGCTCCTGGCTTCAGATCAGCACAGCGCTGGCCGTGGCGGCCATCAGGGGAGTGAACCAATGGAAGGAAGACCTTTCTCTCTGTCTCTCTCACTGTCTATAACTCTACCTGTCAAATAAAAAAAAATTGCATGTAAGTTTTTCTGTGGACATAAGTTTTGAACTCATTTTAGGAAATACTGGAAGGATGAATGCTGAATTAAATGTGAAGGCCGTTTTTAGCTTAGTCATAGAATTTTTTGACATTCTAAAAATAAATAATAAACTTTTTCAGCATAAGATATGAAACTCGCCTGTACTCTGTTTTTTCCAGTCCTGCTCAATGACAAGTATCACAACAGCTGATGTTTTAACATTTTATCCTCTTTATTTCATCTCTTAAAGAAGTTTCTGGATTCTTTTGTATGACAAGTATGAATCAATAGACTTGGATGATAAGGAAAAGAATCAAAACTCCCTTCAACAAAATTCCTTATATAAAGTCCCTTTCTTTTTCTGGGGAGAAGGAACTTTAAAATGAGTTAAGTCAGGCTTGAAAACCGAGATCTGGTACTTTGTAAGAGCACGTCCCAGCTATTACCCTCCCATAGCTGCAGTTCTCCATCAGAGTAAAACAGAGGTGGCACAACGGTACAGAAGGGAGGATGTGATGAGATGACATATGCAAAACATGCAGGACAGAGCTGGGCACAAGGGAAAAACCACAGAAGTTTATCTCCTCCTTTGATTCAGACTGCTTCAGCACCTCACTACACTTCCCCTTCTCTCGTCACTGGGGGCATCACCAGTGGATCAGCATCACCTCTCAGGAGACCAGAACTATCCTCTGCTCAGACTTTCAAGTGAATTCTTGAAAAGTCTGGAACAGACTTCGAAGAATCAGTGACATTCTGCGGAAGTCATTAGGAGTAGGATGAAAATAGTGCCTGGCAGCTATCTGGATGGATTTTCTCTTTAATGCCCTTTAATATATTACTCCCCCTGGGGTATTTGCATTTTAAATGAGGATTCCAGAAGATAATACAAAGGGATTAGCATTCAGCTGAATTTTAATCAGTCCTATAGTTCTCTCTCTTTAACCTGCTCCAGCAAATACTCAAGTCTTCTTGCAACATAACCTAACTCTTCTGAAGATGCTCCACAGAATCCACACTCTTCAAATTACAGTGGAGTGTGGATTCATCACTCTTACAAGGACAACAAAGTTCAAATGAAAGGAACATAGCATTGAGACTGCCCGGAGCCCTGTGAAAATGAAACTGCTGTTTTTTTATGGATGAGGGTGTAAAAATCATTTTCCATGGAAATGCATCTGTCTTTAGATGTATGAGCCCTTCCTTCCACAGGGAGTATCCAGTCAACCTTAAGTGACTTCACAGTAAGCAACAGTGCTCAGATTTGCTGATCATGTCCAGGATATGTCAGATATGTTAGAGCTTGCCCTATGCTTTTAGCGTCAAAATAAATGATTTCTCCCTTTTGTCTCCCTACATGACTACCAGGGGATTAATAGCTGCTTAAATGAACCAATATTATGACCTTCTGGCAGCCATAGATAATAATATTCTCTCCCAAAGACAATTTACCCTCTTCAGTTCTCAGAGTTATATTTGCATCATGGAGCCAGTATTTTCCTTTTCTCAAAAGAGGCCAGGACTTACCTCTTATTTGTTGCAAGGAGCCATGGGTACAGTGGTGTTGAATATCTCTGCTGACAAAAGCCATAACCTCATTGTAAAACAGGAAATTAAAGATGCAAATTGTCCCTTTACAGTCTGATTACTGACCCAAATGTTTAATAATTTGCATTTTACAATTTGCTACACAACAGGAACTATGGAGAAGTATTAAACTTAATTATAACAGACCCTGCAATTCTTAAGAGATGCGTCCTGAGACATTTAAAAATTCCCCAAATCACAGCCACGATTACAGCACAGAACTTCTCCCATAAAAGAATTACAGTCAAGAATCACTGAAAAACTTTAATTGACCTCTTAAGACATTTGTAATTCTATAAATAAAGGACTAGACTCATTTATAAAGCTAGTAATACCAATTCTGTCTGGAAAATTTATTGGATCAGTTTGTGAACTGCCTTTCCTTATTTCCTTATAGGGCACATGGTAAAACCATTCAGGCCATGAATCTAAGCTCCTGTCCATGTGGCATGGCCATGCCATAACTTAGCCCTACCTCCTATTTTTATGTTTGAGCATCATCTCCTTCTTAGATTTCTGACTTTTTTCTTTACTTCTGTGCTAGCACTATTTTCTGGTTGGTTTTAATTTTCTCCTATTTGTTCTTTTGCTTCGTAAGGAGGCAGTTTCCATAATATACAGAGGCTCTTCTGTTTCATGAAAAGTACATGGATAGAAAGATGAGCTAAGAGCTGTGAAGGCAAACTGAGATGAGGACATTGCCATCAGAAACTCTATACTAATAAGTGAGTCACTCTGCAAACAGTGCACAGGATTCAAATGTGGACCTTGACAAAATTCAAATTACTATATTATGAGGACCTCTCCAGTTACTAACTGACAGATAAGACTGATCATATTATTCTCTGAATACTTAAGGCCTTAAGTGATTTTTTAAAGGTTTATTTATTTATTTGAAGGGTAGACTTACAGAGAGAGGGGAGGGAGACACACACACACAGAGAGATCTTTCATCTGATGATTTACTCCCTAGGTGGCCTCAACTGCCAGAGCTGGGCCAGGAGCCAGGAGCCAGGAGCTTCATCTGGGTTTCTCTTGTGGATGCAGGGGCTACGGACTTTCCCATTAGCACATTAGCAGGGAACTGGATCTGAAGTGGAGGAGCTGGGACTTGAACTGGCACCTATATGGGATGCAGGTGCTGCAGGTTGTGGCTTAACTCGCTGCCCCACAGCTCCAGCCCCTTGAAATGATTTTTAAAAGTTCTATTATAATCTGTAATTTTGGAGGAGGGAGTAGGGCAGGAAGACTGAATTAGTGAGCTCTATTGTAAGCAAAAAGCTGGGATATTTGCTTTGTGCTATAGAGACAATGACATCATTTGATTCTCTTGGTAATTTGAGAAGGCAGGTGTATTATTCCTATTTTTCTAAGAGATTAAATCTCAGAGAAGAGTTATATTTGCCCATTGTTACACAACTAATAAGGGACTGAGAAACAATTGAAAGCCAGGTCTGCCTGACCCATCGATGTTATTTTCGTCAGAACCTTGCTATTCAAATTGTCCTCGAGCCACAGTATCGGTGTCATATGGGAGATTGCTGGAAAAGTAGAATCTCTGGCAAACTTTAACCAGTTCATAGATAATTAGAGACTGAAGTCTATCAAATCTCATAATGGCCTAGAAAAGGAAAAACATAGAAACTAAGATGCAGAAGGGCTAAAGGGCTTAAGAGCTGAATTCTGGTTAATTAAAAAGATAACCAGGATTTGAATCTGTTCTTTTGCATGGGGAACTTTGTCTTCTATCCTTAGCTTGCTTTAGATCCCCTGCCTGCGAACACAGTCCTCTGCTGGTCTTTCTCATCTCATAGTTGCACTGCTGCACCTGCTCAGGCCTTAACCTAGGGCTCATTTTTACTCTCTTTTTATTATGCTGCCTTATGATACACTGCAAGTTCCTTTGAATCCACCTCTAGAATAAACACAAAAAGTCAACAACACTTCATCATCACCCTAGTCTAAAACACCTTGTCTCTTTCCTGGGCTCTTCTGTGGTCTCAGAATTCATTGTTCCTTGCTTTTTGACTCTTCAGCTCTTGCAAATCACTCAGTTACTGAGAGTCAAGGTGATAGTTTTAATTACATCTAATAATTAATTTTTGTATTTAGAACAAAATTCAAACTAGGCTGGTGCCATGGCTCACTTGGTTAATCCTCTGCCTGCAGTGCCGGCATCCCATATGGGCACCAGGTTCTAGTCCCGGTTGCTCTTTTTCCAGTCCAGCTCTCTACTGTGACCTGGGAAGGCAGTGAAGGATGGCCCAAGTGCTTGGGCCTTGCACCCGCATGGGAGACCAGGAAGAAGCATCTGGCTCCTGGTTTCAGATCAGCCATTTGGGGAGTGAACCAACAGAAGGAAGACCTTTCTCTGTCTCACTCTCTCACTGTCTATAACTCTACCTGTCAAAAAAAAAAAAAAAGAATAAAATTCAACCTCCATGATCTGCTGCCCTTTTTTAAAGATTTATTTATTCATTTATTTGAAATTCAAAGTTACACAGAGAGAGGAGAGGCAGAGAAAGAGAGAGAGAGAGAGAGAGAGAGAGAGAGAGATTTCTCCATCTGATGGTTCACTCCCCAGATGGCTGCAATGGTTGGAGCCATGCTGATCCAAAGCCAGGAGCCAGGAGCTTCTTCCGGGTCTCCCATGCAGGTGCAGGGGCCCAAGGACTTGGGCCATCCTCCACTATTTTCCAAGGCCATAGCAAAGAACTGGATTGAAAGTGGAGCAGCCGGGTCTTGAACCTGCGCCCATATGGGAGGCGAGCACTTCCGGCCAGGGCGTTAACCCTCTGTGCCACAGCGCCAGCCCCCCTTTTATACCAGCCTCTTCCTCATTTGCCATGGCTGAGTTCCACTGACCTTACTTTTCCTAGGACATGACAGGCCCGTTCTGACCCCAAGGCCTTCATTCCTCCCCCTGTATGGAATGTGACTCTCCCAGGTCATTTTCATCATTCAAATCTCATATCAAACATTAACACCCAGAGAACCCTCCCCTCCCCTGACCACCTGTCATAGAGAAAACCCTCCTGATATCATTTTTTCCATTACACCTTTTTGTTTTATTTAGTTTTCCACAGTCTATTGCATGTTAGATGCGCCTACAACCAGAGACTGAGGAATGATTTTGCATGTTCAGAAGTTTATCAGAAGTGCTGTTGCCCAACACCTGAGGTGGGGAAGGAAAATAAGACAACTACAGTCTCAACAAATGCCTCAGCCAGTCCCACAAGAAGTCCTGAAGCTAGAATGATCCCTTAGACTATGCTAAGTTTCAGCAAGAGAAAACCAGTGTTCATAGTCTCACATCAACCACTTCTTGGATATTATCTGCTTTAAGAAGACCTAACAGGTGTATTCAGTTAAGAGAGTTCCCAAAGGAGGCTGACAGGTGACCTTATGTGTTTGTACAACTTCTGGCTCTTGAGAAGTTTTCTAGCATAGCGCGGCGACCTTGATAGCATTGTATACGGTTCACTGAGATCTGTTCTATGTATCAGTTCTGAAAGCAGCTTTATTAGGATGTTGGTGCATCTCCTTCTCAGGTAAGTCTTCTTGATCTTTAGTGGGATGAAATACAGCCCCAACCACTGCAACCAGACAGCTACATTTCCCCCAAACTCATCTGGAACAGGTTTAGGTGTCTTATCTGCTCGCAGGAGCCAGACTCTCAACCCAGAGGGTCTGAGTTCCCAGTTACTCTGTTCTTCCCTAGGTATGGATTCTGCACTTATCTGTTATAGTCAAAACTGGGCAAAGCAGTTATCTACATCAACCACGGGGGGCCAAAAACAGTCTTTCCTACCGATTGGTATAAAATTAGACCAATCTTCTCCTGATGCCAGGAAGTATCCCCTTCTTGCTCATCGATCCCTTGGTACAGGAATCCCAAAGTACACTCTTCAGTTTAGTTTAACAGTGTTCTTACTATGTGCTTTTATAAAAGTATTCCACTTTGGAATTCAGGGATGCTACACCTACAGAACCCAAAGATGCAAGAAGACAAGTTTTCTGAGTATACAGCTAGGAGTGATGGGAAGCACAGCTATTCCTGCCTCTAGCCCATGATTTCAGGATCCATGTATTCTACCTACTACGGATGCAGCAAGACAGAAAATAAATTGATTTACAGCAAGCACTATTCCCTAGATGATGACTCCCCATCCTCACAAAGTGTAATCTTAAAACTGTTGCCTCTACTCTCTCTTGAATGCACCATCGCTGGGCCAAGCCAGCAATGTCTGGTGGTGCGATCCATGGCAGGACCCATGCATCTCACAGTCACATCTCCACTCTTGTATCCTCTTCCCTTTAATGTGAGTCCTAACTCTGATGCAGCAGACGGGGTATCCATGACCACAGGTCAGATATTCTATAGGCCCTCAAAAAGTGGTGCTAGCATAAACCCCATGAAAGAAAAGGCTCTCTCTCTCCCTCTCCCTCTTCCTCAAAGTACCTTCAGGGGAAATTCTTACTTTGGCCGGCGGCAAAGCTGTAGGAGTGAAGTGGTAATGCTGACAGGACCACTACGATCTTTAAAATGTATTGCAGAAGTGAAAAAAAATCATATTTTGGTAACTGGAATTTCAGGAGCAATGGAGACAATTAGGGCTAAGGCCCCAAGCACCAAGGCCTGTTCATATTAAACTTTATTGGAACATGCTTGATCTCCATT
The DNA here is from genome assembly GCA_949820135.1 of Sylvilagus floridanus. Lineage (NCBI taxonomy): Eukaryota > Metazoa > Chordata > Mammalia > Lagomorpha > Leporidae > Sylvilagus > Sylvilagus floridanus. Next base: position 72,922,910 of record OX463230.1, read on the forward strand.
GACATTCACTTTGTTTTACTCCAATCTCAAATCACACTTACAGAAAAGAGGAAATGTTTTCTTTAAACTCATTTTAAAAATTATATGCATTTACAAATTAGATGAAAAAGCAGATGTGAACTTATTACCCAAAGCCAACTGGAACTGAGGTTCCAATTTTATCTAGAATTACTTATAGAAAAATACTCATAAATGTAGTTAATATTTTATATCTACAAATGTCTACATATCTATATACATTTATAGACAGATAAGTATATATTAGATGTCAGCTAATATCCAGTAAAGTCTGTAATATTCTATTGAAAATAATATTTATTAAAAACATTTTTTACTCAATTGTTAGGATCTATCCAAAACACACTTGACTTTGAATAATAGCATGAGATATATAGACCATACAGGGAGGAAAAATTTATGAAAATAGCTAGCATCCAAGTCAAACTGAAAACCCAAGGATACCAATGTCTCAAAGGGTATTCTCTGTGTACTCGAGTGAGCTGACGTCTGCAGCCAGAGTCCCAGAGCAGCTCTCATTTCCATTGCAAGGCCCACTGTAGGATTTTCTCACTGCCCTGCTTCTTTCTTCTTTGGCTCTTGCATGAAGCTAAATAAATGCATTTATTTAGAGAGGTGCATCCGGTATGTGGTATGGCACTGGTTATTACCTTCAGTGGGGAACTCAGTATTAAAATTGGCAGTGGACATCAGGGCCTCCATTCCCTCTGAGCCACAGTCTTATTTGCTCAAGGAGAGGAACAGGCTGCAGGGAGGACTGAATTTTAACGAGCAGAATCTATCAACGAAGTCGGGACACTGCAATCCCTGACAGGCTCCAGCCTCTTCTGGGTGGAGGCCAGATTGGGGATTTGAGGCTGACACTGAACTTGTTACATCGAATATTCAAGAAACAGGAAGCAATGGACGTCCCCAGGAGGCGCCTGCTCCTGGACATAGAGGAGTGGAAGTTATAGCCTTGCAGCAGCTCCTTCCTGCCTGTTGTTGATGCTGCTCAGAAGCACAGGCATCTTGTTTTGCAGAGTTACATAAACAGAGCAGCATAGTTACTAGTTACCCATTTTACTACCACAGTCAGTAAACAAATGTGACAGGCTATGAATTCCACTTTACTCTGCAATGATTTCCCTTTCTTACTACCTGAAATCCAGTACATTCTGCTACCAGTATAAATCAGCTCCACTTCGTGGAGACTTTGCGTCTGTGCCAGGCACCCTGGATTCAAGCCGTGCCGACAGGGCCTGCTCTGTTTCTGGTTTTTCTAGTTGTATGTGGAAGTGGGAGAACGGTTATTAGTGATAACTCCTCCAGTGTTACTCTAGGGTGTCTGAGCCCTCTTGATTAGCTTCACTGAGGATGCCATGTTTTCCATCTGTTTGCATCACTGAACTGAGGGAGAAACAGAGAGTCCACAATGGATTCTGTTCCTTGTGAATTATTAAAGCCAGTTGTCAGCCACTATAAATCCTGAAAACGGATGACAGCCCAGAAGCAGAGAGAATACAGCCTCACGTATAGAGTCTAGGGGGGAAAGAAAGAAAATCACTTCTTGGGTGGAAAATTGTATAAGTCCCAATTTAGATTTACAATGTGGATTTTCAGATATCTTCCCCCAAATGAAAATTAGCCAGTAAGTCCTTTCTAACAATGGTTTAACAAAGCTTTAAAACCCTGCTTTTGTTTTTGTTCCTTCCTTGAAGCCTTGCCTGGTTGGGATAAAGTCACCCTGAGTGATTACAATGACATGTTTCAGAGGAAAGTCTGAGGGCCCTTGCCACAGATCTTACTTATACCTTCTGTAACAAGTATTTTAAAAATAGTATATGAGGCCGGCGCCGTGGCTCAACAGGCTAATCCTCCGCCTTGCGGCGCCAGCACACCGGGTTCTAGTCCCGGTCGGGGCACCGGATTCTGTCCCGGTTGCCCCTCTTCCAGGCCAGCCCTCTGCTGTGGCCCAGGAGTGCAGTGGAGGATGGCCCAGGTGCTTGGGCCCTGCACCCCATGGGGAGACCAGGAAAAGCACCTGGCTCCTGGCTCCTGCCATCGGACAAGCGCGGTGCGCCGGCCGCAGCGCGCCGTCCGCGGCGGCCATTGGAGGGTGAACCAACGGCAAAGGAAGACCTTTCTCTCTGTCTCTCTCTCTCACTGTCCACTCTGCCTGTAAAAAAAAAAAAAAAAAAAAAAAAAGTATATGAGGCACCAGCAGCATGGCTTAGTGGGTTAAAGCCATGGCCGACAGTGCTGGCATCCTATGAGGGCACTGGTTCAAGTCCTGACTGTTTTACTTCCAATCTTGCCCCCTGATAGTGTGCCTAGGAAAGCAGCAGAAAACGGCTCAAGTGCTTGAGCCCCTGCACTCATATGGGAGATCTGGAGGAAGCTCCTGGCTCCTGGCTTCGGCCTGGCTCAGTTCTGGCCGTTATGACCATTTGAGAAATGAACCAGCAGATGATGATTCCTCTCTGTCTCTCCTTCTCACTCTCTGTAACTCTGCCTTTCAAATAAATAAATAAATCTTTCAAAAATATATAAAAACCAACCTTGAATCTGGCTGAAAATCCCAGGAGAGCATTTTGGGCATGGAAAGCCAAGACACTGTGGCAAAAAATGTTCTACATGAAAGATCTCTGTGAGTGAGACCCCAGTGGAAAGAAGGGGCCATCAAAGAAGGATGTACTTTTCTCTGAAGGGAGGAGTGAACTTCCACTTTGCATATGGCCTTGTCTAAATACTGACAGAGTTCATGGGCTCAAAAGGCTTCCATAGCCTTGGCAGCTCATGTCAAAAGCCTTGGGTGGTCACTGATGTCATAAATAAGAGTGTCAATTGTTAAATCAACAACAGGAATCACTTTGCACTTCCTCTCCATGTTGGACCTCTGTCCTTAATGAGGCATACTATGAGAATTAATGGTAAAAATGTCTTCAGTATGGTGCTCATAAAAATGTTTCTATTTCATCAGATTAGGAATTTATTTTCATCCATCCTACCTTATTAAATGCCAGGGAACAGCTAAATATTCAAGAGTTTTGTTTCAAGAAAAATCACAAGCCCCATAGACTTTGGTTCAGGATGGACTCATGGCCTAACATCAGAGAGAAAACAGGCCACCAGTGTCAGGTCCAAGTCCAGTGCTGTTCAGCCCTAGTAGGACAGGGCTGCTTCCTCTGTGGGCCACGTGACACTGTACTGCACAAGCCTAAGAGTGGCTGTCTCCTTAAGGTTTGCACCTTGCCCACCTCACTTGCCAGCTCTGGTCCAGGCCTCCTCAATATGACAACTTTGGTGAGATTATGATCCAGACACCTCGCTGGAGGAAGGGCTCCTCTCCATTGTGTCTCCTCCTAGTGTGAAACTGGAAAGAAAGTCTAACAGTCCAGTCCTTGTCTCTAACATGAATCATGGGCCCAGAAATCAGCTACAGTGGATGCTTTCTGGAAGAGCTGCCTCGATATGGGGACAGGCAAGCGCTGCTGCACCAACAGAGACATGAGGGCCACTGCTGAAGGCTGACATTGGGCGTGCCTGATCAGTATTGAGCACTTCTTTAGCTCATGTCTCTTGGTTTGGCTGACTGTGATCTGGGCTGTAGTTCATTTCAGCCTCCTGCCTCTTGGCGTCTATTTTGTCTCAAGAGCACAGCTTCCAACTCACTGTGACCTTGAGCCCTGTTCGTGGTCTGGTTATGTGAGTTCCTCTCAGGTATCCTGCTCTCTATTTCTCACATCCGGGACTGGGCTCCTGGGGCCTTTGAAAAATCCATGGCGGTTGCTGACAGAATGTCTTGGAAAGGAAAGAGGAAACTAGAAAGTCTTTCTTTCTAATGTTCTTCCCTCTCATGTAAAAATGACTAAATATATGTATGTTTTTGCCCTTCTGAACTGCTTAGGTGTGTTATAAAGATTAATGTCCATGAAGCCCGCATGGATTAATGGGAAAAGCAGCCATGTAGAAGATTGCCAAGCTATTGCCTTGGCAACACGTCCACATTATTAGGGAGAAACCTATAACACAAGCTCTAATTATAAAATAAGGAAGCTGCTTTTGTTTTCTAACAAATACAGCGAACTCTGCACTTTTGGTGCCTTTTGTTCCCTTCAACGAAGTGGGAAACGGTCGGTTAGTGCACCTATTTCGGCAAATAAACCTCTGCCCCCAAAAACCTATTTGGAGTGAGCTTTCAGTTCCTTTAAAGCTAGTGGCACATTTCCCTCCAAAATTATTAATGGTAAAAAGTCTTCGTTTTATCAGGGCAGCCCCAAATTTAAGAGAGAGAGGGGAAATGTTACATCTGTAACTGCTCATATTAGGCCTGACTTTAATGTAATAAGGTAGAGGGGCTGGTGCTGTGGTGTAGTGGGTAAAGCCAGCACCTGTGATGCCAACATCCAATATGGGTACCAGTTCAAGTCTTGGTTGCTCCACTTCTGATCCAGCTTCCTGCTGATGCACCTGGAAAGGCAGTGGAGGCCCAAGTGCTTGGGCCCCTACCACCAGCGTGGGAGACCCAGAAGAAGTTCCTGTCTCCTGGCTTCAGACCAGCCCAGCTCCCACCATTGTGGTCATTTGGGGAGTAACCAGCAGATAGAAGATCGCTCTCTCTCTCGCTCTCGCTCTCTCTCTGTAACTCTGTCTTTCAAATAAATAAATGACTCTTTTATAAAATATAAAGTAATAAGGTGGCTATATCTGTGTATGTGTGCATGTAATTGCATATGCTTGCGGCAGGAGATAGGGGTGCAGGTGTGTGTATAAGAAACTGAAACAGGAACAGTATTGTGGCACAGTAGGATAAAGCACTGCTTGTAACGCTGGCATCCTATACCGAGGTGCTATTTCGGGTGCTAGTTTGGGTGCTAGTTTGAGTTCCAGCTGCTCAGTTTCCAATCCAGCTCCCAGTAAGGCACCTGGGAAAGCAGTGGACGATGGCCCAAGTACTAGGTCTCTTGCCACTCACATGGGAGATCTAGATGGGATTCTGGGCTTCTGGATTCAACCTGGTCCAGTCCTAGTTTGGCTCAGCCCCAGCTGTTGTGGCAGTTTGAGGAATGAATCAGCCAATGGAAGCTCGCTCACTCTCTCTACACACACACACACACACACACACACACACACATCTGTGATTCTGCCTTTCAAATAAAAAAAAAATCTGTAAAATATTTTTTAAAGCTGAGAAAGAATATTCTAGGTTTTCCAGTTTGTTAGTGGGATACTAACTTTACCTCTCATCAAAAAAGCAAACCCAAAGGCTACCCCTGCAACTCTATCAGTGTGTTTTCAGTTTCAGCCTTGATTAGAGGAAGAAATTCCCTACAACTCACATGACGTTGTCAGCTGACAAGCAGATGACCTGGGAGACAGAGCACAGAACCCTCATTCCCTGAATGACTCACTTAGCCTCGTTCCCACACCCCCACCTCGGGGGCTCCGGAAGAGCGGCCAGCCAGCAGGGAGCACTTCCCATTGGATGCTGAGGAAGACATTACTCTGCACATGGGTCACTTTGCCCCTAAGCTACAAGCTCTCCCCTGCTCCGACCAGCTCCCTCTTTTCCCTCCTCCCTCTAGTTCCTATTCCCTTCTCCCTCTAGTTTCTATTCCTTTCCTCTGCCTCTATAAAGATAAGCAATTATGTCTGGCTTCAAACAGGATGCTGCCCCTTTGGGACCTCCATGTGCAGTAAGGCTGGGAAGGGGCAGATGATTTACAGACCCATGGCTCCCCGGTAGACACCCTGGGATACTTCGCTGCTGGGACCCGAGGACTGATAAGCCATAGGAAAATCTGTGCATAAAGAGAAGCCAAAGCCTGGCCCTCTCCAACTGAGGAATCCAGCTGCTGCTTCCACCCATTGGCAGACAATTCTCTTCCACAAGAGACAGAAACAGTCATGCTTTTGTGGCATCCGGTATTTCCTATCTCATACTGTGTGTGATTTCTGGCTAACAGTGACAATGGGTTGATTTCCCTGGTTTTGGCCTGTTCTCCGAAGCTCAGAGGGTCTGCATGTCCGGGTCTACTGATGACCACCCAAGGACAACTCAGCACACAGGATTTCAGCCTGGGATGTTGCTTCTAATTCTCCATGCTACCGTTTACCTCCTCATCCCTTAATTGCCACATCTACCTTCCCAATGTGCCAGAACTGCCAATGTGCCACATTTCAGAAATACCAGACTATACTGAGGTTCTGTAGCCACTTTTTACTTCAAAATCTGCATTAATCTCTCTGGTGAATTACTGAGATGTTTTATAGTAGATTTGTTGGGTTTGGTTTTTAATTGCCTAAATTCAACCTAACAATCATTTATGGAATCCTTGCTAAAGATAGGACAGTTGTAGAGGTCACTCAAAAGTTAACACATAATTCTTATTCTCATTGTATGAACAATTCAAGCTAAAAAAAAAAACCCACAATACAGGGTAGAGTAAGAGAGAAGTTGTAGAACACACTAAAAATTATTCAGTTGCTCCTGTCCTGTTACATATAGAGAACCATAGATGGAATGATTCTTAGAAAAAATTTGAACACAAAGAAAGGACTCTATCAAACACTCCTTATAAAATATCGGTCTCCATTTGGTCTCAAGAGAGGAGCTCTTGCTCCTGTGGCTTCACTGGAACCCTCTGATCAGTAGCAATCTGTTTTCAGGGAACCAGTGTGCAGACACTATCACTTTATTTTAGAAAATAACAGTCAAATCCATGGACCTCCCAGGTCATCTGACACAACACTCCAGAAGATGTGGAGCCCCTTCTTCTAGACAGAAATGTTACCCTCCTAGGGGAGGTGGTCTTTTCTCTAAACAGACTCAGATACGATTCATCATTGCTTCCTGATCCAACAGCCTATTTCTTCTTGAAACAACTCTGTCCAACTTTATTACATTAAAAGGAAATCTGCTTCCCTGCATCTGATGGAGATGAAATCCAAGCCCTTCTCCACAAAACCCCTCAGAGGTTTGGAAATGGGTACAAAACGACCCGTGTCATTGCCCACTTTACTCCTCCATGCCTTTCTCTTCTGACGCTACACGACCAATTCTCTCAAAGGTGTTCCCACAGGCTTGTTTTACTAAAATGTAAAAATGATCCATGACTACTATAGGAAACCCATAAAAGTATAAAGTTACAAATATGGAAATGGGGACTAGTTGGAGAGATGAGTGGGTGGACATTCTTAAGGGTACAACGGCAGCATCTGAAGGACACTGGATGGCATTGACATTGAGTGTACTGATGATGGATACATAGAACAATAAGGAGCAAAGAGGCTTCAGTTCAGAGAACTGAACTTTTCCCTAGTCCAGAGATAGGGCAGGTAGTAGAAGGGGTCTGGGTAAATGAGTGATCAAAGATGAAACTAAAGATCCCCTGGGGGCAGACACCAGGTCAGGAGGGCAATTATCTGCTAAACAAAAATCTTGTTCTGTCCTACAAGTTACAGGAGATACATGATATTAATGTGTTTAATGGAAGTAACACTAGGAAAAAATTTTGTTTCTAAGAAACAAAAGAGAAAGAATTGAAAGGAGTAAGCAAGCATGAAGAAGAAATCAATTAGGACGTTATTAGAAAAGTGATAAAAAAAAAAACAGAGTAGCTGTAGTGTGGGGATAGAGAGGAATAGAAAAAAAATATTTAGGAGCTGGAATTATGATTATTAGAGTTCAATTAAAATTTATGGGTGAAAGTTCTGGCAACTGAACCATAGCACTTTGCTTTTTAAAGATTTATTTATTTATTTGAAAGTCAGAGTTACACAGAGAGAGGAGAGGCAGAGAGAGAGAGAGGTCTTCCATCCGCTTGTTCACTCCCCAAATAGCCATAATGGCTGGAGCTGCGCCTATCCGAAGCCAGGAGCCAGGAGCTTCTTCCAGGTCTCCCACATGGGTGCAGGGGCCCAAAGACTTGGGCCATCTTCTACTGCTTTCCCAGACCATAGCAGAGAGCTGGATCAGAAGTGGAGCAGCTGGGACTAGAACTGGTGCCCATATGGGATGCTGGCGCTTCAGGCCAGGGCATTAACCTGCTGCGCCACAGCGCCAGCCCTGAGCCACAGCACATTAAAGAACTAAAAAAATATCAATGTGCTAGAACACAGTTCATTCCACAGAATTGGTAGGATATGAGATCAGAGGTAGGACTGAGCTAGGTGTAGGCCCTTGAAAGAGGGTAGAGGAATTACAACTTTATACCTAGGATACTACAAAAGCTTTGCAGATCGGTCAGCAGGGGAACATCCTAGACCAGAGTTCCATTTCCAAAAGCCTCATTCATGCTTGGTGTGAACAACGAACAGGAGGCAGGGGATATGATGGGAGGTAGAGGGAAGGTAATTGCAATGATCCAAATGAGACTGTATGGTACCCTGAATGACAGTTCTAGCACTGAAGAGTGGCAGACTAGAGCTATTTAGAATGAACCCTAACATGACTTAGTTACCAATGTGATTATAATAGTGTAACACAATACCTAACATCTAGTAACATGTCTACTAAGTACTGGCTTTGTGCTCAGCAGTTGGCAGGGCAGGGTCAGCAAAAGAAGACCTATAGGTAACTGAGAATTCTGCTTTGGTCAGCATAGAAGCTAAGGGCAGGCTGAAATGGAAGATGAGAGGAAGGAGTATCACTAAACTGTGGAATATACATGTCTCAAGCTCAGGATGGGGACTGAGCTAGAGATTTAGATTTGGGAATCGTATTAGTCTATGCTATTACCATAGCAGAATACTTGAGGTGTGGCTACTTGTAGACAAAGAGGTTTAGTTTGGTTCATGCTTCTGGAGGTCTGAGGTTGATGGGGCTGCATCTGGTGAGGACCTTCTTGTAGGAGAGTCCTGACGTGGCACAGGGCATCATGTGGCGAGAGATGGTTATCCTCTGGTGTCTCTCCCTCTTCTTATACAAGCCACAGAATTCAATCACGGTGCCTCCACCCTGATGACCTAATCTAATCCTAATCACCTCCCAAGGGTCCCACCTCTAAACACCATAATCGGATTAAGTTTTCACCCTTTTACTACTTCACAATGGGGATTAAATTTCAACATATGAACCCATGGGCGATGCACTCAAACGATATCCAGGTCATAGAAGGAATGGATGAGGTTCCAGGGAGACTGAATAGCATGAGAAGGGATCAAAGTCCAAAGCAAAACACTAAAGAACAGAGTTCAGTGACTCTTCCTATTGAGCCATGTTAGGCACGTGAGCCTGTAGCTGACAACCACTGTTTCTCAGTACCCAACATTCTAAAGACAGGTATCAGTAATTGTAACAAACATTCTCTCCAAGGATTACCTACAATTTCAGACTTGTCCCTACAACAATCACCTCTGAAATGGATTTGTTATGAAGTTAATAAGGCTTAACTTTTAGAGTCTCTCACTTGCACAAGCCTCTCTTGATACTCTTGGTTAATAAGGTCACATTTTTATAAAGCTTGCAAAACCAAAATACTTTAAATTCAACCATCTTCGCCATACTTTACTAGAACTATTTGGTAGAACTCTAAGATTTTTGAATTCTCCTAAGGATATATGGAGTTTGAGGTTCTTCTAGTTTAGGTTTAGTGGGATCTAGCAATATGGTTTATAGTCATTTTCTTGTACAGCAAAATAATTGCTAGTTGCTCTGGTATAAGAAGGGCTTCAAAGGGGTTCCTACTACTCACAATGGCAGTGCTCTCAGAATTGTGACAAGAGAATTTATGGCCAGAGGACATATAGCAACATGAGTATTGCATGTGACACTAAAAATACATAGATGCAAAGAAATAGGGATAAAATGTTTGAAGTCAGAAGCTTTGGGAAACTCCTGCAAATTTTACAAATCTCACATATATGAAATAATTTGACTGAGGTTTCCACAAATTTGACAAAAGTCCTAAAAGTGTATACAACCATTCCTATAATGAGTTGTGAAACTACGAAGCTGTTCAAACCATTATCAATAAAGAAAACAATTTAAATTTAAACAGGATTGTGTTTCTATCATTTCTACAGAAAATATTATAGCAGTCATTGTCATATGAAGAATCAAAGGGTATAAAGGCATGCAGTGAAAACTATGTTTAGCCAGTTGTTCCATTATAAATGTCTTTCAGGAGTGGATGTTTGGTCTAGTCTAAAGTTGTGATACCTATGTCCCATATCTAAGGGCCTGTATTTAACATTTACTTCTAGCTCCGGACTCCGGGTTCTTGCTAATATAGATGCTGGGAGGTAGCCATGAAGGCACTAGTAATTAGGAGATCTGTATTGAGTTCTTGGCTCCCAGTTTTTTTTTTTTTTTTTTTATACACAGGAGATCAATTTAGTACGTATTACGTAAAGATTTCAACGGTTTGCCCTCGCATAGAGACACAAAATGATAATACTGTTGGAGTACTAGTTATAGTATTAATTCACAATGTACAGCACATTAAGGACAGAGATCCTACATGATTTTTTTTTTAAAAAATTGATTAATTGTCTATGCAATTTCCAGTTTAACACCAAGATTTTTTTTTTTTCCATTTGCAATTATCTTTATATAAAGAAGATCGATTCAATATATACTATGTAAGGATTTCATCAGTTTGCACCCACACAGAAACACAAAGTGTAAAAATACTGTTTCAGTACTAGTAATAGCATCACTTCACATTGGATAACACACTAAGGACAGATCCCCCATGAGACGCAAGTACACAGTGACTCCTGATGTTGATTTAACAATTTGACACTCTTGGCTCCCAGTTTTTACCTCAGCCCTGTATCAGCAGTCATAGAAATTTGCAGATGAGCCAATGGATGGAAGTGCTCTCTCGCTTTCTCTTTCTGCTTCTTCAATTTAAAAAAGAATGTATTTTTTTTCTGAATTTCTTAATGCATATGTAAATTGTCATTTTTCTAGGAATGTATAACTTGTTATGATCTTGAACAAATAATCAAGGATTTACACTGAATATCACTAACTTATTAAAAGTAATTGATCTAACTACATTAAACAACAAATAGAAACAGTTAAATTCAATAAATCGCCCCTCCAAACTATATTCTATCCATAAATTTACTTGAAATATGAAAAATCAGATAGATTGACAAAGCAGATTTCAGAGCGACTAATAAGCAGGGAAAAAGGAAGCAATTCCTTAAGAGGACATAACCATTCTAAATGTTTCTGCATCTGATAGCAGAACTTCACAATACATTAAGCAAAAGCTGGTAATACTGGATAAAAGAAACAAAAAAACAACAACAAAAAAAACTCCACTGTTGAGAGTTGGAGATTTCAATTTCTCTCTCAATAATTGACAGGTAGACAGAAAAAGGGGCAGGTATTTAGCAAAACAATCAAGATACCACTTGGGATGCCAGCTACACACAGAGTGCTGTCTTCGCCCTGCCCTATTTCCAGGTTCCTGCTTAGTGTACTCTGGGAGGCAGCACGTGGTGAGCTCTAGTGGCTGGGTCCCTGCCACCCACATGGAAGGCTGAAATTGAGTTTCTGGTTCCTGGCTTTGACCTGGCCCATCCCCAGCTCTTGTAAGCATTCGCTCTGCTTCTATCTCCCTGTCTTTGACAGAAATAAAACAGGAATGAATGTTTTAAGATTTTTAAGTAGATAGAAAATCATTAAATATATAAAAGACTTGACAGCACTGTCAACATATCTGACCCAATTGTAGATAATTTTTTTAAGAAACAACATGGGTGAAACACATATCAGTTATATTAGTTTTTTTTAGGGCTGCCATAACAAAATTCCACAAACTAGTGACTTAAAATAACAGAAATTTATTCTCTCATAGTTCTGGAAGCTTAAAGTTTGAAATCAAGGTACTAGCAGGAAAATCTGCCCCAGGCTTCTCTGCTAGTGTCTGGTGGTTACAAGAAATCCTTGATGTTCTATGATTTGTAGACATGTCCCTAAAATCTCTGCCACCACCATCACATGGCATTCTACCAGAGTCTGTGTCCAAATTTCCTTTTCTTTTAAGAACAACAGTTTTTATATTAGGATCCATCCTAATGCATTATATCTTCACCTTAAGTTGATTACATCTAAAAACACTCTATTTCTAAATAGTCATAGATACTAAGGGGCAGGACTGGAACATATATTTTTAGGGGATAAAATTCAATCACAATTATACCATAAATTTAAAGACTGATTTAAAATAACATACATTTCCTAGCACAATGTAATTAACTAAAAAATCAGTGCAAAGACACATTCATAAAATCTTGAATAATTGGAAACTAAACATTTCTAAGTAACTCGTGGGTCAAAAAACAAGTGAGTGAAAATTGAAACCAAATTGATTGAAAATGAGGACACAACATATCAAAATCTGTTGTGGTGCTGGTGGGTTAAGTAGCAGGTGGGTGGGACGCCTGCATCCTGTGTCAGAGTACCTGCGTGGGTCCCTGGGATGCAGTGGATGATGGCTCAAGTACTTGGGTCCCTGCCACCCACATAAAGAGGACCAGATGAAATTCCAGAATCCTGGCTTCAGTCTTGCCCAGACCTGACTGTTGGAGGCATTTGGCAGTGAACCAGTGGATGGAAGATCTCTTGATCTCTCTCTCTCTCCCTCTCTCTCTCTCTCTTTTCCCCCTCCCTTGCTCTCTCTCCCCTCCCTCACTCTCTCCCTCTCTCTTTCTCTCTCCCTTTGTCTCTCTCTCTCTCTCTTTCTGCCTTTCAAGAAAATAAATAAATCTTTTAAAAATAATCTGTTGGATTCAGCCAATACAGTATCATAGTCTTAAGTGGTTATTGAATAATGTGATTTTTTAAAGGGAAATAGAGACTTTAAAATGAGCAATTTCATTTTGTACCTTAAGAAAAAAGAAAAAGAAAAGCAAATTAAGCCCCAAATAAGCATAAAAATGAGCTCAAATAAATAAGAACAGAAATGAATTAACAAGATATAGTAAAGTAAGAGAAAAATCAATGAAAGAAAAAACCAGTTCTTCAGAAAAAATATCAATAAGATTAATAAACTCTAGCTAGACTAATCAGATATACAAGAAATGCATAAATTATCAACATGAAGAATGAGAAAGGAGGTCCCACTATAGATCCTGTAGTCTGTAAAAAGAAAATTAGTGGCATTAAATAGTAGTTGAGTAAAAGGCTCAAGTGACTACCTCCTCCAGAGATATTCAATGAGAACAGCTATGGACATTCAAGTCACACTTCACTAGAAGTGAAGTGAGAGACCCCAGCACCTCATTTAGGTAGAGAGGTAGAGACAAAGGAGAGAGAAAGATAAAGAGAGAGAATGAGGGAGGGGAGAGAGAGAGAGAATAAAGATCTTCCATCCACTGGTTTAGTTTAAAAAAAGTTTTAAAAAGTTGCACTGAAGAAAGCAAGAGGGACAAAGTTGGCCATATTATCCTCTCCCCCCACTCCCAGTTCCAAGGAGCATAGCATAGATGCCAATTCTCACTTGGCAGAGGGAAATGAACTGAATCTCAGTGCCAAGTCCACTGTGAAAATATTTAGTCAGGAGGAACCCACTGGCCCCTGCTTCTAGGCCTTTATCTGTACAGTGAATATTTAGTGCATCCACAGCCAGGTGGCCACTTTCTATATTTTTCCGAACTGCAGGCAGAAAGCAAAAACTTCAGCTGCACAGAGAGGTCAGGAAAGAGAGATTAGAACTGTGCTTCAGGGCTCACAGCGGGATCTACTGTGCCAAATTCAGCACCTGACATGCCCAAAAGATGGTAGCCCCTGGCCTGTGCTCATAGACTGAGCCCCTAGATTTAGCCAGCATCAGGCAGAGACCTGTGGTCCCTGGAATTTGGAGTCATTTTGGTGAGTGTTGCTACTGGCCTCTGGTGGACTTGACACATGCCTCCTGGGAGTCTGCAGGGACCTGTGGCTGTGGGATAAAGGGGTGACCAGCCTGAGGCCAGTATGGGTGGTCACAGGACTATCTTTATCACTCTTCTCCAACCTTGAGCAAGGGGCCGTGGGGCTGTGTCTGGGGAATCAGTGCTGGACTGGTGAAGTTCAATGCTGAACAAATCCTATCAGTTTCCTTCCAGAGACAATGTCTATCGACAGTCTCTGAACTTGTCCCAGTATCAGGCAGAGATCTACACTCTGGAGAGACACTTGCTTTGATGTGTATCTCCAACAGCCTCTTGAAGACCTGGTATGCACCCCCAAGATTGCACAGGGCCTGCCGACTATGAGACCAAGCTATGACCCAGGACCTGCTTGATTAACTGAGAGGCTGCCTCTATCATTCCTCCTACAATCTTGATCAGACAGCAAGGAATCACAGAACTATTCTGGGACTCAGCGCCAGGCAGACAAAACCCAGGAGTGAGCATATCCTGCAGTACCTGCAGACAGAGCCTTGTGGACCCACCTCAGTGCATAGCAGAGTTCTGTGGTCCCACTGAGCAGTCTTACACTTCAGTCAATATCATCACTGGCTGATAGGAACAGCACTGGGCAATGAGCCTACCTCAGCAGCAGACCAATCACAGCAAGGTGAGCTTTGGTCCAATACCCAGACTGCACTGGTCTTGTTAGACTGAGGGTTCCTGATGTGATTAGCACTGTGGCGTTAATGGGCGTAGGATAAGGAGTCTGAGCTCACTAGATAACAAGAAAGAGGCTTAGAGGGATGGACTACCTCTTTCTAGGCATTTCTCCAGTTTATACTGAGGAACATGTCACCTGCAGATTTGGGAACAAATCTGAATTTGGGGAGTGCTATAAGACTGAATCAGTGAAAACATACCAACAATGGACCTGGGCAAACTGTCACTTATGATGCTATCTAGTGCTAAAATAACAGCAGTACCCATAGGCTCAGAGAAAATAAACAAAACCACTTAGAATTTCTAGAAAGAAATTTCTAGAAAGCCACAAACAAAGCCAGATTACTATACTAATCTTTCAATTCATAGATGATCTTGTATACCAGTAAGCATCAAGAATTTCCTAGGGGCGGTGCTGTGGTGTAATGGGCTAAGCCTCTGTCTGCAGCAATGGCATCTCATATGGGGACCAGTTTATAGCTTCACTACTCCTTTTCTGATCCAGCTCTTTGCTATGGCCTGGGAAAGCAGTGGAAAATAGCCCAAGTGCTTGGACCCCCACACCTGGAAGAAGCTCCTGGCTCCAGATTGGCTCTGCTCTGGCTAAAGCAGCCATTTGAGGAGAGAACCAGCAGATGGAAGACTTTTCTCTCTCTCTTTCCCTCTCTCTCTCTGTAGCTCTACCTCTCAAATAAATAAACTTTTTTTTAGAAAAAAGGAACTTCCAGGGAATCACAACCTCACCTAAAGACCAAAATAAGTGCCACAAACCAACTATCCATGTATTGAAATTTGCAAATCCTCAGATGAAGATTCCAAAACAGCTGTTTTAAGGAACAAGTGAAATTCAAGAGAACATAGAGAAATGTTTCAATATTCCAACATGAAGATTCAATTGAAAGATGGAAATAGTTAAAAAAAATCAAGCAGAAATCCTCCAACTTAAAATTACACTAAGTGGAATTAATAGCACGATAGAAGGCATCAATAACAGAATAAATAAATGAAATAGAAGAAAGAATCAGTGAGTTCGGAGATATACACTTAAAGGAGAAAAAAAAGAATCAAGCAAAATAAAGAAAGGTTAAGAGAAACATAAGATTGAATGATATTTTAAAAGATGTATTTATTTATTTGAAAGTCAGAGTTACACAGAGAGTGACAGAGTTCTTCCATCTGCTGGCTCACTCCCCACTGGCTGCAATGGACGGAGCTGCGCCAATCTGAAGCCAGGAGCCAGGAGCTTCCTTGGGGTCTCTCATGCGCGTGCAGGGGCCCTAGGACTTGGACCATCTTCTACAGTTTTCCCAGGCCATAGCAGAGAGCTAGATTGGAAGTGGAGAAGACAGGACTCAAACCAGTGCCCATAGGGGATGCCAGCACCGCAGGCAGCAGCTTTACCTGCTATGCTGCAGTGCTCATCCCTAAGACTGAATGATGAAGAAATAAAATACCTAAACATACCAGCAATGAGAAGTGAGATTGAATCAGTATTAAGAAAAAAAAAAAATCTATCAAAGTCAAAGACCAGATGGCTTCACTGCTGAAATCCACCAAACTTTTAAAGAAGAAATAATGCCAACCCTTTTTAAATTATTTCAAAAAATAGAAGAGGGTGAAAATCTTCCTAATTTATTCTATGAGGCCAGCATTACCTTGATACCAAAACCAGACACAGACACAACAAAAAAAGGAGATAAGCCAATATCCTTGATGAATATGAATACAAAACTCCTCAACAAAATACCAGCAAACTGAAACCAACAGAACATTCACAATGTTGAAGTTGGATTCACTTCAACAGAATAAAGTACAAAAATCACGGCTATCTGAATAGATGCATACGAGGCATTTGATAAAATTCAACATCCATTCATGATAAAAACTCTGAAAAAATTAGCTATAGAAGGAGCATACCTCAACGTAATAAAGTCCTTGTATAATGAGCTACTAGCTAACATCATATTGAAAGGAAAAAACTAAAGACTTTCTCTCTACAATATCTGGAACAAAAAAAGGATGTCTACTTTCAACACTTTTATTTAGCGTAATGCTGGAGAGCAATTAGGAAAGAGAAAGAAATAAAAGGCATCCAACTTGGAATGGAGGAAGTCACTTTGTCTCTGTTTTCAGATGAGATGATCTTGTATATGGAAAACCTCAAAGACACTACCAAAAAAAGCTGTTAGAACCAGTAAGCAAATTATTCAAAGTTGCAGGGCACAAAGTCAATGTACAAAATTTAGTAGCATTATTGTATACTAATAATGAATCATCTCAAAGAAATCAAGAAAGCGATCCTATTTCCAATAGCTATAAAGAAGTAAAGTACCTGGGAATAAGTGTAACCAGAAATGAAAGATCTGTATAATGAAACCTATAAATCAAAGAGGACACAATGAAATGGACAGACATCCCATGCTCACGGATTGGAAGAATCAATATGACTAACACACATATACTACACAAAACAATTTACAGAAACAATGCAATCCCTATCAAAATGACAATTTTCAAAGAACTAGAAAAAAAATACTACTAAGTTTTTATGGAACCACAAAAGATCCCAAATAGCCAAAGCAATCATGAACACAAAAAAAGCAGAAGGAATTATACTATCTGGTTTTAAAATATGTCACAGGGGCTGATATTGTGGTGTGGCGAGTTAAGGCATCACCAGTGACGCCAGCATCCCACATGTATACCTCATGCCCCGGTTGCTCCACTTCTGATTCAGATAGCTGCTAATGGCCTAGGAATACAGCAGAAGATGGCCCAAGTGCTTGGGACCCTGCACCCATGTGGGAGACCCAGATGAAACTCCTGGCTTTGGCCTGGCCCAGTCCTGGCCATTGTGGCCATTTGGAGAGTGAACAAGCAGATGGAAGATCTTTCCCATGTCTCTCTTTCTCTCTGTATCTCTATCTTTAAATATATATATGCATATATAAGTGTATATACATATATTTAAAGAGCTTGTTTTTATATATGCATATATAAAACAAATTTTGCTATATATAATGTATATATAACAAAGTCATAGTAATTAAAACAGTATTGTATTGCTGTAGATGTTATTCACGTGTATACAGGGTATTCCAAATGAAGCCGCTGCTGGACTGTTCTTGGCTTAGAAGATTCTTTTTAACTGAAGCTCTCTGTGCAGAAAGCAATAACTTTGTGTCGTTGCTGCTGGGCTGAAGCCCGGAGGAGCGTGTGGTGAAGTGTGTGTGGGTGCAGCAGAGATTCAGGATGGGGCTCCGTGCCTATGAATGTTCCCGCAGTAACTGTTGCATGTATGATACCTGTATAATAAAAGTATTCTCAATAGAAAAAAAACAGTATTGTATTGAAATAAAATTAGATCTATAGACCAAAGGAACATAATAAAGATCCTAGAAGTAAACTCATGCATCAACAGCCAACTGGCCTTTTGATGAAGCTGCTAAGAATATATACTGGAAAAAAAGATTGTCTTATTAATAAATGGGACACCAGCATTGCAGCCTATGTCTTTACCTGCTATACCAAAACACCAGCACCCTTTTAATATATATATATATATATATAAATATATACATATATATTTATTTTGACAGGCAGAGTGGACAGTGAGAGAGAGACACACAGAGAGAAAGGTCTTCCTTTGCCGTTGGTTCACCCTCCAATGGCCGCCGCAGCCGGCACACTATGGCCGGCGCACCACGCTGATCTGAAGGCAGGAGCCAGGTGCTTCTCCTGGTCTCCCATGTGGATGCAGTGCCCAAGCACTTGGGCCATCCTCCACTGCACTCCCTGGCCACAGCAGAAAGCTGGCCTAGAAGAGGGCAACCGGGACAGAATCCGGCGCCCCGACCGGGACTAGAACCCTGGGTGCCGGCGCCGCAGGTGGAGGATCAGCCTATTGAGCTGCAGTGCGGGCCCCTTTTAATATATTTTAATCAAATCAAT
This sequence comes from Sylvilagus floridanus, assembly GCA_949820135.1. Taxonomy (NCBI): domain Eukaryota; kingdom Metazoa; phylum Chordata; class Mammalia; order Lagomorpha; family Leporidae; genus Sylvilagus; species Sylvilagus floridanus. The sequence goes on from OX463230.1 coordinate 72,941,432, forward strand.
TTTAAACATTTTTTTCTCTAGTTGCTTTTAAAATCTCTTTATCTTTTGTGTTCTATAGGATCTCTATAATGTTTTTCAGTACATTTTTTGTATTTTCTTAATCTGAGTGTTGATGGCTTTCATCAATTCCAGAAGATTCTGTCATAACATCAGAAGTGGAACTTCTATTGTGCGCTATTTTCTTAAGCAGTGTGGGGTCATCTTTGGTCTACAATTATAGAACATTTTCAGGTATGCAGTCACATAACTCAAATTCCATTTCTCAAAGGCTCTCAATTATTGTGACCCTTCTAAATTTAGAGATTCCTCTTATAAACCAGCAATACTCTGCCTCTAACTTGAACTGACAGAATATGGCCCTGTATTGTATAAAGTTCAGTATCAGCTGAGTCCACACTCCTTTGTAACTGCACTCTTACCACACCTCTGCTGCTCTATTTGTACGACAGGACCTCTTCTTCCTGACTAAGCAGACTGAGACAGAGATGGCTGCTCAGCCCTAAGGGGTTGTTTTTCTTAGAATTTCAGAATGAGGACATATGAGACTCGGTTTATGAAGAAGGGAAAGAAATGAAAACAAATGTATGCAAGGTCTTTTGAAGGGCATTAGGGAGAGGCCAAGAAACTCCAACTAGTCACATCCCTGCAACACACACTGTCTTCCTCAAAGGACCAGATTCTACGGATTCCATCCCTCTAAACCAACCAGATTGCTCAAGATAGGTGATACTGGGGTTTTTCTAAATAAGGAACTTCAGCAACCCCTCAGCATTTCAATTCTGCAGTCACTAGTTTTGAAACTTTGAGTCTGACAGTGGGAGAGAAATAAATTTTTACTTCCTTCAGAATAGTTTGTTTTTTATGGCACAGAACTGTGTTTATTACCTATTAAAATTCTAAATCCATCTTGGTTTTGAAGGAATTTCTCACCACATGTTGTTAACAAACAGGCTATCTCAGCAGCTGATATATTTGTGTCAATTCTGCTCCTTACTGGGTGTTGCAGCAGAGAAAGGTTGAATGGGAGAATGCATTCTTGACATCTATTTGCCAAATCACTGATAATCACTTTTAGAAAACAAAGCTATTGACAAGGCTCTGTGATAATCTGGACTCTGATTTTTCCACTTCCATAATTAAGCTTTTCCTAAAATAAATTTCTCTCTAGTGTGAAGATTCTACTTTCATAGATCTCAGGAACATTGATCCAAACCCATACATGTCCCATAATATTTTTAAAATCTCTCTCTCTTTTTTTTTTAAATCTCTCTTAGTTCATCTGCTGGTGAATGAAAGCTGGCTCCATCTCCCAGCACAAATGTTCCTGGAAAGTCTCAGATACAGCCTGGGAACTAGCTGTCAGTGTACAATTCATAGGCATGAGGCACTAGAAAATTTCACTCAGAAAAATCACTGGGAATACAATTACACATGCTTCTTTTTCTGCCTTGGGCTATGAGTGGTCCCATGTCCGCAAAGGCCCATTCCTGGTTTCCAGGTTGATATCCTCATTGACCACAGGAATGGTCGCACTTCCTATTCTTCCGTCTCACTTAAGCAAAAATAAACACACCTCCTTCATGGCAAGAGTTTCGGTAGGAACATGCAAAGCAATTCAAGGTAGCCCATGATCAGAAAGGTCAAATTGTGAGCTCTGGAAGGAGGAGGACAAGCATTATTCTGGGAGGCTGAGCGGTGTCTGCATCTGCCTCTCCCTCTCCACGGTGTTTCTCAACTCAGGAGCTAGAGTGCTGTGTGCTGCTGTCAATTCCTCATTATTCCAGCAACAAGGGGAAAGGCCAAATCCCGCACTAATTTTGCTATAGCACTGGAGTCAGAGACATTCAATCGATTCATATATAAGCAGAACTTACAATACATTCATATCAGCTCAACAAAAGATCAGTGCTACACAGCAGGACCACAATGGGGAATAAGGAAAGGATGAAGTAAAGACTCATCTACAGGTATTGATACCCTCAAACAATTCTCTTAGCTAAAAAAGATTAGAGTGAGCACATGCAGGAATTCTTCTTGCACGTGCCTGAACCCATCACCCCTCACACTCAAATCCGTCATTTTCATAATTATACACAAAAGAAAAGTAATTTAACAGCTTTGTTTCCCTAGGGAAAAAAAGTTCAAAGTTTAATTCATCATATTTTAACTGAATAATAAATAATTGTGAAATCATACCCAATATGCAACATCATTTCTATAAATTACTTTTCTGTCCCAAGTATGGATCATTAAGGAGGACAAAGGAGATAAAGAAGTGGGGAAGAAGAAATATGAGAAAGGTAGTCAATAAAAACTAAGGGGACTGACACTGAATATAGAGGTTAAGACTCTGCATAGAATCTCCACATCCAATACTACAGTGCTTGGGCTCAAGTTCTAAGTCCACTCCCAACTCCAGCTTCCCACCAGAGCTCACCCTGGGAGACAGCAGGTATGTCTCAATGAGCTCGCTCAGCTGTTGCAGGCATTTGGGGAGTAAGCCAGTGGATGGGAGATGTCTCTCTCTCTCTTTCAAATAAAATAAATTTTTCAAAAGAGGAATAAAGAGAATGATAAAAAGACAATGAGGGAAGTAAAAAGTAGTAAGAAGGAAGTCAAATATAAATAATAAATAAATATTAAATAAAATAAATAAACAGAATAATAGTTTTTTTAAAAAAACTGAGGTTACTGCTGGCGCAGTGGCTCAACAGGCAAATCCTCCGCCTTGCAGCGCCGGCACACCCGGTTCTAGTCCCGGTCGGGGTGCCGGATTCTGTCCCGGTTGCCCTCTTCCAGGCCAGCTCTCTGCTGTGGCCCGGGAGTGCAGTGGAGGATGGCCCAAGTGCTTGGGCCCTGCACCCCATGGGAGACCAGGAGAAGCACCTGGCTCCTGCCTTCAGATCAGCGTGGTGCGCCGGCCATAGTGTGCTGGCTGCGGCGGCCATTGGAGGGTGAACCAACGGCAAAGGAAGACCTTTCTCTCTCTCTCTCACTGTCCACTCTGCCTGTCAAAATAAATAAATAAATAAATAAATAAATAAACTGAGGTTACTGTAAAATGCCTCTCTTTCCTGTTCTTTCCTTCTTTATTGAATTCATGATGACTTTTTAACTTAATCTTGATAATAGTGAGCATACAAATATTTGAATTTTTAAATTCAACTTATTTTAACTTATTCAACAAATTTTAACTTATTTAAAAAGATATATTTATTTGAAAGGCAGGGTGACAGAGAGAGAGAGGGCAAAAACAGAGAGAGAGAGATAGAGAGAGAGAGAAAGAGAGAGAGATATCTAGGCCGGCGCCATGGCTCAATAGGCTAATCCTCTGCCTGTGGCACCGGCACACCAGGTTCTAGTCCTGGTTAGGGTGCCAGATTCTGTCCCGGTTGCCCTCTTCCAGGCCAGCTCTCTGCTGTGGCCTGGGAGTGCAGTGGAGGATGGCCCAAGTGCTTGGGCCCTGCACCCCACGGGAGACCAGGAGAAGCACCTGGCTCCTGCCTTCGGATCAGCGTGGTTCGCCTGCCACAGCCCGCCAGCCACGGCAGCCATTGGAGGGTGGAAAAAAAAAAAAAGAGAGAGAGAGTGAGAGAGAGATCTTCCCCAAACTACCACAATAGAAAGGTATGGGCTAGGTCAAAGCTGGAAGGCAGGAACTCCCTTGTCTGTTTCTCCTACTCATTTAAAAAAAATTTTTTTTTTAATTTATTTGACAGGCAGAGTTAGTAAGAGAGAGAGAGACAGAGAGAAAGGTCTTCCTTTTCCGTTGGTTCACCCCTCAAATGGCCACTACTGCCGACGCGCTACAGTGATCCGAAGCCAGGAGCCAGGTGCTTCTTCTTGGTCTCCCATATGGGTGCAGGGGCCCAAGGCCTTGGGCCATCCTCCACTGCCTTCCCGGGCCACAGCAGAGAGCTGGACTGGAAGAGGAGCAACCGGGACCAGAACCAGCACCTATATGGGATGCCAGCACCGCAGGCAGAGGATTAACCAAGTGAGCCACGGCAACGGGCCCTCTCCCACTCTTTTGAAAATCATCATGATATAATAGTATATAGTTCAGCTGAAATATACAAGGAGGGGCCGGTGCTGTGGCACAGCAGGTTAAAGCCCTGGCCTGCAGTGCCAGTATCCCATATGGGCTCTGGTTCAAGTCCTGGCTGCTAAACTTACAACTCAGCTCCCTGCTAATGCACCTAGGAGAGCAGCAGATGATGGCCCAAGTGCTTGGCCCCCACACTTGTGTGGGAGACACAGAAGAAGCTCCTGGCTTTGGATCAGCTCAGCTCCAGCTGTTATGGCCATTTGGAGAATGAACCATAGGATGGAAGACTTTCTCTCTTTCTCTCTATGTAATTCTGTCTTTCAAATACATAAAATAAATCTTAAAAACAATTAAATTAAATTAAATATACATGGAGATGGAGACAAGCTTGTTCTTGTTTCCATTTTATGCTTTCAAAATTTTATGCTTGTACCTTTCTCATCAGAAAATGGATTCTGAGTTTGTATTTATGGGTATGTCAATTGTATCTCTGGACCAAAGGAGGCAATAAAAGAGAACTGCTTGTCCATGAGTGTTACTTAAAATGTTATGAAGCTCTTCCGTTCAGAGACAGAGAGAGAGGGCACAGAAAGGGTGCATGTTCCAATTATTTACTATCAAATGAGTCTGTCAAAAGTTCAATAAAGGGAACAGACACAGGGAAAAACTTGCTGGATGCTATAATCATTACTTCCCATACTATCTAAAGTACTGACTAGTGCAATATGGCAGCAAAGGAGGATTGCAATCATCAAATAAAATCCACAGCAAAAGTCTCATTCCCCAATAAGAACATGCCAAGCAATTGTTCCACATGGCTCAACTATTTAAATTTTTATCTCTTAACAGGTCAAATTTTTTCTGTTCTTTTATTTGTATCAACCAACTATGAAATTCTTTTTACATTGCTCTATAAAAACTGCACTGATGTATATGTGGTAACCATCATCACAATTTTTATCACTCCAAAAGGAAATCCTATACTCATTAGTAGTCACCTCCTTCCCTTCTATCCCTTGCCCTAGACAACTACTAATCTACTCTTTATCTGTATAGATTTGCCAGTTATGGACATTTCATATACATGGAATCACCCAATATGTCATCTTTTGTGTACTTATAATCTTTTAAAGACAGAAACCCAGACTAAGACTTATTCACGCAAGAGGAAATTAGTGTGAAGGAATCGTGATATAATAAAAATAATAATTAGCTTGGAGTCAGACAGACCTGAATTAAAATTCCAATTCAGCTATTTACTAGTTGTGTAACTTTGGGCAAGGCACTTTAATCTATCTGAGCCTTGACTTGCTCATCTATAAAATGGAGGTAACAAAGCTACTCTTGAAAGATATTGTGAAATTTAGAAAGATGGTATCTAAAGTTCCCAGAAAAGGGATAGCTCAATAAAGAGAACTTATCATTTGTATTTATCTCTGTATGTCAAATGGTATATGACACAACAGATAGTATACTTGCTGGTTAATTAATTAATGGATGAGTGATAAAGAATTCTAATGCCTTTCCATCAGAATGCCAACAGACTTCCAACAACTTAGAGGAAGGAGTCAAAGTTGCCAAGGCAATGACCGTCCTAAAAGACCTAAACTAGCTTCCATTTGTTTCCAGCCATTGTTCTCCCTCAGAAGAAAATAAACCTCAACAAATGGATAGCAGAGTTAGTTGAAGATTTGAAATCCAGAGGGAACACAGTTGGATTATGGTCCTGATACTGGTACTCTGAATATATTTAGAAAAATCTGCTTATCCATTTCAACTTCCAGTTTTTATTTGCATAGATGTTTATCTAATAAGCATTTCTACTTTTCCCATTACAGGACGAAGAAGCTTGAATCCCACTTGAACCATATATGAATTCTCCCTTAGATGGGCAATACCATGTGTTCTTGAGGAGAAAAAACTACAGAAAGGAAAAGGTACATAAGAGATGTTTTTCCAAAGAAAGTTCCACTGCCATAAAACAATTACATTAAATTTTAACTGAAAAGTGATCCCTGTGAAATATAAGAGTGGGAATAAGAGAGGGAGGAGATGTACAGTTTGGGACATGCTCAGTCAGACGTGCCCCAAATGATGGAGTTAGAATCGTGCCAGGGGATTCTAAAAAAATCCCATCAAGGTGGCATGTACCAAGGCCATCTCACTAGTCCAAGTGATCAATTTCAGTTCACAATTGATCACACTGATAGGTCTAAGAGTCAAAGGGATCACACAAACAAGACTAGTGTCTGCTAATACTAACTGATAGAATGAAAAAGGGAGAGAATGATCCAACATGGGAAGCGGGATACACAGCAGACTCATAGAATAGCAGATGTCCTAAATAGCACTCTGGCCTCAGAATCAGCCCTTAAGGCATTCAGATATGGCTAAGAGCCCATGAGAATATTTTAGGCAAGGAAAGCTAAGACACTCTGAAAAACAAAAAAAAAAGAAGACCTAAATGAAAGATCTCTGTGAGTGAGATCCCAGTGGAAAGAACGGGGCCATCAAAGAAGGAGGTACCTTTCTCTGAAGGGAGGAGAGAACTTCCACTTTGACTATGGCCCTGTGGGAATAAGATCGAAGTCGGCGAACCCTAAAGGCTTCCATAGCCTCGGCAACTCATGGCTAGAGCCTAGGAAGATTACTGATGCCATAAACAAGAGTGTCAAATAGTTAAATCAACATCAGGAGTCACTGTGTACTTACGTCTCATGAGGGATCTGTCCTTAATGTGTTATCCAATGTGAAATAATGCTATTACTAGTACTGAAACAGTATTTTTACACTTTGTGTTTCTGTGTGGGTGCAAACTGATGAAATCTTTACATAGTATATACTGAATCGATCTTCTGTATATAAAGATAATTGCAAATGATTAAAAAATCTTGGTGTTAAATTGGAAATTGCATAGATAATTAATCAATTCTTTAAAAAAAAAAACATGTAGGATCTCTGTCCTTAATGTGCTGTACATTGTGAATTAATACTATAACTAGCACTCCAACAATATTTTCACTTTGTGTCTCTATGTGAGGGCAAACTGTTGAAATCTTTACGTAATATGTACTAAACTGATCTTCTGTGTATAAAGGGAATTGAAAATGAATCTTGATGTGAATGCAAGGGGAGAGGGAGCGGGAAAGGGGAGGGTAGCGAGAGGGAGGGAAGTTGTGGGGGGGGAGCCATTGTAATCCATAAGCTGTACTTTGGAAATGTACATTCTTTAAATAAAAGCTTTATATATATATATAAAAAAAAAGAAAAAAAACAATTACATTCTCTCTAGCAATGTCCAAATAAATTAAAAACCTTCACCATAACAACAATAGGGCTCCCTCATAGAAAACAAGGTATTAGCATCCCAATACAATTGCACAAAATAAAGGTAATAAAGAATAAAAAGGAAGAAGAAGGGTGGGAGTGTGGGCTGGATGGAGGGAGTGGTGGGAGAATCACTATGTTCCTAAATTTGTATATATGAAATGCATGAAGTTTGTATTTAAAAAAAAAAAAAACTCTAAAAATTTCATACGTTTAGCTGAATCATCTAGTTGAATGGAGAATGTAATGATTGAATCAACAGCTTGAAGGAAATTGAATAGTATGCCTTAAAATAAAAAGAGTACATAAATAATTCAATCTCTATGGAACAGAAACATGGCAAGATTTTTAAGTAAAAAGGGATCTATCTAATTCCCAAAAGATTGTAGTGTAAATTTCATACATTTTCTATGGAACTTAATTTTTTTAGAAAACCATAATCCTGTAAACCATTGGAGTAATTAAGGAAATCATTTTTTCACTGGAATAGATTATTTGGAAATTGACTATTACAGCATTTATTTTTACCAAAAGAGAGAAAAAAATAGAAATGATCTTGGAAACTTTATCCATTTTAACATTTTTTATAAAGAGCCAAATTACCTTCTAGCTAGAAGCATCTGTGTGAAATTCACATTGAAAAATATAAATCTGATGTCCTGGAAATGCTTAAACTGATCAATTCCAGCCCTTCCAAGCAAGCTGAGGAAATTTTCAACCATAACCATGAGGTAGGCTCCATCATTGTCACAGAGGTAGGCTGCATGCTTCCATTTCCAACTGCTCTAATTCCTTATTTTTATCCTTTTCCAAATAACTTATCCCTTGAGAAAATGTTTACCTTCTGATCTAAGGAAACAGGGTCAATAAGTTTTCCCATCTACTTATCTCTTTAAAAATAAGACAAAATTGATAATAATAATAATAATAATATAGATTTCTAAGAGATCTGATTCCTTACATAGTCTGGTCACTTATGTTTATAGACAACTCATTCTTTTTTTTTTTTTTTTTTTTTTTTTTGACAGGCAGAGTTAGACAGTGAGAGAGAGAGACAGAGAGACAGAGAGAAAGGTCTTCCTTCCATTGGTTCACCCCAAGTGGCCACTATGGCTGGCGTGCCGATCCGAAGCCAGAAGCCAGGTGCTTCCTCCTGGTCTCCCCCAGAGGGTGCAGGGCCCAAGCACCTGGGCCATCCTCCACTGTACTCCGGGGCCATAGCAGACAGCTGGACTGGAATAGGAGCAACTGGGACAGAATCTGGCACCCTAACTGAGACTAGAACCCAGTGTGCCGGCGCCGCAGGCAGAGGATTAGCCTAGTGAGCCACGGCGCCAGCCTAGACAAGTCATTCTTTTTTTTTTTTTTTTTTGACAGGCAGAGTGGACAGTGAGAGAGAGAGAGAAAGGTCTTCCTTTGCCGTTGGTTCACCCTCCAATGGCCGCAGCGGCTGGCGCACCACGCTGATCCGAAGGCAGGAGCTAGGTGGTTCTCCTGGTCTCCCATGGGGTGCAGGGCCCAAGGACTTGGGCCATCCTCCACTGCACTCCTGGGCCACAGCAGAGGGCTGGCCTGGAAGAGGGGCAACCTGAACAGAATCCGGCACCCCGACTGGGACTAGAACCCGGTGTGCCGGTGCCACAAAGCGGAGGATCAGCCTATTGAGCTGCGGCGCTGGCCCTAGACAAGTCATTCTTAAACCTCATGCTACCACCTCATCTTCCTCTTGTGAAAACAAATACCCTCTCAGAAGACAAAAAACTTATGACCTTGCTCTGAACAATGATATGACCCAGCTATCCCAATTCTGGATTTACAGTCAAAGGAAATACAATAAGCATATGAAAGAGATACCATGCTCCCCTGTTTACTGCAGCACCATTCACAGTAGCCAAATATGGAATCAAGCTACATATCCACTGATTTATATATGTAATGGAATATGATGAATCTGGAGGACAATATGCTAAGCGAAGTTAGCCAGATACAGAGAGACAACTACTGCATGTTCTCCATTGTAAGTGGGAGCTAAAAAATGTTGATGTCAAGAAAGAGAGTAAGAGTAGTTATTAAAGGCTAAGAAGAGGAAGGAGGAATTGGAGTTAGAGGGAGTTTGGATAACAAACACCAAAATACAGTTACATATGATAAATTCTAGTGTTCCATAGTACAGTGGCATGATCACAGTTTATAACAACTTATTATATATTTTATGAAGACCCAGAACAGAAGCCTTTGAAGGCTCAACCATAAACAAATGATATGATAATAGAAATACCAATTACTCTAATCTAATCATTACACCTGTTATACACATATTGAATTATCATACTGGATCGTATAAATATCTAATCATTATGTGTCAATTAAAAAGAAAAAAATTGAAAACACTAAATAATTACAAGTGGGAACAGTTTCTAAAGAATTCTAAAGATACTTGGCTGCAGCAAATAAAGTAGTTACTGTCTGTGTTTAAAACCTGAAGTTAAGAGTGATAAATTTTTAAATTTCTTATCAATATTATCCAGATTCCTCCAAAGGTCTATTAGAACGGTTTTCTAACAAGTTTAACAATGAAGGCCACTTGAAGAGCAGGCTCGACCCAGCCTCAATGCTCAGGTATCCTGGGAGGGAAAACAACATCTGCAGCTGTAACTGGGCTTGCGCTTGTGTAAGAGACTTGATACAGAGACAGATTTTTCATTTCTATTGCTGACAATCTCAGGAACCCGGAAGAAGAGAGAAAATTGAAGTGACAAAATACTACCATTCAGGATTACCCTAACCACAACTGGAGTGAACCAAAATCAAACCCCAAACAAACCAACATGAAACTCAAGATAAAATATAAACAGAACGCAAATATACTCTAGTGTAAAATGACGGCAAAGGAAAATTGTGACTTGCCAAGCTTATAAGCATCCCATATTGGAGCGCCTGGGCTTGAGTGCTGCTCCAGTGCTGACTTCAGCTTCCTGCTAATGCAGACTGTGGGAGGCAATAGTGATGACTCAAGTAATTGGCTCCCCAACATTCAGGTGGGAAACCTGAATTGAGTTCCTTGCTCCTGGCTTTGGCCCTAGAGTGGGGCCATTATGGACATTTGGGTAGTGAACCAGCAGACATGAGGGTGTGTTCTCTCTCTCTTTCCTTCACTGTCTCTCTCTCTCACTGTCTCTTCACTTCTCAAATATATAAAAATTTTAAGATAAATACATCACTTGCTGATAGGTACACAAAATTAACCCCTTGTGATTGTATTTGGTTTTGTGCCCTTGCATTTCTTAAGAGTTTTGTTTCAAGAACTAAAAGTCTACTATCCAGGCCAGTAATCACTGTCCAGTCCTATCTTTCATTTTTCTAGTGACTTCTTACTTTATCCTGGCTGAGTATATACTTTTTTATTTCTCTCCCCAGTTTCTCTTTCTTAGCATGGGAATAATAATATAGTGCCCATAGTTTGCCTTAACAAAGCTATGGTAACTGTCTTGAAACTCATGGATATTCTTCTGATCAAATATGAAGAGCAATTTCATATATTATGACACATATTAATAAAATATTAAAGTGAAACATCACAGTAATGATGTTTTCTTAGTGGCTAACATAGCTAAAAGTCATAATTATACATACATGGTAGCTCTCAGGATACCTGATTATTACCTACAATCATTTTACTGCTCTGGAAGAAAAGATTCAATTGTCCACTGAATTTACCCCTTGTCATAAAAATAGTTTATATATGTTCCTCTAAAAGGTTATTTGCCTGAGACTGAGATATTTTAAAAATTGATCAAAGTATCTTCATGCACCTCAGACCTCCCTTAGCCCAAAATAGGAATGTAAATAACATATTATTTTAAAGATTAGTTTTATGGACAATCTAAGTCAAATGGGAAGAAGTGGAGCAAGTATTTGATATATGGGTTAAGATACCAGTAAACAAGCCCACATCCCATATCAGAGTCCCAGCTCTACTCCCAACTATGCTATTGTGCATCCTGGGAGGTGGCAGGTGAGGACTTAAATACTTTGGTACCTGTAAGCCACTTGGAAGGCCTGGACTGAGTTCTTACCTCCTGGCTTCGGCCCAGATGTTGAAGCATTTGGGGAATGAGTCAGTAGATGAGAATTAACACATTCTTTCTCTCTCTCTCTCTTTCTCTCTCTCTCTCTCTCTCTCTCCCCTCCCTTTCTCAAATTAATAAAATTTTTTTTAAAAAATTTAAAAAGCAGGGGAAAGCAAATGTAATCTATTCTATATCTGTTATCATGGTGCTCAATTCACCAAATATTGGCTTTTCTGTTGCCTTAAGGATACGAGGATCCCACTATCAAGTGAGAATGGGACCTGATCACCTCCATGCTCACTTTCCGGAGAAGGTTTTATGGAGTAACAAGGAGAGTTTAGGGTTTAAATTCTCTCCTGGGGGCCAGTGCTGTGGCGTAGCAGGTAAAGCTGCTGCCTAGGGTGCCGGCATCCCATATGGGCACTGGTAGGAGTCCCAGATGCTCCACTTCCAATCCAGCTCTCTGCTATAGCCTGGGAAAGCAGTAGAAAACGACCCAAGTCCTTGGGCCCCTGCACTCGTGTGGGAGACTTGGAAGAAACTCCTGGCTTCTGGATTCAGATCAGCCCAGCTCCGGCCGTTACAGCTTTCTGGGGAGTGAACCAGAAGATGGAAGACCTCTCTCTCTTTCTCTCTCTCTCTCTCTGACTTTGCAACTCTGCCTTTCAAATAAATAAATAAATCTTTAAAAATAGAATTCTCTCCCCCCAAAGAGCTTGCATTTCAATCCTTGAATAGTATTGGACAAATCATTTAATTTGACCTCTTGGTCTCAGTTTCTGATTTATAAAGAGGGAATAAAAACTCCAACTTTAGTCCAGCACCTTGGCTCAACAGGCAATCCTCCACCTAGCGGCGCCAACACACAGGGTTCTAGTCCTGGTCGGGGCACCTGATTCTATCCCAGTTGCCCCTCTTCCAGGCCAGCTCTCTGCTGTGGCCAGGGAGTGCAGTGGAGGATGGCCCAAGTGCTTGGGCCCTGCACCCCATGGGAGGCCAGGAGAAGCACCTGGCTCCCGCTTTCAGATCAGCGTGGTGTGCCGGCCGCGGTGGCCATTGGAGGGTGAACCAATGGCAAAGGAAGACCTTTTTCTCTGTCTCTCTCTCTCACTGTCCACTCTGCCTGTCAAAAACAAAACAAAACAAAAACCACCTCCAACTTTGAGATCTGTAAATGCTTTTGCTGCATTCATCACATCAAATTTTACTTTGCTTACAATTCTGTTTCTGAGCTGCTTGAGAGCAGGGACTATGTCTTACCCATTTCTACTTCTTGAATTCTTAACACAGTGTCCAAAACTAAATACTCAATAGATATTTATTGTATTGAATAACCTACTTGTTGCATATTTGCTCTATCTTTTTGGTAAGCAATACACTTATTTTTGTAAAGATGAAAACACAAATTTTAAATTCAAATATATGGTAGATTAGAACATTGTTCAGCAAATATTCACAGATAAATAAACGCAGATGTTTCCTTCCTCAGTATCAGAAGTACATCACCTAATGTCTTGAATTTTGGTTTGCTCATATGCCTTGTTTTGACTAACAGGATGGTGGTGGCATGACCTGAGCAAAGTTCGAACTGGGGTTGCACAATTGGGCTTGTTTTCTTTAATTCTTGCCTTTCATCATGAAGAGCGCATGTCTTGGTTAACCACTAGTCCAAGGAAGATGACAGATGTTTGGTGCCAGGTGCTCCCAAAGCTGGGCTGTCAGTCAGATTTCAATGGATATTCAGATGTGTCAGCTATAAATACTTATTTCTTTACGTCATGTTTTAGGTGGTCTGCTAGACAACATTATGGTGATACAACTGATTAATTCAGATGGTATTTTATTAAAGAATGTGTACCATTTGCTATGGTATTAGTTCTAAAAGAGGACTATAGCTTTTTCAGTTGAACTCAGTAGATTACTTACTAATGTAAATGGGTTATTCATGTCTGGTTTTTTCAGTAACACAGTGGTTAAAAATGATGACAAATTATTTCTTGAAACAAGGTACCTTTCCTCCAGCAAAGTTTACTATAACCCATATTACTTGAAGTTTTATCTAATGGTGAAATATTCCTTTTCCACTATGTATCATCCCAACTAGACTACATAATGTTAACACTCGGGACAGAATTCTCTATAAACCAGAATCCAGTGTTTTCTCCTCAGGCATGAGGAAACTCCCTTTGAGCCTACAGGTGCAAGCTGAGGGAGACAAGGCAATGTGCCAGTGTTCTAGCCATGGCAGTAGGAGCTGAGCTACCTATTAACATTTTACTGCTGCTTCTAGGATCTGCTCACACCCAGCACCATATATAACACTTTCATTTGATGATGGAGCACTTCTAGGCACATTTAACTTTATGATGAGCTGGACCTGAAATAACCAACTCTCAGTGGAAATTCCTGGTCACAAACTCACTTGCAGGTCACTGGCCAGGTATTCACTTCTTCCAGAATCCCAAGAACTGTTTTTACAGAAATAAAATGACTTGATAAACAGGTCTTAGCCTTGTTCCACAATCGTAGGGGCCCAGACTTTTGTAGTTCCTTCCCTCTTCCCACAGGCTCTATTCAGATTCCTTATCTGACACAGACACTTAAAAACCTGATGATCTACTCGTTCAGATAAGTTTAAATAGCAGTCTCTTATACCAAAAACCGACCAAACACAGTGCTGTTTTTGTTGCTCTGGTATCCATTGAAAAACAACCACATATGGTACAAGTTGCCTAAAAAATCCAGAGACTTATACCTCTTTCTTAATGCTAGGCACACAGGATGTCCAATCTTTACCTCTGGACAGAATATCCCAGGATGATGTTGACAACCTGACCTAGAAACTTCTACGATATGGTAGGCACCCAAATTTTCAAGAATTTTATCTCCCAACTAGTGGCACAGATGTCTTATGGGTATCTAGGGTATCTGTTATTTCCTGCTTTCCAGATATTAACAGTATAATGTCAAAGATGTACTAATGTGCAAGGTAAGATGTTAAAAATAGTTCAATTCCTTGGGGGAATTGATATAAGTCTTAGACAAGACTGTTTTTTGAATAGTGGTGAAATGGGCCAATTAATTACCAGGTGCCAGGAGGTGTGGCGTTTTGGTCCTGTAAAAAATAGCTACATGTGAATCACTGCTTCATCTGAAGAAACCACTGAGTTTCAATAATTCACTGTCATTCCTCAAAGACCAGTCAAATTGGCACATTCCTTGGGAATATAATAGAAATCAAAATCAATTTGTTCTGTGTTGCTAAACCAGAATTACAGGCTGGATAATTAAAAAAAGAAATGTATTTACCACAGTCCTGGAGGCTGGGAAGGCCAATGTCAAGTTGCCAGCATCTGGTGAGGATCTTCTTGCTGAGTCTTCCTATAGCAGAAGGTGAGAGTAAGATAGAATGTGAGGTTGAATATGCAGCCTCAAGTCCTTTAAAAATTTGTATTAACCCGTTCCTGTGGGTGGAGCCCTTCAGGACCTAAACACCTCCTGTTAGGTCCCACTTCCCAACACTGTTGCACTGGAGTTTAAGTTTCCAACACGTTTTTATGGAGGACACTTTCAAACCATAGCCAGCTTCTCCAATATGACTTTCTAACTCTGACGATGGCAATGATCTCTATGATCCTCAAGTACGGAGTCTGCTTTGGTTTATAATTTTGTTCATATGACAGAGCAGCCTATAATGGTCTTTACTCAAAGGTTCTCAAACTTTAGCAATATCAGAATCACCTAGAGGATGGGCTATAAAACCCAAATTGTTGGATCCTACTGCACGAGCTTCTGGTTCAGTGTATCAGAGTGGAAGTTGAGAATCTGCAAGTTTAACAACTTCCCAGGTGACACTGAGAGAAACATAGGTATGCCTGCAGATTGCAAATTGGATACTTTAAAGGAATTTAGCAGCTTCAAGTGTTTAGCATGGCATGGCATCAGTGTTTCACATAGAAGAAAATGGAGATAAGTGGTGAACTAGGAGTCAACTAAATGATCACTGGTTAAGAGATCACCTACTTTTTACCTCAAACAGCTGCTATAAATTTTAAATTTTAAATGAGGTTATGACTATAAAGTGGCAAATACAGTCCCTGGTATATAGAAACGCTCAAGTGTTGTCATTACTACTGTAGTTTTCTTTTTATTGATTTAAAAATCATCCAACATAACCATTAATCATCTATGAACCTTTGTATATGTCATTTAACCACCCAAGAACTTAGCTTTGTTCACCTGTAAAATAAAGTTATTGTAATAGTTGACCTTTAATCTTTTTCCAGATCCAAAAATCTCTATTTTATATTTGTAGGAATCTATTAAAATTATCTTAATAAAGACATTACATTCACTGAGGGTATAAAAGTTCTTCATAATCACAGCTTCGAGGTTCTGAAAATCTTATTTATCTTATCTAAATTTTTCATTATGTGAAATACATACTTTCTAAAAAATAGATTGGACTTTAGGTCAGTTTCTACCTCTGATTCTGCCAGGGAATGCAGACCTGAGGTGCTATAAAGAGAAAACCCAAATAGGAAAGGTTGTATTTTGTGTTCATAGGGTCATATTTTTCCAATTTGTATTTTCTCTAATGCTTTACTTCAGGGACATTAAGCCCCATTTAGAAGTGCCACAGAGGGCCAGCATTGTTGTATAGTGGGTAAAGCCACCATCTGTAATGACAGCATCCCATATGGGTGCCAGTTCCTGTCTTGGCTGCCCCACTTCCAATCCAGTCCCCTACTAATGGGCTCAGAAAAGCAGCAGAAGATGGCTCAAGTGTTTGGGCCCCTGCCACTCACGTGGGAGACCCAGATGAAATTCTTGGCTGCAGTTTAGTCTAGCACTGGCTATTGTGGCCATCTGGGAAGTGAACCAGTGGATGGAAAATCTCTCTCTCTCTCTCTCTCTCTCTCTCTCTCTCCACCTATATCTCCTTCTTTCTCTTAACTCTGACTTTCAAAAACTAAAAAAGAAAACTGTTACTGTTTTATGTAGATGACTATAATTATAATAATGTAACAGATTATTTACCATACACTGAACACTAAGAATTTCAAGTTGTTCTAGGATTTTAAGCTCCAAACAATTAATTTAGATACCATTGACTTTACTGGAGGGCTACTCTCTAAAATTTTGCATAACATCATTCTTAGCATAGTTTCAAATATAAGTATATGAGTAGTCTTAAAGTTCATGGAAAGTGTATTGTGAAAAAAACCATGGATGGATTTTAAATTTTTGCACCAAAATAAACTTATCTTTTTTTTAAAAAAAAGATTTTATTTATTTAATTGAGAGGTAGAGTTACAGACAGTGAGAGGAAGAGAGAAAGAGAGGTCTTCCATCTGCTAGTTCACTCCCTAAATGGCCACAACAGCCAGAACTGTGCAGATCCGAAGCCAGGAGCCAGGAGCCAGGAGCCAGGAGCCAGGAGCCAGGAGCCAGGAGCCTCCTCCTGGTCTCCCACCTGGGCACAGGGGCCCAAACACTTGGGCTATCCTCTACAGCCTTCCCAGGCCACAGCAGAGAGCTTGATTGGAAGAGGAGCAGCAAGAACTAGAACCGGTGCCCATATGGGATGCTGGCACCACAGGCAGAGGATTAACCTACTGAGCCATGGCACCGGCCCTAAACTTATCTTTTAATAACATTTTTTCCACGAACCATTTGGATTATCCTCCTGAACAGCAACTCAATGATAAGAAAGCAAAACAAGCCAGACATGAAATGTGATCTTGCCTAAACAGTTAATTTACCATTGACTATTTGTTGGTCCTCTTTGGAAATGTCTCAAGTTTTAACTGAAAGCTACATTTTCACAGGAGAGATTGTTGTCTGTACACACACAGGATCCCACTGCCTCTTGTCTGTATAGTAACTCCTCTTTGTTTTTGCATCAAAAATTTTCCTTCTTTACCACATCACTCTTCTCTACACCTAAAAGTTGCTGTGATTTTTCCCATCTTGGAAAACAAAAGCTTCATCTTGGTCCCAGGACTCTCTGTGGGTATTGCCTACTTGCACCTTCCTCTGTAGCCATGTACCTGAAAGGCACTGTGCCCATTCACCTCTCCATTTCTTCTTCTCCAATGCAGTCTTGAGCTGATTCTTGTTAAGTTCACCTTCGTTTCAACTAAAGTTTTATCGCCTTGATCACCATTAACTTCCATCCAAAGGCCAACCCTTGGTCTTAATTAAGTTTGGCTTCCAGAAGGCTACACATTCCTGCTTATCCTGCTGCCTCACTGGGTGTTTCATCTTGAACTTCCTCCTGAATGCTCCTCATTTTCCCTATTTCTAGAAGTTGGAACATGCCAGGGATGTGTCTGCATACATCGCTCCCTAACTATATTACTCTCCAGGTGATCTCACTTGCTCCAGGGCTTTAAATACTAGCTATATGCAGATGATTCTAAAAATCATCGGGCCTTCCCTGACCGTCGTATTGAACTCAGCATTTTCTATTTTTCTTGCTTTATGTCTTGTCACTGCCTTTATTTCTTAGCCGTGACTTTAAACTATATCTTTATTCACTTCTTTGCTCGTTGTGTCTCCCTGTGACTAGAATGTAGACTCCAGGAGAGTAGTAACTTGCTTGTACTCTCTGCTGCATCTCCATCACCCAGAAGTCAGTGTGTTATGTCCTAGGTACTCAAGAAATATTTGCTGAGTGAACAATTAACACTCAAATTCATTCCTTCAAGTCATTTAACACCCACTTACTCTATGTAACAGCACCAGACAAGCAATAGCTTTCCCTCAGGGTGCGGTTCCTGCAGGCTGTCTGAACTATTTGCTGCACAGCACAGCAAGATGAAGAAAGGTTGAGCTGAAAGGTAGGCAAGTGGTAGCAATTCTAATTATTGTCTAAACTGGGAATGGCAAACCAACTCTAGTTCAAAGCAGTCTAGATTGGAGTGAGGAAAACCATGGGATGGGCACAGCTTCATAACTATCAGATGAAGAATGGAGACAATGGTGCTCGTAATACCAAACAAGAATATCCAGGGAAGCTCTCAGATGCCCTGCAGCAGAGGAAAATTTGGACACTCATAGGAGGGCTGCCACTCTACTGTCTGCTTCCCTGATGTCTGTAGGGGATCATGGATGCCTAGAGATGCTGTTGCTCAATCCAGTATCAGCTGCAGGGGCAGACCTGGGGCAGGTACTGTAGGGAACACAAAGGTAAATACAACAGACTCTCTACCTTCAAAGTGCCTATAAACTAACAGAAGATGATAAGACACAGCTAAAAGGAGTAGGAAGAGCATTACATAACACATAATGTGCTCAGCAGAGCCACGGAATCATAGAAAACCACATCTGTAAAGGAAGCTATTTATGGATTGTGTTTAAATATAGAACTGGTCTCTTGGGTAGAAGAAAAAGAACAATTTTCCAGTCACATATCTCATCATCTGCACAATGTAGGGTTTAGACAGAATTCTTTTTTATGCTTCCTTCCAGTTCTAAATTGCAATGACTCAATTCACATGCCCTATATAGATACACATACATACGTAGATAATAAAATCTTACTAATTTTCAATTTATGATCAACCATCAAAAGGAGACTATTTGCTCTATCAGTGACATTAGTAGCTTGTTCAAAAACAGTGTCAACAAATTATAAAAGGAATGCTTATCAACTTTAAAGAACAAACTGTTTTTTGAAGCATTTAGAACCTCTATTTGTAAACAAGCAACAGAAGTGGACGTCAGCCACTTATCGAGTATTTATCAAGGTCCCTGAGCTAGGGCCTTCTGGAGATAAGGGGGTTGACTCACCATGTTCCTGACCCTCACTTCACCTCAGAGCACCCAAAAGCCTTGACTGAAGGAGCAGCCAGAGGAACTGACTTACAGAAGCACCATGGCCTAGCAGATTATTCCCAGAGCCTCCTACTCCTATTTCTTGTTCTGGAAGTAAAACAGCACATGTGCAAAGAATATAACAAAGAAAATGAAGGCTCCTTTATTCACTGGTTATTATGTAAAAGTCATTCATTCAGAAAGATTTATTGAAAGGCCACTGTGCAGGAGGTAGTATTATAGATCCTTATGACACCGTAGATTTTTTAGTACCAAGTGTTTATTTCATCTGCAGCTCTTCAGAATATGTTATAAGAACATCTCATTATTATACAGTTAACTCTAATGGGAGTTTTAATTACATTGCCTCAAAGGCTGCATGTGGATCTCACAGGCAAATGGGAATGTAACCAACAACACAAATGAGGGTGATTAAGGAATACTAAAAATGTATTAAAAGCTTTTAGGACTAAGGTCAGAAAAGAAGAATGAGATGCAAAATGAAAAAGAGCCAGGTAAGGAATAGAAAATTAGAATCTGGGAATCACATAATTGGAACTTTTCATTATACCTGAAAACAATCATCACAAAGTGAATCCCAGAAAGAAGACGGATACAGGAAGGCAGTAATGGGGACCACAACCATCAGATTAATTGAGCCATCTGTGGCTGAGTTGAAAGGCTAAGCAAGAGAGCACAAGACCTTCAATCTCCCTTGAAGACATCGAGGTCATTTCCAACTGGGTGCCTGCCATAATACTGTTCCTCTCACCCATGCTCTGACTTCTCACATACTCATCCTTGAAAGCCTTGCAGCAGTTCCTGCTAACCCAGTGCAGCCCTCTCTAATTCCTCCCACTCCAAAGAGCCCCACCTTCTGAATGTCCAGTGAACATTTATAGCATCGAAGCTGACTGCTAAATGGTTCTTTAAGGAGTACTCAGTTGCTCTGGATTAGACCAGATTCCTTGGTTGCAGGATTTATACCTTAAACTTTTTAATAATTCATATCCTTACATGAAAAATCTTCTAAAACATAATAATTAAATCACATTAATTAAATGTTAAATGAATTGCATGTATTAAAAAAAAACTGTTGGAAAGTGAAACTATGTTGGATAATTGGGAACATAAGGTCCATAATACTCATTGCACCTAACTTGTTATGAAACCTAAAGGAGGCATTTCAATATTTTTGGCTGACAAATTGATCAATGCTAATAAGGAAATTTTTCTTTCCTGAAAACTTTCATTCTAACCAACATATCAATATACAAAGTTTATTAGTGCAAATAGTTGAACAACATCTCCACAAGTAAATTCAGGATATTTACTACCAGCACCCTTTGAAAACTTCTCAGGCTCCCATAACCTCTGTCTGCATAACGACATCACCATTCACCCAGGGACCGAGACCACGAACCTGGCACTGACTCAGCACTCTTGCCTCACTCTCATATTTGATTCCACTCCATATTAAGTTGAATGTCTCCTGCCTCCCCTTCAGCACTGCCTCTTCCTTGGTCCCAGCCTTAACATCCCCACTCACTCAGGCTCTCTGGTCATTTTCTAGTCAGTTGCTATGGAACCTCTCTCCAGTCCTTGCCACATACAACCAGGGATGATCTTTCTAAAAGGCAAACATGTTCATGTTATTCTCCTTTCTAAATCTTGTAATCACTACTAATATCTAAAGGATAAAATCCTAATTTCTTTGCCTGTCACGTGAGGGTCCTCATAATCTGATCACCTTTCTTTTTAATTATCAATTTTGACCACTTGCCTATACACATTATACCTTCTAAATTTTCTAAAATTGGCGGATGTAGAAGTACCGTGACTCTTCACCTCACAATACAGAACAATCTTTTATCCTGTACCCATTTAAACTATTTGAGTTACCTTCAGACCTAATCCAAGGAACCAATTTCTTTCTTGGCCTATATGGCAGGACTAGCACCACTATGCCTAGTGAACCCTAATGTGATACAATCCTATTTTACCTACTAGACTTTCTCTACTCATAGAGGGGTAGGAAGGAACATAGCAGGTTCCTGTATGGGAGGAGAGTATATAGTTTTGAATTCCATACATTACTATCATCATAATAAGCAGTCAAATGCTTGATGAACACTGGTGAGTTGGTGATGAGAGTTTTAAAGGAAGGGATTTCACGGAAAGACAACCAAAGCAAAGGCTCAGGAGCAGCAAGCAAGGAGGAAGCTGAGAACAGCCCAAGGTGTTTCTTTCTTCCCCCTGATATTGCTAAACTGGAGGTTTTCATGAAGGGGCTAAACGTTGAAAGATGTATTCTCAAGTAAAAGATGAAATAAGACAAAAAAAATAACAACTTCTGCCTGTGAGGCTGAAAAACGGGTGGTATTTTAATGGAAAGTGGTAAGTTTGGATTGTCTATTCAGACCAGTTCTTACCATCTGGATTTGAAACAAATATCTAGGTGGAAAAACAAACAATTATCTACAAATGTCCTCACTCATCTGTGGAATTATGCCACCTGGTGGCAGTTTCCTCAATTTTAAAAATTCAGTTTTTTAATGTGGTACAAACTTAAAATTTGAACTTGCAAACCCAAGCATAGTACCAAGCATGAAGTAGCAATTGAAAAACATTTGATTAATTAAATGAATAAGCTGAATGTGTAAGTAAATGATTGAACAAGGCAAAGTTTTGTGGTGAAAAGAGCTTTGATTTGAGTGAAGAGAATTGTTATCTTGTTCCTTACTGCTTCATGTGGGGTTATCCAGAGAAAACCTCCAGACTTCTCTGGGTCCCATACTGATACATATGTGGAGTCACTCAGTAGGTGATGTGTATGGTAGGGCCTAGCTCTAACAGTCTTGACTATATATTAGGGCTTCAGTTTATTTATATGAAAACAATTACTGGGAAAAGCCCCTAACAGTTACATTATTTGACCTTTTGAAACAAAATATATAATATATATGGTTTTCTAGAAAAGTATTCTCTGAGCTCGAAACTCATTGGAGGTTCAGAGCATAGGAGCTGGTGTGCAAACTTCTGGTTGTTGAACTTGAACTTAGAGCTGGAGAAACCTTTGTAGTTCTGACCAATGCTGCTTTCCAATATATCATCATCTCTCCTCAGTTAGAAGCTTCTCAACATGGCCTTCTAGATGCCATTCCTCCTGTTTCACCTAGCCCCAGGAACCTCCCACAGTACACTTTTTCATGTTTGTAACCATATTTGATGTCCAGTTTAATTTCTTAAAATTTTTCACCTCTTTTCATTGAAGATAAATCTTATGCAGAGCAAGTTAATTGGTCTCATTCTGCATTTTGGACAGAATTCATTTAAGTGAAGAGACAATATGCCTTCCTAAGGCTATAGTATATGAAGTTCCAGAATCTGCCACATTTATCTAGGATGTATACCTAACTAAAGGGGCTACATAAGGTATTTATACATGAGCAGAACAGCCAATCACTTGATTTCACTGTGAGGGACGTGTGATATTAAGAGACAAAATGGAAAAGGGGGAAAGTCCATTGTCAGGCAAGAGTCACAGAAACAAGAGGTAAGATACTAAGAGGACTGGAGTTGGAAAATGAATTAGGGGAATTTTCAAAGGGTATGTGTACATTTCAGGAGTGAGGAATGAAACAGTATAAAATGATAAGAAATGAGAAGAGCATGAGAAGAAATCCACTTTGCAAAATGTGGTTGAGGACATGTTGACAGCAGAGAGAGAATGTATGGAAAGTAAATGGCAGGCGGTAGTAACAGCATTAAAATCTCTAGAGATGCTTCTAGGTAGAAGCTGGACTTTTGTCAGTACTTTTTTCTTAACATCTGATGCAATGGCTACTTTCTAGATTTAAAAGTTTGACATCTTACATTCAGTTATATTGAGGCAACTAGAAAGAGTAAACATTCTTGAGCATATATTGCCATCCAGTGGATGCATGGGCACAATGCACAAAACCTTTGCTAAGGTAAATACAAAGGCAGTACGAGGTTAAGACCGTGATGCTAGCTAGCTAGCCTTAAAGCTTTGTATCAAGGAAGGCTGTATCATAAATGACCCAAAACCAATCACACTCCTCATTCAGAACACCAGATGTGATTGTAATAGACATTTTTCAAGTATTCTAGTAAACACTACCCAAGGGTTTCAGCAGTGAGTAATATTAGGATATGTACATTTACCACCACATTAGACACTAAAGTCTCATTAGCGATAATGAAACTTGAGCCACGAATTCTCAAAAAGATGAGGCAAAGTTTCTTATAATAAACCAGAAAGAGGACTATTAAGGCAGTGACTAAACATTCATATCTTCACTCCCCACAGACTTCTCAGAGCTATGGTGAACTACATTTTTGGCATAATAATTTTAAATTCCCCCTTATCTGAACACATATATACAGACAATGGGTAAAAGTGGGGTCATTTAAGTAAGTACTGAGGCCATGTTTATGTAAGGATTTCAGTTTGCAGGAACTCAACTACTCGAGCCATCACGGCTGCCTCCCAGGATCTGCACAGCAATATTCTTCATTTAGGATAGCCCCATAAGAGTCTTCTGGCATTCTGTAGACACACCTAAACCTATCTATTTTGCTTTCTTAAAAGAACATTAGAATTTATGGAATTAGAATGGCATGGGAAGTGCAAAGATATCTTCATCTCTGAGGCTTTATTTTCAGCTGTTTATACAGTATCCTTACCGGGAGATCCATTCATTTATTTTGAGTACCTCTAGATAGGGAACCCATGAATTCACATCCTTCTCCATCTTTGGGCATGACATTTTTTTTTTCTTTTTCTGTTTGACAGTCAGAGTTAGACAAAAAGAGAGATTGCCCTTCTGATAGTTCCCTCCCCAAATGCCTCCAAGAGCTTGACCAGAAGCATGAGTTGGGACCTCAATCTGGGTCTCCCACATAGGTAACAGGGACCCAAATGCTTGAGCCAATACCTACAGCCTACCAGGGTCTGCATTCACAGGAAGCTGGAATTGGAGTGAAGCTGGGATTCTAACCCAGGAACTTTGGTGTCAGATACAGGCATACAAAGTAGTATCTTAGTCACTACACCAAATACCTGCTTCATTTAATAAAATAAAAACTGTAAAATAAGGTCCTTCTATTAAATAGTTGCTTCATCATCCTAGCAGAAAAGTGTAATCTTTATTATCTCAATTTTGTGACTTATGGATCTCTTCCAAATAAACTATCTGTTCTATGTGTTACCATAAATGGCATATGACTCCCACACTCTTGGTTTACATAAATATCCAAAAGTCAGAAGCTTTTGTACCCCACAATCATGCATCCATGCAGAGGGAATTGACAGTGTTAGTCTTCTACTTTAACAAAAAAAAAACTTGACATTAATATATACTTTTTCAAAAAAGAGGTGTTACTTAAAAACTTATCACTAGGGCAATAATAAGCTTAAATGTTTTAAAAATTAGGAATTAAAAAATAAAATTTTAGAAGTCTCTTAAAATCTAATAGCCACCCTGCCACTTTTTTTTTAATTCTTGACATTGACCACTTGCAAACAATGATTCAGTTGTCCCTCACTCTAAATTTGCAGTATCCTTTAAATTACGTCCCCTCTTCCATATTTCTTAGAAACTGGTAGTTAACTCTAATTGTATTCAGCCACAACATTTGTACAAGGACTATTTCAAGGTTCTGTGAATTTCCTATTCTAGTAGATTGAGAAGAGTGTCTGATGGTCTTATGTTGATTAAATCACATTAAGAAACTATCCACTGGATTATTGGATTGAGATGGCTTATCACCCCTCCTTCTTCCCTTCCTTCACTTTTTGTCAAGAATGCAGGATAAATATTTTCATGACTTTTAGACACCTAGGGAGATAGTTCCACGATTTTGTTCTTAGAAATACTGTTATGAAGGTTTGATAAGTTATACAAATGGACTTTTAAATGTTAAACTCTTCTGGAATTTCCAGAATGAATCCCATTTGCTTATGATGTATATTTAATGTTTTAGATGCTTATGAAGTATTTTTAATGTTTTAGATAGCAGTTCATATTTTTATTCTACAAAATTTTTGCATTGAAATTCACAAATGAGATTGGACTATAATTTTCTGTTTTGAGTAAACTTTATCAGCCTTTAGTCATGATCTATGGTGTACTTTATAAAAAGAATCTGAAAGCTTTATTTTTTTTTTATACTCTTGAAAAATTTAAATACTGTGGGGTTTACCAGATCTTCAAAAGTTTGGTAGGACTCCTTGGTGAAAACAATAGGACTAGACAGATTATCATGGGACGAGGATAGCCAGGAGATTTTAACAACTTGTCAGTGCTGTCAAAAATTAAATAAAAGATTATTTTATCTTATTTTCTCTGCTTCAAATATTATTTCTCTTGTTTATTTTTGTATTTAATAAACATGTATTTCCAGTTAAGTTGATAATAGCTTCTTTCCATTTATTTCTTTAGCCAGCTTATTTTTCATAAGTTATCTGACCAAGTTCTGCTTTCATTTTTTTCATCAATTCCTTCTGCTTAATTTTAGTTTTCATGCTTGTTTTTACATTAAGTAGAAAACTCATTTCTTTCTTCCCATTTTTGTTGGTAAAGGTAATTAATGCAGTAAATGTGCCACAGAACACTGTTTCCTCTGTATCCCACATATTCTAATGTGTTTTCTTTATCATTATATCCAGAAGTTCTGCAGTTTTGTTTTGTACACCTTTTCACTCTCAATGACTTGTACAGTTCAGCTGCTCATCTTGCTTAGGGCCTACCACTTTGGTGGTTTGGCCATGTCCACCCATATTCTGGGATTCTGAAGAATTTCATGTTACTGACTTTGGTTGAAGATGCTATTGATATTTGTGGTTTGTTTTTGGTAATTGTTGTTTTGTCTTTGTCTTTTATTCCCATGTTAGTGGTTATTTGGTTTTCATAAGGTGTTTTGAAGGGATGAGCCAAACTGCTACTATGATTACAAATCTCCCAGTAAATCATTAAGTAAGATAACCAGTCAGAATTGCAAATACTTTTTAAGAAATTAAAAGTGACCCTTACAGAACATACTAGCAACCACATAAACCCAAGTGTTTGTATAATAAATCATTATTAGGAACATTTATTTATTTATTTAATAAAAATAAAAAATATTTATTATTTATTTGAAAGGCAGAGTTACAGAGACAGATAGAGAAGGAGAGACACAGAAATATTTTCTACCCGCTGGTTCACTCCCCAAATGGCCACAACGGGCAGAGCTGGGCCAAACTGAAGCCAGAATGCGGGAGCCTCTTCTGGGTCTCCCACGTGGGGGCAGGGGCCCAAGCACTTGGGCCATCTTCCACTGCTTTTCCAGGTGCATCAGGAGGGAGCTGGATCAGAAGTGGAGCAGCCAGAACTCCAACCAGGAACCTTATGGGATGCCAGCTCTGCAGACAGCAGCTTTAATTCACTATGCCACAGCACTAGCCCCTAAAAACATTTCTTGCCATGATAGTTTTATAATCCAGAATAACATCTTTTTTGCAACTCTAGAAGGGAAGGAATTTTTCCTACTTATCGTGTGATTTATTTCCTTCACCAGCAGTCTGAAAAGCCTATAGTCTCAAGGCCAAGCACAGAAATCATACAGAATTGAGAGAGAAAAGCAGGCCTGAGAAGCTCAAAACTTATAATTTGGAAAGTAAAGGATAGAACAAGAATTTTAACAACTGAAACCTGGGGTATATCCTGCTCCAATTATATCTTCAACCAAGCCCACAGTTTTGGAAGGGAAGTGAGGAGTCAAGGAGAAAGATGATTAAGAACTACAATTAATCACTGACTTTTATCAAGGCCAAAATTTCTTCATGTACTTTAAATAGATGTGCTATTTAGAGGGCCAGGAATTAAAATTATCATGAATAAAATAATGACTTAAAAGGGGAAGCAGAAGATAAAGTTGATAGCAGATTCCCTTATTTTGCCTCAAGTGAATTGGAAAACTGAAGATGTGATATATCATGAAGCTATGATAGAAGTAACATTAGATTTTTTTCCCTATTGTGGTAGTCTTTGTTAAGGGGCCAGATATGAGAACAGTGGCCCCATACTCTAAGAGAGGAACCAGGCACAAAAAGAACTGCCCCTCAACCATCATCTACCTGCAAAGACTAAAGCTTTCAGGGGGAGTTGATGGGGATTTTTAAATGGTTTTTAAAATTTACTTATTTCTGCTTTTTATTTTTATTATTATTTTTTATTTGACAGGTAGAGTTATAGACAGTGAGAAAGAGAGAGACAGAGAGACAGAGAGAAAGGTCTTCCTTCCGTTGGTTCACCCCCAAAATGGTCACTACGGCTGGCGCTGCGCCGATCCGAAGCCAGGAGCCAGGTGCTTCCTCCCGGTCTCCCATGCGGATGCAGGGGTCCAAGCACTTGGGCCATCCTCCACTGCCCTCCCGGGCCACAGCAGAGAGCTGGACTGGAAGGGGAGCAACTGGTACTAGTACCCAGCACCCATATGGGATGCCGGCACCGCAGGCAGAGGATTAACCAAGTGAGCCATGGCACCAGCCCTCTGCTTTTTATTTATTAAATTTATTTAAAAGGCAGTATAAGAGTGAGAGTCACAGTCAAGGGACTGGCACCGTGGCTCACTTGGTTAATCCTCTGCCTGCGGTGCCGGCATCCCATATGGGTGCTGGGTACTAGTACCAGTTGCTCCCTGTGGGGAACCACAGGCCGGCCACCTGTGGGGACCTCCTCATTGCACTGCCTCATCCTGCAGAGCAGAACAAGGTCAAGGAGGTGCTGAACAAAAGACTTGTAAACAACCTGAACAAAAGACTTGCAAACAACCTGATGGGATGAGATACACCCTGACCTGAGACTATGATCTGATTGATGGACTACTCGCCCTAGCCCCGGGGGACTGGGAATGGATAAAAGACCATGTTAAGGGCGGGAACGGGGGGCAGCCACTTCAGTCTCCGTCTTTCTCCCGGCTGCTTCCCGCTCCCTCCTTTCCTTCTATCCCTAAGAGTAAAAGTTCCTCGAGAACCGATCAACAGCGGTCGTGTTGTGACTCCGTGGGTTGGACCTTCGCTGACGAGGGTTCCGACAAGTGGTGCCGTGACTCGGATCTTGGATCGACGGACCGATCGCTGGAAGCAGGTAAGTAAGAATAAACGTGCATACACGGGAATCTAGGCGGGTAAAGTAAAAGGCCTAGGATTGTAACCGCGGGTAAATCATAAAAGTAAAAGTGTAAATGGGAAATACTCCATCGATGACTAAATTTTTACTAAGCCGCTTATTAAGAGCAACGGGGACGCCCGTGATAGCGGCCATTATTTGGTTACTCACCAAAGCAGTTGGTAGCATGTCGTCCTGGTTAGTGGACGATGGTGAGCGGGAAGAACGAAAGTGGAAAAGGGTAGGAAAAGAGTTAAGAGTGGCGGGAAAATCACCGGAGATTTATAGGGTGTGGATTGAACAGGCTCTTCAAAATGATTCAGAAGAGATAGTAGATGAGGGATCAGAGATATTGGAGGAGGCTCAGAGTGAGTCCCAATGTGGAAGTCAGGATGGGGTCAGGGAGGATAAGGCGCAGATGAGTGTGGAGCAAGAGAGACCCCTTCCTTCCGCACCTCCGTACCCAGAAGACCTATTTTCTCCGGGGGACCACCCGTGCCACTGTAGAATGGCAAACTTAACCTTACATGGCCTTCCACATTGTCGACCGCTCACGCTAACTAAGGCCCCTCCTGCGAAAGGGAATCCTTCCCTCATGGAGGGAGTGGAGAGCGTGGAACCCTCCTCCGTAAGATCCAGAGGAAGGGCGGAGAGAACACGTGGAACTCCCCCCAAGTGGGAAGAGTACCAGAAAGCAGACCAAGTGTTCCCAGTAATAGTAGATGCACAAGGCGACAGAGGATGGACCCCCTTAGATCATAAGCTGTTGAAAGAACTGCAACAAGCGGTGCAGCTTTACGGACCGCATGCTAACTTCACAAAGGCAGTTTTAGACAATATAGGAACCCAGGGACTGGTCCCAGAGGACTGGAGAAACCTAGTGAAAGCCGTGCTTGGTGGTGGGGACTTCCTGCTTTGGGCTGTGGCCTATAGAGAGCTTGCTAAGACTCAGGCAGCAGAAAACGCGAGAAACGGTCATCCAGCCTGGAATGAGGACATGCTAAACGGGGAAGGAGTTTTTCGCGATGAGAATACCCAGGCTCAATGCCCTAATGAAGTCCTAATGCAAGTAAGAGAAATAGCTCGTAGGGCCTGGAAGATCGTACCTAAGAAGGGAGAAATTAGGCACAGTTTGTCCAAAATTACACAAGGCCCAACGGAGCCCTATGCTGATTTTGTAAATAGGTTAATGGAGGCTGCCGGCAATATCTTTGAGACCATGGAGGAAG
Organism: Sylvilagus floridanus; assembly: GCA_949820135.1. NCBI lineage: Eukaryota > Metazoa > Chordata > Mammalia > Lagomorpha > Leporidae > Sylvilagus > Sylvilagus floridanus. Next base: position 72,971,103 of record OX463230.1, read on the forward strand.
CGATGCCGCTAGTACGAAGATTAGCATATGAACAAGCAAACAAAACCTGCCGTGAGGCCCTAAGGCCCTGGCAACACAAAGACATTCCTACCTTTTTAAAAATCTGTAGGGATGTTATGAATGATGTGGCCTCAGGGGCGCATGCAGCAGTCGCCATGGCAAGAATGCTGCATAACAATGGGCCGGGGCGAAAGTGTTTTAGATGTGGAGAGGAAGGTCACCTAAAAAGAGAATGCGCGAATTCCAAGCCTCCAGGGCGTCGGCCAGGGCTCTGCCCACGATGTGGAAAAGGCAATCACTGGGCAAATGAATGTTATTCCAAGCTAGATAAAGCCGGCAACCCACTAGGGCAACCCTTTAATCCGAAAAGTTCAGGACAGCAGTTTCCAAAAAACGAGTGGCGGGCCCCCGCACCCAGGGGCCCGAAAACTCAATGGGTGAGAGGACAGGCCATGGGAAGAACAGGACAGTTTCAGGGAGAACAACAGGCATTTACTGCACAGAGCTGCGAGCCACCGACTATACAGTATTAACACCGCAAATGGGGGTCCAAGCCATAGATGTAAAACCCCAGGAGGCTATGGACCATATGGAAGGCTTGGGCATTACCATAGGAAAGGCTGCAAACTCTTTAAAAGGACTGGTAGTCATAACCGGAATTATCCAAATGCCTTGTAAGAAATTTAAAGTAATGTTGCAGTCCACTAAAGGAATCATACAGTTACTACCATTGCAGCCGGTTGCTCAATTACTAGTGATAAGCCCTGTGCTAGATGCCAGAGGAACCCAGGGAGAACATTTTGCAGCCCTTACCATGACTCTTGATAATCGTCCATTATGGACTCTTAACATCAAAGGGAAACCGATTAAGGGGCTGTTGGATACGGGCGCAGATGTTAGTATCATCTCTGAGCAGGACTGGCCTCCCTCTTGGCCACTTCAAGAAGGGGATAACAACCTGGTAGGCTTAGGTACGGCTGTCGCCCCGTCTAGAAGCGCGCAAGTGCTAGACTGGCAAGATCAAGAGGGCAATACTGGTAAAGTGCAACCTTATGTATGTACTATTCCTATCACCTTATGGGGAAGGGATGTTTTGACACAACTCCGAATCCAATTGACTAGTGAATATGAGACTGAGTCATCCCCGGGGTGGAAAATGATGAAAAAAATGGGATATGCAGGCAGAGGACTAGGAAAAGACAAGCAGGGCATAAGGGACCCCACTGAGCCTCGAGGGCATAGAGGCAAGCAGGGTTTGGGTTTTTTCGTAGGAGCCACTGTGCAGCAGCCATCACCACCGCCACTAACCTGGTTAGATAACAAACCGGTGTGGATACCCCAGTGGCCCCTCACACAGGAGAAATTGGCTGCAGTAAAAGAAATAGTTCAGCAGCAGTTAGAGGCAGGACATATTCAACCATCCACTTCACCCTGGAACACCCCAATTTTTGTAATAAAAAAGAAATCGAGCAAGTATCGATTATTGCAGGATTTGAGAGCCATAAACAGGCAGTTGCAACCCATGGGGGCATTGCAACCAGGGCTGCCCGTTCCTACAATGATCCCAAAAGATTGGCCTATGCCACTGTCTCTTGGTCAGTAAGATCATCTCAAGCATTGTCAGAAGGTAACAGCGCACCAACCTGATTGCTCAGCAGGCTTGCATGCTATGTTTCGCTCCGACCCTCAACAACAGATATGGCTTAGCATGATGGAACGGTAGTCAATGACGGGTAATCACTGGCGAGTACACCTAGCAACCTAAGACAGAGCATGGGACATGCTTCCCAGTGACTCGATGACGGGTAAGCAGGTGGCACGTCGCTGGGAACCTAAGACAGGCACGATTCCATGTCATATAAAACTAAAAAGGGGGAGCTGTGGGGAACCACAGGCCGGCCACCTGTGGGGACCTCCTCATTGCACTGCCTCATCCTGCAGAGCAGAACAAGGTCAAGGAGGTGCTGAACAAAAGACTTGTAAACAACCTGAACAAAAGACTTGCAAACAACCTGATGGGATGAGATACACCCTGACCTGAGACTATGATCTGATTGATGGACTACTCGCCCTAGCCCCGGGGGACTGGGAATGGATAAAAGACCATGTTAAGGGCGGGAACGGGGGGCAGCCACTTCAGTCTCCGTCTTTCTCCCGGCTGCTTCCCGCTCCCTCCTTTCCTTCTATCCCTAAGAGTAAAAGTTCCTCGAGAACCGATCAACAGCGGTCGTGTTGTGACTCCGTGGGTTGGACCTTCGCTGACGAGGGTTCCGACACTCCCCTTCCAGTCCAGCTCTCTGCTGTGGCCCGGGAGGGCAGTGGAGGATGGCCCAAGTGCTTGGACCCCTGCATCCGCATGGGAGACCGGGAGGAAGCACCTGGCTCCTGGCTTCGGATCGGCGCAGCGCCAGCCGTAGTGGCCATTTTGGGGGTGAACCAACGGAAGGAAGACCTTTCTCTCTGTCTCTCTGTCTCTCTCTTTCTCACTGTCTATAACTCTACCTGTCAAATAAAAAAAAAGAGAGAGTGGAAGAGAGAGGTAGAGGGGGAGAGAAGGGGAGAGAGGATGAACATCTTCCATCATTCCACAAATTCCCAAAACAGCTGCGTCTGGGCCAGGTCAAAGCCAGGAGCCAGAAACTCCCAACTGACTACCTAAGTACTTGAGCCATTATCAGCTGCCTCCCAGAGTGCTCACTGGCAGGAGGCTTGTTTGGAAGTGAAGAGAGAACTTAAACCTAGGCTTCCCTGTTGATGCTCAACCCACTGCACCACAAAATCTGCCCCGGGATTTTTTAAAAAATAGTATTGTCAGAGTCCTGTGTGTATTCTTTCCTTTCTAAAAAGAACTTCCACCTACCCAGCGAGGGTAAGGTGCTGCAGGGAACTAAAGCAGCTCATTTAAGTTTCACTAAACTTGACATGTGGCATCCCAGCTGGGGAGTTGAGCACCTCCCCTGTTTAAGTCTAAAGGAAAGAGGCTGGCTAGCAACTAGGGCTGCATGAGTCTGCAGAAAAAAGAGCAAGGGCTATACCAGATGTAGCCGCACATCCAGAATTTGATAGGGCACAAATATCAATTTTTCTGTTAGCTAGACTTTTATTGTCTTTAAAAGATGTTGCCCTGAAGAACAAGAAGGCAGTATAGATTATACCATCAAAGAAGAAAATGGGAATAAGTGGTCAACCATTGTGTACCCAGTCTGAATGTGATGGGGGTGGGGGTGCTGAGGAGTTGAAGAGGTCTTTCACTAATATAGTGTACCTCTCATCCTTCCTGCTCACTAAACCTTGGCATCAGTAGGTGGAAAAGATGAGCACGGTAGGGAAAACAGAGGACACATCATGCCTTCCTTATTCCCCAGTGCTTCTCTGGTCCAAGCTGGAAAGGGGAGAACCTTTCAACACAGATCAGAGTAGACTTGTTAATATTCTACAATTTACCACAAGTTGTAAATAGTTAAATCTAATAATAGGTGGCCGGCGCTGTGGCTCAATAGGCTAATCCTCTGCCTTGCAGTGCCGGCACACCGGGTTCTAGTCCTGGTTGGGGTGCCGGATTCTGTCCCTGTTGCCCCTCTTCCAAGCCAGCTCTCTGCTGTGGCCAGGGAGTGCAGTGGAGGATGGCCCAAGTCCTTGGGCCCTGCACCCCATGGGAGACCAGGAGAAGCACCTGGCTCCTGGCTTTGGATCAGCATGGTGTGCCGGCTGCAGCACGCCAGCCGCGGCAGCCATTGGAGGGTGAACTAACAGCAAAGGAAGACCTTTGTGTCTGTCTCTCTCTCACTATCCTCTCTGCCTGTCAAAAACAAAAACAAACAAACAAACAAAATCTAACAATAGGTAAAGAAATATGACAGTATGCCTTAAAACATATCTCTATTGCAAAATTTTTTTCCTTTGGGGTAACTTTAATATGTCATTAATATTTAAATAATTTCAACTAAACAATGAAGATATAGAAATACCTGGTCCTTGAAATTGGCTACACATTAGAGTCATCCAGGAAGCTTTAAGAAACATTGGTGCTTGTCCTACCTCAGATTCTGATTTAATTGGTCTGGAATATTGCTTGGCCATCAGGAATTTTAAAGCTTACCGGGTGATTCTGTTTTACAACCAAGGTTGAGAACTACTCTAGAAACAAGAGTCTACCCAACCCTAAAAAAAAAAAAATTATCATTTTACTATACAATAGCAATAGAGCTATTGAAAAGTTGGAGCTTTTTTTTTTTTTTAAAGAAATCTTACTTATTTATCTGAAAGGCAGAGGTACACATAGAGAGGGAGAAACAGAGAGAAATATTTAATTCTCTGGTTCACTTCCTAAAAAAATGACCACAATGGCCAGGGCTGGGCCAGGCTCAAGCCAGGATCCAGTATCTTCATCTGGGTTTCCCACATGGGTGCAGGAGCCCAAGTAGTTGGGGGTCATCCTCTGCTGTTTTTCCAGGCACATTAGGAGGGAGCTGGATCAGAAGTGGACCAACTGGGAGTCAAACCAGCACCCTTATGGGATGCTGGTGTTGTAGGCAGTGGTTTAACCTGCTATGCCAAAATGCTGGCCCCAGGAAAGCTGGAATTTTCATGGAAAAAACCTACATGTTTGACTCTCTGGGTCACTGTCATAGAGATTTGACTACATGGTTTGCATTCATATCATTGAAGACATGTAAATGGGTAAGTTCCGAGGGCAGGGTACGGTATAAAATAAATACCAATACAGAAGTGAAAATAAGTATAGTTTGGGAAATAAATACTAGTTTCTAAAATGCATGATTCTCATGGGAGGCATTTATCCTAAAGCAGTGTTTTGAAGTTTATATTGCTTTATCAGTTTGAAATATGGAGGTCTAATGATGGGTTAAGGACTGAATACCTTAAAACAGATTTCTATTCTAAGTATTTTCCTTAGAGTGACTTTAATATAGCATCATTACTTAAATAAATTCAACTAAACACTGAAAATATAAAATACCAGGTAAAAAAAGGACAAAACACTCACACTCCAAAATATAGCTTATTATTTTTATCCTTCCTTTCTATTGGATCATTAAAGGATTCTTTCCCCTTCTTTGGTGGGAGCTAGCTAAATGGAATTCTGTAGGACCTGAAATAATTACAGAAAGGCTGCAGCATCTGGGTGGAGTGGGGAGTGGAGGGAATTGAAGTAGCAAGCAGGGGCAAGGTCATGACAGAACTTGCAAACTTACTGAGTGGGTTTTCATCTTAGGGGCAGGTGGGGGAGCCATAAAATAATTTTGAGGGTTGCAGTATAACCTGATTTGCATTCGGAGCAATCAATAATGGCAGTATAAAAAGAGATTCAACAAGGAAAAATTAATTATAAAGTTGTTCTAACGATGTAGGTGAGAGATGACCTGACATATATTTTGACAGCTGAGATACAGGCATGGAAACAGATGGCAAACGTACAAAATGTGGGAAGAATAAGAGGGAGGGAAAAGGAGGCATTTAGAAACACTTAAGGGTTTCTGGCTGGGCAATTACGTGAAAAATTATTTTATACATTAAGTAGCACACCAGAGGAGAACAGGTTTTTGGCGTGAAGATTATGAGTTAGGTTTGGAGGATATTGTATTTGAGAGTCCAAAGTGTATGTCCAACAAGCAACTCTATAGCCAAGTCTGGATACATATTTCAAAGTAGAAAACTTGGGGCAGGTGTTTGGCCTAGCAGGTAAAATGCTGGTTAAGATGCCCACATCCTGTATTGGAGCACTCGAGTTCAAGTTCAGCCTCCTATCCAAACACCTCTAATGCACACTCTGGGTTACAGTAGTGATGGCTTAAGTAGTGGTGTCCCTGCCACCCCACAAGGGAGACCTGGACTGAGTTCCTGGCTTCTGGCTTTGGCCTGGCCCCAGTCGAAGCTATTGTAGCATTTGGAAATTGAATCAGCAAATGGAAGATCTCTCTGTGTCTGTCTCTGTTTTTTAAATACATAAAAGCAGTCAAAAAAGTAAATGAAGGGGATTGAAAACTCAATTGTCACCATAAGCAAATATATTTTCTACAAATGTTTTTCATGAAATGGGAGTTCTTTTTTTTTCTGGAAAGGAATGTGGTATTTTAAATTACAGTCTACTAATTATTTAACAGAATACAGTAACTGGACACCTTGGCTTTCTGAGAATTAAATAACACAAAGAACCTGCTCCAGGCACTTGGCACAAAGACACAGAGAATGTGATGTAAACATGTTTTTTTTTTTTTTTCTCTTCTCAGCAAAGACAATGCATTTAAGCAGAGTACTGTAAGTTTGTCTCAATAGAGTTGACATGTAATCACTGGGAGTTCAAACTGAATGTGTTATTCCAGAAAAAGCAGCACTAACAGGTTTCTTTTTCCTTCATTAAGCAATAACCTAGCACAGAACAATGTGTTGTATACAGCAACTGCCTCCTCTTTGAAATCACAAGTGAAGTTTAAAAACACCACCTACAGTGGAATGTACCACAGATCAGGGCTGCCATAAACACCCAATAAGCAAACAGATCATACTTTCCATTCTTTAGTGCACAATTTATATTAAAAAATGTAGAGAAAAATCTAGATTCTCCTCCACCCAATGTATTTTGTATGTGTGAATTTATCTTAACTAGTGCAAAGAGGTTCTACACCATACTTAACACATAACACATTACTTGCTTGCCATTTAACATGTGCAAGTATGTGCACACACACAGACACACAAACAGATAACTGAGCAATGTTTGCTCTAAAGATCTAAGCTCCCATAGATAGGTGCCATTCCCTAAGAGTTCACATAAAAAAGTAGGATTGGATACATCAGATATAGAAATAGGGACAACCAAATGAAAAGAAATATCAAACTCTTCTTCTTGTTTAAGATTTATTTACTTATTTGAATTCAGAATCACAGAGATCTTTCTGGTGAAAGATCTTTTTGGTTCAGCCCCCAAATGCCTGCAATGGCCAGAGCTGGGCCAGGCCGAAGCCAGGAGCTTCAACTGGGTCTCCCACGTGGGTGCAGGGCCTTGGGCCATCTTCCACTGTCTTCCCAGGTGCATTAGCAGGGAACTGGATTGGAAGTGAAGCAGCAGGCACTCAAACTGCATCCATATGGTATGCCAGCATCGCAGACAACGGCTTAACTTGCTATACCACAGTGCTGGCCTATAGATTCCTCTTTGATATATAAAATGATATAATTCATATATCACTGTTATCTTCCAGTTTCTGAATCCACAGGTTTTATGTTTCTGTCATGTGACACATAGTAAACTTTGAATTTCCCTCAAAAATCTACTTACATAAAAGCAGTTACTGGATACACAGAAGTGAGATTAAGGTAGGTCAGAGTTGCTAAATGCCTTTATCTACTGACACTACAATGTGTTGTGCCTAGAGTAAAATCAATACATTCACACTAAATGTTTTTTTCTTTTTGCACAATACAGTAATTAAGATTGGTTCAACTTTATACCAAGACACAGAGTCATGCCACTTATAGAAAAGTGCTTTCCTAAATGGTAAGGTCAACTCCTTGTTTGTTTTATAAAACATTGGAATGGAACATATTTAGTCACTATGCTATTTTCCATAACTTAAAATTACAAATAAATAAATGTCTAGTAAATTGTGGTTTGATAATTAGTACTTCCAAAAAAGTTGTCATGAACTCTCATTTGATTTACAAACTTAATTCTTCTTATTAATAATGTGGCAACCAATATTCCCTATTTGTAGTTAGCAGCAGTGCTTTCACTAAAAACTAAACTAAAGGGGATTGACCGGCGCTGCGGCTCACTTGGCTAGTCCTCTGTCTGCGGAGCCGGCACCCTGGGTTCCAGTCCCGGTGGTTGCTCCTCTTCCAGTCCAGTTCTCTGCTGTGGCCTGGGAGTGCAGTGGAGGATGGCCCAGGTCCTTGGGCCCTGCACCTGCATGGGAGACCAGGAGGAAGCACCTGGCTCTTGGCTTCGGATCGGCACAGCGCACCAGCCGTAGCGGCCATTTGCGGAGTGAACCAACAGAATGAAGACCTTTCTCTCTGTCTCTCTCTCTCACTAACTCTGCCTGTCAGGAAAAAAAAAAAAAAAAGAAAGAACTGTTAAAAAAAATAAACTGGCCGGCGCCGTGGCTCAACAGGCTAATCCTCCGCCTTGCGGCGCCAGCACACCGGGTTCTAGTCCCGGTCGGGGCGCCGGATTCTGTCCCGGTTGTCCCTCTTCCAGGCCAGTTCTCTGCTGTGGCCCGGGAGTGCAGTGGAGGATGGCCCAGGTGCTTGGGCCCTGCACCCCATGGGGAGACCAGGAAAAGCACCTGGCTCCTGGCTCCTGCCATCGGACGAGCGCGGTGCACCGGCCGCAGCGCGCCGACCGCGGCGGCCATTGGAGGGTGAACCAACGGCAAAAGGAAGACCTTTCTGTCTCTCTCTCTCACTGTCCACTCTGCCTGTCAAAAAAAATAATAATAATAATAAAAAATAAATAAATAAACTAGAGGGGACAGACATTTGGCATAGAAGTTAAGATGCCAGTAAAGACACAGCATCCCATACCTGGATTTGAGTTCTAGCTCTACTCCCCCTTCTAATTTCCTGTTACTAGTGATGGCTTAAGTAGTTGGGGCTCTGCCACCCATGTGAGAGACCTGGTTTGACTTCTCAGCACCCACCTTCTGACTGGCCAGTGCTAGCTGGTACAAGCATTTTGGGGAGTGATCCAGCAGATGAGAGTGCTCTCTCTCTCCATTTCATATAAATAAATAATAATTTAAAACAAAAAAAACCAAACTTAATTTACTAGAAATCATTTTTCTTGTACTCAAAAAGTCCAAGAAACCTATATACAAATGTTTGAGAGTGACAGTGATCTTGTAGAGGAAATAAAATATGATTATTTAATAACTTAATAGTTCTACTTCTAAATTATTGAATCAATACTTTTCACTCAGTAAATAAGAAAACAACTCTTCATTTTTGGTGTGGCATAAATAACTCAAAACCATACATAATAAAAATAATTTTTATTTGGATTGGAATGTTTTGGTACATAAAGTGAAATGTGGTTGTCTAATATTCTGTAAATTTATAAACTTTGAATAAAATCACGCACAATGAAGAATTAGAAAAATATTAATCTTTCTCAATGTGCTAAATTTTTCCTTAATCTTTATTATCATTAAATAAAAGGTTACTGTACCTGAGTTTAAAATTTCTAGCCTATGCTTTATGTTTGAAGACTTCCCTGAATTGGAAAAAATGAGGCATTTTATTTTAAATTCACACTCAGTGATGGGATGCACAGAATTAAACTAAACAAAGTATCAGGCTACGGCAACCTCACAACACATAGCATAGTACCGAAATGGCTGGTTTATTGATTGTCACTTTCCACTGGCTATTAAACATGTTGAGGGCTACAAATGTAATTTCTAATACATCTATCTCAGTACCTCAAAAAAATTTTGACTGAATGTCTGAGTAAATGATGTTGATAAAAAGTTTAAAATAAAAATACAATTCAGACAGCTTTGATTAACTGCTAAATATGAAAGATTAGGAGTCATAAAATATGTATCCACACCTTATATCATCATAAATTATGTGACTTTGACCACCTCCAACTTAAGAGGCTCAGCTTTCTCATCTGAATAAAAAGGATAATGCCTGATCAACATATTACAAAGTATATAAAGGTATCTAAAGGTATATAATTAATGCACATGAAAGTCCTTGGTAAATACCAAATAAATGTTATTTGTGTTATTCTACTGCATATACATGTAGAAAAAATATATATAATAACAAATCTTTTTAAGATGTAATATGACAACTGACATTAAAAATGTTTTTTTCTAAATGAGCATAATTTAACATTTCTCTCTTTAGCCAGCAAACATACTCAAAACTATTAATCCAAAAATACTCCTAATACATTTCTCAGCTTCTTCTCTTTACAAGTATATCTTGTCCAAGAATCAACAACTATACATCTTCTTCCTCACTGCCCTGATACCTGTTTCATCACCACTGCCAGTAGAACAGCTTCAACACAGTTAACACTTTGTCTTGGAAAATTTCTTTTCTAGCACCTCCCATACCTATGTTGACTTATTCAAAATGACTAAATCCTATTTTTTGTACTTCTAGGATTAATTATTTTAACTGGCTCAGCTTCTTATCTTCAAACGCTAGCACTGTATGAATATTTAGCCTCAGACCTCCTGTTTTTTCATCCTAGTTTCTCCCTGCATGAGCCAATCTGCTCCAATAGACTCAGGCACCATCTCTGCATAGCCAACTTCTAAACCTGTCTTTGTCCTAGGTTCACTCCTAATGTCTAGGTCTATTTTCCAACCAAGGGTCAAACAGTTTCATTTGGATGTACTTCATTCTCTGTAAACTCATCCTTCTCCCTTGTCCCAAACCTTCTCTTTCTGTTTGTTGTCACCTTTGGTAATATAATGGAGTCATTGACTATGCCTCTATTTTTCCTCACCTCTTCCTTCCTTTTATCTACTTACAGGATCTACTGATTGTACCTCTAAAACGTCTCTCTAACCCATCTGCCCTCTTCTCAATTTTAATTTCCAAAGCTTTCAACAGAACCGCATTATCTTTTTTGGAACATTTTGACCACGGCTAGTACAGCCTCTCTGCTTTGATCTCTCACAGTTAGAATCCATCCTGTTAAATATGGTGCTAAGGAAATAAAAACACTGCCTTACTTTTGATGCTGACTTGTTTCAAGCTCTTTGAAATGATATTTGAGATCCTCACTAATCCATTTCCAACCACTTTCTCCAGTCTCAACTCTTGCCCACACCCTTATTTCTCTAGATCATATTAGGTACTTCTTATAATTTCATGCCCTGCTTCATGATAGTCCCTCTGTCTGTTACAGCTGTTCTTCATTTACCAAACGTTCAGCTCATGAAATATATTACTTTCTCTGAACACAATTTCTATAATGCCTTCTGAAAAAATTAACCCTTCCTCCTTTTATATTCTTCAACTGCTATTAAAATTAAATTGTAGTTGTAGGTATGTTTATCTCCTCCACTGCATTAGACTCAAAAGGAAAGTCTTATTCATTTTGATATACCTATGCTTAACACAACACCTGACAGAAAGTACTCAGTAAATACTAAGCAGATCTATTTCTGATTTATATAGTAAATATGGGGCAAATTTCAGGACTAATTCTTTTTTTTTTTGGAATGATCAAAGATGTCTTTATAAAGTGTTTTCATGACTTCATTCTAAATATACAGAATAAAAAATGGTGTCAGTTCATTCTTGAGACACCAACCAGATTTTCCTTATACTGTCTCAAAATTTAAAGATCAGTTTCCCCAGAGGGTGTGCAATGCATCATAAAATGGCCCTATTTTGAGGGTGGGAGAGGAAGGGTTGGGCAGGATGGCATATTAAATTGTACCATGATAGACATGCAAGACTGTTATCCAATCTAGACAATTTATATACATGTTGATGACTTAGAAAAACAAAGCAATCATTTGTGACAAGCCTAAAAAGCTTGACATATTTAACAGACTTAGGAACTTTTTTGTACGTGGTGGGAATTCTCTAATTGTCCCACATGGGCCTTTTGAAGGTAAGGAACAGCAGGCCAGTTTCTGTTAAGTTTGTGGCTGAACATCACATTCCACCCGGATAAAACACAACATGGACTGAACTGAGGGTGGATATCTTACCTTAACAAACAAAGGACAAGTATGCCAGTGCAAAGTATGGGCTAAACTGCTTTCAGGAATTAAGTTTTTAAACTGATACAGGTTGGAAAAGGGAATTTTCCTTCCTGGCTTGGATTCTTCCCACTTTAAGGCAGAATCCATCCATTCTAATTTCTGCAGTTAAGAACTTTTCTCTGCTTATTTAGTTTTCTCCTCTGAGTTCAACCGTTGCTGAATTCGTTTGGCATAACTTTGTGCCATGGACTAATTCTTATTTGTAAAATATATTAGCTGTATCATATTGAATTTTTTGTTAGTTATTGTTAGAATTAAGTGAAAATAATTTAGCATTGGATAACAGTGAAAATATAATCTAGATTATCCATTGTAATCCCCTTGGTTTTAAATAACTAGTTAAATTTCTCTCTTGTAGTCAATTTGGAAGGAGGCAGGAAACATTTACGCAAAAATCCAATCAAGTATCTGTAAAATACACAAAACCAAATATGAGATCATTACTAGTATTATTAGAATAGCAAGGCAAGAATCATAAAATCTATTAGAGTTTTATATATGAAAGAGCTAAAGATATTACAGAGGCTAAAAATAACAATTCAAGTAAAATTAACCCTAGGGAAAACTAGATATATGGTAAAGGGAGAGTGCTAAATTATTAGCAAGTAATATTTTTATGTAACTCTAAAAACTATTAAATATTATTTTTAAACATTGCACTCAAACTTCCTCTATAATTCTAGCTTGTCAGTAAACTATAACCTGTGAGCCAAGTCTGGCCCTTCACCTGCTTTTGTAGATAAAGTTTTATTGGGACACAGATATACAAATTTCTGCATTGTCAGGTTCTACTTTTGCTCTATATTGACAAAGTTCAGTAGCTGAAGCCTTAAGATATTTACTATCTGGCCCTTTAGCAAAATAAATAAATAAATAAAATACATTTAGCCAACTCTGGCTATAGATAATGTTGGAAACCTACTTGAAAACCAAGCTAGTTTGTATATTTATGGATTTATTATTATATTAAAACTTAAAAATTTTATGCAAAGATTTCTTCTCACAAATATAAAGACATAAGAATGCTATTATATGAAATATACAGATGTTAAATATGTAGTAGAGATACAAAACATACATACAGAATCTTTTAAAGGTAAAATACTTTCTTTTTAAACTTTTAACACAAGCTGACCAATTTAATTTTCATTAACTAGAAAAAGCTACTCTTAATATGAGTCTGCTTCTGAAAATGAACTTTTCTGTCACTGTTACATCAATAAAAAAGTAGAAAGTTATTCTTCCCATAAGAATAAAGCAGTAAAGTTAAATAAAATCAATTTTTTTAACAAAGGGAGAGAAGGGCTGGAAGAGAAAAAAAAGAGGGAGGGAAAGAAGGAAGAAAAGAGGAAGGAGGAACAGAAAGAGATTAGAGAGGAAGGAGAACCTACTATACCTCATTCTCTAAGTGATATGAAGCCAATCTGTGTACCAAAATTAACACCATCTCGGACATGGGAGAAAAACTTGTCAGGATGGCATGATGTACAGAGGTTGAGATCTTGGTTCTGGTCCTGAATGTTATGTGGAAGAATTCCTCCCCGTTCTAGAAGAATCCTTGGGGTAAAGATTTTTTAAAAGATACCAAGAGATTTTTTTTTACCAATAGCCAAAGCAATATGAAAAATGTACAGATATTGGAATGATACAGAATATGGAATAGTTAGGAAATGGTGGGTTCTATCTCCTAAGTACATATGTATATATACTACACAATCTTCCATAGTGTCCTGCAGACATGATCTAGGTACAGAATTTTTATAATCACAATCAATTACTTATTTAAGAAGAAACTTCTCAAGTTACCAGGGTATTTGTAGACACAGAAAACTTGCTTCTCCATAAACACTTTGTGATATAAAATTGTAATAAAAATTAGTGACACTTATTCTATAAGTCACATTAAGAATCACTTTCAATCCCTTCTAATTATGTGCTAAATGAGGCAGATTTTGGGTACGGTTTTTCTGACAGGACTAGAAACATGATTCAAATCAGACATCAATTTTCCTTGTAGAAATATCAAATAGGAGCTGTAGAAATAACAAATAGTGGGTTAAGTTGCCACCTGTAAGCATCCCAAATGAGCTCTGGTTCGAATCCTGGATGTATCACTTCCAATCCAGCTAGTTCCTTATTAATATGCCTGGGAAAGCAGTGGAATATGGCTCAAGTACTTGGGCCCCTGCCAGCCACTAGGGTGACCTGGATGGAGTTCCATGCTCCTAGCTTAGACCTGGCCCAGCCTTAGCTGTTGCAGCCATCTGGAGAGTAAACCAGTGGATGAAAGCTCTATCTCTCTCTGTTTCTGCCTCTCTATTTCAAATAAAATCAATAAATCTTTTTAAAAATGGAATGACAATTTTTGGCAGATTTTTATAATAAAACTTCATAAACTCAAAAATTCAGGAAAACAAACCTTGAAAGTTACTGTGTATTTACATTACATAGTTTTTTGCTAAGAACTATATTCTACTCATTAATTAGAGAACAAAGATAATTTTAAACTATCAGCTTTCTGCTAGTTTATTTTATTTAAAAGAACTGACCTGGAGGATGACTGTGAAATAAAACATGCCAGTTTTTCTAGAAAAAGTTTAAGTAGATCTCTTATAATTGAATGCCTACTGTTTCTTCCTTCATTGTTTTTTTTTTTTAAATTTATTTGGAAGTCAGAGTTACAGAGAGGGAGGGAGGGAGGGAGGGAGAGAGGGGAGGGGGGAGGGGGAGAGGGAGAGGGGGGAAGGAGAGGAAGAGGGGGAGAGGGGAAGGGAGGGGGGATCGAGAGCGAGACAGCCAGAGAGCAAGAGAGCGAGAGCGAGAGCGAGAGAGAGAGAGAGAGAGAGAGAAAGAATTTTCCATCTGCTGGTTCATTCCTTAGATGGCTCCAACAGCCAGGATAGGGCCAGGCTGAATTCAGGGGCCAGGAGCTTCATCTTCCACATGGGTGTCAGGGGACCAAACACCTAGGCTATTTTCTACTGCTTTTCCCAGACCACCAGCAGGGAGCTGCACTGGAAGTAGAGCAGCTGGGATATGAACCAGCACCTATATGAAATGACAGCAATGCAGGTGGTAGCTTTATATCCTATGCCACAATGCTGGCCCCTCTTCCTTAACTTTTGAATCAATAAATGATACCAGTCAGGAAAAATCAAATGAGAACAGATTTTCATATTTAAAATGAATTTCTATATATGTTTGCATGTATGTCAGCTGCCTAATATCTGCCACCTTAATTTTTCTTGGAGTTACTGTTTGCTAAAATAATTTTCATTTTAGACGCAATAGTCAGTAATGAGTTCCAGAATGAAATCAAGCATACCTGGTAGCTTTTCGGATGTCAATATAGGGATTTGGTGAGTCAAACAGTCTTACACATTCAGGATGAAGATTATGAAACTTATTTGCTGATTCCCATGGAAGAGTAAAACAGCAAGGTCCTACTGAAGGTCCCAGTACAACAATAATGTCTTCCAAATGACAACCATATTCTGTTATCATAGCATGTACTGTAGCCATAGCAACACCTAACAAAGTACCTTTCCAACCTGGCAAATATAATAAAAAGGAGATAATGAAAGTCAAACATAACAAAATTCCACTTGACTTTATCTCTAAATTTAAAATGAGCAGAGATTGAATTTGTACATTTGTCAAAAGTCCAGAAATAAAAAGCAAATCAAAGTTAATATTTCATTTTAATATTGGTTTTTGAACGAGATCTACTATATAAAGCACCTGTCACAGAATAAACATTACTGGGAGTTTCCTTCCACTTCTTTTCAAAAAATTTTTGTATATTTAGTTTCCACTGGGATTCCATCTTGTTACTCTTAACTCTCATTTTTTCACACATTTTAAAAAACAATGATAGGTTTCCATACAGTTGCATAACAGATAAAGCCACTGCCTGGGATGCCAACAGCCCACGTGGGTGCCACATCGAAGCTCAGCTGCTCCACTTCTGATCTAGCTCCCTGCAGGTGCACCTGGGAAAGTAGCAGAGGATGGCCCAACTACTTGGACCCCTGCACCCATGGGAGATCCGGAGGAGGCTCCTGACTCCTGGCTTCAGCCTGGCCCAGCCCTGGCTGTTGCAGCCATTTGGGGAGTAAACCAGCAGATGGAAGATTCTTTCTCTCTCTCTCTCTGTGTATGTGTGTGTGTGTGTGTGTGTGTGTGTGTGTGTCTGTGTATCTCTGACTTTCAAATAAATAAATAAATCTTAAAAACGAAATTGTGGTAAAAATCACATAAAACCTACCATTTTAATTAAGTGTACAGTTCTATATATTGAGGACATTCACATTGTTGTGTAATCTACCTCCAAAATGTTTTCCATCTTGCAAAACTGAAAGTCTATATCCATTAAACAGTAACTACCATTTCACCTTTCTCCCAGACTCTGGTGACTACCATTTTTTCTTTAGGTTTCTATGGACTTGATTACTCTAGATACCTCATATAAGCAGAATCATACTGCCTGTCTTTTTGTGACTGCCTGATTTCACTTAATATCATGTCCTTAAGCTTCATCCATGTTATATCATGTGTCAGAATTTCCTGCTTTTTTATGGCTTAATAATATCCCTTGTATGTATACCACATTTTGCTAATTTATTCATATATTAATGGACACTTGAGTTGCTTCTACTTCTTGGCTACTATGAATAATGCTACTATGAACATGAGTGTGCAATTATCTTTTCTAGACCTTGCTTTCATTTTTTTGGGCTACAGTATATACCCAGAAGTAGAATCATTAGATCACATGGTAATTCTATTTAAAAATTTTTTGAGGAACTGCCATATTGTTTTCCATAGTACCTATAGTATTTTACATTTCCCACAGGGTTTAAATTATTTCACATACTAAACATTTGTTATTTTCTATTGTTTTCAAAAATATTAGTCACCCTAAAGGATATGAGGTGATACTATAGTTTTAATTTGCATTTTCTTTTTTTTTTTTTTTGACAGGCAGAATAGACAGTGAGAGAGAGACAGAGAGAGACAGAGAGAAAGGTCTTCCTTTACCATTGGTTTACCCCCCAATGGCCGCTGCGGCTGGCGCACCGCTCTGGTCCGAAGCCAGGAGCCAGGTGCTTTTCCTGGTCTCCCATGCGGGTGCAGGGGCCAAGCACTTGGGCCATCCTCCACTGTACTCCCGGGCCATAGCAGAGAGCTGGACAGGAAGAGGAGCGACCGGGACAGAATCCAGCACCCCGACCAGTACTAGAACCTGGTGTGGGGCGCCACAGGCGGAGGATTAGCCTATTGAGCTGAGGCGCTGCCCTTAATTTGCATTTTCTTAATTATGAGTGATGTTGAACATCTTTTCATGTGTGTTGGCCATTTGCATATCATCTTTGCAGAAATACTTATTCCTTTGTTCATTTTTAAGTGAGGCTGTTTGTTGTTGTTAATGATGAGTTGTTAAGAGTTCTTTATTTACTGCAGATATACCTTAATCGGATATGTGATTTACAAATACTTTTTCATTCCATGCCTTTTCATTCTATTGACTGTGCCCTTTGATGCCTAGATATATTTACTTATTTTTAATTTGAGAGGCAGAGAGAGAATTCTAGCTGCTGGTTAGCTACTCAAATGCCTGCAACAGCTGGGTCTGAACCAAGATATAACCAGGAGCTGGAAACTCAGTTGAGATCTACATGGATAGCAGGGATAAAACTCCTTGAGGCATCACCTGCTTCCTTCCAAGCTGTGCATTAGTGGAAAGCAGGAATGAAAAGCAGAGCCAGGACTTGAACCTGGGTCCTCTGATATGGGATGCAAGAGTCACAGCTGGTAGTCTAATAGGCCAAATGTCTGGTCCTACAGATGTTTTTAAATTTAATAAAGTCTAATTTATCTACTTTTACATTTGTTGCTTGTAAGTTTCTTCCATCTGCTGGTTCACTCACAAGATGGCCACAATGGCCAGGGCTGGTCCAGGCCAAAGCTAGGAGCCAGGAGCTTCTTCCAGGTCTCCCATGTGGGTAGTAGGGCCCAAGGCCTTGGGCCATTTTTCACTGCTTTTCCCAGGCTATTAGCAGGGAGCTGGATCAGGAGTGGAGCAGCTAGGACATGAACCAGTGCCCATATGGGATGCCGGCAATGCAGGCAGTAGCTTTAAATGTCTTGCCAGAACACTGGGCCCTTTGCCTGTGATTTTCTAAGAAACTACTGCCTTATCCAAGGTCACAAAAATTTACACTTATGTTTTCTTCTAGGAATTTTCCAGTTTTATTTCTTATATTTAGGCCTTTCTTTAATTTTGAGTTCATTTTTGTATATGAGTTAAGGTAAAGATACATCATTCTTGTTCATGTGGATATTCAGTTTTCACCACAGTATTTGTTGAAAAGACTGCCCTTTCCCCATTGTATAGTCTCAGTACCCTTGTTCAAAATCATTTTACAATGGCCAGTGCTGTGGCGTAACAGGTAGAGCTGCAGTCTGCAGTGCCGTCATCCCATATGGGCACCAGTTTGAGACATGGCTGTTCCACTTCTGATCTAGCTCTCTGCTATGGCCTGGGAAAGCAGTAGAAGATGACCCAAGTCCTTGGGCCCCTGCACCCATGTGGGAGACCTGGAATAAGCTCCTGGCTCCGGATTGGCACAGCTCCTGCCATTGAGGTCATCTGCAGAGAGAACCAGAGGATGGAAGACCTCTCTCTCTGCTTCTGCCTCTCTGTAACTCTGCCTTTCAAATAAATAACTAAACCTTTAAAAAAAACATTTGCCCATACTCAAAGGGTATATTTCTGGGATCTCTATTGTATTCCATTGATTTTATGTTTGGCTATATGTTAGATATATTTCTATTCTGTTTCAAGGATAATTATTAATAACCTGGAAATTTACATTTATAACTTAATTTTAACTGCTTAATATTGGGTTTTTAAATAGTTTTTACTTTTGTAATTTCAATTTCAAAGGAAGACAGAGAAAGAGAAAGAGAGAGAGAGAAAGAGAGAGAGAGAGAGAGAGAGAGAGAGAGAGAGAATGTTCTCATCTGCTAGTTCACTCTCCAAATGTCCACAATGGCCCGGGGCAGAGGACAAAACTGAGAACTAGCAGCTCACATGTAACAAATAATACTTCCTTTTACATCCAGGAACTGAGACTTAAAGTTAAATAACTTTTGCCAATGTTGTATAGTAAATCTGACTTCTACTCATCCATTTCTATTACTTTAGTTAGGCCAAAAGAAAAGAATAATACTTTCTTATTTATCTTTGGTCTTCAAAGCAGAATACTCATTGATTTACAAGTGAAACAAAACTCAAAAGAGCATCCCTCATTTCACATAGAATCATAGCCACTAGATAGTCTAAATACTATTTTTAAATACCTTCAGAAAACAATATAGCATCTAAAATACTTATTTACTATTAACTTTTTTTTTAGAGAACAGTAACAATGAAATACATTTAGTTAACTAAATAAAATGCAGTCTTCCAAACATATCTTGTTTTTTATCACCTCCCTACTTTGCTGACATCTGCCATTTGTATGAACACCTTTCTATAACAAGGCTAACACTCCTATTCTCTGGAGCCTGGGCTTCAGAGGTTCTCAACCAGAGGCAGTACCAGTCCTCTAAAGTTGTGTTTTGAAAAGCATGAAAGGAGTTGTATTTGTTTTTTGTTATTGTTATTTTGTTGTTACAATGATTGAGAGTGCTACAGGCATGAAGAATTTTTAAGGGCCAAAGATACTTCATCTGCAATGTAAGATTACATTGCCCAAAATACCATCCTCACTGAAAAAGACTAGCATCTAGCAAAATCATACAGGTTTCTCAGAACTCAACATAGGTATCACTTCCTTTGGGAATTCTACTCTAATTCAAAAACTTTGACTCAGAGTATGCCAGCCCCTCCCATATCATTATACTTACCATAAAATAATAGAGTTAATTATTTACCATGCTCACCAGAAAGAAAGTTTAATTTTTGCTGAACTACAAAATTAGTAAAATCCTGAGTGCTTAAATAAGCAAACTTACCAGCGTGAGCAACTCCACATGCTTTTTTGACAGGATCTGCAAAAACTATGGGGATACAGTCAGCACCAAGAGCTGCTATCGTGACTCCTCTCTGATTTGTGGTTATTCCATCATAAGATTCAGGTTCCTTCCTTCCCATAATCCAGACGTCACTGGCATGATCAGTCTAATACCAAAGATACGTGACAAAAATATGTTTTGGAAGTGAGATTTCTCACACCAGAAGCTTTTCTGAAAGTACACATTTCAGAACAAAGTAATATACTAAAGTAATATACAAAATACGAAAATCAATTAAATATGCCACTTCTATGTATAGTAAAACACCAGTTAATTCTGCATATTTCATTCAAAGGATGCAGTTTAACATTTAAAAATTCAGTACAATCCATCACAAATACCTCCCACTAGAAATGGGTAAATGTCTATTTACAGCACTTTCACAAGGAAATCTGACTTTCTTATAAAGAGAGGTAAATTAATTACTAAAGCATCAATATTTTTATTTTTTCTAGACTCAAGTAGAGTTAAAATTTTATGACGAATAAGATACTATATCATTAATTATGACCTGAGTTCCATTAGTGTTGATTTAGAAAATCATGACCTTTCTTTTCCAACATTAAGGACTTTTCCTCTATATCAAATAGAGAAGTAAACGGTACTACAACCCCTGAGAATTCATCATATTTTTAGAATCAGAAACTCCAGATGAAATAAATATATCATAGAGTTGATCTCTAGGCTGTGGTATATAAATATAAGAAAAACACAGCATTATTCTAAAATTTTAGATAAAGCACCAGATACAAAAGTTAAATAGGTTAAAGTTTATGCCATTAAGCAGACTAAAAAACAAACTTTAGGTCTCTTAAAATATAAAGTAAAATTTTACCTTTATTCGGTAAAATTTTTTCATATTAAATCCTGCAGTATTTGCCAATCTACGCAGATTTTCTTGAACAACTGCCTTGGGATCTCTCCGTTTGGAACTACAGAAAAGATTGAATGAGCTAAGCGTTGGTATATAAGATATCCCACCTGTTCTTGTAGTAAATCCATGTGTGAAAATATCTGTTGAGGATAAGTGATGAAGATTAAAAAGATGGAATACAAAAGACTATAAAACCACGTCTATTAAACCTGCCTAAATTTCTTCATCCTGTATTTATTAATCTGGCTTCTGATTTCTACAGCACTTTGTATTTCCATATTATCTTATTACTTACCGGTCTGAGTTTGCTTGTTTCACCTGCCTATGGGATTATTGATCTGCAAAGGGCATTCTGTCCCATTTGACTTTGTCCAACCCAGTAGTATACAGTGTTGTTAATACTATTCAACCAAAAGGAAAGATAATTTTAAACTTCACTCTTTTGAGAAGGTGCCAATTAATGGAAGTTTCAAACTTTCCAGGTCATAAATCTTATTTTAAAGGAGGACTTTTTTTTTTTAATTATTACTATTAAAGCAGAATTTTCAAAAAGTAAACTCTTTAAATTAGGGTAACTTTGTAGGGGTCATCCTTTGACACCCCTGACATCACAGGCCATCCACGACACCCTCACATTGCAACTGATGCTAATGAGCAATAATCTCACACTGTCAATCAAAGAAAGGAACAAGAAGTGAACAGCCTCTGAAGACAGGCTGGCTTTTTCTCATTCACAGTAAAAACAACAGTTAGGGTTTAATATACCTGGGATCAAAGGAGATGTGATAATAGTTAATTCTCCTTTCAGCGCTGGCAGACTGCTCAGATATGTTTCTATTTCTTTCCGGATCTCTTCTAGTTCTCGAGCTGTGATCACATTTATTTCAGTGGACTGTTTGAAAAAGCCATCCCTCAAAGTCATCTCTAAATCTTCAAACTCGAAATTGTAAACATCAGTGAAAAGTTCATCAATAAAGGCCTTCATTAATGCTTTTCTGTGCATGGGTACAATGATCTTAATGCTGCTCAGATTTTTTTCATCAATTTTTTGTTTAATAGTGTACAATGAGGCAGCCATGCTGGGATTGTTAACAGTCTCAAATTCTCTCAGGAGAGTTGATAATCCATTGCTTGCTTCTAATTCACAATTATCATGCTCACCATCCCTTTCACAGCTGATGGGGTTATGACACATTATGCAAAGGAACTTGGCCTTGGAAGCATGGTGGAATTTGATGGCATTCAATGTCTTCAGTAATCTCTGATGGCTGTTTTTCTGAGAGTTCAATTTCAAATCAAAGAGATCTATCACAACTGCTTCTGCCATTCTTCAATGCTTTAGAGTTCTTCAAAGACTTCTGTGCCAAGTTAATCACCTGTAAAGAAAAATTGGCATACAAATATATCAACTTCTTACAGATATAAAAGAAATTTGTAGTAGATTTTAAAAGTGACCGCACTGATTTGAAAATGTAAACAAAATACTAAACCCAGGCCCTTCTCAACAAAACTAATCCACTATTTGTCATCAGACAACCACAACAGCGAAAGTGAAGTCACCTTCTAATTCACTTTCTGAAAGTGTCAGTATGTCTTTCCAGAAAAGCAGTTCCTCTGTGCTGTTTCTTCTCTATATAGAAATGTTAAGTAGGGAATTACTTCTTACATTAGACAAAGACTTACTTCTTAATTATAGGTGTTAACCTATGTGATGACCCTTAATCCTGACAAGACTGTCCTATTAGGTCATACTTTTTCCTAGGAAACACGAGGTCCTGAAGTTGGGCAGGTTAAGCAATGCTGCACCTGAAAATCGAGTCTTTAAGGAAACACAAGTTGAGACGACTGCCCCATCTCTTTAGGATTTACACAGTACGATTGGGCTTCCTACCTTCGTTCTGACTCATTCTCAGCAGATTTTCTCACTTCCAGTCCTGGTCCTGTCACCCCGGTCCTTGGTGCTGCCCTGACCGCTGCTCCCCACATCTCACGCGCTCCGGTTGAGGGCCATTTCCCGTTTTGAAAAGGTGACCGCTTCCTTCCCCTCCACACTGTGGATTTCCACACGGGGCCCCTGTCACCGCCAGGTCCCTGTGCCCCCCAAGGACCCCTGCTCGGCACCCAGAACTGTGCACCTGCCCGGGTGGGGACCTCCACCCACTGTCACTGGCCTCTTTCCGCCCGCCCCCACCCCCTTCCCTGAGAACTCTCTGAGCGTCCGCGGTCCCGCCCTCTCGCGTTCCCCTACATACCTGGTCTGCCGCGGGGAGCGCCGTTCGGACGGGCCGCCCCCCTCCTCTTCCCTGAGTCGCAGGGAATCCGGAGCCCCGAGCTTGTCAGGAGCCCGTCCCGGAGGCGCCCGCCCCTCGTCACCTCACCTCACCCCCCTCACCCATCCCACCTTGGCCTCGCGGATCCCCCGCCTGGCATCGACCCGGGCTCTTCGTGCGAACGACGGCCGGCCGGGGTAGGACGGCCGACTGCAGCCAGGCGGCACGGAGCTCCCGGGTCGAGCTGGGCTGCGGGGCGTGCCCCGCGCGGACGCGGCGGGCCGGGCGCCAGCGCTGGGGAATCCCGGGATGAGCTAAGCGCGCGCGCCCCGCGCCTCAGCAGTTCCGGGTCAGGGCGGCCCGGCGGAGCCGCGTCCTGCGACCCCGGCGAGGGAAGAGGAACAGGCGCCCGGGCGCAGCGGGGCCTCTGGCCGGAGCCCAGGCGGGTCGGCAGACGGCAGGCAGGCAGGCTGGGCTCCGAAAAGGGGACGGGGCTGTGGGCCCCGTGAGGAGGGCAGGCGGGAGGGGCGGGTCCACCTGGGATTCCAGAGCGTTCTCTGCGCTCGGGCACCTGGCCTGGGAACCGCATCACGTTACCTGTGGGCAGCTTGCCCTGTCTGGAGTTCAGATAGTGGGTTTCTGTGGGGGAAATTCCGCTTGTGTTTTGTTTCTTTGTTTCCAGAAACAAGTTGCTTGGTCTCCTCCCGTGGTTTTTTTTTTTTTTTTTGCTGACTCTGCTTTTCTAGCTGAGGAGCCCCAACGGGCTCTACAGCGCCCTCACTAGCTTTGACAACGCCTATGTCCTGGGTGCCTGTTTAAAAATGTGTCACTGGTGGCACAGTAGAAGTCACTAATCCTTAAGTCCCGATAAAGGTACAATTAAGCATCCTTTATCTGTACGCCAAGAGTATGTTTTCAAGTTGGGAGCCGCCACTATGTGAAAAGCAAGTGTTGTGGTGGTGGAGGGGTCTCATTAGCTCCCTTCCTCTTCCTGGTTGTTCATGTAAGTGCTGAAGCATTTTTATCTGAATGAGAAAGAATCTTAGATTCCTGGCAGTTTAGAAAAACCCTCGTAGTGGCACTTATTTCTACTTCGCTGGAGAATGAGAACACAAGCCCAGATTAAGAACCTTCCTTTTCAGTATCCATGGCATCTGGTTTTATCAAAATTGTCATTGATTGGACGTTGGTTAAGAACCCTGAGCAGTAGATGGTGCACCTGATTAGGAGGTGCTCTTACTGCCCTGAGCTTGTTTTTATGTTAAATCCCAACTTAGGCAAAATAGAAGCCTCTTAGTTATAAAGTAAGTTTAAAACATTTATCTCTGCTTTTATGGACAGTGATGGGTTTTCGTATTCCCTCAGGCAACAGTTGGGGTAGC
Organism: Sylvilagus floridanus; assembly: GCA_949820135.1. Lineage (NCBI taxonomy): Eukaryota > Metazoa > Chordata > Mammalia > Lagomorpha > Leporidae > Sylvilagus > Sylvilagus floridanus. The sequence continues at coordinate 72,995,470 of OX463230.1, forward strand.
AAAACTGTTCAGAAGAGTGAGCCTGTTGGGGAAGACAGAGTTTGTTATATTGTGTTTATATACTGTTTCCTTTTTTAAAAAAAGATTCATTTATTCAAAAGAGTTAACAGAAAGAAAAGAGAGGGAAAAGACTAGTTTACTCCCCAAATGGCCACTACAGCTGGGGCCAGGAGCTAGGAGCTTCTTCCAGGTGGCCCACATGGGTGCAGGGGCCCAAAATCGTACAATCTTCCTGTGCTTTCCCAGGCCATTAGTAGAGATCTGGTTTGGAATGCCTATAGGCAATGGCTTAACCCACTAGGCCACAACTCCAGCCCCATACTGTTTCCTTTTACCTTCTGGTTCCATCCTCATCTAATCCTTCACTACATTCTCACACACCCTACTCCCCTGGTTCTCAATTCTGGCTGAAAGAACTACAAGTGGTACTTTAAAAAAATAACAATAATGCAGACACCCCATGCCGGACACACAGTAAATCAAAGCCTCTGTGAGCCATGCCTAGACACGTTTTCTTTTGTCTGATGAGCTTTTTTAAGATTGATTTATTTACTTGAAAGGCAGAGGAAAAAAAAAAAAAAGCATGAGAAAGAGAGAGAGAGAGAACTTCCATCCACTTTTTCACTCTCCCAAATGGCAGTAACAAACAGGACTGGGCCAGGCAGAAGCCAGGAGAACTCCATTCAGGTGTTCCTTGTGGGTGGCAGCGGCCCAAGCACTTACACCTTCTGATTTCCTAAGTATATTAGCAGGGAGCTGGATTAGAACAAGAGCAGCAGGGATTAGAACCAATGCCCATACGGGATGCCAGCACTGAAGACAGTAGTTTATCTTGCTGTTCCACAATGCTGGCCCCCATCTTTTTTTGTATTAACCTCTACAGATGTTTCAGATGCATAGGTTTAAAAAATAACTCTCCTATTCCTGAGCCACATAAAGGCTGTTCTGTGGCTAGCCCACATGATTTTATCCTTTACATTTGCTAGTACTTAGACCCCCCTCCTCACTTCTCTTTATATGGAACCTTTATCTATATGGAACCTTCCTTGAATCCCCATCCCTCAACAAGAAAAATTAATTACTTCTTCATTAGCATTTTGTTCCTGTACAAAAATCCATCTTATACATGCTATCTGGATCCATAGCCAACCAGTAAATTGAAAATGTTGGTTAAACATTGAATTGTACACTTTAGAAGAATTAGAAACTGAAGTAATGCTTTTTTTTTAACAGAAAAGGAAAAGCCAGTTAAGCCAGATAATTGTTTAAAAAGTAAGAAAAATACCTTAAACTTTTAACTGTAGCCTAAAACAATTATATACTTGTTCCCAATCTCTTGAGAAAGTCCAAGCCCTTTTTTTGCGTGTGGTCTGCTGTTTGTAGTTCTGCATTTTATGTCTTACATAACCAGTACTTCATACTATAGGCAAAGATTTCACAACATTTTGTCCCTATAAAAGGAAAGTAACTTAAAGGCACTTGTGAAGTAATCTGAATGCATGTTTATTCTTTATAATGTTTTATAGTTATCTCACACACATCTGTTTTACACTAAATACAGAATTTAAAGAAACAAACTTCATAGTATTTTTTTTTTTGACAGGCAGAGTGGACAGTGAGAGAGACAGAGTCAGAGAGAAAGGTCTTCCTTTGCCATTGGTTTACCCTCCAATGGCCACTGTGGCCAGCGCACAGCGCTGATCCGATGGCAGGAGCCAGGTGCTTTTCCTGGTCTCCCATGGGGTGCAGGGCCCAAGCACTTGGGCCATCCTCCACTGCAGTCCCGGGCCACAGCAGAGAGCTGGCCTGGAAGAGGAGCAATTGGGACAGAATCCGGCGCCCCGACTGGGACTAGAACCCGGTGTACCGGCGCCGCAAGGCAGAGGATTAGCCTGTTGAGCCACGGCGCCGGCCCAAACTTCATAGTATTTTATCAATTATATAACATTTAAGTTATGAAAACATAGTATGAAATACAACTGGAATGAACAGGTTTGGAAACAAACACAAAGAACTCATGGCAAGATGGAACGGTTCAACTAGTAAAAACAGAAATAAGCAGATATACTAGAGAAGAGTTTCCTAATCATGAGCATTTAGCACATGGGGATTAGCTCCATATGACTTATAAAGGAAATAGAGTGAGTTAATTGGTTACAGATCAAGTTTGCGTAGATTAAGAAAGCATCAACTCTATCTCTCCTTTTTAATTATTTTATTATGTGTCTTTCTCCCTCGTAGACTTGGAGCATTTTGAGGGCACTCGAGATAGAGCCTGGCTGTTCAGGGGAACTACTGGGGAAATCCCCAGACATTCTTACAACACCATGTAAATTTTCTCTTGAGAACAAGTGGAATTTAAAAAGCTGTGAACAGTTGTTTTTAAGCTATTTGCACTAAAATTCATGGGTCTTTCCAGAAAAGGCCATGTAACAGATGCAAATTTCCTTATCGAAAGCTTGTATTAGTTCCTAAAGCTGCCATGGCAAATTACTAACAACTGGGTGGTTTAAAATAATGAAAACTTATTCTCTCACAGTTATGGAGGCCAATTATAAGTTAGCATATTTTCAGGACCTTGCACCCTTGAAAGCTCTCCTTGCCTTTTCCATCTTCTAGTGGCTCCAGATGTTCTTTAGTTAGCGGCTCCATGACTTGGGCCTCCTCTGCCTCTGTCTTCACATTGTCTTCTTCCCTGTGTATGTTGAGTATCAGAATCCCTCTCTACCTTTCTCTTATAAGGACACCTGTATGGAAATAAAACAAACCAAATGAGGATAAGCAAGGGCTATTTATTTAGAGCTTATGTGGCGGTGAGCCGTATAAGCCAAATACAACATCAAGTGTATTTGGCATGGCTGGCACTGCAGCTCACTAGGCTAATCCTCCACCTGCAGCGCCAGCACCCCAGGTTCTAGTCCTAGTTGGGGCGCCAGATTCTGTCCCGGTTGCTCCTCTTCCAGTCCAGCTCTCTGCTGTGGCCAGGTCCTTGGGCCCTGCACCTGTGTGGGAGACCAGGAAGAAGCACCTGGCTCCTGGCTTCAGATAGACACAACGTGCCGGCTGCAATGCACTGGCTGTAGTGGCCACTTGGAGGGTGAACCGGTGGAAAAAAGAAGACCTTTCTCTCTCTCTCTCTCTCTCTCTCTCTCTCTCTCTCTCTCTCTCTTTCTCCCTCTCACTGTCTAACTCTGTCCAAAAAAAAAAAAAAAGTGTATTTGGCAGAGTTCAAAGACAAGCAGAAGAATGGGTATGCCCTTGTTGGAGGCTGTTGTTATGGCACAGCTGCTGGCAGACTAATTAGATATTAGGCTATCCTTTGTGATTAGTTAGGGGCATATTTTGTTCCAAATTCAAAGTAGAAACAAAAATTAGAGAAGATGTCAATTATTAGTCAAGTACTCAAGTACTGCCTAAGGTTAAATTTCTGGATTGTTACTAGATAATAGACATTTTTATAAGTGATTTGTAGATAGCAGCCCTGGCTTCTTAGACTGGTTACTGTAGCTAATAGGTTGGTTTCTTGTGTTGGTTGCTGCACATTGTGGATCAAATTTCTACATATATTTTAAGATTTATTTATTTATTTATTTGAGAGAGGGAGGAAGAGAATCTTCCATCTGTTAGTTCACTCTCTGAAATGGCTACAACAACAGCCACGCCTGGACCAGGTAGAAGCCAGGATCTGGGAGCTATCTAGTCTTCCACATTTGTAGCAGGGGCTCAAACACTTGGACTATCCTCCATTGCCTTCCCAGGCATATTAGCTGGAAGCTGAATCAGAAGCACAGGAGCTAGAACTGAAACTGCACTCTGATATAGTATGTGAGCATTGCAAGCAGAGGCTTAACCTGGTGTGCACAATGCTGGTCTCCAGAGTTCAATTTTTATATATGATCTGGTCATTGCATATTCAGTCTCTCACCTGCCATTGAATTTAGAGAGCACCTTAAATCCAGTATTATCTCATTTCAAGATCTCTAGTTATATCTACAAAGATCTTTTTGCAAATAAGACCACAATTACATGTTCTGGGAGTTCGAACATGGATATATCTTTTGGGGGCTCTTCTTCAGCTTACTACAATGCTCTTTTAATTTTGGAACCATTCTTGTTTAGCAGAGGAAAATGGCCTTGTCCCTTACTGTCCTAAATATGACAAGTGTATAGGTTATGACTAGATTTCACCAAAGGCCTATAATTTCTGTCCTGGTGGTAGGAGACTGAGAAACATTTGTCTGGGCATCCTTTAAAGCTTCCAAAACAAGATATTTTAATAGTCTAGCAGTGTCTTTGCTGGTACCTATATCTTGCAGGGTTTCTCCAATGCTCTCTAATAATTTGATGGTGTCAGTTCATAGATTTAAGTCTTTAATCCATGTTGAGTGAATTTTTGTGTAAGATGAAAGGAGTCTTGCTTCATGATTCTGCACGTGGAAATCCAGTTTTCCCAGCACCATTTATTGAATAGACTGTCCTTACTCCAGGGATTGGTTTTAGAGCCTCCTTGATCAAATATAAGTTGGCTGCAGATGTTTGGGTTGATTTCTGGTGTTTCTGTTCTGTTCCATTGGTCTATCCATCTGTTTTTGTACCAATACCATGCTGTTTTGATTACCACTGCCCTGTAGTATGTCCTGAAATCTGGTATTGTGATGCCTCCAGCTTTGTTTTTAGTATTTTTTCTTTGTTTTGTTCTAGTACTATTGGTTGAACTCTGTAATTAACACACAGTTATTCTTAGGTGTTTAAATGTTAACTGAAAAGTGATCCCTATTAAATATAACAGTGGGAATAGGAGAGGGAGGAGATGTACAGTTTGGGACATGCTCAATCGGACTTGTACCAATGCCATCTCACTAGTCCAAGTGATCAATTTCCGTTCAAAATTGATCACACTGATAGGTCTAAGAGTCAGAGGGATCACACAAACAAGACTAGTGTCTGCTAATACTAACTGATAGAATGAAAAAGGGAGAGAAGTGGGATACACAGCAGACTCATAGAATGGCAGTTGTCCTAAATAGCACTCTGGCCTCAGAATCAGCCCTTAAGGCATTCAGATCTGGCTCAAGAGCCCATTAGAATATTTTAGGCATGGAAAACCAAGACACTCTGGAAAAAAAAAGAAGACCTAAATGAAAGATCTCTGCGAGTGAGATCCCAGTGGAAAGAACGGGGCCAGCAAAGAAGGAGGTACCTTTCTCTGAAGGGAGGAGAGAACTTCCACTTTGACTATGACCCTGTCAGAATAAGATCGAAGTCAGCGAACTCAAAAGGATTCCAAGCCTTAGAAACTCATGACTAGAGCCTAGGGAGATTACTGACACCATAAACAAGAGTGTCAGATTGTTAAGTCAACAACAGGAGTCACTGTGTACTTACTTCTCATGTGGGATCTGTCCTTAATGTGTTGTCCAATGTGAAGTAATGCTATAACTAGTACTGAAACAGTATTTTATACTTTGTGTTTCTGTGTTGGTGTAAACTGATGAAATCTTTACTTAATATATACTGAATCGATCTTCTGTATATAAAGATAATTGAAAATGAATCTTGATGTGAATGGAATGGGAGAAAGAGCAGGAGATGGGAGGGGTGTGAGTGGGAGGGAAATTATGGGGGGGAGAGAAGCCATTGTAATCCATAAACTGTACTTTGGAAATTTATATTTACTAAACAAAAAATAAATTAAAAAATAGCCTAGCAGTGTCTATATATTCAGAGAAATTCCACTGTTGGGAGAAAACCAGAGGCAATGTGGAGAATGAGTGAATGTTCCAGTATTATCTTGGATAAGCAGTTAATGAACAGTACTATATCCTGTGCTTGCTTTCTGTTTTCAGTGTCTGAAACTTGAATCTCATTACCTGGGTAGACAAGAGAGTAATCCTTCATTTTGGCAGATTCTAAGGTATTGATATATAATATGTATATAATAACTTTAGTAATTCAACTAATAAATTTGTTTTGGATGATTGATAATGTTATGACTTCTCTTAGATATAGTTGAAAAGGCTTGGAGTGTTCTCTAAAAGTCTGTTTGTATTGATCTATGCAATTCTAATGAATTATCAGTAGATGGCAGTAGATTATTTTCAGTTTTATTTATCACTTCGATTCAACAGAAATCTGCAAAAAAAAAAGCAAAAGCAAACCTAAAATTTTCCAATTTTATAAGACTTATTATTTCTTGAATAGTTGTTTTAGGTAAATATCACCCAAGAATTCTTCAGTGTTACTGCAGAAATAGAGATCAAGAAGTATCAGATACTTCTAATTGTACAAGACTAATTTTCTTCATTCTTGAAATTAATCCATTAAATATTTTAAGGAGCACAAAAATGAGTAAGGTACCATCTTGGCCTTCCTGGAGTTTATAGTCTAATGGAGAAAGATATAACAAAATAATAAGAATAGAAATTTGTTGAGTATTACTGTGTGGCAGGAACTTGCTTATTGTTTAATATACATTACTTTTAGGCCTCACAATAAACATAATAAGGCAAGTAATACTGTTGTTTCTAATTTACAGATAAGCAATGAGGTCCAGGTTAGAAATAATTTACCTAATAAACTAGTAAGTGGCACCACTTAGATTCAAAACTAGCCGTATCATTCTCTAAGATGTATACTGTTATCTGTCATGGTATAACAGAAATACAGAAACAGTTGTACTAAAAAGATAAATCACATTTTCCAGAAATATCAAGAAAAAAAAAGGACTTCTTAAAGAAAATGCCAATTAGAATGAAGTTGAAAGATTGGCTGTGGTGCCATGGATTAAACCAACACCTGCAGTACCAGTATCCCATATGGACACTGGTTCGTGTCCCAGATGCTCCACTTGTGATGCAGCTCCCTGCTAATGCTCCTGAGAAAGAAGTGGAAGGTGGCCCAAGTACTTGCACCCTGTAGGAGACCTGAATGCAGCTGCTGTTTCTTGGCTTTAGTGTGGCCCAAGCCTATCTATTGCAGGCATTAGGGGAGAGAACTAATAGATCTCTTACTTTCCTCTCCCTCTTTCTCTAACTCTGCCTTTCAAATAAATAAATAAATCTTCAAAAAAAAAAAAAAAAGATTGGCTGTGTTGTTGACATTATTCTGTTAGAACAGGGTGAATTGGAATGGAGGTAGACCATAGTTTGGCACTTCTTATATGCTAAGCACTTTTTTTTAGATTTATTTATTTATTTATTTGAAATGCCAAGCTCCTCTACTTCTCATTGATCCAGCTCCTTACTAAAGTGCCTGGGAAAGCAGTGGAAGGCGGCCCAAGTGGTTGGGCCCTTGCCACCCATGTGAGAGACCCAGAAGAAGCTCTTGGCTCCTGGCTTTGAACTGGCCCAATGGATCCTGGCTCTGCTGGTTCACTCCAGAACAGCTGGGAGCTTCATCTAGATCTCCCACATGGGTGCAAGGGCCCAAGCACTTGGGCCATCTTCCACTGCTTTCCCAGGTGATCCGGTAGGGAGCTAGAATGGAAGCAGAGCAGCCTAGACTCAAACCAGAGCTCCTATGGGATACTGGCATTGCAGCCAGTGGCTTGACTCACTAGGCCACAGTGCTGGCCCACTCAAATACAATTTGAAGGTGGAATCAATGGGTTTTGCTAAAGGAATTGTGTGTATCAAGTAAAGGGAAGAAAAGTTCAGATTTTGGCTATACAAGGGAAGATTGTAAGACAAACATCAAGAAAGGACCTATATAGGAATGGCAGTAGTAAGAGTTTATGCTACTCAACCTGAAGTCTAAGTCTGGTCAGAATATATTGAAGTGCCTTCTGTGCCCATTTTATATTTTTCTATTGAAAACTGGAGCACTCAGCCTACCACTGAAGATTGGTCTGCACCTCCCAATGGCTCAGATCACTGAACGGGTAGGAACAACCACCAAGTGGTCTGAAAGCTGTTTTTCCATAGGTCCCTTTTTATTGAAATGTATTTATTTATTTGAAAGGCAGAGTTACAGAGAGGCAGAAGCAGAAAGAGAAAAAGGTCTTCCATCCACTGGTTCACTCCCCAAATGGCCACAATAGCCGGAGCTGCGCCAATCCAAAGCCAGGGACCAGCAGCTTCCTCGGGGTCTCCCACATGGGTTCAGGGGCCCAAGGACTTGATCCATTTTCCACTGCTTTCCTGGGCTATAACAGAGAGCCCAATCAGAAGTGGAGCAGCCAAGACTTGAGCCGGCGCCCATATGTGGTGCTGGCACTGCAAGTGTTGGCTTTACCTGCTATGCCACAGTGCTGGCTCCTCCATGGGTTCTTAAGCAAAATGGAAATAATCATGAAAGAAAATAAGTGCTAGTTTAAGAAAATATGATATTTTCATAAAACATACATAGACCAATGGAACAGAATAGAGTTCAGAAGAAAAGTCACACATCTACAGCTAGTTGATCTTTGACAACAGTGCTAAGAATATGCCTTGAAGAAAGAACTTTTTTTTATAAAGAGATCTGGGAAAATGGGATATCCAAATGCAAAAAAATGACACTAACCCTCATCACACCAATCTCTACCCATGTACAAAAATCAACACAAATGGATTATAAGCCTAAATGTCAGGCCTGAAACTGAGATTACTCAGAGGAAATAGTAAAAATGCTTTAGGATATTGATATGGACAAGATAAGCCCTCCAAAGGGCTTGTTTTACAAAAGCAAAAAATAGACCAATGATATTTCATCAAACCAAATAGCTCTGCACAACAAAGGAAAAAATCAGCAAAGTTAGAAGAGATCCTACAGAATGAGAGAAAATATTTGCAAGCTATACATCTTACAAGGGGTTAATAACCAGAATATAGTGAAACTCAACTCAGTAGCAAAGAAGAAAAAATATAAAAGGAAAATCCAATCAAAGAGACCTAAAGAGATATTTTTCAAAAGAAGACACACAAATGGCCAGCACGTATATGATAAAAATACCCACTATCACTAATCAGGGAAATGCAAATCAAAGTCATAATTAGGTATCAACTCACTACAGTTAGATTGACATATTAAAAAAGCAGATAACAGGTTCTGTTGAGGATGTCAAGAAAAGGGGCCTGTGCTGCAGCTCACTAAGCTAATCTACCTGCAGTGCTGGCACCCCGGTTTCTAGTCCCGGTTTGGGTGCTGATTCTGTCCCAGTTGCTCCTCTTCCAGTCCAGCTCTCTGCTGTGGCCAGGGAGTGCAGTGGAGGATGGCCCAAGTGCTTGGGCCCTGCACCCCATGGGAGACCAGGAGGAAGCACCTGGCTCCTGGCTTCGGATTGGCGCAGCTCCCCCAAAATTAAAAATATAACTACAATATGTTCCAGCAATCCCACTGTTGGAAGGAGCCAAACAAGTAATGTACCCCAAAACTTAGCAGAAATCCTGAGAAGAAAAAGAAGGATGCTGCATCTGAAAATAAGAGTTTATTAGAGCAAGTTACATATGGAATTCCAGACCAGGGTAGCAGGTGATTTCGGCAACAATGCTTATCCCACCCACAACAGTTGAAGAGGCAAAGTTTGACCCTTTTACATATGAGGAACTAAAGGTTGGAACTTGTGCTACAGCATTTCTTTACTGATCTTTAGGAATATACCTTAGGCATCTTGCTGAGCATTTTGACTATCAGTAAGGTTTGTGATAATACTTTGTGGCTGGAAAGTGACACCAGTTAGGCTGATAGGTGGCCAGTCATTAGCATCCTAAGAGAGACTCAGTACAATGTCATCATAATTTGCTGTCACATTCCCACTACAGAATATATGAGTGTATCCAAAGGAAATTAAACCAGTCTGTTGAAGAAAAATCTGCATTCCAATGTTTATTGTGGCATTATTTACAGTAGCCAAGAAATAGAAACAACCTAAGTGCCCATCCACTGGTGAATGGATAATGAAAACATGGTACATTTACACAACGGAATACTATTCAGCCATAAAAAAGGATAAATTCTTGTCATTTCCAAAAACCTGGATGAGACTTGAGGTCATCTGTTAAATGAAATAAGCCAAGCACAGAAAGACAACTGCTGCATAATTTCATTCACATGTACAATCTATAAAGGCGGATTGCATGGAAGTTGAAAGTATAGTGGTAGCTACTAGAGACTAGGAAGAATAGGGAGAAGAGGGAAAGTTTGATTGACTTTCTAAATTATAGCTAGATAGGAGAAAGTTACTGTATTCTCTTGCACAGGAGGATGACTATAGGTAACAATGCACTGTATATTTTTCCAAGGAAAAAGGTTAGAAGGATTTTAAATATTTTTACTATGAGGAAATTATAAATATTTGGAGATATATATGTTTACTGTGATTTGAAATTACACTATATATATATATATATATTATCTAATCATCAAACAGTACCTTGTAAATATGTACAATTTTTATGTAACCGTTAAAAATATTTTCAAAGATTCTGGCTTGTGTCTTGGGTGGGACAATCAGGGTTACAATCTTCAGCCACCTACTTATGGAGTATCTTTAAGGATTTTCAAAAAGGCCTCTGAAACATCAGCAATGGACTCTCCTTTATGAATGTCTTAGGCAATTCCAGTTAAATTATTCTGGGTCCCATACTCTTTAGAGACTTCTCTACTAATGAATCCAGGTTCTTGGCCTGAACAGTGAGAAAGATTAACTATAATTTACTGAGATAGAGGAGGCTTTGAAGGCATTACCTTAGTGGTAATGAAGGTGTATAGACAAGGGGAAACAGAGTTCAATCTGAAATATGTTAGTCAAAAAGCCTTTTAGAAATCCAGGTAAAGATATTAGGCAATGTCATCTGAGTCTACTGTTTAAGAAAGTTGTTTAGGCTGGAATATAAATTTAGGTGTGTCAGCCTATACATGGAATATAAAGCTTTAGAACCTGAATAACATCACTTGTGGAATGAGTATGAGAAAAGAAAGGAGTCTGAGAAATGAGCATTAAGACACTGAAACATGAATAAAAAAGATGAGGAATGGTCAGCAAAAGAAACCATGAAGTATGGTGTTTCAAAAAAAAGGTGGTCATGATCAAATGGTGTCAAATGATACTAGTAGATCAAGTAAACTGAAGATTGAACTTTTCCATGAATGTAGCAATATGCAGGTCATTGGCACTTTGATAAGGACTTTAAAGGTTAAATAATGAATGATTGATTCTAGAGAGTTCAAGAATTATAGGAGAGAACAAGCATAGCATGACTAAGGAAGTGGGAAGAAGTTGGTAAATACCTGAAGGTGGGTATAGTAACAAGCAAAGGTGGCACTAGTGGTTGTTGATTTATGATGGACCATTCAATATCATATGTTTGACTAAGTAAAGAGAAATTCTGTCGAGCAGACATTAATTAAGAAATGTCCTTGAATAGGTGAGAAAGGAGTAGAAAAATTGTCCTTTGATAGGAGCAGGGACAATTTATTCATTGTGAGAAAAGGATATACTAGTGTATAGTTCAGGTGTAGAAAAACTGGTGATTGGGTTATTTCGTAACCTGTTTCCTGACCCCTCATCTCAGTTAAATAAGCAGTTATGTTATCAACTGGAAGAGGAAGGGAAAAGAGATTTTGGAGGTTTGAAGACAGAGGAAAAGGAAAGAAATAATCAAGTATGAAACGAAAAATTCTAAGGAAGGGCCTAGGATCAAGGATCCACTTTACATAAATGACCTTGAATTTAAAGTGAGACCACAGTGCAGTTGTATGTCTGTCTTTACACATATTCAGCTAATTGAGTTTAAATTAAGCAACTGTTGGAGATTTTTCCAGGGAAGTAGGACAGGGAAAGAGCCATAATGAAGAGAAGGTATGTACAAAGGAATCAGCCAGGTAAGGAGAGATGGATGCATGAGGACCTGGGGGATCATATAAAGACAGACAGGTAGTGGATTGAAAGACTTGATGTGACTAAATCCTTATAGTCAAAGTACTAGGTGGAATTAGCTAGAAAATTATAAGGTAGTTTGATTCTGAGAGTATGGATAAGGTACAAATATTACCTGGAGGTCGCTATTGGAGGATGGACAAGAAGACACCAAATAATTGAGAGGTCAAAGTATTAGATATATTATCTATGTGATGTTGAGATCTCAAAGAAATAGAAGAGTAACGATACAGAAACAGTAGGTCATATACAATTGTCTAGGAATGAAGAGGGGACATCTAGAGGCTAGTTGGTAATAAGGAAAGGTAAATTAGCCATGTATGATGGCATGAACTTCAAAGAATCCAGACGATTTTAGAGGAGGGGAATAATAGTTTGGTAGTAGTCTTGGAGAACAGGAAAAGTGGCTCACTTGCAGACTTAGTGGCATGAGGATAAGCAAGCAGTGTCTTTGAATTTTAGTCAAAGCAAAAAGGTTAAGCGAGCGTTTACTGGAGAGGTTGAAGATGTAGAGAATATAGCTGAAGATGGACCATGAGGTTTAGAAGTCATAATGGAATGATATAAAGAGGTTGGGGAGAATAACAGTAAATGATTTACAAAGACATATAATGAGTATTCATGATTGGGGAGGGGTGATCTGAGAGGCTTCTTTTGAAGACTAAGGTCAACAGGGGTATAGATTCAAATACAGTTTTAGTTTCCTTCTAAAATCTCTGACCATTGTATTTTAATCTTTTGCACTAATGGTGAAATGTCATTGCCACTCCTGTGACATACTTGACAATTAATTTAGCTTTCAATATTACCTATATTTAATGTGAAAAAAAGAAACTTCCCTATTTTGTAGGGAAAAAAACTGGAGATTACAGACTCAGAGAATGTCAAGCAACAAAGAAAGGACGAGCCAAACAGTTCTTACAGAAGGTAATGAAGCAATCTTTTTTTTAAAAACAGCCAATCAATAAATATTTTATTGTTGCTCATTATTTATTTATTTTTCCCCAGAAACCTTTTATTTAAGGTATATAAACTTCATGCGTTACATAAGTACAACTTTAGGAACATAGTGATAGTGGTTCTTCTCACTGTACCCACCCTTCCACCTTACTCCTACTCTTTCTTCTTCTGCCCTCTCATTTTTTACTAAGATCTATTTTCACTTAAGTTTATAAACATAAGATTAACTCTATACTAAGTAAAGAATTTAACAAATAGTATGATAAAAACTGTTCCTCAACAGTTTTTTTATTTCTCTTTTGATTTTTTTCAACGACCAAGTGTTTGTTCAGTCTTCATATGTTTGCATATGTTCTAGAGATTATTGAGTTGTTGATTTCCAGCTTCATTCCATTGAGGTTAGAGAAGATGTATGGTATTTTGATTTTTTTTTAATTTGCTGAGACTTGCTTTTGTTTTGTAAACTTTGAAGAATTTATTTCAACTTCATTCATTTATTATATTTCTTGGAATGGGAATATATACATTATTCACCAATAAATGGCTAATGTTTTAAATTTACAATATTATTTTCAGAAACTTAAAAATTAAATGGGAAAAGTATAAAAAGTTCTCTGCTCTTAAGATTCAAAATATCACTTTTTACACAACCAAAACCTTTAACCAAAAATCCATAAATGCAACAAAATGGTCACAATTATCTTGATTATTAACACTGAAAAATATATATATGGTAGCTTCTGAAACATGGCTGATCAGTAATGGTCCAGTTTTTCCTTCTAGGCACACAAAGCTTTATTCTTGAACATTTTTTTAAAGATTTATTTATTTTTTACTTGAGAGTCAGAGTTATACATAGAGAGGAGAGGCTGAGAGAGAGAGTTTTCCATCTGATGGTTCACTCCCCAATTCGCCGCAACAGCTGGAACTGCGCTGATCTGAAGCCAGGAGCCTGGAGCCTCCTCCTGGTCTCCCACGTTGGTGCAGGGGCCCAAGGACTTGGGCCATCTTCTGCTATCCCAGGCCATAGCAGAGAGCTGGATTGGAAGTGGAGCAGCTAGGACTAGAACCGGCACTTCAGGCCAGGGCATTAACCTGCTGCACCACAGCACCGGCTTGATCATTATTTTTATTTCACCTTTTCAAACACAGAAATTGCTCCAACTTTCTTTCAAGTTTAAATAAACTTTTGGCATTTAATATTGGTGGTTCTTGCTAAGATTTAAGGATTCCCAACAACAATAATCAGGAAATGACCCACAGTTAAAATTATCCTAAAGGACTTACCACCTGAACTATAGTCTATTATAGAGAAAGTTCCATGCACTGGTGAGAAGAATGTGTATTCTGCAACGTATGATGAAAAATTCTGTAGATATCCATTATGTCCATTTGGTCTATAGTGCTGAGTAACTGTTTCCTCAGTGATTTTTCGTCTGGTTGATCTGTCCATTGCTGAAAGTGGGGTATTGAAGTCCCCTATTACTAATGTATGGGAGTCTCTATCTCCCTTTAGATACATTAACATTTCTATTGAATAGCCAGGTGCCTTGTAATTAGGTGTGTATACATTTATTATAGTGACATCTTCCTGTTGAACTGATTGCTTAATCATTGCATAGTGCCCTTCTTTATCTCTTTTAACAGTTTTTGTGTTAAGTCTACTTTGTCTGATATTAAGATGGCTATCCCAGCTCTTTTTTGGTTTCTGCTAGCATGGAATGTCTTCCATCCTTTCACTTTCAGTCTGTGTGCATCTTTGTTGGCACAATGTATTTCTTGTAGGCAGCAAATGTATGGGTTTTTGGTTTTGTTTTGTTTTCCAGTCAGTCTGTATCTTTTAACTGGAGAATTGAGGCCATTTACATTCAAGATGATGATTGATGAGTAACAACTTGGCCCTGCCATTTTTCCATAAATATTCCTATTGTTTACTTTGGATTTCCTTTGTACTTTTATTGGGAGATTTTGTGCCTTCACTTTATTTCATAGTGATGACAATGTTTCTGTGTTTCTGTTTGTAGCACATTCTTAAGCATCTTTTGTAAGGCTGGATAGATGGTGACAAATTCTTTTAATTTATGTTTATTAAGGAAGGTCTTTATTTCACCTTCATTCATAAATGAGAGCTTTGCAGGGCATAGTATTCTGGGTTGACACTTTTTTTCTCTTAAGACCTGGAATATATCTCTCCATTCTCTCCTAGCCTATAGGGTTTCTGATGAGAAGTCAGCTGTGAGTCTAATTGGAGATCCTCTGAAAGTAATCTGGCATTTTTCTCATGCACATTTTAGTATCTTTTCTTTATGTTTTACTGTGGAAAGTTTGACTATAATGTGTATGGTGAAAATCTTTTCTGGTCATGTCTATTAGGAATTCTATGGCTTCCTGCACTTGGATGTCCCTTTCTTTCTCCAAATTAGGGAAATTTTCTGTAATTATTTTGCTAAAAAGGCCTTCTAATCCATTCTTTCTTTCCATGCCTTCAGGAACTCCTAAGACCCATGTGTTGGGTTGTTTGAAAGCATTCCATAGATCTCCAACAGTGTTTTATAGTTATTTATTTATTTATTTATTTTTTGGTTTGACTGTAAAATTTCCAGAGACTTGACTTCTAACTCAAATATTCTTTCTTTTGCCTCACCAATTCTGTTGTTAAGGCTTTCCATTACATTTTTTATTTGTTCTACTGAATTTTTCATTTCCAATGTTTTCATTTTGATTTCTCTTTAAAAATCTCAATTTCATGAGAAAAATTTTCTTTTATGTAATGTACAGACTTCTTTAGTTTGTGGATTTGTTCTGATTACTTCTAAGTAATCCTACCATCAATTTTTTGAATTCAGTTTCTGACATTTCTTCAATCTCTTCATTTTCACATTACAGTGTTGAAGTGTTGTTGTGTTCCTTTGGGGGCATCATGTTGTCTTCCCGATTCTTTTTTCTTGAATTGCTGCATTTATTTTTAGGTATTTGTAGAGATAAATGTTGGTTAATTTTTTTTTCTCTGTGATAGCTTTTATCTTTGGACTATGCCTCTGTGGATTAATGAGTGTCTGCTCTTTCAGTGAGTACCCTGAGGCATGTGCTGGATGTGGCCAGGGACCTGTGTTCAGTGCTCTAGGGTGAGGGAAGTGTCCAAGGTGACTTACAAATTGGGCATGTTGAGTTTTCTCCCTCTCTGTCTCTCTTTTTTAATCAGAGGGGAGGTTTGTTCGGCTCTGTTGGAATAGTCTCATGCTCACCTCCTCTCCTCAAAGGAGACCAATGTCTGGATGCTAGCCCCAGTGGGCACAATATTCATCCGTGCTGCTACAGGAACCATACAACAGTTCCATGCAGTCCTCCGTGTGAGCTTGGATCCTGCAGCAAAGACCCTCACCAGGGAAGCAGGGAGCCAGGGAGCCCCAAACATATGGAGCTGCCCACAGTGACTGCCCAAAGACCCAGCTACACCATGTGCCCTCACATTTAGCCACAGTATTTTCTCAGTCCCAGTCCCCAAGGCTCTCACACTTACAAGTACCCAGCCTCCTGTCAATTCTCTCAGCCAGATTCAAGCATCTCCCTTCGGTTGGTTGCTAAGCACACTGACACGAGCTGGTGCAGCTGTTATGTATGTCCAAAATGATGCCCACCTGCTCTAGGCTAGTTACAAAACACTGGTGCCCAGTAGTACGGGAGAGAGAAGCACGCCCCCATTTTTTCCCTCTAGGTTGGCAGGTACACTGTCCCCCACAGGGTTCCAAGCTAGACTCCCACCAGGCTCTTCCTGAAGCTCTGTTGCCAGTGGCTTGGGCAGCTACAGTCTGGTCTCACCTCACTCTCCATAGCTGGTGCTGAGGCTCTCAGCTGTTGGAGCCCTGAGTTGGACATGTCCACACCCTCCACCTAGATCCACAGCATCCCTCTAATTTGCATGGAGTTTCCTTGGCCATTTTTTCCCTAGCTCTTTTCTGGGATTGCACTCTCTCTACATTTTTTAAACTATCTTCCCCTAGACTAGAGCAGTAAGCTCCCTCCATTTTCTGCCATCTTGGTGTCTCTCATGAAGCAGTCTTAAGAAATAAATAATTAAGAGATCAGAAGAAACAAGAAAAAAGTAATATGATAGGATAATTGTGTTAAAATTGATAGCAAATTAAAGGTAGAGGGGAGCAGTTAAATTTTGCTAGAAAGATACATAGACAGCATTTTAAAAAGGTAAAACAACTTGAAAATACAGACCTATAAAGAAAATGTATCAACTATAATTTCTATACAGTTGTTATGGTAGCATGTAATTATAGTATATGTGCAAAGGCTCTGGAAAAAAAGTAGGACAATCAAAATATTTATACTACTCCATAAAAGAATAGGTATGACAATGATGTAGGCCTATTATTATTGTCTTTGATCTTGGTTTTGTTCATAGTTACAGCGAGAAGATTGCCAATCCTACATTAGTTTATTTATGAGAAACAAATCTTATTTTTCATGATTTTGAGTAAAGAAATAAAACTTTCTTAAAATGTCTGCATTTAAATTTATATTATGGACTTTTTCTTTTGCCTAGATATGGGTAAGCAAGACACATCTTCATTGACTTATGTGGTAGAGCAAGTTGCAAAACAACAACAATCACAAACCTCAGAAATAGAGAAAAGCAAAAAAATGCTGTTTAATTTACAGGTAACTTATATAGTCTTTTTAATGCCTTTACTTCAAAATGTTATTAAATTTGTGAGCTATTTAGAATTCAATAAATTAGAAAGTCATTTAGGATATTTACTACTGGAAGTCAATTTCAAATTCATATTTACTCTCAATTTTTCTATTCTTCTTAAGTAAAGTTTATATTAATATTCTAATTTTATTATACATTTATGCTCCAGTACAAGTTTCAAAAATGTCATTGCAACTCTAGTATAAGCAAATAAACTCAACATAATTACATAAAATTATTTTAAATTCATTTCTATTTGTTAGTTTTTCCTAAAATACAAGCTTGAAGGAAGGATAAGTTCAAAGCCAATGTTTTTGGAGCTATGGCTTCTAAAGTTGCTAGTTGTTGGTGAACATTTCAAGTGCCTCCCTCTGTACTCCTTTGCAATAGTTATTTATAATTCCAATACAGGGAATATGGGAATCATATTTGTTTTTTGAATATAGCATAATTAGATATAACTATACTCTGTGAATCTGACTAAAAGCAGTATTTTACTTGTAATTTGTATAGGTTGTTATCAAATATTTCATAGAAATGAAAATTGACTCTATAGCTAAACCCTAATTCCAAAGGCCAGATTTACTACTTTTTGCTCTGTGATTGAAATTGTGCTTCTGTTTTCTCATTGTAAAATGTATGAATAATAGGACTTGCATGAGGCTTTCATGAGGATTAAATGAATTAACTTATATAACTAAATACATGTAAGGTATCCTTGATGGGCCCTGGTAACAGTATAGGGCCTGATTTTGACATTGACCTTAAGTATTAATACATCAGAAGACATGTGATGACAATAATTATATACGGTAATATGAAGATCTTACAAATACTTGCATTGCTACACAGTTGTAGAAAATAATAAATAGACTATAATACAAAAATAATAATGTCTAAGCTTTCTATAAATATTTTTTTGTAAAATTTCTGAGTCTTCATATATTATATTGAAGGCTTTCCTTAAATCCTTATTCTTAAATTACTAAGATCTAATGAAGAGTGAGACAAAGAAACAGTTACATGCAGGGTAGCAGTGTCAGCAACAGAGGTATCAATACAACATGTTTCACAGAAGAAGAAATTATCACAGAAGAAGTAATGTTTCTGATAAGTTTAAAGACTAGCTGGAGTTCACTAAATGATTGGACATATGGGACAGGTTTAGAGGTTAGAGGGAGAGGAGGAGGATACCCCAAATAAAAACAACCTGATAAAATTCACAGAGGCCTAAAATAGCACTGGCACATTCATAGAAATATAGGTAGTTTGGTAGGTGGTAATGTGGATCAGAATATGTTTTGGGCAGAAATGGGAAATATGGATCATGATAACAGACTTGGACTTTACCCTAAAGGTGATGGATACTCTTTGATGGGGTTTAAGAAAGGCGCAAATAATTCTATTTTAAACAGGGAATTCTAGATCCAAAAAAAGCACTTGTTCTAATCTACCATCCATTCATGACAAAAACTCTCAAATATTAGGAATAGAAAATTCTTCCATTTAAGAAAAAACATCTGGGGCCAGCATTGTGGCCCAAGTACTTGAACCCCTGCACCCATGTGGGAGACCCACATGAAGCTCCTGGCTCTTGGCTTTGGCCTGGCTCAACTTCAAACATTGCACCCATTTGGGGAGTAAACCAGCAGATGGAAGATGTATTTTCTGTCTCTTCCTCTCTTTCACTTTAACTCTGCCCTTCAAATAAATAAAATAAATCTTCTTTAAAAAGCATCACATAAATCCCATAGCCAACTGCATACCTAATGGTGAAAGACAGCATGTTTTTTACCTAAAAATTATGAGTGAGGCAGATATATGATCTCACTTCTATTCAAAATGGTACTGGTGGTTCATGCCAGTGCAATCATATAAGAAAAGAAAATAAAACACATCCAAATTGGAAAGGGAAAAAAAATTTTTTATAGATAAATTTTTTATTTTAGAACATCTCAAGGAACCTACAAAAGCTATTAGGATCAATCAGTGAATTTAGAAAAGTTGCAGGATTCAAGATTAGTATACAAAAAATACAAGATTAATATACAAATTCTATATATTGGCAAAAAACAATCAGGACTTAAAATTTAAAAAGCAATAGAAGTAGCATCAAAATGCTGCAATACTTATAGGTAAGTTTGACAAAAGAGTTACAAGACCTGTAAAACATTGAAAATAAAAATTGAAGAAGACCTAAATAATAGAGTGATATACCATTTTCATATATCTGAAGATTCAGTATTATTAATATGTCCGTTCTCCCTATTTTAATTTATAAATTAAAAAAAATCCCATCCAAATTCTAGCATTCTTTTTTTTCTTGGAGAAATTGACAGGCTGATTCTAAGCATCATATAGAAATACAAAAGATCTAGAATAGCCAAAATGATTTTGAAGAACAGTGTTGAAAGTCTTGGCCTGCGCTGCGGCTCAATAGGCTAATCCTCCACCTGCGGTGCTGGCACACCCGGTTCTAGTCCCCGTAGGAGCACTGGATTCTGTCCCGGTTGCCCTTCTTCCAGGCCAGCTCTCTGCTATGGCCCGGGAGTGCAGTGGAGGATGGCCCAGGTGCTTGGGCCCTGTACCCGCATGGGAGACCAGGAGAAGCACTTGGCTCCTGCCTTCAGATCAGCGCGATGCACTGGCCACAGCATGCTGGCCGTGGCGGCCATTGGAGGGTGAACCAACGGCAAAAGGAAGACCTTTCTCTCTGTCTCTCTCTCTCACTGTCCACTCTGCCTGTCAAAAAAAAAAAAGTATTATACTACCTGTGATGTTGTCTGACACTAACAACCATTTTCAGAATCTCTAGACACCAACTAGAATCCCAACAGTTCAATTCATTTTTGGCATTCTCTACCTACCTAGAGTTTGCATCAGATCCTAAAGTTGAAGGACTGCGTTACACAAGACTTCTCCCAATTCAGATGTCAATTACAAGTCCAGGCTTCTGATATTTCTGACTAACTATAAATCAGGGGTACCCACATATCTCCTGCTCGATGTTTGACAATGTACTAGAATGACTCATAGAACTCAGGAAAGCCTTTTATTCACTATTACCAGTTTATTGTGAAGGATACAAGTCAGGAAGAGCCACATAGAAGAGACACATAAGG
Organism: Sylvilagus floridanus; assembly: GCA_949820135.1. NCBI lineage: Eukaryota > Metazoa > Chordata > Mammalia > Lagomorpha > Leporidae > Sylvilagus > Sylvilagus floridanus. The sequence goes on from OX463230.1 coordinate 73,016,114, forward strand.
CAAGGTATAGGGGAGGAGATAGCCACAGAACTTTCATGTTCTAAGCATACCATTCTCCCAGTATCTCAAAATGTGCAATGCAGAAGCTCTGTGAATCTATTTAAGGATTTTTATGAAGGTTTTATCACATAAGCATGATTCATTATTAACTCAGTCTCCAGCCACTCTCCTTTTTCAAGAGGTTAGGGAGGATAGGACTGAAAGTTATAGGCTTCAAATGAAGGCTTGATCTTTCTGACAACCTATTCAAAATCTATCCATGGGCCCACCCAAATCATCTAATTAAAACAAAAATGCTCCTATCAACCTTATCATGTTAAAACTCCAAGGTTTTTAGGAGCTCTGTGCCAGGAGCCAGGAACAAAGACTAAATATTTTTCTATGGTACCATACCGCCTGATTTACTATGTTACAGAATACTGTAATCAGGACAACATGATACTGCCTAAAGATAGACATGTAGGTCCATGAAACTAAATGAAATATCCTAAAATAGCCTCATACATACCATTGATTTTTGAAAATGTGCTATGCCATGTTCATTGGAAAAGGATAATCTTTTCACCAAGTGGTAGAGGAATAATTAGATTCCTAAAGGAAAGGAAGGGAAGGAGAGAGGGAAAGAAACAAGAAAGGAAGGAAGAAAAATCATCCTTCAAATTGCACCTCATATATACATATACAGAAACTAAAAATGAGTCATAGGCCTAGATTTAAAAGTTAAAATTACAAAATAGCTACAAGAAAACAGAAAAGCATAGTGATGTTGGGTTTTGTAATTATACATTTAACACAGGGCCAGCTCTGTGGCGTAGTAGGTTAAGCCTTTTCTTGTGGTGCCCTCATACTATGTGGGCACCCATTCATATCCCAGCTGCTGCTCTTCCAATCCAGCACTCTGCTAATGACCTGGGAAAGCAGCGGAAGATGACCCAAGTGCTTGGGCCCCTGCACCCACGTGGGAGAACTGCAAGAAGCTCCATGCTCCTAGCTTCAGATGGCTTAGTTCTGGCCATTGGGAGTGAAGCAGTGGATAGAAGACCTCTCTCTCTGTCTCACCCTCTCTCTCTTATAATTCTGCTTCTCAAATAAGTAAATCATTTTTAAAAATTATGTATTTAACAGGATAAAAATACTTAAAAATGGGTATATCAAAAATTTATTTAATTTTCTCTTTAAAATGTATTGTTATGAAAATTAAGGCAAGATATCACTGCTGTGGTGGCCCTTTGAGTTGTCATAGACTGGGAGAAAATAATTGAAAGTACATCTAGCAGTGTACTTGTATTTATACTGAGAATATATATTCCTAACCCACCAGTGTGACTGCATTTAAAATGATAAGCCATTTGGCCGGCATCACGGCTCACTTGGCTAATCTTCCGCCTGAGGCGCTAGCACCCCGGATTCTAGTCCCAGTTGCTCCTCTTCCAGTCCAACTCTCTGCTGTGGCCCGGGAAGGCAGTGGAAGATGGCCCAAGTGCTTGGGCCCTGCACCCGCATGGGAGACTAGGAAGAAGCACCTCTTCTCCTGGCTTCGGATCGGTGCAACGTGCCAGCCGTAGCGGCCATTTGGGGGGGTGAACCAATGGAAAGGAAGACCTTTCTCTCTGTCTCTCTCTCTCTCTCACTGTCTAACTCTGCCTGTCCAAAAAAAAAAAAAATGACAAGCCATATCACATGTGAGTATGGATATGATAGGCTTGAATCTCACAGAACCTGTTAAATGGAATGTAAATGATATAATCACTTAGGAAAACAGTAGTTTCTGAAAAAGTTATACCTATCCCTACCATATAGGCTAGCCATTTAACTTCTTTACATTTACTCAAGGCAAATACATCTGTATAATCATAAAATGGGAAAAAATCTAAATGTCTGACAACTAGATGAGTGGCTGAAAAAATATGGCATACTGGTATGGTAGAATACTATTCAGCAATAAAAGAGAAGACCTATTGATATACACATTGCCACGGACAAATCTCAAAATAGATATGTTGACTGAAATATTAAGACTAAAACTAAATATGCACAAGCACTGTACAAGGGAACTTCATAAGGTTCACAGAAAATGTGTATATGAAGAAACATGCAAAGATTTCAAATATTTTTTCATCAAATAAACCTTTCAATTCTATTTTCCATGAAGATTTTGAAATATCCTCATATGATTCTATTTATATAAAATTCTTGAAAATCAAGCTAGTCATTGCTGATGGAAATGAAATCAGTTGATTGCTATAAATAGGTGAACAAGGAGGGAGGGATTGCAAACATCTGGAGGAAACTTATGGACAATGGATATTTATTAATTGTGATTATGATCTCGTGAGTATATGTCAAAACTCACCAAATTATAAAGTTTGAACATGTGACATTTACATCAGTTTTGCCTTAATAAAGCTGCAAACAAGAGAAGTGAAAGAAGAAAGCAAAAAGGAGAAAAGAATAGGAAGATGACAAATTTGGAGAAGGATAATTAGAAGATAAAAAATATAATTCTAGTATAATCGTAGACATGGATTGAAGTAGAAGTTGACTGAGGCCAAGAAGCACAGCTAAATTATGTCAGCCCAATGAAGAAACAAAATGATGAAAAAACTGGTGTAAATATCATCTCACCCTATATTGATTAATAATAGACTTGATAGCCTGACATAGCTGGCAGGGCAAATGTCCCTTTCCTGACCAGTCTATGTTCATCATTCATTCACTCATTTAATAAATATTGAGTGCCTACTTGGTGTCAGGTTCTATTTTAAGCACTGAGAAGATGATGATGGTAAAGACAGGCAAATTTCACACAGTCATACTTTGTATAGGGGATGCAAGCAGTAAAGATATAAAAAGAATATAACATAAATAGATTAATATGTTACAGAGAAAACAGAATAGGGTAATGCATGGAGAGTAACTTAGGGAGGAGGGTATTCGCTAATTTATATTTTGTTTCCGGGAAGACTGAGGAATAATACTGTAGTATTATAATTCAAGAATAATACTTAGTATTATAATTAAGCTTTACCAAAATAGGAAAGACAAAGACCTAAAAAATAGTAGCTATGGGTAGAAAATTTTAAGCTAGAGGGATCAACAATTACAAATGCCCTTAATTGGAAGGAAATAGGCATATTTAGTAAACAGAAAGGAAGCTGGAAGAGGGGAAAACAGTGTGAGAAGGATGGTAAGGTAGATAGATAGCTGCCACAGTGTATATGGCCTTATAAGCCACTTTGAGGCTTTTAAATGTTATCATTTTTTTTTTTAATTCGGAGGGAAACCACTGGAGGATCCTGAGCAGGGAAGTAGTATTCCTACTTAGATAAAGGGAGCCTATCAGGCAGAAAGGTGGGAGAAATGAAAAGAGGGAAAGAGGGTGATGAGTTAGAAGTTAGCTTATCCTACAAAGGTTGGTTAGAAGTGAATTTGGAATTTTTATTTTAGAGGCCCAATCATTAAGATTTTCTGGGTGCTGGTAAATAGATTGTAGGTGGGAAAGGGGCTATGGAATAGAGAAGAATCAAGAATGACTTATAGACTTTCAAGTATCCAAGTGGAAAATCATATAGTTTGTTGAGATCAGAAGGCCTAGGAAGCAACATATTTGATGTGTAATAAGTGGGCACAATTCCACTCCTTGACTCTTGAGTTTGAGCATGTGACTATCTGGGGAGTTAGCAGATGTGATTCAAGCAAAGGCATTAAAAAGCTCTTAGGTAATTGAGCTTCTACTCTTGGACATCTGCTGTCATGATGAAAAGGACAGGCCTGGGTAAACTATTGGAGGGTAAGACATAAGTTTAGCAAAGCCAAGACACCCCAGTCAGCCCAGGTAATACCAACCTAAATTACTTTTCAGTCAGCCAATCCCAGACATTTAAACAAAAATACAACCAAGATCACTCAAGTTCCGTGGCCAACCCCAGCTTCTTACAGTCATGTCAGCAAGAAACACTTATTTTTTCAATATTTATTTATTTATTTGAAAGATAGATAGATAGAGGAAGAATGGCCATGGCTGGGCTGTTATTAAAGCTAGAAGCCTATAATTCAAATCAGGTCTCCCACTGGTAGGAAGCAAATTACCTGAGCCATCACCATTACTGCCCATGGTCTGCATTGGCAGGATGCTGGAGTCAGAAGCTGGAGTAAGGAATTGAACCTGGGTACTCTGATATGGTACATGAACATCCTAACTAGCATCTTAACTGCTAGGCAAAACACCTATCCCTATAAACACTTATCATATTATTTCACTGAGATTTTGTGATTCTGGAAATAGATAACTGATACAAGAGAGAATAGGCCAACCAAGGGGAAAGATTAGCTTGATCTGGGGACAGGATGAATGTGTGATGGCCATTATAAGCTGAATGTAGAACACAGCAGCCACTTAACATTCTGTGAATCGTCAGCAGACGTGTAGCTCAAGATGTGAATATGGATGAGATGAACCCAAGGATTATATAGAGAAAGAAGAGGGAAAATACTATTTTACATGTTAAAATGAGTGTATTAAGTGTGTAATTGATCATATAAAGAGGATTAAGTGTCAAAGGGATCACATAAATAAGACCCAGTGTCTGCTAATAACAACATATAGAATTAAAAAGGAGAGAATTATCTAACCTGGGAAGTAGGCCACAGAACAGACTCATAGAATGACAAATACCCTAAACAGCACTCTGGCCTCAGAATCACCCTTAAGGCATTCTGGTCTCGCTGGAAAGCCCATGAGAGCATGTCAGGCATGGAAAACCAAGACACTGTGGCAAAAAATGTTCTACATGAAGGATCTCTGTGAATGAGACCCCAGTGGAAGGAAGGGGCTGTCAAAGAAGGATGTACTTTGTTCTGAAGAGAGGAAAGCACTTCCACATTGCTTATGGCCCTATCTAAACACTGATGGAGTTTGTGGGCTCAGAAGTCTTCCATAGCCTTGGCAGCTCATGTCAAGAGCCTCAGGTAATCACTGACATCATAAATAATAGTGTTAATTGTTAAATCGACAACAGAACTGTACACTTAATCTCCATGTAGGACCTCTGTCCTTAATGAATTGTACTATGAGGATTAGCTGTAAAACTTGTTTTCAAACAGTATTTTATACTTTGTGTGTGGAGGTGGGTGCAAATTATTGAAATCTTTTATAGACTTGGTCTTCTGTATATAAAGCTAATTAAAAACAAGTCTTAATGAAGAATGGGATGGGATAGGAAGTAGGTGGTGAGACAGGAGTGGGGGTGGGAGGGCAGGTATCAGGGGGAAGAACCACTGTATTCCTAAGGCTGTACCTATGAAATTTGTATTCATTAAATAAAAGCTTTCTTTAAAAAAAAAGAAATCTGAAGAAGAGCTACATTTGAAGGAATTGTTGAGATCCGAAGGAGTGCTCAGAGTTAGCTAAGGAAAACAGAAAAGAATGGTGATGTGAAAACCAGATTCACAAGAGGTATCAGTTAGAATTATCAAATGTCCCAGGGAGACAGAATAGATATTTTTGTACCCATTTTGCAAATGAATAAAATGAGATTTGAAAGGATTAATTCAGTTTATTGTGCATAATCATACAAACTATCAAAAAGCAGTAATGGTGTTGGAACCTAGACCTTTTGATGCTTACCTCAAAGCTTTATAATTTTTAATCATACTCTCTTGAGTATGTACTTCTGGTTCCTATAAATATATTATTAAAATGGCCATAAAGTATATATAAAATATTAAAACAAAAGAATTAAATGTAAATATTTAGAACTAAATGAAATCTAAAAAATAAGAAATATATAACTCCAGGGTCCTTGTGAAATTATAAAATAACTGTTTCTTTAATGTATGCTGCATTCTATTGTACCAATTTTTTCTATATCTGGTAAATATATATGTTTATGTTAAGTAGTTTTCCAACATGCTTTATGGATCAAAACAATGACTTTCCTCTCATGTTGAATATCATGAATTAATAATGTTGAAATATATTACAGAATGAACTTGATGAGCTTGAAAAACAAAGAGCAGCAGTCTCTGCAGAAACTAAAAAAACAGAGAGGCAAATTTATCAGCAAGATACTACCATAGAGAATACCAAACTGCAGTGTAGAAGCCTGGAAGCTCAAATCAAATCCTTACATGCAGAAAATGTACAGCTTAAATTTGACATAGAAACAGCCCAGGAAGATTTTGAGGAACGCATGATAAGATATAATGCATATTATGCAAAAATAAAAGCACACAGAGATAGTTATGGAGAGAGAGAAAGCAAATGCTCATTTATGACTGAACTACATGAAAAACGAGAACTTGTTCAAAAGCTAAAAACAATGAAAGAGAAACTTATGCAAGATCTCCAAAATCCAGAAGGAAACCGAATAACACAAGTTCAGGTTTGAATTATTACTTATCAAAACTTGTTCTAATACTCCTCTTTATTCAAATATATATATATATTAAATGATAAACTCATCCTTAAGTCCATAATTCTACTACATTCAGAAACTATTTTAATAATTTTTTTAAAACTTGGATAAGTACATGAGTTATATACTTCCCATCGTAGATATACAAATGCATAAAAGAAACAGCCACAGATACACTGTTGATTTATAAAATGTATGGTCATACAAAATCACAGCAAACAATGAATCTGTTTGTTGCAGAAATTGTAATTCACAAAAATGCTGAAGACTTAGCTTCTATACTAATGCATCCAGATCCGTTTAAATCACTTTAATATGCTTAATGCTATTATGAAAATAATCTGAATTAATAATTTCACCCTAAACATTTTTCTATTTTTCTTAAAAGGCAGTAGAATATACTAATTTAAATTATCTATCATTTCTTGCTAGAGAATTAAAAAGCTACAATAATTACCAGATTCCTTTACATCTTATTTTTCATTTGGTTTCTAGTTCTATGCTTTCAATCCTCAAGTTTGTTTGAATAATAGTTTTTTATTCTGTATACTTATAGAAGTATCTAATCTCATTGATAAACTTTTATTTGTTTTTTTAAAGACACACTGAAAATCTTTTATTTATATTGACCATTCCCTTTTTGACTCATATATTTAAAATTTTATAAACATGCAGGAAGACATTACAAAGCTAAAGGATAAAATTTTGACTGTGAAAGAATCTATCATAGAAAAAACTTGTTTTATTGGGGAAGAGAAGAAGACACATGAAAAATTAAGAAAAGAAATAGAGGTAAGTCTTAATTTTCTGGATTTTAATACTTTATGGAATAATTTCTTAAACTTACATTATGTTCATATTTCCAGTTTGCTCCCAATTTTCAAAACAGCTAGAGATCAAGATTATAAAACTCAGTAGATAAATAGAAATCATAACTAGATCATTAGAGATAACTGCCTCATTCAAAGGTGTTCAAATATGTGAATGTATTAAAATAATTTATTCCTACTTAAATACGGCCTATAATTCTTCTTAATCCCTTTCTACCAAAAACTTGTACCCAATTAATGGCTGGGATACAAAGGCTATAAAAATCAAAGATGATGACCATTCTCAACAATAGATACCTCAAAACAGATCAAAAGATAGCAAAAATAATTGTCATTCTAAACCTCTCTGATCTCATCTTTACCAATTATCAAGAGCCAAGAAAACAAATATACAAAATTGAAAGTGAAACTAAATTCATCGTGTTGTACTACCTATAGATTTCTGAAGTCATTATTGTTTAGAAGAATGGAGAACAAAAATGGAAAAGAATGTGCTATCAAGAACAAATTTTTTTAAAAATTTTTTTAAAGATTTATTTATATATTTGCAAGGCAGAGTTACACAGAGAGAGGAGAGGCAGAGAGGGAAAGAGAGAGGTCTTCCATTCACTCCCCAGATGACCGCAAAGGCTGGAGCTGCGCCAGTCCAAAGCCAGGAGCCAGGAGCTTCTTCTGGGTCTCCCACATGGGTGCAGGGGCCCATGGACTTGGGCCATCTTCTACTGCTTTCCCAGACCATAGTAGAGAGCTGAATTGGAAGTAGAACAGCTGGGTCATGAACTGGCACCCGTATGGGATGCAGGTGCTTCAGGCCAGAGCATTAACCCGCTGCGCCACAGCGCCAGCCCCAATAATTTTCACTTTTAAGACATTAATTTGGAAAAATATGCATATTTCAACTTGCTCGCAACTTGCTTGTAGACTAACTTGAACACAATAAAAGAGTCCCTGAGAAATTTAAATGTTAAAATTTCTCACCTTTACAAAATCTCTGTAATACCATGATTATACCATATAGTTCACTGGAAATTTAAAATTTTTGCCCTTTCAGGTATCAAGATTTATAATTAAACTAAATATTAATATAATTTACAAGTGATAGAAAAGTAAGGGAGGAAGGATTAATGAAACAGAATAGAAATAGTTCATATATAGATGGAGCAAGCAAAATAAGGCATATGGGAAACAAAAAAGAAGGCTGAAATGAATTTGGATTCCTCCCTCATATCTCTCTGTTTCTTTTCTCTTTCTCTCAAAAACACACACATCTAAGAATATTAAAGATGATGAAGGAGAACATCTTAAAAATTCGTGTTAGGGAAGTCTTTCTTTTAAAAGATAAAAAAGAAAATATAAACTCTACAACCAAATATTTTTACTTTTAATTATGTTTAATATTTCTAGATTATGGAAATACCTTTTAACAAAGAAAACAAGATTCAGTTTTGTAGAAGACATTTATAAATGTCTCATTTAATTGATCAGAAAAATATAAGAAAATATAAAATGAGTAAAACATTGAGTAAATGGAATGGAAAAACTTATTTTTTGAAATATGAATATCCAAAAAGCAATGGAAAATATAACTAAACTCATTAGAACAGAAATTAAAGAAACCACAATGAAATCCCATATTTATCCCAACAAATTATCAATATTATAGTTGGTCAGATGCGGAGCACTTTTAATACATTAATGATGAGAATGTAAATTTCTAAAAGCATTTTAAAAAGAAATTTGAGAATTTTTTTTACACTAACATTTAATCAGTGTGCTTGTCATAAGAATAAATACACAAGGATGGGCCTTTGTCATAGCAGTTGCCTCTTTGGACAACCACACTCCACATCAGAGTGACTGGTTTTAAGTCCTTGCCCTGCTTTAGATTTTAGATTCCTTTTAAACTACACCCTGGGAGGGGCCGGTGCTGTTGAATAGCTGGTAAAGCATCCAATGTGGGCGCTGGCTCTAATCCCGGCTGCTCCACTTCCGATCCAACTCTCTGCAATAGCCTGGGAGAGCAGTAGAAGATGGCCTAAGTTCTTGGATCCCTGTACCCATGTGGGAGACCTAGAAGAAGCTCCTGCTCCTGGCTTTGGATTGGCACAGCTCCAACCATTGTGGCCATCTGGAGAGTGAACCAGTGGATAGAAGACCTCTGTACCTCTCTCTCTCTCCTCCTCCTCTCTCCCTTTCTCCCTCTGCCTCTGCTTCTCCTCTCTCTGTGTAACTCTGACTTGCAAGTAAAATAAATGAATCTTTTTTTAAAAAAAAAAAAGTACACCTTGGGAAACAGCAGATGATTTTTGTTTGTTTGTTTGTTTGTTTTGACAGGCAAAGTTAGACAGTAAGAGAGAGAGAGAGAGAGAAAGGTCTTCCTTCCATTGGTTCACCCCCTCAAATGGCTGCCGCGCCAATCCGAAGCCAAGAGCCAGGTCCTGGTCTCCCATGCGGGTGTAGGGCCCAAGCACCTGGGCCATCCTCCACTGCCTTCCCGGGCCACAGCAGAGAGTTGGACTGGAAGAGGAGCAACTGGGACAGAATCTGGCTCCCCAACTGGGACTAGAACCCAGGGTGCTGGCACCGCAGGCAGAGGATTAGCCAAGTGAGCCACGGGGCCAGCCCAGATGATGTTTTAAGTACTTGGGTCCCTGTTACCCATGTGGGAGACCTAGATTGAATTCTGGACTCATGAAATTGATCTGGCATTGCCAACCTTTGAGTAGTAAACCATTGGATAGAAACAATCTCTGTCTCTATGACTCTGAAATAGATGAAAATATATAAATAAAAATAATAAGTATACAAATTCTAAAAGTTTAACTTAATGAATTTTGACTAATATATATAAACATATGTGCTATTATCATCTAGATCAAGATTTAGAACTTTGCCATCATATCCAGAAAGTTTTGTGTTTCTTTTGTCAGGCAACCACTATTCCAATTTTTAAAAACAGCTTTATGAGTATTTAACTCACATACCATACAATTCACCACTTAAAGCATGTAATTCAATGGGTGTAAGCATATTTACACATATGTGCAACTGTCATCAAAATTGATCTTCAGAATTTCTCATTTTTATGGTTTTCATCATGAAACTTCTTTCCCTGAGGTTTAATAAATGCTTTTAAAGCTTTCAAAACAGGAAGACCTCTGTTAAGATATTTTTGTGCATTTTACTTTTAATTCTATTGCTTCTAATACATTTTAAAGTATTCCTCAATTCTGTCACAATGTTATGGTTAAAAAATAAAAATTTAAGAAAGTAAAAATTCTCTATAGTAAATTATAAAACTGGAGAATAAAATAGTCACACTATTGTTTGGAGAATGTAACATTTTATAAAAGAATTATACTTACTGGTTGGAGATGTTAGTAACTTCCTTCTTGAATCAACCAGTATTAGAAAGAGGATGAATTCAAATGCTAAAATATTCTATTATTTATTCCTTCTTTTGAGTCATTTTTTTTGTATCTATTCTGTTTATATTTTGGCTTTTATATAGTTTGAGTCATTTTTTGCACTCTTATGTCCTTATCTTTAATGCTTTTGTTCATTGCATATTTTAATTTGTATATTAATATTGCTCTTCTATTTTGTAGTCCAGAAAAAAATGAAGATGGCTTTTGAATTTTTTTTTTAAAGATTTGTCTATTTACTTGAGAGGCATAGATATAGATAGAGAGAGGGAGAGACAGAGAAAGAGGTCTTCCATCCACTGGTTCACTCCTCAAATGGCCGCAATGGCCAGAACTGATCTGAACTGAAGCCAGGAGCCAGATCTTTTTCTGGATCTCCCATGGCGGGTGCAGGGACCCAAGGACTTGGGCCATCTTCTACTGTTTTCTCTGGCCACAACAGAGAGCAGGATCAGAAATGGAGCAGCCAGGATTTGAACAGGTGCCCATTTGGAATGCTAGCACCACAGGTGTTGGCTTTACCCACTAGGCCATGGCGCCGGCTCTGGCTTTGGAATTTCAGTGTTTTTCTGTTAAATAAATGCTTTCAGTATTTTTAGGCTAAATCTGAATAAAAAAGCATTTCTAAATATTTGTTCTAAAATGTCTTTATATATTTTGTCTGTATATATTTTGGAAGAAGGGGATTAAGTGTTAGAGAGAGGAGAATAAAGATAAGTTATGAATCATTGATGAAAACTTGTGAAAGCAAAATGCAGCAGATACAACCACAAAGCCTTAAATATAAATCATTAAGCAACGATCCGTGGTTTTAGTTCACAGTAGAAGAGTTATTTGTCAAACCCAAGAGAAGATTGGAGCAGTTAAGACATTTTTAGCAAATTATGAGTGCTGCAAGCAATATTTTGTGAAAAAGACATTGTGTAAAGAAAGCATCGATGGCTTGCTTTTGCTTAAATGCTCTATAATCTGAGATCAAAAGAAAAGGATAAGAACAAATTTGGTACACTCTCAGAGCTACTAGAGGTCACATAGCATATTTATCTTGGTACTGTAGAACATGCAGCTATACAATTGACAAATACACTTATTTATTGATATCAGCAACAGAAATGATTACACAACTGGGAGCCATTCCTAAAAGAAAAATGCAAAGAAGCAAAGTGGAAAAATGTAACCTAAAGTCAGGATGAGAATTATTCAGGGACCAGTGCTGTGGCATAGTGGGCAAAGTCATTGCCTATGGCACTGGTATCCCATTTGGGCACTGATTTGAGTCCTGGCTATTCCACTTCCAATCCAACTCCCTGCTAATGACCTGGGAAAGCAGTAGAAGATGGCCCAACCACTTGGGCCTCTGCACCCACATGAGAGACCCGGAGGAAGCTCCTGGTTCCTGGCTTCAGATCAGCCCAGCTTATGGCCTTTTGGGGAGTGAACCAGAAGAGAGAAGATCTCTCTCTGTGTGTGTCTGTGTGTCTCTCTTTCTCTCCCTCTTTCTCGCCCTCTTTTTCTCTCTCCTTCCCTCCTTCCTTCCCCCCCTTCCTGTAACTGCCTCTCAAATCAATAAATAAATCTTTTAAAAAATGTTCATTTATTGATTTGAGAGGCAGAATTACAGAGAGGTAGAGGCAGAAGCAGAAAGAGAGAGGAGATCGTCCATCCACTGGTTTACTCCCCAAATGGCTGCAACAGGCAGAGCTGGGCTGTCTGTGTAGCCAAGAGCTTCTTCCAGGTCTCCCACATGGGTGCAGGGACCCAAGTACTTGGGCCATCTTCTACTGCTTTCCCAGGCTATAGCAGAGAGCTGGATGAGAAGTGGAGCATCCAGGTCTCAATCTGGCACCCATATGGGATGCTGGCACTGCAGGCGAAAGCTTTACCAGCTATGCCACAGCACCAGCCCCCAAATTAAACATTTTTTTAAAAAAATTATTCAGATAGATAGCTAAGTTAACATGTTAACAGATTATTCTGTTTTGTAGAAAATATAAGAAGTAATGTTCAGTGTCATTTAATATTATGTATTGGGTGCCTTGTGATTTTTAAGGACTTTATATAGGCTATTTATTTAAGTTCTGATAATAACACATATTAATAGAATTTCAGAAAATTTAAATATATTATACGAAGTTCTACAACGAATGAGAAGTGATAGAGTAGGATATGACTTTGTATCTGTTGGACACAGTTTCTCCCAATCTTTTCTTTTTAAAGGTTTTCAATTTTAGGAATATACTCTCTCTGATAAATATTAAGATATAAATTAGATATAAATTAGAGGAAAGACTACATTTTTTATACCACCTCCTGTTGTATTACTTTCTCTAATCATTCTTCACTTCTTTCTAATGGCACATATGGTCACTTATACCTACACCTCTGTGGTGGTATATAGCTGTACTATACATGTAATTTTATAACTGGTTTACTTACTCAACAATCTGTCTCATATGTTTTTCATATTGGTCTTCTTTTTAACATATACTAAATACCACACCACACTATACCTGAGAAAATTTAAATGGTTTCCAGCTTTTCATTATTAAAAGTAATATTATAATAAACATGATAGTACACCCACCCTTTGCACCAAGAAGTAGAATTAAATGTCATAAGGTCCACACTCTATTATTTAGAACCTTCTCTTAGTAATTATGAACAGAGCTAGTAAAATGTCTTACATTTGAAATATACTGTTTTATGAATTTTATACTGTTTATACTGTTTTATGAATTTTCCTCCCTTTCCTTCCCCATGAGGTTGACAGGGTAAATATTAACTTTGGCCTTATTGGAAGCCCCAAATTTACTTATTAACTTCCTTTAAATCCATGGTTATAACTTAAACTCTATATGAATAGCGGATAATTCTCCAAGGAGCACAATTGATAAATAGCAGAATATAGATGAGCTGAGTAGAGATTTCAGCATCTACCAACCCAGTGGTAGCTGCCTACTTTGCACTAATGCCAAACCTTAAGAGTAAAGACCACATCCAGAACTAAGAAGAAGACAAATCTTAGGACAAATCTTAAGACAAATCTTAGGACAATCTTAAGACAAAGACTTAGGGCAAGGCCTCCATCTAAGGACTAAACTAAAATAGACTCTAACAAGTGTAAAACAAAGTCTCACAATTTCAGGATGATCCACAAGTAACTTAACTCACTGTTAGGACAAAACTCAGCATTTTTCAATGGAAAAATAGCAGAATCCATATGTGCACAATATTCAGTTAATAACAAAACATTATTAGACCTATGAAGAAACAGAAAATGTATTACCCATAGTTAGAAACATAGTTAAACAATGAAAATAGAACAATAGTTGACTCAGAAGTTGTTAGACAAGTACTGAAAATTATGATAAATACATTAAACATTCAACAGAAAACAATGGATATAATCATAGATACAGTGAGTAAAGAGAATTTTTTAAATTCCTTTAAAAGAACCCAATGGAAATCTTAGAACTGAACAACAAATAAAATGTTGAATTAAAAAGCTGTATTGGTGAAATTAACAGCAGACAAGATACAACAGAAGACAAATTCTTTTCTAAACATGAAGACAGATCAATAGAAGTCAACAAAACAAGAACACAGAGAAAAATACGAAAGAAGTAAAGAAAACACATAGAGCCTTTGTGACCTGTGGAACCATATAATGACACATAGTATTAGTCCAAGAAGGAGAGGTGAGATAAATTCAAGATTTAAGAAACTCAGAAACTCCAGGCAGGATAAATACAGAGAAAAATGATCCTAGGGAATTAAAGTCAGGCTACTGAAAACCAAATATAAAGAAAAAAAATCTTAAAAGAGGACTTTAAAAAGTCACGTTAAATACACAATAACAATGATAAGAAAGATTATTATGGTAGGCATTGCGGTGCAGTGGGTAAAGCTACTGGTTGAGATGCCTCCTGTATGAGAGTAGATTCAAGTCTTGACCACTGTATTTCCAATCCAATTCCCTGCTAATATGCCTGGGAAGGCAGCAGATAATGAACCAAGACTTGGGTTCCTGCTTGCCATGTGGGAAACCTGGATGGGTCTCCTACCTCCTGGATTTAGCCTGGTCCAACCCCAGATTTTGTTAAGGATTTGGGGAATGAATCAGCAGATGCAAAAAACCTCTCCCCTCTCCCCATCCTGTCACTTTCCCTTTCACTGTAAGAAATGCTAAAGAAAGTTCTTAAAGCTGGAAAGAAATAATACTGGAAGGAACTGAGAATGAAGAATATAGGGGGAAATAAATTATTCGTCTTCTTTCCTTAATTATTTACTTTGAAAACAATAACAGTAGATTTTATACTATATATACATTTAAGCTATAGTAGTATACCATTCTTAACCATTTGTTTGACAGATATAAAACTAAATTTTACAAAGCTATATTTGCAGCAAAACTGATACACACAGGCATTTCTTTTTTTCTCTTTTTTATTTTAAAAAATATCCTGTTATAAGGCTTAGTGAAAATAGATTGTGATATATTATGAATACATACTGAGGAGGAAAGAAAAAATAAAATTAGAGAAGAAATAAAATAGAAACAAAAACTATAAAATAAATCAATGAAATGAAGAGCCATTGTATTGAAAAAGTAAATAAAATTGATAGACTCTTGGCCCAACTAACCAAAAAAAAGGGGGGGAGGAGAAGACCCAAATTAATAAAATCATAGATGAAAAGGGACATATTACAACTGATACCACAGAAAAGCAAAGAATAATTAGGAATTATTACAAACAACTATATACTAACAAATTGGAAAATCTATAAGAAACATATAGATTTCTGGATACCTATAATTTACGGAAATTGAGGCACAAAGAAATACAAACCCTGAACAGACCAATAACCAATACTGAGCTTGAATTAGTAATAAAGAGTCTCCCAACAAAGAAAAGCCCAGGAGCTGATGGCTTTATTGCTGAATTCTATCAAACTTTTAAGGAAGAAATAATCAATTCTTCTTAAATTATGCAAAAACGATTGAAAGGGAGGAAACCCTTCCAAACTCATTCTATGAAGCCAGCATTACCTTAATTCCAAAACCAGAGAAAGATACAACAAAAAAGAACTAGAGACCAATATCTCTGATGAACATAGAGGCAAAAATCCTCCACACTTTTTTTATAATAGTATTTTGAAATGCTAAGACCGTAACTCTCCCACTGCCTCTGCAGCTGCTACAGAGCTGTGTTTCAATATAATTGATTTCTTTGCAATCCAGTTTGTATTTTATACATTAAAAAATTATTTTATGAAAGACTCTATGGTATTCACCATACTGTCAGAAGTTTCCATGGCACAATCAAGGTAAAGAATCCCTGAGTTAAGGAAGGAAATGGGGAACAAAGAAATCTTTGCTAGGGCAGGGAGGAGATTCACATACAGCATAATGGCAGCCTCAGAAAGAAAGAAAGCTGAATAGTAGAGAGGAGACAGGTTGAGCACAGAATCTTAAGGTTCCAAGAACCCTCTAGCACTCTTAAGCTATAAATTTATGTTGGCAAATCGGTTATTTTGATATGTGGTGAATTTGTATTTTGACAATTCAATCCTTCTTTGAATTGACTTTGAACCACCTACCTGACATGCTAGAGAATTCCAAAAACAAATATAAGAATGAATAGGTAATTTTTCCAGCCCTGCTATCCTATCACTTTATCAGTTCATTTAAAAGCAGGTATTTTACGACAATGAGGTACCACTTCACATCTACAAGGATGGCCATGATAAAAATAAGTACTTTTGAGGATGGGAAGAATTGGAATCATTACACATTACTGGTATGAATGTAAAATGATAGTCACTTTGGAAAACAGTCTGGAAATTCCTCAAATGATAAACCATGGAGTTATCATAAGACCCAATAATTCCACTCCTAGACATGTCTCCAAGAGATATGAAAACATACATCCACATAAAAACTTGCAAACAATGCTTATAGCAGCATCATTCATAATACCTATAGAATGGAAATAACTCAGGTATCCATCAACTGATGCACTGGCAATTAAAATGTGGTAATCAAAAGGAATCCATGGATAGCCCTTGAAAACATTGTGCTAAACAAAAGATGCTAGTCCATGCGCAAAGGTATAGAAAGAGAAAGTAGCCAAGGCTGGAGGTAGGGGAGTGGGGAGTGGCTACAAATGGTACTGAGATTCTTCTAGGGGTGACGAAAATACTCTAAAATTAATTCTGATGATGATTTGCACAACTCTGAATTCACTCAAAAAACACATTAATTTGAATACATTAAAAGATGGATCATATGGTATGTGGATTATATATCAATAATGCTATTTTTTTTAAAAATGGTTAATTCTTTGAATAACCAACACTAACATCAGTAGAGGTTCTGGCTGTTTTGCTTTCTTGGGGACCGACACCAAAATTCTTGTATTTCTCTCTGTTTCATAACCTCCAAGTGTATCTTTGGCTCAGCAGAAATACTAATTTACTAAAAGGTGAGGAAATGGGCTCCAAGATCTCCTACATCTTTTACACCTATGGATCTGTGTTTTAGTGACTCACTGGATACAGGAAATGGAACTATTTTTCTTAACTCATGTTCAAAGAAAAATTTCCAACAAATTTAAGAGTTTGAACAAAGAATGATTCACTAATCAGGTAGCCTTCGGAACCAATAGAGGTCCAGTAAGCTCCACTTCACATGTGGGGATGCGGCATTTACAGACAGAAGACAGAAGCGAAGCACAGGAACTGCTTGATTGGTTACAGCTAAGCACTTGCCCTTTTTGAACATGCTATGGTCAGTTGACTGACTGCTGAGACTCAAGCTCAGCTTCTGTAATTGACTAAGGCTCAGCTACTTTGTTATAAAGATACACTCCCAAGTTGGGCTTCTAGTTAGTTTATTAAGTGACAGTTCTTACTAAGGAATGCAAATTAGGGTGACCTCAGGACAAATTTAGTTTAACACTGTTAAGTGCCTTGACAAGTAAAAGGTACTTCACCCTGGATGTTTCATTTGGATTCAAACTCCAAACACTATCACTTGCTAGATGTGAAAATAAGCTCTTCGATTTTTAATTTCCTCACACAAAAATAATACCCACATCATGAGTTGTTATGTATGATTTTATTTATATGTAGAAAGTCCTCAGCACAGTATCTAACATGTAGTAAGTGTTGAAAAACTAGTTATCATAAAATTACTGTTTATATTTATATCATTATTTGCGGTGAATGGTTTCTAATCAAGTGATTTCCTCTTTAAGCAAAGTCTCCTTTATGGGCGTTTACTATGTATCTTTCACAAGCACTGTTGATTGTATACTTTTTGCAGGTACAACATAAGAGATATGAAGCAATTCTTAAGCGTCTGCACTGTCAGGTGAACAAGCTTCAATCAAATAGAAGACAATGGCAATGGAACATTCAACAACTTGAAAAAACTGCAGCTGAACTAAGAAAACGTGTTGGAATGCAAGAATAGCATTGCCGGAGGACAATGTAGAGCACAGGCTATGCCAACAAAAATTATGGGACAGAATGTTGATGAAATCCTTTGAATTTTGAACAACCATCATCCATCAGCAATCAGAGCCCATCTTAATGACAGATATATTTTCTTAGTTTAAACCAATTACTCATTTATTAAAGTACCCTCCAACTCTACAATTGATAGCATGGATAGAAAAGAAGAATGCTTACAGAAGAACAATGGAAGAGTCTGAATGAATATTTTGAATGTATGAGATGTAAAATGAGTTCCTGTTTATAACCGTGTTGGATTCACTACCCTAAGAAGTTAAAAATAAAGAAGAAACACTTGAATTTTCAATGGCTCAAACTAAGATATTAAAAATGGTTGTTTCAGACTTTTTATTCGAATTTTGTTTTTTTACAACTGCCTTCACAGTAGCCCATAAATACTGATACTTTCAGTAGTTTTGTTATATGTTCAAAGCTTCAGATATTTTACTCAGTTTTCTTTTATTCAGATGGTAACAATCATTTTTCTTTGTTATCAAATAAGATTTTAGAGTGTTGCAATGTGTAAAATGTTTTGTTCCCTTTTCTTTCTATAAATTCTTTCTTCCTATTCTGTGACTAAAGTTATAACATCATGGAAGACAAATCTAAGCTCTTAAAAGAGTGTGTATAAACTAACATTTCTTCCCCATTGAAAGGCAAATCCTTTGTCCATGCTAATAAATCATAGGTTAAATTGTCTTTTTTTTTTTAGGATAAAAGTGGTCCTTATCATGGCTTCACTGACTCAAATACTTAGAAGCAAAAATGAAATATTAATTACTGAAGATACCATTTTTAAATATTCACTTGTGGTATTAAGTTATTTCAAAGTAACAACATCAAAAAGATAATTCAATCCAATCTTATGCTCACCAATGTGTGGAAGATTCTGGGAGAATGTAGCTGATATAAAACCTGATATTAATAATCTCATTATGTATAACATTGATAGTCTTATTCTGGTTTATCATGGCTTACTATGGCTAATACTTCAAATGGCTTATCCTGTAACTCAACAAGCTTTGGTCCATGCCTCAAAAACACAGTTACAAATTAAAGTGGTTGAATCCACAGAGTGGGAGGAATATCCACTATGCTCACCTCAATCAAAGATGAGACTGAACCAAAGCTAATTGTGTAGATAGAACTTAATTAAATTTGCATATTAATTTCTTCCTATAGTTTTACTTTATAAGTTTAGTTATAACTTATGAAAGAAAAAATCTAGTTTTCTAAGCTCTTTGAAAATTTATAATGGATTCAAAATATTGATACATAACTAATGCCTTGAATTATATTTTTGAAAGTTTGCTTTCAAATTAAGAATTAAAGAAAATACACTTAATCTGCTTAAGATAATGTATCCTATGTGAAAGAGTAATTTTCAATGTAGTTTCCTAAAATATTCTTATACATTTTAAGTATTACTAGTGAGAAATTATTTGAGAAAGAAATTTTCCCCTTGATCTAATCTTGAAAGTATTTTCAGATAATATAGCCTTTCAGAGTAATCAAGAAAAACAAAAAGTTGAAGTTCCTCAGGCCTGATTTTTAGTAGATATTATATTTCAGCACAGTTATAACTCTAAATTTAGAAAACTGAAATTCTGTAGTTTTTTTTTTTTAATATAAATGAACCTCCCTTAGACCATGAGCTCTTCTGGCTTAACAGTTTTTCTCATACATACTTCTAGTTTAAAAATTAGTCTCCTTGGAGTAAACACCCAATTCAGAACTTTCTTCCTGTTTTCTTTTCCTGGGAAGTGGTCTGAGTTCCTGGCAGACTAAATTGTTCTCACAGCACAGGACAACACTGGTCCAGGTGGCCTCAGTGAACCCTGCAGAGATGTCATCCAGTCTTCTGTCTTAAGCATCATCTGCAGTGTGGGCTGCACCTACTCACTGTGGTCAGCTTCTTTGTCCAATCACAAGGACTTTTCTCGTACTATTTAATTCTCTTTATATCTGACCAACTTTTTTTTTTTCTTTAGAAACTTTTATTCTATCCATGTATTGTTCCTCACTATGATTTCTGTTATGAACTAAATCTTTAAATGTTCTTATGACTGTCAACAGCTCAGCAAATATTGTTTAATGTTTATTTATTTTCATCTACTTGAAAGGCAACTCATTTAGGTCTTCCACACGGGTGTCAGGGGTCTAAGCACTTGCTCCATCTGCTCCTGCCAAATGGAGTACAGGCTCCTAAGAGGTGGTTTAACTTGCTGTGATGCAACACTGGCCCCACAGCAGTTTTTATCTTTCACTATACCCAATTTTCTGCAATGAAAAGCCATTATTTCAATAATATTCTTTCTACTATAAGCTTTTTTTTTGACGGGCAGAGTGGACAGTGAGAGAGAGAGAGAGAGAAAGATCTTCCTTTTCCATCGGTTCACTCCTAAGTGGCTGCTGCGGCTGGCGCACTGCACTGATCCGAAGCCAGGAGCCAGGTGCTTCTCCTGGTCTCCCATGCGGGTGCAGGGCCCAAGGACTTGGGCCATCCTCCACTGCACTCCCGGGCCACAGTAGAGAGCTGGACTGGAAGAGGAGCAACCAGGACAGAATCCGGGGCCCGACCGGGACTAGAACCCAGTGTGCCAGCTCCACAGGCGGAGGATTACTTTTAAAATGCCTAATATGAAGCTCAAAGCTGATTCATGACTTCTAAATTTTCAGCAGTATCTTTCCTGATCCTGTCCTGCTAGATGCAGGAGTGATGAGGAAATGCAAATAATTAAGAAAAGGTAACTAGTGCCAGGAAAAAGTAGGAGGATAAAACCCACAGTTAACATCTCAAAATATTACTTATTAAATGTGTAACTTATGGGCAAGTTATAGTTGACCAATATAGAGAAATTGATACCTACTTGTAAGCCATATCTTAATAAATATGGAAATCATCAGATTGTACACATTAAAGCTAATCAAATTAGGCATCATGGGCACCTTCATGGTCAATATAAATGATCTACATGTTATATGTCATACCATATCAGTTATTCAATTTATTAATTATTAATTTATTGTTACTGTTGTCACATACTATTACTCAATTTATTAATCATACCATTTTTCAAAATACTGCAAATATGAAACAATACTAAGCAATAGGAATGTGCTGGATAATTATATTGTGTTTCATTTAGCGATGTATATATTATTTCATTGAATTCTCAAAATAATGGTGTAAAGTATATATTATTATACTTGATTTACAGATGGGGAAACTGAGGTGTCTGCAAGTTAAGTAACTTGCTTAAAATTTCATCACATAGGTCATGATGGGCAAAGTTAAAATTCAAAGTCCTATTTTAGCTACATGGCACTACAAGAAAATGATTCCCAAGGTAACCTCAATTTCACTGTAAACAATTATTTATTTCTGTATTAATATTTATTTTGATAAGCTATAAAGCATAATATTGATTTAATCAAAAAAATTTTATGGTTAGAAATGAATAGTAAATAGGTGTTGGTGCTGTGGTGCAGCAGGTTAAGCCATGGGCTGTAACGCCAGCATCTCAAATGGACACTGGTTCAAATACCAGCTGTTCCATTTCTGATCCAGCTCCCTGCTAATGTACTTAGGAAAGCAGAGGAAAATGGACCAGGTAACTGTGCTGCTGTGTGGGAGACTCAAAAGAATTTCCTGGCTCTTGGCTTCGGCCTGACCTGGTCATTGTGGTCTTTTGGGGAGTGAACCAGCAGATGGAAGAGATCTCTCTCTCTCTCTCTCTCTCTCTGAAACTTTCAGATAAATAAATACATCTTAAAAAATGAATGTCACTCAAATGTATAGGGAATACCACATGTGGATCAGTGTCAGAAGAATATTTTGGGGGCTGGCCTTGTGGTATGAGACCGGTTCATGTCTTGGCTACTCTACTTCCAATCCAGCTCCCTGCTGATGCTCCTGAGAAGGCAGTAGAAGATGGCCTGAGTACTTTGGCCCCTGTCACCCACTTGAGAGACCCACATGAAGCTCCTGTCTCCTGGCTTTAGTCTGGCCCAGCTCTTGCCATAGCAGCCAGCTGGGGAGTGAACTAGCAGATGGAAGAGCTCTCTGTCTCCCTTTCTCTGTAACTCTGCCTTTCAAATAAATAAACAAAAAATCATAAAAAATTTTGGCTAAGAAAAATGGAATCCTATTTATAAAGATTGATTTGGAAACTTTTACAGTTCACATGGGAGATTGCAATTAAAACCCTTAAGTTCTTATATTATTTTACATTGAACATGGAATCCACTGTTCATCCATAAAGTTATTAAAGGGCTATATTAATACTATGGTGATTTCAGGTTACTGGTGAAGTAGTCAGTAATTCAAAAGAACATGGGTTTTAATTTGTGAACTTCTCATATTTTAGTTGCTCATATTTTCAATATTATGAATATTTTATTTTTCATTACTCAAGCTAATGACCAGAAGCTAAAAGTTATAAGCCTGTCAAAAATAACTTTTTATATGGATTTGTAATGTGTTTCTAAGAAAAGTATTTTTTCTTTGTTGATAAATTTGGCAGTGTAAGGAATAGGTCTTCTATATCACATTAGCTGCCATATAACACTATTTCTTGAATGTACTGAACTATGACCAAAACCAGGAAAAATAAATTGAAACAGATACTAATAACAGAATAGATTTACACAATACATAGCTAAGAATGGGATACTCCAAATTGCTTTTTCTTTTCTGCAATGTTCCATTTAAATAATGGCTGCAAGCTCTAGATCGTTAGAAAAATAAAAATAGCATATGATTTGGTAATGACAGGGTTGCTGTTTACATAATGCAGTGAAGACAGACATGAAGTAATGAGACTTCAACCTCTTAATTAATGAGATGATGTTATTTCAAAAGCAAAACTAGAGTTCACGTGATAAATAGTTTTAAAAGCCTTCTTACTTGGAAAGCTCTCTGGCATAAAAAATCATGTCAAAATTGAAAGAAAGCCTTTAAATTACCAAAATTTTCTAACACTGCTCAATCACATAGCACAAGATAATTTAGCAGCAGTGATAATACACTGGTAGTCTAAGATAAATCTTCAAAAGGGTTTTGTTTAAAATAAGTCAAGACATATCACCTACTTTATTGTCTATTATTGTTGTATTATCTTACATAAAATAAACACACGTAATCCCTGTGCTTGTATTGCAGAAGCTTTCTCGGGGTGATTTCAAGACTGTCTTTCTCAAAAGTCACTGTGCTTCTTTGGAAGAAAACAGAGTCTACAATTTGTGTGAGTTGTTTCATCCCCAGTGACCTAGCCAAACAAACTCATGCACAGTCATCCAGCCAGATGTCAGCACATGCAGTTGGTTGAAAATTTCTTATTATTCCAGTTCAGCCATCCTTCCCAGAGACTGTGTACAATGTCTCAAAGTGTCTGTCATTCCTTAGATGTAATGTTGACTTTGCTGGGCTATTGAATAATGTTGATACTACTTTAATTTTAATTTGTGATTCATAAAGATTTGTATTAAAAAGTCTCAGAAAGACTTTTTTTACCTTTCATTAATTTAGATTATTCATCTTCAAAGTCTTCCAGTCTCAATTAATCTGTCAATGCAATTTGCCTATGCACAATTTACTGATGATTAGTTTAATTCCTTCATGTTTCTTTCATCTCTTCCATCAAAAGTGTCACTTCATTCAGATTTTAACCTTTTCAGTCTCTGTACAGCCATAAGGTTACAATTCCCATTTTTGTTACAACTTCAAAGTATAATCCACTAGTCTAATATGAAATTCTACACATTGAAAGCAATCTTTTTATTTGCAACTGGTATACAAGAGAATCTATCTTCTCTTTACTTTAAAATGCTTCACAAAGAAAAGCTTTCTCTGTTGTATTTGATAGACACGGTCAATACCCTGCCAGATCCTTTCAGACTTCTCCTTTGTTCTTTTCAAGTAACCCTTTCCCAACTGAAGCATTATTTTGCCTCCAGATGCCCCTGCACTAGATGGTCTTCGGAAGGTTTGCCACCCTGGAAAGGAAGGCATTTGGGGAGTGAATCAGCAGATGGGAGATCTCTGTCTGTCTCCTCCAGCTCTCTTTCTCTCTCTCTGTCTTTGACTTTCAAATAAGTAAAATAATTTTTAAAGGCCTTTTCCTGGTATTTCAGTCTTGCATGGCTACTTTTCTCATTCTTGTCTTGCTACTCTTACCAGTTTCTCCTGGGAAGGCTTCAATATTAAATCACTTGCTGAAGACTCTTAATCTGAGAGACTACCTCTGGGAATCCTATGCTAAGTCACCTTGCAAAAATATTCACACACTGAAAACTGATTTCAAGAGATGACTATTTACTCCTGTTTCTCCCTCACCCCAGAGCAATTCCACTCAGCACCTTCGAAATCTAATCACTGTCTCATTTGGTATAATTTTGATATGATTTGTTTGCTTTACATAAAAAGGAAGCCAAAAGGTATAACCTTTATTACATGTATTAGTACATCAATAGAGATATATCATTAGCTTCATTCCATGTATTCAGTATAATAAGGGTATACCATTAGTTAGCATTAAAAATAATAAAATTCTTTTTTATTGTTTTACAGTTTTTAAATTAAAGTCTATTATTTCCTAATGCTAGTACAAGTATAGCTGCTCCTGCTTGCTTTCGGTTTCCATTTGCATGGTATGTCTTTATCCATCCCTTTACTTTTAGTCTTTGTGTGTCTTAACTGGCGAAGTAAGTTTTCTTTTTTTGAAGATTATGTTTATTTATTTGAGAGGTAGAGTTACAGTGAGAAGGAGAGACAGAGAGAAAGGTTTTCCTTCTGTTGGTTTACTCCCCAAATGGCCGCTACCACCGGCGCTGTACCGATCCAAAGCCAGGAGCCAGGAGCTTCTTCCTGGTCTCCCATGTGGGTGCAGGGGCCCAAGCACTTGGGCCATCTTCTACTGCTTTCCCAGGCCACAGCACAGAACTGGATTGGAAGAGAAGCAACAGGGACCAAAACTGGCACCCATATGGGATGCCGATGCCTCAGGCCAGGGCTTTAACCTACTGCGCCACAGCACTGGCCCACAAAGTGAGTTTTTGTAAGCAGCATTTTGTCAGGCTTGTTTTCTTATCCATTCAGCCAATCTATATCTTTCAATAGGGAAAATTAGTTCATTTACATTCAAGGTATTGCCGATAAATGAATACATACTCCTGTCATTAATATTTTTCTGATTATCTTGTATATCCATTGTTCCTTTCTCTGATGTTCATTTTTGTGGCATGGTGTTTTTCTGTGTTGACATGATGTGACTTTCTTTTATTTCTTTTTTGTGTATCTGTTCTATGGTTAAGTTTTATACTTTCACATGTTTTCATGATGATAGTTATCATCTTTTTGTTTCAGTAAGAGTCAGTCTAATGATGATGAATCTTTTAAGTGTTTCCTTGTCATATAAAGTCCTTAGTTCTCTTTCATTTCTGAAGGACAGCTTTGCTAGGTGTAGTGTTCTTAGTTGACAGTCTTTCTTTTAGGACTGAATATATCAGCCTTCTCTCCTGCCTGCAAAGTGTCTGTTGAGAATTGTCTAAGATTCCCTTGTAAGTACCTGGCACTTCCCTCTTTCTGTTTTTAAAATTCTCTCTTCATCCGGCAGTTTTGACAGTTTGCCTGTAACATGTCTCATAAAGGATCCTTTTTGGTGGACTCTTTTAGGGTTCCTTTGAACTGTCTGAACCTGAATCTTTCATAAGGTTTTAAAACTTTTTCAGGAATTATTTCTTTGAATAGGTGTCCTGTGACTTTTCCCTTCTCCTCTTCTTCTGGAACATCCATAATGTGAATTTTTGCTCACTTAATTGTGTTTTATTAAGGCTCAATGGCTTTCTTTGTTATTTTTCATTTTTTCTTCTTCTTTTTAAATCTGACAGTGTTTTTTCTTAAGATCTGCCTTTAAGCTCATAAATTCTTCTGACCGCTCAATTCTGACGTTGAGGCTCTCACCAACAGTATTTACGTCATACTATTCTTTAGCTCTAAGACTTAGGAATGGTTCTTCTTTATGTTGACTCCCTAGTTGCTGAATTTTTCATTTATCTCATGATTTATCTTCCTAATTTTGTTAAACTGTTCTGTCTGTATTCTCTTGCATCTCATAATGTTTCCTTAAAGTCATTCTTTTGAATGGATGGCCTGACGTGGTTACCTTGTTTTTCATGCTTCTTGCACCCCTATGTTGGTATTTGTGATCTAATGATCTATTCAACTTATAGGGTGGCTTTGATAGTAAAAGATCTTCTACTGGCAATGTGTCCTAGGGTGTTGGTTGGATACCCTGTGTTGGCTTTGGTTCAAGATGGGCCCATTAGTGTAGTGTCTGTGTAGCTTCTTCAGTTACAGTCAACATTGGTAACGTCTGCTGGTGTATCAGTGGCATAGGCTGCAGGAGTTGTGGGATTGCACAGCCGAGTGGGACGTTGTTTCCTTAGGCAGGTTAGGTTTGCTGGCAGTCCTGGGTGTACTGCATCCTGAGGCTGATATGGAGTGTCTGTCCATTCCATGAGTCATGTGAGGGCAGGATCATCTTATCAGTCCCACATGGGTGTGGAACAGCACACCTGGTGCCTATCTGTGTCTGAGGGTCACATGGGGCTGAGTCACACCAATAAGTTCAAATGAGGCATGTGCAGTCCAAGGACTGCACAGATGACTTTGCCGGATGTCTGTGGGCCACTCTGCTTGGGAGGTCTGGCCATCTGACTCCTGAGACCGAGTGGGTGGGCAGTATGCTTTCCAGGGCCTCCACAGGATGGGCTTCTGAGAACAGGCTGTGCATCTGCTTTTTGAGGTAGAGGGAGTATTTTCTGATTGCTTTCTGAGGGCTTCAGTGGTCCACGCTACTCAGGAAAGGCTGCTCAGCTGCCTTCTGGGTTGTGGGTGGGTGGGTGGATAGAGTTATTCATCCACTTCCCTGGGCATCTGTGGGCCAAATCCCCCAGGGTATGCAGCATGGCTGCATTCTGGTGCTCACTGGAGGTGGGTGGGGCCACCTGGCTGCTTTCTAGGAGCTTCAGTGAGTCACGCTTGTCAGGGTTGACTTAACCTTTTAAATATAGGATATTAAATATTGGTTATTTAATATAATTGGAAATTAAATATAACCTTTTAGATATTGGATATTAAATATTAAATATTATGGATATTATGAAATTTGATTGACATAGGATGATATCAAATCAAATATAATTCATGGGGCTGGCATTGTGTTGCAATAGGTCAAGCTGCCACTGGTGACAGCATTATCCCATATTGGAATGATGATTCAAGTGCCAGCTGTTGCACTTCCCATTCAACTCCCTGCTGATGTGCCTTCAGAAAGTAGTGGAGGATGGCCCATTGCCGCACTCGGGAGACCCTGATGGAGTTCTAGGCTCCTTGCTTCGGCCTGGTCAAGCCCTGGCCGTCCTGGCCATTGTGGCCATTAGTGAGTGAATCAGTAGATGGAAGGTCTCTCTCTCTCCCTCCCCCACTCTCTAGGTCACTCTGCCTTTCAAATAAGTAAATGTTTAAAAATTAAAAAAAAAACAAGAAGATAATTCATTTGTCATTTATAAAAGAATATGAAAATTAGTTGTTCCTTGACTACTTTCAAAAAATCCACTTTAATAATTTTAAACTAAAGTATATGAACATTTAGAAAGATCAAAGCCTTTCAAAAAATGCTCTTCAGGAGAATGTAGTGTTACTTTTAGGTAGCTCTAAGGAAAATAAATGTTCTGAACAAATCATAAAAAAAATGTGCTTTTGTGTTCTGCCATTATAATGACTTTGAACTGTGCTTTTAAAGTATTTTGTATATTGAAAAATTATATAAAGCATTTCTTCCTTTAAAAAAGAAATATGTAATAAGCTTTGTGAGAATTCAGCTAAACAGGCAGACTGTATGAGAAGAGAAAGGAAAATTCTTATTAAAAACAGAAATCATAAAATTTCTGTGAATATACTAGTGTAATAATTAATTTATATTTAGGATGACTTGGAGAAATTTAATTCTATTTTATGGTTTCTGCATAGTTATGCATGATTATGGAAGTTCTAATTTTAGCTAATTTGTTTCCAATGACATACTTTGTTTCACAATTGTACCTATTGTAAAATCATTTTCAAGAAACCAGCATTGTCTGTTATGTTATTTTTGAACTACTAAAAATAGCCATTTTTATAATTTTCAAATTTTCTTTTCATTTTTCTCCTAGATTTATAATATTTCATGAGCCAATGACATAGGGGTTTTGAGTACTTCTCAGAGTTTTGGTATCAGAAGTATCCTTAACCATGGTCATTACATTAGGTCTTAGATAGTGTTAATTTTCTCACGCAAGCAATGACTTTGAACAACCCTTGTCTAGACTGTTGAAGAACAGTATTTTCTCATACTATTTGTTGAACTCTTTATATACATATACCATATGTGTATAAAGTTAATTGAAAATAGATCTTAGTAAAAAATTAGAATGGGAATAGTAGAGGGAGGAAGAAGAGGGGTGGGAGAGTGGGTGGGAGGGTGGGTATGGTGGGAAGAATCACCATGTTCTGAAGTTGTAATTATGAAATGTATGAAGTTTGTAGTCCTTAAATAAAAGGTTTCCAAAAAATTTTTTTCTCACACAAATGGAGTTCTGAGCTCTTATTAAGATGTTCCAGATCCTTTAATTTTCAGATACAGTTTGGTATAACAGTGGTTGCTTTAACTAAGGATATTTGAGAAATAATGTCCACAACAAAATGAGAAAGCACTGAATAGTCAGTACATAAATAACCACAGTACCACGGAGTAACACCTCATATACTAAAGACAAAATGAGTATTCTATAATATTAACTGTTATAATTGCTAATATTACATAATGATTTAGGCAAATAAATTCAAAAATACCAAAGTCCCTGAAATGATATGCCTTCTTTGAACCTGAATTTAAAAGATAGCCCTATGTAATATGGTGGACATTAGCTAGGTATGGATAAAGAAAAAAAGGCCAGATATAACTTATCTTTTAAAGGATTTATATATTTGTTTGAAAGGCAGAGAAAGAGAGAGATCTACCCGCTAGTTCACTCCCCAAATGGCCACAACTGCCAGGGCTAAGCCAGGCTGAAGCCAGGAACCAGGAGCTTCTTCCAGGTCTCCCACAAGGGTGCAGGGGCCCAAGTACTTGGACCATCTTCCAGTGCTTTCCCAGTCACATTAGCAGGGAGCTGGATAGGAAGAGGAGTAGCTGGTACTTGAACTGGCACCCATATGGGATGCCAGCATTGCAGGCAGTGGCTTAACCTTCTACGCCACAGCACCGGACCCAGATATAATTTATTTTTAAATGTGAAAAGACATTATTAATTTGTATATAACCAAGAATATAAACTCATTGAATGAATTAAGAGAAATAATATATTACAAACATTATGGATAATATATTCTATTTTTTAAAGATTATTTATTTATTTGAAAGTCAGAGTTACACAGAGAGAGAGGAGAGGCAGAGAGAGAGATCTTCCATCCACTGGTTCACTCCCCAGATGGCCACACAGCTGGAGCTGCACCAATCCAAAGCCAGGAGCCAGGAGCTTCTTCTGAGTCTCCCACTCAGGTGCAGGGGCCCAAGGACCTGGGCCATCTTCTACTGCTTTCCCAGGCTATAGCAGAGAGTGGGCTAGGAAGTGGAGCAGCCGGGTCTCGAACCAGCACCCATATGGGATGTCAGCGCTTCAGGCCAGGGCATTAACCTGCTGCACCACAGCACTGGCCTCCAATATATTCTATTTTTTTTAAAGTGGCTATGAACTGTGTGTCAAAGAGCTGGGAATATTTAGCCATCTCTAGACCAAGGACTATTTCCATTAGGATAAATATTTCCTGTTCTTCTATCCCAACTTCATCATACCTTGAGTCTTTCACCATCCTAGTCACATTCTTTTGAATATATTTTGCTCTGATATTTTCCTATCAAAGATATAGAGTAGAAAAGGATACCTAAGGTATAACCTGATAAGCTACTTAAGGAAGAGTTCTATTTCATCCCATACTTTGGACTCAATTTTAATTCAAGCTAAGTTTACAAAGGCTTTTTTGGTAGTCACATCATATAATTTGCTCACATTCAAGCAAACACTATTCTGAATAGGAAAATAAATTTCAAGGATATTGGTAATAGCATGTGCATTCTCTATAACATCTTCAAAAAGGGAATTATAAAAGCTAACAGTTTCTGAGCTTTTACTGTGGGCTACTATAACAGCATGAAGTACATCACTAGCAGTACCATTTTAGAGATGAAAAACTGATTTATATGTTGTAGTGCTTTGGCCGGCCAGAAAACCTGATTCATAGTGAGAGGAAGCATAGATGCTTGATTCTGCTTCTGTAATTTTTAGCTGATTTTTAACAATATGCAAAGGCCAGGTTTTCTTATTAAGGCACCATAATGAAGTCATAGAGTTTTCTATATTTTATATTTTAATCAATGATATTATTATTATTATTTATGTTGAATCTTTGATGAGTGGTGTCTTCTTCAATTTAGCTTTTATAAGGGATCTTCAAAATGTTCATGAAAAATGAATATTATTAAAAAAACTGTTCATGGGTTTAAATTTTTTACAACAAATTTTTTTGCATCAAAATAAATGTATCTTTCAATTCTATTTCTCCATGAACTTTTTGAAGTACCTTCATGTACCTTTCGCCGTAATCCTAAGTGTTTCATAACTTAACTTGGCTTCAAGGGTTGTGAGTTGTCCCAGACACAGTACCTACATTCCCTGCCTCAGACCCCATACCTTCCTTTTTTATTAATTTATTTTTTAAGGAATGCAAATTTCATATGTACAACTTTAGGAATATAGTTATTCTTCCATATCTTCTCACTTTACCATGGACTTCTTATTCTTTATCAGGGAATAGTATGTAGAGACAACAACCTGAGCACTAAGGGTGCTCTTAAAACTAGGTTGTTTCTGTTCCTAGGACTCTTCAGGGGTATAAGAGAGATATATAAAAATTTTGGACCAAAAATAATAATCAGTGTATGCTATATTTCAAGTCAAATTTAAAATTATATACAATTTTATTAACACCTTCAAATTTATATTTTTCTATTATGCTAACAATCTTATTTCCTAAGCTACATGAATGCAAATATTTATTATTTTTGAAAAACAATAACGTTTTTTAAATGGTAAACCAATTTCAGACTTTTTGTGTTCTTTTTAATCCCTTGAAATAATCAGTTGTGCCATCAAATGATGATATATCTATATGACTCCAGATTCAAACTATAAAATTGGTATGTTTATGTTTACAAAGTTCTGAATTAATTTCCTGCACCTTAATTTTGTTTTCTTCCTCTCACATAAAAAACAAATGCTTTCTCCAACCTTAGCAACCACCACCCTACTTCCTGTATCTATTACTCTAGATATCTCATATAAATGAAATCATATAATATTTGTCCTTTTGTGCCTGACTGATTTCCCTTTGCATAATGTTGTCAAGATTTATTTATGTTGTAGCATATGTCAGAACTTCCTTTCTTTTTAAGATTAAATTACATGCCTTTGTATATATATACCACATTTTGTTTATCCATTCATTTGTTGATGAACAATTGCATTTCTTTGACATGATAGCTATTGTAAATAATGCTGTTATAAACATGGGTGTACAGAAATCTGTTTGAGTCCTCACTTTCAACTTTTGATTTATATATTCTTGAATGTCTGAATGTCTCTCCTAAAAATCATGTAGGGGAGGGAAACAATCCCCAATGCAACTGCCTTGGTAGGTGGAGTCTGACAGGAAGAGTTAGGACTCCCCTCACAAATAGGCTGATGCCATCAAACAAACAGCTTGCAGGAGTGGGTTTTCCCTTGTGCTTTTTGGCCATGTGATTTCAGAGTCTGTCACTCTCTTGACATTCCACCCTTCACCACGTGAGGACTGAGCAAGAAGGCAAGCCTTATCTGCTCTGGCTTTGATCTTGTACCTTCCAGCCTCCAGCACTACCAGAAATATTTGTCTGCTCTTTAATTACCCAGTCTCAGCCATTCTGTTACAGCAGCACGAAATGGACTAAGAGATATACCTAGAAGTAGAACTGCTGGATTACATGGCAATGCTATGTTTAACTTTTTGAAGAACCACAATGTTCTTTTCCAGGGCATCTGCACCATTTTAGATTTCCTCCAGTAGTACACAATGGTTCCAATTTCTTCACATTTTTCCAAATCTCATTATTTTCTGGGTTTATGAAACATATCTATTTGTGACCTTGAACATCTTTTCATGTCATAACAACCAGTTATATATCCTTCTTGAAAAAAATCTCTATTCAAGTTCTTTGCATTTTTTTTAACCAGGCTGGTTTTATTGTTGTTTTTGAGTTCTGGAAGTTGTTTATATATCCTAGATATTAATATCAGATCTATGATTTGCAAATATTTCCTTGCATTTTATGCCTGTCTTTTTACTTCATTCACTGTCCTTTCATGTACATCATTTTTAAATCTTGATGAAGTCCAATTTGTCCATTTTTATCGTTGCTGTTGTCATATCCAAGAAAGCCTTGCCAAATCAAATATTTCCAAGCTTTTCTTCCATGTTCTCTCCTAGGAATGTTTTGGCTTAGCTCTTTACATACAGGTCTTTTATCTATTTTAAGTTAACCTTTGTTAACTCAAAACTTTTGCTTCTGTTTCAGGGCCTACCCAACTTCATTCTTTTTCATAAGGCTATCCAGTTTTCCTAGCACAAGTTGTGGGAAGGATTGTATCCTCCTCACTGAATTGTCTTGACAATATTGCCAAAAATCTTTAAACCATATATGTGAGGACATATTTCTGGATTTTCTATTCTACCCCTTTGGTTAATGTAGCTATCTTACTGCCAGAATAGTCTTTGTGAAATGAATAGCAAATATTTTCCCTAGTTTTTCAGTTTTATTTGTTACTTACAGTAGTAATTACTTTTACCATGCCAAAGTTGTTTTTGTTTTATGTAAATTTATCTATATTTTTCTTTATTCTTCTTATATCTTGTTCTTATGAAGGAACAAGATGATTTTTTTAGACATAAGTAATAAAATGTCAATTTGTGATTATATTTAATTTTATGATAAAATGTGCAGAGAAAAAGAAAAAGTGGACCCCTTTGGGAAATGTATGATAATAAACCAAATTGGAAAAGAGGATTGCTGGCCAAACTAGAATTTAATGTTTTGTTTGGAGAAATGATGACAATGAGATGGTGATGGTGGTAATGATGATGATGATAACTACTACCCAACAATTTCATGCTCTACACAAGGATGTCTTTTTTTTAAGATTTATTTTATTTATTTGAAAGTCAGAGTTACACAGAGAGAGGAGAGGCAGAGATAGAGAGAGAGAGAGAGAGAGAGAGGTATTCCATCTGATGTTTCACTCCTCAGTTGGCCACAACAGCCGGAGCTGCTCTGATTTGAAGCCAGAAGCCTGAGCTTCCTCTGGGTCTTCCCACGTAGGTGCAGATTCCCAAGGACTTGAGCCATCTTCTACTGCTTTCCCAGGCCATAGCAGAGAGCTGGATTTGAAGTGGAGCAGCCAGAACTCAAACTGGTGCCCATGGGGATGCCGGCACTGCAGGCAGTGGCTTTACCCTCCACACCACAGTGCCAACCCCCACAAGAAGGTCCTTACATGCCCTAAGTATAAGGGAAAAAGAAAGCAGAATTGCTAAGAGTCTTAACTTTAGAGATATATATTTGAGTTTTAATACATGTTTTACTAGATTTAATTCCAAACCCTGTCACTTACTGGTTGTGTGACTTTGAGCAAGTTTCTTTTTCTTTTTTTCTTTTTTTTCTTCTTTTTGACAGGCAGAGTGGACAGTGAGAGAGAGAGAGAGAGACAGAGAGAAAGGTTTTCCTTTGCCGTTGGTTCACCCTCCAGTGGCCGCCGCGGCTGGCGCACCACGCTGATCTGAAGGCAGGAGCCAGGTGCTTCTCCTGGTCTCCCATAGGGTGCAGGGCCCAAGCACTTGGACCATCCTCCACTGCACTCCCAGGCCACAGCAGAGAGCTGGCCTGGAAGGGGGGCAACCAGGACAGAATCCTGTGCCCCGACCGGGACTAGAACCCGGTGTGCCGGCGCCGCAAGGCGGAGGATTAGCCTGTTGAGCCGTGGCGCTGGCCGAGCAAGTTTCTTATATTTACCAAATTTCAATTTTAAAATCTGCAAAAATATAAATGAAAATGTATTTACTTCTTAGAACAGTTGTGGGATTAAATAACAAATACACTTGTAATGGTCTTAGTAATTAGCATTAAGTATTCAATATGTGTTAGCTACCATTAATCTTGATTTATAAATGAAATCACTAATGTGATAACAAAATCACATAAAGTCACATAAACAGGATGTTTTAGGGTTGGGATTCAAACCCAAGCTCCAATGTGTTTTCACTCTAAAGCACCTATGCTGTCATTACATCAGTGGAAAGTAATTTTTACATGAATGCTGATGTATAGAAATGTCTAGAGTAGAACAAACTATCTGTTCAGGGAATCATTTTCTGATTAGAAGTAAGCTATGTATGCAAGAAACTTACTGTACAAAAGCACGGGGCATGACCCCATGACTGTTGCCTCTTTTTCCATAGCCGAATGGAAGGTATTCAAGATTGTAGAACTGATAATTCAGAGAAGAAAAGGACTGAGATGGTGTCACTGGTTGGGATAATTAAGATCTTATGTTGGTAACTGATCAAAAAGATAGAGTAAGTGTCGAAGAGATTTCACAAATAAGACCAGTGTCTGCAAATAATGAAGGATAGAATTAAAAGGGAGAGAATGATCCTGTGGGAGAAGCAGGACACACAGCAGACTCATAGACTAGCAAATGCCCTAAACAGCACTCTGGCCTCAGAATCAACCCTTGGGGCATTCAGATCTGGCTAAAAGACTCATGAGAGTCTCACAGACATGGAAAGCCAAGACACTGTGGCAAAAACGACCTGAATGAAAGATCTCGGTGAACAAGATCCCAGCAGAAAGAACAGGCCGTCAAAGAAGGAGGTGCCTTTCTCTGAGGGGAGGAAGGAACCTCCACTGTAATATGGCCTTGACTAAATAAGTTCAGAGTTGGTGAACTCAAGGGGCTTCCATAGCCTCGACAGCTCATGGCAAGAGCCTCAGGTGATTACTGACGTCATAAATAAGAGTGTCAATTGTTAAATCAACAATGGGAGTCACTGTGCACATGCTCCCCACGTAGGATCTCTGTCCTTAATGTGTTTTACTATGAGAGTTAACGATAAAACTACTAGTCGAACAGTACTCTATATTTTGTGCGGTTGTGTGGGTACAGTCTGTTGAAATCTTTGCTTAGTATATACTAAGTTGATCTTGTGTATATAAAGATAAGTGAAATGAAACTTGATGAAGAGTGGGATGGGAGAGGGAGTGGGAGAGGGGAGGGCTGCGGGTGGGAGGGAGGTTATGGGGGGAAAAGCCACAACAATGCAAAAGTTGTAAATTTACATTTATTAAATAAAAAACGTCTTATGTTGGATTGTAGAGGCAGAAACCACAGAGTATGTGGGTAAGAAGTGAGTGCATCCCTGCAACAGGGCTATTGCAGCTGGTCCGGGGGAGCCAAGAGTAGACAGGCAATCTGAAGCAGAGCGGGACCAGGAGGAACCCTAAGCAGCGAGTCAGTGGGGAGCACTTATTCCCCCGACTCACGTTTCCATAAAGGGAAGAAAAGACCAACCTGGTCTTCAAGAATAGAAAAGTCTGGTAGGAATGTTTTTAGTTTATCTCTGATCTTCATCCTTTCCCTACAGATGAACTGACTTGTGTTTTGTGATTTAGAAGACTTAGCCCCTGACTCTCCTATGAGCCACTCTGCAAACAAAGTGCAGAGAGGGCGCATTTCCTGGTGGCTATTGTAAGAGAAAATGTAGTTCAACAAGACTGTTGCCTAAATATCTGCGGGTGTGTTCCCCAATCAGCTTTTTCAATAATGAATTTAACATCTTGGTAACTATTTGCTTTCCAAAAGAGGGAGTGGAAAACAGGAGAGTAGCAGGGGTCACAGTTAGCAGGCCAGGGAGCTCTAGTGGCGGCAGGCAGGCCAGGTCTTGTTGGAGTACTGACACAGAGATTCAAACGTCTTGGCGCTCAAGGTGTGTTCACTGCTTTCTGGTAACTAGATCACTCTCATCATGGAAGTGCAAGCTCATTTTCTGAGGACTGGAATTTGAGGGCTTAGGTGTGAGATCCAAAGGGGTGATTATCTCAAACCAAAAAAATGAGAAAGTGTAGGTAATGTATGTTCACAGCACTTTTGAGAAATGAGATACTAAATCAAAGACTAGAAACATTACAGTAATTTGTGGAGTAGCAAGAAGAGTCAAGAGAAGGATTTTTCAGAGCCTGGGCACTCTGACTTCTCTTGTTAAACTCCTAAAAGGGGGACCTTGAAGATGCAAGAGAATGGAAGGTAACTCACGCAGTGGATCCTGGGAGACCAGGAGTGGGCAGGCTCCAGGGCAGAGAGGGAAGAAGTAGCCTTAAGAGAAAACATCACTGGTGATACAGGATAGGGGGAAAAAAGGAGAGGAATGACTCAAGGATATAGAAAATTGTACCTGAGGAATCAAAGGAGCTCTTGTTTAGATAGGGGTAAGGGTAACAGCTGAAGGTGAGAGTACAGAGTTAGCACATTTGAGTAGAATGAATGGTATGAACAGCCTCAACATTATTGGGAGGTGGGTTGGGCAGTTGGCATGAATGATATAAAAATGCAAATTAGAATAAATCTATGGTTAGCCCATGAAGCTCAGCTTTGCAAGGTTTGTCTAGGAATGTTCTGTTGTTCAGGGTTAGGAGGCACAGCAAAAAAAGGATGGAAATTCAATTAAATCAATTTGATATACCAGACAGATTTTAATTCTTCTTTCTTTTTCACCATTTATTTATATTAGAAAGACAGAATGAGAGGGAGAGAGAGAGACAGAGAGAGATACCTCTCATCTGCTAGTTCATCCCCAAATGGCTGTGCAGTCAGGAGAAAAAAGCCAGGAGACAAGAACTCATTCCTTGTCTCCCACATGGATAACAGGGACCCAAGTACTTGGGCCATTTGCTGCTGTTTCAGACACATTAGCAAGAAGCTAGACTAAAGCAAAGCAGGCAAGACTCAAATGGTCACTCCAATATGGGATGCTGGCATCACAAGCAGTGGTTTAACCCACTGCGCCAGAACACCAGCCCCCTTTTCTCCATTAGTAATTATGAATTCTGACCTCTATATAATCATGTAGTCCAGCTCTCTGCTGTGGCCTGGGAAGGCAGTGGAGGATGGCCCAAGTGATTGGGGCCTGCACCTGCATGGGAGACAAGGAGAAGCACCTGGCTCCTGGCTTCGGATCCACACAGCGCACCCGCCATGGCGGCCATTTGGGGAGTGAACCAGTGGAAGGAAGACCTTTCTCTCTGTCTCTCTCTCTCACTGTCTAACTCTGCCTGTCAAAAAAAAAAAAAAAAAAAAAAAAAGAAAAGAAAGAAAGAAAAAGAAAAAAAAGAAAGAGGAAAGAAGGAAGTATGGATATCTTCTTAAAATTGTACCTATGAAATATATGAAATCTGTTCTCTCTATATATTTATAAAAATCTTAACTCTGCTTACACAACATAAACCACTCTTAATGAGCCACATGGGTACATTTACTGGAGAATAAAGAAATAATTTCCTGCTAAATCCTTTCCATTTTTAATCTTGCTATA
Organism: Sylvilagus floridanus; assembly: GCA_949820135.1. Taxonomy (NCBI): domain Eukaryota; kingdom Metazoa; phylum Chordata; class Mammalia; order Lagomorpha; family Leporidae; genus Sylvilagus; species Sylvilagus floridanus. Next base: position 73,054,080 of record OX463230.1, read on the forward strand.
TTTTAATTTCTCTCCTGCCTTCTCATTCACATGTGGCTTTCCTAGCAGAAATTACAATATTTATTTGTATAATAAAAAAAACTAAAGTCAACATCTCAGCTTACAAGTGAAGTGTCAATGTTTATTGACTATCTAAGAAACACCAGACATTTGGTAGGGCACTATGCAAATATATAATTTAGTTTAATTAAGTATCCCAATTGGTAAGGTGCTGGATCATTTCTTTAACAATTTTACATCTACTAAATGCATCTCTCTACAATAAAATATAATGTGCAATGTGTAGTCCTTTCTTTCCTTTATCTTATACTCACTTGTAATCCTAAAAGAGATGAAATCATGTCTTAAATGAAGTACCAATGTTTCACAAATTTTCAGAGAAATTAACAAGAGCAATCTTTGATGTGATGGATAGGATTTGGACGAAGGAAAGGAAAGGATTAGATATTTCAAACCACAGCAGGTGCTGTAACAACTCTGGTACTCAGCCTATGGGTCTAACTACTATGGAGAAGATTCAAAGAGAATCTTTGGATCAGAGGCTGGGAGGTTGGCTGGGTAGCAGATAAGGGAGATACATGTCTGAGGATCTGCTACTTCCAACTCTACGGTTCATGTTGGGATATGAAATCATAACTATGCCATGCTTCCTTATAGAGTGTTCTGTGAATATTTTAATTCCACTCTAAGTGTTATATGAATATTTTAATTCCAAACTAATGCCTTCCTTACTAGCAATAAAAGCAAAACTAGACTAAGGGGATTCTGTCAAACTAAGAAGATTCTACACAGCAAATGAAGCAATCAACAGGGTGAAGAGAAAACCAATAGAACCGAAGAAAAAATTTGCAAACTACTCAGCTTACAAAGGGTTGATATTAAGAATATATAAGGAATGCAAAAAAGTATTGATTACATAATAACCACCAACCCAGTCCAAGTGCATGGGCCCTGCACCCCATGGGAGACCAGGGTAAGCACCTGGCTCCTGCCATCGGTTCAGTGCAGTGTGCGCCGGCCATTGGAGGGTGAACCAACGGCAAAAGGAAGACCTTTCTCTCTGTCTCTCTCTCTCACTGTCCACTGTGCCTGTAAAAAAAAAAAAAAAAAAAAAAAAAAAAAAAAAAAAAAAAAAGAAATGGGAAAATGATCTAAATAGACATCTCTCAAAAGAAGAAATACAAATAAACATCCAGTATATGACCAATGCTCGGTTTCACTAGCCATCAGGGAAATGCAATTCAAAACCACAGTGAGTTATTATTTCATTCCAGTTAGACTGGCTATCATCAAAAAGACAAAAAATAACAAATGCTGCCAAGGATGTGTAAATAAGGGAAGCCTTATGCTCTGTTGGTTAGAATGCAAATTAGTACAGCCATTATGGAAAATAGGAAGATTCTTCAGACACCAAAAAATAGATCTACCAAAGATAGATGATAGATAGATAGATAGATAGATAGATAGAAAATATGAATTAAAACTAGTGATTACTGGAGGCTGGGAAGGGCATGGAGTGAGGTTGGATGATGGATACTAAAACACAATAAAACACAACAGAGTGAATATGATGGATGCTGGTGTTTCACAGCACAGTGAGGTGACTGCAGCTGCTGCTGATGTATTATATTCTGTGCAAAGAACTGGAACAGGGGTTAGCATTTGGCCTAGCAGTTAAGATGACCACAATTCATACTGGGGTGCCTGGATTAGATTTCTGGCTTTAGCTCTGGATTCTAGCTTTCTGCCAATGAAAACTCTGGGAGGCAGCAGGTGAATGGCTCAAGTGATTGGGTCCTTGCCACCCATGTGGAAGAGTTGGATTGAGTTTCTGGCTCCTGGCTTCCATGTGGCCTAATCCTAGCCATTGAGGGCATTTGGGGAGTGAACCAGCAAATAGGCATTCTCTCTCTTTCTCTGCTTCTCTCTGTTTCTCTCTCTCTCTCTCTCTCTCTCTCTCTGCCCTTCTGCTTTTCAAAGAGAGAGAGAGAAACAGAGCAAGAGAGATAGAGAGAAGGAATGAAGGAAGAAAGGAAAGAACTGGAACAGATAGCTGGTAGACTTCAAGTTCAGAGAAAAGAAAGAAGAAATAGAAGACTGGTTGCCCAGTATGGTCAGTTTATGTTGTGTGTATGTTTTTGAGATGTGGCACTGTACACCTTAAAGACATGCAAGTTTTAGATGTTAATCAGATACTCAAATGCAAATTTTAAACAAAAGATAACTTTTAAAAAAAGATTTATTTATTTATTTGAAAGGCAGAGACACAGAGAGAGAAAGAGATCTTCTCTCTACTGGTTTATTTCCGAAATGACTGCAATGACCAGGGGTTGGGCGAAGCTGAAGCTGGGAGTCCAGAGTCCATCCTGGTCTGCCAAGCAAATGTCAGGGACCCAAGCACTTGGGCCATTTTCCACTGCATTCCCAGTGTTACCTGTAATCATTAAAGTAAGTTACTCTCCCTAAAGCAACCCTCAGCCAACCAACCTATTAGCCCAAGATAAATTGGAAGTCAGTAATTTTGAGCCAGCCCAAGCCCTTCAAGAGATCTGCACTTTTTTCTTCTTAAGTCTTAAAATATACCTAATAGAGGGTCGGCGCTATGGCTCACTAGGCTAATCATCCGCCTGCGGCGCCCGCACCCCAGGTTCTAGTCCCAGTTGGGGTGCCGGTTCTGTCCCGGTTGCCCCTCTTCCAGGCCAGCTCTCTGCTGTGGCCCTGGAGGGCAGAGGAGGATGGCCCAAGTGCTTGGGCCCTGCACCTGCATGGGAAACCAGGAGGAAGCACCTGGTTCCTGGCTTCAGATCGGCACAGCACCCTGGCTATAGCTGCCATTTCTGGGGTGAACCAACGGAAGGAAGACCTGTTTCTCTCTCTCTTTCTAACTCTGCCTGTCCAAAAAAAAAACAAAAAAAAAACCAAAAAACCTAATAGATATGAAGAGAGAGCCATTTGGATTTTGAGTTTTTCTCTTAAAGCCAAAATATGAGTGGAGGTTTTTGTTTTGTTTGTTTGTTTGTTTTTAGTGTCTTTGTTTAATTGAAATTCAGAGCTACAGAGAGATGGGAAGAGACAGAAAGATGGCTGGCGCCGTGGCTCAATAGGCTAATCCTCCGCCTTGTGGTGCCGGCACACCGGGTTCTAGTCCCGGTCGGGGCGCCAGATTCTGTCCCGGTTGCCCCTTTTCCAGGCCAGCTCTCTGCTGTGGCCCAGGAGTGCAGTGGAGGATGGCCCAAGTGCTTGGGCCCTGCACCCCATGGGAGACCAGGAGAAGCACCTGGCTCTTGCCTTGGGATCAGCGCGGTGCACCAGCCGCAGTGCGCTGGCTGCAGCAGCCATTGGAGGGTGAACCAACAGCAAAGGAAGACCTTTCTCTCTGTCTCTCTCTCTCTCTCTCACTGTCCACTCTGCCTGTCAAAAAAGAAAGAAAGAAAGAAGCAGAAAGATGTCTTTCATCCATTGGTTTCCATTGGTTCACTCCCCAGATGGCCGTAATGGCCAGGGCTGGGCAAGGCCAAAGTCAGGAGCCAGGAGCTTCATCTCAGTCTCCAAGTGGGTGGTAGGGGCCCAAGCACTTGGGCAATCTTCTGCTTTTCCAGGCCATTAGTGTTGCCACAACACTGGCCCCAAAGGAGATGTTTCTATTGTACATAGCTCTCACTGCAGCCAATGGGGTTGATGCCATTTTATCATGGCTCTTGAAAGTTAAAAGAAATAACCTGGTAATCTCTGACTTTGATAAATGCTTAAGCAAAACCTACCAGAATACAAGAGTACTTTAAAAACTCAACTGGTGAATGCAATGAAAAGATAAGTTTATTTTGGCCCAAAAACATTTTGAAAGCCATGTATAGTTTTGTCATAACTTTTTGAAGACTCCCTGAATTTCAAAAATATTTTGCACCAAAATAAGCTTATCATTTCATTCAATTTTTCATGAACTTTTTGAGGTGCCCTCATATATATTATGATCTGTGAACCTATAGCAGGTCATCCATAACACCAGGCTGCCTCTGAATCAGGAAGCCCCTGGATAGGTGGGTGAGATGTAGGTGGTCTCAGGAGCTGAGCTGGTTCACATCCACTCACTCCTCCCAAATCCCCAGGTCTTTTCACAAAGCAGCTCAATGGCTAGTCTGGCTCAGCATTGGCACACTCCTACCATATGTAACACTTTGACAGATTTATTCATTTATTTAACAAGAATACCCAGGGAACAACGACTTTGTTCAAGCCACTAGGGTCCAGAGTGAAAAGATAGGCATGGCTCCTGTAGTCATGAAGCTTACAATTGAGTGAGGAAGGAAGAAAAAAAAACTATGGAGTTAATTATTTAGTTCCAAATATGCTAAATTCTCTGCACCTCCTTTACATAACTCCTATAAAGCATCACTATGTTGTGTGCATGTGTGTGTGTGTGTGTGTGTAAAATATGATTAGCCTATGTTGTATTTGTTTTCTGTATCCAGTAGCAAATTCCAATAAAATAGAGAATTACTAAGTTCTACCAGAAATTGAGGCAGATGTAAATAACATTTTACTTTTTTTCTTCTTTGCTTTTTTTATATTCAAGCCAATAGCCAGTGCTATGCTCTATTACTTCGGAAGCAGAAAATAAAGGGCCCATACCCTTTCTGGCTTTTGTTTCTAAAACTAAAGCTAAGGATAGGGGACTCCTGATTCCTTATTGGCCATGGCGCCAGGAGTTGAGTTGTATGTCTGCTTCCAACTCTAACTTCCTGCCAATGCACAACCTGGCAGGCAGGAGGTGATAGTTCAAGTACTTGAGTCCCTCACACCTATAGGGGAGACTAGCTTGACTTTCAATTCCTGGAGGCGGCTTGACCCAGGCCCAGTTGTTGTACGTATTTAGGGAGGTGAACCAGGGGCTGGGAGAGCTCTCTGTTTCTCTGCTTTACAAATAAGTAAAATGTAAAATAAGAAAAATAAGTTCATAGAAGAAGTTATACTTTTTATAGAACATGTGTAAGGGAGAAAGTATTTGCAGGAACAAGCAGAGTTTGAAACATGTAAGAGTCTTCCTCCAGAACGGAGGTCCTGGGGCAGGGAGGCGTGAGATGCAACCTCCAGGAAATACCCAGGGAGGTGGCAAGAGCCTGGTGCAGAACAGCTTCAGGTGGTGGATATGACAGTCTAGGGAGGAGCATGTGGAAGCATCAGAGGGCAGCCAGACCGGAAGAGATCCCATAGCATTTCTGGTCATTTTCTTTTTCTTTTTTTCTTTCTTTCTTTTTTTTTTTTTTTTTTTTTTTTTTGACAGGCAGAGTGGACAATGAGAGAGAGACAGAGAGAAAGGTCTTCCTTTGCCGTTGGTTCACCCTCCAATGGCCGGCGCGCACCGCACTGATCCGATGGCAGGAGCCAGGTGCTTGCCCTGGTCTCCCATCCGGGTGCAGGGCCCAAGGACTTGGACCATGCTCCACTGCACTTCCAGGCCAATAGCAGAGAGCTGGCCTGGAAGAGGGGCAACCGGGACAGAATCTGGCGCTCCGACCGGGACTAGAACCGGGTGTGTCGGAGCCGCAAGGTGGAGGATTAACCTAGTGAGCCATGGTGCTGGCCTCTGGTCATTTTCAACCATAGCTACAGCCTCATCTTTGGGGAAGTATAAGGCCAATGTTAATTAACTATCTATACTGAAGTGTTTTCCTTTCTCTCCACTGAGATCTCCTGACTTGGTTTGGGCACCAGGAGTAGGATGTACCTGCTGTTTCTACTGTGGTCTTCTTACTTCTGCTCCATAGGGAAGGAAATTGAGAGCAAAGAGATAGTTTTTGCTGTTTGTAGCTCTGCCTTAAGTTCATTTAAAATGTGTTTCCCTGGGTTCGGCACTGTCGCACAGCTAATTAATCCACAGCCTGCAGGGCCCATACGGGTGCTGGCTCAAGTTCTGGTTGCTCCACTTCCAATCTAGCTCCCTGCTAATGGCTTAGGAAAAGCACCGGTAGATGGCCCACATCCTTGGGCCTCTGCACCCATGTGAGAGACCCAGAAGAAGCTCCTGACTTCAGCCTTGCCTGGTGCAGGTCATTGGGAAGTGAACCAGTGGATGGGAGATATTCTCTCTCTCTCTCTCTCTCTCTCTCTCTCTCTCTGTGTGTGTGTGTGTGTGTGTGTGTCCCTCCTCCTTTCTCTATAACTCTGCCTTCCAAACAAATAAATAAATCCTTTATAAAGTGCTCTCTTTCTCTGTTGTATTTGCAGATTATTTAAACGCAGTCCCAAAGCACTCTAATCCCCACCGTTCTCTAGTGAGATACTTCTTATCATGCCACTCAGCTCCTGTCCCTGATGGTGTTTCCACAGGCTCCTTCTGCTTTGGACTTGAATCCTTTCACTTAAACAGACAGTCGATGAAGGTGGCTATATCCCGGCTCCCTTCTGTTGCCCATTTGATAGAGTGCAAAATCCTGGAACAATGGCACATTATGGGGTTAGGGATGCTTCAAAGAAAGGCAGAGGTTGAATTTTCCTACAAACAGAAATGATGAGAAAACCAGAGTCAGAAATTAAGTTGTCATAAAAAAATAAATGGATATGTCTGGCATTACTACAGCTGGTAAAATAATGTCACCTGTGCAGGTCATTCAAAGGTTTGAAATCATGAGAATTTTTTAGTAGAATGAAATGGGAAAAGACGTCTTCCCCTTGTTCCCTATTACCAGCCTTCTGTCACTCTCTCTTGTTTTGTCAGTAAATCAGTAGTTCAAGATACTCAAATCACTACTAATCACTAATTGTTGCAAAGTTATCTTGTTTGTCACCTTCTCTCTAGGGGTCACCTTGTCCCTGCTACGGCAGCTGACAGCCATCCTGCTTTGGCAATTTTCTGTTCTATTGGTTTTCTCTATTAAGTTACAAGATAGTTAGCAAGAAAACCCTTCATTCTTTCCTTGGTGGTGGGAGGGATCTATTACTTGAGCATTTATCCTGTAGTAATAGTGGTTCTAAAAGAACAAAATTTCATGCTTAAGAGTATATAATGTCAAAACTACCTTAAAGTCAAACCAATATTTCATTGCTAAAAAAAATTAGAAATGAAAAGCATAGGATGCTACTGTGTCACTGTATTCCGCTTCATCTCGGAAGAGGAATTAAATGCTGGGTCAGCAGCGGTGACATGTCTGGTTAGTAGGGAAAAGAGAACAAAGAGAGGGCATCTGGGTACCGGGTCTGCAGATTCAAACGAAGCTTGCATGGTTGGCAGCCTCTCAGGAATCACACCTCCGTGTTTTCTGTCTCTCACTCTGGTTTTCTGATTTGTCAGATCTTTTTGATTTTTCAATTACCCATCTCGGAAGCCTTAGAAAGATAACAAATCCTAAACCTCAATAACGTTGATAAAATTCTCATGAAAGAAACAGGGAAGGCGGGCGGAAGTAGTGCAGCATCTGCTCTCAGCTCAGGCACAGTATGCTTTGGGGAGGACGACATGGTTTCATGCCAGTTTCAGGTCAGGAGTTCATACGCAGCATCCAAGACTCCTCCTTCAGTTGGTCACAAAGTCTTTCACAATTGTGTCAAAGTCCTATCCACTCATAAAGGCCTAGTCAGTGAAATTGGCATATTAAAATTCTCGCTTTTTAAATGTGCTAAAAACACATTTTATAGACTCATTACGTGTTTTGGACCAGCTAATTTTTCCTCACAAATTAGAACATTAGACATGTGGATTTTATGCCATCATCATTTCCACTGATTACTGGCAGAAATATTAGGGATCCGATAGTGTGGAATATAATTAAATAAAGCAATTTCAAATGGATGGAGGAGGGCATTCTGTCCTCATGTGGATCATTTTATTTTAGCTAAACCTATTTCTCATGTATATTTATTAGCCATTCACATATACCCTAGACACTGTGTGCCCTGCAAAACAGAGTGAAGGGCTGAGAGATACCCCGCGCTATTGTACTCCATAGTAATTAGCACCCAAAATCCTGGACGTAGTGCAATGTGGGCAGAAAACCCAGTTCCATGGGCTCACTGGCAGCATCTGCTGGGCAGCACATTTGAGTGGGAGTCATGGATTCTATGTGCTAGTCAAAGCAATTCACCCCTCAAAGCAAATCGTATCTCCCCATTCCTTAATTTTTCAGTAATAGAGGTTGGCAAAAATGCTTAGGAAGAGACAACATTGGCACAGATCCTCAAGGCCTTGTTTTACCAGAGATTTCAGGTTTCATACCGATTTATAATTTATAGATTAGCTAGGTAGTTCTTCATCCCATTTGGGGAACCCTTAGCCTTCAAATATTTAAAATATCTGATGCTTCCAGTTCCCCTCCATAAGGGGAGAGAAGACAGAGTTTAATACTCCAACCTTGTGTGTATATAATAACCACATTGGGTTTTAAGTCTAGGTCACTCTCTGCTTTCCTTTTGTAAATGTATATACTTGCATACATTAATTATTACTTATTTATTCATTTTTCTTTGAGAAGCAGAAAGAGATAGAAACATAGAGAGAGATCTTTCAAACTACAGGTTTAATCCAGAAATGCCCACAACAGAGGCTGGGCCAGGTTGCAGCCAGGAACCTAAAACTTAATTCAGGTCTCCCATTGGGTGACTGGGACCCAACTAATTGAGCCATCACCACTGCTTCGCAGGGTGCACATTAGCAGAAAGCTAGAATCAACAGCAAACTTGGAACTCGAACCCAGGCCTTCTGATCTGGCATGCAGACATCCAAGCAGGGTCTTACCTGTTGCACCAAATGCTTGCCCTGCATCCATGAATTCTTTTTTTTTTTTTTTTTGACAGGCAAAGTGGACAGTGAGAGAGAGAGCGAGACAGAGAGAAAGGTCTTCCTTTGCCATTGGTTCACCCTCCAATGGCCTCCGCGGCCGGTGTGCTGAGGCCAGCGCACCACGCTGATCCGAAGGCAGGAGCCAAGTGCTTCTCCTGGTCTCCCATGTGGGTGCAGGGCCCAAGCACTTGGGCCATCCTCCACTGCACTCCTGGGCTACAGCAGAGAGCTGGCCTGGAAGAGGAGCAACCAGGACAGAATCCAGTGCCCCGACTGGGACTAGAACCCAGTGTGCCAGCGCCGCAAGGCAGAGGATTAGCCTATTGAGCTGCGGCACCAGCCCCCATCATGAATTCTTAATGATTAAACCTTACTCCAGGATTTTGTCCTAAATTTGAGGAGAAACACAAAATAGGAACTTCTTAGCTGAGCACAACATAAAACAAAAAGTGGAGAGTTCTCATTTCTGACTGCACATTAGAATTTCCCAAGAGGATTTTTTAAAAACATCAAATCGGGCCGGCGCCGTGGCTCAATAGGCTAATCCTCCGCCTTGCGGCGCCGGCACACCGGGTTCTAGTCCCGGTCGGGGTGCCAGATTCTGTCCCGGTTGCCCCTCTTCCAGGCCAGCCCTCTGCTGTGGCCCGGGAGTGCAGTGGAGGATGGCCCAGGTGCTTGGGCCCTGCACCCCATGGGGAGACCAGGAAAAGCACCTGGCTCCTGGCTCCTGCCATCGGACGAGCGCCGTGCGCCGGCCGCAGCGCGCCAGCCGCGGCGGCCATTGGCGCGCGGCGGCCATTGGAGGGTGAACCAACGGCAAAAGGAAGACCTTTCTGTCTGTCTCTCTCTCTCACTGTCCACTCTGCCTGTCTAAAAAAAAAAAAAAAAAAAAAAAACAAAAAAAACATCAAATCGATGGCTCCATTCCAAATCAATTAACTCAAAGTTTCTTAGGAGGCCTGAGCCCTAGCATTTTGCCAAGTTATGTAGCTAGAGTTGAGACCCACTGGAACAGATACAGCCATGAGGAGTGAGAGGAACATGCACCTATGACAACGGGAGACTGGGGAACAGAACCAAAATCATGCTTGGAGAATAACAGAGGCACCGATGGGGCAGTTCTGCACATAGGGGGGAAAGGCGTGGGGAATCAGTGTGAATTGGATAGAACTACGCACAAGAAGTGGGCTCTCAGATCAGCAAGTGAGGAAGGCCTTGGTCTGGAAAGGGACTGATTTTGAGACTCCAGGAGGTCTCTTAACTAAAGACATACCCTACAGATTGGATTATGAATTTCCAGTCTGCAGAATATTCAACAAATCTTACATTAGACCAATTTGGCGGTGGGATGGGAGGTTACCTTTGACACAGTTAAGATGCTGCTAAGAATGCCTGCATATGCCTGGCTTCAAGTCCCAACTCCACTTTGTATGCCAGCTTCCTGCTAATGCTCGCCCTGGGAGGCAGCAGTTGATGGCTCGAGTAGTCGGGTTCCTGCCGCTTGTGTACGGGAGATGTCCATGCACACACTGAAGCCAGCAAGGCTGCTGCAAATCAGACCCACGAGTTTCCCCAGCTGCCAATAGCAACATCTGAGAAAGACAACAGTCCCAGATGTTTCGAGACCTGGATTGAGTTCTGCGTGACTGGCTGAAGCCTGACCCAGTTCCAGATATTGGCATTTTGGGAGTGGACCAGCAGATGGAAGATCTCACCGTCTTTCTCTCTCTTTCTCTCCTCCTCCCCTTTTAAAAAAATCAATTTTTAAAAAATTTAAAAATTAAAAAAGAGCTTTTGGGTACTCCAATACACTGCTAATCATGTCTTATTCTTGAGGACAGAAGTGAGGTGAGAGGTGGCATTAACTAAGCTAATATTTACTGAGTACTTGCTCTATGTAAGAAAGCATGGATAGATGTAAATAGATACAAAGCGTGGTCCCTGACCTTTAATGAGTATATTTCCAATTATTTGAAAAGATGATTGCAAAGTAACAATATTTATGTTACAGATTATTCCACATTTTCATTTTCCAATCATCATCTATATCCCCCATCTTTAACACAAGGACCATTTCAAAGCAGCCTGGGACTGATCGTCATGTAGCAGCTCAGACTATACAGGCCACAGATTGGGAGGAAGAAGATAGCTTGACAGCCGGCGCCATGGCTCAATAGGCTAATCCTCCACCTGCAGCGCTGGCACACCGGGTTCTAGTCCCGGTCGGGGCGCCGGATTCTGTCCCGGTTGCCCCCCTTCCAGGCCAGCTCTCTGCTGTGACCCGGGAGTGCAGTGGAGGATGGCACAAGTGCTTGGGCTCTGCACCCACATGGGAGACCAGGGGAAGCACCTGGCTCTTGCCTTCAGATCAACGCGGTGCACCGGCCACGGCGGCCATTGGAGGGTAAACCAACGGCAAAAGGAAGACCTTTATCTCTGTCTCTCTCTCTCACTGTCCACTATGCCTGTCAAAGAGAGAGAGAGAGAGAGAGAGAGAGAGAGAGAGAGAGAGATAGCTTGACACAGGCCTCACAGAGGGCTTAGCCCTGAGCTGGATTTGATGGTGGAGTTCAGTGTAGATAAGTGAAAGGGCTGTGTCCTTGGTCCTGGAGATGGATGCCTTTCCCAGGCATTGCTTTTGTTGGCTGAGTAAATCAGAGACAGGTCTGGTCCAACCATACATCACCAGCCATCACCAGAACCACACACAGCCTTTCCCAGACCAAAGCAATGGATATTTTATTTAAAAATGCAGGAACCCTAAGTCTGAAAACACAATTGGGTAGAGAATAAGTGGCTTATTACAATGCATGACAAAATAATTATTGAATGTTTCCAGACTGTATATGCCACCCTGCGAGCACCTAAGTTCACGGAAAGCGATTTTTTCTGCATTGGTTAGCTGCTATCAACAAGCCTCATCAAGAATGAGATCAAAGAATCAGAGTGGGAAGTAGGAGAGGGAGAGCCTGCAGGGGGCAGCAGAGTGCCAAGAGGAAAGAGGTGGTTCTGAAAAGACAGTTGAGTCTAGGGAGCTATTCTGTGAATCAGAGATGGGACCCAGGAACGCACAACCCCAGATGGTGCTGATGAGCAGACGTGAGCTGCTCTAGAAGAATCCTTGCAGGAAAGGGCTAGAATGAGTTCGTGTTGGTCCTCTCACCTGCACCAAAGGGGTTACAGCATCAAGAGTCTCAAGGTCAAAGACAGTGGTCCTCAACCTCCAATGCACCTAAGAGGAGATTGTTAAATAGATTCCTGGTTCATGATCCCGCAGGTCCGGGGTTCTGGCCAGGACCTTGCATCTTCAGTAAGCTCCCCAGATGATCCTGATGCTGGTAGTGTGAGGACCACAGTTTGAGAAACACTGTGAGGGGCTGTTGTCAGCGAGGGTGGATTGTGAACCATCCTGTGCATCAATGAGTTGACAGCTGGCAGCACAGGCTGGGGGACCCAGTGCCCCGAGTCTACCAGGGAGAGGGTTAACAACACACACACACCTCCTTCTCTTCCACCACTTGAGGAGCCTGGACTGAGCATTTATAAAGAGTTGGCCACAGCTCCTTCACCAGGAAATGTGTTTCTTTTTTCCTTCTCTTCTTTGTGAAGAGAAAATATGGTAGCCACTGGCACAGGTCACCCTGAGTTTGGAAAGCAGAGCCGTCAGCTGAGCAGAGGAATGGATTATCTCACAAGTGTGTGTAGGATTCTCTCGATTTTTACTTGGAGATGCTTAGATGGAGGTAATTGAACTAACTTTCTACAAAGGCTTTAAAAATATCAAGACAGATTTCTTTAAAAGCAATTATTTTGTTTTTATTGCATATTGCTTTTAATTTCAATAGTAAAATGGCTTAGAATGTATTCATGAGGAAACAAATACAGCCACTCAATTATTTTTAAATGGCTTGAAATCTCCATGACAGGCAACAAAAATCTTTTTTTCTTTATGTATTCAATATTGATAATACAGCTGGGAGCATCCGAAAACCCTGTAACACAGACAGATGCAAAGGCCAGTAGATGGCACTGTTTGCTGTGTTTTACAAATTAATTCAGGGAAAACTACTCCCCTCACCCCAAACCTATGTTTTTTTGAATCCTATAAATCCAACCTCCATTTTTAAAAAAAAAATGTTACTTACAAGGAGCCAAATCATTATGTCCATTTCTGGGTCTATACTGGGTGGCTTTGTCATAATTTATTAAATGGAAAAGTAAGTGAAGAGTAAAACCTGGATGATAGAAACCCTTTAGCTTGATCCTTTTCTCTCGGTGTTCCTTGGACTCTGTTTTTCCTTCTCCTCCACCAACCCCGAACACATTACAGATGCCGTCTCATCAAAAAAGAAGTTCAAAGTCAGGTTCAGGCCAGAACTGCACTTGTCTCTAAATGAAATTATGTTCGTATTGGGATACCTAAATGTTCTCTAATGTTATTTATTCAAACACTATAGTACATTTGTAAACAAATACTTTATTGTGCCTTTTGATGTGAAAAAGACGCTACCACATGTTGACACTGGATGCTTTAATGAATCCAGGGTGGTGTGTATATATGTATATATATGTATATGTATATATTATTAGAATAACAAATATAGGTAGATTGCAGAAATAAAAAGGGGCACAAATATGGACTGTGGCATATCAGCCCTACCTCTCATCAGGTGACCCCTGGGGACAGTAATTACCTTTTCTGAGCATCAATTTTACCATGTGTGTAATTTATGGAATTATGAAAATGAAATAAGGCCATGTACAGCTTCTAGTACATGGCATGGTATACAGTAGACACTCAGTGACCAATATCTGTGATTTACTCTGTTCCATCGGATGTGGTCTCCTTCAGTCAGGCGAGCCTCACACAAAGTATTCTTCAAAAACTTCAGAAAAACAAATCCCACCATCTCTATTTGTGAAATCTTTAGTCTTAGCTCTTTCCCGACCTGAGTGATGTTAATTCACTGTGTTTTCTCATCATCAGCATCCAGCCTGTATTTTAAAGCTTCCTGGGCTGCAGAGGCCCAGGGAAGCAAAGCAGCGAGCATCAGTTACTGTTGAAGATGAAGGCAGCCGTACACTGCAATCTGCCACTCAGCTGCCAATACGAACTTAACATGGAGAGGTGAGCACATGGCTGAAATGTTTAGCCCAGTATCTATTTTTCCCATCTTGATCTACGATTATGAAAATTATATATTGTCTAGCAAAGCTAGTATTTCTAGTTAGTGATAGTTTCCCAACATCAGGGCACTAAATACATCAAAGTGCCAACGTGGTCTAGTATGAATTAAAATTTGATTCTCTGTCAGCATTCAATGTGATTAGGATTCAGAAGCCAAGCAGCAAAAGATTAACCAAATGAGCTGAAATATCCAGAAGGAAGAAAAAAAAACAAGTAGTAAAGACAAAGGGGAAAAAAAATCACCCTAACAACGACTTGACTTTTCTATATTTATTCATGTGTATTTGCTTCACTTGGTTGTCAATTTTAATTGGTCTGCAACATGCTGCAGTTCTAATGTATTCAGAGTTTCAGTTGTTATTTCTGCCATCTATTACAGTATCCCCAAATGCAGTCTATTCCTAGTGAATAATAAAGGTTTCTCTTATTATAGAAATAAATAGCTTATTAAATCTGCTGTTAGTTTTTATACCTGATGACACAACTCTTTACAGGTGTAGAAAATAGGAAACTGTCTCCTTCACAAATCACATTTACTCAGAGCAAAGATGATCACCAAGGTTGACTCAAAGCTAATTAGGACTTTGTGAAGGTTAAAATCAACGCTGCTATATATCAATATGCCAGCATTCCACCCAGATCCTCATGTCTTCCCAATGCAATTGTTTTTTGGGTGTCAAGACTATTTTGAAAAAGGAAAGACTGTGTGTGTGCGCAAGTGCATACATCCATGCAAAACCTAATGGTTTTAGAATCTGAGGCTACATGACACACTGAAAAGCGCAGAGGCCTCAGAGAAAGACAGATCTGGATTTCCAGAGATTCCAGCATTTATTAATGTTCTTACCTTGGGAACTTATCTAACCTTTCTGAAGCAGAACTGTGTCATCTATAAAAAGTGAGAATAATACTTGCCTTATAGGAAGTGACTGGTGAATTCTATCAATGCCTGAAATTCAGATGCTCAGTCCTTGATTAAAATGGGTGAAGAACATAGCTGATGCCCTAAAAGACTTCATACACAAAAGTCTGGATTTCCAACAACAGGATAATTATTTTTGAAGATTATTTTAAGAGCAATAGCAGAAGCATTTATTAGGAACATGTATTAGTGCATTTACATGTAACAAAAATAACACTGAACACAGTATTAAGTCAAGTGAATCACAGAACACCAAGACAGGACATTACACTATTTCGTGGCCATTCATTTGTTCACTGCTGCTAATAGAAATTAACTCCTCCTTGCGTGACAATTAATCAGTATTTTTCATTTTACTTTAAATAAAATTGTCTAATATTTAGATATTTAAGTTTGTTAATTTAGCCAGTGTCAACATGTATGTAATAGACTCATATATATCACATGTATGTATGTATTGTGCATTACATATTAGATATAAGGGTATGTTTTAAAGCTCATGGAAAATGGAATTAAAAGCAAAGCTTATGTTGGTGCAAAAATTTTGAAATTCATACATGGTTTTTCTCATAACACATTTTCCATTGAAGACTCCTGCATGTATATGTGTATTTATATACATATATAAATATATATACATTTGTATCTTCCCTAGTCAGAGATATTAGTTACCATGTGGCTAATTAGTATACAAAAATTAAAGATAAAGAAAAAGAAAAATTAAGGATCATATGGCAAGGAGTTAGAATCCATGTCTATCATTTTCTCATCATGTCTCTCAGATTTTGACTTGACGTGAAAAGCTGGGGAAGTACTTCAAAGCTCAGATGACTTTTTTAAAAGGGATAATAAAATTGAACTACCACATGTGGATACTAGATGCATTAATGAATAGGCTTGCATACCCCATTATTATTCAAAATGTTATTAAACTACATTATCATAACATCATCATTTGAATAAGCTTTACCCCCAAGAGTAATAGTTTGATGTTTTGTTAGTTTTTCTGGAAAATGAAAAACTGAACTAAATATATGAGGATAGCTGCAATATAACAATATATGTGTTAAAGAAAGATTGAGGCCAGCACTGTGGCGCAGTGGGTTAAAGCCCTGGCCTGAAGCACCGGCATCCCTTATGGGCGCCGGTTCTAGTCCTGGCTGCTCCTCTTCCGATCCAGCTCTCTGCCTTGGTCTGGGATAGCAGTAGAAGATGGCCCAAGTCTTTGGGCTCCTGCACCCACATGGGAAACCTGAAGGAAGCTCCTGGCTCCTGGCGTCGGATCGGCGCAGCTCTGGTCATTGTGGCCATCTAGGGAGTGACCAACGGAAGGAAGATCTCTCTCTTTCTCTCTCTCTCTCTCTTCCTTTCTCTCTCTCTCTCTCTCTGTCTCTACCTCTCGCTGTAACTCTGACTTAAAAAACAAAAAAAAGAAAGAAAGAAAGATTGTGTGATGGGGCCCATGCTATAATGTAGTAGGTTAATCCCCCTCCTGCTGTACCGGCATCCCTTATGGGTACCGCTTTGAGTCCGGCTGCTCCTCTTCCAATCCAGCTCTCTGCTATGGCCTGGGAAAGCAGTAGAAGATGGCTCAAGCTCTTGGGAAGACTTTTCTCTCTATCTGTCTCTGCCTCTCTTTAACTCTTTCAAATAAATAAATGAATATTTAGAAAAAGAAAATTGGTATTATAAATTTCACTAAATCAGAAAATTAATACTACAACAAAGATACTTCAAAGAATTCCTGGAAATGAAATTAAAAGAGTTATTTTGGTGCAAACAATTTTTTGAAATCATGCATAGTTTTTATCATACACCTTTTCCATTACCTTCTTATAACTTTAATTTTAAATTTCTTTGAGAGGGAGAGAGTCCAAGAGAAAGACACAGGGAGATCTCCCATCCATTAGTTCAAATGCCTGTAGTGGCAGGAGGTAGGCTGGGGCCAAAGCTTAAGTTGGAGGATTGGCAATTCAGTGCAAGTCTCCCACATGGATGGCAAGAACCCATCACTGCTTCATCTCAGGGGCTGCATCTGCAGAAAGCCAGAGTCAGGAGCCACACCCAGGAATTGAACCCAGGCAGTCTGATGTGGGGTACAGGCATCTTAACTGCTAGGCTAAATGTTCACTCTCTCTACCAACTTTTTGGAGACCCCTGGTATAGCGATTTTCATGGGTTGAGCAGCAGCCTAGAAGACAAGGATATTGATCAACTCAGCAATTCTCTACTAAGTACTTGTGGTGGGTCAGAGGGAAGTGAGGCTCCCCAAAGGTGAGAAGTTAAATAACAGCCTTCCGGACATCGTCAAGGCCCACTACGGTTCTTGCTATTGAGTTCTGCAGCATTCGTTCACAAGAGCTCCAGGAGGAGGCTCAGCAGGTTTAGAGTGTCTTCTGGCTGTGTCAGCATTCGACCAACAGTCAACCTGCTTTATCTAGCTTTCTCATGGTGTCAGTGTGGTGCACTAACAAGATAATCAATACCAGAACGCTTTGAACATTGTAAAGTACCCGTTTTATTTTCACCTGGCTATAGACAGAAATAATCATCCCCACCTATTCACCTCACATGGACGCCATTGCTTCTGGGCACTTATTGAACAAAAATTCTCTCTGCTTGATTTACAAATAGTTAGACAGAGTGCCTGCCCTATGACTTTAAACTAGGCATGCCTGACAAAGAGATAAGAAAATAATCAAGTAGGTAATATTATGAGATGTTCAGTAACATGTTTATTGAAAGCCTATATGTTTCTCAGATGAGAAGTGCTATGTGCATATTTTATAGTCCTTATGACATTAGCTAATCATGAAAAAATGATAACCTCCATGATGCAAAACAAAAAGAAAAGCACAAGAGGATTGCAAAGAAATGAAACTGTAGAAAGAAGGGAATAAGTGAACTATGGGGTAGATAATACTAACAAACCCGCTGAACACTGTGTTACGTGTTTTATACCATACTGGTTCCTAGAGAGGGCTTCCACTGATGGAGGCAGGAGATGAACTGCAACTCCATTTGCAATGGGGCTCTTTATCCTTCTCAGGACTCTATATCAAGTATTCCAACTCATGGTTGGCTATAATAGCATTATTTGTCTTTGAAATATTAATACTTGGAATAGTAATGCTATAGTGACAGTCCTTAAATATATTAACATGTATATAGTGCCTTAGATTTTATAAATTTTTATAGTAACAATTTAATTTAATTCTTGTAACTTTATGAGCTGAACCTCACTATCATCTCTAAGTGAAAGATAAAAAATCCCCTAATTCACAGTAGTTGGCAAAATCATTTCTTCAGAATAAGATAGGAAGTGAGAGACTCATGGCTTGAACCCAGGATTTCTGAGATCGGAGCATTTTCTCTCTGCACTCCACATCAATAAATCAACAGCCTAAAATAAAGCACTATCATAACTGGCTGGGGAAAGAAATAACTCTGGAAAATAAGTTAACAAATTCAAAGCAAGGTTTGATTAATGAAGCATAGTCACTCACACACCTCTTTTTATTCCAGTTTTAGAATTCACAAGTCAGTTCCATTGGTTTCCAGAGTGAGGCAGTCATGAGAAGGATTTTGTGAAACAAGGCTTTCAGGCAAAAACTGCCTCCCTAAGGAATGTCAGTGTGGGGGTTAATGGTGGGTTGTGCTGTCTATGTATGGTACACATTCCCCTCACTGAATTGGTGGGATGCATGCTCAAAAGAGAGCTATGATGCCACATTCACCATAGAGTTCAAGTCAGTTATTTGATTTACACTTAGCTATAGGAAATTATGTGTAAATGAAATTTGAAAAGAGACTAAAAATAACCATAGAAAAAAGTAAGGATAAAGATAGAGATGACATTTCGATTTGAAGAACTTAACAGGATTCTAGTTAATTGTATTAATGACAAAGCTTGTTAAATAAAACACAACATTCAAACAATTAAGCATGGTTGTTAGCAAAACTTTTATGATTTCTTTGAAATCTAATAGTCTTCTAGTGCGAGAATAGATTACTGAACGACTGTCAAATTTAGGGTAAAAAGCAATACTAGAACAATCTTTGGCCTAGTATTTTCCAGTGTTATTGTCTATCTTCTCTTCTACCATTCTCTCTCTCTCTCTCCGCCTCTCTCCCTCTCCGCCTCTCCCCCCACCCCCTTTCTCCACAATATGAACAAGATCTTTAACATTAACAAGATATTTTACCATTGTAAGAATAGAAACTCATTTCTCCTCTCCTGGGTTATCGTCTCCATTCTGAAAATTTAAATGTAGGCCGGCACCATGGCTCAACAGGCTAATCCTCCGCCTTGCGGCGCCGGCACACTGGGTTCTAGTCCTGGTCGGGGCGCCGGATTCTGTCCCGGTTGCCCCTCTTCCAGGCCAGCCCTCTGCTGTGGCCCGGGAGTGCAGTGGAGGATGGTCCAAGTGCTTGGGCCCTGCACCCCATGGGAGACCAGGAAAAAGCACCTGGCACCTGGCTCCTGCCATCGGATGAGTGCGGTGCGCCGGCCGCAGCGCACCGGCCGCGGCAGCCATTGGAGGGTGAACCAACGGCAAAGGAAGACCTTTCTCTCTGTCTCTCTCTCTCACTGTCCACTCTGCCTGTCACAAAAAAAAAAAATGAAAATTTAAATGTATTGTCTCACTAAAGCAAATGGTAAAGGCCAACTCCCATATTTTCTCCTTCTGCTTTTCCCACCATAATTGGCACAGGATAAAATTTGCTACACGTATCAGAATGACCTCACGGTCTGGAGTTTCCATTCTGTAGCATCACAGCATCACCTAACTGGAAAGAGGCTGGATAGATAGCAGCACCTGGGCTCAGGAAGTCTCGTGCATAAATACCTGTTTAAAAAGACGCACTGATAAGGAGTTTCAGAGAGGACAATCCTACCACCTTTCTTATTAACTCACTTTAGACACCATCATTTTATCATTGGGAAACTCTTACCTAAATTTAATCTCTTATGCCATAAATTCAGAAATACAAATACACAGATTGAATCTTTGCATGTGAAACTGACTCTTAGAAAGTCTTAAATGTAAAGACCTTGGATTCAATTGCTTCAAAGCGTTTGTGAGACAGACTAACAGGGAACTCCCATCTGGTGGTTCACTCCCCAAATGCCTGAAATGGCTGAGGCTGAGCCAGGACAATCCAGGTTTCCCACGGGGTGGCAGCAACCCAATCATTTGAGCCATCACCACTACCTCCTAGGGTCTGCATTAGCAGGAATTTGGAGTTTCGAGCCAAAACCAAGGATTAAACCTAGGCACTTGGCTGGGGCGTGCAGGTGTCAACCTCGAGGCTGAACACCTGCTCCCCACTTGCATTTTCATGATGTGAAACTCATTGAACGCTTCCATCCGGGTCACACGAGATGCAGCTGCTTCTTGAGACTTCATGGTCTGGTGCACAGTTCTGCAGTTTCACAAAACAGAAGAGAGGGCTAGCTCCGAGGAATGAATTCATATGAGTTGGAACCTTATTTACAAGGGGTGGGTATGTGGTGTGAAAACAGGGGTGTGGAGCTGAGCAGGAGAAAGAGGAAGGGCACATGTGTACCTTTTCTGCCAGGCTGTTCTTTTTCAGATAGCAGTATGTCTGAAATCTAAATTGCAACAATACTTTATTTAGAATGCAGCTTACACATAGGAAGTAAGTGAAAAGAAACAATTTATAATTAAAACCAGATGTTCCCAAGTTTATGCAGTGGAGTTTTCTTTTGAGCAAAGAAACTACAATCAGTCACTCTGACAGAAAGAGGACGAGAGCAGGCATTTGTTGTAGAAGTGCAGAAAGCACTTGGGATGCTCACGGTCAAGGCTGCAGTGCCCAAGTGTGAGTCCTGCCTCTGCTTCTGACCAGCTTCCTGCTTCCTGCTTCCCTGCACACTGGGAGGCAACGGTGATGGCTCAAATGCTTGGCTCCTTGCCACCCACGTGGGAGACCTAGATTGAGTTCTAGGTTCCTGGCTTCAGCCTGGCCCAGACCTGATGTTGCTGGCATTTGGAGAATGAATCAGAGGATCGAAGATCTGTCTGGCTCTGTCTCTCTGCCTTCCAAGTAAATACATAAATTTAAAAAGAAGACACATTAAGAGATAAATGGCAGTGGCATCTTGAAACAGAGCAAGAAGACAAGTGACCTTCACGGTGCCTCAGGTGGAGGAGAGGATAAACTGTACACCCCTCTAGTATTCCTCCGGCATATGTCAACATCAGAGAAGAAAGAAATGCTTAGCATTGTCTCATTTTGTCCTCACAGGAAGTCCTCATAGCTAGGCTTCAAATGATCCCTGTTTCCAAATGAGGAAGTTGAGGCTGACTGAGATTAAGAAACCTCCCCAACTTTGCACAGAGAGTGGTATACTCATGATAGGAATCCAACTTGAAATTAGGGTAAATCTGATCATGCTGTACTTCTCCATCTCACCATGAAATACTAGTGTTTACCATGGTGACTCTGATTTGTGAAGATTAAGTTAAAGTCTACAAAGCATTGTCTACTTGAGTAGAACTGCCACCGCAGTGGCTCAAATTTACAATGTTTAGGTAATTATCTTCATTTTTTTGTTGTGGCCAAATATGATTTTGTTGTATTAATTAAAAAGCTGACTTTTGATCATGGAGTCAAACACAGTGGGAGTGAATGACTTGCATCCCCGTGACAGGCTTTCGGTGGCTACTCAACTCTTGTGGACCAGGTTCCGGGCCAGTGGCCTCATCTTGTCACGAAGTTCCACATGTTCTGGTTCGTCTCTCATCTCACCTTTCAGATTCAATACTATAAACTTTGCATCTCTCAGTAAAGACTTCCTGCCCAAGGCCATTTCTCAGTCGAAGGTGGTTTTATGCAAAGAAGGTTGCAGCATCTATCACAGGAAAGAATCAAGGTAAGTGCTCCTGGACAACATGAGGCCACCTTTCCAGTTTCTGAATTCTTTTGTTTTGAAGCTTAGTTAATTTAGTTAAAAGGCAGAGTTAAGAAGGAGGGGTAGAGGGAAAGAGAGAGAGGGAGACATTTTCCATCTTCTGATTTACTCCCCAGATGGCCACAACAACCAAGGCTGGGATAGCCAGAAGCTGGGAGCCTGAACCTCCATCCTCATCTCCCACACGGTTAGCAGGGCCCAAGCACTTGGGCCATCTTCTGCTGCTTTCCCAGGGACAGTAGCAGGCAGCTGGATCAGAAGTGAAGCAGCTCAGACTAGAACTACTGTTCATATGGGATGCTGGTGTTGCAGGCAGTGGCTTAACCCAATGTGCCACAACATGGGCCCCTTGAAATTCTTTGATTTGTGAAATACGATGGTTCTCTCCTTTGATTAATGCTAGGGCTATACTATCAATCCTTGGAATTCTTCTTTGGCAATTTAGAATTCACCAAAGCTCTTCTATGCATATTGTTATGCAGCATATACAATTTCAAAGATACAGCTTGTCTCCTGGGTTACATTTTATTATCTCATTATTTTCTTATATGAGTTACAATACAAGGTGATAACTTATTTACTTAAAACTTTCATAATTTACATTGTAGGTTATATATTCTACAGAGAATTTCTATAGATAACCCCTTCTGTTTGCTTTCTTTTTTTTCACCCTTCCTTCCCTCCCTTCCACCCATCCATTCTTTAGCTTTCATTTTAGGAGAGGCACCAGAGATCTGGTCTCAGATTTGTAGAGTGGGAGTGTTGGGTTGAGGTGGCTTTACTTTGGGAAACTGTAGCCTTTTATACAATTAACAAATTGGAAAACTTCCAAACACTGTTATACTCTTTATTAATCATGATAATGTCCCGGATAAAATAGTGAGCACACTGGACTGCAAAAACAGGATTTGTATTGGAATTTTAGACATCATTTGCATTAATTGTCACAGATTTTTTACAGATTTTCTTTAAAAAATATTTATTTGAAAGGCAGTTACAGTGAGAGAGGAAGAGACATAGACAGATCTTCCTTGACTTATTCACTTCCCAAATTTATAAATTCATGAGTGATCATACACATTCTTTGATGGCTTGAATGTAAACTCTACTGCATTCAAATCTGTTCCAAATGGCCCCCATGGCCAGGACTGCGCCAAACTGAAGCCAGGAGCATGGAACTCCACCTGGGCCTCCCATGTGGCTGCAGGTGGGTAAGGACTTGGGCCATCTTCTGCTGCATTCCCAGGTGCATTAGCAGGGAGCAGGATCAGAAGTGCAGGTAACAGGCGTTCAAAATGGTACTCACATGAGATGCTGCCATCGCGGGTGGTAGCTTAACCTGCTGCACCACAATGCTGGCCCCCTGTTTATAGAGTCTTAAAAGCAATAGAACAACCTTCACAATTTTGCCTGTAGCAACTGACACAAACATGACTTCAAATAATTCAACACCTCTGGGCCAACCTTCTGCAGAACCCACAGATGGATCACCCCTGTGAGAGCTCTGGTTACTTATTGAAATCAAGAATCTTTTCTGTTCCTTTGGGGAATGTGGTACCAAGTCCAAGGTTAGAGCTGGACCTCATTTTGGAGGTGGAGGTTAAGCAATGCAAAGCACCTGCAGAATGGCCAGAGGCCAAGGAGCAGGGCTTGTGACTCCAGAAACGTGTCAGTGCAAGGTGAAAGTAAGTTTTTAAAAGGCCATTGAAAGTACTCATTGAAAGTGGGGAAATAAAAAGAGAAGGTTTTAAGGGTGACCAGTGAAAATCCTGTTTTAAAGGACTTGCTGAGCAAAAAGTCCACCTTGGAAAGGAGTATACAGGGAAAAAAAATGACATTTAACATTTTTATGAAAGTGTTTATCCATTTTTGCAAAAATGCAAGTATTCAAGTTGCCTATCTCTGACTTGAGGACATTTAAAGAGAACACACATATGCAAAGAAAACATCTGAACAGGCATAGAACCAGAACTGTCACCATGCCCATGCTTTTTTGTTCTCCCTGGTATCTTTCTCCAGCGAGCACAGGTACTACTTTTACAGCTGAGATGGTGGGAGTCAGGAGGACAGTGAACTAGTTATGCTTCAAAGAAGGGAACTTTTACAGGTAAGCAGCATTGAGGAACCAGAATCTGTATGACAGGTGAAAAAAAAAAACTAATTAAAAATAACTGAATCCAAAAGCTTGGGCTTTGCAATAGCAGCAAAGTTCACAGAATTTCAGCACCTCCAGAATTATGAAATCCACCACTTCCTGCATGTGTCACTTTCTGCCAACTTTTGGTGGCCTGTGGTTTGCTTAAAATATCCTTGGAAGAGACTCCCAGGAATCACCAATCTGGTTCAACGTGAAGATCTCACAATGGTTGCCGGATTTCTACAGCAGGTTCTCGTTCATGACCGTGTGCTGGTTTTCTGCCACATACTCTGAATTTAGATCCAAGATGCACCAAGGTTTACTGAGCTCCTGCTCTGTAAGGGACCCCTCCTCACGGCACTTCATGTGATTTTAACAAGCCAATGAGTTAGGTGTTATTGTCCATGTTTCACAGATGAGGCAACTGAAGCTCTGCAGTGCAGTGCCCAGGGGCGTTGGCTGGGCTGGGACCTGAACTCAGATCTCACGACTTAGAGCTCTTGGTTGGCTGGTTGCATGCTGCTGTAAAACCACCTCTGGAAAAGTCAGAAGATGGTACTGATGTCCTTGTCTCCCCACATACAGCCTCTGGGGCTTATATAGGAGCTTGTTGTACCAAGCCTTCAGTGCATGGGGGTTGGGCTTTCAACAACTCTAATTATGGAACTGATTTTATATTTTAAGACACAGGTTGGGGGCTGGTGCTGTGGCACAGCAGGTTAAAGCCCTGGCCTAAAGTGCCAGCATCCCATATGGCCGCCGGTTCTAGTCCCGGCTACTCCTTTTCCGATCTGGCTCTCTGCTATGGCCTGGGAAAGCAGTGGAAGATGGCCCAAGTCCTTGGGCCCCTGCACCCACATGGGAGACCCAGAAGAAGCTCTTGGCTCCTGGCTTCGGATCGGCGCAGTTCCGGCTGTTGCACCCATTTGGGGAGTGAACCAGCAGATGGAAGATTTCTCTGTCTCTACCTCTGTAACTCTTTCAAATAAATAAAATAAATCTTAAAAAAAGACACAGGTGTCTGAACTTGTGTCTTAAAAAAAAATTAAAGATGCATGTATTTATTTGAAGGTCATAGTTACAGGGAGACAGAGAAAGATCTTCCATTTCCTGGTTTACTTTTCAGATGGCTGCTATGGCCAGGGCTGGGCCAGGGTGCTTTATCCAGGCCTCCCATGTGGTGGCAGAGGTCATCTTCCACTACTTTTCTCAGGCCATTACCAGGGAGCTGGGTTGGAAGTGGAGTATCTGGGACTCTAACGGGTGCCCATACGAGATGCCAGCATTGCAGGTGCAGGCAATGGCTACACACGCTGTACCACAATGTCAACTCCATAATTTTTAAAAAATATTTATTTTAACCTGTGTCTTAACCACTAGGACAAATGTCTGTCCTAGGAGGTGTATTTTTCTAAAGTTATAGTAACCAAAAGTACTTCTGTGTTTATAAGTGGAAAAAAATTGACAAGGCAGAAAGTAAGACATTTTAAGTGGAGTAAAAATAAAATGTTACATTAAAATTATCCAAGAATACAGATATGCTGGGTCTTTGCAGGTATAGAAATTTATAAATTCATAAGTGACTGTACAAATTCTTTGATGGATTGAATGTAAACTCTATTGCATTCAAATGTATTCCACTCTGTCTGGATCCCCAAGGATAGGTAATCCATAACTGCTGGTGACTACATGGTTCATTCTCCTTTGTAAGTAATTTTCTTGATATCCACAATGTAAAATTCTGACCAATAGATTAGATTTTACATTATATACCATGTGATAGCCTAAATAGGAATAGGAAAATGAAAATACATAAAAACACGTTGACCAGTAATAATCAATTACCCAAATGGTGTGTTTATTTAACAAAGGGTTTCATTAAGTTGTAGTGGCAATTCAAGAGGAAGTCTGTTGCACCTGGGCAAGTGATAAATTATGCTTTTTGTTTGTTTTTTTGTTGTTGTTCCCCAGAAAAAGGATAGCTAGATTGCAGGCTCCTTAAAGTAGATACATATCATATTTTACATTTTATTGGTAACAAACACAGTGTGAAGAACAGAACTGATTATGAAGCACTCAATACATACTCATTTGGCTTACTGATCTTCTTATGCATCTTCTTGGCAATGATAATAACTTACTTGATTAAAAACAGAAGTGTGAAGACTAGTAAAGCTAACCATTCATTTCCCTTTAGCTATAAAATGTCAGTGTGCAAGAGGGATCCATAACTGAGTTTTTAAAAGATTTATTTATTGCATTTGAAAGGCAGAGTGACAAAGAGAGAGGGAGAGATGGAGATCTTCCATACACCGGTTCACTCCCCAAATGTCTCCAACAGTCAGGAGCTCCATCCAGGTAGCCCGCATCAGGAGCAGGAACCCAAGTAGCTGGGCTTTCATCCGTTGCCTGACATAGGATGTGGGTATCCCAAGCCACTTCACCTGCCTCACAACACCTGCCCCTGTAATAGTCAGAGATTCTTAATCTGAGGTTTAGAGCAGGATTACTTAACTCCTAGCAATTTTGTTGAAAAAATTTTTCATGCTCATATGTTCACTTTTCCTGGTGCTTTCCTCTGCTAGGAAATCACTAACTTCAAAATGATAAGAGCCATTTTTTTTTTTTTTTAGCATATCCACTTGCACGCACCCCACATGCCAGCACTTGTGATTCTGAAGGCAAACCTGCTTTTCCTTAGAATGAACTACAACATCATTTCCCTGATTTCTGCCCTTTTCAACAGTCCCTGGCCTCTCCAGTCAGAATTCAGTTGGTCTGAGTAGTATCTGGAATAAGGCAATGTATCCAAACAGGATGCCTTGAGACTGCTGCTTGTTTAGCGCCACAGTCTGCATTGAGGTGGCACTTTGTCTCTAGCTGCAGGTCAAGGTGTTTTTCATCATTTGAAACTCTAATGGACTAAGTGATCTGGGACCTAATTATGGGGGAACTCATCTGTAGCCTTATGCATGCTCACAGTCACTAAACTCAATTACAGAACTTCAGCTAACGGTTTCTGCCTTCTTCCTTGAAAGAATTTGGGGCAATCTGCTCCCAGCATGAGAAGTTGACTTTGGAATTCATGGTACATCTCACAGCCTAAATCTACCAGTCTTCAGAGGTAGAATTCTTTTGCTTTTTATTTAGGCTGACAGAATCAATTAATCAGATGTGATCAAATCAGTTTAAAATGTTTCTCCGCACACACCACCCCTTTACAATCCTGTGTTGTAGAGAAGTTAATGTGTGACTAGTTTATTGCACTGCTGCAGATGGAAAAAAAAGCAGTTATGCTAAAGAGCATTCCCTTTTAAGGAAGAAAAATAGGGTCTTTAGGAAGATGGTACTGATTCGCAGTCCAACTGATAATAACATATGACAACAAATCTCTCAGGTATGCATTGTACTATTACCTAGTATTTAAGTAGCACAAGGAATTACAGGTTGATAATGTTTTAATGCTAGTTGCTTCTCCAAACTTTTATCTTTAAGTGGGTCAGAAATAATGTATACTCTGTGCATGGATCTCTAAAGTTTTAGCACCAGAATAATCTGTTAAATCCATTTTCCCATGAACTTTTTGAAGGACCCTAATATCTTCCATTGTTTCTCTTTTCATTGTTTACTTTTAAGTGTCTATTAAACAAATAATGTCTTTAAACGAATACAAATTAAGAGTGCTCTACTCCTCCATTCTTATTGCTGGCTTCCCACGAATGTATTTATTTTTACAAATAAAAGACCAGACAGCTCCCTTTGCTGGTCATCAGAGAAATTACAGCTGTGTTACATTCTCTCATCCCAAGGAATTATACAAGGATGTGGAAAGCCAGGGACACGCTAAAAGCCACTTTCTAAGGAAAACAAGGCTTCCAGCGCATCTTGGAAGATTCTGATGCATATCCATTCCATCACGTGGCTCTCAGAGGTCCATTCTGAACACCAGATTTTCTACTCCTTCTCCAAGTTTTCAAGCTTCAAGTAAAAATTGGAAATATCTAAGCTTTCAACCTAACCAAAACACACACACACACACACACATACACACACACAAATTCCAATATCACAACAAATGTCTCCTAAGAAGACTGTAAATTGAGTGACATACAGAAATCATTTTCAGGGACCCCCACTACAGAGCACACGGCAGCACTCAAATAAATCCATTTGAATCTTCACATCCTTTCAGTTATATTTCACAGCTGCGATATCATGGGCAGAGAGGGAAGCAGCCGGCAGAAGTCTGAGCTCAAAGGAGTGGAAACGTAGCACGGAGTGTAACACTGGGGACTTTCCCTTCCAGGACCACTGGACACATGCCCAGGTTGAGGAAGGAAGACTTGGGGCTGGCAGGGCGAGCACCTGGCTGCCCCTGTATATGATGACCCATGTCTGGGGAAGGGCTGCTCTAGACAAGAGACAAGATTCTAGAAACATGCATTTCTCCTAAAAATTCTTTTCCTGGTCCTCCGGCCCCAAAGGGGAGCATAACTTTCGAATGAATGCTGATAGTCACATTTTGAGAGGATGGGCTGCCCCCTCCCCAACCCCCGCCCACCCGGGGTCAAAATGAAGCAGTTTCCCCTTCTGACATCCAGGCACCCAGCCTAGCCCCTGGGGGGGGGGGGGCTGCCCAGCTCTCTCGGCCAGCCCCTTTTAGTCTCTTTTTTGTACCATGGGTCAGTCTTCGTTTTCTTTGAACCGGGAAAAACAGCCCAAGTTAAAATCCAGCCAGCCCAGTGTGGTGGCAATGACTTTCCCAGTATCCAAGGCTTTGCCTTCAGGGTATGTGAAGCTGGAAAATCATGTCGTTCATTCAACATTTATGGAGAACACACCATGCACGCAGTACTATGCTAGGTACTGGAGGCCATGAGGATGCAAAACCCAATCTCAGCCTGGAAGATTCTTGCTAGGAAGGATATATCAAGTATCAGCGGGACCTTATCACCCATGGAGGAATTCCTGGGTGAAACAAATTCCGCTCGGCATTTAAAACAAGCATGGAGAAACAGGCTAATAGCCCTGGGCATCTTTTAAAGGGCGAGACCTGCTTCCCAAGTTTATCTCTAGGGTATTAGGACGACGTGGCTTTGAGGAAGCCTGGAGTGGGGGCAGGGGAGTTCACGACTTAGATGCTTGCAGTTAGCTGAATTCTAACAAAGAGGAGGCTGGCACTTTTAACCAGGAGGCGGATAACTTTGAGGAAAAGTGGCGTCCAAGAAGGAGGGGAAAAAAATAAAAAAAAAGGACAGATTCCACCTAGAGTGGGGAGCCCGCCCTCGCCCGCAGGCGGTGAGGTCCCGACCGCCCGCCTGGCCGCCTGCGCCCAGGCCAGGCAGTGGGCTGCGCTCGGCCCCATTCCACCGCCCACCCCACGCCCGCTCCAGCCTGGGGTCGGCCACGTGCGCCTGGGCTCCCCGCTGGGGCCGTTAGGGACCCCAAGGCCTCCAAGGTCGCCATAGCAACCGTGGGGTTTCCTCCCCAGCTCTCGTCTCCCCGCGCCCACGGGAGAAGTCTGGACGGCGGCGGTCGTGGCGGGAGCGAGCGGCCTCGGCTCCTCCCTAGAGGTGGCGGCGCGATCGTGGGCTGCGGGCGCCACCTCTGCTGCATCGGTGGCTGCGCGCTCCGCTCGACTCGGGCCGGCCCGGATCCCGCCGCGCAGCCTTCGCCTCCGCCGCCGCCGGCCGGCAGCTTTCTCCCGGCGAGACCGGCGTTCGATCCTCCCCCCGCCCCCCAGCTTTACGGATTTCCGGGGGCGAAGAATTTTGCCTCGGTCCCTGCCAGCATCCCTCGGCCTCTCTCCCCCTCCCCTCAGACTCCCCCACCCCGTGGGCGCGCGCGCGCGCACACACACACCCTCACACACACACACTCACACTCGCAGGCGCGCGTGCGCACGCCCGCGCGCCCCGAGCCGCGGAGTCTCCAGCGCCCCTCGGCAGATCCCCTCTCCCGGGCGCGCCGCTACTCACACAGGCTTCCAGCCGCCACGGGGCGTCCTCTGTCTGCAGCAGCGGCGGCCGAGGGGACGGCGGCCGCAGCCCGGCCCGTCGCGCAGCTTCGTGCCCGGGACAGACTCCGGGAGAAGCCGAGGAGGAGGAGGACGCCGAGGCTAGGAGGAGCCGTGCCGCGCCCGGCGCCCGGCTCCGCGCGGCAGGCTGCCTTGGTTCCCCGGACCGCGGCCCCAGGTGAGCAGCTCCGGGGCCCGCAGCATGCACCCCGATTGTCCGGGCTCGGAGCTAGGGGCTCCCCGCCTCCGGCCCCCACCCCAGCCCCCGGCACCGGGACGGAGGCTTGGAGGGGAGTGGGCGAGGGGGGAGGGGAGCGGAGCTAGAGGTGAGGCTGGTCGGGAGGGGTACGTGGAACCTTCGGGGCAGCCCCCTCTCACACCCCGCACCTTCCCTCTCTGGAGCCCGGTGACTTTTCCCAGCCGGGGGGTTCCCGGCGCCCCCAGACAGCTCCTCGGCGGCGCTTTCCCGGCTGCCCGCCAGCCGGTGCCGGCTCCGGGCTCGGTGCCCGCCGCGCGCCAGCCGCCTCCCCTGCACCTTGGACAGCGCCGCCCCCGGCACCCCGTCCTGCGCTCGCCGGCCCCCTCCCCTCCTCTTTGAAGGCTGTCGCTTGTCTCCCAGCCTCCAGGACTGGCGCTCTAGTGCAGACTGTAAACTTTCCGGTCTGCTCCGGCTACTATTGTTTTTATTTGTAAGTGTCCCCTCGCGCGGGGCACTCGGACACCTTGCACAGGTCTTGCTCGGCAGGAGCGCGCCCCGGCCCGTCTAGCCCCAGGCACCGGAGGCTCGAGGTTAGCTGGACTCGGAGCCTGCCAGGGTTCAGAGCCCGCGGCTGCACGCCCGCCGGCTCCCCGCCTCTCCCGACACGTGCGCGCCTCCCACGGACGCGGCCCCTCCCCGACCACCCCACGTCCTCCCCCTGCACGGCCACGGCTACCCCATAGGTTGGACACCCGGGGCTCGCGGGTCCTGATTGGCTGAGGGCGCAGCCCCGCCCCCTTTCGGAGGGGGGTGGTTCTGGAGTGTTGTGGTTGTCATCCCGCGGCGAGCACATGGGGGAAGTGGGGTCGGCCCGACAGGGGGCGAAGCCCAGCGGGGTGGGATCCCCGTGGCCCCCTGTGTGTGGCCATCAGCCACGCTCCTTACACTGGAGGACACACCTGGGCTTTCTCATTTTCTTTCCCTCCCTCAATTCTTCACTGCTGTTAACATTAAAAAGCAAAATGAAAAACCCAAACCTGGCGTCTAACAGTAATTTTATGAAGCTTGTATTTGGTCTGTGGTAGTGGTTTTTTAAAAAGAGATCTCGAAGAATGCGGGAAGCAAGTGCGTAAGAGGGGGATTTCGTGGCAAACTGGGCTGAGATTTGAGTCTGGTAGTTTGGAGGGTGCTTAAGGGCTCCGAGGAGGGTGGGGAAAGGGGCAGCGAGATGGGTTCTTGCCGGAGAGACACAGGTGAGAAGGCAGGAGGTCGCTAGTAGGGTGAGGTGTGAAGGAGACGCCTGGGCGGACGCTCGGGCCAGGTTGGTGCCTTTGCGTGAAAACACCTGTGTCCGGGAACGTGGTTATTTAGTTCGGTATTAACACACGTTTCTTTTGCTAGCATCGCCCTTTTGAGAGGAGACTTTATAGTAACAACGTCTGTCCGCATCAAGGATAGTGCTTTATCCAGTTTCTTGTAATGAACAGATTTGCAAGTGGTAATGAATTTCCAAAAGTGAAAAGTCCCCTCTAGTGGGACGCCTTCAATAGTTAACGTGCTTTTGAGATATTGTGAGGAAAGACAGATGAGCCCTGCGTGAAATCCAGAGATTGTTCTGACATTATTTAGGGCCTTTGCAGAAATATATGTGTATTTAAATGGTCCTGATTTCTCTTCATTTCAAGGCCTGATTGCCTCTGGCGTCTTCCAGCTTTAATTCCTTCAGGCTGTTTTGATGTTGTGTCTGTACATCTAAGAATATTGTAATTCTTATCTTTAGACGCCTTGTCAATGCAAAACAAACAGCCACTGATGCAAGTTAATGTTGACAACTTTATATTGAGTACACTGTGTGCTATTTTATTTGTAAACTGGAGAAATATGCAACAGTAACATAGCAGGACTGTTATTCCCCAGGGACCCATAACAAAACAAAGTGGGGAATCACATGAGGCTATTCCAGGGAGAACAATTCAATTACTTTAAAGACGAATACATTTTAAGATTCTTGGGTGTAAACAGCAACCCTATTTGAATTATCTCTCTACACGCTGGTAGCGCATCATATCAAGTAAAACAGCATATTAAGTATGTTGGATGATTTCGAAGTAGATGGTAAAGGCTTTCCAGTTATTATGTTTATATAAGCCGACAGAATTATTCTACTGACTGCAGGACTTCATGTTCCAGGGACACTATTTGAAACATCTGACAAATTGGAAATTATTGCTATTGTTAGGAGAAATAATCCTACATTTTGTTTCTCTGGTTCATGCCTTGATTTCCCCCAGGGGTTAGTATTCCAGTTGTAGGCCTATGAAGTTTAGATGGGTTTATAGGTAGAGAGATGTGTATAACTACAGGTACACAGATGCATTTTTGCAAAATATATGCACTTATGTCAGCACACCATTATATATTTACACACATAATTTTAGGATTCATTCAACGCATTTGTTCATATATATGCTATTGTTCCGCTTAGATTTTTTCCCCCTTATTTCTTGTCCAAAAGGTGGCCCTGTTTTAAACTGTAGAAAGCATTATCACCAGTAGAATTGGCCAATAGATCATGGAAACAGACAATAGTATTTTGTTGCCTGGCAACCACCTACTGTGAATGAAAAACAAAGCCGTGACAGCTGCTTCCACATCCTGATACTCATACTGTAGCTCAGGCATTGCAGCCCTCCAAATGAGACAGGTCTAAGTTTCATTTGTGGAAGGTGAAGCTGTTTCCTTTTTTTTTCTTGGATGTTTTAAAAAGAATAGTAACGTTTTTATTCTAATAAGAATAACGTTGTTATTGCGGGATGACATGAAGCCTCTAACTTCAGTTGCCCCCTTCAGGCTAGAATCAACTGAAAAATTCAAGATTGGGAGGAGTGTTTAGGTCCTTCTCCTTCTTCCCTTTATAGTTACTAAACATTGTAAGCCCATTCTCTGCTGCCATCAGGTGCTCGTAGGATATTGCACAACTTGAGTTCTCTGAGATACCTTACATGGATGATGGGACTTTGCTGCTAGGAGGGACGCAGAGGGGGCTGCTCTGGCCTAACCCTTTCATTTTAAGAGACACTAAGGCAGAGTGAGGTGATGGGACTCCACTTGCCGTGACAGAGCCAGGCTCAGGATGTCTTCCCCTGGCAACTCTTGACCGTTTCTACCCTACTTTCCTCCTGGAAGTATTCTTTGTTTTATATTCACATAAAGTTTGTAACCCAGTTTTTTTTTTTTTATCCCAACAAAGATCCTTTAAAAAATGAGAGTAAAAATTTAATTTTGGTAAACTGGTTTTAAATGAATGCATTGTATTCTGCTTTCAACCTCCAAAAGTCTCCTGACTCCCACCTCATTCCCAGAACGAGGACACCCACTCCCTTGCTTTGCTAGTGTTCATAGTTTTGGATAACCTTTAATAGCATTTCTTATTCTCTGTGTGAATTTATAACTGGGATGAGACTGAAGATGGTGTTGATCAGTTGGTATGCTTGCAAGACTTTAAACATGGTATCTAATTAGCCAGTCATTTGTTACAGTCCCCTGTCCTTTGACACAATAGACATATTGTTGGTGTAATGATCTGAGCTCCTTAAAACAGGTGGCACACACTGGGCTGCAGGATTCTGGCTGCAGTCTTTCATCACAGCCTTGCCAAAGGTGTTACCCGCTGCCTATTAGTAGAAGGTGAGTCATCTGTCTCTGAGAGCGAGCAGTGCAGGTTGTTTCTTGATTCTAAAATGATAAATAGATTATTGGGTGGCAAACTTGGAGCGCATATGCACTATTTAAGCATTTCTTCTAAACTCAGGAAATGTATCCTGTATGTGATGCATTTCCAGGTTCTTCATGTAATTTTAATGAGTCTACTCCATTGTTTATGAGTCATGACAAAAGTAAGCACTTAACTTTAACAGAACACCTTAAGTAGATAAACCTGGAGAAACAGTGTAGCGAACAGTATTAAGTACCCCTGAAGAGCCATTTTCACCAGAAAAGATGCACAATGGCAGATTTGTAGGGGGCAGTAAATTGATTTACAGCATGTTTAATCTAGTTTTAGAAGCCTGCCATTAACATCTAGCTAAAAGGGTTTTCAAACAACAGTTTGGCAGGTTTCAGGGTAACTTCTCTGATTTTTAAAAGTGTACACCCACTGTACTCCCTGTCTGGATGTAGTGTGCCATTTGTTCAGGAAAAGTACGTGTTCGGGATCTCTCGAATTGATGTGAATTTCAAGGGTGCATAGTGGGATGTTAAATATTCTGTGGTTTATACATTTAATGGACTGGGCTCTTGAAACTCAATTAACTTCCCTCCCCTATTATCATTTACAAGAAAATGTGTGTTTGTGTTTATGTATAAAAAGATATATAATACCTACACATTCTTAGTTTCTGCTCTTTTCATCCTTGTGATGGAAAACTAAAGGGCCTGATTTGTATTTTTTTTAATGTGGCAATGAGGACCTTAAACAAGAGAGATTTACGTTTTCAATTTTCGTATGTCAGCTTCTGCTGTTATAACCTGTAAACGCTCACCTACCTATATAGAATGATTGCTAAGAACAAGCAAACAAATAAATATATGAGCAGCATCTGTGAGCTTCCCATTTGCTACCTTCCATGCTAGCCGGAAATGCATGTTTCCTCTTTCTGAGACTCACCTATCCTTCCACTCACATCCACATCCACATAGAATTTCATGTCCTATAGGTTTTTATTTTAAGGTTAGACAGGAAAGTATTTGGGTGAACTCTGCATCATAGTTTTAAAATAAAGATGATGTATTCAGATATTCAGAAATGTAGTAGCATAGGAAGATTTAAAGGGAATTATTTCCTTTTGGAAATTTTCACATTTATGCTGACAGTGTAACCCATGGCACCTAAAACAGTGCCTAGTACCTACAGCACAGTTTGGCATGTGGTAGGTGCTCGGTATGTATTTTGTGAATTAATGTACCTTCCCTCCCTCTTTGTGTAATATTGAAAACATACTGGCCTTTGTGCAAATAAAGTATAGAGGATGAAGACAAAATTACTGTAGTTTGTAATTAGTTCTTTCTAAAAACTCCAAAATAGCTAACCTAGTGATATTTCGGAGCATATTTCTTGTCAGTTAGAAAGTTATACCAGGGCTATTGATTTTCCCCAAATACAGCCATCCTAAGTATAGAATAGCTCTTTAATAGCCCACAGCAGCATAACAAAGATTATAGCAGCAAGTCCAAAGGAATACTTTATTTAGTTGGTGCTGGAGGGTGAAGTTTGCTAGCCCCAGTGTAATTATCCAGGCTGGCGTGTGGCCAAGGTGCTATGGTTAACATCCCCAGCAGTGGGAGAAAAGCCCCCGGTAAGGTCTTTAATGACTGAGTGGCCGGAACCTCTGCTTTGGTTGCGATTGCCAGAGAGCATCGGGCAAGCCTCAGACGCCATCGTGCACCTGTGGGACAGAGCCCAAAGGTGCCATTAGGGCCCGCAGCCAAAGGAAGAAGTCATAATCCTGAGTGTTCAGTGCCACTAAAGTAAACCTTTCTCCTAATCTTGCTGCCATCTTCATGAAGTAGATGGGGAGAGGTCGTGTCTCTGAGACTGTCCTGGCAGGATCCCAAAGTAGGTAAAATCTGACATACTCATACTGCCTCTTCCTCTTACTGCACACCTGAGGTGGGTCAACCCTAAACCAAAAACCTGAAAAAAATTTTGAGTGCCAACGCAATAATACAAGTAGAAAATTCCGCATCTGACATTATCAACTTTTGTCTCCTGATCCGAAGCATTTTGGATAAATTAAGGCAATGAACCCGTGTTATCTGGATGGATTCCTGAGTTTCTTACATATATCAGATATTCAGTACATAAAATGTTCACGGAAAGTGCATATTATGAAAAATGTATTTGAAAATTTTAAAAAAAAGTTGGTGTCAAAAATAAATTTTTAATTCCATTTTCCCACATAACATTTTAAAAATACCCTCATGTATTTAATTATAATAGTGGAATTATACTTACTATTTTGAACAGATAGGGAAGATTACTTTATGGTGATTTTATTTAGGGAACTTTTGAATATCATTTAAATAATACCCTACTATAAGCATTTTTGTTTGGAGATTATTTCTTTAATTTTTATTGAACATTTATTATATGAATGGTAATGTATTTGGCTATGGGGATCATGAAGATGCTTTTAGAAAAAGTTTATTCATTTTTATTTATTTGAAAGGCAGAAGAGCAGAGACACAGGAGGGGGCCTCCCATGTGGGTGTCAGGGACTCACATGGGAAGAGCCAGCACCTGCTGCTTCCAGGAGCATTAGTGGGGAGGTGCTCATGGAAGAGAGCATTGTGTTTGCAGGAAGTGCCCACATTCTGTGTGGCTTGACAGGTGTTGGGGTCAGTTGGTCTGGAGAGCAGAGCAGAAGACAGATCAGGGAGGACCACCTGGTAGGGTCCACCAAAGATTTTTCATATAACAGTGTTGCCAGTTTTTCTTAAATCTGCTCATTTATAGGAGTCCCATAAGATGCTTGTCATAATACTGATTTCTGAGTCTCATCTATGACCCACCAAAATTGCAATCTTAAGGGCTGTGGCCTAGTGGTCATTTCTGTAGTCCTATGACCTGACACCCCCTGCTCCAGTATGTGTCTGCTAGCCTCTCCTGTTCTCCCTGGAGGGGTTTCTCTCCCACAAGTATGGCAGCTTGGTGTTGCAGTTAATCCTCACAAGGGCAGGCCTCAGACAATGACAGAAGACAGGAGGTGATAACTCTTGCATGCTCAACCCTCAGGCACAATAGCTTGATGCATTTGCTACACTGTGTCCCAGGGTTCCCCACAGCTCAGCCTGCTGGCCGGCTGCTGCTTTAGCGACTGCCTCTCTTCCCCACTTCTCTCCCAGCACTTCCTAGGATCCACTCCCAAATAATTGGCAATTGAGTTCTGTTTCAAGGTCTGCTTCAAGGGGGTATTCTTTTTTTTTTGTTTTGTTTTTTGTTTTTGACAGGCAGAGTGGACAGTGAGAGAGAGAGACAGAGAGAAAGGTCTTCCGTTGCCGTTGGTTCACCCTTCAATGGCCGCCGCAGACGGCGCGCTGCGGCCGGCGCACCGCGCTCGTCCGATGGTATTCTTTAAGATATGCAAGAATATACTTTCTTACAAACAATGAGGTGACTTTGGGACACCCAGCCTCAGGCGATAGGGAACTACAGAAGGATTAAGGTGAGGGTGTAAGGGCAGGCATTGGATACAGCGGTTCAGCCACCACTTGGGATACCTGGATCACAAATCAAGGGTGTCTGACTTGAGCCCCAGCTCCTCTGATCCAGCTGCTTCCTAGCATGCACCCTGGGAGCCAGCTGCTGAAGGGACCAGTCATTGGGTCCCTGTCACCCACGTGGGAGACCCAGATTGGGTTCCAGCCTCTTGCTGTTTTAAAGGCATGAACCCATGGATAGAAGATCTCTGTCTCTGTGACCTTCAAATAAAATGAATATAAGTGAATTTTTTTAGAAAGAATGAGGGTATTTCTGCTTTAGATTTGTTGTCTAGAAAGATCGCTCTAGCAGATGTAGAGAATGGAGTAATGACAGAGGAGCTGGGGGCTCGGGGATTGGCTGGGAAGCAGCACTGCTCAGCCAGTGAGGAGAACTTAAGCTAAGGAGGTGACCTGGCAGGTAGAGATGCAGGAAGGGACTTGAGATGGATTTGGATGGAAAGTTGTCTGGAAGAAGTCAGCATGGGCTAGAAGCCTGGGGAGTGTGGCCACTTAGCTCATTGCCTGTCCCCAAATAAGCTTGCAGTCAGTCCTTCTCCCTGCCCCATTGCCCGCCACTGCCCATTAGACTTGGTGCCATGCAAGGATTGGGAATCTTTTGTCTTGCCTGTAATCTTAGTCAGGCTTCCTAGAGTTAAGTAGTATAATTCCTGGGCATAAATAAAAGACGAAGGAACGATAAATTGAAGGATATAAATAATTCACCATCAGATCATTAAAGGAAGAAAGTTACATTTTCCAGGAAGGATTTGTGGAGCTGTAGAGGAGGAGAGTTGGGGAGCTATCTATGATTCATGGCCATTTTGTGATGAATAGTGATTTTTCCCCTTGCTCTTGGCCAAGAGGTGATTTTCATCCTCCGTCAGTTTCTGGAAGACCTGGCGTGACTCTTGATGCACTTATATCTATTGTTTTCCTTGCTGTTCCGATAGCCTATATTTTAGCTAAGTGAATGAATGGTGGCTAGGGAGGGGGGTAAGGCTCGTTTTTTCCCTCTTCTTCTGTCATACAGCCAGGCTTTTGACTGCAGTTTTCCCCTACTGATTCTTAAGTCACCAGCTCCCAACAGAGAGCTAGGGGCACAGAGAGTGGGAGAAGGCAAGCATCGGGCCACAGAGAGAGTAGTTTTGAATTAAATGCTTCATTATGCAATGAACAGGTTAAAGCTTGTTAGATGATATGAAGTAAGATAAAGGAGCCTTCTAATTGTCCCAAGAATGAATACTAATATTCTAGCTCTGTCTGTAATCAGAGATGTGAATGGGGAACCAAGAGCAAGCTGACACCATCGCATTTTAGCCGAAGTAGTACCGAGTCAATGACAAAAGAAAGACCAAATTATGAGAAATTGTCAGACGGGCCCACAAAGAGCCTCCCTGGCTTCGCTTCACAGGGAGAACAAAGAATCACGGTTGCAGAAACACTGAGCATGCGAGCGTGGGAGAGGCCGGGGCCATGATGGGTGAAGTACTAGGGGAAGGAAGACGCCTTGTGAAGTTAGGATGTTACGCACGTATTTGTGGCATTTCCAGTTATGCTTTTTATTTGGAGGTCATCGCTGGTTGGCATCTAGTTGTAAGGAATACTGTAGAGAGAGCCTGTGTACCCTTTACCCAGTCCCTGCCAGGGTGACGCCTTGTGAACCTGGCGTGCAGAATTACAGCCAGGACACCGACGTCTGTACAGTCTACCCAGCTCAGACTCCCTCATGTCTACTTGAACTCATTTGTGTGTGTATTTACTTTTATGTGATATTTAAAGAATGTAAAAAAAATCAGCTTTTTAATTCTGCAATGAAAGAAAGAAAATAGAAAGGAAGGGAAGGGGGGAGGGGGAGGGGAGGAGGAGGGAGGAAGGAAGGAAGGTAGGTCACCTGCTTGGACAAATCCTGATTTCTTTGTACCTGCAGTCAGGTAAGTACAGCCTGCGTTCCTCAACCTCCTTTCAACACTGATTTCTACAGAGCAGCCCGGGGCCACCCAAATGTGACGGGAAGGTCAGCAGTCCACCCCACAAGCCAGAGCTTCCATATTCCTCATTTGTGACACCTGCATGACAATGAGCAGAGCGTGCTCCTTCTAGCTCAGCAGGACTCCCCCTGCCCCAGCACGCCCATCCTCCCCTCCTGCACTGGGGGCAGTATTCCCGGCCCTTCCCTCCTGCTCTCCCTGTCTGTACCTTGCAGGCTGCCCACTCACTGTGTTCAGCTCTTGGGAGGCAGTGGGGGGAAAGGCAGGGAACAGGGCAGAGCCAGGTACTCCTTTCTGTTCCCTGGCTTCAGGCAGTCTTCCTGGGGTGGGAGTCTCTGGCTGTAGCACAGCACCTGTTGGAGGGACCCTCCTGCACGGGTTCGGGTTGCTCACCAGTGACCTTGGCCCGGGACTGCAGCAACACCACACATGCTCTTATCTGTCAAGCCTGGGGGAGGTAGTGGCTTCCTGATGCTGCTAATCTCAGAACCGCCTCACTCTCCCGGTGTTAGGCTTCCTGCACCTCCATCCCCTGAGTACCAAGTCTCTGTATTGAATTTCCTCAGTGGAAAATACTTGAAGAGATTTCTGTTTTCCGACTTAGACGTTTCCCAGTTTCTCAAAGCATGGAAATGTCATAAATCTGATGACGTTCTGGTTTCTTCCACTGCAAGAATCTTGTTAGCTGCATCTGCGGTAGAAGATGTCCATGGGGCGGGCACTTGGTGTAGTGGTTCAGACGTCACTGCGGTGCCTGCATCCCACCCTGGAGGGCCCAGTCCTGGCTCTGTATTTATAGGTATCTGTAGTTATAGTCTGAGCCTTGCCACTGGGCATCTCATACCCTTCCTGACTTTTCATTCCCTCCTAGCTGCTGGTGTTC
Source organism: Sylvilagus floridanus (assembly GCA_949820135.1). Classification (NCBI taxonomy): domain Eukaryota; kingdom Metazoa; phylum Chordata; class Mammalia; order Lagomorpha; family Leporidae; genus Sylvilagus; species Sylvilagus floridanus. The sequence continues at coordinate 73,094,386 of OX463230.1, forward strand.
CAGACTTCGCTTTCTCTTTGTCATATTTATTTGACGTTTTGGCATTCTCCCTCCAATGCCTTTTTTTATTCTGTCCTTCAACGCCTTACTTGCTAACCTTCCCTATCTTACTTTCCGCCAGCCATTGTTCCTGACCTCATCGCCCGCCGTGTGTAATAGCCTTCAGATATTACCATACTGGTCTCCTGACTTACTCCCGAATGGACTTCGGGTTACAAGTCAAACCTCTGCTTACATCAGGGTTTGCTTTTGCTGGCACTTCACCTTCCTGCATACAGGTGCGTGTCCTGTGCATTTCCAGCCCCCTCCATCTTGTCACCTGTAGAAGTGTGTGTGCTTCTACAACAGTGGTAGGAGGTTAATACGGATGCCTTGGGAGGAAAGGAATGTCTTCGAGTATAAAGCAGATTAAGAAGGTGAATCAGAGGAAGCAGAGCAGTGGCCACCTTGGTAGTCACACACACTGCCGTAAGGAGGGGACATGAAGGAGCAGTTTGGGATCCTTAGTGATGACGCTGGGGCAGTGTGGTGCTGCTCGGGCTGCACCTGTGTTGGAGCACAGTCTTGGTCTTTGCTACTCCAGCAGTCCTATAATGGCTTCCTCCCTTCCCCTGGTTCCCAGGCAAGCACAAGGGATCAAGGGAAGGAGTCTCTATCAAGAAAAAGCTTTGGAGGTGTCTTCAACTAAGACACTCAAAAGGGCACACAAAGCACTGGACTGTCTGCAGATGGAGGAAGTTAACTTTGAGCAGAGCAGCACACTTGGGGGATGCTCTTAAACCGAACAGGATTGAAAATTACTGGACACGAGGCCTGGGAAAATTCAAAGTGTTGGTAGAGGAAGAATTTAAGTATTGAAAAATTAGCTTGGGGCCAGCGCTTGTGGCTTAGCAGGTAAGGCTGCTGCCTGCAGCGCTGGCATCCCATATGGACACCGGTGCTAGTCCTGGCTGCTCTACTTATGCTCTGCTATGGCCTGGGAAAGCAGTAGAAGATGGCCCAAGTCCTTGGGCCCCTGTACCCATTTGAGAGACTGGAAGAAGCTTCTGGCTCCTGGTCTAGCTATGGCTATTGTGGCCATTTGGGGGCTGAACCAGCAGATGGAAGACTTTCTCTCCGTCTATCTCTGCTTATGCCTCTCTGTGGCTCTGCCTTTCAAATAAATAAATAAATCTTTAAAAAGAAAGAAAAATAGCGTGTGGCCTGAGTAATGAATGTCCTCAAGCGCTGCTGTTCTGCTGCCCCTGCAGTGGGAGCTGGGCTGGGGCACGCACTTATGAACAGATGGATCTTTCTGGAACCTGCCTGTAAGGCTGCTCACTTGCCTCTGCTCTCCAGAGTCATCAGTGTTAGTGAGTGTTGGGCTGGAGAGTGGCAGATTAGGTGGCTCTGGGTGAGATGACAATGAAAGAGAAATGAGCTGATTTTAAAGGGGCATACGCTTGACCAGTGCCACGGCTCACTAGGCTAATCCTCTGCCTGCGGTGCCGGCACCCCGGGGTTCTAGTCTCCATTGGGGCGCTGGATTCTGTCCCAGTTGCTTCTCTTCCAGTCCAGCTCTCTGCTGTGGCCCAGGAAGGCTGTGGAGGATGGCCCAAGTACTTGGGCCCTGCACCCGCATGGGAGACCAGGAGGAAGCACCTGGCTCCTGGCTTTGGAATAGTGCAGCACTGGCTGTAGCGGCCATTTGGGGAGTGAACCAACGGAAGGAAGACCTTTCTCTCTGTCTCTCTCTCTCTCACTGTCTAACTCTGCCTGTCAAAAAAAGAAGGGGGGGCATACACTTGAAAGCAAGTAATTAAGACATAATTCAGTGTCTTGGAAAAATTAGCATTCTAGTGAATACAGTGCAAGACTAGAAAAAATATCATCATCACTGTCATCACTGAAGAACCCTTGGTTTAGTAGCAAAACACCAATTACACCTGCTCTTTGGTGAGTGTGTCTTCTATTTTTGATTTCTGTTTACCTCTCAGAACTGCCTGACCCTAGGGTCCTGCGTGTCCTGTTAGTACTCCATGCACTGCCCTTCAGGAAGGTCGTACCTGTGCCAGAGCAGCTCTCGGTGTGTGGTGACATCTTGCACAGCCTGGTCTGCTGCCCGTTTCAGGTGCATCTTTCTGCAGAGATGCACTCCTGTTTCTTCCCTGACTCCTCAGTGATGTGGAGAGGCATGGAGAGAGAGCTTTTAAGTGCAGTTTTCTTAAATGCGCATTTGGGACTTGATTCTGTGCAGTAACACGGTGCAGGTGCTGTGCACGTTAGAGAAGCTGTGGTCTGTGCATTTGTTGGTGCACATTCTATTACGTTGAGCTGACTTTAAGTAGTTTCTGATTTTCCTCACCTCATTATTAAGGGAATCATTTGGACATGTATGTATTTTTAAGTCTCACATAGCACAATGACCAATCTTGATACGCATTTTGCAGAAGAGATGAAAAGTTTACTGGATAGTCATTGTGCCAGATGAATATGTGTTTCTTGTGCCAACTTCACACTAGCTGCTGGGAGCACAGTAGTGAATGAAATAATCACCATTCTTGTCCTCCTAGGGGTCCACAGTTTACTGGAAAGGGCGTTAAACAAACACAAAAGTAATTACGGAATTGGAACTCATGAGAAGTACTTGGAAAGACCAGGTGTTTCTGAAAGGGCACAGTGTGGGTGAAGTCATGGGAGGCTTGGATGAGAGAATTATTTTTTTTAATTTCTTAAGGGTGAGTTAAATTTCTTAAGGGTAATTAGGTGGAGAGGCCCATGTATGATACCCAAATGTGAGAAAAAGCATGGCTTTTAAAGCTGAAAAATGGCCGGTGTGGCTGGAGGGCAGATGAGAGTGGACAGAATAGGGCCTTGCTGCAGATTTTGGACTTTTGCTGAAGTGCAATGCAGAGGGATGGAGGGTTTTTGTTTGCTTTCCTTTTGTTAAAAAAAAATTAGATGAAATTCACATACCATAACATGAAGTACTCTGAAGTGACCAATCAGTGGCTTCGGTACATTTACAATGTGGTGCAACTGCCATCCGTATCTTTTCTGAAACATTTTTATCACCCTCAATGCACGGTTTCAAAGAGCCATCAAGCAGCCATGAAAGGGTTTTTTTTTTTAATTTTTTTTTATTTATTCACTTGATGGGTAGAGTTATAGATAGTGAGAGAGAGAGAGAGAGAGAGAGAGAGAGAGAGAGAAAGGTCTTCCTTCCGTTGGTTCACTCCCCAAATGGTCACTACGGCTGGCACTGTGCCCATCCGAAGCCAGGAGCCAGATGCTTCTTCCTAGTCTCCCATGCGGGTGCAGGGCCCAAGCACTTGGGCCATCCTCCATTGCCCTCCCGGGCCACAGCAGAGAGCTGGACTGGAAGAGGAGCAACTGGGACAGTTGGTGGACAGGTGGTGGTGGCTTCCTGGACAAGAGACAAGAGTAGGACCCATGGATAGAAAAGAGCAGAATGAACCCAGGTAGAGTCCAATAATCAGGTGGATGATCTATAAGTGACCAAGTAGCCTTGGAATTATCTGCAGCACTTTTTCCCAAGGAGTGATCCATACCTGGTACAGATGTATCTGGGATGTGTGTCAGCAATGGGGCCCTTCAAGCCCACTTCAAGTTACTCACGCAGAAGGACTGAAGACGTTTGTGGACTTGTAAGGACTTGTATTGGAGCTGGGGTTGGAAAACTCCTCATTACCATCTTCTTTCCTGTTCTGATACCTTTTAAGAGCTAAGGCTGCTAATAGTCCATCTAGGTGGGAGTGCATTAGAACCAGACACAGAGTAGACAAGTGGATAACCTGGTGCATGCTTGTAATTTTGTGTGCTAGGGGTGCTTTTGGGGGATGCAACCTTAAAAGTCAAATACCTAATATAGGCAATGTGAACAAGTGTTTATTTTCTATTCTTTTCTGTCTCGGAATACTGTAACTCCCCCAGAATTGAACAGGGGCTGATGGTGAGTAATGGCGTTATCATGAAGTACAGCATAAGTACAGTAGAGTGATTTTTTTAAAAATATTTATTTGAAAGTCAGAATTACACAGAGAGAGAAAGAGGCAGAGAGAGAGAAAGAGAGTGGTCTTCCATCTGCTGGTTCACTCCCCAGATAGCTGCAACAGCCGGAGCCGATCTGAGGCCAGGAGCCAGGAGCCAGGAGCTTCTTCCAGGTCTCCCACATGGGTGCAGGAGCCCAAAGACTTGGGTCATCCTCCACTGCTTTCCCAGGCTGTAGCAGAGAGCTGGATCAGAAGTGGAGCAGCTGGGTCTCCAACCGGCGCCCATATGGGATGCCGGCGCTTCAGGCCAGGGCATTAACTCACTGCACCACAGCGCCGGCCCCCAGTACAGTGATTTATTATAAATGAAACATAGCAGCTGGAAATTAACTTGTAAAACCAAGCATCCTGGCATCTTTGCAGTTACTTTATAATTGTAAGTTTTCTATTACTTTAAAGAGATGTTCACATCAATGGTCCAATTTTAGAAGTCAGAGTTTTTGAAAATTATAGCTTGTTTTTTGTTGTTTTTTGTTTTGTTTTTGGTGGAGGGGATCCTACAAGTCACAGTAAAACTCACCAAGAAACAAATCAAGATTTTATCTTTGACTTCCGTTCTGTTTTCGGCTTGTCTTTAATGAGTTTTGCTCACTCAGTGCTACCTGTTAGATCGGTCAGTTTCAGCCTGAATCTGTAGCACTGGATGTTTCTACCCCACTGCTGTTCAGGAATCTTTAAAACAAACAAGCATTTTACCAAGATACAGTATATATACCAAGAAGTGCACGTCAGGGTACAGATAAGTGAGGTTTTTGTCCTTTGATCACATTCATAACGAACGCCTAAATTAAGAACAAAACATTACAGAAATGTAATAAATAATCTCCCTCCCCAAATTTATGTAAGATCTTTAATGAGGGTGGGCACGGGCCTGGGGGATTTACTTCCACAAGGAGAGGCTGTGCACGTGCGGCAGCCCCTGCTAACCCACCTTTCCCTTCCAGTCACAACAGCACGCACGCGCGGCCACCCCTCCGCGAGTTCCTGTGGCCTCAGGGGCCCCGCCCTCCCTGGGGCAGCTGTGTCCTTGCTCTGCTCAAGCCTCTCCCCCACAAGGATTCCCAGGACCTTTGCAGGAAGCCAAGATTTTCGCTTCTAAGAGGACACGCGTCCTTCTGATGAATGTTGTTTCCACTCTTCTAGAAAGACTGTTTGGGATCTCTGCCTGTGTTTCCCTTTCAGCATGTATAAATTCAGGTTTCAAAGTGGCTTTATTGCATCATCATGGAATTTTATAATGAAATATTTTGAGTGCCTGGCTAGTTTCTTTGATTTTTGTTTCCCCTGGAACACTTCAGTTGGAGAGAGAGATGAAGCAAAGCTGTCCATTTATTTTACACTGAAGAGAGAATCAGTAAATAGCCAGGTTTTTTTTTTTTTTTTAAGCTCAATTTCCCCTTCATGCCACACACACACAAATGCATGTACAACTGCAAACACTATATAGAAGGAGAAAAAAAAAAAAACAAAAGTAAAACTCCTTAGAAATCCTCTAAGAATCATTGTTGACATTTTAGTAGCATTATTCCAGGAAATCTCTGAGTTTCTGTGTCTGCATTTGTGTATGTGTGTGTGGTGCACATATAAGCACTATGTATAGATAGAATTCTAAATACGTTTCTTTTCTGTATGCGCTACTTGGTTATCTCTTATTTTTTCCCTAATAACTTGTTGTAGGCATCTTTCCATATGTATATGTGTGTGTATATGTATATGTATGTGTGTGTGTGTATTTAGTGTACATAGTTAATGACTGAGTACCTTTAATAGGTGCCTTTCATTATAAGTAAGCCAATTCCCAGGGCAAACTAGCAGCAACAAGAACAACATATTGGGGGCTGGCGCTGTGGCGTAGGAAGTTAAACCTCCACCTATAATAGGGTCAGGATCCCATACGGGCACCAGTTTGGGTCCTGCTGATCTGCTTCCAATCCAGTTCCTTGCTTATGGCCTGGGAAAGCAGCAGAAGATGGCTAAGTACTTGGGCTGCTGCACTCACATATGGGGCCTGGAAGAGGCTCCTGGCTCCTGGTTTCTGATCAGCTCAGCTCTGGCTGTTGCAGCCATTTGGGGAATGGACCAGCTAATGGAAGACTCTCTCTCTCTCAAACTCTCAATCTCTTAATCTCTTTCTCTCTCTCTCTTCCTCTCCCCCCCCCCTTTTCTCTCTTCCCTCTTCCTCCCTCCATCCCTCCCTCCCCTTCCTTCCACTCTCTGTAAATCTGCCTTTCAAATAAAAATAAATAAATCTTTCTTTAAAAAAGCAACATATTGAAAAATTGAGTCATGCAATTTCATTTTATGACTGCTTCGGGTTTGAGTAGATGTTTCTGCCGATGCATTCCAAACTGCAAGACAGGAGATTCAGAATTCTGTTAGAAAAGACAGGGCAACGCCTTCCCGAGGAGGCATCGAATGGCATCAGAGTGGACTCTACGCTTCTGAGAGACACTTGCTTCCACGTTTCCATTCTGAAAATCATTGCTGCTCTGAGCATACTTAATGCGCACGATTTTACACCTGTGCAGTTGTCTCACTGGGACAAGTTCTTATTAGAGAAATCGCTGGATCAGGCCAGCGCTGTGGCTCACTTGGCTAATTCTCCGCCTGTGGCACCGGAATCCCATATGGGCACCGGGTTCTAGTCCCGGTTGCTCCACTTCCAGTCCAGCTCTCTGCTGTGGCCTGGGAAGGCAGTGGAGGATGGCCCAAGTGCTCGGGTGCCTGCACCGGCATGGGAGACCAGGAGAAGCACCTGGCTCCTGGCTTCGGATCGGCGTAGCTCTGACTGTAGTGGCCATTTGGGGGGGGGGGGTGAACCAAAGGAAGGAAGACCATTCTCTCTGTCTCTCCCTCTCACTGTCTGTAACTCTACCTGTCAAATTTTAAAAATCTTAAAAAAAAAAGAAATTGCTGGCTCAAAAGATGCCCATTTTACATTTTAACAGTCACAGGCATCTAAGCTATAAAACCACACTGTTGCCAATTATATTATGTTGGTGTCCCTCAACTGCTTGTTGTGAGGTTCTTCTGGCTTTTAGCCTCTGAATCTTTAAGTGGAGGCTTCAGGATTGAAGTGGCGTTTCAGGTGTTAACAGTTTCTCTGAGCAAGACAAATTGGAAGTGACATCACTTGCAGTTAATCACAGCTTCTGGGATGTTAAAATGTTTCACCAGGAAAGAGAAGAGAAAAAGATGGAATGTATTCTACCAGCTGCAAACCTGGTGCTTGGTGGGTGTTGGCCCAGAGATTGGCTTTTCTGGAGCCCCTGAGTGCTCACCTGTGTCTTGTTGGTATAGCTGGCCCTGCAGTCACTCTGTTGCTATCTGCATCCTCATTCCAAGATGTGACATAAAAACCAGTGAGGCATAATTGGAAATGCCAGGAACTGGTGGCCATTCATGCATTTACTCTGTACTCTCAACCATAAGTTTTTCTGAAATTCTTGCAGTTGAATGTAGTGGAAAAAAATAACTTGGAAGTCAGTGATTCCTGGAAGGGTAGGACCCTGTGTGCCTTGTCACCCTTTAGAGGGGGTGGTTGGGGACACTTGCTGTAAGGATGTACTTTCAGGGACTCGATGGCACATAGGTGCCCTTCTCCAGGGAAGCCTTTGTTCATGCGAGAGAAATGGAGGTTTGAATGGAATCCTAGCAGGAGATCTCAGGCTTAATGTCTTTTGGAAATTTTCAGGCAAGGCTGCTTAGGCCATCCTATTTGATCTTCATGCGAATCTATTTATTTAAACAACTAGAGAGGACCAAAATCTAGAGTAAGTAACTTGTTCACTGTCACAGGTGGTAAGTGGAAGAAGCCAGACATTTGGACCCTTTCTTCTACTGTGTGGTATCCCATGATGCTCCTCTTCAAAATACAAGCTATAAGTGGCAAAGTTCTTTTTTAACTGCTAATACAGAAGAAGGAATGCAGTGTTGAGTATTGGAATTGAGATAAAGCTTTGAGGAGATTCACCTGACAGTTGTAAATGATAAGAATAACCCTAAGTGTACATGACTCCAGTGAGGTTCATGACCTAGACGGAAAACAAGGAAGTTGGATGAACAGTGACAAAGAGAAGAGACTCTGCAGGGGCATATGGAGAGGGGCCAGTTGGTAGAAATAGACAAGACCAAGTGCTATGGCGCATTGCTATGCTTTGAAGTCATAAATATGCTAAATACATAAATATGATAAATACATTATTCTCAAATAGTAACCAATCATGATTGTCAAATTAGAAATGCCTATTATGGAAAGGTGCACATGACAGAAAATTTGATTACACAGTAGAGGTGTTGGGGTTGGGGCCAGTGCTGTGGTGCAGTAGGATAATCCTCCACCTGCAGTGCCGGCATCCCATATGGGCACTGGTTCTGGTCCCTGCTGCTCCTCTTCCAATCCAGCTCTCTGCTGTGGCCTGGGAAAGCAGTAGAAGATGGCCCAAGTACTTGGGCCCTGCACCCGCTCACTAGGTTAATCCTCTGCCTGTGGCACTGGCACCTTAGGTTCTAGTCCCAGCTGGGGCACCGGATTCTGTCCCGGTTGCTCCTCTTCCAGGCCAGCTCTCTGCTGTGGCCCAGGAAGGCAGTGGAGGATGGCCCAGGTCCTTGGGCCCTGCACCCGCATGGGAGACCAGGAGGAAGCACCTGGCTCCTGGCTTCGGATCGGCGTAGCACACCGGCCGTAGTGGCCATGTGGGGGGTGAACCAATGGAGGGAAGACTTGTCTCTCTGTCTCTTTCTCTCTCACCGTCTAACTCTGCCTGTTAAAAACAACAACAACAACAAACTTCTGAAATAATGCTATTAAAAAAGGAAAACAAAGAACAATGTAAATGAAAGTACCACATTGTCAGAGTGACCGTGTGTATGCATTGAAAAGAGAATGTGAAGGTCTAGAGTCCTTAGTGGAGAAAGATAAAGGCTTGAACTCCCTGGAGTTAGGTACCACAGCGCCAGTTTCGCTGACGTTAAGAACAGGAAAGAGTTCTTTGTGGACCTGGGCCAAAAGAAGGGCCCTGGCTCTCTCCGGCTCTCTCTGGCCCTCTCCGGCTCACTACAGATCTCTCCAGCCTCTCCCTGTAATTTGCTGGAGGCCAGGTGGAGCTGGAGGGCCCTGCCAGAGTGAGTGGACCTAGCGAGGCTCATATCGCATCTGGCAGCAAGAGTATTGCTCCCCTCAGGCTCCGGCATCTGTGGCATCTGCCAGTGGACATCTGATGAGGAGCCATGGGGGAGCGAGCAGGGCTTTGGCTGGGGCCCAGCTGTGTGTGGCAGCCCCTGCTCCCCAGCAGGTGCTGGGGTGGGAGCCGAGTGCTTTCTCCCCCACTGCTGCTCTAATGAGCCCATTACAGAATATCTGCAGAGATCTCTTTAGTCACCTTTGTTGGAAATTGACTCCATTGCCTAATTGTGCTGGTCATTAGGAACTTTCTCCAGATGCTCGGACTAAACTTTTCCTCTCCTTGGCCTGAGGCCGTGGCTGCTGGTCCTACTTGGCAGCTGCTGGGAGCAGCTAGGAGCGCTGGTGGAGAGTCCAACAGAAGCTGAATCAAGGTTGGCTGCCTGCATCCTTCAGGGCAGAGCTTCTGGGCCCGAGGTTAGAAACGGCACAGAAGCAGCCACTGAAAATGTCATTGAGCCTTGTCTCCGTTGATGGCCTTTGGCACCCAATGGGGACATCTGTGTCTCTGTGCCGAAGAGGCTGCTGCCAACTTGTAGTGCTCCCGATCTGTGCTCCCGTCTCTGTAGTCTCAGAACCTTAGCGTGAAATATTTAGTACCCTAGGAAAGCTAAATTAATGGTGAGTCAGAGTAATTAAGGCAAAGTAAATAATCTCCAAGGTTCTCATTCCCTGTGAAACTAATTTCATATCTTATCCTTCATGTGTTAAAAATAGTTCTCTGCTAATTCAAGATGCCCGTGCTCTGTGTTGGTGAAGTGCACTTCAGTTCTGTTGAAAGGATGCAGATTAGAGAGTTATTTTCAATTGGGCAATTTTTTTTTTTTTTAAGAGAGACATTCATTTTGGCACCACAAGAGCGTGAATCTCTCCGAGTGAGCAGAGAGAGTTAGCTGCAGCTGCAGCCGGGCGGAGGCCGGGCCACAAGCTTATGACAACTTGCAGCTGGAACAGGCTTTTCATCCTGTGAATGAGAACTCAAAGCTCCCACCCTTTTGTGCCTTGATGGGATTCGTTTAACTCTTGCAAGGCATTTGGTCAGAGCCTGACCTTGTCTGTGTCCAAAGGTTGAGAGACTGTTTAAGTCTTCTGAGCACTGGGAGCATGGCTCCCTGACCATAAGTTTATTTATTTGTCATCTTAAAATAATCATGAAATATAAGCTCACAGTTCTTTCCTTATGTGTGTGTGTGTGTTTTAAGATTTATTTATTTATTTGAAAGTCAGAGTTACAGAGAGGTAGAGACAGAGAGAGAGAGAGAGGTCTTCTATCCGCTAATTCACTCCCCAGAATGCCACAACAGCTGGAGCTGTGCTGACCCGAAGCCAGGAGCTTCTTCCGGGTCGCTCACATGGGTTCAGGGGCCCAAGGACTTAGGCCATCTTCTACTGCTTTCCCAGGCCACAGCAGAGAGCTGGATTGGAAGAGGAGCAGCCGGGACTAGAACTGGCGCCCATATGGGATGCCCACGCTTCGGGCCAGGGCTTTAACCCGCTGTGCCACAGTACCGGCCCCCTTCTTATGTGTTTTTAGACTTCAGTGAGAGAGCGAGCATGCATAGAGAGATCTTCCATCTGCTGATTGACTGCCTCAAATGCCCCCAAAAGCCAGGGCTGGGCCAGAGCCAGTGCCTGGAGCCAAGAACGCAATCCCAGTCTCCCACATGAGTGTGGTTAGGGACCCAAGCACTTGATCCGTCACCTGCTGCTTTCCGGGGTGCGCCTAAGCAGGAAGCTGGGATCAGAAGCAGAGCCAGGACTCAAACCCAGGCACTCTAATATGGGGTGTGGGCACCTCAATGGCCTCCTGTTCCAAATACCCCAGAGGTTGTCTTTCTAAAAATGAGCTGCAGCAGTGCAGGGCTGATTGTACCAGGGCTTGAGAAGGTTGTAGCACTCTGGCTGAATGCGTGGCTGGGATACTGAACTTCCTGAAAAGAATGTAACTGCTTTAGGACTTGCTGTTAGAGCAGTAGTCTTGATCAAATGACTGTCTGTGTGACCAGAGTGTTTAGGTGGGAAAGAACAGAGGTATTTGAAGGGAAGCGTTTAACATGTAATCTGCAGGTGCCTGCAGCTGAAATATGAGATCATTATCACTGCTATTGTGCCTCTTCAAAACCCCTGTTTATCTTTTGCTTTTCAAAGGGAAGTCTCAGCTCTTAGCTGGACTTGAACTTGCTCTTGTGGAGAAATACAGTTCTACTTCCCAACGGTTTGAAGGCGGCAACAGGGCAGTGAAATATGCGGTGTTCAGTGTGCACCACAGAGTGGATTTGCACATAGCCCCGTGCCCAGGTAGAAAATTGTGGCAAAATAATGGCAGCAAAGCACATGTGAAGTCACTTTAATAATTACCTTCTTTCTGTATATTTCATTTTAGCGTCTTAAGACACACTTTTTGGATGGTGAACTATATCCCCTGTTGCCAAATTTTAAATTTCTTTTCCTGACCCGTAAGAGGTGGCACTAGTGTGAGAGGGCCTTAGGCCTCTGGGGGCACTGGCCTTGGCAGGAACTCACGCTTTCGCCCTGGAACCCGCGTTGTGCACCAGCTTCCTGTCCCGTAGTAAAGTGGGCTCACCCCCACAGGCCACCTGCTGCTGTACTACTGTTTGCCACTGGCTTTTCCAGGGCTGCAGATGCACTCAGCTCATTGTCCTGACGGGTGAAGCAAGTGTCATTTTAGTCCAGCACAAATGAGCGTACCCTTATGGCATGACCCCCCACCACCTCAGCTTTGAGATCTTAGTTTATGTATTCCAAATATGTATGCATGATGTACCTGTGTATACACTTGGAATATATACAGATACCATATTTGTGTGTGTATTTGTGTAAATTTCCAAATGTGCATGCTAAAATTAAACTTGGAGATCTAAAAGCTTTCACAATTAATTTGAAGATGATGACTTTAAAGCTGTTTCTCCTGGCTGCAGAAGACTTTTTCTCCACCTTATTTAATCCCAAGCAACTTAAAGGAGGGTAAAGTATGTTAGCTGTTAGCTGGGACTACTGCTTGATGCACGTGGTCGTGTTAGGTTCAGCGCACTGTCTCTGGTGTAAAGAACAAACCTTTCCTTAGTTTTTTTTTTTTTTAAACCGAGAGCCGTGATGTTATCTCAGTAATTGAAAATAATCTTCTAAAGTTGCTCTTTAACTAGATTTATACAATCCGCTTTCAAATCAGCTGCTATCTGCCCTTCCATTTCCCAGCAAATGTTGCTGTCTGCACAGCCCCTGCTAACAAGAAGATCAAGTGTAACTCTTTTCAGGATTTGAAATGAAGTGTTTCTGTTGTAATTACCCGGGCCCTCGGTTGTGTTATCACAAGTGGGCTCATTTCTCAGCTGCATTTATGAGGATGTTTCCTTGTGGAGTCCAAGGCCCTCGGCTCGAGCAGTGTTTCCTTTCACAAATACCTCAAGCATTTCTCTACCTCTCCCAGTCTGTGAAATTTTTTTTATGCTTAAAAGTGTTTTTGTAGCTATTTCAGGGCTGTGGCTGGGATTAAGGTTTTGGACGTGTTTTCCTCAGTTATGCAGGGTGACACTTGGCGAAGACAGAATGCACACTATGCCGAGGAAACCGCGGGAGGCAGATTTTAAATAGGTGTTTTATGATGATGCTGAAAGAGGTCAACATTGAAATGTTTGACCAGGGACTGTTATGAAAAGTCGTGGAATCTCCTTTGGACTTCTTTAGAAATAGGTAAATCCTATGGGACCGGCGCTGTGGCATCGTGGGTAAAGCTGCTGCTGGTGCTACTGGCATCCCATATAGGTGCCGGTTCGAGACCCAGCTGCTCCACTTCCGATCCAGCTCTCTGCTGTGGCCTGGGAAAGCAGCAGAGGATGGCCCAAGTCCTTGGGCCCCTGCACCCGGGTTGGAGACCTGGAAGAAGCTCCTGGCTTCTGGCTTCAGATCGTTGCAACTTGGGCCATTATGGCCAATTGGGGAGTCAACCAGCTGATGGAAGACCTCTCTCTCTCTGCCTCTCCTTCTCTCTCTGTGTAACTCTGACTTTCAAATAAATAAATAAATCTTTTAAAAATAGGTAAATCCTCCTATGTTTGGGATATAAATTCTCCACAAGCCTTAGATCATGGTTCTTCAAAAAGTGTAGGGAAAATGTGTTTTGTGGAAAAAAATTATGTAATTATGTGTGGGTTTGTTTTTGCTTTTCGCTAAAATAAATAGGTCTTTTAATTCCATCTGAAACCAACTTTTTGAAGCTCCCCTATCTGTAATAATGTGTGGAACTCTCTTTTGAGATAGTGTTCACATTTTATCTTTGAGTTGCTACATTGTTTCACTTGCATTATGGATTAAAAAAGACTTGCTTGTTCTAGGCTTGCAACGTTTTCAATAAGGTGTTTTTTTTTTTTTTTTTTTGGTAAATCAAAATTGCTAATTGCCTACTTCCTCAAGAAAATGTCAGCCAATAACCATGGAAAGATGATACACGGGACACAGTGAGTCCTGTTTAACTTGGGGTAGTAAATCAAGCTCAGTGACTTATTCCTGGCATCTTGGGAAGTGAAGAAGGCTTGGAGTTTAGCTAAGGATGGGCTGGGGAAGGGCTGGGGAGAGAAGACATTGATACTGGTTGGGGTTAGACTTTTTTTGAATTCAGTTGTCATGGCTCCACTTCACGATGCCAGTTGGAATGTGTAGATTAAGATGTTTGATAGACTGAATGTGTCCTCCCCAAATTCACTTGGTTAGCTCCTAATCCCCAGGATGATGTGTTTTAGGAGGTGATGGTGAGGACAAAGCCCTCATGCATGGGGTCAGTGCCCTCACCAGAGAGACCCAGGGGAGTTCCCTTGCCCTCTCCCATGTGAGAGCATGTTAAGAATACAGCCGTCCATGAGCCAGAAAGAGGGCTGTCACCAGGCACTGAACAGCTGGCACCTTGATCTCGGACTTCTAACCTTCAGAACTGTAAGAAATGAGTTCTGTTGCCACCCAGACTGTGGCATTCCATTACAGCAGCTTGAACAAACTAAGACGAAGCTCAGTTCTACCACTTAACACCTGTGTAAGTGCCTTACACATTTTAAATATAACTTCTATGGGGTGAAAAATAAGAGGGTTGAACACAAATCAGCTACTCTGCAATGGCGAATTCTATTAAATATGGAGAAGATTCAGTGTACCATATACCAAATATAAAGAGAGTGGATTTAAGTTCTGCATTTAAACTACATAATTTGCTATTTTAGGCTGTCTATTGTGTTGATCAACTTCATTAGTGGACATAATTGAGACTTGATGGGATTTCCAAATCATATTAACAAATATGTAAATACTCTGTAAGTATTTCATGTACTACTTAATAGACTCCATAAGTCTTTATATAATGTGACAGGTTTTTTTTTTCCCTTAAAATGTCTTTTTTTTTAAAGATTTATTTATTTGGTTGAAAGACAGAGTTACAGAGAGAGGTAGATACAGAGAGAGAGGTCTTCCATCCGCTGGTCCACTCCCCAGATTGCTGCAATGGCCCTGCCGATCTGAAGCCAGAAGCCAGGAGCCTCTCCTGGGTCTCCCACGTGGGTACGGGGGCCCAAGGACTTGGGCCATCCTCTACTGCTTTCCCAGGCCACAGTGGAGAGCTGGATCGGAAGAGGAGCAGCCAGGATTAGAACTGGCGCCCATATGGGATGCTGGCGTCTCAGGCCAGGGCTTCAACCAGCTATGCCACAGCACTGGCTCCTTAAAATGTCTTTTGATTTGGATAGGACAGTGTTGTTTTTCATTGTTACCAGTAAGAGTAAACCTCTTGCTTAATTCCCACAGTTGGCCACCAGCAGTGCCTTTTTAGCTCTCTAGAATTCCGTGTGAGTGCCTGGCCCGGATTAACTTCCATCTGGTGAGCAAGGAGACCGCTGGCTTACATGTTTTGGCAGCAAGAATCCAAGTTGTACTTCTCTTCCTATACTGAATTTTAACTAATTCGATGCTTACTTGGACTACTTTTAAAAATTTTTATTAATATAAATAGTACAGAGTTCATGTATTCCATAGGTACAATTTTAAGAAGATAACCATACTTCCCTCCCTCCCTCTTCTCTCCTGAATCCCCCTTCTTTCCTTCCTTCCTTCCTTCCTTCCTTCCTTCCTTCCTTCCTTCCTTCCTTCCTTCCTTCCTTCCTTCCTTCCTTCCTTCCTTTTTCTTTAGTTTTTGCAAAAGCTTAATTTCAGTCCATTCTATAACCATAGGCTTAATGTGCCTCTAACCATAATGTTCGACAGGTAGAAAGATCAGAGTTCCACAGGAGGATAAATGAGCTAAAAGCAATTTTTAAATTTTTAAAAATTCTATATTAATTGTCACATATCAGAGAAAATCAGAGGGAATATGATCTAGGTCTACTATTTAAAAGACATATGGGTCAGTCTTGAGGGGTAAAATCCAACTTTTAGCCCCTACCTACAGGTGTGGAAGCAGACAAGAAAGAAATTGCAGTCTGATTGTTAAAGTGAAGTTTCGTTTCCCTACCTACCCCGGTTAGCCTGGGAAATGGACGCGTGGCTGTCCCGTAGCATAAATGATAGCGTCCAACCTGCACGTTCTTCCTCTGTCTTCACAGTGGGCTGCTGGCAGCACAGGCAGTAACAGGAGCATCGGAGGGGGAAGTGAGCGTGGAGGAAATGAAAGGGGCCACCTCTGTGCTTTCAGGGATCCTGTGGCTGGGAGGAGCGCCTGCTGTAGGGGGCGAGGCCAGCTTGGGGAGGTTTGGCCCCAGAGCTGCTTCATTGATGAGCTTTGCACTGAATCGAGATGTTGCCAGATGAATCCTTCAGACTTTTGCCGACGCTGAGCTATCCCTCAAGATGTGTCTCATCAGTCATATCCATCTCAGACATGCACATTAAACATTAGCCTTCTACTTGCACCAATAAACCCAGCTTTGCTGGACATGTGGAGTCGAAAAAGTGAAAAAGGAGGGTGTGCATGCATTGCATTGGCCAGAGGAGGTAGCTTGACCTAGAGGAGGGCAGAGATGCACGGTTTTATTTGATGGCTTCTGTTTTTCCTCTGTTCTGCTGACAACTTTCTTGTCAAAGTTTGTGATGTTTCACTCATTGGTGTTGCAAGGTGGCACAGGTCTTGCCAAGGTGGAGCAGCCAGCGCGTTGGGGACACTTTAAAATGTTACATGCCAAGCACCCCAGGGGATCCAGCAGAGGTAAGTGAAGAGCAAGGAGAAGCCACAGAACGTTTCAGTGAATAACAGGTGGAGGCAGATGGTGATAATGACACACCCTCCTGTCCCAGAGAAGACCCCCAGGGACACTGGGCAAGCAGCTGATACTTGAGCATGCAAATGCAATGTCGTCTCCATAGAAGTGCGGAGTTTCCCAGTGATGGGCAGTGACGTGGTTTCTCTGGTGGAATGAAAAGCGCTCAGAGTTTACTCCGTTTACCTGAAGTCATTTCAGAGTATGCAGAAAGCTGCCAAGTCCACCTGGCGATGTAGAACAGTGAGGCTCTTCTCCTTATAAGTCTATGTACTTTCAGTAAGATGTTGTACAAAATAGAGGTAGTTTTCTTCCTACCAAAAGTATCTGTCCCAAAACCTGCGGGAGCTTAGTTTTGAGGCACTTTTCTTCTCCCTGCCTCAGCCTCTCCACATCTGAGAGGAATGTTAGTGTCTTGTGTGCAAGTCAGCTCTGGAAGCGTGGAGGGCGGAAAGACCCTGCGGCTCCGTGCAACTCACGAAGGACCTTGGAGTGTTAGCTTCCTTGTCAAAGTGTTAACAATTCCACTTGCCTTTTTGTATAGCTCAGAAATATGGGGAGAATGCTGAGATAACAGTGCAAATATTTGTGCTCTTTGTAGGGAAATATTCTATAAAACCATAATCATAATTGACATAATGCTTACTTCCAGGCAGGTGGGATTTGTTTTTCCCACATTAATGCTTTGGAATATTTGTGACCCTGGCAGTAAAGTCAAGGAGAATCAAAGAAACTGTGGCCCCCTGAAATATTGTGCTCAGATCCTTTGCATTTGAACTTTGTTTTTGTTTGTTGGTTTGTTTTTTTTTTTGGGGGGGGGAGGGAAGGATCTCTTTAATTTATTTATTTATTTATTTATTTTTTTGACAGGCAGAGTGGACAGTGAGAGAGAGAGACAGAGAGAAAGGTCTTCCTTTTGCCTTTGGTTCACCCTCCAATGGCTGCCGCGGCCGGCGCGCTGCGGCCGGCGCACTGCGCTCGTCCGATGGCAGGAGCCAGGAGCCAGGTGCTTTTCCTGGTCTCCCCATGGGGTGCAGGGCCCAAGCACTTGGGCCATCCTCCACTGCACTCCCGGGCCACAGCAGAGGGCTGGCCTGGAAGAGGGGCAACCGGGACAGAATCCGGCGCCCCGACCGGGACTAGAACCCGGTGTGCCAGCGCCTCAAGGTGGAGGATTAGCCTGTTGAGCCACGGCGCTGGCAGGATCTCTTTATTTTAAATTTATGCCTGTTGTATGGATAATTTTTGTTCCAAGTTAGAGAATCCAGGAAGGAGAATAACTATCGGGAGAGAGTGGGCTGGAGAGGGGGATGAGGGCAGAAGCAGGCCGTGTGGTCGAATGCCAGTAGAGTTCACAGGCCCGAGAGCAAACAGCGTGCATGGCTGCATGCATGGCTGCACCAGGGGCGCTGAGTGCTGGTGCCTGTCGGTATAGGCCTGGGCTGAGAAATAGTGGTGAGGAGGCCACAGACAGGTGGTAGAGAGTGTAGGACATAAAGAATTCTGCTCCTGCACAGGAGGTCTTCAAAAGTGTGCTGTATTGGCCGGCGCCGTGGCTCAACAGGCTAATCCTCCGCCTTGTGGCGCCGGCACACCGGGTTCTAGTCCCGGTCGGGGCGCCGGATTCTGTCCCGGTTGCCCCTCTTCCAGGCCAGCCCTCTGCTGTGGCCCAGGAGTGCAGTGGAGGATGGCCCAGGTGCTTGGGCCCTGCACCCCATGGGGAGACCAGGAAAAGCACCTGGCTCCTGGCTCCTGCCATCGGATGAGCGCGGTGCGCCGGCCGCAGCGCGCTGACCGCGGCAGCCATTGGAGGGTGAACCAACGGCAAAGGAAGACCTTTCTCTCTGTCTCTCTCTCTCACTGTCCACTCTGCCTGTCAAAAAAAAAAAAAAAAAAAGTGTGCCGTACGTGCACATTGATTTTTAAATAAGGTTTTAAAGTGTGTTTATTAATTTGAAAGGCAGAGTGATAGAGTGATGGGCAGAACCAGGTGGGGGAGAGGGAGAAAGAGAGAGAGAGAGGGGGAAAGATGTTCATTTTGCTGCTTCACTTGTTAAATGCCTGCCAAAGCGTGTTGCAGGCCAGGACAAAACCAGGAGCCAAAGCTCCATGTGGATGTCCCTTGAGGGTTGCAGGAACCCGAGCATTTGGACCCTCGTTGTCTGCTGGAAGCTGACTCAGAAACGAAGGCAGGGCTCCATCTCAGGAACTCTGGTATCGGCTGTGGGCCTCCCAATGGTGGCTTAACCTGCTGTGCCACAGCGCCTGCCTCAGAGTGCATTTTTTTTTTTTTGCACAAGGATAACCTTGTCTTTTATTTCCATTTCCACGAACTTTTTGAAGTGTCCTTGTACATATCTCAGGAAAGAGCAACATGTTCTGGGACTGACAGCAAGTACTGACATTCACAATGACAGTAGTGAGTGTTGTGGCACAGCAGATGAACCCCTGCCTGCAATGCCTGCGTCCCATATCGAAGAGCCTGGCTTGAGTCCTGGCTGCTCTGGTTCTAATCAGGCTTCCTGCTGATGCACCTGGGAGGTGGCAGATGATGGCCCATGTACTTGTGTCCCTGCCACCCACTTGGGAGGCCCAGATGGAGTTCCCGGTTCCTGGCCACGGCCTGGACCAGCCCCGGCTGTTGAAAACATTTGGGGTGTGACCCGGCAGATGGAAGATTTCTCTGTCTCTGTCTCTGTCTCTCTCCCTAAGTCACTCTGCCTTTTGAATAAATAAGTATTTTTTTAGAAAGAAAAAATATATAAGTTAAACCATTTATATATTTTAATGATGCAAAGCAACGTACAATATGCTGCATTTTAGGATTTTGTCTTTAGAAGTTTTAAGTAAAATTTCAGTACAAGGTGATACATTCCAGTTTTCTAGAAAGTACACATAACCAGACTAGGATACTTAATAGCAGATAAAGTATTCGTTTTCATTATCTCAATGAAAAACAAATTAGGGCTACACATTCCCGTTGCATGGTTTTAAGGAAGAGGGTAATACTGTCAGCGATAGTCTCTCAAATCGGTAGCTGCTTCTGCATCTTCTGAGCTACTCCCTTAAGGCCTTCTGGACTCCCCAGCATTGTACAATTTGTGACAGTGAAGCCATTATTTGAATGTAAGTTTTGAAGGCTGATCGTGTCTCTGTAGCTTATGCTGACAGCCCCAACTGTAACAAACATGGCTCCTGACAACTAGAAGATGGTCAGTAATTAGGTGATGGATGGACAGGTAGATGTACTTAAATATGGTGTCCTCGGTTATCCTTCCCTGTGAGGTATTAAAACACCTTCCGGGGCCGGCGCTGTGGCGCAGCGGGTTAAGGCCCTGGCCTGAAACCCGGCATCCCATATGGGCACTGCTTCTAGTCCCGGCTGCTCATCTTCCCATCCAGCTCTCTGCTATGGCCTGGGATAGCAGTAGAAGATGGCCCAAGTCCTTGGGCCCCTGCACCCATGTGGGAATCCCAGAGGAAGCTCCTGGCTCCTGGCTTCAGATCAGTGCAGCTTTGGCCATTGCAGCCAATTGGGGAGTGAACCAGCAGATGGAAGACCTCTCTTTCTCTCTCTCTCTCTCTCTCCCCCTCTCTCCCTCTCTCCCTCTCTCCCTCTCTCCTCTCTCCCTCTCTCCCTCTCTCCCTCTCTCTCTCTCTCTCTCCCTGTGTGTGTGTGTGTGTAACTGACTTTCAAATAAATATTTAAAAAATATATACCCTCCAAGAAATAAAATCATAAAGCATTGCCTATATCTCCACCCTGAAGAGAGTTCACTATATCATTCCAAGGAGGTGGTTAAAAAAAATCACAGCCTTTATTTTTAAAACACTTACCAGAGGATTCTGCTAAGTGACTTGGAGTGTGGGCCTGTGATCTAAATGGTTACCTCTAACTCTGCAAGGGAGTGGCTCCTCCTCCCCCGGAAGATTAAAAAAAAAATAATAACTTCCTTTTGAGGCCCTGCGGAAAGGGTTCCAGCACAACACTAGGCGTGAGAACGCTCCCTGGGGCCAGGTTCGGATTTAACCCCAAGGTCCTGTGATTTCTGGGATATGCATTTAATGATTTCTCTTTTGGCAAATTGTGCATACTGGTCCATTCCTAGCTCAAGTTTTGATGGTGATGGCTTGTGTCTTCTCTGCTTCCTTCTATAGCTTCGTAACTGGAGCTGCTCCCCCAGTTCTCTAGTCCTTGAGCACATAGGGACTCCTTGGCCTTGGGCCCCTCTGTAGCCTGCACCTTGACAAAAACTTCTATTGTCTGCCGTGCTGTTATGTCTCCAAAATCTGGCTGTACTTACACTTTAAAAAATGTGTCAACTTATGACTATATGCATTTATTATTTATTACTATTACTAATTTGTCAAGGGCATCGTTTACTGAATACTGATTATGCTCTAGGAATGTTGGAAACATCATTTCATTTAATTATCTGGGGTAAGCCCCATTAAACCCGAATTTATGGATAAGGAAACCAGGGCTCACAGAGGTTCAGTGGCATGCTCAACGCCACTCAGGAGGTTGGTTTTAAAGTCATTTTGAGATAATAGAATTGTAAGTAGTTGTGAGCCTTAATTCTGGGACTTGAACCGGTACCCATAGGATGCCAGCGCTTCAGGCCAGGGCTTTAACCCGCTGCGCCACAGCACCAGCCCCTCGTAAGACCTTTTGAGATCTAGTTTTGGAAGCAACACACCTTCACTGTCCCTATATGCTGTGACCAATCCCAACCAATCCAGGTTCAGAGGATGAAGAAGGAGACTGTAGCTGATGGAGAAGTTGCAAAGTCAGATATGAAAAGGCATGCATACAGACAGGAAGAGAGGACTGGGGGCCGTCTTGCAATTAATCTGCCATATCAGGTATCTATGTAATTATCTTCCACCCAATTTTCTCCTTCAAAACACACAATCTTACAAAAACAGTGTCTTAGGAAAAAAACATTCAGCTGGGAGTTGGAAAATCAATTGTGTATGTGTGTTAAGAAAGTTGATTAAGGATGTCTGGAGCTCTAAAATTATTCAGCTTATTTATGAACATTTACCTGTAATGTATACAGATGGCACTGCCTAGATCACAATGGGACAGTTATAATTAGAGAAGATTGTTTCTCTTGTCTATTTTTTTTTTTTTTTTGTATGGGGTTATACAGGCTAGTTTCTACCTGTTCTGTTGCAGCTCTGCTGCTTCTGGGCTACCCTCTAACTTGAACAAATGTTTACTAAGTGTTGGGCACTGGAGATCAAACAGAGGAACGAGAGCTGCCGAGGCTTCCTAGTCCAACGAGAGACTTGGATGCACTTAAAAGTGGCGTGTGGCATCCTGCGTCTCCCTCTCATGCCCATGTTTCTTCATGCCTGTGGTTTTCCCTGGCCTCGGGGACGTTTTCTGCTCCATTCCAGGAGCAGCACAGCTTCAGTGCTTTTGTGTTGACCACATGTGTTTATGGGCTGTCCAGACTGGCTGTGGGCCGGGCTGTCTCGCACGACCCGGATGCATGGCGGTGTTCCGAGGATGTTTTTCTAATTGGTAAAGGACTGCTCCGTGTGCTGGTTACTTCTGCTTGTGTTAGTAATCAGCCGTGGCCTGGCTGGAAGCAGTTGTGCCCTCACGCCATCGTTATTTGACAGCTTTCATGGCAGGCCTGACTCTCACTGTAATGTTTTACCTATTTTGCTGAGATTTCACCCCAAGATAATCAACACATCTTCCTGCCACTTTACCTGCTGGACAAGTCAGAAGGCAGTTGTGGATAAACTTTATATTTTCCTTTTGCTGAAGATGGTGTAGCAGAGAGTAGAATATGGGCGGGAAAATAGGTGCCGATGTTAGAAGTGATCTTTCCTAAGGGACAGATGTGGAGAGGATTTTAGTTTTCTTATTTGGGCTTCATTAAGTTTTCTGGTCTTACACTGTGAAAATATTTTATTGTAAAAAAATTAACCATTGATATATGAAGGAAATTTAGCACCCACTGGCAGTAACCACAGAGAGAGAGAGAGAGAGAGAGAGAGAGAGAGAGAGAGAGAGAGAGCGAGCACAAGAGAGAGGCGCGGCAGTATACAGGTGCATGGGGCTGTGATTACAGTGGTGTCAGGGTCTCCTGAGTGACTGCTACGTCACAGGGAGATGGGAAGCAGGCTGAGGGAATTTTGGCCAGGTTTCTCTCTTGATGTTAATTCTGTGTGTTTCCTCCTAGTATCTGTTTCACTGAGCCCTTCCTATAGCCTGCCTTTCCCCTGCTCCTGACAGTGGTGGTCATCTGGAGATACGGATGGAGCTGGAAACATCCACGTTCAACCCAAATCCTTTCAATTAGGAACCCACTTGCTTTGAGGTTTCTGTGCAGTGGGGAACAAAGGAGCGGGTTGTGTGCTGGGGTTGGCAACAACAGTGTCCTTTCTCTCATGTCCTGAGCAGATAGAGTGCTGGCGATGTGGTGGATAGAGACCATGTGACCTCTGAGTTTTCTATTGTGGAGAAACAATGCAGCCAAGGGGCTGTGCTGGGTGGTTAAGCGAGCTTCCCGCTTGCAGATGCAGGGCCAACAAGAACATGGCAGCTTCCATGACACGGGCGGTGGAGTCAGGGACCCGGGACAAATCCCTCGCAGTCCACAGAGAGGCAGGGAGGAAGCACTCCAGCTCACATCCCGGTCCTGAATGTAAGGTGTGGCGTCCTGCAAGGAGACCTGGTCCGGACAGGATGAGGACAAGCAGCAGAGAGCAGCCTCCGACAACCGAGACTACGAGGAAGTTGCCGCAGGCACTTCAGTGGTGGGGAATTACACATTTAGCATTTCAGAATGTTAAGGACTCTATACATCCAGTATGCGAATTTGTCCCAAGTCACTTGGCTGTCAAGGGCTCCCTCGGACTCTCAAAGGCATGGACACGAATGCTGAAGCTCTGTCTGTACTTCTCCAGTCTCCCTTAGCCAGTGTGTCGCCGCAGCATGTCTTTTCCTAGGAGTAGTTGTGATCAGCCTCCTTTGTCCCTATAGACATTGAGATGTTCACCCTCATTCTTGATTCCAGTGCTTTCTGGCCCAGTTCTAGGACACTCGGTCATTATGTAGGGACTGCTGTTGTGACACAGCAGGTTAAGCTTCTGCTTGCGATGCCGGCATCCCACGTCAGCGTGCCGTTTCGTGTCCTGGATGCTGTTTCTGATCCAACTCCCTGCTTATGTGCCTGGGAAGGCAGTGGATGAAGGCCCAGGTGCTTGGGCCCCTCCACCCACGTGCAAGACTCTTGTGGAGTTCCTGGCCTCTGGCTTCAACCTGGCTCAGTCCTGGCTATCGGGGGCCATGTAGGGGAGTGACCCAATGCATGGAAGCTCTCTCCCTCCCTGCCCCCTTCTCTACCCTCCCTCTCTCCTTCCCTCTCTACTTTTGACACTCTACCTTTCAAATAAATAAGTAAATAGTTTTAAAACTCAATTGTAATACTATATGCTAACATTGAACAATTGGAAGCTGAAATAAAAATGTCATTTATTATACTATCAGAATTGCAAAATAGGAATAAATCTGAAAAAAGGTGTGTAAATCCTATCCACTTGAAACCATAGAATGCAAGATGAAGGGTTAGAGAACAGATAAACAAATGGGGAGCTATATCTTGTGCATGGTCAGAAGTCCCAATATTGTTATGATAACAGTTTTCTGCAGACCAATCTGTAGATTGTTCTATAGATTCAGCATACCTCCAGTCAAAATACAAGCAGGCTTTGAAATTGAAAAGATGAACCTGAAAAGTCATTTAGGAATGCAGAGAATCTAGAACAGCCCAAAACAACTTTGAAAAAGGAGAATAAGGGGCGAGTGCTGTGGTGTAGTAGGTGAAGCCTCTGCCTGTGATGCCAGCATCCCATATGGGTACCAGTATGAGTCCCAAATGCTCCACTTCTGATCCAGCTCCCTGCTAGTAGACTGGGAAAGCAGTGGGAGATGGCCAAGTCCTTGGTCTCCTGTACTCACATGGGAGACCCAGATGAAGCTCCTGGCTTCTGCCTGGCTCAGCTTGGGTTGTTAAAGATATTTGGGGAGTGAACCAGCAGATGGAAGACCTCTCTCTCCCTCTGCTTATCTGTAACTCTGCCTTTCAAACAAATAAATAAATCTTTAAAAAAAAGCTGCATTGGAGCTGCACTGATCTGAAGCCAGGAGCCAGGAACTTCTTCTGGGTCTCCCATGCCGGTGCAGGGGCCCAAGGACTTGGGCCATCTTCTACTGCTTTCCCAGGCCACAGCAGAGAGCTGGATCAGAAGTGGAGCAGCTGGGACTTGAAATGGCGCCCATATGGGATGCAGGCACTACAGGTGGCAGCTTTACTCGCTATGCCATGGTGCTGGCCCCAATAAATAAATCTTAAAAAAATTAGGATTGGAAGACTAAGCCCAGTTTCAAGACTTACAAAGCTATAGTAATCAAGAGTGTGATACTAGTGTCACACTAGAAAAGTAAGTCAGCAGAATAGATGAGAGCCAGAGATAGATCCACACACATATAGACCACTGATTTAGAGAGAGACATGCAAAGGCAGCTTGGTAGAGAAAAGATCCAGTTTCTGGTTGTTCATTGCTAACATACAAACACAATTGCAAATACAGTACTATTGTGCTAATAGAATTGATTTTTATATTTTGTCATGGTGTACTGTAACCTTGCCAGGAGACACTAGAACTCTAAATGAAGATGAACATCTCAGTTGCCATGGAGGCAGAGGACCTTGGTCACAACTACTCCTAGCAAGGAGTATGCTGTGGAAACACATCTGCTAAGGATCTCAAGTCAACCAGTGGTGCTGAAACAATAGAATATCCACAAGCAAACAAAGAACTTGAACCATACCATCTTGTATATACCAGAGCAATACAAAATAGATCATAGATGTGTATATAACACCTAAAACTATAAATCTTCTAGAAGAAAACATAAGACAAAATATTGGTGACATTGGATTGGACAAAGATTTGTTAGATATGATACCAAAAGCATATCCCATAAAAGAGCAAATTGATAAATTGGGCATCATTAAAAATAAACATTTCTTCTCTTTAAAAGGTAGTGGTAAAATAATACAAAGATAAACCACAGATTGGGAGAAAATATTTTCAAGTCATGTATCTGATTTGCAATTCAATGTATATAAATTATTCTCAACACTTAGTAATAATCCACTAAAAACAGGCAAATGATTTGAACACACATTTTACTAAAGATGAAATATGGTGGCAAATAAGTACATGAAAAGATGCATCACATGATTAATTATTAGGGACATACAAATTAAAACCCCAGTGAGATAATACAATACACGTATTAGAATGGCTATAGTTAAAACAAGCCAGAGGCAGGCATTTAGCTTAGTTCTTTTATTTTTATTTTAAAGATTTCTTTATTTATTTGAAAGGCAGAGTTACATGCATGTGCGCGCACACACACACACACACACACACACACAGAGGTAAAGAGATCTTGCATCCTCTAGTTCAATTCCCAAATGGCCACAATGGCTGGGGCTGGGCCAGGCCAAAGCCAGGAGCTTCTTCCAGGTCTCTCACCTGGGTGCAGGGGCCCAAGGACTCAGGCCATCTTCTCATCTCAGGCCACATTAGCGGGGAGCTGGATCAGAAGTGGAGCAGCCAGGACAGGAACTGGTGCCCATATGAGATGCCAGTGCTGCAGGCAGCAGCTTTACCTGCTGTGCCACAGCACCAGCCCTGGATTAGTTCTTGAGACACTCACATCCCATATTGGAGTGCCTGGGTTCACTACCCAGCTCCTCAGTCCAGCTTCCTACTAATGCAGACGCTGGGACACTAGTGATTGCTAAAGTGATTGGGTTCCTGCTATCCATGAGAATTCTGCCTTGGCTTAGCGCCAAGCTGTGTGGACATTTGGGTCTGAGCTAGCAAATGTGAGTTTTCTTCCTTGATCTTTTTCTGTTATCAATCAATCAATCAATAGGCTTAAAAAACCTGAAGATATGAGGGGACTGCAACTTAATACATAGTTCATAGGAATTAAAATGGCATAAGCAACTTTGGAAAAGAGTTTGCCAGTTTCTTAGAAGTTAAGCATACACCTACAACACGATCTGTCCACCACCTCTCCCTCCACCACAAAATGTTCATCTAAGAGGACAGAACACATGTGTCTGTATGAAGACTTATATGAGTATTTGTAGCAGTGATCTTCATAATAGCCAAAACTCACCACAGCCCAAATGTGCATTTACAGGTGAAGATGTTATGGGGAGGTGAAGCCAAAATGAATATTTTGGGCTCCTTGACATTTATTTAAATAAGAATTCTAAATACCAGCTCAAGTGAAGTAGACAACATGGTAAGGCTTGAGATTTATTTAGAGAGTGAGAGAAATACACAGGAATGGGAGGGCATTGTTAAAGGAGGGTGGGTCAGAAAGATGAAACAGGACGCTCCATACCAAAATCTCAGGGGGTGGGTGGAGGGGCACGTGTGGGAGTCTGCAGGCCAAGGTGCAGGGTGGGAGCTGTGCTGGCAGGAAAAGGGCATGGTGTGGTGGCAAAAACAGGTGGTCTCAGGGTTCTCCAGACCTCTTATTCACTTCCGTAGTCTCATTGGCAGGTGGGTGGATACAGGTGAACCAGGTCGGGGCAAGAGGGGGCATGGTAGCCAGCTCATGAATCTAATCCTGTCTCCTTGACTAATATATCAAAGGGGCAAAGGTTTTGCAACATACCCATATCCACATTGAGCTTACTCAGCAATCACATATAATGAACTGTTGATTCACACAAAAACGTAGCTAAATCTCAGTATAGTCATGCTGAGTAAAAGATCAAGACAAAAAAAAAAAGACTACATACTATGCGATTCAATATACTTAAAGCTCTAGAAAATGCCAGTATATCCCTAGTGTCAGAAAGCAAGTCAGTGGTTGCCTAGGGGTAGCAAGACCTTGATTGCAGCGATGGTTTCGCAGGCATACACAAAGATGCTTCAGCAAGTTCAGAGGAAATATAATTAAAAGAGAAGTTTATTTCGCTAGAGAAATTTTGAAATCCAAATGAATGAGGGAATCTTCAAAAAGTTCATGAAAAATGTGCATTATGAAAAACTATGCATGGATTTTCAAAACATTTTGCACCAAACTTAATTCCATTTTGCCTGACTTTTTGAAATGTCCTTGAATATGTTAAAACTTATCACATTGTGCACTTCAAAAGGAGCTGTTTATTGTATTTGAATGATTCCTCTTTAAAGTTAACTAAAAACCATTGCTGCAACAGCTGGGAGCTCAGGAGTGGCCGTTCCTGCTCAGGAGCGGAGTAGATAAAGCTTTCCAGGCAGGGGGGCAGCAGCTGAGTGGGAATAGATGTGCAAAGCATTTGTTGAACCTGCTGCACAGCCAACATTCTAGGTGCAGAGAGAGTGCAAGGACTGAGAACCAGGAAGGAAGGTGGCAAAAATTTTGAGGACTCAGGAGGAAAGCCTCTTCTTGGCCCCTGTGGGAATCAGTGAAGCCAGGGAAGTAGCTGAGGGCCAGGCCACAGAGGTTTTGTGGGTCACCCTGAACTATTGGGGTTTACCCTCTAGGAACAGGGGAGCCACTGAAGGTGTTCGCTTAGTGGAGTGGCAGGCCATGTTTACGTTTAAGGAAGGTTATTCTCACTCTGATGATTAAAGACAGGTAGTATTTTAATCAGATGAGCCGAGAATGTTCTAATGGTGGAGGTTCCATTTGAACACTTCCTGGTGAGAGTATTTTATTTTATTTGAGTGGACCGGAAAGAAATTTGACTACACGAAAGATTATGCAACACATGCCTGCTGTGTAGCTGCCTACACATGGGTATACGTGCCTGGGTTTCTCACTAGTCTTCTCCTTGGGCCACCTGTTGACCTAGAGGGCACATTTGTTAATCTTATTCCAAGGCTCTGTTGACAAAAAGTTCCAAAGCAGAGGTCTTTCCTTGAGCTGAATTGTAGAAGTGCTCCATAGGAGAGTCCCATCAGAGTAGAGTTGAGGATCAGGCCTCACAGCCTTGACATTTGGAAGACCCTTAGCATAGTTGAAATCCTACTGGGCCCACCCCTCCCTGGGGAGCTTTGAAAAGCCCCTTGCTGTGTAGAAAGCCAGCATTGCAAGGACGGTTGTTAATTTCTCAGCTGGGATGTTTTACTTTTGGTGCCATTAAGGGATGCTGAAAATAATAACATTGGCAAGAGTCGAGCTTTGAAGAATGGAGCCCTGTAATTATCACAACTGCTCTGATTCCACTGTAAACGTGTGTATCTCTGCTACCTGACAGCCTTTGGTCACTAGAGTGTACGAACTTTTATTTTTCCACTAGAGAACAGAGCTTGCTGTTTTTCTTCCTCCTGGGAGTGGGCCTTTAGCTATATGTATTGGAAAACTGAATCTCCAGAGGATACCTGTGTGTATGTGGGAAAACCCCACATTTTATTGCCTCTGACTTGTTAACACTGGTGGTCCAGTAACCTGTTACAATTTTTAAAAAATCAGATCCAGTATTTAGAATTTTGGGGAGTAATGGTGATAATGATAAACATCATTTTTTGAGTTTAATAGAATTTTTGTTGTATGTCTCATACTTTGATCTTAATATTGATTATCATATTGGGGAGGTTAATATTACTCAGAGATGCAGAAAAGAATCCTGAATTCTTAGAGCTCCTAAAAAAGCCATGAAGTAAGATGAGAGTGAGAATAACTTCCCTTTTTTTGGAGTTTTGCTGTGATGACTGATTGCTGGGGTACTAATTACTTTCCACCTCAAAAGATGGAGAGAAGTGGAATGCTGCTTCTTATTATGGTTTTTACTGTTCCACTCATTTTGGCAAATAGCGTCAGTCACATTCTCAGAGAGCAGTACCTTCTGTAGGGTTTAAATTAAGTCAGCCCCAACTAATTGCTGGCTGAGAAACAAGGCTGGGCCCCCGCTGGGAAACAGGTGCCTCTCTGCTCCCATGATGCTGACGTGGTCCTGGCTGTTGTCGCCAAGCCCAGCATTTCCATGGCTCCTTTCTCCAAGGTGAGCTCCATCCTGGGCCTCAGAGGCCCCTCTCTGCACCTGTTTCAAGATACAAAAGCAAAGTTATGTTCATCCTTATAATACAGAATTCTGTTACCGTGGACAGAGCATTTCAACCTATAGAGAATCTTTCTTGTGCAGGCTTTGCCTTGGTTACAAAGCCAGGTAAGTGGGGACTTTTCTAGTCTCTCCTTAGCGATAATTATAGCTGAATCTACTCCTTTTCTGTTCTCATTAACATAAAATATGTTCATGTAACGAGTTTATTTAATGAGGTTGGGACACTTCATTTATAATAAATCTTCACTGGAATTCAGATTAAAGGAGGAAGAAGGGGTTCTAGCTTGGTGACAACCTGCTATATACTATCCACTTACTGGTAATAGTAATAACAGCTTATAATTCCAAAGTGCTGTGTGCCTAGCACTTTTAAAAATGTTTATTCATTTATTCATTTTTATTTATTTGAAAGGCAAAGCGACAGACAGAGAAAGAAATCTTCTATCTGCTGATTCACTCCCCAAATGCCTGTAACAGCCAGGCCTTTGGGCCAGACCAAAACCAGGAGCTAGGAACTCCCTTGGGGATATAAATTATGATTCACATGGCATTAATTAAAATTAGGCCATACTATTCCTATAAGTTATTGCATACTTACTGTGTCAAGTACTGTGCTAAGTACTCTGCATGGTATTATTTAATGTTCTGTTGATATTCTTTTTTAAAATATTCTTTTATTTGAAAGGAAGAATTGCAGAGAGAGAGAGAGAGAGAGAGAGATACCATCTGTCAGTTCATTTTCCAAATGGCCACAGCAGCCAGAGATAGGCCAGGCAGGAGCTTTTTCCAGGTCCCCCACATGGGTACAGTGACACAAGCACTTGGGACATCTTCTGCTGCCTTCCCAGGCACATCAGCAGGGTGCTGGATCAGAAGTGGAGCAGCTGGGTCTCAAACCAGCAACCATATGGGAGGCCAGCATCGCAGATAGGGGCTTTACCCACCATGCCACAGTGCCGGTCCTGCTGGGGGTGTTCTTTAATCAGCTTGATGCATTCAGGTAGATATTTGGCCTAGTGGTTAGGCTGCCAGCTAGGATGCCCATGCCTCACATCAGAGTGCCTACGCTGCAATCCTCCATCTGTTCCTGATTCTAGCTTCATGCTTATGGCTCCCTACCACCCACTTAGGAGAGCTGGTTTGAATTCTGGGCTCTCGACTTTGTTCTGGCCCAGCCTCAGTTGTAGCAGGCATTTGGGGGAGTGAACCAGCAAATAGGAGCACTGTCTTTCTCAAATAAATAAATATGTTTTGTAATATTTTTAAAAACTGCCTCTTAGGTTACATGTGTGGAATAGCAGAGTATCAACTCATTATTCTGAAAATTGGTAAATAAAAAGGAAGTATTTTTTAAAAACCATGCCCTGAGAGAGGTATTATCACTGAAATGCTTTTAGATGAGAAAATTGATGTTCACAGAGGTTTACCAACGTGCCAAGGCCGGATAGTCAGTTTGAGACAGGATTCAAAGCCAAGTTCTTGACTCAAACGCTTGTATGTTAGCCCTATGCTGAACAGTAATAATAGCAAGGAATCAAGTCATTCTGTTGCATACATAGGCTGCTGTAGCATGTAAATCATCTGCTAGTTTTGAACTTTGTAATCAAGTTAAATAGCTCCTACATATCCATGTAGTTGAAGATTGTCTAAAATGTGTTGATCTTCATATTTAAAAAGGTTTCAAGCAATGGGCTTGTACTTGCATGGTGCTAGAGCAGGGATTTGGAACTTTAGTGGTGTTACAGGCATCTTTGTTAGTCTATTGGAGTCTATAGACTGCTTCTTGGAGTAAAGCATGTAAATGGATAAAATAAAATACATAAAGGCAGCGCTGTGGCTCAGTGTGTTAAAGCCTCAGCCTGTAGCTCCTGTATCCTGTGTGGGCACCAGCTCGAGTCCCAACTACTCCACTTCTGATCCAGCTTCTGGCTAATTGCCTGGGAAAGCAGTAGAAGATAGCCCAACTCCTCCGGTCCCTGCATCCCTGTGGGAGTCCCACAAGAAGCTCCTGGCTCCTGGCTTTGGATTGGCTCAGCTCCGGCTTTTGTGGCCATTTGGGGAGTGAACCAGTGGATGGAAAACCTCTCTCTCTCTCTGTCTCTACCTCTCTCTGTGACTCTTTCAAATAAATAAAATTAATCTTTAAAAAAACATAAATAAGGAAGCAATTGTATTTAAATACTTATTAAATTATTAAAACATTTATATTACAGTAATATACTTCTTCAGTAGCATGTTATATTAGATTTAGCAGTGGTTACAAGGACCATTGTAATTTCAGAGTGTTGATGAACATAGATAATATTTTAATATTTTCTTAAGCTCTTTTTTACTTCATTCATTCATTCATTTTTGCAAACCCTTGTGTTAAGGGCTGACTTTCAGTAGATTGCAGTGAGGGAGCTGATCTGCTACATACAAAATCCCGACCCAGAAGCAGGTCATCTACCAGTGGTTTAGTGCCAGGACCCCCACAAACACGCATTGCATGACAGGGAACACAGATCATATTTTGCAATATCAGCAACAGCTGTAATAAATGAAAGCATCTGCGATGTCTGTTGGTGACAAGTGTATAAGTGCCAATAATGCTACCATAATTTGTTGCCTAAATTCAGAATTTAGGCAAATTATACATTTCAGTCGGATGTTGGTGACAGTAAAGATCTAACTATTTTTGCCGTTTAAGCCCCTTCCTGAGTCTTAACCAGCTGCTGTCAAGGAGGCAGGGTTTGGTATCCTGTGTTTTCTGTGGAAGGCATGCAGAGGCTGGTCGCATCCGGATGCCCTGAGCTCTTCTGCCTCAGCAGTACCAGCGGCGACACCTTCGCTGCCGCTGCCTCCTGGGGCTGCGGAGGGCATTGTTTCATGGCTCTTTGCTTGCCCATGAACTAGGAAGACAGAGTTGTCTCCATCTTGGTTCTGAAGAGAGAAGGGAAAAGGAACAGAAATATGCTTTCATATTAAGATTAAGATTAAGGATGGGATTGAAGGTCCCTGGGACACTTGCTTATAAAGGGCAGTGACTGCAGCAGAAGCAACAGTTGGGAGACTTTGATGATGAAAGGAGGTTGCTTGACTTTACTGCTGTGATAGGATCCACCGGAATATTACAGTTCTTGCACCTTCTTTTTCATGCACCGGAATTGAACCAAATGGCGTGTAACACATGGTTTCATTTGTTCATTTAGAAATGATCTCCGAGTGTCTGCTGTGTACCAGGCACTGAGCTATCATTTGTCTGTCATTTGAATTTCACAGTTCTTTGCAATAATACCTATTTTCCAGACTGGGAACCCGAAGCCTGCAGTGGCTGTGGTGTGATTACAAAGGGCAGAGCCAGTCAGCGTATATTTTGTACTGAGGGTATCACCCTTGCCACCACTCCCAGGCTGCTAAGCCGAGGAGAGGACCCAGTAAACGATCAGCTCGGCTGCTCTGGTTCCTGGAAGCGGCAAAGACGTGGTGACTCATGGTGTATAGGAAGGGCAGCTTTCAACTGAAATTGGCTGAACTTGTTAAGGGCAGACAAACTGCAGAAGTTCAGATTGCTATTTGGAAGGAGGAAAGTGGATTTCCGGTTAATGGATTCGGAGCCAAATTGCTTTGTGCTTGACTGGCTTTTGGTAAATCCGCCATGTGTTGTGAGTCTCCTCATCAATTCTCTATTCTCCTCCTGTCTTTCTTTCGTACTACTTTATTCACTGTTTCCCATTCATGCTCTGCTTCCTTTTTCCTTTTTTTTTTGGGGGGGGGCACCTCCTTTCTTGCACCTTTCAGAAATTCCCCATGGCTTCATCTCAGAATTCTGTGGATGGGTAGTGACCTTTGGCCCCCTAGGAGGTATCGCCTGCGTTTATGTGTGACAGTTCTCTCACCCGTGCCGCCCTTCAGCGTCGGGTCCCGGGTTAATGACTGCCTGGGCTGGAGTGCAGCTCAACCGTGTATTTTCATTTCCCTGGTCATACTGCCTGCCTGTCTTCCGCTGCGCTTCAGAGCCCCGTGCAGTCTTTAGCCCTCGTTACTCTAAGATAAACTTCCAAAAAGTTTGTCCTAGTCAACCGGCTGTTTAACTCAGTTTTTATTCCTTAGTTTAAAAATTCCCTTTTCCCCCAATAACATATGTACTATGTTACATTCGTTAGAGAAACTCAGAGGTTACAGAAATACATTCATGTGTAAAATGAAAACTTCCCATCCCATGATTACCCCTCTGTTTAGTATCTGTTACTTCAAACCGTTTTTACCGTGTATAGAGCACCATATATTAATGTAATTGTTTATATCCATATAGACACAGATACATATTTTTCTCAGCTTGCTTTTTTACATTTTTGCTTACCCTATCTCACAGACATAACTTCAAATTAATACAAGCAGATATCCATCTTTAAAGTAATATGGGAGGTCATTTCATGTGTATGTAAAAAATTATTTTGTGCCAGATAGATACATAGATATTTGAGTTGATTCCTTGTTTTGTTATCACAGAGTTGCCATGAGTATTCACATATGAGAGGTCTTCAAAAAGTTCATGGAAAATACATAGTATAAAAAGCCTATAAAATTGCTTTCTAATTCAATTTACATGAACTTTTGGAAATACAAACATGTGCTCTAATTGTCTTAAAAATATACTGTGTTTGCATGCATATTTATGAGAGGATTAAAGGAGATTTCAAAAGAAAACTGTCATGGCCTCAATTCTTCCACTTTCATCTAATAGTTTTGATTTCTCCATATTTCCTTCCAGATCTTGACCTTTTGTTTCATTACATTTTTATTTATTTACTTTGCATTTTCTTTGAAAGACAGAGAGGTAGAGAAGCAGAGGTCGGTCTTCCATCTGCTGGTTCACTCCCTAAACTGCAGTAGCAAAGGCTGGGCCATGCCAAAGCCAGGAGCTCAGAACTCCATCTAGTTCTCCCACGTGCGTAGCAGGGACCCAAGTCCATCAGCTTCTGCTACCAACAATGTGCACTGGCAGGGAGCAGGAGTCCCTCCCAGGGCTTGAAGCAGACATTCGATATTAGATGTGGGTGTCCCATGCAGTGGCTTAACCACTGTGTCAAACACCCACGCCTTCATCTCAGCCTTCTGTTTGCATGATTTTATATCTTTATCATTTGCATTTGCTTGTTTCATTATTATTTTGCAAGCACTACTGAGCAATTTTCTTGGTGGCTCTAATGGAAGTGTCATTTTCTGTTGATAGTCTGTTGGGCATTTCTGCCTTCTCAGTCTTGTCCAGGGTTGCTTCACGTGTTCAAGCGTCCTGCTGCAGCTTCCTCCCTTCCTGTGTTTCCTCTCTTAAGCAGCAGCTCCTCGCACACGCTGGTCATTCTGTGTGTCCAGTGGCTGCCCTGGTCTTGTCGCCCACTCTCTGACCCCAAGGCCCACACACTCTCAGTGCTCTACATGCAGTCAGTCTTCATTTGTGAGTGTGTTTCCCAGTAATAACCTCCCTAAGAATTTTATTCACATTGCAAGTGCCTCTCCAAACATTGCCTTCTGGAAAAAACTGTTGGTGATCCATAATGTTAAGATGCATTGTAGATGTAATTTATATTCGCAGCCATTTATGCTGTGTATTATTTAGGCAGTTCAGCACCAAGGAGAGTGACTATTTGCTTTTGCTGGGGTTCAAGGTCAGTGGAGGATTTGCTGTGTTTAGGCCTCTGTAGTGCTGTTGGCAAGATGTAATTTTTCCATAATAGATGAAAGCCAAACCCTGTATAAACATACTTTAATAATTGTGAGAGCACTAGCAGGGCTGTACACTGAGGAAATATTAAAGTTCGTATTCCTGTAGCTTGGACTTAATTGAAGCAAATAGTCTTCGTATTTACATTTGGGTTGTTTGTTTTCTTATCAGTTCTTGGAGTGGTTTCATCAGATGTCTTCCATCCCTCTGCACGGTGCATAAGTGCTTGACTGTCCATTCCTGGATGCCGTCTGGTCTCTGTCTTGTCTCCAGGCCTAGGAGGACCGACTTACATCTTCCTTTGTGTGCCTTGGAAACCCGCAGCACAGCACCCTACCCTCCTTTCACTGCAGCATCTCCAGAGCCGGGAGGCATAGCTTCCTCTGCATTAGCTGTGGGTGCACACACACGTACACACTGACTTCAGGCTTTAGTACAGTCTTGAACCACACTCTTCCTGCCCGCATAACAGATCCCTAGAGCCAGTTCCGGGCTACCCAGCACCTATTTCAGAGATGCCCCCAAACCTTGTGCTTTTCACTGAAAAGCACCTTAGCTAGAGCCACTCCTTGTGCATTATGGACTCGGTATATTTTCACTGAAATGGAAACCTTTTCACCTGCCTCTGCTGCGGTCAGGTGGGGAGAGTTGAGGCTCTTGAGGGGACAGGAGTGCCGTGGTGGCTTGTTCCCCAGTGCAGTGGCATGAGCCATTCAAGTTGTGAGCTGTCTACCATCCCAAAAATAACAGCTCGTGTTTGTCACAGCTGATGAGATGCTGTTTGGGGTACTCACATCCCACGCCGAGTGTCTGAGTTTCAGTCCCTGCCCTGTTAACTCTCACCCTAGGAGGCAGCAGGATGGCTCCAGTGGCCGCATCTCTGCCACCCATGTGGGAGATTGAGTTTCAAACTCCTGGGCTTTTGGAGCGTGAACCAGCAGATGGGGGTATTCACAGGCTCACTGTGTGTGTCTCTCTCCTCCCTCTCTGTCCCTCTGCCTCTCCAATAGATAAACTTAAAAAGTACATAATCTTAAAGTGGTAAATAAGAACACAAATATTAGAATCAATGTTTAATCCCTGCTTTCTGTCATGTGCCCACATTCAGTTTCTCAGCAGATATTATCAGCTCAGCTTTCTTTTTTGTTTTAAAAGTTTATTTCACTTATTTGAAAGGCAGAGTTAGAGAATTAGAGTTAGACAGAGGC
Source organism: Sylvilagus floridanus (assembly GCA_949820135.1). Lineage (NCBI taxonomy): Eukaryota > Metazoa > Chordata > Mammalia > Lagomorpha > Leporidae > Sylvilagus > Sylvilagus floridanus. The sequence continues at coordinate 73,130,891 of OX463230.1, forward strand.
AGAGAGCTTCCATCTGGAGTTTTACTCCCCAAATGGCCACAATGGCCAGGGCTAGGCCAGACCAAAGCCATGAGCTTTTTCTGGGTCCCTCACCTGGATGCAGGGACCTAAGCCCTTGGTCCATCTTCCAGTATTTTTCCTAGACCATTAGCAGCATTCTGATGTGGGATGCTGTCATCGTAGGCAGCAACGTAACCTGCTGAGCTGTAACACTGGTCTTGCTCACAGTTTCCTGGAAATGACGCAAAAGCCCAAGCAACAACAGCAACACAAATAGGTAAGTTAGCCTTCATTGGAATTGACAACTTGGTATTTTTACATGCATTATAAACATGTGAAAAGGTAACCCACAAAATGGGAGAAAACAGGTGTAAATCATGTGTTTGATAAAGGGACTTATATCTAGGATATATGAAGAACTTATTTTTATTATTTTATTATTTTTTTTAATTTTTTGACAGGCAGAGTGGACAGTGAGAGAGAGAGAGAGAGAGAGAGAAAGGTCTTCCTTTTTGCCGTTGGTTCACCTTCCAATGGCCACCGCGGCCAGCACGCTGTGGCTGGTGTACCGCGCTGATCCGAAGGCAGGAGCCAGGTGCTTCTCCTGGTCTCCCATGGGGTACAGGGCCCAAGCACTTGGGCCATCCTCCACTGCACCCCGGGCCACAGAGAGAGCTGACCTGGAAGAGGGGCAACTGGGACAGAATCCGGTGCCCCGACCGGGACTGGAACCCGGTGTGCCGGCGCCGCAAAGAGGAGGATTAGCCTATTGAGCCGTGGTGCCGGCCTAGGATATGTGAAGAACTTTTACAACTCAATAATAAAAAGACATTTAACACAATTTTAAAATAAGCAAAAGTTCTGAATAGGAATTCCTCCAAAGAAGATATACAAATGCTTCATAAACATGTAAAGATGATCAATAACATTATCCGTATCTGCATATCAAACCATAGATACCACATCATAACAACTTAGATGACTGTATTAAAAAGACTGATAGTAACAAATGTTGTTGAGGATGTGGAACACTCACACTGCTAAGAGAAATTAGAAAGTTCAGAAAATAATAAAATAAATAATAAAACAGTACAAAATACTTTGGCAATTCTTTAAAAAGTTAAACATGGATGTGGGTATTTGGCTTAGTGGTTAAGGCACCACATGGGATGCCCACATCCTGTATCAGAGTGTCTGGGTTTATGCAGTCTTTTTTAAGGAACCAAGGCTGAGAACAGTGCCCCATACGCTAGAGAGGAACCAGGTACAAAAAGAATTCCATAAGAGATGGTCCCCAGAAGTAACTAGGGCCCCTAAACCATCATCTACTTGCAAAGATTAAGGCTTTAGAGGGGGAAGTTAATGAGGACTTATTAAAAAAAGTTTTTAAAAGTTATTTATTTATTTATTTGAGATACAGAGAGCTTCTGTCTGCTGCTGCATTTTCCACATGTTCATAACAGCAGGGGCTGGGCTATGCCAAAGGCAGGAGCCAGGAACTCTATCCGGGTCTCCTGTATGTGTGGCGGGGACACAAACACTAGGGCCATCATCTGCTACCTTGCAAGGCATATTAGCAGGAAGCTGGATTGGAGGCAGAGTGCTGGAACTAGATCCATAATTTTGATAGGGCATGCAGGCATCCAAAGTGGTAGCCTAATTCACCAGGTCCCAGTACCCACCCCTGATTTCTCTCTTTATTAGGAGTTGAAGGAAAGTCCTTGCAATGGTTCCTCCTGTCTCTATGACTTAGATGCCCACTAAGCTTCATTTACCCCACTCTTGGAACATTGGGCTTATTTTTGTTCCTTAAAAAGTTGATTTGATAGCTAGGGACTTATGAATCTGCTGTTCCCTTTTTTGGAACCCATTCCCCATGTATATCAATGGCTTCCTCCTCCACCTTCTAGTTCTTATCCAACAGTTACCTTACCTTACCATCTTACTGAAAGTAGGTAAGTTATAACTTGTTATAACAACTCTACTCTTTTTTTTAAAGATTTATTTGAAAGGCAGAGTTACATAGGGAGAGAGAGAGAGGGAAGAAGGGAGGGAGGGAGAGAGAGGGGTCTTCCATTCACTGGTTCACTCCCCAAATAGCTGCAAGGGTCAGATCTGGGCTGATTTGAAGCCTGGAGCCTCTTCCAGGTCTCCCATGTGGGTGCAGGAGCCCAAAGACTTGGCCATCTTCTACTGATTTCCCAGGCCATAGCAGAGAGCTGGATTGGAAGTGGAGCAGCTGGGATTTGAACCAGCACCCATATGGGATGCAGCTTTACCCACTACACTATAGCAGTGGCCCCAAACAGCTCTACTCTTATGTAATTTTTTTCCATTGGTTTTTGAGCCATCTAATAGACTATGTTTATAAGTGCATGTATTTTCTAATAAATAAATTTATTATTGACTAATTTATTATGTTAGCCTCCCATAAAGATAAGAATTTTGATTTTATATCATTCACGAGTATATTCCCAGTGCCTAGAAGAATGCTGACTGGCACATAGTAGGTGTGCAATGGATGTTTGTTGAGTGAATGATTTAGTATAAGATAATTAGTGAACAACTGGTATGAATTTGACTGTATAGTTGGAATCTAGGAAATGGTGAATCATAGAAAAAAATGGGAGATAGGATAGGTTTTTCTACAGTGTGGCTTTACAGATTGGTCAAAATTGTAGTGGTAAGTGCAGCCAAGAAAAGGACTCACTCAGCCTTGAATATGGGGAATGGGGGGCTTCTGACTGTTGGCTGAGAAAAATGTTGAGAGAGGAAATGGAAGAGCCAGCAAAGCAGAAATTGGTGGCAATGAGGGCCATGCCTATTTCTTGGCAGTTTTAATTGAGCCTTCTCAAGAACTGAGTTACTGACCAGCAAAATGAATATGAAAAGACAAAATAGTTTCAGAGTTTTTGAAACAAAAAAATCATCCACATATGCTTTTTAGAGTTAGATATAATAAAAACATAATCCAAGAAGAACTGATTGCCATTTGGCTGGTCTATTGTACATTAACTTGCTTTTTTTTTTTCAAAATATCTCTAATGATATGCAATTAAAGGATTATTGTTTAGAAGGCACTTCTATTTGAAAAGTAGTGGCAAACTAAACAGAGTCCACAAAGATGAACACGTTTGCTTGGGAATAGCATTGTGGTAGGAATATGTGTGGTATAAGAAACTGTATTAAAAGAGGATAAGGCAAGGGAAAGTTTCTAAAGATTTGTTTATTTACTTGAAAATCAGAGTTACAGAGAGAGGGAGACACACACACTCACACAGGGAGAAAGAGAAAGACAAAGAGAAAGAGAGAGAGAGAGATGAAGAGGAAGAGGAAGAGAGGTTTCACTGGCTGGTTCACTCCCCATGTGGATGCATGGGTGAAACTGGGCCAGGCCAGAGTCAGAAGCCAAGAGCTTCTTCCAGATTCCCACTTGGATGGCAGGGGCCCGAGCACTTGGACCATTGCCCACTGCTTTTCCCAGGCCATTAGCAGGGAGCTAGATCTGAGCAGAGTAGCTGGGACTCGAACCGGTGCCCATATGGGATGCTGCACCTCAGGCGGTGGCTTCACCCACTATGCCACAACACCAGCCCCAAGGGAAAGTTTTTAAAGGCAAAATGAGGAAGATTATATAAGTTGTTTTGATACAGGAAACCTGGGCTACAAAGATTAATGACAAGTGTGTTCAAGGATCAATAGTTATATGTTTTTATGTTAAAGACTGATTAAATATGCTACATTTAAAATGATGTGACATAATTAATAAAATTATTTTCCTCTAGGTGGTATCATATAATGTGTACTCTGAGCTTGAGGACAAGGGCTTTTGAAATAATTTATAATGTAAAATAAAGATATGGTATTTTCTAATGTTTAATATAGAAAATACCTCTTACCATAACATTTTCCTACGCATTTCACTTGAACTATTAAAATTTCAAGGGAAATACTAGTGATGAATCTAGGTCTAAATTAACATAAGAATTCTTCAGAAGGACCAGAAAAGTGGCTTAAAAAATCATAGCCCCAATTTTTCTACCAGAATTGATTTAGATGAGGCTGATCCCATGATCTGCTGTGTGGGATGTGGAACAGAAAGGGAATTAGACCCTACAGTATTAAGTAGGTTTGCTGTGCAAGGACCCATTATGTGTTCAGGGAGACTGGCAGATTAGCTTTATGTGCATTTTTGATGATAAAAGTCAGGCTGCATTCAGGTTGGTCAGGAGTTATGACCTGGTTGGTGACATTTTTATTGATGGCTACCAGATGTTTAATCAGGTGGTCCTTTCTAGAAGGTCAGCCCTGGCCTCTCTGCTTGTTGTATGTTGTATCCTACTTTTCCTTCCTGGTACCAAAATGTAAAATATACATTGTGAGTAATGTATATAAGTTGTGCACATGGATGGTATCCTTGGACAGTGAGATTGGTTCTTAGGAGGGGTTTCTATCCACCTAGAATAGTCCAAAGAAGGGCTGAACTAAATGGGAGGAGCGTTTTGTGCACTCAGGAACAGTGAAGCTTGGAAGAGAGTAGAACTTGAGGAATTATTCAAGCATTCATTGTCACTGCTGAGCAGTGTTCAGATTTCCCAGATCTGGGGCGCTTGAGGAGATCAGCGTCAGTATGAGTGCAACATCCAGGCTGCTTGCTACCGGCTCTTAGTGCTCAAGAGAGCTAGACTCTCAGTATTCAGGACCATTCATTCTGGAAGTGGCGAATCTTCCCAGTATTGTCTAGGAATGGGAAGACCTCAACAACTCTGGGCTACAGCAATACAAATTGGAGTTATTCTGGGGGGCTGGCACTGTGGCACCGAGGGTGAGGCCACTGTTTGTGATGCTGGCGTCTGATATCACAGTGCCAGTTTGACTCCTAGCTGCTCCATTTCTGACCCAGCTTCCTGCTAATGCATCTGAGGAGGCAGTGGATGATGGCCCAGGTGCTTGGGCCCCTGCCACTTATGTGGCTGACCAGGATGGAGTTCTTAGCTCCTGGTTTTGACCTGGTGTACACCTGAGTGTTGTTGCCACTTGGGGGATTGAACCAGCAGATGGAAGATTCCCATATTCTGTTGCTAATAATTCTTTAAAAATTATTATTACAAATATTATCTATGATTCTGAGGTATTTTTTGGTAGAGTTGTAATTAATGCTACATTCATCATTGCCTTGATATTGGGAAGTACAAGAAGCAATGGCACATTTAGTTGCTGGTCAATATAAAAAATAAATTCTAGGCCGGCACCGCGGCTCACTTGGCTAAAATCCTCCGCCTGCGGCATCAGCATCCCAGGTTCTAGTCCCGGTTGGTCCTCTTCCAGTCCAGCTCTCTGCGGTGGCCCGGGAAGGCAGTGAAGGATGGCCCAAGTGCTTGGGCCCTGCACCCGCATGGGAGACCAGGAGGAAGTACCTGGCTCCTGGCTTTGGATCTGCGCAGTGCCAGCCGTAGCAGTCATTTGAGGGGTGAACCAATGGAAAAGGAAGACCTTTCTTTCTGTCTCGCTCTCTCTCACTGTCTAACTCTGCCTGTCAAAATAATAATAATAATAATAATAATAATAATAATACATTCTAAGTGTAAAGCCGGTTTCCACTAGAGATCATCTGTGGCAGAGTGGAATTAAGCCTTCCTTAAGACTCTATCTTCACTTGATTCATCCAAGTTTAAGTTGTCTATTTAAGGTGGCATTTGGGGTGGGGAGCTATTGGAGGACTTTGGGTAGGAAGAGATGACAACAAACGACTCATCTCTTTTCCACCTTGAACCTGGTGGTGTCTTTGCTGCCTCCCGTGTCTGCAGTAAGGACTCAGTCCCATCCCTCCCATGTGTCTTTCTGGGAGTCTCCAGAACCCTCCTTTCGTTACACTTTGTGGCTGGGGCAGGTTTTCCCACCCAGACAGTCCTCTTCACTTTAGCTGTTAACCCAGTACAAAGTCTGTGGGTGAAAACGAGTCTTTTGCTGGGATGGAGAGGCCTGGTAGAGACAAAGTTTTAAAAGTTAACGCTAAGTGGGATAAAGCAAGTCACCAGACAGTCTGGGCCACCTGACGCGTTGTCTGTGAGCCCCGGATGTTCACCTGGTGGCGATTTGGCCAGAACGCCTGCTCACCTGGTGTGGCCCTGTGTAATCAGCATCTGTAGAGCTACTGTGGAGGGGTATATCTGCGCTCCATTCCCAGGGTCAAATAAGGGCTTGCTGGTCATAATACTTCTGGAAACTTCTATAAACACTTTCATCCGATTAATTGTTTAGGCTTTAGAAAAAATTCTTATGGACAGCACATGTGAAATGTAACTTGTTGACCAGCCTCTTCAGAGGGAAGAAGCGAACTGCTCCATTTGCTGACAGCTTTTGCTAATTTTCTTGCCATCATTTAGAAAAATAAAAAAAAAAAAATACAGTAAAGTTCTCTGGGTTTTGTGCCCTGTGTTAATAATGGAAAGATCGATAGATGCACTGTGGCAGAAGTTTCTACACAGTTATAAATGTGTATGATTGGATCAATACAGTGCATTAAAGGATGTTCCCCACAACCAAGCCGACTGAGAGAGTGCAAAGTAGGCTTAAGAAAATCAATGGAAGAAGGGAAATTGAAGGAGTTAGTCCTGCAGATGGGGCTTGATCATCATTCTCGCTTGCTCACTTTACCTTCTGTAATGTTGCACTTTTACGGGAATCAGGGATTCCCACCATGGTGTGCCCGGTCCAGCAGCACTGAATGAAAGGCCTAGGTTGTAACATTGTAAGCGTTACCTTTGAATGACCTTCTGGTGTGGCTCTGTATATATGCTGGGTGAGTTGCTTAACTCATGACCTTTTATCTCTCACGTTTCATTTTTGCTCCAAATTTGCCTCTTCCTTTTCCACTTCCTGATTCTACAACTACTGGTGTTGTTTAAGATGAGTGGTAGTAAATTTTATTGTTTGTTCCAGTTTGGTAAATACTGTACTGTGTTTTATCGATTATATCATTGTTTTGTTATATAGAATGATAGTGGGATTTTTCATGTTTGTTCAGAAAAGCCAGGTTGTTCTTGTGGTCTTTAAAGGCCCTGTTGCTAGCTGCTTACCTTAAATGTCATGCTTTCTGATACATTTAGAGGATTTTGATTAATATTTCATGGCATAGGAATATGCTCCCCATTTTCTACTTTAAAATAGTTGGCTGGCTGGCTGGCTGCTTATCCCTCTCCCTCCCTCTCTCCTTCTTCTTCTGCCTCTCCCTCTGTCTCTCCTCTTCCCTCTTACTCTCTGGGCTCAAACAAAATTGGTTTTAGCTGGAATATCTGTGGCATATTGTAAACCACTATTATCATCCTGCTTTGTAGATGGAGAAAAACATACGGGTTGCAGTCTGGTAGGAAGCTTGCCTAGGCCAGGACGGGCGATGGTGTCTTAAAAATGTACCTTGAGTGTGATTTTTCTCATCTGTAAAATTATGGTATGGAATCTCTAAAAATATAACTAACAATAAGTGCTGTAATTCTGTGCTCTATCCTTGTGAATATATGCCATATATCTGAGTTCCATATAGAACAAATTAGACTATTACATCACATTTTATTATAGCACCTTCAACAGGAATGTACGGTTTTCCCAGTTGCTGGTGGTACATGCTGTGATTTCATTAAACGACACAGAAGTGTCATCATCCTTGTGCTCATACCTGTGGATGTTACAGCATCAAGTGTCTAAAGATTGGTTAGATCTGGCTGTTCTGAGACACGCAGGGCACGGGTCAGAAGTTGATGGCTGGGATCCCGGCCAGCCTCCTTGTCGCCTCCAGGATGCCTCCCTGGGGAACGGCAGGCAGGGTGACCACTGCCGTCTCCAGCGGTACCTTCAGGTGTAAAGGTGGCAAATTGTGATGACACTTTGTGTTTCCTTTTGATTATGGATAGGAATTCCTGATGTGGGGAAGTTGTAATCCAAGGGACCGTTTGCAGAAAGACTGGATGGCTAGTTTCCTAGGCATGCTGTGACAGTCCCACACACTAAGTGGCCTACAACGATGGCAAACCGTAGTCTCATAGAGCCAGAGGATAGGAGGGAAATCTCTGGAATCCAGGAGTTAGCAGGGTCATGCTCCCGCGGACACCCATAGGGGCGAATCCTGTCTTGATTCTTAGGGCTCCTGGGGGTTTGCTGGGAGTCGGCGGCTGTCCTTGCCTTCCACTGCAGCACTTCCGGCTCTGCACTGATGGTTTTGGACTAGGGCCCACCCTAATTGACTTTTACCTTAGCCTAATTACTTCTCGAAAAACCCTGTTGCCAAGTAGAGCCAGATTCACAGGCACTGGACATTCCAACTTCAACACACCTTTTTTGGGGGGGTGTAAGGGAGGGGACACAATTCATCCGATAATATCCCTGAAGGTTTTTTTCCACGTTGAAGATGCCGAGAGCCTCTTGGTGCAGGGTTGAACCTGAAGATCAGCAACCTGAACAGTGTGCAGTACTCGGAAAACAATTACGTGGTGCAGGGGAAGATGAGAGAGCTTTTTGAAAGGACAGTGCTTTGGGTGTATTGAAAAACTAGGTCTCTGTTTTTCTTGGGAGCATTCAGTCAAAGTCAGGGATAAATCACCACGACGGATGTGGCTTACTCTAATGCCGTTTGATGCTCCTGACATGTTTGTAAAGCCAGAGATTCATTTGGGCCTAGAGGTTATTATGTTGCGGTTCTTTGTGTGGAAGCAACTGAGCTGACGGTGTCTCGGTAGCACAGTTGCTGTCACCTTCCACAGAGCAGTTGCTGTCTGGTCTCTGCTTTGGTTCTGGAAGCTGTTTTATACACTATTTGTTGGCTTCTTCTTGTTGTTATTCCCCTATGTGGGTAGAATAAAATTATTTAGGATGCATGAAATCCTCAAGGTTTTGCTTTTGCAACGCTGTGACACTCTCACTTTTTGTGAGGGTAGAGTCTGGTTATCCTAGTATGGAGGGAGGCTTACATTTCAAAACTCAGGAGCCGGGAGGGTTCTGGGAAGAGACTGGTTGATAGGGGAGACCCATCTTGCAACTGGCCCAGCCAGTTAGGTGTGGCTGTGTTTTACTCAGCACGCGTGCCCCCGAGCAATTAGATGGCATTTGTGTCACTGTTGTGAGCTGTCGCTGAGTGCAGCCTGGGCACTGCCTGTGTCCCACCGTTCAGAGCAGCCTGACGGGCAGGTGGAGAACTCGTTCCGTCTGGCATTCCTGGGGCAAATGGAAAGGCCTGAGAGAATGCAGTGAGCATGGAGGAGCAGTGAACAACAAACGTTAGTCGGCAACACTGTCAGAACCCATGAATGTTGTGAATCTACCAACTGAATTGTTGTAGAGATTCTCACTTAAGAAAATCATGGAGCAACATTTGAGGAGGAATATATTTTAGTTTTCTTTCACCTAATACTCTGCTATCTTTTTCTTAAGGTACTGCTTTTTTGTATTGGTCCTCTAGCTTTGAGCACTAAGAAGCTGGTTCATTTTTAAGTTAAAAAAAAAAAAAAACAGCAGCGGCTGGCTAATTGGGTACTCATAATGATTTGGTACATGTTTTTCAGTGACTTGGTAGAAAATGCAATCAATTGTGTGACAGTGAAGTGCATTTTAGAGGCTTAAATTGTTTATGCATCCAGTTCCCAATTAATAGTCTTTGGTAATAAGGACTTGAGGGTGCATGCTTGTGAACACACACAGTGTTGAAAGATACAGGTTGGATGGAGTTTTTGCCATTGCGTGCTTAGACACAGGGAGTGTGAGAAGACAAAACACTACGAGGAAATCATTCTCAAAAGCAGGAAGGAGTCCCTGGAGTCTGTCTTATGCACTGTGTGTCTTCAGACGGTTCTGCACAGAATCCACCCTGCTGGTACCCCGTGTGGAAGTTAGTCAAGTTGGTGTAGGAGGAAGGGAGGAAAAGGCAGACTGGGAGTGTTGCAGGCGTCTCGCATTATGTTCACATTACGGATGACTCCTATAAGGTCTGAAGTGAATTCTGATGCTGTTAATATTGATTTTAATTTTCTTTCTCCTTTTCTTCACTGCTTGGGATAAAATGTTAATTAACTCTCACCTGTGAAACTTGTGTGACTCCTATTGCTTGTTTAATTTAGATTACAAGCCCATGGGGCACGCTCCTTTCTTTTCTCCACAGTACTAAGGACTCCAAATGGCAGAAATGTTTATTATTATTATGTATTATAATAATCGTGATGTTCTGCTAGAATATTATGCTGATTGCCTTTACTCAGAAGTGATAGCTTTAGTCCTTTTTTTAACTTGAAAATATATTATTTTGCTTTAAGCTAGTTAGTGATTTTGTTAGGAAGACTAAGCTAGATACTAAATTGAAATGTGGTTTGAATGCATTTTTGAATTATGGTGATTTTTTCTGAGCCAAAAGCAGTTACACCTTCAATGTAAAGTATGTTTTAATCATTTTCAATCTCCTCTCACTCCAAAATTGCTAAGTGGATTTTTTTTTTCTCAAATTATTCCGAAAGAAGAAAAAAAATAGGACTGGGGCCAAGTTGAAAATGTTTGGCTAAGGAAAGGCGTTATGATTGAGTGAAAGCAGGTGGCTATAATATTCTGCTTAGAAATATCTTCAACATGAATTTTTTAAAAATTATACATTCTGTCAATTACTATAGAAGGCTCCATCCATGGAAAGTGACAGAGAACTGAGGCATGTATCAGAAGAATTCAATCCAAAAAGCCCTCTACATGAAATTTCTCAACGGAGAAAACCTCACTAATTAACACTGACTTGGAAAGGCCAATGAAATTAATGAAGTTTAAATTAGGGTAATCTCGAGTGTATGGCAAATTGATGTGATTACCCAGGGCCACCACCTAGAACTTGGCAGAGGTTCTCAGGAGTGGTGGGAAACTCAGAGAGAGAGAAGGTGGGCTCAGTGGGCCCAGGCTTGTCATCGCTCCTTCCCCATTTCACACACTGGGTGGACATTGAGTGGGCACCCCTGTGTAAGAGGCACTGAGCTCGGGACTGGACATACAGAGCTGGGTACCACAGAGCCTCTGCTCTCAGCTGAGACATACATAAAGGGTTAGGGAGCGTGCGAAAGAGCAGCGGCAGCAGTAGGGTACCGTGGAAGCACTGAGAAGGGAGAGCTGGACCAGCCCAGAGGTTAGGGGAAAGCTGCTTGGAGGAGGTGATACCTGAGCAGAATCCTGCAGAACGAAGCTGAGAGTGATGGAGCCTGGAGCAAAAGCTCTCAAGTCCAAGCTCACAGAAAAGCATCCGTAGCTCCTGGACCACATAGGTGAGTGAGGCGGGGTAGGGAGCACAGACGACGTTGGGACCTCAGCGGAGTTTGAATCTTGAGATGTGGGTGATATGGTCCTACTGCAAGGTGTAAGCACGGGTGTGTTTGGGCCTGCTTTGTGTTTGACAGCTGTCTGGGAGTTGGTTTCTTGGATAGAGGATGGCTCTGAGGGTGGAACATGATCAGCGGTGTGCAGACCACTTTGGAAACATTTTGAGTCATCCAGGCAAAAAGGGAGAATTAAAATCTTGTTGGTGGACACCGCAGACCTCGGAGGTTAATTGGATGCAGATCTGAAGGCAATTGAGGAAAACAGGATGACTTCCCAGAGACCTTATTTTGACACCTGCTGGATTGCTGGTGCCAACAACTTAGACTGATAACAGAAGTGGAGGATCAGGTTTATGGGCGGAGAGGAAGACAGGCTTAATTTGTCAGGCTTGCGGGGTACAAAGAATATGTGGTGCAAGGCCAGCCCCGTAAATACTACCTTCTTCCTCTTCCTTCACTTTTCTTCTCTTTGCCGCTTCAGGGCAGCATGTAAAGTGACCAGCCAGAATCATGGATTTGGGGGTCGTTAGCGCATACCCCCTGTGCGTGTGGAGGGACCCTCCACCTCCCCAGGAGATCTCTGAGGCTGCATTGGTATCTCGCAGAGATGGGAGAAAAGATCCCGCCCAAGCAGGCGGATGAATCCCATGGCAGGAGCATCAGGACTCCCCCAAAGAGTGCCTCAGTAAGGGATCTGCATAGGGAAGGAACTAGTTTCCTGGATTTCTTTCCCAAGATCACTTTCTTTCTGTCAGTAAAGACAGAGGTTTACTCATTCCTTCCATAGGATAGAGGGTATTGTTTTCAAGCTGCTTTTTTTTTTGTCATTTACTTTCTTTTATAGTTGCCTTTAATGTATTAAATGATTACACTTGATTTCACTTTGACCAGATACTACACAGAATATAGAATCATAACCTAAGGTTGATCTTATTAATAATATTTTAATGCCAATACTCTTTCAAGATATGAACAGCAATACAATGTTTCAAATTGCTTTAATAAATAGATGAAAAAATGGGAGTTTGGGCTGCATTACTGTTCGCATCCTGGGAAATCATCTTTTGTCTGTCACATGGCTTGTTTACTCTGCTAATCATGTTTACATTGGACATGCTCCTCTATCATAAATAATGCAAGGGAAATGTTTACCTAGACCTAGATGAATTATCCTAAATGCCAGGTTTGCAGAATAGGAATTAATAAGTTCACTATAATTTACTCAGAAGGTTGGTACTTTAATGTGAGTTAAATAGATACTTGCTTGGATTTTGTACTTTATCTTAGCATATATAATTATACCCCGTGAACATATTGAGTATGTTAGATATCGTGGAATATTGGATTTTCTGCTCTGTTCTGCCACTTTCTCACTGAATTACCTCAGGCAAGGCAGACAGCTTCTTTGGGGCTTGGTTTTCTGTGGTGTAGAACAAAGGGTTTGAACTCACTTAGTGACTTTGTTGTTATTATTTTAAAAATTTATTCAAGAGAGAGAGAGAGAATCTTCTGCCTGTTGGTTCCCTCCCCAGATGGCTGCAGTAGCCAGGTCTGGGCCAGGCCAGTGCCCAGGAACTTCATCCCATTCAGTTCTCCCACATAGATGTCAGGAGCCCAAGTACTTGGGCCATCATCTGCTGCCTTCTCAGGCACCTTAGCAGGAAGCTGGATCACAAGAAGAGCAACCAGGGCTCACCCTGGCACTTCAGTATGGGATGCTGGTGTAGCAAGAGGTGGTTTAACCCATTGCCTGCAATGCCTGCCCCATTATTGTTGATTAGATGAATGAAACCAGTAACATTAGGGACTTAGCTGGCTAAACAAAGTGTAGTGGGCTGGTGCTGTGGAGTAGTAGGCTAAGCCTCCACCTGTGGCACCGGAATTCCATCTAGGCACTGGTTTGAGACCCGGCTGTTCCTCTTCCAATCCAGCTCTCTGCTACAGCCTGGGAAAGCACTGGAAGATGGCCCAAGTGCTTGGGCCCCTGCACCTGTGTGGGAGACCTGGAAGAAGCTCCTGGCTGATGGCTTCAGTCTGGCTCAACTCCAGCCATTACAGCCTTTTAGGGAGTGAACCAGTGGGTAGAAAACCTCTCTGTCTCTCCCTTTCTCTGCCATAGCTCTCTCTCTCAAATAAATAAATAAAATCTTTAAAAATGTAGAAATTTTCCCTTTTCCTTCCTGAGTCATTCAGATTCTTAATTGTACTCCATACACCTCCATTTGCCATTTGAAACAATTTAGACAGAACACCTCACAAACATGCATGATTCGGTTGTAAATTTGTGGTGCAGTTTTTTTCTCTAGCTTGTGTCATACAGGACAAAGGTTAGTGACATATAAGCCCAAAGGAGTTAGTGGTCTGATAAGTCTTAGGAAATTGTACTAACCAGACTCCCTCTTAGAAATTTTCTGATGCATTTTAGTGTCTCTAAGAAATTCTACTGTTAACAACCATGCAGCAGCCATTCCCAAATGAATTTCTGAGATTCCTGTTATACTCAGAACCAAGAGCCCTTGGTCTCCGTGTACATAATGGAAAACAGTGATCTGTTTACTCAAGCTCAGCAGATATTCACAGAACAGATAGGATGTCAGATGCCCGAGAGAGGAGTAGCATGGTGGGCTCAGGGCACATCACCACTGCACACATTTTTAGAATTAATAAAGGCTTGGAAAACAGATATGAAAAGAGGCAAACTTTTTTCTACCTCAAAGACTTGAAATTGACAAGTGTTGCTGTTTTATTCATATTGCATTTAATTCCACATTAAACAAGAGCATTGAAATAAACCATGCATATGAGGTTTTGCCCTGATTTGTGAAAATCCAACCTGGTGTGGTTTATAGGCCATTTATTCTACCACTCCCCACCTGATCTTGTCCCTTCACCCTGCTCCTGGGAAGAAGACAAAAGGATATGAAAAGGAAAGAGCAAAGGAAAATAAGAGGAGGGGAAATTGGATTTATAAAAGCCCAGGGGGTATTAAATTCTGGCCACTGGTGCCATGGCCTTTATTATGTTAGACTGTTGTACATTTCCTATAGCAGAAAAATATGTCGAAGGAGCTTTTGTTTTAAATGTAAAAAAATTTCTTGTTATGCATTGGTGATATTAGGGTTTATACCATATATGTTACTGTGGTTACTTTGGATCTCCAAAAAACCCTTAAAAAAACTTGTTTCTTTAAAAGTAAAATAATCAATAAGCAAAGTATAATATTAGTGATAATTATAGTGTCCAATATCATTTCTTAAAAACTCTTCAAAGTTGATAATATTTTTAAAATGGTTTGATACATTTATTTAGGGGTGGGGCAGTCGAGAGGGACTGGTAGAAGGAAGAATAGAGAGAAGATACCTATACCTCTCTTCCCTTGGCCATCCGTCCCAAGATTGCGTTGAGACACCTCCTCCTCCACACTTCTGCCTACCGTTCCTCCTGCTGCCTCCACAGCAGCCACACATGGATCACAGCACCATCTTTTGCCATCTCTGTTCTCCTCATGGTGAACCCACGGATCTCAGCAAAGCCCACGTCTAAATAGACTTGTCGGGGCCAGTGCTGTGGCATAGTGGGTAAAGTAAAGGCTCTGCCTGTAGTACCGGCATCCCATATGGGCACCGGTTCGAGTACCGGCTGCTCCACTTATTTATTTATTTATTTATTTATTTGACAGGTAGAGTTATAGACCGTGAGAGAGAGAGAGAGAGAGAGAGAGAGACAGAGAGAAAGGTCTTCCTTCCGTTGGTTCACCTCCCAAATGGCCGCCACAGCTGGTGCTGCGCCAATCCGAAGCCAGGAGCCAGGTGCTTCTTTCTCATCTCCTGTGCTTCTTCCTGGTCTCCCAAGCACTTGGGCCATCCTCTGATGTCCTCCCAGGCCACAGCAGAGAGCTGGACTGGAAGAGGAGCAACCGGTACTAGAACCCTGCGCCCTTATGGGATGCTGGCACCTCAGGCTGAGGATTAACCAAGTGAGCCACGGTGCTGGTGCATGCTCCACTTATGATCCAGCTCTCTGCTATGGCCTGGGAAAGCAGTAGAAGTTGGCCCAAGTTCTTGGGCCACTGCACCCACATGGGAGACCCGGAAGAAGCTCCTGGCTCCTGGCTTTGGATCCGCTTTTGAGCCAGCAGATGGAAGGCCTCTCTCTCCCTCCCTCTCCCTCTCCCTCTCCCTCTCCCTCTCCCTCTCCCTCTCCCTCTCCCTCTCCCTCTCCCTCTCCCTCTCCCTCTCCCTCTCCCTCTCTCTCTCTCTCCTTGTAACTCTGATTTTCAAGTAAATAAAGAAATCTTTAAAAAATAAAAAATAAAAACCACTTAAAAGATAAATAAATAAATAGACTTATCAGAGCAACCTTGTTCTCATCCATGATGGCCTGATTATGTTTCTTGTTAGCCAAGTTAGAAAGAACATATGTTGCATTCCTTTGTATCTCCATCTACATTGTCTGCTGAGGTAAGCTTGCAACTCAGGGTGTTAATGAGTATGAAAGGGATGAAAATAACCCATTTTTGCTGGACTAGAAGTGTTGTTCTTTTGTTCCATATGATTGAACACATGTGATGAAGAGTTAGTTCTGGAATGATCATAATAAAGGATGTACCTTGAGCCTGTTAAAATGGTTGGGTGGGGACCTGCCTTGCTCTGGGGTCTGATGGTGGTATATGCTCTGAGAAAGAGCTGGACCGTTGGCACCAAAACCTGTGAAGGGGGAAGCAAGCTCTTACATGTGCAGGGTTTTCTTTGATGTAAGACTTTGGCCTTGAGGCAAAAGTCAAATGCTTCTGCCTAAAAGAAACAGCTCAGTTATTGTTTTCTTTCTTTGGAGCAAATTCTAATCCCAGGAGGATTTCTTCTTTCCCCACCAAGACCAATTTTCTTCTCCTTGAGCATGACTGTTTCCAGTTTGGACTCATTTGCTGGGTGATCCAGGTATTCTCCAGCAATTAATTTTTTTAAAAAACTCATGCAGATATAGTGTGGACATAGAATGATTCATGTTGAAAAATTAAAATTACACAGCAAAAGTCGGGGTTAAAAACCTTAAGGTTTTCTTGGTTTCTTTATGTGTGCTTTTTGGATTTATATATTTCTTTTTTTCAAAAAGGATTTATTCATTTATTTCAAAGGTAGTGTTAGAGAGGTAGAGAGAGAGAGAGCGCGCGCGTGTGCGAGATCTTCCATTTGCTGGTTCATTTCCCATATGGCCGCAATGGCTGGAGCTGGAACCAGTTGCTTCTTTTGGGTCTCCCATATGGGTGCAGAGGCCCAAGCACTTGGGCTATCTTCTACTGCTTTCCTAGGTCATAGCAGAGAGCTGTATCAGAAGTGGAGCATTTGGGTCTCAGATTGGTGCCCATATGGGATGCCAGATTACAGATGGTGGCTTTACCCACTACGTCACAACCCTGGCCCCTGGATTTATGTGTTTACAATTGAATGATGATAACATATTTTGTTTCATTTGTTTGTTGTCCAATTGTATTATCCAACCCAGGAGTTCAAGATCCATTATTTCTGGTTCCCAAAACAGTGAGGGCATCAACACTGTCTTTATGTGGCTCATAGTTGGTCAGGAGCAGCAACTGGGGGTAGGAATGACTGCAGAGAGAAGGGCAGTCTCTTTTCTTCTATGATTTTCTTGTGGAAGATACAGGAGTCAAAAGCTATGCTCTCCTTTTTGAAATTCTTTCTGCCCAATCCTTGCCCTTGGTTGCGGTATTGGAGCATGGTATTGGCTGACCCTGTTAGCTCTTCTCAGCCTTCTGTTTGGAACCCCTCCCAGTAAGAGAGAAACATTGCTACGCGGTGAGCACTGAGGGCTGTGCTCTGAAGATTGGTGATGGTTATGAAGGACCAGTTTGCCACGCACTGATCCCTTCTCAAGCGTTTTCGGGATCCCAGGTCCTTAACTGTCATCATGTCTGGCTTAGTGTGATTGGCTGATGATTGATTAATTAGTGGGAATGGAGACTGTAATTTGGCTTCCTCATAAGAGCAGGCTTAAAAAATGCAGTGCCTTTCACGTACCTTCTACATACCAGGCAGAGAAAGCTTAGCTTTTCTTTTCCTGCCAAGGTCAAATGCTCTAGAGTTACAACTTAATAATCCAAGGAGCTACGACACTTCCAGTGACTAATGCCTGAATTCCAGATGTGCCTGCGAACTTTACCTTTGCTTTAGGTTGAAGGATGGGGCATGCCATGGAGGTGGCCACGCCCTCTCCTCCCCTTGTCCTGGTGGATCTGCACTTCCGTGCTGAGAACGATAAAGTCAGCCAATTTTTCTTTTGTAGGAATTACACCTATTCTGCATTGCTAGAAAAAATGAAGCAGGTATTAATGACTAAATAACTAATATAAATGTACATTTAGTGATTCTGATTCATTGATTTAAAAAGAAGCAGAGAGAGATTGAGAAGCACACACTAGGGAATGGGAAGGACTGAGAAGGGTGGTCAGGAAGGAAAAAAATCTTGTTTTGAGGACAGGTACATTGGATAAATAGTAATCGGGCAAAAACCCAGACTCTTTGTAAGTTCATGTTAGTTTTCAGTTGAATTTCGCCGAAACCTATTACCAGGGTTGTAATACAAAGACAGATTTGACTGGGTTTGGTTCAATCTGTATGTGTGCTTCTGGTATTTAGTGAGTTAGA
The DNA here is from genome assembly GCA_949820135.1 of Sylvilagus floridanus. Taxonomy (NCBI): domain Eukaryota; kingdom Metazoa; phylum Chordata; class Mammalia; order Lagomorpha; family Leporidae; genus Sylvilagus; species Sylvilagus floridanus. Next base: position 73,148,886 of record OX463230.1, read on the forward strand.
GCAGATACACAAAAGAGTGGAATAGTCCTTGTGCTCAAGCACGGGCAGATACTCGTAGATGGTTTCATTACTGGGCGTATTTCTGTCACCCAGGAGGGAGGGCTGTGGGCGTTGCCACCTCTGCCCTTCCTGTGCACCTGTTGGAGTTATTGATGAGACAGGTGTCCAAAGGTGGACACGGGACAGGCAAGACATCAGGTCCGTAAGGACCAGAGCACATCTAGGGCGGGTCAGGCCTGTTGGCACGCAGCACTTTGGGTGCTGGGGAGCGCAGATACATCATTCCTGTTTCTGCAGAAGCGTGTTACCTTTCAAATGTGAAAGTCCTCCGTCGGCATTTGATTAATTTAATTGAAAGCTGGTGGAGAGGCAAAGCAGGAATGTACATTGGGTCAGTAGCAAAAGGAACCTGAAAAATGGACCCCTAGAATCTTTCCCTGGTGTTCACGTTATTAAAAGACTTAATGTGATGTCATGTATGATTTATGCTCTGTAGGTGTGTTTCCATGGTGTATGAAGCAGATAGGTATTAGAGTGTAATATATTATGTAGTTTCACATAAGAAAGCGTTCTCATGATGTGAGGAGATAAGGTGACAGACTCAGATCAGATAGCTCAGAATGGCTGTTTTTAGTGACAAAGCATATATCTGGACATTTTTTTGTCCTAATGAAACATTTAGAAGTCTCATTTCCTTTTTTTCTTGTGTAGCTTCAGAATTTGCTTCAATTCTTTCTTTACACACACACACAAACACACACACACGCACACACACACATGCACACACAGGTATCTGGACAGATGCTAAAAATGCCATTGCCGATGTGAAGGCAAGCAACCTTGGACAGAAAGAGTCTTGGGTCCCTTTATTTGCTGTAATACCAACTCACTTCTAATTTTGGGAAACTTGAGTGACTCTGACCTTGGCTTTCTCTTTTGCAGAAATGTGTTAAAAATTCATCTGTTAGGCTGGTACCACATCTCACTAGGCTAATCCTCCGCCTGTGGTGCTGGCACCCTGGGTTCTAGTCCTGGTTGCTCCTCTTCCAGGCCAGCTCTCTGCTGTGGCCCGGGAGTGCAGTGGAGGATGGCCCAAGTGCTTGGGCCCTGTACCTGCATGGGAGACCAGGAGGGAAGCACCTGGCTCCTGGCTTTGGATCAGCGTAGTGCGCCGGCCGTAGCAGCCATTTGGGGGATGAACCAACGGAAAAGGAAGACCTTTCTCTCTCTCTCCCTCACTGTCTAACTCTGCCTGTCAAAAAAAAAAAAATCATCTGTTCTCATTGAGAATTTTGATACCTGCTTGAAATTTTTTTAAAAAAGATTAAGACCAGTTCTTAATTTTCACGTGACATTTTTGGTGATGTCATTTCAAGACAATTCTAACAGCACATAAAGTCCTTACAAATTTTCTGAGTAATTTGTTTAAAGAATAGAAACATTTAGCCGGCGCTGTGGCTCAACAGGCTAATTCTCCACCTTGCGGCGCCGGCGCACCGGGTTCTAGTCCTGGTCGGGGCACCGGATTCTGTCCCAGTTGCCCCTCTTCCAGGCCAGCCCTCTGCTGTGGCCCGGGAATGCAGTGGAGGATGGCCCAGGTGCTTGGGCCCTGCACCCCATGGGAGACCAGGAAAAAGCACCTGGCACCTGGCTCCTGCCATTGGATGAGCACGGTGCGCCGGCCGCAGTGCGCCGTCTGCGGCAGCCATTGGAGGGTGAACCAACGGCAAAGGAAGACCTTTCTCTCTCTCTCTCACTGTCCACTCTGCCTGTCAAAAACAAAAAAAGAATAGAAACATTTAAAATATAAGAGGTGTCAGAGAGGCCGACAGTCAGGCATATATATATAGAGAGATGCAGAGGGGTCTCTTCTGGTTCACTCCCCTGATGCTTGCAAAGGCCTAAAGAGGAGCTAAGAACTCAACTCACTTGGGTTGCAGAGACCCAGCTGAGCCATCATCTGCTGTCTCCTAGAGTGTGTGTTAGGAAAAAAAAAAGCTGAGTAAATCAAAGAAAGAGAGAGAGAGAGAGAGAGAGAGAGAGAGAGAGAGAGAGAGAGGAAGGAAGGAAGAAAGGAAGGAATGAAGGAGGAAAGGAAGGAAGGAAGGAAAAAGCTGGAAACAGGAGTGGAGCCAGGTACTGAACCCAGGCACTCTGATGTGGGGCCCGAGTTCCTTCACTAGCGTCTTAACTCGAGGTCAAATGCTAGCACTGAGAATAGGACATTTAAATGAGCATTGCAGCTTCGCTCTCAGAGATCCTGGTTTCAATCCTGTTCTGGACTTTAGTTGTAGGGAAGTGAACAGCGTCCCGCCAAGAGGTAATTTCATACTTGTTATACTTCTAACTATCCAGATATGCCTTTCCTAGAGTGCTTTTCAAGTTGTTTAAGTATGAAAATCTCTACAATACATCTTCAAATGGGATGAAGGTACTGCCTGGGCAGCCCCGGGCTCCCGCCTGCCCTGTGTGCAGGGACCTGTGCAGAGCAGGGCTCTGGAGCTTTGCATGCTGCATTGGGTGGAGGGGTAGTTGGGTGGAGGCTGAAAATACAGTAACTGCATTGATGATTCAGGAATAAAAACCTTTTGGCTTCTTGACCTAATGTTCTTGAACAAGTTCTGTGGCTCTTTCAGGTCTCCTCCTAATTCAGTGCCTCTTCCCATGCTTGTGTGACATTGAGGAGTTTTTCACATTCAGGCAGGAGGTTTGTCGTCACTCCTTTCTTTTTCAATACTTGGAGAGATGTTGTCCCAGATTTGGAATCTTGGACCCTTAAGAGAATCCAGTGAAAGGTGGCTGGCTTTGTGATGTCCGATACGTTTGTTAACCTCGCCTCTTTCCTCTCTGAGTAATAAGAAGGGCAATATTGTCCACCTGTGGATTTGTTGTTATGATTTATAGTATGTGCAGAGTTCCTCTCATAGTGTCTACTATTCGAGATACACCAAGAAGCAATACCAGCCATCATTATCATCATTATTTCATGTGCAGGCTTTGTCTCATGTTAGCACTTTCTCAAAGCCTAGTGTTTCTGTATTCTCCCAAGATGTAAAGAACTTACTATGTCCCCGGGTAGGCTGTTGTTTGCCTCTTTGGAAATTCTTCTTCCTCTTTTTTTTTTTTTTTTAACAAGCAGAGTGGACAGTGAGAGAGAGAGAAAGGTCTTCCTTTGCCGTTGGTTCACCCTCCAATGGCCGCTGCGGCTGGCACGCTGCAGCCGGCGTAGTTTGCTGATCTGAAGGCAGGAGCCAGGTGCTTCTCCTGGTCTCCCATGGGGTGCAGGGCCAAAGCACTTGGGCCATCCTCCACTGCACTCCCTGGCCACAGCAGAGAGCTGGCCTGGAAGAGGGGCAACCGGGACAGAATCCGGTGCCCCGACTGGGGCTAGAACCTGGTGTGCCGGCGCCACTAGGCGGAGGATTAGCCTATTGAGCCAAGGCGCCAGCCCCCTCTTGGTTTTCTTATTGCAAATTTCTCCCCCATGGTCCCTCCTGTGCTCTCACAGGCCCCCCTTTTACATTCTTCTGCCTCCTCTGTGACAGACCAGCAGCTGTTAGAAGTCATCCTCGTCTTCCTCCTGTGTGTTCTCTGCCTCCTAAGGCTCTGGGGTTAAGCTGTCTCACCGCTCTGGTTAATCTCTTATGGACACCTTCTAGTTAGAGTCATAGTAACTAACATTTGTAGAAAGCAATAGAATTTGAAAAAAGCTCTTTACTTACCTTGTCTTTTTAAATACCCTGCTACCTGTATTTTGCAAAAGAGAAAACTGAGGCTCACAAAGGTTAATTAAGTTCTATTAGGTCGTATAGCTGGCAAGCTGGCGAAATAATTTGAATCTAGTTCCTAGTGATGAGTTTCTCGCAACACACCTGTTCAAATGTGGCCTGTAGGGTTAAGACACAATATCCCAGTAGTGGCCTGTGCAGCACAGAGCCGAGAGCAGGATTCCTGTCTCTGCCTTGATACCCTCCGATCTTTTGTTCTTTGTTCTGTCCACCACATTGCATATTTAACACACTGCTGAATGTGGAGCACACAGAAAGTAGCAGCCTGGGTGCTGCAGTCCTGTAGCTGTGAGTGAGGCTGAGTCCTTGTGCTCCAGACACTCATGACTCAGTCCTGGTGGCAGGGCTAGCCCCTAATTTGTTGAGATCTCTTCAAAAATCAGGAAAAATGTACCATGAAAGATATAAAATGTAGGGGTGACGCTGTGATGCAGTAGGTTAATCCTTTGCCTGAGATGCTGGCATCCCATATGGGTGCCGGTTCTAGTCCCAGCCACTCCTCTTCCAATCTAGCTCTCTGCTATGGCCTGGGAAAGCAGAAGATAGCCCAAGTCCCTGGGCCCCTGCACCTGCATGGGAGACCTGGAAGAAGCTCCTGGCTCCTGGCTTCAGATCGGTGCAGCTCCAGCCATTATAGCCATTTAGGGAGTGAACCAGCAGGTGGAAGACCTCTCACTATCTCTGTCTCTCACTGTCTATAACTCTACCTCTCAAATAAATAAAATCCTGCTTGGTGAGGAAAAAAACAATATAAAATATAAACCTCTTTCCTTATTTCTATGGTCTCTTAGGTGTTTTTAAAATCATTAGCATGAATTTTACCACTGATCTTTATATTTACAATGCTGCTTTTAAGTGTAAATGTAAGTGCACTAAATTTGTATGTTGGAATCACTGACAATACACAATTCCGTTCTTACCAGAATAGTGGAAACATGGCACAAAGTTAACTCAGTTGTTTCTATTTCACCTCACGATGTGCATACATTCTGCCCGACACTCTCTACCTTTGGACTACTGCTAAACAAAGAGGGACTGAAAGGAAAATGGATTACCAGTTGCCTTATCTTTCCTCTTCCCTCTGTGTCATTATTTTCAGCATATGTGGCTGGCTGCTATTTAGAATGCTATTGCCTTCTCATGAATCAAGTTCTGGTTCAAATGGAATGCATGTCCTGTCAGGGCTGTCTGTAGCCTTGTTTCTTCACTACTTAGTCATAAGTGTGATACATCTAGCTTATACCTACCTTGAGTCTTGTAAAATTCCCGCACAGCATGGTTCTGCTGGAATTCTGTCTTCATGACATTGGGAAGGCAATATGCAAATGTGAGAGAAAGGAATGATGCGCACACATGTGGGGCACAGTCCTCTGCTCATGTACATACTCCGTTGTCCTAGGAGACTTCCCTACAAAATAAACTCACAGGTAAAATTATTGAGCATTTCAAGGTGACAGCAGACAGCAGAGCATTAGACCAAGGTTGGGCTCTTAGTGGCTGCGCAGTTCACATACCCATAATCCCAGCCTGCCTATGAGTCTGATGTAGGTTGAGCATCTTTAATCTGGAAATCTACAATCTGAAATGCTCCAAGATTTTGAGCACTGATGTGATGCCCCAAGTGGCTTTGTGGCTAGAACCCCCTCTCCCTGCTTCTCTCTCTTTACCTCTCATATACTTTGATAATTTCATTTCTCTGTTCATCTGTATTCCCTCACAAAAAGACCCTAGAAAGATGCAGTGTTCCTCCCTGACGCCTAGGCTTCTGAGATAAAGTTCTGCATCTTCTTCAGTAGCCTCTTAGAAGTGTTTAGAAAATCTGGAGCTCAAAAATGTGTGTTGATGATACAGTGTAGTAAATTGGGAACATTGACATCACCAGGGGGCCAAGGGCCAAAGAACAGTTTATATGTGGTAGCAGCTCAAATTCGATTGAAGTTGTTGCCATGTGTGCTACCATTGGCAGCACATATGGTAACTAGGTGGCTGGGTTGGGTATGAGTCCTTTCTACCCACAGATGGGATTTATACCCTCTCCTCTTGGCTTTGTATCATGTTCAAAGAGATTGAGTTGGTTTAACACCTTCAATGTAGAGGAAGAAAGAGAAGCCATTTGGTTTGGCCAGTGTATCACAAGGGACAGGGATGGAAGACTGGTGGCGGACTAACTGCTGGGAGGGATCAGAAAAGCAATTGGCCATGTGTTTATTACAAACCAATCTTCGGTTTCTCCACTCACTGATTTTGTTTGACCCTCTTCTCATTTCCTTTGAAGGCTTAAGTAAGTTCAACCATAGTCTGTCAACTGTTTCAGGCTCTGTGAAATCTTATGTATTTCTAGTTCATTATAACAGACTGTTCTCTCAACATCCCCCCACCCCAACCAAAATGCAGCTAAAATGCAGGCATGGGGCCAGTGTTGTGGAACAACTGGTTAAGCCATGGCTTGCAACACTGGCATCCCATATCGGTTCAAGTCCTGGCTGACTGCTTTTAGTCCAGCTTCCTGGTGATGTGCCTGGGAAGGCAGAAGATGATGATCCAACTACTTGGGCTCTTGCCACCCCTGTGGGAGACCAGGATGGAGTTTTGACTCCTGGTGGAAGCCTGCCCCAGAACTGGCTATTGTGGCCATTTGGGGAATGAGCCTGCAAATGGAAGGCCTTTCTTTCTCTGTCTCTTCCTCTCTCTGTCACTCTTTAAATAAATAAATATATGAATAAATAAATAAATAATTTGAAAAATGCAGACACATAAAATATTGTGTGAAATTACCTTCAGACTTATATGTATTAAGTACACAAGAAACATAAACAATTCTGTTTCAATTTTGATCTCATTCTCATGATATCCCATTGTGTATATAAAGATGATCCAATTCTGGAGCACTTCTGGCCCTGAGCATTTTGGATAAGGGACACTCAACCTAAAGGCAAGTGGAAGATGGACTGTAATTGAGACAGTTCCAAGGGCTTGGGCACCAGGAAGGTGGGCAGCTACGGGGGTGGGGATGGGGAGCAGTTTCAGGGATAAGGTGATGCTCTTGAGTAGGCACTGAGGGATAAAGTTGATAAGGAGAGAAGGCTTTTGAATCAGGGAAAACTTTTAAGGCATCAAGGCATGGAAGTATAGAACCTCGGAGCCCAGGTGGCTTGAGCAAGTAGGATGTATATAGAACATTTACTCTGTGTGGCAAAAGATATTGAGTAAGATCGTCACTTCCTTATTCTCATTTATATTGCATAGGGTCTATAAATCTACAAACACAGTTCTGAGAGAAACATCAGATTTATATATGTGATTGTTCAATAATAATGTAAGTAATTTATATTAACTTTAGACAATTTCACCCCAAAATGAAATGCTATTAATCGTCTGTCTTGCTTTTAAAATGGTTACAGATAGAGATATAAATCTTGAATTTTTTCAAATATATCTGCTTGAAGAGAGAATTAGATGAACATGCTATAGGCTTATTTCTTTATATATGAAAGTCTCCATGAATTTACAAATATTGCTCTTACTATGTCTCAGAAATAGGAAGTGGGTTCTGACACTTTATCAACCTCTCTGTCAGACAGGGGGTTAAAAATGATTCATATATTTGGGCAGATTAGGGGTGTGGAGGTGGTATGGTCTGTTATGTCTGTTAGCACTATGGCCAAAGGGTGTGGCAAACCATGTTAGTTTTTGGCCAGTCTTTTCCAGGTCCATAGTCTGTCTGTATCTGGCTGACCCAGGGCTCTTGGGCAGTGATTCTCTTGGATTCCTAACATTAAGGTGAGGGCTTCATCAGCTGTTGGGTCTGTGAGTGCCTTAGGACTGAATACATTTCTAGTTTGTGTTCCTTTCACCCATGACCTTGTCTCCCAGGTCCCAGCCATTGCACTGTAACCACTGGGTGGGGCAGGTCTGGGAGGAGCCTGACTGCTCTATTGAGAAGTTCCAACTCCCGGAGAAAGGGCAGGCATGAGCAAGATAGAGTCATAGAACCAGAGTCCAATCCTAAACTTAAACATGTGAGTGCTGGTGCATTTGTGTGTGTGTACATGTTAATGAGCACATGTGGAGTGCTACAAGTCAATGGGAAGTATGAGAACATAGCTATCACTGTTGAAGGGTATCTGACTGCTGATAGGCAGCATAGAAAGGTTAGGAAACTTGTGGAAACCAGTATCTGATATTAATCTATTCATGAGGGCAGCCCTATAACCTATATACCCCACAACGGTCCTACTTCCCAAATGCATCTCCTTCTCACATCCATTCTATCCGGAAGTCTTCACTCATTCAAACATCTGATTTCCCTCACAGCTGAGAACAGGGAATAAAACAAATTATATGCTTCCAGTATACAGTGGTGGGACAGTCACCGGATAGATGTTCCCATTCTGAAAGGGAGAAATAGAAAAAAGAACAAAGGAATAGCAGTTCCCACATGAGTCCAACTCTCAACGGAACAAGGAACATTAAATCTGAAGTCTTGAGTCTCTGACTCCATGCCCTGCCTTCAGGGCACACTGGGGTGAGGGTTGGGTCCTAGGCAGCTCATCCCACCCCCTGTTAGGCACAGCCCACACTTCAGCCCTCTTGCTTTGAAATCATGTGCTTGTGGTTTTCCCAGGCTCACATTGCATGCTGGTGTCTCTTTGTGGATCCTTGTAAGAGTTCTCTGTGGAGGCTCCACCCCAGGGAAATGCCTCTGCCTGGACCCTGAACCTGACAGAGACATCTCTTGACATCTAGATGGAGAAAGCGTGCCTGCCCAGTTTCTGCACTCTACGTGCCTGTAGGAGGAGCACCTCCTGACAATGGCCACTACTCACCACTTAAGCCCTCTGGAGCAGTAGCTGAGGCTTCACTTTGGCCTGCTTAAGCTGGAGGTGAGGAGACCTAGGAGCAGTGCACTGGAAGCTGGAAGCAGAGATCTGAGCTGGCCCGGGGCCCCTCCCTGACACCATTCTGTTCCCAAGGCCCTAGCATCCTAGGCCTGTGATGAGCATGGCAGTCCCCAGCGTCTTCTACAGCGGGTCATTCTCCCATTGTTTTGACCAACAGAACCTGATTTCTTCCTCCCTCCCTCTCTCCCTTTCTCCCCTTCTCATGATTTCCTGGCCATATCCCTGGGTTTCTCTCCTAAACATGCTTCCCCTCTTCCAAGATTTTATTTGAGAGGTAGAGCTACAGTAGGAAGAGAGAGGACAGACAGAGAGAAAGGTCTTCTACCCCTAAATGGTTCACTCTCTAAATGGCCACAATTGCTGGAGCTGAGCAGATCCATGCCAGGAGCCAGGAGCTTCCTCCAGGTCTTCCATGCGGGTGCAGGGGCCCAAGCACTTGGGTCATTTTCCACTGCTTTCCCAGGCCATAGCAGAGAGCTGGACTGGAAAAGGAGCAGCCAGGACATGAATTGGCATCCCCATGGGTTACTGGCACCACAGGCGGAGGCTAAGGCTTATTATGCCACAGAGCTGGCCCTGGTTTTTTTAATTCATTACATGACCAGGCTGAGGAAAATTCAAATCTTTACTTTCTTTTCCCCTTTTAATTATAAAATCTGCCTCGAGATTTTTTTTTCTCTTCTCAGAGTTTACTATAAGCAGTTGAGAAGCCACAGTGCAGCCTGATGTATATTTTGCTGATTAAAGATTTCTCCCATCAAATATCCTAGATCATTGCTCTGAAGTTCTGCCTTCCACAAAATCCTAAAGAGAGCAAGGACACAGTTCAGCCAGTGCTTTGCCGCTTTATAACAAGGATGACCTTTTCTACAGTGTCGAGTATCTTGTTCCTCTTTTCAATCTGAGACCTCATCAGCATGCTACATTCTGACCACACCACTTAATTAATCTCAGAGAAGTTGCAGGCATCCCTACAGCTCTTCTCTTTTTTGAGCCCTCACCAGAATCATGCTTCATGGTCTACTCATGGCAGTTGGGGAGTTTTCTTTCCTTTATTCACAACTATTGTAGCCTCTGCTCATTACGCAGTTCCTAAGCTGTTTCCACATTGTTTTGGTATGTGTTACAGCAATACCCCACTTCTGTGGGATCAGATTCTGTCTTAGTCCATTTGTGTTCCTGTATAAAAATACCTGAGACCGTGTAACTTAAAAAGAGCAAGATTCATTTCTCAGAGTTCTAGGGGCTGAGAAGGATCAAGGAACTGGCATCTAGTGAGGACTTTTGTTTGCTCACTCGGCAAATGGCTGAAGGAAAGAGCGAGCCTGTTCAGAGAGCCCCTTTGGAAATGGCATTAATCTGTTCATAAACACGTGCCGAGAGGCCCTGTCTCCGAGTGCTATTGTACTGAGGATTGAGTTTCCAACACATGAATTTGGGGTACATATTCAGACCAAAACACCTTCCTTACACCAGCATCACATTTTCTTTATTACTGTAGCATTTTTGTAATTTTTGCAATCAGATTATATAAATCCTTCGACTTTGTTTTTTAATAGATTATTTTGTCTTTATATTTCTATAGATGTTTTAGAACCACTGCAAAAAATTCTGAGATTTTCATTGACTTGGCTTGAAACCTATAAAAAGTTAACTATTTATTTATAGTTAATGCAGTTCATTAATGTGCATCATGAAACATTTCTTCATTTAAGGAGGTCTTTGTTTTCTTCTCTGATATTCCATGGTTTTCAGAATAGAGAGCTTGCCTGATTGTCTTATTTTTCCTAAATATTTAATGTTTTAGGATGTTATTGTTAATGGTATTCTTTTAAGTGTTTCTAGTATTTCATTGCTGGTATATAGAAATAGAACTTATTTTTGTAGATTGACTTTCTGTATCATCAAGGTATATTAAATGCATTTTTAAAAGATATTTATTTGAAAGAGGGAGAGAGAGACACACACACAGAGGGAGACAGAGAATCTTCCATCCACTGGTTCACTCCCCAAATGGCTGTAATGGCTGGGGCTGGGCCAGACCAAAGCCAGGAACCAGGAGCTTCCTCTGGGTCTCCCATGCAGGTGCAGAGGCCCAAGCACTTGGGCCATCTTTTGCTGCTTTCCCCAGGCTATTAGCAGAGAGCTGAATCAGAAGTGTAGCAGCTAGGACACAACCCTGGGTCCAACTACCCTACAACACTAGCCCCTGTATTCATTCATTTTTTTTTCTAGCTTCTTAATAGCATGGATCATTGTTTATAAGCCTTTCTTATTTTTAATATAAATTTTTTAAAGATTCATTTATTTATTTGAAAGGCAGAGTGACAGAGAAGCAGAGGCAGAGAGAGAGAGAGAGAGAGCAAGAAAGTGAGAGAGAGAAAGTGAGAGAGGGAGAGAGAGAAAGAGAGGTCTTCCATCCTCTGGTTCACTCCCCAAATGGCCACAACCACTGGAGCTGCACCGATCCTAAGCTGGGAGCCAGGAGCTTCTTCCAGGTCTCCCCTGCGAGTGCAGAGGCCCAAAGCCTTAGGCCATCTTCTACTGATTTTCCAGGCCATAGCAGAGAGCTGGATCAGAAGTGGAGCAGCCAGGACCTGAACCGGCACCCATGTGGGATACTGGCACTGCAGGTACTTGCTTTACCTGATACACCATAGCACTGGCCCCTAATATAAATTTTTAAAGCTACAAATTTTATTTCAATCAATCAAAATCTCACAATTTTGATATATTATTTTTTATTATTTAGCTATAAATATTTTAAAATTTGTCATGATTTCTTCTTTGGACCCATGGATTATTTAGACAGATATTAGTAAATTTCCATGTATTTGATGGGAGAAGGTTTTCAGGCTTTGTAGACCTCAAATTGACTTCTAATTTAAATACTTTATGGACAAAGAACATACTGTACATGACTTTTAAAAGTTAATTAAGAACTAGTTCATGTTCCAATATATGGTCTGAACTATTGAATATTCTTCTGTGTACTTGAGGAGAACGCATTATGTGAATTCTGACTTTTTGCATTTGGAGTTTTATATATAAAGGTAAATTTATCTGATAATATTGTTCAGATATTCTATATTTATATTATCTTTTGTCTATTACTTTATAACTTCCTAAGAAAAATGTGTTAACAGTCTGTGTGTATGAATGTCTTCCCTCCCTCTCCTCTCCCTTCCTTCCTTCCCTCTCTCTCTCCTCTCTCTCTCTGCTTCAAGTATTTTAAAGTTCTTGGGTGAATATGTGTTTGGATTGTTAAACTTTACTGATGATACACGTGGTCCTTTATAGCGATATCCCTTTATCACTGTGAAATAACACTCATTTATTTCTGGTAATTTTTGTAGGCTTTGAAATAAGCTTTGTTTGCTATTTATTTAACTGTACTATTAGTATCTTTATTTAAGTGTGCAGTCTTGCTGTTTAGTTTCTGTCTCCTCTCTTGTATGCTTTATTTGTTCCTCATTTCTTTTTCATATTTACAGACTGTTTTCAGTCTTACATTTCATGCCCTCTCTTGTCTTTTAACCTATATCTTATATATTATTTTCTAATGGTTGCTCTGGAGATTACATGATATGCAGTTTGATCTAATTGCAAATTGTCTTGAATCAATATTATAAAACTGCATTAAGATGGAATGACCTTGTAATAATACACTTCTATTTTTAATCACCCTTGCCTTTGTGCTATAAATGTCATATATATTTTTCTCCTACATATATAATAAAATCCACAACACAATTACTATTATTTTTACATCAGTCAGTTGAATTTCAAAAATGGAGTTAAAGAGTGTAGTATATTTATCCATATGATAATTCTTTCAGGTTTTTCTTTAAATTTTTTCTTGTAGATTTCAATCTGATCCCTAATATCTCAATGATCTCTGGATAGTTTCATTTTGGAGGTTTTTTTTCCCCCTCTCTCTTCATGTGTGCATCTGCTGCAATGCTTTTTGCTTACCTGAAAATATTTTGCTTTCATATTTGAAAGACATTTTTCACCAGATGTAGAATTTCAGGTTAATGTTTTTTCGTTAACACTAGGAAGATGTTACTCCTTTGTCTCCTGGGCTTCGTTGTTTCTAACAAAATATCAGCTTTCATTTGTACTGTGTGTTTGTGTGTATGACTAGTGTTTTTTTCACTTTGCTTTTTAGCAGTGTGAATTTCTTTCTTTTTTTATTTTCTTCCCAGAAACCCTTTATTTAAGAACCACAAACTTTATATATATTTCATAATTACAACTTTAGGAACATGGTGATTCTTCTTAAGGTACCTGCCCTCTCACCCTCTCTCCCACCCCTCTTTCACCTCCTTCTCCTATTCTGATTCTTATATTTTACTAAGATCTATTTTCAGTTAACTTTAAACACATGTGATTAACTCTGTGTTAAGTAAAGAGTTCAACAATAGTATGAAAAAAAAAAAAACGTTTCTCAATAGCTGAGACAAGGGCTGTTCAAAGTCAGCACTTTTCAAAGTGTCAATTTTACTTCTATAGATTGGTTTTTAGGTGCTCTATTTGTTATCACCGGCAAGGGAGAACACACGGTATTTGACCTTTTGGGAATGGCTTATTTCACTAAGTATCATGATTCCCAGCTTCATCCGTATTGTTGCAAATGACCATATTTTTTTTTTTTTTTTACATTGCTACGTAAGTATTCCGTGGTATACATATCCCGTAATTTCTTTATCCAGTCTTCAGTTGATGGGGATTTGGGTTGATTCTATATCTTAGCTATTGTGAATTGAGCTGCAATAAACTTGGGGATACAGATTTATTTCCCTTGGATAAATTACCAGGAGTGGGATGGCTAGGTCATATGGTATGTCTATTCAGATTTCTGAGGTATCTCTGTACTGTCTTCCAGAGTGGCTTTACTAGTTTACATTCCCACCCACAGTGGTTTAGGGCACCTTACCCCTGCATCCTTGCCAGCATTTGTTGTTTGCTGATTTCTGTGTGAGAGCTTTTTTAACAGGGTTGAGGTGAAACCTCATTGTGGTTTTGATTTGCATTTCTCTGATGGCTAGTGATCCTGAGCTGCTTTTCACATATCTGTTAGCCATTTGTATTTCCTCTTTTGAAAAACACCTGTTTAAGTCCTTTGCCCATTTATTAACAGGGTGGTTTTGTTGTTGTTGAGTTTCTTGATCTCTTTCTATATTCGGGTAATTAATCCTTTATCAGTTGCATAGTTTGCAAATAATTTCTTCCATTCTGTCTGTTGCCTCTTTACTTTTCTGAGTGTTTCTTTTGCAGTACAGAAGCTTTTCAATTTGATGTGATCACATTTGTCAATTTTGGCTTTGATTGCCTGTGCATCTGTGGTCTTTTCCAAGAACTCTTTGCCTATGCCAATGTCTTGAACTGTTTCCCCAATGTTCTCTAATAATTTGATGAGATTGGGTTGTATATTTAGGCCTTTAATCCATTTTGAGTGGATTTTTGTGTTAGGTGTTAGGTATGGATCTTGCTTCATACTTCTGCATGTGGAGATCCAGTTTTCCCAGCACCATTTGTTGAAGAGACTGTGCTCACTCTAGGGATTGATTTTAGCTGCTGTGTCAAAGATAAGTTGGCTATAGATGTATGGATTCATTTCTGGAGTTTCTATTCTGTTCCATTGTTCTATCCATCTGTTTTTATACCAGTACCAGGCTGTTTTGATTAAAACTGCCTTGTAGACCGGCACCATGGCTCACTAGACTAATCCTCCACCTGTAGCGCCAGCACCCTGGGTTCTAGTCCTGGTTGGGGTGCCAGATTTTGTCCTGGTTGCTCCTCTTCCAATCCAGCTCTCTGCTGTGGCCCGTAAGTGCAGTGGAGGATGGCCCAAGTCTTTGGGCCCTGCACCCACATGGGAGACCAGGAGGAAGCACCTGGCTCCTGGCTTTGGATCGGCGCAGCACACCGGCCGCAATTCACCGGCCATAGCAGCCACTTGGGGGTGAACCAATGAAGGAAGGAGGATTTTTCTCTCTGTCTCTCTCTCTCTCTCTCACTGTCTAACTCTGCCTGTCAAAAAAAAAAAAAAAAAAAAAAAGAAAAAAAACTGTCTTGTATTGAAATCTAGTATTGTGATACCTCCAGTTTGCTTTTTTGTTGTATAATTGCTTTAGCTATTTGGTTTCTCCTGTGTTTCCGTATGAATATCAGCATCATTTTTTTTCTGTATCTGAGAAGAATGCCCTTGGTATTTTGATTGGTATTACATTGAATCTGTAAATTACGTTTGGTATTATGGACATTTTGATTTTACTGATTCTTCCCATCTATGAACATGGAAAATTTTTCCATTTTTTTGTATCTTTTTCAATTTCCTTCTTTAAGGTTTTGAAATTTGCATCGTAGAGATCTATGAAATCTTTGGTTAAATTTATTCTAAGGTATTTGATTTTTTTTTTTGTAGCTATTGTGAATGGGGTTGTTCTTAGAAGTTCTTTCTCAGCTGTGCATTGTCCGTGTATACAAAAGATGTTGATTTTTGTGGATTTATTTTATATCCTGCTACTTTACCAAACTCTTCTATGAGTTCCAATAGTCTCTTAGTGGAGTTCTTTGGTCTGAGAAGATGCATAGTAAGATTTTGATTTTTTGAATGTGCTGAGACTTGATTTATGGCCTAACATGTGGTCAATCCTAGAGAAAGTTTCTCACCTAGCACTGGTGAGAAAAATGTGAATTCTGCAACTATAGGATGGAAAGTTCTGTAGATATCCTTTAGGTCCATTTCATCTATAGTGTTGATTAACTCTTTTGTTTCTTTGCTGATTTTCTGTCTAGTTGATCTGTCCATTGCTGAAAGTGGGGTATTGAAATCCCCCATTACTATTATACTGGAGTCTATTTTTCCCTTTAGATCTATTAACATTTTTTAAATATCCAGGTGCCCTTAATTAGGTGCATATGTTTGTAACAGTCATATCTTCCTGTTGCATTTACCCCTTAATCATTACATAGTGCCCCTCTTTGTGTCTTTTAACAGTTTTTTCTGTTAAAGTATATTTTGTCTGATATTAGGATGGCTACATGGGCTCTTTTTTGGTTTCTGCTAGCATGGAATATCTTTTTTCATACTTTCATTTTCATTGTGTGTGTATCTTTATTGGTGAGATGTGTTTCTTGTAGGCAGCAAATAGATGAGTTTTGTGTTTTTCCATTTAGTCTGTGTCTTTTAACTGGAGAGTTGAGGCCATTTATATTCAAGGTGACTATTGATAAGTAACGACTGACCTTGCCCTGCCATTTTCCCATAAATATTCCTATTGTTTACTTTCACCTTCTTTCATAGTGATGACCATGTTTCTGTGTTTCTGTGTGCACAGTTTCCTTAAGCATTATCTGCAGGGCTGGACAGGTAGTGACAAATTCTTCCCATTTCTGTTTGTCATGGAAGGTCTTTATTTTGCCTTTGTGTATAAATGAGAGCTTTGCAGGGTATAGTATTCTGTGTCGATGTTTTTTTTTTTTTTTATGACTTGGAATATATCTCGCCATTATCTGCTAGCCTGTAGGGTTTCTGATGAGACATCCAGTGTGAGTGTAATTGGAGATTCTCTGATGGTAATCTGGCATTTCTCTTGTGCACGTTTTAGAATCCTTTTTTTTTTTTTTTTTATGTTTTACTGTGGAGAGTTTGACTACAGTGTGTCATAGTGAAGATCTTTTCTGGTCATGTCTTTTAGGCATTCTATGTGCTTATTGGACCTGGATGTCCCTTTATTTCTCAAAATTAGGGAATTTTTCTGCAACTATTTCACCAAAGAGGCCTTCTAATCCATTCTTTCTTTCCACACTTCTAGGAACTCCTATGACCCAAATGTTGGGTTACTTGATGATATCCTGTAGATCTCCAGCAGTGTTTATTAGTTTTCTAATTTCTTCTTGTTGTTTTTGGTCTGACTGTAAAATTTCCAGGGATCTGTCTTCTAACTCGGATATTCTCTCTTCTGCTTCACTGAGTCTGTTGTTAAGGCTTTACACCACATTCTTTTTTTGTTCTATTGAATTCTTCATTTCCAGGATTTCATTTTTCTTTTTCTTTTTTTATAATTTTTTTAACTGTTATTTAATGAATATAAATTTCCAAAGTACAGCTTATGGATTACAATGGCTCCTCCCGCCATAACTTCCCTCCCACCCACAACCCTCCCCTTTCCTGCTCCCTTTCCCCTTCCTTTCACATGAAGATTCATTTTCTTTAAGATAGCAATTTCATGTGAGAAATTTTCTTTCATGTGATGTATAGATTTCATTTGTTCATGGATTTGATTCTGATTACTTCCAAATAATCCTACCATCAATTTTTAAAATTCTATTTCTGTGTTTTGTTCGATCTCTTCATCTTCACATCTTAGTATTGAGGTGTTTTGTTCTTTTGGGGTTATCATGTTGTCTTCCTTATTCTTGTTTATTGAGTTGCTGCTTTTATTATTCAGCATTTGTGGAGATATTTGTTGTTTTCTTATTTGTTTCTTTCCCTCTGATGGCTTTTATGTTTGTACTATGCCTCTGTGGCTTAGTTGAATGTCTGTTTTTTCAGTGAATACCTAGATGCATGTAGTAGGTGTGGCCAGGGAGCTCTGTTGTGTGCTCCAGGGTGAAGGGAGTGTTCAAGGTGACACCCAGGTTGGGTGTTGCAAATCTCCTATTACTATTATTATTTAATCCAAATGGGAATTTGTTCTGCTCTGTTGGTGTCATCTTACACTTACCTCCTCTCCTCAAAGGAGATTAGTGCCTGGGCGCTAGATGCAGTGGGTCCAATATTTGTCCATGCTGTCCCAAGAACAATTCAAAGGATCTGTACCATCCTTGGTATGAGCAAGGATCCCACAGCAATGACCTTCACTGGGGAATGAGGGAGCCCTGAGTGTGTGGAGCTACCCACAGTCACTGTTCAAAGTCCCAACCACACCCTGCACTCTCACACACAGCCATAGTGTTTTCACAGTCCCAGAACACAAGCCTCCCACAGTCATGAGCATCCAGCCCTCTGTCAGTTCTCCCATCCAGACTCTGGCACCTCCATTTGGCTGGTTGTTAGGTGCAGAGTGTTTGGGGAGAGAGAAACCTTTTTTTTCTTCTCTAGGTTAGCAGGTACACTGTCCTCCACAGGGTGCCAAGCTGGTGCTGCCAGGCTCTTCCCGCAGCTTTCTCTCCAATGGCTTGGGCTGCTGCAGTCTCATCTCCCCTCACTCTTCAAGCTGAATCTGAGGCTCTTGGCTGCTAGAGTCCTGAGTTTTGTGCATCCACACACTCCATGTAGGTCCACAATATCCCTCTAGTTTGCTTGAATTTTCCTCTGCCATTTTTTCCTTAACTCTTCCCTGAGACTGCACTCTCTCCATTTTTTTTTTTTTTTTACACAAACCTATCTTCCCATAGACAGGAGCAGTAAGCTCGTCCCTATTGTGCCATCTTGGATCTCCTCATGACTGACTTTCTTAGATGTGGTTTTCTTTTTCATTTCTCCTAGATGTATGGTAATATTTGCTAAAATTTGTTAAATTCTTAATTGATACTTCTTCAGATGACTTTTCTGTTTCCATCTCTTCTCTCTGGGATTTCCAGTCACAATTTGTTAGATCACTTTTCAATGCTCCTCATTTTTTAGATACTCTGCTTAAATAACAAAATTTTTTATTCATTTATTTATGATTTGGATTTCAGTTTGGATGGCTTTTGTTGACTTCCTTTCAAATATGCTGGTCCTTTCTAATGGCCATTCTGTTGTTAATCCCATCTATTAAAAATTTCAATTTCAGATACTGTATTTTTCAGTTTAGATTTTCATTTACTTCTTCTTTTACTGTTTCTATACCTTTTCTGAAATTCCCCATCTAGTCCTCTTTTAGAAATTCTTCTGTAGATTTTGTAACATCTTTATTGTAGTTATTTTGAAATTCTTGTTCTGTAATTTCAGCATCAGGATTGTTTCCATTGCCTATATTTTCCCTTGGCTAAATGACATATTTTCCTATTGCTTTCCATATCTAGTGAACTTTTATTGCTTAATGATATCGTGGAAAATATTTGGTAGCTGCCACATGTTCTGCTGTTTTATTCTGAATGCTTTTGCATTTTGTGGTAGCAATCTATTGTATTTCTGTGGATCGCATTAAACATGGGGAGGCTTCATATTAGGCTTAGTTAGAGGCATTCTCCTTTGATATGGACTTTAGTCCTAGGGCAAGTATACCTTCCACATAGTCTTTTCTTCTAAATTGTGGCTTTTCTGTGGAGTCCCTAGAAAGTCCAAATTATTTCCCATGCCCTACCTAAGTTGTTAGGATTTAAATAGAAAACTCTGATTCCCTTGTTATGTGCAGTTGCTAACATTTCTATTTAGTGCTTTTAGTCTTGCACTAGTCCGCCTTTTCCCGTGCTCTCTGGAGTCTTGCCCCATGTATGGATGCATGCACACTTAAGTCATTTACCAGGGGTTTATATGCAGGTGTGGGGTTTCTGTTCTGTGCATTTCTCCTTGCGTGGATCTCTAACCCCATTCCACAGTTGTTTTCCCAGTGCTCAGATAACTTCAAATTCTGTTCCATGGCTCTCCAGGTCACCAGGACTGTAGATTTCTACCCCCAATTCCAGCTCTACGATGCTAGGGGAAAAAAAATCTATACAAGCACATCTTACCCAGGATGATTTTTTTCTTGCAAAGGTCAGTTCCCCTTTCCACTTGGTTTCTTGACAGTGTATTTTTTCTGGCTGTGCTTGTACTTGTTTCTAGTAGGAGGGTTGGTATCCATAAGCTGGTCCACCTTTGCTGAAGTCAAGATCTCGATTTCTGGGTTTAAACCATTTGTGATGACCTTAAGGACTGTTACATCATGACTTGTTTCCATATCTCTCTCGTGTTTTCCATTCACTGCTTCTCTTTCAGTTTACTTTTCTCCTCATTTTCTGATTTCCCTTGAATAGATGGACTTTTCTTTAGTTTGTTTAAAAGCCATTTGTCTGCTTTTTATTCTTTATATGCTTCTCCCTAATTTATTAAGATATATTCTTCTTTTTATTTTTTTCTACTTGTATATTCTCTCAATTAGTATCCATAATCCTCCTCATAAATGGCACACCTGTCTTTGGTGTCTTTAACCGTCTCTGTCATTCTCATGTTTTGGAATGTTGGTTCTTTGTTACCAAGGACAGTTTTTCAGATTTCAGCATGGAGAAGGAATATAACTGCCTGTCTGGTTAGTCATTTACTGATAACTTATATAAAGCTTTAAAAAATAAGATCTATTCCATTAGATATGGCCTCTCTATTTTTTTTAAGATTTATTTATTTAATTGAAAGGTAGACAGAGGGGGGAGGAGAGAAAATAAGAGAATGTCTTCCATCTACTGGTTTACTCCTCAAATGGCTGCAAGGGCCAGAGCTGAGCTGGGCCCAAGCCAGGAGCCAGGAGCTTCTTTTGGGTTTCCCGTGTAGGTGCAGGAATCCAAGTACTTGGGCCATCTTCCACTGCTTTCCCAGGAATGTAAGCAGGGAGCTTGGTTGTAAGTGGCGCAGCCAGGATTCGAAGAGGTGCCCATGTGGGATGCTGTAGCCACAGGTTGCAGCTTTACCTGCCATGCCATAGTGCTGGCCCTAGCGGGTCTTTTTTTTTTTTTTTTTTAACTGAAAAGCCAAGAAGCTAATAGACAATTTTTAAAGAAAATCTGATATAAAACTAGTAAACATAGTGCATTTTAAAGTCAGTGATTCCTCGCTGAGTAAATATTAGGGTAAAAAAAAAAACAACTAGAATATTCGTTTGGAATTTAAGGAAAGTACTCTTCTTATTTATTTTAAAGCATGTTTCCAACATGCTAATTGCTTTTTTAAACAGATTTATTTTATTTATTTTATTTGAAAGTCAGAGTTACAGAGAGAAGACGAGGGAGGGGGAGGGGGGGGGTCTTCCATCTGCTGGTTCACTCCCCAACTGACCTCAATGGCTGGAGCCATGCCAATCTGAAGCCAGAAGCTAGGAACTTCTTTCTGGTCTCCCCAGTGAGTACAGGGCCCAAGGACTTGGGTCATCTTCTACTTCTTTCCAGGCCATAGCAGAGAGCTGGATTGGAGGTGGAGCAGCTGGGACTCCAACCGGCACCCACATTGGATTGTGGCACTGCAGGCGGCTGCTTTACCCACTATGCCACAGTGCTGGTCCCAGAAAGTACTCTTAACTCCTAGCTTATTATACATTTTGCTCTTTAAAAAAAAAAGATTTATTTATTTATTTATTTGAAAGTCACAGTTACACAGAGAGAGGAAAGGCAGAGAGAGAAAGAGGTCTTCCATCCAATGGTTCACTCCCTAGTTGACTGCAATGGCCGGAGCTGCACCGATCCGAAGCCACGAGCCAGGAACTTTTTCCTGGTCTCCCACGTGGGTGCAGGTGCCCAAGGACTTGGGCCATCTTCCACCGCTTTCCCAAGCCATAGCAGAGAGATGGATCAGAAGTGGAGCAGCCAGGTCTTGAACTGGTGCCCATATGGGATGCTGGCGCTTCAGGCCACAGTGTTAACCTGCTGCACCACAGTGCCAGCCCCACACTTTGCTTTAAATTTCATCAATTACTAAGTGAAAATACACTATGGAGAAATATTATCAAGATATTCTTCAGAACTAAGAATGTAACCATCACAGGGAATCCTCAAAAATACATACATACATATGTACATACTACTGGGGTCTGGGCCCTCTGCCATGTGTCCAGTCGGTGTACACGGCAGTTGATCTCCCACCTCTGTGGATTTATTTTCTCTGAGTCAGTTCAATGTGGCTGTAGATTTGTGCCCTGCCTCCTCTCTGCTCTGCACCTCTTTTCCTACCATTTTGGTGCCCTGTGTGAGGAGGCACCAATCTGCACTCTCTTCCTACAGTGTTCCCTGAGCAGGAACTCAGCATGCTCTGGACTTCCAGAGGGGCTGCCAGTAGTTTCCTTCCTGTGCTGATGGGAAGCTCAATTTTGAAGTCATCTTCTGTGATTATATTCAACAGTGAAACCCTGATATTTTTGTTCCCTATCTGCCTGCTTCATTATCCATCTTATTGGGTTTGGAATTTGGTATAAGCATTATTTATTGAGACTTAACCCCCCAATGTTTTACTTGTATATTCAGTCAATTTGTGTGATGATCCACATAATATACATAATATATATTATAATATATAATGAATAAATAACTTTTTAAAAAATATAAAATATATAATATATTGCATATTATATGTTATATATATGTATTATATATATAGCAATATATTAGAGTACTAGAAAGAGGCAAGACGGGCTGGTGCTGTGGCTCAGCAGGTTAATCCACCACCTGTGATACTGACATCCCATATCAGAGCCAATTTGAGTCCAGGCTGCTCCACTTCCTATCCATATCCCTGCTAATGTGTCTCAGAGGAAAGTGGGAGATGGTCCAAACACTTGGACCTTACCACGCATATGGGAGACCCAGGTGGAGCTCCTGTCTTCTGGCTCCTGGCTTTGGCTTGGCCCAGTCCCAACTGTTGCTGCCATTTGGGCAGTAAACCAGCAGATGGAAGATCTCTCTCTTATTTCTCCCTCTCTTGCTGTGACTCTGCCTTTCAAATAAATAAAATAAATCTTTGTTTTTTAAAAAAAAAAGTGTAAAAGAATTGTTGATACATGCAACAACTTGGATGGATGTGAGAGGTGGTATGCTGAATTTAAAAAAAAAAAGCCAAACTCAAGAGGTTTCATAATATATAACATTTTTGACATGATAGAATTATAGAGATGGGGGATACATTTAAGGTGGCCAAAGGATAGGGACAGGGAGGAGGAAACAGCCTAAGGATGTTCCTTGGTGTGGACAGAAGAATTCTTTCTCAATTGTAATGGTAGTTATGTGAACCTATCTACAACTTTATAGGGCTATATGCATATATTTAAAAAATGGCGGCCGGCGCCGTGGCTCAACAGGCTAATCCTCCGCCTTGCGGCGCCGGCACACCGGGTTCTAGTCCCGGTCGGGGCACCGGATTCTGTCCCGGTTGCCCCTCTTCCAGGCCAGCCCTCTGCTGTGGCCCAGGAGTGCAGTGGAGGATGGCCCAAGTGCTTGGGCCCTGCACCCCATGGGAGACCAGGAAAAAGCACCTGGCACCTGGCTCCTGTCATCGGATGAGCGCGGTGCGCCGGCCGCAGCGCGCCGACCGCGGCAGCCATTGGAGGGTGAACCAACGGCAAAGGAAGACCTTTCTCTCTGTCTCTCTCTCTCACTGTCCACTCTGCCTGTCAAAAAAAAAAAAAAAGGTATATACAAAGGTGGTAAAATCTCATCACAGCCTTTAGTCTGTGTAAGAATATTCTACCAATGTAGTTACCTAGGTATCATAATTAGGGAAGACATTACCACCGGAGGAAGCTGAACAAAAGGACCACGCATTCTGAAATATTTTTGCGACTTCCAATGAGCTGACAATTATTTCAAAATAAAAAGTTAGAAGAAGTGTGCTGACATTAGCACTGACTCTGAGTCTTCCCTCGTCCGAAAGACTCAACTGGAGTATACCAAGCTGGATGTGCTGCAGGAGAGCCTCTTCAGTAATGCATTCTGTCTCAGCTTCATTCATAGTAAAAGCATTCTTGAAAACCCAAGAAAATATCCTACAAATAGTGAATTTCTGAAATTCCACTGAGCTCTTCCTGAAGACTGTTTAACTCAAAGGCAACTTCCGTTTTGGCGCTGGCTGGCTGGGGCTGCCGGCTGCCCTGGTTCCTGGCTGTTGATCCAGTGCTCCTGAAGCGCAGGCTCACTCGTGAATGGACCACCACGTTTTCATGTGCCATTGGCTCTAGTAACAATTAAAATGCTTTTCAAAGCAGATGATGATGGGGAGAGAAGTGCAGACTTAGGAACGATGACTGGTTTTGGTAATTATTCTTCTCTGTACAGGTATTAACCAGTGTTCACTCTCTCACACTGATATGTTCTTCAAGCCCTAAATATTCAAAACATGAACTAATTTTTCTTCATTATTGAAATCTCTGTATGCAAACCTTGTAGCATTTGAAAGCTAATCTCCCTATGTGCCAGAGTAATTACAGCAAAGTAAATAATCTCCAGTGTTCATATTCCCTGTAGAAATGGTTTAATATCTTATCTTTCAAAACTGGTCCTTGGCTCATTCAAACAGCCCAAGAAAAGTTCTTTAGTATTCAGAAAATAGGAACTTTAAGAACAGCCTGGAACATATCTCGCCTGTAGCAATTGCCATCATTCGGGGACAGTTTGTCTAACCCAGGAGAAAACAATTCTCTCTGTCCCTTTGTTCCTGGCGTGGGGGTGTGTGGGTTTCTTCATGGAGTCCTACCTTAGACTCCCAGACCTGAAGCTGCTGGGTTCACGTGATCTGTTTGACTTGTTCATCATCCCCAGGTGGCACTGGTCCCTCCAGCCATTTCTAAAGCAGTGCCCACATAGCACATTGGGGGCCACCTACCTCTTCCACAAGATGGTTGCCTGCAGGGCCTGAGTGGACTGATCATCTGCTCAGATTCTTTTTATCTTTGTTTTACCCTTTACAAAGTTTGCGCTGTATGTCCTGGTGACCACACAAGTTCCAGAATGAGTTATTATGAAATTGCTTCCCAAGTTATAAGGGCACTCAGCAGTTGAGATCTTTGCTTCTGTATTTGAAATGCTGGAAGCCAGGCCTCAAAGTGCCTAAGCGAGTCTTGCTTTTTAAACTGTGAAATTGTTTTTCACAGACTCTTTGCTAGTGTATGGGCTGGAAGCTATGAATTTTTTTTTTCCCCAAAAGGTTAAAACTGTGAGAGGAACTCTCAGCATGTATGACTCATGTTGCTTCTAGAGCAGGATGCTTGGGAGACATTTTGTTTTGAATAAATATATCCCCAGTGAAATGTGCAAAAGACTTGACATGTGCTACTTGCAGTTTTCAGCCTGTTAGGATTTTTGCAAAAAGTGCAGTGTTGATTGGAATTTTCTATTTTTGATCATGGTACTAAGATGATTTTTGTTTTGTTTTACTTTATGCTTCAGTCAAATAGGAGGAGGAAAACAAGTGCTTCCTTTCTGTGAGGATTTATTTTTGTTAAAATTGTAAAATTTTAGTTTTCAAAAGATGCCTTTTTATAATATAGTTTTTTTTTAAATTGTCATCCACAGTCTATTTTGTAACCGCTGAGTTTTGTGTTCTGTTATTTATGCTGGCTGTGACTTTGGTCTTCTGCAGAATTTCTGTATTTTACTGGCTACTCTAAGAAGTAGGGCCTTGAGAAGTCTTTATTTCCAATTTCATAAAGTTGATCTTTTCTATGTTTTTAATATAGCTTTTGGGTCTATATCTATGATTTCATTATATGAAGTATCCAGAATAAGCAAACCCATAGAAATGGAAAGTGGAGCAACAAGTTATTACCAGGAATTGCAGTGGGTGTATGGGAAGTGATTGCTAATGGGTATGGGCTTTTTAGGGGGAGAGGGATGATGAAAATGTCCCAGAATTTGATAGGAGTGATAGTTGACCAACTGTGAATATGCTAAAACACAGTGAATTGCACATCTAAAAGCCTGGATTTTTGTTTTGTTAATTGTAACTCCCTGAGAGGTTTTTTGTTTGTTTGTTTTTTAAAGGAAGTGATAAAAAATGTAGGTATTTTAAAGCAACTAGAGAAAGGATTTGACATGTTAATGGTTGAGCCCAGACAGGCCCTCAAGGTGGGTAGGTCAGGGAAAGCGCTTTACAGTTGTGGAAATCAAGGCTCAGAGAGGGGTAGTAACCCTACTTAGAGCCCTGCAGTGTGTGGGAGGCTGCAGGCAGGAACCATCCTTGGGCGATCCAGTGGCCTCCGAGAGCACACATCTCCCGTCACATGTTTGTGTGAGTGTACCACCCTGGGGGCCTGGTACTGCAGGAGTTGGAAGTGTGAACTCACTCAGCATTGAGCTCACCCATTCCGTCAGCTGTGTAGGGGCTATAGGTGTGCATGTGAGTGCTATTGGTGCGCTTGTTTCCCTGTTGCTTGCATTCTCTGTCCTTAGTGGCAGCAGAGTGGTTGCTGGTCAAGCCTATAAGAGGAGAGTGGCTGGGGCTGATGCTTAGGGTGGCTCGACTCCTCAGTGTACTGGGGAAAAGACAACACACACCAGGCAAGAAAGAGCATTATAAACAAATTATCTTCAGGGGGAGAAAGTTCAGGAATGAAGGTCGACTCAAAGAAGAGGGGAAAATCTTGAGTTGCACGGAACAAAGGAGTTATTGAGGAAGGGTGGAGGCAGGTCTTACCTTGGAGCAGGAGAGTCCAGAGTGAGCCTTGGTGGTCACACTCTGCACTGCTGGGAGCCGCCTTGTGGCACAGTGGGTTAAGTTGCCACTTAGGCTGTGGGCGTTCCCGTGTTGGAGCTCCGGTTGGAGTCCTGGCCAGCTCCCTGCTAAAGCACCTGGGAGAGCAGCGAAAGGTGGCCCAAGCACTTGTGCCCCTGGTACCTGGCATGGGAAACCCTATCAGAGTTCCTGGCTCCTGATTTCAGCCTGGTCCAGCCCAGGCTGCTAGGGTCATATGGGGAGTGAACCAGCAGATAGAAGATATTTCTCTCTCTCTCTCTCTCTATTTTTCTCTCTCTTTTTCTGCCCTTCAAATAAATAAATAAAACTTTAAAAATGAGGAAATTGTTATGCATATTTATATATGCAGACGATGATCTAGAAATATTTCAGGGAAAGGATTGTGCCCTTATTAAACAATGGGGGCAAGACTCAATAAGTTTGTGGTGGCCAGTGTTAAAGAAAACTCACAAGAAGACCTGCTGGTGAGTTAAAAGAAAGGAGTGACTGACTTGGGTGAACCAGGTTAGTTGTGCGTCCTGGCAGATTGACTGCTAAGCCAGAGCCAATGCCAGCTAGGAAAGAATAAACTCAGCAGGAGGGGGACTTTGGAAGGAGGTGATGGAAGGATTTTTCATAAATGCTGAGGGAGCTGTTTTTAAACATAACAAGTGGTCAACATTCCCAGGTTTGGGGTTGTTAAAACTAACTTTGTTCTAGCACAGGCTAGCTCCATAACGAATTAATCTTTTAAAGTTTTTTTTTTTCCTATGCCTAATTTCCATGATTTTGCCATATGGAAACTTTGACTTTTAAAAAGAACTTGCTCCATTGAGCAAGCTTGGTGCATTTTTCAAATGTTTCTTGACATTAACAGCTCTATTTCTCAATTAGCAAAGGGAATGAAGTTGATTATGCATATCCATGGGGTGACAATTTACATCTGATTAGCAGCTCTAAGGTAAACATTAAAAGGTCACTATAAATAACTTTTACTTCTTTTGTTCTCAGAAAGACCAGTCACTAAATCCTGGCTTCCCTCTTCCTCCCCATGGTTGATAAAGCCCTATTTTAAAATTATAGACTTAAGCTGATATTGGGTAATAAAATCTGTAGAATTTAAAGCTGAGTTGGTTGACATTTTGTTTGTTGCACTTTTCTAAGCATGTTCTGATACCCATCTGTTTTAGTGAGGAATATTGGCAAATCATAGACATTTTTAAAAAAAATAGAGGTAGAGTGGTGGCAGGAACAGATGTGTAGGCTTGCTAAGTGTCCTGGTAACCTATTCGTGGGCTTATCCTCAGTGCTGGAAGCTCTTCCAACTTTGTGACTAAAGACAGGCAAGCTGTCAGAGAGAAGGAGGGAGGAAATTAGCTCTACTTCCTCTGTTGTGAAAATGATCAAATAGGAAACAGTTCATTCTTAGTTTATGCTCACTGAAATTGGAATAGCAGCTCATGGTCGTGTGCATGAGAAAGATTCAGAAAAGGAAATATATAGTAGTAATTTTCCAGGCAGTAGTTTAAAGGTGATCCTATGCAATTTGTTCACTGGGCTTGGCAAAGCTACAGAAGATGAACTTTATGAGTGTCTCTTGTTTGTGGTTGGTACAGTTTAGTTAAAATGACATCTCTTTTAGATGGATGACTCCTTTCCATCCATTCGTATTAATGCTGTAGTTTTTTTTAAAAAACTGGAAATAATTATATTGTTTGTAATTATTTTATTTATAGAAGTAGACATGCTCTTTGTATAAAAGGAGTCAAATAATGTAAAAAGTATGAAGAAAGCTTACAGAAGGCCTTCCTATTCCCACATGTTGGGGGTAACAATGATTATATTTTGGTAAATATCCTTCCAAGAGATTTGTTAAAAAAAATCTGTGCATATAAATGTACCTTTTTAAAAATGGCACTGTTCTAATGGACTTAACTGTTTAAATAATTTTTTGACTCAATTAAACATTTGTGACATGTGCATAGCTTTCTATGCAAATCTGCATCTCATTAGTTTTGATGGGTATATGAGATGATAGAAAGAGTTCCTGTGGAATCTGAGTCCCTGAGCAGTACTTTGAATGCAGGTGCCAGACACCTTCAGGTTCCAGTCTGGCAGCCTCCCTCCCTCCCATAGCTTTGTCCTGCCTTTCTGACAGAAAATCAGCCACTGAACTCATAGCATGGAGTGAGTGGTACTGCCATGGTATGCCATGGTACTACCATGTCCTACTCCCCACAGTCGTGAGGTCATCTGTTGCTCCAGTGGGGAGCATCTCCATGCTCAGTCTTGGGGCATTTCTTTTCAGAGAATTCCAGATCTGGGGCAGAAAGTAACTGCCACTTGCATGTAACCCCTAGACTGACTGAAGCCCACTTGGTCATTGCATCAAAAGAAAGCCACAAGCAGTGCCAAATCCAGGAACCTGGACACGTGTTGACTATGCATCTCATATCCCAACTCCAGCCCATAAGAACCTTCACCCCTAACTCCCTGGGGAGCCTGGGAATTAGGTGACAGCTGCCTTGCTCCCTGCTGTGTGCATTGCAATAAACGCCTCTTTTCCTGTACCCCTCTGATGTCAGGGATTGGTTTTCTGCATGTTGGCTGAGTGGGCTCTATAGCAGCTCTGTAGTGGTTCTCTAGGAACTTCTCCAACTAGTCCTAGAGGTTGCTCAGTATCCCTGTAATTTGTGTAACAGCTTCCTGTTCATGATGGTTAGGTTGTTGCCTGGGATAAATTCTGGTGAAAGATCTGGGTTAGGATTTTTGATGTGTGCTCTTCAACTGTTTTCCAGAAGTTGTTATCAGTTGACTCTCTTGTAGGGGGATGTACGAACAGAGAGGAGGGACACCAAGGCTTTTAGCAAAAAGCATCACTTGTATGTGCAGGCGCTGGCTCAGAGAATTCACCTCCACAGACTGAGTCCCAAAAGTGGCGAGGTGGTGTTTCATATACCCTTTAGCTAGTTCCCTTTAACAGTGTTAGTACTTTTTCTCCCCATATATGGTAAACTATATGTTGATTGGGTAAACCACACTATAACATTGTGCATGGGCAAGTCGATACTGAAATTGCCACATTGTCCCTTTTACTTTGTTCCTGGAAGGCACTTAGCACACTCTTAGCAGTGTTTAATAGGGCCCATTTTCAATACCTCAGCATTTTTTTTAGTTGTCATTCTCTTGTACAAAATATCATTTAAAACTTGTGGGGCAGGCAATTTGGTCTAGTGGCTGAGATGCTGTGTCCCACATTGGCTACATGGGTTTGGTGCTTGGCTCTGGCTCCTGACTCCAGCTTCCTGCCGGTGCAGACCTAGGGAGATACTGGTGATGGCTCAGGTAATTGGGTTACAGCTACCCACATAGGAGACCTGAATTGTGTTCCTAGCAACTAGCTTCAGCCTAGCCATGGCCTGTTGCAGGCATTCTGGGAGAGAACCAGCAGATGGGAACTTGTTCTCTGTCAGTCTGCCTCTCAAATAAGTAGGTAAATAAATAAATATTTAGTATCTGAATAGCATTGATATATGAAGCTATAAACTTTATATAAATTTAGAGGCAACTTGTATGTCTGTACATGCCATTTGTTTTGCTTCTTGTAAGAGAGGTTTGTCTGTTCTCGAAAGTTCTTTATGAGCTGGCACTATGGCTCAATGAGTTTAATGCTGCCTGCAGTGCCAGCATCCCATATGGGCACTGGTTTGAGCCCTGGCTGTTCCACTTCTGATCTAGCTCCCTGCAAATGTGCCTGGGAAAGCAGCATAAGATGATCCAAGTGCTTGAGCCTCTGCCATCCATGTTGGAGACCTTAAGAAGCTCCTGGCTCCTGGTTTCGACCTGGCTCAGCCCCAACCATTGTGGTCATTTGGGAAGTGAACCAGTGGATGGAAGATCTCTCCCTCTCCATCTCTTCTTTTCTCTCTAACTCTGCCTTTCAAGTAAATAAGTAAAATACATCTTTAAAAAAAAGTTCTTTATATGTTAGGGAGTTTAGAGCCCTGCCATTTAAATCTATTTTCTCTGAATAACTTAGATTCCAGGTAATGTGATAAGTAATAATTTTCCTCTATTTTTTAGTTGTCTTTTGGTTGTAATTATAGCAATATAAATCTTCCTCAATTGAAAAATTATTTAATAAAATGTGTCAATCTTTGGAGAGAGCGGCAAGATGGCGGAATAGGAAGGGAGCACACCGATAGTCTGGGGAGAGACAGTTTAATAAAAGTGGAGATACGGCAGGTTCAAGGAAGAGTAGGGGAAGAAACAGCAGAGAAAACCCTTCCGGAACTGGAGATTCACAGTGGACCTGCGTGGAGAGCGTGGGAGCCCGCAGTTTGGGACACCAGCAGCAGATTCAACACACCAGCGCTGGAAC
The DNA here is from genome assembly GCA_949820135.1 of Sylvilagus floridanus. NCBI lineage: Eukaryota > Metazoa > Chordata > Mammalia > Lagomorpha > Leporidae > Sylvilagus > Sylvilagus floridanus. Next base: position 73,179,297 of record OX463230.1, read on the forward strand.
ACGAGGTGAGCCGAACCTCAATAGCCCGAAATACCAGCAGGGAAGCGGAAAAGGGAGCCTACAGCGAACAAGGCTTGAAACCCTGTGGGGAAAAGTTCACCAGGCTAACTAGAAGAGAGAGAGAGGAGAGAGAGAGAGAGAGAGAGAGAGAGAGGAAAAAAAAGTGACCCATACAGACACGAGCTTCTCTCTCTCCGCTCACCTCTCAAAGGTGAGCAAGACAAAGAGCAGGCGCCATTTTGGAATACGTCATAAGCAGGGCGACCTCGGGTCGCACCGGCCCAGAGCCTAGCAGAAAAACCTGACTCTGGGTGGGAGGGGTGAAATAACAGGAGATTAGAACCTAATGAATGTGTGGTGCTAATGAACTGAGACTGTGAAAAAAGAGACGGTGGGGGAGAGAACTCACGGAAATCACGAATTCATGTGAGTACTCTCCAGAGACGCTACAGTTCAGTAGCCTGGCAGCCCAGTGGGAGACTACAGGAGAATCTGAGCCCACAATAAGGGCCGCAAAGATTCCCTCTCTGGTCCTTGGGAAAGAGCTTCCGATCTCTGGCTCCTGTGGGTATATCATTCGCCTGCTAACCACCCCCAATTCCATTCAGCTGTGTGGAATTACTTCCCTTGTGAACCAAAAAAAAAAAAAAAAAAGTAACAGAGAGAGATTTACCACGCCTAACCTGGGAGTGTCTCCTTTGACCCACCCTCATCCCTGAGGAACCAAACAGAGCTCTCAGGCCACACCCATCTCAAGCCTCTAAGGCTCCATCAAATGCAGACAGTCCACTTAATCTAGAGTCATAGTATAACAAGAAAAAAACACCACAGTGAAGAAACGAATATGCCAAACAACAAACGCAAAAACCAAGGTAATAAGAACAAGGAAGACACTATGGCATCCCCAAATGAAAAAGACACCCCAATTCAAGATTATGAAGATGATGAGATAGAAGAAATGCAAGAAGCAGATCTCAAAAAATTGATAAGAACACTAAGAAGTACTCAAAAACAAATTCTTGAACTACAGAAATCCTTAATGGACAAGGTAGAAAATCTCTCTCGTGAAAATGAAATATTAAGGAGAAATCAAGCTGAAATGAAACAACTAGTAGAACATGAAACTGTGATAGTGACGAGAAATCATAATGAAGTGAAGAATTCAATAGATCAAATGAAAAACACATTAGAGAGCCTTACAAACAGAATGGGTGAGGCAGAAGAGAGAATATCGGACTTAGAAGACAGAGCACAGGAAAAAATACAGTCAAACCAAAGACAAGAAGAGGAAATTAGAAATCTAAAAAATATTGTTGGGAATCTACAGGATACTATTAAAAAACCCAACATTCGAGTTCTAGGAGTTCCTGAAGGCATGGAGAGGGAGAAAGGATTAGAATGCCTTTTTAGTGAGATAATAGCAGAAAATTTCCCAGTTTTGGAGAAGGACAGAGACATCCTAGTACAGGAAGCTCATAGAACCCCTAGTAAACATGACCAAAAGAGGTCCTCACCACGACACATTGTAATTAAACTCACCACAGTGAAACAGAAAGAAAAGATCCTAAAATGCGCAAGAGAGAAACGTCAAATTACACTCAGAGGATCTCCAATTAGACTCACGGCAGACTTCTCATCAGAAACCCTACAAGCTAGAAGGGAATGGCGAGACATAGCCCAGGTACTTAGAGAGAAAAACTGCCAGCCCAGAATATTATATCCTGCCAAGCTCTCATTTGTGAATGAAGGTGAAATAAAGACTTTTCATAACAAACAAAAATTGAAAGAATTTGTTGCCAGCCCTGCAAAAGATACTTAAAGATGTGTTACACACAGAAACACAGAAACACGGCCATCAACATGAAAGAAGGTAAACGAAGGGAACCTCACAGCAAAAGATCACAGGGAATTCAAAGCATACATTTGGATAAAGAAATTATGGGACATGTACTCTATAGAATACTATACAGCAGTCAAAAACAATGAAATCCGGTCATTTGCAATAAGATGGAGGAATCTGGAAAACATCATTCTGAGTGAATTAAGCCAGTCCCAAGGGGACAAATATCATATGTTCTCCCTGATCGGTGACAACTAATTGAGCACCAAAGGTGAAACCTATTGAAGTGAAATGGACACTATGAGAAACAGTAACTTGATCAGCTCTTGTGCTGACTGTTGTTGTACAATGTAATATTTTATCCATTTTAGTAATTTTTTTTATTCTAGTACTATTGGTTGAACTCTGTAATTAACAAACAATTATTCTTAGGTGTTTAAATTTTAACTGAAAAGTGATCCCTGTGAAATATAAGAGTGGGAATAAGAGAGGGAGGAGATGTACAATTTGGGACATGCTCAATCGGACATGCCCCAAATGATGGAGTTAGAATTGTGCCAGGGAATTCCAATACAATCCCATCAAGGTGGCATGTACCAAGGCCATCTCACTAGTCCAAGTGATCAATTTCAGTTCACAATTGATCACACTGATAGGTCTAAGAGTCAAAGGGATCACACAAACAAGACTAGTGTCTGCTAATACTAACTGATAGAATCAAAAAGGGAGATAATGATCCAACATGGGAAGCGAGATACACAGCAGACTCATAGAATGGCAGATGTCCTAAATAGCACTCTGGCCTCAGAATCAGCCCTTAAGGCATTCGGATCTGGCTCAAGAGCCCATGAGAATATTCTAGGCATGGAAAGCCAAAACATTCTGGAAAAAAAAGAAGACCTAAATGAAAGATCTCTGTGAGTGAGATCCCAGTGGAACGAATGGGGCCATCAAAGAAGGAGGTACCTTTCTCTGAAGGGAGGAGAGAACCTCCACTTTGACTATGACCCTGTCGGAATAAGATTGAAGTCAGCGAACCCTAAAGGCTTCCATAGCCTTGGCAACTCATGACTAGAGCCCAGGGAGATTACTGATGCCATAAACAAGAGTGTCAAATTGTTAAATCAACATCAGGAGTCACTGTGTACTTACGTCTCATGTGGGATCTGTCCTTAATGTGTTGTCCAATGTGAAGTAATGCTATAACTAGCACTGAAACAGTATTTTATACTTTGTGTTTCTGTGTGGGTGCAAACTGATGAAATCTTTACTTAGTACATACTGAATCAATCTTCTGTATATAGATAATTAAAAATGAAAAAAAAATCTTGGTGTTAAATTGGAAATTGCCTAGAAAATTAATCAATTTTTAAAAAAATATATCATGTAGGATCTCTGTCCTTAATGTGCTATACATTGTGAATTAATACTATAACTAGTACTCCAACAGTATTTTTCACTTTGTGTTGCTATGTGAGGGCAAACTGTTGAAATCTTTACTTAATATATAGTAAACTGATTTTCTGTATATAAAGAGAATTGAAAATGAATCTTGATGTGAAGCAAGGGGAGAGGGAGTGGGAAAGGGGAGGGTTGCGGGTGGGGGGGAAGTTATGGGGGGGAAGCCATTGTAATCTATAAGCTGTATTTTGGAAATTTATATTCTTTAAATAAAAGCGTTATAAAAAAAGTGTCAATCTTTATAGTTTTTGAGTTTTTCTTTTTTTAAAAAATATTTATTTGAGAGGTAGAGTTACAGAGAGAGGGAGAGATAGAGAGAAAGATCTTCAATCCGCTGGTTCACTTTCCAAATGGCCACAATGGCAGTAGCTGGGCCAATCCAAAGCCAGGAGCCAGGAGCTTCTTCAGGTCTCCCATGCAGGTGCAGGGTCCCAAGCACTTAGGCCATCTTCTACTGCTTTCCCAGGCTCTAGTAGAGAGCTGAGTTGGAAGAGGATCAGCTGGGACATGAACCGGCGTCTGTATGGGATGCTGGTGCCACAGGTGGAAACAGCCTACTGTGTCATAGTGCCGGCCCCGGATTCTGGATTTTAAAATCATGCTTTGAAAATCTGTTTACTTTTGTATTATAAAAATTGCCCTGTAAATCTTCTATGATTTTTTAAACATTCAAATATTTAATACTTCTGAAATGGCTTTTGGCGGAAGTTATATGGTAAAGATCTGAAATTATTTTTTTGTACATGCCTAACTTATTATCCCAGCACCACTGCAGAATCTGCTGCTTTCTAGCTTTCGTCATACACAGATTTCCCATGGGTCTTTGGATCTAATTCTGTTTCGTGTGTTCTGTTCCATAGATCTATTACCATCTCCTAACTCAGAGATACAAAAATAGATTCTCATGCAATTATTAGTGTCCATTTGAAGAATTAAGTAGAGAAAGTTTCTAGAGTATTGAATGTGAGTCCTAAGGCCTCCAGGGGGTGACCTCTGTATGAACTTTAAAGATAAAGTAGGAGTGAACCAAGTGAGGATAGAGGTAGGGTGATGAGAAGGTACATTCCCGGCAGAGACTAAGAACTAGCAGGTGTGTGTGTGTACGTACATGTTTGGTGTGAAAGATAAGCAGATATCATGAGAACTTTTTTATTTAAGATTCTTTTTTTTTTTTTTTTTTTTTTTGAGAGGCCAAGTTAGAGAGGGAGAGACAGGGAGAGATCTTCAATCCTCAAATGGCCAGAGCTGCCAGAGCTGAGCCAATCTGAAGCCAGGGGCCAGGAGCCTCTTCCAGGTTGCTCACATGGGTGCAGGGGCCCAAGCACTTGGGTCAGCTTTCACTGCTTTCCCAGGGCATAAGCAGAGAGCTGGATGGGAAGAGGAGCAGCTGGGACATGAACCACTGCCCATATGGGGTGCCAGTGACATGAGTGGAGGCTTAGCCCAGGAGGCCACAGCACCAGCCTCTCATGAGAACAATTTTAACATTGGTCAGGTATATAATGTTTGGAGGGTTCCCTCTGCCATGTAATAAATATAGAGTTACCCTTAGATAGTGTATAAGCTGAGGCATGATACCATCTTGATTTGTGTTTTCAATAGTTTTTCTTTTCATGAGAGTTGAGTAGGGTAGATTCTAGAGAAAATGGCCTGTAGGCAAGGAGTTTACTCACAGTTTCTGTGGTAGTCCTAATAAGTGCCTTAGGGTGGTGGTGGGGAGAGAACCGTGATAGATGAGAGTCTTGCTTTGATGCTTCCTTCTGAAGAACCATGGGCGATGCAGAAGGAAGAGGGAGGGTAGACCAGTTTCCCAGCATTGGTGAAGGGCCCCATTCTAGATATGGAGGAGACAAGATTTTCTTCTGAAAAGGAGAAGATGGCAGAGTTGACCTGGGACTTCGGAAGATTGATAGGGATGCGCAAGGGATCTGACCAAGCAAAATGTATGGGCTTCAGTCCAGTCAGCATTTAAAGGCCTTAGCTACGGTGCTCTGGTTGTGAACCTTGCATTCACAGCTTCTTTTGAAATAATGCCCATGACTTTTCACAGGCTGGCTGTGTGTCGTGCTGGAGACCCTGCTCTTCTCCTGCTACTCTGCCTCCGACTGGCTGAGAAATTCTAGAATTTTTTCAAGCTACATATTTCATTTAGCTAGTGGGACACAAGTTACAGGTTTTTCAGTTTCATACATTATCTGCATCGGCAACTAACTTTCTAGACATGCTTTGCAGATGATATTTGAAGCTAGCAGACTTTGAATAATGATGATCCTATAAAAGTAATAATAAGAAAGACTTGTTGGAGCTCGGAGAAAAAAATCTTATGACAGAAGCCAGGGCAGAAATGCTGCTTGCAGTTTTTCTTTGCTTATATTCCCTGACCAGATCTCTTCCAAATCAAAGAATTAGTTTTGCTAATTGGAAGGTTATATGCAATAGTTAAGTTCATATCTGAGATGAGTTACAACTAGAAGAGTAAAGAAGGAGAATAAAGTGTATTTATGATTTATGCTATTGAACTACCGACTGTGTGTCATTAAGGAAATATGGGAAGCATTGTCACCATCCCCAATTTATGTTTATTGAACACCATGGAATTTGAGGGCAGGCTTATTAATAGTCACTTGCTCAGGTTGAGTACTTTTATAATTTATGTTAGGCAAGTGGAAGAGGTTACTCATATTATTTTCTTTACTATCTGTGTATCTTTGTGGCAGGTCATTTCTTAAAAATCTGATCTTTTAAAAATTTTTAAAGGATTTATTTATTTATTTTGAAAGAGAGAGAAGGAGAGACACAGAGAGAGAGATCTTCCATCTGCTGGTTAACTTCCCAAGAAGTCTCAATGGCCAGTGCTGGGCCAGTCTGAAGCCAGGAGCTTCATCCAGGTCTCCCATATGGATGGCAGGGGCTCAAGCACTTGAGCCATCTTCTGCTACTCTTCCCAGGCCATTAGCAGGGAGCTTGATCAGAATGGAACACCTGGGACATTAAGTGGCACCCATGTGTGATACTGGCACTGTGGATGTTGGCTTTACCCACAATACCAGGCCTATTGTCTTTTTTTTTTTTAATGTATAAACAAGGTTGGCTGTTCTCCTACCAAAAACAACATTATAGATTGAAAGCCCCCAGACTTCCCTTATGGCTCCCAAAGACCTTGTATTGTAAGGAGTGAGAAACAAGGTAGATTGATAGTTACTGCTGTGCTGCTTGGTTAACACCCCAGAAAGATCTCGGGTTCCTCTTCTCCTGACTCAGGTCTTCAGAATAGTAGATGTAAGGAAGTGGGCCCTGCTATTCTGGCCTGGACTGTTTTTATTTAGACTGTGGATTATGTTTTATTTTGTAATAGTGCAGCAAACAAAATATTATTGGTGAGAAATCTAGCTTGGCCTTCTCACTGAGAGCCAAAGACAGACATGCAAACTGGAGTATGGCCGGTGGTAGAGGAGAAGCCTTAAGAAAAGCAGAAAGCATGGAGAGTTGCCAACAATGGGAGAGAAAAGGAAACATTTTAGTAATGAATCCTGTAAATACCAAGAATATTTGTATGTGGAATCAAGTATGTATTTGTATCTACAAGTATATGTTCATACAAGATCAAATAACATTTTTGATGCAGAATATACATACATATTACCTACATAGGTTGATTTGTGGACACAAAATGGGTGGAAAAAATGAATATTATAATACCTAGCCCTAAAGCGGTCCTTCTGCATGGTAATGAAAATCTGGCCTTTTTGAGGAGCTGAATTTGCTGTTTTCTCTTAAATGCAATTTGGCTCACTTTTCATGTAAATATCAGAGGTCCCAAATAAGTGTCAACTTTTCAAAGTTGGGCTCAGTGCTTAATGACTAAATCTCTACTCATTTTTACATAGGCTCGTTAAGTATCAGCACAGTCTCCTAGTTTTATTTTCATTTGTCATTCTTCTGCTGGATACCCTTTTAATCTCTTCACATTGTCTCTTGACATTAGCGTTGTTCAGGATGCTGAACTTGGTCTCGTGCATCTTGGATGCCTGCGTTGCTCTGTTCATCTTTATACCTTCCTTGCCTATGTATGTGTTTTTCACGCAGGTGATACATCCTGGTAGCTATTCACCAAAATCCACTCTATTTGAACCGAGAAACACAACTGTGCTACATCTCCCAGCCTCTCTTGTAGTTAGGTATGACCATATGAGTAAGACTTCTCGGTAAAAACATGGCTCCTGTTGTAGCTTTTCCTTCTTTGGGCTGAATGGGTTGGATGCTGCTATTGGGCAGGCTCTTGGGATGACTGTCCTTCCTCCCCACACTGAGTTCCTGGTCTCACTGTGTGGGAAGGCAGTTACGCTGCTTCTTACTAAAGCTGCTGTGTTTCATGGTCTGTTAATATAATTTAGTCTTCCCTGACAAATGCAACTCCAAAATCTATGTATGTTTACCTAGAGCTCAGCTCTGTTTCCTGAAGTCAAGATTCACATAGGAATTCACGTAGAATAAGATTCTGATTGGACCTGTCTTGAGTGATATCGTGCAGATATCAAAACTGACTTGGCCTCGTTTCCTCCAACCTGCTCCATTTCCTGTTTCACTTTCTCTGTAAATGCTCAAACACAAACCTGGGAGCCATGTTTTGCAATTTCGATCACCACATCCTTCGTTTAGTTTAAAAGTTAGCATGAATTAGCCTAGAGCCAAATTCAGCCTGCTGAAGTGTTATTATTTTGTAAATACATTTTGTTGGAACAGCACACTCATCATTTCCATGTTGTCTATGTCCGATTTCCTCACTAAAAGAGTAGAGTTGAGTAGAGATCTCAGAAATCACTGGGCAAAGCCTAAATGATTTTTACTGGTCACTTCTTTACAAAGACAGTTTTGGCCACTCCTGATCTAGTCAATGACCAAAGCTTGTTACTTCTGTCTTCTTTGTGCTCTCTTGAATACTTCTCTCTATTTTCAGTGGCACCATTTGGACTATGGAAACAGTATTCCAGGTGGTTACTATGCCTCTAATCTAATAGTCTTGTAATACATTTGTTAGTCAAAGTAATCATGCTAAAAGGAAAATGTTGAGGATTCACTTGTTACTAAATCTGTGTCTTTACCTACAACCCATGTCTCTCTGCTGAAACTCAGATACAAATATCATCACCTTGGTTGGAATCCTTCAGTGGCTTCCCATTGCTTTGAGAATAAAATAGCCAAGATGTGAGCTCACTTCCCCACCTAAACTTTAGCCCTTCTTAACTTCTTTGGGAGTTTTGCTTATGTTGTGATTTCTCTTGTCTCTGAGTCTTCTCCTCTTCTCCATCTTTTCCATTTAGCTGGATAAGTATCATTCATCTCACTGGGCAAAAGTTAAAAGGTACCTTGTCCCAGAGACCCTTCCTGACTCCAGTTTGGGTTTGATCTCCTTCCTGTGTGTCCCAGAGCAACCAGTACTTCCGGTCTCATTACAGTTACTACACTTTATTGGCCTTATGATTTATCTCTCCTCTTCCCACTGCCTGTAATTTCTGAAAGAGGAGGGGCCTTGTATGTTCGCAGTCTTGCAGAATATCTAGCATCCATCATACTTGGAATGTGGTTGGCAGGTTATGGGCAGCACTGCAGGGTAATACTGAATCATATCCCTGCCCTCGCCTCTCTCCAAGAACTTACAATAAGAAAAATGCCTTTTTAGAGTAAGGCTTTTAATTGAATTAAATAAAAAACTGATTAAAGGAGCAAGTCATAAAATACACTGCCTTGGTGGATGTGAGAGGGAAGAGACAAACTCTATGGCATACAGGAACAGATGAAACTGTGTGAATTCTATACCTGAACAGACAACACTCATTTGTGAAGCAGGGAAGCATCATAGAGACCTAGGACTGCCACCAGGCATGATCTACCCTCGGGTCAAGTGTGACAGTGCCAGCCATCATCAGTCATAAAGGATAGAGGACAACGAACATTTCCTACCTTTGCTTTTGCCCTAATTAGTGAGAGCCCTTTGTAAATTGTCAGGTAGTCATCGTTCCATTCAATCGTTCATTTTTTTTGTTTGTCAAATATTCGTTAAATGTGATACCAGATGCTTGGAATACAAATATTAAAAGGAAAAAGGAGCTATTACACTAGTGGGAAAACAAACACCTAAAATCTAATTATAGGGTAGGATGGTAAGCACTATAAATTTACAATTCATGCAAAGTGGTATGAGGGCACAGGAGAAGGGAATTTTGTTTTTACTTGTTTCCAGCAAGGTGAAAATGGAAATGTTGTCTGGACATGCTGCGAGAAGCAGAGGACTTCAGTAAAGTTCACTTCTCTCATGCTTCAGTTTTGCCTGAGTAATTACATCATTGTGGCCGTTCCTACTTTTCTTTGGGCTAGGATGGAGATAGTATGCTTTTTCTACATGAATTTGCTGGGCAGAACAAATAATTCTTGGTGCAGGATCACCAGCAGCAGTGTTTCCTTGACAAACTGGTTGAGTCATAGGAGGGAAGACATTGTTCCCTGATGTCACCATTCCTGCCCATCGCCCCAGAGACATAGAAGGAAAAGTCAGTTCGGTGGTGTTTGACCGCTGGAAATAGCCAAATGGGGACAGATCACGCTTGGATGAGCTTAATACCTTGTGAATCAGGTCTGACTCTGTATGGGAAACTGGAAGAGAAGATTCTGTTGGCTAAAACCAAAGCCTGTCTTTGTAGGCAAATATTCATATGGTTTGACTTTAGAATTTTCTTTTGCCTCATTACTCCAGATATCATGACAATGAACTGACAGTGTGGTTGGAGGCATTCTTTTGTTGTTGTTGTTTCATTTTCTTTCTCATTCTCTTCCGTCTTTTTCAAAAAGGAAACTTACTTTCCCTGCTCAGCCTCTCATTTGTTCTCCAGTTTCTTGCAAATAGCTAATCCTAGTAGCCGATCTCACTGACCACTGCTAAGTCCACTTGATAGTGTGCACTCATGTCATTCCTCTGCTACCTCTTCACTGGGGAGACCTTAACTAAGCTCACTAACTTTGGTTTTCTCACTTTGAAATGAGAATATTAGTATTGCCACTGTGCCCCCAAATATTATTGTGATGATTAGGTTGGATAATACAAATAAAGTCTTAGGACTTTGTTATTCAGTCCCAATACCTAAGTCTTACCTAGTGTTGGGGAAAATTGGTGAGTCCCAGTTGGAGTCCTGGTGTCGATGATAGTTTTTTGAGACCTGACATACAGTGAGAAGAGAAGAAGCAGAGTTTTATTTGAGTAGAAGGCAGGAAAGCTCTGAGCAAATGGAGGGGCTGTCAGAGAGACCAAGCCACGGAGGTCTCAACAGTCTAGGGGTGTTTGGATGTCTTTAATGTGTCATCTCCAAAAAGCAAATGTGGTGGTGATACATTAGCTACTGTGAAGGCAGAGGCAATCTTAATGGAGCCTTTTCTAACTTGTTTCTATTGAAACCTTAAACTTGTTGTCCACTGGCAGATGGTTGCTACAGTGGGCCTCCATCCTGATTTGTTCAGTGCGTATGCACTGGGAAGAAGCTGCAGGATGGAGCCAGTCTGGCCTGCCCTTGTCCCTGGCTCCCTTACCAGGGCTTCTGTTCTTTTTAGAAAGTTAGACACTTTTCCTTTGCCCTTCCAAATATACCAGTGGCATGAGCCTGCTGAAAAATTATCCTAAAGGCTCAGACATGGCTTTGACTCCTTGGTCAGTGGACGTTGAATGGATACACTCTGTACTGTTTGTTTATTTTCTTGTTGCTTTCCTGGAGGGCTGTGGCCCATTTCTTTTGATTCCCAAGGAAGGAAGTCTGGTAAGCAGTGATCCCGTGGCTCAGCAGGTGCACAATGCCCTCATTGCCCAGCATGCTCCGTAGGCAACCCTGGCTGGTTTCAAATTAGGGCTCGAAGTCATCTGAGAGTCCAGACGGGTGAAAACAGCAGAAGGATACGGTTGTCCATAATTCATTAGCTTCTGTCCTACCACCAGCACCTTAATAAAAATAAATCTGTCACCATTTAATGGTTTGCTTCCAGAATTTCCTTTTGAATTAAGACCTTCCACGGTTCAGGGTTTGAATTGCCAAGTACACTGACTCATTTCTTCATTATGTAAGCCATTAGCAGGTTCCTGCTCAGATGCTGGAATACCTGCTTGAGGCTAACAGCAAGGTGCCCGAATGACTCTCAGCTGTGACCTCATACACCGGCTCACCTGGGCTCCCCAGAGAAAAGCCATACTCAGCTCCTCACAGTTAGCTGTGAGGCCTGCACAGAGGCCTCATTAGCATCAAAATCTCCTCCTTTTCTCTGCCTTCAGGGCAGCAACCTACCCAGGGGAATAGAAGGAAACTATGCAAGAGGCAGATTGCAATTACTGGGAAGTGAACCTTTCGGCAGAAAATGCCTATCAACTAGATCTGGCTGTTGGGAAACATGAAGAGACCCAGTGTAGAAAAATATCGTCTGAGCGAACTTGAAAGCTGGGGCAGAATCTTTGGCACCAAGTTGTGTTTAAAACAAACACCGTAGAGAATGACCTTGGGGATCCTGGGAAAACTAGGAAGAGCAGCACGACTTACACAATGAGGCCAAAAGGGAACTAAATGCTTAAGGAACAGTAATTTCTAATAGCTGTTAGCTCTAAAGGCACATTCTAAATGTTATTTCTTTGAATACCATTGCAAAGCTCAAATATTTATTTATGTTGATATTACTTGACTAGGTTCATGATTTTTTTTTGCTTTGACTATGATATATGCATTTCCATTTTGTAATTATCTCAGGGAAAATATTGTTCCAAAAAAATCTGTGAAAAGATATAGCTTGTCACTCTCTTTGATTGATTGGAGTGACTTTGCCTGAAGGAGCATTGCCTTAATTTAGCTCTTAATCCTTCCTTCTCTCCAAGGAGATCATGTCTTTCAGTGTGGTAAATGCCAATATGGGCATTCAGCTGCTTCTGAACAGCACCTGTTCTCCGTAGGTAGGAGCTCAGAGGAGCTGCAGCGCCTCACCACCATCCTATCCCGCAGTCGTTACTGTCGCCGGTGGAGGGTAGAGGTGCTGTCATGGGAACTGATGTGACTGTTTCAAAACGATGCTGACCACCCTTTTTGGGCACTTACAAGGTTATCAGAACTGACCACACTTTAAACATTTGTATTGGGAGACATGCTAGGATGGATGTCAGACATTTGTTCATCTCCTTCTTTAACTGAGTCATGTTTTTCTTCCTTCCTTTAGATAATTTCATGTTGTGACCCTTCAGGTATAGATAAGGAAGTCTTTTCTGATCACTTTGGTTCCTCAATAACTGAGATACTTCTTTCTTTCCTTTTTTTTTTATTTTTGACAGGCAGAGTGGACAGTGAGAGAGAGAGAGACAGAGAGAAAGGTCTTCTTTTGCCATTGGTTCACCCTCCAATGGCCGCCTCGGTCGGCACGCTGCGGCCGGCGCACTGCACTCATCTGATGGCAGGAGCCAGGTGCTTCTCCTGGTCTCCCATGGGGTGCAGGGCCCAAGCACTTGGGCCATCCTCCACTGCATTCCCGGGCCACAGCAGAGAGCTGGCCTGGAAGAGGGGCAACCGGGACAGAATCCGGCGCCCCGAGTGGGACTAGAACCCAGTGTACCGGCGCCGCAAGGCGGAAGATTAGCCTGTTGAGCCACGGCGCCGGCCCTTTCTTTATTCTTTTTTTTAATGATGTATTTATTTATTTTAAAGTCAGTTATAGAGAGGCAGAGACAGAGAAAGAGAAATCTTCCACCCGCTGGTTCACTCTCCAGATGGCCGCAACAGCCATAGCTGAGCCAATCCGAAACCAGGAGCCAGGAGTTTCTTCTAGGTCTCCCATGTGGGTGCAGGGGCCCAAGGACTTGGGCCACCTTCCACTGCTTTCCCAGGCCATAGCAGGGAGCTAGGTTGGAAGTGGAGCAGCCGGGTCTAGAACTGGCACCCAAATGGGGTGCTGGCACTGCAAGCAGTGGCTTTACCCACTAAGCCACAGCACCAGCCCACTGAGATACATATTTCTACCACTCAGTCAAGAACTTGCCTCTCTTATCAGCCATCTGAAAAAAAATCATTGCTCAAAGATTTTAAAGGGGACAATGATACTATTATACAAATAGCCAAAATAGAAGATGTTTAAAGGACATAGGCACTTGAGTGAGGAAGATGTTATCCCAGGTTAGGGCAGCTTCAGAGCGGGGTTATAATTTGGGGTAGGCCCTGAAAGTCTTCGGGTTCTGGCAGGTGGGTTTGCCTCCTGCACAGACTCGTCTGTCTTCATTAGCTTTGAGGGGAATCTCCATGGAGGAAGAGTGTGATTTCTCTTCCTTCCGTGTCCTTCCTGACATATGGTCCAGTGCTTGACACAGAGCAGGTGTCTGGTACATGTACACAGGGCCCTGGGCTGTGTTTCAAAATGCCACATTTCCTTTTATGTCTCTGTTGTCTTCTTGGATCCAGCCACTTTGATAGCGTATTTAAGAGGAGGTGAAGGAGTTAGCGGGCCTCTAAAGGGAGGGCCTGGTTGCACCTCCAGGCAATTTCAAAACTGTGGCGGCATCATCCTTGGATGAAGATAAACCGTCCTGGAAACCCAACTCAAGTTGGCACATTTTTTAAAAGATTTTATTTATTTATTTGACAGAATCAGAGAGACAGCCAGAGAGAGAAAGAGAGACAGAGACACAAAGAGAGATCTTCCATCCACTGGTTTAGTCCCCAAATGGCCATAACAGCCAGGGCTGGGCCAGGCCAAAGCCAGGAGTCTGGAGCTTTATCTGGGTCTCCCACACTGGTGCAGAGACCCAAGGACTTGGGCTGTCTTCCACTACCTTTCTAGGCACATCAGCAGGAAGCTGGATTGGAAGTGGAGCAGCCAGGACCTGAACCGGCGTCCATATGGGATACTGGCACTCCTGTCTGGGGCCCAGCCCACTGCACCACCCCGCCGGCCCCAAGTTGGCAGATTTTTAAATCTTGTTGCCTTTTGCCTGACTCTGTTGTCATTGGTGCATCTGCTTTGCATCTAATCAGAAAAGTCATATTGAAGTCAGAAATAGCGATTTTGGTAGTGTAGTGAGCTCTGGAGAGATCCGGGAGTCCAGGGACTCTTTCTACCACAGGCCAAACCCCAGAGCTGCTTCTGCAACTGCGGAGATAGTGCAGTCCCTTGGGAGTGTTCTCCTTTCTCCCCAGCCCCAGCCTCTCGTGCCCTACGTTCTCAAGGCCATCGAGGAGCCTGTGTGGCAGCCAAGGTCATGGTGGGAAGAGATGCCTGGAAATCTCTCTCACCTTGCAGCTCCCTCTGACCTCAAGGTTTGCTAAACAATTGTGGTGACCTTAAAGTAGTGCACAGCTGCCAATCATCAGAGGAGAGTTTCTCAGCACGTACCTGCCATTGACCTTGTCCTAATTTGTCATGTTTTGGCTGACAGTTTCAAAGATACAGGCTGAGGCACCTATTCTATTTGATGTGCCACATTCTCTCTGAAGCTAAGTTTGTTTTACTATAATGATTCTTTTCTATTAAAAACCCGAGGTTTATTTTATAAGCATGACAACTCGCCATAATAAGAGTAGTATTGCACAGGCCCTGAGTAGAAGATGTAAAATGCTATTTCAAGTGCCAAGTTTTTTCTAATGCCTCTTTTTTCTCCCTTTACAGAATTTTTGAAAGCGGCTTGAATCTAATTGGCTCCCCCAGGATCTCAACTCCTGTTACATTTGTGGCATTTCTTTATTCGGAGAGGCATCTGGAGAGACGGATCTGCCACTGCTAGCTGGCATGCTGGGTAGGAGGATGCAACAATGGCTCTCTTCCCTCCCTGCCCTGCTTCGTTAGAAACTTTGAAATCCTGGCTCAAGGCTTCCCGAAGCCTTGGGTGTTGGATTTGTGCAATTGTTTTTATAATTTTGGGTTCTGCTTTTCCTATTATTGAATTTCATGTGAGTGAGCCTGGCCCTACAAGGGCTACCACCCATGGTGGCCCGCTTGTGTCTGCTGTGAAAGAAAAAAAGAGAGAAAGGAAAACAAAACACACAGTAGTACTCAAGTGTAGGCCCATGTAAACAATCCTTACTAAGCAAGGTTCTAATAAACTGGCTTCGTGCGTGTCTAGTCCGCTGCAAGTAAACACTTATTTAGACACTGGAACCGAGTTATTTTTAGAGGTCCAGCTCCAGATGTACCTGTAGTCTAAACAACTGTGCAAAGACTGCCAGGGCCTTGGCCTTTCCCTTTAATCACAGTGAGTTTTAGTACTCGCATGGTGAAGCAAATGAAAAAAAGGAGGGGCCTGGGGGCAGAGGAGAGTGCAAGCAAGCGAACCAGGGGCTTTGTGCTATTTCAGAATGTTTTGGCCAGACCCTTCTAGTTAGAATCTGAGCTATAACAACAACGAAACTCGGGACTATCTTAAAATGTACTAGCAAAAGGCTGCGGTTTCAGAGCCTCAGACTTCTGTTGTAGAACTGAAGGTTGAGGGTAAGGAACAGTGAGTAGTTAGGAAGCTGTGGACCTGGATTGGGCAAATCACACTAAGGATGCTCAGAGGCCAGGCTGAAGGGTTGTTGAACACGGTTCCTGGGCTGCCTTCTGCTCTTGGGTTAGAAATAGCATAGGCAATGGTGGGCATTTGATATAATGGTTAAGATACTGCTTTGGATGCCTGTGTGTCATATCTGAGTACCTGGGTTCAAGTCCAGGCTTGTGATTCTAGCTTTCTGCTTATACATACCCTAGGAAGCAGCAGATTATGGCTCAAGTACTTGGGTACCTCCCACCCATGTACAGGACCTGGATTGAGTTCCTAGCTCCTGGCTGTGACCTGTGCCCCAGCCCCAGGTTTTATGTGCATTTTGTGGGTAAACCACCTGATTGTAGATATTTCTCTGATTCTCTCTGCCTCTCAGGTAAATAAATGTAGATATTTTTATTTAACAAAAAGAAATACTAGGGAGCAATAGCAAGAAACTTGACCCTCCTTTGGAAAATAAATGATGTGTCTTTATCTTAGGAAAACCTTATGGTTTAAAATTTGATATTCTCTTCTGTAAAACCCAGGCTAGTAGAGTAACAAAAGTGAACTCAAACTTTGTTTCCATTAAGTGCCTCTTGATTGTGTGTGTGTAAGTGATGAGTTATGGCCCAAATGGCAGTATCTATTTAATTGCTTTCTCGTTATCTTGTTATTATTGGTTAGGTAGGACCTGTCCAAGCATAGAAAAACCTAATTTCAGCCCTTTCGGGCATTGAAATTAATAATAAAAACCCATTTATTAAACTAAAAATACTAAGATTCTTGTTAATACCTTTAAACATAGTTCTTAAGACATTGTTCCCTAGAGAAGAATTTATTGGGTAAAAGGCTTGAGGACAGCCAGGCTGCATCTGGGTGAGTACACTCACTTTGTTGTCTGAAAGAGGACGGCACAGACTTTGGGCGTCCAGTTCTCATTTTGTTTGCACAGTTACAGAGCTGCCCGTTAGTTTTTCTCGTGTATAAAGTAAGAGACTTGGATGTGGTGACTTCTAAGACCCTTTCTACGCCACATAGTCCTTAAAACCAAAGTGTAAACAATGGAAAGAGAAGCATAGAAATGGCTCGGGCAAGGTAAGTGTGGTAGCTCTGTGCTCTAAGAGGGACTTTCTAGAGAGACAAAGCAGAGGCAGAGTAGGTATTCGCTCTCCATCTTCACGTCCACTCCTGCCTTCCTGATGGCCAAGGCAACTCAGAAATGTTTCTCCTTGCTCCTGCCCACCCCTTCTCCCTTTCTCACCTTTCCTTTTGTTTGTTTTAAATATTTATTTATTTGAAAGTCAAGGCAGTACAGAGAGAAGGAGAGATAGTGAGATCTTCCATCACTGATTTGCTCCCCAGTGAGATGTCCTCCCGGCGAAGGTGCCTGCATCCCGTGTCAGAACAGCTGGATTCCATGACCAGTTCCATTTCTGACTCCAGCTTCCAGCTCATGCAGACCCTGGGAAGCAGCAGATGATGGCCCGAGTATGGTTCCTGCCCCTCATGTGGGAGACCCACATGGAGTTCTGGGCACCTGGCTTCAGCCTGAGCTAGGCCAAGTTGTTGCACATTTGGGGAGTGAGCCAGTAGACAGAAGGTCTTGCTCTCTGGGTGTGTTTCTCTCTCCATCGTGGTCTCTCTTGCCTTTCATATAAATAAATAAATAAGTAAATATGAGAAGAGACATTAGGGAAAGAGTCTTTGACAAGGGGCCCTTCTTGAAGCACCTATCATGAGGCAGTTGTGGAGAAATATCTGAGAATTGTTCCTGGTGAACTCTTTGAAGATGACTGGGACTTGGTCTTGTTCATTCCCCAATGTGTTGTGTCTTCCTGGAGATGAGGTTACTGATGACCAGAGGAGGAAATGAAAAGAAAGATCACAGTGTAAAATCTAGAAACATCTAATATGGGCAGATCTACTAAGTCAAAATTCACGTTGATAACCATGAGCAAAGAAAAGTTTACAATTCTTTCAACCTATGGTTTTAGCTTAGTAATTAAGTGTGTAGTATGTTTTTTGAAGGCTTTCAAATATAAGGAGTATTGGGGCCTAAAAGAATAAACTTCAATTCCATGGGAATTTGTTCAAAAATCATCAAAATTTGCTGGATGCTTGCTGTGCTAACAATCTATCGCAAGTCCATGGGTAGGTAAGTTTGATGTTAGTGGAAGAAGGATTGGGCATCATTGTAAATGAACTTGATGTTTAGCCATTACCTTTATAACAAGTCTTGTATATTGAACACCATTATTAAGGTGGCATTAGGTCAGGCGTCATGCTACATGTGGGCTAGAAGGGAGAAATAAATAAGCTACATTAACTTCTGCAACCTTGACTGTGTGCCAAGTGAGTGAATTCATTGAACTTCACACTAAAACTGTGATACTCGGTGTGATCCCTGTTTCGCTGATGAGGAAACTTGGAATCAAGAGGCAAGGTAATTTGCCGAAAGAGCCATAGCTGGCAAACAGCCAGGCTTGAATCTGTATCTAGGGCTTTCCCAAAGCCAAGATTGGTCCATTGTGCCTGGAGTAAGTGACATTGAACTTTCTAACTGAAGCATCCATCAAACCATTCAACAAATATTTGAAAATGAACTTTATGCGAGACATTAAACGGAACTACAGGATAATATAATACAAGTTGAGTATCTCTAATCTGAAATCTGAAATACTACAAAATCTGGAACTTTCTGAGTACTGACATGATGCCACCAGTAGAGATTCCTGGTCTTTTGTGATGGGTCACAGTCAAAGTAAAGGTATGCTAAATGTACCAGAGGAATCACCTTCAGAGCAGGTGTAAAAGATGTACATGGAACATAAATGAATTTTGTGGTTAGACTTGGAACTCCACCTTAAGGTCCCTCTCAATACATACAAATATTCCAAAATCTGGAAAAAAACCTGAAATGCAGACACATCTTTTCCAAACATTTTAGAAAAGGGACACTATACCTGTACACAATAAAGGCACTTGACAAAACCATATGATTATGGGTTTTTAAAGAATTATTATTTTCAGTCTACAGACTCAGTATCATTACTTTAAAATCATACTTATTATATTTGGGGGAATAGTCTTTTTTGAACTTTCAGAAACATTGATTAGCCATAAAATCAAAATGAAATCATTGGTAGTCAGCAAATCTGTATTTAGAAAACCGTATACTGGTGCAAAGTTGGTGATGTGGGCCCTGATGACTAAGCGGAGGCAGGCTTTCTCTGTCTCTCTACTTGTAGGAAGGTAGCTTCCCCATCCAGCCTCCTCTACATATATATGTGTATATTGTGTGCACAACAGTTGTCATAGCACTTCCCAGATTTGCAAGTAAATGGGCTATCAACTGATCCTGTTTTATTGCCTCACCCATTCTGAGTTAGAAGAGTCTGGATCTGTGAAATTTAGAGCATATAGAGAATAAGAAGTAGACTAATAGTGTGTTCTGGAAAGCATGGGATCTCACATTAGAGGATCAGGTTTAAAACGCAGATTGGCTCCCTTATGCAGCATTGTGTAAGATTCTAAATCTCCTTGAGCTTGGATTTATTTATTTGATAGTGCTTATGTCACATTGTTGTGACAAAAGATGCCATAGATGGGAACGAAACTCTGCAAAGAGAATTATAGTGTGCAATTGTGTAAAGATCTTTATAGGATCATCACTGTGATAATTGGCACCTTATGGTATCAGGTGTCAAGTGAGGATAATAGGGCATTTGACATTGGGCTCCAGCTGTGCGGAAGAGAAATAGAGCTCCAGAGAGAGAGGCTGTTTTGAGTATAAAGGGGAGATTGTCAGCCTTAGCCTTGGTTTTGACTAGTCAGGTTCTCATTATTTCCAGCATTCGGTACCACTGCATTCCGTAACCTGCTGCTTCCAGCCTCTGGAGTTCCCTCTAAGGTAGTGATGCCAACGGCGCCCATCTGGAACCTTCCTGGGTGTCGGATCCACTGCTTCCCTTTGGCTGCTCTGCTTGTGTGCTTGTCTGCTCTCCCGGGCTCCCCACTCAGGCATCCCTGATCCCTGACTGGGGCTCTTCCTAGGAGCGCTTCCTGGATCCAATCCCCTTTAATCAGTCCCAGTTTTCCTTCCCTCTTGCCCTCTGTCTTTGTGAAAATCAGTCATCCTCCTGGGACCAAAAGAGAAAGAACATTGTAATGGTGTGAGAAGACAGAGTTAGGAAAACTGAGTGTTCAAACAGTAAAAAGCTCTTATGGGACAGGGAGGTAAGGCCTGGACAGAGGATTCTGGAGACCCAGTGGGCGGTTCCACAGGGTGACCTTCCTGTCTAACAACAGGGCAAGAGCCAGTTCCGCTTTGGCATGTGCTGACAGCCTTGTCCAGCCATAAGTGGATGAGTGTGACTCCGTGTCACTTAACATATGTGTTCATCATGGTTTCAGCCCTGAAAAGTGGTTTTCTAGCCTCTTTTGATGGGAGGTCAGGCTGCAGTGACCTCAAACTCCTTTCCTGCCCCCCCCCCCCTTCTGGAAGCTCGGTCCAGTGCCCTGGGGGGCGCAGCAAGTGGTGATGCTGATGCGTCATTACCTGGTGCCCACTCGTGGGGTTGTGCTCCCAAGGCAGGGGCCCTTGGGAAGAACAATGTTAGAGAGGAGCAGCAGCGGGAAGTCTGCAAGGCCACAGGAAAACAAATGGCCCACATTTAGTAGGAACAAAGCACACATGACTCACGGGGACAGACACCACACCGAGGCGGCCGCCCCCTCCCAGTTTTGCTCTCAGGCTTCAGAATGTTGTGAGGTGGGCGTCCTCACAGTGGCCGAGGTGGCGGCTGCCGGATGAAAGCCTGAGGCTGTGTGAGGAGCCTGGGGAGCAGTCCACGGGCTGAAGACTGCGCCCGGCTTCTTTAACTGTCTGATGGTAATTTCATCCAAAGTCATGCTGTCAAAACCAGACCTTGAACCCTGAAGATTTCTTTATTTGAAACTCAGAGTTACAGAGAGGGAGGGAGGGAGGGAGCAGGAAGAGAGAGAGAGATCAATTGCTCTTCATCCACTGGTTCACTCCAAGCATGACCACAATAGCCCGGGCTGGGCCAGGAGCTTCTTCTGGGTCTCCTGTGTGGGTGGCCGGGAACCAAGTACTTGGGGCATCTTCTGCAGCTTTTCCCATGCCATTAGCAGACAGCTGGATCAAAAGTGGAGCGGCCAGGACTCAAACTGGTGCCCGTCTGGGTTGCCTGTAACTCAGGCAGGTGCTTAACCCACCGTGCCACAATGCCAGCCCCAAGACCTGTGAACTCATTGGTTCTTGTGTTTTCCTAAAATCTGGTCCATTCTTTTGTACTTTGAGGTACCTAAGGAGCATGTGAGGAGTTCCAGTGAGGCTGGATGAGAAGGCAGTGCTGTGCCAGTGAATCTCAGAACCTGACTCTCCCATTTCTGAGGACACTCCGTTGGTGGGGCTTTGGACTATTTGTGAATACCTGGTGCAGCAGAGGCCTGGATGTTCACAAAGAAAATGTCTGCTTTAAAATTTGGGACATGGAGCCCTCACTGTGGTATGCAGGGTTAAGCCACCGCCTGCAGTGCTGGCATCCCACATGGGTGTCTGTTTGATGCCCAGCTGCTCCACTTCCAATCCAGCTCCATATTAATGTGCCTGGGAGAGCAGCAGAGGATGGCTAAAGTGCTTGGGCCCTGCAACCACCAGGGAGACCAGAAGAGGCTCCTGGCTTTGGCCTGGCCCAGGCATAGCCATTGTGGCTATGTTGGGAGGGAACCAGTGGGTGGAAGCCCCTCCTCCTCCTTCTTCGCTCTCTGTAACTGCCTTTCAAATAAAAAAATAAAAAAATTTTTTAAAAAAGTTTGGGTCACATTGCACCTTAATATTTGATTTGCTTTCCGTAAGAGTTGCTTTGGTATTGTTGATTTTTTTTTAGTTTTGTCAGCCACTTTTTATGGATTATTTAACTAGTATCTGTGCCGAGAAGAGCTAAGGAAAGTGACAAGGGCTCATCCGCGCATGTGTGTTTTCATCACGTTGAGCACAGTGTGTGCAGGATGCCCTGCCCATTGGAGTGATCCTCAGAGGTGTGTGGTTACCTGAAAGGAAATCTGGTTCCTAATTTCAGCTCTGCTCGTAACTTGCTGGGTGGCCTTCACTCTGTTTGCCTTCAGCTTCCTTGTAGTTAATGAGAATGCAGTAAGAATTAACTCTATTATTCAGAATATTGTTTAAATGGATTGAATTTGCTTTGCATCACAGAAACAATGTGTTCAAAATTAAATATACCGGGGTCAGCTCTCTGCTATGGCCTGTGAAAGCAGTAGAAGATGGCCCAAGCGCTTGGGTTCCTGCACAACGTGGGAGACCCAGAGGAAGCTGTTGCTTCCTGGCTTCAGATCAGCTCAGCTGAGAGGCAGAGTTTTATAGAGAGAGAGGGAGAGACAGAAGGGGATGTCTTCCGCATGCTGGTTCACTTCCCAAATGGCCACAATGGCCGGAGCTGGTCCAGGCTGAAGCCAGGAGCCAGGAGATTCAACCAGGTCTCTCATGTGGGTGCAGAGACCCAAGCACTTGGAGCATCCTCCACTCCTTTCCCAGGCACATTAGCAGGGAGCTGGATTGGAAGTGGAGCAGCTGGAACTTGAATGGGATGCTGGCTCTGCAGGCAGTGGCTTTACTTGCTAAGCCATAGCACTGGCACCAATAAATCAATCTTTAAAAAATTAGGTATATTTACGTATGCATATGTATATGGGCATATGTGTATAGATGAGGGTATTTTAAAAAGTTCATGGAGAAGAATTAACCATTAAGTTTATTTTGGTGCAAAATTTTAAAATTTTAAAATTTTTTTAAAAATTTATTTATTTGAATAGTTACAGAGAGAGGAGATAGAGAGAGATAGATCTTCCATCTGCTGGTTTACTCTCCATGTAGCCACAATGGCCAGGCTGAAGCAAGGAGCCAGGAGCTTCCTCCAAGGCTCCCATGTGGGTCACAGGGGCCCAAGCAGTTGGGCTCTCTTCTGCTACTTCTCCCAGGCCATTAGTAGGGAGCTGGCTTAGAAATAGAGCAGCTATGACTTGAATCTTTTTAAAATCCACCGATAGGTTTTTCATAATATGCACTTATCATGAACTTTTTTTTAATTAAAGGAAGAAAGAAAAAAAGGGAGGGTTGATGAGAGAGATTGAGAGAGAGAGAAAAAGAGAAACTCTTACTTGATGTTTCATTCTGTTGCAAGAGCCAAGAGCCAGGAACTCAGTCTGGGTCCCCCACATTGGTGGCTGCACTGATGGGTGACTGGCATTGTAAGCTAGAGGCAAGAATCAAATCCAGGCACTCTGATGTGGGACATGGGCACCTTAATGCCTTCTAGCTAAACAACTGCTCCTCCATGAACTTTTTGAAGGCCTCTCAAATGCATGGGTTTCAATTTTTTATTTTTTTGCTCCAAAGTAAGCTTATCTTTTAATTCCAGTTTTTCAGGAACTTTTTGAAGCACTCTTGTATGTATACCCACAAAGACACATACACACAGACATGGACACATGCATTTTCCATTTTAATTGAGGCAGAGATCAAGTAAGCTGACCTTGAGTTCTTTTGGTGGACTTGGACACTCCCATTGCTTTGGTGGATCAAGATGTCACACAGCATCTTCTGTGGTCTTCATTCAGTCCCCCAGAAGGGTCTTTTCCTTCTTAGTGATATCTTTTCCTATTCAGGAATCATTTTTTAAAAAGATTTATTTTATTTATTTGAAAGGCAGAGTGACAGAGAGAGAGGGAGATAAAGAGATCTTCCATTTATCGGTTCATTCCCTAAATGGACGTGGCTGTTGGGGCTGGGCCAGGCGGAAGCCTGGAGCCTGGAACTCCATCCAGGTGTGTCATTTGGGCGATAGGGGCCCAAGTGTTTGAGCCATCTTCCACTACTCTTCCACGCGCATTATCAGGGAACTGGAGCAGAGTGGATTAGCCAGAACTAGAACTAGTGCCCCGACACTGGATGCTGGTGTTGCAGGCAGCAGCTGAACCCACTCCCCCACTCTTTCTCCTTATTGCTCACATTCGGTCTCTGCAGCATGAACCCTGTGAGCTCTCCTTTGAACACGTCCTTCAAATCCATCCACCTCTGGTCTGCACTGCCGCCTTAGATGGCACCACCATCAGGAGCCTCTGGACTGCATCTCCGGAGGCCGTGTTCCGCACCGCAGCCAGAGCGACCTTTCAGAAGTTATGAGCCAGGCTTAAAGCTATCAGATGGTTTCTTGCGGTGCTTTTAGAATGAAATCTGAACTTCTAACCATGACCTGCCTGGCTCTCCCCACTGCCAGCGTGCTGCCTGCCCTATTCCCTGTGCCATAGCCACAAAACAGCAGTTCTGCAACGCGCCACACTTTCCTCCCTTAACCATTTCAAAGTTTTTAGAGCTGCTTCAATTCACAGCAAATATTTGTGGAAAATACAGGGAGTTCCCTAGACCCCCTTTCTTCCCCCATGGGTGTGGTCCCCACTACTGTTGGCATCCCCCAGCAGGGAGATGCCCTTGTTAGAATCAGTAACCTTGCATGGGCACGGCATCATCCCCCAGAGCCTGGGTGTTCTAGAGCTTTAGACAAATGCATCAGAACATGTAGCCACCGCAGTGGAATCCTGCAAAGTAGTTTGCCCTAAATATCCTCTGTGTTTCCCCTCATCCCCTGCCAATCGCTCGTCTTCTTATCCCATCGCCATAGTTCTGCCATGTAGTTGGACTCGTAGAGTAGACAGGCTTCTCACATGAGCTGCTTTCGCTTAGTGATAGGAATTCATGGCATTTCTGTGTCTTTTTATGACCTCCAGGATTTTGCTGCAGCTTTCTGCTGTGCTTGGCTTTAGATTTCCACCCTGTTTAACTGGCCTTCCGTATCCCATTGCCTGTTGTATTTTCTTCCTGACACTCAGTGGTGCCCTCTGGCATTTTGTTTTTGTTCACTGCCTGTGTCTCCCACTAGATATGAAGCTCAGTGGGAATGGTATGGGGGTGGGGTGATAGGAGTGGTAGGGGTGGTAGGGGTCTCGTCTGCCTCATTACTGGCTGCCTCTCCAGTACCTAGCTCAATTTCTGCGATATAGTAGGTATTCATTGAATGTTTAAAACAAAGAATGCATGCCAGGCTTGACTGTTAATGTTTCTAATGTTACTTTTCTCTCTTACTTGGCTTTCAAGGTGACAAACTCTCATTCACTGTGCCCCAGACTCTGTGCAAGGAGAGACGGGACTCCGTGTCGAGTCATGGAGTCTGGGGATTATTTCTTGTTCACCTTTGCCTTCGGAAGCTCTGCTGGTTGTCTGCGGAATTGAATGCGTCTCTGTGCGAATGGCAGTTTGGTAGCCTCAGTGGGCATCAGTCACATTGCAAGACAGAACGGAGGCAGGAGGAAATGATTAAGGGAAAATAGCAGAAAAGTGTGATTTAACATTTATGGAGTCACACATTGTACTCAAAGCTGTGTATAGCATAAAAAGCAAATTAGGTGACAAGGCAGATATAAAATGAATGAACACACACAAGCACACAAATGCCACAGAGAGGAGGGTGATCCTTCAGATGCCTTCTCTCACGTACCAGACAGACCCTTCTCCAAAAATACAGGCTAGTTCAGGAGAGAAATCAGCCGGTGTTTGCGGCCCCCTATCCCCTCTGAGACACAGAAAGACCTGCCATTTCATTACTGGCTTCTAAAGAAACTTTCTGTAAGGCTAACAGACTTTCTAGGGAGGCCAAACCAAGTGAAGCTGAGTTAATGTTCTCATTAAAATGTTAAAGAGGCTTTATTCATGAACGACTGGAGCTGTAATTGCTTTATCCTTGTAAACTATGAAAATATGTGGTGATCTTTCACAGAGGCATTGGCCCAGTCCCCTGTGTCAGGAAGACCTGTTTAATGCAGGTTTTGTGGATCCTTTGGATTATATCTAAACAAAGATTTACAGAGTTGCAGAGAGGGGGAGGCATGCACGTGCGTGCGTGTGCACACACACACACACACACACAGATCTTTCATCTGCTGGTTCACTCCGCACGTGGCCACAGCAACTGAGGCTAGGCCAGGCCAAAGCTAGGAGTTTCATCCAGCTCTCCCATGTGGGTGCAGGGGCCCAAGTACTTAGGCCACCTTCTGCTGCTTTCCCAGGTGCATTAGCAGGGAGCTGAACTGGACATGGAGCCACTGAGGAGAAAGATGGACAGACACACTGCCAGGAGGGACAGGAGCAGAGCAGGATGGCAGAGCCTCAGGGTACTGGAAGGAAAGTCTGTTGCTATGACAACGGCGATGTTGGAAATTACTACCTTGGACAAGGCCATCCAATGAGGCCTTGCCAAATCGGCATGACTCAATTTGCTGCTCAACTACAGTCTCTACCAGAAAATGGATATCCCGCTTCCGAAGCCAGCGTTGAGGAGACAACCAAGGAGCACAGACATGACTCTAGTACATTCTCGGGCTCCATTTGTCTAGCCCGCAGATGCAACACTTCAGCGTGGGTGAGGACTGTCCAGCACTTGATGGCCTGTTTGGGTTCTATCAGTTGTCTACTGGGGGCTCTACCGCAGGTGCCGTGAAGCTTAGTGAGCACTAGACGGACATGGCTGTGAATTGCACTGGGGGCTTGCACCATGCAGAGAAGAAGTCCAAGGCACCTGGCTTCTGTTAGGTCAGTGATGGCATCTTGGACATCCCAGAACTACTGAAGTATCACCAGAGGGTGCTGTATACTGATGCTGCTGTTCACCACAGCAATGACATGGAGGCAGGGGTCGGGGGTCAGGGCTTCTATATCACAGACCAGGTCATGACTGTGTCCTTCCATAACTACAGAGAGCATCTCTCAGGAACCAGGCCTACGGGGTGTCGGGGTTGGCAAAGGTGAGGATTATGCCGTGAACCACCTGCTCTGAGACTGGATTGATAACTTGTCCTGTGAAACCATTTCTCAAGCCGATCACGTCCAAAGTAGTGGAGATGTCACAGCTTAGCACAGTGGACTTACAGTGTGGCTCAGGTGTCCTGCCTGGGGATCTGCTGCGTTGCTTCAGTCTGACCATCAAAAGGCATTGCCACATGTGTGGAATTTGTCACCAGCTTCAACCTGAACCCATGCCGATGCTGGGGAGAGGTGGTTCCACCCTTCATAATGTCCCCTGGTGCAGGACAGACGAGATGGCTGTGGCCTTAGGCACAGAGATCCCACATGAGCTTCCAAACAGTGAGTGACTGCTCCCGATCGTTTGGATCAAGTTTTAACTTTACATCAGTCCTATCCACATGACTGACAGGCACCTGGACAAGATCCAACAGCGGCTGTCTGGGAGCCTGGGCATGCCGCCCTGGGTGCCTGGGGTCCAAACACAGGAGGACATTCCTGAGGATGCTGTCGCAGGGGAAAGCGAGTAAGAGGAAGACAGCTCTAACCAGTGTGGCTCCATCTGATTGTCTGGCAAACGGATGGCCTACGAGGAGGCGTCTTCCCGTTCTGAGGAGGAGGGAGACAGTGGGCGCAAGAATCCTTCCAACCTCAAGAAGCCAAGAGAGTCAGAACAGAAGATGCAAAAGAGAAAGATCCCCAGGAGAATAAAGAAGTCACAGAAGAGGAGAAACCAAGGAAGGGAAGCCCGAAGCCAAAGGGCTCAAAGAGGAGGTCGAGTTGGCCCGAGTGCACCTGGCCAGCTTTCCTGGCCCTCAGATTGTTGTTTTCTGTCTCTGTGTATTTACATAAAATGTTTTCAATATAGATCCCCAGACAAGAACCAGGGCCCTGAGGCCAGGGGAGCTGAGCTGGGCACTCTTATAGCAACTGCTCTGCCCGCCATGCCTCCCCAGTTCCTTTTTTATTTTTTTTAAAGATTTATTTATTTGTTTGAAAGAGTTACACAGAGAGAGGAGAGGCAGAGAGAGAGAGAGAGAGAGAGAGAGAGAGAGAGAGGGAGAGAGGTCTTCCATCTGCTGGTTCAATCCTCAATTGGCCAGAGCTGCACTGATCTGAAGCCAGGAGCCAGGAGCCTCCTCCGGGTCCCACATGCGGTTGCAGGGGCCCAGCATCTTCTACTGCCTTCCCAGGCCACAGCAGAGAGATGGATCAGAAGTGGAACAGCCGGATCTCGAACTGGCACCCACATGGGATGCCGGCGTTTCAGGTCAGGGTGTTAACCCACTGTGCCACAGGCCCCCCCCCCCAGGGGATGCTTTTCTGCAGCCACAAGATGTCATCCTGAAGTGCCAAGGTGTCAGCCCAGTAGGTATGGAAAGGTGCCCCCTAATGAGCATCCTAGGAGGGTGGGAGAGCTGGATCCTCAGCGACTTCCTGTCCTTTTCAGGATCCTGTGGCGATGTTAGCCCGTTTTAGGTTGGTTCTGTTCTCATCGGACCTTCTCCCTGGCCCTAGTAAGCCAGGAAACTCCTGTTGCCTGCTCTTGGTCTTTCCACAATTCTGCAGGTGGAACTTAGAACTGTAGCTTCCTTTTTGAGATGCTATTTTCATTTTTGTGAGCCTCTCTGTAATAAAATTGTACCTTTCTATACCTTAAAACAAAATCAGAAAAAAGTGGAGCAGCTGGTACTCGAACCAGGACCCATATGGGATGCTGGCATTGCAGGTGGCGACTTTACCTGCTACACCACGATGTCGACCACTGGATTATATCTTTTAGGGATCGGGTGGAAGTGATGATTAGGATTTCTTCTTCATCAGTCTGGTTAGGTCCTGTAGATCTTTTTAGGTAAGCATTGTTTGATTTAAGAGGCTTCTCCACTTAACAATGGGGAAACATCCTGATAAACTCATTGGAGGTGAAAATATCGTTAGGTTTAATACGCACTTAATACACCTGACCTGGGGAACCTCACAGTCCCACGGCAGCATGCCACAGAGTAGGGCTGCTTCCCCTCGTGGTCGCGAGCCTAACCAGCAGCTTCTGCTGCTGCGCACGCAGCATCACCAGCGAGCGGACCCCGTATCCCACGCCTGGGCAGAAATCCAAATTCAAAATCCGAGGTGCAGTTTCTACTGAATGCATGTTGCCTTTGCACCATTGTAAAGTTGGAAACTCCAAAGTCAGACTAACCTGAATCGGAGGCCATCTGTTAGGTCTGAGTGCTAATTTGGAAATCGCATGAGGAAAGAACTTGATATATACGTAATACTCAAATGTGGTGCAAGGAAGTATTTTTGTTTTTTTAATCTTCCCATCAGCCATAATTTATTCAGAAGAGAACAGAAGAAGTCCAGAGACACTGAAGTGCTGGTGAGGCTGCACAGGGAATTGATCTGGAAAAGCGATGGTGCATGAATTGCACAGGGGAACAGCACCCAGTCACCTTCGGAAGATGACAGACATGGTCCCCACCCAAGCCACCATTTCCCAATGTCCCAGTGCAAAAGCTTAGCTGTGGGACTGCAGGTGGGGATGCAGATAGAAAATACAATTGCTTGTTTTTTTCCGGAAAATGACTTGTAGTAAGGTTCAGATAAGACCAAACACACGGACTTGTAATTTTATATGACGAGGAGAGCATATTGTTGGAGACCTCAGAATGAGACGTAGATGGAGAAAGCTTCAAACACTACCACCTTTTCTCTAATTATGATTAGAAAAGCCTGCTTGTTGAGTGATAACAAATTTAGGTCTCTTGGTGTTAGCACATAGTAATGTAAGTTATGTAAGTGGTACCTAGGGATTGCTCTAAAACAGTGTAGAGGGGGAAACTGTGTTTTCCTCTTTCATCCTGGGTTCCTGACTGAGGCCCCTCTAACAAAGAGAGATTAGTAAGAGAAAAATCATACAAACTTACTTCATATAAGTTTTACATAACAAGGGAGTCTGCATAAGGAAATAAAAACTGAAGGTATATTTTTATGCAGGGTGATGAGGAAGTGGGTGTTGGCGGAAGTGGGTGTGGTGTGAGTTCTTGGTAAGGAACAGGGAGAAGTTGGCCAAGGCCCATTTGATTCCTCTTGGTGTCCCTGGGCTCTGGCTTCCTTTCTTCACATCTAGGGAAGGCACCTCTTACGTGAAAGGCATATTGTCTGCCTCATGGGTAGATCAGAAAATCTTCCTAATTTTTATGAACCTGTTATAGGAAAGAAAGATATGGGAAGGTGAGACTGACCTTCCTACTTTTGCTCTTTTCCTGAATGCCAAGAGTCCATATTTTGGGGTACTGTGTTCTGAACCTTGTCAGTGGTGACTTTTTTTTTTCTTTTCCACTGATGGATGTTAGATACTTTACCATGAATGAAATATCAGTTGAAATACATACATCCTCGAGCTGTCAGAGTTCTTCTTCAAAGTATCAACTACTTTTCAGGGATGAGTGCCAGGCATTTGTTGAAACTGGTTCAAGTGTGAGGAAGTAGTGGAGTTGAAAATTAACAGAGGAGGCTCTGTCTGTGTGACAGGTTGGGTGGGTTTCTAAAGAGCTAGCTTGCTTTCTTCCTCCCTTCCCTTCCCCTCCCTTCCCTTCCCTTCCCAAGTCACAGTCACAGAAGGAAAGGGACAGAGAGATCTTCCATCCACTGGTTCACTCCCAAGGCTGGGCCAGGAACTCTGTCCAGGTCTCCCACAGAGGTGTCAGGGGCTCAAACACTTGAGGGGAGGGCATCTTTCACGGCTTTTCCCAGGCCATTAGCAGAGATCTGGATTGGAAGTGGAGCATCAGGGACTTGAACTGGTGCCCATATGGGATGCTCGCATCACATGCCATGGCCTTACCTGCTGCACCCACCACAACGCCGGCTGCAAAGAATTCTCTTTCATGGGGCCAGTACTGGGGTACGTTGGGTTAACTCACTTCCAATACGGGCACTGGTCCAGGTCCCAGATATTCCACTTCCAAACCAGTTCCCTACAAATGCATCTGGAAAAGCAGGGGAAGATGACCCAAAGTATTTTAGGTCCTGCAACCATGTGGGAGACCTAGATGGAGCTTCTGACTCCTGGTTTCTGCCTGGCCCAGCCCCAGCTGTTGCAGCCATTTGGAGAATGAGCCAGTGGATGATCCCCCCCCCACACACACTCTCTCTTTCACTTTTTCTTTCAAATAAATAAAGAAATCTTTTTTTTCAACTTTTATTTAATAAATATAAATTTCCAAAGTACAACTTTTGGATTATAGTGGCTATTCCCCCCATAACCTCCCTCCCACCCACAACCATCCCATCTCCCACTCCCTCTCCCATCCCATTCTTCATCAAGATTCATTTTCAATTATCTTTATATACAGAAGATCAACTTAGTATATACTAAGTAAAGATTTCAACAGACTTAACCCACACAGACACACAAAGTATAGAGTACTGTTTGAGTAGTAGTTTTAGTGTTAATTCACATAGTACAACACATTAAGGACAGAGATCCTACA
Organism: Sylvilagus floridanus; assembly: GCA_949820135.1. Taxonomy (NCBI): domain Eukaryota; kingdom Metazoa; phylum Chordata; class Mammalia; order Lagomorpha; family Leporidae; genus Sylvilagus; species Sylvilagus floridanus. The sequence continues at coordinate 73,210,505 of OX463230.1, forward strand.
TGGGGAATAAGTGCACAGTGACTCCTGTTGTTGATTTAACAATTGACACTCTTAATTATGACGTCAGTAATCACCCGAGGCTCTTGTCATGAGCTGCCAAGGCTATGGAAGCCTCTTGAGTCCACAAACTCTGACCTTGTGTAGACAAGGCCATAATCAAAGTGGAAGTTCTCTCCTCCCTTCAGAGAAAGTTACCTCCTTCTTTGATGGCCCATTCTTTCCACTGGAATCTCACTCACAGAGATCTTTCAATTAGATCATATTTTTTTTTTTTTTTTTGCCACAGTGTCTTGGCTTTCCATGCCTGTGAAACTCTCATGGGCTTTTTAGCCAGATGCGAATGCCTTGAGGGCTGATTCTGAGGCCAGAGTGCTGTTTAGGACATCTGCCATTCTATGAGTCTGCTGTGTATCCTGCTTCCCATGTTGGATCGTTCTCTCCTTTTTAATTCTATCAGTTAGTATTAGCAGACACTAGTCTTGTTTATGTGATCCCTTTGACTCTTAGTCCTGTCATTATGATCAATTATGAACTGAAACTGATCACTTTGACTAATAAGATGACATTGGTACATGCCACCTTGATGGGATTGAATTGGACTCCCCTGGCATGTTTCAAGCTCTACTATTATTAGGAGTAAGTCCAAGTGAGCATGTGCCAAACTGTACATCTCCTCCCTCTCTTATTCCCACTCTTATATTTAACAGAGATCACTTTTCAGTTTAATTTAAATGCTTAAGAATAATTATGTGTTAATTAAAGAGTTCAACCAATGATATTAAGTAGAACAAAAAATGCTAAAAGGAATAAAGTATTAAGTTGTTCCTTGACAGTCAGGACAAGGGCTGATCAAGTCACTGTTTCTCATAGTGTCCATTTCACTTCAACAGGTTTCCTTTTAAGTGCTCAGTTAGTTGTCACCGATCAGGGAGAACATATGATGTTTGTCCCTTTGGGACTGGCTAATTTCACTCAGCATGATGTTTTCCAGATTCCTCCATTTTGTTGCAAATGACTGGATTTCATTTTTTACTGCTGTGTAGTATTCTATAGAATACATATCCCATAATTTCTTTATCCAGTATACTGTTGATAGGTATTTAGGTCGATTCCATGTCTTAGCTAGCTACTGTGAATTGAGCTGCAATAAACATGAGGTGCAGACAGCTCTTTTATTTGCCAATTTATTTTCCTTTGGGTAAATTCCAAGGAGTGGGATGACTGGGTCATGTGGTAGGGCTATATTCAGATTTCTGAGGAATCTCCAAACTATCTTCCATTGTGGCTTTACCGGTTTGCATTCCCAACAACAGTGGGTTGGTGTCCCTTTTTCCCCACATCCTTGCCAGCATCTGTTATTGGTAGATTTCTGTATGTGAACCATTCTAACCAGGGTGAGGTGAAACCTCATTGTGGTTTTGATTTGTATTTCCCTGATTGCTAATGATCCTGAACATTTTTTCATGTGTCTCTTGGCCATTTGGATTTTCTTTTTTAAAAAATATCTATTGAGGTCCTTGACCCATCTCTTAAGTGGGTTGTTTGTTTTGTTGTTGTGGAGTTTCTTGATCTTTTTGTAGATTCTGGTTATTAAACTTTTACCAGTTGCATAATTTGCAAATATTTTTTCCCACTCTGTTGGTTGCCTCTTCATTTTCCTGTCTATTTCTTTTGCAGTACAGGAACTTCTCAATTTGATGTAATCCCAATTGTTAATTTTGGCTTTGACTGCCTATGCCTCTGGTGTCTTTTCCAAGAAGTCTTTGCCTGTGCCTTTATCTTGCGGGGTTTCTCCGATGTTCTCTAATAATTTAATGGTGCCGGGTCGTAGATTTAAGTCTTTAATCCATGTTGAGTGGATTTTTGTGTAAGGTGTAAGGTAGGGGTCTTGTTTCATGCTTCTGCATGTGGAAATCCAGGTTTCCCAGCACCATTTGTTGAATAGACTGTCCTTGCTCCAAGAGTTGGTTTTGGATCCTTGATCAAATATAAGTTGGCTATAGATATTTGGATTGATTTCTGGTGTTTCTATTCTGTTCCATTGGTCTATCCATCTATTTCTGTACCAGTATCATTCTGTTTTGATTATAACTGCCCTGTAGTATGTCTTAAAATCTGAATTTGTGATGATCTGGCTTTGTTTTTGTTGTACAAGATTGCTTTAGCTATTGGAGGTCTCCTGTGCCTCCATATGAATTTTAGCATCATTTTTTCCAGATCTGAGAAGAATTTCTTTGGTATTTTGATTGGTATCACATTGAATCTATAAATTGCTTTTGGGAGAATGGACATTTTTTTTTTTTTTGACAGGCAGAGTGGACAGTGAGAGAGAGAGACAGAGAGAAAGGTCTTCCTTTGCCGTTGGTTCACCCTCCAATGGCTGCCGCGGTCAGCGCGCTGCGGCCGGCGCTCTGCGCTCATCCGATGGCAGGAGCCAGGTGCTAGGTGCTTTTTCCTGGTCTCCCGTGGGGTGCAGGGCTCAAGCACCTGGGCCATCCTCCACTGCACTCCTGGGCCACAGCAGAGGGCTGGCCTGGAAGAGGGGCAACCGGGACAGAATCCGGCGCCCCGACCGGGACTAGAACCCGGTGTGCCGGCGCCGCAAGGCGGAGGATTAGCCTGTTGAGCCACGGCGCCGCCTTGGACATTTTGATTATATTGATTTTTCCAATCCATGAGCCTGGAAATTTTTCCATTTTTGGTATCCTCTTCTATTTCTTTAAGATTTTGTAATTCTCTGCCGGCGTGCAGCTCACTAGGCTAATCCTCTGCCTGTTGCACTAGCACCCTTGGGTGCTAGTCCCAGTCTGGGCGCCGGATTCTGTCCCTGTTGCTTCTCTTCTAGTCCAGCCCTCTGCTGTGGCCCAGGTGTGCAGTGGAGGATGGCCCAGGTCCTTGGGCCCTGCACCCCATGGGAGACCAGGAGAAGCACCTGGCTCCTGGCTTTGGATTGACGCAGTGCTCCGGCAGCAATGCACCAGCCATAGTGGCCACTTGGGGGGTGAACCAATGGAAAAAGGAAGATCTTTCTCTCTGTCTCTCTCTCTCTCTCACTGTCTAACTCTGCCTGTCAAAAAAAATATTTTGTAATTTTTATTGTAGAGATCTTTGACATCCTTGGTTAAGTTTATTCCAAGGTATTTGTTTTTGTAGCTATTTTGAATGGGATTGATCTTAGAAATTCTTTCTCAGCCATGGCATTGTCTGTGCTTTTTTTTTTTTTTTAAAGTTCTTTTCTGGAGGAGTGATGATCCCCTTCCAATCATATTAATGGCATTAATGTTAAAGAGAACCATTCATATTTTTTGAGCTTAAAGAGAATTCCAATTTCTAGAACACCTTTGATCATATATTATGAGGTATACTTTTTACATAACTAAGAGATTCAGAGAAAAATTTAACAAATTTCCATCGCTGGCTCTTGCACTTAACTCTTGATTTCTTGAAATGGAAGGACTTTGCTGACTCTGTTTTTGCTGTCCTGCTCCTTGAATTCAGTGGTGAATCCATACAGGTAGGGCTTCTTAGGGTTCTATTCAGATGCAGCCCAACTTGTCTTGACCCCTCTTCCCTGGATCCAGACCCCTTGTGCCTAATCAGTTGAATGAATCCATTCTGGAAGTTTCTTCCTACTCGCCTAGGAAATCTTGGTGGGCTATAAGTTCCTCACTTGCTTGTAGAACCCAGAAACCTTCAAAGACATAGAATGGTGTGATGAGACTTTTTGTAATAGCATGGTATGTATGCAATATTATAGAACTAAATGGAGGGATTAACTAATTTATCTTAGTCACGCTATAGTTTTTGAGCTGTTGTCTGCTCTTTAGAGTTTTCTATTTTGTCATTTTTTGCATCTGACTGCTAAGAGTCTCTGCCCAAAGCAGTCCCTCTTCCTGTTCTAGTTCTTGGAGGCAAGTTGTATCCAAGATGCTACATTGACCTTATGATTAGGTGACAGTGCCAAAAACCCAGGGGCATTTTCAAAGTGTACACTGTGTGATAATATTTTCATAGGATTATCTAACTGTGTTGTGTTTTAAGCTTTCTATTAGTTGGTTAGTTATTGTTTCATTTATTCATTCACTCATCAGCTGCTATGGGAGCACATGTAAGTGCTGTATTGCAGTAGCTGGACTACACCTGGGGATTAGGATGAAAAGGTAGGCAAAATAGATGAGTCTTCTGAGTTTTGCTGATAATTCACAGGTCGAAAGTAAAAAGACTGAAATACCTAAAGAAAACCAATTTGCTTTTCTCCAATTCAAAGACTACATGTGAGATTGGCATACCCCAGCCTACACAGTAGAGTTCTCCATAAGCGTATTTCATGTGGGAAGTGGCACCAGACATTTCCTGTGTTACAATAATCTTCCTGTATTATTGAGCTATAGCTTGTGAGGCTTCCTGATGGGGCTTTAGGCAAGGCTTTTTGTGGGCTGCCTCGTGTCTCTGTCAAGGAGCACCCTGTGACCTCCTGCTCTGACGCTCATCTGGCTTGTCCTGGTAGTGCAGCCTGTTTCAGTTGTCCCAGGGAGGGCTCAGGGAGCCACACAAAGCAGGGAAGACAAACAAAAGGATTGGTTTCATGATGGGCTGGAAAATGTACTTAGGGAAAACCCCGCGTGTAGTGCAACTCTTTGCCTGGTATATTTTACATCCTTAGAGCCTTCCAGCACAGTGGCTGAATATTGGAATATTCCAGAATGTTCTACCTTGTTTTAAAATGCTGGGCTAGGAGACTACACTTTTTAAAAAGTGTTTCTCTGCCCCTGCTCTCAACTGCAGCTCTGGAAGCAGGTTAGAAGGATCTGAGAACTTCTAGGTATTACAAGGGGATAGTAGAAAAATCCAGCAATTTTCCTCCCATGCTAAGCTCTGTGCTCAGGAGGACTGGCTGCTTACTGATAACAGAGATTCAAAGCTGGGAAAGGAAAGAGTGCATAGGAGAGGGGAATAAAAATGAGGGGTTGTTAGTGAAGAGAAGGGAAAGGAGACCAAAGAAAAAGGGCATGGTGGTGTTTGCGTGTCCTGCCTTATCTGCTCTCACAAAAAGGAGCATGGGAAAAAGCAGGCAGAGCAAAAGGGGAACGAGGAGAGGTAACTAGATACAAGAGAGCACTTGGAGGTAGTAGGCAATAAGGAAAGGAGTCCAATAAATCCCAAAACAAGTGAGAGGGAAGGAGACTGGATAAGAACTATTTAAATGCAGGAAGATGAGATAGATGGTCCTGGGGAGGGAATGCCCGCTTTGGTCACACTGAGAGCCTTCAATTGCTCCCACTGGTGCATCTACCAAATAGCCAGTGTCTCTTGCCCAAGACATTTTCCTGACTTTGTATTAGCTTTAATGTGATTCTCTTTATGGTCCCTGTATTGCTGGTTGCAGTTTCATTGACACTCGGTGTGATCAAATAGCAAACGTGGAGGCACAGCTCTGTTATCCCTGGCCCCTTGCAGTGTGCGGCTGACTTCTGAGTCAGGGCTCCTCGTGTTTGATGTTTGCCATTCCTCCTTATGTATAGCTAGGAAGGTTGAAAAGGAAGAAAACGTTCCTAAGGGCTGCCACATTTACAGCTCATGCATCCACACAGTCGGAGTAGCCGAAGAAACACTACAGAATCTCGAGTTAGTATTTTTTCCCAAGTAAGGTGGTTGACTCTTGTGTTGCTGGCCTGGTTACTTGCCCTAACCCAGCGCCATACTTGCTGCACCTGTTGGTAATCTTCTTGAAAGATCTTTCCTTATCTTTTTTATAGTACTCAGTTCAGGATGCTTCCCGATATTGCAGATCTGAGTCAGGGGCTTCTAAGTGTCCACCAGGGCACTCTGCAACCTTGGCTTCCTATGCTGATCTTTCTCCATTGCAGCTACCATGCCATGCCATAGTTTTTGTCCTTGCACTTTGAGCTGTCTGTACAAGGTTGGTTATGATGGAGCACCAATTGAGGAAATGGATCAAAGTCTATAATGCAGGTCTTTAAAGCGTGTAAAATAAATTCTAGATTGGGTTATGTTTTTAGATACCAGTTAACAATTACTCTTAAGTGTGCTGGAAAAGAGAAGGACTAAATAACAGTAGGGATTTTTGTAGAGTCTAGTAGGATAATATTTCCTATACTCATACAACCACAAGTTAAGCATCCCGATTGTGGAAGTCTAAAATAGAAAGTTTTTGAACACCAGCAAGACACTTGCAAACTTTTGGATTTCAGGTTTTTGGGTAGGGATGCTCTGGCAGTTAAGTCTATGCAGATGTTTCAAAATCCTAAAATCTCTAAGGTCTAAAACACTTCAGATTCTGAGTATTTCAGCTAAAGGGTCTGCAGCTTACATAATAGAGGAACTGTGATTCTGTTAACTTCCAGACACCAGAGGATGATCTTGAGGTTTCAGACAACCTATTTTGTGTAACACTGGTAACCACAGGCCTGATGCATAAGGCAGTCCTCAGATTTCAATGTATATAGGACTCATCTGAGGAGCTTGTTAAAATCCAAATTATATTGCAGGTGTCTGATGGGTTCTGAGATTCTCTTCAAGCTGCCTTGTGAGGCTGGTGTTGCTAGCCATGGACCACACTCTGAGTGAACAACACTTAAAATACTTTCTAGAAAATAAAGCTGGGGTTTATTCTACAAAAATGTGTAGTTGCATTTCATAGTTTGCAGAACAGTAGATTTTCTTTCCTTCTTTCTTTTTTAAAGATTTATTTACTGGGGCCGGCGCTGTGGCATAGGGGGTAATGCCTCTGCCTGCAGTGCCTGCATCCCATATGGGTGCCAGTTTGGGTTCCAGCTGCTGCACTTCCCATCCAGCTCTCTGCTATGGCCTGGGAAAGCAGTAGAAGATGGCCCAAGTCGTTGGGCCCCTGCACCCACGTGGCAGACCCAGAAGAAGCTCCTGGCTCCTGGCTTCAGATCAGCTCAACTCTGGCTGTTGAGGCCAATTGGGAAGTGAACCAGCTGATGGAAGACCTCTCTCTCTCTCTGCACCTCTCCTTTTCTTTCCATGTAACTTTCAAATAGATAAAACTCTTTCAAATAAGTAAATACAACTTATTTGTACTTATTTACTATAGAGAGGCTGAGGTATAGAGAGAGGTTTTTTTTTTTTTTAATTTTTTTCTTAAAGAAAACTGGTGTTCTTATTTCCAGTTAGAAAGTTACAAGAGTTTCTTGCCCCTAAAAACACTGTATCTGGTACTGGTCAGCTCCCCAGACTGCTTTAGAATGAGCCTGTGTGTTGTCCTGCCCTTTGCTGACACCCAGCTTTACTTGTTTAGCTATTCTTAGGTTTGGAAGGCCCTGGCCCTGGCGTTGGTCCGGGTATGGCTTCATTAGTAGCAAGGACTACTTTTAAAGCAGAAATACTCTTTGGAAGATTGGCAGTTCAAAGGCTGTGTTTGTGGTGGGACCTTCGCATTTATCGATTGTTAGCAGGTCAGCGCTGTGCAAAGACCTTCTCCAGGGGCATCCAGTTGCAATGGCCGGAAATGTAAAGGGCACTGTTCAGCTGGAGTTTTGCAAGCGAAACCTGCATCTGCTTACAAATGTTCCTTCTGCTCTCTGAAGGTGATATTTGAAGTTTTTTTCTAACAAGATGGCCTTTATTTTGCAGGTGTTTTGCAGCCAGTGTGAGGAGAGAGAAAGAGAGAGAGAGAACGAACATCACACTCAGGTAAAGAGCTGGTGTGTGCAGCATAAGTGACAAGCAGGACTAATGGCAGGCATTTGTTATCGCATGAGTCATGACTGAGTTTAATTCTGCCATCCTCTTCTGTGTGTCTTAGTTATGTCTGGGTTTCGTGGGCCTGTGATCAGAGACCTCATTGAACTGTCATGTGTTTGAGGGGCATCTGTGAAGTGCCTGGGCGAGAGCCTCTCTGGCCCTGCAATGCTGGTCTAGCTTCTGCAGAGCTAATGTAGAGTTATTACTGGTTTTCATCTTTGTTACTTGCTCAGAACGATTTTATCACTTCAACACTTCTGTAAGTGTACAAACACTGAAGACCTTTAATTAGTCTTACCTGTGTCCCCTTATCTGAAGTCCTACATTTCCTTTATATTTTCTTTTAAGATAAATACATGTCCCACAATTTTGATTTCCCCAAATGGGTCACCAAGATTAATTTTCCATTAACCTCTATTGCTTCTGTTGTTTTTTTATCTTCTTTCTAATCATCCTCTTGGAGGATTACGCATTCCCCGTTGGATCAGCTTTTCATTAGGGTGTAAACCATCTTTTTCTTGGAGGGTCCGTATGGCACTGATGTCGATGGTGGTGATCTGTCACATGGTCCTTGGCCATGGCCCCATCAGCAGAGCTGGACCTTCTCCAGGGAGACCCATGTCAGGAGATCTATTGACCACGGCACTTCTGCTACTGGGCTTGCTTCTGTTGTTACCCAATCTGGATCCATTTCCTCCAACTGCCTTAACAAAGTACTAGAAACTGGCTGCTTTAAAGAACAGAACTTTATCATCTCATAGTTTTGCAGGCCAGAAGTCCAAAACTGAAGTGTCAGCAGGGTTGGTTGTTTCTTGTCAGATTTATGAGGAAGAACCTGTTCCAAGTCTTCCCCTTCCTTCTGGTTCCTTAGGCATCACTTGGCTGTGCCTTTATTTTTATTTGCATGTTATTCATTAATTTATTCATTTATATTTGAAAGGTAGAATAAAAGAGGGAGGAGAAACAACAGAGAGAGAGAGAGAGAGAGAGAGAGAGAGAGAGAGAGAGAGAGAGTGAGTTCTTTCACCCTCTGTTTCACTCCCCAAATGTCTGCAACAGCCAGGGATGGGCCAGGCAGAAACCAGGAGCCAGAAGCTCTTATGGATCCTACTTGGGTGGCAAAAGTACTCAAGCCATTATATTATCATCTGCTGCCCCTAAGGGCACATGCATATTAGTAGGAAGCTGGATCAGAGGTGTAGGTGGGATTTGAACCCAGGCACTCAGACATGGGACGTGGGGCTCCCAAGCGGCAGCTTAGCAAATTGTGCCTCAGTGGCTGCCCCTCTGTCTTTATGTGTCTTGCCTCTATGGTTGTCTGGGTTCAGATCCCCCATTTTATGGGCACACTAGTCAGCTTAGGGCCCACCCTAGTAGCCTCATCATGACTTGGTCATCCATAAGCACTCTATTTCCAAATAGTCTCATTCACATGTATGGAGGAGAGGACTTCCACACCTTCTCAGGGTACACAATTCTACTCATATCACTAAGCAAAAGGGGACTTTATTCCTTGCAGTGCCTCATAAAATCTATAGCACAGAACCTGCTGCTTAATATTTGTTGAATGAGTGAATGGCAAATGCCATAATGGCCATGGTCAGATTTAACTTGCTGAAGCAAAGTGCGGTGACCAGCAGTGGGCAGGTATTATGCTGAGCCTGTGGTTGGTGAACTCTTTCTTCCAGCATAGTCCAAGTTAAACAACAGCTCACTTAAATGGGGCGAGCTTTCTTTCTGTACAAGTAATAGCAAGTGAGGGTTTCACGAAATGTGCCCCCTGTGTGAGCCGGTCCTGCCTTCTCTGCTGGCCTCCCTGGTTGAACTGCTAATTTACATGCTGTCTCCATCAGTACATCAAGATATCTTTCCGGCTAATTCAATAGCATTTAAATCATACTTAGCTGGGCTGTTCTTTCTTTCCAGCTGCATCACTTTGCACTTATTAAATTTAACGTTCTGTTTCCTAGCTTTAATGTGCAAATGCTACCCTGAAACAGATCTGCCCTGGTGGCTTCTTCTCCCTTCGCTCTGCTTCCCTCGCTCCTTTGGAGTGTTCGGGCTTGGGTGTTGACACAGTATTAGGGCACTGGTTTTCAGGTAGCGCCCAAATAACTATTCTTTAGAGATGTTTGTTTGAGGAATCCTTCTGTCTTGGTGGGTTAGTGCTTTCTGGACCTGTCTGCTGTTACTTCTAGGAAAGGATTAACTTTTTTATTTTTAAGATTTATTTATTTATTTGAAAGCCAGAGTTACACAGAGAAGGAGAGGCAGAGACAGAGAGAGGTCTTCCTTCTGCTGGTTCACTCCTCAATTGGCCACAACAGCCAGAGCTGCACCAATCCAAAGCCAGGAGCCAGGAGCTTCTTCTGGGTCTGCCACGTGGGTGCAGGGGCCCAAGGACTTGGGCCATCTTCTACTGCTTTCCCAGGCCATAGCAGAGAGCTGGATCAGAAGTGGAGCAGCCAGGTCCTGAGCTGGCGCCCATATGGGAAGCTGGCACTGCTGGCGGCGGCTTTACCCACTATGCACAATGCTAGTCCCAGGACTATCTTTTCAAAAGGAAAAGGAAACTCCTACTGGGAGGACACAAAAGCCAGGGACAGTTTCTTCCTGGGAATGAGGCTGATTGAGGAGCCCTGCAGCTGCATTTAGCCCGTGGTTTAGTAGCATGTGGAGCTGCTCGACCTAGGCAGGCCAAGGTGTAGACATGGACTCAGGCTCAGGCTCTCCCACAGCCCCTCCCCCTCCAGAAGCTTTCCTGTGGGGGCAGAGGTGGGGGAGGGTGGTGCTGCAGGCCATCCCTTAGTCATGAGATAATAGATCTTACCGATTTAGCGCTGGATTTGTGAGATGACAACAGGCAGTTGAACATGAAAATAAAGATCTACCTTAGCATTTTTCACACCGACATTAGGCCTAAGGAAATTGGTAAATCAACTGGCAAATATTTATGGCGTGTGTGATGTGTGCAGGCACAGCTCCCCCCACGTGCCGTGCATAGGTGTCTAACTTCATCCTGGCGCCTTCCCGTCTTAGGTTTCTTTTCTGTTTTATTCAAGAGCTCATTCCCCTTGAGTGGAGGCCTTTTCTATAACTCGCCATCCGTGGTCTCCTTATTTGGTTTGTGAGAATATCTGTAGGGCTTCAGTAAAATTAAGACAGTTGACTTGCTTTGGTGACACTGATCATATCGCAGTGACAGTGGGACAGGCCGGTCACCTGCAGGTAGAGCCCGGTGAGCAGTTGCATTCCAGTAATTACCTGTGTGAGACACCTGGCCGGGGACTCTGCACGGTGCCCTTCTTGGGTTACAACATGGCAGTGAATCTTCTTTTAACAACTAAGTTACTTTAGGTGCACCTGATACGTGTCTAGTATTAGCAAATAGGCATGAAGTGTCTTAAGCGCTAAAAACTAGTTGTTGTTACTGGTCCTCTCTCCACTTCTAGTTTGCGATTTCAGTAATCTTAGGCTTCTGAAGCCCAGATATCAGGCTTTCATGGAATCGATGATTATATATTTGTATATATTTGCTGCTAAACTCTGCTATTAAAAAGCAGGAAATGATTTTTATATTAACACGATAGCTTTTTTTAGATCTCTGAAATTAAAGTATATTTATGATGTTATGGAAAGTTTTTTAATTAAGCAAATTATACTTTGAATCAAAATCTATCAGTTTTTTTTTTTTCAGGAAATTTTTGCCGATGAATAATTTAAAATATGAACAACCTTCCTTCTTGTTTTCTCTGGGTTCTTTAGCTCTCGGAGGGTTCCTTCCTTGTTTCACTTTAATTCATGAATTCATGTTACGTGAGCTGTTAATAGAAAAGTGATGAGAATGGCGGTGGCCTCAGAAGCTGGGCAGTGTCCATCTGTTGCTGTCAAGTTTCTGTGATTCATGTCTTTATTTTCCTTTGCCCTTTTCATTGATTACTATCCTTTTCTGGAAACTTCCTTTTTCTTTTGTTTATTTTCTTTAGTTTGACCATTCAGGGTGTTTATTGTTTGTGCACTCCTTCAGCCATGGATTCCTGGATCTTGGCATGTACCAGGAATCACTCTGGGAAAAATGCCAAGTGTATTATGATGTAGATGGGAAAGACTCATGCAAACATCCTTGCTCTGATAGAGGTCTTGCTAACTGTACGTTTCATAGAGGAAACAAAGCAATTCAATGAGTGGGGGGTAGTGGAAGGATGCCCAGGAGTGAAGATGGGGTCTGGATGGAGGCTGAAAGGAGAGGTTGATGGCCGTGGTGAGGGAGGGTTCCACGGGAGACAGAGGCTGGGCTGGGGGGGAGGCATGCGAGCACAGGTATGCTTGTGCACTCTTTGTTTGGGTGATGCGGGGAATGAAGTGGGAAGAGGGATGTGGACCTAGAAGAGCTCTGCTGGAAGGCAGAAATCCAGTCTTGAAAGCACCTTCACCCTGGGGCTAGCACTGTGGCATAGTGGGTTAAGCTGCAGCCTGGGATACCAGCATCCCATATGGGCGCTGGTTCGAGTCCTGGCTGCTCCACTTCTGATCCAGCTCCCTGCTAATGGCCTGGGAAAGCAGTGGAAGATGGCCCAAGTGCTTGGATCCCTGCACCCACATGGGAGACCTGGAAGAAGCACCTGGCTCCTGGCTTCACCTGACCCAGCCCCGGCTGTTAGGGCCATCTGGGGAGTGAACCAGCAGATGGAAGATCTCTGTCGCTCCCTCTCTCTCCGTAACTCAACCTTCCAAATAAATATATTTTTCCAAAAAATTTCTTTGACACTTTGCTGGACCTTCCTTTCAGGGTCATTGCGGTAAGCAGCAGTGCCTCCACTGCAGGCCGCATGTCGCGTGGAGTTTGTGTTAATCTCCTGCCCGACTCGGCTCAGCCTGGCTTCACTGCCTCCCTGGGGGAAGTCCAGCCTGTTTTATTCACTCTGTTAAGCCATTTGCTCAGCCAGATTTGCCTGCTTTGCTTCTCACACACAATTTGCTCACTTCCTTCTCTTAGCTCCCAGTTTCAGAATCCTCCCATCCTCCAAGATCTCCCTGAAATTCATGTCCTGTACGAAAACTTTTCTCTACTCATGACTAGACTATAAAATGTTTCTCTACTCACGAGTGATTTCACCCCTTCACATTCAATGGAGTCTCATATCATCATCATTTCCCCGTGCTTCTTTATATCACAAGTTAGTTTGGGAACGCTCTCGGGAGGACTGCCTACGTGTTGAAGAGAAAGGCGGTGCACCTAGTAAGTCTACTGCTAAGGCTGAAAAAGCAGTTTCTTGCAGTCAGGAGACGCTGCATTGATGTTTGTTAAATGAATGGGGGGAAACCGAGCTCCTTTAATTTGTAAGGCTGTTACGGAGGTGGAACTGAGGGATTGATTAGCTGTCATATGGAGAGGCAGTGGTTAATGTAATGTCCAGATGAAACTCTTGCAGGGCAGAATAATTGTCAGTGAAGGTAGAAGGATTAGGTTAAACAAAAGGCAGGACTATGTACAGAGGAGCGGGGCAGGTTAGCGGAAAACCAGTCAAGCTAACGTAAGATTTAGACACGGGAAGAAGACACTTAGAAATCCACACAATCACTCTGACAGTGAGTGACAGATGGCGTAACAGGTAAAAGCAGTGCATTGCATTAAGATGCTGGATATCATTATGAGAAATGGCCCCTGGAAGACCTTGATTTGATTTGAGGCTTCTCTGTTACAGATCTGGAGACAATCACAAATTCAGAAATATATTTATGAAACTCTGGTGCCACTGAGCTCAAAAGACCGTAATCCTATTAAGTTGAGATTTTGAAAAGGGTAAACATGAATAGCTGAAAAGAGATATTGATTAAAGAAGTAATATGAACAGGAATAATGGAATTAAAGTAATTGAGGCAATATTGGGCCTAATGGACCTTGTTCTCCTCATGCCTGACTTCTGCTTGTGTATCGAGTTGGCTCTGAAGTCGATCAGGCTGTGTGCACCGAGAGAGAAGGACACGATGGAAGAATTAGTATTACTGTCTATAAAAAAATCAATCTGTTGTTCTTTCCGAAGAATATCAATCAGTCTGTGAAATCAATTAGCTGGGATTTCTTATTTGCTTATTAGATAATCAGACAAATGATAAGAAAAGACTGCATGCCTTGTACAGAGTGGATACTCAGTAAATATTTCCTGAATTGAAAACCAAAGGGTATGGTGGTTTTGCTGTAAAACCTACTGCAGTATAAAGCCATTATCAGCACTCCTTCAATCCCGTCTCCTGTATCCGTAGTACTGTACATGTGGACTACTCAGTTTCATCGATTCTTCCTCTAAAGTGAGTTCTTTCACTTTTCATACTTCCAGGCAGTTCTGGCCAGCTGCGTATGACCTTGGCTATTGGATTATTTAGTTTCTTAACTGTTTCCTATGATCAGATTGTCTTCCCTATGCAGTACTGGTAGAGCACAGTTTTTGAAATATCGCTTTGATGACACTACTCCCTGTGCAGAAATTTGCACTGTCTCCTCTTTGTCTAGAGTCGCAATTGCTGTACTTCAAAGTTCATTCCATGCTCTATGGCTTTGAAGAGCTTCTGCATTCTGACTTCTCCCGCTACCCAGCCACACTTGACTTCCACCCGTCCCCTGGGGGGAGGATGGATTTGTCTCTTTATGGGTCATCCTGTTTTTGAACATGCACAATATACTACTTGGAATTCTTCCTCTTATGTCTATGTCCATCCAATTAAAGTCAGTTCTGCTTCTGGCTATAGTTATATTCCTTAAAACTGTGCACTATCAAAATTGTGTTATCAAGACAGTTATTTTAGCAGTATCTGACATTAGGGATTAGGGAGTTTCATGTGCACAGTAACAAAGTTGTTTTTTTTTTTTTTTTTTTTTTTTACAGGCAGAGTGGACAGTGAGAGAGAGAGACAGAGAGAAAGGTCTTCCTTTTTGCCGTTGGTTCACCCTCCAATGGCCGCCGCGGCCGGCGCGCTGCGGCCGGCGCACCGCGGCCGGCGCACCGCGCTCGTCCGATGGCAGGAGCCAGGAGCCAGGTGCTTTTCCTGGTCTCCCCATGGGGTGCAGGGCCCAAGCACCTGGGCCATCCTCCACTGCACTCCTGGGCCACAGCAGAGGGCTGGCCAGGAAGAGGGGCAACCGGGACAGAATCCGGTGCCCCGACCGGGACTAGAACCCGGTGTGCCGGCGCCGCAAGGCAGAGGATTAGCCTGTTGAGCCACGGCGCCGGCCACAAAGTTGTTTTACCTTGAGGTTATTTTGATGATGATATTTTCAAATCTCTGTAGGAATATATTCTTAAAACCTGAGCATCATTAAAAAAAGTATTTCACTGAATTCTTTTTCATAAGGTTATACTGAACTAAATGCTATTTTTAAATTATGTCAACATCATAATGATCTGCTATTATGAGAAACTGAATAAGGACATGTAAGGCAGCCGTGTTAGATACAGGAGAGCTTTGTCTTCTTATGCCAGCAGGCTTGTGTGCATAAAATACATTGCATTCCCCAATGCATTGATCACCTTAGCTCTGGTACAAATTATGCAACCTTTGCGGAAGAAATGATCAGAACATTGTTTTTCAAAACTGAGTTTAAGCCCTATTTTTCTCCATTAACTCGGGCCCTTGCCTCTTTATTGATCTTTTGCCAATGGTGTTTTCCTCCCCTGAGTTCTGTCTTGTAGGTTGACTAACAATTTGAGGACCCCTTTAATAGTTTACCCTTTTGATAATTTTGAGAGGCTCTTCTGAAATTTTTATTTCCCACAGTGCCCAACACATTATGAGGCTAATGAGATCTATTAGTTTATAAGAAGATGCAGTTACTAAATTCAGTTTTACCTAAATCCATACATGGCCATTTCCCCATTTTCCTATTCCTCCTGAGCATTTGGCCTTGTATTAATGATGAAAAGCAACTGAGAGATCCCTGTTTCAACACTAGTGCAGAAGGGTGAACAGTGATGGCTAGCTTTAGTTATGGATGAATATATATGTGCTAGTTCTTGGCCTTTCCTGAAACTTCAGTAAAATGACATTTAAAGGATTTTTTTAACAAGGCATTCACCTGGAAACACAAATAAAAGAGTGAACAGCCACAATAGTTTAGAATCTGGGATATAGATGGATTCCTTATAACTTACGTAGCAGATCCAAGAGAGTAGAGGAAGAGGAAAAAGAAGAGGAAAAAAGAATAGCCCAATTTTACTGATGAGTTCTTAGAAGCTGAGGACTGAGAACTCCCAGAAGTGAGGATGAAGACAGGTGTCCAATTAGGAGTATTCGCCAAGGTTTGTATCTGCTCCCCAACTTCTCAGGAGCATTAACTAGCCCTCTTTCAACAGAGGGATGGAGTTTTGCATGGTTTCTACAGAGATGACAAAATAGAAGGTTTCTGATTTGAAGGTGTCAGGAAAAATTAAAAGTGCTATAATATGGTCTTGAAATTTTGTGGATTACATTGGTTTTTTTACATCTTAAAAATGGCAGCACTTTCTTCTCTCTGCCCTGTAGTCTGTGGGCAGCTGGGATGATACTTTAAGGCTGGGAGACTTCCAGGAGGATTCCTTGGGAACCTCATAAAACGATAAAACTCAAGGATTCTAGCACCATGTGGTCCCCAGGAAAAGGCTGAACACCGTCCTCAGCTAAAGCCCACATCGGTGATCAGTCTCCTCCCAGCCTCCTTGCCCACCTGGTACTCCCCTGTGCGAGTTGTTGAGGAGAGACCTCTGTCCTGAGAAACAGACCCATGAAGGGAGAAGGGAACTATTTGAAGTTTCCTTCAGAATACAGTAGGAAGAGGTATGTGTGTTGTTGAAGCAAACAATAACCTTAAGGGTTTATCATCTTGATCATAAAACAGAAGATATAACTTAGAACTGGAGCATTAACCCCTTCTCTTTTGATCTCTCAGTTCAAAATGTTTGCATCTCTTAATGGCTAGTGTTGACCAGCAGCTGCAGCTGGGCTCAGCACCCTCCAGCCTCAGCTCAATGTTGTGTGTCGTTTTAGCCTTTTCCCGCCACATTGGCTTAGTCAGCCCTCCCCCCCAGCCACTCTGAGGACCCTTGCCCTGGGTGCACATGGGATCTGTGCCCTTCTTGTACTGGCTCACTTTGTGGTGTTGCTGCTTGTCTCACTTCTGACAGAAGCTCCAGTGGCTTTGGGGAATATCCATCATGTTTGTCCCAGCGCTACAGGCACAGGAAGAACTCAGCGATATCACTGAGGAAGATAAGGCAAGCAGGCTATTCCAAGCACAAACACCTCAGTGTTTATAAGGGCTGGAGGGTAAAGTTAAGGAAATTTTCCAGAAAGTGGGGTAAAAAGAGCACATCATACAAAGAAGGAGACTTGGAGGATTGGCTCACGGCCTGCAACATCCAAAAACAGCAATGGTAGATAGAGAGAACACTCTGTATTGGCAGAGAACAATCAAATGCATAATTGACCAAAATTGCCCACCACCCAGGCTGGGAGCTTGCAGACCAAAGGAAAGCGGTGACACGCCATCGTGGAACTTTGCAACTTTGGGATGTTCTCTGGGAAGCGACAGGTGCTAGCTGACAAAAAGGAGACGGGGGTTTCAGGCAAAGACAAAAGTCTCCACAGGAGACTTTTGCCCCCAAAATGAGGGCAAAAGGGGTCTCTAGGTAACTTTGCGGGAGGACTTGTTGCCCCCTGGCCTAATCTGGAGCAGGTGCAGGGGTCTGGCTGAGAGTTTTTTAAGATGATACAGTTGATAAAACACCTGCTCTGTCTGTGCTGAGAGGGGATTTGCAAATCTGAGGGAGTCTGGGGGACTAACACTATGACAGGCACAGAGGAAACCAACCCAAATTAAATATCACGAGATGAACTCCAGGGAAGACAGACAGACATTGAGAAAAGAAAGCGTTGTCCTAGAAGACTTCATGACACTGCAGCAGCTCATTCTGTACACACAGATATTTCATACAGCCACTTGTGATGTACTTCTTGGGGGACGGGAACCTGGGGACTTACTGTCCTCACTGGGTGATCAAAAGACACCACCTAAAAATGCAAAGCCAACAAAATTCAGCATGTTACTTAAATCAGTTTATCTAAATGTCTACATTCTTGTGGCACACACAGAAACTGGTGCTAACTAATATAGTAAGCTGGAGACAGCAGTTTGGAGAGTATTATAGATTTAAAAGCTTCCAAATATTTTAGACATCTTTAATGAGAAACTTGAACTTTCTTTTGTGCTGTAGCTTCTTTTCATTTTGCTTATATTCCTGAAATGACTAAACACAATTCTTGGTCAAGATTTCGGTGGCTCGCTCTTCAAATTCTGGTTAGTCACTGTTCAGGTAGACACCACACCAGTAGTGATTTCACCATTTCACCACTATTCTGCATTCTACAGCAATAGAGTTAAAATTACACTAAAAATCTTAATAATTTTACCTTTTCTTTGCTGGATGAATGTAATATTCTGATAATTCTAGTGGGTTTTAAATCCACCTGAATTTAGTGAAGTGATTAAAAATAATGATGAGACCCTAATTTGTAAAATGTTTGTATATTGTTATAACGTTCATCTCATAGGTAGCTTGGGTGCAGCAAAGGAGTTGCATTAGACCCCAATGGAGCACATTAGACCCCTTCGTGTCGTGAAGATGGAAGTCTGGGAAGACTTCTCCCTGGCTTTTCCCACAAGGTGCTCTCTCCCCCCACCTTTCTAGAGCCCTGCCAGCAACTGCTGCACCTGGCATTCCTGGAACAAAACCTCTTCCTCCAGGAGCTACGGCAGCTACATGGGCTTCCTCTCCACAAAGTGCCTTAGCAGCAATCTCATCCATACCTGTTTCTCATGCCTCTTGGTGGTGCAGTGAACAATGGGCCTTCAGACCTGAGCAGGTGACGCCAGCTGCCCCAGACCCTGTGTGACTGCCAAGGCCAAGGGGCAGCAGCACCTCATAGCATAACTGGGACCAATTGATTTCACAGTAGTGAGCCAAGACCTACCAGTTGGGAAGCTCTGATTTCCAGATGCAGAAGAAATTCCACCGTGATTACTTAAGGAATTGAAAGCACTTATCTCCATGCCTTGCACTATTTAACAATTGAGACTGTTACATGTAAATTGGTTTAAATACAGATGAAACTTTAAAAAGTCTTTCTCCTATGGTCTTATTAGGCCTTCCAGGCCTTCTGCCTTTGTCAACACGTTGGAACATTGGAGAGAGCTGATTTCAACACTGTTGTTCTGAGATGAGATGACAAAACGGCATGCCATGGTAGAAGGTCGCCTACTGTTTTAAATGGAAGGCTATTTAGTTTATGAATTATCTACATGCTCTATTTTGTTTCAGGGCTTAAGACAGATAAAGGAGCAATGTGTCTGAAGATAACAGTCCTCATTGTTTTTCCAAAAATGGAACAACAGAAGAATTAATGGGAAGTGTATCTTGTGTTTTGCAACTTCAACTGGTTATTTTCCAGTGTCCCTTTAAGGTGTTTCTAGGGAAGTTGGTAATAATGTTTTAGGAGAGGAGTTAAGAAACTGATAGTTGCTGTTTCACCAAAGTAGCTGGAAAAGAAGAAAGGCCCTGTGGCTACAGAGTGGAGAGCACGCCTCCTCCGTGGAGGGCTCGGGACCTGTGACCCTCGGTGCCCTCCATATTCAAGACTGAAACTGGAAACAGTGGCCCTTTAATTTGCTGCTCACTTCATGGGCCTGCTGCTTTGTTCTCGTTTCTCAGGCCTCTACTATGCCATCACGAGGGTTTTACAGTTTTAGCCTGAGATCTCTGTGCCTCATCTCTCCTTTTGTTCTTCACTTATGTTGCCTCTCCGGTTCCATCTTCTGAGAGGTTCTGAACAATGTGTGCCATGCATGGAATAATTTGGATGAAGCTGGTGACATAGCTTGATGATGCTGAACCACTCAGAACCCTAGGCAGTGGTCCCAGCTTGCATTAGCAGGAGATTAATGCAGGTGAACGTTAAGGTCTTAATTTTTAAAAAATGTACATTTTTAGCAGTGATGACTGAAAAACATTGGCATTCTTTCTGCCTCCTATACTGATTACACTTGCAAATACTTGCCAAAAGTACTAGAATGACTTAGCTTTCCATAAGGGCAGAGTATTATTTTACCCATGTAATGGCTATTAAATATTTAAAAAACAATTTTCCAAAAATATATCCATAACTGTATTGCCATGTGCATAAATCACCATGGGGAATGTGTTCCGATGTGTGTGTGTAATAGCAGTTGCTTAGATAGGTTTACATAAAGAATTTGCTGGGGGTGAATTTACGTGTTTGAGAGGTTACCATTTGAGACATAACAAGAAAAGGCAAAAACAGAGGTGCTTTCCCGTGAGGTCAAGAGAGTGATTACTCAGGTGGTTTTCCTCTGGGATTTGCTGGGTACGAGTCCAGACCTTATGATCTGAATCAGGACTGGCGGAAAGCCATGGCAAGCTAGATACTTGTAGGATGGGATCAAGACCACCTAGTAGCCCTTGAACTGTCTCAGTGGCCAATGAACGAGTATTAGTTTTTAATGTTTGGGGCATCTGTTCTGAGTGGAAATGGAAAGGAGGACCATAATGTACTGAAGGGAGGGGCCAGTAGTGAGAAGGAAGAGCTTGTCCTGTATGGAGAGTAGAACGTGGGGACTAGGGTGCAAGGGTGCGTGTGTGAGCTGTGGAGACGAGATTCAGGGAGCCAGCTGTGGCTGCGTAGATCCGGGGCTGATGCTGAATTTCCAAAGGAACATTTGGAACATTTGGCAGCAAGTGACATGATCAAAATGACATTTGAGGGAGGTGATGCTTGCTGTGGGTTATAAAACAGCTCAGAGGGGCGGAAGATGGTGGTGCATGAGACGAAGGGTTATGGAACAGGGAGTGGGGTTAGGGGTTGGACTTGGTGACAGGGTTGGCAGAGAAGGCAGAGGATAGAGAAGGTTACAGATAACTGAAGTCCAGCAGATTGCTGCCTTGGAGAACAGTCTGCATTCCCATCCGTCACAAAACAGAAACCCAGGGTATGTAGAAGATGAGCCAGCAGGTGTCCAGATGCCTTCTGTAATAGTTCAGTTCTCAGCTTGCAAGCATTAGATGATGGGGAATGGAACAGTTTGCAAAAGAGAGGAATGTGCTGTGCCAGTCAGTTCTCTGTTGGGTGTGGCATGACACAGCCCATATCATCCATACCTCAGTGCAGGAAGGAGTGTGATCGGATTGAGAGGTCAGGGAAGGAGCACAGGTCCCAGGCTCAGCCGTGCACACACAGTGACTGGATCTGGGCACAGGGGTGGCACATACCGCAAGCTGCTATATGAAAAAGCCAAGGGACAGAAAGAGGCAGGGAGGGAGTGGCTGGTGACTCCGTCGTCCCAGGAGATTGTGTGAGCTCCACTTGAAATGGGTATTTACTTCAATAGAGCAGATAGTCTGGGGTATGTTTTCAGGCGATCCGTGAAAGGACAGTTTTGTCCCTCAAGACTTTGCCTGGAGAACTCAAAATATAAATACAGCAAGGCAAGCCCCCGGACCAGCCGGCCTGAGCAGGTGTTCAGCCACCAGAAAGATATCGTTAACCTGTCCTCCTCCACTCGGGTTCTTCTGAGAGTTGACTGTGAACATTTTTAAATAGGTATCAGGAAGGAAATTTAAGAAAAATCCTGCACTCCAAAGTGGCTGAGCTTATTTAAACAAAGAATAAATCATTTTTTAAAAGATTTATTTATTTATTTATTTGAGAGGTAGAGTTACAGACAGAGAGAGGGAGAGACAGAGAGATCTTCCAGCGGCTGGTTCATTCCCTAACTGGCCGAAACGTCCAGAACTGTGTCAATCCAAAGGCAGGAGCCAGGAGCTTCTTCCGGGTCTCCCACTTGGGCACAGAGACCCAAAGACTTGGACTATCTTCTACTGCTTTCCCAGGCCATAGCAGAGAGCTGGATCAGAAGTGGAGCAGCCGAGTCCTGAGCTGGCACCCATAGGGGATGATGGCACTGCAGGCAGCAGCTTTACCCACTATACCACAGCACCAGCCCCCAAAATACATTATTTTTTAAATTGCAATTAGGATCCATCAGCACTCAGCCCCACCAGAATGGATTATATTGCTGTGCCCTCTTTGAGTTCTAAGCTGGAAATTTTGTAGCAGTCAATGTTCACCAGCAATACCAGAATCTATCCAGTATGCAGACACATACATGTGTACACACATGTACTTATTTATTAAGAAATTTATTTTGAGGAATTGGCTCATGCATATGTGGGAGCTGGCAAGTCCAAACGCTTAGGGCAGGCCAGCAGTCTGGAAATTGGCAGGATCTTTACATTGAAATCGTGAGGCAGAATCCCGTTAGTCTTCTGGAAACCCTTGCCTTTGGCCCTGTAGGCCCTTCTCTGATTGGATGGATCACATCCGTATTATCACATGTAAATCTCATTTATTTGAAGGACAGGCCTTCAAAGAGTCTGTGGGAAAAAGGAATTAAAAATGTTTATTTTGGTGCAAAAGCGGTTTTGAAATCCATGCCTGGTTTTTTCATTAGTTCACGTTTCCCATGGACTTTTGGAAGGGCTCCTATCAATCAGCAGCCCCATTGCCTAGCCAGGTGGGCACACAAAACTTTGCTGCCACCACGTCAGCAGTATTTTGCCCCGTTTCTCAATGCCATGGTCTTTACAGCAGAGGAAAGATTCCGGTAGTGACTCTTGGTGGCACTTACAGTGGTGCTTTTCAAATTCAGATTATTAAATAGAATAATAAGTTTATACTGATTTGTTTGAAAAGCTGGTCGATGCCATTGCCTTACCTCTGTCCCAGCTGGTGCCACGTGATCTGGTCTGCTTTGCCAGGTGAGTGGGGTGAGCGTGGGCAGTGCAAATCTTCACCAAGTGTGGATATTGCCTTCTGCGCTCTGCCGTGTGGTTGCTGCGCTGACTGTGTGACAGTCACATGGGACATGGGGAGTTAATATTTTCTGGGTGGAATTTCAGTGTGAGAATTTACTATCTTTTGCACATATAAATTTGAAGGCTTAATGTTATGCTCTTCTGGTTATTTGCATTTAATATGCATGCAAATTCACAATGTATCCTATATGCCGAGAACATAATTTATAAATCGGTACTTTCCCTGGTTGTTAGCAATTTTGGCCGCTTTAAAAATTAATACTTTGAAGAAATATATGTTTCCAAATTTATTTCTAGTATCTTTAGTTTCCAGAGAAAAATACGTAGCACACTCTCCACTGGAAAGGGAGACCTCTGCTGTAACGTTCTCTGTGTTTAAAGAAGTTGTGTGCAGTGGTCAAGGTGAGAATACTTGCACTTGTCCTTCCTCTGAATGGGCTTGGATTAGGCGTCGCAGATGTTTGTTTCCATTAACAATGCTGCAAACTGTGTGCGTCTGAGGCGTGATCGCAACCTACAGCATCCTGCTACAATGGGGAGTGAGTCATTGCAGTGACAAACACACCTGTGGGGACAGAGCAGCCTGTGATACTCCCGAGTGGAGGAAGATCCGTCCTCTGCGAGAGGCAGAGAATGCCAGGGAGGAACTCTCTCTGGGAGTGGCTCTGGCTGCCTTTTAGGCTTGTTGTCTTGGCAACTAACACAGCCATCCCGGAGCTCCAGTCAACCTTGGCTCAGCCAGGCCCTTTTGTCCTCCCACTTCTAGTCTGTGTCAGGGATTTGCTCTCCTCCCTGGACGCCTCTTGCTTGTTCCCTGGGGACCCCAGGAGCCTCATCTCTGGCCTCCTGGCTTCTCAGCTGTTTCCTCATCCATCAGTGCAAAGGCCGCCCTCCCAAGCCCTATCAGCCAGCTCTAGGGACTGTGTTCTCTTTTGGAGGCGTCTGGGGTGCAGCCTGCTCTGCAGGGTGCAGATACTCATTCTGCACTTCGGCCATCTGCTCTGGGATGCCATGTGCCATCCTTTTTGAAACACTCCCCTCTGAGCTGCACATTGTGGCTAAGTCGCCCTCTTTCACTTCCCTTGTCCCAGGACTGCTTTGCCCTCTTTGTCTCTCAGTTCTCTCCTGGCTGCCTCAAAACCAACCCTCTTGAAGCAATAATGGTCAGAGGCTCTCGGCTGGATAGTTTTCGTGGTGGCGCCATCACCGCCACCCTCGCTGTAGGCATCATACCCGGCTTGTCAGCAAGTGAGCACGGTGCTGGTGGTTGTACAAAATGGGCTGAAGGCATCAGGCCTGGGGAGCCTGGCCCAGCCAAGTCAGCGCCTCTGTGGGAAATTGTGGGGCCTGGCCCAGGGTACATGTCTCCCTGGGATCTGCCCATCAAGCAGATCCTTGGACACAGCCCGACCTGCCACAATGAGGAAGGGCTCTGCCCCTCCTTCCTTCCTCCTTGCCCGGCAGAGACACCTGTCATTTGCCACCTGGTGCTCAGACACAGACCTGAGGGGCACCATTCTCTACTTCTCTTTCGGGCTGAGGAGGCATCATTTATAAGTTTACAGCTAAGTCCCCTAAAGTTACGGAGAGCCCCTGAGTTTACAGGACATATATGAAAATCAGAATTAAGTGATGTAGGGGCTAGCGCTGTGGCATAGTGGGTAAAGCTGCCGCCTACAGTGCTGGCATCCCATATGGGCACTGGTTCAAGTCCTGGCTGTTCCACTTCTGATCCAGCTCTTTGCTATGGCCTTGGAAAGCAGAAGATGGCCAAAATGCTTGGGCCCCTGCACCTGCGTGGGGGACCCAGAAGAAGCTTCTGGTTCCTGGCTTGGGATTGGCGCAGCTCCAGCTGTTGCAGCCAACTGAGGAGTGAACCAGCGGATGGAAGACCTCTCTGCCTCTCCTTCTCTCTGTGTGTAACTCTTTCAAGAAAAATAAATAAATCTTTATTAAAAAAAGAATTAAGTGGGCCGGCGCCGTGGCTCAACAGGCTAATCCTCCGCCTTGCGGCGCCGGCACACCGGGTTCTAGTCCTGGTCGGGGCACCGAATTCTGTCCCGGTTGCCCCTCTTCCAGGCCAGCCCTCTGCTGTGGCCCAGGAGTGCAGTGGAGGATGGCCCAGGTGCTTGGGCCCTGCACCCCATGGGGAGACCAGGAAAAGCACTTGGCTCCTGGCTCCTGCCATCGGACGAGCGCGGTGCGCTGGCCGCAGCGCGCCGGCCGCGGCGGCCATTGGAGGGTGAACCAACGGCAAAAGGAAGACCTTTCTCTCTGTCTCTCTCTCTCACTGTCCACTCTGCCTGTAAAAAAAAAAAAAAAAAAAAAAGAATTAAGTGATGTCTTCTGTTAAGAGGGGAAAACATCAAAAGGAAGACCACACTTCTTCCTCCTCCTTAGTGAGAAGCTATGGATGGCGGGAAGCTTGCTGTTGAGTTACACCGCAGTGTTGGGCAAAATTTGATACTGGGAACAGGTGAAGATAATGTATACTGTGATGATACTGACCTTGAGACAAAATAGTCTGCAATGGTTTCTCCTCCTTCCCCCATCATCAGCCCTCCCCAACAGTCTTCCCCCACCAGCTGCCTCCTCTCCTCCTTCCCACCTTCCTATTTTCTCTCTCTTCCCCCTCTTCTTTGTCCTCCTCCTTTCTTGATAATCGCCATAGTGTTTTGGCTGTCTCGGGGTTGCGTTTTCACTAGGCTTCGCTGTCCCATCGGCTGCTGCAGCCAGGGGGAGGTCCCAGTGTGCTGTGGGCAGAGCAGCCTTCCAACTGTCATAGAATGTTCAGGCCGTGGGAGCCGTGTGCTTAATTTATGCAGAGCTCAGGAGCCTCACTCGTGGAGTTCAGACACGCATTGACCTGTGCCAGGGCCTTGGGTGCCCCAAAAGAGGCTACACTGAGTGGAAGCAATGAGGTCCCCAACACAAAGCCACGCCTGAAAGAAATTTGGTCCTCAAGTGGACCAGACTGAGCCACAGGGGCTGCGTTTCCAACAGAGCCCATGTTCCAGGTACCTCCCCAACCTACCTACCTACCTGATCTTCCCCACTCCACCTGCCAGCCGCAGACGGCTTCACACACACACAGAGTGTCATGACCTAACGTTAGGGGCGGGCAAACTAAGGCCCTTGGGAAAAGCCTACTTTGGTAAGGCCCGAGAGGGAAGAGTTATTTTTACCATTTAAAGAGTTTGATGTCTAGAAACTACATCCCCTTGCCCCCCCCCCTCCCCCCAGCAAAAACAAAGGACGAATGTGCTGTGCTGTGGAGACTGTGGTCTTGGAATTAAATCTTTGGCTGCTTCCACGTGACCACATGACGTTTGCTGAGCCCTGTGGAGGACTGCTCAGCTCTGTCTCCCCAAGCCCTCTTGGTAGTTTTGTTTGGAAAGAGCACGGCCCAGGAGTGGAAGTGGCCCCCTGCTGGCTGGGCCTTGACGTTGGTGTGGAAGAAATGGCTGCCCCGGGACGTTGTCGTGTCAGTTGTGACTCGTGGGTGGCAGAGAGACTGAGGCCAGTGGGGCTCAGCAATAGCGTAGGATGGGGAGGGTTGTAGTGCAGGCCCTGGGTCTGCCTGTCTAGTAGACACCATTCCCACCACCTCCCGGCCATGGTGGAGGGATGATGGGGGAGGGAGAGCCCAGGAGAAGCCCAGGTGCAGAGAACTGGGAGTGAGGCTGTGGGCTTCAAACACACCGTGTCTGTAGCATCATGAGCAGCGAGGCTGAGAACTTCTGCCTTGCCATTGTGCACTGTACTTCACAAATTTGTCATCTTCTGTTTGTGAGACCACTTGGAAGCAGGCAAAATGCCGGTTACTGTTGGGCTTAGTTGATAGAGGAAGAAGAGGTTGAGCCTTAGTGAGGGAAGTGTCTTCCTCAGGATTGTACAGTATGACCTGGTAGTGTGGGAACGCAAACCCAGATTTCTGGTGCTAAGTCCTGAGCTCCGTTCTCAGAGTCGGTGGGTTCTGATGTGCACCTGTAACTCAGCAGCCACCGCCTGCAGTGTTGGTTCCGTCCATTTCTGAGCTCACTGTGTGAACACAGGAAGCAACAGAAATGCTTAGAGTGGCTCCCAGATTCTGTGTGTCCTGGCTGAGTCACCTTCTGACAGGGAAAGACGTGGGGAAAAGTTAGCAGAGTCCAAAGGTAACTGGCACTGCTCTGGGTGATGTACGGCTGTCTGGGGACGCTGGATTGAGACAGATTACTTGAATGTTCTAGTTTTGCTTTCACAAAGAACCTATTATGAAAGGAGTCATTGAGAGAAGTAATCATTGACACTGTGACAACCTTAATCAAAATTGGAGTAGTTTCCACTATTTTACCATAGAGTGAGACACAGAGTTAATTGAGTGGCTATTTTGTGTGTGTGTGTGTGTGTGTGTGTGTGTGTGTGTGTGTATGAGTTGGATGTCAAAGACTGGCGTTCTTACATGCCATGCCAGGAGAGAGAATTTTTACATTTACTGGCCGCCTTCACACTTGGATACTTTGGTGGTAATTAAATATACAGCAAAGCCAGCTCTTTTCTGCCCAGGCACTAGCCCTCCATCTGGATCTGGACCTGAGGACTGGATTTGGTCCTGGAGCCAGTGTCGCTGACAGCAACAGCAACCCACTGACCTGGGGAGCCTGACCTTATCCTGACTCGGATAAGGGGAGCACTGACGGCGCTCGCCGCCCGGGATAATGCTGCCTTGGCGCTGTTCATATAATAAGTTAAAGAATAAAGCATTCGAAGTCATGCTTGGGAAGAGTGAGGACAGGAAAGTGAGCGCTGCAATTCATGCGGTGCACTTTTCGTCCGAGTGCGAAGTCGTGTCCATTTCTCAAGATGGATCTTCCATCTCACAGTCCCCCTAAGGGACCACAGCATTGGCAGTGGTTTGTAGCCTGGGTGCTCCCTGGAGATCTGCCTGGCTGGCTCCTGGTCCCTTCCAGGTAACAGCTCAAGTGGTGTCTCTGCAAGAGCCTTCCGTCGGCTCAACCTGGAGTTTCTGCCCTTGGCTCCACCCTCTGTGTTCTTGTCCATTGTCCTGTGTTATTTTCTCCGTGGAACTTGTCACCACATGTATTTATTTCCTGGCGTTTCAGTGTCTCTTCCTCTCACCTGTGGATTGTGAGTCTTGCGGACACAGAAGCCGCCTGGGACTGTGTGCTTTGCTGTTCTCTGCAGCATATAGAGCGGACTATGGCATGTGGGAGGTCTCAGGGCATCCACGGAGTGGATCTGTGAATGATTAATCCATGATTAATGTGTGCATCCCTGCTGATTAATCCCTCAGTGTAGTGCCCAATCCTTGCTTGTGGTTTTTGCCTGGTGCAGGAATCCAAAGAAACTGTATTAGTTTCCTCCTGTTGCAGTACCACAAACTTAGTGATGTAGACAATACAGATTTAGTGTCTTACAGTTCTAGAAAGCAGTAGTACCACACAGGCCCCAAGTCCGGGTGTCAGCAGGACTGTGTTCCTGGAGGCTCGAGGGGAAACCGTTTCTTTCCAACTACTACAGGGTGTACACACCCTCTGCTCTGTGGCTCCTCTCTGTCTTTAGAGGCAGCTGTGGTGGTCAAGTCCTCACGCTGCCATCTCTTTGGTTCTTGGCAGCTGGAAAATGGTCCCTCATTTTAAGTATAGCTGTGGTTAGAGTGCGCCTACTTGGATCATCCAGGACAGTCTGTCATCCCAAGGCCCTGAACCATAGTCACACCTGCAAAGCCCTCTTGCCCTGTAGGGTAACGCATGCACAGGTTTCAGGGACTAGATCACGGGTGTCCTTGGTGGGAGGGAGGCCTTTCTTGTGCCTTCATGTGGATTTACTCACAGGAAAGGTACAGGGGTGCTTAAGCCCAAGTCCCAGTTTCTCTTCCACCATATATATTGTGAAGGGGAGAGTCTCCTCGAATCCCTCATTCAACAACAGGCACCGTCAGAGCTTGTGCCATTGTCTGTCTATTGTTCCTGATGGCAGGGTGGGCCTCAGCTGCTGTGTTAGAGGGTTAGTTAGGTCGGCTCTTGAGAAGTCCACCTGGATTCATTAACCTGGCCTGACGGAAACTGTGTTGCTGATCAGAGTGGGATCCATGTGTCCAGAGAGTTTCAAGGGCTCTAGAGCTGTGGGGATGCTGGTGACAGATGACATATATTGAGTACAGGCCTATCTGGAGTAATTTATTAACTCACACAATCTTTGTAATAATCCTGTATTTGAAGTTCCATTATTGTCATATTACAGATGACAAAACAAAAGCAAGGAGAGGCGAATATATTGCCTAATATCACAAAACTAAAGAGCGACCGAGCCAGGACACTCTAACCACTGTACTCCCAAGGGGCCAGGTAGAGAATGGCTGTAGAGGCCCCCAGGAGGCCGGAATGGGTGCTGAGGACCCATCTTGGTTTCTGAGTGCCCGTGCATGTTAGACAGGCACTGCATAGTTTACACCTTGGGAGTACACAGAGCATGGAACAGATCCCACTGTGCATCAGGCACAGCCACCTGCTCCAGGAGCCCAGATGTGAAAGACATTGTGCTGTGTGTTCTCAGGCAGCCCGGGAGAGCCGACCTGGGTGAGGTACCCTGTGTTGTGCCACTTGCTGAGCCGTCTGTTGGATTTCTGGGTTTTGTGAAGGAGAGAAAGCAGAGTGGCCAGAAACCCCATGTTGACATGTTTGCATGGAGAGCTACCAGATCTAGGCCCCCATCAAATCACTTCAATGCATTGTGCATCTGATAGGAGAAAAGCCAGTTCTGTTGGTCTACGTCTGCAGGGTGGGAGGAGGAGAGAGGGATGATTGAGGAGTTCTCTGTGATTATGGGTTGTTTCTGTCCCTGTGCCTGGATGACGAGTTGAGGAAGGGAAGCGAGTCCAAGCACCCCATTGCCCAGAGAACCTGTGCATCTTGTTCTGCCATGGAGAGAGTGATTGAGACGTGTGATCTTCCTCACGTGGCCCTGCAGAGGACTGATTGACAGCAGGCTTTCCAGGTTGGCCTGTGGGAGCATGTAATCGTCAGGTTAGCTTGTCTTTGGGATAGACAAGCCCTCTAATAACCCAGCAGTGGCCACGGGAAGGGGAAGCTGCCTCCACCTCCCCTCCACTCTTCTTGGCTTTAGTATGGTAGCCAGGCAATCTCAAGCATTTCGTAGGTGACAGTGGCATTCTTCAGTGGGTTTTACCTTATCTGCAAAAGCCCGAGCAGCAACTGTGTGTTCCGGGCTTCAGGGGAAGGAGCAAAAACGTCCCTCCCTGGGAGCACCTGCAAATACTTAGGTGAATCATCAGTCCGTGTGGTTGTCACGAGCCATGATGGGGCTGAGACTTTCCCTCACCTCTAAACTGACAAGTTAGCCTGCCAGTTACATACACACTGGCAGAAGACACACAACCCCCCTGGGAACACACCAAGGGCCTTGTTGCTCATGACTCGGCAGGCACAGGAGCTCCGCACTCTGGTCAGGTCCCCTGGTGCCCCAGCTCTCGAGGAGGGCCGTGCAGAGTAGGTGCAGGTGGGTGCATTCACATGGTGGCTGTGTGTCACAGCTGAGGAACTGCGGAGTGGAGGAGATTGCCATTATCAAGGGCTCCTGGCAAACCTGCCCGACCTTTGCCCTGGTTTTCATTGTTCTTGCCCAGACTGAGAGCTATCCTGTGTTCCGGAGGGAGGCGTGATCTTGATCTTCCCAGGCAGTTTGCTTTAGAAACATTCTGGAAAAGGTGACTGGCACGAAAGATGTTGCAGGATGAAGAATTGCTTCCCAATCGAAACTGAGACATAGTTGACCAAGTTTCTACTAAGGAGCATCAGAGGTGTTATCTTCAGGTGTACAGAACTGTACCTGTGAGTTGATACGATCAGCCTTCTGTTTGAGGAGGAAAAACCCTTTCCAGTTCTCTTCACTTAGTGACTCCCACTTCATTTGGAATGGGGATCCTCCCACTGTTGCTTAAATACTCAATTTCCGTGGAGTGTAGAACCGTCCATGAGTTGGAAATTAAATGGCATTTCTATGAAAGCTGCTTACATGGGCTGTGCGAAGTGTCTAGCGTTTTCTCTCTTTCATCATATTTGGTTAGAGGAGTAAGTAAAGGTATGAATTTGTCATTTTTAAAAATTGAACCTTTTTATGGGGTACAGTGTAATGCTTATAACATGACTGAACAAGCTGGTTAGTTTTTCTGTTTCCTTAACCATTTAAAAATTTCATAGTTTAATAATGGCACGTTGCCTCTGGGGTACAACTTGACACCCCCAATGCACGCATGAGTGGACAATGTGTGCCGCCTAGCTGAGGGCAATCAACATCTCCATCTCCCCCATTACCATCCTGCACGCAGGGTGCCTTGAAGCTCCTCCCTCCCAGCCATTTATAAAACATGTAATGGCTTACTGGGGCACTATGGTTCTTTCCATTGTGCTGTAGTACAACAGAATTTACTCCTTCTAATTGTGTTTTGGGATCCATTATCCAACTTCCCCCTACTCTCCTTGTCCTAAGTCCATTCTAGTATCTCTAATAATCACTGTTCTGTGTTGAATTCAACCTTTTTTCTTTTTGGAAAGCTTCCATAAGTGACAGAGACATGCAGTATTTGCCTGTGCCTGACTTCACCTAACATGATGTCCTCTACCTCACCCCAGTTAGAACTGCTATTGTTAAAGAGACAAATAATAACACACACTGGCTAGGGTATGGAGAAAAGTAAACTATTAAAGGGAACGTGAATTAGTACAGCCATTATGGAAAACAGTATGAATTTCGTTAAAAAACTAAAAATAGATCTACCATGTGATTCAGCTATCCCACTTCTAGGTTTATATTCAAGCAAAATGAAGTTAGCATATCAGAGAGAGCCCTGCATTCCCATTTTATTGCTCCACTATTTGACACACACACACACACACACACACACACATATATATATATATATATATATATGATATGGAATCAGCCTGGATGCCCAACAACAGATGAATGAATGAAGAAAATTTGGTAAACACACTCAAATATTATTCAGAAATAAAAAGAATGATATCCTATCATTTGCAGCAAAATGGAAAAGTTTGAATTTTGTTATTTGAAAAGTGAAGATACTTATTGATGCCTACATAAAGAATTTTTTTCAGAATCAGAAAGCCACATAATTTTCTTTCATTTCCATGATAGTTTTCTGAGCAGATTCTTTAAATGAAAATTTTTTTTAAAGATTTATTTATTTATTTGAAAGTCAGAATTACACACATAGAAAAGGAAAGACAGAGAGAGAGGGAGGGAGGTCTTCCATCTGCTGGTTCTCTCCCCAGTTGGCTGCAGTGGTTGGAGCTGAGTTGATCCGAAGCCAGGAGCCAGGAGCTTCTTCCAGGTCTCCCAAGCGGGTGCAGGAGCCCAAGGGCTTGGGCCATCTTCTACTGCTTTCCTAGGCCATAGCAGAGAGCTAGAATGGAAGAGTGGAGCAGCCGGGTCTTGAACTGGTGCCCATATGGGATGCCAGCACTGCAGGCAGCAGCTTTACTCACTGCGCCACAGGGCCAGCCCCAAAATGAAATTTTTTTGACACACATGCTTCTTCATATCTGGTTTTTAGTCAACTCCTAAAATATGTTGTCTTTATCTATAGTCATTGTACAAATTACAGACCTATCCCTGCCTAGTTAGTGAGTTGTGATAGGGTAATCCCTGAGATGACTGAACTCTGAACATACTTTTTAGGTTTAAACTCGATACAAGGCTCATGAAGTGCTGTCCGTGTCTGCAAGTTCAAGGACACGTCTTACCTAAGGGTGGCACGGTGCTGGGAACGTGGCTTTAAGTGCAGCTTGATCTGGATTGAACTGCAGTTCTGTCAATTCCTAATTCTGCAATTTAACTGAAATACCTGAGTCTCAGCTTTTTCATCTATAAATTGTATATAATGATAACTGCTCCATAGGCTAGTTGTTCAGTCTACATGAAAGAAGTCGTTTGAAGCTGATACATTCCTTTAATAATGTAAAGAGAATACTGAAGTCAGCTCAGGACTACTATAAGGTTTCTTTTGATTACTTTCAGCTTGAGTGAAGCTTCAAATTCTTAGTTAAATTTCTTCTCTAAAGTACTCATTTATTGTCTATTATTTTTCTAGTTATCTGGGTGCATTGGGGAATTAAAATCATCATTTAAAAGTCATCCCATGGATATCAAAGCTCATAAATTGTTAGATGCTAATGAGAAACTCAAGAATCTGCTCCAACTTGTTATTGTCAGTGCACACAGAGCTATCTAGGGAAAAGCAGCGGTTGACTTAAATTCCCATAGTAAAATCCTTTGCAGCTTGCAAAATGTGTCACTCACTGTAAAGTTAATTCACTTATTTACTAGATACACAATACTAATCCAGGGTGAAAGTGTGAAAAACAACAGGAAGAAGGGACAGTTGCCTTCCTAGTGCACGGGCTAGAGTAGCTTTAAGAAATAATGCCTGCTCACTCGTGCCTGAGTGCCCTCAGTTTTATGGGACATCAGGAACCAAACATTTAAAAACTAATTATAATTAATTAAGATGACTAAAAGAGCTATGACAGTTTGGGATACTGTTTTTATCAACCTAATCAATCTCTGCAATGAAGAGTAGGAAAGACATTTTAGATTTGACAAAGACCTTCAAAGTTTTGCCATGGGAATGGCTTGAGAAAGCACCATGAGCAAATGAGTGAAATTCTGTACTCCTTAGAATGAGCAGTGACTACATTGTGAATATAAACACGGTCGGGACTGAAGAGGTGGAAAGAGAGGGAGAGGAAAATTAATGTGTTTCAGCAGGTGGCAAGAAGGAAGATTCTCTCTTCTGGTATGCAAATCTTTCTTTGCCACTATCATGTAGAAAATAGCACTGTACCAACTTTCATTAGATATGTATGTGTGCCCGTGTGTAAGAACACACACATATTGATATGTGTGCATATTTATCTCTGTGTGTGTGTGTGTGTGTGTGTGTGTATCCAGGATGTTTTTAGATTACAGACAAAACGTTGACAGCTTTACTTAGTAGAGATTGGTTTAAATATTTACTTCTTCCCAAGTACTTCCATATACCTAAATTTTTAAAATAGTAGCTATTGCAAAAAGAACAAACTAAGCAATTTGGAGGCTATGTTGAAGCTAATCACAATTAGTTATTAGTGGACATAATTGGATGACGCTGATGTTATTTCTGTTCAGTCCAGATTGTTATTATATAAGCATGGGGCGTGGATGGGCAGGGTGCTGTGTTGGATCTGTAGTAACTAAACCACCCGTGTGTTAGTGGCCATAATGCACCTGTTTACTTGGTGCCTCACCAAATGGTCTCAAGTGGGAGTTGCTCAGAGAAAAGTTTTAGTTACTTGTGATGAGTAAAGGAGACCGTGGAAAGGTACAGTTCCTGGAAAGAAATTGTCTTCCTGGGGTGTGTTTGCTGGGGCCTTTATCACAAGGTTCCTTCTCTGTCAAAGGCAGCTGAAGGGACTTGGGTTGGCCCGAGCCCCCACGATCTGGGTACAGCATGGACACTCCCATTTCCAGGGTCCCCTGTGCTTGCAGTGTGCATTGGCTAGTTGGTGGCCTACTATTGCTTCCATGTTGGAGGCCAGGGTGGTTTTCCTTGTTACCTGGTTACCCGTTGCAGATTGGAGGACGATGGCCAATAAAGCTGCTGCTTGCTTTTGCAATTTTTTGTCATCCTCGTCTTCTGCCATGCCTGAGTCATTGGATATTGGGTACCTTAACGTCAGTGTCAAGCAACTGAGGGGGACGGGTCTCAGGACCACTGTCGTCAATTTTTGAAACTTTCTGCAGATATCCAGAGCATACTGAGATAGGATGTAGCTGTTTAGAACTACCTGACTTCCCTGGGCTTCAGGATCCCAAGTATACTGCTTGAGACATTTTCTTAGCCTCTCCAGGAAAGGGGTGGGCTTTTCTTCTGGTTACTGCCATCTCTCTCAACTTGCTGTGATCACAGGGTGCCTGTTCATTTCTTGCATTCATTCTTGCCTGTTCATTTCTTTTAGTAACATACTCCTACAATGCTCTCCTCTTTGCAGACCCTTCGATATTTTGGGGTCCCAGTTTGGGGCCATTGTTGGGACTCTGCTCAGCTGGCCTCCACACCTGCTTAGTAGGCTGATCGGCAGCTGTTTGTGAGCTCTCTCTCTGGCCTTTGCCAGCACAGCTGGCTTCTCCTCTGTGGTTAGAAGAGGGGTTGTTAAGGTTAACATATGTGCCCAGGTAGGGCTGTGAGTTGTAAAGATGCCCCTTATTCGTCAGAATTCCTCAGGGTTGGCTCTCAGGCCCTCAACATGTGCCTTCCAGTTGTGCAAGTCAGAAATGGCAAATGGCCATTCACATTTATCTCCCTCCTTCCGCATCTGAAACCTGATAGAGGGGAAAGCACGTGTCCCCCCGACTCGAGGCTACTCCCGTGCTGGGTAATGCCAGTCGTGCTATGGGGAAAGGATGGACGTGGTGCTGTCCCAGTTGCTCCTGAAGATACAGAGCTAGCTATAAAGTCAGGGGACTAGATTCTCATCACCACGAGCTGAGGGTTCAGGCTCAGGGCGAGGTGCTAGAGGTGGCTCTGCCCCCACCCTTTGCCCTTAAAGTCTGAAGAGCTCTCTTCCTCTGGGGGGCTAGCACAGGAAGTGCTTTCCCTCTGGGTGTAGGAGGAGGGACAATGAACTGTTTCCTGTTTCCAGCTCCCTACAGGGGCTCTTGCTGGAGGGTTATGGACTCACTGCCCGGTCGGCTGATGGCACCACTGCCTTTTCCCGTAGTTCCTTTGCTGCAGTTTGTCATGCCTCCACACCTGTGAAATAGGGGAGCGCGGGGTCACTTAACTCAGTCCAACAGATCAACTCAGCGGGGAGACCTCCGGGATCGCCCTTTTGGGATGCTGGTTCTCCAGAGTGAATCCCGACCAGCGTAGGCGTTTCTCGGACCACTCCTTTGGCGACGCTCTGTCTCCCAGAGGAAGGCCTGGTGCTTTTTATTCCTTCTCTTGTCCCTGATTCTTTCCTGATCTCGTGCTTCCAGTGACTTCTAGCAACTGTTTGACACTTATTAGGGAGGAAGTCTCAGATTGCTAAGCCCTTCATTCTGTGACGTGCTGGACAGAGAGAGTCCAAGTGGTTGCCTCACCCTGTGTGTCTCCCAGTCGCCAACTCCTGGAGACTGCCAGGCACCAGGCGGACCTCCCATGCCCACGGGAGAGAGCAGAGCAGCAATGCCACAAGAGCAGGTGAGCCCTGGTCGAGCCCCTGCTGCTGGGTGCTTCACTGTCAGTTCCCGGTCACCTGGTCCTAAACTAGGGACAGTCCCAACTGGATTAGGTGATTTTGTTAGCAGACAGACACAGTGATCCATTCACTTGACATCCTACCAAATAATCAGCCTCAAGCGGGACTTTCTCCAAGGACAGTTTTATTTACTGTTGGCGAGTAAAGGAGGCGGTAGGAAGGTAGATTTCCAGAAGAGAAGCTGCCTCCCTGGGAACCAATCTGCTAGAGCTTTTACAGCACTGATTAGGGGAGTATCCAAGGAATAGAACGTGGGGAGCAGGGGGCTCTTCCTGCTTGTCACGTGCATCTGCACACCTTGTATGTTCAAAGCTCCGACTCAGGGGCAGGTGTTTGGCTTAGCAGGAAGGAGACTGGTTAAGATGCCTGCATCCCTTACAGGGACACCTGGGTCAGTGTTGGCTGGACTTCCAATTCCAGCCTTCTGATCACGAAGATCCTGGGAAGCAGTAGGTGATGACTGAGGTCCTTAGGTCCCTCCACCTATGGGAGGGCCTGGATTGAATTCCAAGCCCAGCCATTGTGAACATTTGGGAGTGAACCGGAGGATAGATCTCTCTCTCTCTTTCTGGTGTGTGTGTCTGTCTTTCTCCCTCCTTCCCTCTAGATTTTTTTTTCAGCTTTAACTCTTGTTGGTGGTGGTCTGGCTGCCTCTGAGTACAGCATTGCAAAGTAAACTTTCCTGGCTCATCCTCCTAGAAGCAAGCTCAAGAGAAGAAACTGTTTTAGACTCTCTGTCTAAACTCTCTGTCTAGACTCTCAGCTGGGTTCCCGTGCCATGCCGCCTTTTTGTCCAGACCCTGCACTCTTGGTTCCAGTGGTTACTAGCCTGTCTTCCCATCCCTTCACAGCTAGAGGGTGGACAGTGGGACACCGGAACATGACACAGCCATCCTTAGTCTCTGGCATGCATGTAGAAGGTGAAGTTTCTGAATCAAACCCTTCGTATGGTAGGAAAGCTTGCGCGTGCACAAATACCCTATACCTTTCAGTACAAACACAGCTGTAACACAAATGTGGAAGTAGGATACCAGCCAAGGGAAAGGAGTTCAAACTCCAGCTCTACTAGACAGGAAAATGGATATTCCAATAAATAGAGTTGTAGAGGCTACAGCGAGTTATCTGCACAGGCCTGAAGGGTCAACAGTTTATAGACAGTATCATGGATGAGTAGTTAACTAAGTGAAGGCAGCCAATCCCAGGGGAATCCTGGGAATCTGAGGTCTTTTTCCATCTCCTCGCACAGGGGCCTTACTGGTCTTGGATTCTGTTGTCACCACCTCTTGGGTACTTCTTTCCTAAACTCTGCTTCCATAACTTTGAAAATTCTTTTTGTTGAAATGACCTTAGTGTCAGTGACAACACAGGCTACATTTACCTTCTTTTTAAAAAAATACCATCCTTGGAGCCGGTGCTGTGGCACAGCAGGTTGATGCCTTGGCCTGAAGTGTCGGCATCCCATATGGGCACCGGTTCTAATCCTGGCTGCTCCACTTCCCATCCAGCTCTCTACTGTGGCCTGGGAAAACAGTAGAATATGGCCCAAGGACTTGGGCCCCTGCACCCGCATGGGAGACATGGGGGAATCTCCTGGCTCCTGGCTTTGGATCGGCGCAGCTCTGGCCATTGCGGCCATCTAGGGAGTGAACCTTCTGACAGAAGATCTTTCTCTCTGTCTCTACCCCTCTCTGTAACTCTCTTTCAAATAAATAAAAAAAAAATCCTTTCCCCTTCAATATTTATATCAACTCACAATTAATTAAAGCATAATGTGTTGAAAACTTTATTGTTTAAAATTATCCCTATTCTTCACCTCACTGATTTATTTATTCATTGCAAATGACCAACTCAGTATGGTATTTCTCTCAGTTCCCAGCTTTCTTTCCTAATGTTGATTAAATCTTGAGCTATTCAAAGCAAGCAGATCATAAAGAG
The DNA here is from genome assembly GCA_949820135.1 of Sylvilagus floridanus. NCBI lineage: Eukaryota > Metazoa > Chordata > Mammalia > Lagomorpha > Leporidae > Sylvilagus > Sylvilagus floridanus. Next base: position 73,248,411 of record OX463230.1, read on the forward strand.
AGACAGATAAGACTGGACCCAGGATCGTGTGTTTATAAGTCTATAACTAGTAGAATATTGGCAGGATCCTTTGAAATTTGATGCTGAATTGTGTAGGGGTAATTGGCATATGCAAACTTGGGTAAGTAATTAAATAACTCTCTTTATGTTTCTGCTTTTGTAAGTTAGGATGCTGATAATAATTTATTAACTTCATGAAGTTAAGTCATATAATTTCATTATGGATTGAATTATGAGAAAGAAATACCAGACTAAGTATCTGGAATATACCAAACATTCAATAAATTGTGACTTTTATCATCCCGGTCATTTTTCTGTTAATTCTTTGTGTTGCAGGACTTTGTCAAGCCGAGAAAGCTCCTTATAGTTTCAGAGATCTTAAGCAGCACATGAAACTTCCTTGGAAAACTTTTCTGTTCCTCTGTCCTACTTCCGTGTTTCTAATTTCAGTTGAATTGAGTTAAATCACACGAGTCCTTACCAGAGCCTCAAGAGCTTTGACAGTAGGACCGCGTCTTGTTCCAGTGTGCATCACCGCTAAGCTAGCGCTTTATGAGTAGGTGTTCAACAAATTTGATCAAAGCTCTAGGATATGGAACTGGGCGGCCTATTTGTAGTTCTTGTTTCTTCCTAGCAATGAAGTGTCTTGGGTCATCCTTCTGGGCCCAAGATTTTTGAGGTCTTAAAGCCAGGTTTGGAGCCAGAAAGGCCTGAGGCTTCAGTTCCAGCTCTGCCGAGGTCTGGTCTAAGGTACCAGGTGTTTCCTGATTCAAATATGTTTTGTTTCCTACCCCTCTCCCCCAGTTTACATTCTTTAAATATCTGTTCAGCAAGTATTTATTAGAAGCATGGGGAAAATGATTTTCAGTTAATAAAAATGTAAGGTTTTAATAGATTCGGTAACTCACTTGCCGTTTCTGGCCAAAGCAGGATCAATGTTATTGTTGATTTTGCTGTAGGTTATTTGCATGTATGTGTGTGTGTTCTAAATCCAGTAAGTAAATGGAAGACACATTAAAAGATTTCAAACTTTGATAACGAAATTGCTCGCTTGCTCAGACGAAGGGCAGCAGCCACACTTATTCAGTGTCAGAGTTTTCCCGGTAGTGAGAGAGGACAGCAGCAAGCCTCGCAGGTGACCTTGGGCAGGTGGTGGGGGAGGAACAGCCTTTTCTCCACCTGAGAATGCTGCTGTATTTACATTCTGCCAGTTATAGAAAGGATGATGTGATGAAGCGTCAGTTGGTTGGTGTATATTACTCAACCTACGTGTTAACACTGAAAACAATTGGCTCCTGAGGAATTGGCTGGCAATGGTTTGGATGTGGTTTGTCTACCAAGGGTTGGGAGCTGGGTCCCAGTGTGGTGATGTCGGGAAGGGGGACCTTTAAGAGATGGGGTCCAGTGGGAGGTCTTCAGGTCAGTGGAGACCTGTCCTCAAAAGCAATGAAGGTGCTTCTTTCTGGACCCCAGAGAGACACCTCTCTCAAGAGAGCGCACCACCTAGTCCCTCTCTGCCTTGCCGTCTGCTGGCTGCTGGTAGAGTGGATCCTGCATACTGCTGGTAGAGCAGGCCCTCCCCGAGCCTGCTCCGTGCTGTTGGGACTCTCGGCCTCCAACACCAGGTGTAAAGTAAACCTTTCTCTATGAAGCTGCTCTGTGCCAGGTATTTCATTATGGCAATAAGCAGCTGACTAGTACTCCGCCTGCTGCTCTGAGCCTGCGTGCTAGGGATTGTTGTTTATCAAGTTGCTAGAAGAACGTGGTTAGGAGTAAGCATGAAGAAAACAGTGTATTTTTTAATACCTGACACACCACGTATTGCTGGATGTAATAATGGCGCTTTAGGAAGAAAACAAACCAAGAAGAAACCCCTGCATTTAATGGAGATGCTATTACAAGATTTACCTTGTTTTTCAAAAATGTTGAAATGGGAGTTCTGTGGAAGTAGTTGTGAATATGTGACAAACCTGAAATTTAATTTTTTCTCCATGGGAAGGTGATTTATTGCATGGTTTCAACTAAGAGATTTAAAACAGATGCTTTTTGTAGGGGGCATATAATCTACCTTTAATGTAATCATTTTGGAGACATATTTTAAGATTCATTTTACAAGCCAGCAAGAATATGTATGTTTAGGTAATAATATCAAATGTAACCATAGGTGAAGGTTTGGGTTAAAACAGCAATGAAAAAAAAATGCTACATAAATCACTTATAGATGTGCAGGGTTTTCTTTAACACAAACACCATGCAGGGTCACTCATGGGTTACTCACTGACACTGCAGGATGTGATGGGAGTGTGATTGTCCTTCTCAAAGGTTAAGTGCTTGCCCTGTCCTTTATTTTCAATTCAGTTCAGCTAATAAATATGAGTCGTATCAGGTGGTAGTGATCTTAGATGGATGTTACTGCATCTACACTGCAAAAGTTCTTAAGAAATTTTTTTTAAGATTTATTTATTTTTTACTTGAAAGGCAGAAGTACAGAGAGAGGAAGAGAAAGAGAGAAAGAGAGAAAGAAAGAGAATCTTTCGTCCACTGGTTCACTCTCCAAATGGCTGCAATGGCTGGGGCTGGGCCAGGCTGAAGCCAGGAGCCTGGTGCTTCTTCTGTGTCTCTCACATGGGGTGCTTGCCCATCCTTAGCTGCTTTCCCAGGCACATTAGCAGGAGCTGGATTGGAAGTGATGCAGCCAGGTCTCAAAATGGCATGCATATGGGATGCCAGCATCACAAGTGGATGTGTAGCATGCTACACCACAATACTGGCCCCCCGAAATTGGGTTCTTAACAGTTGCATACAATAGCCAGTCAATTTTTGTTAACTAATTTTACTTAATTTCCCCAACTTTTTCTTAGTGAAGGTATTTGTATCCAAGTGTGTGCTGTCTATAATTCCTGAACAGTTATTGATACTCCGAAACACTGGAAAACTAAAAACAAGCAAAAAAGGCAGGTTTGTAGGAAATGCAAATCCGGGCCCCCAATCTCTGTGAATTAATTACATACCATGCCCTCCATCAGCAGTGGCTTTTAAGACCCAATATTCAGATGTATTGTACATGCGGAGCATCCTTTATCATCAGTTTCATCACAGTCTAAATTTACATGCGTAGGTACACCCACACACACACAGTTTATATATAGTACATAAACAGATTGTAAAACAGCCCCAGGGAATAAAATACCTAACCATAAATAAGTGAAGACCCAGAAAAGCTGCTGGGAGACATATGGCTAAAAAAAAAAAATAGTCAATTTGTTCTATTTTCACTTACTATGCACTGTGCAGATTTCAACTTTTTGGTTTGGCTGGCAAGGAGGTTTATTAGGCTAGAAACCAGTTCCTTAAATTACAGTCTTTGCCAAAGCTCAATGCACTTACAGAAGCTTCCCCTGAATTAGGGGTCAACTATCACCGTTCTCTGAAAACGACCCTAAACACTCGTGATGGTGGTGTGAGTTGATTCTAATTCTTGGAATGAGGTCTCTCTGTGAGGACACAATACACCACTCTGAGACGCTGTTTCCAATAAATATGGAAATTACGCCTTCCAGTGCTGGGGCCTGGTATGAAATCTCCTGGGAAATAGCTTAAAACTACTTGATAGGTTTGAAATTAATTCCTCACCCCCTCTCTGAAGTCACCAAGCTATATTTACAAGATGTACCATTGTTTCCTGGTCACGCAGACAGTCGAGTAAATGCAGGCCTGTTTTGTAGATGGAGATTGTGGGGATCAAAGGGTCGGGGCCCATGCATCCTCGGAGGAGGAGCAGTTGAACAAAGCAAGCTATGAGTTCGCGACCTGAGCAAGGCGGGCTGTGTTCCTGTAAGCTGGGGCTGCCCCATCCCCCTGCTGTTGCCTCGGCTCTCATTGGTGACACCCCCGCAGGAAATGCTGACCTGAGCTTCTCCCCTTTGCCAGAGGGGATGGTTCTATAAGGATGGGTGTCCGATGAAACCTCTGTTCTCAGCCTCATGGAATGCGGGCAGGACAAAGATGACATGCGCAGGTCCTTTTGGATGCTGCGTTCAGGAACCATGAGAGACTTAGAGTGCATTTTGGGGGGAAGCAGGAGAGGAGCAGGTGGTGTGGCAATCTCAGGAGGCGGAGCAGTCGCCACCTGTGAACTTTTGTTGCGGTGATCTTCCTAGAGGTCTTGACCATGGCCCACTGGGGTCAGAGTCATCCAATCTGTGCCTATTCTGCTTTGTCTCCCTGCCCGTCAGTGTCTGAGCACAGGCTGGGCTGCGGGGATGCCTGGCCTGCTCTGGGTAGACGTGGGCTGCAGTGTGCCCCACGCACTTGGTTTTCCCCTCCCCTGCAGGCACCCGTGATCCCGAGTGTCCGTCTTAGCTTTGTCTTTTATCTCTGACGGATCACTTGTTCGCCTTAAATCGTGATTCCACGAGTTGTGTGAAACCTAAGAGATTACATTAACCCTGCTTTGTTGTTCTCCAACACCTGGGAAAGGACACCTGTAAAGATTAATACAAACAGATAGTTTTGTGCAGCATTTTGGGAGCTGATGCTCTGTAGATCTGAGGCTGCAGTGCGGCATCAGGGTTGGGATTCCGTGACAGATGGGGAGCTGGGACCCCAGGACGCTGGGCTTTGTGTGTGGAGCAGTGCTCCTGGAAGGTGAAGCTCCAGGCTTACTTCTCAGTGCTCATGGAAAAACAGAATGAAAAGACTAGTTTATTTTGGCACCAAAATTTTTTGAAATCCTGCAAATGCATTGCCATGAACTTTGCAAAGACTTCTCAAAACGTGTGGGTTTCAACGCTTTCACACCAAAATAAACTTTGATCTTTTTTTTTTTTGACAGGCAGAGTGGACAGTGAGAGAGAGAGACAGAGAGAAAGGTCTTCCTTTGCCGTTGGTTCACCCTCCAATGGCTGCCGCGGACAGCGCGCTGCGGCCGGCGCACTGCGCTCATCCGATGGCAGGAGCCAGGTGCTTTTCCTGGTCTCCCATGGGGTGCAGGGCCCAAGCACTTGGGCCATCCTCCACTGCCCTCCTGGGCCACAGCAGAGGGCTGGCCTGGAAGAGGGGCAACCGGGACAGAATCGGTGCCCCGACCGGGACTAGAACCTGGTGTGCCGGCACCGCAAGGCGGAGGATTAGCCTGTTGAGCCACGGCGCCGGCTAAACTTTGATCTTTCAATTCCATTTTCCCCAAGTTTTGGAAGCATGCTCATGCATGGCTCTACCACCCCCCCACCCCCCCCACCCCTGCTTCTCACTGTGTGCAAGACTTGTTCACCCTTACTTGCCATCGCACCAACCCCAGCAACTCGTTTCACAGATTGCAACCCAAAGCTCCAAAACATGTGGCTCCGTCTGAGTGTCACATTGAGTCATGGCTGATGTGTGTTGCGGCTCTTCATCTTTTCCCCAGTGTGCCGAGCGACACAGGAAAGCCCCTCGCTCCCTCCCTCATCCCAGTCTGCTCTGGGAGCTGTGGCTCCTTTCCCGGTGGCTGATGAGGCGTCCCAGCTTTTCCTCCGTAAGCCTTCTCCCGCCACCCCTTGGCACTGTTTCTCCCTCACTTGTCATCGCTGATGTTTGCCCCCAAGGCTTTGGGATGTGACTGCCTGGTCTACTGTTCAGAGAACTTGTGTGAAACAAGCGAGCATGTTCTGAATGTTCATTTTTGGGTATGAATATTCCCTTTAGATCTGTTGAGTCATCGGGAGTGTTGAGATACAGGACAGTTTCTGCTGAAAGAATGTTTGTAATAAGAGCTTCAGAAAAATTTCCATGGGCTTCATGATTTTTTGGAGGAGACCATCAAGACTCTTGGGGTGACAAGCATTGGGGACCAGAGAGGTTATGTGACAGTGCCACACTGGCATCTGGGGACACTCAGTGGTCTACCAGTTCTTCCACACTCACCTCCCCATGAGTCCCTGAAAACAGTGACTGACCACAGCCCCAAAATGCAAGAAGTTCACCTTTGAGACAAATCCACCATTTGAAATAGGATAAGGGGGCCAGTGCTGTTGCATAGCAGGTAAAGACGCTGCCTACAGTGCCAGCATCCCATTTGGGTGCTTGTTTTATTCCCTGCTGCTCCACTTTTGATCCAGCTCTCTGCTATGGCCTGGGAGAGCAGAAGATGGCCCAAGTCCTTGGGCCCCTGCACCGGTGTGGAAGACCCAGAGGAAGCTCCTGGCTCCTGGCTTCAGATTGGTGCAGCTTTGGCCATTGTGGCCATCTAGGGAGTGAACCAGTGGATGGAATACCTCTCTCCCTCTTTCTCTCAAAAAGAAAGAGCTGGTGCTGCAGCTCACTAGGCTAATCCTCCACCTGTGGTGCTGGTTCCCCAGGTTCTAGTCCCAGTTGGGGTGCTGGATTCTGTCCCAGTTGCCCCTCTTCCAGTCCAGCTCTCTACTGTGGCCCAGGAAGACAGTGGAGGATGGCCCAAGTGCTTGGGCCCTGTACCTGCATGGGAGACCAGGAGGAAGCACCTGGTTCCTGGCTTCGGATTGGCACAGCACACTGGCCGTAGTGGCCATTTGGGGGGTGAACCAATGGAAGGAAGACCTTTCTTTCTGTGTGTCTCTCTCTCTCACTGTCTAACTCTGCCTGTCAAAAAAAGAAAGAGAGAGAGAGAAAGAAAGAGAGAGAGAAAATCGGATATGATGCTATGCTGTTACTACTAATAAGAGACTCCTTTTCAGTGTTTGCTGTGTGTCTCTGTTATTTTTGGGACCCTGGGCACGGTTCCCAGTGCTCCTGAATCATTATCAGCTATACCTTCTTGGTGACCCTTAACAACAGCTAAACTTTTGTTCCTGAGTTCACAAACCTCAAGCAGCCCAAGCTACCATAGGTCAGAACTCTTCTCAGTCAGCCATGTGGTCTCCATTCCAGGAATGAGGCTCCACCTCGCTCTGCTGGCTTTTCTGGGGTTGTGTTACCTAGAAGGCCAGTCCCATGGCATGGTCCTGCTGCTTCTCCGTTGACAGAAATTCATGTACCGATCCCTGCAGGACGACTTCGGAGCACCGCTGCTACTTTCTGTGTGTCGCCCTGGTTCTGGGAACTCTCCAGTCTCCAGTTGCCCCCTGGACTGAGGTCCAGGTGAGCCTGGTTCACTGCCTGCTCCAGCATGCACACGTGCATACACAGACACACGCACACTCGCACGCTCGCTCTAACTGCAAAGCTAACGCAAATTCTGACCGCTCCCTTGCTACCTTATCTTGCTCTGAGTTTCTGACAAGAGCCAAGAAAATCTTGATATATATATATATATATATATATATATATGATATTTTCCTGACACTGGACAATTGTAAACATTGTTTCTCACTTCTCACATGTGGGAATTACTGGACATATATGAACTGAACATGCATGTCTACATTTAAAACTAAGAGTGCAAGATATCCTTCTATCACATTTGACTCTGTCAAAAGACCAAGGAGGGAAAATCATGCTTTCATTCTTCTTAGATCTTTTCCTAAGTTTCTTTTTAGGGAGCTTGACTATATGCTGAGTTGTTAACCCTGTTGTGGCTTTATTTTTTTTTTTTTATAATGGGCGTTTGTTCAAACAAGCCATTTATCAGTGGAAATGATAGCTGTGAGAAATTGCCTGGGCTCCCATGCTTACTGTTACTTTCTGGTGTCACTAAATCCTAGTTTTAGGTTTGCACAAAGCTAAGCTAAATGTCTTTTCCCAAGGAGCTTCCATTTCCCACTGATTATTTATAGTTTTTCTCTTGCCTCCCTTCTTGGACTGTCCTATTTCATCAGTTTCTGAGCACTCATCCCAGCTCTCCCCAGCCGTCCACCTTCATTTCAATCCAGATTTTGACCTATCCATGTTCCTTAACCCCTCCCTTCTTCCTTCCCTTCCTTCCCTATCTCCCCGACCCCTTCCAGCCTCGCTTCTGTGCGCACATATACGATACATGGGTTCTTGCTCCTTGGGAGAATTGATGCCCTAGAGAGTCCCATGCTTGATGAGTAGGTGGCAGCTACTTCCTTCAGGGTGCAGAAAGCTGTCTGAGGGCTGTGTGTGCCCACATCCAACCTCACCCTTCAGCATGGTGGTATCGTGTTTGGGATTTGACTTTTTATGACAAAAGAACATATCTTTAAAATGTGACCTGTTAGACCCTGATGAGGCCTCTTCCCACTTTCCAGTTAAATATCAGCAGTGATAAAAGATAAAATCATTATACGGATGGAAAATAAGACTGATGACCTCGTGCAGGATTCTAGAGGAATTTAGACTGATTGTGACGCTGACGAAGCTGATGTGAGAATGACTGTCGTGGCCAATACTAGATTTCTGTACCACTCAGGAAGCCTGGGCAGCCTTCTCCTGGGGGTAGTGCTTTTTTAATATGTTCAAAATGCTATAGTTAATGTTTTCCTTGACGACAACTTTTAAAAAGTGTCTTCCTGGACTGCAACTCTCAAGCTAGCTGTTCTTGTTGAGTGAGTAGCACTAGAGGGACCCCTGTAACCCTCGATCAGAGTCTGCAGGCAGAGGCAGGCAGAGTTCATGCAGCACCGAGTGCACAGATTGCGGCTTTTCTGCACTCTTAGTTTGATGGGGGGTTGGGCTAAAAAAAATACGCACCTACAGGGAAAAATAAAGATCTCACCCCAGCACTGAGGTTAGTTTAGAATGAATGCTAATGAAACACTAGAAGTCTGCCCTACAAGGTAGAATCTAGAAGAGTATTCAGAAATTACCACCCGAGGGTATCAGCAGCCAAGAAAGGCCAGTACAAGTGTAGATACCGCTCTGCTTGCAGTTCAAGAGGGAATGCACCCACAGGCATCCACAGTGGTGATCCAGGAGATGGTAATGTGAACAGTGAGTAGTTGTTGTTGCTTTTAAAACTTCTCATTTAAAATATATCCAAACAAGTTGAACATGAACACAAGCTTACAGTAGATAAGTAAAGTAGTGTAGACCTACTTAAAAACTTTAAAATTACAAGCTTTCTTTTTTTCTTAATCTCGAATCTTACCTTCCCAGAAGGAAACACCATTACACTTTTAGTGTCTGACCTTCTAAATAGTTTTATGCATCAACACTCCACCTACACAAACACAAACACGGAGATTTTAAAACATGAATAGCATTATGTTGATAATATTATCTGAAACTTGTTTTTATCATTTAAAAATATGCTTTTGAGATTTTTTTCTATATTATTACGTATACATCCACTTCATTCCGTACAATATTGCATTGTATGTATACCCCATACTTTATCATTCCCCTACGGGTGGACTTTTATATGGATTCCAATCTGGGATTATTACAAACAGTGCTACATTGAACTGCCTGTAAGAAAGTCCATGACACAGATTCCTAGAAGCAAACTGTTGGATCAAATGGAATGTGCCTTTTGCATTTTGGTCCATTCTGACAAATTTTCTCTGAAGTAACTCTACCAATTTCCTTTCTCTTTAATGGCTTATGAAAATGCCTGTTTTATCCATATTTACACTGATACTGGGCGTTATCAGTTTTCAAAGAGTTTCTTATCAGATGGCAGATAACTTGCAGTTCCATTAGTGAGGTTGAGTGCATTTTTACACATTTACTGGCATAAAACTTACCTTTAGCAGTCATAAATTAAATCTTACATTTAAAAGCTATGAGAATTTGCATTTGGAAAGTTGAGTCATTGATTCTGCAGTTCATCTGGAGGAGTAAACTTGTAAGCTACTTAAAGTTTTAAGGCAAATAAAAAAATGATGCTGTAGGAAGAAATTCTTGTTGAGCAAAGTATTACATATCTGATGTAGCTCTAGCAAGTTGTTTAAGAATCAGCAGGGTGCCAGCATTGTGGCATAATGGGTTCAGCTGCTGTCTGCAATGCCGGCATCCCATAAGGGTGCTGGTTCGAGTCCTGGCTGCTCTAGTTCTGATCCAGCTCCCTGCTAATGTGTTTGGGAAAGCAGTGGAGGCTGGCCCAAGTGCGTGGGCCCCTGCAACCATGTAGGAGACTGGGAAGAAGCCCCTGGTGCTTGGCTTCAGCCTGGCCCAGCTCCAGCTGTGGTAGCCATTTGGGGATGTACAAGCAGATGAAAGATCTCTTTTTCTCTCTCTGTAACACTCTCTCTCTCTATATATATATATATTTCCAATGAATAAAATAAATCCTTAAATCAACAGGTAGTGCAGTGGTACATCCAGGAGGCTTCTCAAGGCCTAGCATATGGAGTGATTTAGTATATAAGAAATGTGACATGAAGAATCAAGTAATTTCTTAAAATCATACTTTATCAATATTTTGTGTTAAAGTGAAATTAAAATCATGAAATATATTAAGATGATGACAAATGTGGAAGAAGGAAATATAATTACTGAGCATATGTGGGTGATGACTTGGAGAATTGGGAGGGCTTCCTGATTGTGAAAATAGAGAAGCACGTGTGTGGGACAGGCATTTAGCCTAGGAGCTAGGATGCCAGTTAAGATATGGTGCCCACATCAGAATACTGGACTCCCCACTCCTGGCCCCAACTCTGGATGCCGGTTTCCTGCTAGTGCAGACCCTGGGAGGCAGAGGTGGTGGCTCCAGTAGTCAGGTCTCTGCTACCCAATTGGGAGACCTGGGTTGATTTGTCAGTTCCAGGCCTTGACATGATCTGACTCCTGTTACTGTGGGTTATTTGGGCGAGTGAACTATGAGATGGAAGCTTACTCACTGTATCTGTCTCTGTTTGCCTCTGTCTCTCAAATAATTTTTTTTCAAAGAAGAAATAATAAGTTCTGGTGTCCCATAGCTTGGTGAGATGACTGTAGTTCACCATAATGTATCATATATTGTGTAAAGAATGGGAAAAGAGGATTCATAGGATGCAAACACATAAAAACATTAGATTAGAAAATGGAAAAACTTGTTGCTTAGTTTGATTCATTTATATTGTGTGTAAGTGTTGAGATATTACCCTGTACCCCTTAAAAACATATAAGTATTACATGAAAATTTTACAAATGGTAAAGCCATTTTTTAGCTTACTAAGTTTGTATCTGCATGAATGAGAAAAAGAAACTCCACCATAAATGAAATCTAATACCATCAGTACTTGAAGGACTTTCTGAAATCTGCAGGAATAAAAAAATCTCACACTTCAAAGGGAAAATATGCAAAAGGCAAGCGTATCACGTGACCCCTCTCCTGCTCAGGCTGTGCAGCGAAGAGCAAACAGCTGATGGAGATCGGGCGTATTGCAGAGCGGGGTGACACATGAGTGCTTCTCTGTGTAAAGATGCTGCTGTTAGTCTTGACGACAGGGGAAAACGTTGTTGTTGTAATGAATATAACATGAGAAGGTGGGATATGCCAAACTAGATTTTTACAATTAAATAACTTGTGAGATCTGTTAAAAGGGTAATAATATAGCTTCAAAACTGCCTGAAATACAGCAAAATGTGAAAAGAGATGGAGCATCCGCAAGTGAGGCGAAACCATGCAGTGCCTAAATTTTAGCATAAAAGAAAAGGCAAAATAATATGGGGTTACTTACATCAGATAGGGTGCTCCCACTTGTGGTTAAAGATACTGCTTCCTTATAGCATGGAAAGTCTTTTATGTGTCCTGAAATAAATTAGCATGCAGGGCTTCATTTTTATCTTCTCTCCTCTGGTGGGCAGAGCAGGCCAGGGTACAAACCAGAGGAAGCTCACACACGGGGCTCAGTTTCCCTGCCTGGCAGCAGCTCTTTTATGGAGCAGGGGGAGCAAATGCATCTTTATGCAGGCTGGGTGCACTGGCACTTGCTTGACCACACCATTACACAGGAAAAGAGTGCTCTAAAGAACCCCCCCCCCCCCCCCCCCAGAATGCTTTGCAGAGGGATGCTGCATCTGCAAACTCCTTTTCAGTGCTGTGGCCAAGAGGAAGCCCAGCTGTGGCCTTAACAGTGTTTCTTGGTTTTGTGCTGCATGGAGCTACAATCCAGTAATCCAAATTCTAGTAGCCTGCCCTGAGAAAAAAATAAAGTCAAAGATTTATGTAAAGGGATATGCATTGCAGTGTCGTTAAAAATGGCAAAAATGTAAGAAGTTAGATATCCTCACATGGAAGAATGTTTAAATAAGTTATGGCACCTTGATAAGGTAGACCATTGTTACAGCCATTAATGGCTCATGTTTTTAAAGACCTTTTAACCAAATGTGAAGCCACATTGTTATGTCAAGTGAGTAAAGCAGAATTCACAATGCTTTTTATGCTCTGAGCCCAGTTTTCAAGAGAAAAAAAGAAAAGGAGCCTAGGAAGAGAGGGGGGCAGAGTGTGCAGGTGCGGATCTTGTGTGTGACCAACAGTGAGCGCAGGTTGAGGGAGAGTTTCAGTTGTGTTCCTGTGTGAGATGCTAGGGCTTCCTAGCCCTCCTGCGGGCTCCTTCTTGGAGTGCTTTGTTCCTGACCATGTGACCATGTTGAAAGCAGTGTGTAAGGGCGAGCAGAGAAACAGGGCTGGAAAATAAAGACGTGGCATAACCAGGTGAGAGGGCTAAGCTGCTGGAATTGTCAGCTCGCCAAACTGCTGGTGCCGCCCCTTTAATCTCCTCACAGGTGTCGCTATCTAGAAAAGGTGTCCACTTGAGGTCCCTCTGAACAAAGGCAGTTTACCTTCCCTCCCCTAATTCAAATACCCTTCGGAAATCCTAAAACAGATAAAAAGGCGCATCTGCGATAGGGGAAAATGGTGAATACCATAAACTTCAAGGAGGTTTTGTCCAATGTAGTTTGAGAATAAATTGAAAGAAGACACCAGGAATTGAAATAAAATCACCTGTCTTGGGATCCGCTGTGGTGTTTATTTCTGTAAGTGGAAGAGCTTTCGCAAAGCTCTCACAGCCTTCGGATTAGATGAACACGGGTCTGGCGGGAGGCCGGCAGGTGGGAGCAGGACGCGTTCTACTATCCGAAGCTTGGTTCTCAGCAGCATTACTTCTTTCCTTCACCGTGAGGAAGAATTTCATGTAAGAAATTCTTGACTTTAAAGTCACAGACATAAGCCCCATAACAACCTGGATAAATTAGGTGTGAGGGCAAAAATAGATTGCAAAGAGCAACTTCTATAGTGAACAACAAAAGAATAAAGCAGTGTCAGCTCTGAGAAATACAGTTGAGTCAACTGAAATCTAAACGAACTGTTACATTTACGGAAGGTGATTAGGTAATTGCTATCTATGTTAAAAATGCAGACTTCTACTTCCTGGTAATTGGAGCTGGTGGGCCTTTCCTATTTCTCCCATTAAGTACAACTAAAATCTCTGGATATTATATACAGAACAAACACAGGAAGATTCTGCAAGGTGGCGAGAAGGAGGTAGACTGGTGAGGGACATCAGAGCCACAGGAAAGACCTGGTGGTAAGTTCTCCAAATTTCCTCTTGTTTCACATATGCAAACCTTGATGCTGAAGAAACCAGAAACCTGGGAATGCTAATGGGTACAGACAAAGCCCCAGGTGAAGGCTACTCACTCTTGTAGTAATATCGCTACAGCGCCAAGCCACAGAACCATGTTTCTCCACTCCCACCCATGCCATGCAAAGCTGAGAGAGTCCAGACTTTTTTTTTTTCACATTACAGAGGCTGTAGTAATTCTGCTGTTGAAGTGGCATCAGTGGCCTGGAAGGGAGCCAGGATTTTGATCTCTGCTGACTGGTGGTGATTTGCTCCCAGTCATCGTCCATGCTGTAATGTCAGTGGAGACTACTTGAAGAGTGTAGACTTACACCTCTACCTCTCACTCAGGTGTCGTTATAGGCCAAGTCAAGAATCTGGGCTTCCTGTCTCCAGCTGACAATGAGGAGGTGGTACTTTTTCTTCCCCTATTGGAGCAGAGTCAAGAAAAGCCAATCAGGACAGAACATTTACCTGAGATTCAAAGTCTCAGTGCATAATTTAAAAGTATCCAGGTTTCAGCTGAAAATTATTTTTCATAATAAGAACCAGGAAAATCTCAAACCCTATCAAAAAAGGACAACCAAGCACTACCAACGTTGAGATGATTATTAGAAATATCTGGCAAGGGCTGGCGCCATGGCTCACAAGGCTAATCCTCCGCCTGCAGCGCAGGCACCCCAGGTTCTAGTCCCGGTTGGGGTGCCGGATTCTGTCCCAGTTGCTCCTCTTCCAGTCCAGCTCTCTGCTGGCCCGGGAGTGCAGTGGAGGATGGCCAAGGTTCTTGGGCCCTGCACCCGCATGGGAGACCAGAAGAAAGCACCTGGCTCCTGGCTTCGGATCGGTGCAGCATGCTGGCCTTAGCAGCCACTTAGGGGGTGAACAAACAGAAAGGAAGACCTTTCTCTCTGTCTGTCTCTCTCTCTCACTGTCTAACTCTGCATGTTCAAAAAAAAAAAAAAAAAAGAAAAAGTATCTGGCAAGGATTTCAAAGCAGCTGTGATAAAAATGATTCAGCATGCATTCACAGATACTTGCAGTAAATGAACAAAGAAAGTGACTCATTAAAGAAATATAAAATATAAAGGAACAAAATGGAAATTTTAGAACCAAACATACAAAAACAATAAAATACTCAATAGATGGGCTCAGTAACTTAATGGAGGAGAGAGAGGAAGGAGTCATTGAACTGGAGGAGTTAATGACAGAAATTAAACCAATGAGAATGAAGAAAGAATTACAGACTAATAATAAGAGGACTATTAATTATAATAGTTTATTATGGTAAAAGATCTAACACTCATGATGCTGGAGCCTTGGAAGGAAGGAGCAGGAGAGTAGTGCTAAAGAAGTTCCTAAACATATAATGGCTGAAAACTTCCCAAATTTGGTGAGCTATAAACCTAAAAATTCAAAAATCCGAGAACACTCCTAATAAAATAAGCACAAATAAATCAACAAAAAGAGACATTCCAAAACTATTACATGTCTGAAAACTATTTTCGAGAAAAAAAAAACTTGCAAATGATGAAAGAAAAATGTCACTTTTCCTATGGGGAAACCAGAATGACAGCATATGTCTCATCAGAAACAGTGGAAGCCAGGAAGAAGTGGCATAATGTTTTTCAGTGCTGAAGGAAATGAGCAAAAAGGAAACAAAAGTGGGACTTTGTAAAACTAGGAATGAAGAACAACAAGGGGTTAAATACATTAGGATTTCCTTCCTTTGGTTTCTATAAATTATGTTTCGTGGTAGATATATTGGTTTTGATAGCAATTCCTTTCAAAACTCCAGGAAGATGTGTGTGTGTGTGTGTGTGTGTGTGTGTGTGAATATTGGCAAGATCATTCTAGATTTTATATGGAAAGGCATAGAGAAATTGCAGTAGTTCAAACAATTTTGGAAAAAGAGTAAATGGGAGTAGTAGTCACACCTTGTCTCATGACTGTATATAGCTCGAGTAATCAAAACTAGCTGAGGGATGGAAACCCTCAGGAGAGAACACAGAGACCCTTGCAAATGTGAAAACAGACTTTGACAGAGGTGCAAATTCAATTCAGCAGAGGTAAGATGTCCTTTCTAACAAATGGTGCCCAGAGTTGGATGTCTGCACCAAAAAATGAAACACAATCTCAGTGTTATACTTTCTATAAAAATGCAAAACGGACTGTGGAACTTAAGGAGAATCCTGAAACTACATAACTGTTAGAAAAAAATTGGAGAAAAACTTTGGGATCGAGGATTATAAAAAGAGTTCTTAGGCTTGACTATAAAAGCGTGATCCACAAAAGGAAAAAAAAATGATAAATTAGTCTTTATTAAAAATTTTAGTTCCATGGAAGACATTACTGAATGGAAAATATAACTTATGGCCTGGGAGAAGATATTTGCAAACCATGGACTCATACCTGAGAAAGGAGTGGTACTCTAGAATATATAAAGAATTCTCAAAAGTTAGCAATAAAAATAATCCAATTAGAAAATAGAAAAAAAGCATAAAGATATTTCACTGAAGACACACACATACAAACACCGTAAGTCTATTAGAAGGTGTTGGACATCATTAGTCATTATGAAAATGCAAGTTAAAACCACAGTAACATATCCTGGATAGCTCTTCGAATGTACACCTATCACAGCCACCCTAGAAAACAATTTGGAAGCTCCATGAACAGCTAAATAGACAAGTACCATATAGCTCAGCAATTGCGTTCCTAGACAATTATCTCAGAGAAATGAAGACTTAGGCTTGTACAAAAAAATCTGTAGACAAATGTTTATAGCAGCTTCATTTGTAATGCTGAAAATTGGAAACAAACCCATATGTTTTCAATGGGCAGATGGCCAAACTAATATATACATATCATAGAACAGTGCTCAATAATAAAAGGGAATGAACTATTGACACATGTAATGATCATAATGACTAAGCTATTTTAGTAAGTGAGAAATGCCAGTCTCAGAAGTTCCCCTGCTGTATAGTTTAATTTATAGAACATTCTTGGTAGGACGAGATTACTCATTTATGAATGGAGAACAGACTGCCAGAGGCTAAGAGTGTAGAGAAAGAGATAAGAGGGTAATGGCTGTAAGAGGACAATGTTGAGGATTCTTGGAGTGATGAAAATATTCTATGTTAACTATGTCGATATACTGGATGTGATATTGTGCTATAGTTTTGCAAGATGATGCCATGGTAGAAAACTAGGTAAAGGATAGAGTATGCGTCTACTGTTTCTTACAGCTGTGCATGAGCTACAGTTATTTCAAAATAAAAAGCTTAATGAAAGGTTTACATATAATTTGATCTTGAATTGTACTCCTGAAAAATCTGTCCTACAAATATACTCACACATGTGGAAAAATTGTGTATCTACATTATATTCATTTTAGTATTAGCTATAATAGCAAAGATTACACATAATGTGTTAGCTCTTCGGGGGGTACAGGTTTTAAACAGTTTCATACAATAGAATCTTGTGCAGCCCTTAAAAATGAATCTATTGATTTACATAAAATGCAAACTCTAGAACTGCATTATGATACATTTTATAAATGCATGTTAATGTTAAAAATGCAAATACTCATACACATATTTTTCTGTGCATAGAGTGCTTTTGGGATTGTAGACTGGTGACTCAAAGCTAAAACTGAACTGTGTGTCTGGTGGCCAGGTGTGGGCGAAGACTCATTTCTTTATATACCCTGTTCTTCTTGGACTTTGTATCTTGTACTTGCATTGCCATTGAAGAATATACTAGCATGTTTTAAATATAGAATTGAATTCCAGGAACAGAATCAAGTATGTATGTGTACACACACACATATACACATTGTCTTGGTTCATTTCTTCTAGCTACAACAGAATACCTGAGACTGCGTACTTTATAAAGAAGTCCATTTGGCTCAGTTATGGAGACTGGAGGTTCAAGGTTGGGTGGCTGCACCTGGGGAGGGCTTTATGCTGCCTGGCAGCATGGTGGATGTGCAGAAGGGCAAGTAAGCATATGTGGAGGGGAGAAAACACTAGGAGCACCCTGGGTTTACAGCAACTCTCTAGGGAGAGAAAGGCATTAATCTTCCTTCATGGCCTTCTCTCCTGTTAAAGGTCCCATCCCCCAACACTGCCAGGGTGGCAGTCACATCTCATCATGAATTTCAAGGCAGAGACAAACTATATTCAAATCATGCTATAGGTATACATAAAAGGGCACTTTAAAAAGTTTTTGGAAAAATTGAATTAGAAAATGTTTATCTTGGTGCAAAAAAATTTTAAACTCAAGCATAGTTTTCTTCATACACATTTTCTAAGATTTTCTATAATCCCTTTGCAGACTTTTCATTCACACATATACATATGTAAATATAAAGATATCAATGTACAAAGTGAAATCGTATTAGAAGAAAAATAGGTTGATATTCTGTAACCTTGGAGTGGGAAACGTTTTCTTTCTTTAAAGACTTATTTACTTATTGAAAGTTACAGAGAGAGAGAGAGACAGAGACAGAGCGAGCAAGATCTTCCATCTGCTGGTTCACTCCCCAAATGGCTGCAAAGGCAGGAACTGGGCCTATCCAAAGCCAGGAGCCAAGAGCTTCTTCCAGATCTGCTACATGGGTAGCAGGGCCAGAACACTTGAGCCATCTTCCACTGCCTTCCCAGGCACGTTAACAGGGAGCTGGATCAGCAGTGGAGCAGCTGGGACTCCAACTAGTGCCCATATGAGATGGCAACACTGCAGGCCGCAGCTTTACCTACTATGCCACAGTGCTGACCCCAGGCAAAGTTTTTTTTTTTTTTTTAAGCTTAGCACAAGTAATATAATCATAAATGAAAATGATTAATAATATAGCCATATGAAACTTCATGCTTTTGTATGACCCAAAGAGCGACACCCAGATTTATAAGCTGCATTAAGTGATACACAATGGCTGTGAATAAGTGACAAACTGTGCTACTTTCATATAGCCAAGCACTAAGTGACAACAAAAATGAATAAACTATAGATATAAGGAACAGCCTGGGTGAATTCTGTAGTATGGTGTTGAGCCAAAGAAGTTATTCACAAGACTGGTGTGTGGTGTGAAATGTCAGGGAGGTGGATAGTGTCCCAGAGGAAAGCAGGGCGGTGACGGGTGGGAGGTGAGGGAGCTTCAGCGGAGCACTCATGTGCTGTGTCTACTGTGGTGGTAACACTCGGGGTGCTGAAGTCCCTGGAGGATGCATTTTATGGAAAACCTAAGCGTGGATTTCAAAAATTATTTGCACAAAAACAAGCATATCTTTTAATTCCATTTTCCCTGAATTTTTGAAGTCCACATGTTCAGGGGTGTGTTTGCTTTGCGATAATTCATTAAGCTGTGTACTATTCTGTAAGTATATTTTGCTTTCAGAGTTTTACCAGTAAGAATACAAAAAAAAAAAAAAAAAAAACAGATAATCTATTTTGGTCTCTGTGTTGGCAAAGAATTTTTTTAAAGAGCGCTTGTCTTTTGGTGGCTCTGTAAATTGATGGAACTTCTCAGAAGGCAGACTCATACTGTGTATTACAATTTTCATTGAAGGAACTTATCCCTAAGGACAAAATGAGAGAAATACACAAGAGAGCGTGTAGAAAGATATCCATAGTAGCTTTGTAAGATGAAAAACTCGGGGCCGGCGCCGTGGCTCAACAGGCTAATCCTCTGCCTTGCGGCGCCGGCACACCGGGTTCTAGTCCCGGTCGGGGCGCTGGATTCTGTCCCGGTTGCCCCTCTTCCAGGCCAGCCCTCTGCTGTGGCCAGGGAGTGCAGTGGAGGATAGCCCAGGTGCTTGGGCCCTGCACCCCATGGGAGACCAGGGAAAAGCACCTGGCTCCTGGCTCCTGCCATCGGATGAGCGCGGTGCGCCGGCCACTGCAGCCATTGGAGGGTGAACCAATGGCAAAGGAAGACCTTTCTCTCTGTCTCTCTCTCTCACTGTCTACTCTGCCTGTCAAAAAAAAAAAAAAAAAGATGAAAAACTCAGAAGCAAACTGAATGCCCAACGTTGCAAGGTTGTTTCAACTGGTAATAGCATATGTGGGATGTTTTGCGGCTCATGTGGCAGCCGTGCCACTTTTATTTATGTGACAAGTTATATGAGCATTTTGGTGAAAAATAGCAAGTCCTCGAGTTTTCTTGTCGTTCATATGTACAGGCTCACAAACATACATAATCACATTTGAAAACTATAGCTAAATAGTTTGAAATAGTCACTAAACTGTTATTAGAATTTATTTGTGTGTGCATGTAACTTCTGCTTTACTTTTGATATTTCTAAGAAAATATAAGTAGATATAACTTTAAAACCTGATATAACTTTAAAACCTGAAGAATTAAATGAACAAACTTTGGAAGCATTCTGAATGTTTCCTCCAGTTGCCTTGTATCTACCAGCAGTAATCAGGTTCTCAAAACAGGAAAAAAGGAGGGAGGAAAGAGAAAGAAATAGGAATAAAGTATACACTTGTTAAAGCTAATTGCAATAAATGGTAACATTAAAAGAAGAATAAGCTATGAACCTTATTAAAAAGACTCAAAAAAAAGCAGAATTATTTCCAGGTCATCCTTCAATTAAGTTATGTTCAATTTCAAATTCAGTTCAATTAAATTATGAAAACATACCTACTTGTGCCTAATACAATTTAAGTCTCTTATGCAAACAGAGTCATTAAAATACAAAAAAGAAAGAATGTGCACGCAAACCCTACTGCTGAAGCCAGTTCAGAAAAGACAAAGATAAATACCATATGTTTTCTCTGATTTGTGGTAACTAATATATAGAGTACAAAAAATATATATAAGTGAAATTGACATCTTGAAATTTGATTATTATTTATAGCCCTTGTCTATTCCTGAGGAATAGTGGTCATTCTACTTAACTATTTACTGAATTCTTTTTATATATTTATATATATATATTATTTATGTATATATTATTTATCTATGTATACATAATAAATAGATAAATAAATGATCCATTGAGCTCATTCATGTTTTAAGGTCCTATACATATAATCATTGGATTATTTATTGCTCTTATTTTTAAGAAAGTAAATCATTCTTTAATTTAACAAATAGATATTTGATAAAGATTATTTTCTCTGTAAATTACCTTATGGACCCAGTCTTCATTCACCCCCAAATTCCACAATCTTGCCACAAAATGTATCTAGATTTTATGCCAGCGCTTTACAAATTTTAATGTCCATTCAAACCAGCAAGGGCTCTCCTTGAAATGCGGGTTCTGGTTGGGCAGGCCTGGCGTGGGGCCGCGGGGTCTGTGTTCTTAGCTCGCTCACACACAGTGCCTTTGCGGCTGGGGGGCAGGCCACCCTTGTGAACCTGGAGGCTGCAGGCTCCTCACCCTGTGGCGGGGCATCTCCCAGTCCCTCCACAGGTCACCAGAAGGGGGACTGTTTCAGCCAGGTGCCTCTGACGGGGCAGCTTGTGAGTGCACAGGTCATCCTGAATGCAAGCCTTTGACCTAGATTGCAGGAAACAGGGGGTGCAGCTGATGGTGCAAGGGGAGAGACTGAGCCAGTATGATGCAGGCCAGCAAGTGAGCAAGAGCTGAGAAAGAAACAACCTACTCGGCGCGGCTCAACAGGCTAATCCTCCGCCTTGCGGCGCTGGCACACCGGGTTCTAGTCCTGGTGGGGTCGCCGGATTCTGTCCCAGTTGCCCCTCTTCCAGGCCAGCTCTCTGCTGTGGCCAGGGAGTGCAGTGGAGGATGGCCCAAGTGCTTGGGCCCTGCACCCCATGAGAGACCAGGAGAAGCACCTGGCACCTGGCTCCTGCCATCGGATCAGCATGGTGCGCCGGCCGCAGCAGCCATTGGAGGGTGAACCAACGGCAAAAAGGAAGACCTTTCTCTTTGTCTCTCTCTCTCTCTCACTATCCACTCTGCCTGTCAAATAAAATAAAATCAAAAAATAAAAATAAAGAAAGAAACAACCTACTCTGAGGAAGAGTTTATGAGAAAGTAAGACAGGCAGACTGTTTCCCGTTTTAGCCTGGGGTCAGAAGCACAGCAGAAGCAATGCAGGTGACCCATCCCACAGAGAGCTGCCTCGCCTTTGGGACTGGGAGTGTGCCATGTGGTAACGGTAACGGCCCTTCCCCTAAGCAGTCTCTCCAACCTGCACCTTTTTGTCTTCTGGAAATCGTCATCCGAAACCAACCGAATCCAGTGTTTTCCAGCTTGAGTCTACCAGGGTTGGGAGTGTCTGTCCACAGTATCCTTGATAATGCACTTGCTCCACTGTTGAGCTGCCTGCGGGTTCTTGGGCAGGGGCTGCATAGATGACTCCGGAGAGGCTGCTTGCAACAAATGCTGTCCCGATAATGACTGACAGAAAACTCTTTGTTGTAAGCATATAGTAAAATCCTAGGACTTTTTCTTCCTGCAAAACTGAAACGCTATGCTAACTGAACAATGGCTGTGACTCCTCCCTTCAACTCCTGGCAAGCCCCGTTCTATTCTCTGCTTCTGTGAGAAGCTTCTTCTGTGACTGTTTTGGATAGCTGATAGAAGTGAAACCCAGCATTCGCCCTGAGATTGGCTTATTTCACGTCCCATAATATCCTTACGGTTCTTCCACATGGTACCCATGACAGGATTTGCTGCTTTTTTTAAGGATAATATGCAGTAGGTATATGGCGTATTTTCTGTATGTATCCCTTGATCAGAGGACATTTTGATTTGTATCTCTTGGCTGTCATAAAACATACTGGGAGGCACATGACAGTACAAAGTGTCCCTTTTAAATCCTGATTTCAGTTCTTTTGTACAAACACACAGGAGTAGAATTGCTGGACCATATTATAGTTCTATTTTTAATTTTTTTGAGGAAACTCTATACTGTTTTCATGGAGGCAGTACCATTTTACCTTCCTAGAGACAGAATACGAGAATTTTAACTTCTCATATCCTTACTGATACGTTCTATTCTGCTTTTTTAGAGGTATTGGTAATCCTAACACATGTGGTGAAGTTATAGGTTACTATACTTCTGCTTTATATTTTCCTGATAGTTAATGAAGCTGAGCATCTTTTTATATGCATATTATTTGCCATTTTATCTTTAGAGAAATGCCTATTCAAATTTGAGCACATTTTAAAATTAGATTAATATTTTCTTTTGCTATGGAGTCTCTTCTATATTTTGGTTGTGAATCCCTTACTGAATACATAGGTCTCTTACTCTGTAAGTTGCCTTTCATTCTGTTGGCTGTTTGCTTTCCTCTTTAGAAATTATGTTTAGTTTAGTGCAGTCCCACTTGTCTGTTTTTGCTTTTGTTGCCTGGGCTTTTGGTGTCATGTTCAAGAAATTGCCAGAACATTACGATGAAGACTTTCTTCTGTGTTTTCTTCTAGGAACTGTACAGTTTCAGGTGTTCCATTTTAACCTTTAATCCATTTTAGATTAATTTTTGTGTATGATATATTACAAAAAAGGTGTTCAGTTCTATTTATATATATTTTCTATGTATTGATTGCATGTGAATATCTAGTTTTCCCAGCACTGTTAAAGAGGCTGCATATTCCCCATTGTCTAGTCTTGGTACCTTTGTTGATTCTTTGGCTATTTATAATGTGTTTGTATTGAGTTCTCTATTTTGTTCCATTTGTCTATATCTATTTTTATGCCAATACCATACTGTTTTGATTACCACAACTTTGTATTTTGTGTTAAAGTTACAAAATTGGAGGCATCCAGCTTTCTTGTTCTTTCTCTAGACTGTTGGGCTATTTAGGGTTCTTTGTGATTCCATAGAAATATTAGGATTTTGTTCTGTTTCTTATAAGAAATTCCTTTGAGATTTTGATAGAGATAATGCATTGAATTTGTAGATAGATTCTTTATTATGGACATTTTAATATTAAGGATTTCAATCCTCTTATTTGCAGTGTCTAATTTCTTTCAACGCTTTGTACTTTTCAGTGTATGAGTTGATGACCTCCGTGGTTAAGTTTATTCCCAAGTATTTTATTATTTGTATGCTGTTCTAAATGGGATTGCTTTGTTAATGTACTTTTTGAATTGCTTGTGTTGGTGTATAGAAATCCAACTGATTTGGGGGTGTTGATTTTGTATCTTCCAACTGTATTGAATTCATTTAACAGCTTTTTTTAGTGGAGTTTTTAGAGTTTTCTATTTATCAGTCATCTGTCATAATATATATGTCTTACTTGTAAATACAGGTGGTTTTGTGCCTTCCTTTCCAAAGATGACTTTTATTTCTTTTTCCTGCCTAGTTTCCCTGTAAGCATTCTAGTACTGTGCTGTACTGAAGTAGCAAGAAGGAGCATCCTTACCTTTCTCCTTAGCTCTTTGGAAGAGACTTCAGTTTTCCACCATTGAGTATGTTACCTGTGGGCTTCTCATACACAGCTTTTAGGATGGTAAAATAATTTGCTTCTGTATCATATTTGTTGACCCATTTTTTTTTTTTGGTCATAAAAGAGTGTTGACTTTTGTAAAAATGTTTTCTGTATTTCTTGAGACAATTTTGTGATTTTCATCCTTTATTCTGTTGATGTGGTTTCTCACATTGAATGGTTTTTCTACATTGAATCATCTTTGTTTCCCAGAGATAAATCCCAGTTGCTCATGGTATATGATGCTCCTAATGTGCTGTTGAATTGGGTTTGCTAGCATTTTCTTTTCTTGGCTTGTCCTTCTCTGGCTTTGGAATGAGTAATGCTGACTTCATAAAATGAGTTTGCAAATGTCCTGTTCTTTTCAATTTTTTGAAAAAGTTTGAGGATTGACATTAATTCTTCTTGGTAAAATTCCCCAGTGAAACTCTGTCTTCTTGTTGGGAGGTTTTGATTGCTGATTCAGTCACCTGTACCTACTGTTATAACTTACTATCTCTTTACGTTTCTGCTTCTTCATGATTCTGTCTTTGCACATATGTCCTTTTCTTTTAGGTGATCTGATTTGTTGGCATATTTGTAGTCATTGCTTCTTTCAGTTTCTATGATGTCAGTTGTAATATCTCCTGTTTCATTTATGATTTTAATCATTTGAGTCTTTCCTTTTTCTCTTAGTTACTCTAACTAAAACTTTGTAAATTGCATTGAACTTTTCAACAAACTAACTTTTTTGTTGGTTTATCCATATGTAAAATAGCTTTATTGAGATGTAATGTATATCCTATAAAATTCACTCACTAGAAGTGTGTTAGGATCACTTTTCACTTCTGTAGAGGCTTACAAATCTCATAGAGTATTCCAATTTCAGAACATTTTCATTGTCCTAAATAAAATCTCGGAGCCATTAGCAGGGCCATTTTTAATGGTATTAGTATGATGGATGGTAGAGATCCTATTTCTGACTATAATAAATATTGTGAACTTTGGGAACCAATTTTTGTAGATAATATGATGAACTTCTGAAGACATACTAGCAACGAATCAAGTTTATTAAATACATTATTATCACTCAAATGTTTCTTTTTATCATTGTATACATTTATGTGCAACATGTTTTGAAATATAAATGTGGACATACTGTGGAATGGCTAAGAAGGGCTAAATGACAAGAATTATCTCACATCCATAGCATTTTTTTTTTTTTGAAAATTGATTCATTTGTTTGAAAGTCAGAGTTACAGAGAGAGAGAGAGAGAGAGAGAGAGAGAGAGGAAGAGACAAAGAAGGAGATCTTCCATCTGCTGATTTACTCCCCTGATAGATGCAATGACCAAGGCTGGGCCAGGCTGAAGCCAGGAGCCAGGGGTTTCTTCTAGGTCTCCCATGTGGGCGGCAGGAGCCCAAGCACTTTGGTCGTCTTCTGCATCTTTTGCCAGGCCATCAGCATAGAGCTAGTTTGGAAGTGGAGCAGCCAGGACATGAACTGGTGCCCATACGGGGTGCTAATATTGAGGTAGTGGCTTTACCCAACTATTTCTTAAAAAACATTTTTATTACTCAGAAATATTCATTATGCAATATAAGGCTTAATTTTTATTTGCAAGTTTATGGTAAATAAGCTTTATTAATATTGAAGATGAGAGAAAGGGTAGTCATAGATGAAATAAAATGAATGTTCATTTCAGGCAGGTTCTACAAAAAAATTGTGGAAAAATAAATTCAAAGAAAAGTTTATTTTCATGCAAAAATTTTCTCATGGTGTGCATTTTTCCTTGACTTTTTTTTTTTTTTTGACAGGCAGAGTTAGTGAGAGAGAGAGACGGAGAGAAAGGTCTTCCTTTTCCGTTGGTTCACCCCCCAAATGGCTGTTACGGCCAGCACGTTGCGCTGATCCGAAGCCAGGAGCCAGGTGCTTCCTCCTGGTCTCCCATGTGGGTGCAGGGCCCCCGCATCCTCCACTGCCTTTCCGGGCCACAGCAGAGAGCTGGACTGGAAGAGGAGCAACCAGGACAGAATCTGGCGCCCCAACTGGGACTAGAACCAGGAGTACCGGTGCCGCAGGTGGAGGGTTAGCCTAGTGAGCCACAGCGCCGGCCTCCATGACTTTTTTTTTTTAAGACAGAATTACAGAGATCCTCATTGTAGTGCAGTAAGCCACCTCTTACGACACCAGCATCCCATGTGGATGCTAATTTGAGACCCAGCTGCTCCACTTCCTTGTCCTGCTCCCTCCTAATGTGCTTGGAAAAGCAGTGGAAGATGGCCTGGGTGCGTGGGACCCTGAACTCATGCTGGAGTCCTAGAAGAAGCTCCTATCTTCTGGCTTCAGCCCGGCCCATTCCTGGCTTGTGACCTTTTAAGGGAGTGAATCAGCAGATGGAAGATCTGTCTTTCTATTTCTCCCTCTCTTTCTCTGCAACTCTATCTCTATTTTATTATTTTTAATTTTTTCTTTTACTTTTTTGAAAGGCCAGTTTCCTCCAGGTCTCTCACATGGGTTCAGGGGCCCAAGCACTTGGGCCAACTTCCACTGCTTTACCAGGTGCATTAGCAGGGAGCTGAATCAAAAGTGAAGCAGCCAGGGCTCAAACTGGTACCCTATGGGATGCTGGCATTGCAGATGGAGGCTTTACCTGCTAAGCCACAATGCCAGCTCCTCCATGACCTTTTTTTTTTTTTTAAATTATTTATTCCTTTATTTGAAAGGCAAGAAAGAGCAAGTGAGAGAGAGAGACAGAGACACAGAAAGGTCCATCTTCCATCCTCTGATTTATTCCCCAATGGCTGTAATAGCCAGGGGTGAGCTAGGCTGAAGTCAGGAGCCAGGAATGTTATCCTGATCTCCCAAATGGGTGGCAGGGGCCCAAGCACTTGGACAATCCTCTGCTGCCTTCCCAGGAAGCTGGATTTGGGAACAGAGCAGCTGGGACTCCAACCATCGAAATCATGGCTGAACCTGTTAGCCTTGTACAAGGCCAACCTCTCAGTGCCCCTTTAAGGACGCATGGTGTTGTGTGTATGGGTAAGGCACTATGCTGTAGTAGAAGGCACAGATCATCTTGCCACTGATTTATTTTGAGAATCAAATTAGCAGAGTTAGAAAAATACTGAGAATTTATGAGAATTAATTGGCTACCAGATTAAATTTTTGATGCAAGTTCCCCTGGAGGGAAATACATCCCTTTTCAAGTCTACATAACAGGGAATTCTTGGGTAAAAACTTTTCCAGGAACCATGAAGTCTGCTTTCACTTTACATTTTGGAAAGAACCCCCAATTTTGTTTGTCAACTTTCAGAGGGGGGAAAAAATTCTGTCCTTTATACTTTATGATGTTTGGGGCACCAACATTTAGCTTTCTTTGTCAATGAAAATTCCATTCCCTCTTGATCTTTCTCAATCTTCATGACAAGCTCTGGCTCTCAGTTAGGGTCCTCTCACACTAGAGGGTCACAAAGATGTGAGCATAAACCGCACAGTCTGCAGCTATGTTTTCATCGCCACTGCACGGGGCTGGTCACTGTGAGAGCACTGCTTGTCCTTCCCAGAACACCATCTATTCAAAAGCAGCCTGCCCAGGACGCTCATGTGCCCTGGCTGCTCTCCAAAGGTCAGCGTCCTGAGTAGCTGAAATACTTTTCCTCCGGCATCCTTTCCTGGCGTTACCCCCTTGTCAGCGCTGCCCACAAAACAAATGACCAAGAACTCTTTAATGATATGGTGTTCACATCCATATGTGGAGATGACTTTTTGGCAGTGAGCGGTTGGGTATGAATGACTGAGAAAAGGCTGCAACGTTGGCCAAAGGACAGAACAAAAGTTCCCTCTGAGTGTGATATCTGAGTCTCGGAGAGTATGTAGGGAATCTGTGTTCAGCAGGCCGGTGCATTAGCAGGCTGGAAAGCAATGTGACGTTGTTGGAACTCATGAAGAAGAGCAAGGTATCATGCCAGGGGCAAGCCTGGGCCTCTGGGCAAAGCTCCCAACTGCTGGGAGGTTGACTTGGTTTGCAGACTGTGCAAGTACTTGATTGTTAGCTCCCATTCTGTGGTTGCTGGCACTGTTGTCCCATGTGGCTCTACAACAGGAGCATTGCTAGAATCCATCTGAAGCGATGATTTAACATTGAACAGGCTCTGTTGCAATAACCTAAATTACATGCTGCAACATTGTTTCTCCCAGGTGGCTAAAAATCACTGACTTCAGGGATGTAAAATGTCAGAAACGTATATTCTTAATAAGTTTGGAGAGGTAGCCATACTTCAGGGAGTATCACAGATCTTCATCCTAATCTAAGTAGCCCTTGGAGACTACATGGGTCCTGACTTGATTGCTCTCATTATAAATAAATCCAAAAAGATTGATGCATTCAGACATCTGGGCTAGGCTGAACTAGTTGTGTGGCAGTCATGTTTGCACGTCCCTTGCTTTAAGTCCTTGTGGTACGTATTTAGCACTTAACATTTAAATGTTTATACTCTGAAGGATTCTTCTTCTAAGTTTTATAACTCATGATTCTCAACAGATGGAACCATGGATATTTCTTTTTAGGTCTGGGTGGACAGAGCTGGGATGGAGTTTCACTGGGCATCCTGTATGGGAATATCATTGGAAATGGAAAGCAGAATACCTGTCAACTCAGGTTTCCACATAGACCATCTTGACAATTAGCAGACAAAATTTATTATAACCTTCTCAAAGTGGAGGTAGCAAAGACATAATAAGAATTATTGCCATCATTGAACTATTTACATTGCATATTTTATAACAATCAAAATAATTGGCATTGGTGAACTCTCTCTATTGGATATTTTGCATGGTGTAACAGCCATTCTTGCCAGCATCCTAGTTCAGAATTGACTGAATTTGATACCTTGCTGCCAACTGAAATTCTTATATGATATAGTATTTTTTGAGGGGAGGGGAGAGGCTGTTTTTTGGGTCTGTTTTTTGGTAATAAGTGATGTATTTTTAATATGTGAATTGAAAAGTTATTAGGTGCTTTCTGAGAATTGGCCTGGATTGGTCAATCATAAAATTAAACTGAACTGAGAAGCAGAAAAAAAATGAAAATTGACAACATGGGAATAAACAACAAAAATAAAATAGACAAAAACAAGTTGTTTTATAACTTGGTTACCACAGCTGTGTGAATTACCTCTACTTTCCTGAGTATGAGTAACAATGCTGTCCCTGAATGAGAAGCCTAAATATTGTGAAATGAAAGAGGCTGAAGCAATATTTTCCTTCAGTGCATGAACTAACCTTGTTAACTAAGCATAGAGATACATAGTCTTGATGATAGAAATAAGTTTTCCCCAACTCTAATCAATCTTGAGCAAATATTTTTAAAATATTAGTTTGAAAATATACCAAACCGTTAGCTTTTCTGGACATTTTCTTGATTCAACCTTAGTTTGCCAGATTGTGTGTTTGTGTGTATATATGAAAAAGAAAAGTGTTCATTCTGAATGCGAACACACACACATACACACATGAGGTAGGGGAGGCGTGGCGAATGAGAAAGTACAAGCAGCCACAGTTGCATATACATCAGAAGAAAAATATTCAGATGCATGCAATTGGATGGGTCCCACTTTAGAGAAGCCAGAATCCATTTATCACCTGTAATGCTACAGAAACATTGCGTAAACGCCAAGAGCACTTTGACTTCATAATATCACATTGGAGAGCGATCTGGGCCCTATGCTGGTGGCCAGGGCAGATGGTTGATATCATGTGCTAAGAAAGGGCACTCTGCAATTCTCAGCACTTGGAAACCTGCCAGGTAAACCTGAAATGGGTCAAAGTGAAACCATGAGATTTTCTTAGACTTGTGAAAAGGTGCAAAATTTCAAAACAGAGGGGAAGATGGGCAGTGATTTTCTGATAGAAGAACAGTACTGATAAAGATTTGTTTGCAACCAGAGATTAATTTGTCTAGCTCTTCTGTGGATAAATAGGAGATGAGGAAAATCCCTAAAGAAATGAACTGCCCAAGAGTGTAATAGATTAATACTTTTGCTGCGTTTGTAATGGTCTTTTTTACTATTTGTGTTGATGCATTTTACATTAATTCTTACGCCATCGTAGTGTAATAGTTATCGCTTCTGAATGCATTATAATATATGTACAGGCTTTAATGAGAGTTGGCAAGGGACTTAAAGCAAATGACATGGTTTATGATACAAATAGAGGATTGTTTTATCAGTTGCAAGTCATGAGCTATATATATAGGGACAAATGATCAGATGGTGCATATGCGGTGCTTTGTAATTGCTCTGCTGTTTAGTGTTGAGTCTTCAGCTTTGATCTCATCCACGGGGCTGTCATCATTTAAATGAAAGGAGGCAGAATCAGAATGGTGGTGATGTCGCTTCCAGAAGGCAGAAATCATATACCCACTGTAACGTCTCTCAGACCTAAGGTTGTTCACTCTTCCAAAATGTGAACTATTTATAAAATCATAAAGAAAGGAAGAGGGACTTTTGGTAAATTAGAGCCACTGGGTGGAGGAGACTTATGAAAATAAGATGGCCCCTTTAGGCTATCAAACTATACAGTTACAAATGAGTTATTAAGATGTGGACAGCCATAATGAGTATCCCATGTAGGAGTGAAGGAAATAAAGCGAATGTTATACACACATCCACAGAAACGGAGAGCAATGGGTCGTGATTTGTTGGTTTGCTGAGCATGAAGAGGAGCAGTATCTATACTCTTATGTATCAACCTGATTGTAAAGAGAGGCAGAGACTGGGGGAAATGGCAGATAAAAGATTGGCCTGTAGGGTGCAGGGACAGGGGCTCCAGCGTTGATTGAGTGCCCGCTGTGTGACAGGCTCCCTGCTCTGCTCGGCGGTGTAATGTGAGAGGGCCAGAGAGAGTGATGAAATAGCAGAGTAACTGGCAGAGATTAGAAGGAGTGGTGCAAGTGGTGTAGAAATTCAAGTGAAGAGAGGGAGGGAGGTGGGCAGCTGACACTGGTTGGCGGTGAGGCCCAGCATAAGGAGTGACATTTAGGTCGGCCCTGGAGAGTTGGGAGGGGCTCAGCAGACCAGCCTGTCTCTACCCGCTGCTCCTTACCCCTCAGCGATGGCCAAGGGCGATTTGTGCTTGTTCAAAGCTCACAAGTTGGAAAGCAGGTGTTTAGTTCGTATAAGGGATCAGAGGAAAGGGAAAAGGCCAGAAAGCAAACTGAAACGAGAGCTGTTTATATCTACTCACCCAGCCAGCTGTCCGTCCAGCCGTCCACTGGCTCTGGAAGGCAGCAAGCGGTTCTCTGTTCACTCCTGTGTCACACTCGTCTCTCACCACAGCTGTGCTTTTTACAGTGGCCCAGAGCAGCAGCCACAGTGATGGCCCAAAGTCACCCAGGAACAGTGACTTAATATTCAGCATACACGGGTAAAATATCCAGTATACACAGATAAAAATGTATTCTAGAATGATTTCTATTTTTTTTTATTAAATTGGCGATTCCACAAGGCAAGAAATTGTCTCATATTCCTCTTATATCCCTTGACACCCAGCACAATTTCTTTACATACTAAGTAAACCATTTGTGACACTGAACTGAACAGAAATAATTTAAGTTTTGGGGGAAAAATCATATTGTTTAAAGTCCAGTATTTGTATTATCAGGAAACTCAGCCAGAGGTGGCATACCGTGCTACCCGGGCTCCCAGCCCTCAAAATAAAATGACATTTTCATGTATTGAATTGAGAATTCAATTACTGAAGTGTCCTTAATAATGAAGAGTGTGTATTGCTGGAGCATTTGTTTTCAGGCACATCGAATGGAGGAAGAGACTCTAAGGTGGTGTCCCATGCTGTATTACTCTCCGCTCTTCTGCATTAAAATCTGCCAGGTGGTGCCATTTTCAATACACGTGCCAGGCAGAGGGTGCCCCCCTGATCCCGGCTATTAGTGGATGGTTTCAACCCATGACTTGGTGTGCTGACCTTAAGCCTCATACCACAGCCTGGGCTCAAGGTGAGACCTAGCCAGGTAGTACCTTGGCCAGGGCCTCTTCGTGGCTCCCCTGGCCTAACCCATGTCTCTGAGGAAACTACACTGTCTCCAAGATGACCAGCACCACGGAAGAGAGAGAGTGGCAGACTCCTGGGTCTGTGGCTGGGGATTTCAGTGGCTATATTTGCCCTCACTGGTAAGCAGTAACCTTCATGGGCTTCAGTTTTTACTGTCACAAAAGGAGCATTAGAATATTAGCTCTCCATAATTACAGGTTGGATTGTATGAGTGTCTGACACACGGGAGGATTTCTCAGCCCAGCATGCACGTCAGGCCAGGCCTGTGTCTGCGGCCAGATGGTAGCTTTGCTCCCAGGGGTGTGCTAACCACTGCCACTGGTGATGGCTGGGAAGAAGGAACAGTGTAAGGATCTTTCACCAATAAACCATGCAGTTCCAAGTGGCATTTAGGTTATAGTTATGGCTCCTAGGTACGGAAAACCGGAAAGCTGCATTTATGAAGAAGGGACCCCTCCATGTGCAGTAAGTGCCAACGACATGGATGAACATAGTCTCGACGCCCAGTTAGTCTAATGCTTTGATTCCATCATCTCGGTCAGGAACCCTCCCACCCTACTCCCCGAATTCGGACCTCCTCCCTGCTGTCCCCCCGCTGACTAATGCGCCAGTATTTCCACTTGCTCGAGTGAGGGTCCTGTTAATGCTATGTAAGTGAGGCAGTGGTGTTCTGTCTCTGAGAGAGACATTTCACTCCCCTCGAGGTTATCCTCGGAACCTGTCAAAGATAGTGTGTGGTCTGCCAGGGTCCTTGCCAGCCTGCTGCTGCCTTCCAAGGCTCTTGCTAAGCTGCTCCTTGAATCCTCAGTACCTGAGTTCACCGCGTAAACAGCGTGTTTTCCGCAGCTCTTGTTGATCCTGCCCTAAGAGGTTAGCAAACATGT
Source organism: Sylvilagus floridanus (assembly GCA_949820135.1). Taxonomy (NCBI): domain Eukaryota; kingdom Metazoa; phylum Chordata; class Mammalia; order Lagomorpha; family Leporidae; genus Sylvilagus; species Sylvilagus floridanus. The sequence goes on from OX463230.1 coordinate 73,281,157, forward strand.
CCTACAATCTGGTACACAGGTCACTGTTATCATTGGTAGCTCAGTGTTTGTTTTGAGAAGTTACAATCAAGATGGGGGAAAAGCACCCGAGCTTTGCCAGGCTTTCGCCAATTTCCTGCTTTGCCCTTTGTCAGCCAGAGGTCTGTGTAGAGAGGAAGGTGCCCCTGCAGTCACATCTGCTGCTCACCCAACCTCCTGTAGGTTCTGAGGAGGAGGCCGGGGAAGTGGCCAAGGTTTCTAAACTGCAGAAGGTGGAGAACCATTCTGAAACTGGAGGTCTGGAGTTGAGGTACTCTTAATCTACCTAAGTCAGGGAGATAGGATAAAATATTAACTCAGTTAGCAAATATTTGTTTTGTTCTTATGATGTGCCAAGCGCTGTAAATTCTAGGGAGAAAGCATTAATCAAAGCAGATGGGAAAAAAAATAAAATAAGCTGCTTTCATGGCGTGTGTTTGCTGGTGGGCGGACCACGAATTCTTAGGAGGAGAGCCCTGTGCAGGTAATTTGTCGTGTGTGCTGATTACAGCTGATTGCAGGGCACCAGTGAGGCGCAGGAGAATAGGATTTGGGCACAGCCAGCTCCGAGGGGCTGCGGAGAACGGGAGAGGCAGCCGATCTTCCGTATCAATATATCAGGTGCTGTGCACTGTGGAGGCAAAGAACAGGACTGTGGGAAGGGGGCTGTGGTCATGAGACGGGTGGCCGTGCTGAGCTGGTAACGCCGCCATGGAGGTCAGGGGAATGGAGGGACGAGCCCTGTGGTTGCAGAGTGGGGCAGCAGGCACAGGGTCTCCGGGGGAGAGGGGACGGGGCAGAGCGAGCCCCGCGGCGTGGGGTGTGCAGGCACGTGCTCCGACGGCTGCTCCCTGGAGAACAGAGTAGATGGAGAAAGGGCTGGAAACTGAGAAGGTAGAGCTGATCCAGAAGAGAGTTGGTGTGATTTGGCCCAGGCTGGTTAGCTGGCGTCACGTCCTGGGTTTATTTTGTGTGTGAGCTGACAAGACTCGCTAATGCCGTGGGGCGCCGTGTGCCCTGGGGAGACGTGAGGCAAGGCGCTGGCGAGGTGAGGCTAGGTGAGGCTTTTGGGTAGAAGTCAGACCTGGGGCTCTGGCTTCTGTTTTGGGGTCGGGCTTAGATTCCAGTCCCACCAGGCCCTCCCTGGCTTCGCGTTCCTCCTTCTTGCCCATGGGCAGGGAGGTCTGTGAAGGTGGGAACACGCTGGAATTCTTAGCATTGCGTTTCTGGTGCCTAGCGCACGCCTGCCACGTACCAGGTCCTCAGTGCACAGGAGGGAACTTCAAAAAGTTTGAGGAAAAGTGGAATTAAAAGAGACCTTGTTTTCATTGCAAAAACTTTTTTTTGAAAACCATGCAGTTTTTTTTTTTTTCATAATGTTCATTTTCCTCGAACTTTTGAAGAGCCTCCTGTTTGTTGAGCGAATGTTGTCCAGAGATGAGTTCCCCTATCTGGGAAATACAGACAGTGATACCAGCTTTACGCCGGGTTACAACGACTAAATGAAAAATCACGTGTAAAATGTGTCCTCCATCCAATATACAACAAACGGTCCCACACGCAAGCAATGGCTCTCATTGGCTGGATTCTGTGTTAATTAGAAACAATCTTGAATACTCAGAGTATGTTTCCTAGGAAAACCAGCGGCGGGTTATTGTCAGCATTTTTATTAATGGTTCGTCATTACGAGCTGCCTCTTGAGTGACTCAGAAATAGAGGAAAGACTCTTCACTTCTGGACATCAGAAAATCCAATCGAGTGTTACAGAAATCTCTGGAAAGGCGAGGATTTCTCCTTCCCACAAGGTTATAGGAGGACAGAAGGGAGAAGAATGTCCCCAAGGAATTTCTTTTCTGCCCTTAAAGTAGACCTTCCTTGAAGGCTGCTGTTTACAAATGGTTAAAAATAGAAGGACCTGGGCGGGGCTCACCAGGGATGAGCAGGGGCTGAACTCTTGGAGAGAGGGTGCCCTTCCGTTGTCATGGTAGCTGAAAGCTGGCAGATAGCCCCTTCGCCCTGCCCAGATGTTTAATGTCTGTTTTCATATGCCCTGACTGATGACAGAGCCAGATGTGAATGTCAAATGTCATTTAATTATTTTTGTCTTTAACGGTGTAAAAAATCCTTTTAAAGCTCAGAGATTTAGTTTCTCAGGAAGTAAGTAAGTGAGAGTTTGGTAGAACATCTGTGTGTTTTAGTTTTTAATTTATTATTTGAGAGGCAGGCAGAAAGAAGGGGAGAGAGGGAGCTCCCACCCACAGTGTATTTTTGAAATTTGTATTTTTAAGCCTTAGATGAACATCTAGTTGCCTTTCCAGATTAATTCCATACGTTTGAAAGAGGAATTCATCAGAACCAATTAATAACAGCATATCTAGTCATTGAAACCACAGAATTTAAAAGTGTCTGTGTGAGTCCTTTATTTTTTCTTATCACGGCTTTGGTACGAGTTCAAGGTGATGACTGGTAAAGAACAGAACAGATAGTAATTTGCAAGTAGCTCCTAAAGTTGATTGCTTTGAGAAAAGCTCTTTGCCTTGATTATAGCTCTCTTGGTAAGTGAAATTGTATAGGTGTATTTTACAAGTACATTTGATTCTCACAAATCAGTGCTTTTTTGAATCCGATACAGTAAAGCTACTGTTTTCCAGTGTTTTCCTGTGAAAATTCCTCTGACGAAGGGAGACTGAGTAGCCTCCCCTGCTATTGACCCTATGGCCCTAGGAAAGGATGCTAACCAAGAGTCATCATATATGTCCAGTTAGTCCGTTTCTCAAACAGTGAACAAAAAAGTCTAGTACATGAAGGAAATGAAATATTTATTAAAGCTGTGTTTTTTTTCCTAGTAATAGCGCAATAAAGAAAATGAGAGAGTTTTTCCTAAGGAAATCAGAGAGTCAGAAAATCCAAGCAAAAATAGGCATTAGTAGACACAGAAGAAGAGGAAGAAAATGTAGACAGTAACTCCTCACCCTGGGCACTATTCCACTTCTTGCCGGACCTTCAGCTTGGCTGGGCCTTGGTTTGCTTTCTCAGGCAGCAGCCACACCGTGGTCTAGGTTGGCAGCATCCTTGCTGAGCCACCTTCTCTTGGGCTCCCTGTGAAGCCAGCCCTGGGAGCCCTGGTGTCCAAGGCCCATGGCTACTGCCCGTCCCACTCCGCACCTCTCTCTTTGGTGCAGGCCTGAGCTCTTGACTTCGGACAGCCTTCCCAGTGCCTGCAGCCCCTTCTGCTGAGACCTCTGTCCCAGGGAGAAGAGTCTCAGGAGAGGTCTAATTGGGCCTTTCTTTTGGATCTCCATGCAGAGTTCAGCCCAGCCGTTTCCCAGAGGAAGAGTTGTCCTGTTGGGTAATGCCTTTCAGTAGAACTCTCTGTACTGGGGGAAGTGTTCCATGTCTGTGCTGTCCAGTGTGGCAACTTAGATAAAAGCCAGCTAAAATGAGCTAAACTTCATTATGTTAAGTGAACTAAGCCAGGCGCAGGAGGATGAACACCACACGATCTCACTTACGTGCACTGTCTAAAAAAGTAGATCTCGCAGGAACAGGGTAGAGTGATCATTGCCAGACGCTAGGGAGGGGAGAGACTGGGGAAAGAGGCTGGTCAGTAGCTGTGCGGTTAGATAGGAGCGTAAGTTCTGGTGTCCTTGTATAAAGAGGGGTGACTATAGTTAACAGTAGTGTGTATCTCAGAGTAGCCAGAGTGAGTGACAGGTATGTCCCTTGCCCTGGCTTGATCATCATGCAGTGTGCAAATGTACTGAGACATCATCCTGGCCTTGGACCTCCATGCAATTGTTACATGGCGGTCAGAGGTCAAGTGGGAGAAAACCAGACATTTAGTTCCTTAGTCATGGCACCACCAATCCAAATGCAAAATAGTCACAGTAGGCAGTGACTGCCAGATTAACAATGCAGCTTTAGAGGAACCTCAAGTTGGTGGCCATGGGCCGGTGCTACCACCCCACTTAGCTCAGAAAGGGACTGAGAGGAGCCGCAGAGGATCTTGGTCTTGGAGTGAGAGCTGTGGTGGTTACAGAAGTGCAGTGGCGAGGGGCTGCTGTCACCAGCACTCGCAGCAAGTGCTCTAGAAGGGAGACTGGAGCTGGGGCGTCTCCCTGGCTGCCACATGCGCCATCTCTCAATAAACTTTGGTCTGAGTCTCACTATGGAATTTGGAGGGAGGCCTGCCTGGGTTTAAGTGTTGGCTCTGTTGATAGTTAGCTATGAGCAATGAAATAAATCCTGCCAGCCATTGGTTCTCATAAAATGGAGAAGGTGTTACCTCCTTCCCAGAGCTGTCATGAAAATTCAGTGAGATGACAAAGGGAGGGCGACACCGTGCCTAACATATCTTAAACACCTCCCATATAAGCCGATGATTAGATGCTGTGGGACCTATGTTAGCCTTAGTTCCCTCTGCCTACAACTTCAAATACTAATTAGCCTTTTGAACTGAAGTGCTAAACAAACAAAAGAGTAATTCAGGAATTGTTGCTACAGTACCTATAATTTTCCAGCACACTGTTTTATACACATATAACACTGCTTATGTGAAGATGCTCTTTTGAAGACTATGCATGAGCATATACGGACTAGCCTCCATTCATTCCGTTAGATCAGCGGGCACAGTCTAGTAGTACCTATGAAAAGATGTGCTTGGCCTCAGTAGATACACCCAAGCCAGCTGCTGCTTTCAACATTGTCATTCACACTTGCTGACAACCTGGATCCTCTACTGAAAGAATTGCACTGCGTGCCGAATACCTCAGTCTGGATTGCAAAGGACTGGAGGTAGTGGAAGGGGCTTGTCTGGGCATCTTGGAAGAATTTCCTCTGCCTCCTTGCCTGCCATTGCGTTACCTGCCATCGACCCAGGTCCAACGAGGACTGGTGTTGATGGGCGCCGTAAGCGAGAATCACTCAGGTCGGGGCACGGGTGGCCTGCAGAGATATCAGTAGACCCAGAGGACAGAGGACAGAAGGATGGGTTCTTGTACAAACTCCCAACTGGACTCAGCTGGCAGAACTTGCATTTTTAGTGTACTTTTCAACTTCATTGTTTTGAAACTTTTGGGCAAAACAGATCATGTATTTGGCAGTAGAAGAAGGAAGAAGAATTAAGAACACTAATGTTTTCTGAGCATCTTTACTATGAATTGAGCTTTATATACTCCGTGACCCTCCCTTGAGGGAATTGGATGAATTGTGTCAGAAGGGAGCCTGTGTATGAGGATGTAGGGCTAGGGGAGCAATGGAATTACACATCTAAAAGAATTCTTAGGAATTAGGGGTGCCCATGATCACTGTCCCCACCCTTTCTGATCCCTACTCAGTGGGAAGCACTCTCCATAGCTCCTCACTTGCAGGTGAGTTTGGGGTGCTGCAGACAGGATCACCAACAAAACACAGTTGAGAAGCTGTAGCTGCTCAGAGACCTGGCAGACCCCTCCCCCGGTAATCTCTTAGACTCCCCGGCTCTCTGCTCATGCTCCTCCCCAAGCAGTTTTCTTTCTGATCTTGACCTTAGGTAAAGGCTATGAAATCTTCATTTTGGTCTTCCCACCTGGAAATATGTAGGCCAGAGGATGCAATCTGGACAAGATCTTTTCACTGACCCTGAGACAGCCAGTCCATAAAACCTATAGGAAGGAAAGTAAAGGGGAAAGGCCCTGCAGGCAGCACTCTTTCTGTGAGGGCTACTGGTCCCCTTTACAGTCATTATTGGCAAACACTTTAATCCAATTATATGAGTGGTTCTTGGGCTAAGGGACATTTACTTTGTTAATAGTGAAATACTAGCCAAACATTGCCTCTGAATAAGTGTAATGATACTTACTGATATTTTTGATCACTTTGAAGGTGTAGAATCATAAATAAACCTGTAACAATTTCTGAATGTATTTCTGTGTGGGTCCCCGGAAAAGTAATAATTATAAAGCAACTTCTACTTGAGACTGATTTTTAGTGTGGTGAAGCATTGCTGGCTTTGTCGGACCCAAATGTGACTTTAGGGGAGCTTGTGGTAATATCAGTATTTGCTGGGCCTTTCCTGCCCAGAGGATAGCAATCTGGGTGACAGCAATGCACTGTGCTCAGTTGGATTAGTGAATCATGTAGGCTGTCTTTAGAAAAGTCTTAATTTGTTTTTCACTTGCTTCTTTTCTTCTATAATATATTTTGTTAAAGATTATATTTTCAGGGCCTCATGTTGTGGTACAGCAAGTTAAGCCCCTGCCTGTGATACTGGCAACCCCATGAGAGCTCTGGTTTGAGACCTGGCTGTTCTACTTCTAATCTGGCCCCCTGCTAATGCACTGGGAAGGCAACAGAAGATGGCCCATTTGCTCAGGCTCCTGCCACCCTGTGGGAGACTCGGATAGAGTTCGAAGTTCCTTGCTTCAGTCTGGCCCAACCCTGGCTGTTGTGGCCATTTGGGGATTGACCCAGTAAATGTAAGATATTCCAACCCCCTACCCCACTATGCCTTTTTTAAAAAAGATTTATTTATTTGACAGGTAGAGTTACAGACAGTGAGAGAGAGAGAGAGAAAGAGAGAGAGAGAGAGAGAAAGGTCTTCCTTCCATTGGTTCACCCCCCAAATGGTCACCATGGCCGGTGATGCGCTGATCCAAAGCCAGGAGCCAGGTGCCTCCTCCTGGTCTCCAATGCGGGTGCAGGGGCCCAAGCCCTTGGGCCATCGTCCACTGCCCTCCCGGGCCACAGCAGAAAGCTGGACTGGAAGAGTAGCAACCGGGACTAGAACCCGGTGCCCATATGGGGTGCCGGTGTTGCAGGCAGAGGATTAGTGAAGTGAGCCATGGAGCCGGGCCTAAAAATAAATCTTTAAAAAGACTGTATCTTCAGTCTAGAAAAAAATCTGTAACAAAAGTTTCCATGCTGATGTAAAAACATTGACAATCCCACTGACTAATTTTGAGGAATTAACTTATATCACATAATAACAGATGATGCTATTTTTTAAAAAATATTTATTTATTTATTTGAGAGGCAGAGTTACAGACAGAGAGTGGGAGAGAAGAGAGAGAGAGAGAGAGATTCCATCTGCTGGTTCACTCCCCAAAGGGCCACAACATTTGAAGCTGGGCTGATCTGAAGCCAGGAGCCATGAGCTTCTTCTGGGTCTCCCACATGGGTGCAGGGGCCCAAGCACTTGAGCCATCTTCTACTGCTTTCCCAGGCCATAGCAGAGAGCTGGGTGGGAAGAGGAACAGCTGGGACTAGAACTAGCGCCCATATGGGATGCTGGAACTGCAGCTGGAGGCTTAGCCTACTATGCCATAGCGCTGACCCCAAATGATGCCATTCTACAATAAAGTTCTGATAGCACTTGTCTATGTTTTTGGATGCCATTCACTGCTCATATCTAGTCAAAATATGTTCAAATGATTTTTCTTTTTAACTAAGGTGAATGGTGTGGAATTTGCTGGCCATCCATCGGGGACACAATAGACAAAGTGTCATGACAGTTTGGGGCAATTTGCTGTCTAGAAGCAGCGCTGGACAGTCTTTCCATGTGGTCTACAGGCAGGTCCTCTGGACACCCCCAAGGCAGCCCTGTGTGCAGGGGAAAATCGGGAGAAGGTGACACCCGGTGTGTGAGTCTGGGAGGGATTCAAAGTCAAACTTGGTTTTTGACTTCAAATGGTTCCTGAGAAGAGTTACATCCAAGTTTTACTAGGCACAACCATGATTATTACACAGTTCTTTGGCTGTGATTGATTGGATGGGAACCTGTAAGAGGGGCCTTTGAAAAGACACAGGTAAGAGGAAGCCATGGCAAACCTGGCCAAATCCCCAGTTTTGCCTGGGCGTTTGCTGCTCACCCCCAACCCCAGTGCTCTTAGAATTTTAAAGCTTTTTATGAAATATTTCATACACGTGATAGAAAGCACCTACCATGTATTTACATTAGATGAATAGTAAAATGAACACCCGAGTGTGCACTACCCAGGCAAGGAAATAATAGGCCATTACCAATACACTCAGCACCTCCCACGCACCTACTTCCAGCCTCGTCCCCTCTCCTTTCCCTCCCACCAGACCACTTTTCTGTGATTGCAAAGTTCAGCATGTGGGTTTACTGTATGCGTAGGCATCCATGGACAATACAGGGTTTTTACCTGTTTTTCAAGCTTGCGTAGATTGAATCCTACTCTACATTGCTTTTTTTTTTTAAACTCAGTATTATTCTCCCAAGATTTATCTGTATTGATTTGTATAGCTACACCTCATTAATTTTCACTGCTGTGAAAATATCTTATTGTATGATTTTTTTGGAAAGTTTTTAAGATTCTCATGAAAGACATCACTTAGGTTATTTACTGTTGGATTTTTGTTTGTTTTGCTCTTCCAGTTGTGCCAAGATATTTCTTGTACAAGCTCTGACGCATGGGGACTAGTATTTCTTTGGAGAATTCACTTAGTCATTGAAGTGATTAGTCCACGGGTGTGTGTGAGCAAATATTATGCTAAATTATTTTCCATAGTGGCTGTACAAACGCAGTTTCTTGCCAGTTCCAGTGCTCTGCATTCTTGTCAACACCTGAAAACTCAGTTTGTAATTTTCCCTCAGTCTCAAGTATCAGATGTTATCTCCTGGTTTAAATTTTGGTTTTTTGCTTATATCTGAGCATTCGCTCATGATCATAATGGCCATTTGTGTTTCTCCCTTTTAGAGATGCCTATTTCTTGCACATGCCCGTTTTTTGTTGGATTGCCTGTCTATGTTTGGAGACATTATGTCCTTCAGATGTATGGGGGAGCTTCCTTTGTGGGGTTTACTTCCGCCATGTTTGTGGATTGAGTATTCACCCTCTCTGTGGTCTCTTTAGATAAAGCCACTCTTAAGTGGAATGGCATTTCTTCTCATTTTGTTACATCCATGTCTCATAGCCCCTGTTTCACATTTTCTGTCTTCTTTTCCACTCTCTGCTGCCATCTAGGTTATTCTCTCAACTCTTTCCTGCAATTCAGTGAGTCTTTTTCTTAAGTGTGATCTAATTTGTGGTGTAACCCTCCAATGAGTGTCTTATTTAAAAAAAAAAAAAAACTTTTTTGTATTCTAAACAATTTGTTGCTTTACTTTTTAAGTTTGGATATTTTTTGAAAATTGTCATTCCTTGCTTAAAGAATGTCTACTTTTTTCTTTAGTTATTTAGATCACAATTATTTTATATTCTGTATCAGAGCATACCAAATCTTGTGTTTGGAGCCATTGAGATTTTTTATTTGCGATTTGCTAATGGTTTGGGTCTTCAGCTGCATTTAGTAACATTTGATTGTGAGATGATATTTGGCTTAACTTAATCTGTGGGAATTATGGGTAATTACAAGGACAGTGATTTTTCCAGAATAGACTTCCTTCTGCTTCAGTGGGACCTCAGGAGTATTGCCAAAAACTACTTTATTTGATTATTTGGCCTAGAATTTCCTTGAGAACTCAATTAATAGAGATTTGAACTCCACATTGTGAAAGATCTGGTCTTTATTGTAGATTTTTAGGGGAGACTATTATGTTATTATTTTTGCTTCTAGTACTTCTTGTACACTTTGAACTTAGTAGTCAGGGTTAACAGCTCTGCTTTTCCATAGTCGCATCACTTTCATTTTTTCCCATTAATGTCCCAAGCTCTGGGTGCCTGGTTTTGTCATTTATTCTTCCTCAGGAAGGCCCAGGGCTTGCCTCCCCTTCTGACGTTTTTGGTGCGTTTCATCTTTGGTTAGCCTCCTTTATTCTCTGGAAATCTCAGCAGTGTAGTCCATGTAAGTTGGTTGTTATTGATCCAACATGTGGGTGTTTGTAACAGAGAGCTTTCCTAAATATTTAATCCACCACTAGTTGGAAGTTCAAGTTTGGCCCGGTGCTCTTTGCCATTAAGATGTCACTCCTCCTTTATCCCACGTCTGGAAAGTGCACTAAGATGGGCTTTATGGTTGGAAACACTCACATCTAAATCTCATCTCACGGCAACCATCCAGTACGATTGTCAGAGTTCGTTGTCTGGAGCTGGGGCCCTGGAACAGAAGGTTAGGGTGAGGGTCACCCTGCGTTTTGACTGTCTGCATCCACCAGAGCAACTGTCTTTTCATCTTTTATTTGTGGAGGTTCAGGGCAGAATGTTACCTTCCAGAACAAATGGTACAGTCAGTTTCATGCACTAAGAAGGAGACCACAGTTCTAAAGCCATAGCTCTAGGAACTGTGGGACATGAAGCTCCTGTTGGACTTTTGACTTCAGATTTCAACCCCATTTTCCTTATAGCCCCAAGCGCTTCTCTACAAGTTGTGCTGGTCCCCATCCAGGCTTATCTTTTAAGTACTTTTCATTCTTTTAGGGTTTGTATGTTAATTTCTCAGCCATACTTGCCACAGAGGAAAGAAAGCAGAATGGAAGCATTAGTGTGGTCATTAATTGTCATTATCAAATAGAAGTGGACATCCAGAGAGGTAATGTTACATTTTTGATCTGATAGGAAATGAATGAGCTAAGACTGTGATCCAGGTTTTTGGCTACAGAATCACACATTTTAAGCATTTTGTTTTAATGAAATAATATTCAATATATCTTTTTAGGATTCAGAAAATTTTAAATGTATTTGCATGCTTTAATTTTACCAAGTCAGTGTGAGAAAATGAAATTAGCTAATGTATACAAATTAGTAGACTCATACTTAACCTGGATTGAGATTTATTTTTTCTAAGAGCCATTTACAAATGTGTTTTCATGTTCAGCTTATGTCATTTTACTTCAGAGATAAAGGACAGATAACTTTATTTTTTTTTTAAGATTTATTTATTTGTTTGAAAGTCAGAGTTACACAGAGAGAGAAGGAGAGGCAGAGAGATAGAGGTCTTTCATCTGCTGGTTCACTCCCCAATTGGCCACAATGGCTGGAGCTGCACCAATCCAAAGCCAGGGACCAGGAGCTTCTTCCAGATCTCCATGAGGGTGCAGGGACCCAAGGCGTTGGGCCATCTATGACCCAGGCCATAGCAGAGAGCTGGATAGGAAGTGGAGCAGCCAGGGCTCGAATTGACACCTATATGGGATGCTGGCACTGCAGGTGATGGGTTTCCCTGCTACACCACAGCACCGGCCCCTATTTATTTATTTTTAAAGATTTATCTTATAGGCTGGTGCCACGGCTCACTTGGCTAATCCTCCACCTGCAATGCTGGCACCCCAGATTCTAGTCCCAGTCGGGGCGCCGGCTTCTGTCCTGGTTGCTCCTCTTTCAGTCCAGCTCTCTGCTGTGGCCCGGGAAGGCAGTGGAGGATGGCCCAAGTGCTTGGGCCCTGCACCCGCATGGGAGACCAGGAGGAAGCACCTGGCTCCTGGCTTCGGATTGGCACAGTGCGCCAGCCGTAGCGGCTATTTGGGGGGTGAACCAATGGAAATGGAAGACTTTTCTCTCTAACTCTGCCTGTCAAAAAAAAAAAAAGATTTATATTATCTATTTGAAAGAGTGACAGAAAAAGAGGGAGAGTCAGAAAGCAAAAGACATCTTCCCTCCACTGCTTCATTCCCCAAATGAAATGGCTGGGGCTTAGACTGGTCTGGGCTGGAGCCAGAAACTCAGAACTCCATCCAGGTCTGCCTTATGGGTGGCACGGGCCCATGAACTTGGGCCATCCTCTGCTGCTTTTCACAGGTGCATTAGCAAGGAGCTGGATCTGAAGTAGAGCAGCCGGGACTCAGTTGGTACTCTGATAGGGGATGCTGGCATCGCCGGTGGAGGCTTGATCTCCTGTGTCTTAGTGCAGGCCCCAAAGACAGGAACCTTTAGAGAGTGCTCTCTGTATTCAGTATATGTTTCTCACTGTTCGAATTTTTTAAAAAACGGCAAAGAGATTAACAGAATCAGAGGGTAATTCCTGAAACTGTTTTCCCATGGTCTAAATCATTATTTCTGGTGCCGGTAGCTTCCAAAATGAAGTTGTATCAACTGAGAGCTGAAGAATAAGTGTGCTTATTTTTACTGTGAATTGAATTGTTATTTGCCTGCATAAATATGTAACATGTTTAAAAATAAAACCGCTGGTGAGTTTTATGAGGCTCTGATTTGAGTCTCATGGTTCCAGTCAGACAGTGGGACATCAAGTCAACATGAGCTAGACTGTTGAGGCAGTTCCTTGCAAAATTGTAAGGTTTTGATTATTCCAGAAAAAACAATTACTGATAAACTATCCAAGCCATCATAAGGAATAGCAGGTAAAAAGCTATTCGTACTTGCTACTCAGGAGTATGAGTCAGCAATATCAAGGTGTTATCAAAGAGGTAGACGTGATCTGGGGGTGCACTAGCCAGAAGGAAGTGCCCAGGAACCATGAAATGAGTGACTCACTGTGCCCAACATTGGTAAGGCCCATATTAGAGTCTAATTTTCAGCTCCGTATTTTAAACACAATCTTAGGATATTGTAAATGGGCCAGAGAAAAGAATGAAGATAATATGAAAGTACAAAAACTTATCTATGCTGAAAACTGGCAGGAAGTGAAATTCTTCATAACCAAGAAGGTGAACCACAGGGGTAGCAAAGAAGTAGTTTTGAGTACCCATATGTGGCTACATGGAGACAGAGAAGTGCCTCTTGCCCTGAACCTATCTTTTAAGGTGAAGTTCTTAGCACTGCAAACAGTGGCTGTGACACCAGGACTGGCTCTTGTAGGACCAACCAGAGCCACTATAGAAACCTAACACCTTCCCACTGCACATACAGGAGCGTGAGGGCATGGTGTTGAACCGTGTGAGACCTTTGATCAGACACAGAAGCTTAATTGTCCTGTCTTCTGGGGCAGTTTGGAGAATGGCCTTGCTCAGGCTGAGGCTAGAGGAGGAGGTGACCTGCATAGATGCAGGACGATTAGGAAGGAGACAGAAGCACACACTGGATAAGGAAAGGCAGAGTAGGATAGAACTGAGAACTTGGGAGATAGAATTGATGGGTCTTGGTGAGTCATGTGGCAGAGTGGGAACTGACAGTAATTATTGAACAGAAGTGCTCCCAGGTGGAAGCATAGACCAGGAAGAGAATTAAAATTGCTTGTTCTGTTAATTTCCTATTGCTTTTGTAATAAATTACCACTAATCCAGTGACTCAAAACAAAATAATCTTGTTGTCTTACAAGTCTGGAAGTCGGACATGGGAAATGGGTTCCATTGGGTAGGAGTCAAGGTGTCAGCAGGTTACACTCCCTCCAGATGTATGGGGGAGGATCCTTCCATGCTCTCTCAAAGGCCCCTGCCACCTTCAAAGCTGGTGACTGCCAGTCAAGTCTGACTCACATCCAACCACTTTAGCACTGCCTCTCTGTGTCCCTCTTTTAAGGCTCTGTGTGATTACATTGGGCCCACCTAGATAACCCCAGATAATCCCCACATCTCCCTGTCCTTAGCCACAGCCATAGAATGCCTTTTGCAAAATCCCATATAAAATAACATTCTTAGAGTTCTAGGGATTAGGACAGGGACATCTTTGGGGACTTTGATTCAGCAACCTGAGTTGGGAGGGAGCAAGTGAGCTCAGCTTTATGCACGCAATCCTGATGATGCACTGGAACCGCTGGGCGTCTGCTTCCTGTCTGGAGACAGTTTGGTGGCAACAGACTGGAGCTATGGAGGGACAGTTCACCACACTGAGCAGGGAATGAAAAATGACGAGCAGATTTCCCAGCCAGCAGTGCGCAAGGTATGTCAACTTTTTTGGTTCACATGGTCTGAAAATTAACTCTTATATTAAGGATGAAACAGAAGTTTTTCATTTCCTTGCTTTTGAAAATGTGCCCAGAAAAACAGATTTAGGTTGAAAGTCCAGTTATCAATAAGTGTATGGGGAATTGTTGGGCAGTTTCTCATGTTAAATCTGCTAGTGTCTATTTAATATTCTGTTGGTAGCAAACCTTTGGGTGTAACTCTGATAGGACTGTTGACTCTGCTGTGCGTAACAAATTACATACACATTTTGAAACTTGACATTGTGACTGTCTTGCAGGCTTATCCATTTTCAGTGAAATTTTAGAACAAAGGTCAATAGGTGGGTTTTATGAAGAGGATGAATATGTGTGGTGGGGTGTGTGTGTGAGGAGCTTGTTGCTATACCAGTGATAGAATGAAACTAACGATTTCTCCTGACTTCTTTATTCCTTCCCACCTCCGTGCCTGGAGTGAGTGCTTATAGCTGCTTTCTGGCCTGTGCAGTAGCTGCCAACTGTCCACTTACTCTCTGGTTGAGGGTAATTAGAGTCTCTCAGTCTGGAGCTCCAGCATACTTCCTGTGGCTGTGGTTCCAGCTGTGGCCTGGGGGTGGGGCTGGCTTGGCTTCTGCCTGGCTACTTTGTTTCATTCTGTACATGGGCAGTAACATTTGAAGAAAAAACACTACTTGCTAGTCTACATCATACTTTTGCCTTTATAATCTGGAGTTACGCACCGAATGTGCAAGTTTGGAAGGGTTTGTGCATAGGGTGATTGGAATATAAAGGTACATACAACATGGCCCTTACCCTAAAAAGTTTCTAGTCTAATGAGAGAGGTGGAGTCTTTGTGGGAATACCAGTAATAGAGGGTTAAATATAACAAATGCTGTGAGAGAGACAGGAAAAGCATCTTTGCAGTTCAGCAGAAGACAGACTTTGGCTTATGGAGAGAATCAAGGAGGCTTTTTCTAATGAATTAGTATTTAAATTGGATTTTTATGGATAGATAGGATATTTAGAACTAGAAAGGAGTTTGGGCAGATGGCATTCTGAACATAGATACAAAATTAGCAGAGGTCAAGAGATAGGAAATAGCTAAGTCCAAGGGCAAGTGGATGATCTCATTTGTGTATCTGTGAAGTAGTGGGAGAAATTCAGAAGGGAATTTTTTAACCCTGTGGTTACAGATGTTTATGTAAAGATTGTACTGTACTAAAATAGGCTTTGATTGCCACAGAAAGGAATTGCTGGTGTAAGATTATATTATTTTTTGCATTCTCAGATAAAATAAATTTCATTTGATCATGGTACATTATTTAATTTATTTTTAAAGATTTATTTTATTTATTTGAAAGACAAAGTGTGAGAGAGAGAGAGAGAGATCTTCCATTGCTGGTTCAATTCCTAGGTGACCACACTGGTCAGGGCTGGGCCACACTCAAGCCAAGAGCTGGCAACTCCATCCCTGAGTCCAGTATAAGGGTGGCAGGAGTCCAGGCACTTGGGCCATTGTCTGTTGCCTCTCTGGGTGCAATAGCAGAGAGCTGGATCAGAAGTGGAGAAACTGGGTCCAAATTGCAGCTCAGAGTGGATGCCAGTGTCACAGAAGGAGGCTAAACCCACTGCACCACAATGCCAGTCCTGGAGCATTCTTTTAATAGCTGTTGGATTCTGTTTGCCAATATTTAATTTAGGATTTTTGCATTGCTATTCCTAAATGAATTTGTTCTATAATTTTCTTTGGTACAATCTGTCAGGTTTTGGTATCAATGTTACTACTACTGCTTTTTTTTTTTTTTTTTTTTAAGAGGTAGGGGAGAGAAAGCAAAAAAGCGAACTTGGAAACTGTCCTTGTCCTCTGTCCTCTCTCCCTTAGTGTTCTTGAAGAATTTATAAATAGTGTTGGGATTATCTATTATTTCAAAGGTTTGTCAGAGTGCACTTTGAAGCTACTAAGCCTTGTTTGCTTGTGTGTCTGTGACCGGTTTGGCGGATACCTCTGAGAATCCTCTTTATCTGTGTGGAGGTAGTGTGACATATCCTATTTTATAGAAAATGATTTCTGTCGTCCAAGTTTTAAAATTTAATTGCATGGAGTACCCAAAGAACTATGTTGTGATATTTAAAAAAAAAAAGTCTCCATTGTTGGTGCTACTTGCCTCTTATTACTGCATATTTTATATAATGTTAGCCCCTTTTCTCATCCTCTTTAATTTTGCTAACTCTTATGTGTTCCCCTGGGTTAGCTGACTGCTTAAGTTGCAGATTTTAAGTTTATTAATCTTTTTTTCCTTCCAGCTATTTATACCTATGTGTTTATTCATTTTTCTGATTTCTGTTGTTTCTGTTTCCTTTACCTAAGTTAACTGCTTTCTTTATTCTTTGTTCTTTCATGTTTATTAATGAACTAAATCTGTGAATTTCCTTTTCAGTGTATTAGTGCTCATGAATTTTTAAATATTAATTGTTTTCTAGATGTAATTATTTTATTTTCTCCTTTTCCCCCCAAAATTACAAGGGGAGTTTAAAATTTTCAAAAGACAGGAAAGCTCTTTTTCCTAGTTTTGTTAGTAGTTGATAGTTTTTTCGCATCATGATGTGAGAATGTTTTTCTATACCTTCCTGTTTCGGGAGATCTATGAAGGTTTTATTTGTGGCATAATATATTGTTAAATTTTGTGGCTGTTGGCTGAGTACTAGAAACGAAAGTATTTTCTCTTTTTCCTGGGTACAAATCTGATTTATTCATGAGTGTAGATCATATCAGATGTGATCTGTCATTTTAATTATGGTATTGAGGTATTCTATACCATTTTGTGGTCCACTTGATCTATCACAAATGGAAAGGTAAAAATAGTTTGTTGCTCTTACTTGGTTTCTGTATTTTCTCCTCTGTCCGCAGATTGATCTTGTGGATGGGACAGGTCTTCAGTATGCCTGGCTGCCGTGTGGAGTGTAGGAGGTTTAGCATCCCTATACACTAAAGGCCAGTGGTGTTTCCAGTTTGTTCTGACAGTCAGAAACACCAAGTGGGGGAGTAGGGACCATACCATTGGTACTTGAGAAACACCAGTGTGCATTTCTTAAACTCTTTGTCTTTTTTCTATAATAACTACATATGTTTGGTGCTAAAATTTAAGATTTCCAGAAAATTGCTTTTAATTACATATGAAAGAAGTAAATGTTTTCCTCCCTAGTGATAGAATGAAGCCAAGGAAATGGTGATGCCAGAAGAAGCCACTAAGACTCATGTCATACTCAGAATGTTTAGATCAGGCCCTTGCCCCTTCCCTGTTTTGCTCTGTGTTCAAGTACACGAGACCACAAGGTTTACCAAATAAACCAACTCTTCCAATAGCCTTAAAATAAATCTATCTATCATGTTTCAACAGAGTCCTAACTTATTACCACCTGCTACAATTAATCTCTCAAAGGTCAAGCTATATTAAATTGACAAGTTCTTGAATGTAAATATGGCTTACCAAATAACTTGTACAAGTATACATGTAAATTTACAACTTCTCAAGTTTCCAAAATAAACTCCCAAAGAGTCACACAAATTTCTGTTCATATGGCACAATTAACCTCAGAATTCTATTGAGAAACGGGAGAACCTTACCTGTAAAAATAAACTCTGAAATTCTTTGAATTCACAATGAGCTTGCTAAAAATTGTGTGCCTTCAATGCAGAAGGCATATAACAATTTTAAAGCAACTTTTGGTTGGCTTAGCTCGTCAGAATTTGAGAGAATCCCCCCAAATGTGTGTATAGGATTTGAAACAGCTTAACTGAGGCTAACACACACTGACATCAAAGTCTTTTGTAGGCTGGTTGGAAATGACTTTCACTGCTATAGAAAGGAGAATAAGTGTGTATTTTTAGGTATTCACCTGAGCATACAAGAACTGTTCTTAGTGTAGCTATTCTGGTCAGCACTTGAAAATACCTCACAGAAAAGCTGCTCCACATCTACCACTGGTGAGAATTTAGTCGTACTATGTCTGAGAATGCTATGTAATATTACTTATTGATGATAACAGGGAAGGGTGGGCTCATTATTGTTTACTGAAAGAAAAAAAAAAGATGAAAAATCAACTGTGTACATACAGATTGCTAGTTTTCAGAATTAGAATATGAAAATCAGTTAATAAAAAATGAGCATAGAATGTCATTGAATTGATCTTGTCTGGTGTGGCAGGTGATTTAGGATTATTGTGTATCTCAAGGGCATGAGTGTCACATTTTGTCCTCATACCTTAGGATTAGAAGCCCATTGGCTTGTTCTCACAGTCTAGACCTAGATTTAGATTTTTCTAGTTCTCTCTTCCTTTTATGAAGTCTGGGTTACCAGCAGTTTGCAACTGGGCACACTCCTGTGCTCATAACCCTCACCGCCCTACCCCGTCCTACTTGCTGGCCATCTTGAAGAATGCCCTAAATGTTACCCTACTGTAGGATCTCTTTGGGAGAGGTTGGAGCTAGTTCCCAGTTCACTGTCCCTGTAGCTGCAGTGGAATGTGGGCTTTTTTGAATTTGGATAAATTTGAATCCTTTCTTTCTCATTTAGAATGATTGTGTTTTTGTTTATTCTTGATTTGCTTTGCTTTCTGGCTCAATTGCAAATGTCAGGGTCTTGGCGGTTTATCCCCTTTTGGTTTGCCTTCAGGTATGTGTGTGTGTGTGTGTGTTTTATCATGAGCCTTGTCAGCAAGCTTAGCACTTTGTGTTTGTCTCCGAGAACACCTGTGCTTCAGTCCCCTTCAGTAACCCATGTTCATCTACCCTTGATTCCTTGTGGTCTCATGGAGAAAGCAAGAACATAGACACCAGTGGTGAAAGATCGACAAAAGTTACTAATCTATAGAGAAAACATTGACTTCCTTGGGAAAATAGTAGACATGCACTGCTAGGTATTGGAGACTAAATGCCCTCTGTGCTTGCCTCTGGAAATTGTGCTGCATACTTGTTACGGTGTTAGTATGACAGAAGGATCTTTGGGTTAGAAGAATATGAGGGGTGAAGCTATCATTTAGCTTTTTAAAATGACTTTCTGATGCAAAAAATCCTCTTTTCCATCTATGCCAAATGGATAACGAAGTCGTTATTATTCTTCCATGACATTAACCCATTGTTGAAGTTACATTTAGTGAGAATGCTTAGTAGTTCTATACTATACACTTTGGGTCTTCACATGACCCTATAACATATCTGATATTATAACCTGATTTTAATGCCGAGGAAACAGTCATTGAAGGGTTAAGTAGCTAAGTCAATGGGACATAACCAGAACAAATATGAAGGAATTAGAATTCCTAACTAGGCAATAGGATTTCTGGCCCTGTGCTCTTAATTAGCCCTACTACGTACATTAAATCTAATGAGACTCCTAGAAGCAAAGTGAAATTAACAAATCCTCCAATTAGGATGTTTTATAAGGTACTAATAGAAGAGATGGAAGATGGGATTAAGCCAACACAATGACATTTTAATTTCTTGTGCATTCCTTCATTCAACAAAGGTACCTACTGAGGATTGGTACTCTTGTAGACGTTGCAGATAAAGCAGTGAACAAGACACGCCAACTATGCTTTATTGAAGCCTACATCCCAGAACAAGGAGGCAGATGTAAATAGAAAAGTACACAGATAGTGAACAAGTAGTGTCAGATAATTATCAGAAGGGAATAAAGCAGAGTGATTTGATAGTACTTCTCGCATGATGTTTCTTTTGATAGGAAAGTCTTTCTGAGATAAATAACACTTGAACTGAGACTCAATGTTAGGGATTTCACTCATTGTTATTAAAGATTAAATATAAAGCTTTTCAAATGTGTTGAAAATTTTGGAAACAAAATCCTCCTAAAGCACAAATGTATTTCTCTTGAGTTACCTTTTCTTTTCTTTCTTTTTTTTTTTTTAAATCCAGAATGCAGTTGAGATTGAGTCAGCTCTTGACTGAGAAATCTTTCTCAGTACAAAAGAAACCTACTAGTCTCATCCGTCTTCATTTCTATCTTGTGATTTGAGTGAACTCTTGGTGTTCTTCCAACATTATGTTAAATTCTTTATGTTTTACTTGTGTGAGAAGCCACATGGTTTCTCATGGCTGTGCTGTGTAGTTAGATGAAGCCTGAGCAAACCTACTTCTTTCCTTCCCTTCCTCTTTCTCTATTTCATGCATGTTTTATTGGATTCCCATAGAATCGAGCAAGTCTCTGATCCCTTCCCCTTTCTCTACAGTATCTCGATTTGAGCAGCTCATTGTTCCATGGGTTCTGGGATTATGGGTAGTTGCAGTAAGAAGAGAGTTGCCGATTAATACATACTAGCAGGAGTTTGAAAAGTCATTTCTAGGGATGCTATACGTGAGCTATGTATATGGAATATTCCTTTTTCTATAGTTTACATGATTAAAAAAAAAAGCCCTACTCATCTTTGAAGATTTAGCTCAAACAGGTGCCACATTCTTTTCAAGTTTTTCCTGACCCCATTTCTTGACCAGCACATAGCCCCACCTTGTCTTTACATCCTCCCTATGCAGTGGTGGGTGGGTATTGTTCTGTGGCATCAGGCCTCACGTACTCTGTGGCACATTCTTAGTGGTGCTCATACATCTCTTATCCACACTGAAGTCCTCAAGGTCAGGGACAAAAGCCATGCCATCTTCTTCTTTATTATTATTTTTATTGAGATAGCACCCATGTAGCATAAAATTATCCATTTTTGAACAGATTTCTTTATTTATTTGAAAGACACAGCCACAGAGAGAGAGAGGAAGAGACAGAAAGATTGTCCACCCACTGGTTTGGTCCACAAATGGGTGCAATAGCCATGGCTGGGCCAGGCTGAAACCAGGATCCTGGAACTCCATTTGGGTCTCCCACATAGATTACAGGGACCCAAGTAGTTGGGCCATCTGCTGCTGCTTTTCCAGGCATATTGACAGGGAGCTGGGTTGGAAGTGGAGCAGCTGGTACTTGAACCGGCCCTCATATGGGATGCCAACATTGTGGGAGGAGGTTTAACCCCTGCGCCAGAATGCTGGCCCCAAAATGAACCACTTTAAAGTGAAAAATTTTGTAATATTTAGTATATTCACAGTGTAATGTAAGCACCATTCCTGTGTAGTTCACAATTATTTTCATTATCCCCAAAATGAAACTCCACACTCATTGAGTGGTTGCTGCTGTCTGTTCTCTGGAGCCCCGGCAGCCACTTGTGATTGTGTTCTCAGTGCCTTATCCAGCTCCTGGGTCAGGCAGTGTGCCTAATGCACCTTTATTGCTATAATGAATGAATTCTGAATTCTGAAAGGAAAAGAACTCTGTATGCAAGTCGTTTTCCTCATGCACACTGTTTGGGACTGACCCCTGGCAGCCTCTGGGTGCAGGGCCTGAGGCAGTGAACAAAACAGACGTGAGTTTGTAACCACGCAGGGCTGTCCTGTGGAGAGATGACGTGACCCACGTATGAAATTTCAACTTTCTAGTAGACACATTTGTTCGTTTCCTGTTGTGGTGGTCATCCACTGGTAGCTTAAAACAGCCTCCATTTATTTTCTTCTGAAAAATTGGAGAGATTAGAAGGTGAGAGGACTGTCAGTGGTGTCACTGGACAAAAGGAAGGCGATATTCGGCTGTATCCCTCCTGCAACAGTGCAAACCACGTCTGCCCAGTCTGGTGTCTGCTTCATGCTAGAGCACCTCTGCCTAGGACAGAAACCCGTCTCAAGGGTTCGGTAACCACACATGCCTCATCTCTACCATATTGGTGGTCAGCACGGCTCTGGGGACAGTCAGGGAAGCAGTCATGACAACTGTGGGGCTGTCAAGGAGATCATATTCAAGGGAGTCTCCCTTCACCGTGAGGCGTGAGAAGGCTTCCTGGAGAATGCAGAAGCCACAGTCACAAGAGGATTGGGTTGTAAAAGCAGAAGCAGAGATCGCAAGCGACCCTCTCCTTCCAGTTTGAAACAATTAAATAGCCTCCTCTAGCCTGTGACCAGGGTAAAGATTTGCTTCCAGTCTAAGTAGATGAGAGTACGTCTGCATTTCTTAGACAGTCTCTCTGACAACTTCTAAAAACTCATGTTCTTTCCTCTTAACATTTCTGAGTTTTATTTTTGAAGGAAGGAAGTGTTTTCTATCCCGTTATCCTCTCTCACTCATCACCACCCTGTCTGCTGTGCCACCTGTGTCGCTTTGCCGCATGGACGAGAAACCAGGAGTAAAGAGCCGAGTAGTGGGGCAGGTGTGTTACTGTGTGGGGAAAACCAAGCAAGCGTGATGGAGGCATGTGTGTCCCGGCCTACTAGGGACCATCTTGGTCCTGTCGTCTCAGGCCGTGAGAATGCCAGTGACTTGTGGTGTGACACTTGGAGGGGTTTGAGTACTGAAGGGTCAACAGAATTCTCCTGGGAACAGTCCAGTAACACAGACTGTAGATGGTTGGGAGGTGGGACCCAAGACTGCCACCTGAATCTTCTGTCTAGAGTGTGGCTGACTTAAACTTCCTAGGTCAAGGGTGGGATGCTCAGGGTACAGAAAGAAACAGTATGCTTTTTATGCATCAATCACAAAACAAATAGAAATTTGAAAATAAAGCAGAAGTAGGAGATTTGCCTGCCTTATTTATGAAATCTGTGTAACGGTGACTCATGGTCCTTCCTGTTCTCCCCTGGGACACTGGTACATGTGCTTCTCTTTTCAAAGAGGACCCTGACGTTGACGAAGAGCTTCCCCGCAGTTTCATGCAGCCATCCACGGGACGAGCCCCAGGCAGGCCCCTCCTCCATAGCAGAGCCCTGCACCATTTGTTTTCCACGCAGTCAGACGTGAAGTGGCTGGGTGCTTCACTCCACACTTGACACTTCTCAAATGGACACAATAATCGGAGCTAGGCTAGGCTGAAGCCAGGAGCTAAGAGCTTCCTCCAGTCTTAGGTGAATTGCAGCCCAAAGCTTTTAAATCAGTACACTCCTGAGATCTTGTCGCACCTCTTCCTTCTCTTGCTGTTGGCCCAGGGATCTGTGTGTCCTCTTGCTGCTTTGTGCCAGCCCCACTGTGCCTGTCTCTGGGCTGGTGAGGAACTTGCCTCTCTGGAGTCTTCTGGAGCCTTCCCGCCTTCTGTCTTACTGACACTGTGCTCTGAGTCTTGGCTCTCTTTCAGACCACACTGTGAAGCAACTTCCAAGAGTGAAGCGAGCATGACGTTCAGCATTACCGGGTCTGTCTGCCTGTCCTGTCCCATTTCAGTAGGACACATACACACACAGTATCTACAGCCCTAAGCAGTGGGTTCCCCACGTGGATGCTAGCCACTGCAAGGAACCCTTGAACCCCGGGGCATCCCTGCTGTGAATCCATCTGATGCCCATGCAGTGACCTAGAGGGGCAGGCCCCTTGCTGGAAACCAGCAGTTTCTCTTTACTGATAATTTAAGCACGGCAGGTATTTCCATAGCACCTATGCCCTGAAGATCACAGCGGGAGACAGAAGTCTGTGTGTGAGTTAGCAGTGGGTGTTTCAGAATGCCGAGTGGTCTTCCACCTCTCTGGGTATTGGTGCATAGGGAAGTACAAAGATTAGAAACTTTGGAAACACTGTACATGGTGTGCACATCCACTCATTCCCATTGATGTCCTCTAGGCCTCGAGTTGAACCTCAAAGTCAATATAGTCCTGTGCATCGGAGGCCAGTGGCGAGAGCGATGAGAGTGGCTACATGCGGCAAGAACGCTGGCAGAGGTGTGCCTTCGCCCGTGGCACCTGCTGGCTGCAGCGCACCTCTGCTCGCTAGGTGGGGAGAGGGGTTGGAGGGCTCCCTCTCCTGAGGGTCATCCTCCTCACTTGTGGGACCCCTGCCTCTCTGGAAGGGCCTTCCTGTGCCCTCTTGGTGTTTCTTCCTCCCTGACGGACACATATATTGTTACATTTTAAATAGTACTCAAGTCTGCCACCTGCAGCACTGTTAGCCTTGAGGATTTGTGGTCCGTGTTGTAATTCTGAGGGGGGAATTGGTTAAATGACAGGAGAAATATGGCAGTTCGCGAACAAAGTTCTTTGCGAGTTTCGTTTTCTGTGCTAGCCATCCATATCCCTGTCACTAACCTCATTAGGTCAAGGGCTTAAAGGCATTTTGTGCAGAACTGGCATGTGTTTTGGTGACAATGGCGCACATTTGAGTATCTGAACAGTGCATTTCCTTCCCGTTTGGGGGAACTGTCACTTTCAAGTATGTCTAATTTTTTAACTTGAAAAACTAACACTCCACAATGCCCTTTGCCTCAGGAAATTTTAAAGCTGGACATTGAGGTTTGCTTCACTTTTCTCCTAAGTCTGGGAATGTGTCAAACTGACCAGCAGCAACCGAATTGAATTCTGTGGTGGGATTGTCTTCTTTGGATGCCCTTCTTCTGTTTGTCTTAATGTTATCAGGCATCTGAGACAAACAGTATAACATGGGGTTGATCCTTTAAGAAGTGTTCCTTTATTGGAGTAACAATGGGAAAAAAAATAGGTCATGTTCCTATTGAACACAGAGCATGGAAGGAAACATCTGTAGCCCTCTGGGTAGCATACTTGCAGAGCTGTGGGCCGGCTTACCTCTGGAGCAGATCATCACTGCTGAACAGATGCTGGTGGGAACTAGGTCATCCTAGCGGCAGGGCTTGCAAACACACATTTCTTGATTCGTGCCATGACAGCCATTGTGTTTTATTCATGCTAATTCTGAAAGCGGCACCTCCTCTCTGAAATAGGAATACATGCATGACATCAGGTCTTTGAGGTATCTAGAGGTAAAAATCAAACAAGCTCCAGAGGGTCCTGAAGACACCAGCTCCCGGGTACATCTGAATACCTCCCTCGATATTAAGATGTGGAACAGGAGGAAGGCAGAGGTGGAGGGTGCGTGGGGTTCTCGGGCAGACACTTCTGAGTGCCTTGTCGGTTGCACTGATTCAGAGGCCCATGAGCTCCATGGAAGGAGAAGTCACTGAGATAAGAAAAAGGAGCAGCATGAGGTGGTGAAGTGCTGACATTCAGTGAGTCCTTGTCGCAGGCAGTCATCCGCATGCAGCCTGCTCTTAGTTCTTCCTGCTTTCTGCGGTTCCTGTGACCAAGCAGGGAGCTGGTAGAGCGCTAGTAACGGTTAATATCACAGGAGGCATTGTTTCTTTCTGGAATGCCTTATGTTTTAGTACCAATGAGATCCTTCTCTGTCCCCACGTGCCTCTAAAAACTTAAAGAGGACCAAAGAATGCATAATTTATATCTGTCCCAGAGGTAAAGGAGGGACTCGATGGTATCTATGAATGGGGGATTTTAAATTTCATGTCTTATGCAAGAGGTGATTTTTATGTGGAAACTGCAAGAACTGGCCTCAGGGATACCCAGATAATTACCCCTGTGACAGCAGGGAGAGGGTCCCAGTGGGATTATAGCTGAAAGCCAAGGTGGATCAGCTATGCCCTTGTGAATGGCAGCTGCCACAACGGAGCACACAGCAACTGATGCGCTGCCTAGAACACGCGTCACTCCCACCTCTGGAGAGCGCGGGCTGGAGACCTCGCGTGTCTCCAAAGGCAGGTGAGCCGAGATTTCCTGTGCAAGAATTCAGGGCAAGGCTGAAGATTTCTGTTTACAACAGCAGCAAAAAAAAAAAAGAAAAAAAAAGAAAAAAAAGAAAGAAAATTGCTTTCTGCACATTGGTCCCAAAGGTGTTCACTTGTGAATCAGATGAAATTCATTAGTCCTTGGGAAATGAGTGCCACTTGTCTCCTGGATCACCATGGCGTTCCCTCTGCTCGGGAGCCTGGAAGCCATCCTCACCCAGACCCTCCTGTGCGTGGAATGTTGGACTTGGCTGGGTCTTTTACAGTTGCCAAGAGGGAGAGAGGAGAGTAGTCGGCTGTTCTCAGCTTGGTGAAAAGTGCCTGCTCGCTCTGCTTTGTTCTGTGAGCCAAACAATTTCTGGCATTTGTTTTGAGGCATTTTGCAGCTCTGCATTGTCTCTCTCTGGAGACCCTTCTGACTTGAAGATTTCAATGCATTTGTCCTCAGGTTCTCTAGATTCTTTCCTATCATTCATCCCTTAAGTCGGGGGCCACATTTCAGGTAGTCTGCAGAGTTCTTTCCTTTTGTTAGGTCCTGGCTATCCGTCCATGCCTTCTCTTCCCTGTGCAATGATGACTCTCAAATGCCTTTCTTCACCTCTGACCCCATTTAAGCAGCTCCAGGCCCAGATTTACCAGCTTTTTGATATCTAACCAGAACTTTTGAAATCTGATGAATAACTTTAAAATAAGACAGCTTACATTGCACAGTGCAGTCTACTCAAAATTATTGTTCCCTCTACTGGTTAATGTCTTCACGATTCCTTTTGCCTCCCAAAGGGAAAACCTCAAAGGTATCCTTGGTTATATTCAGTATGGCCTAAAGTGTTTTGGTTGATAAGTAAACAAACAAATTAGGACAAAGTTTGTGCTTATATTTGCTTCACAGGTAGTAGTTTAAACCAGTTAGCAACGCAAGTGATTGTTACAATTGTAGAAATAATTATGGGAGAGGTTGGAGAAGACTGAGATGAACTTTTTTTCAGGAGATGATGTGAGCTAAGTTTTCAAAACCAATTTGTGATTTTTGAGACGAAAGAGCCAAAGAAGAAAAAAAAGTCATATGAAAAGACAGGGGACATCATGATGCAATGAGGGAGCCTGTATACCAGGCTCATTCTTAGGAAATGAATTCTTAGGAAAAGAAGCTGAGAGAAGCGGTAGAAGCTACATGGAGAAAAGAGTTCTTATGCTCCTAAGGCACTTGCCTTTGTACCCCAATTAAAGCTTGTAGTGAGGAAGAGGCGTGGTGTCAAGCTTCTTCTCCATGCAGTGATGTTAGGTGACCTTATCTCTTCTGAGACTTCCATTTAGTGTGTCTTCTACCTAAAACTCTGGATTACAGTGAAATCAATGGTTTCAAGAAGGGAACCAAGGGAGCCAAAAAAAAAAAAAATTCTGAACTATCGATCCAGGTAACAGAAAGAGAAAATAGCTGGTAAACTGATGAATGAAGAAGTCTGGATAAATATTTGAGGTAGGTTGGTTGGTCAGTTGATCATTCAGTTGACTAATGAATGTATATAGTTTTCTTTTTATTCATTTTTTATGATTTATTTATTTATTTGAAAGAGTTACACAGAGGCAGAGGCAGAGAGAGAGATAGAGAAGTCCTGTATCCTCTGGGTCACTCCCCAAATGACCACAGTGGCTGAACTGGGCGAATCCAAAGCCAGGAGCTGGGATATTCTTCTGAGTTTTCTGCATGCGTACAGGGGCCCAAGCACTTGGGCCATTTTTGACTGCTCTCTTAGGCCATAGCAAAGAACTGAATTAGAAGTGGAGTGGCCGGGACTCGAACTGGCGCCCATACGGGACGCCAGCACTGTAAGAGCAGCTTTACCTTCTACGCCACAGTGGCAGCCCCCAATGTATGTATCTGTGTACATAAGTATCTATCTACCAATCCATCTGTCCATCCATCCATCTGGCTCCTTCTCCCCTCACTCCCTTTCCTTTCTTTCATCCATCCATTCATCCATCCATTAATTCTAGATCTAGCTAATCTAGCTGTTTAGTTCTCTGCCATTGGTGACTTTATGTGGCTGTGTGGTGTGCTTTCATAAGACAGCCTAATGAGAATAAAGAATCAGTGATGGGAAGGAAAAACATGATCCGGTGGTGTTATAGAACGATCATTTAAATACAATATGGCTTGGAAAGGGGTGAGGCTGTGGGCAGGAAGAGCCCTGAAGGGACTTTCGAGCAGTTCAGATGAAAGGCACGAGCCGCTGCTGCGCATGAACAAAGGAGTCCAGTTCTATCTAAGGTCATACAGCTGTTCACTGTCTGTTATCTATTATTTAAAGCCAGTTTTTCAAAGAGACCTCGGTCATGTTGCATAAAAGCATTGTTTCAGCAAATATTTATTGATCGCCTGCATGTGCTTTAAGCCCCGAGGCCCTGGCAGACCTGCACCTGTAGCCTGTGGACATCGTGCTGTCAGGCCTCAGCACTCCTTCCAAATCGGACCCTTAGACAGCCACTAACAGATAAAAACTGCCTTTGCAATTGAAATCTGTTTGCTTTCTTCTGTTCCATCTCATTAGTAGAATTGAGTTTTAGAAACTTAATGGTCATGGGGATGAACATAATAATTATTCCAACAGACCCAAATCAACACATTAGTGTAAGAACTTGAATGCTGGCAGATCCAGAAAAACCCAGTTCTGGGGTTTTAGGACCCACATTAGATGAAAATGCGGCCGAGGCTTGAATTGGTGACTGTGTGGGGATTATGTTACTGTGGGAGCTCGTTTCTCTCTTGTTTTCACTGCTCTCTCTCTCATTTCATTTACCTATGATGCAGTTTGACTCTTGCAAGCTCCAATGGGCTGATCCAACCAAGTGCTTCCGTTAGGAAGTTGTCACCCTGGCACTGGTCAAGAAATGGCCAGAGGAGACTCTGCCTGTGTTCTGTGGACACCCTGACCTGGTTGCTGCAGATGGCTCTTCTTTGGCCAAAGCTGAGGTTCTAGGTCAGATACTACGTGTTGTTAGTGTCTGTTGTTTCCCATGCATAACATGCTCCATTCCTGCCAGCTGCTCTAGAACGTCTTCATACATACCAAGGAAAGGGGAAAAAAAAAACGATTTCTGGATTAGCCATTTGAGGAAAAGCATTTACTGACACATTCATCAAAATATTGTGGCTGTAGTTTTATCCTATCCTCTGCAAGTCCATTTATAAATAATAGTGCCACATGTCAAAGAACTGAAAAACAGAGCGTTATTCTATCACAAAGAAAGATCCATCACTGAGGGGTTTTTCACATTGCGTTCTGAAAGTATAACAGATCAGCATTTTTATAGTAGGGGAGTGTTTTCTGTGGTTTTTTGAGACCCGAAGTAAACATCTTTAAATGTCAGAAAGCTTTAAACCCAAACAGTCTGCAGGCTCATTAGAGAGCAGTCTGGCTAGAATTCACAAATTGAAATATCCTGCCATAAAATTTATTGTAAACAAGAAACGAGGAAAAGGCATGTGTGCAATTCAACAAACGCCAGCCCCTGAGCTTCTACCTCCTGAAAGGCCAGGCTGTTTGAAGTTACATCATCATGCCCTGACTCCTGCGATCGTAGTCTACAAATCCCCTTATCAGTTCTGGTTCTCCTCCTCGCAGACCGTGGGCAGGGAGCGAGCAGACAGGTAGGTTGGGTCCTGATCCCGCCTCTACGTGGGACTCTGTGCCTTGGTTCCTTTCCTTTAAATAAGGGTTCTCCTTCTCTTATTTCTTGTCCACATGTGAGGATCAGGAGCAGATGCTGTGGCATGGTGGGTCGGGCTGCTGCTTGTAATGCCATGTCCTGTATCTGAGTGCTGCTGACGTCCCATCTGCTCTGCTGCTGCTCCAGCATCTTACTGATGCGCCTGGGAGGGTAGCAGATGATGGCCCAAGTACTTGGGCCCCTGACATTCACAAGGGAGACTCAGATTGGGTTCTGAGCTCCTGGCTTCAGCCTGGCCCAGCCCAGGACATTGTGGCCATTTGAGGAGTGAACAAACAGATGGAGGATATCTATCGATCTACCTACCCTCTTACCTACCTACCTACCTACCTACCTACCTATTTCTGTCTTTCTCTGTTTCTCCCTCTCTGTGTTGATCTTCCCTTCCAAATAAATCTTTTTTTTAAAAAAAGTAAATATATAAGAATTAATTAATTAATGATTGGGCCACATTGAGACAAGAGGAAAACAAACTTTGAGAGTTACATTAACCATTTCAGGCAATGAAGAAAAATTTAATAAGCTCCTCTAGATAAACAGTTTATTTATTGCATAGGATCTTCTGCATCTTAAAGCATATTAAACATTTGTAACTACAGTAGAGAGATCAGATAAATGGAGAGTGATGGAAGCCATGAAACTGAAGAGCACACTGTTTTTATAATAATAGAAATAAATGAAATTACATAATGAGGGCTGACTTGGGGAAAAATCACTTGCTGCTGATATAATACAAATTGTAGTGAATGTGTCCTGACAGTGACCTTTCTGTCCAGGTTTTTGTCTTCAAGGTATTCACTCTAAGCTTCCAGGCTACTAATTATGCTGTCAGGTTTTAGTTGCATTATTTTTCTCCTTCTATTCTGGAAAATTTAAAAAAGTTCTTGGAGAGTCCATTCAGAAATGGGCATGCAGGTGCTTTGTTCAAATTATGAATAAACAACTTGTGTTCTTGGATGGGGTAACATTTTCCATTGGCTGCCCCCACTTCTGGGAAGATGTTCTGCTTATTCTTATTTTAGATGGTCTGGGCCTGGTCACTGAAAAATAACAATAAACAAGACGTCAGAAGTAAGAATTATCTAGTAAGTCAACTCCAAAAGTCACACTAGGACATGCTTACGTTTTATAGTACCCTGTAATTTTCAAGGTATACACATGGGCTTTTAAGCTTATGTCATTTAGATCACAAATATGGTTCAGCAAATTATTAAATTTCTCGAAGATCTATATCCTTTCTTCTGAGAATGGAGAAAATAGCTGATAATTTTTCTTCTCTGAATTGATATTAACCCAGATAACTCAGAGTTCTTAGCTTCTAGCATTAGCTCTTTTTATTCAGAAATAACCAATGTTCCTTCTGTATTGCTGCAGAGAGAAGTATTTTTTTAAAAAAATCACATTCTCACAGAAGATAGACCTGCTGATGATGTTGAGAATAATGATTTGTATATTCCAATGCCAGAAATAAAATGTATTTCAGTGTTTGACTTCCTTAGAAGTACTAGAGAGATACAATTGTTATATAAATACAAAAGACTTTGATCTGTACATTAATGGTTTGTCTTAAAATGACTGTAACTGAACTGTTCGGAATACCTAGAATTTGTGGCAAAGTTCATTGAGTTTTATCCATTATGCCCATGGAATAATTATCTTTTCCAAGAAAGCAGTATGATCTCATGGAGAAATTCAGTCTTCTTCTTGTTTTTTTTTTTTTTTTTTTGACAGGCAGACTGGACAGTGAAAGAGACAGAGAGAAAGGTCTTCCTTTGCTGTTGGTTCACCCTCCAGTGGCCGCTGCAGCTGCAGCGCTGTGGCTGGTAGCACCACGCTGATCTGAAGGCAGGAGCCAGGTGCTTCTCCTGGTCTCCCATGGGGTGCAGGGCCCAAGCACTTGGGCCATCCTCCACTGCACTCCCGGGCCACAGCAGAGAGCTGGCCTGGAAGAGGGGCAACTGGGACAGAATCTGGTGCCCCGGGTGGGACTATGAACCTGATGTGCCGCCGCCGCAAGGCGGAGGATTAGCCTATTGAGCCGTGGTGCTGGCCCAGTCTTATTATTTTAATAATAAAAAATACTGTCAAATACAAATAGGCATTGTAACTCATAGTAATAAATAACAAATGGGCAAAAAAAATGTAAACACTGAGATTCCCTAGAGAAACTTACATGTATTAAATATTTGCATGAAAAAGCATAATTTTAGTAGCAGAAACATTCAGTTGAAACTTGGCTCAGGAAAACACATTTCTTAAATACCCTATTCCTAATTACCATCAGTCACAAGATATTTTGCTACTTTAATATGTGTGTTAGTTATAAAGATCAAGCTTTTAAAAAAGTCAATAAATAAAAAAGAAATCTCATTAAAACTCACTGTGATAGATGAGAATCTCTTTCTCTCCATCAGTGGTTTTGTTTTATTTACCGAATGATCCCAGGAGACATTTGCTGGGATCCCATGGCTTTTGTAGTTTGTTTTTTGTTTGTTAACATACATTTTGTAAACTTGGTGATGACCTAGTTCCTGGGTCTCAGTGAGCACACAGCTTACCCTGGGATTCTCTGCTGTCTGCTAACAGCAGTCAGAATGCTTTCCCTTGGTGAAAGTTGTAAATAAACAAAAATTGTGCTGCATGTAGATAGAGATCCTCCACCCCTCAGTAAGTCTTTGTGGATATTGGAGCTGTGAGCCCCTCATGGCCCTTTCTTCACCCAAAACCTTCCCCCACTCCATTCAGCTCCTGGGATCCCAAGACCCCATCCTGGCTAAATGAGAGAGAACCTTAGGCTGAGGGGACTTCTGAGGTCTCTGGTCCTGCACATTGGGTCTCAAGAGCTGCAGATCCCTGATGGCTAGCAATCCTGAGCATTTTTGCATGTGTTTATTGGCCATTTGAATTTCCTCTCTTGAGAAATGTCTGTTCAGTTCCTTTGCCCATTTCTTAATTGAAATGTTTGTGTTGTTGTTGAGTTTTTTGAGTTTTCTATAGATTTTGAAAGTTAGTCCTTTATCAGTTGCATTGTTTGCAGATATCTTCTCAGTTCTACCCATTGCTTCTTCACTTTGCTGAGCGTTTCTTTTGTCAGTGCAGAAGCTTCTTGGTTTGATGTACTCCTGCTTGTTAATTTTGGCTTTGATTGCCTATGCTTTTGGGGTCTTTTTTAGAGGTCTTTGCCTATTCCAGTGGCTTGTAGGGTTTCTCCAATGTTCTCTAGTAATCTGATGGTATCATGTTGTGGATTTACGTCTCTGATCCATTTTGAGTGGATTTTTGTCTAAGGTGTGAGATAGGGGTTTTGTTTCATACTTCTGCATGCAGAGATCCAGTTTTCCCAGCACCATTTGTTGAAGAGACTGTCTTGGCTCCAGGGGCTGATTTTTGCGTGATTGTCAGTGAGATGTTGGTTGTAGTTGCATGGATTTATTTCTGGGGTTTCTATTCTGCTCCATTGTTCTACAAGTGTCTTTTTGTGCCAGTACCAGGGAAATGCAAAACAAAACCACAGTGAGGTTTCACCTCACCTCTGTTAGAAGGGCTCACATACAGAAGTTAACAAACAACAAATGCTGGCAAGAATGTAAGGAAAAGGGTACCTTAATCCACTATTTGTGGGAATGTAAACTGGTACAGCCACTGTTGAAGACAGTATGGAGATATCTCAAAAAGCTTGATACAGACCTACAATATGATCCAGCCATCCCACTCCTGGGAATTTATCCAAATCATATGAAATCAGAATATGAAAGTTTTATCCATACCCCCTTGTTCATTTCAGCTCTTTTTATAATAGCTAAGATATGGAATCAACACAGATGTCCATCAGCTGAAGACTGGCTAAAGAAATTATGGTATATATACACTATGGATACTACACAGCAGTAAAAAATGAAATCCTGTCATTTGCAATAAAATACATGCAGCTGGAAACCATTATGCTTAGTGAAAAAACTAGTCACAAAAGGACAAATACCATGTGGTCTCTCTGATCTCTGTTAACTAATAGAGTACTTAATAGAGTACTTAAAATGTAATCTATAGGCCGGCGCTGTGGCTCAGTAGGCTAATCCTCCACCTGCAGCGCCGGCACCCAGGGTTCTAATCCTGGTTGGGGCGCCAGTTCTATCCCAGTTGCTCCTCTTCCAGTCCAGCTCTCTGCTGTGACCCGGGAGGCAGTGGAGGATGGCCCAAGTGCTTGGGCCCTGTACCCGCATGGGAGACCAGGAGGAAGCATCTGGCTCCTGGATTCGGATTGGTGCAGTGTGCCAGTCGCAGTGGCCATTTTGTGGGTGAACCAATGGAAGGAAGACCTTTCTCTCTGTCTCTCTCTCTCACTGTCCAACTCTGTCTGTCAAAACAAATGTATCTGTAAGAGGGAAACTGACACTCTGAGATGTGCTGATGCTGAACAGCCCTTGCCTTGACTGTTAGGGAACAATGTTTTCCTTGTTTGTTTCCTTCATACTAATCAGTGAACTCTCTGCCTGGTGTAGGGTTAATCTTATGAGTATAAAAAATAACTGAAAATGAGAAAGGAAGAAGGAGAAGGAGGAAAGGCAGGAGTATGGGTAGGAGGGAAGTAGCAGGGGAAGAAACATCATAATCTCAAATCTGTATATATTAAATACATGAAGTTGTATTCCTTAAACACAATTTTTTTAAATTATAAAACAAAACAAAAATCCACAGAGCTGGAGATCCGCTACCCTGACAGTTCGCAAGAGGAACAGGAAGATGCGTGTTTCATGTTTACAGCTGCACTGAGCAGAATGACTTCTGGCCTAGGACACGTTTCCCCTAGAAATCTCCTGCCTTTGCTACTGGGAACACAGGAGCGCTTGCCAGCCTCCTTGCTGCTGCTGTTCTCTCCGCCTGACAGTTGCTACCACTTAAGTTCCATCTCACCCTTCGACTATCAGCCCAGACATCACTTCCCTAGAGCAGCCTTCTACTCCATGGCAGCACCCAGTTTCATTTCCTCCCTAGCACTTGTCGATGTGTCTTTACTTCCATCCTGTATTCATTTCCATGCCCCTTCTCGCACCTCAGAAAAAGCCACCTGAGAGTAGAGACCTTGCTGTCTTTGGTCGGCACTATTGCGCTTCCCTTGGGTGAGCCAAGGTCTGCTGGTTGGCGTTCATCAAACCTGCACTGAGCGAATGGATGAGACTGGAGATAGTGTCTGCACTGTTACCAGGGGGTTGGTGGTCCAACACTGCAGGGAGCAGCCCAGAAAGCTCTCTGTCCTTTCCCACAGGGTTTCTGTGAGATAGGTATTTCTCTTTTCAAATATTTGCCTTAGAAGTAAACTTTGAGAACATGACTTTCTTGTTAGTTTATTAATGGAGAGTGAAGAACAGGTAAACATTTTTTTTATTTAAATAAACAGAGGTGTTTGAGAGGTTAACTCCTTGTCAATCTGCACCTTAAAAATAACCCCCTTATATCAGAACACAGCTTTGCTGCACTCCCAGAGATTCCCCAGTCCTTGAGGCCACAATCTTAAGATTCTTCCTTATCCTTGGAATGCACCCAGCACTTGCCTTTGCTTATTTTATGTTTCTTACTCAAATCCTGTTCCCTTCCTTCCTACTTATTCAGGGCTGCGCCCTCTTTTGTGATCATGTGCTACTTCTTAGTCCATCATGAGGCT
Organism: Sylvilagus floridanus; assembly: GCA_949820135.1. Taxonomy (NCBI): domain Eukaryota; kingdom Metazoa; phylum Chordata; class Mammalia; order Lagomorpha; family Leporidae; genus Sylvilagus; species Sylvilagus floridanus. The sequence goes on from OX463230.1 coordinate 73,315,895, forward strand.
GTTTGGGCTTCATCACAGTCTAACTCATACTGATATCTTTATCAGTTATTATGATCCCAACAGACCACACTTATTTAAAATTTGCCATGAGCCTACCAGGCACACCACTCTATGTAATAACTCTGTTCACCCTCCAGCAGGCCTGTGATGTTGCTACTTTTGTTATTCTGGCACACCATACCTATCTGCATCTTACGAATAAGGAACCCAAGGCCTTTGAGAGGTTAACTGGTTTAGGTAACATGGTCACCAAATTGGAGGATCAAGATTTGCTCTTTGCTGCCTGACTGGCTCCAGGACCAGCCTCTGCCTCCCCATCTGCCCACCTGCATAAGAACAGGCCAGCTCTTTGTTGGCTGGGCTCTTGCCTTGGAGTTCTTGGCATACCAGGGGCAAGTACAGTCACTTCCTACACAGAGAACTCCATGCTGATAGGGGGTAGGATGCAGCACCCTAAAATACAAGATATGGAGTATTTCGCTGTGAAGATGCAGAAGGAATCCAGTGAATTTGCTGAATTCTTTTGTCAATTAAATAGTAACTCTCTAGATGTGCCTTTTAGATGTCTCTCCTACTCCTCTAAGAATTGTTGGTTAGAAAGTGGGAGAACAAATAGAAGAGTAAACACATTAGTGTCCTGCCATTTGTGTGGCTTCTAGATAGAAGGAGCAAGCGTTTTCAGTTCAGGACAGACTGAAAATAAGACAGGGGGCTTCTGATGAGAGGGAAGGGGCATTTGTGAGGGCTATGGTTTCTTTTATTTTTTTTAAGATTTATTTATTTATTTCAAACTCAGAGGTATACAGAGAGAGAAGAGGTAGAGAGAAAGAGGTCTTCCAGCCACTGGTTCACTCCCTCCCCAATTGGCCACAATGGCCAGAGCTGAGCTGATCCCAGGAGCCAGGAGCTTCTTCTGGGTCTTCCACGCAGGTGCAGGGGTTCAAGGACTTGGGCTGTCTTCCAATGTTTTCCCAGGCCATAGCAGAGAGCTGTATGGGAAGTGGAGCAGCCTGGACTTGAACTGGTGCCCATATGGGATGTTGGTACTGCAGGCGGTGACTTTACCTGCTATGCCACAGCGCTGGGCCAAGGACTCTGGTTTCACTAATGAGTCCTGGTCTCCTGGTTACTTAGGATGAACAAACACCAGAAGAGAGCTCAGCACATCTGGCACCATGTGATCCGTGTGCTATAATTACTGATGTATTGTTTAGAATGTCTCTTTTCCAGAAGTCTATCCTGCTCCCAAGTAAAACCAAAGCCAATGGCAGCTGTAAAATTAGGAAATGCTTTGTGATAACACAGGACAGGTGATAGACTAATTTTCTTGCTAAACAGACAGCTTCACATGTATCAGACCATAAAAAATAGCAACAGGAGAAATCAGTAAAGAATGTTCAAAGAAACAAATAGACATGAAATATGGCCTAATTAATGATTAAAAAAAGATGGTATCTTTTAAGAACAGTGTAAGAATTTGATACTGTTCAGCATAGAATACAAAAGTATGTTTGGAGGTACTTCAGTTAGATGTGTACAGATTTTACGCCTGTAACAGGCAGTGGGCGATGGGCCGGCCTAAGAGCTGTTGCCCGCATCCTAAGTGACTTCAGCTGAGCCTGGGCCCCAGGCTGGGTGTGAGTGAGTGGGCCGGATCCAGCAGGGAGAGTAGCACAGTGAACTGAGAAAGTCACTAGTACCGTATCCTTACCCTGGACTTGGCACCCTTTTCACTAGGGAAGCTGAACACTGCAGAGAAGGAGGGCAAAGGATCCGGAGGCTGAGAGGTTTTCTCATAGTGCTTTCAGTCTTCTTAAGGCAACAAAGTGTGAGAGATGGGATGGGAAGAGGAGGAAGTGGCAGAAGAGAAAAATGCTTTCATCTTATCCCGGAGACTAACGAAAGTCTACTACTTAAAAAAACAAAAAAGCCAATTGTTTTTCCTATTTAAAAACTAAGGACTACTTCTCTGGGCTGGGGGTTTGGACTACCAATGAAGATGCTGGTTGTTGGGATGCCTCCAGCCTGTACTGGAATACCTGGGTTCATGTCCCAGCTCTGATGCCTGATCCCAGCCTCCAGCCAGTGCAGATCCGGGGAGGGGCAATGGGGGACGGCTCAAGTGGTAGTTCCCTGTCATCCTCCTGGGGACCTGGACTGAGTGCAGAGTTTCTAGCGGTAGCCTGGCCCAGCTCGGGCCATTGTGGGCTAATGAAGAGTGGGAGCTCACTCTCTGTTGGTCTGTGGCTCTCTGTCTCTCAAATAATTAAAAAAAAAATTCTCTATAATATCCACTTTTTTGATTATTTTCCATTTATAATTAGCCATAATGATCCATTTGGCCCTTCACCCACATAGTAGGGGAAAAGGAAGAAACAACCAACTGTCCGATCTATTTAGTACTGAAGAGTAGGCGTGTCTCCTTATTACAGAGGCAGAATAAGTGCCGAAGGCCTCCCAGAGCAACTAAGGCAGACAGTGAGCAATTCGCTGTGATCAGGGTCAGAAACACGGGATTTTCCCTGACGCCACCAAAGAGGCAGACCCAGCCTGGGATCATTCTGGCTGCTTCAGAGCTGGGAGCTTAGTCCAGCCTGGTAGCCCACCCAGTCTCACCATGCCTCAAGGAAGTGAGCAACTGACTAATTGTTTTTAAATCAACTGCTGCTTGAACAAGGACGCCCGAAGGAATAGTTGAGACTGGAGACTGCAAAATTCTTCTAAGCAGTCCAGCCCCAGCGTGAGCGCAATGGTTGATGGCCTTTCTGCTGAAATAACAGTAGAGAGAAAGGTGATGGCTGGGGACCGGAGAAGGCAGTTGCCGACCAGAAGCTGATTGGTTAGCACAGACATTTCTTGCTGTCCCTGGAGGTCCCCAAATCACAGGATGCTGCCTTTGTGGTACCCCAGCACCATGCTGGCTTCCCAGCTCCCATAATGCATCATAGAAGCGGCCTCCAAGAAGCACCTGCTGATGGTGCTGCTCTCACGGGAGGGAGTCTTTTCCCACCACCTCCCACTCTTCTTCTTCACATGCATTCCAGCAGTGGGACCCTGGGCCTTGATTTGCTTCAACTCCGTAAGGCAGGCAATAGCGTGAGTGTGGAAGGATAGTGATTCTAGAAAGTGGTATAGGCCCCCCAGCCATGACTGCCTTACAGGTCTCCCCAGGTCTTTTTTCTTTTTTTGTGGTAAGATTTATTTTATTTATTTGAAAGACAGTTACAGAGAGAAGGAGAGAGAGAAAGAGAGGTCTCCATCCATTGGTTACTCCCCAACTGGCCACAAGTACTGGAGCTGGGTCAATCCAAAACCAAGAGCCAGGAGCTTCCTCTGGGTCTCCCACATGGGTGCAGGGGCCCGAAGATTTGGGCCATCGTCTCCTGCTTTCCCAGGTGCAATAGCAGGGAACTAGATCAGAAGTGGAGAGGCCGGGACTTGAACCAGTGCCCATTTGGGGTGCCTGCACTGCAGACAGCACCTTAACCCCCTGTGCCACAACACCGGCACCCTCCCCAGATCCTTTGCTCACCATCCCTGTTTTTTGAGATCAATAGTGTTTTCTTTTCCATTTTACAGATGGGGAAATTGAGACTTAGAGCAATGTAGTAACTTCCCAAGATTATGCTTTCAGCCCAACTCCTTAAGCTGCTGGCACCTGACAGGGCGTAGAGTGCTAGCCCTGCAGTGACACTGCTCTTTCTATAACCAAGAGACGTTCCTGAACCGGCAGTGACACCGGGTTCCATTTAAAAACCGGGAGATCCAACAAAGCTACACGCTTCTCCCCTCTGCTCTCCGTACCCCACTTCCTGCTCCTCTCAGCAAGTTTTACCATAAGAAACATCTTTGTAGTTCCCCTTCCATGAAACAGTGCCTTGACACTGGGTCTTGGGAACCCCATTTGCTATGACAAACAGGGAATTCCTGCCCTGGCCCCCTCCTAGCCACAAAGGAAACATGTCTCCCACCCAGAAGATGTCCCTTCTCTGGCAATTGCGACTCCTCAGACATTCTTAGACTTACAGTTAGAAGGTGCTTTCTCCTTACATTGTTTTCCTCCTATAGGAAGTGAATGGGTGACACCTTGAGGTGCCTGGGGTCCTGCACTGTCCTTCCTGGCTGCTTGGAAAGACAAGGTAGACCCTCTCCTGCTCCACATCACACACCTGCTTGGCCAAGCCCTTCCAGCTGATTGCGATGTGACTTTGTGTCTTCCTTTTCCCATTCAAATCCTGCCTGGGGCAGTTCTTTCCCACTTTTCCCCAGGCCCTTCCTTGATAACCCTTGGTGATGGAAACTTCTTATTTGGCAAATGTTCATATAGGGTATTTGTGGCAGCCAACCTTTATTTTCTATTATAATTTAAAATGTCTAATATTATTTATCTTTTAAAGTTTTAGGTGCCTTACATTCCCATTTAGATGGTCAAGCTTTGGGGAGATAGAAAGAACCTTCTAGAAACTTCCTTTGATATAACTGTTTTAAAGCCCAAGCCCAATATCTAAGTGTCTGGTAAATGTTTGTTGAATGAAAGAATTGATCATGGGGGCACGTTCGTAGAATACTTGTGGTCTCATGTTGGTGGTTTGCCAGCTGTGAACTTTCTAAACAAATTTCCTGATGGGAGCTCTTAATCCTCAGCTTTAACTTACTACGAGGTATGAAGGATCTATAGTAAAGTAATTTGGATTCATAAGAAAAAGCTATTTTTAATTAAATGTTACAAGTACAAAGTAAAAGTTTGCAGTAGGGTCAAAATGTGGTCTGTGTTCACCCTCATCTCTGTGAATGAGACAGCTTCCTTAAGGAAAAGCCTGGGGTTTTATGGCGTTAATTGCTGGGAAATGTCTGGTTTGTCTTTTTCTACCCATTAGAAAAGAAAAATAATTAGTCCTAGAGTTACAGAAGAAAACTTGACAAGTAAGCCTAGTAGCTTCTGTTAATTGCTTGCCTGTTTGTTTTTGGAAATATCAAAGAGAATGGGAACAATTAAGGATTTAGGGGAAAAAAATTACTATTATTTCTGTCTCATGATACACTGAGAACTCACCGAGGAATGCCTTTTGCTCTACCGAAAGCTCATTGGCCACAAAGGGGAGTAACATAAGAAAGGAGGGGCTTGGGGAGAGGAGACCTGCTCTGCATGGGAGGAGGTGGCTTCTAACCGCTGAGCCTTCTTCCCTTTGATTTCTGCCCTGTGCCAGGGCTGGAAAGTGGCATTCCGTCCCCAGCTGCCGTAGAGCCGACTCATCTATGTTGTAGATGCGCTGCCTTTGTCTTTTTGCTTTTCTCCTTTCACTGATGACTCCAAACTCTGAATACATCCAGAATCTGGAGACAGCTTGGGTGGCTTGTCATTTCCTGTGTACGCCAATTAGGTCTTGGTAACTTGAGTGGGATTTTATTCTCCACCTCGGAAGCTTGCTTGTAGGTACACTGAGGTTTTCTGTTCCGGGGCTCTGGTGTAATGATTGATGAAAGGTACTTGGAGAGATATTGATCCTGCTAATCGCTTCTGCCTTGCCACCTAGTGCTGTACCTTTTCTCAGCTGGAAGACCACATGCCCTCTCTCCTCCTCTGACGGACCACACGCGCTCTAGCCTTTCCTCGGGCACTTGCCCGGGAAGACGGTGAAAGTCAAGTGTTCATAGAGGAATTAGTGAACGCAGCATGTCCAGATAGAGTACTTTCCAGAATACCGACGAGTAACGCGCGTTGTGCAGTGCTGTGAAGTTAGCAAGGCTCGGTACAAAGCAGAAAGGCAAGGATTGAGAACTGAGATGACGAAGGACGCTTGGACTGCAGCTGGCTGCCCTTGGACTGCGGCTGGCTGCCCTCTGTCATGTGACTATTGAGACACAGTCAAGGGGGTGTTCTAACCTCACAAGGATACTTCAAAACGTTCATGCAAATGAAATTTAGAAATTTGTTTCTTTTCGTCCAAAAATGCTTGGACTCCATCCATATGAAGAGCTTTCAAATGGTTCATCAAAAAATCATATTATAAAAAAAGCTATGAAAGAAATTTCAAAATTTTGTGTGCCAAAAAAGCTTATCTTTCCATTGCATTTATCCACGCCCCCCCTTTTTTAAATGGTTTATTTATTTATTTGGGAGGCAGAGTTATAGACAGAGAGAGGCAGAGAGCTTCCATCCACTGGTTCACTCCCCAAATGGCTGCAATAGCTGGAGCTGGGTCAATCCAAAGCCAAGAGCTTCCTCAGGATCTCCCACATAGGTACAGGGGCCAAACCACTTAAGAGCAATATCCTCTTTACCAGAGAGAGCTGGATTGAAAGAGGAACAGCCAGGACTTGAACCCAGTATGGGATGCTAGCACTGGCGGGTGGAGGCTTAATTTACTATGCCTCAGGACCAGCCCCAATATTGATGGGCTTTTAAAGAATACTTATTTGTTGACTTATTTGAAAATCAGAATAGTAGAAAAGTTGAAAGAGAAGAAGAGATCTATTCGCTGATTCACTTCCCAAATGCTCACAACAGCCAGGGCTGGTCCAGGCTGAAGCCAGGAGCCCAAAACTCTATCGTGGTCTCCCTCATGGGTAGCAGGGGCCCAAGTACTTGAGCCATCATCTGCTGCCCTCCAGGATGCAATAGCAGGAAACTAGATAGGAAGTCAAGTAGCTGGGACTCAAACCGACACTCTGAAATGGGATGCCAGTGTAGTGGCTTAACCCGCTACACCGCAGTGCCCACCCCTCTGAGGATTTTTTTTTTTAAAGTACCATCACAGCACTTTTCCTTTGTAGCTTCTCTATTTGATTGACACTAATTTTTACTTACAAAAGCTTTGGAATATTAATAGGTTCTGAGTTTATTTCCAATTTATTTTTTAAGAGTTTACTATCATAGGAAACCAGTAGACAGGAAGATATCATTGAATGCTTGAACTCTTAGAAAGACATGATGATAATACAAGAAATATTTTCTTAGATGTAAAGCTACTTTGTAGTTTCAAAATGTCTAAAATGTAATAACTCTTGTCCAAGATATCTAATTAGCTCAGTTTTGCAAATGAAGGCAGTATTTCTGGTGTTGTGTTTGTAAATTGTACAGCACTGTAGAAAAACGTAACTCCTTTTCAAATCCACTTACAAATACATCAGGGGCTGCACTGGAGTCCTTTCCAGACAGATGTAGACAAAAATAGAATTGCAGAACAGTCTGTTGGTAAGTTAGTGAAAGTGCTCCTGATTTTGGCTTGTATTTGTCTTTCTGATTCAGTGTGCAGCTAGGTCCTCATGTTCACCTACCTTTTGGAAAGCGAAAAAAATGTCTTTGAAATCTCCAGAGGAGATTATGGAATTTCCTTGGAAGTAACTAGGAATTCCTGATTATCCGGGACTCATGTGTCATTATTTGCATTTTTTCCAAGTGACATTTTGTCCACTTGAGAAGATACTGTGTCCCTTTCTTGCAGTTTTTTAGGCCTATGGTGAGGGGAAACAGCCAAAGAACAAGCCAATATTTCAGCATCCCTGCCTTCAGTATTTGTCACCATGTGCCTGACGTATGCCAAGCCTTTTGTTTGTTGTTATCCTGCACTTCCTTCCATCCCTCTAACCTCTCTTTATCTGCAGGGACTAATAATTTGCAAATCCAGAAACCAAAGAAAAGTCCAATCATACAATTGACATTAAAGATATACACATATTTTATATATGATATGAGACAGTTTTATATATATTTATAATGAGCCAGTTTGAAAGAAGCAGTGAATACTTTTAGTAAAATATGAGTTTTCTATTCAGGCCTCATAGGGCAGCCAAGTGGCAAGCCCAGGCTGTCTTAGGAGGTAGTTTTTTTTGTTTTTGTTTTTGTTTTTTGTTTTTTTTTTTGCCTTGTGTGCTTTGTTTGGGAAAACCAAAACAGTTGTAGACTGGTGGCGTGTCTACACTGGCTACGGGTTTGTGTCCTGACTTCTTTGTAGACAGATGGGTGTTAAAATTGTGGCTATCTAGTCCTAGCCTGAAGTATGTTGAGTCTTGTTGCTAGCTGTCGCCTCTGCGAAGCCTTTCCCACTTCCTGGTGCTCCTTCTTACCTGTATGTAGGTGCTGGTGCTGTCTAGAAGTTGCCTCTGACAGCCCAAAGTTTCCAGTTTATTTCAGGACCTCTATAACATACCCACCCCCACCCCCACCCCCGCCCCACCCCCACCCCCGCCCCCAATCCCATGCTCCTTCCTGAAGAATATCTTGGGCTCCAAAATCACTTTCCGCTCTTCACTGTTATTACAAACTCCTATTTTTTTAAAGATTTATTTTATTTGTTTGAAAGACAGAGTTATAGAGAAAGGTAGAGACAGAGAGAAAGGTTTTCCATCTGCTGGTTCACTCCCCAGCTGTGCCAGTCTGAAGCCAGGAGCCAGGAGCTTCTTCTGGGTCTCACATGCTGGTGCAGGGGCCCAAGGACTTGGGCCATCTTCTACTGCTTTCCCAGGCCATAGCAGAGAGCTGGATCGGAAGAGGAGCAGCCAGGTCTTGAACTGGCGCCCATATGGGATGCCAGTGCTTCAGGCTGGGGCTTTAACCTGCTGCACCACAGCACTGGCCCTTTTTTTACTTTTTATGACTCATTAAGTTAGGAAAAACTAATGTTATTGAACTAATTAACAATAAGATGTCTTAGACCAATGAAGTCCGCACTTGAATCCTCCTAGGGGTGTGTTCCTGTTTTAAAGGAGACTGGTGGTCATCCAAGCTGCTGTTTACTTGACTAAGCAATGATTTTTGTATTCACTCGCTCAACAGATAATCAAGGGCCTTGTGTTACCTCCAGTAATAAAGACAGGTAGAGAACAGAAGGGTGGGTAGCTGCTCTGGGGTAGGCTGATTCCAGACGGCAAGTCATTTGGCAGGCAAAACCTTTCATGTCAGGGCTGCCTGGGTTCTACTCTTGACCCCTAGGAGTGACCATGGTCTTAGCAGAGCACATGGGAGGTGGAAGAAGACTTACAGAGACCAGAGGCAGACAGCCATGGCGTGGAGATGCAAAGAAACACGGCGAAGTGAAAGTATCTAATTTAATTTTTTAACCTTCCTAGTCTCAGTCTGTGCAGATGAGAAAGAAAAGGGGTGGGACTAGGATATGGGATGAAAGGAAACCGAGGAAGATTCTGGGAATGCAGTGAGGGGCTGTATTTTGTAGCGCACAGCCTCCAGGTTAGTAAATATAGCACAGCGGACCGCTGACCCGGTAGAGCAGAGGTAAGCCCCTTTCTGTGAAACATCCGCTGGTGTGTGGCCTCCCTGGCATGCCGCCCATGGGACATGAGAGGCCCACAGGGAGATGGAGGCCGTCAGTAAAAACTTAAGCATTTTCTTCCGAAGCATTTGCTCTCCCGAGCCAGAGCCCTCAAGCAAGCTTGGTCGGAGATCAAACGTGGCTCACAAGTACAGGCCTCCAGGTCCCTGCTCCTTCCTGCAGAGGCTCATGACTCAAGCACCAGGGACTGGGGTGGGGCCCCACACAGGCCAGCAGGACACTGAGAGAGAGGGGGGAGGGAGAGAGGAAGAGAGAGGGAGAGAGGGGGAGGAGAGGAGAGAAGAGGAAGAGGGAGGGAGAAAGAGGGTAGGGAGGGAAGGGGAAAGAGGGGAGGGGGGAGGGAGGGAGGGGCAGGCTGAGACAAGACCCAGCCCCTTCTGAAAGGACCGCTTTCTAAACTGAGGAAGCAAGCAGGATGTCTGGGTGTGGGGAGAAGCCAAGTGCCTGTGAAGAGAACACCAGAGCTTACTGCATACTCTTTTTTTTTTTTAAGTTTTATTTATTTGAAAGGCAGAGTTACACAGAGCCAAATGCGGGGCGGGGGAGGGGGTCTTCCATCCACTGGTTCACTCCCCAAATGACCACAATGGCCAGAGCTGCTCCTGTCTGAAGCCAGGAGCCAGGAGCTTCTTCAGGTCTCCCACATTGCATACTCTTGAAGTCAAAACAATCGCGAAGTGGCTGAACTGGTGACAGCAGCTGGTGGTATTGGGCCCGAGTTCCCCTCCTAGGCTGAGTGTGGCCCTGGCAGAGGAGAGCTTGGTGTGAAGAGAGCAAAAGTCCTTTTCACTTTGCAACCATCATATTATCAAATGCAGTTGCGGCTTATTTAACCTCTGCCTATCCAATTTGGCTAAATTGTAATGTACCTTTTGAAGTTAAAAACAAAAGTTTTGGGTGTATAAAAATACTTTGTGGCTTTAAAAGGTCACTTGCTTCCTGAAGCAGAAATATGCTGTGCAGTCTTTAGGGGATAAATAAGCCCCCAGACTTGATTTAATTGCTGTATTCTGAAGCCTCCCCGTGGACGAGTGTCAGCTCGCTCCTGTGTTAGGCGTGCGATGCTCTTAGGAGGACTGAAGAAAGTCTTTCTTGAGAATATGCATCTCAGATTTTGATTTTTGTATTTAAAAGCCAAGTGAAATTAAATTCAAGAATGTTGATCTTTTTAAGAGCTATCTGAACTTTCTTACAGAAACATGTCTCTTGGGTTTCTAGGATGTTTTAAGGATATTACTACAATAAAGTACAATTATACTAGAGTTTTTCCTTCAAAATTTGGAGTATTTATGGTCTGAACTCATCCACAATTAAGAAGCATATTTTATGCTATGAAACCCTTGCCTTAATGGCTTAAGCTGGTGATTTAAGTAACTATTGTAGGAGTGAGTGTTGAGCCTAATGTTAACACATCTGAGCTCCACACGACAGTGCCTGGGTTCAGTTCCTATTTCTGGCTACTCACTCCTGCTTCCTGTCAGTGCAGACCCTGGGAGGCAGTGGCCATGGGTCAGGTTATTGGGTTCTACCACTCATGTAGGAGACATGGACTGAGCTCCTGGCTTCCAGTTTCAGCCCTGGAGCAGCCCGAGATATTTTGGGCATTTGGGAGAGTGAATCAGTATTTGGGAAATTCCTCTCTGCCTCTCTAATAATTTTTTAAAAACTGTGTAATTGATGGGGCTGACGCCATGGCATAGTGTGTAAAGCCTCTGCCCGCAGTGCCAGCATCCTATATGGGTGCTGGTTCGAGTCTGGGCTGCTCCACTTCCAATCCAGCTCTCTGCTATGGCCTGGGATAGCAGTAGAAGATGGCCCAAGTCCTTGGGCCCTTGCACCTGCATGGGAGACTGGAAGAAGCTTCTGGCTTCTGGCTTCAGATAGGCGTGGCTCCAGCCAATGTGGCCATCTGGGGAGTGAACCAACAGATGGAAGACATGGAAGACCTCTCTCGCTCTCGACCTCTGCCTCTGACTCTCAGTAACTGCCTTTCAATAAATAAATAAATCTTTAAAAAAAATGTAATTGATGAACTATATTAGCACAGTCATTGAAAGCGATATTTCTAAAAATAAATAAAAATAGCTGTTGTCATATTTCTAAGAACCAAAATGATTCATCCTCTTTTGAAGACAATGCAAAGTACAGCTCCTTTGCTGAAGATAGTGTTTAGACTCTTTGGACAGTGGAGAATCATTGGAATGGTATTTTTTTTAGCACATCACTGTGGAAAAGATCCATAACTTTTCCAAGGCTCCATTTTCTTAGGTATCAGCTTGGCCAGTGAGTATTTCACCCTCTGAGAGTCTGTGATGGTTGACAGAGGCAATGAGAGTTGTCTCAGGCAAGAATTAGGTATGCATTATCTGCAATGATGTACAAGACGAGAAAACTGACTAGGCAAAACTACTCTTGAAATGCCCTTGAGTTTCCCACAAAGCGTGGCAGACATGATGCTCTGCCTCATTGGCCCATTTCTTGGGAAGCCCCATACAGCCCATTGTGCATCCAGAGTGAGACCAGATTTCTGATGAGGAGCTCTTGGACGAGGCCATGTTGAATGGAGACTGCCTGTGCACGTGAGATACCTGACACCACGCACAGCCAATCTTCCTCTGCATCCTGGTACCCTTGGTTCTAGTCAGAGCACCCTAGTGGCTTGGACTTGGACTTGTAGTTCCTAAATGTGGGCTTTCAAGGCCTCACTTATAAGAGTTTGACCTGCAGTGGATGGTTGAAGCCTGAGGAGTTACTGTGTGATGGTCCTCATTTTCACTGGGCACAGAGCATATGCAAGTCCATGTTTACAAGATACAGAGGGGGATTCTCTAGAATCTACGCATGCATTTAGTGTATTCTGAGTATTGGTAAGTTTCAGCAATGTTGAAAATTGCATCCTCTGAAAAGGCATGCATTGCTATTCCATAGGCTATTTTTTACTCGAATTCTCTTTGATCGGAGTGGAACACAGAACTTCTCTTTTTGCAAAGTCAGAAGATAAACTGAAAATGCAAATGAAGTTAGAGATGAATTAAAGTCATTTTACTAGCTTTTTGGGTTGAATAGAGAGCCTAGCACTTCCTAATGAATTATTTGAATATACGTTAGCAAGTTTTCATTTCGCTATTCTTGTCTGAGTTTGGTGACTAGGAGAAAAGGCTTCCCTCGGTTACTGAATTTTGAAATCTCAGCTTACAAGATGGAGACTTTAAGGACAGGAGCTCTCCTGAAGGGGCTTCCTCGTCTATCAGGATGGATTCAGTGTGACTGACATTGTAGCAGACTGATTGATACGCCCTGTCTGTTTCAACAGCAAGCTGGGTCCATAGATCTCTGCTGTTCTGCGCGAAAGATGGCCCCAGGTGTCAAGGCTAAGATGCCTTTTGGGAGTTTATTTTACTTGTGACAAACACGTATTCAGAGAACTTCCAAATGTCTAGTAAATTTAACGGTGGAGGGAAGTGCAAGGGACTGGAGAGGACCACAAAAGGGAGAGTGCCTGGGAGAGCCTTGCGTTTTGTAGTGAACCGTTTTCAAATGCCTGCTGCACTGGAATTAGGGGCGGGAGGAGGTATCTGAGCTCAGTTTTGCTCGGCTGTTCAGGAACAGAGGAGGGTGTTTACCAGACAGGAAACCTTCCTGGTCTAGGATGGCGACTTGCACCCCTTTCCTGGGCACAGGACTGCAAGTTTTCAAGTTCAAGTCATCAGGAACTTGACCCTGTACCAGGACATGTGTCAAATGCTGGGGATGTTGGGTTTTGTTTGGTTTTTAAACGGAAACGGCTACCTGGACCTTGTGGAATCAGTTTTGCCTCCAGTTGAATCTTGCAAATGAAGAAGATGCCGAGGGCCGCAGAATAGAGAGGTGGAAGAAAGGTTCTCACAATTTCAGCACCTCAAGCTACACATACCTGATCCCGTGATCCCTTGGACTTAGCAGTTAAGTATGACGAGAATGTCCCTCTCACTTCAGCCACTTCGAATTCGGTTTCTGTCACTTGCAACCAAAATGGTTCTAACAAACATGTGTTGCTCAGGAGGTTTAGGAATTGTATTGCCTTTTGGAAATTTTGTTATTTTTGATTTAAAAAGAAACCATGGCAGTTTCCAGATAAGTTTATTTCCTCTGGCAGATAAATTCTTTTTTTCTTTACAATGTGTTGAAATAATCACAAATTTAAGTATAATTCTAACTGTTGTCTTATTTTAGTACAAAATTTTCTACCAGTTACACTCAAAAGAGGCCTTTGGGGTAGGCATTGTGGTGCAGGGCATCAAGCTGCCACCTGGGACACCAGCCTCCTATATTGCAGTGCTAGGTGAGTCGAGGCTGTCTGCTTCTAATCCAGCTCCCTGCTAATATGCCTGGGAAGCAGCAGAGGGTGGCCTGAGTACTTGGATTCCAGCCACTATGTTGAAGACTGAGAAGGAGTTCCTGCAGCCTGGCCAGTAACAGTGACTTAGTAATAGTGATCAGATATCATAAGACTGTATTCCGATAGGGCCGTAGCAGGTAAAGCTGCTGCCTGCAGTGCCAGCATCCCATATAGGTGCCAGTTCAAGACCTGGCTGCTCCACTTCCAGTCTGGCCTGGGAAAGCAGTAGAAGATGGCCCAAGTGCTTGGGCAGCTGCACCCACCCGGGAGATCCACAGGAAGCTCCTGGCTCCTGGCTTTGGATCAGCCCAGCTGCGGCCATTGCAGCCATTTGGGGAGCGAACCAGTGGATGGAAAACCTCTCTTTCTCTGCCTCTCTGTAACTCTGCTTTTCAAATAAATAAATAAATAAATAAATAAATAAATAAATATTTTTATTAAAAATAATGTTGTGCCTAAATACATCTAGATATCTTCAGATGGTTCACAAAACCTATTCTAGGGTTAATCAAGAGACGATTGGCTGGTGCTGTGGCTCAATAGGCTAATCCTCCGCCTTGCAGCACCGGCACACCAGGTTCTAGTCCCGGTCAGGGTGCCAGATTCTGTCCCGGTTGCCCCTCTTCCAGGCCAGCTCTCTGCTGTGACCCGGGAGTGCAGTGGAGGATGGTCCAAGTCCTTGGGCCCTGTACCCCATGGGAGACCAGGAGAAGCACCTGGCTCCTGGCTTCAGATCAGCTCGGTGCGCCGGCCGCGGCGGCCATTGGAGGGTGAACCAACGGCAAAGGAAGACCTTTCTCTCTGTCTCTCTCTCTCTCTCTCTCTCTCTCTCACGGTCCACTCTGCCTGTCAAAAAAAAAAAAAAAAAAAGAAAGAAAGAGACGATTAATCAGGAGAGGATCTTGTGGAAAGTGGGACGTCATTGTGAACTGCAGAAGGGTGGAGGCTCTGACTGCTGTGCTGTCACACAGGCCCTAAGCTGTGACTTCAGCTTGGCTGGCCACTGGCAGTTCTGGCCATTTGGGGAGTGAACCCATGGATGTAAGATATCTCTCTCTCTCTCTCTCTGTTTCTCTATGTCACTCTGCCTTTTGGGGAGTGAACCATGGATGTAAGATCTCTCTCTCTCTCTTTCTCTCTTTCTCTACATCACTCTGCCTTTTGAATAAGTAGTAAATAAATCTTTTTTTTAAAAAAAGAAGCCCTTAGCCAAATGCTAGATAGAGAAATGTATTGTTTTATGTAGGAGGCTCATTTTGTTTTACTTTCCACCCACTCTCCTAGGTTTTTGGACATGGATGTGTCCAGCAATGGGGAAGCCAGGCCTCTATAACAACGTAGGGCCTGCACCTGCCTTGTCTGACAGCACAAGGGAGTCAGAGCTGTCTCCTTTCTGGGGTTCACAGTGATGTCCCACTTTCCACAAGACCCTCTCAGGGCATCCTTCCTTGTTTAGCCCCAGTTTAGGTTGTGTGAGCCATCTGAAGCTATCTGGATACATTGAGGCGGAACAGGCTTTCATGACATCCGATCACCATGACTAAGCTGAACTGGTCATCTCAAACACTGAATTTTCCTGAGTTGTTTACTGATCAGTTTCTCAGTGAGAAAGCATCCCCTCTGCACCTCTAAAACAACTCGGAATTCCACCTGTATTTGTCTCGTCTGGTGATTATTTAGGAAGTCCCCGTGCAGATCTTTTTCTTTGATGTCTTTATCAGTTACCTTTTTCAATCAAAGGTAACTTTTATCTTCACACATCATTAATGAATTTTTGAAGGTTCACTTCCCTTCTACCCATGTCTTGTCATTAATCTGGCAGTACTCACTAAGTTAATGTGTTCTTTCATAAGCCTCTCCTGCTGTTTGAAACCATTTCATTTCCATGCTTTTGTCTCTGGTTTGTCTTCCAAGGAAACTAAAATGGATGTGGACTTAAGAATGTGAACTTGACAAAACGTGGTGGGTTGCATTGAAGAAGTCTTTTTTCTTCTTGAAACAGAAGTCACACTCGAGTGAAACATCTTAGTGCACAGTTAGTCTGTGAACTCCAGGTGGGCTTCTGAACTGGTTCAGAAGCAAGAGGATGGGCCGGGCATGCCTCACCTCTGATCTTACAGTTGGCTGAGCCAGCTAAGCAAACACGGAGCTTGGCAGGTAATGTGGAAACCGTAATCCTAGGTTGGCCCAAGTGGGGTGCTGGCAACGCCTCTGCGGGGAGAAGCAGTTCCATCCCGCCTGCACTATCCCAGTCTGAGATTTTTCACAGAAAGCACTCGCTTCTCAGGGATCCAGCGTGCTGACAGGACTTGGCAAGTCAGTCCCAGGGATGTTGTGAGAAGGAAAATTTAGACGAATTTGAACTGTTGTGACTGTTTCCCATTCTGGTTCTTTCTGTGTCAGTCATGATGAAAAGTATGACAATGGGAACCGAGAAGTGTGGAAGTAGGTAGGTGAGAGAGCTTATTATTATTTTTATTATTTATTTATTTATTTTTTGACAGGCAGAGAGAAAGATCTTCCTTCCATTGGTTCACCCCCAAGTGGCCGCCACAGCTGGCGCGCTGCGCCAATCCGAAGCCAAGAGCCAGATACTTCCTCCTGGTCTCCCATGTGGGTGCAGGGGCCCAAGGACCTGAGCCATCCTCCACTGCCCTTCCGGGCCACAGCAGAGAGCTGGACTGGAAGAGGAGCAACTGAGACAGAATCCAGAGCCCCAGCTGGGACTAGAACCCAGGGTGCCGGCTCCGCAGGTAGAGGACTAGCCTAGTGAGCTGCAGCGCTGGCCATTATTTTTAAATGATTATTTAGACATAAACAATTTGTCATTAAAGCTCAGTCTCTATTGAATCACAAATCAGGAAGAGGCAGAAACTGGGGAGTGGGTAGCATGTCTCTGCTGTGGTGATCTGCAGAGGCCCCACAAGGCGTGAGTGTAGAGAAGGTGGTGAGATGGAGGCAGGCGGCAAAGGAGATTTATTTCCATGGAGTTCTCCTCCAGTGGTTTCCCTTTGCAGGGAAACCCTTCCCACCACCCACCCGGCCTGTGAAGTATGGCCCTGCGACCAGCTCCTGTGACCTTCCTCACACTTGCATCATTTGTGTGCCCCCAGGCGTACAAATAGAACGGAGCTTCCCCTGCCACCCGTAGGCACCTGCATCTGCTGACGGAGATGCTCTGGAGCAGAAGCAGAGCTAGGCGCTCTGCCAACAGCCCTCCTCTACACCTGTCTGAAACTACCCTGCACCACAGCCAGTCGCCTTCTGTCCAGTAACCACACTCTGCTTTCTTCATGGCACTCACTGCTATTTGCAATCATTTTTTAGCTTGTCTGTTCTGTCTCATCCTTCTAGAACACGTGATCCACTCCTCAGCTAACAGACATACCTGTAGCTTCCACACAGTGGCTGGTTTTCTTGAATAAATATTGAGAAAGGCTAATGGACATCGATAATGACAACGTTGCTTGCCTAGAGGAGACACTCTCTCCTGACATATACAGTGGTCTCCTGGCTCCCAGGGATCACACGGGTGCTACACAGCGTGAATATTCATTTAAACAAATCAGCAAGTCCCTGAAAGTCTCTTGCCATTTCCCCAGCCGTGGCCTCTTGGCCTCGCTTTAGGAAACGTGGGTTCCTGCTGCTTGGCAGAAAGGCAGGACGAGAAGCCAGCTGTTGCAAAGCTTAGCACCCCATGGCTTGTCTCAGAGTTGGGGTGCACAGGCCCGATCTCCTGGCTGGGGTCTCCACAGGATTCCATTTCACCCCCCTCCCCTTCCCAGACCATTTCCTCTACCCCCTGGAGGCTAAGTTATGTGTGTGAGAAAGGAAACAAAGACTTGACAGATTATTTTTGTGAGGTGAACAGACAGCAAGTGCCACCCTAGGGTCAGCTGGAAATTGGTTAGTTGCATAAAGATTGCATTTTCTCAATCACTTTCAAGATGGTAGGATAGACAAGTCGCACTGTACACCTCAGGGTGCTTTAGAGGCGACTGCCAGTTTGCTGAAATACACGTGGCCTGTTTCATTTGGAAGTATAGACACTTTGTCTTGTTGTTGTTCTTGTTAAAGATTTATTTACTATTTATTTGAAAGGAAGTACAATAGAGAGAGAGAGAGGGAGAGATCTTCCATCTGCTGGTTCACTCCCCCAAATGGCCTTAATGGCTGGGGCTGGGCTAGACAGAAGCCAGGAGCCAGGAGTTTCTTCAAGATCTCCCACATGGGTGCCAGGGCCCAAGCACTTGGGCCATCCTTCACTGCTTTCCCAGGCCATAGCAGAGAGCTGGATCGGAAGTGGAGCAGCTGGGTCTCAAACCGGCCACCTTATAATATGCCAGCATAGCAGGTAATGGCTTTTCTCATTATACCACAGCACTGGCCCCGCCCATACACTTTGACTTAATGACACCTGGAATTCCTTTGAGAAGCAAAGAGACCTTGTTGAACACTGTCTTACTCCCCCAGACAGAGCTTATGGTCTTGAGAGAAGGGTTTCCAGTGAGGCCAACTAGAGAATGCCTAGAGGTTCACCTGTCTCTATAGGGACAAAGGATTTAGAGGACAGGTCAACAGGAAAACAGGGCTGACTGTACATAGATAGGAGCAGAAGAAAGGAGGTTTTTAAAAATTAAATCAGCCTTGCCTTCTGTTGAATGTGGTTTTGTTGTAGGCTTGTTTCAGGGGGAAAACTGTTCTATCTCCTCATTCTTTGAGAGACAAGCAAATGTGCTACCCCTCCCCACTCCCATAGTGCACTGTTCCTGTTGATGGACAGGTGCTTTCAATTACTGGCGTCTTCCGGGAACAGAGATGCATTCAGTTCCCGACAGGCAAGGTGAATCTTCCCTGATGAAGCTGGACTTCTGTTCCCTTTGTAGTTGAATCATGGAGGAGATGGGTGGTTCCTATTGCGATTATGCTCCCAGTCCAAAAAAATTAATGAGCTAATATGGCCATGAAGATTGATTTTTATAATTAGTTTGGCAATAAGTACAGTCTTATCAAGGAAACACAACAGCACCTCCGCTTAATTCAATTCTGTCTAGTTTTATCAGGCCCCAGTTGCATGTTGGGCTATGTGTTAGCCCTCAAGGCAAGAAGCGAGATGAAATGAGTTCTTTCTGACCCTAGAAAACAAGATGCCTGCCCACAGATGAGCAGACTGACAAGCG
Source organism: Sylvilagus floridanus (assembly GCA_949820135.1). Classification (NCBI taxonomy): domain Eukaryota; kingdom Metazoa; phylum Chordata; class Mammalia; order Lagomorpha; family Leporidae; genus Sylvilagus; species Sylvilagus floridanus. The sequence continues at coordinate 73,334,743 of OX463230.1, forward strand.
TTTGTGGGCTTGGTTCTCAGTTCGCTGCAGTTTAAAAGACCAAGTCATTCCTGGAATGCCTAGCCTTGCTTGGATCATCTGTACTCCTGCAGCAATCTGGTTGGAGGGAGAATATTAACTTTCATTTGCAGCCAGGGAAACTGAGGCTCCCAGAGAATTAGTAGTCATCCTTCTACAGCAAGGAAATTATTCTTTCTTGATGTGCCCTGAGCAACGGGTGTTTGCCATTGTATCTTCGTTGTTAGAAGGAAGGAGCAGGGAACCTTAAATATTGTGGCTCAATGACTCATTATTGACTACAAACCATAGTATGTTTTATGTGGCTAGTCAATACACACATATTTTTATTTTATTTTATTTATTTGAGAGGTACTGTTGCAGACAAAAAGAGGGAGAGAGAGATCTCCCATCCGCTGGTTCACTCCCCCAATGGCCTCAATGCCCGGAGCTGGGCCAATCTGAAGCCAAGAGTCAGGAGCTTCTTTCAGGTCTCCCACATGGGTGCAGGGGCCCAAGGACTTAAGCCATCTTCCACTGCTTTCCCAGGTTGTAGCAGAGAGCTGGATTGGAAGTGGAGCAGCCAGGACACAAATCAGTGCCCATATGGGATGCTCACATTGCTGGTGCTTAGCCCACTATGCCACAGCGCCTGCCCAATATACACATATTTCCAGAAGCCCACAATGTACACTCGCAGGTGTGCAAAGTTATTTTACGAACGGTCACCTCTGCTACGTACAATATACTCTGATACGTTCTAGTTAATGAAAAGAAATTCTGTCCATGACCAGCTCAGTAAGAGCGCGCTAAGCGATATTTGAAAACCAAGGTGATCCCTAATTCCCCAGTTGCTGTCTTTCCTTCTCTTTACTTGTCAGCCCCATGAGAGCGATCACCGCAAACAAGAGAAGCACCGACACCCTCCACCCACCTCCACACATGCGCTCCTGGTGCGCACCTCTCCCGTCCCAGGTGCGCATGTGTGCCCTGCCTGCCCAGTTCCCGGCCTGCGCACAGACCAGTGGCCTGGGCTGAAGGCCCGTGGATCCGCCACACCCTCATGGTGGTGTCAGGACGGCCTTTGGCAGGTGAGCCAGTGACGAGGGTGGAGCCCTCAAGAAGGGGGTGGTGCCATTATAAAAGGGGCCCTTGAGAGCGCCCCCCACCCCTTCCTCAGTGTGGGGACTCAGCGGGAGGACAGCTGGGTGTGACCTGGGAAATTGGCCCTCACCAGACACCGAATGCGTTGGTACCCTGGGCCGGGCTTTGCCTGTCTCCGGGATGCTGAGGGGTGAATCTTGGCTTTTTCTCTGTCTGTCGTGTTCTGTTCCAGCAGACAGAATGGAGTCAGGCACTTGTGCCTTCAACCCCGAGGACCTTCAGTTTTGCAGATGGGAGGAGAGCGTCCTGTGTTACATGCACCCTCCAAATAATGATCGCTAGTGGACTTTTCCCGCAGCACATAAAGTGCCCGTGACGTTCAGAAAACATTCCCTTTTTGGTGCAGCAAATTAAGCTGCCTTTTGGGATGCCAGCATCCCGTGTTCGAGGGCCTGGGATCTGTTCCTGCCTCCACTTCTTATCTGGCTTCTTGCTAATGTGCCTCGGAGGTAGCACGTGATGGCTCAAGTACTTGGGTGCCTGAGAAGTGGGAGACCTGGATGGAATTCCTAGCTCCTGGCTTCAGTCTGGCCCAGTGTTGGCTGTTATGGGCATTTGGGGAATAAACCTCTCTCTCTCTTTCTCTCTCCTCTCCCTCTCTATTCTCTCCTGTCTCTCTTTCATCTTTTGTCCTTCAAATAAATAATCAAGCCTTTTTCAAAAAGAAATTGTATCTGTTTTAGAGAGCCCAAAACTTAAAACCCCAAATGCAGTCCAGACCCAGTAATCACTTGAGGCTCATCATTTCAGTTGCAAACATGCTTGTATAATACAAATGCTTCTTTTGAAAGTAGACATACCCATGTTTTATGTTATGTGTTAGGAAAGAAACAAATTGTCTTTTGCCTGGATTGTCTACTTCCATTTTATTTTCTTGTGAAAGTGCAATACAGTGAAACTTTTGTGCTTCAATTTTTTGGTTTTTTTTTTTTTTTTTTTGGAGATAGTGTCAACCTGGTCTGAACTTCTGAGGGTTATAGTGTCCTTTGTGAGAAGAAGAGAGAGTGGTGCACTGTTGAGTTTTATTTGAAGTCATTTTTTTTTAAGCACAAAACTGCAGAGCAGAGAAAGGAAGTTTGGTGGAACTATGAGAGGTTTTCATAAGCTAACAATGTTCAAATGTATTTCCTAATGGAAATATAATAATAAAATACTAAGCAGTAGGTTTCATAAGTATTTGACTTCACTGCAGATGTAGCTTTACTGTTGTCTTCAGCAGCGGGTTGCTTTTTGCTTGACCTGGGATCACTGGTGTCGTTCTGGGTACCCCCTTCTCCGTGTTTCCCGGCTTGCATGCGTTACGCTGCTAGTTGGTGCCACCCTCACAAGTACCTCACAGCTACCTGCTTCTGCTTCTCACGTCATTGAGGCCACCTGCTTCTGGGGGAGTGGTTATATCCACTGCTTCCTATCATTGCCTCCTCTAATCAGTTTCTGCAGTAGCTCTCTAAGTAAAGGGTTAAAAGCCCCAATCCAACCACATTTGCCATGCACACGGAGAAGCACACTTCTAACACGCTTCCCGCCATGCTGGACCCCCTGACTCTGCCTGAGCTCACCAAGTCCCTCTCCTCATGAGACCCATGTTTCAAATTGGTGGTGACCCCAAATGTGTTAGCCGTCATATTAATTGCAAATCCACATTATGTGCCAATTAAAGAGTTAAGGTTGTCAGATGAGATAGGGCCTAAGTTAATGGCACTTTTGAGAGAAGTTAAAAGATGAGAAAAGTACAAAATACAAATGCTGATGCCCATCGTTCCCTAAAAAATGTCTTAGAGCAGGTACGTTAGCAGTAATAAGACTTTAAAGAAAAACCATGAGCAAGCTTAGAGAGAATATCTTGTAAGTGTAAAAGCTTTAATTTACCTGGAAGTTAAAATAATCCCCAAGTGTCAGTCACTGAATAATATAGGTGATTAAGGCAGAGACTGATGGAACTAAGAGAAGAAATGGAGTAATCTACATGTAGAGATTGTGATATATCTCTTCAGTAATTAAATGAGCAGACAAAAATTAATAAGCAGCCATAAGGTTTGAGTAATCTAATTGACTCACACTGGACACATAAATGCACTGAACACAGTATAGGTGGAGAAAAACATTTTTTCCTAACAAACATGGAATATATAAAACCTCCACAAAAGTCTAAAAACAAGCTTCAGGAGATTTCAAAGGATTAAAAATTATGAAAAATTAAACATTGATTATAAATAATTTAAGGTATAAGTCAACAATCAGTAATCCGGAAAGCAATGCAATCTTGAATACTCCCAAATTTAAAAATTTAGAAATATACTTCTAAATAGTAGGTCAAAGAAGAAATCAAAATGGATATTAAAAAATTTTTAATCTGAATACTGAAATACTTACATTTCAAAATGAGTTAAGTGTGACTAAAGCTATCTTTGAGGGAAATAATATCCTTATATACATTCTGTTGGAAGACTGAGAATTAATAACCTGAATTATTATCTCAAACATTTGAGAAGAAGGATAAAGTAAACTGAAAGAAGTAGAAGGAATGAGAAAACAAACAGAAAATAATGAAAAATGTAAAAACAAATAAATATATAGCAGAGACCATCATCAAAGCCAAAAGTTTATTTTGTGAAAAACCTGTTGAAATTGGCAAGTTCAAATTAGGAAAGAAAGATTAAAGCAATAATTGGGTGTTAGGAATGAAAAAGGGACATCAGTGTAGATCCTTGTAGACTTGAAAATGTAAGGGAATATCATCATCAACAAATTTATGTCAAAAAACTACAAAATTTCTGAAGAAAAACATGAACAAGTTAAGTCATATTAAAAAGATGGTACATGAGCAAATCTGGCGTAAATTAGAGACATGAGATTGTTTTAATGTGGGGCAGCATTGTGATGCCAGCTTTCTTTTTTTTAATTTTTTTTTATTTAGTAAATATAAATTTCCAAAGTACAGTTTATGGGTTACAATGGCTTCCCTCCCACTCACACCCCTCCCATCTCCCTCTCCCATTCCATTCACATCAAGGTTCATTTTCAATTATCTTTATATACAGAAGATCAATTTAGTATATATTAAGTAAAGATTTCATCAGTTTGCACCCACACAGAAATACATAGTGTAAAATACTGTTTCAGTACATAGTTATAGCATTACTTCACATTGGACAACATATTAAGGACAGATCCCATATGAGATGTAAGTACACAGTGACTCCTGTTGTTGACTTAACAATTTGACACTCTTGTTTATGGCGTCAGTAATCTCCCTAGGCTCTAGTCATGAGTTGCCAAGGCTATGGAAGCCTTTTTAGTTCGCCGACTTCAATTTTATTCTGACAGGGTCATAGTCAAAGTGGAGGTTCTCTCCTCCCTTCAGAGAAAGGTACCTCCTTCTTTGCTGGCCCCGTTCTTTCCACTGGGATGATTCTGAGGCCAGAGTGCTATTTAGGACATCTGCCCTTCTATGAGTCTGCTGTGTATCCCGCATCCCATGATGGATCGTTCTCTCCCTTTTTGATTCTGTCAGTTAGTATTAGCAGACACTAGTCTTATTGTGTGATCCCTTTGACTCTTAGACCTATCAGTGTGATCAATTGTGAACTGAAGTTGATCACTTGGACTAGTGAGATGGCATTGGTACATGCCACCTTGATGGGGTTGTATTGGAATCCCCTGGCACGATTCTAACTCCACCATTTAGGGCACGTCCAATTGAGCATGTCCCAAATTGTACATCTCCTGTGATGCCAGCTTTCTATATAGGCACTGGTTTGAGTCCTGCTGGCTCCGCTTCCCATCCATCTCCCTGTTAATGGCCAGAGAAAGCAGTGGAGGATGGTCCAAGTACATGAGCCCATGACACCCACATGCAAGACCCAAAAGAAGCTCCTGGCTCCTTGCTTCTGCCTGGCCTCGCATTGACCATTGTGGCCATTTGAGGTATGAACCAGTGGATGGAAGATCTCTCTTTCTCTCTAACCCTGCTTTTCAAATAAATACACCTTTAAAAATGACAATATAATTTTCTGCACTAGTTTTATGAAGAAGAAAAATCATGTGATTTCCTTAGTACATGCCAATGAAATATTCATTAAAATTTGACATTAATTCATGAAAGTTAGTATATGAAGAATATATGGAAATTTTAAAAAAAATATTTATTTCTTTAAAAGGCAGAGTTTCAGAGAAGGGAGGAGAGGCAGAAAGAGCAATCTTTCATCCTCTGGTTCACTCCCCAAGGGGCCGCAACGGCCAGGGCTTGTTCTGACCAAAGTCAGAAGCCAGTAGCTTCCTCTGGGCCTCTAATGTAGGTGGCAGGGTTCTAAGCATTTGGGCCATCTTCTGCTTTTCCAGGCACATTATCAGGGAGCTGGATCAGAAGTGGAGCAGCCGGGACTCAAACTGGTGCCAGCATCACAGGAGACAGCTTACACCACTACACCACTGTGCCAACCCCAAAGGAAGGAAATTCTGTTAGTCTGAAAGAATTATCCACCCAAGAGTCTATCTTACAGTTTTATGTGTTTACATTTTAAATCCATCTAAAATGTGTGTCGTATTAAGGATTATTCTGACCTCTTTCAGACGTAGGCCATGCCATGTAACATTCAGTCTTTCATTGTCTCTAAGCTTGAAAAAAGAGAAGATGATGGAATAAGAGGAAAATGAATGAAATGCTTTATTTTTGGCACTGTACAGGGTTCCTCTTGTGATGGTAGGATTTGACTGAATCTATGATTGTGCTTCTAAGTTAGACATTACCGGACAGAGTACCTATATTGACACAGGTACAGATCTGGCAGGGAGTGCACCATCAGATGAAGCAAGCTATTGTAGGTCCAGGGAGGCCAAGTGGGGAGTCCAGGAACTGTGAGCTCCCTAAGAGTCAGGACTCTGGTCTGGTCAGAGGGCAGAGGCTAAGGACCCTGCAGAATGCCTTTGTGTCAGGTCAGCATGAGGACGCTGTCGCCCAGGGAACAAGACTGAATGACTGCTGGGGTGGCCCCGCCAGCCCTTAGACTCTAGGCCAGTGAGGTGATATTTCATCTACCCCTTGGTTCTAATCAGCAGTAAGCCAGGGAATGTTGCAGCACTGTGGTTTATCATCATGCAAAGGTAGTTGGAGCATTGATTTTTGAGCTGTTTCCTCCACCTGGTTCAATACTTTGGGATATTGTATCTCATATCATCAGGATTTTTATAATTTAACTTGAGAGCTTACTAATTTCCAGGGAAATATTTTGTCCTACTTCACAGAAGCAGTGCTGAGAACTGCATAGAAAATAAGGTAGCCATCATCAGAGTCATCATTATTACTTTTGCCCATTTCCTGTATTTCCCAAGTCACTTCCTCCTGGAATCAAAAACAAGTCACAGTAACAGTTAGAAAACAATGTTTCTTTGGCTCCAGCCAGCTCGCTCAGGTTCTTCTCCAATAGCCCCAGAGTCTCCAGTGAGTGTCTCACTTGTGTTTTGTGAGCAAGTCCTCTTGATTCCTGCCAAGCGCCAATGAGCTTACTCCCTTCCCCACCCAGGGGAGGCTTTCCGGTTGCTGTGCCTCCACACGTGGCCCCTGTGTCATTCAGAACTTGGAGTTGTGATTTCTGTCTACACCCATCCACGGTGACCAAGCCTCACATCCGGGGCACTTGGGTATAGCCCAGCAGTGAGTGTTATCTCTTAGAAGGGGACAGATGCTACTACTCGCTGATATTTCTGGTGTTCCACTGAGATTTCAGATAAGTCTCTCTAGGTAGAAACCCCATATACTAATCAGAGTGATCTCTCAGTATTCAGGCATCAATGTCATGTTGTTCTCAGCATGACTTCTTTATGACATCATTGTCGCTTATCCAAGAATGCAATTTGATTCCTTGTCGCTCTTTTCCCTTCCATTCCTGTCCTAGGAGGCTTCTTGGTCCCTCATGGAAATTGGTCCAAAGAGTGCCCCTCACCATCCCTCAATGCATCAGATAGGCCTGAAACGGAAGGCAAATACGGGGTCAGCTTAGCACGCTGTGAGGACTGCCCCAGCCAAAGGTCTTGGCACTTTCACGGCTAGGTCTAGAAAGTACTCTGTCCTGAATATAGAAGGTTCTGAGTGACTGCCATAGAGAGCAGACATTGTGGATGATGATGATGGTGTGTTCTGAAGGAGGAGGGCTAACATGTAGTGACTTCTGTGCCTGCTCTCTCTGCTGGTTTGGAATCTATTTTTCTCAAAGATTTACAGAGCTGGGGAGCCATGAAGTTGCTTTTTTGTTTGTTTGTTTTGTTTTTAGTTGAAACTTTCTGCTTCCTTAATAGTCCAAAAGTTGATTACCCTGTGTCTTCCTATGGTTTGAAGCCCCTTGGCAAAATCTAGGAATTTTGTATTACATGCAAGTAAATCAGCAATAAATTTCTCCTAAGCAAATTCTGTAGAGTTTTCCAAAACAAGAGGACCAAATTTCTAAAATGCAAGGCTAGTTACCTGCTTTGTTAAGAAACATGAGAGCAAACAAATTTTATGAAAAAATTATGGAGAGCAATTGGCTAGAGAGTGATTACTGAGGTTAATGTTGTACTAATTGCCTTGTTTAGGATGTATCACCCAACCAGATTCACCAATCATTTCTAGTTTAAGTAAATGATGCAGCATTATAGTAATTAAAATATGATTCATTTTTTTCTACAGTGTTCCTACATTAGCTTAAAAATCATTTGGGTTTAGTCCAAATCAACAACAAAAAAATACACAGCATCTGAATGGAGCTTTTTTCCTTTCAAGTAATTTTTCTTGCTGCCAAGTGTACAGAATGGCGCAAGGCAGAACCTCATTTCTGAACTATGGAGCTCAGAGAATATTCTGCTAAAGCACACACCTTCCGTACAGCCTCTATTTATTTATGCTACAGGTCATTATTCTAGTGAATGTGACACTGCAGTCGTTCTTACAGTCACAAACTGTAACGTATGTGGGCAAATTAGAACCAGCTCGCACAGAGCAGGGAGCAGAGCTGTATCAGGTGGTATAGGAAGGATAAGTAAAAGTCGCTTGATACAATACAGAAAATAAATTATGAGGAACTTTTTAACAGAATGATTTTTCCTTAAGAGGTGCTTAATTCTGCTGAATGGAAAGTTTCTAGCCATCTGATGCCAGCGGTGTCACAGGAAACAGGTAGTCTGATGGTGCAGGCTCACCCTTAGCTGAGGTCCCTGGGAAGTCATTCCACTTGTGTGCTCTTTTCTTTTTTTTCATGAGAGTAAGTCTTGGTCACCAAATGCCAGAGGTACCAAATTAGCGTATCCGGGTTTATGATGGAATGGAGAGGTAGCAGGGAAGCCTGGAAATTGATCAGTACCTGTAGGTGTCCAGGAACTCACTGTCTCCTTCAGGGAGAACAAAAGAGTAGACATTCAGGAGAGCCGTGGACCAGGGTGTTCCAATGGTGGGAAGGGTCCTTACTCATGGTTGCCAGCTGTGCAAGGCTATGCCTCAGTGCAATCGTCCTGGCTCCAGAGGAACTTGGGAAAGGGCCAAGAAGCATGCTTACATACTCCACTGGCTTGTTTTCTTGCAAATCTCTGTTTGTTGGAGATCCAAAGCTGTTTGTTTGTGGTTGACTCCTAACTGGAAAGGTTATGTTGGATGGGGAAGGTGTGGTTTGATTTACAATAGGAAGAGTCAGGATAGATTTTAGAGGACAAATTCAACTTTGCTTTGCAAGACCAATACTTTTTTTTTTTTAAACTAAACTACAGGATCTCTATCACCAGTATTCACAGTTTCAGAACCTTAAATAGCTACACTGTCATTTAGTTCTACTATCTTTAGGATTCTGGCATGGATGCCCTGGACTACGTAAAATGGGTGCTTTAGTGCCTCTGTGGCAATGAAAATTACTGAGTACTTCAGAATACATCTTAGGGAGTATAGTCTGGTTTACAGTTACTGAGGTAGGCCTCTAGGGACCATTTGCGTTTAATGAGGCTAACTCTGTATATATTTAATTTGTTAAAAGGTAATACTAACACATGAGAGGATGGCATTTTTTGGCATTTATATACTTTAGAATTCTGGGCAGATTTTGGCTTGTGTCCTTGATAAATAAAAAAAAAAATCAATTAGTGAATGTGCTCTGATTTAAGAAAATACAGATTTCCAAAATGTAGAAAATGGGCTATGAGTCCTTCAGATTATAAATTTATTCTTTTTTAAAAAGATTTATTTACTTATTTATTTGAAAGGCAGAGTTAGAGAGAGGCAGAAGCAGAGAGAGAAAGAAGTCTTCCATCTGCTGGTTCCCTCCCCAGATGGCCGCAACAGCCAGAGCTGGGTCAATCCAAAGTCTCCCACGGGGTGCAGGAGCCCAAGGACTTGAGCCATCTTCTACTGCTTTCCCAGGCCATAGCAGAGCACTGGATTGGAAGTGGAGCAGCGGGGACTTGAACCGGCGCCCATGTGGGATGCCAGCACTGCAGCTTTATCTGCTATGCCACAGCACTGGCCCCTATAAATGTGTTCTTAATATTGTTTTTTTTTTTAAGCTAATTTAAATAATACTTCTTTTAATGCTTTAGGGACCATGGGGTCATTGGTGATTTGACTCAAAGGCAGTGAGGATGAGAAAGGAGAAAGGTAACTAAATAAGATGTGTAGGCCTCAGACTGGTTGAGGATCTATCAGAATTGAAGGAAAATATGGAAGAAGCTTGATCAGAGCTAAAAGGAAAATATTATTTGCCTTACTGGGAATAGCTTCTTTCAATATTTGTCCATGAAATCCTAGAAACCGCGTATAAAAGTCTCAGAAAAAAACTAAGCAGGAGAGTGAATGCATTTGTGCATATTTGAGAAAACTCCAGCCTTAGGACCTTTTTCTCAATGTGCCTCACTCCTTGGGGGAGGGTATGACGCTCATTTGCTGTGGCTGCAGCTCCACATTTCTCTCTGGATATGGACCTCTCCCTGATGCCTTAGCAATTTATAAAATAGTCCTTGTTTTCAAAAGGTTCATGTGTGCGGGTCTCAAAATGATAACAGCAAATGTGTACTGTGACAGAACTGTGCGTGGATTTCAATTTTGTCTCTGTACCAAAAATAAACCTGCATTAACGTCTTATAACATATCTGAACAGGATCTAGTTTGAGGCATTAGAAGGATGGGAGAGCAATTTGATAAGAGCCCCTTATCAGAGCAAGAGGACATCTGGTAAAATTAAGGCAAGAACAAACATCACATTTATGGTGAAGCTTGCGTGGAAGAATGGTGAAGTCGCTGATGTTTTCTGAAGGTGTGTGACGGTCGTTCCCCCAAAGAAATCAAGAGTTTACAAAGGGATAACTCATTTTAAGAAGGAGCAGATCATGTTGAAGTTGAACCTAAAGTATCATCTATATCAGTTCTTGAGGGAAATATTAGCCTAGTCCACCCCCTTAATCAAAGAGGACTAATTTAAAAATAAAACACATGTGTATCTTTAAAAAAAAAAAAAGATTTATTTATTTGGAAGGCAGAATTAGAGACAAAGAGAGGGAGAGAGACAGAGGGAGAGATCTTCCATTCTCTGGTTCACTCCTTAAATGGCTACAATGATTAGAGCTGGACCAATCCGAAGCCAGGAACCAGGAGCTTCCTCCAGGTCCCCCATGTGGGTGCTTGGGCCATCTTCCACTGCTTTCCCAGGCCATTAGCAGAGAGCAGGATTGGAAGTGGAACAGCGGGGACTTGAATCGGCCACAGGCAGAGGCTTAACCTACTATATCGCATTGCTGGCCCCCCAAAAGGACTACTTAACAGAAGAAACAGTAACCAGCAGAGCAGATGTCTCAACTGGTCCAATTTATACAACTTTGACTGAAAAAGTTGAGCAAAATTTCCACTCAGTAGGTGCTACAGCTATTGTGCCCAGATCAGCTGCAGATGAGAGCTGAGTTTTGAATGGAAATTTTATACAAGCAAGATCAAGATTCCAAAGCATTTCTTCAAATAATTTTAACAGGGGCTGAAACATGGCTTTCTTGGTAGTTTCCTGAAGACGAAGCACAATCAAAGCAATGGATACCAAGGCGTGGAAGTGGTCCAGTAAGAGCAAAAGTGGAACAGGCCGTTTTCCTTGAACTTTTCGAAGTCCCTACTTACTCTGAGGTTAAATAAATTAAAGCAGATCCATAAAACAGGCCTTATGTTTTCAATAGTAGCGCTGTTGTAAGACAGCAATTCCTAAAAGTTCTGGTCTCATGACGACATTCTGAGAAATTACTGTTTTTTTCCCCTCACTGCAGTTGAAGAGACAAATAATGTCTAATGTTACTAAAGCGCTGCGGCACCATCATCCCCTGTGGGAGCGCTGGTCTGAGCCCCAGCTGCCCTTCCTGTGATCCAGCTTTCTACCGAGGTGCCTGGAAAAGCAGCAGATGATGGCCTAAGTGCTCGGGCCTCTGTCCCCCATGTAGGAAACCAAGATGGTGTTCCTGGCTCTTGGCTTCAGGATGGCCCAACCCTAGCTCTTGTGACCATTTGAGGAGTGAGTGAGAGGGGTGGAAGATACCTCCCTCCTCCCTCTGTGTTACTCTGCCTTTCTAATGAATAAAGAAAGCTTTAAAAGAAATTGGTGAGCTGTCTTTCTCTGTTCTTTTGCCTTTCAAATAAATAAATAATTGCAAACAGGAGTGTAGACATTTGGCACAGTGGTTAAGACACTGCTTGAGGGGCTGGCGCCATGACACAGTAGGTTAATCCTCCGCCTACGGCGCTGGCATCCCATATGGACACCGGTTCTAGTCCCGGCTGCTCTTCTTCCCATCCAGCTCTCTGCTATGGCCTGGGATAGCATTGGAGGATGGCCTAAGTCTTTGGGCCCCTGCACTCACGTGGGAGACCTGAAGAGGCTCCTGGCTTTGGAGTGGTGCAGCTCCAGCAGATGAGGCCATTTGGGGAGTGAACCAGCGGACGGAAGACCTTTCTGTCTCTTCCTCTCATTGTCTGTAACTCAACCTCTCAAATAAATAAATAATAAATCTTTAAAAAAAAAAAAAAAGGACACTGCTTGAGACACCCCCCCCCCACACACACACACACATCAGAGTGCCTGGATCTGAGGCCTGGCTATGCTTCGGATTCCAGCTTTCTGCTAATCAGCAACCTGGGAGGCATGAGGTGATGAGTCTCGAGTACTTGAGTTCCTGCCACTCACCTGGGAGATCTGGATGGCACCTTTGGCTCCTGCCTTTGGCCTGACCTACTGGCTATTGCAAGTATCTGGGCAGTCAACCAGCATATGAAAAACCTGTGTGTGTGTGTGTGTGGGTGTGTGTGTGTGTGTGTGTCTCCCCCTGCCTTTCAAAATAATGAGGAATAAAGTTAAAAAATTTAAAAAAAATTAGTGGAGACTCCAAAAGACTTTTTGTGTGCTTTGTATTGCTTAATATTTTTGTTTTTTAAATTTATTTGCAAGGGAGTTCTGAGAGATAGGGAGAGAGATTGATGTTCCATCTGCTGATTCACTTTGCACAGGGCCCCAACAGCCAGGTCTAGGCCAGAGTGAAGCCTGGAGCCAGGAGCTCCTTCCTAGTTTTCCACGTGGGTGGCAGGGGCAAAAGTACTGGGGCCATCCTCCATTGCCTTCGTAGGCACATTAGCAGGGAGCTGGACCGGAAGGAGGATAGTCAGGACTCAAACTCATACTCAAATGAGCTGTGACATCACAGGTGGCAGCCTAACCCACTCTGCCACAATATGTGTGCAGCTATTAATATTTACTATTTAGAAATCAGAGAATTTTAATATATTGATATATTTATACATTTAAAATAACCTATTAGCTATCAATAAGATATTTTGAGAAAATCACCATATTTTCAAAATAAGAAATATTTGCAAGATTAGTGTTTTATATTTTTTGCAAATCTTTAACACTACACTGGTTTAATAGACAATATCTGAATTCTTTCACTTGCATCACTCTTTGGTCTGTTGTGTTTCAATTGAAGAATAAAAGAAAATCCGGCTTCCCTGATATGTATTGTTGAAGGTAGGAGTATTTCAAAATTCTGTGCAGGGGCTGGCGCTGTGGCATAGTAGGCTAAGCCTCTACCTGCGGCACCAGCATCCCCTATGGGCACCAGTTGGTATCCTAGCTGCTCCTTTTTTGATCCAGCTCTCTGCTTATGGCCTGGGAAATCAGTGGAAGACTGTCCAAGTGCTTGGGCCCCTGCACCTGTGTGGAAGACTGGGAAGAAAATTCTGGCTCCTGGCTTCGGATAGGCTCAGCTCCAGCCCTTGTGGCCATTTGGGGAATGAACCAGCAGATGGAAGACCTTTCTTTCTCTCCCTCTGTCTGTAACTCAGCCTCTCAAATAAATAATAAAATATTTTTTAAAAATCTGTGTAGATAATTGTAGATATTGTTCTTGGATTACTGCATCAAAATGCAAAAACTGCTTAATTCTACAGTTTTCATACCCACCATTGTTTTTCCCCAGCAGTGCAAATGTCAACACAGTTGAAAAGAGAAATAATGTTTTAGTAGTATTAAAACAAAATGGTCCTTCCAGACCCCAAAGAAGGATCCCAGGATCACGCAGGGGTCTATGCAGCATACTCTGAGAGCCACTATTCTAGAAGAACATTTTAAAATATGGGGAAAATCAACAGCGTATTGACAAAGGGACAGAATTGTAATTATTATTATAATTTGAAAATTTTAATATGTATTCAAAGTAAAAATTTGTAAAATAGAGAAAAACTGGAAAAGTACACACAGAATATTAAACTGGATCGAAAAATTATGTCTATTTTACTTAAAAATTTTTTTAAAGATTTATTTGTTTGAAAGAGTTATGGGGAGGGGGGAGAGAGAGAGAGATCTTCCATTTACTGTTTCACTCCTCAGATGGTCATAACAGCAAGGATGGGCAAGGCCAATGCCAGAAGCCAAAAGCTTCTTTCACATCTCCCACATACATGGCCGGGGCTCAGACACTTGGGCCATCATCTGCTTCTTTCCAGGTTTCATTATCAGGGAGCTGGATTGAAGGTGGAACAGCTGAGACTCGAACTGGTGCCCATATGGTATGCCGGCATTTCGGGCAGTGGCTTTACCTGCTAAACCCCAACTTGGGTGCCCATTTTAATTTTACTTTGTAAACTTACAAAAAATATTTCATAACAAAGTTATCATTTATTCAGTCTTTTACATGTTAAAAATTCAACATTTTGAAAATTTACAGCAAATATAAAAACTCCTATAGTCTTGTTCTCATAATAATACTAGTTTTGGCTCTTGTTCATTTGACTTTTTATTTTCTTCTATTTGTAGTTTTGTATATTCATAGAATAGCACAATTTGTTTTTCTACTTACTATTTCATAAGAAATTTCCCACATTGTGTATGGCCAAGAACCTTTCATTCTGATTACATATGAAATATTAGCGACTCTTATTGCTAGTACAAATCTTGACTCATATTGAGATGAACTGGCTAAATGGTACCCATAGATATTAATTAATGTAATTTTTTCCAAAAAGAAAATAGCTGATTTTTCATTAACTGAGTTTAAAGAAATGTAATCATCACATTACCACTCTAACAATTTTAGATCCTCAATTATGCTAATTTGACTTTAATCATTTAGCAAATTCCTATTTGTTCTTGCAGATTTAAAAATAGCCAGAGGTGCTTTCAGTTAGGCACAGTTACGTTGAATGCGGTTGTTGCTCTAACTACACCCTTTTACCTCTTAATCATTCTCAACCTGCTGGGTTTTTTTTTTTTTTCCTACACACAACTTGGGGCTAATGTGTTAATGTAACTGTTTTCTCATTCTGATGTTGTGTTAGGTCTGGCTGTGAGACTTCCGCTTTTCGGCATTCGGCTTCTACCACTTTGTAAGCCGTATTGTTTCCATCTCTTGACGTCACCTGCACAGTGAGCCCTTGGTGAGAGCGGGGTCACTCCCAGGTGCATTCCCATCAGCAGTGATAAGCAGGAAGTAATTGAATGGCAGCACCTTTCCTTTGTACTTGGTTCTGTTGGGGATTTTGTACTTTATCACAAGCTAAATCCCCCAAACATCATGTCTGCTCTGATTACATATACTTCACTTCTGAGCAATATCTGTGGCAAGAATGTTACCTTTGTAGAATCAGGTGATTTGTGAAAACTGATAGATATTTTTTGAAATACAGTGAACATCGGGGGCTTTACTTAGTTGCTTCTTGTCTGCTCTAAGATAACTTTGGCTCACATGCTACAGGAAGTATTAGATAGACACTAAAAACTTGGATGTTTACAGGAGAGTCATCCCGACCCTAGTCGTGGATTCTGAAGGATCCTGGGTCACAGGCACTCAGGACAGGTTACTGTGACAGCTGTATTCACTGTGTTTTAAATTTTGTGTAAGCAGTTATTAATATAGTGGCATCTTAGGTTGATTGGGCTTTGGAGATAGTTGGCCTGGAATTAAACTCAGCTCCTCCAGTTCTAGCAGTAAGCATCATTAGAGAAACCTACTTAACCTTTTTCATCTTATTTGTATCTTTATCTCTGAAATTGGAACAGCATGGCTCTCATGAGAATTAAATGAGCTAATACATGTGAAATATTTAAAACAAGTAGAAATTCTCAACAAATATTTGCTATTATTATAATTTCTATAATTCCTTTTAAAATATATTTATTTATTTAAAGACAGAGGGAGAGGGATCTTTGATCCACTGGTTCACTCCCCAAATGGCCTCAATATCTAGAGCTAATTCCAGGAGCCAGGAACTCTATCTGAGTCTCCCACTTGGGCGACAGGTATTTGTACCATTTCCTACTGCTTTCCTAGGCACAGTATCAGAAAACTGGATTGGAAGTGGACTATCTGGGACTCGAACTGGCACTCTGTTATGTGATGCCAGTGTTGTAAGCAGTGACATAATCCACAGCAACACAATGCCAGTCCCTATTACTAGAATTCTTTAGGTAGCCACAGACTAATGTTAAGCAATGTCCCCCTCCCAATGTCTGCATTGAGCAACCTAAACTCTAGTGCTGTATTACAGTACATGTAAACCGGTTGTCAAGTTTGCATGTGCCAGCTCATTTAAGTGTGTTTCTAGTGCAAAAGAACGTTACATTGCTGACATTTAAAACACAAGGAAAATGGCCAGTGCTGTGGCTCAATAGGCTAATCCTCCGCCTTGTGGTGCCTGCATACTGGGTTCTAGTCCCAGTCTGGGCGCCAGATTCTGTCCCGGTTGCTCCTCTTCCAGGCCAGCTCTCTGCTGTGGCCAGGGAGTACAGTGGAGGATGGCCCAAGTGCTTGGGCCCTGCACCCACATGGGAGACCAGGGGAAGCACCTGGCTCCTGGCTTTGGATCAGCGGGGTGCGCCAGCCGCAGCACGCCAACCGCAGCAGCCATTGTGGGGGGGGTGAACCAAACCAATGGAAAGGAAGACCTGTCTCTCTCTCTCTCTCTCTCTCTTTCTCACTGTCCACTCTGCCTGTCAAACACACACACACACACACACACACACACGGAAATGAAAATATTCAACAACTAGAAAGAGATACTGAACGTAAACATGGCATGTCCACAATTTTAAAGAAAGATCAGCAGAAAGACTAAATTACAGAAAAAATAATGCTGAGTGTCAAAATGGTGATTTGGGGAGTTAAGGCATTTCTTCAGACGTACAAAGCAATGAGACAGAAGATAGAAAACAAGAGAGAAAAGTGGGGCATGCAAAATCAATCCAAGAGAGGTCAAATATTTATTGACCAGCAGTTCTAGAAAAAAGGAACAGAGAAAGTAGATAAGGCAGTTATCAAATTCTCAGAAGGTAATTTCTCCAAATTGAAGTTAGACTGTGTCTTCAGATTTAATGGGTCAAACAATTTCCCAGCTGAAAGACAGACAACCTACACCTAAGTGCATTGGGAAATTTCAGAACTCCCGGAATGAAGAGAAAATCCTGTTTTTAAGGATGGGGGGAAAAAAAGAAAATCCTCAAAAAGAGATTCTGTTGGTGGATTTTTTTTTTTTTTTTTTTGCCCCTCTTCCTGATTCTGCACTGTAGTGGAGTGAATGGCTTTAACATTCTCATGGAAAATTATTTTTAACCTCAAATTCTCAAACATGAAGACAGTATGTTTTAGGGGTGCAAAATCTCCAGATCTATAAGACAAGAGAATTCTTAGAATGAAGAATAAACTACCTGCATTCTCCTGAATTGTGGGATTTTATATTCAAAATAACAAATGAAAATTTATTGACTACATTGATCATATTTAGGGCCAGTGAATATGGGAAATAGATTCATATATGTGTATATACACACATACACACACACATAGTTTTGGTGAGATTATTGCATTAGGTTTATAAGAATTTTTGGAAAATAGTTTGGCAGTGTATGTTACTATTGAAAGTGCTCCTTCCATTTGAGCCAACAATTCGAGTTCTGTGTTTCTCTAGAACACAGTAGCTCTGTGCATACAAAGGGAGTGTACTAGAGGGTACATTATACAACAGTGAGACCAAGGGGATTGGCAGAAAAGGGTTATCTTTGTGGTCTTCAGCACCATTGGTGTTACTTTGTAGGTGTTTTCAATGCCTAAGAATCCAGAAATAGGGTGGATCCTGAAGTCTGCCAGAGACCTCATCATCAAAAAGAATAAGCTTGTTTTTATAGGAATCGCTCTCCTATGATAATGGAGAAAATACTGAGTTGAATCTTTTCCACTGTTCAAGTGAATCAAAACATTCAGTTTTGAGCTAGAACCAAGCTTAGACAATTTCAACCCCAAAGGGAAACCCTTTCAGAAAATTATGACAAAGTGAAAATTGGATTATAATGGAAGTCTGTCAACTCTATAATTTTATGGTTTCCCAAACAGTATATCATCTCACTTAGCATTGTGTTTACTTAATTAGATGTTTGAAATATGGAAAACAATATTTACAAGAAAGCAGAGACATAGTCTTAATGAGACTCAAACAGCATAAACAGAAAAGATGAATTCAGGTGTCTTTATATTTTCATCATACACATAATAATTGTGATGTAGATAGAGAGATGGCTCTCTGATTGCTTTCTGTCACCGATTACCTTTATTATATACATAAAACCAGATTTTTCTTTTTGTAAGGGTGTCTCAGGGTAAATGCAGTGACAGAGGATGAAACCAAAAATATATACTTCTTAGGTTTCTTCTCAACTGGACAAAATTAACTATATTATGAACTCTACTTGTATGAAAGAATTCTGAAACATAGACCTCAAAATAACAATATATTTTTTTAAGAAATCAAATTTGCCCTTTCCTTTAGTAGATTTTTCAGAGTATTGAAAGTCTAACTAGGGCCAAGGGTGGGTCATAATGGGAGAAATGTTGAATTGAGGGTGGTATAGTCTGGTGATCCTTTTTTCAAAAAAAGATCCTGAAAAAGGCTGGGTATCTTATGTGTGGGTGTTTGAGGAATGTTATGTCTTGCCATGTCGTTTACTTCAGAGCAAATAGCTCTTCCAAGTTGAGAAGAAAGTAGCTGTGCCATGACCAAATTGATGTCCACCTTAGAACCCTGAAGTGTGGTATCTCTCAGTGTGAGTAAGGAGATAGGCAGAAATTACATATTAACATAAATTCATTTTAAATTATAAAAGAAACTTGAAATCTAAAATGTTCAGTTAAATATTGTTTTTCCTTTTATTCCCCACTTGGCCTCCTAGTCCAAAGAACATGAAAATCTTATTTTTTTTCAATATTTTGGGAAACTCTGCCTTTCTATTATTACAACATAAAAAGCTCATTTAGACACTTTTGTGCTTCTGCTGTTTTTCATCCTCGTTGCTCAAGGACAGAATAAAGAGTGAAAATAATGGGTATGAAACAAAGGCTTTCAAGTGCAAGATGTAGAGGTTTTAATTAAAGGATGATGAAAAAGTGACTAGTTCTCCAAATCTTTAATAAAGCTAGTTAATTCTCCTCTAATGTTGTAGGAATTATGCTTTAGTGAGCTAGGACATTTTATTCATAAGCAGGCAACATTATGTGCTTTTAATTAACAGTTGTACTTCGATTTGTTGGCCACCATTGAAAGAAAAGTGATACCAAATAATACACTATGTTGTTTCATAATTATCTTTTTTAATAAATTTATTTATTTTTATCTTACAGGTATAGTTATAGACACAGAGAGAGAGACAGAGAGAAAGGTCTTCCATCTGCTGGTTCACTCCTCAAATGGCTGCTACAGCCGGCGCTGCGCAGATCCAAAGCCAGGAGCCAGGTGCTTCTTTCTGGTCTCCCGTGCGGGTGCAGGGGACCCAAGCACTTGGGCCATCCTCCACTGCCCTCCTGGGCCACAGCAGAGAGCTGGACTGGAAGAGGAGTAACCGGGACTAGAACCTGACACCCATATGGGATGCCGGCACCACAGGCAGAGAATTAACCAAGTGAGCCATGGCGCCAGCCCCTCATAATTATCTTTTTTAAAAAAATTTAAGCATCGAACCTGCATAGAACTTTATTTACTGAGCATTGCATGGGTTAAATCAACAGACAGTATAGGCATAGGAAGTAATTTTTAGGGGGTAAGAATGCAAAAGCATAGGCAACAAAAGCAAAAAGTAGACAAATGAAATTATGTCAAACAAGTTTCTGCACAGCAAAAGGAGCCAACAGAGGAAAGAGGCAGCCTGCAAAATGGGAGAAAATATTTGCAATCTATGCATCTGACAAAGGATTAATATTCAGACTATACACAGAACTCAGGAAACAGGACAATAGAGCAGCAAACAATCCAGTTATGAAATGGGCAAAGGATCTGAATAGACATTTCTGAGAAGAAGTACAAATGACTAACCGGTGAAAAAAATGCTCAGTATCACTAGCCATCAGGGAAATGCAAATCCAAACCACAAAAAGATCATCATCTCGCTACAATTAGAATGGCTATTTTCAGAAAGGCAAGAAATAGCAAATGTTGACAAGGATGCAGAGAAAAGGGAAACCTTATGCACTGTTGGTGAGAATGCAAATTGGTGTAGCCATAAGGTAAAACAGTGTGGAGGTTCCTCAGGAAACTGAAGAGAGACCTACTGTAGGACCCACCTGTCCCACTTCCGGGTAACTATATATAAATAAAGGAAATGTCACCAGCGCATTGAAGAGATACTTGTAACTGCACGTTCACTGCAGCAGTAGTGATAGTAATCAAGATGTGGAATCGACCGAGGTGTCCATCCTTGAATGAATAGTTAAAGAAAATGTGGTATATGCAGGGCCAGCGCTGTGGCACAGCATGTTAAGCCACCATCTATAATGCCAGCATCCCATATGGGTGCTGGTTTGAGTCCCAGCTGCCTTACTCTGATCCGGCTAGCTGCTAATGTACCTGAGAAAGCAGTGGAATGTGGCTGAAGTGCTTGGAACCCTACACCCATGTGCGAGAGCTGGATGAGGTTCCTGGCTCCTGGCTTTGGCCTGGTCCAGCTGTGGCCATTGTGGCCAGTTGAGGAGTGAATTGGTAGATGGAAGATCACTTTCTCACTCGCTCTCTCCCTCTCTCTCTCTCTCTAACTCTCACTCTCAAATAAGTAAATCATTAAAAAAAAAAAAAACTGTGATATACACACACATGCATGAGGGAATAGCGGAAAGTTGGATAACAGGTACCAAAATATAGTCAGACGGCAGTAATAGGTTCCAGTGTTGCCTAGCACTGTGGGGTGACTGTAGTTCACAAGAATACATGCTGTATAAAGAGCTGGAAGAGAGGAGCAGGCAGGCTCCAACACTAAGATGAGGAAATGAAGGGCTTGGCTGTGTGATTTCATTGAGTTACCTGGTGTATGTATGTTGAGATTGCACTGTACTGCATAAAAATGTGTAAGTATTGCATATTAATTTAAAATCTCAAAGTAATTTTTAAAAAAGGAATGCAGCGTATGTATCAGCAGGAAGGCTGGAAGTTGTTGGTGTAGTGCAACTACTGTTTGTTTGCCAGACGAGGAGACTGAGACGAGCATCAGTACTCTGCCTCTCTCCAGTGTTCTCTCCATGGTTGGCACTTCTGTTCTGTACCTCCCTTCCCTTGTTCCCCTCTTTCCCACTGTTGTTGTTATTTTCATTTCTCAAAGGAATGTTATCCTTGTAATGTTACCATTAGCCTCTGTATTAATTAAAGCAGATATTATAAATCACCATTAAAAATATATATATAACCAGGCTTCCTGCCTTCGGACCTGGACTTCTTGGAACTTGACTGCATTTCTTGAGCACCTCATCCAGATGGAGTGCAGGAACTTGGGATTTGGTTGTGCCTTCGGGTGGATCTGGCGCAGGTAGTACAGACCCCATGGTTGGAGAGCAGCCATCTTTATAGTGGGTGGGGGTAAGTCCAGCATATTTACTGAATTTACGGATTAGAAACAAAAAACAACTTAGCTATCCAAATGACTCCCCAGCAGATGTGCTGCTGTTATGATGGAAACCCAGATTCTGTCTTCTTCCACAAAACCACTGCTTGCCAAATGGAGATTTGCAGATCTGTGACTTTCTGCCCTGGGGGTTGGTTCTGTGATCCACAATGAAATGAGACAAATGTGCATGAGTGTTCTGTTTTAGAAAGACTCTCTGCATAGTCTGAGATTCTGTCCTCCTAAATGTTTTAAGTGGTAACATTTTCCTTCTTCTGAGACCTGATGATGATTTTATGTAGCAGTGGGTTTCTAATGACATCAATTCCAAATCTGGATAGCAACTTACCAGAGCACCATGGCTCTGTGTGAAAAGACAGTGTGATACACACAGAGGGACTCCGCCGTCTGTCTCCCCACCCTCTGTACCTGGCTCTGGAAGGGAGTTCTCCAGGATGGAAAGTGTACCACACAAGTTGTGATACCTAGGTTCTAATCTAGCCTCCTTCTTTAACAAATCACTTTATTTCTTCGGGCCTATATCATCGTCTAGGATTCTACATGCTTAAGGATAAAGTTCTATACGTTTTGAAATATGGGAATTATTAAAATGGATTAAGGGCTATTTTCCTTCATTACGAGTAATGCATCAACTCTACCATATTTGTATGTAATGACTAATACAATTTTTTATTAAGCCTAGTACACAAAAACTTCATTAAGCCAATACTGGTTTACTCAGTGGTATTTAATTCAAGGCAGTTGGCATTCCCCAGGAATCGAGATCTCTGTGGTTTAGTCGTAAGAATATTGGATTACCTGAATCTATTTAATGCAGTACCATTTTTTCCCAATCTTTTTGTTTTTAAATAGAACTTTCCATTAAATTTTAAGAAATGGACCTGGTTGAAAGATGTTTGTCAATAACTAGTGGTGCAGGTCCACCCTCATACCCACAGTGCTCGAGTGATCTTGTCCCCAAATACATTGTCCCACACTTAGGTCTTGGTTGTTTTCATGATTCTGTATAAATATAAATGAATCTCTGTGGTACCTTTAAATAGTTGGATGCTGCATCATTTTAAAACTCAAAGGTCACCTTTGTGCCTTCTAGTATTTATTTTTTTCATGCACTCAGAAACACATAGTGAACCTACACTGTGTGCTATGCACTGTGTAAGGCCTGGGGGATGCCATTCTGATGCAAGGGAGATTTCAGTCCAGTAAAAGAGTTAGTCTTCCAAGTCAATCATTATAATACAATATGAATACAGTATTGGAATGCTTCTATTTTCAGTTAAATCTTTACCCTCAGGCTTATATTCATATTCACTCTAAGCAAGGACCTTCTAAGACCAAGTATGTTTCCTGTCTCTGGCTTGTTAGGAGGAAGGCCATGAGAGTGGCCTTGTGCGGCTCAGGAACAAAGAACTGTGGCACCAAAGGACTTGATTCGCATGCAGGCTGTTTAGGATATAAGGGAGATTTTGCAGCCCAGCTCCTTTGGATGGTCTCGAGGCAAAGATAATGTGGGGACAGTCCCTCTTGGTGGGAGCAGGAATACCTGGTCCTGCTGCAGTCATTGTTGAGAAACTTGGGATGAGCCTTGGGCATCAGTTACTGAACAGTCCTGACTGCTTCTCTCTGGAGGCCTGTGGTACCTGGCCTATGTGCTGGCATATCAGGCTGCAGCCAAATGCATCTGTGGTGGCTCTCATCGTCCTACATCGTACATGGCCCTTGGCATTTATTGATTTGTGTCTCTCATAATGCACCTACAAAGCATGGAATTTAGTTGTTCTCTTATTAGAGGAGAAAAGTCTGTTGCCAAGCACAAGGGGTCAGTGTGCCTCGTGTGAAAGATTGGGATGAAAGCCAGATTATGTTTAATTTTTCACTCTCTGCATTTCGTTTGGAAAATAGTGACATGGCCTCGTGCATTCCTGTGTTAAGGACAAACTACGTATCTGGAAAAGTGCGCATACATTTGCAATTGCTAACAGTACTGCCTAGGAGTTTCCCTCCTCTCTGCTCTTTCCTTCCTACCTTCCCTTTAGCTAAATTGGGAGAAATCATATTGTTTGGATGTGGCAGATGACAGGGGTTACGATGTGGCCCTCCTGGTTTGTTTGTTTCTGTTTTTATCTGGACTGAAGGTAGCCGAAGTGAGGTGGGTGTGGGAGTGTAGGAGGGATCTTTGAGGTTCTGGGCAGCTGGGACCTGCTCTTCCCTGGACTACTAAGGCAATTATAAAATGGGTTGTACACATTTGACGTTTGACTGCACTTCAGAACATTTTGTTCATATTTATCTGAATTCGTCTACAGTGCTACAGTTCCTTAAAGACAGGATTATTGTCCTTATAGTTAGTATCAGTGAGTAGAGTCTGTGAGTGAGTGAATGGAGAGGGGTGTTTCTGTTTCTTATGGCTTCCAGGGTGATATCAGCCATCCAGATCATCTATATAGTTAACACTGCCTTACAGTGAGCTATCTAACATTGGGTCCTATTTTTCAAAACATAGAATCTAATAGTCATAACCAGAGGCTTATGGCTAATCACCATGTATTGCTTCGCTGGACCCCAAGTGTCTATAAAGGCATCTGAGCTAACCCCTCCCTTGGGCCCTACCCAGTGGACTTGAGTGCTGGCATACCAGATCAGGTTACCCTTTGCCCCATTGCCTATTCCACTGTGTCACCTATTGAACATGGCAAGGTACTTGGTTCCTGTTGCCTTGGGAACAAAAACACAAGAGCCTCTGGACTCTCTTCAGGGTTTGAGTCCCTATCCTACTCCTCGTTTCTCTTCATGGCCTTGGACAAACTGGTGAACTTCCTCTAGCCTCACTGCAATTGTTCAGTAAAATGAAGAGAATAAAACCTACCTCACAGGGTTGCTGTGGAAACTGGGTAGGGTAATCAGCAGACGATGGTTCCCGTCTCTCTCTCACTTGGCGTGTTTCTGTGTGAGTGGGAGAGGAGAGGCTGGCCCATGTTTTCAGTGGTGCGGTGTCTGTATTCAACTCTTGGAAATAATACCTTGTTTTTCGAAGTAAAAAAGATCTCCTGTTGAATACACAGAGAGAATGTTATAAGCCCTCTGCATGCCACACAGGGAAAATACAGTATAGGTTTCTACATTGTAGAAAGGCACTTTAGCCTAATTTTGAGTGACATCCATGGCTCTAAGCAAGCACCTTCGACTGTGTCTGTGGAAGGACTACAGACATCTAAAGTTCTTAGGATCGATCTCACACATTCAGTCTCTAAAGAAGGGGGCCCTTGGGTTTATGCAGTTGAGCGTGGTCACAGATTAACTCTGCAGAAGCTCCTCCGCGGTGAACTGGCTGTGCCCTTCACCTTTCCATGTGGCCCATTTTAATTACTTTCCTTCTGAGTGTTGCTAAAGCAACTGGCCAGCTGGGGCTCATCAGTGGTGATTCTAGCAAGGCTGCCTTTGCCAGGTCACTTCTTGGCTTGTTTTTATCCACTACAAATATGCCACACTGAAAAGTTTAGAAGCTTAAATTATTTATAAGCTGGCTTGGTTTAGTAAATTGGTTTTTATTTTGATGTCTCCAGAGGCAGAGGAAATTGGAGGGAGGGCGCCCTTAAAAGAGTTGGGGTGGGGGTCAGTGCAGGTGATGGTCAGGGCCAGGAAAGTGCCTGCTGCCTGATCACCATGGTTCCTGATGCCACGCCTGCCTCAGCCCTGGCCTACGAGGGAGCCTGGCTCTCTCCTCTTCCTGCTTGTTGCTGGAGTTGTGGCAAAGCATTCTGGGGCCTACACCTGCTCACTGCTGCATTCCAGGCCCGCAGGTGCTTACATTATGTCTTCTGTCTCAGTGCAGCCCTCTTCTTCAGC
Source organism: Sylvilagus floridanus (assembly GCA_949820135.1). Classification (NCBI taxonomy): domain Eukaryota; kingdom Metazoa; phylum Chordata; class Mammalia; order Lagomorpha; family Leporidae; genus Sylvilagus; species Sylvilagus floridanus. The sequence goes on from OX463230.1 coordinate 73,360,155, forward strand.
TGAGCAGTGATGGCCACCCTGGCAAAGCCTCTCCGGCCCCACGGCTGTGTAGCTCACTTTTGGTGCTTCTGTTCATGGGTATCCATATGGGCCACAACTCGTGTTAGTTCTACTTAGGATTTTTCAGCCGCACCAGAATGCAAAAGCAATATGCATTCAGTAGGAACCAGACTTCAACTGTGAAATGTTGGCCTTTTCCTGGACTAGTGTGACATGTGATCCCACCTTTCCTTGTGATGCAGGGCAAAGATAGCAGCCCCAGCTCCCATTGCAGCCACTGATGCTTGCAGCAAACTGCCTTGCTGGGCATCGATGCTCAGTGCATTAGGTCTATTCAATGCGTCTCCGACTTAGGGTGTTCTCAACAAATGATGGGTTTATCAGAATGTAACCTCATCATAATTTCAGGAGCATCTGCATATCCTGTCTCTTCATCTAGATAAAAACTCTTGTTATGAGGAAGGTGATGTTTTATTTGATCTCTTATTGGACTTAGCTAGATTAGTTTCCTGCATACTTGTATTAGCAGTATTGGAGAAATTTTGAAGAATTTAGACAAAAAGTCATGAAAAAAGTTTTGAAATTTGCCATTTACTTTGGGGGATTTACTAATAAGATACCTACAATGCAGAGATAACATGTCCATGCAGAGTAACTACTGTTCTTGGGAAATACAAGGAGCCGCTAGGGACAATACTGCTGAAGCTTGTGCCTGCAGAATTTGCTGGGGAAAGGGCTCAAGGACTGGTTTCTGATATACCATGGAAGACTAGGCTAGGGTGTGTGTTGGTGATGAGAATCTGGATCACCAGGCTGGTAGAGCAGTCGATCAGGAGGTGCTGTCACCTTTCAAAGGAGAATGTGTGTATTTATTCAAGTGATGCTGAATTTACTAAGAAGCATGTACTATGAAGTAGACACCCTGCTGGGTTCCGAGGACACTAAGAGTGAGGCTGTGGTACATTCTGGAAGCTTATTGCCCAGTAGAGAGTCAGACATGTCAGCAGATATTTCAAAGAAATATAAATGTTCAACAGCAGAGGTGTTGTACCCATCACTGGGGCCCACAAAGACCCCAAACTCAATGGAAGTCCAGATCCAGCTCCCTAGCTTAAGGGCATAGAGAGCAGAGGCAGCTTGTGCAGAAGACAAGGGCATTGATTCTGAGTCTGGGACTGCCAAGAAAGTTGATTCCAGTGTAAAAGCCTTTAGGCTCCTAGGACAAGTTAAAGAAGACTGAAGGGGATCAGGTGTTCCTTGGACTGTCTGTCCTCACTTCTGCCTCCTGGCTGACTGGCCACCTGCTAATTTTCTCTCTCTCTCTCTCTTTTTTTTTTTTTTTTTTTTTGACAAGCAGAGTTAGACAGTAAGAGAGAGAAAGGTCTTCCTTTTTCTGTTGGTTCACCCCCCAAATGGCTGCTATGGCCGGCGTACTGTGCCAATCCGAAGCCAAGAGCCAGGTCCAGGTGCTTCCTCCTGGTCTCCCATGCGGGTGCAGGGCCCAAGCACTTGGGCCATCCTCTCCTTCCTTCCTGGGCCACAGCAGAGAGCTGGCCTGGAAGAGGAGCAACCGGGACAGAATCCGGCACCCCAACTGGGACTAGAACCTGGTGTGCCGGCGCCACAAGGCGGAGGATTAGCCAAGTGAGTCACAGCGCTGGCCAGGCCACCTGCTCTTGGTAAGGGTTGCTCCAGGTTATCTACTCTGCAGTCTGGACTCTCCTGGCCTTTGCTTTCTCAGGCCTTGTATTTCTGGCTGTCCCCCACTGCCCGCCAAGCTCTCAATGCAAGGCTTTCTGCCAGGGGTTGTGGGGAGGCTGAGATGAGCTTGTCGCAGTCCCAGAGCTACTTTGAGCTGGAGCCCAGGGAGGTATGGACAGGCGTTCTGGCTGTTGGGTGCAGCTGGAACAGAAACTCAGAGACAGAAATGGGAAGAGAGGTCAAAGTTGTGGCCAATCAGGTTGTCATGGTAGGTGACAACCTACCTAAGAAGTTTAGTTCTTAGGCTACAGTATCTGTTTCTTATTAGTAGGCAAATATTTTTTTAAACAGGCATGTGATTAATATAATGCTGATGGGTCAGAGATGGGGTGTAGGGTGGATGGTGAGATTGAGGGAAACACAGGCAAGCATTCAATGACTTTATTTAATTCAGGTGAGTCCATTCTGTTGCAGTTATCTAGGCCTGAACTAATAGGTATCTCAGCTGCCCTGACAGTACCTTTTGGGGAAATTTTAGCATTAAGATTCATAACTAAAATGAATTGCATAATTATTTACATACCTAGAGCTAGCACCCAGGTTTTTTGTTCTTGTTCTCTACTAATGCTCTCCTTGGACCCCACCTTTAGTATAGTATAGAAAGGAAATAGGATACTTGACTTGGGGGGAGGTTGTGTGTACTGTCTAGAATCACTCACTTCCATGCTAAATTTAAGGAGAGAATGTCAAAATTAATATTTTGCTTGATTAATTTTTTATAATTTTTAAATTTTGCCATGTGGACACTGCGGAATGTGTATATTAAGCATGAATTAATCTACATCTTAAAGAAGGTAAGCTAATATCTGAAGTACCTAATTATGAATATTTAATTTAAAATGCTTTGTTAGCATTTGAAGGATTCATGAGGTGGGTTTCCCAAATGCTTCAATTATCTTTCATCAGCAAAGAGAACTTAGAATTATTTTTTATAATGGTGAAATGAAAACAGTTCAAGATTTGTGGATTCTACACTATTGTATGACTAAAATTTAAGGGTTCAGTGAACCATATCTGTAATTCCTGTCACCTTTTGAGCATCAGTGTAGGTTTATAGTTACTAGACTGTTTTATTTGCAAAACTGTCCTATACTAACTAAAATGATGCAGAATGTGTGCTGGAATATCTTGATTTCTGTCTCCATTGAGTGTTTGATGTGAAGTGCTATTGGAACACTGAAAAAGAACACAAAGAACAACTTATTATGGAACTGTTTATATCCATGTTTTTGTATCCGGATGTTAACAGAAGGTTGCATCTATGGCAGATTTGAGTAAGATTATGGAATAAGACACCCACAGGTCTCACTTACCAGGAAAAAAAAAATGATTATTGATAGGTTTTTACAACATACTTTTTGCAAATTGACTGTAAAAGGGGGAGGAGTTTAAAAGAGAAGAGAACAAACTTAGTGCGACTGATGAGTTCTTGTTGGTGAGGAATTGGATTGATTTTGTCTGGGGGATGCTGTCTCCTTGACCGTGCATCCCTGACTTATTGACCCATAGGGTTCACGTTGAAGGAAAGCAATAGTGTAGGCTCTGACCAGAGGACAGAGCAGATGTCTTAGTGAGTGTAAGCTGCTGTAACAAAATGCCATAATCTTGGTGGCTTGTAAACAACAGAATTTATTTTTCACACTTCAGGTGGCTGAGAAATCCAAGATCAAGGTGGGGGCAGATTCTTTGTCTAGTGATGTCCCACTTTCTGGATCGTAGATGATACCTTCTAGCTGTGTCCTGGCTTGGTGGGAGGGACATAGGATCTCCTTTGAGTCTCTTTTATAAGGACACTAATCTCATTCTTGTGGTGATACCATCTCCCAAAGACCCATTCCTCCTAACAGTATCACCATGGAGGTTAGAATTTCAACATGTGAATTTGGGGCAGGGGGTGGGACTTTAGCAGTAGAGATGATTGGCTCACACTGCAATCCTTCAAACCTATAGCCAGAAGTACATAGGCAGAGGGTACTCACTCCTGAACTTTCGGTTGCAGACATTGTCTTGGGTTTATTTCATGAGATGGGGTTTCAGAGAGCTGCATATTTCACGTGAAACCTGACAAGAGACCTGATAACTTGAGGGCATTTTCCTTAAATGACCAAGCGGAAAGCTTCATTAACATATTTTCCACTATGAAATATAATTGGGAGGTACAGTGTCGTCGGTATTTTCTGCAACATATTGTTTATTTGTGTGGTAATCTGAGCTCTCCATCACTGGATTAGCATAATGGCTTTAGCCTGTTTTCATCTTAGGGCATTGTTGAGAAGGAAAAATTAATGTGGTCTGTTTCTTCTAATCACAAATTCCATTTTGTATTTTTTTGATTTAGGTTCTTTGATGTGAGAGGAAACTCTAAATCTCTTTTAAAGGAAGAAAAATGTCAGTGAGTCTGTTTAACATGTGCCCCATCTCAGGAATTTAGTAAACTGTACAAGACAAGAAAACTAATATTCTATGCATTTGAGCTGCTTTCTTTGAAGAACTTAATTATACCTCAAGCGACTTTGTAGGCATTGAAAAAATCCTTTTCTTATATGGTAGGACATTTTGGATCTATCCTGTGTGATTTACTGGGCCCCTAAAGAAAAAGCTAGATAAAACACCAACTAGAATTTTCTAGAAACAGGAGTCAAAGAACCAAAGTATGCAGCTTTGTTCTTCCCTGTTGTTCCCTAAGTTCTTCTTCCAGGCAGAAGAATGTTGTTTTTCCCAGATGGCTTCAGATGGTCCTTGCAGAGCAGGGAAACCTGATCCTTCAGTAGCCAGGAGAGCAGAGCTCTCAAAATTTCTTGCTTCTTCCAGCTGGAAGGAGAAGGACTGCACTCACAAGCCAAGCTTCGCTTTCCCCATCTGCTTCCACATTTATAGCACCGAGGCCATGTGCTGTAACGTGTGTACACTACCTCTTAAGCAACAGGAGTGTCTGCAAAAACCTGTGTTTCATTCATCTTTTCACAGAAGTTCTCCCAATGACTCATATTATAGTTTCAGGGATAATTGGACGGATCTCCAATTGGCAGTGGTTTTACGTTTCTGCCCTCCTGGCTTTCTGTCACAAAATTAATGATAGGTCAATGCACACAAGGGCTTAAAAGCCTACTGTAAAGCAAATAACCATTTATAACTTTATATTTGACCATTTGTGTCTTCCGCAAGCATCTGTGGAATTTCTGCTCATTATTAGGCACTCAGGGCAGAAGGTAAATAATGTCTGATGCCTGCTCTTGACTGGGTATGTGTGAGGGAGTACGTGTGTGTGTTGCTGTGGAGGATGGAGCTAGATCCTCATGTACAGCTCCATGACTTAATGCCATGAGGCGATGTGCACCAGGTGCTGGGAGGAAAGAGAAGGGCATCAGACTCACCCTGGGCATCCAGGGAGAGTGGCCAGGTTTTGTCGGATGAGTAAGAATTAGCCAGTCTGTCACTAGCTAATGGCCTAAGCAGCTCAGAAGTCCTTATTGTGAATTATTTCTATTTCAAGAACCTAAAAACTCCTGATGGTCTCCAGAGTTGTCATTTAGGTTTTTAGTCCAGAGAGAGACACAGTAACCAGCTGCCCCCTGGACTGGTCCAGACCCCACCGCAAGAGCAACCTGCACAGGTGGGTCAGAAAGAATCTGAAGGTCGCACTTTGCTTCATTTTAATACAAAGATCTCTGCCTCACCAGGACCTTAATACATATGTTGGTGTGTATTTCAGAACTGCACCTGTGTGGACTTGTGCTTCCTCTCTCATGTATTCATTTTCCCCTAAAATAGAAGATACCCATTTTTCCTGCTTAGGGTGGTAGAGCTTTGGAAGTTAGTCCCCAGGACCACCTTATTTGCTGCAAATAAATTACTTTGTGCAACAACTCATTCTGGTGTGTTTCTTAGAATGTGCCGGGACACAGGCCCCACAATTTTGAGCAGGTAATAATATGAAGAAAGGTGTGGGGGCCCATCCAGGACGGGTCAGCAGGGAGGACAGAGCTTGTGAAGGCACCAGAGTATAGAATGGGAGGATATCTTGGAGAAGTTCTAAGCTGTTGCACAAACTCTGATCAAAGGCACCTGCAACACTTCTCCTGGTGATTGTCATTCCTTACTTGAAGCTGCAGATCTGCCTGCCACTGGGCAGTACTTGACACATGGGCTCTGCGTCTAGGTATCCTAGGATTATGTTTGTGTCTCATGCAAGTCCCCTTAGTTTCTTGGTCCCTACATTTCCTCATTGCTAATCTGGGTGTCCTAATACCATTATCTTCCTGATACAGTTGTTATGAGAATTTAGTCAATTCACAAGATCCAGCATGTAGTATATAATACCATATAAACATTTGGCTAGTACATAAGATACTCAAATGAGGCATTAAAAGTAAAATCCCAGAAATATTCCTAATGACGACCGGAGGAAGGCTCCAAAGTTTAACAATAGAAGAAAAGTCTTAGCAGTGCTGTAACTCTACTGTGACTTTGGATTATCTAGGGAGCTTATTAAAATGCACATTCTTGGCCCCACCCTCAGAGGATGTAATTCTTTGTCCAGGAATGTGCACCTAAAAAAATCACCCACCGAGCTGGATTTTGCTGCTGGCTGAGACCTTTATTTTGTGAGCTGTTGCCTGAGCCTTCCCCCTTTTGGAGAATGAGACCCACTGGAATTTAGAAGAACTGTGTTCTGGTCCCAGCTCTATAACTTGTTGCTCGACCTTGGACAAGTCAGCTCATGCTTTGAGCATCCGTGTCTTTGGGAATGATGTTGTAAAAATTAAGCAAAGTGTGTATTTGAAAAGCACCAGGAAGCAATCACTGCTACATGGTCTTATTCCTCAGCCTACAGTCTGGCTTATAGAAAGCCTCAATCCTGGTGACAGGGTATTTTTAGGAAGAGGGGTTATAGTTGAAGCTGGGCTTGTAGCAGCTTTTCTTCTTGAAAGCATCTGTCTCTTCCAGAGTTTATTGATTGATTTCCCAGCTAACATTCTAGTACTCAGCAGACATTGCAATGGAGATTACGTCTTTACAAGACAAACAATCATTAGACAGCTGTGGTTTTAAGAATGTTCTACAAATTAAGTCAAAATATGATATCAGTAAGATTTTTAAAATATGTTATTTTTATTTATTTGAAAAGTAGAAAGAGAGAGAGCGGGACAGACAGACAGACACACCTTCCATCCTCTGGTTTGATCACCACATGGCTCCAACAGCCAGTATTGGGCGAGGCCAAAGCTGGGAGCCTGGAACGCCATCCCACATGTGTGGCAGAATCCCAAGCACTCAGACCATCTTCCTATGCTTTCCCTTGTACATTTGCAAGAAGCTGGATCAGAAGTGGAGCAGCTGGGATTCCAGCTGGTGCTCCAATATGGAATACCAGCCTTGCATTTGGTAGATGAACCCACTACATCACAGTGACAGCCCTGACACCAGTAGGTTTTGCCATATCATTGTAGACAGTTGGGTATGGAAGGGTTAATGAGAGGAAGCCAGCTTGGTTGGGCTGGGACAGAATGTAGCACTGGGGTGGAGAGAGAGCTAGCTGGGCTCTGCACTGCTTCCTTCCAGCTGTGTCAGTTAACACTCCCATCTCAATCCATGTGTTTGGCCACAAGGACAAGTGCACATGCCAAAGTGAAAAGAGAAGCAAGAGTGGGATTTAGAAAAAAGTAATAAGGGACATTTTGTAATTTATTAATATAAAAACATATTTGGTGGTAGATATAAATATTTAAATGATTCTTTCCTGAAATCTAGCTGCTTGTGGTTTAGGAATTTATCAGCTGCTCATAGGGATTTACTGTGATGGAGCCAGATATTGGGACTAAAAACACAAAAAGTCTCAATGGAAACTTAGAATATATAAAATGGTTTGGATTGTGCTTTAGTCCAATATAGATTTAATAGAATCTAACAAGAACAAGAGCTGAAATTCAAAATTGCTTCCATTTCTGTAGGTGAGAGTGAAGTAAATATTGCTCTACTTAATCCACAAGGATAAAAACTAATTATTACTGCTTCTCTAACTGCCTGCTAAGAGAGTAATAGGTAATATGCAAATGCATGTATAAATTTATCTAAATATAAACAAGTATTGTGTCACTTCACTGTTAACAGGTACTTCACTGTTAAAAGTTATGATGTTTTCTGTGTAGAAAATTATGTAACTAATGAAAAATCATATTTTTCTTTCAAAACCATATGGATTGTTAAGCCATGTGAATGATAACTAAGGATGAAATTTTACTTCAAGAGAAAGGAGTCTATGCTTTTTCTCCTTTTTCTAAATGTATTGCTTTTAAATTTGTCCATTGCTTTTGTGTAATTTTCCCCCACGATAATAACTCACACAAAGGAAATACAACAAATGCAGTGGTAGTTCTAATGCTTGACCTGTCTTTTAAGAAAGCTCTTCAGAATTTCCTGGGGGACAGAATGGACAGCTGCTTTGTGTTTTGTTGTAAGTGGTACCCTCGGTTAGGAGGGAGAATCTGTGCTAAGAGTAGTGGAATAACACTCATCTTGTTTATTACTACTTATATGTTGTCTTGCCCAGTGTTTACTGAAACTCCAAATAATTGTAGGAGAGGGGTCAGAGGCAAAGGGCGCATCTAAGAAAAACATGAGCCGTCCCAGCCTGTTCCCATCTCTCCAGTGTCCCTCCCCAGGGCTTCTCCTGTCTCTAAGTTTTTCTGGATGATTCACACCCTTCCTTCCCCTGCTATTTAGTTGTGCTCTTCTCTCTGGCCTCCGACTCTCTTCATTTTTTTTTTCTGAACCTGTCTTACATATTCTTGTGGGATCAGGATAAATATTCCTTCGGGAACACTTTCTGGCCTTTCTCTGCACTCCTCATTCTGCTGTGCCGTTCCTTCTTTATCCTGGCACTTAGCACGAATTATGGTTATTATTCCTTTAAGTGGGAGCCCTTCACGCTAGGCTGTAAACTCTATGATGGCAGTGACTGTATGTTGTCCTTATTTCTCTGGCATTTGGCAAAATGTTCGATACATCTTGAGTACTTAACACTTGTTAGAAAGATGGATGGATAGACTGATGGAAAATTATTATACTCATAAAGAACAATGGATGCTGACTTCATGAGGCTGGATTTTACAGCACTTCTAACCAGGAAATCTGTACTTCTTAGGTTCTCAAAAATAAATACTGACTGACTGATTTATTTGACTGTCGTGCAAATATGCAAGTGATAGGCAGCAAGTAAAATATGAAAGTCAGAGTGTGAAAGCTGATAATATCAGAGCTATTTTCTTGGCCCACAATGAGAAAAGAAGACAAAAAGTGTACACACATTGGTTTTGGCAGCTGTCTGAAAATGCATTTCTAACATTTAAATCTCTTTGTAAATGGTTTTCTTTATTGTGTACCATCCAGAATAGTGCTGGCGAGTCTTTCAGTCAATTACGTGCCCATCGGCAACGTGTTTCACAATATTACAGTAAACCCTGCAGCAGTGCCCCATTCAGCAGCTCAGAGGACATTTCCATGTCGGTACATTTTTGTTTTTGTTTTGTTTTTACATTTTGTTCACTCATCACTCAAGTGCTTCTTGCCAGCTTTTGTTCTCAAGATTGAGTAGTTTAAATTTTTTTGGATGAAATATGCCAAATGATGTGAGCTATATAACCTAATCATGTTGTGTGATTACAGGTGTGTATGGTGCAGTGAGAAGGAAAGAGGTTAGAATCAGCTTTCTGGACTCTGACACAGGAAGAGCTTTTGTATAATTGCGATGATTTAAATCCAAACAGCCTTTGTACTTACCAGTGACTGAAAAGGTCAAGTTGATCTATGAAACAGTCAGTCAACACACATATATAAGGGAATATTTCAAAAAGTTCATGGAAAGATATAATTTAAAGATATGTTTTTGACGTCAATTTTTTTTTTAAATCCATGCGAAGTTGTTACATAATACACATTAATCATGAGCTTTTAGAAGACCCCCTCATACATATAAGTCATTTGTGTAGGTAGGATGTGAACTCAGAGTCTAGTTCTGGAATTTGTACTCAAAATACTTTGCACCAAAATACATTTAAGTTTTAGTTCTAATTTCCATGAACTACTGTCATGTATATTATATATGCATATATGTACAATATATATAAATTGTGTAGACATTGAATGTATATAGAATCTGTATATATTCATAGATTATGTGCCATATATATTTAATATGCATCAATGCACACACACACACACACATCTCAGCTTTGCATGGTGGTGTTTGCATGATTGTCTATGGAAAGGGCTTGTCTCTCGAATCCTCTAGAATGCACCTAGGAGATTATTGCAGTTTGAAGCAGTAGCTGCTGCTGCTGACAATCTTTCCCCTACAAGGAGGTGAAGTGATGCAGACCAATGGTCTAACATATCCCCATGCCCTATAAAAGGATGAATCGGAGCCAGTGAAATCGCATAGTGCTTTATGGATTATTTTGGGAATTGTAGAATTTCTTTGGCAAACTACTTTTCCCCCAGAGAATCCCTTGACCTAATTTAGTAAGTTCTAACTGAAAGGTCTTGCTCAGAGCACAGAGTATGTGGTGCAGAAGTGGTGCATTGCTTTGTTTTGGATTTTTCCTTTAAAAGCTTCCATGGAAATCCAGATCAACTTAATCTGCTTAATGAAGTAAACTGATATTTGGGTTTCAGTACTGATGGAGCCAGGAGTCCATGTAAATGTGACTGTATAGACTCCATCATGTGTATAGTTCTCTAAGCCGAGATATTCAACATAAAAATACTGCCTGAAAACATATCAGGTACCAGCACTAAGGATGTGTCTAAAGCCGATCTCCATGAAAATTAACATTGTTTTATGTTCAAAGAAACTCTTCATACCCAGGTAAGTTAAGGCCTTCTTCATGAACGGAAAACACATCTAGCAAGGCACTTTGAAAAACAGGCAGAAGAATAGATACAGACCCTGAGGCTGCCTCTGTGATTAAATGCTGCCGCAGCTCACACCCTTATTTCATCCAAAACATATGCCTTATTGAGCTGTAGCTCCACTGGGCCCTTTAAGGAACTAAATATGTAGAAGAATAGTGCATCAAATTGAAACTTCAGAGGAATTCAGGGGTATAAAATATAGTCTTAAACTTGTACAGTGTTAGTAGAAAAAAACTCACAATGTGGTCATTGCTGAATTCCATAATATTTTTCTCTGAATTCCTACAATAATAGGAGGTGTAGCAGCAGCAGCACTAGGGGTAGTACTTGGTGCTTACTTTGCACAAGAGTCTGTCTCCAGTGACTTACATATGGTGATCTACTGAACTTTCACAGCAACCCTATTAATCAGGCATAGTTTTTGTTTTTTTGAAAGATTTATTTGTTTGAAAGAGTTACACAGAGAGAAGGAGAGGCATGGAGAGGGAAAGAGAGGTCTTCTATCCACTGGTTCACTACCCAACTGGCCACAACAGTGGGAGCTGCGCCGACCCAAAGCCAGGAGCCAGGAGCTTCTTTCAGGTTTCCCACATGGGTGTAGGGGCCCAAGCACTTGGGCCATCTGCTGCTGCTCTCCCAGGCCATAGAGAGCTGGATCGAAAGTGGAGCAGCTGGGACTCGAACCGGTGCCCATATGGGATGCTGTCACTGCAGGTGGTGGCTTTACTGCTATGGTACAGCACCAGCCCCAGGCACAGTTATTAACTCCCAATTTATAGATGAGAAAACCAGGCATGAAGAGATTATATAACTTCCTTAAGTGTAAAGATAATATGTACATGCAATTACTGTGTCCATCGTAGAGGTGGTATTGAGAGCCATGCCAACTGTCAAGTTGATGCTCTGAACAAGTGCTGTTACATATCCCGCCTGTAGGTGAATCTATATATTACCCAGTATCGAGATTCAAAAGACATAGAATTGCTTGGTCAGACCCTTTGGAGCTGGCCCCCACAGGGACTGGATTAGGTGGGGAAACAGTGAGACTCATATCTTAAAATGTTTCAGAATTTGCAAAGCATTTTCACCTGGACTTGTTCCTTTGCTCTTTATTGTACAATTATGAGGCAGTTACTCATGTAAACATGAGTATATGAGAATATGTATATGCTCGACCTCTTCTGGATGATTGAATACAGTAAACAAAACAACATCCTTGCTCTCATTAAACTTCTATTCTTCCAAGGAGTGTAGAAATTATAATATTATTAACAACCATCACTACATGCAAATACATCAGCAACAAAGGTGTGGAGCTGTCGGGCGAAGCAAAATCTTTTCCACTACCAAGTCTAGAAGGCCTGTGAAAGCTTGTATTGGGTGATCTGGAGTTTCTTAAATTGTGGTTTCATCCACAGCAAGATGATTCTGGAACATTGATAGATTATTTAGTTTGCTATTTGTTATTCTGTTGTAAACACATTTTGAAGATTTATGTGATGTGATGTGGTATGGTGTGGTGTGTGTGTATACACATATACACTGAACCTTTCCATAATGACTTCCAATACAAGCCTGAAATCTGTTAACTACTTGTGAAAGTTTTAGAGTTCTAACTTTGCAGAAAAGTAGTAGTTAAATATAGGGATTTCCAGCCCTGGGAACATATGTCTGGAAACTTATAGTTGCTGGAAAATTCTAATTCAGGAAAGGGTGAGGGGGGGAGGGAAGAATATACATAATTTTTTTCTTCATTTCTTTAGGAAAAGGAAGCCAGCATTCATTTTTAAAGCTGCTGCAAATTGGGGAGTATTTAAACTCTGCTGGTGGATTTTAGATGTTTGCATATTTCAAAAGACATCAGAAAACCTCTTCATCTGAAATGTTTAAACACAGAGCAAGGGAAACTTCAAGATCAATGAGAATACCATCCACAGACTCCATAATCTTTCTTATTTTGACATTTTTCTCTTTCTAAGGTTTGCTACTTCACTTTAATTTTTTCCACAAGGATACATATCAAATCTAGAAAATAAGTCTGCCTTTCAGTACCTCAAGGTGTTTTTTTGTTTGTTTGTTTGTCTGTTTTTGCAGGCAGAGTGGACAGTGAGAGAGAGAGACAGAGAGAAAGGTCTTCCTTTTGCCGTTGGTTCACCCTCCAATGGCTGCCGTGGCCGGCACACTGCAGCCGGTGCACCACGCTGATCCGAAGCCAGGAGCCAGGTGCTTCTCCTGGTCTCCTATGGAGTGCAGGGCCCAAGCACTTGGGCCATCCTCCACTGCACTCCCTGGCCACAACAGAGAGCTGGCCTGGAAAAGGGGCAACCAGGACAGAATCTGGTGCCCCTACCGGAACTAGAACCGGTGTGCCGGCGCCGCAAGGCGGAGGATTAGCCTTGTGAGCCGCAGCGCTGCAGCACCGGCCCCAGTACCTCAAGTTTTAAGTGATGTGATTCTTTGGTGTACCATTATGCTTGGAGTCATTTGAGCTAAGTTGGGTTTGATGGTGAAGATGATGTGTCCTAAAATGGAAGCTGGGGATGCGCCCCACAGACGCATTTCTGATGGGTGATTTCTTGTCCTGCTCATTGGAAACCATGGAAGGAATAAATGACAAGTTCAGGATATTCTTTTTTTTTTAAGACTTATTTTATTTATTTTGAAAGAGTTATGAGAGAGGTAGAGACAGAGAGAGAGGTCTTCCATCTGTCGGTTCACTCTCCAGATGGCTGCATCAGCCGGAATTGCGCCGATCCAAAGCCAGGAGCCAGGAGCTTCTTCCAAGTCTCCCACGTGGGTGCAGGGGCCCAAGGACTTGGGCCATCTTCCACTGCTCTCCCAGACCATAGCAGAGAGCTGGATTGGAAGAAGAGCAGCCGGGACTAGAACCAGCACCCATATTGGATGCTGGCACTTCAGGCCAGGGCTTTAACCACTGCACCACAGCGCTGGCCCCAGGTTCAGGATATTTCAAAATGTCTGCAATGTAAGCATTCTTCAGGTGTTGTGTCAGTGAGCTGGGACTGATGGGCCATTCTGAGGCTTGTGTGCTAGGTGTGTCATGGAGAGTTCTTAGGACATTGATCACAGTTCTGTTTCTGTAACCTAATGCCACTGAAGTAGTCTATTTTCTCATGCATTTCTAAAATGTCTCCATGATATTGTCTGCCAGCGAGTAGAATCAATAGAGGATATTTCTATGTGAGACTTTAAAATGTCATATTTTAATTCTTGAATTATAAACAAGAACTTATTTAAACACTGGGGCCTATGTTATGAAGAAAAACTGTTTACTTGGATGAGTTACTGATGGAATTTTGTAAAACAGCATTATTAAATGTCTCATGTTTATTTTCACCAATGAAACACATATACATGCTTTTAAAACTGAAAAAGTACAGGACATTTATAATAAACCTAGCAGCCCTGCCTGGATGCCACCTCCTATAGAGGGAAGTACAGTTGATTTAACTGTGTCTGTGTTTATATTAGATTTCTCTTAACTCTAAATACTTTTATAGTGTTTGCTGAATCAAGTATGTATGCATGTACATTTTGTGTATAGAATCACAATTTCATGGTTTTTGAAATAGCAGTACTATTTGTTGACCAACCTCTGTGATAGATTAAGGACCTAGCTTATTTATATTACTAGCTACCAATCCCAAATGCACCCTCTTTTTAAAATCTCCTGTCACCTCAGTACCTTTCAATAATGTACTTACTCCATTCTTTCTTTTTTTTTTAACAGATCTATTTTTTGAAAGGCAGAGTTATAGAGATGAAGGGGGAGAGATACATAGAGAAATCTTGCATCTTTTGGTTCTTTTCCCAAATGTCTATAACTGCTGGGCCCAAGCCAGACAAAATCCAGGAGCCTGGAACTCCATCTGGGTCTCCTATGTGCGCAGCCCATATTCTTCTTGAGGCTATAAAGTCTAAAATTTTGATACCAGTGGATTCTATCTGGTGAGGGTCTATTCCATTGAAATAACTTAGTTTCTTCCAGCCTTTCATAAGGCACTAATCCAATTAGTAGGATGGCATCCTCACATCCCAGAAGGCTCTGCCTCTGAGTACCACTACAGTGGGTATTAAGTTTTAACACATTTTAACATTCTCTCATATGTGCTTTAAAATTTATATTACAAAAGGTGATATAATTTATATTTTATATTAAAACTTTTAGTATTTGATATATAGGTAGATGCAAAAAGTTAAAAATCAACACAAAGTTATAAGTATGTGTCACTGCTGATATAGGTAGTATGTTATTATATTACCTTATTTTACATAGCTTTTCGTTTTTCCTAGAGTTTCTAATGTTTTTTTTTTTTTTTTTTTTTTTAGTAATAAGACTTTTTGGTATCCTTAAATGCTTTTACCTTCTAAGGCAAGTGAAAGAAATCTTTAGAATGCTCCCTTTTCCTGGATACCTCCCTGTGTCCTAGGCTGGAACAGCTGGTGCTTGTGTGTAGATATCTTGTCTTGCACTGTACTTCCCTGACCCATGACATCCCTTTTCTCACTTTAATCTCTTGTACCACTGAAGCACATCCTCAAGAACCTCCTTAGAAAGTACAGGCATCTCTATATATCTGAAAGTGTCTTGAGAAAATGTGTAGGATGGATCAAGAGTTGCTAAGTTAAAAATAACTTTCCCTTTGAGTTCTGGAGACATGGCTCTGTGTGTGTTGGGGGGGGGGGTGTTTAGCATCCAGTATTGCTGATACATGTGAATCTTGGAGTGGGCATTTGATGTAGTTGTTAAGATGCTCCCTGTGAACCCACACCTCACAGTGGGGGTGCCTCGGCTCAAGTCCTGGCTTGGCTGCTGATTCCAGCTTCTTACTAATGAGCATCCAGGGAGACAGCAGATGATAATTCAAGTATTGGGTCCCAGTCAACCCCACGGGAGACACAGGTTGAGTTCCTGGTTGCTGGTTTCAACCTGGCCCCGCCTAAGCTGTTGTAGGCCCTGGGGAGTGAAGCAGCAGATGGAAGATCTGTCTATAGCATCCATCTGTCTGCCTTACAAATAATTTTCTTTATTAATTTGAAAGAAACCTGGTTCCTGTCCCTTTCTCACGACTCATTAATTTAGGAACTTGTCTATAGAACCTCTTAGCAAGACATGCAGTTCTTCATTGATGATGCCCACATGTTGATGGACTCTCGTTTTGAAGACTGACCTTTAGTGATGGGGATTTCTTTTCAGTTACTGCTTTGATTATTTCCTCTCCTCTGTTTTTCTAATCCTTATTGGCATCCATCCTTAGTAGTTGGGTTTTCTGGATGGATTCTCTAGATATTTTGTCATTTTCCTGTGATTTCCATTTCTCTCTCTCTGTCTCTTTTTTTTTTTTTTTGACTTTTTGGAAAACTTATTCATTGCCTCTTTCTTATAGAATTTTTGGCTATTGTACTTGTTCCAATGATTTAATTTATTCTCCAGTCAGTCCATTTTTATGGAGTCTTTTTATGATTTAAAATTTTTTTTTTTGTATTTGCTGAATCACTCAGGTTTTCCCAAGGATTGTTTTTGCTTGTTTATTTATTTGTTTATGGAAGATTTCTTCCTTTATTTTTCCACCTTTCTTCAAATGTCTCCCAGTAGCTGTTATCCAGTTGCATTCAAGAACGAAAATTTGACTGGGAAATGTGTGTCATCAGGGATGGTGGCCTGAGGTCCTGCTTTTTATGATGTTTGTGGGAAATCTGATCATTTCCTTGCAGGATTCTTCCTAGTTTCTCTGTTATTTTCATCAGCCTTCTGTGTCACCTGTCACAGGTTATAGCTTTATCAGTTTTCTTCCAGAGTTTTTCTGCGATATTTCATCTGTTTTTATTTTCTTTGACTTTGTTGATTTATGGCCCTGTGGCTCCTTGACTTTAGTATATCAGAAGTACCTGAGGAGGTATGGAATGAACTAATGTTAACAGTGTACCATGCTCACTTGAATGCATTCAAATCTCATGTCTTTTTATAGTTACTTGAAAGCTAAAATGTGGAATAATTTGATCACTCTAGGTTTCTCTTACTTATTTTTTTTCCTAAGATAATCAGTATTATCTCCCTAACTTTTGAAGTCAGAATGGTTTTTGAGTATTGACCTTTTTAAAAAAATCTATTAACATTGATTGACATAAAAATGCTATATATATATATATATATATATATATATATATATATATTTAGTGTATATAACTTGTTTTCTTAATCTCCTTTCTGGACATTAATTGTTAGTGTATAGAAACAGAAGTGATTGTTTTGGGTTGATTTTGTAGCCTTCAGCTTCATTGAATTTATTTATTCTAACAATTTTTGTGTATTCTTCAGAGTCTTCAACATGGAAAATCACATTGGCTAACAGAGACTTCCTAATTGTGATGCCTTTTATTTTCTTGCTTCATTGCTCTGGCTAGAATTCCAGCACTCTGTTGAAAAGAAATGATGAAAGCGGGTCTCCTTTCCTGTTTCTGATTAGAGTAGCTTTCAGGTGTTTGTTTTGTTTCTGGTTTAATCATTGAGTTTGATGTTACTTGTGGGTGTGGGTTTTTTACAAATAACGTTTTTGTGTTGAGGTAGTTCCCTTATGTACCTAATGTGTTTTCTGTTCTTATCATGGAAGCATATTGAATTGTGTCATGTATTTTTTTCTGCCTTAAGATGATAATGTGGGCCGGCACTGTGGCATAGCAGGTAAAGCTAGTGCCTGCAGTGCCAGCATCCCATATGGGCACCAGTTCGGGTCCTGGCTGCTCCACTTCGGACCCAGATTTCTGCTATGACCTAGGAAAGCAGTAGAAAACAGCCCAAATAGCTCTAGTAGTTACAGCCATTTGGGGGAATGAACCAGCAGATGGAAAACCTCTCTCTCTCTCTCTCTCTCTCTCTGCCTCTGTCTCTCTGTAACTCTACCTTTCAAATAAATCTTTTTTTAAAAAAAGATGATAATGTGTGGTTTTTTTAATCCAAATTCTGGTAATGTGCTTTAATACATAGAGTGGTTTTCATATGTTGAAGAATACTTGCATCCTGAGATAAATGCCATTTGGCCTTTATATATTACTCTTTTGATGTGTTTTCAAATTTGGTTTGCAGGCTGGCGCTGCAGCTCAACATGCTAATCTTCCACCTAGCGGCACCGGCACACCGGTTCTAGTCCTGGTCGGGGCGCCGGATTCTGTCCCTGTTGCCCCTTTTCCAGGCCAGCTCTCTGCTGTGGCCCAGGAGTGCAGTGGAGGATGGCCCAAGTGCTTGGCCCTGCACCCCATGGGAGACCAGGAGAAGCACCTGGCTCCTGGCTTCAGATCAGCGTGGTGCGCCGGCCACAGTGCGCCGGCCACGGTAGCCATTGGAGGGTGAACCAATGGCAATGGAAGACCTTTCACTCTGTCTCTCTCTCACTGTCCACTCTGCCTGTCAAAAAAAATTTTTTTTTGGTTTGCTATTATTTTGTTGAGGATTTTTGCATCAATACTCAGGATTATGAGCCTACTATTTTGTTATGTCTTTCGGTTTTTGTCAGGGTGACTGGCCTCGTAAAATGAGTTCAGAAGTCTTCTCTCTTCTGGTTTTGGAGATGTTTTAGAATATTGGTGTTAATTCTGTAAATGTCTGGTAGAGTTCACTGGTGAAGCCATTTAGTGCTTTAATTTTCATTGTTGGGAGTTTTTTGATTATTGATTTAACCTTCTTATTTGTTACTGATCTGTTTAGACTTTCTGTTTCTTCATGATTCATTCTGATAAGTTATGTGTTTCTAGGAATTTATGTATTTCTTTTTGTTATACAGTTTGCCTTCTTATAGTTGTTCATGATAGTCCCTTATGATCTTTTCTATTTCTGTGGCATTAGTTGTAGTGTCTCCTCCTTCAATTCTGATTTTATTTATTGAGTTTTTCTCTCTTGTTTTCCTAGTTTAGCTAAGGTTTGTGAATTTTTTTTTCCTTTAAGGAAATTCAATTTTCTTCATTTTTATTTAACCCTAAATGGTTTCCTAGGCTGGTTGCTGCAAGTTGTGGTCTTTGTTATTTGATGATTTGTGTGTGTGTGTGTGTGTGTGTGTGTGTGTGTGTTGAGATACTGATTCTCTTCTTATTCTTTTTGTATCTACTGCAGTTTTTCCTTTGTGATTACCCAGAGGCCTGTTTCAGAGTTCCTATCAAATTTTACTATAAGGAGATAACATAACTGCAACTGCATACAACAGTACCCCTCTAGTCTACATATACACACATTTTGATATCCACACCTACTTTGTATAGTATATATCCTTTAACAAATTTTTGTTGTTACAGCTTTTCTTAGTACTTCTGTTGTTTCACTTTCTTTTTGGGGTTAAAGTGAACCTTATACTTTGATATTCTTTTCTGTTTAGTGTCCTCTCACTTCTTGAAGAACTCCCTTTAGCACTTCCTGCGAGGTAGAGCTAGTGGTGACAAACTCCCTAGGTGGTGTTTTGTTTTGTTTTGTTTTGTTTTTCCTTTTGCTTTTTTGTCTTATAACATCCTCATCTCCCTTATTTTTAAGGGAGTTTTGCCAGATATAGTATTCCTGAATGGCACTTTTCTTCATTTAGCACTTGGTATGTATGGTTCCATTCTCCTTTTGCCTGTAACATTTTTGCTGAAAAAATGTGTTGATTATGTAGTGAAGGCTTATTTGCATTTGATGAGTCACTTTTCTCTTGTTGTTGTTGATGTTTTGAAAATTTGTTTCATCACTTTTTTAGGTTCAACCTATTTGGGTTCTTTGCCTTTAATTAATCTGGATTTTATTTCTCTCCATGGATTTGAAAGTTTACTGTCCCTATTCCTCTAAATAAATTTCCAACAACTTTTTTTTTTCTTAAATTTTCCATAATGCCTCAACTGCTTTCCTTTATGATGTCCCATAACTCTAACAGGCTTTCTTCATTCTTTTTTTATTATCTTTTCTTTATGCTCTTCTGACTGAATATTTGAAGTGGCCTGTCTTTGAGTCTGTGTTTCTTCTGCTTGATCTCTTCTGCTGTTGGAGTTCCCTATTTAAGTTTTTAGTTCGGGTGTTGGAATTTGAGCTTGAGACTCTTTGATATGATTTTTGTCTTTTTGTTGAATTTCTAATTTTGTTCATTTATTGTTTTTGTGACTTTGTTTAGTTTGTGTGTACTCCTTGGAATCTCACTGAACTTTAAGATGATTATTTTGAATTCTTTGCCAAGCAGTTCATGGATCTCCATTTCTTCAGGGTTGGTTATTAGACTTTTTTTTTTTTCTTTTGGTTGTATCACGTTTTCTTGGTTCTTTGTGATTTACATAGTCATGTTTTGGTGTCTGGACGTTGGAAGAAACAGTCACCTCCTCTGCTGTTTGTATACAGACATTAGCATGTAACTCCCTTCACCAGTCAGCCCAGCTCAGGATTCTGGGAAGATCAGTTGACAGGGTTGACAGGTGGGCATTTAATGAAGTTTGTGGGTGGGCCTGCTCCTGAGGTCTATGGACAGGTTGGGAATAGTTTTGGGGTCTGTGAGTGTAAATACTGACTTTTCTTTCTCTGGTGGCACCCTGCATCCATTTCGAAGTACTTGTTATGCCTAGTACTCATGATAGTACCACTAATTTGCCCTAGTGTAACCTTTTTACTGTGGTTCATGTACCAAAACTAAGAGATTAATATTGGTAAAGTACAATTAACTGTAGTCCAACTTTATTCTACTTTGCCCTTATTTCAGTTTTGTGCTTTTTCTGTTCCAGGACCCAGTGTAGGATTCCACAGGGATTATGTTCATATTTCAGTAGTCTCTACCAATCTCTTATAGTTTCACCATTTTTTCTTGACTTCTCTAACTTTGATAGCTTTGAAAAGTACAAGTCACATATTTCATAAAATACTCTTCATTATTTTCCCTGATGCATTGTCACAGTTAGACTAGGCTTATGTATTTAAAGGTAAGAATGTCACAGAGTT
The DNA here is from genome assembly GCA_949820135.1 of Sylvilagus floridanus. Taxonomy (NCBI): domain Eukaryota; kingdom Metazoa; phylum Chordata; class Mammalia; order Lagomorpha; family Leporidae; genus Sylvilagus; species Sylvilagus floridanus. The sequence continues at coordinate 73,380,787 of OX463230.1, forward strand.
GAAGTGAATTTCTCATGATATTAAAGGTACATGCTATCAGTGTGACTTTAATCACTTGGTTAAAGTGCCTGCTAAGTTTCTCATTTTCCTTTTCCATATTATATTCCTTTCAAGCAAGTCAAGCCCACAGTCAAGGAGAGAAAAATTAAGCTCCATCTCCTAGTAGGAGAACTATCAAATAATTCTAGACATATGTTAAAACCACCACATGTACTTTTCTTTGAGACTGCTTAAGTATCTGGATCTTATAAATATTTTACCCACTTATGTTGGTATACTTAATTGGATATTTCCTATAACAGTTACTGGTAGGTGTTCTAGTGATTCTATTTTCCTCATTTTCAAAAAATTTAGAAATCTTGCAGGGAGACACTTGTCTGTTCTCTCCATTCATTCAGCTATTTGTTCAACCATTTACTACATCGTTTAGGACTCATAGATACTTAATTTAATCTTAGGATCATATGGTGTAATCTTTTATTATTTAGTTTAGCAAGTGGCTACATTTTTGGCCACTGGGAGCTCTTTCAGGTGGCTCCTGTGAATTTTGATGCACTGAATCTCAGTTTTAATTATCATTACTTTTAACATTTGCATGTTTATGTCCTGATGAGATGCTCATCCACAATAGACATTAAACTAACCCATGGAGTAGACAAATCAATAATTCCAGAAATATTTATTGAGCATAAAAAGATTGTGCTAAATGATATGGAGAACAATGAAGCTTCAAGTATAATCTCTAGCTTCAAGAATCCTATGCTCTATTTTACAGAGATAAAGGAAGAAAAATGACAAATCAATGACAGTGAAGCATTAAATTAGGATTGCAGAAGCTCTCTGAAGAGGATACAATGACATTGAACTTAACTTAAAAAAATGAGGCCAAAGGCAGTAGATATAGTTTGGCCAAGTGAAATGGATAGAAAAAAACCCAAATATAAGAATTATTACAGGATGTAAGAAAATCATCTCAGATATAGTGGAAAGATTTTACTTCTAGTGTGATAAAATTCTCTAAAGCTGATATAAGAAGAAATAGAAAGTGGGAGTAGCTCTGTATATTTAGGATAAATTGAATTTTATAATTAAAAGCCTTCAAAGAGAATTCCAGATACCAAAAAAATGTTTTAGTGAATGCTTTCAAACATTTAAGAATGGAATAATATTAATTAAAGTTGTAAAGAACACTTTTTAAGTTTACATGACCTTAACCAGGGTTGGAGACTGGCCCATGGCCGGAAAACACCTGTGAATGCTTGCAAAGGCAACTGAAGGTGGGACTCAAAATTAAATATGTCTATATTAGGCTCATTTTTTCATTTCATAAGTTTAAATGACCTGGGAATGATGTCACACATATCCAGATGTCTCTTTGTACCCCTGCTACCAAGTCCTGATAAGGATATTGTGACGAAAATTACTTATCAGTATCATTCATGATCATAGAGCATATATGAAATATTTAATAATACAACTAGGAAAGAAATTTTAAAAATACTTGACGAGGGCTGGCGCCACGGCTCAACAGGCTAATCCTCCGCCTAGCGGCGCCGGCACACCGGGTTCTAGTCCCAGTTGGGGTGCCGGATTCTGTCCAGGTTGCCCCTCTTCCAGGCCAGCTCTCTGCTGTGGCCCAGGAGTACAGTGGAGGATGGCCCAAGTGCTTGGGCCCTGCACCTACATGGGAGACCAGGAGAAGCACCTGGCTCCTGGCTTTGGATCAGCGTGGTGCGCTGGCCGCAGCGTGCTGGCCGCGGCAGCCATTGGAGGGTGAACCAACAGCAAAGGAAGACCTTTCTCTCTGTCTCTCTCTCACTGTCCACTCTGCCTGTCAAAAAAAAAAAAAAATACAGGACGAAGTGATGTGTAAAAACAATAATATATCATGACCAAGTGGATTTATTACAGATATGTAAATATGTTTTAGTATTAAAAATTTATTCCCAGTAATAGACTACATGATTAAAAAAATCACATGAGTATCTTCATAGGTGTGGAGACAGCATTTGATAAAATTATAACAACTAATCATGATTAAAAAATAACTCAGCCAAACCAGGAATAAAACAGATTCTTTAATCTTTGTAAACAGATCTATGGAAAGCCTACAGCTAATGTTGAAACAATGAATGCATTCCTTCTAAATCAGGGTAAAGGTGTGAATGTCTAATCTTCCCATTTTCAGCCAGGTTTGAACTATGTGTAGATCCTAGCCATAGGACTCATAAAAAAAAGAGAAAAAAGCATATAGAATTGAAGAAAAAAAGTAATAAATCTATATCTATTTGCAAAGAGTAATTACAGACTGTGTATGGAAAGAAAAAATAGTGTCCAAAAATCCCAAGAAAGTTAAAAAGATTTATGTAATCAATTGAATTTAGTAAGGTCTCACAATTCGGAGTCAATATAAAATACCAATTCAATTTCTATAAATTAAGAAGCAATTAGAAAATTAATCACAAACCATCAATATAGTAGTATTCAAACCATAAAAATTTAATATAATTAAAGAAAGAAGTTAAAGACCTGTACACTGAAAATAATAAGATATTTCTAGGAAAAATTTAGGAAGGCTTAAAAAAGTAGAGAGATACACAGTGTTTTACATTAAATATTCAAGTAATTAAGATGTTGCTTTTCAAAAAAAATAGTACAGTACCAAACGGTAATTTTTATTTTTGTTTTGATGAAAATTGATGCACTGGGTCTAAAATTTATATGGAAATACAAAGACTTGGAAATGTCAAACCACTTTCAAATAAGGAATGGCACTGTTGTGAGACGAACCTTGATTTCAAGACTTAGTATCAAGCATAAATAATTAAGAAAATATGATATTGGGGGGCCATCGCTGTGGCTCACTTGGTTAATCCTCCGCCTGTGGCACTGGCATCCCATATGGGCACTGGGTTCTAGTACCGGTTGCTCCTCTTCCAGTCCAGCTCTCTACTGTGGCCCGGGAGTGCAGTGGAGGATGGCCCAAGTGCTTGGGCCCTGCACCCGCACAGGAGACCAGGAGGAAGCACCTGGCTCCTGGCTTTGGATTCGCACAGTGCCGGCCGTGGCAGCCATTTGGGGAGTGAACCAACAGAAGAAAGACCTTTCTGTCTCTCTCTGTCTATAACTCTACCTGTAAAATTAAAAAAAAAAAATAAAAATATGATATTAAATAAGGATTAACAAATAGATGACTGAAATAGAATAGATTGTCTGGAAATAGACAAATACGTAGAAAGCTGATTGATTTGTCACAGATACCAGTGAAATTTCATGGGATAAAGGACACATTAAGAAACTACTCTGTGATCATGAAGTAAATTGAAAATAGATCTTTATAAAAATCAAGAGTGGGAATGAGAGAGGGTGGAGGAAGAAGGGTTGGAATATGGGCAGGAGGGAGAGTAGTGTGAGAAGTCTCACTATGTTCCTAAATCTGTAGATATGAAATACATGAAACTTGTATCACTTAAATAATTTTTTTAAAAAATAGAAAAAAGAAACTTTATTATCTGTAATGAAATAAATGTCAATGCATATTTCACACCATAAAGAAAAATATATTTATTCTGTAATTCACACTCTAGTTTTTTTTTTTTTTCCCAACTCTGTAGACCTTTACATAAATGTAAAAACTGTAAGTCTTCTGGAAAAAAATAGTGGAATGTATTGGAAAGATGACAGCTCTTTCTTGGGGTAACAAAGGCAATCACATAATGGAGAAAAGTTATACTTCAAAAAAATGAAAAGCTAATCATTGAAAGACTTTGTAAGTAGACGAACCACAGAGTGAGAAAATAATTTCCCATACTTACATATGACAGGGGAGTTGAATCAAGCATATATAATCTTCACAACTTCATACAAAGAAAACCCTTCCCCTCATGGGAAAGTTAATCAAAAAGAACCTGCCCAAAAGAAGATACAAGATTATTTAATAAACATTTGAAGCTGTGATGATGACACCATTAGTCACAAGGAAAATTCAGGTTTATGAGCCACTTCATACCCATTAAAATAGCTAAAAATAGAAAGACCCAGGGCACCAAACATTGGTGAGGATATGGTAATACAAAAACTCTGATATAGTGCTGATGAGAGGGTAAAATAGTATAGCTATTTTTTGAAAAACTGGTGGCTTCTTATAACCTTAAACATGTGCCTGCATTATGTCCCAGCAAACTCACACCTAGTTAAATGAAAGCTTTGCAGCTCTGTATAATAATGTAAAGCCTTGTAAAAATGTCATAATAGTTCTTTTATAATAGCCAAATACTGGATCAATGCAAGTGTCCATGAATGGGAGAATGGATAAAAAACTGTGGCATGTTCATACAATGGACTACCACTCGTATCATGGGAGAGGACTGACTTACACAGTAGAATAATACTCATGAATTCACTGCTAATAGATTGAATAGGAATGATAGCTCTCAGGAAAAGAAGCCAGACATGAAAGAACACATGCTGTAGGATATAATTCTATATCTATGGAGTTCAAGCACATGGAAGAAACATCTATTGTGAGAGAAATTAGAATGTCATGTTTGGGAGGGCTTGCTTTGTGAGGGTGGTGGACATGCCTTTTATCTTGACTTGAGTGTAGATGTATACACTTAACATCAGTGTGTCTTACTGCATGTGAATTGTACACCCACTGGGAAAAAATTGAAGACTAGTTTTTGATGTTCTCTACTGATATCTGAGGGAAGGATTTATGGAACCTTGGATTTTCAGTAGTCATACACATAGGAAGGAATGCAGCATTTTCAAACTATGCAAATCTCCAAGCAAAGGCACTACTGCTTCCACTCAGTGGCCATGCAGACACACACCAGCTCCTCTCTTGAATTTCTACACTCTGCCAGCAGTGTCACAGTTTTCCCCAGACCCAGGCTCAGAACAGTCTTCTAATCTTTGACTATTTATTTTCTCACATCATCAGTTTCATGTAATCCTGGAATTTCTTTTCAATCTATACATTTTTCTTCTAAGCAGCCCTTGTTTTATCTTCTCCCTGGTGTCTCTCTGACTCACCCCTTTAGCAATAGTCTCCTCCTCTTTCCCATTATTCCAAACACTGATGCCATATGCATGTTCAAAAATACTCCTCATCAAAATCCATGGCATACAAAAATGCTTCTGATAACTATAAACCAGACTACCACAGAAGTTAATATTTGTTATTATGGAGTTCACACTCTAGTTTTGTTCTCTAACTCCGTAAAATTGCCATTTCAGCCTGTAGTGTGCCATGATTTGTCTTACCTCTACTTCTTTGCTAACTATTGTGAAAGAATATTTGTGTTCTCATACAGTTTTCATGTTTATTTGTACCTTTTAAAAATGCATTTAGAAAGTAATTAGAATTCAATGTGGTGTGCACTCCAGGGGTTGTTGCATATTATTCTCACAGTATATGTTGGTCAATGCATTAGTCAATTGTGATTTAATGGTTGATTTTGGATGTCAACTGGATTAATGGATAGGCTGATAGCTGGTAAAGCATTGTTTTATTTTCAATGCTGTATCAGGCACTGAGCCCATCCCTCCTCTGCTGAAAGGAAAACCCAGGTGGTCTGGCATTTGGTGAGAACAATTGGGCTGCTCTGAGTGTGTCTGTGAGCCTGTTTTGAAGGAGGTTGGTATTTGAATTGTTGGACTGAGTGGGGAAGATCTGTCCTCAATGTGGTTGGGCATCAGCCAGTTGACTGGGGGTCCAGAAGCAACAGGAAGGCAGAAGGAGAGAAAATTCATGTTTTCTGTCTCAGAACCAAGACCCTTTGCCTTCTGCCCTTGGGTGCCAGAACTCCAGCTTCCCAGCATTTGGTCTGCACGACTCCAGCCAGTGATTCCCTGGGTTCTTGGGCCTTTGACTTCAGATGGTTATTTATCTCACTGGCTTCCTTGGGTTCTGAAGCTTTCACACTTGGACTCAGCCATGCTATTGGCTCGCCCAGTTCTCCAGCTTGAAGATGGCCTATCATGGGACTTGAGCCAATTTCCTAATAAATCCTTGCCGAGTGCATGTTTCTTTCTCTCTCTCTCTCTCTCTCTCTCTCTCTCTCTCTCTCTTCCCCACTCCCCCCCCCCCCACACACACACAGTGAGAAATGGAGATATATTTATTCTCAGGGATGAGCTGATGTTATTTTGAAGACTATTAAATACAAAAATCTCTTCGGCAGCCCAACAGACGGGAGACCCAGGGAAGAGTTGATACTGCAGCCCAAGTCCAAAGGCATCCTGGTGGCAGAATTCCCTCTTTCCTGGGGGAATCTAGATCTGTTTGCTTTTAAGCACTTCATTTGATTAGGTGAGGTCCACCCATTTTATAGAAGGCAAACTTCTTTATTGAGATTAATTTGACTACTACTCTATTGGTTTAAATGTTAATTTCATCTAAAAATAAGCACTATAGCAATAGCCAGACTCATGTTTGACCAAAATTCGGGGTATTGTGGCCCAGGCAAGTTGATACATAAAATTAACTACCACAGTAATCTGTACATGGTTTAGCTGGGCCTTAGTGCTGGGTCTCATGATTCATTGGCTGGGCCCATTGTTGTCCCAGTTGGGGCAGGGACTACAGTCATATTTCACTCACTGGTTGTGGGTAGCATTCAGTTCCTGAGGCTGATGGATTGAGGGCTTCAGTACTCCATGGGCTACGGCCTCAGAAGCTTGCCTCTGTCCTATTCCAGAAGGCTTATCCATAGGACAGGCCACAGCATGGCAGCCAATGTCTGCAGAGGGAGAGGTCAAAGAGACCTGTGATTTCCTATCACTTTTGTCAAACTGCAATTCTTTAGAAGTCAACAGATGCAGCCTGCACTCAAGGTACATGGGAAGAGTGAATAGATACACAAAGGTAGAAATCCTGGTATGGAGTCAGGTAACAAGTAGAATACAACTTAGGCGTCCTAAACGACTTTGCTTTAGGTTGCCCAGTGGTGAGGGAACAGGAAAGAGTCTTCTCTAAACACAACAGACGACATGTGAAAGGACCCAGGTTTGAGATAGGGCATAGGTGGTAGGAGGACGGTTCTTGAGGGGGGAGAGGAAGGAACATTGTATCCTCACATGGCAGAAGGTGGAACAGCAATTACTGAGGGCTGCATGGAATCTCTTTTACAAGGGCTGTAAAGCCATTCACGAGGGAGGAACCTTCATGGCCTGATAGCCTCTTAATGTCTGTACCTCCTAATACTATCACATTGGAAACATCCTCAGACTACAGCATTCTGTCCTTGTCCCTGCCCCAAAATACATGTTCTTCTCCCATACAAAATATGTTCATCCACTCTCAGTAGGCCAAAAGCCTTCATTTTTTCCGGCATCAACTCAGGAGTCTGAAGTCCACAGTCTCTGAATCAGATATCTGTGACACAAACACAAGGCATGAGTGATTCATCCTGAGGCAGATTGCTCTCTAGCAGTGAACCTGTGAAATCAAGCCAGTTATGTGCTTCTAAAACACAATAGTGGGGTAAGTGCAGGACAGACATTTCTATTCCAAAGGGAAAAACAGAAAAGAAGAAAGGAGTAACAGATCCCAAGTAAGTGCAAAACCCAACAGAGCAAACATTGTAAAATCTTCAAACTTGACAATAGCCTTCATCTTCATGTCTTGCTTTCCAGACACACTGGGGCAGGAATAGAGTCTAAGGCTCAGCTCACTCCCTCCCACTGAGTGGCTAGACACAGAACATACAGTAGCTGCCATGAGTTGGAGCCCACTGCTTCTTCTGCTTCTAGGCTGGAGTTGCATGCTGGTAGCTCTACAGTTATGAATTCTTGGGGCAGGCAGGCCTCATCAGGCAGCTAAACCAACTGGCACCATGATCATAGACTTTATACCCACATGGTTCCTTCACATATTATCCTTCGAGGGCCCTCTGCAGTGGCCCAAGCCCCAGAGTTCTGCTGGGCATTGCCCTAGTGGGAGCTGTTCGCCACAACCCCACCCCCATGACAAGTCTTTCTTGGCCCCACGCCTGTCCCAGACATCCTTTGAAATCTAGGTAGAGGTACGGCTCTTACACTGCGGCTCTGCAGAGTCTGTACAGCCTGTGCTTGCTGCAGTGGTGGCCCAAGCTGCACCTGGGCCCACCTGGGCCACAGCAGCCAGAGAGCACTGCAGAAAGCAGATGTGGGGCACAGAGATAGGAGGCTGGCGGCCCGTGCAGGAAGCCCAGAGGTCCCTTCCTCCAAACTACCCAGCTCTAGGCACTTGCACCCTGAGGTTGTGATGGGTGTGGTGATCTTGATGCTCTCTTAAATGTCTTCAGAGTCATTCTCTCATTGTCTTGATGATTCATATGATGATCCGGCTTTCTTCTGTCTCTCCTAATCTTCATACTGAGCGGTTGCTTGGTCATACCCAGGCATTCTATCCTAAATGCTCTTCTTTTATTCTTTACATGGCCACTTTGAGAATTTCCCAAATCTTTACATTCTGCTTCTCTTAATTGTAACATCTGCCAAGTCATTTCTCTCCTCTTGCATTTTGCTATAAGCAGTTAACAAATTCCATGCGGCATTCTGAATACTTCCCTGTGTAGAGATTCCTTCCATCAAATATCCTAGTTCATTGCTCTTAAGTTCTACCTTCCACAAAATCCTAGGACAAGACATTATTTGGCTACTTTTTAACAAACAAAAAAAATGGCCCTTTGTACACTCTCCAGTATCCTGTGTCTTTATTTCTGAGATAGCAACAGAATAGCTTTCACATCCATATTTCTGAGGAACATTCAGTTCACAGCCACCTGAGTAATTCCAAAGAAGAATGAACCTTTCTTTACAGCACTCTTCTTCTGAGCCCTCACCAGAATTGCCCTAATGCGGCTTTCATATCCATACATGGTTCTTCCAGCTTTGGCTGCAAAATTCTTCCAGCCCGTACCTATTACCCAGTTCCAAAGTCTTGTCTGCATCTTTAGCTATTTGTTGTAACTGTATTCCACTTCTCTGCTTCCAATTTATCTTACTTCATTTGGTGCTGTTTTAATAAAATATCATAGACTGGATAATTTATTGGAAAATGATTTTCTGTCAGTTCTGGAGGCCAGGAAGTCCAAGACCAAGATGCTGTAAGGTTCAGCTTTCTGGCGGGGACTGCTCCCTGCTTCCAGATAATTCTTGGGATGGGAGGAATGCTTCTACTGATTGCTATGAGAAGCCTCCTTTATAAGAGTCTTAAGTCCTATTCAGGAGGGAGGAGATCGCATGGCCCAATCACCTCCTAAAGATTCCCACCTCTGCACACTAACACATGGTCAGCATGTTAGTTTTGGAGGAGGCATTCGAAGCACGGCACTATCCTTAAGCAGACACCCTCAGGCTAGGAAGCAAGGGAAGTGTGCTTTTGTTCTTCTGTTTAATACAACATTATGTGGGCCTCCGAGTCAGTACAGTGTTGTATGGGTCTGGCATGGGCAGCGTGGCTTGTCTCACAGAGCCCTTATAAAGAGGGTACATTGAGAGTCTATATTTTAAATCCATAACTGATGAGATCCCTGCCAAGCTTCTGAGTTGAACAGAGCCCAGAACGTGGAGGAAACAGGAATGTTCGCTAATGCAATAAGACGTTTCTAAATGACTGATACAAAGTCAAACAAAGGCTTTGTTTTCATGACTTCTAAAGATTCATGGCCACAGTCATTTTGTGGTTCTGTGTCTCTAACAATATAGTGTATCTTTTCATTACACTGTGCAGAGGAAAAGGGTGTGTGGTTTCCCTCCACAGTGACAGGCGTGTTTTCTTGAACAATACCCAGGAAAGGTCACATCGGAGATTTGAGTCGCAAGCTCTAGGATTTAAATTTCAGGCTCAGTTTTAAAATATCATGTCTAAAGCTTGCCAGTTTCCATTGAAAGCCGCCATGTCATCTTGATTACAGCTGACTAAAACAGGGTTCTGTGGGACATGGCAGTTCTCTTAGGTGCAATACGTATGTTTTCTTCTTTGCCTTGTTGCCTCGCTGTGTTGTGATTGGTAGCCATCTACCGTCACACAGAATTTTGGAAAATAATCTCTACTTTCCTGGCCTTTTTTTCCCTCCTAAAATACCTAATTTGCTGACTTTCCAGTTATCACCACAGGATGTCCCTGAAAACCTAACTGTTTATGTGTGTGTGTTGAAGTTGGTCTTACATGGTGGCTTCCTCACTGACACCTGCTGTGTTGCCCTCAGCGCCCACAGAGGGGATCTACTCACTCCTCTGAAGCCCCAAAGCACTTGTAGTCTCACTGCCGTCCTCAGGCTGTGTTGTCCAGCACCGCTACTATGATTTCCTGACCCGCCGTAGGTTCTGATTCTCTGCTTCTCAGTGCACCAGACGTTTTATCTGGCTCATCCCACTTAATCCTCAAAACGGTATTTAAAGAAAATGTGTCGGGTGGATGGGGGGAGCTCGGGTTCAAGAACTCAGGTGCCTTGGTCAAGGTCATACAGCTAATAAGTGATGGAGCCAGAATACCTGCAACAGTCTGATCCCAGACCCCATTCTTTGAAACACCAATGGGTGCCACCGTCGTATATGTTTTGGCATTTTAGTTGTATCCCTTTACAAGACAGGACGTTGCTTAAGGAAAAAATCTTCTTGCTATGCCAGTGTTCTTGGAGTTTTCTGACATTGTTTGACTGAAAAGTACCCGATAAATCATGACTGGTCAAATAATTGCAAATTGCCATTGGGGTTTTCTGGCAAACTGGTTTGCTGGCTTAGGCATATAACCTGACACTTGCTTTTATATGACATGAAGAAATGGAAAGTTAGTATGTTTACTTTAATTTTTTTTATTTTTAATTAGTTTTTAACAGAGTCAATGTGATACATAGATATACTTCTAAGAACATAATAATATTCTCTTTCTCCCTTGCTCCCCCCCCCCTTTCTTCTACCTCTCTGTTGGTCTTTTTTTTTTTTCAGGTAACATTTTAAATTTACATTACAGTAAGAGGGCTTAATACTTCACCAAGTCACCGAATCAGAAGTTTAACAAGTAAAGAGCAAAAAGACCCCCGTTTAGTGGGATTACAGACAATGGCTCTAAACAATTCACTTTTAGGAAGAGTTTCTGTTTATCTTGCGTTCCTGTCACTTAGGTTAGATTTTGTGGTCCAAATACTTGTCTCCCCATTCTTTGTCAAGCTTTCCTTTCATGCAAAGATAAGCTGGCTGTGTTTTGCTCTGTTCGTTTTTTCTTTTCTTTTTTTTCCCCCAGGGACTTGAAAATGCTATCAATCATTTTCTTTCCCCGGTTTCTGTATTCATGTTTTCAGCCTCTGTTGCCAAAAATAAAAGAAACTCAGAATTTTCAAAGTTGGGCACGACCTTCCCGACTCTCTCCCTTTCAAGCTCAGTGTGGAAATGAGCTCAGAGTTCCAGGACCCAGACAACAGTCTGTGGCAGTAGAAGCCGGCACCTGGAGGGACACTTTGAAGCGCTCAGTTGGCAGTCACTGACCCTGAAACGTACGGTGAAAGTGGGTGTTGGGAAGGCTGGTGGAAGGAGGCTGTGGGCCTGTCTGTGCTGGCACCAGACCGCCAGAAACAAGTAGATAATTGACGAGAGACGAGAACGGAAATCCAGATAGAGCTGGTACTGAGGCGTGCTCCATCACCCCCGCCATCAGGATGGATGAGGCCACAGGGAGATAGAGCAAGAACACTCAGTGACAATCACAGAGGATGTGGGCTCTGCTGCTAATTGCATGGGAAGACTAAGTATCCTCTCCCACCCAAAGCAGGGGAACTGAGTCACATGGAGAGGCCAGGGGAAGGCCAGAAATGTGCATCACCACCACTGATGCAGCGAGCTGGAGCTTGGGAACCCACGCCCTACCCAAGGGAGCTCCTCCATTTCCAACACACCCTGTGTCTTTGCTTAAGGAGGACAAGTGGGAGAACAAGTCCACTGCCTGAAGCGGGACGTCTGTGTTTCTTTAGGCCTGATGGAATAAGACAATAATTGACATGAAGGTAGAGCAAATTAGGAAAGATGATTTCTTTGCTCATTTAGTTATATTTGAGTTAATTCTCTATATCTCAGCACTATCTACTCGCCCATCAGTTCTATGCTTGAATTCTTTTTTTTTTTTTTTTTTCTCAATCACGTACGGCACAGAGTGAGAGGAAGGAACGAGCGTGGCTTAGGGCCTGTGACTTGAGCTCAGCCATCTGTGTGTTAAGTTTTCTCACCTGTAAAATGGAGCTGGCGCTCAAACCGCAGGGCTGTTGTTCTGATCAGAGTCCACGGATACACGGTGCCTGCTGTGTGACTCGGAGCAGCGTGGGTGCCCACAGTGCGCACAGACCCAGCCAGATCAGATAGCAGGGATCCCTGTGCTTTGTTACAAAATAATCCTCACCTTTAGAAATTTCTAAATGCGGTACTGAAAGGTTAATGGCCTACCCCGCCATTGGTGAAGGGGCACCAAATGAATAGAAATCCCTAATATCATCTAATAATAGCAGGTGCCAATACGGTACCTTCCGACGTGAGGGCTGTTTCCTAATGCCGTGCTTTCCTTTGCTTCCAGAAGCATCTGGCATGTCCGAGCTGCGCTGTCTTAGACGGGGCGTCCCTGTGAACAGCTGTCCTTGAAAAGACTTCCGTGAATAAGTTGTTTCAGTCAAGTTCCTCCAAAAAACACATTTGCGTTCTGATCGTCTGGCAGTTTTAAGGTTGGTATTAATTTTTTCCATTTTTCTTTCTGCAGTTATTATGCATTTTGAGGGATGCTTTTAAAATGGAGAATCGTCGTGCTCTATTTCAGTAGCAGTTTTGGAAGTAGACTATGCGCACATTGTAATCCTTTGATTTCACTGGGAGATACAAATGAAAAGAAATGTGACATGCTATTTGTCATACTTAGGGTATAGTCCGTGGGGTGTTACAAGGATATTAGAAATAAAATATACTCCAAATAGGCTTAGAACAAATTTTATTCCCAGATTCATAAATTTTAACTTAATAGTTTCAACAAATTGAGATATTAAGTGCCTACATATATCACAATTACTTTCAATTAGTTATTACCTTATGGATAAATTATATTTTAGAAAATTGAAAAGGAAAACTGTATTTGTCAATATCAACTAGTCTCATCTTTATGATATTTTTATAATTCTTAAATCACAGTTGAAAAAAAATGTTTTCATTTAGTTCAACCAGGGGTCTTCAACTTTATGTTTTATCAATGATAATATAGGGGTTTTTTTTTGGGGGGGAGGGGTCACGTGTTTGTGTGTGTGTGAATTAACAGTTTAGAAAATACTTAACAATATTATTACTTAAGGAAGAAACCTGCTTGTAGAGCAGCCATTTCATCTTGGAAGTGCATTTACTGTTGAGGTAGTACCATATAGAACACTGACAAAGACCTAAGCAAAAGCTAAATTCTCTCCAAGCATCTTTCACAGCTGGAAAAAAAAGAGAGGGTGCAGGGCAAGGCTTAGTCCGTCGAGTGGATGAAAACTAAATGAAGAGCAGACAAAAAGGGCCGCTGTACGTTCTAGCATGACACGTCTGTTCCCAAGGCATTTATTTCATTTGGTGGGACTTTTATTCTGTCCACGGTGACAAATGTTTTCTCCCTTAATGGCCCTTTACTGTGGTTTTACTTTTTTATTTCTTTTATTTCTACAGAGAAATCAAAGTAGGTTTTACTGCAGTGCTGGGCTAGATTCCAGTTTTCCCACTGCACCCTTCATTGTTGGGCCTCATGATTAACTCGGCAGGGAGTGTTTATGATGGGACGCGGTGCATAGGAAGTCGCGCCGCCACCTTCACTCTGCGGACTGGGAGTTTGGTAGGATATCAGCGTGTGTCAGAACCCAGGGCTAAGCAAGTGCTGGAAAACAAGTGCTGGAAACAGCTCAGGAAGTCACCTGAGTGCCCCTCCCTAGCCTACCACGAAGACTCTGTTTGGTCTGTCTGAAACCAAGGAGAGGTGTTTTGTTTTTTTCCTTAGATAAACATGTAATCCTTGTGTTTCTTTATGTGGCGCAGTGCAGTATTTCCAAAACATATACACGCAGCAAACACCAACCAAACTAGGCGACTGAGCCTTCCCATTTCTTTTTATTTCTACTGTATTCAGAGCCTATTTAGGAGGCTCCTAGCCTCCTTTTCTTCTTCATATGGCATATACTACCTTACTGTGAATTAAGTCATAGAATACAGTCACCCAGTAGCACAGTGGAACAGGAGAACTGGCTACTTTTGTCTGACTGTGTTTTGGTACCTGTTTGTACAACCCCATGCTATCCCTATAATCCCACCCTTCCCAGCCTGTAGTAATCACTATTTTAATTGTGTATTTTTGTTTTGGTTTTTACTTCCACTTATGAGAGAGAACAGTCTTAACATCCTTCTGTAAACATAATGATCTCCAATTCCATCTATTGTGCTGCAAATGCCATGATTTCATTCCTTTTTATGGCTAATATTCCATTGTGTATTTATACCCTACTTTCTCCATCTAGTCTTCCACTGGTGGAATTAAAGCTCGAATCTGTAACTTGACTATTATTAATTGTGCTACAAGGAATATAGTAGTACAGGTGTCTCTTTGATAGGCTGATTTTATTTTCCTTAGATATATAACCAGGAATGGAAAAGTTGGGTCATATACAATATTGAGTTTTTTTTAAAGATGTATTTATGTGTTTGAAAGGCAGAGTTAGAGGCAGAGGCAGAGAGTAAGAGAGATCTTCCATCCATTGGTTTACTCCTCAGATGGCTGCAATGGCCAGAGCTGGGCCAATCCAAAGCCAGGAACCAGGAGCTTCTTTTGGGTCTCCCATGTGGATGCAGTGGTCCAGTGACTTCGACCATCTTCTGCTGCTTTCCCAGGTTCATTAGCAGGGAGTTGGATCAGAAGTGGAGCAGCTGGGACTCGAACCAGCACCAATACGGGATGCCGACACTGTAGGCAGCAGGTTTACCTGCTGTGCCACAGCTCCAGGCCCCTGATTTTTAGTTTGTGAGGAACCTCCATGCCATTTTCCATAAAAACTACATGGATTTCCATCCTCACTATTGGTGTATAAGAAATCCCTTTCCTCCACAATGTCACATGTATTTGTTTCTTCTTTTCTTTTGGTAATAGCTATTGCAACTCGTGTCATGA
Organism: Sylvilagus floridanus; assembly: GCA_949820135.1. Lineage (NCBI taxonomy): Eukaryota > Metazoa > Chordata > Mammalia > Lagomorpha > Leporidae > Sylvilagus > Sylvilagus floridanus. The sequence goes on from OX463230.1 coordinate 73,395,932, forward strand.
TAGCGCATTCTGTTTCTGATTGTCATTTCTCTGATTTCTTGTGATATTGAATATTTTTTCACATATCAAGTTGACCATTTGTACTTCTGAGAAATGTCTTTTGAGATTATTTGCCATTTCATAGCTGGATTCTTTATTTTCTTTTTGAGCTTTTTGAGTGCTAATATCCATAGATATTCTGGATGTTAGTCTTCTCGCAGATGAACAGTTTGCAAATATTTTCAGTCTTTAGGTTGTCTCTGTGCTCTGTTGATTGTTTCCTTTTCTCTACAGAAGCTTCTTGGTTTGAACAGTCCCATTTTTCTATTTCTGTGTTTGTTGCATGTACTTCGAATCATATCCAAAAAATTGTTGCCTGTACCGATGTCTTGAAGTGTTTTTCCTGTGTTTCCTTCTATTAGTTTCCTAGCTCCAAGTTTCACACTTAGGTCTTAGATCCATTTTCAGGTTGTTTCTTGTTTGTTTTATTGTGTGGGGTACGAGGCAGGGAGCAGGTCTTTCAGTCTTCTGCATTTGGATATCTGATTTCTCCAGGACCATTTCTTGAAGAGACTATCCTTTCTCCAGGGAGTAATTTTGGTACCTTTGCCAAAGATGAGTTATCTAGATGTGTGAGTTTGTTTCTAAGATCCCTGTGCTGTTCCCTTAGTCTGTATTTCTGTTTTTATGTCAGTCCCATGCTGTTTGGTTACCATAGTTCTGTAATATGTCTTGAAACCTGGTATTGTGATGCCTCCAGCTTTATTCTTTTTGTTCAGGGTTATTGTTGCTATTTGAGGTCTTTTGTGTTTCCATATGAATTTTAGATTGTTTTTATACCAAGGAAGAATTTCATTGGTATTTTGATGGGGATTATGTTCAATGTTTAATCATTTTGGATAGTGTGGGTATTTGTATAATACTAATTCTCACAAACTATGGACATTGAAAGTATTGCGATTTTTCCATGTGCCTTATTCAATTCCTTTCACTAATGTTATTTTATAATTTTTGTTGCAGAGGTCTTTCATATCCTTGGTTAAATTTATTCAAAAGTATTTAATTTTTTACAGCTATTTTGAGTGGGTTTCATCTTATAAGTTCTTTCAAAGTAAATTCCTTATTGGTGTATAAAACACTACTGATTTTTATGTGTTTATTTTGTACTCTGCAGTTTTACTGATTTTTTTCTTAAACATAAATAGTCTCTTGGTGGAGTCTCTAGTCCTCCGTATACAGCATCTTGTCATCTGAAAACAGAGATAATTTGATTTCCTTCTTCCCTTTGTTTATGCCTTTCATTTCTTTCTCTTTCCTAATTGCTCTGGCTAGAACTTCTGGTACCGTATTAATAAGAGCAGTGAGAGTAGACATTCTTGTCTGATCTGAGAGGAAATACTTTCATCTTTTCCTCATTCAGTATGATGTTGTCTGAGGGTTTGTAATATATAATATTTATTATTTTGAGATATATTCCTTCTATACATAATTTAAGCTTTTTATTTTATCATGAATGGGATTAAATGTTATTGAATGCTTTTTCTTTGTATATTGAGATGATTATATTATCTTTATTCTTCACTGTGATGGATGTTTGTAGAGGTGTGTCACACTTATTGATTTATGTATGTTGACCCTTCCCCACACACATGGAAAAAATTCTACTTGATCATGGTGACTGATCTTTCTTATGTTGTATTGAATTTTCCAGTATTTTGAGAATTTTTCAATTCTTTTTATTTATATAAGTTGAAAATTTTCATATATTTCATATATACAGATACAACAGCATTATAGTCTTTATTAATATAAGGTAGAAAAATTTCATGTGTTTCATATATACAAATTTAGAAACACAGCCCTCCTCTCCCCCCGGCCAATGCTCCTACCCTCCTTCCTCCTTCCTTTCTTATTCTTTTTTGTAATTTTTACAATGACATAATTTGGAAATTTATATTTATTAAATAAAAGCTAAGAAAAATGACATAATCTCAGCTTATTTTATAATCATAACCTTAACTTTGCCCTAAGTGAGGAATTCAACAAATAGAAGAAAAACAAAACAATAACAACAGCAAAAAAACACTGTTCCTCAATAGTACAGACAAGGACTGTAAACAGTAGTCAAATCTCAGAGTGTCAATTTCACTCATATACATTACATTTTTATACTCTATTAGTTACCACAGATAGGGAAATTAGGATATTTGTCTTTGGGACTGGCTCATTTCAATAAGTATAATGGCTTCCAGTTGTAGCAATTTTGTTGCAAAAAACAGTATTTCGTTCTTTTTTACAGATGGGTAGTATTCCATAATGTTTATATACCACATTTTCTTCACCCAGTCATCGACTGACAGACATCTGGATTGATACCACATTGAAGCTATTGTGAATTGAGCTGCAGTAAACATGGAGGAGCAGATAGATAACTCTTTCATATGCTAATCTCATTTCATTTAGGTAAATTCCCAGGAGAGGTATGGCTGGGTTATATGATAGATGTATTTTCAGCTTCTTGAGGAATTTCCATATTGTCTTCTACAATGGCTGTTCTAGTTTTATTCCCAACAACAGTGGATTAGGGCACCTTTTTACCTGCATCCTTACCAGCATTAATTGTTTGTTGATTTCTGTGTGACAGCCGTTCTAACTGGGGTAAGGTGAAACCTCATTGTGGCTTTGTTTTGCATTTCCCTGATGGCTTGGATCCTGAGCCTTTCTCATGTGTCTGTTGACTGTTTGAATTTCATCCTTTGAAAAATACCTATTCAAATCCTTTGTCCATTTTTTTGTTTCTTTATTTTATTTGAAAGGCAGAGTTACAGAGAGGCAGAGAGAGAGAGAAAGAGAGAGAGAAAGAGGTCTTCCATCTGCTGGTTTACTACTCAGATGGCTGCAATGGCTGGAGCTGCGCCAATCCAAAGCCAGGAGCCAGGAGCTTCTTCTGGATCTCCCATGCGGTTGCAGGGGCCCATGTGCTTGGGCTGTCTTCTGCTGCTTTCTTAGGCCATAGCAGAGAGGTGGATCAGAAGTGGAGCAGCTGGGACTCGAACCGGCACCCATATGGGATGCTGGCACTGCAGGCAGTGGCTTCACCTACTCCACCACGACACAGGTCCTAGCCCAATTCTTAACTGGTTTGTTTGTTTTGTTTTTATTGAGTTTCTTGAGTTCTTTATAGATTCTGGATATTAATCCTGTATCAGTTTCATAGTTTGCAAATACTTTCTCCCATTCTGTTAGTTGCCTCTTGATTTTGTTGAGTGTTTCTTTTGCAGTGGAGAAGCTTCTCAGCTTGATGTAACCTCATTTGTCTATTTTTTCTTTAATTGCCTGTGCCTCTGGGGTCTTTCCAAGAAGTCTTGCCTATGCCAATGTATTGCAGGGTTTTCCCAGTGTTCTACTCTAGTAATTTGATGGCATCAGGTTATAGATTTAAAACCTTGATGCATTTTGAGTTGACTTTATTTATTTATTTATTTATTTATTTATTTTGTGACAGGCAGAGTGGACAGAGAGAGAGACAGAGAGAAAGGTCTTCCTTTGCCGTTGGTTCACCCTCCAATGGCTGCCGCGGCCAGCACGCTGCGGCCGGTGCAACGCACTCATCCGATGGCAGGAGCCAAGTGCTAGGTGCTTTTTCCTGGTCTCCCATGGGGTGCAGGGCCCAAGCACTTGGGCCATCCTCCACTGCACTCCTGGGCCACAGCAGAGGGCTGGCCTGGAAGAGGGGCAACCGGGACAGAATCCGGCTCCCCGACCGGGACTAGAACCTGGTGTGCCGGCGCTGCAAGGTGGAGGATTAGCCTGTTGAGCCACGGCGCCGGCCCTTGAGTTGACTTAAATATAAGGTATAACATAGGGGTCTTGTTTCATACTTCTGCATGCAAAGATCCAATTTCCCCAGCACTGTTGAAGAGACTCCTTTCTACAAAGTTGATTTTATCTCCTTTTTCAAAAATTTATTGGTTGTAGATTCATGGATTTATTTCTGAGGTTTCTATTCTGTTCTGTTGCTCCAAGTGTCTATTGTGTGCCAGTACCAGGCTGTATTGATTATAACTGCCCTGTAGTGTGTCTTGAAAACTGGTATTGTAATGCTTCTGGCTGTTTTTGTTGTTTAATTTGCTTTATATATTTGGGGTCTCTTGTGATTTCATATGAATTTTAGCACTGTGTCATCTCTATCTGTGAAGAGTGTCATTGATATTTTCATAGGAATTACATTGAATCTATAAATTGCTTTTAGTAATATGGACATTTTGATTATGTTATTTCTTCCAATCCATGAATATTGAAGATTCTCCCATTTTTTGTGTATCTTCTTTCATTTCTTTAATGTTTTATAATTGTCATCATAGAGATCTTTTACTTCCTTGGTCAAATTTATTCCATGGTATTAAATTTTTTGTCACTATTGTGAATGATGTTGATCTTACATGTTCTTTCTCAGCCACAGCATTGTCTGTGTATACAAAGAGTATTAATTTTATGTGTTGATTTTATGTCCTGCAACTTTACCAAACTCTCTTATGAGTTCTGATATTCTCTTAATTAAGTCTTTTGATTTACCTATATGTATGAACATGTCATCTATAAACAGGGATAATTTGACTTCTTCCTACCCAATTTGTCTCTTGTTGATCTTGTTTTCTTGCCTAATGGCTTTGGCTAAAACTTCCAGAACTATATTGAATAGCAATGGTCAAAGTGGAGATCCTTATCTGGTTCTACATCTTAGTGTAAATGCTTCTAGCTTTTCTCATTCAATATGATGCTATCTGCGGGTTTGTTGTACATTGCCTGGATTATGTTTAGGAATGTTCCTTTATACCCAATTTGCTTATGGTTTTTATCCTTAAAAGATGTTGTATTTTATTAAATGCTTTCTCTGCATCTATTAAGATAGAGATTCATCTATTTTTTTTTTGACAGGCAGAGTTAGACAGCGAGAGAGAGGGACAGAGAGAAAGGTCTTCCTTCCATTGGTTCACCCCTCAGAAGGCCGCTACAGCCAGTGTGCTGCACGATCCAAAGCCAGGAGCCAGGTGCTTCCTCCCAGTGTCCTATGTGGGTTCAGGGCCCAAGGACTTGGGCCATCCTCCACTGTACTCCTGGGCCACAGCAGAGAGCTGGACTGGAAGAAGAGCAACTGGGACAGAATCTGGCACCCGAACCGGGACTAGAACCCGGGGTACTGGTGCTGCAGACAGAGGATTAGCCAAGTGAGCCATGGCGCCTGCTGAAATTCATCTATTAAGATAGTTTTAATTATTAATGTGATATATCACATTTAGTGATTTTTGTATGTTGAATCATCCCTGCATCCCAGGGTTAAATCCCACTTGTTCCTGGTGAATGGTCTTTCTGATGTGTTGTTGAATTGTATTAGCTAGTATTTTGTTGAGAATTTTGCATCTATGTTCATCAATGATGTTGGTTTTCTTTCTTTCTTTCTTTCTTTCTTTCTTTCTTTCTTTCTTTCTTTCTTTCTTATATCTTTTTCTGCTTTCGGAATTAAGGTGACGCTGGCCTCATAGAAGGAGTTTGCGAGGATTCCCTCCCTTTCAGTTGTTTTGAATAGTTTGAGAAAAATTGGAATTAGTTCTTTTAAAGTTTGGTAGAATTCAGCAGTGAAGCCATCTAGTTCTGGGCTTTTCTTTGTTGGGAAGGACTTTGTTACTGATTCAGTTTGCATCTGGGTTATTTGCCTATTTAAGTTTTCTGTGTCTTCATGACTCAATTTTGGTAGACTGTATACATTTTGCAATATATGTGTTTCTTCTAGATTTCCCAATATGTTGGCCTATAGCTCTTTATAGTAATTAGTGATGATTCTTTTTATTTCTGTGATATCCATTGTAACAACTCCTTTTTCATCCCTGATTTTATTAATTTGGATCTTTTCCCTTTGTGTTCATCAGGGAGATTGATCAGTAGCTTTCTTTTTGTTGTTGTGTCCTTATATAGTTTTGTAATGAAGTTAATGTTGGGCTCATAGAATGAATTTCAAAGGAATCTCTTTGTTTCCATTATTTTTTATAGTTTGGGAAGAATTGGTTTTAGTTCTTCCTTAAAAGTTTGGTTGAATTCATCAGTGAAGCCATCTGGTCTGGGATTTTCTTTGTTGGAAGAGTTTTGGTTAGTGATTCACTATTGTTGCTCATTATTTGTTCAGGTTTTCTGTGTCATTATGGTTCAGTTTTGGTGAATTATATGTATCTAGAAATTTATCCTTTTCATTTCTGCTTTCCGATTTTATGATATATAGTTGTTCATAATAGTCCCTAATGATCTATTGTATGGCTGTGACATCATTTTTTAATATTTCCCTTCTAATCTCCAATTTGATTTGAGTCCTTATTTTCCTGCTGGTTTCTTCTAATTAAAAGTTTATCAATATTATTTACCTTTTCAAAACACTAACTCTTCATTTTGTTGACCTCTTTTGGAGGGAGGGGTTTAGTTTTTGTTTCATTCATTTCCGCTCTAATCTTTAATATTTCTTTTCTTCTTTTTGTTTGATTTTTTCTTGTTTTTCTAGGTCCTTGAGATGTATTTTTAGGTTGTTTATTTGATTTTTATAATACAGGCACTTATAAACATCTTTAGTATTACTTTTGCTATGTCCCATACATTTTTGTATATTATGTTTCCATTTCATTTGGTTCAGAAATGTTTAGTTTCCCTTTTGATTTCTTAAGTGAACCATTGTTGTTTCAGATGCATGTTATCCAGTCACCACACATTTGTGTAATTCTAAAAATATTTTTGTTGTTCATTTCTACTTTATTCTGTTGTTAAAGATAAAACATATTTTAAACTTGTTCAAAACTTATTATGTGGCATAATATATGATCTAGTCTAGAAAATTGTTTCATGTGGTGATATAAAGAATGTGAATTCAGAAGCTGTTGAATGAAATGTTCTGTAATATCAGTTAGGTCCATTGATAGATAGTATAGTTCAACTCATATTTCGTTGTTGACTTTTTGTCTGGCGGATCTGTCTTTTGATGAAAGTGGGGTGTTGAAGTCCTCCATTTTTATTGTATTTGAGGTTTTCTCTTCCTGTATATCTATTTCCATTTGTTCTAGAAAATTGGATGTTTTAGTATTAGGTGTATGTCGATTTGTAATAGTTGTAATTTTTTTGTTGAATAGAGTCCTTGCTCATTATAAAGTGATATTCTTTTTCTTTCTTTTTTTTTTTTTTACAATTTCAGATAAAGTCTGTTTTGAATTTGTTTGATGTAACTGTTTCTGCTTAGTTTTGATTTATGTTTGCCTGGGATATCTTTTTCTATCCTTTCACCTTCAGTTAGTGTATGTCTTTACTGCGACATCAGCTTCTCACAGCAGTATATTGTCGGCTCTTGTTTGTTTACTCCATTCAGATGGTCTGTATCTTTTAATTGGGGAATTTAATTCATTTGCAATCAAGGTTGTTATTGATAAGTCATGACTTAGTTCTATCATTTTGAAATTTTTCTTCTATTTAATTTGTATAGATTTTGTTATTTTTCTTTTTTTAAAAAAAGATTTTATTTATTTATTTGAAAGGCAAAATTACAGAGAGGCAGAGGCAGAAAGAAAGGGAGAGAGAGAGTGGAATTGTCCATCCGCTGGTGCACTCCCAAAATGGTCGCAATGGCCAAAGCTGGGCCAAAACGAAGCCAGGAAACAGGAACTTATTCTGGGTCTCCCATTTGGATGCAGGGGCCCAAGTACTTGGGCTATCTTCCGATGCTTTCCCATGCCATAACAGAGAGCTAGATCAGAAGTTGAGCAGCTAGGACTCAAACCAACACCCATATGGGATGCCAACACTGCAAGTGATGGCTTTACCCACTGTGCCACAGCACTGGCCCCATCTTTTCTTCTTTTCCTAGTGAGTTTTATGATCATGTGTTTGCATGAAGATAGTTATCTTTCTTTCATTTCTTTAAGTCTGACTTTCTTAAGCATCTTTTTAAGACTGATCTGGTTGTGATGAATTCCTTTGGTTTTTGCTTGTCTTGCAAAGTCTTTATTTCCCTCTAATTTCTGAAGATAACTTTGGGTTTGGTATTCTTGATTGGAATTTTTTTCCTCTGAATATTTGGTGTATATCATTCCATTTGTTATTGACAAGTAAAGTTTCTGTTGCAAAATCTGCTGTTAGTCTAATCAGATCTTGGGGAGGGGCTTAAATGTGACTTGATACTTTTCTCTTGCAAATTTTATGATTCTTTGCGCTTTACTTTTGAGAATTTAACTATAATGTGAGGAACTCTGGCCATGTCTGTTTGGGGTCCTATGGACCTCCTGTACTTCTTCAACATCTTTTCTCCATTTTGAGAAGTTTCTAGTTACCATTTCAGTGAATCATTATTTTATGCCTGAACACTTCTGTTTGCTCTCAGGATTCCCTATAATCTCACAATTTGAATATTTATTTGCTTAATGATGTCCCAAAAGTCTTTGAGGCTGTCTTCATATTTTTTTCCCAAGGAAACCTTTTATTTAATGAGTACAAATTCCATAAGTACAACTTCAGGAATATATTGATTCTTCCCACCATACCTGCCCTCCCACCCACTTCCTCCTCCCTCTCCCATTCCCAGTACCATTCTCCATTAAGGGAAAAAAAAAATGTTCCTTGACAGTGAAGACAAGTGCTGTTCAAATCATTGCTTCTCAAAGTGTCAATTTCACTTCTACAGATTTCCTTTTAGGTGCTCTATTAGTTCTCACAGATCAGGGAGAACATATGGTATTTGTCCTTTTTCAATGGCTTATTTCACTAAGTATGATGTTTTCTAGCTTCATCCATGTTGTTGCAAATGATCAGATTTTGTTTGTTTGATTTTTTACACTGCTGTGTGGGTATTCCATGGTGTAAATATCTCATCATTTTTTTATCCAGTCTTCAGTTGATGGGCATTTAGGTTAATTCCATGTCTTGGCTATTGTGAATTGAGCTGCAATAAACATAGGGGTACAGATAACACTTTTATTTGCTAATTTCATTTCCCTTGGGTAAATTCCTAGGAGTGGCATGGCTGGGTCATATGGTAGGTCTATATTCAGATATCTGAGGTATCTCCAATCTGTCTTCCATAGTGATACCTTCTCCTTCTCCCCCCGCCCCCATATCCTCACCAGCATTTGTTGTTTGTAACTCTGCTGTTTCCTTGCTTATTTTCCATCTGGTTGATCTAACCATTGCTGAAATTGGGGTATTGAATACCCTATTACTATTGTATTTGAGTCTATTTCTCCCTTTAGATCCCTAACATTTCCTTTGAATACCCAGGTGCCCTATAATTAGGTACATATATGTTTATAATAATTACATCTTCCTTTTGAATTGATCCTTTAATCATTACATAGTGTCCTTCTTTGTCTCTTTTAACAGTTTTTGTGTTAAAGTGTATTTTGTCTAATATTAGGATGTCTACACCAGTTCTTTTTTGGTTTCAGTTAGCATGCAATATTTTTTTCCAACCTTTAACATTCAGTCTGCATGCATTTTTGTTGATGAGATGTGTTTCTTGTAGGCAGAAAAATACATGTTTTTTTTTTTTCTAATCCATTCACCCAATCTATGACATTTAACTGGAGAATTAAGGCTATTTACATTCAAGGTGACTATTGATAAGTAATGACTTTGCCCTGCCATTTTTACATAAAAATTACTATTTTTAATTTGGATTTCCTTTGTACTTTTCCTGAAAAATTTTCTTCCTTTACTTTCTTCTGTAGTGATGACCATGTTTCTGTTTCTTTGTGCAGTACATCCTTAAGCATCTTCTACATGGCTGGATAGGTGGTGACAAATTCTTCCAGTTTCTGTTTGTCGTGGAAGGTCTTTATTTCACCTTTATTCATAAATGAGAGCTTTGTCGGATATAGTATTCTGGGCTGACAGTTTTTTTCTCTTAAGTCTTGGAATATATCTCAGCATTCTCTCCTAGCCTGAACGGTTTCTGATGAGGAGTCCACTGTGAATCTAATTGGAGATTCTCTGAAAGAAATCTGGTATTTATTTTGTGCACATTTTTGAATCTTTTCTTTGTGTTTTGCTGTGGAGAATTTGATTACAATGTGTAGTGGTGAAGATCTTTTCTGATCATGTCTATTAGGGATTCTATGTGCCTCCTGTACTTGGCTGTCCCTTTCTTTCTCCAAATTGGGGAAATTTTCTTTTATTATTTCACTAAAAAGGCCTTCTAATCCTTTCTCTCTTCCCACACCTTAGGAACTCCTAGAACCCATATGTTTCTTCACTTGATAGTATCCGGTATATCCCCAGCCATGTTTTTTGTTTTCTAATTTCTTCTTCTTGTGTTTGGTCTAGCTCTATAATTTCCTGTGCTATGTCTTCTAAGTTGGATATTCTTTCTTTTGCTTCAGGCATTCCATTGCATTTTTTGTTTGTTCTGTTGGAGTCTTTATTTCTAAGATTTCATTTTGATTTCTGTTTATGTTATTAGTTTCATGGGGAAAATTTTCTTTCATGCCATGTGCGGATTTCAGTAGTTCATGCATTTGCTTGTGATTACGTCTAAGTAATCCTATGATCAATTTTTTAAATTCCATCTCTAGCATTTCTTCAATCTCATCATCTTCACAATCTAATATTGAAGTGTTGTATTCTTTTTGGGGCATTGTGTTATCTTCCTTATTCTTGTTTCTTGAATTGGTGTCTTTGTTATTTGGCATTTGTGGAGATACTCATTTGGTTCTTTGTTTTTTTTGCTGTGGAAGCTTTGGATGATGTCTGTGTGGATTAGTGAAGTGTCTAATTTCAGGGAATATCTAGGAGTGTGTGGTAGATGTGGCCAGGGAGCTCTGTTCATTGCTCCACAGTGAAGGGTGTGTCTGAAGTGATACACTCAGGTTTGGTGTGGTAAATCTCCTTTTTTTTTTTAATCAGAAGAGGGAATTTTTTAATCTGAGCTCCTCTGCTTGAAGCAGACCAGTGCCTTGTCACTAGCCCCAGTGAGTATATTATTTGTCTACTCTGCCACAAAGACCACACAAAGGATCTGTGTAGTCCTCAGTGTAAGCTCAGATTCCCCATCAGCATCCCACACCAGCTAACCAGGGAGCCCTGATCATGCGGAGACTCCCACAATGACTGTCCAATGTCTCAGCCACACCCTGAGTCCTCCCATGCAGCCTCAGTGTTTCCCACAGTCACCAGCACCCAGCCCCCTGTCTGTTCTCCTCACTAGACTCAGGAATCTCCACTTGGCCTGGTGCTGGGCATGGAAACTAAGTGGCGCAGCTCTTACATATGTCCAAAATGGTACCCGCTCTTTGTTGTCTTGTTACAGGACACCTTTGCAGGGTGATCAAGGAGAGAAAACGCCCCCCCCCCTTTGTTTTTCTCCTCTAGTTTGGCAGGTACATTATTCCCCACAGGGCTGCAAGCCAGTTTCTCTCTGGATTCTTCCTGCAGCTTTTTTTCCAGTGGCTTGGACTGTTGCAGTCTGGTCTCATCTCACTCTCCAATGCTGTTGCAGAGGCTCTCGGCTGCTGGGATCCTAAGCTGTGTGCATCCTGCCCTCCACATGGGTCCACTGTGTTCCTCCAATTTTTGTAGTTTCTTCTGCTGTTTTCTCCCTAACTCTTCCCCAAGACTGCATCCTTCCTCCTTTATTTAAACTCTCTTCTCCTAGACTCGAGCAGCAAGCTCCCTCCTTGCTCTACCATCTTAACCCAATCCTGTCTTAATATTTTTAATATTGTTCTTTCTTTCCTTTCTCCCTGCATTTTCTGCTTTCCTACCCTCTTTCCTTCTAGTCTGGGACATTTCAAAAAATCCATCTTCAAATTCAGATATTCTTTCTTTTGTTTTTTCCACTCTGTTACTGAAGCTTTCAACTTTTCTTAAATTTACTGAATTCTTCACTTCCAAGACTTCTGTTTTGTTCTTTTTAAAGATCCCTCACACTTTGCTGTATTTCTTTCAAATCATGTGTTGCTTTGCTGATTTAATTCAACTGTCTGTATACTCTTAGATATCCATGGGCATCCATATAATCATTCTTTTGAATTCTTTTTCAAATAATGTGTCAATCTCTTTTTCTTTTGAGTCTCTCGCTAGGGCATTGCTGTGTTCCCTAGGGAGCTGTTTTGCTTTTTTGTGTTTCCTGTTTTCCTACATTGATATTTGAATATCTGATGGGCTGCTTTTCTGTATCACCTTCAGTAAGTGGTTTTCCTGGTAAAAGGCTTTTTTCCCTGAAAATATGTCTTCAGGTATCATTTTAATACACTGTTCGGCATTATTTCCAGTTATTGCTATAGTATTGTTTCCCTGTATCTTCCTTCATAGCAATTCATGACAACAGCAATGGGGGCATAGGTAGCTCCTCTGAGTCCCAGGAGGAACGCATGGATAACAGCTCAGGAAGCAGGATCTGAAGTTATGGGGAGCCTGCCCTCCGTCTATGGTGGCTGAGGTTGTGGGACTACTGACAGTTCTTGAGGAATTTCTCAGGTACTTGCATTGGCAGGGGCATGTCTGGGGCCATGATAATGCTGGCTACAGTCTGGTATGGAGGTACCAGTCCCCATGGTACAATTATCAGGTTTCTGTTCAGAGTCTTAGCAACCCCTGTCTTTTCTTCCATCAAACAGACAATTACTGTGTTGGCGTTACACTGCCTAGGGCTAGGGGATGAGTGGAACAAGCAGTTTTTTGGCCACCTATGCCACAATTTGAGGTCATACTCAGAACTACAGCCTACCAAGACTAATGTAGTGTGAGGTAGAGCCAAGGGCTATTTTGCTACAGGCTGCCTGATGCTTACATAGACTTGTGGCTCAAAGGCATTACAACCTCCCAAGGGTGATGCCAGCCAGTCTATAAATCCAATTGACAAGGGTCAAAGGTCTCTCCACTTGGGACCAGAGGAGTTCTAGGCATTCCAACCACAGGTACTGTCCTTGGGGCAGGGAACATTATTATCCGCCCTGTGATAGTTTCACCATATCAAAGATGCAGTCCTGTGCTCTTTTGCATGCCATACTCCTGACCAACTGGTATCTTGCTCCTTGCTGTCTGTGCACAGTTGAGGGGGGAGTGGTAAAGGCCTCATTTTGAGCACTCAAGCTGCTACTCAGCTAAATTGTGCCTGAGTTTCACAGCTAGAGGTCCTGATGCTGCCTTGTGGCTGCAGGCCAAGCCCATGAGAGGCTGAGAGTGATCTGTTCCTATGAGGGCACAGATTTCTACCTGATGCCAGAACAGGTGTAAAAGGTTTGTGACCAAGTCCTGGTTAGGGAGCAGGGACCTCTGGCCTCTATCTGGTGCTGGTTCTCACCTCAGTGGGACTGGCTCTGAGCTTCCAGCAAAGTCCTGCGCTCACTTTCATGCCCTCCTCCCCAGCAACAGCAGGCTTAACGCCTTGTATGTATTTGCTGGTCGTGTGTCTATCTTAGGGGAAATTTATATTCAAGTCCTCTGACCATTTAAAAATGTAATTTTGCTATTGAGTTGTAAACATCCCTCCATATTTTAGACTTTAGCCTCTTATCAGATGTATGGTTTACAGATATTTGCATCTGTTCTCTAAGTTGCCTTTTCTCCCTGTTGACTGCTTCTTTTGCTACACAGAGCTTCTTAGTTTTATAGACTCCTGCTCACCTGTTTTTTCTTCTGTAGTCAAGACATAATTGCCAAAAACAATGTTGCCAAGCTTTCCTCCTATATTTGCTTCTAGTAATTTGGTAGTTTCAGGTTTTATGTTTAAATTTTTAATTTATTTTGGGTTGGTCTTGGAGTAAGGTGTAAAGTGAGGGTCAGTTTTATTCTGTTGCATGGGGATATCCAGTTTTTCCAGGGCAGTGTGTTGCACAAACTGTCCTTACTCCATCATGTAATCTCGGTACCTTTGTCAAAGATCATGAGAATGTATATGCATTGGTTTATTCTGGGCTCTGTAACCTGTTCCGTTCAACCACTACTGTTCCCATCAACAGGAAAAAACACTGTGATACAGATACTACCAGGATGCCACTTTACAACGTCCTCACCACACTACATATGTGTAAGAATTGGTCCTCAGGACTCTAGAAGCTCCAAAAAGCATCTAATGAGAGTCCAAAGAATCCTCCCTACAGCAGTTCATTAAGTATCAAAAAAGAAATTTGGAGGGGGAGCTGGCACTACGGTGTGGCGAGTAAAGCCGCCGCCTGCAGTGTCGGCATCCTTTATGGGCAGCAGTTCAAGTCCCGGCTGCTCCACTTCCGATCCAGCTTTCTGCTGTGGCAGAGATATCAGGCAGTACGGGGCCTTTAGTACAGCTTTTCTTTCTGGAGATATTTTGGCTATTCAGGGTCCTCTGTAGTTTCATTTCAATTTTTAGGAAGTTTTTTTTTCCTGTTTCAGTGAAAAACGCCACCAGAGTTTTGAGAGACTGCATTGAATCTCTGGACTGCTGCAAATGAGATGGACATTTTAGCAATATTTTTTGGATGTTATTGAAAATGACATCTATTTCTTAATTTCCTTTTGAGACTATTTTGTTAGTATATGACTACCTTTGCTGAATTTATTTATTCAGTTAGTTACAATAATTGTTATCATATGCAATCTTCAAAATTTTCGACATACAAGATTTTGTCTTCAACACACTGATAATTTTACTTCTTTCTTTTCGATTTTGATGACTTTTATTTTTTTTCTTGTCTGATAGCTCAGGCTAGGACTTTCAATACTGTGTTGAATAGATGTGGCAAGAATGTACATCCCGATCTTACTCCTGATATTAGGAAGAAAATTTTCATTTTTTAACAGATTGAAAATTGTTGTGAGCTTTTCATATATGTATTTTATTATATTGAGGTAATTTTTATACCTAACTTGATTAAGTTTGTTTAATCATAAAAGGATGTTGAATTGTGTCAAATATTTTTGTGCTTCTATAAAATTTATCATGTGATTTTTATCCTTCTCTGGTTAGTGTAGGATAACCCATTGAGTGGTTTGTGTATGTTGAAATATCCTGATATCCCAGGGATAAAGATCTCTTTGATCATGGTGTATGATCTGATTAATGTGATGTTTTGTTGAGGATTATTTTTATTTTTATTTTTATTTTTTGACAGGCAGAGTGGACAGTGAGAGAGAGAGACAGAGAGAAAGGTCTTCCTTTTGCCATTGGTTCACCCCTCAATGGCCGCCACGGCCGGCGCATCGCGCTGATCCAAAGCCAGGAGCCAGGTGCCTCTCCTGGTCTCCCATGCGGGTGCAGGGCCCAAGCACTTGGGCCATCCTCCACTGCACTCCTGGGCCACAGCAGAGAGCTGGCCTGGAAAAGGGGCAACCTGGACAGAATCCGGCGCCCCAACTGGGACTAGAACCCGGTGTGCCAGCACCACAGTCAGAGGATTAGCCTATTGAGCTGTGGTGCCGGCCTTGTTGAGGATTTTTACATTTATATTTATCAGGGATTTTGGCCTATATATATATCTTTTTTTTTTTTTTTGACAGGCAGAGTTAGAGACAGAGAGACAGAGAGACAGAAAGGTCTTCCTTCTGTTGGTTCACCCCTCAAATGGCCGCTATGGCCAATGCGCTGCACTGATCCGAAGCCAGGAGCCAGGTGCTTCTCCTGATCTCCCATGTGGGTGCAGGGCCCAAGTACTTGGGCCATCCTCCACTGCCTTCCTGGGCAACAGCAGAGAGCTTTCCTGGAAGAGGAACAACCGGGACAGAATCCAGCGCCCCAACTGGGACTAGAACTTGAGGTGCCAGCGCCACAGGCATAAGATTAGCCAAGTGAGCTGTGGCACCAGCCACTATATATATCTTTTCCTTATAAGTCTTTGGCTATAGCATCAAGGTTATACTATCCACGTATAATGAATTTGGGAATGTTACACTCACTTGAATTGTTTCAAAGAATTTGAGAAGGACTGGAATTAATTCTTCTTTAAATCTTTGTTAGAATTATCCAGAGAAGCTTTTAATCTAAGACTTTAAAAAAAAAGATTTCCATTTATTCATTTGAAAGTCAGAGTTACAGAGAAGGAGAGGCAGAGGCAGAAAGAAAGAAGTTGATCTTCCATCCACTGGTTCACTCCCCAGATTGCCTCAATGGTTGGGGCTGGGCCTGGCTGAAGCCAGGAGCTTCTTCCAGTTCTCTAACATAGGTGTAGGGGCCCATACTTGGTCCATACTTGACTGCTTCCCAAGGCATATTTTTAGGGAACTGGATCATGAGTGGAGCTGGGACTCCAGCTGGCACCCATATGGGATACTGGCGCTGCCAAAGCACTGGCCCCTAATCTAGGTCCTATTTTTTTTTTTTTAAAAGACAGAGCTACAAAAGAGAGAGAGACAGAGAGATATCTTCCATCTGTTGGTTCATTCTCCAGATGGCTGCATTGGCCGGAATTGTGCCAAACCAAAGCCAGGAACCAGGAGCTTCTTCCAGGTCTCCCACGTGGGTACAGGGGCCCAAGGACTTGGGCCATCTTCCACTGCTCTCCCAGACCATAGCAGAGAGCTGGATCAGAAGAGGAACAGCCAGGACTAGAACCAGCACCCATATCGGATGCTGGCGCTTCAGGCCAGGGCTTTAACCTGCTGCTCCACAGTGATGGCCCCTCTAATCTAGGTCTTTTAATGTTAGGTTTTGGGACTGATGCTGTGGGTAGCAAGTAAGGCTGTACCCACATTGGAGACCTGGAAGAAGCTACTGGCTCCTGGCTTCGGATTGGCACCATTCCAGCCATTGTGGCCATCTGGGGAGTGAACCAGCTGATGGAAGACCTCTTTCTGTGCCTCTCCTCTCTCTGTGTTACTCTTTCAAATAAATCTTTAAAAAAAAAAAAAAAAAGAATGTTGGAAGGTTTTGAATTTCCAAGTCAATCTCATTAATTACAGGACTATTCAGACTTTCTACTTCTTCTTGATTAAGTGTTGGTAGATTTTAGATCTCTTGGAAATTATCCATTGCATCTAGGTTATCCAGTTTGTTGGTATGTATTTGTCTCTTATAATCCTTTTTAATTCTGGGGTATCAGTTTTAAAGTCCCTTATTTTATTTGAGTTTTTCTCAAGAAAGATGGTGTAATTCCTGACCCTGTATCTTAATAAGTTTTTAATTCTGTAGAGAAAATGTTTTGACCCACGTCCACTTAGTTTTCAAACCATTCTTTTTTCCTTTGGGAGAGAGAAGACCATTCTTTTAAATTTTTTTTTTTTTTTTTTTTTTTTTTTTTACAGGCAGAGTGGACAGTGAGAGAGAGAGAGACAGAGAGAAAGGTCTTCCTTTTGCCGTTGGTTCACCCTCCAATGGCCGCCGCCTATAAAATTATTTAAATCCAAAATTTTATTTACCTTTGTAGGTTTTTTTGTTCTGAATCTCTTAAGTTTCCTTTATTTCATGTAAAATTAATCTGTTGGTATTTCTTCATCAGTGTATATTGTCATTTTGCATGGGATAGTTTGTGACATGAGATTGCTATGTATATTGCATTCTTTCATTGTAGAATGTCTAATGATAGCCCTGGTTCTAAAGAAGTAAAGTCCAGCTGCCATCCCAGCCCCCATCATTGTGATATCCATGTGCCAGTCTTGCTCCCCAGTAGAGATCTGCAGTTGCCCATACTACAAACTCCCACCTGACCTGTAGTTGGCAGTGCTGAAATTGGAGGAGCACCATCAAGGGTGGGGCTGAGCCTGTACCTCTGAGCACTGTTCTCTTCCCACACTCTCAGACTTTCGCTCTGAGCTGGCTTCTAGCTTCCAGCTGTCTAGAAGTACACTAGCATACAGGTACGGATACTCCCTTAGAGAACTCGACATTCTGATTTGATGTTTTAAAAAGCTAATTTTAATTTGATATTGGAATGTGGGTAAGGAAGAGTAATATTAAGAACTCTGTATAGGAAAATGACCAAGGCAGGACGACTCTTAGGAGGGAAAGAAGCAACCAGGCCCTTGAACCTCAACAAAAATGATGGGGTGGATACCACAAGGGGTCTTTTCCCTGGGAGTGGAAAAGGTGGGGAATCTGAAATCAGAGGGGAGCTGAGAAAAAAAGCAAGCAATGAAGCAGTCTTTTAAAAATTTACTTGAAATAAAGAAAAATGTTATATATATATATGAATATTATTCAGCTATGAAAAAGAATAAAATTCTACCATTTGGAGCAAATTGGACATAACTGGAGGATAGCATGTTGAGTGAAATAAACCAGACACAGAAAGACAAATATTGCATGTTATTCCTCATATGTGGGAGGCAAAATAAAAAAAAGAAAAAAAGAAAAAAGAAGAAAAGAAGTGTCTGTGTGTATCAGTATTGCTGCAAATATAGTTTTGTAGAAGTTTGTTATACCTTTGTGAGACCAGTGGTTAAGAATGTTATAGTACTATAGTTTAAATAGTGATCTGTGATTACTTTAAAATTCACTGTATATGGATGAAATGATCATTTTTCCATTCAGTTTTTGTTTATAGCTGTTGTCTATATTCCCATTAAATTAAGATCTGTTTGCCTTTTACTTGTTAAGCTTCTCATTTGGTAAAGTACTAAGCCTTTTTACTTTAATGTAATTTTAAAGTATGTTATCTCAAAAACTAAAAAAAATAAAGAACAAAAAGAGTAGGAGGGAACGAAGGAAGAAGAGAGGCAGAAAGAGGAAGGAATATCATTATATTCTTAGAATTGTATCTATACATCACATTGAATCTGTTAAAAACTAATTAAAATTAAAATAAAAAATGTTTAAAAATTGCGAGGCAAAGAGACACAGAGACAGAATAGAGAGAAACACCGAAAGAAAGGGAGAGCTGCTCTCTGCTGCTTTACTCCACAAATGCCAGCAACATCTGGGGCTGGGTCAGGGCCAGAGCCAGGGGCCGGGAACTCAATCCAAGTCTCACTTACTGGTGGCAGGGATCCAGCCACTTGAGCCATCTCCACTGCTTCCCAGAATCTGCATTGACAGGAAGCTGAAACTGGGAGCTAGAGCCAGGGATCAAACCTGTATGGGCCACAGATGTCTTAAAACCATTGTCTTAACCACCAGGCCAATACCCACCCCTGAAGTAGTGTTTTTATCACTTGTTTTTCACCAAGTACCATAGTTTCTACTGCTACTTTCTACTGCAGGCCTGAGGCTTGCTCAGACGTTCCAGGATCAGTCTGTGGGCAGCTTGAGCAGCCCCAGTTTCCAGCTCATCCCCCTGTGAGTTTCCATCAGCATTTCTGGCTTCTCCCTCTCTTGTTCCCACTCCACTCTTCATGCATGTGGAGTGTGGGGAAATGACTTGAACTTCTGTTCCACTTCTTCGTGGGCTCAGGCCAAATCACAAATTCAAAGGAGAGTACATAGAAGCCATTGTCCCTCAGGAATTTTCTCTCCTGAAAGGCTTGTTAAGGCTCTATGATCATGGTATTTTTACTGTAAATGTGGATACAGCCTCTCTCTGAGAAAAATAAATTCTCAGTCACTGCATTGATCACTATTTTCTTTAAGTTTAATGTAAGATTCAGTGAATTCCCTCATATAGAAGTTACTGAATGACAAATTGAAAAGAATCTGTAGGTTAAGGCTGCAGTTCCAAGTGGGGATAGTTCAGTTTCTATAGTGAGATCATACTGCACATCTGCCTTGGCTTCCACACAAAACACACAGAACATAAGGCACTGAGTGTGAGAAGTGGACTGAAGGAACAGTTTCTGTGCACTCTGGTAGAGCAAGGTGTCCTACAGGGTAAGATGTATCATCTACTCCAAGGCTATGTTGATGAAGAGAGAAAAAATAGTATCTGCAGACTCCTATTATCTTGTCTTGTTGAATTGATGGAAGCCTGAGGACCGTGTTTCTGAGTCAGATTCCTAGGACATGGAGACTGTCCTGCCTTGTTGTCTTTGGTGCATAGAACACCAAGTTATATTTGACTTCCCGGAGTTTCTCATTTCCTGAAAGGCCCTACTGGCTCTATAAACATGGAAGAATAAATATTAGCTTTATGAGAACACATTCCCCTACTAGTTGAAAAATAGCATATAATAAAAGCCACAAGGATGTAATATTGAAAATTATAGATCAATATGCCCTCTTATTGTGGGTGTATATTAATCCTTATGCACAGACCTGATTTTTCAGGGAGCTGTGTGCTGTGTAATACCACTTGTGTCTGTGATAAATTTCTGTGCCTCCTATTTAACAGTATATCTCAAGTGACTCGTGGCTCACTAGTGAAATGTTTCAGGCTTATTTTCGACTATGGTTTTTCTTTTTAAAATAATAATAATAATGAAAAAACCTTTCTAGCTCCATACTATTAATTGAAAAGAATTACACATGATCCAAAGTTAATAAAATGTTTCTGTGTTCGCTTCCTGCTGGAATCTGCCAATACTCTGCAAATGAACTCCTTGAGATTTATTCTAGAAAATGTTTATGGATAATCTTGAAAGAAAGCCAAGTCTTTGTGAAAGGCAAAAAAAAAAAAAGTCACTCGTGGTTTTGCACAATCAATACTTGTATGTGTGCAGATTGTTTTTTCCCAAAATCCAGACTACAGGTGTACATTTGTAGAGGCAATGAAATATGGTATCCATTAACTGTGTCCCTTAAACCTTACAATCACACCCCATAAGGACAGAAAAGAGTAGCCCACATGAGTTAGTGTATGAGTTGAAAGATACTTTCAATGCTAGGAGACTCAACAAATTACCTTCAGATAATGTACTTCCATCTTTAAATGACCAGCCATTTGCCACCAGCACCACCAACTTCTCATAGCAAGGGCAGTCTTTGCTTCTACAGTATCTCACTGATGTTCCTTGTTCTAAAAATGGAAAATAAATCAGCTTTGTATGTTCCCGCCCCCAAAGTAAGAAAATTAGAGTGTTGGAGTAGCTCCTCCTAACAGATTTCCTCTTTTAAATAACAAATTTCAAAATACATATTAATTTTTATCATGAGGTACTTTAAAACTACAGAAATGGGCCACCGCCGTGGCTCAACAGGCTAATCCTCTACCTTGCAGCGCCGGCACACCGGGTTCTAGTCCCAGTTGGGGCGCCGGATTCTGTCCAGGTTGCCCCTCTTCCAGGCCAGCTCTCTGCTGTGGCCCAGGAGTGCAGTGGAGGATAGCTCAAGTGCTTGGGCCCTGCACCCCATGGGAGACCAGGAGAAGCACCTGGCTCCTGCCATTGGGTAAGCGCGGTGCGCCGGCCGCAGCGCGCCGGCCGCAGCGGCCATTGGAGGGTGAACCAACGGCAAAGGAAGACCTTTCTCTCTGTCTCTCTCTCACTGTCCACTCTGCCTGTCAAAAAAAAAAAAAAAAAACTACAGAAATGAATAAGGCTTATGTATCCACCCTCATATTTGAGTATGTTGACACTACCATATTTGTTTTAGAACTCTATTTTTTAAAGGTAAAAACCTCACCTCCCTTCTTAGTCTTCCTTCCTAATAAGTACTATTACCATGGTAATGTTGTTTAATTACCCCGTTTATTATAAATGGAATAATATATGCACATTTATGCTTGTGCCTACATAGATAGTTGTTCAGTATTTTGTTTACATACTCATAGAGAGGAACATATTGAACACATACCTTTGCAACTTGTTTTTCCTTAGCACTGTTTTTTGGTAGAATTCTCTCTATTAATATTGATTTGTAGTAGTTAACTGTTGCATAGTTTCTAGCAGATGAAGCACCATATGACCACCTTCTCCTGTTGGGACATTTCCTGTCTTTTGCTTTTTCTGGCCAGTCAGTTGCCTGTACCCACAGCCGATTGACAGTGTGCATAGGCGCTTCCTATGTGAGGCTGCTGTATCCCACCTGCTGTGGACTGGGCGCTTAGAGGAACACCTTCTGTCCTTTATATTCTACTACAAAACCTTTGATCTACTTCGTGTCCGCAGAGGCTTTGTTCTGTTTTGTTGTTAGCGTTAGATTTGCCTCTTCTCTCTCTCTCTTTTTTTTTTTTTGTGAGCAGTTTCATGTAAATGGAGAATAATTGTGCCGGAACGGTGAGAAATGACATAGGAGTAAGAAAAGACAACCTAAGGAGAGTCAGAGAAGGAACAGGGGTTCTGTGCGGTCCTGAGCTACAGAGGTTCCGTTGGTGACCGTGAGAGACATACTGTCTAAAGAACTGTGGCACATTTCCTTCACACGCCATTATCTCGCCGTTCAGCTTGTTTTAGAGGTCTTTCTCTTCCATTAGACCCAGAAAATTTTTCATGTTATGTCTTTGTTTCACAATAACAGTAGAAAAATATTTTTAAAAAGTTGTTACATTGTTAAAGATTACAGACCCATCTCTACATCAGTGCTTGCTTAGCATCTATTACACACACACAATGGGAGCTGGCAGAAATTCTCAAATGAATATCTATATTTCTTGGTAGATTGTTTCACGGGTTGTTTTCTCTGGCCTGTACTAAATAAATCTCTGTTTTTGAATGATTGAATGAATAAACAAAGTACTATATATTTGTAGAAGTTACAATAATAAAATATTTCTAGAGGTTATGTGGTTACTTCACTGGGAGGTATTTTTGAACTCCTGGTAGTCATCTTTCAGCTACTGGTAAACTTAACACTTAGACATGCTGGGACTGAAAACTGAGGTCCAGAAACAAATTGAAGGTCAGAGTTCATTGAAAACATCAATCCCCAAGAGCTGCTGAAATCCAAGCCTGTGTTTTAAGATTTCCCAGCTTACTTAGGGCTCCAAGAAACCCATCCTGTGTGTTAAAAATTTTAGAGATGTATTCCTTAGAGCTTAGGATATTCTCAAATTCTGTGTTGCTTTGCTACTCTAAAAAATTAAAGCTTGTTTTTGGTTAAATATTTTTATGCAATTATAGGCTGAGCCCCTTTCACCACAGTAAAAATGCAACTTAAAAATTTAAAGAATGTGGGCAACCGTTATGACACAGCAAGTTAAGCCACTGCTTGGGACATCTCAAAGCCGTATTTAAAGTTATGGATGCGTCCTGGGAGGCAGCAGATGATGATCCAAGTGCTTGGATCCCTGCCCCTACGTGGGAGACTCAGATGGAGTTTGGGCTCCTCTGGCCCAGCCACTGGTATTGGTGGGCATTTGGGAAGTGAGCCAGCAGATGGAAGATTCTCTCTGGCTGTCTCTCTCTCTCCATCCCCTGCCCCCCAGCCTCCCATTTCTTTCCCTCTCCCTCGCTCATTCTGCCTTTCAGGAAGATAAACATAAATTAATATATATTTTAAAAATATTAAAGAATAAAACCAATTATTTCTAGAATGGATATAGCCATCCCAGAGTTAAATTATTGTTCTCTTCAATTATTTATTCCCTTCAAGATACTGGAAATAGTATTCTATAGGTGATCTTACCACTTTCCAAACGTAACTTTCTATGTAAAGAGTTAGTGTTGAAGTCTTTGGTTTCCCTTGGCAAAGCTTTGGACTTTTCTGAAGGCAAAGTGTGTGTGATGTCCTCTCCCCACCCTTATTCTTTATTTTTGTTGTAGTCGATGGAATCTTACTACGCTAAGATTTGTGCCAAGTTTAGTTTTCAACAGACTTTTGTAACTGAGTGTAAGTTGTCAGAAAATAGGTTTTCTGTCAGAAACTCTGATAACACATTTCATATTGCTGCTTCATTAAGCTTTCATGGCCATGTGGAGTCACCAGGGAAATGCTTTTCAGTCTTGGCTCGTGTATGTTTTAAGCAGAATTTGTTTTGGGGCGTCACGGATATTCCCAATAGGAGGTTATTAATACTACTTTCTTAACAATAAAGTTATTATTTATCAATATCTACCATAATAATAGATCCGCCAATGTCCTTGTGTTCTCATTTGGCACATTTGGTAATGAACGTAATGGAATTCCATCAAGTTAAAAACTATATTTCTGGTGGATTTTACTTTAGAAACTCAGGTAGCTCTTTTATTCCTCTGTCTGGGTTCAAGTTGTTGCATCAGAACTCATCTCACGTCACCACCTGCTCTGCAGCCTTCCGTACCTAGTCTGTAGGCCCACCCTCTCAGGAGCAAGAGTGGAGGTGCTGCGGTTTGATGCCAGTCTAGAAGATCAAGCTGCAGAGGAATTAAAAGAAACATGTCTGGTAGTGGTCCTGTTGTTATCCCTCTATATTTCTATCTTTTTATACCCGTCTATGTGAACTTACAATAATCAGACCATCGATGGTTTGTTTATTTTTTAAAGATTTAATTATTTATTTAAGAGACAGAGTGGCGGACACAGAAAGAGACAGAGAGACAGAGATCTTCCATCCACTGATTGACTCCCCAAATGGCTGCAATGGCCAGAGCTGGGCTGATCTGAAGCCAGGAGCCAGGAGCTTCCTCTGGGTCACCCATGTGGGTGCAGGGGCCCGAGCACTTGGGCCAGCTTCTGCTGCTTTCCCAGGCCATCAGCAGGGAGCTGGGTTGGAAGTGGACCGCCTGGGGCACGAGGCAGTGCCCATATGGCATGCTGGCACTGCAGGTAGAACGTAACCTACTCCACCACAGCACCGACCCCCCCCCACCAATGTTTTAGCATATAGGAGTTTAGTCAAAATACTGGATTCTAAGTTTTTCAAGTAAAACTTGAGACTATATCCATTAAAAATTTGAAATGGAATGGAAAAGAGTGAAAAAGATAGCATGGTCCTTAATTCAGATCCGAGGGTCAGCAACTCCATTTTGAATAAATTGAAACCTAAATGTGGATTCCTTAACACAGAAACAGCCATGCAAAGCTTTAAGATAAGCAATACATGATTCTCAAAAGTGTTGCGAACACAAAATTAGATTAACAGGTCTAGGCAGAAAACAAAGCTGATAAGTGTTAGCAACTTAGAAAAATCTTGAGTTTCAAGTGTATTCTTAATACTTGAGACATAGATATACATAATTAAAGACAAAGAATCTCAAGGGTGCTTGTGTGAGAGACAAAAGTGATATAGAGAAGCCTTCCTAATTTGGATGAACTAGGGAGAACACGCTTGCTGGAATTATGTGATGTCTAATTTCAAGGGTTGTCATGCACTCTCAATTAAGTATAGCAGGACAGCCTTGTAGCTGATGCAACCTCAACCACAAATACAACAGCAAAACTCTCCGTCCCCCTGAGTGAATCCCTCTTTCCTCCCTACCCATTATACTCTTAAGATGATTCACACTGGGAGGAATTACAAAGTTTGGTCTTTTACCAATCTAAGCTACTTTTTTTATTATTATTTAGGAAACAGTGAATTCACCTAAAGCCCATGTGTAAATATAGGTCTTCTAAATACATTTCTTTGACAATTTCATTATAATTAAACTTGAAAGGATGATTTGCAGTTTCAGCTGTATCAGTAGTGTAACTCAGGAAGTTGACCTTTAGTTGACTATCTTCATTCACATATAACAGTTTATATCCTCTTAAGAGATTTCACTCCAGGGGAAGAATAAGAAGACATTAAAGTGTAGGACACCTAGCTCACCACTTTTGTCTGCACACAGAGGAAGAGGTTTTAAGTACAGACGTGCCAGCTCCCCCAGCCAGGGAGCGATAAAGAGGAAGACAAGATAAGGACCAGGAAGGCTGATCACCAACCTGCTTTGTCTTCCCTTTTTTCCCAGGATTTGGCATGCAGCCAGCATTTCTTTAACGGTATCTTTAGCTTCTATTGATAGCACGGAGTCTGTGCCATGTGTGCGGGAGGTAGGAGAGGGAGTTCCTTTTTAAAGAGAGACAGAATTTGCATATTTTGATGAAGAAGATGTTTTTCTAAATTCGTTCTTAAAATATGGACAACTCTTGAATAAATACGACAGGTGCAACTTTCCAGATAAATTTTGTGAGACTGTTTCTATTCATTTGAAATTTTTCATAGACACACACACACACACACACACACACACAGAGACTGTTACTTAGTGAACAGTGCCATCACGGTTATAAATTCCATCCTAAATCTTAGTAGAGAGTGGGTAATCATCCCAAAACCCCTCCCAAACGATGAGCTAAGGGAATGGAATGTACTTTTCATTTAATTTTTAAAAATGTTGATTTCTGTTTTGTAATTCTGGGTAGAAATGCATTAATCACAGTTTCTTAAAGTTACCACAAGTATGTATTTTTGACAGCCCAAAGGATGGGGACCATAATAGAATGAAACAATTTTCAGCATTCTGGAGCTCAGAATTTTTATCCCAAGCATTGCTAAGTTGAAAGCAGTAGATACTATGATCAGAAACTTCACTTGCATGGCAACTATCTGTTTATAAAAGTGACCATGCAAACCCCATGTAAAATACAGTTTATAAACGCCTACTTTCACTCATACTCTTCTTAGCAAAGAATGAGAAGTAAACCACACAGGAAATTCTGCTACCTTTTTAGCTGTCTGAGAATTCTTGTCATTTTTGGAAAATAAGCTCTTGTTTCACCTGTTGATTGACAAATGCTAAAGTTACATTTTTGAGACGCCTAGTGAAAAAGGAGGTGGCAAGATGTAGAGTGTTAACCTTTCATAAATCTCATTTACAAGTTTTGTTTTTCTAAAATTACCTTTCCCAGTTTCATTTTTGCGGAGGTCCTGGAAGGCATACATAGAACTTGGCTCGTATTAGGCTGTGATATAAATATTTGCTGAACAAATAAATAAGAAAATTTATTAGAGGTGGCCTACAAAGGTAACTTTCCCCAAATCCCGTAACTTGAAGGGGCCGGACACCAGCTGGAGAGGGGTTCTCCTTCTCTGTTGATGGATGCAGCATCTGGCAGGCTCTGTCCTGGGCCCCACGTGCTCCGTGCCACGTGTGAGCATTTTGCTGGCATGAAAGTGAAGGAAGTACCATTTCCAAAAATACACTTTATGGGTTTTAAAAATATAATATTTTTCACTTAAGGATCCTAATAAATGTCATTCATTCGCATGTAGGGAAAAAAATCGCAGCAAATATGGTTTTATCCATGCCACAAACAGTTGTTTTAAAAAAGCATGTAAACCTTGTCCTGCTCTGTTTCTGAGAAAATTTTTTCTGCGGTTTTATGGCCACAGGCTTAGTAAAAATAGTAGCTAGGATATTTATTCCATGTTTATTTATTTATACCAGGAACTGTTCCTTACACATATTAGCACAAATAGTCTTTTAACAGTCCTGTGTACTACATACAAAGGGACTGTAAAAAAGTTTGTAAAGAAATGGAATAAAAAGATGTTTGTTTTGGTGCAAAAAAAATTCAAAATACATACATGTTTTTTTATAATGCACATTTGCATGAATTTTTATTCCCTTTTCTGCTTTCATTTTATAAATGAGGAAATTTAGGCGTAGACTAGTTAAGAAGGAAAACTAGGAATTTGTGAAGCTAGGATTGGGCTCTCTTTTTTTTAGTTTAGTTTTGATGGTGAAGAAATCGGGTTTTGGGGATTTTTGTCTTTTCCGACATTGAATTATGCCAATATTCAACCACTTGGAAAAGTTAAAAGGGACTGACAGTGAACATCCATACTCCCACCACCGTGTATCACCCTATCACCCTAGCCAGTGATGAATCCATCTTGTTTGGGGGCACATTTGAAAGTAAGTTGTACACATCACCACATCCCCTCCTTAATGCTTTCATATATGTTTCCTATAGTTCAAAATTTGTCTCTAATTTTTAAGGTAAACTATACATACGATAACCTACACAGTCTTTAGCTGGGGATTTCCATGAGTTCTGACAAAAGCATATGCCAGTGCCACCCAAATTTAGATCACCTTCATGCTCCTTCTGAGTAAATCATCCGTCTCAGAATAAATAAATTCTTGTCTTAGAACTGCATGTAACCAGAATCCTGCACTGTAGACTTTCTTGTGAGGTATCTCTCACATAGCATAATGTTTCTGAGATCAAGCTGATCTTGAGTTTATTGGCAATTCTTTTCAATTTCTTGCTGAGTAGCAGTATTCCATTTCACCACTGTTTGTTTGTCCTTCTGTTGCTAGACACCTGTGCTCTTTCCATGTTTTGACTGGCCTGAATGAGCTTCTGTGGGCATCCCTGTACACGTCACTGCGGGTAGAGGCTTTCACTGCTGTTAGTCAACTTCTAAAACTGGAGTTGACATAATTGGAATTGACATAGGTGTATGTTTCCTGTTAGAATAAGTTGCCAGATCTTTTCAAAGTAGTTATTCCCACCAACATTATATGATAGATGTAGTTGTTGCACATCCTCAGCAACATTTATTTCTGTCAGTCTTCTTAGTTTTAGCTATCCAGGTGGGTTACTATTGCTATTTCACTGTGTTCTAATAGATATTATCCTCAAAGATTAATACGTTGAAATCATTTGCATGTATTTATTGATCAGTCCGAATATCTTCCTTTTTAAAATGACCACTGAAATTTTTCTACTTTTATATTCAGTTGTTAGCATCTTTATGATTGATATGTAGGAGTTCTGTGTATGTAGGATACCAGTATTTTACCAGATAACCTATTTTACACACATTTCCATTTAGTATGTAACTTGCCTATGCAATCTCTTAGTGATGTCTGTTGATGAGCAGTTTAAATTTTGAGATCTAATTCATCAAGATTTTTTAATGGTTGTATCTTCTGTATCCTGTCTGAAAAAAAACTTTATCCCTAAGTCACAAACTCTATGATTTCTTTGAAATAGTTTTATTTACGATCCATGTTGAATTTTTTTCTTTTTTTACTGTGTGAGTTCATGCTAGAGTTTATTATTGTCTATATGGACATTTAATTCTTCCAGCACCACCTTTGAAGAGAGTTTTCTTTCTCTTCTGGAATCTCTTGGTGCTATTCTTAAAGATCAAATGGCCATTTAAGTGTACATCTATTTCTGAGCTCTCAGTTCCATTGATTTTGTAGCTCTTTATGCCCGTACCACACTGTATGGATTACTTTATCTTTATGGTGAGTCTCCATGTCATATGGTATAAGCCTTCAATCTTTGTTCTTAACAAAAAATTTTTTAAATGTGTAAAATTGCATGTAAGTTTTAGAATTAGTTTGCCAATTTCTTAAAAATCAGCTGATTGAGACTGTGGTTAGCAATATATTAATTCTGAGGATCAGTTTGGTAAGAATTGATATTTTAATCAGTATTAAGCCTTCCAGCCTGTGCATATGCACTATCTTACCACTTACATAGCTCTCTTTTAATGTTTCTCAGTAATATTATGTATTTTATAGTAGAAAGGACTTATATGCCCATTATTGAATTTTGTTTTTTTTAAATTTGTAGATTTAAAATTTTTATTTTCCAGTAACTATAATTGTAGTTTTACCCTAATGTTAAAGCCTAACAAAGATGTAATAATAAGCTATAGATTAAAATTCTTTATGAATATGGACACAAAAATTCTTAACAAGATGTCAGAATATTGAACACAGCAATATATAACAAGAATTATACACCAAGATCAGTGGGATTTATCCAGAAATGTAAGATTACTGGAACATCTGAAAATTGACCAATTTAACATACTATATTAATAGAATAAAGGCTAAAAACCATCTGATCATCTCAATAGACATAAATAAATCACTTAATAAAATTTCTTTCTTGATGAAAACACAAAAACATCTAGGAATGTAAGGAAACATTCTCCATCTGACAAAGAGCATTTATGAAAAGCCCACAACTAACATTGTAGTTACTGGTTAGATTGTTAGCATCCTACCTAAGATCAGGATCTCTGTGGTAGTCACTTCTTGTCAGTAATGTACTTGACATTGTAACCAATACAGTTAGTCATGCATGAAAAGGAAATTAAGGGCATTTGAGTTGTAAAGGAAAAAATAAAACATACTGTACTTACATATGACATGGTCTTATATACAGAAAACATTTAAGGATGACACACGCCTCAAGAAAAGCTATTAGAGCTAATAATTGAGTGAGATTGCATAGTATAAGATCAATACACAGAAAGCAATTATACTTTAAATACTAGCAATGAGCAATCTGAAAATGAAGTTAAGAAATTCTATTATAATATCATAAACAATAAAAGATTCAGCAATAAATGTAACAAAAGGAGAAGACATATTCACTGAAAACTATAGCACATTGTTGAAAGAAGTTAACAATCACCTAAGTAAATGGAAAGACAACCATGTTCATGGAAAACTGAATGTTTTAAGATGTCAGTACTCCCCAGTGTTATCTAGAGATTCAATGCAATGCCTACCAACAGTCACCTTCGCTGGCTTTTCAGAAAAACATTTATTTATTGGAAAGGGAGAGCCCCTATCTACTGGTTTGCCTTCTAAATGCCTGCAATGGCCAGACTGGGCCAAACCAAATCTGGAAGCTTGGAACTCAATTCAGGTGTCTTACATGGGTGGCAAGAATCCAGTTGTTTGAGCCATTGTTTCTGCCTCCCAGGGTCTGCATTGACAGAGAGCTAGAGATGGGAGCCAGAGACAAGTACTGAGCCAAATCTTCCAATATGGAACATGGGCAGCTTATTTGCTAGGCTAAAGGCCCCTCCCCTACATTTCTTTTTAAAATAAATCCATACAATTATCTTAAGCTTCAGACAGAAATATAAGACATGCAGAGTATCTTGGAAAAGGAAAGTGTTAAAGGACTCACATTTCCCAATTTCAAAACTTATTGCAAACTATGGTAATCAAGATTCAGTGGTGCTGGCATGAGCATAGACATATAAATCACTGGAATAGAATTGAGAATCCAGAAATAAAGTCATACATCTATGGCTAGTTGATTTCCAACAAGCGTTCCAGGATAGTTCATCGCAGAGGAAGAAAAGGCTTTCAACAAATGATGTGGAACAGCTAAGTTTCCATATACCAAGGAACAAATGTTGATGCTTGTATTACAGATACACAAAAATTAATGCAGACTGAATATTTAATTGTGAATGTTGAAACTATGAAACTCTTAGGAGATATAGGCATAAATCTTTATAAACTTGGATCAGGCAATGATTTCTTAGATAAAACACCAAAAGCATGAAAATTGGACTTAATCGACATTTAAAATGTTTGTCCATGGTAGCAAGAGAGTAAAAAGAAAATTCACAAAATTGTAGAAAATATTTGCAAATTATATACTTCTTAACATATATTCAGGATATATAAAGAACTCTTACCAGTCTATGATAAAGACAATAAAAAGATTTAAAATGGGGAAAAGATCTGAAAAGATACGTATCCAAAGAAGATACATATATGGCCAATAAGCATGGAAAATATACTCAACCTTATTAGTACTTAGGAAGATGTAAATCACAATGGGTTACCACTGCATACCCACTTGGGTTACTGTCATAAAAAAGAAAAAAGTATTTGTGAAATATGTAGACCTTGCAGTCTTCATACATTTCTTGGGAACGTAAAATGCTCTTGCTACTTTGGAAAACAGTTTAGCATTTCCTCAAAAAAGTTAATGATAGTTATCTTTTAATCCTGCAGTCCTATTCCTATGTGTACACCTGCAAGAAAAGAAAATTTATTTACACAAAAACAGTGCAGGATTGTTCACAGCACTATTCTTCCTTTTCCTCTGTTTCTTAATTCTTTACACAGTGCTGGCCTTCTTGTCCATTCTCAAGGTATTCAGTCTTCCCTTTTGAGGTTAAGATCCTGAAATTCACTTCTCTGCCTTAGACAACATTTCTAAAGACTATGTTTCAAGAGGTCTTTGATGCATAGTTACATGAATATTCCATTAAAATAGCTTAGACTCAATTATTTTCTTTCCAAACTTTTCCTTCCTTGTGTATTTGTTAAGTCAGAGAACCACTGTTAGCCTATTATTAAATTCACATTCATCTCCAGTTCTGTCCCAGTTTCCACATCTAATCACTTAAATTCTAAGCATTAGCGTTCTAAAATGTCTCAGAGTCCCCGTTTCATATTTCCATCCCTCTTTGTTGTCTCAGGTCATTAATATCCATGTGGAGTATCACGGCGTCCTTCCTGACATTTGTTCTTACCCTACATCTCAGTCTCCTTCAATCCATCTCTCACTCAATCTGGGAACAGTATCTCCAAAAATATAAATGTGATTCTGTCATTTTTCTGTATTAAATACTCTGATGACCTTCTCTTACAATGTTGGTTTTCAAACCTTTTTTCTATTATTTTAAAGTAACAGGAATCTATCTTCAAAAGAAGACTCAAACACTGGTGGTGAACAAATGCGTAAATGAGTGGCATGTTGTAAGAGCCAGGTATTTCATTGTCAGGACAACTACGGATAAGCAAGGAAGAAGGGCTAGAATCCACTCTGTAGTGTTGGATTAGAGTTGAACATGTCAATGAGGACTCCTGTTTAGCATAATATACATATACACACATACAGGCAGTTACAGAAATAATTTTAGATATGTGTAAATATGAGTTTGAATATCTACTTAGATTCCTTCACTCTTTCTGTTGAGAGATCCTAGGAGAAATAATACCCCAATAGAAATGAGACTACCCATTGCCCAGGTCTTAGTTTCTAAATGTCATCCTCCAGTAATAGGAATTAAGAATCCTTAGAGAAATAGTTGGTTCTCTGGCTGGGCAGTAAAAATACAAGAGGATCCTGGAGTATCTGGTAGTTCCCTAAAAGTAAATAAATAAATAATGTGTTGAAAAATCAGTGCATGTCAAAGGTATACAAAAACCAATCTGAAAGAGGTCCCCAAGGCCAAGCCAGAACAATTTGGAGTAGCAAATAAATCGCATGGTATTTGATTACAGCCCAAAGTATAAAATAAATATATTTGAATTCATCTCACCATAAATGATTAAATACGTTAAGGGAGTAGGAGGGACAAGTCTTCCCTGAAGAAAAATTCCAAATAGTAGAGGTAGGTATGAACCCTCCAGAAGATAAAGTTCGTTCTGCACCTAAAGTGTGACTGACATCCAGAGAGGAATATTAGTAACTTTCCAGTGGAGACACCTGGTGAGCACCACCGCATCCAAGAGATCAGGTTTTACATCGCCAGTCATAAAGCATATGAAATGATTCACCAGCTCCTGATGTCACCGGATGAAGTGTGCTTTACCTCGCTGGTCATCCTAGTGATGAGGAAGATACAAGCAACCCACGCAGGAGGAATAATGTCCATCGGAAACAAGGAAAGACGGAGAAATCGTCACAGACCTGAACAGACCTGATGACTCACTATGATGTGGAATTCTGGATTGGACCCTGGGACAGAGAAAGGATTTTAGAGGAAAAACCTGAAATTCAAGTGGAGGCCGGAGTTCAGTTAATAGTGATGCCTCAGAGTTGGTGTCTTAATTGTGACAAGATGTTAACATTTGGGGGACTTGGAGGAGGATTCTACAGGAACTCCGTCATCTCTGTGTTAACTCTTCTAGAATTCTGAAATTGTCTCCAAATGAAAAAGTTACTCACAGTGGGAACAAGAGCAAGGCCCAGCATGGGAAACAGACGTCAGCACAGCTACTGTGGTCGCGGTTGAGTTGTACACTCAGAGTCCTGACTGCCCCACCTCGCCTCACTCCTCAACTCCCTCCCAGGCTGCCGCTCCCCTTCCTCTCTCCCAGGACCCCAGGGTTCTGGAACGGGTTTTGAAAACCACTGCCCAGCAGGATGAAATCCAAACTCGTTGACTTGTCTTTCGGGGCCCCTCATGCGCTCACCCTTGCCTCGTCTGCATCTTCGTCATGAGGCCTCCTCCTCCCGACTGATCTTGTTTCTGAAGATGATTTCTTCGCCTCAGCGGACCATGACTGTCATGCTTGATTTTGCATGTGCTTACTCTCTGAGCCCAGGAGACCATTCTCAAGCTTACTCCCCTTAGAACACTCTTCAGACATAGAATTCAACTCAAGAGTGAGTCTTGTCCTATTAAAAGGCTCCCAGGGAGGGACAGACCAGAACCCATTTCTACAGTAGCAAAGCACGTGGGCCTTCCTAGTCATCTGTGCACATGCATCTTTCCTGCAGTACTTCACGTGCTCCTTAAGGAGATGGCATTCAGTCCTCTCTGCCAGATATCAAACACTGTGCTTGGCACAGTGTCTCTCTTGCCTCCACTTCCAATTCTGATTACTGGACATATCCAGTAATTTTCAATTAAGTGGGTGAATGGATGGATGCATGAACATTATCACATTTGTCAAAGGTAAGTTATTTACTTTTTTAAAAAAGATGTATTTATTTATTTGAAAATCAGAGTTACACAGAGAGAGGAGAGGTAGAGAGAGAGAGAGAGAGGCAGAGAGAGAGAGAGAGAGGTCCTCCATCTGATGGTTCACTCTCTAATTGGCGCAATGGCTGGAGCTGCACCGATCCCAAGCCAGGAGCCAGGAGCTTCTTCCAGGTCTCCCACGCGGGTGTAGGGGCCCAAGGACTTGGGTCATCTTCCACTGCTTTCCAAAACCATAGCAGAGAGCTGGATCAGAAGTGGAGCAGCCGGGACTAGTACCAGCGTCCATATGGGATACCCGGGCTTCAGGCCAGGGCTTTAACTCACTGCACCACTGCACCGGTCCCTAAGTTATTTACTTTTATAGCCTTTAAATATATATATTTATAGCCTTTAAATATATCTGGTTGTCACGAAACTGTAAATCCAGTATTTTGATAAGCAAGTTGATATCAACCCACCAGCTTAAAAGGAAAAGCACTGTGGCATGGTGGGTCGACGTCATGGGCATACCATGTGGGCACCAGTTTGAGTCTCTCTTTGCTCCACTTCCGATCCAGCTCCCTGCCAATGCACCTGGGAAAGCAGTGGAAGATGACCCAAGTATGTGGGCCCCTGCCACACATGTGGGAGACCTGGAAGAAGCTCCTGGCTCCTAGCTTCATACTGGCCCAGTTCCAACCATTGGGTCCATTTGAGGAGTGGGCCAATCTCTCCCTACCCGCCTCTAACTCTGCCTTTCAAGTGAATAAATAAGTCTTAAAAAAAAAAGAAAAAAGTATTGGTTTTTCAGGAAGAAGTAGTAGTGTCAATGTAGCCAGCATGTCTATGCAAACTATTGAGGCCTGTTAGGTTTTATTCCTTTAAATAACACAAAGTCTGCATGATGTGTACCTTATAGTCAATGAAGCAGGTTCGGCCAGTGTTTGAAGGAGTTGTCAGTAAAGCGAGCTGCAAACATTTGTCTTCATTAGCCCTTACAAGGTGATGCTTTTGGATGCAGGTGGCCTAGCCACTCTCGGGCACTTTAATTTGCCAATTATTGTACCCAGGGCTAAGAGCAGATAGTGATTAGTTTCACATTTTGCTCACTGGGAAGCTTAATGTCCTTGTCACCTTACATTGAGTTTTCAATGTGCAGAGCACAAAGAATGTCGAACATGCTTCTTAGACTTGGGGCAGGGGGGAGGGTAGGAGTCCTGCCTAGTATCTTGAATGGCCTTTAAAAACAGAAAATAAAGGACTGGGTGATTGGTTAATTTTAAAAAGAACCATAGCATAGCAAAAGTGCATCAAGAAAGGTGTGTGTGTGTGTGTGTGTGTGTGTGTATGAGTGTGTGTGTGTGTGTATGTGTGTAAATGCTTAGATGCGTCTTTTAATTTTCTTTCACAAAAGCATCATGTACCAGCTTGTATTACTATCATTTGAGGAAACAGAGAATGGTAGGATCTTGTTTATGAAATAGCATTCACTGTTACTGGACTCCTCCTTTGAGTATTCTAAGACAACACAGGTTACCAGAAACAGAGAATATCATGCATGGATTTTTAGGATAGTAAATGTTCACCACCTTATATTTTGAATAATTTTGTTCAAGCTACGACTCATTAATGACTTTTTACAAAAAATTCCACAGAAAGTAGGAACTTTTGGGGAAGGCCAAAACCACAGTTGGCAGTTTGTCTGCTATTCTTCTGCTTAATTGCCTGGGAGTGAAGCTGACTTATTTATGAAGATTTAACCGAGTGCCTTTATTAGCAGAAAAGATTATTTAACATTTTAAGACAGCATGGGGAAATGTCAGGCACAAAGCATCCCAAATATAAACTTTATTTGCCAGCCTCTTAAAGAATTTGTTTGTTTATAATGTTGTTCACACCACTGATAAGAGAAAATGTATTTAATAACTACTGAGAATTAATATGCTGTTGTATGCATGACTGCCTAATTTAATTTATCTCTGATTAAGCCTATTATGTTAGAGATCACTTTACAGAAGAGATTTTTTTTGCCAGCTGTAAGGTTATTTGAATTGTAATATAAGTTAATAATGTGTGAAATAACCAGTGGTGCCTACTTCTAAATGTTAATTTTGCCAGCTGACTTCCTGAGTTGATGCATACTCAGATCATTCATTGGCATTTAGTTAATATCTTGCACGAAGACAAGAAACTGAAATAAATATGAAAACTTTTTAGAAGGCAATGTGAACAGTGGTGCTTCAATTCCAAACTTCAGAGAGAAGACCATTTCATTACAAAAGTCATTGAAAATCAGCAATCAGTTAATCATATTACATGACATACAAATATGACAGCACCTACCCTTTTTTAAGTTTTATGTTCTAAATGTAGTCCTCCAACATTAAATCATCGTTGGGTCAGATGGAGTCGGAAGCTCAGGAGCGTGGCCTTGATCTGGGCAGTGACCACTTAGATGCTCAAGTGATCTGGTCTCTCTAGTGGACCCAGCACAAGAGAGAGGGGCTTATTCTCTACATTACAGAATAGGCTTGTTCTTACTGTCATGGCGAACCAGCTGTTTCTTTGGCTGGTTTAGTAATCCTTTTCAGTATCATAGGTGGTTATTCCCCCAGAATGTGATTGGCTAATTGTGTTCTCTTGCTCAGCAGTTGACCCCCTAGAGAGCTTTCTGCATCCTTAGAAGTCGTTTGCACTGCTCAGAACATGAACTTCACTGTGTGTGTGTGTGTGTGTGTGTGTGTGTGTGTGTGTGTAAATTTAAATTCGGTACTCTGATTGCATCTTACCCACCCCCAAACTGCTTTTATCCCTAAGTGGAATGCCTTTTCTGGCCCTTCAACTGAAATCCTACCCAGTAAGCAAGGCCCTTTTGAAACCCTCCTTCTCTGTGCAGCTCCCCTCACCATTTCAGGGGATGACTGCCTCCTCTTTACGCTCCTCTTGAGATCATTTAGTCACTTGTCATATATTCCTACTGTGTGCTCCCTGAAGGCAGAGTCCTTGCATTTTTAACCTTCATGGCACCACAGTGCCTATCTAAAACAGTTTCTTGTTAAAAAAGAAAAAAAAAAACAATTTTTTAAGTGAATAGATGATGTTGATATCAGAATGTAGACATGACAAAGGAGAAACTTATTATGAACTTTGTGTGAATAAATACAGGTAAACATAAATGTAGTTTGTAAGTTCTTGTTTCCTTTAACTGTCAAATGAAAACTTTAATGAAATATTTGCTTGTTGATTTGTAATATCATCCCCAGTGAACTTGTAGTTCCATTGGCTCAATGCACAAATGTGGGATTTTTCGCTTTATACCTTTTTGCTTTATAAAGTAATTTAGAGTGGATGTCTCCTTGCTCTGAACAGCTTTTGCTAGACATATAGTTTGAATCTCAGTTTATGTAAAGTGGTGTTTTTTGGGGCCTAGGTGAAATTGAGTCTGGGACTTCAGACATAGATGCCAATGTCAGTGGCTCACCTTCAGACCTGGTAAGTCAGAGAAGAGGATCATTTTTGAAAAGCTAACCCGATGATTTTAATAAGCAGCCAGAATTGAGAATCACTGGTGTAAATAAAATTGAAACATCATTAAATTCATGCATCCATCTGGTGTTTGATTGCTTTTTACAGCTGTTTAGCCATGAAAGGAGAGTACTTCTAATAGGAGAATTAAAATTGCAACTCTTCAATACAGGTCTCCATGGCCACCTCCAACCCATCTCTCACACTGCCACCAAGGTGACCCTCTATGTAGGTTTGTAGGGGACTGTCCTGTTTTTATCATGGAAAGTTCCACATGAAGCAAAATCTCTCAGTCCTGGACAAACCAGGATAGCTGGTCACTCTCCTACCAACAACTTTCTAAAAAAAATCCAACAGAGCATGGAGTTGGGTTTTGATGAATTTTCTTTTGAGAAAAGGAAAGTGTCTTGTTTGTGAGGGTTGGGGGGGGCAGATGGGCAGACTTTTTAATGAAAATGTAGAAATAATTAGAACACTATGAAACTGTATCAGACTTATCAGAAGACTGAAGGAAGGCATTGCAACAGGCTCTGTCATGGTGGTTCTGCAGTTGAAATGAAGGAAGGGGCTTCCCAAAGAACATACAAATGTTCATTTTATCCTTTATGTCTTGACAAATTAAGCATTATTTTGTAAAGTAAAAAGGTATAAAGTAAAAAATCCCAAATTTGTACATTGAACCAATGAACTACAAGTTCATTGGGGATGGTTTTACAAATCAGCAAGCAAAGGTTTGTGGAAGGCTACATGCAAAGTTACTGCCAGAGCTGACACTGGTTCCTCCATCGTTTTCTGGTAGGATCTTTCTCTTTTCCTGCCACATATCCTTCTATTCCTTACAAATAAAGGTTGATAGATTGATAGAATAAGTGAAAATATTTTACAAACAAAATTCATGTGAACAGTTGAGTGTACAATGATAGCGTTAAAAATTATTCATCATGACCATCTATTTGAGCTTTGCTCTGATTTCATTGCACAGTCTTGCAGCCTAAGAATCCTTTTATCCTGCAGTTATTTTCAGTTTGGGCCACTTCAGTCACTAAGCAGTCAGTCTGATAACTGCATGGTTGAATCATTTCATTCATTCATTGCCAAAATTGCCAAATGTGTCCCAGCTATCTGACTGCCTTCATAGCCAAATTTAATCAACTGTGCATCAATTCAGCCAATGGTGTGGTATTCAGCTGTCCATGATATCAGTGGTGCCACAGAAAGATGAGCTATTAAGCTATACTTAGAAACATCTAGTTTTATTGAAATTACAATAGATTTTTTTTCTCCCTGTCTAAAATGCATATGCAACTTTGGGAGGAAGCATCAATAAATTAAAAAAATAATAATGTATTGTGTTGTTTCCCCTTAATGAAATAGTTAGCTGAAGTTGTAAAACTCAGGGAAACATGCTGGAATGGAAAGTTGCAGATGAACTCGCCCAGTATTTCTAAAATATGTTACTAAGCATTGGCTCCAAGAGAAAAAGTGAGCAGGATCTGTTGTCAAATGAGTTTGCATAATGCCAGATAAAACAAAGTCCAGTGGATGCCTTGAATATACTAAATGGATTATGAAGTTTCAAGAATGGGGGCGGGTGCTTGATGTAGGAAGCACGTTTCAAAATTATCTAACCACAGAGCACTTTTATCATAAACCTTTGCAACAACTCCTGACTCTGTAGGCAAACAGACTGGATTCCAAAGAGGTTAAGAAACAGATCCAGAGGAAAATACTTTTTAAATTGTTTTGTCCAGGCCTCCTTCCCAGCAGCACCCTGTCTTTCACATGCACATGCTTTCACACTGCGCTCCGCATTGTCTGTAAGGCACCTTCCATGCCCCTCTTCACTGGCCGACTGACAGGCAGCTTCCAGGTGATCAGCTCACCAGGAATGTGCCACCCGAAAATGAAAATGAAAACCTCGTCCTTTAGTAAAGATAGGCCTTCAGACAGTTCAAAGTTTCACTATTCTCTCATGTTCTGCTTTTGATACCTTCTATTCATTGAGCACCTACAACTTGTCAGCTTCTTTATATGCACTGTGTGAATCAGTCCTCATGAAAACCTGAGAAACGTAATATTATTTGCATTTTCATATTGGGAAGTTCATTTACTCCATGGAGGCAGATGTTTTTAGTAAGTGGAAGAGCTTGGATTTAAAACAAGATCAGTTCAACTACACAGACTATACTTCTAAACTTGAAGATAGGATAAGAGCTACATTAGAAAGTGATTTTGTACCAACATAGTTAATTTTTAAAGGACATTGTTAGCTTAAGAGTGGGTATGGCATAGGATAGAGGAATTTCTGTAATTTTAGGAAAATATTTAGTAAATATGGTTGAAAAATAAAAATGTATTCAAGAAAACTACCACCAGCAAGCTGACTTAAATGTCTTTGGGTGACAGATGAGGGATGCACACATGGGCACATTAGTGCGTATGCATATGTGTGTATTCCTGAGCCCTAAGTGGATGCCTTTCACTGCAGTAAGAACCAGTATGTAACTGGACGGTCATCTTGGGCATGTACTC
This sequence comes from Sylvilagus floridanus, assembly GCA_949820135.1. NCBI lineage: Eukaryota > Metazoa > Chordata > Mammalia > Lagomorpha > Leporidae > Sylvilagus > Sylvilagus floridanus. Next base: position 73,436,080 of record OX463230.1, read on the forward strand.
CTGGAAGAGTCTTGCATAATAGGGTTGGTTGGTTGTTTTTTGCTGAATATGGTTCTTTTCTGCATGTTCCTTGGGTCCAAGTTGTTGAATGACAGAATGGAGTCTGACAGTTAACATTCAGCAACAAAAAAATTGTTCAACTGCTTTCTCAGCCAGTGATCATTATTTAGTTATCTTATAAAACCAAGTGACTTTCTGAAAATTCTTCTCTTATTTGATTCACCTACACACATAGGTTGTCTTAGTAAAGTTACTTCTTTTGTACATTCCTTTTATTGGAGACCTTTTTTAAAATTATTTTACTTCTGTTTCCTACTCTTCTCTTCCTCCCTCCCTCCCTACCTCCTTCCCTACCTCCTTCCCTCTCTCCCTTCCTCCCTCCCTCCCTCCCTTCTTTCCTTCCTGTGTGCTCAGAGATTGATGTGGCATCTCCCTCAAATTTATCATTGGTTTGGACTTCTTGAGCCAAGAGAACAGTGAGTTGCTATCACGATAAAATTGTGGAAGGAGGTCAGCTACACTTTGCATGATGTTCCCTCAAAAATAACAAGCAATTAAGAGGATTTGGGCAATCCTTTCCCTGAAAGTAATTGTGAGGTAGTTAGTAGTTGATTTTGGACAACACATAAAGTTTTCTGGATAAGAAAACCAGACTAAGATGAAATATATCATGGGCACAACTACCAAATAAAATTTATAAGATTAGGAACTTCTGGTTTTATTCGGTTGAACACATGCTTTTGTGTCTTCCTGTTCTAGAAATTTCACTGGAATGACAGAAAATATTTTCTTAAATCCTGTGACACAGAGAAAGAGAGTGAACGAGGGAGGAAAAACATAGTAGATGCTGCTACACGAGATGTGTCAGCCAATTTTGGAAGGTGCAACAGTGACTGGGGAGGAGTAACTGAGGTGCATGTGGAGCCTACAGGTTCATCCTAGGACACTGTGGATGCTGAAGTGGGTTTGTGAGGGCTGAGACTGGAAAACAGGGACTACCTGCTGGTCACTACAGAGCAGCTGGTCAGAGTGTGGAACACAGGATATGGGGTAGTGAGGCCCCGCTGCCCTGCCCACCTCACGCTGACACTACCGTTTTCCACATCCCTGCTGGAGGCTGGGAGATCTTCTTGGGCTGTGTGGAATCAGAGAGGCTCTGTCCTCAGGGTCTAGCCCCAGGGAAGCAGGTGACACTCCACAGAGTGAGCAGGCGACATGACTCCCAGGGTGCCCACAGTTCCTAGGTAGGAGTTTGAAGATTTTACCTGGAGAAACTGAGTAGTCCAAAGAAATCTGACTAGCACTTGGTATCCTTGTCAAGATGGCTGGATTCACTACCCTGGCACCTCACAGGGATGCCTGCTAATACCAAGCACACCCTGCTCCTAGTCAGGGTTTCCTTTGGAAACTGGACTTACTGTCTCTAAATGGACATGAATTTTATATTTTCCTACTATACACATACGCACACATATATTCCTACCATATAAATATATTCATATATATATATGAATGTTTTAACTATAATTGAATATTGAGGAGTCACCAGATATTTGAGGATATCTCCATAGAATATGGAACAGAAATATAGGTATCAAAATAGAGAAGGAGTGGTGTTTAGAGCAGAGGATAAGATGCCACTCTAGATGTATGTATCCCCTACCACAATGCCTAGCCCTGAGTCCTGGCTCCACTTCAGACTCTAACTTCCTGCTAATGCACATGCTGGAAGATAGCAGATGATTGTTCATGTACTTGGGCCCCTGTCACCCAGGTGAGAGACTTGGATTGAATTCCAGGCTTCTGGCTTCAGCCTAACCCTGTCCAGCTGTTGTGGGCATCTGGAGAGTGAACCAGTGGATGGGAGAACTCTCTGTCTGTCTTTCTCTCTGGCTCTGGCTCTGTGCCTTTCAAGAGAATAAAATAAGTCAACAGCAAATTTTAAAAGCATAAATTAAAAGAAAGATGTTAAGGGGGTTCAAAAAAGAGAATTCAGGAGGCAAATGAAAATGTTTTTAAAGCCTATAATAGCTTCAGAAAGATGAAGGACACTATGCTATCCATTTAATAAAAAGAGCATTTTAAAGAAAAGACAATGATAAGAATGAGGTCTTGGAAATTAAATATGTTCTTAAAAATATTCAGAGGTATAGAAGATAAAATCAAGTAAATGTTCCAGAAAGATTAATGGGCAAAGATGGAGATGGACTAGAGAAAAGATAAAAAAGCTCACAGATCATTCTGCAAGGTTCAGCATTTTACTAAAGGAGTCCAGAAAGGGAACAAAGAAAAATCCGTGCAGTGACAAGGATCAAGGAGTAATGCAAGAAAAAAATCTCAAAGTGGAACAACAGGAATTTCCAGATTTAAAAGAACTGGAAAGCACCCAGAACAATGGATAAAGAAAGATCCCCTATAGGATTTGGTTTTTTTTTTTACTATGTGATTTCAAAGAACTAGGATTAAAAATAAGACTTCTAAAGCTTTCAGGGAAGTAAAACACATAAAAGATCAGGAATTTCTACGGCATGAGACTATGCCATATGAAATGAAGATGGGGCACTAGAAGACAATGTCGGGGTCAGGCTTCACATTCCGAGGGAAAAATCTGTTTTTACTGAGTCCAGTTACAATCTGAACTAGCAAACGTGTGTGACAGGAGAACCAAGACTTTTCCAGTCACACAGGTCTCAACAAGTGTACCTCCCATATGCCTTTTCTCAGGAAGCTACTAGAGAATGTACTCTACCAAAACGAGGATGTAAACCCACAAAGAGGAAAGCGTGGGATCCTGGAAATGGGGAGCCCCATACAGGAGAGAGGAACAGGGATTTCACAAGATGGCGTTAAAGCTGAGTACTCCCCTGGACCACAGGTGGGCAGCTGGCCTGGAAAACAGCAGACCAGATTGCTGGGACAAGAGGCTGCTAGGCATGGGGAAAGATGTGATAGGTAAACTGATTAGGCTGATCATGTAAAAGCATGGTTTTATTAGGGATTTTTTTTTTTAGTGTTTTGGATAGTTCAGAAATGGTAAAAGATACATACACAAAAGAAGTAAGCAAATAAATGAAAGATAACACCAAGAATATCAAGAAGTTGAAAAAATAGTGTACTACCCAGTAGTAGTAGTAGTCAATAGTACACTATTGACGTGGCTCAGTAGTAAACACAGTTGCATGGTCATCATGATAGCAACACAGAATATTGACTGGACTCCAAATTTCTGTTTAATCCACTGGAAAGATGGGGAAGAGAGCCAGTGTGAGTGGCAGCAGTATAAGAGGACTACATTTTCCTCGTTTTACATAGCAGGAACACACTAGATAATCTCTAAAAATGGTAACTTAAGATATATCAGCATATACATAGGATTTAAGTATAGGGAAGCAGATATCAGAGTCACAAGCCACATTCTCTTGTGGTCTGATTCAACCTCCTGTGTTAGGCTGGGTTACAGTGAGTCTCCCTGGGCTGGCAAGGCCACACATTAACCAAGCTGAGAACAATTGGCTGGGGCAGAAGTCCCACCTGCATAGGAGGTTCAGTTACTCTGGCAAATAAGTCTCTTTCTTAATAGAAGAGGAGAAAAAGGGGCTTTTCTGAGGAGCAGGGAGAAGAAGTGACCAGGGCCAGGGCAGCCGTTGTGTTTTTTGGCTTTATGCCGTTTTAAGCTGTGAACATATAATAAATATTCAGTTGGCTTAAAGAGTTACTGGGCTCAGAAATAGAGGTTTAAGAAGCAAAGTCACAGTTCCCTCCCTCCAAACAGAAGCAGGAACAGGGAAAGGAGATGTTGATGGTAGATATTCTTCATGTCTTTCAGAACTCACTCATTTATCCCATGTCTGATAACAAAATAAAGAACTCTGACCCCCCTAACAGCCTGACTCCAGGCAACATTTCCTGCCATCTCCTCCGGGCCCCATATTCTGTGTCTGTGCTGTGCATGGTTACTTAATGTTCCCTTATTTTATTTATTTTGCCCTTATCTTGGCAAAATCCTCTGGTTGCTCTTCCCCTTCCTTGCACTCGAGTGTGTACACACACACACACACACACACAAGTCCCCCATGCCACCTCCATCCTCTGTATATTTCTCTCCCTGTTTACAAAGGAGCTCAGCTCCTTCTCCAAGGCATCCCCAAGGGCTGTGGAGCCGAGTGGTCTCTCCTTTCTTCCCAGTCCTGTCGTCCTGCCTTGGGCAGCATTCCGCAGGCACAGCCTGGGATCACGGTTGGGTTTCAGTTGCCCTGGCTTTGTTCAAGGTGAGGAAGGTGACAGGGACAGGAGCCCTGCGGCCCTGGTCTTAGTTCCCCCTCGGGTGCCTGGCAGAGTGCTGCCGCATTCCAGGCTCTGCCTCCGATCTTCATGGGAGGAAGACGCTGATCGTCCATTAAGTGAGAAATCCCTTTAGTGATGTGGTCCAGGGCTACACGTCTGCATCTGAGTGAGTCATTCCTGGAGAGAAGTCCCTGGGTGTACCTCTGCGGAAGCTGATGTGCTGTCCTGCTGAGGGAGCAGAGCCCACTTCCTGCATTACGTGCTTGTGCTGTCTTCATGGAGAACATGGGAAATGTAGCAGCTAAAAGGCTCAAGTTTTCTTTGGACTCTGCAGGGGTTCCAGGAAGCCTGCAGGGAGGAAGATGTTGCAGGCAGGATGTCACCTTGGCTTCAGGACAACAGCACAGCCTACTTTTATTTGGCAAGAGAAGAAAAACCCTTGCACGAGGCCAGAACACTGGTATCAGGGTTCCACAAATCCTCAGTGGTGTAGCAAGGCCGCCTCAGGAGGACTGGGATTGATAGCTTCTCACACCTACTTTAGGTGCCTTTCGACTTAATCAGGCTTTGTACTACAGGCCCCAAATCTCTTTATAACCACTCAGCTGATCATCTTGCACATTAGAACAGGATTCATCTAAAACATCTGTTACGGGAGTAACAGAACACCCAGCAATATTGTGGCACATGCCAAACAGTGCCGTTCCCCGAAGTTTTTGCAAAGTGCCAGGTGGATCTGTGTGTCCTGGCATGGTGAGGCCTTTAACTTGTGTTGCTAATGGAAGAAAGTGAGTGTGCAGTATGATGACCTCTTCCCACCTTGGCTGGGACACCCACCTTCTCAATGAGGCCTGCCTGGCCACGCATCTATAACTGCCAACATCCCTTAATCCCAGGTGTTTTCTCCATCAATGTTGATCCTTACCCGACATGCTATGGGATTTACTTGTTTGTTTGTGATCCATCTCCCCTACTGGAACCTAAGTTGCATGAGGGATTTTCATCTATTTTATCTGCTACTTTCCCCCAGGGGCCTTAGAATAACAAAATGGATAAATTTGTATGAAAAAAAAAAAAAAACTTGACTATTTGCATAGAACAGTTCTGGAAGGCCTCACAGACCTGCCCTCATTATCTCTGAGCAGTAAACCAGGGCCCTGGGGGCGTGTCAGAGGAAGACCAGCTTTTTGTTGTGTGCATTTTGCCACAGACGTGCACTACTTACTTTTCATTAAAACATTCATTTATTAGGGAATTGCGCTTAAAGGGAGTTGTGAATGGCTACAGTGAAACCTCCGTGATTGTGTGAGCTCCACTTGTGTTTTCCTGAGCCTGAGAAAATGAATTCTGTTCTGAGTTTCCCTTCTTTCTAGAAGTCAGTTGTACATGGGCCAGTGTTCAAAACCATCAACACTGCTCTTCATGAAGCCTTTACTCCCAAACACTTTTCCTCCAGAGCAGTGCCATCTCTACTTACGTGGCAGTGGGAGAAGTGGATTTTTAGGCCAGGTACATTTACACCTTCTAATTTTCAGCCAAGTGACTGGGGCTGGTTTACTACACCACCCCAGGTCCCCATTCCCTTACCTGTAAAATCTGAATAAATTTTCCTGTGAGCTAAGGCTGTTCTTCAAGCAAAACAAGATCAAATGTGTACTCGTATTTTCAGTGCCTAGCAGTTTCTGGCTAAAGGCAGGGATTAATCAATAAAATGGAATGGAGTGGAGTGGAGTAGAGTGGAGACTCCTCATGATCTCTTTATCACTCACTGCATGGTCACCAGGAAGTTTCTTAGAAATTCAGTGTCCCGACCTGCAGCTGACCTAATGGATGAGAATTGGTATTTAACAAAATACACTGGTGACTCCTGTGCCCAGTTAGTTTTGAGAAGTCTTGCTTCCGTGTTTCTTACGGCACTGTTTCAGCCAGGCTTGTATTCATTGTGTTGTTCATTTTCTGTGTGTTATGATGTTTTAACATCTTGGGGCCTCGCAGGCTTGGGGAGGGACCAGCCTTCCCAGGCTTAGCTGATTCCTGGAGAAAGCAGACACCTTGCCCTTGAGCTCTCTTGGGGATGCAAACTCACCAACCCAGAATCCTGACCCTCAGCCCCATCCTTGTATCAGATCTTTGCAGTCTGGAACACAATCTGCTGACCCCACATCTTCCCTGGCCAGGTCCTGGCCCATTCAGAAGCCTCCTAATCCTCTGAGCCATCTGTGGACATCATGCAAAATAGCCAGTCGTCCCCAGCCTGTACTTTCCCATGGAAACTACAGTGAAAGCCCTTGCCTGCGTTTTCCCTTCACTCCCTCTGCCTTCTGACCAACCTTGGTGCCTTCCCATTGGCCCTGCAAGGCTGCAAGTGCCCCCTCCTCCTGAGACCTGGGACACCCCCCCCCCTCCAATGGCAGTCACCTGCTGAGCAGTTGGCCTCACCAGTGTGAATCAAAGCAGATTCCAGGTACAGCTTCAAGTGTCATCCTAGCAGAGTCCTCCCTGCAGCCCCACCCCCTTCACCCTGGCAAATCTCTGGTTCCTTTGGAGAATCGCAAGGGTGCCCAGCACAGTCAGGTGCCACCAGGTGTGCGCCCCACAGGCCCAAACCCAGCAGAATGCTCAGCCACCTCAGAGGCCTGCACTTCCTTTTTAAATAAAGGCGATCAAGGATAACCACGCAGAAGGTTGTAAGTCTGCATCACGTAGCATGACTGTGTTCAATGGCAATAATACTCCACATTTGCATTTGCCTCTTGCCTCTTCTGTTTGAGAAAAAATTCTGATATATGGAAGTAAGCTAACTGCCACTGAGGTTAGTGAAAGCAAATATTAAAAGAACATAAAATGGACTTTTCTCTCTGACTCCAAAGAAAATTCAATAAGGAGCATCTATTTCAGAAATGCTTGCTGTTTGTTAGATAAGGTGCTGAGAACAGAAGATACCAAGTTTACAGTGAGTTTTCCCTGACAGAAGTTCTTCTGGGGTGCTGTGGCGTAGCGGGTAAAGCAGCCACCTGCAGCTCCAGCATCCCATATGGGTGACGGTTTGTGGCCCAGCTGCTCTGCTGCCATCCAGCTCCCTGCTACTGGCCTGGGTAAAGCAATAGAAGATGGCCCAAGGACTTGGGCTCATGCCACCCACATGGGAGACCTGGCTGAAGCTCCTGGCTTCAGCCTGGCCCACCCTGGCGATTGTGGCCATTTGAAGAGCAGATGGAATATTTCTGCCTTTTCCTCTTTAACTCTGACTTCAAAATAAATCTTTAAAAAAAAAAGTTACCTTAGATTGTAAGCATGAAGCCTGGCAGTTAAAACACCTGTGTCCCATATCAGTGTTCCTGGGTTCAGTTCCTGGCTCTGGCTCTGGCTCTGGCCTCCAGCTTTCCACCAATGGAGACCCTGGGAGGCAACAGTGATGACTCAAGTAATTAGGTTTTTGCCACCCATGTGGAACACCTAGATTACATTCCCCCTACCTTGGTCTGCCCCAAACCATTGAGGGCATTTAAAGAATGAACCATTAGATAGGAGCTCTCTTCATCTCTTTCTGTCTGTCTCCGTCTCTCTCTCTCTCTCTCTCTTCCTGCCTCTCAAATAAAATTTTTTATATCTTAAGAAATTACTCTAATTTCATGGGAAATTAAAATGTAATTAACCTCCTGATTAGAAATGTTAGAAGAAGAAGGAAATTTTCATTTGCTGACCTTCTGATTTGTCCTCACTCATGTGCTACAACCATGGAAAGAAGCTTGGACTGCAGATATGTGAATTTTGCCCCCCGTAGCTGGCCCCATCCTCCGCAGCCCCTGTCTAAAATTTGACTCATGGCCTGCATGAATGGCAGTGTCCCCTGAAACCGTAGGCTTCTTTCTAGTAGGTGTTTTTGTTTGATCACTTTTTGACCCTTTTCCAAGAAGCCTCATTTGCCCAAGGGAGTCTGGCACTGGAAAAGCGTGTTTGCATCTGTTTAGGGAAATGTGCCTGAAATAATGGCTTATTGGGACCTGAGAACAGAATGGAATGGACCGGATTGATAAGCCAGTTTGAGCAGGCAGAGAGCAAGCCGGGGCCTCCTGTAGCCCTTATAAAAGGGACTGTGCAGCAGAGCAGTTCGCAGAGACCTGATCTGGCAGGCCCCATCTTCACTCAACAAACGCCTGGGTAAAGCCCCGTGCAAAATTCGGCCTCTCACAAATGCCTGCAGGCATGGTATCTCATCTCAGGTTCCACTTACACTTCTAAGATGGTGCGGATTTCTCGGTTCAGCCCTGCAGATACCACTGTGGAGATCGCTCTCCAAGGTACGGCACCTGTTTTGAACTCAGCCTGTCCTTTCCATGACTGCAGAGCGCTTGCTCATGCAGGTGCTGCCTGTCTGAGCCATCGGGCGGTCTGGGTTGCCAGGATAGTAGGCAGCTGTGCTGACACATGGGGTCACCCAAAGAGAGGGCTTGACACTGCTTCTTCCTCACCTGCTGCCCTGAAAATGAACCAGAAGTCAAAACTAGGGAGCTGACGTCTCATTTAGAGAAATGAGATGTGGCCCCCCTAAAAGGGGGGGGCAGAGGGTGCAGAATATTGCCACCGCATGGCTCTCGTGTGCTATTCTATTGCCTTTTGCTTTTCATTTTTTTCCTCTTCACTTTTCAGCCAGTAAAATATAGTTCATTGGTTTGTAACCATAGCCTCAAGACTAGTAACGTTGAAATGACAAGAAGGCTCTTCAAATTAAAAAAAAAAAAAACCTGAAGTTGGATTAATTCCTGTTTTCATTTTTCTCTGCTGTTTTGTTTGAAACAAAAAATGAAGGCATTGACCATATTTAAGTGAGCGTGGTTGAGTATAAACAGGGTCCTGTTTAGGTACAGTGGTAATGAGAGTTTACCTTTTTTTTCTAATTTAAATCTATCTTTGCACAATTAGCAAATTATTAAATGACCTTTCCTTCAAACTCCACAAGCAATTGCCTGTTCCCACTAATAAGAGAACATGTTTTACAAGGTTCATGTTGATTAATTGACAAATGCTGATAAAATCAAAGCAGTGCTAAAATGCAGTGCGCCACGTGCAGCATAAATTACATTTGTTCAATAGTGTTTCAAGTGGCTTTACGTTTATGGTTTACCTTTCAATAAATAAAGCTGTCTTAATTGAAACATCCATTGTGGGGATTTACCTCTGAAGATGACTGCCAGGAACCACAGCTAGGAGTAGAAATTCCTGTATCTGTGGATACTTTTCTCCTCAATTAAAAGCATTGATTGCTGCGAACATTTTGAAGAAAAATGCTTCATATTTCGCCGGGAAGGAACACAACTGCATTTTAATACAGTACTACTGTTCCCTGCATTTCTATTAGCTTCAACTATTAAAAAATAAAGTTACAGTTTCTGAGCTGCAGGTGTCACCTGCAGCTGTGTACTGAGAGCCTGACATTCCTAGCCCACTGCCACCCAGTGGCCAACAGCAGCTGGGATGGGCTCCAGTAGAGGACCTAAAGCTGGTGGTGCTGTGTTTCTGTGTCTCTCACAATCAGAGAGGCTTGGCCAGAACCCAGATTCCTGCTTTTATGCAGGAATGAGTTGCTGTCTGTCTAGGAAGACCTCTTATACCCTGGGCCAAACCCAGAGGGCCAGAGGTTCTCAGCGGAAGGGGAATGAAGTGGGTTGGGGTGGATAGGAGTATGGGTTGGGAACAGACTGTGTCCTACTAGGTTCACACCTTCTGTTGATGAGGCCATTTCCCATGAGGAACTCCTGCCTGCTCTCCAGTGCCTCAAGAGCACCGTGGTGTGTAGGTATAGGGGCCCAACCAAGCTGACAGCTTTGTTTGGACAGCTAAAGATAACCTGCTTCATCCACATTATTGGGAAATCAGAGACATTGGTGTGGTTTGATAAATGAAGTCATTTCAATTCAAGTATTCGTTGGTAGTGCCTGCTGTATGGCAGGCTCTCTGCTGAGCCCTGGGGGTACACATATTAGCCAGGCACTGTCTCCATCCTCAAGTAGCTTATACTGTCCAATCTCATGTCTTAGTAATTGTAATTTGTTATTTGAAAGACAGCTATAAACAATCTGCCATTTTGGAGGGATATTTCATTGAATACCCAACATGATTCTGGACGTTTGATAAACATTTTGCATGTTTTCTTTCTTGAGTGTTTGTCAGAAGCCCTAATATTTTCCTGACCCTCTCAGGCAAGTCTCGTTTCCACGTTTCTGTGTAAGCTGCTCCAGTTGCTGTTCACCCATGAGTTGTTAATAGTTGAGGTTGTTTCAATTGCTGGGCCGGGAATGACATTGGAGTTTGACTAGTGGGACTAAACAGAGACTCGAAGCTCTGGTCAAAAGGTGCATCACCCTCAGGATGGGCAAGAAGACTGTGGTGTAGGATTATGGGGCTGGGGGAGAGGGGGGCTATTTAGGGTCCAAGGGAACCAAGCTGTTTGGGGAATGTAGTTCACAGAAGAGGCAGATTAAACTGGCAAATCAAGACCGAAGGTTGAGCAGGAGTTGGATGGGACTGCTAAGTGGTAGAATGTCAGGGGCTTGACTAGAAGCTAAGGCTAGAAAGCAGATTGGTGATGAAGGTCACCAAAAGGCAGCCGGTAAGAGCAGAGCGGGTTAACAGGTGAGGAGTTACAGTGTCAGCCCATGCAGCATTGAAGCCTTCGAAGGGACAAGGAGCTGCTGGGATGAGTTCAGCCATCACAGACCCTCAGGCTTCAGGATAGAAAATGTAGGAAATGGCTGCACCGAAAACTTGGGTCACAAAATGTAAACTGTGCTTCTCGTAGTCTAGGCCACAGGGCTCCCAGCAGGACCTGCAGTGAGATGGAGAGTTCTGAGTTTGGCTTGTCTTGTTTTCTCAGCCCAGAAGTTAGTGAGACAGTCAGGTGTGCAGTGGCCACACACAGATATTCCACTGTACCAGGCTGCGGTCCTGAGGGGGAGGCAGATTCCAAAATAATCTGATTTATATATGGCAATATAAAATATGCCTGGGGAACTTAATGAAGGAGAAACAAACAAATAAGAAAGCCCAGGACAGACACACAAGGAGGGAGATGCTCATTTGTTTTGAGGATGTCTGCGATTGTCCCAGCGTTTGCATTTAGTTCCTCCCTTGGTTTCTTTTCTTCTGGGATGCTGCTGTGCAAGAAGAGGAGCAGAAAGGTGTGGCCTTGGGCAGTTCTAAGAGTGCATGGCTAGGTGTTAACTCTCTTGGGGACATTGTGCCTTTTGGGAGCATTTGGAAAGGAAGAAATGACGAGAGAAGGGTTTATGTCGGTGAAAATCTCAGTGGGAAGCCAGCAAAGCACTGTCCCCAAGTCTCTATCCCAATGGGAGGCTCTCTGATGTTCCTGGGGATGGCTGTCAGTGAAAATAGTTAAGAATGATTATTCTTTGTCACCTTGAGAAAAGTTCTACTGTGCTGGTTGTTGTACCTCAATACACTGAAGTTGTGAAAAACATAGTATTTTAGAAAGTGCCCCACTTCCCCATGTTGGGTCAGTGAGGTGTGCTTCAGAGCCCCCGCGCCACGAGAGACTGCAGCACCATTCCTCACTCTGCACTTCAAAACCATGTCCCCTGTTTTGACCCTAGGCGAGGCCTTGTTGTCATTACAGTGGTTCTTAAAAATAGAAAATACGGTAAACCCAGAAGGACAAAAACATCTCTTTAGGACATAATATTGTTCTATAGAATCAGAAAATTGGAGTAGGGAACAGTCATGAAAAGTGTTTAATTCAAATCCTTGATTTTCACTCATAGCTGAGAAAACCATAACCAGCTCAAGTCCCTGCAGTGAGTCAGAGGCAGAGCAAGCCCAGGGCACTCTGTCCCCTGCGTCATGGCCTTGCACTCAGGGAAGAGGTGCAGGGGACACATGGCTCTAACAAACCATCTTGTTTACATGGAGAGTAATAAAAGGGTTAAACCCCAAGGTATGTCTTGTATACATTCCTGCAACAAATTGACGCTACACCTAGATGATTGAAAGCAATGAACACAGCCAGACTTAGTTGATTGGTTTTCCCTTTCTCTTAAATTCACATACACACACAGACTCATGCAATGTGTGCATTTAAAAACTACCCATCTGAACAAATGTACCTCATCTTACAAAGCGTGCAGAGGCAAAATATAACAGGTCTCTAGCTAACTTCACTCCCCTTAGGTTTTTAACTCTGGGCTCCTTAGCTTCCAGCCCTGTGAAACAGGTCAGTCTCAGCCTCCTCTGCTCTCCCTAGCCATTCCCCAGCCATCTTCGCTTGAGCATTGGGAGCCTCCGGCTTCCAGCCTGCAAAGTCACCACAGCCTTTGACTAGAAGCCAATGGAAGACAAGCGATGTCTCAGCACCCAGGGACATCCCAGAATGCCTTTCCTTCACCAGGCCCATCCAGGAGCCCGCCCTTTTCCTTCTGTGGGAGAACATAATGCAAAATATGAAGTCTGCCACATGCCTTCATCTCCACTCAAGGTAACAGTGTGATTAGATTAAAAATAATGATAGGGCTGGCGCTGCGGCTCACTTGGCTAATCCTCTGCCTGCGGCAACGGTACCCCGGGTTCTAGTCCTGGTTGGGGCACCAGTTCTGTCCCAGTTGCTCCTCTTGCAGTCCAGCTCTCTGCTGTGGCCCAGGAAGGCAGTGGAGGATGGCCCAAGTCCTTGGGCCCTGCACCCGCATGGGAGACCAGGAGGAAGCACCTGGCTCCTGGCTTCGGATCAGCCATAGGGGCCATTTGGGGGGTGAACCAACAGAAGGAAGACCTTTCTCTCTCTCACTGTCTAACTCTACCTGTCAAAAATAATAATAATAATAATAATAATAATAACTTCTCCTCGCCCTCGTGCCCCCTTCTAACAGGTCCTGACACAGTAAAATTCTGACAGCCTCTGTAGTTGATAACCCTTTGCAGACACTTTTGAAGGGCAGATATTCCTCGTGCAGAAGATTAACGTAACTTGTGTCGAAGTGGACTGAGAAGGAATGATATTACAGCGTCATCTCAGTGCCCTGACCACATCCCTCACATACAGGCCTACAGTACTAGTCCTGATCTTTATTTTGGTTATTGAAACATTCTCGCTTTCTCAGGCTACCAAGTTACTTTAACTTCTCTCCGATTTCTTGAATTAATTAATTAATTAATTTTTAGTGAGAGCCTCCCTCTGGTGTTTACTCCCCTGGTGCTCTAGGCCAGGCTGAACCTGGGAGCTGGGAGCCCAATCCAGGACTCCCATGTGGGTGGAGGGACCTAAGAACTTGGTCCATCACTTGCTACCTATCAGAGGCTGCCTGTCAGCAGGAAGCCAGAACTGGGAGCAAGAGCCAGGGCTGGCACACCCTGCCTGATACTGGATGTAGGAGTCTTCATTGGACTCTTGACTGCGAGGCCAAAGGCCAGTCTCATGTTCTTTCCTTCTTCTTAGCACATATTCTTTCTGAAACTTGTGGGGTTCTTGGGAGAAGGGCAGGCAAGTCTGAAAGAAGCCAAGTAGATTGTTAAGTTTTGTTGCACGTTAGACATTGAGAACTTAAAAAAAAGAAGAAGAAAAAAAAAAGAAAAAAATCTAATTTGAAAAGCTTGCGGTGTATGGGTGGAGTGGTGTTTCCTATTTGCCATGCTCCCCTCTGCCTGGGCTAATCCTACTCCTCCTCTGACATCCAACCCAAATGTAATCTCCCCTGGGAAGAATCTGCCCACGCCCACGTTCCCTCTCAGAAGCCTCACCCTTCATTCTGTGCTGCCAGAGCATCCCACACCACTAATGTGAAGTGCATCTCTCCAGTTCACGGCCGGCCGTCAGTCGTGGACACCCTCCGCCCTTCCCTGTGGGGCGGGCCGTGGATGCTGCCTGGTTCCTCTTGCATCATCTGCACCCAGCATGGTGGATGATGTGCCCTGAGAGTTTGAGCCATATTCATGGGGCTGAATCAAATTCTTTTAATGTAAGCGTTCCTGGCTATTGGAAGGTGTGTCAATTAAAACCTGTAATTTAAAAGACTTCTGAAATTTCCAGAAGACTTAAATTTTATATATTCTGATTCCAAAGGTAAAAATGTTATATAAACCAGGCATGTATTACCAGGTATATGAGGATCTTAGTCATTTATTTGCCACCCCCCACATATACCATATCTGAATAGGATTTTTTCTTTGTCATGAATTTACTTTGCTTTCTGCAAAAGACGGGTACTGGAAGCAGTGTATGTAAATTTAATGTTTATGAGTCAGATTATGTATCAGAATGCACCATGGGTGCTGTTTTAAAGAGAACATTTTCCAAGTGAAGAATATTCATATGGAAGAAATATTTTCTGAACTTACCAAAGAACTTGTCTTTCATACAGTAGTAGTTTTTCTAGAATGATAAAAGAACCTCTGTATCCCAGGCAGAATTCTCCGGGCATCAATTGTGAGGCTTTTCCATAATATATTTAAAACACTGAACTTATTCTTAGGGGAGGGTTTTAATTGATACAACAGATATTCTTGGCTTGCTAATAACTCCTCTCCCTGTCATAAAATCGGTATGTATTATTTCTGGTTCAGTTAGTAAAAGCTTGGTTGGCGTGGGCATTTAATGACTTTAACACAAGCCTTACTTGAAGGAACCGGTGTGTTACTCTCTTGATTTGCAAGAACTGAAGGTGCTGTGAATGAATGCTCACGCAGAGGCAGAATGTGGGAAAGGACACTGAGCAAAAATCTCAGCGAGATACTTGCCGTCCAGTGAGCCAAAAACTGCTGTGCTTAGAACTGAAGTTTTACATGAGTTTTTAGTTAAGTGTTTCCATTTGCAGGTTTGTTTTTTTTTTTTTTTCCAAGATTGGCCAAAGACAATGGGAGGGAGGCACTGGGGACATTGTCGTTGGAGTTTATAATGAGTGAGCCAGTCCTTGAGCGTCCCTTTGCGTTCCGAATGCCGGGTCCGTGTTGCCTCTTCTTCCGTCTGCCCATGGTGGGCACAGCCTTTTTAATAATGCAATCCCAGAGTTGACAACTCATATTCTTGGCTCTGGAACTACATATTTAACACTCTCTGAGCATACACCAGGCGGAAAGCCCAGTGCTTTTAGATGGAGGCTCTGCTGTGCATAAATAAAACACTGGAGTGTTGACCTTTCTCAGTAAACAACACGAGAAATGTTGAGTACCTTTAACATTCAGATGCAGCTTTTCAAATGGGCTCTCATTTTCCTGAACAGCTGAGACCTGCCTGCACTAATACCAGGCTAATCTGAGGGCTTGTGACGAGCTTGGGAAGCAGTCAGACTTGGTTCATCTGTGCTTGCTTTAGCTCATGTGCAGAGGCTCTGGGCCCTGTTCTGTTCCATCCACCCCCCCTCCAACACGGGCGTGTTAATTTCCCAGGAGATCCTTCTGGTGTTTGAGCATCTGTATTACAAGCATCCCATTTGGACCCATATATATGCCTCCACCCAGTTTTAATGAAGTAGTAAAGCTGATCTTTATTTATTAGAATTTGATTTCAAGCATAGATAGCCCTCCTCCTACCTCCACCTTCAAAAAAATGTTTTTATTGGCTGTGTCTTTTCTCACTCCTAAAGTACATCTAAGGAGGAACCCCCCACCCCATTGTGAGATGTGATCCAGCTTTCAGTACCCATCTGTGGGATCACAACATGCAGACCCGAGCAGCTGAGTGCAGATGGCATTTACCCAAAGGTGACCGTTACTAGCAGACCTGCAGTGTTGCCTGGGGGCAGGTAGGTTCTGGGACTGGACATGGCCTCCAGGTGGGAGAGCTACATCTGACTTTTTCCCCTGGATTAAAAATTAAAATCAGTTAAGAAGCAGGGCTGCTCACTTCTAGCCTAGAGCATCTGGTAGTCTCAGGTCAGCGCGCGTGTTTGAAGGGAGTGGTGTTTCTTTGCTTCACTTGTCCTGCCCTTTGTTGGACTTTTGTCTGTCTGTTCTATTCGGGCCATGAAGAGAACCGTGCTACCTGTAATAATCAAAGCTGAGAGACTGATTTAGAAAACCGTACAGCTTTGAGAAGAAGTGACGTGTGTGAATTCAACTCTGCAATGTCATTCTCAAACAGTTCCCTTAGTTCATAGGGGATTCTGTTTTGCTCACAGCTGCTAGGGGGAAATTGCAAATAATATAGTAAAAATAACTTTGCTGGGTAGAATTTAGTTAACAACCTTCGATTAACATGGAATAACTCCGATTTCTTTAAGCCTACCTTTCTACGTTCAGTACTGTGTACTGCTGAGTTCCCATCTAAATGCATCTGAAATATCAGCAATTAATAACAGCACTGTTCTTGAGTCTCCCCTGACTGGTATTTTTGAACAGTAGTAGTTATTTTGTGGAGTGGCCTTGATTTTGGTTTGTCTAGTGTTCTCTCGTGATTAAACTGAGGTTATACAATTTTGGCCAGAATACCACAGAGGAGATAGAACCTTCTCAGGCTATCCCATCAGAGGGTACGTTGTGCCAGTGTCTCCTACTAATGCTATTAATATCTGTTGGATAGCATTGCTTGAAGTAGTATTTTCACCTTAGCCAATTCACATCATTAATTGGAACATAGTATCCACCTATCATTCTGATGATTGAGGTTTATGTTTACTATTTTAATAAAAGTATGCTTTTATAAATATTATATGCATTTTCGCCAGGATGAAAATAATAGTGCAGTAATTTCTACTGTAATTAACCCTTTTACAGAATTCCATGCATCTAAGATTGCTCTGATGTTTAGTTTCCTGATAGATACATTACAGTTTTCTTGAGATTCAGATGAGACGATTTATGTGCCAGTAGTATCAGTCAATAGGCGCTTGGCAAATTTTAAGTAAAGTCTGATTTTAATCACTTTTGTGTTAAAAACACTTATATTCAATCTCAGGGCAATCAGGTATCATAAGTTAGTTAAAGATTGTGGTGAGCACTGTTAGCAAATGTTTACTGTTCAAGTGTAAAAAATACTTTAGTTGAGATTTTAATCATTTCTGTCTTTTCCAGTTAATCACTTGTTTCTACTTTTAAAAATTTGTTTTATTTATTTAAAGGCAGGGAGAAACAGAGAGAGAGAGAGAGATCTTCCATCCACTGGTTTACTCCCCAGATGTCCTCAGTGGCTTGGGTTGGACCAGACCAAAGCCAGGAAGAAGGCTAGAGTTCCACCTGGGTCTCCCACATAGTTGGAAGGGGTTGTGGGCCATCTTCATCTGCTTTCCCAGGCACATAGCAGGGAGCTGGATTGGAAGTGGGGTAACTGGGATTTGAACTGGGGGTGCCAGCTTTGTAGACAGCATCTTAAACTGCTATATCACGCCGCCAGCCAGATGTTCCCACTGCTTTCATTACTCTCCTGATACATACTTTGGATTTCCCATTAATTCATCTTCTCTTTCCTTTAGTTTTGCATCTAATTTTTAGACTTGATCATTAGATATAGACTTCTAGTGTAAGGTTTCTGCAGTCTAGATAAGGAACCAGGAACAAGGTTAAAATTGTGTTTCTGGAGTTAAACATTTATGTCTGCCTCATCATTTTAGAATATTTGTTCCTTGTTTCTCATAATTTTTTTTGATGTAAGGTGCTCTTATATAACATCAAAGTTTTAAGAGCCAAAGAATTTCCTCAAGATTTAAAAAAATTCTCTAAAAATGTTCTGTCTGTAGCTGTACAGTTTTTACTCTTTCTGAAGCCATTTTCTGGATCTGTAACACTCAATAACAAACCTGTAGGCACATTGAAAGTGATGCGATGTGGCCTGTAATTTCTCACAAGAAAAAATCTGGCTCATTGGCTCATCTATTCTCTGAACACCTGTCTTTTCCTAAGTAGGTGCTAAGTACACAAAAGTGAACATAAAACATGGAATGCCTGCCTCCATGGAATTTTAATTTGGAGGGAGAGATGGGCACTGGGAAGAGAGTAAATGGAGGAAAATAAATGTTTACGAGTGCACCCAAGAGTATGAAGTCAATAAGTTACTGGGCAGCAATAATGGATGAAATACAAAGCAAGATTAATGGAGTCAGACCAGGACCTCTCAACCAGTTCCCTATCAGCAAGCAGTGGAGCCAGGAATATCAGCAAATCATATCCTTGTAGCCTTTAGGTTGGGAGACAGGAGAGTCCATCTTGCAAACTCCCCACCAACACCATAGCCCCAAGCATGGCTTCTTCCAAAGTTTCTGGAAGCCGTCTCTCCTTTGCCTCCTCCTATTAATTCATACAGAAGTTATTTGTTGACTCTATAATACAGTGGATATCAAATTTGGGTGCACATCAGAATCTCCTTTGGAGCTGTTGGTAAAAATGCCTGGGCCTCACTTCAAATCCACTAAGTCAAAAAGTCTTGAGGGGCTGGAGACCCCCGTGTGTGTTTGTATAAACCTCCCCAAGTGATGTGACCCCTGTATCTAGCAAAGATTTGCAGCCATTGTGTTGCAGGCATGGGGCCCTCTTTGTGGCTACTGAGAGAAGCAAAGAGCCCCCTGGGGATGGATGTGCTCCTGGGGCTCTATCTAAGGTGTATTGAAGCACTTGATTGCTCTGTAGAAAGCTCTCATTTTTCTCTTGACAAACTAATGTTTGAATTTTTCATTTGCCCAGGAAATCTCCCATTTTTATCCATCAAAGTCCCTAAGCAGTATCCTAAGAATCATTTTTGGATTGTTATTTCTTGCACTATCACACTTGTTCACTCTCTCCTTCTCACCTCCCCATTCCAACTGTGTGCCACGTCCTTTCTATTCTATCTCCAGAAATAGCTCTCAACTGTATTCCCGCTTCATCTCCATTGCCACTGCCTCATCTTGCTTGGTCTCCAGTAGTTACCTCCAAGTAGGTTAAACCTCTTTGAGCTTCTGTTCTTGTAGTACTCACCCTGCACTTCACTGTAAGAATTCTCATTCTGAATTACAAATTTGAGCCTGTCACTCACAATCAAAAATACTGTATTAGGCCCCTATAGCCTGTGGGAATAAAACTCCTTAGCAAGCCTCCTGCCTGTGTCTTCAACATCATTCCCTACCATTTCACCATTGCTCTCTTAAGCTTCAGCCAAACAGAAATACTTTCTGTGACATGCCACACACTTTTTACACCTGAGTGCTTTTGAACATAGTGTCATCAGTGCCAAAATGCCTTTCTGTTGCTGTTCCCTTTTAACATTGCTCCCCATCAACTTTCATCTTTATTCATTCTTGTAGAAAGTGTGAACTCACCTTCGCTGGCAGAATTCTTTGGTTCTTGCCCTGTGGTATGTCTGTTACCCGTGTTTTCATTAATTTGCACATTTACCTACATAGCTGCCAATGAATCTGTATGGGCTTCCCTTCTTTGGAATCTCTTATTTGTCTAGAATTGAAAACGTGTTGCACAGGGTAGGAGTTAACTGAACATTGACTGGATGGATGGGAGTCAGAATGAATGAGCCTGAAAACAGTCTTCATGACCCCCAACCTCTGGTGCTAATTCCATTCTTGGGAGTATTGCCTACTTAGCTAGTTGATCTTCCACATCTGCTTCCCATCTAACATGTGAAAATCACTCCACTCTGTCTTTCTCCCCAGGCCACAGAGCACCAACTTCAGTCATTGTTATGGGCCACCTCTAAAAGTGTATTAAGTTCTCCAGACTAAATGACCAGATCCTGTTCTCATTATACCAGATCCTTGGTATCAACTCCGATTTTGGAGAGAGGAACCTGGGAAGCATTTAACCTAGTGTCACATCATGCTGGTCCATGCTGGCATGTTCTGAGATTGCCTGATGTGTGCTCCCTTCAGTTACCTCCATTCTGCACAGTTTCTTCGACCCCTTCCCAGGTATCAATTATTTTGCTTGCAGGGGGAGGACTCAAAAAATCGGAGCTGAACAATTCTGTCGTCTTTACTCTTTGTTGTTAATGGCCTTCAAAAGCATTGCTATCTTTCCTTGATCCTCTTAGATATTGTAAAACATGTTCTATGTACTATCTTTGATATTTAAAAAAAAATGTTTGATCACACGCCTTCTGGATTCTTCTAAGAATTGTTCCCACACTTGTGTGATTATAGTTCCATTTATGTCCTTGTTTCCACTTATTATTTGTCCTTTTAGAACCAGAATTCATCGGAGAAATTGCTGTAGGGACAGTGGTTTCCATAGCAGCCCCCCTCCCCTTTTCTTCCACGCGGATTATACCTAGCCAGTTATGTCATAAAGATTTTATTTTATTTTTTTTTTTTGACAGGCAGAGTGGACAGTGAGAGAGAGAGAGACAGAGAGAAAGGTCTTCCGTTGCCGTTGGTTCACCCTCCAATGGCCGCCGCAGACGGCGCGCTGTGGCCGGCGCACCGCGCTCGTCCGATGGCAGGAGCCAGGATCCAGGTGCTTTTCCTGGTCTCCCCATGGGGTGCAGGGCCCAAGCACCTGAGCCATCCTCCACTGCACTCCTGGGCCACAGCAGAGGGCTGGCCTGGAAGAGGGGCAACCGGGACAGAATCCGGCGCCCCGACCGGGACTAGAACCCGGTGTGCCGGCGCCGCAAGGCGGAGGATTAGCCTGTTGAGCCACGGCGCCAGCCAAGATTTTATTTTTGTGAATCATAACCTTATTAGTGCCGACACCTACGTGTTCATATTCCATTTTGTGTGAACTCTTTTCATAAGTCAGTGGCCTGGGTGGGATCAGAACTAATGTTCTCTGCCCTTACCATCCATGTCTTCGGGTTATAAAGTAAGTTTCTTCAAAGAGTCCTGTCCTCTTCCTGTCGGTATTGACTTCTCCTGCAGCGAGTCAATATTAAGGCCGTTATATAATTCTTCCCTGTCATCAAAGGGTATGAATAGACTGCGGACCTTTCCATCCTGGCTTAATTAAAGCACTGTAAATGTTCCCTCCACGATTTTATCTGAAGCTCTCTTAAAATGTATGATAACGTTGTGTATTGTGTTAGTCTCCCAGCTAATGATATCTGGGAAGACTCTCTGTACTCTAAGCATGCACTTTATTTTCTTTATACTAAAATGATCTCTTTTATGCCCTGAGCAGTCAACCCTACTTTGAGCATTTCTTGAGTTGGTGAGTAAATGCACGTTTATATTGTCAAGACTGCTAATCTTGTCGGTCAGTCTTTTATGAAGGAGCTCACTTTGGTTTTTTGCTTGATAGACCAGCATCTTTATGCAGGGAAACATTGCACTTAAGGAAACACAAATTTCAATCCCTTGACATTTTCCCTAACATTTTAGAGAATCCAACCCCCATTGCCATTGTATGTATATAGAGCCTGGCGTCATCTGAATAACTTGCCACAAGGGTGGCAGCTCTGAGCTTTCAGCCATGCCTGGTGTTCCCAACTGCACACTGGAGGGTTTCCCGTGGCCTGCCGGAGCCGCCCACCCACCTTCCCCTGTCTTTCCTGAGGATTGCTTTTATCCTTTGAGACTCCGCATGCATGTGGTGTTTCCCTGAAACCCCAGATGGAAAAACCCTCTTTCCCCTCTGTTCATTACACGCTTCCATGAGAAAGCTTTTCCTTTATTATTATTTAGCTGACTTCCTGTGTCCTGTGGAGACACACTTTCCTATCAGCAGAAATATAGATATTTTTTAATCACTATATTTTTTTAAAAAAAGTATAGTTGACAAAAGCTTTCACAATCCTAACAGCATGTAGTTTGTATAGAAATAAAATACATAGATTGTGTAAATATCACTAGTTTATTTTTTGAACCATATGAGTCCTCAGTATCCCTGTACGTTTCAAATGGCACAGGTGTCATTTTGTAAAGGCCAACGTTGCACAGAAGCTGTGGCTCATTGCAAGGGGTCAGGAGCTGGCAGAGAGGACAGGTGTCAATAGGTGGTCACAGACAAGCTGGCTTCCCAGAGCCTCCTCTTCCTCGCCTGCTGGTGGCATTGTCAGCTGGGGTCTGAAAAGTGAGTGTGTGTATTAACCTGCTCAATAGAATGAGTCCAGATGGCCAGTGCCAGGGTAGGAGCTCTGTGTTTTAAATTGTTCAAGGTGGAAGGCCTCCTGGCCTGGAAGGCATGCTCCATCGCATGGCCCATCAGTTTCCAGGTTTAGAATGAACACAAAGTTAAAAAGATCATCATCGTGAGCAACCAGGCAAGCCCTTACCGTGAGTTTGTATGCAGTGTATAAGGTGTTATGCTCAGAACTCGGTCCGTTCACATTGGCTCTTGCCTCTAGATGTCTGGGAAGCCAGTTGAAGCAGAAAACAAATGCATAGGTACACAAAGAAAATAACCACACACACACACACACACACACACACACCCTGTGGTACATATTAACAAGATACATAGAGTACTGGTTGTTAACATGTCATTATTCAGCAGTTCAGGGGTGGATACGAACCTCATGACTTTTGCCACATCTACACCATCAGAACTTTTATCTGTTTAAGAATGTGCTAGTTTATATATGCCTCATCCGAAGTAGATCAGTGAAGTCCTGTGGTTGTCCTTTACTGCATATTGGTCTGACACATGTGAAGTTGAGCTCTGTGAAACTAATAGTTCACCATTTTGAAAAGTCCACAGAAAGCTCAGTTTTGCATTGCTCGAAGTAAATGTAACCGCGAGAAATGAGTGTCGGTTGCGTGTTCCATGTTCAATCTCCTGACACAGCCCCGGGGAGCTCTGGGGTTTGAAGGAGCGAGCAACAGTGTAGAATTGGCCTTGTAAGATTTCTCAGAGGAGGGGCCCTGGAAGGAAGGATACGCAGAGAAGAGGAGGAGGAGCAGCGACCCAGGGGAGCAGCCGTGGGCACTGGTGTGGGGGAGGCCACGTGCACCAGTCATCAGGGGAGAAGCTGGAGGACCAGCGGGGAAACTCCTGTCCGGTTTGATGTGAATTCCTCGTCCTTGTGCTCATTGCAATCATGTTTTTTAAGCCTCTGAGCCCAGTTTTAAGACCTCTGTGGCATCTCCTGAAAAGCTACTCTGTTACTGTTACCGACACCTTGAGCAGGGTCAAGTATTCCTGGGGGGGAGGGGAGGGCCTGTGGTTGTTGCCAGGCTGGCTGTGCTGGCACAAGCTCTGCCGTGGAAGAAGGCAGCATCTGACGCCTGCAGACAGCTGCAGGGGCTATCGAATCCCAGCGAAGGCTGTGCTGCCATGGTTAGCAGCCGAGAGGGTTGAGACTCCCTCCACTCCATTCTCGAAGTTCCCTTGGCCCGTCCTCTGGACATCCGTATACCTTCTGGCCCATCCCAGGGCTACAGACTCCAGCCCCCAGCCAGGTGCAAGTAGTGGGTAACCACCCAGAACATGCCTCCGAGCTTACTCCAGAGGCATCAAAGATCAGTTTCCTAGGATCAGTTTCTGTGGCTGCCATGCCCCTACCAGGCCTTGGCTCATGCTCTGCCTGCAGTGTGTTCCAGCAGAGAACACTCAGGCAGCAGACCAGTGGGCCATGGAACAACGTGAACCATATTTTTGTAACGAAAAGAGAACAACTGTGTTATGATGTGTTGATTAAATTCCCTGAGTGCTTCAAGTTATGGAAATGTGTGCTCAGCATTTGAGAGCGAGCTATAGTTTCAAAAATTCAGGGTAGGATTTATTCCTTCTAGTTAGGGAATCAGTAAACAGGTATATATACATAATTGGGTTTTTTAAAGACATTTTTAAGAGCAATTTTACGTTACTTCAGTATTGAGCAAAAGATACAGGAGAAAGAAATGCTGATAAGAAATTGCATAGCAGAGTGACTATAATATAAACACTGTGGTGTATATGTTCAACCAAAAAAATACTAGAAGAAAGGATTTTTTTTAATGTTTGCACCATACAGAAATGATAAATGTTTGAAGAGACAGATATATTTACCTTGATTTGGATATTACACCTTGTGTGGCCATATTGAAAATCACATCACATTACCCCATAAATATGTACAATTCTTATGCATTAGTTAAAAAATAAAATATTGAGCAGAAGAAACAGAAATGTGCCCTAAACTCCTGTTGCAATTATCAACATTTCCTGCCAGAGTGATACATTTATTACAGCTGATGAACCTACATTTTTAACACATCATCATCCAAACTCCATAGTGTGTATGCATATTATTGACAGTTTGCTGATGTTTGCTATATAAAGTTAATGATTTATATCTGGCAAAAGGACGTGTTCGAGTTACTCCTTTTAGTTAATGTTGTCTAGATCCAACGAAAGCTTGAGAATCCAAGTATAAGCCAACAGAAACAATCCATATGTTAACCTCAGGGCTATGATGCAGGCTACTCACATACAAAGCTATAAAATGTCAAAATAATTTTATTTCTTCTAAATCTAGGAAAATCAGAACTCGTGGTGATTATGTTTCATTTTCCTTGAAGCTATAGTGAATATCCTTTGTTTAGTTGAGTCCTCTAGCAAATTTGGACTTGAATTTTAAAATGTAGTGTTTTATTATTACTTAGGTATGGTAAGGCCAGCAGATCTGGAGATGATTGGCATTGAAAAGATAGCTTATCACTCACAGTTCCTGAGAGTGATGGGCAGCCAGGCTGTAGCACGTGGGAGGAGCTAGCCCCCCAAGTGTTCACAAAGCCCTAGATGTCAAAGCATCAGAAATACAGAAAAAGCAGAGCACATGGTGAATACTCTGTGTGTGTGTGTGTGTGTGTGTGTGTGTGTGTTCATGCCTGCACACTCATCTTTCCATTAACTTGTGTATGTACAAGGGAGAGATGTGTATCTATTAAATTCCAGGCAGTATTTTTGCCTGGTGCCAATTTAGCAGAGAAAATAAAAATCTTTTTTAAGTTCAACATAAGCCTGTTCTTCTGGAAGACTGACTTATCAGTGAAATAACTGTGTAAGGTAACCTCAGATACTGAGAAATTCTATGGAGAAAAATAAGGGCAGCGGAGGAACCAAAGGGAACTGAAGTCACTATTTTGAGCTGAAGTTCCCGGAGGCCTCTCGATAGGAGTGATATTTCAGCAGAGGAGGTTACAGTGAGGGAGCGGGGTGGTTGTGCAGGCATTTGCAGAGACCACGAGATCTGAGTTACAAAGAGGAGATGGGGCTTGGCGGACTCATGGGAGAGCAACAAGCCCTGTTGTTGGGGGAGCTCTGTGTGGAGAGCACCTCAGAGGGGATAAGGTTGCAGGTTGACCAAGAGGCAGGTCCCGAAGGACATTGGAGGCCACTGATGGATGATGGGAAGTTGTGTGTTTCTGTGGTGCTGGAAACCTTAAGACACATGAAGCCGGATGAAACCAGGAGCTAAACTTCAGCCTCAAAATGCAGAGTAAAGTAGCTATCACCCAAGCCTGTTTCCTTATGTTCTACACTATTACATTTTTTATATTCATTTGGAATGATTTCGTTTGTGAATGGGGAAGCTGAATATCTTTTCCCCCAAAGATCTACATTTAGAAATGATTTTTGCAGTTCAAAACAAATCAAACAAATAGAAACTTCTCCATTCAATGAGAACATTTCTTCAGACCAAGGAAAGCTTTAGGTCATGACTCAGAATGATTTTCTGTACCATTGAGTGCCTTGGCATACATGTGGCATTTAAATAAAATGAAATACAATTTGAAAACCTGCCACACTTCTGTAAATCCAGGAGAAGAAAAAAAAAAGACCATGAAAAATCAACATTTGACTTTTATTTTCCAGTAAACCGAAATGGTTTTTTGCATTTGGTATCGTTTATTGAACGTAAAGTAAAAACCGCCCACACTCCACTTACTGTAAGAGCTCCCACAAAGAAAACCTCATTTCAAATCTAATTGTGGACATTGTTCCTTCATTAAAAATTCATAGGGTTTGTGAATATGTCACATAAGAACTGGAGTCTTCATCATTTCTCCAGCTTTTTTCCCGCCGCCAATTCTGATCGGAATTTTAAAGCAGTCATATCTAGAAAGGTGTTCTTTAAAGAAGAAGAACAACAAAAATAATGAAGAAGAGAGACTGTGAACGTAAACAGAAAGCCCTGGTGATGGCGTGCCACTGCTCCCCAGTTGTGCTTTGGTAGGTGTAGGAAAATGGACAAGGGCGAACGAGCTTCCGTTACCCTCTACATGCTGTTATTGCTATTAACTCCTTCCTCTCAGCACTGATTTGATGTGTCATTAACTAGTATCTGATGGTTGTTGTTTGCCACAGAGGGAAGAAACTATGAGATGTGATTTCTTCTCTGCCCTAGTTCTGACACCTCTCCACCCACATTAGTCAGACCTAAGAAACACACCACCATCCATACTGTGTATGTTTGTTTGCTGCAATGGACAAGACAAGCAGTACTATGCAGTTACATGCTCTGATTGGGCTTCATGTTGAGCCCCTGTTGCTCATACTTTATGTGATATCAATGATTTGATTGGCATCAAGAAGACGCAGCGACATTCATGTACCACATAACAACTTTTTGGGTCAACACTGGACCACTGAGGTTATGGTGGCTCCCTAAAATAACAAAGGAACTGAAAAATTCCTACCCCTTGGTGACATCATAGCCATCGTAATATCTTAGCACAATGCAAAACTCACATGTGTGTGGTGACATGTGACGCTTGTATAAACACATCAACCACACTGCCGATACAATGATGGACAATACATACTACTGTATTTTAATCATTTTAGAAAATATCCCTTCTACTTATAAAAATATTCACTGTAAAATAGTATGCTGTGATAGACTGGCAGCAGCCTGGTGCATCTCATGTTTACTGAGTCTCTTGATTGCAAAAAAGAGGCCACATTGAGTAAGTGACTACCAGGTAGGTCTTCGCACAATGAGAAAATCTCCTACCAACACATTTCTCAGAATATATCATGTTAATTAATTAATATATATGTTAAGCAATGCAATATTGCAAGAAAATTTGTAAATCACCTAAAATAAGAATATGTAACTCAATACAACAAAATTGTGATCACATGGCACAGAGGAAATATACTTTTCTGGGTTTCATTTATAAATTCACTGTAATTTCATTATGTTTAACTTCCAGAAGCCACCTTTTCTGCTAATATAAACTTATTTTTGCAATTTAACTCAGTAGGGAGCTTACAGGTTGATAATCAATTTCAGATCAACAAGACTCTAATTGGAAGGACACAACTATAATCCTCATTTTATTCTGCAACAGATTTGGTATTTTCCCTCTTTAAAATAAATGTTCCTTTTTACATCTACCTGGAAGGCAGAACAACAGAGAAGGAGAGAGGAAGAGAGGAAAAGAAAGACAATGGGCAAAAGCCAGGTGGGGGTGGTGGTAAGAAATCTTTCATCTACTGGCTCACTCCCCAAATGCCCACAATAGCCAGGACTGGACCAAGTTGAAGCTGGGAGCCAGGAATTCCATCTGGGGTCATCCACATGGCTGGGAGGGGCCCAAGCACTTGAGCCATCATCTGCTTGCCTCCCAGGATGCATTAGCAGGAAGCTGTATCCGAAGCAGAGGAGCTGGACCTGGCACCAGCCCTCCAGTGTGGAACGCTGGCATCCCAGGTGACATCTTAACCCACTGCATCATTATGCCCATGGAACACTTTCTCTTTAATTCACTGCCTTTCCTAACATGGCCCACTCATCCCCTTGGTTCCTAAGTATGTGATCTAACAGCAGGTGACATATCCAGAAAGTTCTTGCCATTGCTGGCCATAGTTCTGAATTTTGGGAGCTGGATTAAGATAGCAGGTCTTTCCCTCTGCTCTGGGCCACAGGGTTTTACAAACCAGAACAGAGATGCCACTGCCAACCCCCCTTACACACACACACACACACACACACACACACGCTCTGGCCATCTACCTACATATTTTGCTCTCATCTGCGCTGCCAATGAAGCAACCCAAAAACCAGTAGAAAAAAAAAAGGCCAGAATCAATGTCTTGCATGGGGCAAATACTCACTGTGAAGATGCGCTAGAGAAGCTGCCTTTGGGGGGATTTTTGCTGCTATTGCAGCCGAAGCATTCCTGAAAGGGGGTCTGGCTTTTTAACTGTCATTATCTGACGGTTGTGCCAGCGATGTTTCATTTCTTTTAGCTCCTCCAAAAGGCATCCCACGTCAGCCTCTCCAATGACTCGTGAGATGAAGTTTGAAAGCATAAAGCGGAAAAGCTGAGGAAACTGGGCCCCAGGGAACTGGTGACAGGAGCTCTGCTCTGGTATGCAAATTGTGCTACCAAGCTGCTTTGTAGGTTTCCTAGATGAGGCAGAGAGAGCAAGGTCCCCAGATCAGCTCTCGGGGTTTTCCTTTGCTGAGAATGAGTTAGTAGCTGCCAGAACAGCTGATGACTCTGCAAAGCACACAGTGCAAACCTCTGGTGCTTCCGGCGTCTCCAGAATGAGAGTAATCCCTTGGTGGAGGGATCCCTTCCTGGTTTATTCAGCCTGGGGCTCTGGCCAGCTCCACAGGATCTCCCCTTCCTCGTTTTTCTATCTCTCGTTCACCATGTCAGCTGGAAAGGATAGCTGGTTTCCAGAGCCCTGCTTGTGACCGTGTGATGACATCGCTTGGGTTAGAGACACTGTATTGGGTGCAAACAAGTCAGAGTAGGATGGAAAGGGGTTGGATTGAGATGAGGCCAGAGAAGGAAAAATACAGTTACCCAGCCGCCTCCCCACCCTGCCATTCACGTGGCTCTGGCCAGCCCTCCCACTCCAACAGCCTCAACCCCCACTGTTGTGTTCATTAGGCAGTGGAAACTTGGCTAGGGCGTGGGGAACTGGAGATGCACACAGGGGCGACATCCACAGCAGGCCTTGATGGCGGCACTACTTACACCTGTACTGCCTAGGTGTAGTTCTGGGCTCAGCCCACCCATGTACCCTCAGTGCACGTCAAGTATTTGGACAAGACGGACCCAAGTGGGGCTGCAGATCAACCCTAGAGAGTCATGTTTTTGAATTTGTTCCCTCTCCCTTTCTCTAAATGTTCCATTATTCTCTAAGAAAAAATGTGCCTATCAAGAAAACAGGAGCCTTGCATTGTCTTCCAGGAGAGATTTCTGCAACTCTACTCACATTCTTTCCCTGCGTACCTCTGTGACTGAAGTAGAGGGGTTAGAAGGGCTGACTGGGTGAGGGCCTGTCAGGATGCAGCAAAGCCCCAGGCCCTGACTGCCACGGAGCCTCGGCCCTTGTCCGCCTCGTCTTCTGGCATCTTCCTTCCCAGCAACCTGGGCTTCGTTACACTGACTGCTAGCGGCTCATCCTCTGCTTTCAGCCTACTTTGTTCTTTATTTTTCTTCCTTTGGCTGTGGGTTGGGGGCCTCAGAGCATTTCCTCTGCAAGCCAAGCAATGCATTAGTAAGTAGTTTTCTCTAGAATCTACGTGTTTGCTTATACTAGGCATGCTCCAGAGAGCATCTAGTTTGAAGCAGAGAGCAAGCCCAAGTCTTTCCCACTTCTCTGTGGCCCCCGTTGTATTACTGCAGACTCCTTGAGGACGGGGTATGGGTCTTGCTCACCATTGTGTTCTTGGTATCAAGCACAGTGACCTGCATACCGTCAGCATTTAATAAACATCTGTGGAGCGAAGGCGTCCCCAGGGGGTGGAACTAGCCCTTTATCAGGATTCCCCTGACTTCAGATTCTTCAGATTTGCCTGGTTCTTTGCTGGAGAAAACCTCACCTCCTCAGCTCTCCAGATCTGTAACAACAGAGGTCCCGGCTAGGACCAGCTCAATCCTGGGCTTTGCCATTCAATAGCTTGCTGACCTTGGGGAAAAGATCCAGAGACTTAGCATGCTGAACCATCGTTTCTTTTCATTTGTGAAACGTTCTTAATAACCGCTATCTCATAGGTGGTGTGGGTTTTCTTTGTGAGATCAAGGGTGTGAGCTGCTTCCCATAGGGGCTGGGTGATACTGAGCTGATTTCCCAGTGAGGCCTCTGGGGAGTATGGTTGGCTGGGGGAGAAGTGGGAAGGGAAAGAACCCCCCTTTCACTTTACAGACCTCAGCTTTGTTTGCACTCATTACATGTGTCAGTGTTAATATCTTTAAAATAAAAATCTCCTTGTAAAAATATTAGTTGGTATCTCCCTAACATATATTGATGTCTATTCCCAGATTGAAGAGAACTGTGTCATTGCATTTCCATACCAATTTTCCTGCTAGCAAAAATGACGATTGAATTAGCTAATAATTAAGAATGGTAGCAAGAGTTTGGAGTGTTTGAACGAAGAAAATGGTAACCTCTATTGAAATAAGGGTTTGGTTTTAGGGGATTGTACTGTAGAAAATCTGAAAATCCTGGTGCATTTTATGGTATGTTCATCATGTGTCTTATTGTTACCTTTACCCTGTTCATCAAAGTCTGTGTTACAGAGACTATGTCAAATTGATATGTTGGATACATACACCAACACATGTCTATTTCATTGCACAAGTAATAAAATCATTATCCTAATTGCCTTAATAGTCAAGGCCTGGTGGATGCTTGTGGTTTGGCAACACTGCATTTCCCAGATGCTGACACTTCATACAACTGCACTGTTTAACCACCACTAGTTGCCCATTATTTTCTTAAGTCATTATTTTACAATAAACATTATCCCACAATAAGCCATAAAATTTAGCATTGCTCATGAATATGGATGTCAGAGGACTTTAAAAGCAAAAGATCTTTTTCATTAAGATGAGAAAGTGAAAAAAATGTGACAATAGTAGTGAGAATCTAAAAAAAGTATGTATTTGTTTAGGTTAGGTTTAAGCCATCTAGCTGAGAAAATCATAAAGTGCAGTAGCAGTAGCAATATACTGTAATTCTCAAAAAGCTCATTCAGCATAATTTCTTTTTTATAAATAAAAAGCCATAAATAAATATGATGACTGTAAGCTAATGTGAAATTATATTCGGTACCATGGACCAGATGTTTTTCTCTCCTATCTTTGTTTTCTTAAGGTCAATTTTTGTTGCTCCTCCCTCTGCCTTCCCCTGATATATTTAAGTAATCTGTGAATAAATAACTGGGGGTGGCATTTGCTCCTTTTCCTAGGGGATCCTGCTTTTGCACAAGAAAGAATTCAGAACTGAGACAGAGGGTGGTATTAAGTGAGCTGGCCAAGTCTGATGAATATAAGTACACCTGGTAAACCAGGTGGGCATCTCAGTCTGCATTCAGATTGGGGGCTTATAGGGGGATAGGGCCCAGTTCTTCCCAATATTTCTCCAGGACAAAGGGTTTGCTGGGTGTGCAGTAGATAAAATCCTCCCAAGGTTTTATTACCCAGTGCTGTCAGGCTGAGTAGCCCACTGGGCACCAAGCAGGGGCAGTTCCCCTAGGGTCCCTTCTTTGGGGGAAAGCCTGGGACCGCCTGTTAAGTTATTGGGGTACAGGTTGAAATTGGTATTATAAATTACAGGGCTTCTGCCAAGGTGTGCTTTCCACATTTTGTAGTGACCTTCAGCCCTGTGTCCAGGGCTGGAGGCTTCCCATCAGCATTTATTCCCTGAAAGAACCTCCTGGGAGTATTTCTGGCTTACAATGGCCCCCCTGAAATCCCTGTGTGTGCAAGAAACCCTGATGCTACATTACTTCCAAAAGCAGCAAGACCATAAAGACTGTCACCAAGAAAGAACTAGGACAATCTTCTTGTTATCTTCTGAATCCTGAATTTCCCAGGGGACAGTAAAGCACCCCACTGTGCCCCTCAAACTGCCTCCCACCTTTCCTATGAGCACTTCCATTTGTATCTTGCTAAAGATGACCAGGAGCACCGAAGATTTGGCCCCTTTCATCAGATGCTCCTTTGCAGACTAGAACTTTCCAAGTGGATATCCTGCCACGCATACTTTTGTGTTGGGCTCTTATGCCACGGTAGTCTTACACTAAGTACCAGCACCAGGCCTTCAGGGTCACCCTCTATGATGCAACCGCACTGTTAGTGAGGCCCAGGGGAGTAATAGAGACCATCTCAGAGGACCCAAGGCTCCCAGTATCTTTGCTCATGGGTTACAGAGCATGAACACTGGCTGATATCATTTAGTGGAAGAGAAAGCAAGGTCTCTGGCCTGGGGCAACACACTGGGAGTGGAGGGGTCCTACTAAGTCTGTAAAGTCCTGGAGCGAACATGACTGCATGGCTAATGCTTTATTCATCAGGGTGCAATGGCATCATTAACAGCACATTAGTTTAAAGAGTAACTAACATGTTCTTTGGGACCCTACTGAGAGAAATGCTAAACAGGATGAGCAACTGGCTCAGGCTGGCCGTGGTGAGATCTGGGTTTTATTGCAAGTACATTTGCATGGATTAAAGAGCTCTAACCAAGGCTTTCTGGAAATTAGATAACTCATTTACCAGAGTTTGCAGCCATTTAAGGGTCAGTTATTTACCCATAACAATCAAAATGTTCTACTTTCTAACTTAATATGTTCTCCGTGGTTGGGTCAAGGTGTAAAATGAATACATAATGAAAAAAAAAAATGAGTGCAAAGCAGCACAAATTATAGAATCATATTGTCTCTTTTTCTTTATTTAAGAAGGTAATAATATTTATAGAAATTCCCTGTTGTATATCAGTGTAGCCAAAAAGGGAAGCTTGTGACCAATAATGCCTTTCTATATTGTGCAAGAATAAAAAGTAGTCGGGATTTTTGGCTGCACACTGAGTTTATAGAATTGGCCGAGGTTGATGGCTGAGTCTTTGAAGCCGGGAGTCCACCTGAAGTCATGTTCCAGAGGCAACCTTCCCTCTTGCAAGGGGGCTCTTTCCTCTGATCTCTCTGGTTCCTTCTCAGCAGTCCATAGCTTATGTAGTTACACCGTTCTGTTTATTTTTGTCTTCTCGGTAGAACTTTTCAAATATGAATGTGAAAAGAAGAGAGAGAATGCCAACTCAGAAAGAAAACAAATAAATAAAACCTGTCAGTTGAGGGGAAGCAAGAATGATCTGATGTGTCCTTAATCCATTTCCTACATTCGTCTGTGACTTACTTGGGTGGTGGTTGAGCCTCACCACCCCTATCCTGGAGTTGGAAGAGGCCCTTTTCATGGCCAAGCATCACTGTGAAGGAAGGATTTGAGGACAGAATTCCTCTCCGACCCTCCAAGTGGAGGGAGAACTCATGAACTGTGACCACCACCCACAACAGTGGTGACCACAGCCGTCACTGCTGGGGGCTGCACAGTTGCTTGTCAAAAACATTTTGGAGACATCTGAATGTTGGAGAAGTTGGAATTGATGGCCTGTTGGCCTTCATCCAGTTCTTCAGCACTCTCCATGCTCTCCTTGGTATGTTTGTCCTAAACCCAAGGGACTTAGAAAAGCATTGCTTCAAGACAGACTCTTCTAGTTTAAATCAGTCTACACTGAGGTCAGTGATGGTCTGGCTACTTACTAATTTACTTACCAGCAGAGTCAACCAATGACAGCTTTTCCTGTGGGAGGTGTATTTTGAAAGGTAGAAAGCAGCAACGTGTGACGGTTCAATGTATCTGTATTTGATCCACTAACAAGGGGAACGTGTTGGAGCATTACCTATTTCACAAGCAGTCTTCAAGCATAATATCGCTCTTTCCAGAAAACCTGAAGCAGTCCAAATATGGAAGACACTGTATTTTAAATCTGTCTATACACAGACTTTGAAATTGCTTATTATCACACTAGCAACCATGCCAGTTTTCTTTTTCTTTGCTGCTTTTAACGGAAAGAGTTGCACTTGGTCCTTAAGGTCTCACTCTTTTATTTGTTCAGTGTAGAAATAGACAGTATCTTTTTTCTCCAAAAGCAAAGAATTCCTGCGGAAAAAAAATCATTTTACCTCTGTCATTTCCCTACATTTATTGTACATTTATATATTGAATGTTGAATACTCTTTGTGTGAAAAGATAATTATCTTTTGTACTATACATGCTGGTTGTCTCTTTGGAGAATTTAGTCATTTTTGTTTGCATGGTTTCAGAAGGAGACCTTCTTTCGCTCCCTTGCCCTCCTTTCCCTGTTCTTGCTCGCTCGCTCTCTCTTGTGTCTCAAGTTCTTTGAAGACAGACATGTCATGAGTAAAACCGTATCCATTCAGTAACCAACAATTCTCTCCTTAAGATGGAAGGAAGATGATTTATAGCTTAAAATTGGCTGCTAGACAAAGTAGAAAAATGGACAATGTAATCACAAACCCATAATGGAATTTCATGTTTGAGAAATGACCAGATCTGCTTTATGTCCTCTGTGGTGCATGCCAGCTTGAAACTTCTCTTTTCTTCCAGTGACTTCACTTTTCTAGTACTGTACATATATGCCTTTGTTGCACTAATGTACTGCTTAATGGGTCTAGAGATGGAGTTATTTATAGATTTCTGCTCATTCAAAGAGCAGCTGTGAGAAGTCTCACAAAAGGAGAACATCACTGTAACCTGTTTATGACCCTACATCGGTTGCCAGGGAGGCGTGGAATCTTAAATCATAGGGGATGACTTGTTAAGTACACCAAGAGCTTATCTTGAAAGATCTGACAAAATTTCTTTTTTAAATTGTCTTTCTTTGGTACTTGAAATTCATCTGTGTTCCGGTTTCCAAGAGAAAATTTCCCCTTTGTGTTATCTTTCAAAACTTCAAGCCTTAGGATTCATCCCTGAAACTGAAGTCTCGTTTGCTTTTTCCTTTGTCCCTTTATTACCTCCTTTGTTTTCATTTTTTCTTCATTGCTACCTGTCTCCCTTTCCTCCATGCATGAATTTATTTGAAAATATATAGTTACATACTCCATGTATAGTTTTTCACTAATATTCATTTTCCATGAACTTTTGAACCTCTCATATGCATGGGTTTCAAATTTTTTTACACCAAAGTAAATTTTAATCCTCATCACGTACATACACATATGTGGAAAAGGAGCACCTGCCACATTCCAGGTTCTGAGCTTGCCAGCTGCAGCCTCTGCAAAGATGACTAGTTGTCTTAATCATGCTACACTTGTAGTTTACTGGGGAGACAGAAA
Source organism: Sylvilagus floridanus (assembly GCA_949820135.1). Classification (NCBI taxonomy): domain Eukaryota; kingdom Metazoa; phylum Chordata; class Mammalia; order Lagomorpha; family Leporidae; genus Sylvilagus; species Sylvilagus floridanus. The sequence continues at coordinate 73,471,304 of OX463230.1, forward strand.
TCACCAGCTCACTCACATGTGGAGTGACAAGTGCTGGTGCAGAGCAAGTGCAGGCTACCGTGGGAACACAGGAAGAGGGAGTCCTTATCTCTTTTGTCTTTTTGCCTGGCAAAGAAAAATGAAACCATACTTCAAACAGAAATGATCTCTCTTCACAGGTACACTGTGATGTGATCTATGTGAAATCATGACAATTTTCATTTTCAGTGAAAATCACTTCTTTGGTGATTTTTTAAGTATGTGAGTACAGGTTAGATATTAAAGAAGTACCTTTTGATTTCATAGATTTGATATAAAGTGCTGTAGAGTTCACGCCTACCTAAATTTATCTTTTCCCAGCTGCATGCTCTGTCCATATCATTCCCAAGAAGTGACTTACCTATTTATCACTAAGGGGGAGCATTTTAGTTTTATTTGGTACAAAATTCCTAATTGGCAATCCTCTGATTAGAAATTTCCATTACTTCTTAATCTAAATCTCTTTTTCTTTTTTTTTAACTTTTATTTAGTAAATATAATTTCCAAAGTACAGTTTATGGATTACAGTGGCTTCCCCCCCATAACTTCCCTCCCCACCCACAACCCTCCCATCTCCCACTCCCTCTCCCATTCCATTCACATCGATTCATTTTCAATTATCTTTATATACAGAAGATCAATTTAGTATGTATTAAGTAAAGATTTGCACCCACACAGAAACACAAAGTGTAAAATACTATTTCAGTACTAGTTATAGCATTACTTCACATTGGACAGCACATTAAGAACAGAAATCCCACATGAGGAGTAAGTACACAGTGACTCCTGTTGTTGACTTAACAATTTGACACTCTTGTTTATGGCGTCAGTAATCTCCCTAGGCTCTAGTCATGAGTTGCCAAGGCTATGGAAGCCTCTTGAGTTGGCTGACTTCGATTTTATATAGACAAAGTCATAGTCAAAGTGGAAGTTCTCTCCTCCTTTCAGAGAAGGGTACCTCCTTCTTTGAGGGCCCATTCTTTCTACTGGGATCTCACTTGCAGAGACCTTTCATTTAGTTTTTTTTTTTTTTCTTTCCAGAGTGTCTTGGCTTTCCATGCCTAAAATACTCTCATGGGCTCTTCAGCCAGATCCGAATACCTTAAGGGCTGACTCTGAGGCCAGAGTGCTGTTTAGGACATCTGCCATTCTATGAGTCTGCTGTGTATCCCGCTTCCCATGTTGGATCATTCTCTCCCTTTTTGATTCTATCAGTTAGTATTAGCAGACACTACTCTTGTTTGTGTGATCCCTTTGACTCTTAGACCTATCAGTGTGATCAATTGTGAACTGAAATTGATCACTTGGACTAGTGAGATGGCCTTGGTACATGCAATCTTGATGAGATTGTATTGGAATCCCCTGGCACATTTCTAACTCCACCATTTGGGGCAAGTCCGATTGAGCATGTCCCAAATTGTACATCTCCTCCCTCTCTTATTCCCACTCTTATATTTAACAGGGATCACTTTTCAGTTAAATTTCAACACCTAAGAATAATTGTGTGTTAATTACAGAGTTCAACCAATAGTATTAACTAGAACAAAAAATACTAAAAGAGATAAAGTATAAATTGTACATCAACAGTCAGCACAAGAGCTGATCAAATCACTGTTTCTCATAGTGTCCCTTTCACTTCACAGGTTTCCTTTTTTGTGGTTGGTTAGTTGTCACTGATCAGGGAGAACATATGATATTTGTCCCTTTGGGATTGGTTTATTTCACTCAGCATGATGTTTTCCAGATTCCTCCATTTTGTTGCAAATGACCGGATTTCATTGTTTTTGACTGCTGTATAGTATTCTATAGAGTACATGTCCCATAATTTCTTTATCCAGTCTAGTGTTGATGGGCATTTGTGTTGACTCCAGGTCTTAGCTATTGTGAATTGAGCTGCAATAAACATTAATGTGCAGACGGCTTTTTTGTTTGCCAATTTAATTTCCTTTGGGTAAATTCCAAGGAGTGGGATGGCTGGGTTGTATGGTAGGGTTATATTCAAGTTTCTGAGGAATCTCCACACTGATTTCCATAGTGGCTTAACCAGTTTGCATTCCCACCAACAGTGGGTTAGTGTCCCTTTTTCCCCACATCTTCGCCATAAATCTCTTTTTCAAAACCTGAATTCTACTTTTAATGGAAAGAGTTGCACTTGATCCTTAAGGTCTCAAGATTACTCATTTATTATTTGTTCAATGTAGAAATATACAGTGTCTTTAAAAAATCATTTTACCTGTCATTTCTCTACATTCATTGTACATTTATATTAATCTGCTTTGCCACAACACCAGCCCCCAATATACTCACTTTCAGTAGGAGCCTGTATTTTGTAAACAGTTACAGATGAATTTCATTATTCAGAATCTGTGTCTTTCATTCTTGTAAAAGTTCAGGAGAGTTAGAAGGGGTTGCAGTTAAAGAGTGGAAGCAGTCTTTATCTTCTTTTTTTTTTTTAGGCCAAATAGTATTATTATAATTTTACTGAGTTTCAAGAACTATTTGCCACATTAACATAGCCCAGTGAAATACTAACCATAAGTATATTTTATTAAATAGTTGTGAAGTTGGACGTGACATTTTGTGCATGAATATATCTTAGCAAAGAACAGGTTCTGTATCCATTAAGCCCTGGACAAAGCTGTTCTGTTATCCTTGACATTTTGTACAGCTGATTGTTTTCTGGTGATCATACTGCACTAAAAGCTGTAAATAGAAACTGCCAATTTCATAATTGGTCATGAATCTCTTTGAAAGCTTTTATAGTTGCATGGAAAGAAAAAACCAAGAGAGACAAAAATTCACACATCTTTTAAATTACATTACATGGTTTTATAAAAGAATTGTGGAAAATGAGATATTCTGCTACAGTTTAGGTGTGGCACAGAAAACCAGGGCAACACTTTCTTTTGGAAATATCAAGTGTTATTCACTCTTTCAGAATTAATTACATAATTATCCACCAGAACACAAAGATCCCAGGGTACCCTAATGGAAACACTACACTTCCAAATAAAATAATAATAATTATCCCCTACTATATTCAAAGTGCTTTATTAGCCATAATTTTTAGCTCCCCACATCTCTGTGTGTAAATAAACATCATTAAGAATGTTAATCTTTCATCTAGTTTAGAAATAAGAAAACTAAGGCAAAGAAATTGATTTGAATGATGAATTAGGCATTATGGTCTTGAATCATTTAAGGAGGTAAGTATTCAATAGGAACTATAGACACTGGAGTCCAAAATAGCTCTTCATAAATTACAATGCAGTAATTAATTTAAAAATATTACCTTTCTTCTAAGCTGACTGATCACATTAGCTTAAATTTTATAATGAGCATCGTGGCAGCCTTAAGACTATGGGACAATGCCTAAGATTTGGCAGAAGTAACCTTGTGGTCGCCTTCCTAGGTACATAGTAACCACATGAAGTTGTATAGATTGGGAGATTAAAAGATGTAATAAACTGAATGGTGTAGAGTTCGATTAGGGGATAAATCAAGGCTTACCCAGCCCATCTTGCCACTGCAGTAATGCTTTAATTTTCTTTCCCTGAGGAAGCAGTTGCATTTTGTTAAGATGGCCATGAAAATTGCTGGTAGGAGCTATGGACCTCTAGGACGTTTGATGCCCCTTTATGGGACAGTAGCCACAAAGCTGAAAACTACCACTGGAACCAAAGAGAACCAGGACTGTCCCTAAAACATGGTTAGCAGAAAGTCAAGGTGATTCGTGACCAGTTGTCACTAGTCATGAAGCTCACCAAGTTAAAGCGATGTTGCTGATACAGTGTTCCAACTCTGCAGACTCATGAGATAGGACAAAGAATTATGATTGGTGCCCATTTGGAAAGAACTGGATCTTGGAGGAGTCCAGCCAACCAGACTTCAGATGTGGGAGACAAGGAAGACAAATAGAGACCTTGCGATTGTCTGAAACATCTCTACTACAAGGCTGTCTGAGCAAAAGGAAGAACACATTCTTGCCTGCCTCCACCTTGGTGTTCTGAAATGGTCAGAGGTGGAAACAAACAAACAAAAATGCTGTGAAGTGTCATTGTCGAAACATTGCTGCTCAGTGGACAGCTCATGGGAAACTATCTCTATCTGATGCTACTCATTGCTTGTGATAATTGATGCCCAATGTGTAAGCAAGTTCTGACTTCATTTGGATGATGGAGTTTAATGGCAAGGTATAAAATATTTGTTCTGGGTATAATTTGCCTCTAAATTTGGAATCATTCACTGCTGGATGATGAAGATGTTCCATCTTCCTGATAGACAAGTGGAAAAGAAAATCCCCCTTATGCCTGTCTAGTCGGAGACCAGAGATTTATGGAGACCATAGAAACAGTTTCCTCATTATCCATCCATTCTTGAGACACTGAAACCCAAGCTGCCGTGTGCATTAGCCTTCTGCTCAGCTGGCCAGAAGCTGTTTTTGACAGTACAGTGCCCAAAAGATTACTGATTCTGGCACCCAAGAACCAAAGAAATGAAAGAACTTATCATAAAAGTTTCAGACCTCACATTGAATGTACTGACAAACCAACCGTAACATTCTGTTCTCAAATTATCATTCACAGAAACATGGTTTAGAAAAATTCCTAGATGTACACTTAAATAAAAGTAAATATTCAAACTCATTTGTCATGCACAGTGTCCTTTGCTCAGTTGCTTGTGTCAGTTTTGGCTTGGTGAAAGTGCAGTTAAAATATGAACGCTCTGTGCTTTTGCATTTTCCTGGGCAGAAGGAAGGTACAGCGGAGCATTTTATAAATAGTGCGAGAACAGCGTAACTTCACCTAATGCTTTATTGTTGCTTGTACATATGAGAAAGGAGCTTTAAAAACATAATACAAATTCACATACACAAGCTGTGTAATTCTAAGGAAAATTGAGACTGGAAGAATGGGGGCCAGTTAAATTTATCTTTCTGTAAAGCTGGAAAAAAAAATGCTTTTCCTTTTTCACAAACCTCTGGATGTTCTTGGAAGGACCACGTGCTATTCTTCCTTTTTGCCTTTTGCTCACCATTGTCATCGAGGTACCTTCGTTTTCCAGCCTCACGGTGAATGGGTTCTTGCTTTTTTCTTCCCCTTCCCAGCTTTTTGCCCTCCCTGAATACATTTCACAGACGACCGTCTTCCCAAATAACAACATCAATTAATTTCTTAACTTAAAAAAAAAATCACATTGAGTCCTGAGCCTGCCCTCACCATTGATGTGTAGTGTGTGGGAGAGGCTGCGCAGGGACTGATAAGCCCCGGTTTCTGAAGGCGCATCAGGAGGAGGCAAGCGCCTGATGCATGCACACGTGCCACTGTCTGCTCAGCCTGCCTGCCCCGGGACCAGAGCACAGGTTGACCCATGCCCAGAAACTGAGCTACAATCAGGCAGCCGCTGAGGGCCGAATGCCACTTCACGTGTGTGTCTGAGACCGGAAGTTGTGATTGGTTGGTTTCTGTTTTTGAATAGACAACAGCTTGTCCCTTGCAGTTCGCTCTCGGTTCCTGGGGAGGGTTTCTCACCACGCTCCCGTCCCCTTTTGCAGAATCCGATGACCTCCCCGGGGAACCTGCACTTGGGCATCAGCGTGCTCCTGCCTGCCAGGATGCTCCCCATGCAGTGGTAGACGTGGGCCGAGTTGCCAGCATCACCCCGTGTTCTCAGAAGGTTCCTCAGATGATGGCTGCAGGTAAATGTCGATGGTACACACGGGACACAAACAGGATGGGTTGAGTTGCTACTGCCGGAGCCTCCCCAGCCGTGGAATTATGCGTTGAGCTTGGGAGTCTGGGCCCTTAAAGCAATCAGGCCATGCATCTCAGCAAAACCAAAGAGCATGAAGTCAAATTTCACGCACTCCACTGTTTCTGTTGGATTCTCTCTGTGTAACTCGCTTTTTAATTTTATTTATTCATAGTGGTTTTCTTTCTTTTTTTTATGAAAATGCCTTTAAGAAATAGTTTGGAAAAATCACTTTACTCAGACACCTGCATTTTCTTAATATAAATGACTTAAAAGCTGGTAGGGAGGGAGTATGGTACAGAGTACCCCTCAATAAATCCAGGCGGGAGCAGCTCTACTTGACAGCTGCCCTTCTACTAGATAGTTCGAAGCCGTGCCTACTCCAGAATTACTCTTGGAAGCATGAATTTGTTTATTTTTAGTCCACTAAGCCATCTGACTTGTTTTACCAAGAGGCTGTCAGTGCTTCACCTCTCAGCCCCGTCACTTCTCTGGGAGAAGGAAGTGAGTCTTCAGGTTTTTTTCCAGGGGTATCTCCTTAATGGCATGCTGTGTGTAATGTAAGCTACATGTCATTAAGTCTCCTCCCAGAAACTCTTTGCAAATGCTTTATAGTTACGTCTGGAGAAAACATTGCCGTTGATCCGTTGATTATAGTGCTTTATTCGTGTGTGTGTGTGTTGGGGGGGGGGGGAGGGCTTGGAAGTGCGCTACATGGAGTCTCACATCTCCAGAAACGTGTCTTCCTTTAAAACAAACATCCTTGCTTATTGATTCTACTTTGCCGGTTCTTTTTCCCTCCAGCTGCTGACGGTCTGGGGAGTATAGCAATAGACACGACCCAGCTCAACATGTCCGTGACAGATCCCACAGCCTGGGCCACAGCCATGAACAACTTGGGCATGGTTCCCGTGGGGTTGCCTGGACAGCAGCTCGTGTCTGGTAAGCTTGCCCCTGGTTTCGAAGAGGCTCGCAGCAGTGCCAAAGGGTGTGGGTGACAGGTGCCCGATCATCTCTGCCCACGGCGAGTGCCGAACACGGCCCGAGATCTAAGCCTGAGGCATGCTTGGCAGGTCATGGTGGAGATTCTTCTGCACGCCTCCCTGCCCTCCTGCCTAGTAGCTGTTCGCAGTAAAAGCCCCCTTCGCTGTTCCTGCTCTGGGCGGTGTTGTCTGTCCTTTGTAACCTTGAAACCTCAATGGCTTTGTGTTTTTTAAATTGGTAAAAAGAATAGCTAATATGTGCTTCCCAGTTTTCAAGACCCATTCACGTACATTATTGTGTTCGATCGCACCGTCTTCCCTCTGAGACAGCTGTGTACTGAGGTTTGTTGCTGCTGCTGTTGTTAACGCTCCCATTTCACAAGTTGGGGCAGAAGGCCAGAGTTTCCGTGACTCTTCCAGCCTTGAAGTAGCCAAAGGTAAAATCTCAACTCATCTGGTGCAAAAGTTTGCGTTTTTTCTCTCTGGACACTTTAGAATCATAATACAAGGCATTTCACAGAGAGAATGCTTAGAAATGTCCAGAGCCAAAGATTTTTCTAGAAGATTTCATCGTGTAGCTTGTGTTTGTTGAGGGTTCTACACGTGCCCTGTAGAAAGTGCTTTGGACTACGGTGTGCGTGTGCATGTGCGTGTGCGTGTGTGTCTGTGTGCGTGTGTGTCCTTGAGGAGCCTGTCACCCTGAATTGGAAAGAGAGGAAAACAGCGCTTGCAAAGCAGCAGCAAACACAATGTGAAGAATGAGGCACTAAGCAGCGTCGTGGATGCCTCATGTCGTAACTCCCAGATCGGTCCCCGGGGCTCTGAGATGAAAGCTGAGCTGTGTCTAGAAGGATACATAGGATCCCCATGTTCACCCCCCTCCTCACTCCCTAGTCCTGCACACTGGCCCTGTCCAGGTGCAGGGCTCCAGGCGTCAACAGAACAGGTCACCACCTCCCAGGATATGCCCTGGAGAGGGGCCGGCCATGAATGACCTGTAGTTGTTGCGGTAAGAGCAGCAGAATGACTCACCTGTAGCCCTGGTCGAGGCGAGGGTGGCCGGGCAGTCAATGGAAGCCACGTACCTTTGGAATGCTTCTCTGTTACACGCTGCAGCCCGGTGTGCATTGTGCTGAGTTGACTGGGCATTTGGTTGCTTGTTTCTTTTCATTTGTGTGACTAGAAGATGAATAATTCTGAGTTAGCTGTAGTGAACTTTAGACATGTAAAACTACTCAGCTGGAAAGCCAGTGTGGTGACTGTGCCAGTTCTGTGGTTGGTAGGAGGATGCAGGGTGGGGATGTACAAGAAATCTTCAAAAGGATCATGGAAATGCCTGTTATGAAAAAACTATGCATAGATTTCAAAATTTTTGCCATGCAAATAAAGATCTTTTTAAAATCTTTGAGAGGCAGAGAGATTGAGATAGAAAGCCAAAGCCCACATCTACTGGTTCACTCCCCAAATGTCCACAACGGCTCAGGCTGAGCTAGACCAGGCCAAACTCAGAAGCCAGAAACTTAATTCCAGTCTCCCACATGGGTGGCAGGGATCCAAGTACTTGGGAGTGGAGCTGGGGCTTGAATCTAGAGACTCTTATATGGGAGCTGGTTGCCCCAACTGCTGTCTTCACTGCTGTGGCACACTTACCTCAAGTTCTCCTTTAATTCCGTTTTCAACAAGATTTTTAAAATACCTTCCTGTGTGTGTGTGTGTGTGTGTGTGTGTGTGTGTGTGTGTGTATGCAGTTTCTTTTTCCTGTAACAAGAAAGAGCACGTGAGTGCACAGGAGACAAGGTAAAATGTGAGACGGAGATGAAGGAAAGACAAAGATTGGGTTATAGAACATTATACTGGCCGGCACCATGGCTCAACAGGCTAATCCTCCGCCTTGCGGCACCGGCACACCGGGTTCTAGTCCCGGTCGGGGCGCCGGATTCTGTCCCGGTTGCCCCTCTTCCAGGCCAGCTCTCTGCTGTGGCCCGGGAGTGCAGTGGAGGATGGCCCAAGTGCTTGGGCCCTGCACCCCATGGGAAACCAGGAGAAGCACCTGGCTCCTGCCTTCGGATCAGCGCGGTGCACCGGCTGCAGCACGCCGGCTGTGGCGGCCATTAGAAGGTGAACCAACGGCAAAAGGAAGACCTTTCTCTGTGTCTCGCTCTCTCACTGTCCACTCTGCCTATCAAAAATTTAAAAAAATAATAAAAAAATTTAAAAAATTATACTTACAGGGCTGACATTGTAGCGCAGTTGGTTAAGCTGCTGCCTGTGCCTCTGGCATCCCATATGGGCTCCAGTTTGTGTCTTGGCTGCTCTACTTTTGATCCAGCTCCTTGCTAATGCGCCTGGTTAAGCAGCTAAAGATGTCCCAAGTGCTTGGGCCCCTGCACCCACATGGGAGACAGGGATGAAGCTCCTGGCTTCAGCCTGGCCCAGCCTTGGCTGTTGCGGCCATTCGGGAAATAAACTACAGGATGAAGCTCTCTCTGTCTCAGTCTGCCCCTCTCTTCTCTGTAACTCTGCCTTTCAAATAAATAAATATCTTTTAAAAACACACACACACATTACACTTAGGATATTTATAAAAAGCTATAAAATTCAGACAACTGAAGATCAGTCTGCTGCCAGGGTATGTGTGTACATAAATAACATTTTCTATGGTTTGGACATGTTTATCCAAGCTCCTTTTTCCTAAAGCCAATCTGACAGATTCTTCCTTCTAATAACTTGAAAGTGAAGGTTTGCGTTTTCTCCACTCAAGTTTTCCCAGCTGCCTAATTGAAATATTCATACAGCAGAAATTACTTTACTCTTGTCTCACCTCCCACTTGTGTCAGAAACTGTTGTGTGACTTCTGAAGGAAGCCCAGAGCCTCAATAATTCATTATTTTTTCTTACGATTTTGAGTCTTCTGACATTTTCACCATGACCAATTTATGATTTTCCCTGCAACTTACCATGGAAAGAATTACAGCCCTCCTCGTTATAGAAGATTTGCCGTATCTGCCCTGAATTACGTCCCCTATCTCCTGGATTAGCCGAGCTGCTTAACCTGTGTGTGAGCCTCTCGGGTGTTTCTGGGCCCCCGGCAACATTTCTGCAGCCTGACACTTTCTCTGCATTTTGCTGTGTGCTCAGAGCCCCTGCCTGACCTCGTTTGCTGATGTGACCTCAGGGTCAGGTTCAGATGTAGTATGTGGCTGATGTGTATGTCTTTTTTTTTCCAGTCCTTTTTCTAGACAAATATTTGTGTCATACTAAACATAAAATCTCAAACTGCACATTTGTATTATCATCTCATCCTCAGCTGTTTTCCCATTGTATACTTTAAAAAAAAATGATTTTACTTATTCATTTGAGAGGTAGAGTTACAGAGAGGGAAAGACAGAAAGAAAGGTCTTCCATTTGCTGGTTCACTCCCCAAGTGGCCACAATGCATTTAGTTGGGCCAATCCAAAGCCAGGAGCCAAGAGCTTCCTGGGGGTCTCCCAAGTGGGTGCAGGGATCCAAGCACTTGGGCCATCTTCCATTGCTTTCCCAGACTATAAGCAGGAAGCTGGGTTGGAAGTGGAGCAGCTGGGACTCAAATTAGGGCTCATACAGGATCCTGATGCTGCAGGTAGCAGCTTAACCCGCTGCACCATGACATCAGTCCCAATATACTATTATCTTTTGCTATATCCATTTCTTACCAAGCTGGGGTGCTTGGTAAGTTTTTTATTTGCTTTGGTCAGTTGTGACATAACTTAATCCTGGACTTCTTAAAAATATTTATCTAGTCTACTTTTTTGCCTTTTAATGATGGCTCTTTTATATAACTATGTTTAAATTCTTTATGAGTTGTTTATTCCATTCTGAATGCAGATTGCTTTGCCTGTTTTGAAGTTGTCAGCCAAGTATGCTCCCAGTTTTCCATGTACCCTTTGATTTACTTCTGCCTTTCATCAAAGTTAAGCCTGTATATGTGTTTTGGTCTTTTTCCGAAGACTCTGTTCTGTACCACAGACCTATTTTGACCCTCGGACCACATTGTTTCCGTCCTTGGAGTTCTATGGCATGGTTCTGCGAAGTATCTGAGACTCTTTATGGTACCCAAGGTACAACACTATTTGTTTCTTTGCAAGCAGCCTGGCATCTCGCTCAGCGTGGTGCTGGCCACCCCTGGAGCTCTTCACTGAGACTGTTGAAGGGTCGAGGCAGCCTTTAATGTTTGAGAAAGGACTTAAAGATTATTTAGTGTAGCATTCCCTCCAAGAAATCCTCTCTAAAATGTCTCTGACAGGATTATGGAGAGGCTGCGTTTTATGAGTACTTGGCTTTCTCCCAAAGTTTCTGGTATTTCTAAATGACCAACCACTCTTCTCATATTTGTTAAAATTAAACTGACACTAACTCCCATTCCTCACCGCTTCTTCAATTTATTGGGAGATTAAAATTACCAGCAACACAAGGCATAAATTTTTCATGTCCTCGGATTTTATCAAAAGGATGGCCCAGGAAATCAAACCAGTTCTTAATGTCATGGCGTGCCCTTCTGAGGGGCTGTTGTGTGTTCTTCCAAATGCACCTCCCCTCTTTTCATCACAAAATCTTCCCCACCATGATTCCATTCTCACTTTCATGAACTTCCCATTTCTTGTTCTTCCACAGCGCTGTTTTAAATCCTTAGGCCTAATGTTCTGCATCTGCAATGCACCATCGTATTGTCATATGCAGCCCCCCAAGTCACATAATCAGAGGTGTTACTTTCTCTGTGAGTTGGTATTTACATCTGTATATGATTGTTTAATGTTTGCTTTATTTTAATTTTGGAAAAAATTTTCCATCTACTTGAAAGGCAGGGAGAGAGGAAGAGATCCATCTTCCATCTGCTGGTTTGCTTGCCAAATGCCCACGGTAGCCAGGGCTGGGTGAGGAGGAAGCTAGGAGTCCAGAGCTCCATCTGGGTCTCTCACATGGGTGGAAAGACCCCAGGCACTATCATCTGCTGCCTCCCAGGATGCATTAACAAGAAGCTGGATCAGAAGCAAAGGATGCCAAACTCAAACCAGCACTTCAGTATGAGACTTGGGCATCCTAAGCAATGCTACATCATCCTGCTACACTATGACACCCACCCAATACTCTGTTTTAATATTGTGAAGGTTTTCTTTACCAGTTGTTGCTGACTTGTTCTTATTTTCAGTATCTTGCGTGTTGGTCTAAATTCAGCTTTTTCTAGCTGGTCTGTTGAAACATTAGGGTTTCACAGTTACTTTCAGGTACGGTAGACATCACATGAATATTTAGGCAGTGATGGCACACTCTGGGTTAAACACAGGTGAATTGCTTTCTTTGTTGAGTTTCTTCGAAGCCTTTACTATACTAATATGCAATGTGTAGTTTTTCAAAGAATAGGATCTACTATGTGGGATTCCCCAAACTTAATTTAGCTTAAAAAAAAAAAAAGCACATGCTGGCATCTGCTAAGACACTGGAATATAGCCTTCTAAACAGATGGTTCCTGCAGCTACTGAAGTCCTGCTCCTGCCACCCATCTACCGTACACCACAGCCTCCGTATGACCCAGCAGACAGTTTTGTCGGTTTGTGTTCATGCCGAACAATATCACTCCCCAATCTCACGTTTCAAAATAATTCTCTTGTGGTCAGAGGTCACTTGAAATCTTCTTGGTTTTCTGTTCACTGTTCATGTACAGGAGGCCCCTCCTCTGGCATCAAACGCCAACATCTGGAATATCAAGTCCTGCGCTTTGACCCCACCTGAGTGATATCCTGGTTTCTTTTCTAGAAGTATAGTCATCTTCTGGAGGGAGACCTGGAAAGCAGGAGCTGGTCCCCAGATGTCATGTTCTTGCCCCAGGCCCACATGTGTACTGGTACTGTACTCTCTGCACATCCTCTGGTTATGAGCTTGTACCTTGCTCTTTAAACTTTTCAAAATCTCCCCTCCTAATGTGAGCAGTCTTTCTTTCCTTAGATGTTACTGACTTTAAGCCGACATTTATTTTTTACCCCAAGTTTCTCAGCATGCCATTCATCCTAGTTCCAACACACATTGCAAGAAGGGATCACGTTTCTCTATTCAATGTGATGGGAGGAATATTTCCAAGATACTGAGTGCCCCATCCTTATCAGTGGCTAACTAACTTGAAGCCAGTAAAAGACCCCTCCATGCTTGCAAGTGTCTAGTAAGGCTCTTAGTTGTTCCTTGGTTCATAACAGTCATTTCTTCTTCAAACGCTCCCAAGGTCACCGTCACTGCTTGTTTTCTGCTACTCTGAGAAGCACATTGCTTTCTGAACTGTAGGAAGGCTAAGACCAGCCACGGTCCCCTCACTGTCCTCCTCATGGCCCTCTCCCATTCACTGATGTTTCCACCCATTTTAATTCTTCTCTGCTTCCTTGGAATATTTTTTTTCTGGTTTCCTCCTTGGTTTGTTTAATCCTCCCCGGAACACCTTGATCCTCTTTAATATGCCCAGATACGAGGAGGCATTTGTTAAATCCTTTCATCTCCTCAAGCATCACTCTTTTAACTGGGATTTACTGCGCCAGATGTCGTGCTGAATACTGGGAATAAGAGACTTTACCTTCATGTTTTGAGTAGTAGGAGAACACCAAAGACTAAATAAGCAAATGCAAATCAACACAGTAAGTGGCCGAGCTGCTTAACAGATAAAGGATGGTACAGGATGGCACAGTGGAGCAGTAGGGTTAGAACTGTGTTTTCACGAGGGACTCCTGTAAGGCCTGCAGGCTGCTGATGGGATTGTGGAGATGGGGCCAGTGAGGAGATGGGATCAGAGGCTATGGCAGCAGCTGCCCAAAGAAGAAATGATGACGATGATGCCAGTCATAAGGAAAGTGGAGCATCAACATCACTCTCAAGTTTCCAGTCTTGCATACTGGGTAAAGGCTGACTTGTTCTTGTTCTCCTGGGTAAATGGCAGGATCACTACTGAAAAGGGTAGGTGGGGAAGGCTGAGAGAGATGGGGTGAGAGAAAGGGCTGACTCACTTTGGATGAGAAGAGTGAAGAACCTGTGGAGATGCAACGTGGGGTCGGCAGGGCAGTATATGCCTCTTGAAGCCCAGGGCTGCAGGGTGGATGATGTGGCTCTGACAGCCAGGGCAGGAGGGTGGCCATGGCCATGCCAGGGGCCTTCCTGCCCCACCACACTCCTGCTGTGAAATTAGGGTGGGTCCTCAACTGCTTGCCCATGTGTCAGCCTGACATCCAGTGGTGTCTCCAGATCTCTCCTTCATCCACTTGCCCTCTTTGACCCACTGGATTCTGTCCATTGCTGGGCTCCAAGGTTTGCAATGAGAGAAGTACGGAGAGAGAAAAAATGAAATCTCAAAATCCTGCCTGAACCATGTTCCAGTTTACTGAGACACTCAACGACTTCCTGTCGATAAACCATGCCACGTGCCACATACCTCTATTTTTTTTTTTTTTTTGGACAGGCAGAGTTAGACAGTGAGAGAGAGAGAGAGAGAAAGGTCTTCCTTCTGTTGGTTCACCCCCCAAATGGCTGCTACAGCCAGCACTGCACCAATCCGAAGCCAGGAGCCAGGTACTTCCTCCTGCGGGTGCAGGGCCCAAGCACTTGGGCCATCTTCCACTGCCTTCCTGGGCCACAGCAGAGAGCTGGACTGGAAGAGGAGCAACTGGGACAGAACCGGTGCCCCAACTGGGACTAGAACCCGGAGTACTGGCGCTGCAGGCGGAGGATTAGCCTAGTGAGCTGCGGCGTCGGCCGCCACATACCTCTTTTTAAAATAAAAATAGTACTCAAACCTGCATGCTTCCTTGCATGAGTCCCTTCAGGTATTAATGGTGACACCTTCTGACACAAACATGCCTAAAGGGATTCAGACAGCGTGGATGGCAGTGGGGTGGCAGTCTGGCTCCCTCCAACATGATGCTCAGAGTTCTTCTGTTTTTTATTTTCCATCTTATTGAGAGGTTTCTCATCATCCAGTGTCAGAAAACAAATAGGCCCTTTGACTTATGTTCCACAATTTCTATACCCGATTTCCTGTGTTTTTGACGATTCTCTTACACTTTGCACAGTTATCTACACTCTTCTCGCTGGGATATCAGGACAGTGCAGGGCCAGATTTGTTTATTCTCCACATAGTACCAAAGGTTCAGAACCTGCAGCCTGCTTCACAAGGCACTGGGGGAGAAGCAGTTCACATGATAGACAGGTGATGCTTGTCAGGGGCATATGTGTTTCCAGAACAGCAGATGTTACCTGAATAATTGCGCGATGATTAATTGCAATTGTGGGGGATTGGAGAAGAGAGTAGGAGCCTAATTTGGCCTAGAAGTATCGGGATTGGGGGAGTTTCAGAAAATGTTCCTCTAATGAAGTCGTACTTAGGCTAAGACCTAAAGGATCAACGCAGGTAATCAGGTAGCAGCAGGGAAGAGCAGGATGAAAAGGGAAATTTGGAAAGATGAGAAAATTCTCGAAGCACAAAGTGCAAAGGCTGAGGTGCCAGGAGCGTAGCTGTGTGGAGAGTGGAAGGTGAGTGGATGTGGGCAGCAGACAGTGGCTGGCGTGGCCTCAGGTGGGCAGCTCAATATCTCACGTGAATCTGGAAAGGTTGGTTTGGGCCAGGTCAGGCCTTCCAAGTTATGAACTACAGACATTACTTGAAGCGCAAACCATGAAGGGGTTTTAGGGAAGGAAGTGACTTCTGACTCACTTGAAATAAAACTAACAAAAAGGCTTATGCCGGACCTGGTACTGTGATGCAGCACGTTAACGCCCTGACCTGAAACGCCGGCTTCCCATATGAGTGCCGGTTCTGGTCCCGGCTGTTCCTCTTCCGATCTAGCTCTCTGCTAAGGCCTGGGAAAGCAGTAGAAGATGGCCCAGGTCCTTGGGCCCCTGCACCCATGTGGGAGACCTGGAGGAAGCTCCCGGCTCCTGGCTTTGGATCGGCACAGCTCCGGCCATTGTGCTATCTGGGGAGTGAACCAGTGGATGGAAGACCTTTCTCTCTCTCTCTCTCTCTCTCTCTCTCTCTCTCTCTCTCTCTCTCTGCCTCTCCTCTCTCTGTGTAACTCAGACTTTCAAATAAATAAATCTTAAAAAAAAAAAAAAAAACCAACAAAAAGACCCATGCCATTTTATAGGGACTGAGTTTCAGAGTGGTGAGACGGAAGGCTGGGTTTACATCTAGAGGCTGCCGCAGGTCCAAAAAGGGGTTTTGGGTGTAGGTGGCTTAGGTACGTCTCTGTGGGACTATAACATTGCCCACTGGCCATATACAAGCACTGCTACACCTGCTGTTGGTATACATGCTATCCAGGAACTTTTGTACCAGTGCTGTGCTCACAGTGTATGTGTCTGCAGTAAGTGGCACAGTAAGAGAACAGGCAGGAAATGGTTTCTAAAATATTTCTAAAATATTTGCTTCTGCCTGTGAGGTACTTGACGTCTTTTAAAACAAGTCAAGGAGTGCTGTCAAATAACTCCCCACAAATAACAATGGCCAAATGTTATAAAATGAAATTCCTTGTCAAATCCTTAATATAATATAGTAATTTGAATATAATGTAATATAGTCATTTTTCTCTTTCATGGAATGAATAAGATAAATTTACTTGCTTTGTATTCAATCCTTCTGAATTATCAACATGTAGTTTTTTTTTTCTGTGCATGCTACAACAAATATCTTTAAACCTTTTTATACTAGTTTCTGGCTCTTGAATGGCTTAACCTTCATTTGTCATATTCTGCTATAGGCACTACTCACTAACATTTTGAACTATGCCGGTTGCTTTCTTACCAACATAACTGAAACTAGAGCTAGCATTTATGTAAATGCAAGAGTACATCAAAAAGTTTGTAAAAATTGGAATTGAAAGCTAAATTTATTTTGTTTCAAAAAATGTTTGAAGTCCGTGCATAATTTTGGTATAATATATATTTTCTGTGAACTTTTTGAAGAACTCATATATGTGTGTATATATATATATTAAATATGTGCACATTACATATCTGTGTAAGCATGTTGACATCACAAGTGCACATATTCTCTAATTTTCTTGGTTTACTCTGCAGTACGGGAGCTTCAGTGTCTTTAAGAGCCCCATGAGCAGAGGGTAAATATGCATTCCACACTGGACAACTGTATCCTTCCCCAGAGTGGACATTCCAGTTCAGCAGAGAACAAGGAAGAAAAACAGCTAAATTCGCATGTTAAAATTAGTGTTGCGTGTTCTATTCTGGTGTGTGTGTGTGTGTGTGTGTGTGTATACTGTAGTGTACTGGGTTTTTGCAGCTAATAATTGCATACTTGACTTTTCTTCTACATGATTTGTCTGCTTGTTGCTATTCTGCAGCTTTATCATGTACTGTGTGTCACAGCCTGTGTTCTTGAGTTGTAGATACATCACATTGTGTATGTATTTAACTGTTTTATTTTTTATCATTGCTCTAATAGAGACTGCTGGGCTCTTTCTATGGGGACAACCTGCATGTAATTTATCTTGGTATTTCTTCTGTCATCAGTAGCAGAGAATGTACCATTTGATTCATTTCTATGAATTATTATATGACAACGTATAGTATTTGGAAAAGTCCATTTCGTACCTGTTCCTCGGCCTTTCCTAAAGTACAGCGTTTATGTATTTAATCATGGCTGGAAACGAAGCAAAACCACAACCACCACCCCCATTCCTTGACATTTGTAATCTGTTTTTCTTGTAATTGAGCATTATCTTTCCAGATTAGTTCTCTTTTTAAAATAAAAAACAAACATATGCTCACCACCCCCCCTTATCATACTTGCTGCATCTACTTCTTGTGCATATGGGGAATGTTTATCATAACCGCTGTATCGTGCTTATCTGCTAATTCTATTATCTGTGACATTTCTGAGTCTCTTTCTCTCGGTTTTCCTTTCTTTGATGATCTGAATTTTTCTATTTCCTTGCATGCACATCGATTTTTTGGTGGTGGTCAGACTGGATTTTGTGGTGTCAGGTGCTGTGGGTTTTTTTAGTCCTTCATGTAATTTTGAGGTTTGTGCAGAGATGCAGGTAAGCTCTTTGGAGACAGCCTGAAGCTCTCAAGGCTGTTCGCTGTTCCAGAGCAGCCCTTTGCCCTAGAGATGACCTTGTGCCCCATCTCAGGTAAGACATTTCTGGGGATTCTTCCCCAGTGTATTTCAAGGTTTCTGCTCTCTGGGTCTTGGGAACTTGATCTTAGCCCCAAGTGCTAAGATGTGAGCCTCAGAAACGGGTCTTCTCGCTGCTTTCTCATGGCTTTTTCCCAGCCTTGGTTCTTCTCTTCTATGCCTGCCCCATGCAGGAGGCAGCCAGAGACTCAGAGGAGAGCCCCCGGCGCTCCCCAGGGCTCTGCCTCTATTTGGCCCTGTTCGCAGCAGTGCGATGCCAGGCAGCCCGGGTGCTCTCGAATGCTGAACTCAGGTAGACCGCAGGCTCTGTTTGGGTTTCTCTTCTTTGTTTTAAGTCTTGCAAACTTTCAAGATAGTGAGGCTGAGGCAACCACAGGTTTCAGGTCTTCTCCATCGCTTCTCTCAGTGACGACTGCCCTGTACCTCCTGCTGTCCAGTCTCTGAGAACTGTCATTTTGTATAATTTGTGTGGTTTTTTTAAAGTTGTTTGAGGCAGGAGGATAAATCCCATCCCTGTTACTTTCTTGTGGCTCAAAGCAATTTTCGAGGCATTTTAAAATGTGTGTATGTATTCCCTAGAGGTACAGTCAGTATAAATCTGAGGCTCTGAAATGAATGACTTACTAGGAATGCTAAGGAGGAGTAATAAAACCTATCAATTATTGAGCACCTAATATATGCCAAGTACACTTAAGTATCTTGCTTCGTTTAATCTTCTGCTAGCTAAATATCAAGAACTCCGTTTTATAGACATGGAGCTGGGCCTGGGTGACATTGCTTAACTTTCCCATGGTTACCCAAGTCGGAGAAGGCAATGCTGAAATTGATGTCTAGATCTGTTTGCATAACCAGTTTGCACTGTATTAGAATTTGGGAGGAAATGACTAAAGCAAAACCTCCTACATTTTTGCCTCAGGTCAGCCTTGTATTTACTTTTATGTATATATAAAAAGACAAACCTTTGGTAGAAATATATCACCAAAGAGGAAATCATAGAATTGTTTTATATTACATTGAGATAAAACAATTTCAATTTTTAATTTTTATGCTTATAATTTTTAAATTTATATAAAGAGAACAGATTTCATGGATTTCATATGTATAATTTTAAGCCCATAATGACCCTCCCTCCCTCCTTCCCTCCTTCCCTCTTTCCTTCCTTCCTTCCTTCATTCCTTTCTTTGATTTCTCTTTTGATTTTTTGATAATGAACTTTCAATTTACTTTAGAGTCACAGGGTTATACTTAACACTTATCTCATCTCAAATCTGGAGATGTCCACGGAGGCTCAATAGTTCAGAATGTAGGTCCTAATGACATAGAATTTGACCTCAAGTTTAAGCAGGAACAGTTTAGAAATATCAATTGGACAACCATGAGTAAGACCACAGTGGCCATACCCTCAGCTTTATGACAATAAAACATGATTCAAAAAAGAACTATGGGGAAAATAGGGACATGCCAATCTAGAAATAGAAAGTGCTTCTTATAATAAAAAGAAACCTTGAATTGTTTATGATTAACACAGGTGAGATGGACTTGGATCTCCTTAAAATCTCTGTGGCTTGGGGGTTTTGAAACATAGGTGGGGGAGTTCCTGGTGGCTGGAGAAGGCAAGGTCATCTTCCGAGAAGTGCGCTGCTGTGGGATGTGAGGAAGGAGTTACTGGAGGGAGGAGAGGAAGCTGACCAGTGAAGCACATCATGATCCCTAAGAATTGTTGCGAGCCCTGTGTGGTTTTCGCCAGGCATGCTGTGTCTTCCCGGGAGGCAGACACAGAGGAGGAAGGTGGGGCTTGTCCAGAGTTGGGTTTAACAGGCCCTGCAAAGACAGGATGGGGGCACAAAGACAGAATGAACATTTACAGGAGAGCAGCTCCAGAGCTGGACCATCCAAGCCTACAAGAGAAGAGGAGGAGCAGTGGGGAGGAAGTGGAGGACAGGCTGATGAAGCAGGCAGGACAGGCTGATGCTGGGGACAGCAACCAGGAAGCTGGGAGGGTAGGAAGGTGTGAAGAGAGAGCTGCCTTAGCCCTCAGCAGCAATAGAAAGGGGACCCTTGCTGTGCTCTTTGCAGAAGAACTATGTTTTTTTCTGTGGACATTGAGATACTGTCTGAGCTGGAGGCAGAAGTTGGCCTTCCAGCCTGAGCTCTTAGGTTTGAATCCAGGCTCTCCCCTTAGCTGTGTAACCTTGGGCAGATTATTTAACTTCTCTGTTTGTCTGTTTATAAAGAGGGAGACGGTAATATCAACGTTAGAAAATTGCTGGCAATTTCCAAAATCAGTCTTATAAGCTATAGGGAATATTACAGGGAATCTAAACATGTCAGTTTCTACTTGATTGGAGACCAATTTAGAAAGAAGTAGGGAAGGGGAAGAGAATGATCTTTAAAAAAAAGAAAAGATTTATTTATTTTTTTGACAGATGTACAGAGAAAGAGACAATCTGAGAGAGAGAGAGAGAGAGAGGGAGAGAGAGGGAAAAAGACCTTTATTCTGCTGGTTCACTCCCCAAATGGCCACAGTGGCCAGGACTGGGCTAAGCCTAAGCCAAGAGCCAGGTCTCCCTTGTGGGTGGCAGGGACCCAAACACTTGGGCCATCTTCCACTGTTTCTTCCACACCATTAGCAGAGAGTTGGATCAAAAGTAGAGATAAAGCAAAACCCGAATGGGATGCCAGCATCATAGGCAGAGGCTTTACCCACTGTGCCACAATTCCAGGCCTGAAAAGAGTGATCTTACAACTGCATTTCATTAGCAAAAGCAGCTGAGTATTGCTTTAGGTAATATGGATATTTTAATGATACTAATTTTTCTAATCCAGGAACACGAAATATCTTTTCATTTTTTTTGCTATTCGTTCCTTGATGGTTTCATGTTTGAAATTTTTCATTCTCTCACTTCTTGGTTGAATTTATTCCTAAATATTTAAATTTGGGGTAGCTAAAGTGAATGGTGATAGAACAAAGACATAAGCTCAGCCATTTTAGGTTCTTGTTACCCCTGCCTTCTTTCAAGAAGCCAGTTCAGTCTCCCCACTCCCTGCATTCTTCTCCTGGTTTGAAGCCCACTTGGAAAACCTGTATGGAGAAGCTCACCTTTGCCTACTGCTCTGCACCCTCACCCCCAGCTCACCTAATATATAAAAAGGCCCAGCCTGCTGGGGTCTGGCCCTCTGCCACATGTTCAGTCTGTGTGCGCGCTGGCAGTTGGTTGGCCTCTGTGAGTTTATTATCTTGGAATAAATGTGGTCTGGCTGTGAGTTTGTATCATGTCTCCTTTTTGTCCTTCACACCTTTTTCTTACAAATGGGACTTCTTTCTTGATATCTTTTCCAGCAAGATCATTATTGGTGTATAGAAATGCTAGTGTTTTTGTATGTTGACTTTGTAATCCTGCCACTTTATTGAAAGGGTTTATCAGGTCAAACAGCTTTTTGTTGAAATGTATAGGTTTTTCTTTATACAGAATCATGTCAGCTGCAAACGTGGATATTTTGACTGCCTCCTTTGCAATTTTGATGATCTTTCTTTCTCTTCCCTAATTGCTCTTACTGACACTTTGCATACTAAATTGAGCAAGAGTGGCAAAAGTGGCCATCCTTGTCTTGTTCCAGAACTGACAGGAAACGCTTTTAGCTTGTCCCCATCCAGTATGATATTGGCTGTGGATTTATCGCATATTAGTATGTTGAGGTATGCTTTTCTCTACACTTAATTTATTGAGGCTTTTTATCATGAAAATATATTAAGTCATATCAAATGCTTTTTCTGCATCTGTTAAGATGATCACATGGTTTTATTCCTCATTCTGCTGATGTGATTTATGGTGATTATTGGGAATACTGAACCACCCTTGCATCCATGGGATAAATACCACTCGACTGTGGTGTATGATCTTGTTGGTGTAATGTTGGATTTGGTTGCGTAATATTTTGAGAATTTTTGCATCTGTGTTCATCAAGGATACTGGTCTGTAGTTTTCTTTTTGTGTGATGTCTTTGTTGGCTTTGGTATCTGAGTAATGCTGGACTCCTAAAAAGAGAGACTGGCAAAGTTCCATCCTTTCCAATATTTTGGAATAGTTTGAGAAGTATTGGTGTTAGCCATTGGCTCTTAAACTTTTCTTTGATGGAATATTTTTAATTACTTTTCAGTATTATTACTTGTGATGGGTCTGTTTAGATTTTGTGTACCGTCTTGATTTAGTCTTGGTAGCTCGTGTACCCAGGAATCTATCCATTTCTTTGAGGTTTTCCAATTTGTTAACATATAGTTGTTCGTAGCAGTTTCTTCTTTTTATTTCTGTGGTATCAATTGTAACAGCTCCTTTTTCATCTCTGATTTTATTTACTTGAGTTTCTTTTTCTCTTTATTTCCTGCTTAGTTTGGGTAAAGGTATGTCTAGTTTACCTTCTAAAAAATTAGATCTTTTGTATTTCTTTGGTTTTGGTTTCATTTTCATTTTATTTCATTCTGCTCTTAGATTTATCATTCCTTGCCTCCTGCTCACTTAGGGTTTTGTGCTAAAAAGGTAGTTGTGAACGCAAATTCAGAAGTCATGTGTTGAAGACCTGCTGTGCTCAGCACCTCTGTCATGGGCTGTATGTCTGTGACTGCCCAAAATTCATTTGTGGAAATCCTTTCTCCTGTGTGATATATTAGGAGATAAGGTCTTTGGGTGGTGATTAAGCCATGAAGGCAGAGGCCCTAGCAATGGGGTTAGTAACCTTAAAACAGAGACCCATAGATCTGTCTCCCTCCCTTTTCTACCTTGGGAGGGTAGAAGGAGGCTAGGTCATCTTGGAAGTTGAGCCTCACCAGACATCAAATCTGGCAGCACCTTGATGTTGTACCTCCTGTGTTCCAGAATGGTAAAAAGTCCACCTTGATTGTGTACAAGCTGCTCAGCCTATAGTATTTTGTTATAGCAACCCAAGCAGACTAAGACACACTGCACATAAACTCATTTAATTAGCTGTAACCTTGACAAAAGATGTGTTGGGCACCAAGACCTGTATTATTTCACTTTAATAAATTCTGTTTTCCGTCTCATCAGGGCCACTGTCTTCTTGTCACCGAAGATACAGTTTTCACCTTGAGCCTCTGCTTCTGGAAGTTTATGGCTGCAGGGCAAAGGGACACTTTATCCTTAAGGGGAAGGAGAAATACCGTAGTCTTCAAGTTCCATTAAATCTTTCTGATCACAAGGGCATCTTTAAGGAAATATTCCTCACTTCACAGGATGGCACCCTTGTGACCTTCGCTGGTTAATGCTTCCTACTCATTTATCCCATCTCAGCAGGAGAAACAGGCCTCAGTGCCCTAATGGGAGGCAAGGGAAGTCTCCACAGGGAACCCCTGACACAGAATGAATCATTGCTGATGAGATTCTAACCAGAGACATTTTTATGAGCTGTGCAATCACTCAAAAATGCTCATTTTCGATTTTCGAGTCTTAGTGGCCTCTCTCTTGGAAACCATGTATTTGAGAACATCTTTTTGAATTTGTTCATCCCCAGCTGTGAGAAAATACTGCCTAGTCATGGGTAGGAAAAAGGCAATTTAGAAAAATAATAGAGGAAGACGGTGATTTCATCCTTGTCTGGGTTTTCTGTGTCAGGTCTGCTGGGACTTGGCCAGCAGACGAGCAGGCCAGAGATTCTGCAAGGGCAAGGGCCAGAGCCCACTGTGCAACGGCCCTGACCAGACAGAGAAAGCTGGGAAGCGCACTGAAGAGCAAAGGACATTGGCCTAAGGGGACTGCAGAAAACCTCCTGCCCTGGAGCCGGGGATGGGAACAGCTCCTCTGCTCTGTTACGGGGTGGCCGAGTGTAGACAAGCAAACAATGCCAAGGCCGTCGCCACGCCTGCCTGTCAGGGAGGGTGTTCAGGCTCCCCTAAAGCTCTGACAAAGGGTGGGCATCTGACACAGGAGTCAAGGAGCTGATTGGGATTCCAGCATTCCATCCAGGAGCGCCTGGGTTTGAGTCCCAGCTTTGCTCCCAATTCTAGCTTCCTGCTAACACGGAGCCTGGGTGGTAGTAGGTAATGGCGCCCGCCGTTGTGTCTCTGCCACTCACATGGGAGACCTGGATTGAGTTCTGGACTCCTGGCTTTGGCCTGGCCCATTCTGGCTGATTGCAGGCTTTGCAGGGGTGTGTGTGTATGTGTGTGTGCGCACGCGCACGCCTTTCAAATAAATACTCTTTGAAAAATTCTGCCCTTCTAATGCTAAGATAGAAAACTGTGATCCGGGACACAAAGCATGTTTATGCACTATGCTAAACTGACTTGCATCCAGTTACTGCTTTGAGGAAATAAATGAACATGGTCACTTTGAACAGCAGCCATGGCAGCTTATCACTATAATTAAGGCGATGTTGTTGGTGGGGGAGTGGGGGTGGTGTGTTATGTGTGTGTGTTCTCTAATGAATCCAGAGAGCTCCTGCAGAGTTAATCACACACATAGCTCTGTGAGTGCTGGACCAGAGTCGTCTTGAGGAATCCTAGTCTGGGCTTTGAAGAAACAAGTTAGAAGAAAGGGAAGGACACACTCCTGCCAGTTTCAGAGATTGGTTGGACCTGGCGTGGTGTCTGTTTAGTAACAAATGGCTCCAGACAGACGTGAGGATGAGTAGTAAGTTAGATGCCAGCGATTAGAAGGTTGCAGCTCGAACATCCACAGTGAAGAGTGCAGAATTCTTATCAGTGAAAAGTAACGAGGGTCCAGGCTATCTAAAATCCCAAATAAGTGACCCTGTTTGTTTTTGTCTTGTCATTCCTGTTCATCGTGGCTATGTCTAATTCCTGTATTTATGCTTTCCTAAAGAAAATTAGGAACCTTGTGAAAGTAGGAGTAAGAACAAATAAGAAATGCATGCTTTCTCATCTACTTCCCTTCGCAAAGCTTCTACTGCTAGTATTTTTTTTTATCTTTATATTTTGAGAGAGACAGAGCACTCCCATCCACTATTGATTCCCCAAATACACAGCAGATGGGGCTGGGCCAGGCTGAAGCCAGGAGCCAGAAACTCGAACCATATATCCCACACAGACAGCAGGGACCCAGCTCCCTCCTCTGATACACATTAGCAGGAAGCTAGAATTGAGAATAGAGCTGAACTTGAACGCAGGTGCTCTGATGTGGGATGCAGGTATCCCAAGCAGCATCTTAACTGCTAGGCCAGTGCCTGTGGTTCTTGAGTCTATGCACCACCCAAAGATGAAAGCATCTAGAACATTCCTTTGAGATTCATATGTGATAGGCCCCTTTGGAGATGAGGAATTAAGTATCCTGCTTTCAGTGGCCTCCTGCTGGCTCCTTAGAAAGGAAGAATAGAGGAGATACTGCTGCTTCTGACCTCCTACATGAGAGCCTGAAGGCGAGAATTATGGCAGACAGTAACTGAAGTGTGGACAGATAAGAATGTGTGTAATACATTGTGCACTGTAGAAGATGAGATGACAGTACTCTAAAAAGTTCATAGATAATGTAACTAAAAGATGTTTATTTTGGTGCAAAAATTTAAAAAAAAAATCTATTCAGGGGCCAGCGCTGTGGTACAGCGGGTTAATGCCCTGGCTTGAAGCACCAGCATCCCATATGGGTGCCGGTTCGAATCCCGGCTGCTCCACTTCTGATCCAGCTCTTTACTATGGCCTGGGATAGCAGTAGAATATGGCCCAAGTCCTTGGGCCCCTGTACCTGCGTGGGAGACCTGGAAGAAGTTCCTGGCTCCTGGCTTCGGATCAGCACAAGTCTGGCCGTTGTGGCCATCTGGAGAGTGAACCAGTGGATGTAAGATCTCTCTCTCTGTGTGTCTGTACCTCTCTCTGTAACTCTTTCAAATAAATTTTAAAAAATCCTTTAAAAAAAATCTGTTCATATTTTTCTCAAAGTGATACATTTTTCATGAACTTTTTGAAGACCTCTTGCCTACATGGATGTTAAAATGTTTTTGTACCAAATTGCTCATGAACTTATCTTTAATTTCATTTTCCATGAACTTCTTGAAGTCTCCTCCTAGTCCTAACTCTGTGTTAGTCGAAAGCAGAAGATGGATGAGTGAGAAAGCACGCTAGGTAGTAATGTATCACCCTGATTGCATATTGAACACATAGGAATATTTTTCACTGGTAGAAGAGAAGCAGGAGGCCATTGAAAGCAAGGATACTTAGTTATTCATCTCCAAAGGGGCCTATCGCATATGAATCTCAAAGAGAAGTGTCACCTTGATTGCATATTGAACACATAGGAATATTTTTCACTGGTAGAGGAGAAATGTGCCCTCTCCTAACTTCCTGACACACACTGGTCCTTCAGGTCTGTCTTTGGTCTTCTCTGTCAACTTGGGAGTTCTGAGACCAACAGGCCAAGCTCGATAATGAATGACAAATGACAGTTTTCAGAGACATTCGAGAGACAGTATCTCATTTAAACCTTGGCAGCTGCGCCACAGAGGCGGGTGTGCCTCTGCTCTTCCCGTGCTCAGGGCTGGTGTTGCTAACCCGTCAGAGGTGTCTGCTCCTGATGGGACATGTCCTCACCAGGAGCCCACGCCCATCGACTAGTGAAGAAATGGGGAGCCCGGGCCTTTCCTGCAGCCACGTTCCTCCTGCCCTCCCCCTGGCAAGGATGGGCATCCCTACCATTTCCTCGATGAACTGGCGGGCCTGAGAGCCACCCAGGGGGGAGCCACGCCCCTCTCCCATCCATCTCCTGTGAACTTGGCGTGCCTGGGAGGGGCCTGTGGCAGCACCTGTGCCTCCCGAGCTTGCACGTGTTGCTGGTCACCTTGTGGGTGACGCAGAGAATGTGGCCGCATTTCCTCGAGGGTGCTGGGCTCCTTTGGTTCTGTGGGTGGGCACGGAGGTCTGGAGAGTGTCCAGTGAGAGTCTGCAGGAGAGTGTGCCTTGGCTGTTTTCTGCATTTTTGATAGGTTTGGGAGAAATACCCCAGGCACTCCTGCCTCTTCCCTTCCATGCCTGATGAAGAATGGACTGCGTTTGCTAGTGCCATTGTAGTTTTCACTAAATAAAACAGAGTGTTACAACACCCTACCCGTGGCTGCTCTCACGTTAAGACTGGATTAAGAGACGGCTACACTTTTAATTCGCTCTCTGTAAGAATGTTTTAGACGTTAAAATAAAGGGAAAGCCTATTGATATTTCATAAGACCACTGAGATAGGGATCAAATAATCAAATGTGCTCATTTCTTCACATTCATAATCAGAGTCCCCTTAACTCTCCTTTGTTTCATTTCTAATTCTGTTACTTTCTTTTTGCTAGAACACCACGCTCAGTCATCTACTTTTTATGCTATATCGATCCATCCATCTGTCCATCCATCTACCCATCCATCCATCCATGCATCCCGATTCTTCTGCTTAATGCTGAGCCTCTTACCGGGACGAATTATCTATGTATTATTCATCTTTGTGCTCCTGTTGTCTCTTGGCATAGTTCTCATCATGAATTGGTATTCAATGCATGTGTATTAAATAAAGGAATCTTTTGTCTTTGATGTCTTGCCCCTTCACCCACTCTTTTTTTTTTAACTGAATGGTGTGAACCATTTGCTCCTTTGCTCTCCAATCTGAAAAGAAAAAATTAAAAAGTACCTTCCTTAAAGACTTATGATTGACTTGTAGCAGGTTTTAGGCTGGAGTGCCCACAGCACGAGTCTCTAAGAAGGTATGAGTTTGTTGGCACCGGTTAGTGTTGTTTCCAGCCAACCACATGTCTGAGGGGTGAAGTCCTATTGTATTTTGGCTACAGATGAATTTCCTTCTAGCAGTAACTGAAAAACATATGATGCTTCTCATTATTTACTCTTACTATGTGTGGTTCGCCTTTTTATATGCATTATTTGTAATGACTAATAGAAAATACCAGAAATATCTTCAAAGCTATGCCTGGTTTTGCCTCAGATTTCTGGGCTCTGATAAGTAAAGATAGGAGATCCATCTTACTCTGGCAGTCTCGTAGCAATTTTTTTTTTTTTTTTGTAGATTTGGGGACCAAGAAAAGGAGACAGGCAGAGATAATTCTAAAACACTTGTAGGGAGAATCATTCATTGCACACTATGGAAAGCAAATTTAAAAAGAAATTGGTAACCCTTAAAAATGTTTTCGATTTCAGCAGTGAATCCATCTGGTCCTGGGCTTTTCTTTGTTGGGAGGGCCTTTATTACTGATTCAATTTCTGTCTCAGTTATGAGTCTGTTTAGGTTTTCTATGTCTTCCTGGTTCAATTTAGGTAGGTTGCACGTGTCCAGGAATCTATCCATTTCTGATAGGTTTTCCTGTTTGCTGGCATACAAGTCCTTGTAGTAATTTCTGATGATTCTGTTTATTTCTGTGGTGTCTGTTGTTACGTTCCCTTTTTCATCTCTGATTTTATTGATTTGGGTCTTTTCTCTTCTTTTTTTAGTTAGTTAGTCCAATGGGGTGTCAATTTTGTCAATCCCATCAACATGGCATGTACCAATGCCATCTAACTAGTCCAAGTGATCAATTTCAGTTCACAGTTGATCATACTGATAGGTCTAAGAGTCAAAAGTATCACACAAACAAGACTAGTGTCTGCTAATACTAACTGATAGAATAAAAAAGGGAGAGAACGATCCAACATGGGAAGTGGGATACACAGCAGACTCATAGAATGGCAGATGTCCTAAACAGCACTCTGGCCTCAGAATCAGCCCTTAAGGCATTCGGATCTGGCTCAAGAGCCCATGAGAGTATTCTAGGAATGGAAAGCCAAGACACTCTGGAAAAAAAAAAAAAAGAAGAAGAAGAAGACCTAAATGAAAGATCTCTGCGAGTGAGATCCCAGTGGAAAGAATGGGGCCATCAAAGAAGGAGGTACATTTCTCTGAAGGGAGGAGAGAACTTCCACTTTGACTATGACCCTGTCAGAATAAGATCAAAGTTGGCAAACTCAAAAGGCTTCCATAGCCTTGGCAACTCATGACTAGAGCCTAGGGAGATTACTGACGCCATAAACAAGAGTGTCAAATTGTTAAGTCAACAACAGGAGTCACTGTGTACTTACTTCTCATGTAGGATCTGTCCTTAATGTGCTGTCCAATGTGAAGTAATGCTATAACTAGTACTGAAACAGTATTTTACACTTTGTGTTTCTGTGTGGGTGCAAACTGATGAAATCTTTACTTAATACATACTAAATTGATCTTCTGTATATAAAGATAATTGAAAATGAATCTTGATGTGAATGGAATGGGAGAGGGAGCGGGAGATGGGAGGGATGCAAGTGGGAGGGAAATTATGGGGGTGGGGGGAAGCCGTTGTAATCCATAAACTGTACTTTGGAAATTTATATTTACTAAATAAAAAAAATTTTGATTTTATTTTTAATTAGTTTTTAGCAGATTCACTGTTATTTGTGGGTACAATGCAAAGGACACAATGATATTCCCTTCCTCCCTCCCTACCTCCTACCCTTCTATTTCCCTTTCTCTCTTTTTTGTATACTTGTTGAGATAACACATTTTACATTTACATTAAAGTAAAAAGGTTTAATACTTCACCAAATAAGTTTAACAAGTAAAAAGCAAAAAGACCCTAGTTAGTGGGATTAAAGTAATCACAGATCATTAACACTATATTGGTATAACTGTCTTAACCTTTGATTGGACGAAAGTGTAAAACAGAGTTTTACAAAACTATATTTGCAGCAGTACTGATACAGAAATTTCTCTTCTGTTTGTTTTTTTAAACTTTAGCTCCCACACGTAAGGGAGAACACGTGGTCCAGCTTATTGCACTCAACATCAGGTCCTCCAGTTGTGTCCATTTTGCTGCAAATGGTAGAATTTCATTCTTTTCATAGCTGAATAATACTCCATTGTGTATATATACTACATTTGCTTTGTCCATTCACCTGGTGCTGGACATTTTGATGGGTTCCAGATTTTGGCTGTTGTGAACAGTGCTGCAATAAGCTTGGTGGTGCGGATGTCTCTTTGACTCATTGTGATCGAGTCTTTTGGGTATATACCCCGTATTGGGATTGCTGGATCATATGGCAAGTCGATATTTAGTGTTTTTAAGAAATCTCCACACTGTTTTCCACACTGGCTGCACCAGATTACATTCCCACCAACGTGTATAAGTGTCCTGCTTTGCCCACATCCTCACCAGCATTTGTTGCTGTGTTTTGGATTTTAGCTATTCTGACAGGGGTGGGATGATATCTCATTGTGGTTTTGATTTGCATTTCCCTAATGGCTAATGATGTCGGACATTGTTTCATGTATTTGTTGGTCTTTTGTGTTTCTTAACAACTGTTGATTGAAGTCCTTTACCCATTTCTCAACTGCATTGATTGGTTTTTGTTGTTGTTTAGCTTTTTTTTAAGTTGCTGATGTATTTGGGTTGTTAATCCTTTGTCAGGTGGTTTGCAGATTTTTGTTTTCCATCCTGTTGGATGTCTCTTCACTCTTTTAATCATTTCCTTTGCTGTGCAAAAGCTTCTGAGTTTGATATAGTCTCATTAATTTAGTTTTGCTTTTGTTACCTGTACTTTGGGGCTCTTATCCAAGAAGTTGTCCCCTACAACAATGTCTTGGAGTGTTTCTCTTGTGTTTTCTTCCAGCAATGTCATAGTCTCAGGTCTTAAATTTAAGTCTTTGATTCATCTTGAGTTGATATCTTGTATATGAAGAAGAAATCAGTAGCTTTTAAAGGAAAACATGACATTAATGTGCATGTAAAATATAGCTAATATACTGGAAAATATTAATAGTAAAATTTTATTCTCAAGAAAAACAAAGGTATGTTTGAATCAATATTTCATCCCCTTCCTCCAATTTTATGTTTCCTACTATTCTTTCTTTTTTAAAAAAAATGCATTTATTCATTTATTTGAAAGGCAGTTACAGAGAAAGAGAGAAAGACATTTTCCATCCTCTGATTCCCTCCTCAAATGGCTGCAACATCTGGGGCTGGACCAGGCTGAAGCCAGGAACCTGGAAGTCCATCTGGGTTCCCACATGGGTGGCAGGGGCCCAAGCACTTGGACTATCTTCTGTTGCCTTTCCTGGTACATTAGCAGGGAAGTGGAGCAGCCAGGACACCAACCAGCACTCCAATATGGGATGCTGGCATTACAGGAGGTAGCTTAATCCACTGTAATGCAATGCTGGCCCCAGGGCTTCCTACTGTTTCTAATTTCATTGCTTAAAGAAATAAAGTTATTTCTGTAATCATGCACTCATACACTGACAGCAGAGACAGATAGTGAAGACAGATAGTGAACAAATTAATAAGGGTATCAGAGAGACCATCGTCACCATGGAAGAAATCACACTTGTGGTACTCCAGGACAGAGCAAAGGCAGACAGGGAGCTTCAGGCAGCCAGGAAGACCTGTATTTAAGCTGACCCCCTGAAGGATGGGATGAGCTAGCTCTGGGAAGGCTAGAATGAAGAGAATTTGGGAGGCCTTCAAAGGTAAAAGCAGATTGGCTTTCTGGAAAAAACACAGAGGACCAACTGGGTGGATGGGGTGAAGATAGTTAGAAGAGTTTGAAGAGGCACTAAGGGCCCTGTAGGTTCTGGGAAAGAGTTTAAACTTAATTCTGTTTAATAATTGAAGGTTGTTTAATTATTCATTCATGGAGTCTGTGATTGAATTAAAATGTTCCAAGAGAATAGATTCCGGGAGTGAGGTGGGAATGAAAGCAAGGAGGCCATACGTGCCCAGGTAAAAGATGAGTGTGGCTTCGACTCTGGGGGAGTTAAAGAAATTTGAGAGATGAGGACAAATTTAAGGTGTAGGACTTAGGACAGTATAATGAATTGAATGAGAGGGAAATGAGCGGGAAAGAGGCTTTAAGATGTACCCCAAGTTTCTAGCTGTAGCAATGGAATAGATGGTGGAGGGATTTCATGAGATGAGAAACCCAATAGGAACAAATACAGGTAGAGCATTGTAAAATGCAGAATCTGAAACTTTTTGAGCACTGCATGGTTCCCAGAACATATTGGATTTCCAAGTATTTGGGATTTTGGATCTTCAGATTAGGGACGCTCAACTGGCAAAGTCAGGTCTATGCAGATATTCCCAAATCTGAAAAACTCTGGCATTTGAGGCACTTCTAGTCTCAAGCATTTTGGATAAGAGATCTTCAACCTGTAGAGTGGGAGCATGGCCAGGGCGGGGCAGTGAGTGGCAATCATGTGTTTGGATTTGTGCATCCTAGCTTTGAGCTCCAGTGAGAAGCCTAAGTGATGATATTTGCTAGGCACAGGGATATGTGGGTCTGCAGAGGAAGCCATGTGGGCCAGAGACATTCATGTCTAGAGATATCAGTGTTCATCAGCATACCTAACAGAATGTGGCAGCATGAATGTGAGGGAACTGGCATAAAGAGAACAGAGGGAGAAGAGGAGGTAAGAGGAGCAGCTGCCAGCTTGTAGTAGTTGAAGTTTAGGAAGGTGATAATCCAGCAAAGGGGAGTGGAGAAGAAGCAGACAGCCAGAAAGTTAGAAGGAAAACCAAAGTGTGTGATGGCTCGGGAGCCAAGCTACGTATCTCAGCCACATAGCAGCCAGCAGGGTTGATTCCTTCTGAGAGGTCAAGTAAAAAGACTGCAGAGGAGGTCATGGGGGAGCTTAACAGGAGCCATTTTGGTGGAGTTATGGGGATGGAAGATGGGTTGGTGGGCTGAAGATGGAAGAACATAGGAAGGCCCAAGCCAGATAGGACCCAGGGCAGCCCTGTGAAAAACCAAATGGGCTACAGCAAAAAGATGAACAGTTGTGCCTTTGAGTACTGGATTCACTGTTTTTCATTTTTGTTTTTTATTAAGTTTAGGCCAACTATTAAACCTCTTCTAAAACAAATCAAAAATAAGAGAGATAGGAGAGAGAGGAAGAATAATGAGAAAGTTAACTGTGCCTTTTATAGCTAGCTCTTGGAGGTACTTGTCCAGAAGTCGGGGAGATAAATACAGTATCCCAAAGCAAACTGGGATATATTGTACAGTGTGCAAAATGGTCCCTCAGACAGGAAGAAGTATTTGATTCAAGCCCCTGTGGGAGGTCCTGAAGAAGAAAGAAACCCAAACTCCCGTCTCCAGCCCATAATACAGATAGTCAAACCCAAGCAGAACAATCGTGGATGCTTGGAACAGGATCAAACAGCAAGCCCCTGGGAGGGGGCTTGTTAAACGCAAAATGAAATACATTGTTGGCTGACAACACTCTGGTGCTTGCCAAAATTTTATATACTTACCGGATTTTTGCAGGTGTTCTCCTTGATAAATAATTGAACACATGTAATATATGCCCACTGAAGCTATTATTAGACACAGCCATCTGGAGCAATCCCCTTCTTCCCTCTCGAGCAGTCTCTTCTTCCAGAGAGTCAGTGTACATGTCTAGAGCCCATTTATGTGCCATGATTTCATATCTTTGAGCTGGAACTCATTCTAAATATTTACTTTAGTTAATTAATTGATTATTGGGAAACCCGTTGAAGTCCACATGGCTTTTAGAAATGAGAGGAATTATTACTCCTCCTGCTGTGAAATTATATTGCCTCACCTGCCTGTCTGGAGCCGCTCTCCATGTCTCTGCAATACTTGTGAGTAATAGCTCTCTCAGACTCCTTGCCTTGTAAGCATCCACCCTTGCACCTGGTATTTGCATGTAAGTTATTTTTATTTGTTCTTTCACACAAGCTAGGTCAGAGGAGCAACGAATCAATTCTTTCTCCTTCTCCCTCTTCCTCTTTCTGCCAAGCATAGCAAAACCAGTGTTATCATCCCAGGGGAAGAATAGAATGCCAGCCATTGTTTCCCTGGACCCTGCTGGTATGCCTCCATGAAGTGGGGTTCTACTCCTAAACAAGGAGAGTTTCACATAAACAAGATGACTGTATTTAACATTCTGAGGTCCCCCCGCCCGGTCCCACAGTGGATTACTGTTGAAAGATTTTATTTTTGCTTGGTAGGCATCTGACCTTTGGATGCGTGACTTTGACCTTCAGGATCCTCATTAGAAGATGGGCCTTTCAAAAAATTTGGCACCCAAATAAATTTATCTTATAATTCCATTTCTCCATTTAGTTTTTGAAGTAACTCTTATTTTGTTTGCTTTGACTATTTTGTTGGCAGTCTTTCAGTTGTCCCCAATTTTCAGAGAGTATAAATGACTCTATAATCAGTATCTTTGGCTTACTATTTTTTTTGCTTTTTATTTTCCATTTCTCATTATTTAAGATCAATTTCTTTTTTTAAGATTTTATTTTATTTATTTGAGAGGCAGACATAGAGAGGGAGAAACAGAGAGAAAGGTCTTCCATCTACTGATTCACTTCCCACATGGCCCCAGTGGCCATAGCTGGGCCAATCAGGAGCCAGGGGCTTCTTCTGGGTCTCTGCCCAAGCACTTGGAGCATCTTCCACTGCTTTCCCAGGCCTTAAGCAGAGAGTTGGACAAGAAGTAGAGCAGCTGGGACCCGAACCAGCACCCATATGGGATGGAGGCTATGATACCACAGAACCAGCTAAGATCAATTTCCTGGTCAACAGGTGCCGTGGTCATTTCCCTTCACTAAATTACTTCCAGAAGTGTCTTTCTAATTACATTCTCAGCAGAGATGCCTAAATGTTTTCTTTATAGCTTACTTACTAAATTGTGGTGTTATTCAAATTATTTTTGCTAGTTTAGTGACAAAAGTTACTGCCTTGCTTTCCTTGCCCAGGAATTACAGTGTAAAAGGCTTCCTGGGGCAGGCATTTGGCATAGCAGTTAATATGCTACTTGGGATGCCCACAGCCCACACCAAAGGGCCTAGCTTGAGTCCTGGCTCTAATTCCGATTCTACCTTACCACTGATATGCACCCTGGAAAGTCTCAGGTGATGGCTCAGGTGCCTGGGTCTCTACCACTCATATGGGACAACTGGATTGAGTTCCTATCTCCTGGCCTCAGCCTGACCCAGCCCCAGCTGTTGTAGGCATTTGGAGAGTAAATCATCAGATGGGAAATCAATCAATCTCAATCTCTCTCAATCTCTCTCTCTGGTTTCCAGTAAAGTGAAAACACATAAATTTAAGAATGAAGGGCCTCCTATTGGCCCTGCTGTCTGACAGAAGCCTGGCAGTGGCACCAGTGGTTTGTGTTCTGTTCTCTTACCTGCTAGTTAATAATTAGGCAGTGTTTCCAGATTCACAGCTGGATCAGATTGAACTGCCCTAGTTCTGTTGGTTATTCAACAACACCTTCCCCTGCCTCTCCACCTCTCCAAATTCCACCAGCCCCTCCGAGGGCAGCCTCACGCCCCACTTTGTTAGAACATCCTTCCCTGGTAGCCTGCCAATTTCAGTGATGCTCTTTCCTGCCCAGCCCAAGGCCATTACTGCTCTTACTACAGAGTTTGACCCCAGACTGGAGACAATTTGCTCCCATCATTTGCTGTGCTTATTGGCTTCTGTAAGATGGACACACTCCACATGCCCAATGGTGTTAACATCATGCCTCTCCTCATTAGGTTTTCCTCTTTGGGAGCAGATGCACTTCCTAGTACAGCACTTGCCACACAGAAGTACACAGTCCGTGTTGTCAGTCATTTATAACAGACGCCCTCGTCAAATGCTAATGGAGCATGCGAAACACTATCCTGACAAGTTACATCTAGAACACTGAGCATGCGTGCCAGGAGTGTTACGATGCTCAGCTTTCAGAAAGAGTCAGTTTTTAGTTCCCTGTCACTCTTGGGTCTTTCCCCGTCTAGTCATATGGCTGATTCCAGTGGGTAAGGTTAGTTTCTCTTCCAACAAAATAACTCAAGCATTCTCACGGAAGGGATTGAGTTTCCTACTGTTCACACCCCATCTCTTAAGTGATGCCAGTCAGCCTCATTCTGGCAGCTTTCTTTGTTGAGACTGACTGTCTAATGTTAGCACTCTCCAACCCTGCTGTTCTCGGAATATACCTGGCCATGTTGTTCACAGGTCCCTTATTAGCAATGTCTGCTTTCATTGACGTATGGGCTCCTCCAGCTGGGGAAAAGCTTCCACCCCCACCTCCCACCTCCCCTCCTCTGAGGGCCCCTGATTCACAGGTATAATCCTTGTCAAGTATCCAAAAGCACCTATATGTTTGTATGTGTCTCTGTTGTACATGTTTGTACGTGTTGTACATGTATATCTAAACTTGTTTTCTATGTGTATGTGTGCTGATGTGTGTATGCATGCATTTATATAAGTATGTGTGCATATGCTTGTATGAGACTGATGCGCTGCCCCCTGCAAAGGATGCAGCCCTTGTATATGCTTATATGTACATGTCTGTGTGTATATATTCTCTAGCAATTAGAATAAGCCTAGAGCAGCTGACCAGCAATTTTGAAATCTTTCTTTGTAAGCCAAGAGCACTCTGGAATGACTGCTGAAGCAGAAAGTCGATGAGCAGGAAACGATAGTGATGATCCAGTTGGATAGTGGGGATGAAGAGGCCCTGGGGAACACTCTCGAGTCTCACATCTCTTCACTGTGCCCTGGCCCACCAGGTTCCATCCACTCTGGCCTCCTTTTATTTCCGGAACATTCTAGCTTTTTCTTGCCTCCTCAGCCTTTCTTTACTCCATCCCTTCCCTCTGCCTAGCAGCCTCTCATCCATAGCTTCCCACCCCCGGCTGGCTCCCTGTTTTTAGGACGTCGCTTCCAAAGTCAGGTTTCCAGACGGACTGTCCTTTGCCAACCACATGGCTTCCCATCTCCCACCCTCAGGCAGTCCTGTGGCCTCCCTGTAACTGGCACTGATCACTGTGTGAAAGCAGCTTCTTGCTTTAGTTTTTGTTTCTGTGTGATCAATTCCCACTAGGAGATAAATTTCCAGAGTACGGTGCGAGTCTGTCCTGTGCAGTCCCTGAAACAATGCTAGCATGCAAAAGGTACCTATTCATACTCCCTGGGAGGTGGGGTGACACTTCAATGAAGCATTAACTTTAGGGGTGCTAAGTCTTGTCATCTGATGTTATTTCTCCCTTTTCTGAATTCACTGGGGCCCATGTTTTTAACATTCCCTTGCTAAAAGGTGTTTTACAAGCTTGCTTCTATAATTTTTGATACAAAGTCAAGTTTTGGCAGAGTTAGACAGTGAGAGAGAGAGACAGAGAGAAAGGTCTTCCTTCCGTTGGTTCACCCCACAAATGGCCACTGCGGCTGCTGTACTGCGGCTGACATGCTGCACCGATCTGAAGCCAGGAGCCAGGTGCTTCCTCCTGGTCTCCCATGTGGATGCAGGGCCCAAGGACTTGGGCCATCTTCCACTGCCTTTCCCGGGCCACAGCAAAGAGCTAGACAGGAAGAGGAGCAACCAGGACAGAAGCCGGCGCCCCGACTGGGACTAGAACCTGGGGTGCCGGCACTGCAGGTGGAGGATTAGCCTATTGAGCTGCAGCGCTGGCCCCTCCCCACCCCTCCGTTTTAGAATATACTGAAATGGAAAAAGCTATTAAATGTTTGGGAAAATGAGCTTAATATTATATTTTGATTTCTAATCTTTTCATTATTTTATTATAGAAAATATGCCCATGCTAAAATAACTGTACTTAAAAAAAATTTTAAGTTAAATTTTCCAGCAGACTAACAATCCAGTCTTTAATAATGCTCTTGAGAAAACAGCAACAACATTGCTACATAGACACTGTCCATGTGCCCGGTACATCTAAGCAATGAGGGAGAGGGGATTGTATCGTGCATCTTTGCTTACCCATTCCAACCAAAGATAAAGTTGTTGTTTGTTCACTTCTCTTGTTAAAGATTTATTTATGTACTTGAAAGGCAAAGTTACAGACAGAGAGAGGGCAAGACAGCAGTAGCCTGAGCTAAGCTGATCCGAAGCCAGGAACCAGAAGCTTCTTCAGGGTCTCCCACAAAGGTGCAGGGTTCCAAGCACTTGGCAGGGAGCCAGATTGGAAATGGAGCAGCCGGGACTCGAACCGGTGCCCATATGGAAGCTTAACTTACTGCAGCACAGCACTAGCCCCATTTGTTTACTTATTAAATAACTTGGAGTATACTGAGGAGAAGTTCAGTAGCATAATTTTATCATAAAAACATGAACACATGAAAGTATGAAGAAGAAACAAATTGTAATTTGAAGACTCAGAAATAACCACTACATGTAACTTAATGTATTTCCTTCCAGTTGCTTTTTCTATAAATGTTTAAATAAATATGTTTAATTCTAAAAAAAAGTGTTGTTTGAAATATTTAGCTACTTAACACTTTCTCTTTTTTAAAATTTATTTTATTCATGTGAAATGCAAAGAGACACACAGAGAGAAATAGGCAGAGATCTCCCATCTGCTATTTCCCTCCTTAAAAGCCCATGATAATCAGGCCTGGGCCAGGCTGAATCCAGAAGCCAGTAACTTAAGCCAGGTCTCAGGTAGCAGGGACCCACCACATGAGCTATCACCTGCTGCTTCCCAGGGTCTGCATTAGGAGGAAGCAGACGTGGTACCCGACCCCAGGTGCTCTGATAGGAGTGCACCTGTCCCACGCGGCATCTTCACCACTGTGCCAAACTCACCCATTTCTCACTTTCTCTTGCCAGTGGGGGAGAGTTACTGACAGCTGTTTCACACCAGCACACATTCTTTGGATGTGTGATGGATTTAGCCACACGGATTGATAGTGGATTCCTTAAATCCTTACTGAAACTGCTACTATTTATATATATATATATATATATATACTTTTGAGATAGGTTAAAAGTATCTTGCTTTTATTTGAAACTTTTTAAATCTTAATTGACCATATCTGTTTCTTCTCATATATTCCCTGTGTGGGTTTTTTTTTTTTTCATTTACTTTGTGTTGAAATCTCTCTCTCTGTCTCTGTCTCTGTCTCTCTCTCTCTCTCTCTCTCTCAACTATGAGTTTATAGTTACTTGTATGTGGAAGGTTTTCCCTGTTCACAATCTGGCCTATGCTACAACATGTTTAGTGATTTTTTGGAGGCTTGAGTTTGTTTACAGCTATTAGTGTTTTTGTAGAATCGTTACTGAAGATCCAAGTTCATCACCTTGAGATTTTTCTGATAGTTCATTGGCATTTCAAGATAAAACTCTTCCCCTGCCTGTGAATACTGTAAAGCCTGTCATCACTGAGCGTTCCCAGTGTACATGAAAACAGGCTCTTGTAAGCATGTGCGGGGAGCTTGCCTCAGGGGTGTTCTCCTGGCACCTCTGGCCACACACTGCTCTGCTCTGATCTTCCCGCCTAGTAGCCTCTTTTGAGGAAGCAGGCTCTTAGCCTCCCTGGTTTGAGTTCCAGCACCAAGCAGAAGCCAGAGATGAGACCAGCCAGCAGGTGGTTATCACAGCAGGTATATCATCCTGCTGCACTGGTGATGGTTATATCATCCTGCTGCACTGGTGATGGTTATATCATCCTGCTGCACTGGTGATGGTTATATCATCCTGCTGCACTGGTGATGGTTATATCATCCTGCTGCACTGGTGATGGTTATATCATCCTGCTGCACTGGTGATGGTTATATCATCCTGCTGCACTGGTGATGGTTATACCATCCTGCTGCACTGGTGATGGTTATATCATCCTGCTGCACTGGTGATGGTTATCTCATCCTGCTGCACTGGTGATGGTTATATCATCCTGCTGCACTGGTGATGGTTATCTCATCCTGCTGCACTGGTGATGGTTATATCATCCTGCTGCACTGGTGATGGTTATATCATCCTGCTGCACTGGTGATGGTTATATCATCCTGCTGCACTGGTGATGGTTATATCATCCTGCTGCACTGGTGATGGTTATCTCATCCTGCTGCACTGGTGATGGTTATACCATCCTGCTGCACTGGTGATGGTTATATCATCCTGCTGCACTGGTGATGGTTATACCATCCTGCTGCACTGGTGATGGTTATATCATCCTGCTGCACTGGTGATGGTTATCCCATCCTGCTGCACTGGTGATGGTTATATCATCCTGCTGCACTGGTGATGGTTATCCCATCCTGCTGCACTGGTGATGGTTATATCATCCTGCTGCACTGGTGATGGTTATATCATCCTGCTGCACTGGTGATGGTTATATCATCCTGCTGCA
The DNA here is from genome assembly GCA_949820135.1 of Sylvilagus floridanus. Classification (NCBI taxonomy): domain Eukaryota; kingdom Metazoa; phylum Chordata; class Mammalia; order Lagomorpha; family Leporidae; genus Sylvilagus; species Sylvilagus floridanus. The sequence goes on from OX463230.1 coordinate 73,511,339, forward strand.
CTGGTGATGGTTATATCATCCTGCTGCACTGGTGATGGTTATATCATCCTGCTGCACTGGTGATGGTTATATCATCCTGCTGCACTGGTGATGGTTATATCATCCTGCTGCACTGGTGATGGTTATATCATCCTGCTGCACTGGTGATGGTTATATCATCCTGCTGCACTGGTGATGGTTATATCATCCTGCTGCACTGGTGATGGTTATATCATCCTGCTGCACTGGTGATGGTTATATCATCCTGCTGCACTGGTGATGGTTATATCATCCTGCTGCACTGGTGATGGTTATATCATCCTGCTGCACTGGTGATGGTTATATCATCCTGCTGCACTGGTGATGGTTATATCATCCTGCTGCACTGGTGATGGTTATATCATCCTGCTGCACTGGTGATGGTTATATCATCCTGCTGCACTGGTGATGGTTATATCATCCTGCTGCACTGGTGATGGTTATCCCCGGTTCAGGTGTCACAGAGAGACGGACCCAGCAGCACTTTCGCCTGTCCTTTCAGAGGGTTCCTATAGGCAACGATTTGAGACCTGGCTGCTCCTCTTCCCATCAGCTCTCTGCTATGGCCTGGGAAAGCAGTAGAAGATGGCCCAAGTCCATGGGCCCCGGAAGAAGCTCCTTGCTCCTGGCTTCAGATCAGCGCAGCTCCGGCCGTTGCGGCTAATTGGGGAGTGAACCAGCGGATGGAAGACCTCTCTCTCTCTCTCTCTGCCTCTCTTCTCTCTGTGTAACTCTCTGACTTTTGAATAAAGAAATAAAATCTTAAAAAAAGAGCTTGCTTTCGAGATAGGTTAAAAGCTAAGAGTGAGCTAAGAGTGGGGCAGTTCTGTCCAGAAGTGCTCTGAGAAGCCACCTACGAGCTGAAGCCAGTTCTTTACCTTCCCCGGGCCTCAGTTTCCTTTTGTGAGAGTTCTATCATCGTATTATGAAGTGGATCTAGGCATTCGTGAGATGATTTGAGAGATGCCCCTATACACTGCGGTGTATGCAGAAGGTACTCAGTAGTGGCAGTATACTGATGTGATTACTGTTGTTTCGTGTGGTAATCTTGTCTCAGTCTCATTGCCGGAAGATTTTGCTGCCTTGTTAGTGAAACACTTGTATTTCATCTTCCTACTGTGCTGGCCATAAGGAGCCAGCTCAGAGATGTTGCTGCCATCAGCCATGTTTTACAAATGCTGTTGTGTCAGCAAAGCTGTGTTAAGAAGCCTTGCTCATGTTGATTGTGTGTGCGTGTGTGTGTCGAGTATTTTTCTAAGCAATTTGTGGTTATTATCCTATCTAATCTTTACCCTGTGAAATAGGTGCTATTTTCATCTCACTTTTACAAGTAAGCACAGCCATGCACAGAGAGGTTAAGAAACCTGTTGGGAGCCACACTGCTAGTGGATGTAGGCAGTCTGGCTCCACAGCCCATCTCGTCTGCATTTTGCTCTCCTGGTAATGGCAGTCTTTGCCTTCTGGGTTATTTAGCAAGGTGTGAAAACACCTGCTGGAGGGAGAGGAGAAGGATGTTCAGAACTGAGGGTCCTTAACCTGTGGGGAGAGTCCAGAAGGAGCATAGCCATTGCCATACAAGTCTGTGCACTCTGCTACCGAGGAACTGGCTTTGTGTTGCATTCAATGAAGAATTGCCACAGTGCCAGGAGAGTTCGTGTTGGTGGTAATGGTGTCATTTCTTGTTTTGCTGAGAACTCGTTATGCAATTGCAGCCCCATAAACAGCAGCAGCAGGAGGCCACGGGGGGCTGCCTTTGTGGATACTGCTATGGGGCCTGTCACCTTTGAGTAAATAAACAGACCCTATTTATTAAGCATGTAGAATTTATTGAAAGTATCAATTCTGAAAGAAGCAGTAGAAGGATGCACGGATTTCTCATGGGTTGCAAACCAAAAATAAGCATGTTGCAGGGTTGTTTTTTTTTTAACAACATCTAAACCAGCTTTGTCTTAATATTCATTTTAACACCCAAGATGATGATATTTCTCTTCTCAATTCCATTTTAATCTGAAATACAAACAGCTTAAGTTTTACTTGCCTTGAATCATTATTACCATGAGGTTGAGCCATCTGTGTTTTTCTTATTCTGCTCATGGCTCCAAGGAGAAGTCTTGAAATTTAACAAGTTGAAAGAACAATTTCTGTGGAGTGAATTCAGATATACAGTGACATCTAAAACCCTGCAAGTTTTTATGTTACTTGGGAGACGTTTTCTCTCCCGGACTGAGTTGAAAGTGGGAATTAATCTTATCCTACACAATCATCTACAATTTTCAAAGCTGTTAGAGGGCTGTGACCATGTTTCATGCCAAATGTTGTTCGGTTCTTGTACAACCCCAGGATGCTTCTTGTTGACTTCTAAGATGATAGAACTGGCATACAGCTGACTGTGTGTGTTGAAATTGGGGTCTAACACTATCACTTGTTGCTGGGAGACTAACAAGTTTTATACACACAACTGATGCCTTTGTTGATGTCAGGGAGAAAAACGATGCCCTCCAGTGCATCACTTTGTGGAGACCAGGATCTTACCTGGGTTCCAGTTTGGTTCGCTGTTAACAGCACTTGCATTTTTACAGATGACCTAAAGCATCTGTTTTATTTCACAGTATTAATCATGCATAACTGCTATACAATAAACTGTACTTAGTTAAGTTGTATAATTTGATCTATTTTGACATATGTATGCGCTTGTGAAATCATCTCATAATCAATATAATGAGCCTACAAGTCACACCAAAAATTCTCCTGTTCCCTTTATAATCTCTTCCTCCTACCTTGGGGGGTTGGGAGGTTGAACCTCTATTCCCAAGGGACCACTGATCTTCTATCTATCTTCTTCTATCTCTATAAATTATTATGAATTTTCTAGAATTTTATATAAATGAAATCATACAGAATGTGCTAATTTCGGCATTCTTCTCTGTTATTTTTTATACTTATTCTGAAAGTCATCCATTTAGTCACATAGACTGATGACTGAATAGAAGTAGCATGTGTGGGTATCTGTCTTGTTTCTGATCTTTTTTTAAGATCTATTTATTTATTTGAAAGGCAGAGTTACAGAGAGACAGAGGCAGAGAGAGAGAGAGAGAGAGAGGTCTTCCTTCTGCTGGTTCACTCCCCAGATGGCCACAATGGCCAGAGTTGTGCCAAACCGAAGGAGCTTCTTCCGGTCTCCCACATGGATGCAGGGGCCCAAGGACTTGGGCCATCTTCTGCTTTCTCAGGCCATGACAGAGAGCTGGACTGGAAGTAGAGCAGCCGAGACTGGAGCCAGCATCCATATGGGATGCTGGCACTGCAGGCAGTGGCTTTACCCACTACGCCACAGCACTTGGCAGATTTCTAATCTTTTGTGGAAATACCGTCAAATATGAGCATTTTTAAGTACTTTGCCTCTATTAAGTTGAAGAAGTTTCCTTCAGTTTTTAGTTTGCTACGGGAATAAATGTTAGATTGTATCATGTATCGAATGGTTTTTTTCCATCTGGTGATAACAATCGTGTTTGTTTTTTTTTTCCCTTAGGTGTACTATTTTGATAAATTAACATTGATTTCTTTATTAATGTTAAATCAACTTTCATTCTTAGCATAAACCCTATTTGGTCATGATCTGTTATTCTTTACATAGATTAGAATCAATTTGCTAAAAATTTTGTTGAAATTTTTTAATCAAAATTTGTGGTGGATATGGTATATAAGTGTCTTCTAATATTTTTATCTGGTTTTGCTCTCAGGGTAATGCTGGAATCATAAGGTGAATTGGAAAGTATTTTGTCTTCAACTTTCTGAAAGAGTTTGTATTGCATTAGTATTATTTTTTCTATAATATTTAATTTCTATACTGGTAAAATTTCCCAGTGTCGTCATCTGGGCTTGAAATTTCCTTGTGAGAATAATTGTAACTATAAACCACAAATTCAATTTCTTTAATAGATATAGGGGTATTAGATTACTTGTTTCTCTTACAGTAAAATTGATAATTTATATCTTTCAAAGGTTCTCTTCCATCTAAATTATCAAAATTAATGACAAAATTCTCATGGTATTCCGCTATACTTATGACATGTAAGATCTGTGCTTGTGTTACTGTCCTCATGCCCAATATTAGTAGTTTGTATCTTCTCTATTTTCCTACGATGGGCTACAATTTCTGTCAGTTTCATAGATCTTCACAAAGAGTTTGTGTTTGATTTAATTGATTTTTCTTATAGTTTTTCTGTTTTATATTTCACTGATTCTTGTTCTAATCTTTATTATTTCCTCTATTACTTATGTCAGGTTTAATTTGCTCTTATTTTCTAGTCTTTTAAAATGAAAGCTGTTATCAATGATTTGAGACCTTTCTTTATGAATAGAAATCATGAATGCCATAAATTCCTCTGTCAGTCCTGTAATTACATCCCATGAATTTTGAATGTTGTGTTTTCATTTTCATTTAATTCAAAATACTTTTTATTTCCTATTTGGTTTCTTTTTTGCCCTACAGGTCATTCATATATGTATTATTTCGTTTCTAATTATTTGGTATTCTCCAAATATCTTTCAGTAATTTCCATTGTAGATCCAGAAGTATGGTTTATATGATTTGGGTTTTTGTATTTTTGTTGAGGTTTGGTTGAAGCTCACAGTATGGCCTGTTCTGGTAAAGGTACCATGTGTACTTGAAAAGAATGTGTTTTCTTGTATGGTTGGGTGAAGAATTCTGTAAATTTCAATTAGATCAAATTGGTTGATGGTGTTATATAAACTTTCTTCATCTTTACTGATTTTCTGTCTATTTGTCCTAATAATTACTGAGCAAGGATTGTTGAAATTTCTATTACCATGGATTTGTCTACTTTACCTTTCTGTTCCATCAGTTTGTACTTCATGAGTTTTGAAGTCATGTTATTCATTAGGTAAATGTTTGAGGTTCTTATGGGTTTTACTGGTAAATTAACCTGTTTATCATTAGATGTGACGCTTGTATCCCTAGTAATATTTTCATGGTCTGAGCTCTGTTTTGCTTGATATAAATACAGTCCCTATCAGCTTTGTTTGGCTAATGTTTAGCATGGTGCCTGCCTATTTTCCAGTCCTTTTAGCTATTTATGACTTTTTTAAAAATCATTTTCTTACAGGTGTCATATAGTTTAGTCTTAACATTTTATTTTCAGTCTGATAATCTCTGGCCTTTAATTGTTTTTTTTGTACCACTTACATTTAATATGCTTATCAATATGTTCACATTCAAAATCAACCTTAACAAATGATTTTGTATTTTATTCTAATTTTTCCATTTTTCTGCCTTCTTTTGAATTGTGTATCTTTTTCGTTACAATTTTATCTATATTGTTGATTTATTATGTTTTACACTGTTTAAGGACTATATTCTTATCCTATATGGTCTTTGCTATTTGCTGTTTTACTTCTATATTAAGTCCAAAGTAAATTATGATTTCTTTTTTTTTATCAATTACCTGTTAGATTTTAAAAATTAGGTAAGTCTTTTATACTAAATCACATGTCTAACATTTTTATCATTTTTCATTCATTTGTGAGGATTAAATTTTACATATTGTATCACTGTGTGTTATGTCAGAAAGCAGTTCGTTCCTTTTTAATGTTTTTTACAATGTAAATCTGCTGGTAACAAACTCAGTTGTGTAAACTCTTGTCATTTTCACTTGTGAAAGATTTTCACTGTATACAGAACCTAGTTGTCAGATTTCTTTTGTTGTTGTTCTTTAAAGGTGTGAATCTTGCATCCTCCGGCTTGCGTTTTTTAAAACAAGAAACAGGTTCCCATTTTAATTTTTGTTCCCCTGTATGTAATTTTCACAGTGTTTCTAGGAGTTTATCAGTGTTTTCAAGTAGCTGGATTATGATGTGCCCTCATAGACTTTTTTCTTTTTAAAGATATAGTTATTTACTTGAAAGGTGGAAATACAGAGAAGGAAGAAGAGAGAGATGCAGATAGGTCTTCCATCCACTGATCCACTCCCCAGATGGCTGCAATGGCTGGGGCTGAGCCAGGCTGAAGCCAGGAACCAGAAGCTTCTTCTGGGTCTTGCACGTGGTGCAGGGGCCTAAGCACTTGAGCCGTCCTCTGATGCTTTCCCAAGCACATTAGCAGGGTGCTGGATCAGAAGTGGAGCTGCGAGAACTTGAACTGTCACCACTTGGGATGCCAGCGCTGCAGGTGGAGGCTTAACCTTCTATGCCACAGTGCTGACCGCTTCAGAAACTTTTTCACCTTATCTTCCTGAACTCCTCCAATCTGTGAATTTATAGTTTTTATCAAGTTGAGATCATCTTCAACCATTATTACTTTAGATGTTTTTGTAGTCCGACCCTCTTCCTTCAGGGAGTTTAATTGCAAATATATTGGGCTGCTTGAAGTCATCCCGCAGCTCTTTTAGGGTCTCTCCATTTTGTTCTGGTTGCCTTTCTCCCTGTGTTTCATTTTGGACCATTTCTGCTGCCATTCTTCAAGGTCACTAATTTTTAAATATCTCATCTGCTGCCAAGTTCATGGAGTGTGTCATCATCTCACACACCGTACTTCTCATCTCTGCCAGTTGACCTCCAGTCTCCCTTCAATCTCCCATGGCTCTTTGTAACACATTCAGTCTTTTGCCTTCTTAAACACACGGAACACAGTTATGTCGATTTAATATCTTTGTCTAATAATTCTTTCTTCTGTGTTAATTACGTTTTTGTTCCTCTTGGTTGACTTTTTTACTTTCCATCGTTACATTTTCCTTGTACTTGGTGTCCCTATTGTGATTTTTATTTTCCTGTTGCTATAACAAATAACCACAGACTTAGTGGCCTAGAAACTGTGGATTTATAATCTTACTGCTGTGTCTGTTGGTAGTCTAATGGGGAGGGTCTCTGTGTCATCAGGGCCACATTGCTTCCTTGAGGTCTGGGGAGAATCTGTTTCGTGGCCTTTCTAACCTCTGGAGGCTGCCTGAAGTCCCTGGCTTATTGTCCCCTTTAGTTTTTAAAGCCACCAGTAGTGTGAATCACTCTCACATCCAACTAACTCCAGCTTTCTCCTCTTCCTTCCTCTTCATCTTTTAAGGACCATCGGGGTTATCTTTGGCCCCTGGAATAATACAGGGAAATCTACGAGAAGGTCAGCTGATTAGCAGTTTTTATGCCACCCATAGCCTCATTGCTCTTGACGTGTAGAATAGGATATTCAGAGGTCTGAGGATTAGCCAATCACATCTTGTAATGTTTTTTGTTGTTGGTTTGCAGGAAGTGTGAATTTTACCTTGTTAGGTGCTAGATATGTTTTATATTCCTATAAATATCATTGAGGTTTATTTTGGGGCACATTTAAGTAAGTGGGAAGCAGTGTGACCTATGGGAGCTTACTTCTGAAGTTTTCCTTGAAAGACCAGAGCAGCCTGTTGTTTAGGGCAAATTTTGTCCTGCTCCTGAGGCAGTACCATGGTGAGGGGTCCACCTGATAGCCCAGGGCTTGGGAATACCTTCTCCCCAGCTGGTGAGGACACACAACTCCTCCCCACCCTTTGTTATCTCCATGGGGATTATTCTTTCTAATCAGTTTTCATGGTTCTTCCCCCCAGCCTTGTGTAGTCCACCACCCCCCACCCCCGCCATACCTGCCTCTGCTCTCAGCTTGGTAGACTGAATGGAAGGGGTGCATGAGTGTATGTGTGTGCACGCTCGCAATTCTCTCCTCTCTAATACTCTGTACTGTGGATGCTAGCTGCTTTGGCTTCCCCAGACTGCCAACCTGTCCTTTCTCTGGGGGAACTGCCAGGCACATCCAGGGTTCCTCCTCACTGTGCTACAACCTGGAGCCTTCCCTGGCACCAGGCTGGGAGCATTCAGATGGCTCACCTTGGCTGTTCCCCTTTGCTCAGAAACCATGGTCTCGCATTGTCTCCTGTCCAGGATCTGAAAACTACGTGCAGCATGTTTGATCTGGCTTTTTAGTTGTTTCAGGTGGGAAGAGCGTGCTCAGTTGCTATTACTGCCTCCTTTGCCAGAAGTACAAGTCAAACATTTGCTGTTTGCCACATATTTCATTCTGATTAAGGGCATTAGTGATCGCCAAATATTTAACAGCTGATAGATCTTGGGTCCTGACCAAAAAGAACAGATGCTGACCTGAAGCAGTGATATGACCACACTAGTGTTTTTTTTTAATTTTTTATTTACTTATTTGACAGGTAGAGTTATAGACAGTGAGAGAGAGACACACACACACACACACACACACAGAGAAAGGTCTTCCTTCTGTTGGTTCACTCCCCAGATGGCCGCCATGGCCAGTGCTGCGCCAATGCGAAGCCAGGAGCCAGGTGGTTCTTCCTGGTCTCCCATGTGGGTACAGGGGCCCAAGCACTTGGGCCATCCTCCTCTGCCCTCCTGGGCAACATCAGAGAGCTAGACTGGAAGAGGAGCAACTGGGACTAGAACCCAGTGCCCATATGGGATGCTGGTGCCACGTGCGGAGGATTAACCAAGTGAGCCATGGTGCTGGCCCACACTAGTGTTTACCATCTGAAGGGTGGTCCTGCCCTGTCCTGTGTGGTGGCCAAACCCCATAATCCATCCAGTTTAGGGTTTTGTCTCTGACTGCCCTGGTGAGACAAAAAGGGCTTTGCAGTAGGACTGCCCTGGATTTGAGTTACATTTAGCTGACACATGACTTAAATTTCCTCCATTTCCTGACTCTTCTAGATTTTATTTTGAGAGAGAGAGATGGAGACAGAAAGTGCCTGTGTACTGGTGCATGCCCCAAATGCTTACAGTGACACCAGGCTGAGGACTGAAGCGGGAGCTGAGAACTCAGCCCAGGTCTCCCTTGTGGTGGCAGGGACTCAGTTACTTTGAACCAGTACCTGCTGCCTCCCAGGGTGTGCATTAGCAGGAAGCTGGAATCTGGCGTGCAGCCGGGACTTGAACGCAGGCACTCTGATAGGGGATGCGGATGTTTGAATCGGCTGCAAAACTGCTGTACCAACGCCCTCTGCACTGTTGTCATGAAGAGTCAATAGCAAGGTATGTCAGAGTGCCTATGGAGTTTGGCCACCACACAGGAGAGGGCAGGACCACCCTTCAGATGGTAAACGCTAGTGTGGGCCAGCACCATGGCTCACTTGGATAATCCTCCGCACGTGGCACCAGCATCCCATATGGGCACTGGGTTCTAGTCCCAGTTGCTCCTCTTGCCTGGCTCCCAGAATACCAGGAAAAGTGAGTGTCTTTCCTCCCCCATGCCCTCCTCCAGGAGCTGTCTGCAGTCCCCACAGCCAAGCCCAGTGTGCCGCTAAAGTAGATTTTTACTCAGAGGGCAATTCCACCAAGAGATTGGAGGGGCCAGACCCAGGGCCTCCACAGATGGGGATAAGATCCAAAACTCACAGCTGTGAAGAGGAAGCCTGGAGCACTGGACACCATAGCCAAGAGCTGGCCTTCAGGGGGCCCCGCTGTGAAGTCTAACAGGGAGCAGGTGTCTGTGGCCCAAGGAGAGGCCCAGGCAAGGCAGGCAGCCCTGCAGGTGTGGACAGGTGAGGCAAGGGAGAGGTGTCCAGACTCGGTGAGAAGAGCTTGGCAGGGTCTGGCAGAGCTGGCTTCCCCACTCTGTCTCCCTCTGCCTCTTTTTTTTTAAGGTTTTATTTAATGAATATAAATTTCCAAAGTACAGCTAAGGTGATACCTGGCAGGGCTGGCCTGGCGCCTCCCCTCCGCAGTAGGCGATGAGGGAAAGACTTTGCAGGACTTGATTTCTCTCACACTGTCCTCTGGGATCACGATTTAAACCCGTTCACTTGGGACTTTGTTTTCCTCAGCCACTGTGGCTCTGCCAGTCCTGTAACCCTGGATATACCATCAGCCCTTTTCCTTGATTCTAGCATATTTTTTTTCTGTAAATTAAGGTGCTTGTATGCCAAATTCCTGTCCCTCTCAAAGCATGAAACCACTCAAAATACAGGAGCACACGTGCTTGTTCTGGACAGTGTTTGATGAGGGGAATATGGTTGTTCCATGGTGTGCCTGAGGGACGGATTCCAGGGCCCCCTCCCCGAGGGACACCCAGATCCACAGGTGCTCAAGTCCCGTATATAAGCCATTGAAGTATTTGCACAGAACCTGTGCACATCTTCCTATGTGCTTTACAAGCACCTCTAGGTGCCTTGTTCATGCCTGATACAATGCAACTGCTGTGTAAACAGTTGGTATATTGTATTGTTTAGGGAATAATGACAAGGAAAACAATCTGTGTACATTCAGTACTGATGCAGTTCTTTTCCCCAATACTGTTGAACTGTGATTGGTTGAACTCACAGGTGCAGAATCCATGGATGCAGAACCAGTGGATACAGAGGGCCCACACTATCAGGTTCTTTGTTCAGGATGTCAAGATAAAATCCTCACCAGCAAGGGCTGCAGGGTGCCTGCTGCTGCCACACACTTGATACATCCTCCCAATTTATTCTGTTTTGTTTTGCTTTAACTCAGCTCTTCTGAACGAAAATTCACACTGAAATGGTTCACTTCCCTCGCGTCTCTGCCCCATCACTGTGTGAGGCAAGGAAGTTAAATACTCGCGATAGGATTTTCAAATTCTTTTGACTGACTGACCAAATGTATCTGGGGAGAAAAATGCGAACATCAGTTTTTGTTACAGTCAAAAAATATAATTGAAGACAGGCATGAATGCCCAGGCTAACATTCCCAGTGCAACTTTTTTGGTAAGTGTAGATTTAGCCTGCTTGGTCACAGCAAGAAGATCTAGATCCACTGGCCCTTGTCCTCTGCCTTGGGAACACATCTGCCATTAGGAATGTCCATCCTAGCCACTTTGGGCACTTTGGACATGCAGCAGCCTGAAGGAAGCATGTTGATCCAGAGTATTCCTTTGCTAAGAAGAAGAGTGGTACAGTAGGCTCAGCCTTGTAGCCTCTGCTTTTACTCCCACATCCCGTATCAGAAAACAGGTTCCAGTCGCAGCTCTCCCAGCTTTGTACTGATGCACACCCTGGGAAGAAACAGATGATAGCTCAAGTGCTTGGTCCCAGCTGCCCACGTGGGAGACCCAGATATACTTCCTGGCTCCTAGCTTTAGCCTGGCTCATCTGTGGCTCTTGTGGGTATTTGGGGAGTGAATCAGCAGATAGAAGATCCCTGCCCCTCTGCCTCTGTCTCTGACACTCTGCCTTTCAAATAAATATTAAGAAAGAAAGATTGCAATACTTTTTTAAAAAGAGGGAGAAAGGTAAATAATAATACAGGTAAAGAAAGATAAGTGGCAAAACATCGAACAATCCACTGCCCCCATAGAATAATTGGATAAATGCAGTGAGAATGACTTCTGTTGAAAGTGTGGATGAGGCCTTAGTGGTAGTCCCTCGTTGACGAGTGTGTCTACAGAGGGCTCCATGCATGGGTTTGTGGCTTACCTAGATTGGTACTTCCTCTGAGGAAGTCAGGGTATGGTCAGGCTCTCTCCCGGACAATACTGCCACTTTCTGATTTGGGCCGTGTAATCCCAAGACTGCATCACAGTAGGTGGGGATATTTCAGGGCAGGACCTTCCTTGGTGGAGAACATCGCCTAGCAACCTTGGAGGAGATTAATAGATGTTGAGCAAGCAAACATCTCAAAGGGACCGAGGGCTCCTCCATCCAACTGATAGGCTGAGTCTAACCTGGAGAATGGCACAGCTCTGCAGACAACCAAGCATCCACCCCCAGCACACACATCCTCCTCCCTCTGCTTCTTTCTCTCTTCTGTTTCCCTGTCCTACACCTGTGTCCTGTTCAGAGCAGGGTAACTTACTCAACAGTATATTAAATCCTCTTTGTGCACAGAATAGGGAGCAGTACTGTGGAGCCCCAGAAACCGTGGGAATCAGGGAAATGTCCCCATTGTCACTTAGATCATGGTATTGATCACTTGTTTGTACGTTGCTGGCATGTCATGTCCGCCGTGATATGCTCATAATGCCCTCACGCACTCATCGTAGCACTGTGCAGGGGGCAGGGTAGGGTTCTGCCTTGCATCTGAGATGAGGAAGATGAGGTGAACGTAGGACGAAGCCTCAAATACGGAGCATTCTGCTTCTTCCCCTCTGCCCACTGCCTCCCGGATGCTGCGGGCCAGTGGACTCCTGTTGTGCTCAGGATAGCGTGGACCGCAGTTGGTTATCCCTGGATGTCCAGTGACTGCGGCTGAATGTCTTCAGTGGTCCAAACCTCAACTTCCTATTCATTTGTAGATGGGGGAAAATTCCTGGAGAGATGTAATGAGGACCAGCGTATTTTAAGGCTGAAAAGAAGCATTTGGAAGAAACTGTGTGATATAAAGCCTCAATGAGAATTCAGAGATAGTTGCTCCTGGAAATGAAAATGAGATGCAGGCCCTGAATGGAGAACTAAAACATTGCAGGAATAGGAGACTAGGCAGAAAATATTTAAAGTGAAAATCCAACTGATAGTCTCCATTTTTCACTTGAACCATCCAGAAGAAAAAGTCCATGGGATGTTTTGCACATGGGAAATTGGTTCGCTATATTGAGGGATGGAGGCTGTGAGGGAAAATAGTATACCGACAAACCATGAATGGCCGCTCTGCCAAGGACGCTGCTCTCAGCCCGCGAGGCTAGAAATGGGTTCTCATGGCAATGTGATGGTGAGGGGGTTCTCCCAGAATTCACTACTCTGGTAAACTAGCCACTGGAGTTATTCAGCATGTTGCCAGCTGAGACGGGCTGTGGAACTCTGAGGGTTGACATTGGCACTCTCTACGTTGAAATGCAGGTCACCACAAAACCAACTGAATCTGCCCAGGGCCTCAGATGTAACGAAGCATTTGTAACATCTGGGGCCACTTGGTGTTAGATGAACCATTTTAAAATTTATTTATTTATTTGAGAGGCAGAGTGACTGAGAGAGAGAGGTCTTCCATCCACTGGTTCACTCCCCCAAATGTCTGCAACAGCTGGAGCTGCACCAATCTGAAGGCATGAGCTAGGAGCTTCTTCCAGGTCCCCCATGCAGGTGCAGGGGCCCAAACACTTGGGCCATCTTCCACTGCTTTCCCAGACCACAGACAGAGATCTGGATCAGAAGAGGAGCAGCCCAGAGCAGAACAGGTCTCCCACAAGGGATACTGGTGCTGCAGGAAGAGGCTTAGCCCACTACGCCACAGCAACGGCCCCAAGGCTACTCAGTTTTAATTGGTTTAAAAGACATGCATGTCTGCATGCAAAAACAGACATGATCATTTAGATGAATAAAATAGAATTGCAAAGAGAAAAGCAAAGTTTCAGGGGAAGGCAGATATGCCAAACACTGCAGTGAGCACAGCTGGCGTGTCTGGGTGTAACATCGAATCTTTCCAGCAGAAAAAGCAGAGCAAATAGCCCTGAATTCTGCAGCTCTCATTTCCAGACACAAGAAGACATCCTGGGCCCTGGGGGACTGAGAGACAGGAGAGGGGTGGTTCTAGTCTTAATCTCGTAGAGACATTTCTCCCGTAGGGAAACTGTGCAGCACAGCCTCCTCACTTGTTCTCCCAGAAGATGCCCTGATTTCTACCCTAAGAATTAAAGTTAGGATAGGCAGTAAAGTACCACCTTACAAAAGCAGCAGGGAATTGGGATTTTTTTTTTTTTAAAAAAAAAAGAAGAGCGCTGGAACCCTGTTGTAGCGTGTATATGGATATACATATATTTACATTCATTCTCAAAGTGATGGCTCCTGTACCTCAAGTGCTCACTGCGTGACAGCCACTATTTGCTCATTTAAGCCTCAGAACAATGCTTTCAGGGTCAGGGATCATTTTGGCCCTTTCTCTTTGCAGGTGAAGTGTTGAGGCACAAGGAGGCAGTGGGTGAGGCAGGAGGGGACCTAGGAGGCAGACTGTCCCTCCTCTGTCCCTTGCTGCCTTCCTTCTGATCACTGTCTTCCCCCGCCATCCTCAACTCTGTTTCTTCCCCTCAATTTCTCATTTCTATCTGGAATCCACAGTTCCTTTTTTTTTTTTTTTTGACCATCATTATTTTCACCCTAATTGGCCACAGTGTCAAATTGAAGGCTGTGGTCCTCGCATACAGTTTGTGCTGCTGCTGTTGCTTTTTCATTTTTTTTTTCAATTTATTTGTTTATTTGAAAGGCAGAGAGGAAGGGGGGGGGGGGTCTTCCATCTGCTGGCTCACTTCCCAGGTGGCCAAAATGGCTAGAGCTGCGCCGATGTGAAGCCAGTTGCCAGAAGCTACTTCCGGGTCTCCCATACTGGTGCAGGGGCCCAAGGACTTGGACCAGCTTCCACTGCTTTCCCAGGCCATGGCACAGAGCTGGATCAGAAGTGGAGCAGCCAGGCCTCAAACCGGCACCTATCTGGGATGCCAGCACTGCAGGCAGCGGCCTTACCTGCTACACCACAGCACCAGCCCCAGTTTGTGTTTCTTTTTAAAAATGTTGTTGGAGGGTGAGTGAAGATTTTCTGTTTTTCTCTGTTGTACGCTTGTTTTGGTTAGATCACGTGTACTTCTGTGGCTGTTACATAATGGTACTCCACATGGCTGGGAACTCATTTATCCTGGATTGTGTAAGTTGGACTGATAAGAGATGACTGTATGTGAATTTTTTTTAAAAGAAAGATTTATTTATTTACTCATTTGAAAGGCAGAGTGACAGAGAGAGAAAGGAGAGATAGAGAGTGAGAACTTCCATCTACTATTTCACTCTCCAAATGGCTGCAACAGTCAGGGATGGGCCAGGCTGAACTCACGAGTCAGGAACCCCATCTTGGTCTCCCACTTGGATGGCAAGCGCCCAAGCACTCAGAACCGCCTTCCACTGCAGGGGGCTGGGTCGGAAGTGGAGCAGCTGGGGACTCTGGCCAGAGTGCATATGGGATGCTGGTGTCACAGGCAGCAGCCCAGCACGCTGTGTGGACTTAAATGAGCATGTACTCCTACCTTTCTACCTGCTGCTTTAGGATCTGGTCTCTGTCCCAGTAGCCATGTGCTGACAGTAGGGTGACTGTGCAGTCTGAGTGGCATGTGCTATATTACAGAGCACTCAAAGGACCTTTCTGTCCCTTTGTTCCTCAATCTTGGTCTCCCTACCTGCAAAGTGTCAGTAGCAGTCATCACCATCTCCCTGAGACGTTAAGAGGAATCATTAACAAAAAGCCTCATGCCTCTCATTGCCTAGCTAACATGGTCCCTAGAAAGAATGCTGGATATCATCTGCTGAAAGTCAGATAGGAGCTTGTGCTCCAGTGACATTTTGCATTGTACAACCAGATCTTACTTTGGCTGGTCCCTTTAGTGAGACCCTAAATTCTGTAGGTGTTGTGATTTCTTTCATCAATGTAACTGATGCGTCTAAAGGCGACACTACATGCCAAGGACCTGGTGGTAAGGTGACGGTTAAGCCATTCACTTTACCCCACCCTCCCATTCTAGTGGAAAAATTAAATTACTGTTAGATCAGTCTGTGACGTGGAAACCACACACACCGTGCGGGTTCCTTTAGAAGCACTGGGGATGTGTTTACCCTTAACACAGACTCTCCTTTTCTCCCGACATCTACAGCTCCCTGCTGATCTTGTTTAAAGGAGAGCATCCCTGTGTGGCTTCAAACCCTTCACACAGTAAGTTTAAATTGAAGCCAACCGAAAGTGTTTAAAATCATATGACAGGAATGTTTTCTATGAAGCAGAACTCTGAGTAAGTTCTCCTTTGTTCTTTTCTAAATATGCGAGATGCCATCCATCTCTCAGATGCCATGGTACACTGAAATTGTTTTTAAATAAAAGCAAGAGGTTAGCCGCTGATACTGCATCAGAAAGCATCAGGCCTGATGGGGGACGATCCCGACGAGGGCAGTTGCATGCTGTGACACGTCATCTCTGCTGTCTCAGCCAGCTCACCTCAAGGCTCTCCCTCAGTGCCACACCACCCAGCCTTCAAACCAAGGGAGCACTTCTGTGGAGCAAGGAGGCATTGAATGCCGGAAGGCAAATGTGTTTATGCCATGAGTTAGGCTCTCAGCACACACTTGGAGAGTCCTCACTCCTTAGAAAGACAGATAAAGGGATAAATAGCTGTTTGAAAGTTTAAAAAGTACTTCTTAGATGCTGGAGTGAATATTCAAAAATCTGCCTCAATATTCAGTAGGTTCTCTGCCTGTTCCGTCTGCTCCTGCACCAGGAGTTGTCACTTAGGACAAAGCAGAGACCACGAAGAGCCTATTCAGGCCTTTTTCTCTATCATTATGCAACAGTCCCGCCGTACAAAGTCACATAGCATCGTACAGAGAGAAAATTAATCACCGGCTAATGAGATAGGGATGTGAAAAGAAGTTTGAAAGAAGTAATTTAGAGGCCCCAATTAGGGCCTATTCTTAGGGGTCTCCCGCGGGCATCACTGGCTGATCCCAGGTCCAGAGTGTGAGAAGGGCACAGGAGAGGAAGCGGAGGAAGAGGGGAGGGGGGAGAGAGATCTGGGGGACAGAAAGGAGCTTTTTCAGAACTCCAGAGGAGAGCCGGCATTAGCAGTGGGAACAAAAGGATGCTGATAGAGAACTGCTTTCAGAGGGAGGTCTGTCTGAGAGGGCTGGCACAGCGCTGCACCTGGCTGCTCCCCGAGCCTTAAACCAGGAGCTGAGCACAAGGGGCGGCGCCACAGAAAGAAACAGGCAAGCCCTGAGGTTCGTTCAGCTGCTCCGAAGCGATTAAGAAAAGGAGTAGGATGGATGCCCAGGGTGCTGTGAAGAGTTTGCCGTGGAGCCCATTCAGACAAGATGCAGAAGCGAGGGAGAGGTTGCCAGGTGGCCAGGAGCAGGGAAAAAACAGCAGAGAGTGTGTGAGCTTCTAACATGACCCCCCGTGTGTCCCTGACTCTTGACAATGGGCCTTGAAACTGAAAATCAGTGACAGTTTCAGAAGAAACAAATGTTGGGGAGAAAGAGCCTAAATGGATTTACCTAAGAAGATATTTTTTTAAGGTTTAGATCATCTTTTAAAAAAAAATTATTGATTGATTTGAAAGACAGAGTTACAGAGAGGCAAAGGCAGAGGCAGAGAGAGAATGTCTTCCATCCACTGGTTCACTCCCCAGATGGCTATAATGGCCACAGCTGGGTCAATCTGAAACCAAGAGCCAGGAGCTTCTTCCAGGTCTCCCATGTGGGTGTAGGGGCCTAAGGACTTGTGCCGTCTTCTACTGCTTTCCCAGGCTATAGCAGAGAGCTGGATCAGAAGTGGAGTAGGTAGGTCACAAACCAGCGCCCATATGGAATGCCAGGACTACAGGCAGCATCTTTACCCACTATGCTACAGCACCGGCCCCCATGTTTAGGTGATCTTCTTAAAATTTTTTATTTATTTGAACTGTGGAGAGAGATCTTTTTGAATGTTGGTTCACTCCCCAAATGTCCACAATAGCCAGGGCTAGACCATGCTGAAGCCAGGAGCCCAGAACTCAGTTCATATCCCTTTCCTGGACAGAAGCTAAGACCCATCTACTTAAACTGTCACCTGCTATTTCCCAGGGTGTGTGTTAGCAAGAAACTGCAGTGAGGCATAGAAGCAGGAATCGAACCCAGGCTCTCCAGGGTGGAATGTGTGCATCTCAACTGCCATGTCAAACACTCACCTCCTATGAAGGATTTCTGTAAATGCACGCTAGGCTCCACAAAGTGAGGGTGCAGGGACCCTGGAGAACATATGTGTAAAAGCAAAGAAGAGAAAGAATAGAAACAACACTCAGTGTAAGCGGAATGCCAACCCCCTGGCTGAGGGAGGAAGTGGATGAGATTGTGCTCCGGGCAAATGACCCAAGCCTCACACCCCCAGTAGGCATCTGTGGGGAAAGCAGCTAAGAGTCGCCCTCCCAAACACAGCAGCAATAGAGTCTTTGCTCCCTCTGTGGCTAAGTCTGAATGCCAAGGGGAATTTGCTGGTGACTTAGAAGGGTGGGGAGCTTGAGTTGGCTGTGGTTTTATAGATACTGAGGGCCAGGGATAGACAGTCTGGGACAAGAGGAAAACCCAAGAAGACATTTGGAAAATTATCAGGAAAATGCAAATTTCTTCATTTAGTTTAAAATATTGGGATCATCCTGCAGAGATGAGTGAAGTCATTTAATATGGGTCCATTCTCTGATGGGACTGCCAGGGTCGTGTGACAAGATGCCATAAAACTTTCAGTTCAGGCCTGGCCCAGAGTATGTATTAAATGTGACCATGGCTCTTTAATCATTATGTGCCAAATTAGGAAAAGAATATGGGGTTCCAGGAGAGGCATTTTGTACCATAATTAAGACACCACTTGGGATACCCACAGCTCACATCAAAATGCCTGTGTTCAAGTCCTGCTCCCACCTCCAATTCCAGTGTCCTGCTAATGCACACCTTGGAAAGCAACAAATGATGGCTTAGGTACTTGGGTTCCTGCCACCCACACAGAAGACAGGTGGAGTTCCTGGCTCCCAGATTGGGCCTGACCCAGTCCTGTTGAAGGCATTTGAGGAGTGAGCCGGTGGATGGTTCACTCTCTCTCACTCTCACTCTCTCTCTCACTTTCTGTTCAGTTCTCCCTCTTCTCTGTCTGTATGCCTTTCCAATAAATAAAAACTTTTAAAATAAAGAATACAGGGTTCATATTCAAGAAAGGTAGATAACCTTGTTGATCAGTTGGTCAGCCTCTGCTTGGCCTCCTCCTGGGGATAAACCTAGACCTCAGAAAAGGTGGATTTTCAGTGATGGGTAGTCATGTACAGAAAGGCTTAGGTGAGCAGGCTGCTGATGCTAGCTGAACAAGACTCAGGTATTTCTGAGAGCTTTCTTCATGGATTTGACCAGTAATGGAGAGAGTGAGAGAGAACTGTATTTGTTAAATAGCTCTGGAAATCAGGCTAAGGACATTGGATGTAGCTGTTTCTCACCATGGGACCGGCACTGTGGCACAGTGGGTAAAGCTGCCACCTGCAGTGCCAGTATCCCATATGGACACTGATTCAACTCCTGCTCCATTTCTGATCCAGTTTCCTCCTAATTGCCTGGGAAAGCAAAGGAAGATGGCCCAAGTGCTTGGGCCCCTGCACCAGCATGGGAGACCCAGAAGAAGCTCCTGACTCTTGGCTTTGAGTCAGCCCAGCTCTAGCCATCCAGCCATCTAAGGAGTGAACCAGCAGTTGGAAGATCTTGGTCTTCCCAGTCTCTCTCTCTTTCTCTCTGGAAGTCTGCCTTTCAAATAAATAAATAAATCTTCAAAAAAAATTCTCACTGTGAAAACTAATTGGAAGTGGATTGCACAGTACCAGGTGGCAATTAGGGCGCTGTCCCTGGAGGCACCCATGGGAAGGCAGGCTGGGCACATGCCGAAGCAGCAGGACTCTTGGCTCCAACTCCAGCTCCACTCTTGACTACCTGGGCCACTTTGGGCCCATCCCTTCACTTCTCTGGGCACCACTCATCTCATGTCTGAATCAAGCAGGTAGGACTAGGTAATGCCCAAGTCTTTCAGATTTGAAATGGCTTCTTTGGTTAGGTCCTCTGTCTGTTGCTCCCTTGGCAAAGTGAACGCTACCACACCTGCCTGGCATCTGCCACTGTGGCTTTCTTGCCTCAGCTGGGAGACCCATCAGGTGTTTCAGCTGGCCAAAGGAGACATGGCACAGCCTGGTCTGAGTATGACAGCACAGGCCTTGGGACACACACTCCTCTGGCATTGAATTCACCTTCCCTCGCTCCCAGTGTGGGTGCCTTCTGCAGAACCTTTGCCGAGCTCTTAACCTCCTGCTCACCCAGAACACAAGTGGTTTACAAATGCATGCAGACATCTGGTAGACCTTTTTGCACAGTCAAGTTCCTCTCTGTGCCAGTTGTGGCCAGAGTGTTTGAAAAGGTCTTGAACGTGTGTCATGTCGTATCTTGAGGTATGGACTCAAATCCTCTTGCCCAGGCCGACGGTGCTTAAATAGCAGTTGGCATGGGCATTTCTCCCTTCTGCCGGCTTTGCAGCCCCCCACTGCCCACCCCTGCACCCTGTCAGAGGAGATGGAGGCTTTTCTTGATGGAATGAGGTCTGTTTATTGAGTGTGCATGGCAGAGCCCCAGAAGCTCACCCTGGATGTGCATCTAGAGTTTAAATGGAACACAGACCTCTGTGCCTTTGCGTCTCTTTGGAAAGATCACAAAAGCATTCTCAATTTCACTTTCTTAAAGATTCTGCTTGTAGGCATCCACTTGTCTTATAAAGTGCGCTATTGTGTTAACGTATAATCTGCGTGGTTGATTTGTTCCCAGCAAATCTGCAGCCATCTCCATGGTTTGGTTTCTCACAGAGGGAGAAAACCTAAGAGCAATTCTGCCTCTGGGGGACTGGCCTTGAACATCACTTCCAGGAGAATGTTTAGAAATATCTCTAGCTGTGGACCCAGGCAGTATATTTGGGAGATTTTTTTTTATATACCCATTACCTATACACAAGCTATCCTTCCAAAGAGCAGGTGAGCTGTCTCCCCATCCAGGGTCGCCTCCCTAACATCACCCCTCTCTGTTCATTTCCTGGGGCTGCCATGGCACAGGGCCACAAGCGGGCTGACAGTCTGAAATTAGCGTGTCAGTAGGGCCACATTCTCTTTGAGACAGGAGGAGAACAACCCGCACCTGCCTTCCTCTCAGCTCTGCTGGGTTTGCCTGTTGCTTCTGTCTCACTGCCGCTGCTGTGGTGTGCTGGTCTCCCTGAACGTCTGCGTCTCTTCTCACCTCCTTGTAAGCACACAGGTCATATCAGACAGGCCCCTTCCTAACCCAGCGTCGTGACCGCATCTTAACTTGATGATGGCCATAAAAACCCTGTTTCCAAGTACGGGCAACAACACGCACAGGTACAGGAGCTGCGGGCTTTGATATCGGGGAGTGGTTTTTGGCATCCCTTATCCCAGGCTGGCTTAGCTGCCCCTTCTCTGTATTTCCATAACACCCCTTATTTAAATATCTCACAGCAGGGGCCGGCGCCATGGCTCAATTGGTTAATCCTCCACCTGCAGCGCCGGCATCCCATATGGGTGCCAGGTTCTAGTCCCGGTTGCTCCTCTTCCAGGCCAGCTCTCTGCTGTGGCCCGGGAAGGCAGTGGAGGATGGCCCAAGTGCTTGGGCCCTGCACCCCATGGGAGACCAGGAAAAAGCACCTGGCTCCTGGCTTCGGATTGGCACAGTGCACCAGCCATAGCGGCCATTTAGGGGGTGAATCAACAGAAGGAAGGCCTTTCTCTCTGTCTCTCTCACTGTCTAACTCTGCCTGTCAAATAAATATAAATGAATAAATAAATAAATATCTCACAGCAGCCATCAGATGGTATTGTCATCTTGCTTCTGTCACTAGACTGTCATGCCCAGGAAGGAAGGGCTCATATCTTGCTACGTCATTGCATGCAGAGTTCCTGGCTGAACATCCAACACCGAGTAGGCGCTCAGAAGTTTGGCAGATGAAACACTTTGTTGTCGTCACTGTGACCCTCTATGTGTGTTCAGTGGTGTTAACGTTATGTAAGTTTACATAAATATTCATCACACATGTAACTGTACTCATTAATGTTGTATGTGATTGCCACCCTTTATTGAGTACTTACCATATGCCGGACATTATGCTGAGCACTGTTAGGTTTTTAAAGTCCCATTTCTTCCACACGAGAACATTAAGAGGTAAACATTATTCCTGTGTTTTTCAGATGTTAGAGGAGTAAATTCCCAAGGTCACACAGCCAGAGCAGGGCACAGCCAGGGTGCACACGGTGTCTGGCATGTTTGACTACTGCCTTGGGCTGTGCACACTTTGATGAGGCTTTCACCCAGATGATCTTCCGGAATACTACTATGTTGTGGCAGGTGTAGGTCATGTTCACGTTCGTCTGCTGAAGACACTGAAGCCCAGAAAAGGTTCAGACACCAGTGGGGGGCCAACCTTGTGGCGCATCTTGCTAAGTGACACCACCTGCAATTCCAGCATCCCATGTGGGTGCCCGTTCATGTCCTGGCTGCTCCTGTTCCAACCCAGCTCCCTGCTAATGACAAAGCAGGGAAAGCAGGAAGGCTGGCCCTAGGTGCTTGGCCCCTGTCACACACACGGGAGACCCAGAGAAAGCTCCTGGCTTCAGCCTGGCTCGGCCCTGACCATTGCAGCCATGTGGAGGGTGGACCAGTAGATGGAAGGTCTCTCTGTTACTCCTCTTCTCTCTCTATAATGCTGCCTTTCAAGTAAACTAATTAAAAAATAAGAACAGCCTAGGTCACCCCATTTTACTCTGATGTTTAGATTTCAAGACCCCCTTTTAAAACTGTTTTTTTTTTCTGCTTTTGTCAAGATTTTTTATAAAGAATACTTGAGGGTTGGGTTTTGGCACTGTGGTGTAGATGGTAAAGCTGCCACCTACAACACTAGCATCCCATGTGAGCACCAGTTCGTGTCTCGGCTGCTCTGCTTCCAATCCAGCTCCTGCTAATGACCTAGAAAAGGAGCAGAAAACGACCCAACTGTTTGGGCTCCTGCCACCGACATGGGAGACCCAGTGAAGCTCCTGGCTCCTGGTTTCAGCCTGGACCAGAGTTGGCTGTTGGGGTCATCTGGAGAGTGAACCAGGGGGTGGAAGCTCTCTTTCTCTGTCTCTCCCTCTCTCTCTCACTCTGTAACTCTTTCAAATAAATAAATTATATTCAAATAAGTAAATTATATGTGTGTGTGTTTGTAGTGTTTGCAAAAAGGAGACGATACAATGAAAAAAGCAATCATTACTAGTTGGCCAACTTAATGACACTATAGAAGAGCAGAGTTTGTCGGTTGCTATTGGAGACTACTCTCGGAGAGTCTCTCCATCCTAAACCTCCAGGAAACGGAGGGTGCCTCGTATGTGTTCCATGGCTTCTGGGTAGGGTCATATTTTCATCAGTGACTCGGCTGGAGAAAGGAGAGGAGCCTCTGGTGTGTGGCGGAGCCCCTGCAGCCTGTCTCTGGCCGCATGCACTGAGTATCTCCCTGGAACTTGAGAGCCCATCAGGCCTCAGGCAGCAGAAAGAGGGCACCTCCCACCCCAGCATCCTGCCTTCTGGGACTCAGCCTCCAGGTGGTCTTTGTGCTGGGCAGGCGCCGAGAACTGGAGTGGGGAAGCAGGTCGGCCCCTTCCCCAAGCCCGGCCTTCGCTCCTGGTTTCTGGATCCAGTCTTGCTTCTCCAGCCCGAGTACTGGGTGAGGTAACCTAATAGGGAGCCTCATGCCACTCAGCCTGTGACTCAGTGATGTCATTGCCAAACCCCATTCCCCTGGACCGAGACGAACCCTGTGACCCGTGGACCAAGTCCTATGCTGCAGCCGCCCTGCCGTGGCTCTTGTCTCCTGCTCACCATCTCTGTGTTCTGTTACTTTGAGGGGATACCCATGGCCTTGCTCTACCTTGGAAGCTACCATTTAGCCTGGCTACTGCTTGTCTTCACTTGTTATCCTCTTAGAACACCGTGTCCTGCCTTCTGGGCGAGATTTGTGCCTGGCCCTGGCGACTTAATCCCAGCCCAGGCGGCAGCCCGCCCAGCCTCCTTGCCCACACCTAAGCAAGTCCTGACCGGCAGGAGACGCCTGCAGCCTTCCTGTCAGGTGGGATCTGGTTCTCACCCCAGATTTCAGACTCCTTCCAGAGGCACCCACAGGAAAGCAGCACGCCACCACCAGGGGCAGCAGAGAGAGCAGGGGGCTTGGGGAAATGCAGATGGCATGGTGTCTCCGGGCCTTAGAACAACCCTCTGACCTTCAGGGGTTTGCTGCTGTTTTTATTCTCTGTTCCAATCCTGTGATGGCCCCAAGAGGCGAGTTCCTGGCAACCCCAGGAAATGCTGAATAAACCAATGAATGCATTCGTTGATTAATGAATTAGCTCAACCGCCACTTGTCTAAAATCCAAAACATGCTCTGAAAAGAGGGAAATAAAAAGCCATGGGCCATGATTCAAAGTTCCCATATACGGAGCCTGGCTTTCCCGTCTGGGCTTGGAGCCGGTTGGACAGGGAGGAGCGAGTTCAGGCCATGGTCTGCAATGAACAACCCCACCTCTTTAAGGGCAGTGGCTCAGGGAAGGCACTTCTGCTGTCTTACTTGGATCCTCCCCACTGCAGTTGGATCACTCCTCCTCTTCTCACTGTGCAGAATGAGAACTGATTCTCTCCGCAGCTCAAGGGGACAGGTTTTTCATATAAGTCCAAGAACTGGCTCTTAGGGCTTGCAGTATCTCCTCAGCCTTCTCTTATTGGGCATATGTCTTTCTTGAGTTTTTTTTTTTTTTTAAGTCTGTCTATTTGCTTTAATGACTCAGTGCATGATATACAATTACGCTGTTTGAGAAAACAGTTTTCATCTGTTCATATATCGTTAAAAAAAGTAATGAGTTCATATTTTTTCAGAAAGTTCTAGGGTCAGTGTTGTGGTGCAGTGGCTTAAGCCACTACTTGTGGCACCTGCATCCCATATCAGAGCACTGATGAGAGTCCCGGCTGCTCCACTTCCAATCTGCCTCCCTGCTAATGCCCCTGGGAAGGCGGCAGATGATGGCCCAAGTGCTTGGACCCCTGCCACCGACATGGGAGCCAGGATGGAGTTCCTGGCTCCTAGATTTGGTCTGGCCCAGCCTTGGCTGTTGTGGCCATTTGGGGAGTGAACTAGTGAATAGATCTATGATCTCTGTCTGTCAGTCTCTCCCTCTCTCTGTCTGTAACGCTGCCTTTCAAATAAATAAATAAATCATAAAGAAAGAGAAAAGGAAAAAATATTTTCATGCTTCCCTACTTCCTCCTGTGAAATGCTGGATCTCAGCTCCTTTGAGGTCTAGCATAATTGAAGTGTTAATTCCTTCCTAAGCTCTTCCCAAGCCACTGCTCGCACTGTGCAGATTGCAATAAGTCTCTCCACACCATTGTCTCAGAGAAAGCAAAGTGCACTTACTGTAGAGTAAGACGTTTTGCTGGGGAGTCAATAGTGCCTTTGGTCCCCACTTCTGATGCGATATGTATTTATGTGGCCTTCAGAAAGAAGGAAGGAGTCTGTTACAATTAAAAGTGAATGCAGGCACTAGCCTGCTCATCTCCTTTGTAAGAAAACATCTGCTTATTATAATTCACAGGGCTCTCATCCCATGGTTTGCAGCCCTGAGTGGTTTCAGCCTTAAGTCATCCTGTGTTGGCAAACAGCAGTGAGGGCCAGGCCAGGGAAGAAACAGGCGAGGCTGATGCGCAGAATGAGACGTAACGGGAGCACAGGCATGCTAATATTCCCACAGCGAATATTTCTGTTTCTGATATATTCACCTTGGAAGCACTTATGTTCTGCTGGTGATCCTGAGGCTGAAAGTAACTCCAGGGGGCTGGCGCTGTGGCACAATGGGTTGACACCCTGGCCTGGGGTGGCGGCATCCCATGTGGGCACTGTTTCAAGACTTGGCTGCTCCACTTCCAACCCAGCTCTCTGCTGTGGCCTGGGAAAGCAGTAGAAGATGGCCCAAGTGCTTGGGCCCCTGTACCCACGTGGGAGACTCGGGGGAAGCTCCTGGCTCCTGGCTTCGGTTTGGTGCAGCTCCAGTCATTGCGGCCAATTGAGGAGTGAACCAGCAGATGGAAAATCAATCTCGCTCTCTCTCTCTCTCTCTCTCTCTCTCTCCCCCTCTCTCCCTCTCTCCCTCTCTCCCTCTCCTCTCACTGTGTAACTCTGACTTTCAAATAACTAAATAAATAAATCTTTAAAAATAAAGAAAGTCACTGCATTCTGACGTCTTCACAGTTGGCATCTGGATCAGCAGGACAAAGATTGTTTCTATGTTGAGGATGAAGTAGATTTTTAGAAATAGTGACGTGTGTCAGCTGAATAAGCAGGTTGAGCATCCTAGATGGAAATTTTTGTAACAGTCATATTTATACACAACTCTAAATTTGGAGCCAGAGACCCGGGCCCTGATTTTCTGGCTCTGCCATTTATTTGCTTTGTGATATTGGAAAGTTTGTTTAACTGCCTTAAACCTTGCTTTCTTTGCATATGAAATGGGAATAATGCCTGTCTGATTTTTTTGAGGATTTGATGACCAACCAGAGTTTGAATCTTGTCTCTGTCACTTCTAAACTTTGATGTCTTTTGGGTATCATTTTGTTTCGAGCGGGATCAGTGCAGAATCTTTGGGTCTTGGAACACTACTGCAAGGAGGAATAATCAAGTCACACAACCCAGTGTTGCAGATGAAGAAACTGGGAACCATAATTATACAGCAGGTGCCTAGAATATCCAGAAGGAAAACATGTATTTGACATTTACATTTACAGTTTAAAAAAAAAACCCACAAAACTTCATTTTACGAAAGTCACAGTGGTACACTTTCAAATTCTATGGAGCTTCTGGTAAATGGACACAGTTCCTCTTGGGTGTGCAGATCAGGTTCACACATTTAATGCTGCTGAATGCAGAAGGGGAGCAGAAATGTCCAAGGTAGCTGGAGCCATGCGACAGAGCTTTCCCCAGAAAGGAAAGCTGTGAGCTGCACTTGGGTGGCCTCTGGGGGTTCTTAGCCAGCAGAGAGTATAGTTGTCCTGTCCCCTGCCTCCAGGCTCACCTTGCTACACAGGAGAGCAAAGAGTGAGGCTGTGCAGGGGGGCAAAGGCGTAGGCTGCACCTGAGAACCTGGAGAAGAGGGGACAGGAAATAAGAGTGGGAATGGTTTAAGACCAGGAAAGAGAAAAAAAAAAAAGGAGAATAAGAGACAAGAAGGAAGTTTCCTTCTTGGAGATAGTGAAGGGTCACCAGGACCTCTCCTCGTGGCATCTGTCTGTCTACAAACATTATCACACACTACCACGAGGAGTGTTTTCTACAAACAGAAAAACCACCAGGGGAAGGCTCCCCTTGTGGCTACTCTTGAAAACTCAGTGCAGAGGGCCAGCATGTGGGTGGCGTAGCGGGTAAAGCCACTGCCTGTGACACTGGCATCCCAAATGGGCGCCAATTGATGTCTCAGCTGCTCCACTTCTGACCCAGCTCCATGCTAATGTCCTGGGAAAATCAGCAGGAGATGGCCCAAGTCCTTGGGCCCCTACACCCACATGGGAGACCCAAAAGAAGCTCCTGGCTCCTGGCTTTGGCTTGATCCAGTGCTGGCCATTGGTGTCATTTGGGGAGTGAACGTGCAGATGGAAGATCTCTGTGTCTCTCCATCTCTCTCTAACCCTGACTAAATAAATCTTTAAGGAAAAAAGAAAGAAATGCAAATATAACTCTGACTAAATAGATCTTTAAAAAAAAAAAGGAAGAAAGAAATTCAGTACAGTATTCAATAAGGTTGTGTGCCCTTAGAAAATCTTAATTATTAAAATTTTTAATTGACAGATTAAAAGTATACATATTTGTTATATACAACAAGAGTTTTTGGAATATATATACCATGTGGAATGACTAAATCTAGCTAATAAACAAATGTGTTGTTTTCAGTTAACATTCTTTGTGGTGAGAACATTTACCTAATCTTTTTGTTTTTCCAGAATGTAGTATCTGGGGCAGACAATTAATGCAGCAGTTAAGACGTCACAAGGGACAGCAGCATCCCATGTCAGAGTGCCAGGGCACGAGTCCCATCTTGGCTTCCAACCCAGCTTTCTGCTAATATGCACCCTGAGGGGCAGCAGGTGCTGACTCAAGTACTCAGATTCCTGCCATCTTTGTGGGAGACCTGGACTGAGGTCATGGCTCCTGCCTTCAACCTGGCCCAACCCTGGCCATTGCAGGCATTTGGGAAGTGAACTAGCAGATAGAAAATTCTGTCTGTCTGTCTGTCTCTCTCTCTCTCTCTGCGTTTCAGATAAATAAAAACAAAAGAGTATAGTATCATTAACTACAGTCAATTAATTGTACAATGGATCTAGTGAACTTATTCCTCCTGTCTGATTATAATTGTATATCTTTTGACCAACATTTCCCCAGCTCTTCCTCCCCTTAAACTCTCCAGCCCTGGTATGCACCATTCTACTCTGTAAAGATCAACTTTTTAGAGTCCGCATAGGAGTGAGATCACACAGTGTTTGTCTCTCTCTGCCTGGCTTATGTCACCCAACATAATGGCTTCCAAGTTCATCCATATTGTCAAAATATGACTGAATTTCCTTCTTTTTCATGGATGAGTTATATTTTATTGTCTACATATACATTTTCTTCAGCTATTTATCTGTTGCTAAATACTTAGGCTGGTGATTTCATATCTTGGCTATTGTAACTGTAGTGAACATGAGAATGACCGTATCTTTTTTTCTTTTCCTGAGGATAATCTATTATGTCAAGGGAACTCTAGTGCACATGTATCCCGGCTTCACAGCGAGTTCTTTAGCCTTGGCCTTTTCCAGCTTAGCAGTGGGAGCCACAGTCCTGGGAGCCAGTACGTTGCTTCCCCAGTGGTGGCGGATCTCACCCCATCTGTCATTGTAGTTGGTCCCGATGGCCTCCCCCAGCTTAGCCCGAGCCTCTTTGTTCTCTGAGTTCACCTGCATGAAGGCAACAAGGGTGCAGGTCTTCCTGTGGACCAGGCACATCAGCCAGGCCTTTCCCATGATGGTGCAGTGAGCGAGGGACCCCCCCCCCCATCTTCCAGCACAGAGCGGGCGAGAGGGCAACCAACTCAGTGGGATCCACATCGTGTGCAGTCACCACCAGCTGAGCCTTCTTATTCTCCACCAAGGTAGTGACAGTGCTGACACCTGCCCAGAGGACACGTGGGCTCTTGGTCCACTTTGACAGCAGCTTTCTCCTGAGCATGGGCCAGTGGCCTCTGCTTCCTCTCTCGCTTTGTCCCCGGTCTGTACTTGTGGGCCAGCTTCAGCAGCTGGGTAGTCATCTGGCAGTGCATTGCCTGGGTGAACTGATTAATGGCAGGAGGCACCTGCAGGCACTGCAGCCAGATGCAAATAGTGGGGCCATTTGACAAAACGGGTGAGGCCCCTCTTGGGCTGGATGTCCTGTCCAGCGGGAAAGTTCTCAGGCCTCTTCTCCAAGAGAGGATTTATCACCTCATCGGCCTCCTGCTTCTTCATGAGAGCGGGGCCCACGGCTGCCTTCTTTCCCTGGCCCTTCTTGCCGTTCAGCATCTTGGGCGGCTGGAGAAGAGAGAAAGGAAAGGGAATACGGCCGGAGCTTTTTTATTTCATCGTGTTTGCGATATACCTAACAGTGAGAATGCTGGATCATGTGGTAGTTCTATTATTAATTTTTCAGAAACCCCTCATAGTGCTTGTGCACAGTGGGTGCTGCACTAATTGATATTTCCACCAACAGTCTAGAAGGGTTCCCTCTACTCCACATCTTCACCAACACTTTTATCTTTTTGGTACTAGAGGTCTTTTTTAAAGAAATAATAAATAAAGTCTTATATATTACCTTTGAAATTACTCACTTCATTATAACACTAAAAAAAAAAAACAGTATTTCTGCTGGAAAACCAATGATTTGTACCCTCTTCCCATTGCTGAATTTTTTAAATAAAAGGCATAAAAATTTCAGGAGGGTAGGCTAATTATTTGTTGATTGAATTATAGGAAGGAAATGTAATTATCCAAAAGAATTAAGGAATGTATATAGCTAATTTTATGCCTGCACATATCTAAGCCATAGTAATTATAATTGTTCTTTGTTTTTTTTTTTTCCATCCCCTGGGGGAAATAGGTTAGGTAGGACCTGAATGAATGATTATAAAGTATGCACATATAAATTAAACTTTGGCAAATGTAGGTCACTTGGGTAAGAAGACTCTTTTGATAAAACCAGGTTGACAATTAGATTCACAGGGCACTTCAATGTTAAATGCTCTTCTTCCCACATTCTGGGTCATAAGGCAGTGTAAACAACATACAATGTGAAGAAACAGAGGATTGCATTCACGGTAATAGGGAAGCTTCATGGTGCATGGTTTTACACTTTAATACATTGTGTTCTGTTCTGCCATGTTAATATTTTAAGTAATATAATTTCCTTTTCGTGTAGGTTTAGCTCCCTCTCTTCCTCCCTCCCTCCCTCCCTCTCTCTCTCCCCTTCTGAATTAATTTTCTGTAGTGCTCTACCTTATGCCAGGAGCAATTCCTAAAAAACAGGAAATATCAAGTCAAGTAAATTTTTGCAGCAAAAACAGCAACAACAACAACAAAAATGGATTTAAGGTTCCCCAGCCAAAAATGTTAACTTGTGTGCTTTGCAGACTCGATCTGTGTCCCAGGCTTTGATCCAAGCCTCAACATGATGACTGGAATCACCCCCATCAACCCAATGATACCAGGCCTGGGGCTGGTACCACCTCCTCCACCAACAGAGGTGGCTGTTGTCAAAGAAATCATCCATTGCAAGAGTTGTACTCTATTCCCTCAAAATCCAAGTAAGTATAACTCTCCTGAGAAAGGCTGGCTCAGAATTTTAGCTTCTTTTCTTTTTAAAAACAATTTTAAATAGCGTTGCATTCATTTTCAGATGTGGCTCACCCTTAGCTGTACAGAGGGTCCCTCTCTGTATAGCCCATCTCTGTTCTCTAGCTGAGAACACAGGTATGGGGACCTGTGCATATGTCTCCCTAGGAGCTGAATAATCCACACCAGGAAGCCAGTGCTTGGGATTTGGGGATACACAGCATCATTGAGAAGATTTTTACCAATAATGATGGCCAGCATTTGCTCGAGAGCATAGTGTGAAATATATAAGCCATTCCACCCATCTTTACAAATGTAGGACACAAATTCTGAAATGTGCTTTTGCTGGATAGAAAATTGAATTAATTTGGCAGTTGGCAATTTGGAGGCTGGGGCAACCTCCTTCTCAGAGTTTCTGGACCAAATTGCCTTTGCTTGAAGGACACATATATTTGATGAAGTCCATGGGACAGAACTTTTTTTTTTTTTAATTTTTAGCCTCAGATAACTCAGTGTATGGGCTTAGGAGGCTTTTTTTTTATTGCTATTAATCAAGGGTTGCCTCTTTCAAGTGGACTTTTCAGGAGATTGCTTTAGTAATCTACATATAAACCAGGTGAAATGCTGTGACAATGTACACTTTTATCTTTTTATGCAGCCGCCCCCAAATTTAATAGTGCGCGCATTTAAATGTGAATAACGACAAAGTGTTTTTTCAGGCGCAGTGTTTTCCCAGCCAAGTAAGTATTGTGCTTCTTCCCTGGGTTGCACCTCCGCCTCCTGTGTTCTGCCTTGCTGCTCCTTTATCTGGCACCAAGACAAAGCCAAGAGCGAGCTGAGGTTTTTCATCAAGTTGTCATTTCATCACGTTTTGTACTTGGTGGAAGTTTTCTCTCCTCCCCATCCCCCGCCATTTCCTGGGCTTCTGTGTTAGGAAGGGGTAATGAAATTGTACACCCATTTGCTCTCGTCTTTGTTCACAGACAAGCATAGGCCCTGTGGGTAGAAATGCCTACCACTAGAGGTTGGGAGGAGAGGGAAGTCCAACGGAAAAGCCAGCCAGCCCGGGATATAAGGGAAGTTGGGGCAGCTGCCCCTGCAGGTGTGACTTTCGCCAGGTGAACCCAGGAAGGAGAGGCGACGCGTGCCGCACAAAACCGTCTGTTCTGTTGTGATTGCCAGATCTGCCCCCTCCGTCCACAAGGGAACGGCCTCCCGGCTGCAAGACGGTGTTTGTGGGAGGATTACCCGAAAACGCAACAGAGGAAATCATCCAGGAAGTCTTCGAGCAGTGCGGTGACATCACAGCGATTCGGAAGAGCAAGAAGAACTTCTGTCACATCCGCTTCGCAGAGGAATTCATGGTGGACAAAGCCATTTACCTCTCTGGTACTTTGCATTTCATCAGGGGTTGCTCCCGTATCTCCTTACTTGGGATGTTACTATGAATAAGAGCTCATTCCCTTTTTGCCTTAGGGCACGATAAGGTCCTCCTAGTTTGGGGCTGAAAAGGGAGGGCTTTTGCCTTTTGCCTTGGCTGCCAGTTCTGTGAGATTCTGCGAATGCTCATACCTCTCCACAGAAGTGGTTTCCCACCATCCAGTCTTCAGGAATTCCATTGAGTTTCTAATTAATGCTCTCAGGCGCTTATTAGATGAAAGCAATATTATGAGCGCTGAGTTGTTATTTCTACTGGATGTAATCCCTCTGGGGGAGTAAAGTACTGGCTCAGAACCCTTTCCAGTTTTCAGAAGTGGATTCACTGTCTGGGCGGCCGGTATACAGAGCAAGATCAGCTCCTTGCAGGAGAGCCTTTAGTTCCTGGGCCGGGGATGGGGGTCCAGTGTGGCACTGCCCATTGTGGCTCACTAAGCCTGCCCCAGGAACCTTGTTCCTGGGTGCCAGTTTTTGTAGGAGAGCTTTCCAGCCATTGAAATTAGGCCTGATGCTGTCTTCCATTCTGTGGGCTTTGGAACAAGCCAATGGAGTTCCTGGACAAGGCCTTTGCCAGATCAAAGTATTAGGAGGCTGGTGCCCATTGCTCTATGGCTCTGGAAAGATGTATTTTTAGATTCTAGCCCCTGCCTGTCCCTCACATGCTCCAGCTACAGTCCTCAGTCTGTCACTCTCTGCATTCCACCTTCCTGCTCCCAAGGCTAACAAGGGAAGATGGGAAAATACTACTCAGAAACAAAAATCTGAACTTTATTGCCAGCTTCACTTAATTTCTATGGTCAGCTCTTTGCCATGACATTCTGGGAAGCTCTGAGGTTATTCTAAAACCACAGAGGCTTCTCTACGCTAGAGAGACGTATGGAGAGCTTTTTTTTTTTTTTTCTTTTTTAAGATTTATTTAGTGGAAGGCAGACATGCAGAGAAAGAGAAGGAGAGAGACACAGAGAGAGAGAGAGAGAGAGAGAGAGAGATTCCAGCTACTGATTTACTCCCCAGAGGGCTACAATGGGTGGAGCTGGGCCAGGCCAAAGCCAGGAACCAGGAGCTTCTTCCAGGTTTCCCACATGAGTGGCAGGGGCCCAAGAACATGGGCCATCTTCTGCTGCTTTCCCAAGTGCATTAAGCAGAGAGCTGGATAGGAAGTAGAGCAGCTGGGACTTGAACTGACGCCCCTGTGGAATACTAGCACTGTAGGTGGCAGCTTAACCTTCTTCGCCATAGCGCCGGCCCCAATATGGAGAACTTTAAGAGCCTTATTCCAATAAAGCTGCATGTTATCATCCTAAAACTAGGCCCTGGGGCTGCTCGAAGCTGGACAGACAGTATACCAGAGACGAGAGTTGATGCTGCAAGTCAAGATATTTGCTGGAGTAGCTGTCTAGAGGAAGGCGAACTCTGTAACACTCTCCCTCCAGTGGCAAGCTAGCAAGACCGACTTGTAAAGGAGCAAGGGTCGTTAGGGGTGGGAACTGGACATGGAAGAGACTGGGTCACAGATGAGTCACAAGGCCAGTGGTTAGTTTTTGTTCAGATGTGACAAAGGCAGGGAAGATGCATTTGTTACATGTACAGTGTCAGCAGGGCGGGGTAGGGGGAGATTTGGAAGCATTCCAGACCAGAGAGCGAAGACAGAGCATGGAATAAAGACATTTTACAGCATACAAACAGCTGCCAGGCAAGTGGGGTTTAGTACTGTTTAGTTCTGTTGAGTACAAGGCGCTAGGTTCCACCTGCCTCGGCCTATATGACCTGCCTCCCAGCCTCCATCTTCCCATCTGCAAAATGGAAAGAGTCCCAGTACTCCCTGGACTGTTAGGAGGAGTACATCAAGCAATGGGTATTAAGTGCCTGACAGGGCACCTGCAATACAGGAACCATTCGGTAAAAGGTTGGAATCGAACACAATGAACCTGAGGAAGGAGTGCTATGTATTAATGTTAGCCGTCGCAAAACACACCTAACACCGGAGTAAGGGAAAGGGTTTACTGGGGAACACTCAACAGACTGGAGTGAAGGGGCGGCAAAGGAAAAAGAGAGAAAGAGAGTATAGGAGAGAAACAGAGAGGAGAGGAGCTAGCAAGGAGAGAAGAGAGCAGAGGAGAAGAGCCAAGAGAGGAGAGAGCAGAGAGGAGCCGAGAGAGCCAAAAGACCAGAGGAGAGGGCTAGAGAGAGGAACCTAGAGAGTGCAGGAGAAAAGAGCCTAGAGAGCATATGTTTAGGAACAGGCCCTGTTAAAACTTTGCCCGAGGGCGGGCCGGGAAGCAGGAGCACGGAATCCCATTAGGATGGGAGTGGAGGCTGGCTCAGGTAGCTGGGCCATGCGGCCACCTGGCTAAAACTGCACCAGTTTTCTAACAAGGAAGACTGATTCTTCTTTCCTTGGACACTTTCCTGGGTCCTGGACTCTAGTTATGGCTCAAGAAATAAAGCCATCCCGCCCAATTAAAATAGAGGGTGAGAGTGGATCAGAGGTCCTTTCCCACACTAACACACCTAGGCTGACAATGTCTAGCCCCAGTCAGAGACCCCATTAGACCTTGGCAGTGATAAACAAATTTAGACATACAGAAGGCATCCCTTTACTTAATGCCTTGATCCTGTGCTTGTCCTTTCTCTCAGCAAGGCCCTGATGGCTCCCCTGGAGCAGGAGGAGGTGACAGCCAAGTTCTCACCTCCAACCTCCCTGCCCCTGCCCGGGAGGGAGTCTCCCAGCCCTTCCTTGGACACCCTCTAGAGACTGCAGCAGCAGCCCTGGGATATGGGAAAGGCAGGTTGATTGGAAGGCCAGGAAGGAAGGAAGGCGCCCCTCCTGCCTGGCGGCTCTTGCCAGCCCAGGCCCAGCTGGAAGGCCTGTCTAATTTTAGGATGGCATTCACATTCACATTCGAAGGCAGAGCTAATTTTAGTCTCAGCCTCATCAGGGTCTCTTTGAAGGCCTTAATGATGATGTTTTGGTGAAAGAGAGGGTGCTTCTGGAATGAGAACTCTGAAAAGTGACTCTCAAAATGACAGCAGGGCTTGGCCCGGGGGGACAGCTGTCCAGTCCTGCCTGCTGCTATGTGTGCATGAGCACGGCTCGCACTCAAGGCACGTTCTGCAAGAACATTCATCCTGCTCATCTGTGATCTCTGATCCCATGGTCGCCTTTTGATGGGTTTTGTTATATCTTGCCTGGGTTTAGATAACACTGTGGAAACCTAGGCAGGAGGAGGGCTCAGTGGCATCCTAGGAATCAGATGTGAGATGTGTTATCTCCTTTGTAGCTTTTCAAAGGCCTGAAGTGCCCTACCGGGGAGAAGACAGGCCTCCACAGAGCTTTTCAGCCGGGTTTTAACCCACAGTACTAAGCTAATCCATCGAAATCTGCCATGAGATCTCGAACATCAGCCCTGCGCAGCCTAGCATTTTACAGCTGTAGCTCATTTGCAGAGTCCTAGACAGCAAAAGTGCTTATTTTGTTCTGTCCTCTGGCAGCCTTTGGCAGTCAGGTTCCTGCTGGGACCTAAATTTGTGTTCTGAGAATCCAACTACCCCAAACTGAAGAGCATCCTCAAAGTCAGTTCTTCTTCATTTGAAGTTAGGCGGGCCGGCTGCTTTCAGTTCTGTGTGTATTTCTGCTCCTAATCTTTATACGTTGGGCAGCTCACAGCAAATCCCCCAAGATTTCCAGGCTTCCTTTTTTTTTTTTTTTTTTGGTGTAGCCCTCTTACATGCAGCTCGTGTGGCCTTCAAAGATTGCGTGGACAATTTGTGTGGTGCTGCATTCCAGATGGGGTGCTGCAGGGCTGCAAGGAAGCCAGCGGTGAGGCCTCCTGATTGAAGGTGAAATATTCTCCTGCGTGCCCCAGAGGATAAGTGGAAATAAACCAGCATTGCAAAATTGCCCTGGTAATTGTGGCTTTCACAGCTGTGGAGAGAGAGAGAGAGAATTGAGCGGCAGGCATTTTCTGGGAGACTGGAGCAGTACCCTGCGAGCGAGCTGTTCTGGAATTTGCATTGTAGAGCTTTTTAAACATCATAGATGATCTTTACTTAACTCATACGTCTTTCTAAATGGAATTTAAGAGTGGTTAGGCACTTGAGTCACAGTGAATGGAAAATAAAAACCAAAGCCATCAAGAAGGTGGAGAGGAAAAAAAGGGGTGGGGGAGGGGGAGACACATGCCAAATGTGCTTCTGAGCTTCCTAGAAGGCAGAGGGAAGAAGGAGTGCGGTAAGTCTCCTAGTTCTTGAGATCACCCTCTGTGGGTGACAGTGGTGTGGGGCATGGTGAGCGCCCCTCTGAATTCCCCGAGGTTGGTTCACCCTCCCATGGCAAACAGGCGTAACCTCACATCTTGGAATCACCTGGGAGAAAGATAAACTGCTTCCCACCTGTGGCGAACATGGCCTCCGCCAGGGAGACCAGGGAGCACCATTAAGGGCTGGGCCAGAAAGGGCGGCCCCTATACCGCTGTGCTGTAACCAGACTTGCCGTCGGTTGCAGGTTACCGGATGCGGTTAGGTTCTAGCACGGACAAGAAGGACTCGGGCCGCCTGCACGTGGACTTCGCGCAGGCCAGGGACGACTTCTACGAGTGGGAGTGCAAGCAGCGGATGCGCGCGCGCGAGGAGCGGCACCGGCGCAAGCTGGAGGAGGACCGCCTGCGGCCGCCCTCGCCCCCCACCATCATGCACTACTCGGAGCACGAGGCCGCGCTGCTGGCCGAGAAGCTGAAAGGTAGGACGCCCCTGCCTGGCCTTCCCCGCCCCTGGTGAGCCAGCGTCTGCTGCAGAGAAAAGTGCGGGGCTCTCCTGGCGCCTGTCTCTCCTCCCTACACTCACCAACTTCACATCAGTGGGGGCCAGGTAGAGGCAGCAGGCACCTGGGCCACAGCATCCTGGTTGGGACAGAGCCCTGCCGGTCTCCAGCGCTTGCCACCTGTGCACCTCGTGGATGCATGTGCACTGTCACTCAGCCCAACTCCCTGAATGCCAGGCAGAGGGGTGGGCAGCACTAAGCCCAAAGGCAGGCAGGCTGCTGTCTACTGAGCCACTGCTGGATACGGCCACCAGGGGACCCGGAGGTTCCTAGTGCTCTCGGAGCCTGGGTCCATCAGACTGGAGCCTTCCTGGTGCACATCAGATATGAGCTCCGGTCCATGGAGGGTGGCAGAGAGATGCAGACTTGAATTCCAGTCTTCAGAGACACAGTTGCAGCGACACTGGTAACACCTGCAGTGTGGCTAATTGGAGAAGGAGCTGGTGTTGTGTTCCCTCTGATGTTGGCGCTCTGGGAGATGATGACAGGTGGAGGCTAAAACTCCTGCCCCAGGGGTGATGACTGGGAAAAGGCTGGGTTTGGAGGTTAGGATGGTCTCTGTGTGTGTGCATATGTGTGTGTGTATGTGTGTGTGAATTGAGTTCTGTAATAGACAAAATTGTGTGGACTGAGCAACATCTGGGTATCTCATAAGCAAATGATGCCCAGACCCTCCTTGGATCATGGTGTGCTGTCTGGATTTACTGAGAGGACACAGGTCACACTGGCTAGGCACACAGAGGTGTCTGTAAGTAAATAGTTGACAATGATATGAAGTGCATGGCGAGATTGCCAGCCAGGGTATGTGCAACCTGCTTAAGGAGCGTGGGGCAATGTTTATGGAGGTGCCTTCCCAGAGGAGGCAGAATCTGTACTTTGCAAGATAATTTTTTTTTTCCTGGAGAAAAGGGGCATAAAGGCATTCTAGTTAGAGGCTGGACCCTAGGAGGAGAAACAGAGAGGCGTGGGGCACAGGAGCTGTGTGTATCGAACATGATGATGCTGGGAAAGCCATCGGGGGCCCGGTGCTGGTGCCCTGGAGGCCACTGCTGGATGTGGGTTTTGTTCATGAGCCACGGAGAAGGCACGCCAGATTGCTGATGAGAACAGGCCATGATGAGCCTTCCAGTGTTCGCTTGCATGGCAGGTGTATTGCTGGCGGCATGTTAGGTGGATTGGAGGTTTTCATAAAACCAGCAGATACAGAGTTTCCGAACACCTAGGTTAGGAAGGTAGGAAGCTGACATTCTGTGCTTAAAAGGCAGCCTGTGTACTCTCGCTTCATCCCCTGCCAAGACTGGGCCACCACCCCTGTTCACCTGCGGTTGCCCCTGAAATACCTCTGTTGTAACCTTGTGGTGTTTCTTGCTGATGGTCTTGCCCTGGGAAGGCAAGGTTCCTGCAGGCAGATATACCGTCCGTGACTGTCCCTTTAATAAAAGGCATATACAGTGCAAATACAAAGTCTCGCTTTCTCATTCAGTCTGAAAACCATAAGGAGTGACTCAAATGAGAATGAGCAGCGTTCTCAACTAGGACTCTTCACGGGAACAGACAATTTTTTCTTTAATATCCAGTGCATTGTGTGATACCACCTTACAATCTACATAGACTAAACTGCATTTAATTGTATGCACACCTAGCAGTGAGAGAAGCTAGCACTTCGGTTCCGTGACCTCATAAAGGAATTTCGGGAGAGTTTTGGCATTGAAATTGTTATTTTTAAGAAACCAGCACAGAAGTGTCTATGCATGTATGAGGTGCGTGGCATTTGCCTCTCCTTTTTAGAAGATAGCAGATTGGGATGTCAGTTTGGTAAAGTAATTTGCAAGCCTTGCCATTTCAAAAATATATATTTATATAGATGAGTATAATTTGCAGAATTCCGAAGCTGTACCTTTGCCAAGTACCGTGTGATCCCTTGAGGAGAGAACAGATTGGAAATTTTAATAGATGGCTGTTACAGTAGAATGAACTAGCCGAGGATACATCTTAGGCAAGAGTCAGGTAATATCAAGCTTGACAATTTCAACTCAAGCACAGAGTTTGGAATATAAACAGCATTTAATTGCTTAGGAAATTGGCTGCCTCGGAGAGGAAACCCGCGCCATGCTCCCTATAACGCGGCACAGCCAGCCAGGAGGAGCGCGGAAACTGCTTCCCCGAAGATGATTTCACTGATGTGGGGATATAAAATGCAGTCAAGACCCACGGGAAGGAAACCTGGGTGAGAGAGGAAATGGAAATGCAATCTGGAAATATTTAATTGGATTTGATTTTGTTCCCTCCCCGGAGAAATCTCCCTGTCTTAGGTTTATCACACACACTTTCCCCGCTACCCTACATCTTACCTCTTGATTCTCACACTTTCTGTTTTGAAAAAATCCTCTGTATTCCGTAAACTCTGTACAAGCCAAACCTTGATCACAACCTCCAAGGTCCTCTGTGTCCTGCCTGGTGTGAAAACCATGCACACAGTAGGGGGTGCGGGGGATTGATTCCTTTCTCTCTCCTTCAGCTATCTGGACCCGAGAGCTGCTTGGGTTTCTGGCCGGTCTTGCTGCTGGGCGAGCCTGGACCTAGATGAAGGTGATATGTGTTGAGTCATCCTCCTGGTCACTCTAGAGGCAGTACTGGGGCCATTTTACCATGTGCCTGGCACTGCTGTCAACCTTGAAAGGAAAGAAAGTAGTGGACAAGCCCTGTGGCACAGAGCTAGGGTTCTCGAGTGATGGAGCCACTAACAAATCAGTGTGCACTCGCTCCTCCCAGTAGTGCACTCTGGTAATAACTGTACATATAATAACCCCATACTAAAGGTGAGAAGTGCAGGTGTCATCTTCCTGGGAGAGAGAGTCCACTGGGCAGGGCTGGGGTAAGAGGGTGCGATCTCATGGGTACAAGGTCACCCCATTCACTGGCTCCTGGGCCTCCCTAACTGAGCAGGTCACCTAGCACCTGTTACGTTAATACACACATTCTGAAAAGGAAAATTAGTGGGCCCCCTGCCGATTAGATAGATATTGTTCTGAGACAATTGAGCTTAATGAAGACGGACTGGGAAGTAACTGCTCTCGGACCAAGGTGTATAGCGTGGCTTTGAGAAAGTGGGAAAGAGCTCAATAGCACCATAATTACACTTTATTGGAAACAGTGGCACCAGGCAGATGAGATAATGAATTTCAGTGTGTCTGACACAGGCCGTCCACCCCTGGAAAAAGACGGTGTCTGGACGGTGGGCGGGGGAGATTGATTAGACTGCGAGGAAGGATTGTACCCTAATTCACGGGGGACGACTGTGGGCAAGAGCATTGAAAAGTTTCCATGTACTTGTGTCCGTCTTTGAAAAGCTGCACGCAGGCTTTCACAAAGAGCTGCTCTCTGCACCAGGTGAGGCTCTGACAAAGCTTCCCATGCAGAGCCCTTGGGCTTCCCTAACATGACATGGGGAAGTCAGTCTTGGGGGAGGGCTCTTCCTGGACGCTGATTTGCATATAGAATGGCCCAGTGTCAGCATGCTGGAGGGAGGACGGGGAGAAGCGGGACCAGTGTTGTACTGAGGTGGTTGTAAATATTTATGGTCCCGTGAAAGTGGAAATCAATAATGCGATGAGCCAAGTGGACGCTCCGCTAGCTAAAAGCCAGGCTTCCTTCTGAGGGTGCAGGAAGTACAGAGGCCTGTTTGAGAATCACTTCCTTAGGCGTTACTAACCCCCAGAGAGGCAAGATAGGCCATGCTATGTAGAATCATTTTTCGCTTGATCCCAAAGCAGGAATAATCAGTCCATTTTCATATTTCCTCCTTAATTTTCTCAGTTTTATAGATACTAGATAGGTGGGGACATTACGGGTATGTGGTGGGGTATGAGAGCATTGGCTGTGTTGTGTAGCCCTTATTACTGTCTGTAATTTTGTTAATGTGCGATTAACTGAGTAGCCAGAAAATAGAGCCATATGTAGGGAAATCTGAAATTTGGGGAATGCCTCAACCGTCCTGGAGTCCCCAGTCTGCTTGGATTAGTAAGTGGTTATACACTATAAGCAATTCCCGGCTACTGTCCAAGCCAGCAGTCAGCATTCAGTGGTCAGGTATTCAGTGTGGTGGTTAAGATGCCATTTGGGATGCCAGCATTCCATATCCTAGTGCCTGGGTTCAAGTCCTGGCTCCTCGCCCAATTTCAGCTTTCTCCTGATGTGCGTCTTGAGAGGCAAGGACTGGCTCAAGCAGTTAAGTCCCTACCACCCACATGGGAGATCTGGATTGGGTTTCTGCCTCCTACCTTTAGCCTGGCCCAGGCTCAGCCATGGCATACATTTGGAGACTAAGCAAGCAGACAGGACGTGTGTGTGTGTGTCTCCATCTCGCTGCCTTTCAAGTGAATAAAAATAAGCATTTGGGGCCAACACAGTGGCTCACTAGGTTAATCCTCTGCCTGCGGCACTGGCATCCCATATGGGCACCAGGTTCTAGTCCCAATTGCTCCTCTTCCAGTGCAGCTCCCTGCTGTGGCCGGGAGGGCAGTGGAGGATGGCCCAAGTGCTTGGGCCCTTGCACCCACATGGGAGACCAGGAAGAAGCAGCTGGCTCCTGGCTTCAGATCGGTGCAGCTCCAGCCATGGCAGCCATTTCGGGGGTGAACCATCGGAGGGAAGACCTTTCTCTCTCTCTCTCTCTCTCTCTCTCTCTCTCTCTCTCTCTCTGTCAGTACCTCTACCTGTCAAATAAATTAATAAAAAAATCTTTAATAAAAAATAAGCATTTAAGAAACAGAACTCAGTGATAACTGTGCAGATACCTGATTCATTGCATGCCTGTATAGAGGTTTCTTTGGAAGGAAGAGTTCTCTCTATTTCTGTGGAAACATGAAATCTGCCTTCTTCTTATCCCCCTATAGACCCAGCTGCAAGCGAAGAAACCAGAGTCTTATCTAAGCCTTATATTCAGTGCTCACAGCTGGCTTTATCCCATCTACCATTCTGAAACCCAAGACTGCCTCTCATTGTGGACACACAGGGAGAGGAAAAACTCCTTTCCATCATATGTGTGTATGTATGTGTGTGTGTGTATATATATATATGTGTGTGTGTGTGTGTGTGTGTGTGATCGAAAGTCCCCCAGTGCCTGTGATCTTGTGGCCCTGCCCAGAGTTCAGAGATGCCTGTGGCTGGTGGAGGAGTGTGCTGTCTGGTAGTTGTTAAAGAACAAAAGGACAGAGAAGTCATGGCTGTCTTACCAATATCAAATGAATGAGTACCAAGGATTTTGTTTAGCTCATTAACCAATGAGGGAACCAGGAAGAGATTAAAACTGGCTCAGAGTAGAATTTGCCTTTTGTCTAAACGTGTAAATTTTGCACTGAGCAAAAATTGATGTACATTGCCACAGAAAAGGACTAGTGACGTTTCTGCCACTTTTCTACAGTAAGTGTTCTGTTCCCACAGAGTTGGGAACAGAGACGATGGGAAGTTCATACCCCTGGAGAGTCCACTTCCAGTCCATGCCCAGATTCCACAGGGAGGAGCCCCAGGAATCTCTCACCCATCTCCAATTCCTGGCTTTGTGCTTTTCCTTGATACGGGTAACAGTTATTTTTTTTTTCTTTTTTACAAGATTTATTTATTTATTTGAAAGGCGGAGTTACAGGCAGACAGAGAGAGAGAGAGAGTGAAAGAGAGAGAGGTCTTCCATCCACTGGTTCACTTCCTAGATGGCTACAACAGCTGGAGCTGGGCTGATCAGAAACCAGGAGCCAGGAGCCTCCTTCGGGTCTCCCATGCGGGTGCAGGGGCCCAAGGACTTGGGCCATCCTCTACTGCTTTCCCAGGCTATAGCAAGGAGCTGGATCAGAAGTGGAGCAGCCGGAACTTGAACTGGCACCCATATGAGATGCCAGCACTGCAGGTGACAGCATTACTCGATAAGCCACAGTGCCGGCCCCAACAGTTATTCTTTAACTGGGGGTGGAGTTCAAGGTTATTGTCTCACAAAACTTAAGAAGCCCCTACAGTTATTCTTTAACTGTGGGTGGAGTTCAAGGTTATTGCCTCACAAAACTTAAGAAACACTTCAAACCCTTCTGATACTCTGCACTATCTCAGTTGCTCCTTTCTCTTTTAGGTCTTCATTATCTGTTAACTGAGTCATTTCTCCCAGGGTTTCTCAAACCACGGTGTGCATGTAAGTCACCTGGAGTACAGTGCAGATGCCCAGTCAGGAGGCCTCAGAGAGGCTGCGTCTGCGATTTTAACAAGCTCCCGAATGATGCTCATGCGTGTGGTCTTTGAATAGCAAAGATTATCCTATCTGCTTCGTTTAAATGCCAACTATAGGCCAGGTGCTCACTAAACACGGAAGAGAGAGAGGGAGTGGGAGGTTGACAAAGTCTCAAAAACCATAAATGAAAGGAGACGGCAGACATAGAGGGGTAGTAATCATCACAATACTATTTTTTGTTCACCACCGTGCTACTCAGTGCTTATTATTTTCCCGGAACTAAAACTGCTTTCGGAAATACTTTTAAATTATTTTGATAAGCCAGTTGGTGCCTTAATACAGAAGCTCTGCTCCTATGGGATTATCTGACATCATTCTCAACTTAGATCACCAGTGGTAATGATTTCAGAGACCTGAAAGATAAAAACCCAGCCAGCTTAATTGCCATGAGAGCACTTATCTCTGATAGACAATAGCCTATGTGAAAATACCCTTCAACATGAAATTAAAAAGTTTCCTAACAACTGTGAAGCTTCCCAACTTTTATCCATTAACTTCATAGTTTTCTGGTACCAGTCACTGCAAATCTTTTAGAAATAGAATGTAATAGAACACAAAGTACAAAGGGAAAACCTCGGGAGATTGAGATAAGTTTTGGAAGTTTTGTCAGTCCCTCACAACTGGGCACAGTCAGTGCTTTAATAGCTGAGTGTGTGGGGAATGGTGAAAATGGAGCAGAGAGACAGCTGATTCATCCCAGGGAGCAGGAAGGTTCCTATAAAAAGGAGCTGAATCTTGAGCAGACGCTACAGCTAACCAGGGGCATGGGAATGGGTGGGTCCCTAGGATGAGTGCATAGCAGGTGCCGGGAAGGCGTGGCTGTCATGTTTATCTGATAGGAGCGTGGCACGGGAGTGGGGTAGCACAGGAAGGAGGACATGGCAATGAAAATACTCCAACCAGGGAGGAAGTCGAGTGAGCAGACCACTTACGTTAACCCAGGTGTGAGGTTGGGAGGGCCCTGATGAGAAAACACTGGGCAGTGTCTACTGAGCAGCTGGCCCGTATTCATGCCGTTCTAGACCCGTGTTCCCCATTCTTCCTGTAGCTCCTAAACGGCACTCGTGTTTGGACTTATACCTAAGCGTGTTGACAGAAAATATTTGGAATTTTTTATAAGTGCTGCTTTAATGTGGTTTTTATGAGCAGTGTTAATTTCCTTCTGCATGAGTAGCTTTAATAATGCTGCAATCTAAATCCTGTTTAAGTTAGTTCATATTGTTTTCTGCTTTCTCAGTGATCTTTCTACCGGATACAAAATTGAATTTATAGCTGAATATTGAAAATGACCTCTCCCACTATACTCCTATGGTCGTGCAGAGGCTTAGGCATAATTAATATAAATTAAAGTCACTTCTTACATGGCAACAAATGTTGACTGGAGTTACCAAGCATGCCGTAATTAATGTGTTTTTTTAAATTTAATTTAAATGTCAGTACATCAATCACACATTGGGCTGCCAGTTTCAGAAAGTTCAGAAATGAAGATGAAATTGGGAGTTTGCAGAAGTGCACACTTCGTCTCAGCTAATGCAGTTCTGCCTTCTACTAACTTGTGAAGAGCTAGGAAGTCTCCTGGTTACTTCTTAAATAGCACACTTTTCTTTTTTTTTTATTTTTTTTTTAATTTATTTATGTATTTGAAAGAGTTACACAGAGAGAGAGAGAAACAAAGAAGACTTCCATCCACTGATTCACACCCCAGGTAGCCACAAGCCAGGAGCCAGGAGCTTCTTCTGGGTCTCCCACGTTGGGGGGCAGAGGCCAAAGTATTTGGGTCATCTGCTGCTGCTTTTCCAGGCCATTAGCAGGGCACTGGATCAGAAATGGAGCCCCTATGGGCTGCCAGCGTCACAGGCGGTGGCCTTACCTGCTACTCCACAGTGCCAGCCCCAGCCATATATTTTTCAACTGCTTAATCCTGACCA
The DNA here is from genome assembly GCA_949820135.1 of Sylvilagus floridanus. Lineage (NCBI taxonomy): Eukaryota > Metazoa > Chordata > Mammalia > Lagomorpha > Leporidae > Sylvilagus > Sylvilagus floridanus. The sequence goes on from OX463230.1 coordinate 73,556,261, forward strand.
GTTAGATTCCTCCATCTGAGCAACGTGAATTCACCATCACCTGTTGCTCACGGTGTAGCTGATCCTCTAGGTCAGGCAGCGACTTTGGCATAAAACGTGGCTCCCTGACCACATGTGCACTCTTAGCTTCCTTTTAAACAACTTCAGTGCCATCTTCCTGGCAGTAAATTCATGCATTCACAAAACTGAGCATGCGCAGCAGGAAGAATGTGCAGGGTGAGAGGGAAAAGGGAACAGCACGGCTCTCCCCTCACACAGACCGTAAGGATTTTGCTCTCTCTTTGCCACGTGGAGAGGAGGGTCACAGTGACAGAGGAACACAGGAGGTCCATGCTCTGTCTTGGGGTTTTTTTTTAAACATTTTTATTTATTTCTTTGAAAGACACAGAGAGAGAGAGAGAGAGAGAGAGATCTTTCATCTGTTGGTTCACTCCCCAAGTGAACAACAGCCAGAGCTGGGACAGGCTAAAGCCAGGAACTTCTTCCAGGTCTCAAATGTGGGTGCAGGGACCAAGCACTTGGGCACATCTTCCACTGCTTTCCCAAGCGCATTAGCAGGAAGCTGGATTGGAAGTGGAGCAGCCAGGGCCCATATGGGGTGCTGGCACTGTGGAGGTTTAATTGGCTACCCACAGCGCTAACCCCTGTTGTTATTTTCAGAGATAGAAGAAACGGTTTTCCTAAAGCGTTGGGTTCGTTTCAGCTGTCTGTCTCCTAATGTTCATTGGCAGGGAGAGGGGTGGAGAGGCAGAATGTATTCCGCCTGCAACAGTGGCCGCCAGCCCCTCAAGCTTGATGCTGAATTAGGGGCCACTCTGAGGGCCGCATGTGCCATTATGTTGTGTGATGGATTTGTCTCACAGAAGCCCACTTGGGTCCATGGAACCAGATCTGAAGCTACTGCAGATCAAGTTCATGAACATTCAGTTGAACTTGGGCTGAAATCCCAGCATTCACAAAATGGCCAGCATGAGGAGCCAGCTGCAACCCCCGAGCAAACACGTGTGGGCCTGCAGGCTGAGATGTTCAAGGAGGCTGTGGCCTGCGGGGTGTCCTGTGGGTGTTTCCAGGCCACTTCTCTCCTGGTCAAAGTGGGAGGGTGGAAGGGGCAGCATTGCTAAGAAGGGAGGCTTTGATGCCCACGCCAAGAAGGGGGCTGCCCCAGAGGGGAGCAGGCTTGGAATACCATCGTGTGATGATGGCTCACGTGCATCCGTAATAGTTGCTGGAGTTAGGCCTGATCCCTGGCTACCTCCTGGGCAAGCCACAGCCACACTTATTAGGTTGTGCCCTGCCGTGGTCTGGGAGGAGGTCTGTGGGAGACAGAAGATGTACTCAAGGTATTTATCTGTGCAGCGCCCTGTGAAATTTACAAAGTGCTCTACAGATAGAGTGCAAAAGGCAATCCTGTGGTTGATGGAAAAAGTCTGGTGAACAAAATGAAATGCCCTCATCAGACATGGCTGGGCCTGTCAGCCAGAGTGCGTGGATACGTGTAGAAACGTGGACAGTGCGTTAGGGTGGCTCTGTTACTCTCACAGTGCAGGACATGGTGCCTGGCACACACAGTGGGTGCTCGGTGTTTGTCAAATGAATGAGAATCTGAACCTTTCTGAGTAGTTTTGCTCCTGACTGTTAATGTTTGGAGTCTAGCCTCCTTTACTGGGATAAACATGCAGCATATTGTTCCTAAGTCACATTTCGCAGGGGTAGAGAAATACCATGTTATGAACCCTCAGCAGGAGAGGAATTGATGAATGTCGTGCTAAGTGACGTACAACTGCCAACTGTGATTAACTGCATCACCTTCAGCCTTGCTTTTTCTCCACCTCCAAGACCCATGACACAGGTTTCTTCTGGTATCCGTTCCCCATTACTTATTTGTCTTACCTCCTTCTTCACTTCCTTTGCCATCCTTCCCCCTACACACCTCGAACCTAGTTCAACTGGGCCTGCCAGTAACCAACCAAGGCAAACACTGGCCACATTAGCGAAAATGGCCTGGTGTGGGGCGCAAAGAAAAAGTATGTTTTCCAGCCTAATTAAATATGTTTATTAACCTCTAAACTGGAATCAGTTTTGAACTGCAGTAGAATAAGAATTGACATATTCCTGTTTTGGGAACAATCTCCTGCATTATAACCAGTTTTTAAAGCAATTTAATCTGTCATCCAGATTAGTGTTTGACACTAACTCAACTGAGTCTACAAATCAAAAGGCTGGGATCATTGCATAATATTTCTGGTAGAGGAATAGAGAGAGGAAACGGAGGTCACATAGGATAATAAGAGAGAAATCAAGGTGTGGTGGAAGCATGAGGCTGTGCCATAAGGACCAAGAATCACTACAGCAAATCTCCTGACATTGAGCTCCTCAAGTCTGCAGGTTAGAGTGTGGGCAGTTGTATGGGGCCATGGGGTGAGAGGAGAGAAGCTATAGGAGGATGAGATAGTCGGTCTCGGGGAAGATGATTCATGGAGTTCTGCAGACGTACCCCTTAGCTGGGCCCAGGCTCCGTGTTTGGAGAGGAACCCAAACCAGGTGCGTTTTCTCGCTCGGGCGTGATTTGGACTTGACACTTTTTGCACTTCCAGATGATAGCAAGTTTTCCGAGGCTATCACTGTGCTGCTCTCTTGGATTGAACGAGGGGAAGTGAATCGGCGTTCTGCAAACCAGTTCTACTCCATGGTGCAGTCGGCCAACAGCCACGTCCGCCGGCTGATGAATGAGAAGGCCACCCATGAGCAAGAGATGGAGGAAGCCAAGGAGAACTTTAAAAATGCCTTAACCGGGATCCTCACTCAATGTAAGTAAAGTTTGGGGAGCCATGTCTTTTTTGTTGTGATTTTTGCCTTTTCACTCGCTCTCTCTTTTTTTCTTTACTATTCATTTTACTTTTGGTTTTCATTTGGGGGTAAGTAGTTCAATAATCTCCCATTGTACTTCACATTGAATGGCAACCTCATAACCTATTTCATGTTCTGTGGCAACTTGGAGGAACACGGACCCCGCCCTGAGAGCTTACTTCTCAAGGTGAGCAAAGTTTCTGTAGCTTTTCCTTGGAGCTCCAGGCCCAGCCCTCCGGGCAGGGCAGCCAGCTGCACCTGTGCCTGCAGGCTGGGCACACACACACACACACACACACACCCCTGTGTGTCCTCCTCGTGCTGGCGGTACAAAGCAGGCTCTCGAACACAGTGTCCTGGGGTTCTGTTTAGGAAGAAGGGACCACCCAAAAAACTCTCCCCCAAGATCCTTTATTGCAGGTGAGCTTTGGCTTTCTGCTTGGGCAACCCAGGAGTTGAGAATGTCTGTCTGTTTTTTTTTTTTTTTTTTTTGTCCTTTCTTCATTGAGAAAGAAAATGGCCCTAAGTACTTAATGCCGGTGATTTTTCATGTCCAGATTCCAAATTGATGGAGGATGTAAAATGGGGCCTACTCCTAGAATAATAGGGTAATTATCCAGGGCTCTATTCCAAAAAAAAAAGGAGGGGACCGGCGTCTGTGTTTTTTATGGGCATTCTGTGTCTGCAGTTAATGTCACAGCTGCCGATGTTGCCTTCGTAGGGAAAGCCATTGACTGATGCTGTAACAATGGCCATGCTCCATCACATGCCAGGTGCAGGGGCCCACACGCCGTCGTCGTGACGGGCGCAATTTACATATTCATTCTACAGATAAGTGTTATTTTCAGTGCTAACATGTGCCAAAATGCCTATCACCTCTTTCCTTTTGGTAAATCTGAAGGATAATGGGTCTGTTAAGGGTGGAACGAGAGAGGGGTGTGAAAAGCCAGGGCCTACGTGACTTTGTTGTCAAAAGCTCATTTTTAACCACAGCAAAGACTATGACATCAGAAAACTGACACTGGCAGAATTTTTTTTTTAATTTTTTTTTTTTATTTCAATGGCAGAGTTATAGAAAGAGAGAGAGAGAGAGAGAGAGAGAGGAGAGAGAGAGATATCTTCTATATGCTGGTTCACTCCCCAAATGGCTACAATGGCCAGGGCTGGGACCGAACTCAGGATCCAGGAGCTTCTTCCAGGTCTCCCACGTGGGTGCAGAGACCTAAGCACTTGAGCCATCATTTGCTGCTTTCCCAGACACATTAGCAGGAAGCTGAATTGGAAGTGGAGCAGCTAGGACACCAACAGGTGCCCACATGGGATGCCAGTGTCATGCGTGGTGGCTTTACCTGCTATGCCAGAACACTAGCCTCAACATCAGCTTTTAAAGGAGGGAACCCAAGACTGGATTAGTGAGTAGATAGAGGGAAGGGAAGGTTGAGTTGACAATAGAAAAGTGAGAGGTGGCGTAGGAAAACTGTTCCAATAATGCAGTTCACACAGTTATAGCAGGAAGCCATAGCCTTGGACAGCAGAATGATTACTGTAACTTCACCTTTTGCTCACTAGCACTAGTATTAAATAAGCTCTCATTGCATGCAGTTTGCAGTCCCCCCTGACAGAGAAGACTTAGCCCTTGACTATAACTTTGGTGATAGGAGGGCAGTCATGGGTTAAAGAGGGGAGAGTTTCATTTTTCTCAGCAACAACTATTGAAAGAGGCACCTCTTAAAAGGAGGTCCCTGTGATGTGGTGGAAAAAAAGCAAAATGCCTTATGAAGACATGAATCAGCCCATGTTTGAAACAACTGAAACCAGACCCCCCCACACACACACACACACAAAGTATAGTTTGTAGGGATCCAAATAGCAGCTTTTTTTTACTCATAAAAGTCACATTGGAAAATGCGGTAGAGACCTGTCTCAGGTCAAGATCATTTTTTTAAGATTTATTTATTTTATTCTGGAGGCAGAGCAACAAAGAGAGGACAAGAAACAGAGATAGGGAGAGATCATCTATTTTCTGGTCCTCTCTACAAATGGCACATAACAGTCAGGACTGGGCCAGACCGAAGGCAGCAGCCAGAAACTCCATTTCTGTCTCCTACATGGAGTAGCAGGCGTCCATGAACTTGGGCCATCTTCCAATGACTTCCCAGGTGCACTGGCAGGGAGCTGAACAAGAAGCAGAACAGCTGGGACTCGAACTGGCACTCTGTATGGGATGCTGATGTCATGAGCCATGCCTTAACCTGCTGTGCTACAGTGCCATCCCCTCCAGCCAAAATCTTAGGAGCATTAGTTACACCCAACAGTTCCTCCCCACCAACTTCTATACCTGGAGCATTAAGAAATCCCGCATTTTCTACCTTCAAAAACTCATTCCTGTTTGGCCTGCTTATCTTAGTTTTGCCAGCTACCACTCAAGCCCAGGCTGTCTGAACCACGTCATGGTATGGTGTGTCAGAGCAGTGCCCAGCTGTGAATAACAGGAGACTCTACCAAACCGTATCTTAAACAAGTGGAATTCCTTTTCTGTTCGCACACAGCAAAATCCAGACACAGGTGTTTGTGGGCACTGGCTCAGGAGTGGAGAGTTGTGAGGACTGAGGCTTCCGTGACACTGTCAGGTTCTCCTAGATGCCTGCCTTACGGTGACTGCTGCTGCTCCTGCTGTCACATCTTCCTTTCTCCAGGCTAAAATTCCTTGAAAAGGATGGGAAGGAAGGAAGAGAAGGGAGTTGCATTATTATAGCAAGAAAGCAAAACCCCCAACAGACGACTTCATATGTCTCCTTTAGGCAGAATTATCACCCATGGCCCTGCCTATGAGGGAAGTGAGTAATGTAACTTTTGACTGGGCCCCTTTCCCTCCAGAATAAAATGGAGCTCTCATATAAGGAGGAGAGAACGGCCACTGGGAAGCCTTTGGCAGTGTCCGCCTTACGTAGTCCCTGTCATTCCGCTTTGACTTTGACTCACTCTGTTTCTCACTCATCATCTGATAGAAGTCAGATTGTGTCTTCTCCACCTAAGTCCCTCCAGCAGGTTCGCATTGCACTTAAAGCAGTGTTCGCTCTCCCTGACCTGCAAGGCGCTCCCTGCCTGCCTGTTTAGCATTAGTTTTCCCTTGAGCCTCCTTGGTCCCCCACCTTGGCTTCCTTCCTTCTGGTCCCAGCCTTCACACATTCTGTTCCCTCTTCTTGGTGTGCTCTTCCACCTACCTTTGTAAGGTTGAATCCTTTGTGTCCTGTAGGTCTTGGCTATGAGACCACCCCTTCAGACAGTCATTCTGGTTCATTCTTTGGGTAGATTCACTGGCACTCTACCTTATGAAGTGGCACTTTGTGGCAAGTATCCAAATGTGCAATGGCTTGGTGATTTGCCTGCTCTTAATCATCGTGTCTTTTCTCATCATCTGTGTGTACCAAGTCCCTGGAACACAGAACTATGCCACAGATGTTCAGTGGATGAGTGGGTGAGTGAATGAGTAAATTGGAAGGCAGGGAGGAAAAACACCTGAAATGGTGCATCCAGAAATTTCCAGTGACACCATAGCATAGTTTGGCACTGGTGCTGCCACCACCCACAGGTCCCAGTGTGTAATGAAGCAAACCCCTGACAGAGCTCAGTAGCTGTGCTTTTGCGAGGGCATGGCAGGCCAGGGCATGTTAGCAGGGTTGGAAGGACAGAGTCCATAGAAACATCTGCCTCGGAGCATCCTCACTTGTAAGTGCCCAGCAGCCTTCATGGTTTTTGTTTTTAAATTAATGTATTTATTTATATTTATTTATTTATAAAGGTTTACTTATTTACCTGAAAGTCAGAGTTACACAGAGAGAGAAAGAGAGGCAGAGAGAGAGAAAAGTCTTCCATCCGTTGGTTCACTCTCTAATTGGCCACAATGGCCGGAGCTGCGCTGATCCAAAGCCAGGAGCTTCTTCTGGGTCTTCCATGTGGGTGCAGAGTCCCAAGGACTTGGGCCATCTTCTACTGCTTTCCCAGGCCATAGCAGAGAGCTAGATCAGAAGTGGCACAGACAGGACTAGAACCGGTGCCCATATGGGATGCTGGCACTATAGATGGTGGCTTTACCCACTACACCACAGCACCAGCCCCAGCCTTCATGTTTACCTCCTACCTCTTCCTGCTTGAGAGTTGTCCCTCAGCCCTATAATTTGGTGCAGTGAAGAAGTATTTCCACGGTGGGCAGGTATCACTGAGATTGTGAAAATCCCACAGCCCTGGAGTGTTGGAGGGGTCTTCACCTGTGTCTTTGATAGTCAAGACCTTTCATGATGACTTGAAGATGGGAGGAGATACCTGCAATGGAGCGAGCCTGGGTTGGAGTTAAGTGGGTGAAGCACAACAGAAACAGCGCATATCTCCTGGAGCAGTCTCGGAATTTTCCATTCTCTCCTGTATGCTTTTACAAACCCTGGCATCCGTTGTGAAAATCCAAGCCTGCTGCAAAAAGCTCATGGAAAGAAATCAGAAATAAATTTATGTTGTTGCAAGACAGTCGCGAAACACACACATAGTCTTTCTCACAATGTGCATTTTCCATGAACTTTTTGAAGAGCCCTCCTCTTGGCAGTGGCCTGACCAGCATGGTAGGCATGTGCACCTTTCCTGATTGTGTGGATTTTAAATGTAGCTCAGTTCCTGCTAGGAACCCCCCCCCCCCCCGTCTGTGCATCTCATTTGCCTTTTCTGCTTTCGTACCTTGGGTCAGAGTATGGTGGGATGTGTCAGGGATCAGTGCTGTGGGCTGCATCTGGCAGAGTAACTGCTAACGTCCATAGTGATTGATGCATTTGCTGTGTTTTCCAAAAGCAGAGCCGTTTGTCTGCATTAATATTCCTGGCAAACAACGTGGAGATCACATGTTAGCTTTACTCACGTAGAATGAATCCGTGCCCATATTCAGGAGTGGCATCCCAGCTCTCTTGTCCTCGTTCATAGCATTCCACAGCAGCCTGTTTGTTAGACAGCCTAGAGTGTCAGGAAACAGTCTCCAGGCGGTGCGGAGGCAGGCGGATCAGCACGCTAGCTTACTCCAGCAGGTGGTGCAGACCTGGTGTCTAATAGGAGGGCTTCTTTCCCATGCTCCAGGAAAACTTCAGGTGGATTGCAGAGCTCAAATCATAGCAAAAACTTGTGTATCCCTGTATAAATTTTGCTGGAAGTGGGTTGAACAAGACAAGGTGTGAGCCACGAAGCTGGGCTGAATGCACCCATCGCCTTGCCTTGATCGTCACATTTGACCCTGTGTTCATTTGAAAAGCACCTGTAATGGGTTGTTTTCTAGCTGCGCTCTGGCCATCAGGGAGAAAGAGAGTGGAGGTGCCATTCTTGAATTTCAGTGCTTAGTAAAACTTTCTTGGGGGAAAAAAAAAAAACAGTCAAAAGCCATTAATGATAGCCTAAAGGAAAAATTGTGATTTATTTCAAGGTCTTACATCAAAGCCCAGCAGTTACCTTGTAGCTTTGATGGTGTTCAGTGGTGCCAGCATTTGCGTGAGTTCTAACATTTTTCTTATCTCTGGTCTTCAACCCAGCACCAGCTCTTAAATACAATCAGATGGGCATTGTTCCCATCTGAGCTTTGGCTTAGTGTGTCAGGGAGCAGCAGCTAAACCCCAGCAGGAGTTTGGGGGTACACTGCCCACTCCCCTATGCATTTTAGGGAATTTTTTTTCACTTCTCACTATGGATGTACTGTTTTCAAATATGTTAGATGAGGCCATTGTCTATCCCAGTGTGGTACCTGGGCCCTCCCTTCCTTGTGCTGGCGGGATCCATTTCACTTGCTAGCCACAAAAGCAGGAGAAACATCTGCATCCCTGGTGAATCATCTCCCTCTCATGTCATCTTCCCCTTCTGTCATCCTTGTCTCACCTTCGCATTGTTTCTTAACCTAGCCATTTGGCAGGAAAGTCCCCAGCTCTTCCCTCTCAGAGATTTTTGGGTTTTGATCTTCGTGGCTTTTTAAAAATGCATGTTCTCTGGGAACTCCCTGCAGGCCTGCCCACTTTTAGTTTCTCGGTTTCAAGCAAAGCTGGTTATTTCAAAGCGCAGACAGCAGCTGTTTGTGAGCTTCAGGAAGCATGTACCGCTGTGTTTGGTTACTCACGTGCCTGCCAAGGTGATCAGTTGTGCTTGCCTGGTTGCCGTACACACACACACACACACACACACACACGCACACATCTAATAAACATTTAAACACTCCGTGATATTCCCACCTCGGCACATTCCCAACTTGCTTCCTGGTCAGAGAGACGGGAACACAGAGGACGAAAGGCAAATGGGAAGGTGACGCCAGTAGAGGAGGGTTTCCTAACTTAAGAACATGTGCCATGAAGTGTCGTGAGCATGCATGGAATGTCAGAGCCAGGAGGGACCTGAGACCCATTCATTGCAGAGAGAAAGACCCTGAGGCTCCCAGAGGAGACCGGATAGGCAGTTGTGGGCAGATTAGAGCACAGACTCTTGGCTCCTTGTACAGTTTTCTTTCCAAAATCATACAGGTGGCAGGTGGCCTTGCACTGTGGCACAGTGACTTAAAGCCCCTGGCCTACAGTGCTGGCTTCTCATGTGGGCACTGGTTCGAGTCCTGGCTGCTCCACTTCTGATCCAGCCCCTTGCTAACGTGCCTGGGAAAGCAGCAGAGGATGGCCCAACTGCTTGGGCCCCTATATCCATGTAGGAGACCCAGAAGAAGCTCCTGGCTCCTGACTTCAGCTTGGCCCAGCCCTGGTTGTTGTGGCCATTTGGGGAGTGAACCAGTGAATGGAAGACCTCTCTCTCTCTCTCTCTACCTCTCTCCATAAGTCTACCTTTCAAATGAATAAAATAAATATACATTTTTAAAAACATGAGCATTTAAAGATTTATTTGATTTATTTGAAGGGCAGAGTTAGAGAGAGAGAGAGAGAGAGAGAGAGAGAAGAGAAAGAGAGATCCATCTTCCACCTGCCAGTTTACTCCCCAAATGGCTGCAATGGCAGGAGCTGGGCCAGGCCAAACCAAGAGCCTGGAACTCCATCCTGGTCTTGCATGTGTGTGACAGGGGCCTAAGCACTTGGGCCATCTTCCACTGCCTCCCCAGGCGCATCAGCAGGGAGTGAACTGGATCGGATGCACAGCAGCTGGGACTTGAGCAGCCCTCACATGAGACGCTGCAGTCACAGGCAGCGGTTTAACCTGCTGCACCACAACACCAGCCCCGCGTGTTTTGCTTTTTAATGAAAATGATCAGAGGAGGAGATTGTAACTGTAAACCCATAGCTAACAGGTAGAACTGAAGAGGCGTGCTGGCATCGCACTGAATCTCATTTTCTCCCAGCACTTCCCTGGCTCCCACCTCCACACATCTGCTTCTGCGACATGCCTTGCTTGAAATGTTCCCTCTAGGTTCCACTGCTGTCACATGTCCTCCGGGAAAACTTCTCCATCGCCATCTCCCTTTCTCCTATCTTAGGCGACACTCGTTAATACTACCCACCTCAGTGCTTCATTTTTTACTAATTATTTTATGTGCATCCAGTTTACTAGTTTTTTTTTTTTTTTTTGCCCCTGTGGCAAGATTTTAAGCTAAATGAAGCTACAGGTTATTTCAGTTCTCTTTTTCTTATCTCACAGTGCCACATCTGGGCCTGGCATCATTCTTGTCAGCATATGGCAGACCTGAGTACAAATATAGATTGCTGAGCCATCAGAGGTAGAAGTGAAGGTGGGCTAGAAATTGAGCAGGAACGTACACACTGCAAAACATACTCTAAACATTGCTTTTTTTTGCACAAACCGTGGTCTCAACTGGCTTACCGCTACTATGCCATGCTTTCTAGGGTAAGATGCGCAGAATACACTTGTGTTGTGAATTTTACAGCAGCAGCATAATAGTATTGCTTTAGTGTTAGTTCAGCTTGGATACCGGAAGGTTAGGACTCTGTGCGTGACATCAGCCTCAGCCTAAGTCTTGGAAAACAGTGAACAGTGGATGGCCGACTGAGTAGACACGAAAGAGGCCAGGAGCGGGCATCCAGGCTGCGTTGCCGGCTCAGGCCTCCGTTAGCCATCTCACTTTGGGAAAGGCTCTTAAGCTGCCGGAGGAGGCTCCATTTTCTCATCTCTCCAGTGAAAGGGCTTGACCAGGTAATCCACTAAGATTTTCTGGAACTCCTCAGTCCTCACCATGCCAACGACTACCATCCACTCGCATCTCTGGAAACCTTAAATACCACCAGTGTCTGTCAGAGCCCAGCCGCCAAATCAAAAGCATCTGCTGCAATCCCAAAAGACGGGAACACAACACGCCGTCCTGCACGCAGGTGTCGTGTCGTGTCGTGTCGGTGCCGGGCTGCGACGGCGAGTGTGCAGCAGCAGGCAGGCGCTGTAGACGGGTCAGAGTTATTGTCAGAGACGGCTGCGCGGGGCCTGACACTCTCCTCTCTATTGCGTCCTCGTCTGTCTTCTCAGCTAAAATCGTAAAAGCCTCAGGCGTTTGAATGAATGATTCAGTCCATTTCGCAAATATTTATCGGGTGCCTCCTAAGTGCCAGGTCATGTGCTAAGTGCTGGAGTGAAATGTGGGGGGTTTCTGAACTCTGCGGGCACCGCCATCCCCCTTGTAGACAGATGGGTGTCCTCGTCCACATTTTTTCTGCCTGAAAAACTCACTCTGAAATCATTTACTTCTCAGGAACATCTCAGCTCAACATTTTTTATTTCCGCCAGGGGAAATTTGGCTCCTATGTCCGCTGCTGTCGAAAAAGAATTTTATGGGGTGTTAAAATGTTTTCCCATGTCTGGACTAGTCATTGCTATAGTTCATCCATGAGAAATCCCTGTAACTGCTTCAGCAACAGGGCAGGTTCCTACCTCACTGCAAAAATCTTCCTAGCTGTATTCGCCGGTGTAGACAATGCTGGGAATGTTATTTCCATATAAAGGGGGAAAAAGCATGTTTTTGGTTTCAATGAATAAATGTCCAGAGAAAGTCATTTTTTTCCTTTTTATTTGAAACACAAAGGCGGACAAACCGACAGAGTTCCCATCTTCTAGTTCACTCTCCAAGTGTCCTCAGTGGCTGGCTGGGGCTGAGCCAGACAGAAAAGCCAGGAGCCAGGAACTCAGTGCAGGTCTCCCATGTGGGTGACAGGGACCCGAGTGCTTGAGCCGTCACCTGCTGCCTTCCAGAGAGCACGGGGAGGAAGCTGGATTTGGATGTGGAGCCAGGATGGAAACCCAGGCACTCTGATCCGGGATGCAGGCATAGTTAACCCTACACTAGTTAAAAGAGTTCAACAAATAGTATGAAGAAAAAAACTGTTCCTCAACAGAAAGAGACAAGTGCTGTAAACAATCATCAAATCTCAAAATGTCCATTTCACTCCAATATATTACATTTCAGGAACTCTATTAGTTACCTTGGATCAGGGAAATATATGATATCTGTCTTTTGGGGATTGGATTATTTCACTAAGTATAATGGTTTCCAGTTGTCTCCATCTTGTTGCAAAAGACAGGATTTCATTTTTTTTTTTTTTACAGCTGAGTAGTACTCCATGTGTGTATATACCATAATCTCTTTATCCAGTCAACAGGTGATCGACATCTGGATTGATTCTGTATCTTAGCTATTGTGAATTGTGCTGCAGTGAACACGGGGGTACAGATAACCCTTTCAGGTGCTGATTTCTTTTGTTTTAGGTAAATTCCAAGGAGTGCGACAGCTGGATCTTCTGGTAGATCTGTATTCAGATTTCTGAAGTATCTCCACACTGTCTTCCACAGTGATTGCACCATTTACATTCCCAGCAGCAGTAGAGTAGGGTACATTTTCCCCCACATTTTTACCAGCATTTGACATTGGTGATTTCTGTAGGAAAGCCATTCTAAGCGAAGTGAGGTGAAACCTCATTGTGGTTTGTGATTTGCATTTCCCTGATGGCCAGTGATCCTGAGCATTTTTTCATGTGTCTGTTGTCCATTTGAATTTTCTCTCTTGAAAAATGGCTGTTCAAGTCCTCTGCCCATTTCTTTTCTTTTCTTTTCTTTTTCTTTTTTTTTTTTTTTTGACAGGCAGAGTTAGACAGTGGGAGAGAGAGAGACAGAGAGAAAGGTCTTCCTTCCATTGGTTTACCCCCCAAATGGCTGCTGTGGCTGGCGCACTGCCCCAGTCTGAAGCCAGGAGCCAAGTGCTTCCTCCTAGTCTCCCATGCAGGTGCAGGGCCCAAGTTCTTGAGCCATCCTCCACTGCCTTCCCAATCTGCCCATTTCTTAACTGGATTGTTTGTTTCGTTGTTGTTGAATTTCTTGAGCTCTTCATAGATTCTGGGTGTTAACCCTTTATCACTTGTATAATTTGCAAATATTTTCTCCCATTCTCTCAGTTGCCTCTTCACTTTGCTGAGTGTTTCTTTTGCAGTCCAGAAGCTTCTCAGCTTGATGTAATCCCGTTTGTCAATTTTGGCTTTGATTGCCGTGCTTCTGGGGTCTTTTCCAAGAAACCTTTGCCTATGTGAAAGTCTTGCAGAGTTTCCCCAGTGTTCTTTAGTAATTTGATAGTATCAGGTCATGGATTTAGGTCTTTGATCCATTTTGGGTAGATTTTTGTGTAAGGTGTAAAGTAAGGGTCTCGCTTCATACTTCTGCATGTGGAGATCTAGTTTACTCAGCACCATTTGTTGAGGAGACTGTCTTTGCTCCAGGGATTGATTTTAGCTCCTTTGTCAAAGATAAGTTGGTTGTGCTACACGAGCTCATGAAGCTGCTCTACCATGCCCATTGCCCTGACATCACCATCATTGGCATCAGCATTTCTGGCAGAATAGGTAAGGTGGGAAAAGGGGCCTCTTGCCTGTGGATGGATTGGGGGCTGCAGCCCAAGTGGCATGGGATTGGCTCTGGTCAGGGCAAGCGTTCTAACTGGAGGCGTGAGAAGAAGCCATGTGCCCACTTTTGTCTGGCCATTTTCCATACAACATCTTAAAAATGTTTATTTACGGCCGGCGCCGTGGCTCAACAGGCTAATCCTCCGCCTTGCGGCGCCGGCACACCGGGTTCTAGTCCCGGTCGGTGTGCCGGATTCTGTCCCGGTTGCCCCTCTTCCAGGCCAGCTCTCTGCTGTGGCCCGGGAGTGCAGTGGAGGATGGCCCAGGTGCTTGGGCCCTGCACCCCATGGGAGACCAGGAAAAAGCACCTGGCACCTGGCTCCTGCCATTGGATGAGTGCGGTGCGCCGGCTGCGGCGGCCATTGGAGGGTGAACCAACGGCAAAGGAAGACCTTTCTCTCTGTCTCTCTCTCTCACTATCCAGTCTGCCTGTCAAAAATTTAAAAAAAAATGTTTATTTACTTATTTATTTGAAAGGCAGAGACAGAGAGGAGAGAGATCTGCCATCTGCTGGTTCACTCCCCAGATGGCTGCAATGACCAGGGCTGGTGGCCAGGCTGAAACCAGGAGATGGAACTCCAGCTGGGTCTCCCACATGCATAGCAGGAGCCCAAGCACTTGGGCCATCTTCTGCTGCTTTCCCAGGCACATTAGCAGAGAACTGAATCAGAAGTGGAGCAGCCAGGACTAGAACCTGCATGCCAGTATGGGATGTTGGCATCATAAATGGTAGCTTAACCTGCAGCGCCATGACACTGGCCTCTCCTCCATAAACTTGCAGAGAGGTAAGTTCAGCTTCTTAGCCAGTCACAACCTCAAGTCGTTCACTTGTTGGCGTTGAAACATTTTATTTGCCTGTAAGTTTCAGCCCAGAGATCCTTTTAGCCTTTCTAGCCTCCCTTGCAGCACTTCTCATGCTGTGACTCACTGGAGTTCTTTGTGCAGAACCGTCTCCTCCCAGGGTTTGAACTTGGGGCTGGCCACATCTTTGGCCTTTTTGTACACAGTTGTCTGGTACAGCATCTGGCATGATACCCACGACAGGACTCCTGAGACGTGGGGCACAGTATAATGGTGATAGCGACATGATTTGAAATTGTCTAGGTGTAGTGTCTATTCCCAACTGCACCCCTTACTCAGTATATGACCTAGGACAAGTAATTATACCTCTTCATGCATTTCAGTTTCTTTAGCAAGGAAGTGGCCATGATAATAGCACCTACTTCCCAGGGTGGCTAGGAAATTTACATGAGACGATGTTGGAAACCAGGGGTTTGCAGGGCTTGTTAAAGCGCAGGCTGTGGAGCCCACCCTCCAGGGTCTGAGTCAGCCCAGCCGTCTGGAGGCTGAGCTGGTGCATCCCTAATGAGTTCCCTGATGACTCAGAGTACTGCTCCAGGACCATGCTTTGAAAACAGCAGTTTGAAATCATCAGGCATCACGCCTAGCCCCGTAAGTGCCAAGAAATGAGAAACAGCCACTAACCATGACAAGATTCTCATAGCATGAATACTGAAGTTAGTGGAGACCCAGAGGAAGCCAGGGTCCCTGGGGTCACAAAGAAGAGGCTGGTGTTGTGGCACAGTGGGTTAAGCCACTGCTTGGGATGGCAGCGTCCCCTACAAGAGTACTGGTTCAAGTCCTGCCTACTCCGCTTCTGACCCAGCTCCGTGCTGACACGCAGGGGAAGGCAGCAGAAGGTTGACCAAATGTTTGGGTGCCTGCAACCCATGTGCAAGACACAGACAGAGGTCCAGGCTCCTGGCTTCAGCCTGTACCGGCCATAGCCATCACAGCATTTGAGGAATGAGTCAGGAGATGGACGATCTCTCTCTCTCTCTCTTGTCTGTCTCTTCCTCTCACTGTCACTCTGTCTTTCAAATAAATAAATCTGAAAGAGTAAGAAAAGCTCCCCAGAAGCCTGATCTTTCTGTGCCCTTCCTGCTGGAGGCCGACTCTTAACAGTGATTCTGCTTCCGATAAAAGGGCCAGACTTGTTTCTGTTATTTGTAATGGAAACTGCAAATGTAGATATTGCTGGTTCAGAGAACTGGCTAGCCTGTAATTGATGCCTTTTCTCATCCGCCAGGAATACAAAATGAAGTTTGATTATCCAGTGTTGGCAACAGGTAAACAGTGTGAAAAACGCTTGGTGGGTATAAATTGGAGTCCAATTTGTCAGTGGCTCTCCAAATTAAAAATTCAGATCCTCTTTTATCCTGTGGACTGCTGGGAACTTTTTATAGAGATTCTTAGAAAAGGATGTCAGAAGATATGTCTGAGAGTGTTCAGTGCAGCTTTGTTAATAACAGGGGATTGTGTATGCACGGATTTCCAAGATACACTAAGTGAAAGGAAGCCAGATACACAGCAACATGTGTGACAGCAACAGCTCTGTGTAGGTGAAGCAGCTGACACATAAACAACACACACACTGTGTTCTCCAGGAAGTTTTTCTCTGGATGGATTTTCTGCCATCTGGTCACAGCGATTTCTGCTGAAGACAGAAGCCAGCAGGGGGCTAAAGATGGGGAGGGAGACTTGTGCTTTTCATTTTGTCCCTTTTCCCCACCATGGACATGTGTTTTATTTAGTCAAGAGGGATAAGCTAGGCAGGGGATTCCTGGGGCTTAAAAAGCCTATAGGTGCTTTATATTGTAAGGAACCATTGCGACTATAATCTCATGGATTTTTTAGTTGTGTTGTTTTCCAAAACATTTGAATATAGGAATTCATTAGGGGATCTACAGTTTCCTGAAATCTACCAAGATTTATGCATCTCAAAAAAAATCACTGTCTGTCAAATATCTTTGTATCTGAGCCGTTTGACCATTCCCCGCTTGCTTGAAATTCGCTAAAATCCATCCTGTTTCTTTTCTGCCAGTTTGTTCAGCATGATCCACTTTCTTCTACCCAGACTGCACTCCCTGAGAGAATGGGACGCCTGGCCTCCTCTGTCCAGGGGCACAGAAACCCCGTGACCGCTTGCTAGTGCGCTGGCCCTGGTTTAACAGCACTTTGAGGCCACATGGGGCTGTTTTTACCCATCTCAAGACAAAACCCCGGAATACCCTCTTTCCCTCTCAATTTGAAATGCCACTCCGTGCCTCTGTTCCCTGGGCTTCCCACCAGGCTGATTGGCAGGCTCTCCATGCTGAGGATCCAGCACCTGAGCAGTCCATCCATCCAGGAGTGTCTTTCGTAGCAGCTTCCTCTGGTGTTTGACACTTAAGCGCCCTCTTCTTAGATATTGTCTAGCTTCTCTGGATGTCCCGAAATCTGAACTCTTTACTGCATTCCCTCCATTCGCGATCCCTCAGTCTACTGCCAAAGTTCTTCAGCCCCAGCACCACATATAATGTCATGTAGTTTCTTTAGTCCCTTCTCCCCAATAAAAGAATTCCACCCTAACTTTTAGTGTTTAGAAACAGCTGTAGCCAGCTGGGGCAGGGGAAGTCAACTATTTCATTGTTACTGTCTTTGAAAATCTCTTAGGAGCTCTTCATGGAGGATTGGAAAGATGTTATCCCTTAAACGAAAAAAGTTTCCTCTGAACCCTACAGAGTTAAGGCTCTCTCATGAGCCCAGAATACATTAGAAACAAAACTCAGGCTTAGAAGATTTGTTTGAGGTGCTTTCTTTAGGCATCCTACTGCCTGTGAGAGGTTAATCTGTTTCTCTAGATATTTGGGATAGGTTTAGGGATCTTTTACAGCTGTTTAACTTTGGCACAGTGATGAGGGAGGTACAGGGATGGGGAGAAAGAATGCAGTGAAGGAGAGAGGGCTGTGTTGGTAGTCTCTGAAGGAGCCTAACCTTCCATGCCCACCACTTCCGAAGCTTGTCTGCTCAGAGCTCGGGGTGGAGCAGCAGGTGCAGCCCAGAACGCTGAGATTTCACGCTGGGAGGCCTGCTCTCTCCGGGGTGCTTGTCTAAGCATGGTCTGTCCCCATGGGCTTTGCTAAGAACACGGACAAGTGCTTCTCAAGGTACTTCATGAAGTTCCCCGTCAACGAAGACGTGTGCTTTAATTCAGCGAATGCCCAACTGTCGAGGGGGGAGAGAAAGTGCAAAGGTTGAATTACTCAGTTTTATGATTTTTAAAATATGTGAAGCATGTACACACGTATGTGCATACACATGCATGTTCTGTGAGCTTATGTATGTCCACACATGCTCATGTGTAAGCTCATGAGCAGTCCCTGGCAGGGCTCTGCAGCTACACAGAGTGCTTAGTGGCGTCGGCAAATCTCCATGAGTCGGTTATGTTTATTCACTCCCACTGGGCGTGCGGGGGCATCTTTGTGCCATCTGAAACTGGCATTCATGTACGCTTTTGAAGAATTCACCACGTTTATTTTCTTGTGATCCTCAAATTATCGACTTCAGGACAAACACTCAAAACCGAACTTTGGGGAACAGACCTGCTAGGTATAGAGAGCTCTTTCTGTTGATATGTTCAAAGCTTGGAGTGATCTTTCTGAATTAAATAAGTAGCCATCGTAGAACAGTACTGATGCTTTTTACCTGACACAGAACCGGGTGAGGCCTTCAGCTGCCATTCTAAAGACCACTAAGCTGATGAATGTCCTAGGACAGGGGCTGATCTCATATTTTTTTTTCTGCTTGCAGCATAGCTTAAATGAAAGCTGCTTTCTATGGACAGGTGCTGGTGCTGTCTTGTTTGCTATTTTTCTCTTTCTCTGAGAAGTAGATCTTTGACAATACTACTTGTAGTTTAGTTAGTAACTACTTGTTGCTTGATTGTACATAGAGCAAGTAGTATAACTTATACTAGAGAAGTCGCACGTGGCATCCTAATTCTCCTTGGTGTTCCCCGCTGTAGATAACACACAGTGTAGGGTCCACACTGGTGACATCAGTACTAGCAGTCTTCCTGATTCATGATCTTTAAAATACGCTGTTTCTGAATCACATTCATTGGGGATAGTCTTGGAGGGGCCTCCCCCCAGTGATGCTGAATTCCTGCTGATCCAAGCACTCTTTCAGAGTCCCTTCATATGCCCAAGAACTTTCATTTGCAAGACAAATGGCTGGCTTGGGGCAGTCTGCAGAAATGGAGAAGCATACCTGGTCAAGTCAGTACTCCAAGAGTATTTTCAAACATGTTAGATTTGTAAATATGTCGGGGAAAAGTATAAAAGTTTGTAAGAAAACTGCATCCAGTATTGCTTATGTCACTGGAAAGAATATGCGTACAATCACAAGAAGTGGAGATGCCCAGGAAATTTCCGACATCTCTGCGTTCTGACTTATTTCAGAGCCCCCAGCCCATATTTCAGTTCCACCCAGATGGGTTGCAGGCATTCTCAAACTCAGCAAGTCCAAAAGCAAATTTCCTGTCTTCTTTCTCAGACCTCCCTCTGCTAATTCTCTTGCTGTCTGAATGCTGCCCAAGCTCCAGTCCTGCAGGTCTCTTTTGTCTCCTCCTTCCAGGTAGCAGTGCCTTGTGCTATCCCCTCTCCCTGCCAAATGGTAACTTGTCTCACCTTCCACTCCTTAGCCTCTGCCTTAATTCAAGCTAACATCATTTTTTCCAAGCAAATCCGACTCAAAATGCATCCCTCCCGGACCCGTGGTATCGAGTTCACAGTCTGTGTTAGGGTACACAGATCTCCCTGATTTGTTCTCAGCCAACATTGACCCCCCAACCCCCACCCCACCGGCTACTTTCCTGCGGTTCTTTTGCCACTCCCTGCCAACCTTGAGTAAGTGGCTGCTGCCTTTTCCCGCTGAGCAAGCATTGCATCAGCAGGTGTGACCTGGCCTTCTTTGGGGGATGTTCCCCGATTTCCACCCAGCCACTTAGTTATTCTGTTCTCTGGGTCCCTAGAGCAGTCACCCATAGGTTAATTATCTGCTCGCCTTTCTTTCTCCCCCAGAGACTGTGATCTTGTCAAAGGTGAGGAACATGCCTGAATCATATATTTCTAGCAATCACTCAAGCATCTGGTACCTGATAGGACCCCAGATGTTTGTTGAATTAGTGAGGGATGAATTGAACTCATGCCCTGGAATGTGTTAGTCACAGGAGGCAGTTCCCTCAATCAGATAATCTCTGCAATATACATAAGGTTTGAACAGAGGTTAGAGGATCTGGTTTTACCCTTAAACCGGTGCAGTATTAGGCCATTGGGTATTGGGTGTCTGTCTGCCCTTCCATCCTCCTCCATGTGCCTTCCTAGTCTCTCACCTTTATACAATCATTTTATAAACACATGATTTTCTCTTTAGTGTGTCTTTATTAATAGCTTCTCCTGACAGAATGCAGAATTTTGACAACCAGCCTCCAACCCCTCAGTCCTGATATCAAGACACCCTTTCTCTTCCTCTTCCCAATGATGCCAATCAAAGAGCTCTGCTGGGCTGGGCATTCGGCACAGCAGTTAGGATGTTGGCTGTGACTCTCACATCCCATATCAGAGTGCCAGGGTTTGAGTCCTAGCTGCACTTCCAGTTCTAACTTCCTGACAGTGTGGAGTTTGAGGAGCCAGCAGCTGATAACTCAAATAATTGGGTCCATCCCAACCACTTGGGAAACCCAGGATTGGTTTCCTAGCTCCTAGCTTTGGCCCAGTCCATCTCTGGCTTTTGTGGCCATTAGAGGAGTAAACCAACAGATAGAAAATCAGTATTTCTCTCTTTGTCTTTCAAATAAATAAGATATTTGTGTTTTTTTAAATAGCTCTGCTATTAAAGGCAGTGGAATCTATTACTCTTTCATAATCTCATGACCACCACCTTGCCAAATAATCTCATCTGACAGTGGATTTAGGGTTGATTCTGTGCTGCCCCTGTAAAAGGCAGTTGAAATCCTCAATGATCTCAGCCAGTGCACAGACAAGACAAGCAGAAAGCCCATGAGGTCGAGCTGAACAGGTTTTGTCCTCCACCAGCTGTGCTCTGCGCTGGGGGCTGCGGGTCGGGCGAAGTTCAGCATTGGGAGCATCTCGAGGTGACAAGTCTGGAAGTCCCACTTCCTCCAGGTGAGGATGCGGAGGGAAGAAGCCACATGCAGTCAAAGAGAGTGTGACTCAGGCGAATGGAAAATCCTCCCATCCAAATTGGGTGAAACAAATTCCTGTGAAATAATGACAACGTTTGCTAAATAAGGACAGTTGGAGTTGGGCTCCCCTGAGGTGGAAAACAGTCAACATAAAAGCCTCCTAGGAAAATTACCAGTAGCTTGAGAAGTAGTTGCCTATCAGCATTGTAAGACATTCACGGTCCTGCAAGTGGAGAGAATCTGCCTTGTGTCCTCTGCTCCATCATCCGCTTGTTTACTTTGTGTGCTGACTTTTAAAATTGTGTCACCAAAGTATTCGTCTTCTATGGGGATGACTCTATTACTCTTTGCCATCCTTTGGACACCAAAAGTTTTAGGGGAGCTTTGATGTCCTTTTCCTAATACAGCCTTGGGAATCATGAAAGATTTGTATTGATGGGGTTAGGATTTATGAGGAGCTAATTTCAGTTGCGCCTTTCTAAATATTTAGAAGTCCAAACCTAATTATATGATTAAGTCAGTGCTCTAATTTTCTTAATCCCATAGTTACTAGATCAACAACTGTTGAAGCAATATTGGGTTGCTTGACTCGACCCCCAACATGTATTACTAAGAGCCCATCCCTTTTTCTATGCAGTTTTGTTCATAACCATCAAATTGATCATTCCAGTAGCACCATGCTTGGAAGCAACAGAAGTGCTAAATGAAATCAAGGTGGTAGAGTCAGAACTTTAAGTGGTTTGAAAAACAGAGGGAGGGGTGCTTACTGAAGGAGATATTGGAATAACCATGAGTGCAAGTGATTGTGATGAACTATAGATGGTGCCCAATGGTGTTAAAATTAGACCTGCATGCCAGGACTGCTGACATGAGCCTGGGTCTGCTCGGAGTTGGATGTGGTGGCTCCTATTTCCTACCAGCAGGCTGCAGAGCTGGTTGCAGTCTGTGCAACAGAGAAACAAAGAAAGGAACCACAGACAAAAACTGGCCCCTGAGGTTGAGGGGAGATACGATAACAACTGTTCATTGCCCCAGCTTGGGACACGGACACGGTAACGTCTTCTGAGGGCTGCCATTAAGTCCTTGAGATGGAAACCAAAAGAGGAAAAGATACATGGTTGGCTCTTCCCCACTTAGCCACTGCACTCCGGCTTCATTTCTAAGTACCCAACCCAGGAATTGCTATTTATGTATGTGTCTATCTCTATATGCCCACACTACTGTCTATATTTCTGTAGATCTAGGTACATAGATATATCAAATCACATTTTAAAACAAGAGCTAAAGGATGCTCGGAAGTAGATGCCCATGAGCTTTTCTCAGTCATATTTAGAGTTTGGTTTGACCTAAAGTTATGGAGACAGACTTGAAGGGAGACATCCCCAACCTTGCTAAAATGTAAGTACAAAAAGGCACAAAAGGGATGGATATTGATGATGTTGTTTCTATTGCGACATCATCCATAGACTCCTAGTGTCTTTGCTTTGCTTCCCTATGGTGATCACAACATAAATTACTTGTCTTGTTTGACTTCCTTGTTCACCAAAGTTGAGCAGATTGTGGCCGTTTTCAACGCTTCTACCAGACAAAAAGCTTGGGACCATTTCTCGAAAGCTCAGCGCAAGAACATAGACATTTGGCGAAAGCATTCTGAGGTTGGTGATTTTATGATTATTTTTTAACCACCATCACACAGCTGGATTGGCAGGGAGTAGTGTGGCTGCAGCCATTGCGGTTTTTGTTACAAGGGGCAGTCTTCTTGCCATTGTTCTGTCTCGTTGTCAGCTCCAACTCAGATTTATCCCTTGTGCAGAAAAGCAGCTGACTTAATACTAAAAGGAGAGAGCATTTTTCTCTCTCTGCACAGGGAGAGAAGAATCTCTTTTGTTGATGGTAAAGAGCTTGGAAATAAACAAAAAGACACTTTGCTTAATAAAGCATTTATTGTTTTAATATAGAAAAGTAGTTTTTAAATACAGATTATTTTTCCGTGTTCTATGTGCTGATGATGGTTTACTCTTTGGGCTAGAAATGGCAGGTATGCCTTTCCATCCAAGCCTTCTCATTATAGCAATGTTTTACCCATGTACTAGCCATTGCGTCCTGTCACTCTCTCTGCCCAGAGCAAGTGCCTCAATGCATGTGTGAAGTGTGAGTATCTACCCCCAAGGAAACAGTACAGAACTTGACCTTCATTTGTCACCTAGAAACACCAAAAAGTGCCATTAGTCATGGTCATCCAGCTGTTATTTTTAGCTCTACAGTGTAGTGTACGCTTTGAACCTGTAATTTAAAAGTAAGTATACTGTCTTTGTTTGCTTCTTTTTTTTTTTCAATAAGAGAATGTTTTTCATTTGGATGCCTCTCCATCTGCAGCATGTTAATATTAAAGTTCTCTAATGATATTCCCCTCTTTCAAAATCCCAAACTTATAGAAGGTAAGGTTTATTTATTTAATGATTTTGACTCACACTTGTAAAATAAGTGTTTTATATTGAGTTTGAGGAACCACAAAGTACTGTGATATCAATCATTTGGGTGACATTTTAAGTGCCCATTAAGTAATGCTAAATTACAGTAGAATACCAATGGCACTAGATGTAACATCCACATGAATACCAAATGAATTCCTTATTATCACTGTTATTATGGTGCATACTGAATGACTTCACAATAATGGGACACTTAAAATGCTAGTGCAATTTATTGTTAAAAAGGGCATTTTTTATTTTGTTCACTAACGCCTGAGAAGGTGGTTGGTGACTGATATAATTCTCCTCCTCTGTTCAGAATTATGAGTAAGGAGGGGTGGGGTCTCTCTTTAATTTTTCAAGGATCAGAAAAACGAAGAGTGTTCTCCTGGTATTCTGTCTGCCACTGAATCGAGACCCAAGACTAATTCACTTTTCAGGAGAAGAAAATAAATAAATAAAAAGTAATAAACATCTTTATCTGCGACATGATACACACATTGAGGGCTATGAAAACAGAAACTGGCATCGATGAACTGTGATCACATTTGGGGGCTGATCAGTCCATGAGTTGTTTACTTTCTACTTTTCACATAAAAACCAAATGTGGTTAAGAAAAATGTCCAGAGAAAGGCAAGTGGCATGATGCTGAGCAAACCTAGGCATAACAAGGCCATTGTCACTTTGTAAATGTCCACCTAAGTCATGAGCGCTGCCCCACGTGACTCCACTTCCTGCAGTGCCTTGGCTGTGCTGCACGGAGCAGGCCCCGTGAAGGCTGGCAGCGTGCTCCCAGGTTGCCTGCTTGCTAGGCTTGGCACCAGGAGGCGGCGGTGGACGCTCCTGGAAAGGGTCTCTGTGCCTTCCAACCACCACTTCCAACACCTCTTTTGATATACATTAGGAAATAGAATTCTAAATTACCTTTGATTTTCTCTCCTACATGTTACCTAATTGATTAAATACCAGCTGGTAATTTAACATTGTGGATGATTTCTCAGTTGCATATAAGCTTGATAATTGGCTTGATTTTTTTTTTACTGCATTCCCATGTACCGCATCTGCTAATTACCTGCAACACCTCTACAGATGTATTAGAGTATACCAGTGATTTACTGCTGAACTCCAGGCACGCTGTGCGAGCACCCTCCTTCCCCCTCCCCTGCGCCCTTCCCCCACAGCAACTACACTATGGCAGTTTGTCATTAATTGCAGGGACTAAACAACAGACCCTTTCGGCCTCATTTATTCTCTCCACCTGACTTTTGCTTGTTCCAGATATTTCTAAGCCATCCCTATGGGAACTGGGCTCTTTGTCAGTGGACGAATTAGCTGTCCACAATCTAAAAATTTCCCCACTAATCGTGTGTGGCACCTGCCTCCGAGGCCTAAGGGCATTATTTACAGCAGAACAGGCCCCTCTTTCTGCCAGGTGGCACCGTCAAATAAGGTGGCCTTCCAGAGCTTCCCTTGTGATTGGTGGCCCTGGCCCTGTACCCCAGACTTCACCCCTTCCCTGTCCCAGGCAGTGGTGACTCCCATAGTGCAGTGCTGACCATCCAATATCGCCAGCTGTGAACAGTGTGCTCCTGTCAAGCTGCTGTTGAAATCTGTGTGCAAAGGAGAGAACAGAATTGAGAGAACCACTAGCACAGGCTGATGTCCACACATCGCTGAATGGGCAGTCAAGCTGTATTTAAAGTCATCCACTAGTAAGTTATGTGAAATAACCTAGATTTCCTGTTACTCATAGGCTTGCTTATTAGAATATGGCTTTTCTGTAGACACTTCAGGTTAAACGGGGAGAAGGGAAAACAGCCTTCTCCCTGTTTTAACTCTTTCAGGGAGTAATACATGTAAGAATAGAATGCATAAGTATTCACAAATATGACAGGACCTCAAAAAGTTCGTGAAATTAAAAGGTGAATTTATTTTGGTGCAAAAAGATGTTGAAATCCTATGTATAATTTTTCATAATGCACATTTTCTGCGAACTCTTTGAAGACCTCTCATTTCTCGTACACAGTTAGGTACAAAATAATGGTATAGTTATTTGGTGTAAATGATTACGATGTCCTGATTTGAGACATAGCAGTAAAAAATTTATTGTGTTACTCTAAATTTTACAGTGAGTTTTTGCATACATTATTACATTCTAATTGCCTTGTAATGTTATTATTATTCCCTATTCATGGGTGAGTAGACAGAATCTCTGAGAAATAAAATGACTTGATTGCAGTCACACTCCAGTAAGTAGAGAAAGCAAGGGATGTCCCAAGATCCAGGGCTCTCAGTCTAAAATGGGCTAAAGCACCCATCACCTTCTGAGTTTTCAGTTTTGGACATGTGAATGGTATGTGTGTGTTGGGGTGTGTGTGTGTGTATGTGTGAGAGAGAGAGAGGAGAGAAAGAAGATAGAGAAAGAGAGAGATCACACAGGCCCATACACATGCAGGGGCACTCTGTTTATGTGACAAATAATAGTGGCCGACATCACCAGTTTTTAGCAAAGCAAGTGTCAGGCTTGATGCTAAGTCTTTTGCATGCATTCACTCATTCCACGCTCAAAACTATCACAATATTCCACGGAGCATTTCTCCAGTTGCACAACAGGTCAGTGGCAGGCCAGACCAGACCTCTTTAGAAGTCCAATGCTCATGCTCATCCCAGTTAGCTGCGGGTCCTGCCGGGCTGCCACGTAATAGGCCTTGCTGCGTGGTTCCTGAGATAGCCCTGCTAGGTAGATGGTATTAGCCCCTCTTTGACAGACAAGGAAATTTTCGTCCTGGTCGTTGACGAGCAGGGATTGATGCCCAAAGCGCTGCCGTTTCCTCTGCCCCTTGCCATTCCAGGATAGGTGAGGCAGTGTTGGGGAGGTCAAGACTTGCGACTCTCAGCATCACTGGGTCAGTTGTGCCACACGCAGAGACCCGCGGGGACAGCGTGCGGAGGCGCGCCCTTGACTCTGACAGCAGTGTGTCCTCTGCTTTCAGGAGCTCCGGAACGCTCAAAGCGAGCAGCTCATGGGCATCCGGCGCGAGGAAGAGATGGAGATGTCTGACGACGAGAATTGTGACAGTCCTACCAAAAAAATGAGAGTCGATGAATCAGGTAACGCGGGTCGCTGCTGCATACCCCGGGGGTGTCAGCATGGGCGTCCACAACTCGCATGGGGACTAATTGGGAAAGAGCCGAATAACTCACTCATATTTAGAGTTGTGCTAAACTTCCATCTTCCAGTGCCTCCGCCTTTTATTAATAGGACTTTAAGCTCCTGCTTAGGAACGTAGTGATTTAAATTGCTCCAGTTGTTTCTCCACACGTAGATCCGGGGCTATTATCCATTTTTCAGGGATGTTCGCCTGTCCCCATAAAAATCCTTTTCCAGAGTGTGGCAGCCACAGCTGCGGCTGAAACACAGATAAAATTTGGTTTCAGTTGGTGGACTTCTTATTTGGGAATTGCTTAATCCCCAAAGAAGCTTCCTTGCCTCTGAGCCAGCATGCTGGAAAATTAGACATTTTTTTCTGATAAATTTGAGTTCACCTAACCGGTAATCCAAAGGGTGGCCCCCTTTGGTTCCATGCGAGGGCTGTCACTTCTTGAGTGGAGAAAGGGAGAGAAGTTCAGAGAGAGCCTTGCTTTGTGTGCTCCGTCTCCCCCGAGGTGCTGATTAAACCTCCATCCTTGAATTGCATGGGAATTCCTAGATTAGGGAAATACTGGCTCATAACCTGAGAAACGGGGGAGCTGGTTTGTCCGAGGGGAAGGGCGTTGCCTACAGGACAAGGGAAGAGCCACAGTTGTCACTGTTGCCAAGAGAGAGTTCAATGAGAAATGGGTTTGATCCACCTCCTGTGGCCTACCTCCTGTCTCGGGCTTTTTCACAGAGGGGCTGCAGGTGATCATGAGGCTGTTGGGCTCATTCATTGGTAAATGGAAAACTCAAGATAGCAGAAGGGTCAGTTCATCCGGATCCAGCTGTCGCGTGGTCACGTTGCTCCACTTCTCCAGGGCTTAAGAAGTGAATGCCAGAGGCATCAGTGAGGATCACAGGACGAAGCTCCTGCACCCAGGCACGTGGGGAGGAGGCCTTTATTTCCTTAAGGCAGTGGTTCTCGAAAAGCGGGGTCTCCAGCCCAGGGACATAAGCATCACCCAGGAACTCCATAGGAACATAAATTCGCAGGCCCCACCCCAGGCCAGCTCAATCAGAAACTTCTAAGGGTGGGCAGTGGAGAAGTGAGCAGCAGCTGTCTGTGATTGGCGCCCTCCAGCGAATTCTGATGCTGAAGTTGGAGAGCCACTGCTACCCAAAATCTCCCTTCATCCTCCCATTCCATTCTCCCAACTCTTTTTCCCGAGGGACTTGAGGAATTTATTATGCAAGTGGAGAGGACTTTGTTGGCGGCTGCTTCTTCATGGCAGTGGGGTCGCTGCTTGGCTCGCCCAGCTGCTTCTTGGCCCGGATGTATGTCCCCACCCCTTCCTTGAGGGCCGGTTTGTCCTTGGAGGCCTTGGAGCGGCTCCATGGCTCCTCTGTCGTAGGGGACAAAGCCACACGCCTCCCAGATGGCGTCCTGCAGAAACTTGGCATACTTGGTGGAGCGCCCAGGGCGGTGGCGGCTGTGCCCCGGCTTGCTCATGTTCTTGCTCACCTTGTGGCCTTTCTGAGGCTTGCACAGAGCTACGCTGCTGCACTCCAGTGCCTGCTGGAGTGGAAGTCATTCCTTGAAACCTCTTGGAAACTTAGCATCCAAGTAGACTATGCCACTGTTTTCTGATGTCATATCTATCCTTTGTCCTGACATCTGTGAGCCCATGCATGTCTTCCGTTGAGCTGATGCCAGATTTCTCCAGAACTTCCAGATTCCTGGGTTTGGCCTTGTTTATTTGCAGAGACCACCTCCCCCCACCCCTTCCCCACAGCAACTCTGTTCTGTAATTCTCCATGTAGCAAAAGGAAGAAGTGAATATGTGCAGGATCTTAAATTCGGTGAGATCTACAGATAAGTAAACAAGATGTGTTTCTCAAAAAAAAAAAAAACCTTTCAGCATTTTTGATGTGTTTAGACAAGGGGCGAGACAAGCAAGACACGTCGTTATAAGGTGGTGTAGAGGAAAAGAACTGAGTTGATTAGAGATTCTGATTTGCACCTGTGGCTTTGCGGGTGAGGGACGTGGGGGAACATTTCTTTTTAAACAACCCATTGATTTCCCAAGTAAGGATTGCACATGATTTCATAGTCTGCCTAGAACAGGTCCAGAATAGCAATAATGGCTCTGAACAGGATGCCCACTGAGGAGGTATCATAAGCCAGGGCAGCAAGCGTGTGTGTGCAGGACCAGCGCTGGCCTCTCCCACAGAAGTGTTCAGGGCACGTGGAGAAGCCGCCACGTGGCAGGGACCAGAGGTCACCCCCGGAGACATCACTGAAGAGCCTCCTTCCCAGGCCTCTCCCGGTCTATCCCGCAGGCCTCTGTCGACAGCAAGAAGTAGCGCCTGAACTTCTAGAAGCTTCTGCCAGGCTTGTTGCTCCATCAGCAGAATCACTGAGCAAGGATGCAGCGCAGGTCATGCCCCAGGTGCTGGAGAAAGACAGGAGAGAACTGGAGTTCAGACACCAGGCCCAGGGAGTGCAGAAGTCTTCCCTTGCTTTTCTGAATGGGGCAGCCCAGAGGGCATCTCCTGTGGTTTCTGTAAGGAAGAAGCACAAGGCTGCTTACAGGGAAGGGAAAGCCACTGACTTGTTGTTTTCTTTTTAACTCCATGGGGCCCTGAAGATCCCGCCCAAAGGCAGGCAGCCATCCCTTCAGCCCTGGTGTTGGAGGACCAGCGTGACAGTCTAATGACTGCACCGTCGACAACTCCCTGCCGCTCGAGGGACAGCACCGCCTGTGCTGCTGCTTAGATACAAATTTCCAGTCCCCTGCCCAGGAGCGGGTCCCCCAGGGAACTGCCCAATGCTGTACCGGACCTGAAATCCTCAGGGCTCTAGGAATTCTTTGCCTGTCTCTTCTTTGCTAAAACACTGGGCTTTTTGTCTCAGACCTCCTGGGCAGTAACTGATGCAGAATTCTGAGAAACGACACAGGGGAATAAATATCCTTGGCGTGGCAGATCCTTGCTGCAGGGAGGCTGTGGTGATCCCCTCCCCCACTCCTGGCTAGCCTGTGCTTGTCGATTTCCCTAGGAGGGGGATTTCCCTAGGAGGGGCGAAGGCTACCCTGTACTACCCTGCATGCATTTCATTTTGGGCGGTGGTGGGAAGTTGGAGGGAGAGAGAGATGGAAAGAATTGGCTTACTGTGGTTTCTAGAAAAGGCACAATTTAATATGTAGTAATTTGTAGGGTACCTTGGACTTGGTTCTTTTTGTTAAAAAAAAAAAAGTGTTTAAATATAGCTGTGCTTTTTTGGTACTGGAGAGTATCCCATTGAACTTCCCCTCTTTACCACAAAGAATCATTTACAGCATGTCTTTGGCTTGAGCCGCCCAGTTGCCACCATAACTCTGGTCCTGGACGGGCCATGCACTGCCTCCCTCATTGAGTACTTTTTTTTTTATAAACACTTTTATTTAGTAAATATAATTTTCCAAAGTACAGTTTATGGATTACAACGGCTTCCCCCCACCCCCATAATTTCCCTCCCACTTGCATCCCTCCCATCTCCCGCTCCCTCTCCCATTCCATTCACATCAAGATTCATTTTCAATTATCTTTATATACAGAAGATCGATTTAGTATATATTAAGTAAAGAGTTCATCAGTTTGCACCACACAGAACATAAATTGTAAAATACTGTTTGAGTACTAGTTATAGCATCAATTCACATTGAACAACACATTAAGGACAGATCCCACATGAGACGTAAGTACACAGTGACTCCTGTTGTTGACTTAACAATTTGACACTCTTGTTTATGGCGTCAGAAATCTCCCTAGGCTCCAGTCATGAGTTTCCAAGGCTATGGAAGCCTCTTGAGTTCGCTGACTTCGATCTTATTTAGACAAGGTCATAGTCAAAGTGGAAAGGGAAAAGGAGTTTAGGGTGGAGCCAAACCAAGACACTAATAAAAATGGAAATAGGTCTTCTCTGATACATTCGAAAACGATGACAGATTCGTCAATGCATCCATTCAAAAAGGCTGATATCCTCTTGCGAAGCCAATGAAAGAAGTTTTTGATAATTCAACTTTACTGTTGTTTAGTCTGTATCCTATTGGAGTCAAGCCACAGTTTTAAATCCAAATCCGTTCCTCCTTCTCCCCCTCCCCCACACTCCTCTCTTTTTTTTCCCTGCCACCTGCTTGCTCTCAGCTCTCCCCTCCTTTTTTATCCCATTCACCTCTACCACCCCCTGCCGACCGGTGAGAACACATTCCAATTGTCAACATGTGTGGGGCGCTGTGTTAGTGCATTCTCCATTGCTATAATTAGACACCTGAGGCTGGGTGCTTCTAAAGAAAAGAGGTTTGGGGAGCTCACAGTGTTAGAGGTTGGAGAACATGGCGCCAGCTTCTGCGTGGCCCTAGCAAGAGCCTCCCGGGAGACGCCATCACAGTGGACGTCCATGCAGAAAAGTTGGCATCTTGAGACAGGAAGCTGGACAGGAGGGAGGGGCCGGACTGGCTCTGGGTGTAACAGCTCTCTCAAGAATTTGGCCAGACCTGCATTAATTCCTTCCTGAGGGCAGGCCAGGCCCCATAGTGTCTTGACCACGCCCACTAGGCCCCACCTCTTATTAAAGGTTTCCCCATCTCTAAGCCACCACCCTGGAGACCAAGCCAGCAGCACAGGAACGCTTGAGAAACAAACCACATCCAAACCTAGCAGGCACCTACTGGTGTCCAAGGCACTGTGGCCCGGGGGAGAAAGGGCACACCCTGCCCTCGTGGGCATGAGCCTCTTTCTCAAGTGAATAAACATTGTAATACAAGTACAATCTCTAATGTTGAGCATGTCCCAACACCAGTCAATTAAATTCAGTATAAACCAAAACGAACACCACTACCGAGTGTCTGAATGGTATCCAATATTTGACGAGTGCACATTGGACACAAACTGTAGAAGAATGAAATGAAAAAGACCCTTACTTGATAGACAACCTTTAAGCCAGTCCTTAAAACACAAACAAATGCTCTTGGATTCTAATTTATACCTCATTTAAACTCTAAGCTCATGGAAACTCACCACCATATCAGTATAGATTATGTTTTTTCCAGTTTCCCTAAGAAATCACAGATTTTCCAAGTCTTTCAACCAACTAAATCAATAAGTAGGGGACACATAATTGAGTTCAGTTGGAATTGGCAGTATTTAATCTGTCTGAATAGTTAGATGCATAGCTGTGAGCCTGAGGTGGAAAAAAATAAGAAGACTGTCTTGAGCTATCTGCTTGATCTCTTTGAAACCAGAGCCACCTTAATTTTCCTGGCCTAGTGGATTTCCCAGTGTGCAGTGCTTCCACAGAGTTCTAAGTAGTGCCCAGCAGGGAGACTGCAGCCAGGTGCATGCCTACGAGGAGGAGCACTGCCCACCCAGCAGCAGCAGGTCCAGGGCGGGTCCCCACACACAGGCCTGGGCCTTGCAGCCCACCAGAGGGGGCCAGGTCATTCGCAGCTTTGAAGCTCCTGTCTGGGGAGTGTTGAGGGTGATACAGAGCAGGCTCACGGTGGAGCAGCTCAGAAGTTGGCAGAGGGACAAGGGCGTTCAGACGGACAGTAAGGTGGCTCAGCCTGCGGCCACATGCTCCCCACAGGAGCAGACCCCCATGTTGAGTGGCTGAGCTGTTCTCACACATGACAGCAGCCTGGGACATTACCTCCTCAAAGGGACACGAGCAGTGGCACGTGTCCAGCAGCAGCCACCGAACTGAAGTGCTGTCCTTTCAACCACAATGCAACCTCTCCTGAGAAGCCAAGTGCCAAACAGGGAAGCGTGATGAGTTAAAGTCCTCCGGCTGGGAGGCGATGAAAGCCGTCCTCCAAGGTGGGCTGAGGAGCTGGCCTGCCCGCCTCCTGCACCCTTGAAGTGGAGCTCCTTTGTTTGCAAGGAGCTCACGCTTGTCTCTGATTCTTTCTGTGTTGTTTTGTTCGTTTTTTTTTTTTTTATCTTGCTAATCTTGCCAAAGGAATCAAATAAATGTTGAATTGGGGGTCAGTTCCCTGAGTTCACGTTCAGTTACCATTTTCCTTTCTGTAATGGCAAGTGTGGCAGTGTTTCCTCCTGTTAATTGCCTTAAATACAAAGAGACAGATGCTATCGAATGGACCCTGTAACACAGCCGACCTTCCTAATGGAAGCCCTCCTGCTCAAAACAGGGCCATGTTTACCTGTTGTGTAAATTTACTTTTCAAACCTAGCCTGTCTTCAAGCTTAGCCTCCTTACGTACAGTCCTGTTTTTTCTGTAGTGCCTAACAGTGCTGTGATTCCTGATATCTCTCAGATATGCACAAACATTCCATAACCGTGTGTTTTGTATAAAACTTACCTGTGTTGTTGCAATTGCATTGTGCCTGGAGACCGAGGACTTTCCCCCAACACTAACCACTTCACTGTGCCGCCCCTCCCTATAATCTGCCCACATTGTTCGATGCTAACTTGGAGCTAGGTGGGTTCCCTGTATGCTTTGTGTGACCGTGACAGCCCAGCGCTTTTTCTTGCTGCATTTCACAGAGCAGCCTCTTGTAATATGAGGTCCTAGCTTCTTGCCTAGGGCCATGAGGTCCTTGAACATGGCAGAAGGCTTGGGTTGATAGCGGTTGGCAGGCAGAGGAGAAGAATAAGGAAATTTGCTATTGATCTCCAGAAAGGGAGAGCTGCAGAGGCCTTGGCCCGGGAAGGGTTTAAACAAATGGCCAGTGAGTGGTATACAGTTGCACCACAGAGCGCAGCCCGCGGAGCCCTGCTGCTTCCCCACTGCCAGGAACACCATTATCTAGATTACAGTTTATTATGCTTTCTGGGCATTTCATTCTGGTGAGGTCTAATGCAGGATCATTACATAGGAGAGTGGATTTAATCCTGTTTCCTTAGCAGACTTTAAGGACACCGAGGGAATATTTATGTAATAAGATGCAAAGTTGCTATGGAAAATACTATAGCAACCTAACATCATCCGAGAGCCAAGCAGCCACTTGTAACAGCAATCTAAATTTACATTTATTTTAGTGTCATTTTATCGACACTCTTAGTATCTCATTCTGACAGGATGTTAAAATATGTTTTCAGCTTGCTTTTGAGCAAAATTAACACAGTGTTGTTGGAGTTTTAGCATGGTTTGCACAACTTCTGGGGGAAAAAAAACAGTATTTTCAAGGGAGTTTAGAGGACAGAATCCAGGTAAGTTTGTAAGCTTTTTTTTTCTTTACAAAATAAAGAAATTATGCCCTAGTAGTGTTTACTCCTGGTTTTCTCTTTTGGTTTGTAGTTAAGAACTTCTGATTATAGAAAGGACTGTTGTTTTCAGTATTGACCTGTTGTGTGGAATACTCACCTGTGATGCTAATGGATGCTTCTAGAAAATAGTTTAGCAGTTCAGCTCATCGGCCTCTAGGAGAGTGTCGCATTCTAAAAATGAAATGTTTGCATCTAAAGGTAACACCTAGTCATTTTCAAAAATCTAATAATTAAGAATGATGAAGAAAGCAGAAAAAATGTTAGTTACAACACTACAGAAGAGGCGTTTTGGTCTAAATTCTTCTGCACAGCTTAACTTTAAAGATTTTCTGTGCATTTATGAAAGCTTCTTGGGGACAGTTCTACATGATTTGGGTTTCAGACGACCTCTTTATGTAGCAGGTAAACATCTTTCATAAAACAAAAAAGCTGCCTTCTTATGTGTTCATGAAACCAAAAATATAGAGCAGATGAGTATGTGTATCCATTCTGGATCATGGGCTCTTGTGCATGAACCTTCGGAAGCTGAATCAAAAATCTTTGAGGTGGTCAGAATGGATTCCTGAACTTATTAAAAATCCTGATAACTCGAGCAGGTCTTCCAAGAGCATCTTTTGGGTCTCTTAAATGTGAACATGGCAGAGAAGCTATAGATACGTAAGCCAGTTGGTAGTGGAAGGATAGTATCTATTGATTTTCTTCTGTACCTCTCCATCTAAAATCTTGAAGTATGACCATAAGACCGTTAAAGTGGAACATTGGCCAAAAGAATCAATACTAGACCACATTAAAACATAGGTTGTTACCAACTTCTTAGCACGCTGATGTACTGTTTATGAACATCATTGTCAATTCCCTTTTGTTTTTGGAGTGTTCATCAAAGTACAGTTGGTGACATAAAGCTATTATCCCTTGATGAAAGTATGTCTTGTAGAATTCCAGCTGGCCATGCAGAGTTAATGACCACATAACTACTGGGAAATGGAATTCAGAGAAGTAATTACTTTGTTCCTTTTCTCAGAAATTCCACTTGCCATTATATGATACTTATCTCATACTTTGAAGCCCTGGAAATGGAAGTTTATAATAACACAGATTTTTTTTTACTATAGTGAATTCTCCTGTATCTAAGTGGCATTGAGACTCTTCTCTTTCACTTGATTGAACGCCCTCTATTTCAGAAAGAGACTGAGTGCCCAGGGACTCCTCCCCCAGTTCCTGGACACAAGGTGAGAAGCCTTTGTGGAAGTTGCTAGAAAAGGACACTATTTAATTTAGGCTCTCCATGACCCTCAGAGAGTAGGGGGAAACCTGGCTGGGCAAAGGTGCAAGACAGGGTCTCTGAAGGCAGTGCTTTGGCAGGTATTGCTGGTTCTTCAGTGAGCCCACCCTAACTTCTGGAGTTGCTTTGTGCCAGAGACCCTTGCTTTTTCCTTGGGGCATGTTGGATAATCTCTGCAGCTTGAAGCAATTGCCTAAATTTTCACTTCTCAGAATTACTTTAGAAACATGTAAATATTCAGTACCAGGGTGTTGGTAACAGCATACCCATGAGGAGTCTTAGAAAAAAATGCAATGTTTCAGAAGATTGTATGAGGGGTCTTCAGACAGCTCATAGAAAATGTACATTCTCTTTCAATTCTGCTTTTCCATGAATATTTTGGAGTACCCTTATAGAATGGCAGGAGGGAAGCTTTCAATATATTGCTGAATGATAAAAACCAGTTACAAATCAATATAAGCAGATAATTCCAACTCTGTGTGCATGCGTGTACGTGTGTGTGTGTATATATGTGTGGTTTATGTTCACAATTTACATGGGGAAATCTGTAAGGGTCAGAATATTCAAAGTAATTTTCTCTAATGTAGTTAAAGGTGCTTTTTGTTTTTTCTTCTTTGTGTAGTTGAAAGATGTTCACATGGCCACATGCTTATATGCATTGTTCTACAATACTATAAGGGCCGGTGCCGTGGCTCAATAGGCTAATCCTCTACTTGTGGCGCCGACACACCAGGTTCTAGTCCTAGTTGGGGCACCGGATTCTGTCCCAGTTGCTCCTCTTCCAGACCAGCTCTCTGCTATGGCCCGGGAGGGCAGTGGAGGATGGCCCAAGTGCTTGGCCCTGCACCCCATGGGAGACCAGGTTAAGCACGTGGCTCCTGGCTTCTGATCAGCGCAGTGCGCCGGCCGCAGCACGATGTTCCGCGGCAGCCATTGGAGGGTGAACCAACGGCAAAGGAAGACCTTTCTCTCTGTCTCTCTTTCTCTCACTGTCCACTCTGCCTGTCAAAAAAACAAACAAACAAAAAACAAAAACAATACTGTAGGAAACTTTAAAAAATGTTCCTAGGAGGATCTGTGACAAAATTAATGCCAGCTGGAGACTGATACCTGGCCATTTCCAAGCAATCTGTAAAGTCAAAAGTAGTGACAAATAGTAACTGGTATTAGATGATGGAACCTCATTGAATTTCTTCTCTTGCACTAAATTAGAGAACTTCTACATTTAACTTGCCAAACATAATATACTTACCTTCCCAGACTGTGTCTTCCTAGTTTCCCATTCCAAGGGCTAATCATATTTGTGTAACTATTAAAGGGAGGATTCAAGAAGTAATTCAAGTTCTAAACCAGACAGAAAACATGAAGTTCTCACCCAGACGTTGGCAATGGCGAGTCTCTTTATATATATAAAAGAAGCCTTAAAAATGTTGCCTAACCTCCTCCTTTTTAAATAAATAGGAACACAGAGTCCCATGTGCTCAAGACAGGAAGTGGAAAGTCTGGAATTAAACTCTACCTTCCTTATTTCCCGGCTAATGACCTTTCTCTGGCACCACTGAATTTTATGGGGAGAAAATTCCAGAATGTCTCTTAAATGCTTTAAGTGACATCATAAGAGTCAGTAACCAAGAAAATCAGCCAGATGTTTTGAGTGTCTGCTGGGTGCATGGAACCATGATGCCATTTGGGAGCACAGGTCAGCTAGAGACAGTTATCCCCTTAGAATGTTAATCCAGAGCAGACCAGGGCTTAACACCTAGCCTTCTTAGAATTTTCTGTATTTTCTACTTATTAGAAAAGAGATTTGCTTCAGCCAGCACCACGGCTCAATAGGCTAATCCTCCACCTGCAGCACCGGCACTCTGGGTTCTAGTCCCAGTTGGGGCGCCAGGTTCTGTCCCAGTTGCTCCTCTCCCATTCCAGCCCTCTGCTGTGGCCCGGGAAGGCAGTGGGGGATGGCCCAAGTGCTTGGGCCCTGCACCCGCATGGGAGACCAGGAGAAGCACCTGGCTCCTGGCTTCGGTTCAGCGCAGTGTGCCGGCCACAGTGCACCAGCCATTGGGGGGTGAACCAACGGAAAAGGAAGACCTTTCTCTCTGTCTCTCTTTCTTTCACTGTCCACTCTGCCTGTCCAAAAAAAAAAAAAAGAGAGAGAGAGAGATTTGCTTCAACATAGGCTGCACACACAGTAAACTGGGTGTTTTTAAACCTATTCCAACAGAAATACCAGCTTTAAAAAATATGCAGGAAATTGGCCTAAACCCTTTTATAGTTGAGTGATACTTCTTTCTTCAAAGCAGAGGCCACTGTATGACACTGGGCAAGGGGAAGAAATGCCTTGAGGGCGTAAAGTAGACGGGGCATGAGCAGTGCCTTGTCACGGGTGTCCGTTGTCGGCCGCACACTCCTTCGAGGTCCACATGCTGCCTTTCCTAACTCTCCAGATAGACCAAGGAGAAAAAGAAGACATTTTTCAGAACATAGGCCTGCATTTGCTCGTTGAGCTGAAGTGGCCTGAGCTACAATGTGATCCCATGTTTTCCGTGCCCCCCAGGGCCCAGGAAAGCCTGCCTCGGGATTATCAGTGTATTGACTTCCCATCTAATTTCAAGACTTATTGAAGTGGTTCTCCCCGTTTCCCTGTTCCCAAGGCTTTTCTTTATGAGCTGTACCTCCCCATATATTTTACAAATAAAAG
Source organism: Sylvilagus floridanus (assembly GCA_949820135.1). Taxonomy (NCBI): domain Eukaryota; kingdom Metazoa; phylum Chordata; class Mammalia; order Lagomorpha; family Leporidae; genus Sylvilagus; species Sylvilagus floridanus. Next base: position 73,593,893 of record OX463230.1, read on the forward strand.
TCTGAGGGACAGCATCCACAGAAATATCAGTCACACTCAGATTCACAGACTCAGGGACGTTTTGTGGAAGTAATATCTTCTCAGTGCTCTGCATTAAGGAGAACAGTTGGATTTTGGTACCCCCAGGATTAACTGAGTTGTTGGATATTTGTAAATACTGCAAGTTCATATTGGGCATGTGTTGGTCACAAGTTTTCAGGCACAACGTAATCTATGCCATGCATTTTGCCTATCTTTTGATAGTAGGATGAGAGATTCCATTCTTCTGATAATTTACCAGTCAGCTGCTTGTGAAGTGTCCTTCCCTGTGGTACTAGACTTTTCTTGTGTAGTTTCTATAATCTGAGTATCCTAGAACCAGCCATTTCTTTGCTGCCAAGAGTCAACCTGAGCAACGGCATACTACAAAGCAGTGATAGAATTAAAATAATAAAAACTTAGTGAATTTTTGCAGTGTGTATAGGAGTAGATCATGTGTCTTGCAGTGCCAGATTAAGGGTGGGGGTGGGGACAATGAAGTCTTAAGCAATTAGTTGAGACTCAGTCCTTGATCAAATTGCGTTGCTTATCGGCTATAGAAAGTCCTGGTAGTATAGCCTCTATTCTCCTTTTTCCTGGACAAGCATCGGCTCCTAGGTCCACACAGCCTCTGTTCTCTGCACTCTCAGAAGTCGCAGCAACAGCTGGCAGATAGACCCCAAGGTAAAGAACTGTGAGAGCAAGGGGTTTCTGAGACGTTGTGGAGACGTGCGCATCTGAGTCTGGTCGGCCAGAGGGAAGCCGTGTGTGTTTATTGAGCAGACAGCGGTGAACAGATGCTGAGATGGGAGGCTCTTCCACCCGACGTGTTCCTTGAAGATCAGTTTAGCATGTCTTCCCCTCCAGATGCCCTGCCCATCACGTACTCACTAGGTAGACAGGAATTTGTTAGATGAACAGATAGAAAATTAAAAGTCAGAAAACCTAAAGTTTAATCTTCTGGGAGGTTTTATATTGTTTGTCCTTTGTACCAGTAAAGAAAAAGAAGAAAAAAATCTGTTATCTTTGAGGCATCTTCAACAAGTTCATGGAATCTGAATTAGAAAAATAAAAAAAACCAACACATAGATTTCAAAAAATATCTTGCACAAAATGCACTGATCATTTAATTCCATATCTCTGAGAGCTTTTTGAAGCTCCACAGTGTTTAATCCTCACGGTACTGATTGTTTTCCACATGAGGCCCCTGTGGTCCCATGGAGAGTCGGTCACTTGCCCCAAGTCTCACAGCTCCTGTCTGGCCCCAGAGCCCCTTCTCTTCCTCTCAGCCATGCCTCTGCCTCCCTCCTGTACACAGTCCATGCCCGCCCAACCCCTGAGGCTGCTGGGAGCAGAAATAGGGGATACCAGGCACCGTGGCTGGTGCTCCTCTCAAGATAGCGGCTCCTGCAGAACACTCGCCAGCCCCCAAACTGCTCCATGTGTCTGGCCGCCATGGTTCAGGAACCTTGCTCCATCGCTGCTTGTCAGAGACAAGCACAGGGCAACAAGGGCGAGATCTTCCAGGTCGTAAAAACTCCAGGGCCTGTGCCAAGCTAAGGAGTAAAGCCAAGAGAAAGAGGAGCAACGAAATGAGTTAGCTAATGCTTGAAACCTTTTCCCCACAACTAAGTTGCACCTGGAAAATATATCTCAATTTTTTAATTTTTTTTTTTTACTAATTGAAAGTTGTTAGATCTTTGCACTTTTTAAAACAGAAACTAGGGCTTAGCTTGGACATTTCTCTCCTTCTGTATAACATTTAGGCTCCTAAGGAATACCATAGTTGACACTGCGTGGTCAGGGCCGTGTTCACAAAGCATGTTGCGTGCAGCCATCCCTCTCGTGCACAACAGAAAGCGGGAGCAGGAGAGCTGCCTTCTCAGGGGCTCCCCGTAACCTTTCAGAAACGAGACATTTCGTGCTAGTTCCTGCTTGATTGAAGGAAGGCGTTTTTTGAAAGTCGTTGGATGTGGGTTTGAAGCCTGTCCCATCACTGACCTCCTTAATTCAATCCAGGTCACCTCATAAACTTACCCAAACAGCTCTTTTTCTCAATTAAAAAAAAGAGAGCGAGCGAGGCAGAGCTGCTTCAAAGCACTTAGAGTTTGATTAATAGCACTTAACTGGCGCTTGGGCACTTGCAAGGACTTTGTAAGGAGCTGCTAGGAAGAATAAAGCAGTGCTACCTGGAAAATGATTCTCATCAGAAACTCCAAACAAATCATTTTAATGAGCAAAGCAAAACTGCTTGGGGGTGTTTTTTGGCTCTTTTGGAGTATTTTAATGTCTGAACACTCTCTCCCAAGGAAGAATTGCCATAATTTGGCCATCCAGTGTATAAAATACATGCACTCTCCCTGCCCAAGGACTCGGAGACAAGGAATGCTGGATTTGTCGAGCCAGGATTTGGAAGCACTTGAACTCCAGGGCTGAGAACAAGCAGTGAGCAGATGTGTCCAGCTGAAGAATGTGGGTGAAATACCAAGGATCCTGAGCAGAAGGCTAGGGCTCCTGGTCACGGTTCCTTCCCGCTGCCAGGGTCTGCCAGAGGACCACAGAGGTCACTCTGGCGCTCTTTGGAGGAGAGGACCGTCGGGATGGTGAGGAATGGCTGTGAGAAAGGAGCCTTCCAGGCAGAGAACCCAGGTCCCTGGGCGCTGATGGCCACGCTGGAGAAGTGAGGCCAGAGCCCACCCCCAGCATGACGTCAGTTTCCTTCCCAGTCTGCCTCAGAAAATGCCACCCCTTCTCTGAGCCTCGTGGCAGTGATGCTGGGTTCATCGTAAGAGAGCTTTTCCTGGATGACGTTGTGAGAGACAGCCAGTGTAGGAATTCACAGCGTGTTGCGAAGATTCAGTTCTCTGGCACTGTGGGGAACTGTCACTGGTGAGCAAGAAGAGGTTTTGGTGAGCAGCTCACAGGCTGGGCTGCATACGAGATTGACCTGGGGAACTGTACAAACCCCTAGGCCATGGGGGCTAATGTCCAGGCAGCTAGGCTACTCAGATCCTGCTGGGGTGATTCTGATGCCCATAGAACTGAAGCCCACCATCTGTAACATGAGGATTGTGAGTGAGGTGGTTTCAGTCCAGCATGGGAGACCCAGGTGGAGGAGTCCTATCATCAACTCTGTGTCAGGTGCATTAGGAGTGTCCCCTGGGTAACTGGAAAATAAATGGTGGTTTGGTTGGGGAAAGAGAGTGACCAAATATAGAAAACTGCGATGCAAGCCAGGCACAGAGTCCCTGCCTGGCTCTGTCTCCAGGAAACCTGCCAAGGACGGCTTCCTCATCCATCAGTGGGAAGAGGGAAGCAGGTATGTTGGGCTCTTGCCAAGCAGAAGAGCCCGTGACATTGAGCAACTCTCCCACAGTCAAGAGAGCTGGTCTGGGGGCCCCTGGTCAAGGGTGATTAGTTCTAGAGGCTCAGCCTGGCCTCCCCTGGGCGCCAGCCACAAAGCTGCCACAGCAGAAACTTTGCCCAGAAATACGGCTGCGAAGAAAAGGAATGCATGACAACACCTAGTAGATCAGAACAGTGTGTTTTGGAGAAGCTGCCTGGAGGATTTATGAAAGCATTCAGTCCCAATATCACCCCAGGAAAGGCCGTCAGTAGCATTCAGAGAGGCACGGCTGGATAGATGGATGGAATGCGAGCAGACACCGCAGAAGGCAGGGACGCCTAGGAAGCCACGGAGGGTAAAGGCGGGAGAGAAGAAGGCGCTCTTGCTAATGGAGTAGCTGGGGAGAAAGACTGAAAAAGCCAGGTGCCAAAGAATAATAATAATAATAATAATAAAGGACAAGGCAGGGAGAAAGTATTAGGAAATGGGAAGCAGTCCCGAAAGAGAGAAAGGCTAGGGGACTGGTTACAAAATGTGAGCATGTGTTAGGATCACCCTAGAGATTTGTTGGGATGCACATGCCCCGGGCCCCTTGCAGCGTCTCCAAGTCATAGGGTCTGGAATGGGTGCAGGATTTCTCATCCCAGAGTCCTCAAGGTGGTTCAGATACCTCGCCTGGCGAGCCCTGCTGGTTGCTCGTACCAGTGTCATCCTCAGTCCAACATGCTGAGACGGTGAGATGATTTCTGTCCCAGTGCCAGCCACAAATACGTGTCCATAAATCAGTGTTGGTGACAAGGACGGCAGGAAGGATGAGACTTCAGACAGCCCAAACGTAAGAGCACAGTGCTGGCTCCCACTCACCATGCTGCATAGTTAGGGTTTTCACAAGGTGCAATCCCCTATTCAACTCATCAGTGCTGTCTCAGGTATTTGGTGCTTTGTGGAAGAGTAGTATTCCTTGGCGGAAGTAGTGCAGTGCCTAGAACAGAGCACACACTTGCAGGCTGGGTCAGGCTTCAGTTCATGTTCCATAGTGTACACATACTGTATGTGGTAGAAACACTGGTGCACACACATGTATGTGTGTGTATATGTGTATGAATCAGGTATGGGAGTGTTGTTTTGTTTTCTTTTTAAATTATTTATTTATTTACATATTTGAAAGGCAGAGTTAGAGAGGTAGAGAGAGAGAGGTCTTCTATCTGCTGGTTCACTTCCCATAGGGCCACAATGGCCAGGTCTGGGCCAGAACAAAGCCAGGTGCTTCTTTCAGGTCTCCCATGTGTGTGTAGGGGCCCCAGCACTTGGACCATCCTCCACTGCTTTCCCAGGTACATTAGCAGGGAGCTGTGTTGGAAGTGGAGCAGCCGGGACTCAAACCAGTGCCCATATGGGATGCCGGCATCACAGGCGGTGGCTCTACCCACTACACCACAGCATCAGTCCTGTTTAAGCAACAGAGATGCTTCTCTCTTTGGACAAGAACAACTACTAGTTAGGGCAAAGTGACACAAAACAAAACCCCATGGTGGGAGGGTATGTAGGGCGCTGCGAGGGCGCCCCTGCGAGGGGTTGCTGTTCCTAGAAGCCAGTATCATTTGGTGATCTCCACTGGTTCAGCCATGGCTGGCTGCCCTGAGACAGAATCTCCAAAGCCTCACTGTATGTCTTAGAAATTGACCAAGGGATTGAAAGTGAACAAAGCAAAGTGCAATGTAACCCAAAGGAAAGAGAGTGGGGAACAAATGCCCCCCACCCCCTATTCTTTTTACACCTCCTGCCTGGCTTTGGGGCTCTCTAAGAAGCCAACCTCCTCCCTGTCCCTCTGCTGATCTCGCCCTGCCAGCCTTGGCACCTTCTGGGCACGGCTGGGTCCCTTGTCAGGGAAGGTGCCCCTGTGCAATGCCCCTCCCCCAGTGCCTGCTTCCCCTCAGCTTCTCTAAGTGTGAGTCCAACTTCAAGGCCCAGCCCCATCGCACCTTCTTCCAGAAAGAACCACCCGCCTCCCCACCAGCTCTCATTTCCCAGCCAGAAGGCCTCTCTGCCCCCTTCCTCTGCCGGCCAGGAGCACTGTGGGCAGGGCCCCTCTGTGGCTGCCCCTCCCTGCCACTGGGCTGGGAGCTACTGCACCCTCTCCACCCAGCAGAGCATCCTTCGGTGACGCCTTAAATGACAGACTATTGGAAGAAGTGGGCATGCCTCTTGGCTTTGCTTCTTTTCCTCCAAGGAAGCGGGGGGTGGCTGGGGGAGGTGTCTAAGGATAAGCATGTCGTGGCAGAACTGATAAGGCAGTGATGTGAATTCTCAGTGCTGTCAGCCGCCCAGCACCACTGGGGCAGACTGCTTGGTCAGGAAGACAATGCGGAAGGAAGCTTGAGGACTCCCCCAGCCCCTCGGAGCCACCTGCTGCCATTTGCGCCTCCAAGACTCACGTTGAAGCCATTATAATAACAGGATCCCGCTTCCCTGCCTTCCCCAAATTACCCTATTCCACTGCCCTCACACAAGGCTGGAAATAGACACTGCCTTGTGCGTCTGTTTAGCTCTCCCTAATAATAGCTAATGTGCAGACTATAATACACACTGCAAATATAAAAGGCTGTGTCAATGCTAAGTTGTAATAATAATAATCCTGCAAACATGTAGCAGAAGGCATTTCCATGAGCAATTTGAGGAAGATTGCTGCTTCAGTAGTGACACAGGTATCACTGAGAAACAGATCAATTGAACGTTGTTGGTACTGTAAGTGCTGGGTAGCAGCAGACGTGACACGATGCTCTCAGCTCGGGGCTTGGCCTCTGGGGACTCTGACACTTAGAGCACCCTGAGGACCCTGGAGCCTTTGTTTGGTCTCCTAGAGGGTGGTGAGGGTGCTGATCCCCATCTCCGGCCCCTATCAGCGCACTGAGAGGTGACCCAGGGCACAGAACTCTCTGGGAAGAGGAGCTTCTGTCCCCTTTCTTTGAACTAAAGCACAACACTTAGAAAATCAGACGCGGTTCAGGTGCATGGCAGGAGCGCTATACCGTTGCTTCTTTGGGAGTTCCTAGATGATCCTGAGTCTTTAGGCAGAATGCTTAATGAAGTCTCATTTTTAATTAATGTATTTGAGAGAGTAAAAGCTCCCATCACCAAAATGGCATGGACGAAGGTCCAGAGTTGGGAGACAGGAACTCAGTCGAGGTCTCCCACAAGGGAGACAAGAACCCAATTACTTGAGCCCACAACGGCTACCTCCCAGGGCATGGAGGTTGACAAGACGCTGGAGCTAGGAGTGGAGCCATGGGACACGGTTGCCTTAGCTGCTGGACCAAATGGCTGCCCCATTAAGCTTTGTTAGCATGCAAGGCTCATGAGCTCAGGCGTCAGTGGTTGTCATTATGGCCATATCAGGGATGAGACAGCAGGATGGAAGACAGATGCCCTCTTTCTGGTTTGAGTCAAGTTCTCAAGGCTTCCAGAAGGGTGGGTTTGACTTCCACTTGGATCCTCCCACATTTCTCCTGCAGGAAACACGCATGCATTTTCCAAAAATGAAATTGTCCTCTCTGCTTGCACAGCAGAGCCGGAAATGGAAAGTTTCCTCCTGTTTGGAAGCAGCTAGCAGCTGTGGAGGGGTCCCCAGCATCCCCCACCCATGGGCTGAAGCATTCAGTTGGGCCTACGCTACCTTGAGGACCTTAGGTCAATGAAGGCGGTTTGAGAGGCTCACCCTGCACCAGCATCTGTGAGAGGGTGTAGATAACATGGCTCGCACAGCACCTGCCTGGCACCCAAAGCATGGCAGCTGCGACTGCCACTCTTATTGCTCTTGGGGTTGGGGGAAGATGGAGCCATGACTGTATCTTTGGTTCAGCACTCCGGACAGTGCTGGGGCCGAGCTGGGGCCATGGGTCCCGGGCACTGGCTTCGAACAGGACTCCCCATGTAGGTGCAGTCTGGAGCTAGGCTTTAGACAAGATGAGGTCAAGGAATACAACCAGAATGACAAGGCAAGCATGGGGTTCTTTCAGAAGCATTCACCCAAATGAGCCCACCGCAGCCCCAGCTCGGGAAGCAGGATGTAGAATGAGCACCTCGTGCGAGGAGAGGGCCTCTGGTGAGACCACCACGCCAGCCGCGTCAGCACCACCTGGCCCTAGAAGCATCGCAGATTCCGGGGCTTCACCCCAGCCCCACTGAGGTGGCAGCTCCGGGAGCAAGGCCCAGATGTGTGTGTGTTAATTTGCCCACCAGGAGAGTCTAGTGCAGGCCGCTGTTCAGGGAAGGCTCAGTTAAGAGTAACACCAGCTGCTGTCAGTGAGTCCCCAAATTTCAGTAGCTGTAAAAAAAAATAATAAAAATTGTAACTTGGGCCCAGAGTAGTCCAAGGCAGATACTCGGGGTGTGCAGGCCCCTTTCTCTGCTGGGGCAACTCAGTGATCTCTGGGAACCACGCAGACTGTGCAAGGAGAGGCACTAGTCTGGGCACGCAGCGTGCGGTCTCGGCCATGGAAGAGATCCTGGAGACTCCACACTGGAGACCTGACACTCCACACAGGGATTCACAGGCCCTGCGAGAGTCCCCCAGCCCCGGGGCTGGGACCACAGCTGCCTTTCGTAGGGGACTGGTGGGCATGGGCAAGGCACAGGAAGGAGTCTCTGAAGGCACACAAAGACCACAGGGATGGCTTCCAGGCCTCAAGTCCATTACCATCCTCCTGGGCGCTGAACTTGATGGTGAGCTGCCTTCCTGGGCAGCAGCCCATGAAATCCTTGCCAAAGACTTTCTTTGTGCTTGGGAAAGAAACATAGCGTTCAGCAGCGTAGCCCAGGCACCCCAGGAGGACATCCTGCAAAGTGTGGGGAGGCTGCTAAACACAGTTCCCCGAAGACACCAAGACTAACGGTTCTGGAGAAGAGCAGATCCTCTTAGAAACAATATGCTAAAGTGCCTTATTATTTGGCTACATTTTGCCTGAGCATGAAAAAGATATTAACACACTGTCAGCTTACTGGGACATAACCCAAAATAACTTACATTTTTCATATGTTGCTAATTATTTTTCTGAAGCTGGCTCAGACTGGTAAGAGAGAGATTTCAAGGCTTTTACCAGATTATTTACTTAAAGAACTTAAGCATGCCATTATCTGTTCCCATGGAAACATAGTAATACAGGAGACAGTGGAGGTCATTCTGACCATAATTAATATAAAGAATAATGGCTTATATGGACTCCAGTAAAGGATGCAACGAGACACTGTGATACTTTAAACCTTTCCTTCAGCAGTGTACTTTGATCTGTGATTCTGTCCTCATATGCTAGCGTTGCCTTTGCTTTTCCTGGTCTAGTACTGTTTTTTAAGAGTTACAGAGAGAGAAAGAGAGGGACGGGGATGGGGGGGGGGGACTGGTGGTGGGGAGGGGAGGTAGAGAAAGAGAGAAACCTTCTATCTGCTGATTCACTCCCCAAATGGCTACACTGGCCAGGGCTAGGCCAGGCCAAAGCCAGGAGACAGGAGTTTCATCTGGGTCTCCCATGTGGGTGGGAGCAGCCCAAGGACTTGGGCCATCTTCCTCTGCTTTCCCAGGTGCATTAGCAAGGAACTGGATCAGAAGTGGAGCAGCCGGGACTTGAACCGGCACCTTATGGGATGTTGATGTCACAGGCAGTGGCTTTACCCACTGCATCACAATGCCAGCCCCATAGTACTAATTTTTAAATGTGGATTAACTTTGTTTCACAGATTTTCCCCATGTCATTATTTCATTTTTGACCGAATGCTAAAATTCCAATATCTAGAAGTTTTTCAAAGCTCTTAGCAACTATAAATGCGTGACTCCCTGGCCTCACCTTTCCTGTGTGTGCTCCAGCTCTTTCCCGTGGTTTCTCAGTAAATGACTGATTAGTGAGCTAATTACCCATAATCCAAAGGCACCACGAGATTCAGCTGTGCCTTTGAAAAGTCACCAAGGGAAGATTTAATTGTGTTCAGTGTGCTGTACTTTCAGGCACCTTACTATACTCTCCTTTCTAAACTGAAAATTGGTCATCCATGTGGGAGTTTCTTAGCTGGAGGTTCTGTTTCTTGGAACACAGTGCACTCCTCAGGGATCCTTACCAAAAGATGCACACTGGGCCGGTGCTGTGGCTCACTAGGCTAATCCTCCGCTGTGGCGCCGGCACACCGGGTTCTAGTCCTGGTCGGGGCACCGGATTCTGTCCCGGTTGCCCCTCTTCCAGGCCAGCCCTCTGCTGTGGCCCGGGAGTGCAGTGGAGGATGGCCCAGGTGCTTGGGCCCTGCACCCCATGGGAGACCAGGAGGAAGCACCTGGCTCCTGGCTTTCGGATCAGTGCAGCATGCTGCCTGCAATGTGCTGGCCCTAGCAGCCACTTGGGGGGTGAACCAACGGAAAAAGGAAGACCTGTCTCTCTGTCTCTCTCTCTTTCTCTCTCACTGTCTAACTCTGCCTGTCAAAAAAACACACTGGAGTTTGTTTTTAATCCTCACACCTGTTTGAATAGTGGGTTTGTTATGCCGTTTCTTAAGGATAAACTTTTCTGTAGGGACAAAAAATAGTGCATGACACCTCTCTCAAGAAATTTTAATTGAGTACAATGTCCTGGAAAGAACCAGAGAAATGAAAGAGTTGGCCTTCCGAGTTCTGAATTTTTAACACACTGAGATATTACACCAGGTCAGATACTCCTAGGATTTTGTCTGTTAGAGGACGAGTCCAGGCAGCCTGTGTGGGGGACCAGGCCAGGGCTCAGGGCTCCCGTGTGACACTGAGTCATGTCCACGGACAGGTGACCTGCAGTTAAGTGGAGTCGATCCACAATTTCTCACCCTTTAGTGGGTAACCGTTTTACTGCCTCGTGAGAACCCAACTTTTTTTTTTCCTGTGAATATCAAGCTTGAAATCATTTAATCAGGAATGTAAATCAGTTATATGCCCCAGTTATAAAAATGTTGATGAGATTGGCTATGGTATTGATTTTCTTTCTCTCTTTTTTATTTACTGATTTGGGGAGGGTGGGAGATGGGTGTTGCAGCTGTTGTTTTTACGTGTGTGTAATACTATCACTTTCCTCTTCCAGGAGTGTGAATAGCATTGTATCCTGCTTGGCAGGCGCCCTGGTCACTTGACTTAGCCAAGAATAAGAATTCTCAGCAGTATCGTTCCATAGGCTTAGAAGAGGGTCCCTAAAATAATGGCTGGTGCACTTTCCTGTATGTATTCGTGGTCAGATAATTTATTTAGATAATGTTGCTGGCACATGCTTTATAGCTGCCTGCATTTTGTTACACAGATTTCAGCATATCTTGCAGACTATGCAATTCATTTGGAAAATGTAATTTCCATCCCTGCATACTAATCGATTTCTTCACAAACACCTGCTATCAGTTATGATAATAAAAATGCCACTCTGAATTGAAAAAGGGCCAAATAGAGCTTCCTAAGGAAATGACTTAAGTGTCTTTGAATGCTACTAAATGTAGTAATGTGCCCGTGTGGTGCCAACACTTTTTTCGTCATTTGCATTTTCTGTGATTTTCGCCCCGTTAAGGGATCCCACTCTCAAAGGAAGCTTCAGAAGTATTTCCTTACGGATCGGTAACTCGAGCTGTCAGGAGCTGGGATCTCAGGGTGTGGACGAGATTTGAACTTGGGCTGGACAGTGTTGAGAAAACCTGAGCATGCGCTGCTGAGCAGGTCGGGCTCATCTCTGAGTTTACGCGTGCGTCCCTGAGAACTGTAAGAACTGGCTGCTGCTTGGCCTTGTACGCTCCCGCACACCAAAGCAAATTCCCTTCCTTCATCCTTTCCAGCCTCCAGACCGTTCCATGCACCACTGCCGAACTGAGCTGCCTAACTCACCAATTTTGTTGTGTCCTTCCGCTTCCCCAGGAACCTTCAGTGGCTCCCAGTGTAACTTCCCTCCCCATCTCCCACCCCCTGGACATGGCTCCCCTCTCTCTCACTGCCTCCAAGCAGACACTGGCCTTTGGGGTCTAGCGTCTCTTCTTCCCGCACCAGCTGCTCTTTCTTCAGCGTCCACCCCTGGGCTCGTGCTGCTGCTCTTGCTCTGACTGAGACACCCTGCCCCTGGGGCTGGGGTTTTCCTCTTCTGCAGCCCTCCCTTGTCCCTGCAGTCTTCCTTTGTCTTTCTTTCTCTCTAGAACTCTTACAGGACGCGTTCCTTCTTCATGAAGCTGACGCCAGCTCGTTCATTTATTCACCCAGCCAACATTGTCGGGGCTTACTCTGTGCCAGGCATCACACTGTTCTCTCTTCCTTGGAAGGTGTTAGTTTCCTTTTAAATATGTCATTGGTAAGATTGTAAGCTCCTTGAGTGAGGAGGCGCATTCCTCCTGCTGTTTTTGAAATCCAGCATTGCCCCGACAGGTGTGGGCACAGGAAAGTGTGCAGTCCATGCTTGTCGACTGATTGGTCCCTGATGATCAGACCTTTTCTGATTGTGTGTTCTGTTTGATGAGTAGTGTTTCAGGGTGTATGCGGAGGGGGGGGAGATCGCCATTTTGCAAAGTAGAATACCTTCAAACACTCAACTATAAGATAGTTAGCATAGTTTGGTGTTGCCTATTTGAGGAGAGAACTCTCTGATGTCTCCATGCACCTCAGTAAAGCCGTGTCACCCTGCACTGAGTGTGAAGGCAGAACATCAGGAGGCCGGCCTCCATCTGGCCCTCCGATGCTGGGTGTGGGAAGCAGTGCCTGGATATGGCATGTGCCGAGCGCCTGGTGTGCTGTTGTCTCCGTCCCACAGCCTCGACTTGCAACCAAGACTTATAACTTTAAAGCAGTTTACGGTAATAAGTGCTTCAAGTTTTCCTTCATTGTTCTCTTGCTTATAAAGGTTGTCTTCATTTTCTCTTGCTTCATTTTCCTGGGGTGGGGAGGATGTCTGGGGACACTGTGTGAGAGCAGCAAGGGGACACTGGTGCGAGACTGGCTTTGAACAGTGTGCCACGAACCAGTGACACACCAACTGACAGCAGCACAGGAATGGAGAGCAAAGATGGGTGCCAGCCGCCTGGGTTTAAAGACTTTCTGCTGCTTGATGGGATTGGCCAGTCATCACACTGCTCTGCCTCATTTCTCTCCTTTGTGAAGGTGGGCCAGGCACAGCATCCACATCTTGGCTTGGTGGAGGGCCCGAGTTGGTTCCTGCGAGGCTCTGGGTCCAGCGTCTTTTACCTCATGGGTGCCCACCATGCTCTTATTGGAGAGGCCGCTGGGCGACACGGTGGAAACTAGGGGAAGGGATCCCCCATCATCAGTGCTGGTTTGCCCTTTCACACTTCCCTTTAGTTCAGTCTCTGCTGTTTCTGCAGCCGTGAGATGTGTAAGGCCCTGAGCTCACTGCCTTGGTTTCTCAGTAAGGTGGAGATGCAGATGAAGTCTCAGTCTACACCTAGAGAATTGTAGGTTTCAGGGAGAGTATGAGAGTCACCACTTAGTCTTCGTAGGGAAGAAGAGGTTAGTCTATTGGTGAAACAGGTGGAATAGATTGCCGCTCTGATAGGGGTTAGAGGAGAGAATCTGTGCTGTGTGTTGCAGTAGTAGAGCAGGAAGGAATGGCGTGCCTCTAAATCCCTCTGTCCCTGGGCTGCTGCTCCTGCCTGAGCCTGCAGACCCACTGGTCATTGAAAGGAAGGCCCGCTCCTAAGAGCCACAGGCAGCCCGGTAGAAAGGGAGCGGACAGTGGAGCATTAGCAAGAATCGTTGCCTGGAGTTCTGAATGTTGTCCTCACCTAGCAACACACAGCAGTTTCTGTGAGGGGTTGAGGTCAAGAGGTAAGAATCTGGAAGGCGCTAGTCCTGGGCCCACAGGAAACATTCACACCTCAGATGGGACAAATAGGATACATGAAATTCCCCAAAGAGGCAACACACACTAAGTGAGAAACACGGAGCCCCCAGGTAAGAAGGCCTCGCCGTCCTGTCTCTGAGCTGCTAGGAATGTGAAGCATCTGGGTGGGAGAGACTCCTCTTTGCCGCAAGGGCTCTCACCTGGCACCCGTTCTGTCTGTCCTTTAGCCCTGGCTGCGCAGGCCTACGCCCTGAAGGAAGAGAATGACAGTCTTCGCTGGCAGCTGGATGCCTACAGGAACGAGGTGGAGCTGCTCAAACAGGAGAAGGAACAGCTCTTTCGCACAGAAGAAAACCTCACCAAGGACCAGCAGCTGCAGTTCCTACAGCAAACCATGCAAGGCATGCAGCAGGTAGCAGCCCAGACCTCTCTCTATGTCATTTCTCCTTGTTTAGATAAAGGAGCGCGTGTATTAAGTGGAAGTGCCTTGGCAGCCGTGTGCGGGGAAGGGTAGACTTGAAGAAACAAACATCGGTAATGAACTCCAGAGAAAAGGACAGTGCTTATGACTGTGGCTGGAAGGGTGGAATCTGGAGGAAAACCAAGCTAAAGAAATGAGGCGGAGGACAGCAGCCTGGAGATAGGAAATAAAGGCAGAGAAAGTAGGGGATTGAAGGGTTGCGCATGGAATATTGCGGTAACCAGGTGGGTTGTCCAAGGGTGCTTGTCTAGCAGGAGCGCCAGGGGAAACTTGGAGACAGAGTTGGAGCTGTCAGCAGAAAGGCATTTACTGGGTTTCCCACACAAGCAGCAAAGGGAACTGGTGATCAAAAAACAGGCTCCCTGACCAGCCAAGAGTTACAAGTTTTGCAGGCCTTGCTTCTGGGGAGGCTACGCCTATTCAGTAAGTTTTAGGGAAATCTGGGGAGGTGGCATGGTATGCATGCTCAAAAGGGACGGGAATGCCCCTACATGTTCCATAGGACCCCTGTTTGATTGGAAGTGGAGATTGGAGCGAAGGAGGTTGGAGTGCCCATGTCAACAGGTGACACAAGCGCCTTAAATTGGCCACAGCTGAACCAGCACTTGCACTTTGTTGATAAATGTTGGCTACTGACCCGTGTCTTCACCCAGGCAGCAGCCTCACATCTATCTGCAAGAGCCCCTGGCTGTTCTCTGCTGGGGTTTAGTCCAGGCTGGGTTATTGCCTTAGCAGGCGGCATGGCCGCTTCAAGGCCAGTGGGCAGCCCATCCTTGCCACTGGTGTCGCCCGTGCTTTTAATCGCGGTTCAGAGCAGCACAGTTGATTTCACCAAAGCAGCTTTGTTTATCTTGTGTGCCTTCAGGTCAGTGTAAGGTAATCTAGATTGTTTCCACTCCTGCCGGGCTAGGGTAGGATGGAATCAGAGCCTCTGGACAGAGTAGGGATCTAAGAAGTGTTTGTTGAGGGAATGGACGTGGCACCAGGGTTTGGGGGAAAGGTGACTCGAGCAACAGAGCAACAGAGCAACAGTGTGCTTTTGTTGAAGTGCACCAGCCTTCGGCCAGGCAAGCTGAGTCTAAAGATGGGACTCCATAGCGTTCGTGAGAACGGAGGTGGATGCTGGGGGCTGTGGAGCTGGGAAAAGGAATGTGCCCTGTGGGAATGAGGCTGAGGCGAGAGGCAAATTGGGGTGTTGGCCGTGGGTGAGTAGAATCCATGCTGGGCTTGTATCTGAAAACATCAACTGATGTTTGATGTTCTGAGGGTGTTTGGGCTGTGACTAATAAAACATGTCATTATCACACATTAATACATTTAGGATTTACTTATGTATTTGAAAGAGTGACAGAAAGGGAAACAGAGAGAGGGAGATGAGAGAGACAGGGAGAGTGGGAGGGAGAGGGAGAGACTCTTCCATTCACTGGTTCACTCTCCAAATGTCTTCAATAGCTGGAGTTGGACCAGGCTGCAGCCAGGAGCCAGGAACTCCATACGGGCATCTCATGTGGATGGTAGGAACCCCAGTATTTGAGCCACCATTTGCCACCTCCCGGGCACGTTAGCAAGCAGCTGGATTAGAAGCACAGAGTAGTTAGGACTCAAACCAGTCACTCCTGTGTGTAACGCAGGCATCCCAAACAGCAGCGTAACCCACTGCACCAGAACACCTGCCATAAACATGAGTGGTTTTAAATGACCCCTCTGGCTGTACAGATCCAACCAGTATTTTCTGAAAGGAAAAAAAAAATATTGCTTTTAAACAGGGAACTATAGTAGGATAGTGAGAAGTTAAATAATTTATAGGATTTTTTTTTAAAAAATTCCCCCAGTCACATTTACCCCTTTCTCAGATTGGAAGCTTGCATTGCCAGCACACTTTGTCTTAGCAGTTAGAGGTGACTGCTAGAGAAGCATTGAGCCTAAGGGGAACAGGGACTGAGAGGGAGGGAGAGAGAAAGGAGGCACGAATAGGAAAATGAGCAGTCAATGACCAAGTCACTGAAATTACGCCTTAAACATCGCTCACTATTTCAAAGCAATTTTGGAGTCCTGGCTTTGAGTCCTCACTAGCTGATGTTCACAGTGTGTGTTAGACTAATCAGTGAGATTCAGAGGTCAGAGCCAGCCAGGAAAATGTCATTGCAGACGTTGTTCAGGGCCCTGCACTTGGAAATGGCTGGAACAGCTGCCGTGCGGGGCTCCTGGGGTTGTCCATATGCCTCAACATTGGGTGTGGGTGGGAGCACTTGCCAGGATGACAGTCTGTGGGTGTCCCCAAAGAGCATGACGCCAGCCCCAGCCTACACGCTGCCGCCACGCTTCAAGTAGCAGGCCCTCTTTTTCTCCGGAAAAGATGACGCCAACAGCTTTAGAAGTCAGCGAAACCTTTGAGGCTGTTGAAGATTGAAATCGGGGAGAAATGAGAGGCCATGAGGATGAGCCACTCCATCAAGACAGCCCGTGCTGGGGTTTCGGCACTGAGGCCCTGAGAGCCAGAGGCCTGGTCCACAAAGGAGCGAGTCTCTGCCTGCGCCCCAGCCCTCTTCAGGGAGGGGATTTAGCTGTGGGAGCTGCTGATACAAGTGCAGAGTCTCACTGTTGGTAGGAAACCAGCCTTGCTATAGCTGTTTGCTTGTTTTTTTTCTTTCAGTGTGGTGTGGTTTGGTTTGGTTTGAGCAACAGAAACTGATTGTATGACAGTTCCAAAGTCTTCTAGTCCAAGATCTGGGTGTCAGCAGGAGTGGTTGCTTGGAAGGGCTGTGACAGAGCATCTGGTCCCTGCCTCTCCCAGCTTCCTGGGTGTGTTGTGTTCTCTGGACTTCCTTAGCTTGTAGTCACATCACCTTCTCACTCACCTTCATCTTCACATGGCTGTGTGTGTGTGTGTGTGTGTGTGTGTGTGTGTGTCCAGATTTCTGCTTTTTATAAGAATGTGGCTCCCATCAGATTAGGGTCCCCCCTCCTTCTCAGGACAACCTCACCTTCACCATGTTTGAATGACTCCATGTGTGCCTAAGGTCACTGTCGGTGGTAGAGGGTTAGGACTTCAATACCTGGACTGGGGACAGGCACAGTCCAATCCGTAACAGACACATGGTGGATCATCAGATGTAGTTACTGAGTGGGGGACAAATAGACAAAGGCCCAGTGGCAGACACTGGCACAGGGGCTTTAGGGAGCTCTGGGCTGTTTGAGAGCGAGGCAGGGAGGTGAGAGCTGATGCTTGGAGGTGTGAGTCGGGCCTTTGCACTTAATCCATGCTGACTGCCACGATTTTAACCCTTCCCGATCTCTGAGGCAACACATCTTACAAGTGCTTTCTGAGAGCCATATTTCTGCCATAAATCAGTTGCCACAACTTGCTCCTTTGAATCCCACCCCCAGAGAATTCTCCCGATTTTAAAACCTACCCACAGTCCGCCCATTATCCAAGCCATAAATTACAAACTCATAGTCTCACACACATGTCGGCGGGGAGAGGAGGGGTTGCAGTCTGTCTGTGTTTGGGAAATAATTTCCGTATCAAAAAAGCAAAGAAAGATCCTGAATGACTTTGGAACCAGTGGGAAATCTTAGAATGGCCCTAGGGTTTAGCCAAAAAACATTCTCAGCTTTCTTCTTTTAATCCCTTAAGGATATGTTCACTAACATCACACAGTTTCTCATGCATTCATGAAGAAAACATTATGGGCAGGTTCCTAAAAATGAAAAACCCTGGGGAGACTTGGAATATTTCTGAGTTTACTCCTGCACTGCATGGGAGTCAGGATTTAATCATTTCAGAGGCGCCACACAAAAAGAAAGTATAGCTGTATCCATGGTAACGCGTAGCCTTCACCAGATCAGAGGCTGTGGGTGAAGTGAACCTGTCTCTGGATGGGGAAGTTGGGTTTGTTTTCTTTCTTTCATTTCTGTCTTTAGGTACACAAGGAAAGAATACACGTATTTTACACTCTTATTTATCTTCAGGTTACTGTGCTGAGTTGTTTTGTTGATTTTATTGCTGTAAAATTTATCTACAAGAAGACATGCTCTTTTTAGGTATATAGTTCTATGTGTTACCACCACACCTCCACCAGTATATGAATCAGTTCCATCACCCATTCCCTCACACCCTCTTTGAGACAACCCTGCTCCCAAAAACCAGTGATTTTTTTTTATTTCCATTTCTAGAATGCCCTAGAAGGAGGATCCTACAATTTGCAATCTCTGGGGTCTGGTTTCTTTCACAGTATTTTTTGTCTTTATTCATGATGATAAGTGAATATGCTATATTGACTTAAAATCTGAAAGTTTGAACATCAGAATTCTTTTTGAAGTCTGTGTAAATCATATTGACTGGTTAAATATTCAGATTGCAACAGGATATCATTCAACTCTGCTGATCATAAACTGTGTATGACTAATGATGATTATGTCAGAAAGTTTCTTTCTAAACAAGGAAGCCAATGCTTTTTGGAAGTGTTAGCAAATCTAGTCTGAAAACCAGCTGTCTTAACAGTAAACCATTGGCCCATGTAGAGCAATGGCTCTTGAACAGTCTTAGCTCAACACTAGCAAGGCCCAGGGCTAGTCAGCTGTTGTGAGAACTTTTAGCAAGAGACAATCAGGAAAAAAAATGGGAAAACAAAGATTATTAAGATCAACACCATTTTAGAAATAACACGTATTTTTATCTAACACAAAGTAGGACATATCATGTGTTTTCTATGTGTTTTCTTGCAAAGTCTCACTGATTTAGACTAATCTTATCATTACTTTCCTAAAATAGAGTAACTCATTTTTTTTGCCAAATGTTGGACAACAATTTGTATTTGGGATATATATTAAGGAATAAATTAAAGTGTTTTGAAATTAGAACTTCAATGTGTTCATCTGACTACTTTGGCAAATTCAGTGTGTCTTCTGAAATCTTGTTTATACTATTAAATTTTAGAGATGAAGAAAAGTTTGCACTCCATAATATGAACGTGTCAAAATCAAAATAATACTAATGGCAACAGGAGTGGTCCTGGGAGTGGTGATGATATGGGCTGTGGCAGTGAGGTAGCCTTGGTGGTAAAGATGGCTGTGGTAGTACAGGTAACTGTGGTGACCATGATGGTGGCACTGGCTATGATGGTGAAGGTACCCATGGTGGTAAAAGGTAGCTGGTTTTGGGATATGTTGGCCATTGTGGTAGAGGCAGTTGGTTTTGGTCATGAAGGTGGCTATTGTGTGGAGGTGGGCTGTGGTCCTGAAAGTGATTATGGCTGTGATGGTGCAGGTGGCTGTGACAGGACGATGGCTGTTGGTGATGTTGGCTGTGATGGTGCAGATGGCTGTGATAGTGACGGTGACTGTTGGTGATGTTGGCTGTGATGGTATAGACGGCTGTGATAGTGACGGTGACTGTTGGTGATGTTGGCTGTGGTGATGTGTATGTGCTGCTGAAGCCAGCACAAGGCTGTGGTGATGAAGATGGTTGTGATAGTGATGGTAACTGTTGGTGATGTTGGCTGTGATGAAGGTGGTTGTGATAGTGATGGTAACTGTTGGTGATGTTGGCTGTGATGGTGAAGGTGGTTGTGATAGTGACGGTGGCTGTTGGTGATGTTGGCTGTGATGGTGCAGATGGCTGTGATAGTGACAGTGACTGTTGGTGATGTTGGCTGTGATGAAGGTGGTTGTGATAGTGATGGTAACTGTTGGTGATGTTGGCTGTGATGGTATAGATGGCTGTGATAGTGACGGTGACTGTTGGTGATGTTAGCTGTGGTGATGTGTATGTGCTGCTGAAGCGAGCACAAGGCTGTGGTGATGAAGATGGTTGTGATAGTGACAATGACTGTTGGTGATGTTGGCTGTGTTGGTGCAGATGGCTGTGATAGTGATGGTGACTGTTGGTGATGTTGGCTGTGATGGTGAAGGTGGTTGTGATAGTGACGGTGGCTGTTGGTGATGTTGGCTGTGTTGGTGCAGATGGCTGTGATAGTGATGGTGACTGTTGGTGATGTTGGCTGTGATGGTGAAGGTGGTTGTGATAGTGACGGTGGCTGTTGGTGATGTTGGCTGTGGTGATGTATATGTGCTGCTGAAGTGAGCACAAGGCTGATAAAGGTGATAAAGGTGATAGATGATTATGATAGTGACGGTGACTGTTGGTGATGTTGGCTATGATGGTGAAGGTGACTAGCTGTGATGATGAAGGTGGTTGTGATAGTGATGGTAACTGTTGGTGATGTTGGCTGTGATGGTGCAGATGGCTGTGATAGTGACGGTGACTGTTGGTGATGTTGGCTGTGATGAAGGTGGTTGTGATAGTGACGGTGACTGTTGGTGATGTTGGCTGTGATGGTGCAGATGGCTGTGATAGTGATGGTGACTGTTGGTGTTGGCTGTGGTAGTAAAGATGGCTATGATAGTTACAGTGACTGTTGGTGATGCTGGCTGTGGTAGTAAAGATGGCTGTGATAGTGACAGTGATTGTTGGTGATATTGGTTGTGGTGATGAAGATGGTTGTGATAGTAATGGTGACTATTGGTGATGTCAGCTGTGGTGCGAAGGTGACTGTTAGGGTATGTTGGTTGTGAGGAGAAGGTGGCTGTGCTAAGAATGTTGGTGCTGTCAATGATTAAAGCCTTTTAGGAAAAGCGAAAATGGCTATTTCCAAGCATATTTTAAATTTCTTTAAAAATGGCATGTCCCTTGAAAGTTGTAGAAATCCTGAAAACACAGAGGCCCTGATGTGATGCTGCCAGCTGACTTCAGGAGACAGTGGGCGACCTGCGCGCAGCGGCAAGAACACCGCAGTGTAACAGGAGCCCGTTTGCTGCAGTGGCCTCTCCTCTCCCCTGATCGGTTTCACTCTTGTTTTCTACTGTTAGCTTCTGTCTGCGGTACACTCCAGCCTGCCAGCAGCAGTGCTAGTGGATGTTCTGTGCCTGTTATCCTCTTCCTCCTGCTTTCTGGTCTAGTGTTACCTTTCATCTTTTTCCACTGAAGTTTCTGCTTGATAATCAATTTGTCTCCAGACGTTTATTTCATCCCTTAATTGTGGCCTTTAATGCAATCTTATTCTTCTTTTATGGTTGAAGTATCTTCTCAAATGTGTTTGAGAGTACTGATTAGAATTTTTTAAAGTCATTTCCATTGCTGAGCCATTTCTGTGTAACCCGCTGGATACTGGACTTTTGGGTTTCAGTCTCTGTCTTGTGTTCAGGGTTCTTCAGCAGGTAGGCAATGGGTGGGCCTCTGGATGGGTGTAGAAATGAAAACCTTGGTTTGCTTCACTGGGGAGCTCTGGTGGTTTGCTGGGGTGCAGGTCTCCTGCATGGCTGGGTCTGTCTCCCTGCAGGGGCTGACTTAGGGCTCCTTGACTTCCAGCCTTCATTTTCAGGAGAGTCGAGATCCCACAAATGCGAGAATCTGCAATCCACTGGGAACTCCCTGGACCTGCCCCTCTGTTCTTACACATTTATTCATTGACCTTCATTTGAAGTCAGTCTCCAGAGGAAAGAAACAGATGCACACATGTGCATGTACTGATCTGGCATCTTTAAAGGAGTCTGTCTTGGTGGCTTTTCACTTTAACCTCCAGTCTTGGAATGTGTTCTTGGTTAGCATGTGCACCAGGGCAGTGGGGTGGGGGGTGGGGAAGAAGGATATCACATTATTCTGGCTCTCCAGACACATAGGGAAAGCAACAATAGCAGGCGTGTTTATGAATGTCTAGGAGAAAGGAGCTCTGGAACTTAAAGCAACATATTTTGGTATAACTGTCTCTGACTGAAGAGGCAAATTGCACACATTAAACGTTTTAGAGAAAAGAAAAATAAGACAAATAGTCACAAAACAGTGACATGAAAGAGGATGAAACATGTAATAATGATTAAGAAATTGCAAGTAAACATTAAGCCTGGAAGTCAAGGTGCCCACATTGGGGATGTCTAAGTACATGGGTTTGATTCCCAGTTCTGACTTCTGACTCCCACCCCACTAGTATGCAGACCTTGGAAGGCAGTGTGATGGCTCAAGGCACTGGGTTCCTGACACCCGTGTGGGAAACCCCAACAACAGCATGCCAGGCTCCTGGCCCCAGCCCAATCCCAGTCCAGCCCTGAGAGTTGATGGCATTTGGAGAATCAACCAGCACAGAGGAGTGCTCTCTCTCTCTCTCTCTCTCTCTACCTCTCAAATAAATAACTATTTTAAAAAGAGTGAGAATTGTTTAAGTCTATTAAGCACTCTATTTCTGTTTCTTGTCCTATAAAAGAGGAGGAGGCAGAGAAGTGGGGGAACAAAGCTGGTGATAGGGAGGAGGGCATGCCTCAGCGCAAATGGACGTGCAGGGAGGAACAGAGTAGAGGCTGTGCCAGGTCAGAGGACAAGGATACGCAGAGATAATGGGAGGATCCAGGGGAGGAATAAACAGTTATTCCTCTATAGTTAATTTTTTTCCTTTTTAAAAAAGATTTATTTATTTGAGAGGCATAGTTACAGAGAGAGAGAGAGAGAGACAAAGAGAAGGTTTCCATCCACTGGTTCACTCCCCAAATGGTTACAACTGTCAGAGTTGAGCCGATCCAAAACCAGGAGCCAAGAGCCTCTTACAGGTCTCCCATGTGGGTGCAGATGTCCAAGCACTTGGGGCATCCTCTGCTGCTTTCCCAGGTACATTAGCAGAGAGCTGCATCAGAAGTGGAGCAGCCAGGACTCAAACCGGCACCTGTAGGGAATGCCAGTTTCGTGGCTGAGACTTAACTACTACGCCACAGCGCTGCCCCAGTTTTTATTTTCTTCTTAAGGAAATTGGCACAAACATAGAACAAGAAAAGGGGGAAACAGAAACATCTTCTAAAAGAGTAAATTCAATAGTTTTACAATGCTATTTTATAATTTAGGAAATATTTAAAGAATAGATATAGAATGTGAAAAAAAATAAGAACTGATCAGATTGGGATTTCAGTTGCAGTATTAATGAAGGGATCTGATACCCTCTAAGAGTTCATGAACCTCAAAAATGTTCGATGAGAGGGAAGAATTAGTACGTACGTGATCTTGTTGTTGATTCATTTAGGAAGCAGCTTTTAGCAACATTATTATAATATGTGTAACATGTGAAAATATCGTACAACAGTACAGAAGAGAATTCAGTAATGCTGGATGAGACCAGGAAAATCTCCTTATAATGTAGAGAAAGAGGCTTTTCCTTTAGGCTCTTATGTACAAGTAGTAAAACCTTTCCCTTTAGAAAGTTCAGAAAAATGTGTTGTATAAATAGGCACCCCCACACTTACAAAACCTCAAGTTTCATAAGCGGTGGCTGCAGAGACATACTCCATGTGTATCTGGTTCCATTTCAGCTACTCAAGTTGAAGTTTCTTTATGAATAGAAAAACCTGTGCAACATTTCCTACATCCACACTAGAAGCCACTGTCATTTTACTAAGAATCAGGAAAATCATAAAACACATACATCTCTCCAATGCTGTGCGTTGAAGAAGGTGACCACTTGTATGCCAGGGCTCCTACAGAGCACCAGATTTGGGGTCCAGCATGGGCTTCCTTTCCTTGCATTGAACCACCCAGAGTTCGTCATTTCTTTTTCACCCCATTCTTCAGCCAACTAGCTTGGGGTGGTACATCACCATAGCAGCCCAGGTGATGAAAGTCCACATTTATGATGCCGTGGCATCGTGGATGAGACCCCTCAAGGTCATGGGTAGAGTCCCAGCACATGCGTGGTCTGAGTTTGCAGATCACATCCCCCATACAGCTGAGTAAAGCTGTGCATCGCACTTCAGAGTGAGACTCTGGAAGGGCTTGGTAGCTGCACATGCAGCTGGAAACAGAAACCAGTTCTCCAGTTCTTGGCCCAGAGTTTCCCATTACCAAGTCCTGCCTGTTGGAGGTGATCACACTTGACATGCCTGACATGTGTTAGAGGTTTGGGAGTTTTCAGAGCACTTCCCTGTTTGACTCTGGACAAGGTGCACAGAGTAGAAGTGAAGAGAGTAGAAGGGAGATATTCTTAAATTATTTGTAGCGGTTTCAGGTGAGGCTGGGCCACTGGGTACCTTGCTGTCTTCCTTGGATGGAGGGCAGAAG
Source organism: Sylvilagus floridanus (assembly GCA_949820135.1). Classification (NCBI taxonomy): domain Eukaryota; kingdom Metazoa; phylum Chordata; class Mammalia; order Lagomorpha; family Leporidae; genus Sylvilagus; species Sylvilagus floridanus. Next base: position 73,617,655 of record OX463230.1, read on the forward strand.
ATGAAGAAGGAGATAAGCTGTATTCATGCCACCTGGAGGCAGGAATAGGAAAATGAAAATACTGAACTAGTGGAAGGAAAAGTTGGCTTCAGCTTGGAACATATTCTGTTCTACTTTGAGAAAGTCTGGCCATCTAGACTTGGGTTCCTCCTCCGGAGAATGGGTCTTGCCACACTCGGTAAGGCTTGGCTATAACAAAATGAGATCGTGTGTGTGGTCTCCCTTTGAAAAGCTGTTACCCCACATGCAAATTCTGATTGCCATATTCTGTGTGAAAATATGAAAGGCCATGTGGTTTAAGAGAAGACCCAGCATTCACAGGGCTGAGTCTGGATGAGTCTCGGGCTACATTTCCTGATCCTGGTGTGGCCTGTGCTGTGGCTTCTTTGCCTCTTCTTGCAGGAAGGCCCACTCTCTCTGGTTAGCTCACACAGCACTTTTACATTGATTCACTCCATCCGCATCATAGCTCAGGAACACACGAGCCTATCCCAGTCCATCAGGTAAGAAATTGAAACCTAGAGGTTCCAAGTGATTGGCCCAGGGCACAGGTACAGTTGGTAGCACCCGAATTCCACAGATCTGTGCCTGACCACCACCCCTGTGTTCTCGCTGTTCCTCCATAGCTTTCTGAATTGCATCCTGAGCCTTGTGCTTCCGGCCTGGAGCGGTCATGGGAGCAGAAGACTGGGACGTTCTACCCTTCAGAAGCTTGTGGATTGCTAAAAATATTCTTGGCAAAAGCCCATGCCTGTCTTCTGGCTCTCCAGCCCCTCGTTTGGTCTTTGCGTTAGCAGAGCAAGAGCCAGCCAAAGGAAAATAACATACATGCAGCTTTTATTTATGAAATTTGAGCTGCAAAAATAAATCTCTTTGCTTCTGGGAAGGGACAGAGGAGCCCTAATAAGATTTCACTATGGGAGACTTCAACTCGTCATTAGTTACCCTGCTCTGCCATAAATTAATCTGATCATCGGATGCATCCTCATTAGTAATCATTCCTTCTGAAAATAATGAGGCCAGGAGATGAATCAGTGTAGGAGTCAGGGGCAGAAATGATGGCATTGCCCTGCAAACCTTTCACATCATTTGGCTTCTGCCTTTTGCTGATTTCATGCACACTGGGGAATACCGAATCTCCAGTAGACTTGCAGCCATTCCTGGGGTAAGGGGACCCTGCTTTTCCAACACTGTGTGGGCTGCAGTGGTTGGATGACCTTTGGATGACCTTTCCCTTCACCTCCTCTTTTGAAACTTACCTCCAGACTTGTTGGCCACATCACACCAAGAGTACCAGATTTATAGTGAAACGACTCTCAAATACAGTAAATCAAAGCAGACTTTGGCTGCAGACACTCTGGCCTTCTCGGTTTGACCTCATCGTGTCTCTCCCTCCAGCCACAGACACTAAACTGAACCCTTGTGGGCTGGCCTTGACTCCATTTCTTTATGGTCTCCCAGCGCAGAGTCACGAGAAGCCAACTCCTTCATGCTGACACCCTGAACCCTGCTGGCACCATGACCACCTGGAGGTAGCAGGTGTCCTACTTCTAGCCAGGCTGATGTAATTACCCATCTCATAGACTGGAGTTGGGAGGGCACCAAGCTCCGGGGCTCTGCATGCAGCTGGTTAGCAGCAGCAACCTGAGGATTAGGGAGACCAGCCAATTTCCCTCTCGTGAGAAACGGAGGCAGTGAAGACAAACCAGGAGGAGCGTGGCGGGGGCGGAGGAACACAGCATGGAAACAAAGATGAAAGCGTGAGAATGAGTCAGGAAAAGAGCTCTCTGTCTGAGTAAGAGAATCTATAGAGGAAGAGAAAGGTGAGTGGGTGGGAGTTGCAGTTTTCCTGGGCCTAGGTTTGTCATTCTTCATTTTTGTTTTATTTTTCCTTTCTTGCAAAAGAATATAGTCTCCATGAATAAAAAAAACTTGGAAACATAAAAGAAGCATATAACAGAATGACTCAGAATGTCCCTGCCCAGATATAACAGCTGTTAACATTTATGTACTATCTTTTCAGTTTTTCTCTCTGGGTACCTTGTAAACATAAGAGTGTTAATCATGTTTAAATATGGACCGAGGAAGTGGCCAGATTCAGTTGGTAAAAGTTTCTGGAACTGTAACCAAAGTATGGAATTGGGAATTCAGCTTCAAGATGTTAGATGGTTAGTTAAAGACCGAGTTTTCTCCTCTGCTTAACAAAGCACCCTGAATAGCCATCAAGGGAAACTTAAACAAAGTTAGTGCCCAATCTGGTCCTCACTTTGCGGCCCGCCCATTTCGCTCAGTTGATCAGTGAAAACCGATCTCATCCCCATGCAGCCTCCTCAATTTTGCAGTCACCTCGCTCCTGGTTGTGTGTTTTCTATTTCCTCTCCATATCTGGCTGTCCTTCTCTCTCTCCTTCTCTCCGTATTACCATTCTTTCTCTCCCACCACCAACCTTTAGCAATTACAACAAAGCTGGTTTTCTAGAAGCAATGGGGAACGCGGAAAAGGAGTAAGTGCGAGTGTCAGGATATATTGGGACTCTGGTTGTGGGTTTCTAGCGAAGGGTGTTGCAACTAGAGCCGATAAATGAAAGGGCAGCACGGTGACTTTTCCAAGCTGTTTCCTCCCTCCTGCTTCCCTGTGTGTTGTGTTGTTGAGCCATGTAGCTCCCACGTTCCAGTTTTGATGCCCTCTACTGCCTTCACCACCTTAATTTATTGTGAGCCAAGTATCACTCAGAAGGAGTTTCATTGGCCAGCATGGGAGCTCTCATTCACACTGATGGAGCTGTATATTTCCACCCTTGATTTACATTTTGTCCTGAGCCAGTCCTCTAGTGAGCTGGCACATGACATATTTTTCAATCATTTAAACACAGAGTGGAACCCTGCAGTGTAGCTATTCACTAATTCTCTGTGCACCTTGCCCTCTTCTCTCCAGCGTCTCTGTTTCTTCCCCTGCGGTTTGTATTTCTTATCTCCAGTGCTACTCACAATTTATTTCAGGAAGGTTTTGGCAATGGCCTTACTCTAAAGCCCATCAAAAAAGCTGTCGTGCTGCATTGCTCTGTACAGGATAATTTGTGTTCCCTACAATCCTCCTGTTTGTCATTTGGAGAGAAGGAGAGCTGGGGGATATGCATGGGGTAGTTTGTCCCCACCATCGAGTAATAGGGACTCCACTGGTTTCGTAGAATTCCCAGGGCTGGTAAAGAGAATTTCTGGTCTCTTGCCCTGCCCCCTGCAGGTAAAGAGAGCTTCTGGTCTCTTGATTATGTTAGTCTTTCCAGTTTGCTTTTCGTCTGCCCAGCTGGAGATGGGCATGCTTGAGTCCAAGTCCACAATTTGCTAGCCATTTCTCACGTGAAACCCTGTGCTTCTTTGTGGCCATATCGCTCACCCACAGGTAGTAAACAAACCAACAAGGTCAACCATGATCATAATGGGAATTTTGCTTCAGATATAAAATTTGGACTGGCTGCTGGTTTATGCTGACCGCTGTATGCAGCAGGACAGCTGCAAACTCTAGAATGTTAAAACTAGAGAGGGAATTAGCAATCCACCCAATTCAGGCCACTTCTTTTATACTTTTAATCTAGCTGGGAGTTTAAATGTGAGCTAAGCGCAGCCCCTCACCCCCAGTGTTGCCTCCCAAGGCCCAGAGCCCTTGCTCCCTGGTCCTCAACCCCTGTTCTCTTCAGCTCCTACTTTTTTTTGAGCATTCTGAGCATTGTTTGCACTGAGCATTGTTTGCACTGAGTCACCTCATGTGCTGCCACCAACACTGAACACTCTAAACCCATCTCCCTGATTCTTGGCTTCTGCTGCTTTCCCCACCTCACATGCTGAGTGGCACCGGCCCTCTGGGGAGCCTGCTGAAGCGTAAGGATGGATGGATGGATGGAGTCTCCTGTCCCTGGAGGTCATTACTGCCGTCTGCTGGAGTGACCATCCCAGGGAGCCTGGTACTCACTGGCCTACTGCAGGGCAGCCCATGGTGCCCAGTGGCTGCGAAATATCACTGCAGCCCCAGGATGTAGGCCACCGTAGCTGTACTGATGCTGAATTGTGTGTGTGTGAGACCTCAAATTTCTCTATTCAGATATATATCTGTCTATACTATCCAAATGCTTTAAGAGCCCTGATAAGTCCTGGGAGATGACATTTTTATCTGTGTCATGCTTAGCCAAAAACCGAAGCTTAGAAATGTTAGGGGAGGAGCCATAAGCAGTACACTGCTTAAAGTTTCCTCCTAATTGCTTTGCCTGATGAGGAAAGTGAGGTTATGTCACAGTATCTGGGAATATAAAGACGTTTCTCTAAAGCAGTGCTGCTGTGCCACCTTCTTCTTGCTGTGACTGCCCGTGTGTGTCCCAGTGAAGCATTTCCTTAGAACCGGCCACGATCAGTTGGGTCTTCAGGCCAAATACAGAAAATTGCACTCTTTTATAAAATTTATTTAAGTAATACAGGTTTAGTGTCTTTCACATATACAAACTTAGAAACATAGTGATACTTCCCACCCTACCTTCCCTCTCGCCCACACTGCAACCCTTCTTCCTCCTGTCTCTTATTCCCACTCTTAATTTTGACAAAGATCTATTTTGAGTTTACTTAATGATCGTAGTGTTAACCCTACACTAAGTAAAAGAGTTCAACAAATAGCATGAAGAGAAAAAACACTGTTCCTCAACGGAAGAGACAAAGGCTGTAAACAGTCATGGAATATTGAAATGTCCATTTCACTCCAATACATTACATTTCAGATACTGTATTAGTTACTTCAGATCAGGGACAGCTTATGACATCTGTCTTTTTGGGACTGGCTTATTTCTCTAAGGATAATGGTTTCCAGTTGCATCCATCTTGTTGCAAAAGACATGATTTCATGTTTTTTGTTTTTACAGCAGAATAGGACTCTATAGTGTATATATATCATAATTTCTTTATCCAGTCAACAGATGATGGACATCTGGATTGATTCTGTATCTTAGCTATTGTGAATTGTTCTGCAGTGGACACAGGGGTACAGATAACTTTTTTCAGATGCTAATTTCATTTGGTTTGGGTAAATTCCCAGGAGTGGGGTGGCTGGGTCACATGGTAGGTCTATACTCAGATTTCTGAAGAATCTCCATACTGTCTTCCACAGTGGTTGCACCAGTTCACATTCCCACCAGCAGTGGGTCAAGGTACCTTTCCCCCCACATCCTTGCCAGCATTTGTTCTGTATTGATTTCTGTGTATGAGCCCTTCTAGTGGGGGTGAGTTGAAACCTCATTGTGGTTTATGATTTGCATTTCCCTGATGGCCAGTGATCCTGAGCATTTTCTCAACTGTCTGTTGTCCATTTGAATTTCCTCTCTTGAAAAATGGCTGTTCAAGTCCTTTGCCCATTTCTTAACTGGATTGTTTGTTTTATTGCTGCTGAAAGAAAATTGCACTCTGTAAATACACCTAGAACAGTTATAAAAATTAATCCCATACCAAGAAGCCTTAACGCAAATCTCAACAAATTGCAAAGAAGCAGTATCATATTTTGTGACAACAGTAAAATTGTTAGAAATCAGTGCCCAAAATGATAACTATCATAAACCCCATATATTTGGAAAAAATATACATCTAAACTCATAAATCCAAAAATGAATCTGAGGTGTGATTTTAAAATACTCAGAAATAATTGACTATTGAAGTACAACACATCAAAATTAGTGGGATACATTTAAAATAAAACTTAGAAAGGGAATTTTAAATGTTAAAAGTCTATTTTAGGGTAAAAGAAAAGTGGAAGCAGTGAGGTAAGTTTCGTCTGACTCCTGCTTTAAAAGAATAAACACCAGGAAGGGTAAATACAGGATGAAAATGACTAAAATAGCAAACAGTGATACAGCAGGGACGATCAGCCACGCCAGCTGTTGTTTGAAAAGACGAGGAAGTTGGAATCTCTTTGGCAGTGTTGATGAGGGCAAAGGAGTAGAGAAATGACTGTTAAGAATAGCTTTACGGAGATTTTTAAACCTAGGTGATCTACACAGATTCCTACAGGGGAGAAAATACCTCATCCAACTTGAATCAAGAAGAATTGAAAGCCTGAATAATCTCATTTTTTTAATAATCTCATTTTTAAAAAATGAATTAGTAGCTTCATTTTGTGGCAAAGCAGCAGACTCAAAATTGTTTTATAGGCAAATTCTACCAAACACTCAAGGGGGAGTTCTGCCCATCTTACACAAACTCATCCAGAGAATACAACAGGGGGGAACACTTTGCAACATACAAGTTCAGTATAGGTATACTTGATACTAAGACAGGGCAAGAACAGTTGAAAAAAAGGGATAGTGGGTTATAGGCCAGTCTCATTTATTAACATAAATTTTAAATAGCTTAAAATATAAAATTTAAGCTGATATTTTTAAACCACCAAATGATATTTATTCTGTAATGCAAGGTTGGTTAAACATTATAAAACTCTATTAATGTAATATATCTCATTAACAATGCAAACCAGAATAATAAAATAATTTTCACAGGTATGGAATATCTAGTCAAGATTTAAAACTAAAATAACCAAAGAAAAATGGATCTTTGAACTACTTGAAATGGATGAGAGCTTTTTTTTTTTTAATCTTGCCAAAGGTTGTCCTCAGTGAACTCAGTGGGAAAACATAACTTTTCCTTTAACCCTCCTAAACTAATCCTAGTATAACCCTTCTTTATCCCAATAATCTCCCCTTGGACTGGAAGGTAACTACTCTATATCATTTTGTTTGTTTAAAGATTTATTTATTTATTTGAAAGGCAGAATTAGAGAGAGGCAGAAACATGGAGAAAGAGAGGTCTTCCATCCGCGGGTTCACTCCCCACATAGTCGCAACAACCGGAGCTGCGCCAATCTGCAGCCAGGGGCCAGGAGCTTCTTCCAGGTCTCCCATGCGGGTGCAGGGGCCCAAGGACTTGGGCTGTCTTCTGCTGCTTTCCCAGGCCACAGCAGAGAGCTGGATCAGAAGTGGAGCAGCAGGGACTCGAACCAGCGCCCATATGGGGTGCCAGCACTGCAGGCAGTGGCTTTACCCACTATGCCACAGTGTTTCATTTGTTTTGTACAATGACTTATATTTTCTGTTATCTAAAAGCAAAAAAAGAAAAAAAAAGGTTGCGTGGCAGAGTGTGCTCACAGACTAAAAACTGTGATCTTCCCCATTCCTTCCTCTTGAAAAGTCATCAGTGCCAACCTGGTAGATGTCCCTTCCCTATGTCTACAGTGCAAAAACTAAGTAGTCTAATGCATGGCCTGTCCATTCTGCGCTGACCTTTAAGCGGACATCAGCAAAACTTGAGATTTGCATTAGAAGGACATGAGTAGACACCCCACACCTCATGTTAAAATGCAGGCAGTCAGAGCTGGCACTGAGGCATAGCAGGTAGAGCCTCTGCCTGCAGCACCAGCATCCCATATGGGCGCCGGTTCAAGGCCCAGCTGCCCCACTTCTGATCCAGCTCCGTGCTAATGCGCCTGGGAAAGCAGTGGATGATGGCCCAATTACTTGGGCCTCTATACCCATGTAGGAGACCCGGAAGAAGCTCCTGGCTCCTGCTTGCCCTGGCCCAGCTCAGGCCATTGCAGACATTTGGGGAGTGAACCAGTGCTCTCACTCTCTCTACCTCTCTCTCTCTCTCTCTGCCTTTCATATAAAAGAAATAAATCTAAAAAAATGCAGGCAGTCACGGATGGAGAGCAGGGCCACTGTTAAGGCTAGAAGAGCAGCTCTTCATCACAGGGCTGGCGGATACTGATAATAAAGAGTGTGAAGCCACAGCTCTAATTTCTCTTGATTTTTATACCTCGAGAGTCCTCTGTGCCGCTACCGCTCATGGCCATGCTGACACCATTCTTTGTCAAGGGTCCATGGAAACCAGCTCACTTCCTGGATGCTGCCTAGAGTAGATGGTTCCAAAGCAGGGAGGAGTGGTAGAAGAAAGGGCTCTTTCTGTCTGCACTTTCTGTGTGCAGGATGGTGCTGGGTTGTATTTTATCAGCTAAATCTCAGCCCCGGGTAGTAAAAATTCATGGCACATTTCCCAGTGGTGGGATTTGTTAAGGTTTTCCATTTCCGCTGCTGCCGCTGTTACTTTTCCTTGAAAAGCGGCTCCAGTTCAAACACAGCAAAGAGAGTCAAGAAGCTAGACTGGCCACCACAGGGCTGCCTGCAGTTGGGCAGAGGACCCTCAGAGGCTTCTTGCCTGCTGCAGCCCCCACCTGTCCATCAGGGCTTATCCTGGGGCAGGGACAGGTGGAACTCTTGTCTCCAGAGGTTCAAGTTACTCTTAGCGTCCTAAAACGAAGGGTGGCAGAGGGGCTCAATGGACACTTTGGAGGGTAGAGAAGTCTTCCTCCACCTCTCCCTTTGTCTGTGAGGGATCCATGTGCCCATTTATGTACACAGTGTATTTGACAGACATGAACATTCACAGAGTGAAGTTCAAGAATTATCCTTCTCTCCTCACTGGAATCCTGAATGTGTGATCCTCTTGTGGTGGCCAAGAAACATTGGGAATACTGTAATCAATGTGTTCGCCTCACTAGTGTTCTACACATGTCAGGAGCTAAGGAACGACCATGCGTGATGAGGACCTTCTAGATCCGTAGTAACGTGCTCCATCCTCTGTCAGCCATCTCTGGCTGACGTGGAGAGAAAGCCTTCAGCTGTATTTTCTGTCTCCGTTTATCTGCAGAACATGCTGTACCATCACAACTTTGTCATGACTCTCCCGGCTCCAGTGCCTGCTTCCAGCCCACAGCCATTAAGTCAAAAGCTGCTTTTCTAAAGCTGAAAGCACACAGGCCAGTGAGGGCAGTAATGTCTGTGTTTAGGATGCTAGAACGAGTTAGAGTTTGGCTCTCCAGTGGATAAATTGGATGAATCCCCGGTCACTTGCGAAAGACACTTCCGAAGATGGTTATAGGATTTGGGTGTCACCCATAAAAGGGTGTGCTAGCTGTAATCCCTGATGTGGCTGAGTTACAACCCCTACAAAGAAAGGATAAATCCCTGTTAGCTGTCAGGGCACAGTGCAAGACCCAGATGTTCAATCAGTTTCGTGTTTGATTGAAGGAAATGAGCTGGCCTGGCTGGAAAGTGTGTTAATAGTTTAAATTTCTACATGAGCAACTGTACATGTGCCCAGAGGTTGGGGTGGTAACCACCTCATAGAACTGGGAATAAAAAAAGTGATCAGAATAAATAAATCCCAGCAAATTAGATTATTGTGTGCAGCAGTTTTGCCAGCAGCGGCAATGGAGAGAATATCACTGATACGTATCCCTACTTCAGCAAGACATCTGACACCTCCTCTTGTGAATCGCATGAATGGTGTTAATTCAAGTTGGCTGGCCTGTGTTTTGAAAATTGGCTGAAGGAGGGCAAGCAGTATGGCTTGGGTGGGACTGAACAACAGACCTCTCTCCCTCTCTGAATATTAATCCCCAGCACTGCCCACTCATGTTAGTTGAAAGTCACTTGACCTTGCTGGGTCTTAGTCTCTCCATTTTTGCCAAGAGAATAATGACAGCAATTTCACTTCACCTTTTGCCATTCAAGGAGCTTCACTTAGATGTTCTTCAGTCTCACAATACCCCATGGGTAGGTATTGTTATCTTCCTTTAAGGAAGGAAGTGAGAAACAGGAAGCTGAGCCAGCCCTACAGATCACACTATCAAGAAAAACCATCGGAAGAAGAGAAAGCGGGTTTTAAAGCCTTCCAATCCATGTCTCCAACCACCTATCCTGTGTCCAGTATTCTGGAGTGTTGCTTTGCAAATGATAAGTTATTTCTGATGAGACAGCTGTGAGGGTGGAACTATTAGGAAAAAGAGGAGGACAGAGCAGTTATGTGGCTTACTCAAGGTTGCACAGCAGGTTAACAACAGTGTTGACCATGCTAATCTTTAAATTGCAGCCTGGTGTCTAGGTTGCCTTTTTGCCAGTCCTTGGCTATTTTTATCTTTAGAATAGTGTTGTGTTATTGGGATATGCACTGTATGACAGTGAATTCCAGTGGAGTATATGAAGGTCAAGAGAGATTGATTTTTCACACAAGTCACTCCTAGAAGCATATTCAAAGGAAATGTGCTCTAAAACCATATCTGCTAAAAGCCCAACCCCCAGCCCCCAGCCCAACAGTCCAAGGTCATGACCTCCCCTCCTGGGCACTGGGCTGAGAGATTCCCATGCCCAGTGTAGTTTAACACTCAGAAAGAGTTCCTTTTCTCTACTAACAATGATTTTCAGTAACAATCATGAGATAAAGCAAATAATAATAATGGCCAAGAAGAAAATGCAGACTGAAAATTTTCTTCTGTTGAACTTCCTGTGTTCTATGCCAGTTAGAAAAAATTATAGTACAATGAAAGAAAAAAAAATCACAACATAACAATCTGTTCAGTAGGTTTCTTTAGTTCCGCCTAATAGTTTGAACTTTGATCCTTGCTTACAGTTAACATAACACTGTATGTAAATAATTTTCAGTAAATGACTGAATTTTAATAAAACTAAATGTAAAAGGCGCCATTTAGGCAACTACTAATTATGTCACTGTGTAACATTTTCTTGATTTGTCTTTTAGTTTCAAAGCAAACAATTAACAATTTTAAAAATATACAGTGCAATTTTCAAATTATTAAAATTCAGTAAAAATAATTTCATATAGGAAATAAAATTGGCACTCACCAACCAAAAGTAATACAACTCGTAATTCTCTGGCTTGCTGTTCTAAATCCTAGGCATAAAAAGCCTAGGACGTACATAGTGCTGTGGTGTTAATTAAAGTAGCTCAAGTTCTGGTTCATAGTCTTTGCAACAACTGTCGTCTTACTACTTCAAATCTGTAGAAAAGCACAATGTATATTGTTTCTAAGGGTCCTCAGCAGGACCAAATGATCCTGAATCAGAACACATGTGTGTCTTTGAGTCCTGGTGTACGTGTGGGAGTAGAAGCAGATTAGGAAACTGGAAGTTGTCCAGATGAGTTTGTTAAAGGGCAAGTCATGAAAATGCACTAATCTGAACATTTCATATATATGATTATATCTGAACAGTTTTGATGACTGCTAGAATTTAGATCAACAAAAGGTTTCTATCAGAAAGGAGTATTTTATCACTGATTTTGCTTAGAGTTGCTGGCGCAAGGTGATACTTGATGGGTAGGCCTTTAGTAGTATTGTTGTTTTTAAATATAGTGGTGCAGCCAGCTCTGCAGCCCGACCCTGGAGCACTCCTCTGCCTTCTGGTAGACTTGGGCCCTCAAATGCTCATATCAGGAGCTCTCTCTGTGGTTCTTGAAGTCCTACAAAAGTCACTCCTGCTTACTCTTGGAAACTGTGCATGGCTCAAAAGATTCTTGGGTATACCCCTACCCTTTCTCTACCCCAAGGGCAAACTCCAATGTTATAGGCCAGTCCCAGGAACCTGAAAATACTCCAGCTCTAAGTTCCTGCTCTCTGGAGTTCCCCTCCTCTTCCCTCCATTCTCTTCTCTCCCCCTTCTCTTCCCTCCATTCTCTTCTCTCCCCCTCCTCTCCTTTCGCAGGCTACAGCTCCCTCCCACCCCTACCCCAACCCCCCTCCAGCCCGCAGACTCTGGGCAATCTTGCTCAGATGTTGCGGACTGTGTGTGCATCCTTCCATCCTGGGCCTTAGTGGGCAAGGAAGAGAATCCTTGCCAGGGTGCAGCCTGGTGGTGGTGTGGGGTAGGTGCTAGGGAGATCAGGATTAGTAGGGGGCAACATGCGTCATGTCTCAGGCATCCCATGGGGACTCAGGTCCTGGAAAACACTTAACGTCGGCTTTCTTACTGATCTCCCTGGTCGGCCCAGGCTTTCAGCATACCGACAGGGACCGGCACGATCCCAAGGTTCCTGGTCCTAACCTGTCAGAGTGCACGCCCAGGTGGGCCTACACCTGAGCTGTGTGGCTCTGATTCCGCATCAGGACCTTCTCAGCGGGGTCAGGGAACAGGGCCACAGTTGGGACGGCTCCCAGCTGTCAATGAAGCCTGATCCCATCAAGAACAAGAGATTGCCTTGCTGCCTAGCAATGAGAATGGCATTTAAAATTCAATATCAGAAAAGATATTGACGAGATTAAGGGCCTGAAGGAATTGATTTATGAGGAAAGACCCAAGGAATTAAATATGTATAGCCTGGTGTAATAGGATATTAGGCTCTGAACACAATTTCATTTCTGCGACCTAGGGTCCCTGTTATCAGTCATCTGTGTGGCAGAGTTCTCACGGATGCTTCTCCCCCGGGGGTCGCAGAGCCCAAGGCAGCAGGATTGATAGGCTGGGCCACAGGCCTGGTTCCCCTCATACCTTGGCGTAAATTGAAATGTATTTTCATCCCCAGGTGCAGGCAGATGACATTTTAGGTGTGAATACATCTTGAGTCCTCTTACCACCCACTGTGCTGAGAGGATTCAATCTAGTTCAATCCCATCTTCCTTTGTCCCAAAGAGAAGCATGAACCCTGCAGGTACTGGGCAGTAAATGATAGTCCTTCCCCTGAGCCCGGTTTCTCTGCTTTGTCAGAAATACCGCTGGTACGTTTGCCTTCAGGCAAAGCCTTGCTCTTAGGTTGTGCTAATGCGCACTTGAGTTTTCACCATGGGGAATCGGCTCAGGATTCAGTGTTAGGTGGTGAAGCGGGCACAGGCAGAGACGGGCTGTCGGTAGAGCTAACGCTGAGATTCCTAAATGCTTCTGAAGTCAGCGAGAGCCAGAACAGGAAGGGAGTGCACGGACAGTACCAGGAGACGTGGAGAAGCAGAGAGCGGTGTGTGGGGGAGAGGACAGCGTCACACCCAGGGGAGAGGGATGGGGGACGTATACCCTCCCGGCCTGGGACCTGTGGCAGAACAAGGCTCTGGTAGAGCAGAGTTGGCTATGGGTGGGGTTCAGATGGCAGGCTGAACTGCATGGAGAAATCAGGCAGGAGACGGGAGGAAACTGTGTGCTCACGTGTGTGACCACGTGGACCAGACATTAACAGGACTACTGGAATCATCCATGCAGTCACATCCACCATGGCCTTTGCTGGAGATTCTTTAGCAGTCTCTGGGCCTTATGTCCTTAGGTGAGATTCCCCTGGCCTTAAAGGTATATCCCACTGGGAAGGGTGGTTGATGTACAGCGAAGTTATGGAGATGGAAACACATTTATTAGAAGTGAGTCAAAAAGGCAGGAACGCGTTCTATTTAAACTGATGACATCCCGAAGGCCCAGTGATGTCCAGGCTTCCACCATGGATATTCAGTGGCTCATTTCTAGAGAGTGGAATGAGTTTGTGATTCAGAATGGATCCTCTGAGCTCCTTCTCGCAAGCCCTACACTGAACGTCTGTGGCGACTGCATTGGCTGTAGCCAATATTTGAGTAGTTCATGCCACCCTAAATTAAATATCTTATATGTCTTAGCAAGCATCGTGTGGGCAGGTACGTGATGTTGGTTCTGTGCACATAGGAGGGGCCCAGGGTTGATAGAAGGAATGAGCAAATGAGAGTGAGCAGATTCTTTCAGAACTGAGCATAGAGCCAAGCGCTGGGGAAATCCTGAAACAAAGGAGAGACAAAGACTCACATGTGTGTGAGTGTGTGTGTGTGTATGTGTATGTTTCCATCACTCTCAGTATGCTTCTACCTGGTTTCATGAGTTCACCTGACCCACTACCAACTTAAATTTGGAAAGAGTACCTGCCTTCCACCACCATGGAAGACACATGATCAGTGTTCTAATTAAAGCCCTCTCCGTTTTGTGCCAACCACCACCTCCATCCCTCAGCCACCCACCATCCTGCCCCCCAAGTCATCCCAGTTCTGTGAATGGCAGCATGTGATGAGATGTTGCTGGTGTATTCCACCTCTGGAGAGTCTCTGTACTGTTTTCTGTGACTTCTGTAGAATCTAACCATAAATAATATGAAGTTCATCATGGCTACAAAATTATATAAGATTTAAGGGAGGGAAAAAAATATAAGGAAGGGGTTGTAGTTGCTAGAGGAAAATGGAATCCACCACGCAGCCCCCAGAGGTGTACATGGTAGCTGTCTCTGGCCCCCTCGCTGCTAAGTGGGAATGGTAGTGAGTGCCTAGGTAGAAATCATTGCCAGGAGCACTTTAAGTCTGGCACGCCCCGATGTCCATTTCAGATGGACAGTGCAGTGAGCCTGTCAGCATGGGGAAACCACAGTATGCGGCGGGAAAACTGAGCTGTGCAGGTGGCAATTCTCGCCCAGAGCTCGGGTCCGTGACCTAACCCCTGTGTGCCGGTGATTCTCCCATCCACACAAATGGAAATGTGACCTCACTCATTCTGGGGCTCCAAATAACGTTGGCAATGCTGTTTGTACTTCTCAGAGAGACCTATTATACTCGGAGGGCTGCAGCCCCAAAGTATATTACAAACGATCCTGTTAAGTCAGTGGCCTGGAAATATCCAGATGTGTCAGGTGCAGCATGTATTTACCTGCCTGTTGTCCGCCGGAGTGTTTCCACTTGATTGGCATATGGATAATTGTCTAATTGGAACACACTCCGTTATAACCACCAACAAATATAATAGTGCATCTGCTTAATGCCATACTCTCAAATGTTAAATTAAAATTATGCTGTAGTCAGCCAATCCAACCAAGAGACTCTTCTGATTAAGTTCTGACTGCTTGGGAACTTCTGTAATTGAGGCACTTTGGTACTTAAAAACCCAAACTGGAAAGAGTCGTATGCCATCTCATAAATTTCCAGGGAAAAGGACCAATGAAGCTGACTTAAATTCTCTAGTTGTGAACTATCTCACTGTTTTTCTAGGGCAGCCAGTCAAATGAAGAATAGCAGTGTTGAGTCACCACTGATTTGAATACTTAAATATCAGATTCTCAAGTTTACACGTTGTAAACAGAAGAAGCATTAATTCTGTAGAATGCAGAAAACAGCCAAGGAGTACTGTTTTAATTTTTCCTCTGTTGGTGGTTTTGTTCCTTTTTTTTTTTTTTTGGTGGAACCTAAACAATAAATTACATAATCAAAAATTCATTAATTGGGTTTCCTTAACCTTTTAATAGCTGCTGTTCCTCACATTAAGAAGGATTTCTGACACTTCCAGAGCAATGGATCAGGGTGCCTTAAGTGGAGCAGCTATTTTCCTCTGACAGTTTTATGTATCCATATGTCTAGAACAAGAAATATCCAGTTTTGTTTTGCTAAATCAAATGGTTTTGCTAAATGGTTTAATCCCTTCATTCATTCTTTCATTCATAACCTGCAATGTGCAAAATATAACCTAATCATTGACACCCCCTCCCAATGGTGGGTAGTATTCTCTGGTTGGGGAGACACAGGGCTGTCCTTGTGTGGTGCAGCAGGTTAAGCCACTGCTTGCAAGCTAGCATCCCCTATCTGCACTGCTACAAATCCTGACTACACTACCATCCAGCCGCCAGCTGCTGATGGCCCTTGGGGAGGCACAGAAGATGGCCCAAGTGCTTGGGCCCTGCCACCCATGTGAGAGACCTGGATGGAGTTCCTGGCTCCTGGTTTTGGCCTGGCCCAGGCCTGGCTGTTGGGGCCATTTGGGGAATGAACCGGCAGATGGAAGATCTCTCTCTCACTTTCTCAAAAAATAAATAAATAAATGAGAGGAGAGAAAAGATGTAATAAAAAAAGAAATGTGATATATCATAGAAAATGCTTTGAGGGCATAGAAAGTAGATGAACTAACTTTATCAAGGAAGCACCCAAGGCTACTGCTTATAATTACAAAAATTCTGCCCCAAACAGGGGTACTCAGTCAAGGATAAGTGGAATGAAATCCAGCCCCCACTTCCCGTGTGCACTGGGGAGGGGGTTGTGTCTGCCTGGAGGATGGGGTTCTCTTGAGTTGCACAAAGGCATCAGCTGGGGCTGTGTTGGCCCAAGTGCGGGCTTAGAGAATGAGCGGGATTCTTCCAGGCAGAATTCCTGGTGGTAAGCTTGTCATAAGTCATGACAAAGGACCTGGTATGACTGGGGAAGGGTGAGAAGTTCGGCAGTCTGGCTTTATTTACAGGAGTTAGGGGACTAGCAGTATTCTGTAAAGGATGAGAACTCTCTCAACCTGAGGTTGTCAACTCTCTCAGGAGTGTAGAGGGGAGGGGTGTGAGAATATGCAGAATCTAGAAGACAGGAGATACAGCCCGAACCGTGACAGCAAGGATGAAATGGAGAAAAGCTGGAGGAACAAGCAGAGGGGTTGCAGGCATTGGAGGGTGAGGACAGAGCCAGGGTCGACTTCAAGGTTTCAACTCTGGATACCAGAGGGCAAGCTTTGGGTTGGGGGGTGGGGTAAGGAGAGGTGTGGTTGCAGAGTATGTTAATAGTGACCGTTTAACACACAG
This sequence comes from Sylvilagus floridanus, assembly GCA_949820135.1. Lineage (NCBI taxonomy): Eukaryota > Metazoa > Chordata > Mammalia > Lagomorpha > Leporidae > Sylvilagus > Sylvilagus floridanus. The sequence continues at coordinate 73,634,067 of OX463230.1, forward strand.
CCCACTAGGAGTCTCGGGGGCAGTAAGAAAGCAGCTGAGGCTGCAATGTCAGCTTTGTACAGCACCAGCACATGTGAAGGATTGGGCATGATGGGCACACCTGCAGAGAACCTGTAGCCAGCAGCAAGGAACCTGGCGCACCAGGTGGCATTTAGCAAAGCACTGATGGCTCTGGTGGGAGAGGGGTGGAGAACATCCGGCCTGCAGGCCATATAAAGACGGTGAAATCATTCAGTCTGGCCCTGTCAGACTGAAACTCAAAATTCAGTAAATGTATAGCAGGCTCATTTTTCAGTTGATCATTTTGTATGGGATGTGAGTGATGTTGTAAGCACCCAAATAGCCCTTGGCAGAAAAAAATGTTCCCACCCATGGTAGTGAAAGAGTTTGGGTGGAGTACTAGGGATTGAAGTCACAGTGTAGTAGAGTGAGGATGTTAAAGTGTTGAAGGAGGCTCATTTACATCCCTACTTCTACATTAGAATGGACTGTGAAAGTGTTTTTTAAAAATTAGCAATGTCTGGGTCTTACTGCTATATAGTCTCAGGTAACTGGTCTTCTGCCAACTAAACAAAATGTTAACATAGATGGATCTTAGAACATAATTTTATTAAAAAATACAGTAAATTGTGTTGTTCTGGGTAAAGCTACCACTTACTCTGCCAGCATGCCAGCAATCCCTATGGATACTAGTTTGTGAGCTGGCTGCTCCAGTTCTGATTCTGCTCCCTATTTATGGCCTGGGAAAAGCAGCAGAAAATGCCTCAGGTATACTTGAGCTTCTACCACCCATGTGGGAGACCTGGAAGAAGCTCCTGGCTCTTGCTTTGGCCTGGCCCCGCCCCAACCATTGCAGCCATCTGGGAAGTGAACCAGTGCCTGGAAGACCAATCTTTCTCCCTCTGTATCTCTCTTTGTACCACCCTCTCTCTGTGTAACTCTGACTGATAAATAAGTCAACCTTTAAAAATAAAGTATAGAAAACAACAGGAAATAGGACAGTATTATATCCATAAAAATACACACAAAAGGACAGCAATATATACATTTCAGGAAAGCACACTCAGATGAAAAGCTAGATACTAAAGCGTGAAAATGATTGCCTACGGGTGAGAAGAAAGGGAGTGGGGATGACAGAAAGATATTTTATTTAAAAAGTGTATTTCCAAAGAAGAATCAAATCAGGATGGAAGCTTAAATGGGAAGCAGAGTCAACAGAAGGGTGTGTGTGTGCACGCACTCGTGTGCACGTGTATATTAATGGAATGAAGAGTCGTACATGTTGTACACGTGTGGATGGAATGGCAGACTCCGGTGGACTTCTCTCTCTCATTTGTTCCTAGTGTCGGTAATAGCAGCCGAGATAGTCTTGTACAAATGTTATTGCTTGCTTTGTCATGCTCCTCCGATCTTGAGTTGGTTTAATTTTTTCCTCATTTCCAGAGCAGTGCATGCTCCTTACAAATACACCAGAAAATGGATGAGTGAAACCAAGATTCATAAACCCTCTTAGGCTGACATGGCATCCAGATCCTTCTCTATGACTGTTTAAAAATTAAGTGAGGCCTTGTTGGTGCTTTTTTTCAGGAAGTGCCTTGTGAGCTTCCTCTACACGTGTCCAGAGACACCTGGGCACCCTTGTCCTTTTTAGTGGCCGTACAGTGCTCTGCTAGACAGGTGCATCCATGTGTCACGAATGCATCCTCTCCCCTTCTCCTGACATCCCTTGTTTCTAAATGCTGCTGCTTCAACCACTGCAGTGAGCAAAATAAGCTGTGCCTACATCTGAAGACACTTTCCCGTGCTTCCCCTGGCTCACTTTAGAAAGGTTTGATGATTGCAGTTGAGAACGGTCTGATGAAGGACAGATGCACTCATCATCCCGAGCCAACACCAGTCCTCCTCGGGACTGAAGGAGCCAGGTCATCCCCAACTGCTTCAGGTTCTTGTCACTGAGCCAGAGGATAAGGCAGGCCCTCTGGTAACTGCCCTTTGATTAGATGATGGACAGTTAAGTCACATCAACTGTTGAGGTAGACCGTGAGATGTGCAGTTACCTCGTATGTGATGATGCTAAGAGCAGGTGATGAGATGGGGGCCACTGAGTTTAGAAAACTGTTAGCAAATCACTGTTTATGCTAGGAAGGCAAAGCAGTTTTTTTTTAATTATTGTTTGTCTAAAAAGCAGAGAAACAGAGAGAGATCTCCCACTCACTGTTTCACTCTCCAGATGCCCACACAGCAGTCAGAGCTGGGCCAGGCCAAATCCAGGAGCATGAAGCTCAATCTGGGTCTCCCGTGTGGGTGGCAGGAACCCAAGTACTTGAACCATCATCTGCTGCCTCCCACAGTGCACTTTAGCAGGAAACTGCTCTCAGGATCAGAGCCAGGACTTGAACCAAGGCACTCTGATGTGGCCAGGCGCCACCCCCCCCCCAAAGCACAAGCCAGCCCAAAGGGGAGCACAGTGTGTTTTTCTGAGTACTTCCTAGAGCCCAAACCCTTCCCCTCCCCCCCCAAAAAAAACAGTCTTTTTGAGGTTTTAACTTAATCCTTCCAGTTGGTAGGTTTAAGCATGGGAAACCCAGGGCCAGTGTTGGTTGTGCCCTTCAGTGAGCAGCTGTCCAGGCCGGCCTGCAGCCAGCTTGCAGAGGCTGGGAAGAGGCAGCTGGACGTTGGTAGCAGGTCACTTAGTGGCAGGAACACACAAGCAGCTCCAAAGCATGATGGAAGCTCTGGTTTGGCTGCTCTGTCTTTTCCAAACCAGTCCTTTGCTGTTGAGAAGCCTTGAATCGACCTCTCTGTTGCCAGGCTCTGTTAGGAAGCCCTGGAGTGTTTTTCTGCAGCCCATGTATATATTAACATATAACCATGTCCCAAAGAATTAGTGCCAGCCAGTGCCATGCGCCTCGCAGACAAGCTAAGCAGCCGCCTGACTTACAGTTGGTAGGGCAAGGAAAGCTCAAGGCTTACAAAAATCCCTTCAGTGGCCCTGTTTAAAAATAGCAGTGCAGGCCATAGCTTAGTGTTTTGACAGCTTATATCAGCAGTTTTCCAGGCTGATATATTGATTGCAGTTTGGACCTCAGTCCTGCTGATCTAATAAAACATCCCCGTCATAACAGAGCAAGTAAAAGGATCTTTTGTGGTGCCAGCCACTTGGGGAAGTAGCTTTGCAGAGCCACCATGAAGCTCACTTTCCTGTACTGTGTAAAATGGACTGAAATTGGACCGTTTGTCTAATTAGGTCTTTTTTTAATTATTACCTAATTTCTTCATCTGTTTTATGTGTTGTCTGTTAACACCATGCTGCATATTTTTTACAAATATGCATGCACATTTGTTTGTAGAAATTAAGGGCAGACTCACAAATACTTAAAACAAGCATTGCACATTACTATCGCAAACGGGGAGGGCATGGGACATAGCAGGTTAAACTGCTGCTTGGGGGCCGGTGCTGTGGCTCACTTGGCTAAACCTCCACCTGTGGCACAGCATCCCATATGGGCACTGGGTTCTAGTCCCGGCTGCTCCTCTTCCAGTCCAGCTCTCTACTGTCGGGGGAGCAGTGGAGGATGGCCCAAGTGCTTGGGTGCCTGCACCTGTGTGGGAGACCAGGAGGAAGCACCTGGCTCCTGGCTTCGGATCGAAGTAGCTCCAGCCATAGCGGCCATTTGAGGGGTGAACCAACAGAAGGAAGACCTTTCTCTTTGTCTCTCTCTCACTATCTAACTCTTAAAAAAACAAAAACAAAAACAAAAAAAAACTGCTGTTTGGGACGCCCGCATCCCATACTGGAGTGCGTGGGTTTCAGTCCCACCTCTGCTTCTGATCCAGCTTCCTGCTACTTATGCACCCTGGGAGGTAGCAGATGATGGCTCAGGTACTTGGCCCCTGCCACTCATGTGGGAAACCCAGATGCAGCCCTGACTCCTACCTTAAGCCTGGTGCAGCCCTGACTGACAAAGGCATTTGGAGAGTGAACCAGCAGATGGAAGATCTCTTTCCCTTTCTCTCTCATTCTCCCTTTCTCTGCTTGCAAATAATATAAACAAATAAAGTTTAGAACACAAAGTTTTTTTCTTTTTAAATTATAGCCTATTAGTGTGGCAAACATCTGCAGTTCTTAGGGCTAGTGCTATGGCATAGAGGGTAAAGCCATTGCCTGCGATGCCTGCTACACCAGCATCCCATGTGAGCACCAGTTTGTGTCCTGGCTGCTCCATTTCTGATCCAGCTCCCTGCTAATGCTCCTAGGAAAAGCAGCAGAAGATAGAGCAGCAGAAGATAGCCCAAGTGTTTGAGCCCCTGCCATGTGTGGGTATGTGGGTGTGTGTGTGTGTGTGCATGTGTGTGTGTAACTTTCAAATAAACAGTAAATTTTAAAAAAAGATTTCAAAAAATCCCATAATTCTGATGATGGTTGGTGGAGAAAATGCACACAAAGCCAGCTCAGCTGACACCTGGATTAAACTGTAAACTAAGTTAAAACACTCTCCTACCAATTGGGAATGAGTGTTATGAATATCCCAGAATCCCCTGGCCTCCAGTCCTGTGTGGCACTGACCATCCTTTCCTTTCACAGCAACTGCTCACCATCCAGGAGGAGTTAAACAACAAAAAGTCAGAACTGGAGCAGGCAAAGGAAGAACAGTCCCACACACAAGCGTTGCTAAAAGTGCTCCAGGAACAAGTAAGTGAATGAAACCGCTCTGATTTCGGAATCGACTCACACCTCCCCCGTGCACACCGCCTAGCGTGTCACCCGGGCAAGCATCACTGACGGTCCCTGGCAGCACCGCCAGCCCCCACCCTATCAAGCCTCCTGGCAGCGGTGCCATGTGCAAACGTTCGGGGTCACTCCTTGCATCTCTTTTCCTACCCCAGCCCCATGTAGACTGTCCCCAAGCCTGCCAGTGTGGTGTGCAAGTTCCCACCAGAAGACAAATGAATTTTGATAAAGTTTTAAAGTACCAGCAATTCAGATGCATTGCAACGGAAGCAGCTCCTTTCCTCTTTCATCTCCCAGGGAGGAAAATGAGTTGAGCGCAACCCACTGCACGCCCGCAGACACGCAAATAAGGAGGGCTGATTCCCAGCAGTGTTCAGAAAATATCTGCCGAGCGCATCGGGCCACTGGTGGAAGCACAGTGAGCACGAGGCCGTTTATACGACTTTTTGTAAATCTGCTCGGTTCGTTCTGGCTGCCTTTGATGCTAAAGCGTGGCCTGACATGGATAAGTGGATCAGAAAGTATTGTCTTAGAGCAGGGTGAGAGGGGTCTCTGGGCAGGCAGCAGAGTGAAATCCAAGCCCTCCATTTGCTCCCGCGGAGCAGCGAGAGCTCTTGCAACCTCTCCTATTTCCAGCCTTCTCCTGTTGCCAACAATGTAGCAAATGGTAATTAGAAGAGGGGAAAAAAATCACATCATGGTAACTCATATAGAGTATAGTACCTCTGCGGGAAATCAAAACATAGGCTGTTTTCCATTTTTCATGGGTGCACTGTGGTTTGTATACAATATAAATAACCTCAAAGGCGATATCCTAGGAAATACAAAGCAGGGAGAGAAAGACCTGCAACGCAATCACTTTACAAGTGGTTTAGAAAAACGGTTCAGGATCAAGAAAAACCATCTTTTTAGTTATTTGAGCTATTTATATAATTTTTTAGTTATTATCCTCTAAAAGTCAAAAGGAAAAATGAAGGTGTCAGAAATATGTAGAGAGAAATGCTTTATGAAACGAGTAATTATCTGACTAACATAGATTCTGTAACAGACACTGAGGCTGCATCCGTAGGGCTTCAGATAAGCCAGATGGAGTGGAGAGCCGCTGCCCCGATGTGCCGGCCAGCAGACCTGAAGTCACCGTCGTGCCCACTGCAGCTTTGCCGAGGAACCCCCAGCCCTGTAGGCAGATGGGGTCCATGTCTGTCCTCTCCTCTGTTCCTTTTTGTAACTTTAGCTGGGGTGCAGAGGAGTGAATTTCCTTCTACTCTGGATGACTCACTTCCTTGATTTTGATGTGAAGTCCAAAATACAGTCACAAAAATGGATTCAAATTCTACAGAAAGTCCTGGCATCTTCTTGTCGTGCTGTGCCCATGTAAAGAGCAAAGCATACACATATCCCCACCCCCCGGAGTGGGTGGAGCATCGCACTTCATTCTAAATAATTTAAAGAAAACTGAAGAGAATTCAGAGAAACCACAGTCCTGAAAGACCCAGAAAACACCTCTCAGAAGGCAGCACTTTTCAGTCTTCAGTGTTAACTTAGTCGGTGGATGGCTTTTTCAAGCAAAGGCACCGCCAAGCCTGGCATGCACAGCGGCTAAAGACATTTGGATACTTTTGGAACCACCAGCCCTGTCCGAGAACCCTGCTGGTCCCTGCCCAGGCGATATGCAATGCGTATGGTCCCCTCGCTCCCCGCAGCCACCCCCACATGCAGCCGTACCTCCAAGAGCATTGCCTCACTGTTACTGAGCCCAGAGAGGAGGACGGTTATAGGAGAGAGTCTCTTGGGTTCTTTTCTCCAGCTTACTATAGAAATAAAAAGCCTGGAAGCAATTTGCAAAGAGGCAGAAACTTTTATTAGACAGAAAAGAGACTTTTCTTTGGTTGGCAAGCGACAGAGGAAGCATCCGGTCCGAGAGGAGACCAGGCGGGACACTGGCTTTGAGATAGTGTCTTGGGTTTTCAAGGCATTACTCTCTGTTCATTGGGCTATCCTGTTGGGGGTGCCCATTGGACGGGGGTTACACATATGTGTGTTGATTAGCTTGGGGCTCATGGAGATAGCGAGGTCTCCTAGAGATGGCCTGTCCCCCTCTTAGGGGCTCAGCCCCCTCCTCTGCTAGCTCTGGGTGAGAGTGCACCCACCCTGAAGATGTGATTTAAAGCCCAAGTCACACATGCAGCACAAGAAGCTGTTAGTGGGGGAGCTGCCAGTCAGTCTGGAGACAGCTTTCCAGCCACAGCTGGCAGCCTGCTTGTGAGGAACATTCTAGACCTATGTCTGAGGGGCCCGAGGCCCCTAGCCCCACTGCACAGCCTCACTTAGAATAGCTGGCTTTGGATCCATGGAGAGTAACTACATGTGTAAACACTTGTCTTGTGCATGCATGGATGTGATGGAAATGGCTGCCACGAGACATGCACACACACACACACACAGCCCAGGATATACACACCCTCTTCTGCAGACTTGAGATTATGCTATTCAAAGCAGCTGCCACTTGCTGAAAACCCTCACAGGAAGGGACTGGTCTTGAAGGCAGAGCCTTCCCACTCCCCCCAGGGAAGGCGGCCTCATTCCCAAACTCCATAGCCTGTCCTGCTCCAGCTCCCTCCAGGCCCCACTGACTCCTGCCTCTCATCTCCTTGACAAGGACGGGAGCTTCCTGCTACTGGGGCTTGTTCACAAGCCCGAGTGTCATCCAACAAGATGTTCCGCCCCACCTGGGAGAGAGGAGCAGCTGGAGGAGAGAGCGGAGCAGAGCAGTGGGGCTGGGGCAGCTGCTGCCAGTGGGGCTCTGCTGGTGGAGAGCGACTGCAGGTGCCCCTGGCAGAGAGGACTGCAGAGGGAACCGCGCCCAAGGACAGGAAGTGCAATGGGAGGAGAGTGCAAGAAGGCGCAGAGCAGGAGAATGATAGGGAGCAAGAGTTCATTCACAGGAAGAACAGTGGGCACGCGGATGCTGGTGAACAGGCCGAGGAGGAAGGAACCATAACACACGATGGCCCTGAACTTCTGCCCGGAAAGCACAGAAGCCTCTGGACGGACCCCGCCGTGACTCCTGGCAGCACATGGGACAGGACCTCAGGTGCGATGAGCAGGAGGTTGAAGAAGAGGACAGGACAAGGCCACCTGCGGGAAGAACCCTGAGCTGATTTCTTCCCAGATACTGCGCTACGTTTAGGTCCTGATAACCGATGGTGTTGCCGTGTCTGCAGAGCACCTTTTCCCAGTCCTGTGCATCATGTGTTGCCCACGCCCCTTTGCATGTTGCATGTAGAAGTAGCGGGCATGTAGCCCTAATGAACAGTGGGCAGGTTTTCCTTTTCCATCAATGGATGTGACATGGAAATGAGTCTCTGATCTTGAACCAGGGGTCCAGAGAGGAGATCAAGAGAGAGAGGGAGATTATACCAGCTGTCCCATGCTTACATTCTTCCTATCACTGTTGCTTTGACAAAACCCCTACCTTGGCATGGAGAGGCTCTGACTTTCCTACTGAGATCGCCTTGAAAAACCTAATGCACCTTGCAATTTTGATATACACAAATTAAAAAAGAGCCAGTGTTCTAAATGAAAGACATTGAAGGCATACGTGCAGTTGCTTTGAAATTTTAAGTATCTGTTTCCCACCAGGAATGCTTTATCCTAAGCCTGAAAAAGATGATGGAGGAGCTGCAGCTTCCTACGCACAATAAGCCAGGAAGAGTTTCTGGCAAGCAGCCACAAGTCCAGTTCACCCTTCCTTCCCCCTTACTGTCTGCCTCCAAATGTCTGCTTTGAGTCATGACAGGACAAAATGCCAGTGGGAAGTTTCCTAAAGTCTAGTGCAGACTGATCACTCCCACGCCTTCTTAGAGAAACGCTTTTACATGTTCCCTGCTCACAGTCTCATCTGAAAAGTGTTATTCCTCTGAGGCTTCAGCCACCCAGGGGATGCCTTCCTAGTCCTTCCTAGGAAGCCAGGCACCTTCTGCCCTGAGGGCGCCTGAGACAATGTCAGCCGTGCAGATGTGTCCTGAGGAGGACCTCCGACATCAGCAATGCGGCACCATCCTTCACGAACCTTCATCCCCTGTGACAACATTTAGCCGGTGGCAACTTGCAAACACTGCAGGGTTTAAATTAAGAGTAAAGCAACGAGGAAATGGAATCATGTATTATTCTTAAGAACCAATTTTATATATTTTATGTCCATGGAACTGCTTTCGAATCTTATTATTTAAAAAATAATAGCCAAACCCCTTTTATTTTTTGTCAGCCATCAAGTTTCATAAAATATCGGTCTCAAGCTGGCTCCGATAAGACTCATCAGAATTAACGTGTTCCATCTGTTTTCCCATCATTGGACGTTTTATAGAAAGCAATCTCAGAGAAGTCAGAGTTAACCAGATGATATACACTTAACAGATATACTCACTGATTCTGATTCTTTTGTTTTTCCTTAAAATTTGCAGTTAAAAGGCACGAAGGAATTGGTGGAGACCAATGGCCACAGTCATGAGGATGCAAATGTAGGTACCACACGCCTGGTGTTTGTTCCTTTTGTTTGATGTTAGTTGAACACATGAGAGTGTAGCACCTTTTTTGTAACATAAAAGAAACCAGGGGGTAGGCATTTGACTCAGGGGCTAAGATGCCACTTGGGACACCTGCACCCTGTACCAGAGGACCAGGGTTCGAATCCCTCATTCCTTTTCGATGCAGCTCTCTGCTAATATGCACGTTGAAGGGCAGCAGATGATGGCTAAAAACTTGGGTCTCTGCCACCCATGTGGGAGATTTGGATGGAGTTGTAGACTCCTAGCCCAACCCAGTCTGTTGTAGCCATTTAGGGGGTGAACAAGCAGATGGAAGATCTCTGTCTCTCCTTGTTTGTCACTGTGCCTGTCATATAAAGCAAAATAAAACTTGTAATTTTTTTTACATCAGAAGTCCTGCCTCTTGGCAGTTTGTTATAGAGTTTTGCAATAAGAGGTTGTAGATAGGCATTGCTTGTAAGGCCGCCACAAAACACACCAAGCACCAGTGTTAAGGGTAAGGATTTACTGATGGGGGAAATCCAACAGGCGGGAGGGGAGGGGTGAAGAAGAGAGAAAGAGGGGTCCAGAGAGATCAAGAGAGAAAGAGACCACATGTGCAGAGAGCAAGTCCTATTATACCTATCAAGAGAGAGACCACATGTGCGGGAAGCAGGTCCTATTATACCTTTGCAGGGGGCAGGGAAATAGGAGCAGCAAATCCCGTTATGGGGGAGGAGCTGACACCTGTGGTTGGGCCATTTGGTCACCTGGCTTCTAGCAGTGGCGGGGTGGGGGGCGGGTGGGAGGCAGATCCGAGAATGGTGTCTGGGACATAGATTGCGCCACAGGTAAGATCGCCCCATTTTACTAATACTGCTATTGTTAGCTTGGTTTACCAAATGTCAATTTAAAGGTTCTTGAGCTAATCCTCACCATGAAAAATTCTCAGGCCAGTGAATTGAGCCTTTGGAATGTCCAAAGATACAGAGTAACAATTTGTTGGGAGGACAAATGGACTGAGACTTGGTAAAGGGTCATCCGCTGTGTATTTTGGGTACATTTAAGAAATTTGCCAGCCAGTGACGATGGGGTGTGCTGAGACATCCCGGAGCAACCCCCTTCTCCCAGAACAGCCCTCAGGAGCATTGCGTTGCTTCTGTTTCTGACCCAGGACGGTAGTAGAATGCATCATCCATCTTCTCCACAGAGCGCGATGTGTCACGGCGCAAGCTCCCGGCTGGCACCGTGACTTCCTCTCTCAGTGTTCCGTGAATATCCAGTTGCCAGAAGGGAGACAAGTATTCCTTTTGCCTTGCAAGTTCTTTAGACTCGGGTCATTGCGGATATTGTCTGTCTGTGTCAGTTTGATGATTGTGCTTTTGTCTTTTCATGCATCTCTGATATCTGTGTGCATTTGATGATCCTCATCACACAAAATGCTTACTAAGCTTTTCTTTTCACATAACCCAGAATTGGGCATGGTAATGAATGCCTGATTAAGCTAGAGCTAGGAGAAATTAATATTTCCTGTGCATTCTGGTTTTAATTACATACAGCAGACAGCCTAATACTCAGACTACCAAAAAAAATCCCACTGAACAATTACCATTCTACCCAACAGGTGTTTACCTTGCGATGCTTACTGGTGTTCTGCTGAGTTCTGGGGACATCAGGGTGTGGGATACCGAGAAATGCAAGGTTTGCTGTCTTCTTTGATGGAACTTGTAATCAAGTTGAGGCACTAAGGGCACATGGCAGTATACAGAATGGGATCGGGGTATACAAGGCAAGGTAGTGGAATGTGCCGCACTTCCAAATCTGGTCATCCTGACTAACAACCTCATGTCTCTGAGCATCCTTTTCCTCATGCATAGAAAGAAGATAAAGCCTTTCTCTAAAACGTATCACACAGTAAGGAGACAGGGCCTATGAAACCACAGAGTTTGTTAATTGTTTCTTTGTGCTTGATAATCAGGAAGAGCTTCATGGATCTGCAGGCTGTGGGTTTGACCTTGTTGAATGAGTAGAATCAGGAAGGTAGAGGTTGGGAGGAGAACCTGGGAGTAGGCGTGGCTCTGTGTGCAATATTTTGGGATGAATTTGTCTTTCCTCCATAATATATCGTCATCCCTATCCTTACCCTAAATTCCCCTCTGAGGACTCTGTCTTCCAAGGACACATTGCTGCCACATTCCCAAGCGGAATTTCATATCCATTCCACATAGGGCCAGTCCCTCTGTGCTTTCCAGTCCAATAAATGAGACACAGTGGCAGCATGCCTTAATTTCTTGGTCTGTAAAATGGGAATATTTCCTGCCTATCCTTGGCAAATGAGATCATGGATATGGAAAGCTTTGAAATTGTGAGGTGCCACCTGGGTGTGACGTTGTAATGATTATAAGCTCATCTTCCGATTGAGCTCAGTGCATTTCAGCATCAACCCAATACAATATGTAGTCCATTGCCCCCCCCCTTGGAGAACTGTTAAAAGTCCTTTATTATTAAATGGAAAAAGTGAAGCGACATCATCTTTGAGGTCTTCTGTCCCTTCCTTTGAGGTCTTTGGTCTCTAAAGGAGAGATTCTGGCTCTTGACAATGCTTCTCCTAGAGTCAGCTTTGTAATTAACTCAAAGAAATGACCATTGAAAGAATGGGTTCCAGCCAAGTGGGAGGGAGGAGCAGCACCCAGACCAGGGGAGGATGAGATATTGTGTGAAGTAACAGAGCCTGGTGGTCTTCGCTTGTCACTGCCGAGAGCCACATCCCTCGCTGGCCAGACTACTGAGCTGAATTTTACAGCTGTTAATGAATTTGTCAGGGGTTTCCCAGCAGGTGAATTATTCCTTCTCTTTATTGTCTGTAGTTTTGTCCCTTTTTCTTTTTGGCAGTTTCTCTGGCTACCCCCCACTGCAGCTATTGCAAGAAAAAGACACAGAAATCAATGAGTTTGGCCACATGTTAGGAGCTCTAGCAAAGTAGTTAGTGGAGATACTGTTTCAGGCCAAATCTCATCTGAAGGTTCCACCAACCCCTGGTGGCTGAAAGGGACAAGGCTTTTAAGCCAGGCGGATGGGGTTTTTCTTTTAGTTTGATCACTGCATGGCCTAGTGCCCAAGGCAAGTTATTCTACCTTTCTGAACGTGACCTTGCTCATTTATAAATGGGTTCAGTGAAGCCTTGTACATAAACACCTGGCCTGAAGTTTGTACCCAACAAACAGAATTCCCTCTTTATGCATTCGTATTTGAGCAGGCAGGACTGTGGCAGATGAATTTCAATGTATATCATGGGGCATAAGGCCTCTGGCCCAGAGGCTGTTGACGAAGACGTATGGATTTTTTTCCACTATGATTATTCATGTCAGGGGGCAGGGGCTTTACACATTATCATTTATTAATAATAATTATACAGTGGATTGGTGCCGGCTTAGCTAGGTATTCTTAAGAGAGCTGGCAATTGCTTTTTAAAAAGCAGTATATTTTGTCCTAAAAGTGTTTTTAAAAAAGTATGTCTGGCCGGCGCCGTGACTCAACAGGCTAATCCTCCACCTTGCGGTGCTGGCACACCGGGTTCTAGTCCCGGTCGGGGCGCCGGATTCTGTCCCGGTTGCCCCTCTTCCAGGCCAGCTCTCTGCTGTGGCCCGGGAGTGCAGTGGAGGATGTCCCAAGTGCTTGGGCCCTGCACCCCGTGGGAGACCAGGATAAACACCTGGCTCCTGCCATCGCAGCGGCCATTGGAGGGTGAACCAATGGCAAAGGAAGACCTTTCTCTCTGTCTCTCTCTCTCTCACTGTCCACTCTGCCTGTCAAAAAAAAAAAAAGTATGTCTGAAGCTTGCAAATTACAGTAAAGAATAGAGAAGTAACAAAAAATAATGTAGTGTGTCATTACTCAGAGATAAGCACTATTAACATTTCATTTTAGTTACATCCAGTCATGTACATACATGTGACTGGAGGGGAAAACCCATCAGTAATAAATACCATCGTATTGTCCTGAGCGTGGTACCTTTCAGATTCCTCATTTTATCGTAACTATTTTTCTTGTCATTGAATGTTCCTCCGAGACGTGATTCTTAACGGCTGTATCATGTAGATTGGAAAGCACAGAACCACACTCCCCTGTGTTAGGCATCCAGGGTCCCATTTATTTGCTGTTATAAATAATGCTGTGATAAGCACACCCCTTCGTCTTGGGTCCATCTCTCCTGTTTGCTTCTGGGGAGGGAGAGGGGCACTGTGCATCAGTAGTGGTGTCACAGGGTCTGTCAGGGAGCCTGGCCCTCAGAGTGTTGGTTTGGCAGCTGCACCTTCACAGCGGACCCACTAGAAGACATGCCACGTCTTGTGATCTTCCCTGTCACCTTAATTGCCAGTCGCCTAGCTTACAGTGTGTTTCTGTTGCTTTCCTGTTGCTTTATGTTTTACTGAGCACTAGCAGCACCTTGTCTGGTATTCTAGAAGTCTCCAAACAGATCAGCCTGTGTCCCCCGACTTCTGCCAGCTCACGCCCAGGAGAGAAGTTTCCTGAAGGCTAACTCCAACCCCTCAGGCCCAGAAACTGAAGTCAGCTGCAAAACCTTGTTTGCCATGAGGTCTTGCAGTTTAGGCTTGTACTTGCTGAGTGCAGATAGGTTTTTCTCTGCATTTGGAACCGGGTATATTAATGACAGATGTAGCCAAGTTTACAGCTAACGGCATGGAGCCAAGTTTAAGCTAGCTCTCATCCCAGTTCCTTTAGGGATTTAGGGATTCCAGCCCCAACTTCCTTTCCTGGAAGGTGCAGGTGTGCGTTTCCTCATGATCTCTGTCTCTGAGATGCCTCCTCATCCCTGCAAATGCCAAATAAGTAGCCTGACCCTTGGTAACTACTGTTAAGCGACACCAAAAGCTGACATTTAAAAATAGACAAGCTGTCCCTACCGTGCGCCTTGCTTGATGACCTTCCTTCAAATGGCGTCACCACCTGTGAGCCTAACATTTTTGAGTTTGCGAGAACATGGATGAGGAGGGAGGGACTGGGAAAAATACAAGTGTATCTAAGAAGAAAGGCATGAAGCACCAGCTTACGCCTGCAGCAGGTAAAACAGTTTACTCTAAAAGGTCTCTCTGCATTTTGTCACCTCCCATCCTTGTGTCCGTTATAGGAAGCTGCAGGAAGCTGCCACCCCCACATGCCTGTGCTTGCACAACTCAGGCTGCCACACTGGGGTTAAAGGAAGCCATGTGCAATCTGTCATGAGGTTGAATAGGTCACAGTGGAGGTTTCCACCGTCAGAGCGCCCTTCCCACCCACCAATAAGACCACAGCACAAAAAAGACTTTCCGGTTTTTCACGCCGCCTCCTTATGGAAAGTCAATCCTCAGAGCTGTCTTTAAATCTGTCTGGGTAAAGTCGTTAAGAGAGTGGGGAAGAAACAGGGTAAAGTCGTTAAGAGAGTGGGGAAGAGACAGCTGTACAGAGGCCAATAGCCATCGTTCCCCTTGTCCGTTAACAATGCATAGGAGGGAAGCGTTGCAGGTGCCGAGTCCTGTGCCAGCTTAGTTCCCAGTGGCTTTCATCCTTAGGCAGGTAAGCCGGAGAGGGGGAAGGACCGGTGACCAGCCCCTCAGGTGAGAAGGAAAACAAAGCACTGCATGGACAGTTGGACCTATACTCAGCTCCATCCTCTCTTCCAGCAATGGCTTGCTGCCTGGTCTGAAGGGCTCCAGTCTGCAACTAGAAAAGAGGAGCCAGGACAGCAAGGGGCAGCCTAGCAGGTTTACAGCTCCCCTGACCAGTCCCAGGGGCTTCGGCCTCAGGGGCGATGAGCCCCAGCCCAGGCAGGACAGAGATGCCCCAGGCTTGCACAGGGCCCTCAGCTTAGGCTCCAACACCGCCTGCTCTCTGTTTTGCACGCTGCAAGCCCACGAATGTTCCCCGAGGGAAGCAGCAGGGTGTAGGGATTTGGAACCCATCTGGGTGCTAAGGAGCCTGGTTTCCATCCTGGCTGTGCCACTTACTGCCCTGAGGAATGCACCGCACCCCTGCACTGGTTTTCCACCTCCACAAAGGTCATTATCACAGCCACCTCGCAGGGCTCCCAGAGCCTGCTCCGTGGTGCGGAGATGGTCTTTGTGCTGCTTATTATTCTTCAGTCCCGCCTGCAGCCGGCACTGTGCTGGGTGCCAGAGAGCCACTGGTGAGTGACAGAGACGCGGTCCCTGCTCCCAGCAAAGCTGACTTCTTTGTCCCAATGCCCTGCCCTTCCCAAACTTGCTGGTCCTTCTTCATCCCACCAGGAGTCAGTCTGTCAGTGTTGTGGGGGGCACGCTGGGCTTGGGGCGCCTCTCTGGGAGCAGAACAGTTACTGGAAGGATCAGCTCCGTAAGTGTCCAGGAGGACCTGGTGGCAGTGAGGCGCAAGGTACATAAAGAGCTTTAAGGTACCCAAAAAGCCCAGCTGGAAAGCCAACAGCTACTTTGTCGTCCCTGCTAGAGAGACAGACCCGTGTTAAGAGTCACCTGAGGTCCCCCCTTGCCTTAGAGGCCTGAAATTAGGAAGCTGCACTCGTGGTGGATGCACCGCTCCTGGCATCTGGAAAGGTCTCTGACTACAAGAGATCATGTCGGGACACCCCAGCTCAGCTTGCACCAGTGCTCCAAGGAGGGATCCCAAGGGAAATGGCTGTCAGTGTGGGTGGGACTGGCCCCGGTGTGCAGCCAGCACCCAGGGGAAGCTTCCTTCCCCAGGACCTCAGCGCCAGCAGCCAGAGGCTTTCCACAGCTGGAGCACAGGGCTGCTCTGTCCCCTCTGGCAGGACAGCAGTTGGTAGCACCTGCTGGGCCATGAGTGGATTTGGAGCATGTAACGGGATTAGCACCTGTTTAATAAAGCTGACAGGCTGAGTCTAGAGACGTGAGAATACCTTCTACCTCCAGGCCAGCTAGAGAAAGAACAGGCATAGGAAATAAGAATTCCAGCACAGTGTGAAATGGTCTGACACGGACACGGATACCTGTGTAGGTAAAACCGAGACCAGAGCAGCAGTTACCCGTTTGGAAGGCAAACTAGACTTCCCCAGAAAGATCTCCAGTAATCCGACCTGATGTAAAAGCAGAAGCAGATCAGAACCTTTCATGGAGCCAATGCATGTACATTTAAATACACATCAATACTTTTCTCTCAAGAGTTTCCTTTTTGT
This sequence comes from Sylvilagus floridanus, assembly GCA_949820135.1. Taxonomy (NCBI): domain Eukaryota; kingdom Metazoa; phylum Chordata; class Mammalia; order Lagomorpha; family Leporidae; genus Sylvilagus; species Sylvilagus floridanus. The sequence continues at coordinate 73,650,511 of OX463230.1, forward strand.
GTGTTTGGAAAAGTTGGAAATGCAGAAAAGCATGAATAATAAAATCACCATCTGCAATCTCCCCCCTCAGAAATTAGTGTTTCCACTTCTCGGTAATTCCTCTATCTCTGTGTGTGTGCACACATCTACATTTATAGCACACTTAACGCATATCATCTAGTCAACTTTACAGCCTACATTTTTCCTTTATAAATCACAAGCATTCCCCCGTGTTGCTAAATAGGTGTTCTTAATGTGATTTTTAATGACTGGCTAATATTTCATGCTTCAGATGCACTCTAGCTTATTTTATCAGTGTCTGCTGTGGTGCTTCCAAATATCATTTGTTTTCACTGTCACGGGTAGCATGCAGTGAATGTAGCCTAACAGTGTGCTGGTTAATTCATCTACCACTTAAAGACCTTATAACTGGGGAAGCATTTGTGCTTGATCGGGATTTAGGGATAGATCAAGATCCCCTGACTCTTTAGAAGGAGGAAAGCCCAGCCCCTATTTGATAAGTGATAAAATAAACAGCCTATGCTAATGCCTGGATATTACCACATAGACAAGATGCTAAGGTCCTCAACAGATAAAATGACTCTCAAGAATATTCACATATTAAAGAGAAAGGCAAATTCTGCATGCCTCCTAAGTAGTTTAAAGAACAATGCTTGCATCTTTGTATACAGTGTGGGGGTCTCGTGCTGTGACCTGTAGGTCAGTCTTCTTCATGGCTGAGGGGTTGTAAAGCCCGTGCTGTGTTATGGCTCCAAAGCTAATTGGATCAGGACACCATTACCCAGATGAGGCTTGTTTACCGTCTCAAGAGGATCTGTGAGACTGACAAGGGTGATTGATGAAAACTTAACAAAACGAGTCCTAACCTCAACCAGAGAATGAAGCTTTCATTTCTAATTATGGCCAACAAGTGACATGCAAGCTCCAGACCATCAGCAAACATACAGACATGACTTGAATGCAATGGTATCATTAGAAAGTCCAATCAACCCAGAGGGCTCCCTCACCCAGTCCCTACCTCCCGACACACAGCATAGCATGCCTGATGTCCTGACCAAAAACGATCAGGAGGAATAATTAATGGCACTCATGACAGGGGCTGGGAGCCCCAGAGATGCAGAGACAGATTGCTGTAGTGCCTCGTGCAGCCAGTAGGGGAGAGCTGGGAGCCCCAGTTGACTTGAGCACTTCTGGATCCACAGAGCTGATGCCAGGATGGGGGGGTCTGTACCCAGAAAGGGGCAAGGAAACCCCAGCAGGTGAACTTTCTCCTCCTCATTCCTGTGTGTTACTCAGGGCTCTCTAGATGTTTGCTTTTGTTATATAGCATATCAGTTGTTCTGTAGTGATTTCCACACCCCGTAGTTTCTGCTAACCACACGTGAGCCCAGAGAGAGGAGAGGTGTGAGGTGTAGCAGGTGGGGCCGGCGCTGGTCTGACACGCCACCCTCGATGCTGCTGACCCCCTCTCAGCTCTGCCCAGACCTCTGGGGACAGCTCTCTCTGCAACACTGCAAAGGGCGGCCGTTTCTCTGTTTCTATGCTCACTGTTCATCCTCAGAACTCATCCATCACATTGCCATGCAACACACTGGACCCTGGCAGCTCTTCCAGGCAATATGTATGAAGATGGCAAAGAAGAAACATACAAGTAAAAACAGGAAAAAGAGGGGGCCAGAAATATCCAGGACAAGAAGAGGTCCCTAAGTTCCATGGTGCTCTGCCACCCAGCAGCCCTTCTCAGTGGACCCTGGTCCCTTGGAGCAAAAGCTTTTCCCATCCTGCCACCCCCTGCCTCTCCTGGTCACCAGATCTGCTCTCACCAAAGGTGTGTTTATGGTGGCATGAACACCCACACCTCATGAAAAGCTGATCCAAAAATAAGGCTCTTGAATGCAAAGCATAAAGCTCAGATGCCAATCAAAGTACCAGTGGGCTTTCTGGTGCGAAACGACAGATTGGATTTGGAAATGAAGATGTTTAAGCTGCCTACAGTCAAATGAAGCGTGCCCCGAGCCTTCCAGCCCCACCATTCTTCCCACTCTCCATGCCCTCTCTTCCCTTGATGAGAACAAAAGGTGGGGCTGGCTCTTAGCACCACTGCCAGCACCAAGCGGCGACACCTGCCCTCCCTCCTGACCTTCCTCGAGATACCTGGATGCCTTGCTTAAAGCCGCTGGGCATTTTCATCAAACCTCCAAGAAGGCTGCAGACCTCATTCTGGTGGCACTAAATCAAACCCAGAGTGTCACAAAGTTTCAGGAATTTAATAAGCCACACCTCGACGTGCTTGCCCTCTAGGCATTCCTCTTGCAAGCAGAGCAGCAGTTGAATTTGCAAGGAAAGATGATGGCCAAAGGAAGATGCACCCGTGGTTTTGAACTTCTCTCTTTTCCACAGTTGCAGTCCCTGTGGGATGACAGTGAGACTTCCCTGAAAGAGGGGGCACAGAGTTCTTAGTCATACAGGGGTCAGAGTCAGCAAGGTCATGGCCTGTCACCGTCTCTCCCAGGCAACATCAGAGAGATGAGCAGGCAGTCCTTCTCCAGGTGTGTGCCTAAAGCTCTCCCAAAATTCCACAGGTTTCCTCTGAAAAGACTCACCAGCCTTAGTAGATTTTTTTTCTCCAGGTTTTTGGTTGATTGAATTTTTAATTGTTTTCAAGAAAGTCCTTGAAGCCCCAGCCATCCCAGCCCTGAATTTGCCCTTGTCAGGGAGATTTGTGGGGGCCATGTTGTTCAGTGTCACATCATTTCTGTTGTTATGCCAGCTTCCCCAAGGGATTCCACTGTGGCTTTCCCTGTCTGGACAATTTCCAGATTGTTCAGTGTATGCTGATGAGCTACTTATGTTTATGAGACTTGCAGAATCTAATTTGCACAGGCAATTCCTTTCCATGCCAACTTTGAGAAAGATGACTTGAAACTCTGAGAGAGATCTACGGGTGCAAAATACACAAAGCCCCAACACCCATGTAGGTGTCATTCCCTGTCCCCTTGCACTATGTATGTCATTACATCCCACTAGGCACACGTGTGTGACATACAAGCCTCACAGCTATAAGCGTGTATACCACCCCTGCTGTTTTCTAGGACAGTATTCAGATTGGTCGCCTTAGTAGGAAAGAATAATGATTGCTCTGATATTGAAAACAGCTACAGGCCTGGTAGCCTGAAAAATGGCTTCAGTTAACAGGTCGAATTCAGCGAGGTGCACCATTCATTAAAAATTCTAAATAATTAGATTCTTTATTGATAACTCAGCTTCCTCCATCTATCATGTCATCCTTGTTGCCTATAATGCAAAATTTACCTATTTTTAAGTCCAGCTCAATTCTCATTTCTTGGGGCCTTACCCTAAAATCAGCCCAAATCAATCATCATCTTCTCCAGAGTCCCACAGGATTTATCTTCATTCCAACCATCTTGAACAACCAGCTAGGAGAGGCTCCTATTTCCAACTCTGTGGCATTTCCTTAGAGCAGTGAATTTGTATATGTCCTGTGCAGAACCTAACCCAAGAATGAGCCTATGTTCGTGGGTATGTTTGTAATATCCAAGAGTTCATGGAAAGTGATTATGAAAAAACTATGCAAATGTTTTACACGAAAATAAATTTATCATGTAACTCCATTTTTCATGAAGTTTTTGGAAGCACCCTTTGTACTAATCAATTGCAGATTGCATTGATATATGAATTCCAATGGGCCACAGATGGCTCTCTGAAGTGCTTGGCTTGGCTTGGCTGGGTGAGTTGAGCAAACTCTTCTGGATATTGTCTGAAGATATTCTCAACCATCAACATGTTTCCTCCCACTTAACTTTATGATATGTCTCATAGACTGGGGAAGTCAGAATTGAGCTGGCGGGGATCACCTCCTCCAGCGTCCCTCTTTGACAGATTGTAATTTATCTGTGCTTTCTCATCTGATTGCTGTGTTTCTGTGGCTCTTCCATTCTCCAGCACGATGCTCCTCAAACTTCACTATGTAATGCATTCAACCAGAGAGCGTTCCAAAGCACAGCTGCTGGACCCCACCCTACAGGTTCCAGTGGGGGCGGCTTAAACAGGGGGGCCTGAGAATTTGCATTTCTAAGAAGCTCCCAGCCCACAGATCCATGAGTGACATCACTGCTGTCCAGCCCAGGCCACATTAGGTGCCACTCTGTGGTACCCATGGCCTTCTCTTGTCACAGTTTCTGTCACACCGTGTTTTAATGTATATCACAAGCCTGACGTCCCTCACACCTCTCACATCTTTTGAGAGCAGGAACTACTGTTACTCTCTTCTCATTGTCTAACTCCAGTAGAGTAGATGCTCAATGAAAGAATGGCAGATGCCCAATAAATTCCAATCGAATTGTACTGAATGGACGTGTCCAGATACTTGATTTAGTCCAAATGTTAAACTTGGCTGCTGTTCAACCCTTCAGAAAGAAAATACAGTTAGTAACTGCCATACTGTGGTTCCTGAGAAATGACATCATTTTGGAGAATGTGCAAAAGGTTGGTGGAGCCACAGCTGGCTGCTCTCAGTCAGGTCCATCCAAAGCCACGGGCTGGGCAGTGCCGCGTAGCAGCCACAGTGCCCTCTGTCGGGAGCACATCTTCTGGGAGCGCACTGCCTGCTCAGGAGACAGCGGTGTGACTGCAAAGGGAGCTAGCTCACCCAAGGCCAGCCACAGGCTTCTCAGTAAGGAAGAGCACCTGCAGAAAGGTGAAGGTGCAGAAGCTGTGTCTCCCTGAGGAGTGACGCAGACAGAAGGCAGCAGGGCCTGCCGTCCCTGGAGTCTGACTGCCACCACTGCTTTCCAAATGTATGAGCCTGAAAAACCTACTTACCCTTTCTTGTGCCTCAGTTTCTCATCTGCAGCATGCGGATAATTACAGTACCAGCACCTGTCATCCACCAGGTACCCAGGGTTAACTATTAGTAGTTGTCATCACGATTATTTGCATTCTTGGCTTTTTGTTTGGAAGACTTCGAATGCAATGTCCCTCACACACCCTGTGGCACCACTCATGTCCTTGGACTCTCTCTCATGTGTGGCGTATTCGAGGAAGCATTGAGGAGAGAGCATTCCACTTGTGTGTGTTGGGAAGGGTTGTTTAATGTTTACTAAGATCTCACACAATGAGCCAGCCAACCTTATGGAATTCTGTTCTACCTTAGTAATAAACAAATGCCTCTTTCCCCATTCATCAGGTTGCATCCCAGCTATTCCCGTGACCTAATTTACCAATGCAAAGGTCAGAAAAAACCCTCTAAATTTTAATATTATCATTAGTAGTGTAAAACTCAGCAGGTGAAAATTATGATAGTGGGTAGCTTGTAGCAGAGAAAAATAAGAAATGTCATACTGAGAAATGAACTGAGAAAATAACATGCCAAGAGCACCATAATACAATTAATCTTTAACCAGCAACAGAGTCAATATCACACCAGATAAATCAAGCCGACTAATTCTGGATGCACACACATACATTTAAAAAAAAGCATTTCATTTTTGTTTCTTATGTTTGCTGCTCCATTTTTATTGGTTAAGATTTTTCATGTCAGTACTTTTGCAAGCTCTGAAGGATGTGGAACTTGCACAGATACAGTGGTGTGGGTTACTTTATTTTTTTAACATATTGAATAGAAACAGCTGTTTTTGAGATCAAGTATGTTTTTTTTTCATTTGGTGATGTCTACAGTAGCATATAGTAAAACTGAAAATAAAATGGTACAACTTTCACTTTAAATAATGGATAGTTGTTGAGGTGCACAGGAATTTTTTTCTCATTTTTAGATCATTTTTATTTAAACTTGTTCTCACGAAGCTAGCCTGAAAGGAAGTCAGTTAATTGCCAGCTTGAGACCACAGTTTAAGCGTGGTGCAAACTGTGATAGTCATAATTAAGCTATGACCCAGGCAGCAGCGATGCTCATGGTATTTAATTGGAAGAAATTAAGAAATTCAAATTACTCTTTCCTGTCAGTGCCTTTGTTCTTTTTGTGAAATATTGTAGTTTGGAGTTTATGTGTAGGATAATCCTATTTTGCAAACAAGAATTGCAGAACAATAATATATACATAGGCCACTATATACATACATATAAACACAGATGTAATACAGATATATTGAAAGAATGTCTATTTTGTAAGTAGGAGGGAGGCTATATATAAAACATAAGAGGCAACTATCTGTTATTAGCATTTCTATCTAGGAAGTAGAACTTTAGTTAACTTTCATTTTCTTTGTACTAATAATTACAAATTTTCTATATGAGTATATACAAGTATATGTTATATTTATAATGAGAAAACCAAGAGTTATTAAAGAATTAAAGTGAACTAGAGAGATGTCTTAGATTTTGGAAATGAAATGAAACAGGTTATATACTTACATCTTGGGCTCCAAAAATATATTTAAATTAAAAACATGGGAAGGGTTAGTAATAGACACAAGCTAAAACTTAACTTCTTTTCCTCCTTCAGTCCAAGAGAGAAAAGAAAGTATGCCACTTTAAAATGAGACCAGAGCACCCGCGTGTAGGGACCCGCGGGAGGGTGCTGTGCTGGGGAGCGAGGAACTGCTGCTGTGTGCACAAGTGGCCACGCCAGTGCCAGGGGCTCTCGTGGAGGATGCAGGAGCCCTGTTCACGGCTCTGCTGAGCAACACAAGTATGCATGGAAGCGTGCAAGACCATGCACAAGATGCGGTAGGGAGGGCAGCCCAGGCACTCTCCTGAGCCCACCTTTCCTACTTGGCATCTGCCTCTCCAAAGGCCTCAGAGCCAATAATTCTAAACTCAGAGCCAGTGCGTCTACATCTCTGTGACCTTCGATTCCGATGTCATCCTGACCTGCCAGTCAGCCGGACTCCATTTGTTTAAATTGTGTGTTTTTCTTTTTTTAAGATTTACTTATTTATTTCAAAGTCAGAGTTACACAGAGAGAGAAGGAGAGGCAGAGAGAGAAAGAGGTCTTCCATCCACTGGTTCATTCTCCAAATGGCCACAATGGCCGGAGCTGCGCTGATCTGAAGCCAGGAGCTTCTTCCAGTTCTCCCATGTGGGTGCAGGGGCCCAAGGACTTGGACCATCCTCCAGTGCTTTTCCCAGGCCACAACAGAGAGCTGGATCAGAAGAGGAGCAGCTGGGACATGAACAGGCACCCATATGGGATGCCGGAACTGCAGGCAAAGACAGCCTACTACACCACAGCGCTGGCCCCTGTGTAGTGCTCTTTTGACCGTGGCCTTCTTTGCCCACATCTTCCAAACCAGGAGAGCCTGCGTACCACTTCTTCATGGAGCAGACATGGAATTTTGGAGCAGGAAGATGCTGTAGGGATCATCTGCTTCCAAAAATAAAAAATAATAAAAAATAATCCCTCTTTCTACAAAGGAAACAAAATTAAAAAAGATAGCAAGTCAGTGGCAATTGGAACCTATTTTCTCTGTGAAAATCCTTCATCTTTTCAGTATTCAAGATCAATGTTTGTGGGCCATCCCTTCCTTTTTCAGTTCTGGGTGTCTGCTACATGCCAGTCAATGGCTCATAAAGGAAAGTGTGAGAGTTACCTGTGTTCTCCCTCCTCCTGCAACCGCAGTTCAGATTCCATGAAGAATTGCTTGAAGGTTATTGGAGACTGGAATGTTGCTGGATGCACTGCTTTTAGTATTTTTCAAATGTGTGAGCAAGGGCTAAGGGAGTAGCTGATCGGCATCTTAACTCTGATCTACAGCACCCCCAGTTCTGTGAAGTGTGATGTTTAATAGGGACTGTGGGCAAATAGCAAGACAAGACCAAGGGACAAAGAAGGCCGAGAAGGAATGCTAGCCATGTCGTGTGTGGTGTTTCAGAAGTAGGAGGTGACGTGGCAAATGTCTGCCATGTAGATCATGTCAGTTGTCCCATTCACCAGGCATTAGCCCCTTGCAAACTCGCCAGACCTTGTAGGGCCAATGGGGAGTCACTCCCTGCCAGTCTCCTATTTAGGGGGTGTGTGTTAAGTCAGAGGGTGTTACTTAGTATATTCCTTAGTGAAGTGTTCATGGTCTGGCTCTGCATCCGTACGTTCCTTCAAAATGACACCTACATGTCATTAGTTTTATTTTCTTAATTATAAGGAAAGTGTTATAAGAACATTGGCATAGAAAACCAGGAAAATACTCATAATTTGGCTACAACCACATTATCAGTTTTGCATAGGTATCTTTATATGACTGTAGACAGACCCCAAGTGTGTATACAACACCTGCTCTGAATCTAGCCAGTTCTGTAATTAATAGAAGTGAATACCAATGGTACCCCAACATATGCCCAGAGTTTCCAGTTGTCAGATTTGGTCCTCACAGCAACCCCTGTGGGTAGGCACATGGTATTATTTGTGTTCTACATGACAGAAAAATTAAGGTTTAAAGAGCTGCTCCTGCTGTGTGTTTGCCATCAAGGTCAAGAAGTCCCTTGCATGAAAAGTTATTCCTGGAAGGGTTCTGGCCATTGTCCCCTTGCATTTTTGTCACATGCTGCCACCCTTCCTGGCTTCACCAGACTTATGCTTGTAGATCTTAGAATCTGAGCCTGCACATGGCAGGAAATTGTGTTCCAGTAGAGGAGCACTGAGCTTGGGGAATCCAGCCCTTTTACATCAAACATAGGCAAGCATGCTCTCTGGCCCATAAGCAAACGTCAAAGTTGCTTGCTGCACACGTAGACCTAAGACACGCCCCTAGAAACTTGGGCGTGGCTCCTACAAGGCCTGGCTCCTACACTCCCACACCTCTACTTCCCACCTCCCTCCCTGTACTGTGACAAGATGCCATGGAAACCTTGGGTTCAGCATTTCTAAAACTGAGCACATCATCGTCTCCCAAGCTTGCTTCCTTCTTTGTCTTCGTATTCACCAAGGTACCTACTCATTCCCAGTGTTCATCTCATCCACCGCATCAGCAGATTTGTGGTTTTTTTAAGTTCCACTTCTTAAATATCTCTTTTGGTCTGCACCGTGGCCCACTTCTCTAGATGATATTGTAGATGTAAGTCTCTGGTTAGTGTGTTGGGCACACCTTTGGCTGTAGGGGAATGATACCTGCCCTCCTGGAGATCCTGGAGTCCCATTTATCATGCAAAGCAAGTGCTCCTTGGAGCCCACGTGATCCTCTCATTGGCTCCTGTGCCACTTCCCAGCTTGGCTCTCAGTTCATGGTTCTCTTCCTGGAAGAGTCAGGAAAACGGCCTCATCTGCAGCCTTGACAGGACTCACTGAGTACAGAAGTACCCAAGGCCTGGCACGGCTCCTGAGTCTCAGCCCTCCAGACTGTGTGGGAGCTGTCTTGAGCAGCGTGTCCACTCCACAGTCCCTGCCGAAGACTATGCAAGAGCACCTCGTTCGTGGGTGACAGAGCATAAGCCACGGTGTCCAATCTCAAGGTCTGTTTCCTTAGAAGGTGGTTGGTTCTAGGACTTCCGTGTGGTTCCGTCTTCATTTGCCCAACCCTAAACCATTATCGTAGCAGGAGTTACTAAGGAGGCTGTGTCTGAGTCCTTGAAGACATTGCTGGTTCAGTAGTATTTGTGGACCCAGTTGAAAGTCTCCCTACTTCACGGTTCCAGCTTTAGACACGGGGACAGGTAACGACCAGCACTCTTGGGTCATCTCAGTCCCTTCCTCGCTTGCCAATCCCGATGCTGCCTGCTCTCTGTAGTCCGCTTCCCTCACTAAACCTGGATCCTCAACCATGTGGTAGCCCCAAGACACCACTCAGTCTTGGTAATTAACGTGGGCCTGTTGTCTGTTAAACCCTTGTGAGTAATTTCATTTGACTCCAATTATCATCCAGGCTGTGAACAGATCACCCTCTCCTGGAGATATTATTTCCACTTAGCTCAGAGGTTCATTACTGATATTTTTTTAGTGATGCAATCATCATCCTAGTTAATGCTCTTCCATGCTTTTTCCCCTAAACCTCTCTTGGGAGACAGTTGCAGAGCCTCCGCCTGCACTCTGCTCAGCAGTCTTACCCTCTCAGACATGGAGGGCCTGTGCTGTGTCCCTGTGGGGGCTGTGTGCCCTCAGGGTACGCCACAGGTGGGACTGTTTGACCCTGCCAGCCCAGAGAGATGAAGTGTACACACACTTTTCTCCTCTGCTCTGAGACAAGCTCATCAAAAATTCCATGTTATTTCATCACAGAAGGAATTTCGATATCCCTCCTTGTATCTCTATAAAATGTTCTAATCCCATCTGCATAAACCTTTGGATCTGTTCCATTTTAAAGTGCTTCACTGGGTTTCCACTGAGGCTGGCTCCCAGGATCCTTTCTTGTTGGAAGTATGAGAGCACCTTCATCTCCTGTGGCTTCTTGCGGCTGCAATGTTTAGCCCATTCTCTAAACCCGTTTGGACCCTGTCCTCAAAGGGATGGTCCTACTGTCAGTCCCAGGCGTCGGCTGATATCCCCTAGTCAGGCAGGATCTGCCCTGTGAGCTGTCACAGCATCACTGTGCTGCCTCAATTCTTTTACTTTACTCATCCTTTTCTTTCACCCAACCTTGCTCACTCAGTCCTCAGCAGGTGAGTTGAGCCTCCAAAATGCTCACCAGATGGGACCAATCACAATTTCACAGTTGAGTCTTCAATTTCTAGTAACCTCTGACTTACAAAGCAGCAGCTTTAAAAGTTCAGCTAGACTCATAGATATATTTTAATTGGTATGTGCTGAGTTTTTTTTTTCAGTACCTTCAAATGGGATTTGTGTGTTAGCATGCTTATGCTCCCCAAAGTTTCTATAGCCTTATATCTGGCCAGTTCTGTTCAGTGGTATTCACTGGTTAAACACATATTCTGAAACTGCTTCCAGTCCTATGGGTAATAATACCTGTGATACCATTTGTCCAGACCACCAGAGTTCTCCTATGTCCATTTGGCCATCCCAACCTACCCGCCATCATTCCTAGAGATTCCCCACCGTGTAATGAAGCAGTACCCCTAACTCACAGTTCAGTTTGCTGGTCCTTTGAAATCATTGCGACTCAACTTCCTCATAAGTCAGCTCTCTCTTGTTTGGGGATTGGATATCCAGAGTGACTTGCTGTTCAGTCACTCTCCATTTTGAGTCCTTATAGTAATTATGGGAGGATATGAGTGAAATTTTTTAATTTTTAAATTAAAAAGTTCATACAACTAAAAATACTCCACCCTCAGTGTTTTAGGTGTTATTGCCTTGTTGTACAATACTTCATTTTTAGTTTCCAAAGCAAAAGTTTCCCAACCTTTGCTTTGTTTGCCTATTTCAGTTGTACGTGAGGATCCAGATCCACTCAACTTGAACATCCCTAAGGCTTTTTTTTTTTTTTTAAGATTTATTTATTTTACTTGAAAGTCACAGTTACACACAGAGAAAGGGAGAGGCAGAGAGAGAGAGGTCTTCCATCTGCTGGTTCACTCCCCAGATGGCTGCAACAACTGGAGCTGCGCCGATCTGAAGCCAGGAGCTTCTTCTAGGTCTTCCATGTGGGTGCAGGGGTGCAAGGACTTGGGCCATCTTCTGCTTTCCCAGGCCATAGCAGAGAGCTGGATCGGAAGTGGAGCAGCCAGGACTCGAACCAGTGTCCGTATGAGATGCTGGTGCTGCAGACCAGGGCTTTACTGGCTGTGCCACAGTGCCGGCCCCAGCCCCCATCCCTAATACTCCTTTCTCAGCTTCTTTCCCAGTGGGTCCACGCACTCATTCAAATTACTAGCATAGTATTTTAAGTCAGTCTGCTGAGAAAAAATTTTATATTTGAAATAAAACTTGCTAAAGTAGCTACAGACAAATAGAGTTTTAGTGAGCAGTGTTTAATCAAAACATAACCAAACTAAGATAACTTGTACGACGTTTTCTACTTGTGCAGAAAGGAACTTGGTTTGCTGGGAGCAGAAGCTAGAAGTCTAGGTTTTAGAATTGCTTTTCTACTGTTAAGCAGATATACCAACTATCTATCAGATTTGATGTTCAGTTATAAAGGGAAATGGTCCCTTTATAGATTTGAAGGGAGCTGGCAGTTTTTACTGAAGTGCACAGAATCTGCATAAACACATATATGGTTTTTGTCTTTTAACTTTATAGGAAATTAACGTGTTGACAGTAGCATTGGTCAATCAAGACCGAGAGAACAATATTGAGAAAAGAAGCCAAGGCTTGAAATCAGAAAAAGAAGCCCTGCTAATAGGTAAGGAAATTCTGTTTTCTTCATCTGTTCTCAAAGAATTCACTCAGTATACTTAATGATCATATCGTTAACCCCACTGTAAGTAAGAGTTCAACAAATAAATTAAGAGTGGGAATCCAAAAGAGAGGGGGAGGAAGGGTTGGAGCGTGGGTGAGGGTTGGTGGTGGGGGAATTCACCTCCAGCCTGTTACCAGTTTGAACACCTTTGCCTTCTGGTCAGAAGTGAGGTTGAATTCATCGAGATTATGTTACATTTCAGATTGGTGGAATACAAACTAACGGGAGTTTTGCTTTTCTGTAACCATATCATCCATATCATCAGTTGGTTGTCATTGGTTGTCAGACGTAAGACTGTGTTCCGGAACACAAATTGATTTGCATCTCATAAATCATAAATCTGGCTTTTAAAGTTTGGACTTGTCACTTCTAGCTGGAGGCCAGGTGCACTGTAGTCGAAAAGTTCCATACCGAGCCAAATCTCCTAGCCCAGGAGCAGCTTTGAGCCCCGAGACCCAGCTCTAAGCCCCTTAGCAGAGTCCACATCCTAAGGTCAGCCCCAAGGCCGGCCCTGTAATGCTGATGAAATCAGGGCATCCAGGGGCCGGCGCCATGGCTCACTTGGCTAATCCTCTGTCTGCGGCGCCAGAATCCCATATGGGTGCTGGGTTCTAGTCCTGGTTGCTCCTCTTCCAGTCCAGCTCTCTACTCTGGCCTGGGAAGGCAGTGGAGGATGGCCCAAGTGCTTGGGTCCTGCACCTGCATGGGAGACCAGGAGGAAGCACCTGGCTCCTGGCTTTGAATCAGTGTAACTCGGCCGTAACGGCCATTTTGGGGGTGAACCAATGGAAGGAAGGCCTTTCTGTCTCTCTCCCTTTCACTGTCCAACTCTGCCTGTCAAATAAATAAATAAATAATCTTAAAAAAAAAAAATCAGGGTATCCAGACTTCTAACCCTGGATGGTCTGACCGACTTTCGTGTCCCAGTGTGGATGCATTGATAGGCAATGAACAAAAACAGCTGGCTTCTAGGGAGGGGAAAGAAGTTTCTGTTTACCTGGAAGCATCCAGTTGCCCCACAAAGGCATCTAGCCCGGCTTTTCCTTTAACTGTGGCAGAGACAAAGCTCTGAAGGTTCTTCTGCTTTGTGTCATCATCGGTGTGCGCAGAAGTCATACCTCACTCTCATCCGGAAGAGTTCTTGGTGAAGACGTGTTGGCACTGTGCCTGGAACCCCCCTTAGAAGGCTGCGTGTTGAAGGCTGTCTCTGAAACCCTCAAATCCAGAGAAAGAGAAGTCGCCGTCCTCACTCTGACACACAGCATCGATGCAGGCAGTGCCTCGGCGCTGACCCCAGCGTGGGGTTCCAAGTTTACCCTGGCTCCTCCACGGCGTAGTGAAGGGTGAAGAGTGAGGCCATTGTACATGCAAGACAAATTGTTCTTCCGCAGTTCATTATCTGGCAAAAGCAGCACTCTGGTTGCATTTTCTGAACGCTGCATGTGCTCACCTCAAAGTGACAGGTGCACCGTGGCCTGTAGAAACTGGCACCGGAGGAATTAAATTCAAAAGATAGTCCAAACTTCATCCATCATATATAGATTTTTCAACTACAGGGTTATTGAATATGACATCAACTTAGAGATACACCAAGGAAAACCAATTATTTTTTCTCTCTGATGATATACAGCTGTAATAACATGCCAGGCACGAGTCTCAGAAGACATGCCAATGTGCCATCCGTTCCAGGAGCCCAGAATGAACCCAGATGCAGTCAGTAACTGGATTTCCCTTCCGTCGGACAATGTGTCCGCCGACTCTCACAGCTGTTTTTCTTTTACTCAGTGTGACAAAGGTGCGACTTCTCCCATAATGCTTTTAGGGTATGAACAAAGCAGATAATGAGCTTCAGTTAAATTTGCCTTTTTGTTTTCGCATGAGTAATTCTGACTACTTGAAGGTTTAAAAAATGGAAATAAGTGCTTGTTTTCATTTTACTTCCTCCGTCCGCCTCATATTGTGTTCTAGGGGGAGAACACCATTCTTTTACAGTACCTTCTAAATAGTGACTAGGTTATATACATATACATTTACATAGACACATGTGTATGCATGTTGTTACTCTGCTGCCTAAAAAAATTTTTAATTATAAGATCTATACACTGTACATTAACAGTACATAGGACCCGGCGCCGTGGCTCAACAGGCTAATCCTCCGCCTTGCGGCACTGGCACACCGGGTTCTAGTCCCGGTCGGGGCGCCAGATTCTGTCCCGGTTGCCCCTCTTCCAGGCCAGCTCTCTGCTATGGCCCAGGAGTGCAGTGGAGGATGGCCCAAAGTCCTTGGGCCCTGCACCCGTGTGGGAGACCAGGAGAAGCACCTGGCTCCTGCCTTCGGATCAGCGCGATGCACCGGCCACGGCGGCCATTGGAGGGTGAACCAACGGCAAAAGGAAGACCTTTCTCTCTCTCTCTCTCTCACTGTCTACTCTGCCTGTTATAAAAGAAAAAAGTACATAGGAAGGTTAGGTTACATTTACGTTATCTCTGCTGATATCTCTTTTTTTTTAAAAAAAATTTTTTTTAATTTTATTTGAAAGGTAGAATTAGAGAAAGATCAGTCTTCTATCAGTTGGTTCATTCCTCAAATGGCTACAATGGCTGAGTCACGGCCAGGCCAAAGCCAAAAGTCTGAAACTCCTCCATGGCTGCCACATGTGTGGCAGGGACCCAAGTATTTGAGCCACCTTCTGTAAGGAGCTGGATTGGAAGTGGAACAGCCAGGACTCTCACTGGTGCTCGTATGGGATGCCACTGGTGTTGTAGGCAGTGGTTTAGTCCACTATGCCACAGTGCCAGCCCCTGCTGATATCTTTAGTATGAAACAAAAATTAGAAAATTCACTAATTCAAGTGCATTAAAAGAAAATGATCAGTAAGACAAGATCTTCAATAAAAAGAAACACATACAGTCAACGCTAAATTTTCCAGGACTTTCCCTAGGGTACTTTTTTAGCATCTGAAAGTTGTGGCTGAGCAAAAAGAGAACTGCAGAGTGACATTCGCTTTGAATCAGTGCCTGAGAATGTCTAGGTAGAAAGGAGGCCAGAGACTTAACTGCTTGATGAAAATACACCTAATGGTTTCATTTTTCCCTTCAGTTCTCCATAGTCACACTTTTCTTACTATTTCACTCTATTTAATGATAGTTGGATAGCACATATGACTTCTTGCCCAAACTTACCCTCAGATTATCTATATACTTAAACTCTCCTGTAATCAACAAGAGAATAATCCTCCAAAATAATGCAATGGGCAAGAGTTTCTAAGATTGGCAAGCGAATCCTGCCAAAGTTTAAAGTTGCTCCTTGTCATTCAGTGAGACTCTGTGCTAATTGGGTTTGGTCACTCATCCTTTGTAGATACTTGACTGTTAGGGCCATAAAGAGCACCCCTACAGCTTCTGGGATCTAGATACGCCGAGTATTAGAGAGAGAACTTCCCTGAACCAGGACGAGAGAAAAGGGAGTTGCCAGTGCTGGGGCTCCTCTTTTCTGAAGAAATATCATAGACTGAGTGATTTTGGGAGTCCCCTGGCACGACTGGAGGCATCAGTTTCTCTGGCGTCTTCCACTGGAATAGTCAGTTAGGAAGAGAGGGCTCAGAGGGCATGTTCTCAGCCAGTCGAAGCCAGGAACACAGCAGAGAATCTTCCTCAATTTGGAAATATTAACTGGCCAGGTCTTTATTGCATATACTGTCCACAGTATATCCTCTATGCGTGTATATTGAGATGACCACAGACTCTCTTGGGCACGTAACTTTTCTATAGAAAACGAACATTGGCACAAATCTTGACCACCTAGAAGAGAAGAAGAGTGAGAAAGAAGCTATCCAACTACAGTCCATCCACAGTGAATATAAAACCGAGGTTAGAACTGCCTAAACAAGGAGCAGCCCTATTCGTTGTGATTAATTGTGACACTGTTTTATTTGGGCAAAAATGTGTACTCCACCCAGACATCCTCATGACCAGTTTATAAAACTGGAGCCTTTATTCAGAGGCCTGTAAGTTGGTATTGATTAGAGAAGATCAATGGGATTTCATTGATAACAATATTTGGAGCTGAATCTTTCGAGAATTCAACCCATTCTGCCAAACTTTCCTCTTGACAACTAATGGAGGTCAGGTGCTCTTTTCCAACTCAAGTGAAGAAGAAAGGCCCTGGGTTATGGAGTACTTATTTTGTAATCAATCTTTGGGAAGACACGTGGAAATGTAATTGTACCTTAAAGAATTAAAGTCTTATGGGGACATTTCAGGGTAGCATTTTATGTTTCATAACTCTTCAGTAACTGCACATTAGGTCAGCTTGACATTGCCCAATGTCTTTGCCAGAACTCCTAGTTCATTTCATATATGGCTCACCTGTTGAATTTGGCATGTGTTGAAGTTGTTTGAAAAAGAATAAATGTCTTTTTGATTTGGTACCAAACTTTGGAGCTGTGCTTATCAGGAAACTACTAGATATCATTACAAAAGAGAATAGGTCAGAATTTTTTGGTTTATAAGCTAATAGTTCTGCAGGTATGTTAACATTGTAATTCTGAGTCCATATTCACTCTGTCTCCTCTTGCTTTTTACCGCAAACACAATAGATTTCCAATCCCAGCAGCTCTGATTGGCACCCTGTCGATGCTAGTCATCACTATAAACCCACCCAGATATAATTAAATCCTCTTAACAACTGCTACACTAAATGTTCTTGCACCCACATAAAACATTTAGTCGCACTTTCCATGACATTCTTGAAATACTCTTGTATCAACGTAATTCCTCTGCAGATCAAGACATGTATAACGATGGGTCACCAAGACATTTCTTCCCTTCATGGCTTCTCACACCACCACTTCCATCACTGTTACATCTCACACATGTGCATCCACCCGGTCGGTTTTGGAATGTTCCTCTAATGCATAGGTATTAGCAAGCAGATGAATGGAATGTGAAGAAATAACATTGTAAGGAAGTTGAGCAGTGACTGGTTCCATGTTTCAGTGCATAGAGTTGAGGCTGTATTTAGGCTACACCTGGAAACTGTGTTCCTCTCTGAACACAAGTAACCATAAAGAAAGAGTCTTTGACCTAAATCATGTTCTCAAGACACAGATGTCCATAGCAATAAATGAACAAATATTTGTCAAGATCTTATCATAAGAATGATCAGCCTGCGTGTGGAGAACAGTCACTGGAGCAGCCCGTTTCAGAGGCAGCATCTCTGGCCTCCCTCACAGCAGTTCTGTCAATCGTAGAGCTTAGCAGTGGAGGCGATACTGAAGCAGGGTCTTCTGGGATCGTATTGTGAGTAATACTTGTCTGCCATATGCCACCACCCGTGTTAGCTGCTGCTGACACCATGATCTCCTCGCCCAAGCAGTTCCCAGATACCATGAGGACAAGCAGTTAATTATGACAAAATGTGGTTTGTACTAAAATCAGAAAGAAGGGATGACTTACACCAAAGATGGCTCGTCAGAAGAAAGGACACCTGAGCTACTCCTTAAAGAATGTTTAGGGTTTTGATAGACAGATAAGGAAGTTGTCAAGAGAGATCCACAAAGAAAAATTTTCTGAAAGGCCTGTAGCCTGAGAGGTTTGACTGAAAAAAATCAAGGACTGATATTATGACACAGTCAGTGTGAGCTGCTGCCTGTGACACTAATTGCAACACCCATATTGAATGCTGGTTCAAGTCCCGGCTGCTCTGCTTCCAATCCAGCTCCCTGCTGATCCACCTGGGAAAGCAGCAAAGGATGGCCCAAGTACTTAGGCTCCTACCACCTACATGGGAGACCCTGATGGAGTTCCAGGCTTCTCGCTTCAGCCTAGCCCAGCCCAGTTGTTGCCATTATGGCCATTTGTGGAGTCAACCAGCAGATGGAAGACCTCTCTCTCTCTCTTTCTCCCTCTCTTCCTCTCTCCCTCTCTCTCTTTCCCTTTCCCTCTCCCATTTTCTCTCCCTACCCCATAACTCTACCTTTCAAATAAATAGAATAAATATTTTTAAAAAAGAAAAAATTAAGATTATTAAAAAAACTAACCAACCATATAAGATCAACTGTTATACTTACAAAATAAGTGGAACAAATGCTTTTTGGAAAAGGAAATCTTTTTAGAATCCCAAGGCGTGGGAAACATCAGCTTCAGTGTACTGAACCAGGACACACAAGGGCCATCGAAGTGCAGAGTTCCTTGGAGTGAGGACTGGTCTGAGGGACAGTAGGCAACAGGGGAACAGGTCCGTGGATACAGAGCTCTGCCCGCCTTGCAGAGGAAGCAGCATCCCATGTACTCCCGTTTCAGTTGGCCCTGAATTTCCCGTTAGCTGGCCAAGCATTATCAACCTGTCCCACCACCCTGTCCCTCCTCCCCTCGGACTTGTGCTGTTCATGCTGTTGAAGACATTTAAATTCACGTCACTGTCCTTTAGGCATTCATGGGAGAGACTGGCTTATCCAGGAGGTGTTGAGGCGTCTCCATCCAGTGGGGGCAGTGGAAAAGGAAATGTCATTTTTCTGTATTTACTGGGGCCCCTGGGGTAGTTTGTTCATAAGACTTCTCAAACACATCTGCCTTTAGAGTCTCTCAGGAGACACAGACCGGTGTCACCCCAAAAGCTGCAGGCCTGCCACCCCTCCCCAGGTGAGCACAAGACCAGCCCGGCCAGCCTCCTCCTGCCTGAGCACACGTCAGCCAGCAGAAGCAATGCTCCCTCTGTCTGGGAGTACCTGCACCTGCTCACAAAGTGCGAGTTGACTGTTTCCCTCTGCCTCCCCTGTCCTGCCTGCCAGTTGCTGGGGTCTCTCCACGGAAAGTGGTGGGCACTGTCCCTCTTGTCCTCAGCCTGGGATGGCCAGCCAAAGCCCCAGGCACCATCCTGACAGAGGCATTTGTGAGCTGTAATCCTGCCCCCGTCTCCCAGTTAGGTAATACAAATAAAAGCAATGGTTTAATGTCTGTTCTAAATTTGTTAAGAAACTTGTTCACAAAGCATCTGAATTTGAACACATATCTATAGCAGAATTACTTACAAAAGGCTGCCTCACCACAGTTGAGAATTTCAGACATGGGGAAGCAGTGGCTAGTTTAAATAAATAAAGGGTTTGGGGGGACAAGTGACACTTAAGTATCTTAATAGCTACTATCCTGCCACTTAAAGATATTAATACTTCCATCGTTGCCTCTACCATTACCATTAGTTCATATAAAAGATTTTAGCCAAAAACAGAGGAGGCTATAATTTCAGAATAAAAATGGTCATTCTTTGTATCTCGGGAAGAATGGGTCAGTCTCTGGAAACTGAGATTTTTAACTCTGGAGGGAGATGTAGTGCCTTGTTGCTACTTTCCTCAGCTCCCTGTAAACTGTAAAAACCTCATAAATGTAGTCTTCTGAGGACAGGGGCTAGCAAGTGCTGACCTTGACCCTTTTGTTCTCTGCTCTTGGCCTAACAATAAACAGGGATTTTTTTTTTTTTTAAACCGACTCATCTTGCAGCATCCCAGGCGCACACAGGAGGGCAGGGGGCCCTGACACCCTATCCCAGATCAAGCCAAAGTCACCTGCAAACACAGGAAGACCTTGTGCACGAACAACATGTTCACCTAGTACTCCCCACACAGTTGCATTTCATGCAAGGGAGTGGGGCTGGGGCTGGGGGTCTTTACCTTGACCTGTGGCCCCCAAGCATCAGCACTTGGAATAAACAAACCATGGAATTTAATTCTTCTCGAAACCTTTTTGAAAGAGAACTAAAAAAAATGTCCGTCTGAACACAACTTCTTAATAAGAAGCATTAGGTCCGTTTTCACTATTTTGGTCCTGGCTATCAGAGAAGGAGGATAAGAAGGTAATGTTTTCACTCTGGCCCTGACACCCGCTTTTCATTTGTCAGCGCGATGTTGACAGTTGATTTTCACTATGGAAAAGCCTTCTGATTTATCTTCAAACTCCAGCCAAGTCATCCATCCTTAGACCTTTAAAAATGATCTTGTAAATTACAGCAGAGCGAAGGGGAGAGCGAGCAGGCTCTCTTTACACAACCGTCACAGGCAGGGGCAGAGGCAAGTGTTTGGGGAAGAATGCGTACATTTTTTCAATGGCATTTAAGGGAAATCTGGATTAAATAGTTTTCATAACTAGCAACTGTGGTTATCAGGACAATGCGAGGCAGTGTGGTTTCCGACGCCGCTGGGTGAGCCATTTTCACACCGCAGAGTCCACTGAGGGAAAGAAAGGAGATAATTTTATCCTTCCAATAACTACAATTTTACATTGGTAAATCAAGCATAAAATTGGTAGTTGAAATGCTTCCAGGAGTCTTTGTTTAGTCATACCTCTAGCCGTCTCCGCGTCACCTCAGGGCCTGGCTTTGCTAACTTTTAGCTTTCCAGGAGACAAAGCGCGCTGTTTGCCACGTTCCCGGGACTCTCCTGCTGAGCACCAAGGGCTGTTGGGGAACACCGCTTGGGCGCCGTGAGAAATGGCCGGCCCGCGATGGCGGTGGCCTCACGGTTAGATGGCATTCCTCCACGGACCCACCCGTTCGCCTGGAAATAATTTCTTGATGTTTGGCTTCTCCATACAGGCATCATCTCAACGTTTCTGCACGTCCACCCTTTCGGAGCCAACATAGAGTATCTTTGGTCCTACATGCAGCAGCTGGACTCCAAGGTAAGGTGCTGCCTTGTAGCGAGTTGGTTGCAAGCGGGCTCCCCCTCTGGGGGGGCTTGGCTTAGGGATCGAAAGATGCGTGGGGTTCAGCGGCCCTTCTCCCTCACAGGGACTTCGTTCCTGGCAGATCCTTGTCTTTGCCCATACATTTTCCCTTGGGTAAAGAACAGCAGTTACCCAAAATCTTCCAGTGACTTTCAACAGATGCCAAATTATTGTGAAAAGCTTATAAGAGATTTGAGACTGCAGGTTGGCGTGAGCGTCTCCCCTCCCCCAGACAGGGACAAAGCAGGTGAAGGTGGCTAATGGGGCACGGTCCTCAGACCTCCAGAGCGGTCACTGAGGATCTTGGTAAATTCCCACTGGGAAGATAAAGAGAAGTGAGTTCGAGGTCCCTACACAGAGCATAGCCAAGGGCACGGCGTTTGTCCCAGCCACAGTCTCAAGTTGAAAGCCGTTCTGAGCGACGAGTGGTTCACAGGGGTTCAGTTATGCGTTGTCTTCTTGCTTTGACGCCAGGACTCTTACTTGCCACTCCACGCTCACATACCTACTTGACTTTCTAAGCTGATCTAGTACTTCCCTTTTGAGAGAAATCACCTGGAACAACAACCAAAAAAAAGTATTTCACCAACGTAGAGGTGCATGCGTTTTTATGACAGGGTAGACCAAAAGAGGGGACAGGAGTGAGGCCATGCAAACACTCCTGAAGCTTCGGATGGTCTCCCCACACATGGACAGGGACGTAATAGGAGCTGCCCACGTGGAGCTCAGATGCAGTGACGGGCCAGGCTGCAGGATCTGCCTGTGCTGCAGGAAACTTGAAAGCGTTTCTTTCATTTTCTTTTCCTTTCCCTTCACCAATATCGTTCTTGCTCACTGTCCCCAACACCTTAGCCTGGAGGATTCGGTGCTGTCTCGCTGGCACCCAGGTGCTTGCCATTGGACAAGCCCTCAAGAAGTGATCCCTGCTGTCGATGCTTCCCTTCCCTTGGATTGTGGACTTTGTGTCCCTCCCCCTCTCTGGAATCCCCCAGAGGGATGCCTCTGTCGAGAAGCAGGTGTTTTTGTTAAGAGCAGAAATGGCGTCCGAATCCACTGCTTATTGATTTCAGGATTTCAGGACTGCTGTCTGGTCTGCTCCAGCCCTGCAGGTGCATGGCCAGTCCATCCATGGAGAGCGTGTGTGTGTGTGTGTGTGTGTGTGTGAGAGAGAGAGAGAGAGCGTGCGCGCGCATACGTGTCTGGCAGGGGTAACTGATAACACACTTATTCAAATCAGTGGAGGAGTGTTTGTCCTGTTTTCATGCCCAGGACAGAGCTCAGGAGAGGTGTGTGTCCCCTCCCCTGTTAGCATCTGAGGACAGAATTCCTGTGCCTGGTCCCGGGACATTGGGCCTTTGCAGAAGGGATTCTGTTGTGGGAACTCCATTGCACCGCAGATTAGTACTTGGGCTCTTTTATTTATATTTTTTTTGGGGGGGTGTACTCATATTTTAGAAGACGATGAAGGAAGGAACTATTTCCCTCACAAAGGAAACACGGGGGCCTCCCCAACCCCCGCACCCAGGCAGCCCCCAGCTCCAGAAGTGAGATGCCCAGGAGAGCCGCTCAGATGTTCCCTCATGCCTGGGGTTCAATATTACAAGTGGGTACAGACCCTGACCACAACAGCTGCATGCCAATGATTTCACCATGTACTTCTTTGTAGTGCAGCGAGGCTGAGAGGTGGGGTTTAGATCTTTTAATGCAGACAGCAAAGCGTTACTGTAGCTGGAATTCTGCACCCTTGGGCTTCAAGCAGAAGGTGAAATGATGAGAGGTTTGCCCCCTTCTCACACATGCAGTGCGCCTGGGTCCTTTCCCTGCAGCCTTGGGTTAATGGGGATGAGCAGAGTTACAGGTTGAGGTTGCTGGTTCTGTCCTGCGCCATAGCACAGGGGCTTGCTGACCACAGGAGGACGGCTTTGTAAAAACTCCACCTGGACCAACATGGCTTCCTTGAGATTCGACAGCATCCCAGCACCACAGCTGTCAGAGAACATTTAGGTTCTGCCCAGCCTGGCCCTGAGGATAGTGGGAAAAGCTGCACAGCACCTGCTTCGGCTAGGACTTCCCCAAAAGCCACCAACAGCTGCGAGAGTATCGTAATTACCTGTGCCTTGTTACCACCAGGGCCGGCTATAGCCCACATCCTTGCCTTTGCACATGACAAGAACTTCAAAGGTGAGACAGAGAGTGGCAGGAGGCCTGCCAGCCGTGCTTGATGAGTGAATGCCCCTGATCGAGCAGGCGGGCCTCTCGGGTGAGACGCGAGTGGCCACTGTGCATCAGCCTGGAGTCTTTATAGAGAGGGGTGTGACCCACCAGTTCTTCCTCCTTCCTCTTCGGGGACGATGGTGCATGGAGGGCTTTCTGGGCCTCGCAGGACAGTTGTGGGACCCGAGAGTCCCCCTGGTGCAGGGCACAGATGAGTCCCCTACACTGCTCCCAGGAGAGGGCTGGCTTATTGAACAGGGGGGAGACTTCGGCCATGCAAATGCTGTTCTGCTTCCAAGGCTCACTGCTGCGTATCTTCCCCCATCCACACACACAGGCTAACCCTGCCCTGCTTACCTGACACTCCCCAATACCCATTTCTGCATCGTTTTTCTCATCTTGGCCACTGCGCAACCTACTGTCATTGACTCAGCTCTCTCATGTTGGACACAAGACAGAGCCAGCAAGACTCCCTCCGACAAAGACAGGGCAAGGCCAGGGCTGGAGGGGCGGGGCCTCCGGAGGCTTTGCTGAGCCAGGGACCGTGCCTGGGTAGTGGCCGGCTGGTAAGCTCCCCAGTCGGATGATACCATCTGAGAAGTAGTTTCTGATCAAGGCCTGGACTCTCCCGTGCCAGCCCGCACCTGCTACGTGCACCCCCTTGCACAGGTGATGCATTTGAGTGGAGTGGTAACAGAGCACAGTCAAAAGTGGGAGGGGGTCCCTTGTCTTCTCTCAAGGCTTAGCTTTCCTTCTTCCTCTCACCTCCCCTTCCTCTTCTGGGGCTTCTCTTAATCTTCTTTCCTTCTCTTTTCCCTCTTCCCCCTGTTTCCTTCTCACCTGCCCTCCCCCGTCTCACCCATACCGACTTCCTCTATTTCTGTCTGCCAGTGCCAATCACAGAGTGTCTCTGAGTGCCCAGGGTTTGGGAAGGACAAGCGAGACTTCACCGTGCCACGGGAGGCGATCTGGGTTTGCAGTGGCTTCCCCGACGCTGCAGCCTGAACACAGCCTCACATAGCATCCTGGTAGTCCCCCAGACCTGAACCCCTCTTTACTCAGCTTCCCTGGCCTGAGTAGAAAGGATGTGGACCCCCACCATTGTGATAAGAAGAGTGAGTTACGCCTGCTTGTGCCAATTTGCACACACTCTTTAGAGGCTTGTCAGGGAGGCAGTAGGCTTGGGAGAGTCAGCAGATCAGAAAATAAACCAAGCAGATCTTTATAAATTACCTCCGCAGTGTTGACAGCGCACAAGCCCCTTGGTGCTGCAGAGCCGTCTCGTCTCTTTGTTTTTTAATTGCAGCCAATCCATCCTTCCTTGAAAAAACCAGTAGATTTAGAAAAATTTGAACAGCACAGGGATGGGAAACTCCACTGACAGTGGTGTAAGATTGGAAACATACAGGCCAGCCATTTCTGAGCACCGGGTTTGGGACAATCATCCCCACTTTGCCAAGGACCAAATAAGACCGTGCAGTCACAGCACCTGTCTCCAGAGGCATCCTGATGCTGCATGGAGTTGTCCTAACCTCTGGTGTTTCCTTCTCCTCGTACGTGCTGGTGCGAGGGGCGATGCATTGCTCTGACAGTGGGGCTGGACCGGGCACCGGAAGCCCTGCTCCTGTTCTAACCACTCCACTCCCTAGACAGGCAAGCAGCAGCCCTGTCCTCGGCCCCAGGACCCCGTCTATGAAATTCCAGAGCTTAGAGGGAAGCCCTGACCTCAGACAGGACTCAGGGCAGGAAATCCCTTAGATAATAAGGGAATGGGCAGATCTCTCCCCGAGCCCGGCTGGTGAGATCTGGTGCTCGCTTTATGTGAAGACTCCATGACTCGCAACTCAGTAGTTCTCAGGACCAAGAGGGGACTGGCAGGAAGGTCCAGGGCATCGTGAAGGCAAAGGCACAAAAGAACTGACAACTGAGAAGGGAGAGAAGACAGCAGAAGGAAAGTAAAGGGACATATTTTAAAGCAGAAGGTCTGTGGCCACAGGTGGATCAGGGACAAACTGAATTTTCTCTTGAAAATCACAGAATGTAAAATGCCATAAAGGTTATCTTGCCAGGGCAGGGAAAGGTCTAAAGCACATCAGATTAACCAGAAGGCAGTTTCTCCTTGTTCTTTCTTCTAGCCACTCCTTAGGAAAATTTCCTAGACTTTAGCTGCGGGTTACATGAAGGAGCTGCTGGACACAGGAGTTCATTTGCAGCGCTCAGTTCCATAGTTACGATGCCCCTCTGTCCACATTGTGCACATCTTTATGGCATAATCAAACTGTTGCTATACACGATCCACAGAAGCTTAGTGTTAATCACAAGTGAGGAGACTGGTTTCCAGTACACTACTTATTCTGAGGTTATCAAAACCTGAGGCATGGTTAAGTGGCTATTCAAATAAATTAATCATGAGGATTTCAAATCCTGGTTTCATTACTTAGCTGTATAACCTTGGGCAACTTATGTACCAGCTCAGTGCCTCATTTTTGCCATCTGTAAAATGGGTTCTTATGGGTTCTCCAGTGTAGTAAGTGCCTGAATTATGAAAAGCCTTCAGAACAGTGTCTGGCACACAGTAACTGCTGTGTAAGTGGTGATTGCTGTTTCTTGGGAGATTTGAAGTGCACAGAACACCTGTCACATTCTCTCACTTTGAGATCCTTGCCCACAACGTGGTGGGCGGATAGATTTTGTGTGACTGTCCAGACAAATGGTGCTAGGACACAGAGAGCACTGTGCTCCAACCAAGTTCTGGGAGTCTTCCTTGGTCTCTTTCCAATTCCACAGACTTGCAAATGAGAAAACAAGCCCACAGGTGAGTGCTCGCTTAGCTGGAAGGGGGCTAATGGACATTCAGTGCTTGCTGGGATCCACATCTTTTGTACCTCCATTTCTTTCTCCTAGTAGGTGAGGGGTGTGTTTGTTTGCTTAATGAGTCTTCTATTGAGGTGACACTCAGAGCCCTTACTCAGTGCTGGGCCCGCATTGAGGATTCTGTGAAGGCAGCCACATCTGTCTTGCTGCAAGCCGTCTTCTGGTTCCTCTGTGGTTGAAGTTTAGGCTCAGGGCAAAAGACATGGTGGAAAACAAGGTGTTGCTATGTTTCAGTCCATGCTAGCCAAGATTTCTGGTGGACAGCTAGCTGGCTCTGTGAATGGTTCAGGCAGGGCCACCCCTCATCAGCACAGGAATGTGCGTGAGCCATCCAGGAATTGGGAATTTGCAAGGTTTTGCTGTTATGCTGTCATCACTCTACTAGTATTCACCACAGGAGGGCTCTGGCTGTTGGGGTGGTACATCCCTCCCCAGGGTCTCCCACCATGGGCAGAAAAGCAGTGACCAAGAAAATCATTGCCAGTGCTCGCTCCACAGCCCGTGCTCCTCCTGTGGGTTAGCGTAGACAGCTCAGACTAAGACACCTCAGCCAGACTGCCTGCATCTGAGCCCAGCCACACGCTTACTGCTTGCGTGATGCTATACAAGTTACCAAGCTCTCTCTGCTTCGGCATCTTCATTCCTAAAGGATTCCCTGTCTCATGAGAGTGTGGGGCAGCTTAAGGAGAATCTGGCAAGGAAAATGTCTTCATTCTTTTTCTGTTGGGAAAACACCTGAGAGCAGGGGAGACTAGCAGTGTACAATTTTTACATGTCAGTCAAAAGTCCATTCCTTGACAAGAAACAGTAGTTTATCTGGCTCACAGTCCCAGAGGCAGAGACATCCAGGAGCATGGTGCCAGCTTCCAGTGAGGGCCTTCTTGCTACGTTGTGTCATGGTGGAGGTCATCCAGCGGCCGAGCAGGCGTGCTGGCTCGCGTCTCTCTTCCTCTTCTTGTGAAGTCACAGATGCCATCGTGGGGGCCTGCTTCACCCTGATGACCTCATCTAACTGTAATTACTGCCCAATACCATCAACATGTGACTTGGGGCTAGGTTTACAGCACAGGAACTTAGGGGGATACATCTAAACCCTAGGGGAAAGCATGTCAGTGGTCCTGAGTTGTTGGACTTTCAGTAGCCAGCAGCAGGGCTGCAGTGTGTAAGTCCTGTCCCGCCCCTAACTGGAGTCCTCAGTAGATATGCTGTTTGCATCAGGCTGTTTCTTTGCCTCTAGGAACTCAGCTTTTTCGATCCTTCTTAAGCCCACTCCTTCCTAATACCACAGACTTCTTCATTACATTGCCAAGGAAGGTGATTGCTACACTGGGCACAGGACTCTGGTGGGCTGGCTGGCACTCATTCTGTCCACTTGATCTGGACAAGGATGGCTCTTGCCACAGGTGGCCCTTGACTTTGGAGACTGGAGCCCACCACAGATTAGCTACACTGTCCTCCTCCCAAGGAAAGAAGGAGTTTGTTAAGAGGATAATAGCCTCATAGAGCTTAGAAATACTGCCCACCAGCCCAACTACAGGCTGGATTTGACCACACCACTCAACACTTGTGCACTTTGGCTTACGAGCACACAGCTTGACCATAAAAGATTTGGTAGCAGAGAGTTGCTTTCTATCGGTATTACTCTGTGTGTGTGTGTGTGTGTGTGTGTGTGTGTGTGTGTGTGTGAAGAGAGATACTGTTTCTGTCACACACCTGAAGAAACTGAGAATTACACATAGGCAGTGATCAGCCCAAGGTTATGCAGCTTGAGGCCCAGCCCAGAGTAAGATCCAAGCCTGTCTGATACAAATCCCACTCTTAACCCAAATATGCCTGATCGTAAGAATTACCTGGGGGTGGTGGTTAAAAGTGGATCATCTGGGATATACCCCGACCTACTGAGTCAGGGTCTTCGGAGAAGAGGCCCAGGGATTCTGACGTGCTAACGGGGTACCAGGTAGTGGCTGCACCCCTAGCTATTGTCAGCCGTGGGGAGTGCTTACACCACACCAACGGCCAGGGCCCAGCCAACGAGCAAGAGGTGCTTTCTCAAGTCCTACCTTTGCAGAACCACTTCACCCTCTCTGCTGGTCACTCATTTTCCTCAGCTATAAAGTAGAAAGACATCATAATAGGAACACAGTGCAAAACGCTGGTGGGAAAATGGAATTAAAAGATATTTAGATGGATGCAAAAAACGTTGAAATCCGTGTGTAGTTTTTTCATAACACACATTTCCCATGAACTTATTGAAGTCCCTCCTATCTGCCCCACGTGTCTCATGAGAGTGTGGTAAGAATCAAATGGGACTGTTGCTGAAGGTGCTTTGCACAGTGCTCATTGAAAGAAAATGTGATTTTCAAAGGCACAGTGAACCTTTTGATAACCTGTTGACTAGGTTTTTGTGGGTTGGCCTGGTATAATCTTGCTATCCTGGATAATCCTGATATCCTAGTTTTGTGGCAAAAAAAATGCATTGAGATTTCAAAACAACTCACAAATTTTAGAATACACTTTGTTTCAACTTTCAGAAAAGCTTCTATTTAAAATTTTGAATTATAGGTCAAAGGATATTGAATATATCATAGGAAACCTTTTCCCAATGAATAGCAAAGGAACAGTTGATTAGACTTGCTGGTCTGTTTGGTCTCTCTTTAAGCAGATCTTAATATTATTAAATGGAAAGTACAGACTGCAAAATGCCATTTCTACAGTGATTACACCGCAAAGACTTATCGCCACTCTGAATTTCCTGAACATTTCTACATGTCCAAATCTGTGCTAAGCCAGTGGTTTTCACACCATCCTTATTAAATGCTGTTCCCATTTGCTGAGGCTCAGACTAATGATTTTTTATATTGGCCATTTATAAAATAAGAGGTAAAATATTCAAAAAGAACATCAGATCCCAGATTTGCCACCTTGCTCATCCGCATGGTGCACAGATGACTAGGAATCCACACAGGAAAACAAGAGCCCTGACTCTGTAAGAGCTGAAAGATTCTGGTTCATTTGTTCTTTCTTTGAATACGAAAAGGTGGATTATTGGTGTAAAAAGATCATGTAAAACACACAAAAAGAGAGAAAAATGAGAGAAGAAAAAATGCATTAAAAAAACCTACCTGGATTTTCTGATTGGATGTCAAGATTTTTATTGCCGTAGGTTTGGGGCTTAGTTTCCATGCCTAAACCTTCCTGGTCTCGTGTCCCTGTGAAAGTTCAAGGAAAAGAAAGAAGTTAGGGAGGCCAGAAATCCGCCCAAAAAGCTCTGTGCTCCGTGCTGAGTGAGAGACCACCGCTGACATTGTAGCTTTCCAGAGTGGTCATGACTGTGCTCCCTGCTGGGGGAGGCTGCTGGTGCTGCCTATAAGGTGGCCAGCCCTGTGCAGGGTGGCCCCGGAAGTCACCACCATTCCCCTGCTGCCCGCCCGGCCACTGCACAGGAGGCAGGGGGGCCACGTGCAGCACAGTCCCGGTCCCCTTTCCGGGGGGACGTTCCGTGCCTGCCATGTAGAAAGCTCAGTGCTGTTGGTGCCTGCACCCATTGCCTTCTTCCCCATGAGCCCCTTCTCCCACAAGTGACTCTTCTTCCTGTCTGACAGATCTCTGCCAACGAAATCGAGATGCTTCTCATGAGGCTGCCACGCATGTTCAAGCAGGAATTCACAGGGGTGGGCGCGACGCTGGAGAAACGCTGGAAGTTGTGTGCCTTCGAAGGAATTAAAACTACCTAACTACAAAATGCAAAGGGAGGAAAACAAACAAACAAACAAACAAACAGAAAACATCCCTGGCAGTGAAAGCGTGCGGAGCCGGCGGGCCGCGCAGCCTGCGAGCCGGAGGTTTGGGGTTGGCCGGTGCTGGGCCTTTGTGGAGCCATCACAGCCTGACCTTCCTTCCATCTGTGGCGTCGTCTCGTGAGTGGAAACGTAGTCGCGTAGCAGTTCCTTAAAGTAAACCAAGCTTCATACTGGGACAGAGCCGTCTCCTCTGAAAATACCACGCAGTGATCCCACCGTCACAGCGAGGGCTACATTGCTAACGTCCGCCACATTCGACACTAGCTCGCCCAGCAAAATATTTCCAGTTAGTGATGGTGTAGCAATGGTCGTTGCTAGGCTACAGAGTTGTGTATGTAATGTATAGCCAAAATCATTCAATGACATTTTACTGAAAGTCTATCTTCCTGTTTTAGTAAAAAAAAAAAAGAAAGAAAAGAAGAAAAGGAAAAAAAGAACAGTAATTACAACGAAGGGGAAAAAATCATACCAAAAGAAAACTTGAATATGTGTCTGAACAGTTATTGTATTTTGTAAATTAAGTTATATGCTGTTCCAGGGACTTTTGCCTTTTTGAAGAGGCAGAAAATATGATTGGACTCCTTGAGAATGCTTTATCAAGAATATTATTTTTCTAATGTAACAATTCTCCATCATAGGTTCTTTGAACATGGACTGCATAACAATTTTCATAAAATGTAAATAAAGGAAAAACTAGTGCTACTGTCTTGTATTGTCTTGTAACATTCAGGTTTATGCATCAAAATAAACATTCAGTAAATATTCCTGTTACAAATTTTATAGCAAAGATATTAATTTTTTTCAATAAATATGACTTCTACCATATTGGTTGTGCCAATTATTCTTTGACATTTTATTTCTTCCTTAAGAAATCTGTTCTCATTGTTCAGGCCCATCATGTAGGCTGCCATTTTTCAGTTACTAAATACACAAGTAACATTAAGAGACAACACAGGAGTGAGCATTTGGCCTAGCAGTTTGGATTCCGGTTGGGACACCTTCATCTCATATCTGGGTGCCTATGTTTGAGTCCTGGCTCCACTTCCAATTCTGGCTTCCTGCTAAGTTGCCGCTGGGAGGCAGCAGGTGATGGCTCAACTCGTTGGATCTCTGCACCCACATAGGAGACCTGGATTGAATTCTCAGCTCCTGGCTTCAGCGTGGCCCAGCCCTGGCTATTGCGGACATTTAGGAAATGAACCAGCAGGTGGGAACTCCCAGTCTCTCGGTGTCTCTCTTTGTCTGTCTATCTGTCTCTCTCTGTCTTTCCCTGTCTCTCTGCCTTTCAAATAAATATATTTTTTAAAAGAGACAAAATGGATCCAGCATTGTGGCACAGTGGATAAAGCTGCTGCTTGCGACACTGGCATCCTATAATAGAGTTCTGGTTTGAATCCCAGATACTTTACTTCTGATCCAGATTCCTGCTTAATGTGCCTAGGAAGGCAGCAAAAGATGGCTCAAATACTTGAGCCCCTACCACCCATGTGGGAAACCAGGATGAAGTTCTTGGTTCCTGGTTTTGGCCTGCCCAAGACCTGGCTATTGCAACCATTTAGGGAATGAACCAGCAGATGGAAGATCCTTCCTCTGTCTCTCCCTCTCTGTCACTCTGCCTTTGCGGTGAATAAATAAGTAAATATATTTAAAGTAGACAGAACATTATTTCAAATAAGAATATATGAAAATTGTAAAGTAGAAAGCATCAAGGAAGGAGATTCAGCAGCTTTAGGATAGGCATTATTGTCAAATACTGAGATACAGCATGCAAAACGTAATCCCCATTGTTGTTACCTCTGTGTACGCCTGGACAGGTACAAAGAAGCCAGCTAGTTCATTTTATTCCTGGATTTATGTTTTCTGAAAGACATACACATCAGAAAGGGAATTAAATAATTCACAGTTGGAATAATTTAGATTTGGAGTACCCGTCTTCTAAAAAAAAGGAGAGAGTTTAACTTGTGTCACCCTTCCTATGCCACCCCCTGCTTCCATGCATAAAAATCACAAAAAAACAAGTATGAAAGATATCAGTTAATTTTAAGTAGAGCACTTTTGGGGAAGACAAACTGATTATTCTTTGAAATTGTGAAAAGACATTCGTAATTTCTAATTGGATATTATTATCCTCACATTCTTTTAATTGATCCCTCATAAATTAATGTACTGCTCCTCACCTCCCGTGAGTATCTACAGATCTGTTGTGTTCAGGCTCAGGGCTAACACCATGAATATGGAGCTAAATAACCTGTTCCTTAATATTATCAGAGTTCACTGGGAAAAAATAATTTTTCTGAAAAGTTTTCATGTGATGAGGGTGACAGAGGAAACAGAGGTGCTGTGGGATCCAAGTTAAGTGCCAGTGTGACATTAAACACCAGAGGATGTCCCTTGTCATCTCTTGCTGCCCACCACCTTCATAATCATCCCTAAGTCAGGAGGCAGCAGTAAGGGTACAACAGAGGGAGGCAGGCGCTGCGGCTCAATAGGCTAATCCTCTGCCTTGCAGCGCCGGCACACCAGGTTCTAGTCCCGGTCGGGGCGCCAGATTCTGTCCTGGTTGCCCCTCTTCCAGGCCAGCTCTCTGCTGTGGCCCGGGAGTGCAGTGGAGGATGGCCCAAGTGCTTGGCCCTGCACCCCATGGGAGACCAGGAGAAGCACCTGGCTCCTGGCTTTGGATCAGCGCAGTGCGCCGGCCGCAGCACACCGGCTGCGGCAGCCATTGGAGGGTGAACCAATGGCAAAGGAAGACCTTTCTCTGTCTCTCTCTCACTGTCCACTCTGCCTGTCAAAAAAAAACGGGGGGGGGTACAACAGAGGGGGAAGACTGCATGTACAGATAAGGTCACTGTGGAGTTGGAAGCCTGCATAGTTCACCTGAAAATCTGATAAAAAAAAAAAAAAATTCAATGAACTGGCTAATTCTGAAGACAAAGTTTAGTAGGGATTAGAGAGAAAGTACTACTGCCTGTGCTACTTCTGTCGAAAGCACAGAGGATGCTTTTAAATATGCATAATTCCTTTGAAGTATTCCCCAGGAGTCCTTTCAGCAGAAGGATGGGCTGCCCGCAGTACAACCTGACTCAGAGCTCTGCACCCACACGAAGCCATTGTGTGATTGGGCAGAGGAACTGAAGGGACCTCTTATGAGATCTGACAAGACAGTGCCATTTCCTAAACACACGATGCTGAGCCCTGCACGGCAACTCAGAGGAACGACATGGTTAATTCAGCCTCCAAAAATATTTGCATAATTCCTGGATATCAGTCCCTGCACTAGAAGAACCTACAGGGATTGTGATATTATTGTTTGTACTTGAAATCAATAACATTACATCTCTAGAAATATATTAAATAGGTATTTTATCTTCAATTATGTGAAAATGTTTTTGGAGGGAAAAATAACTAAATCATGTCACACTGAGGTTAGGATGAGAATTTAAAGATTTCCTAGGGGAGGAACTACCAGTGGCGCCCGGGAGGGTGGTCCGAGTCTACATCCGTCTGACCCTCTGTCTTCTGCAAGCCTCATAGTAACCCTGTATGACAGCCCATTATTGTCCCCAGATTGGCCAACTTTGCAGCTAGTAAATACTGAATCCAGCATTTGAACTGAAGGCCCTGACCCCAAAACTTCTTAGTTTTACTGGTCCTGCTTCTAATTCAGTTCTTGCCCACCCAACCCCCACCTCTTGAGCCCGGTGCCCATCCATTGGTTTGAGTCACCGCACCCCTTTTTCTCCTTTTTTCTATGCCACCCTCCTATCCAGGAGTTGGGGCGTAAAGACTCTTCAGGACTTTCTCTCCCACATCTACTCAGCAAATCATGGTTTGTGCTTCCAAGAGTAAGCAGGATAGTGGAACCATGAACCATGATTTGAAATCTTGTGACCTTCCCTTTTTCTCTGCTTCCCTGGATAGCCCCATTGTTTGCCATTCTGCTGTTGCTCAGTCTCTGCAGACAAAATGACCTCCTTCCTACCTGCTTGTCACAGTTCTATACAGCCCTAATTGGGAAAACACAAGGACCCCCGCTGCTCAGCGGGGCTTCTCTGTGTTAGTTCCCTACCCCTGTTCAGCCGTCCCACACTGACTGCTTCTTAAGGCACTCACCACCCAGCTGCCCCTTCCTTAACCCCCAACTTGCGTTAAGAGCGCAAGCTCTTCTGGGGACCCAAGCTCATCTCATTTACTTTGAATTATTTGTCAAAGTGGTTTTGCTTATAAATATTTAGAAAGTAGGACAGAGAGTGAACAAAGATGTTTTTCTGCCTCCAGGGACCAGTTTGCTTATAAATACACAAGGAGAAAATATTTGAAGAGGCTGAAAACATCTTAGATCCAAGATTCCTAGGCACAAAATGTGTATGATAATGTACTGCATATTATGAAAGTACAAAGTAAGCAACCCGATTCCTATGCAAACATCAGGCCCAGGTCAATTATCAACTCTTCTGTGAAGCTGTGATTCCCTTTTCTTTCCTGTGTTCCCGCCACTACTTGTATTTCTACGATACCCCTTCTATGGTATTTTAATCATTTGTGAATGTGGCTATACCTCTGTTCCTATCCTTCTACTGGTCCAAGTCCAATATGACCTGACAGTATCTCTAAGTAAATAGGTGGATGAACCAAATGAAGGGAAAGAGAGCCTGCAAATGAGCTCGCTGAGGTTGAATCAGATTCAGCTATAGCATCTAGAACTTCCTGCCTTGGTTGTAATGTCTCTGCAGAACTCCTACCTTCTTTTTATAATATTTTTATTGTGGCAAAATATATATTATACTTGTCATTCTAACTAGTCAGAAGTGTACAATCAGTGACGTAAAATATATTCGTCATGCTATATAACCAATCAGCATTAACTATACCCAAAGTTTTTTCATCATTCCCAACAAAAAACTCTGTACCCATTAAACAATAACTCCCTAATCCTACCCCGTTCAAGCCCCAGGGATCCCATACTTTGTATGGCCATGAACTTGCCTATTCTTTATATCTGATGCAAGTGGAATCAGCATTTCTGCCTCTGGCTTCTTTGACTCCATGTGATAACTTCCACACTCATCCGTATGTAGATGGATCAGAGCTTCATTTCTATGTAAGGCTGAACAAAATATTTCATCTTATGAGGACTCTTTGTGCTGGCTTAGGTTACCTACTCCCTTGGTCACCTGTTGAACCAAGGCAAAGTCATTGACTATGTTTGGCAATCGGCAAACACTACAGCCGAAACAATGTTTGGAAGCTCATCTCTGGATAGATGGACTTCACGTTTTCATGAATGAAGCTGACATGACAGAAGTCACAATTGTGTAGAAAATGAGAAAATTAAACAAATGTCCACGTGACAAAATAGAAAATGCAGCAAGTTTCTTTTTCCTTTGTAAGCATTGGAGATGTTTTATTTTGAGAATGGTCTTTGGGGAGAGTTTTTTTTTTTTAAGCTGTTTTCTAAAAATAGGTGCTTCATTTATATGTTAGACTCAATAAAAAGTGGTTTATCCCAAAAAATATAAGAATGCTTTTCCCATATTATTCATAGTTTCTTCTCAGAAACAGAGAAAATAAGGAGAGGAGACGTTAGATTCCTAATATCTTATACTTGACTCATTTTGTATCAAAATACTAAAAGGTGAACATTATTTTCAATGAGTCTTGTGTTAGTAGTTAAATAAATTATATGTAGATCAAGCCACATATGAACATTTCAGAGTTGAACAAGTTATAATAAATGTGTTTGTTAGATCACTAAAAATATTGTCTCACTTCCAAATATCCTATTCTGCATTCAAGTGGATTTTTTGGTCATTCCCAAGCTTCAAATATTTGGAAATTCCTCAGACTGGGTGGGACAGCATTCAAGATTCCTTGGAGTTGACTCCCAGGCCCCAAATGCACTGACCTTATGCCTTCACCACACTGAGGTGCTGGTCCCAGATAAATACTACAGTAACGTTAGGGCCTACTTCCTAAGGCTGTCGTGGTGACGCACTAAGATAGCATATGGGAAGCACCTGACCCAGAGCCAAAGGCACCCTCATAAAGAATTCTTGAGTTACATCATCCCCAGCAAAGTAGGCTAGCCCTTTCCCTGCTACCAACCTATCTCTGTCCTGACGATTGATAAGCAGGCAATCATAGGTTTCTATATATGAGAATATAATAAGTAAGATAATAGTCCATTAAACATCAGACTGACTAAGCAACATCACTGCAGTTCTCCAACCTGCAAAGATAGTCATCGCTGTCTCCGTGCCCTCATCACGGAGAGAATACAAAGCCGGAAGTCTTTGTTACAGTTCCCTTTTGACTTCTTTGATATATTTCCAATAAGCAGTAATTAGGGTCAAATACATTCAACTGTGAAGAAACCATATAGCTCTGGGCAACTGCCATTTTGAATGATGGTCAACTAGGTATACGGTGCGCAGTGATTAAATAAAGCATTAATTATGTTTTTTAACCCAGCAGAGACATTGTCAGGAAAAATTATAGTTGTAGCTGGAGCGTGCAATACTGTTATTTTAGAGAACATACATATCTATTATAGTTGCAGAGAGTAGCAAAGTAAAGGACTCCAGTAAATCCAGTAATTACAGAGCAGTTGTGTTAATAAAATTAGCTGTTCTCATCCAAAATGTTAACTGTTGCCTGCTCTCAGAGCTGTATAGATACCCAAACACCAAGGCTGGGATGTTTGCACTGCACATTTCACCCCTTATATAATGCACATTTATCAGTACAGGGCTGTGGAATGGAATGCTCTTACTTCATGGGAAAAACAGACTCATAAAAATAAATTGTAGACATTTTACAGTAGAAAATGGTACTTTACTATACAATGCAAAAAACTGGTTAATGTACAGTAGAAAGTGCGTTGTATGTAATGAAATGCATTTTTTGTCTAGCAAATATATTTATTGTGTGTTGAAAATTGTAATATCTTCCCCTTGCACAAAGAGATTTCTATTATAAAGCTCATTTGCTGTAGTGGGGAGCAAAACCCTTTTTCTTGTTTACAAAAGTAGTCTGTCTTAATATCAGCCCACAATACTGTCAAGTTCACTTAAGAAGAACTATGTGTAGATAAGAATATGACTGAATCAGAAACCAGAATATTCCATTTCAGCTACGTTTCATATCTGAACAAGTAATATGTAATCCACCACATCTGGTAACAATCTCATTTTGGAAAGCATTCTTCTTTTCAGAAGAAAAAGCTAAAAATTGGACAATTTGAGGCTCTCCTCAATAAGTAAATCTTTTGCCTTTGAATATGTTTCTGCATAAGTGAGGATTCACTTCTCTAGTATTTTTCGTGATAGAATGTGAAGTATGGGCTGGGAAGTCAAACGTTGTTTTTTAGGTGGAGATAATGCAGAAAACCTATGGCGGGTCATTTATTAAACAGACGTTGATGGTAACATCAAATCAACATATCGTGCATCATTTTTATGACTTGCAATCACAGTAAATCAAGTTTCAGATATGGAGTGCTACAAATTCTTAGAATAATTCTCAGTTCCTAAGGCTGAACAGCAACTGGGTAGGACTTTGCACCTCATTATCTGTTCCTTGAGCAGAAAAGGGAACTCTTGTTCAATGAATTAAAAAAAAATCTAAAAGGGGGTTTTGCAGAGCTGGGCCTGGAATGCAATCAGACCGCGGATAGCAAGGGACAGAAGGAAATGTAGACTGTGCCAACTTACAGTCAAGCACTTTGTATTGCTGCTCTGATGCCGGGGGGCTGGGAAGTGAAGCCTAGAGCCTTCCTGTCTGAGAAGAGTAGGCTACCTGGTCGCAGAGGCGATAGACTTAGGTGTTCAGGAGTTTTGTTTAGAGTTGTCCCAACGGAGTGATCACGGGCAGGCGATTTAGTCTCTTTGAGATTTAATCCTGAAATGAGAAGAAAGCCAACGCTGATAGAGTCCTGCTGTAATTGTATCCAGTGACTGGGTCTTACTGGATCACTGAGGTTACAGAGTTCTTAAATCAAAAATCTTCCATCCCATGGCCTCACAATCCCCAGCCAATTGAGAAAAATTTGCCCTCAGAGGTCACAGTCACATATCCAGTAGAATCAGCTTCCTGATTCCTCCCGGGAATTACGGATGCCTCAGTGCAACATCACAGAAAACCTCCCACCAGTACCAAGAACTGTGCCCTAGGATTTGGACTTCTGAAGAACCCCAGATTCCCACAGCCTAATTCGGGAGCTTTTAGGGGCTCGGGAAATCAGTGAAAAACCAGTCAAGTTCCTAACTCAAACCAGGCCTCTTGGAAGAGAGTCCTGGCAGAGACAGGCCTAGTTTTCTCAAATATAAAATATTTCAGAGGAAACAGGACATCATCCCACTCTTGAGACAGAGAAGGACTAGGAATCTTCTCTGAGGTCCTCTCTCTCCAATAAGCATGGGACATTCTGGTGGGAGACTTGAAGGGGTAAAATCTGTCTTGTGCCTCTCGGTTTCGTATCACTTTAAGGAAAGGCAGCTCGGATATTTACCCTGTATTTCTTCAGCATCCAGACCTAAGGAAGAACAAGGGGTGGAAGGGAAAGAAATCAAGAGATTCTCATTAATGTCATTTGGAATTTCTCAAACCTGAAGTGTGGTATGGGGAGTAGGAGCCCCAACTCTGGGGCTTCGTTCTCCCAACCCTTTCAGATCTCCATCTTTTCCCATAGGGCTTTGTCCTCTGATAACTCAGCTAACTGGTACATTGATTTATCAGGGTAAACGTGATGGTATTTTTTCTAACAAACTTTGCCATATACACACCTGTACATATGACATGCAGTGCAGGTGTACAACCTGTGGCCGCATTGGCACACATTCACAACCCCACGGACAAACACCTCTGCTTTGGGCAGTCACCTCTGCCCCCTCACGTTCTTCCCTCTCCTCCCTCTGTTTTTCTCAGCTATTCACTCTTCCCAGTAGGATAACTAACAAATAAGAGAAAGATCACTCAATCCTGTGCAAAATAAACATATGGGATTTACGTGAAAAATATGATAATGACAGGAAATGTGGGTGGATTGAAAAATATTACCAAAATATTTATTTAAAAAAAAAAAAACAGAAAAGGCAAAGAAACCAAGACAGCTAACCCCTGAGGACGCCAGTGAGGCCTGTTCAGGGAGACCCAGAGGAGGGCTCGTTCTCAGGAATTCTTGTATTTCAACAACATATTTCCTACAGTAGATGGAGATTATTGACCCCACCCAATGGCCCTTCTGGATCCAAGCTATTGCTTTGTAATGTTCTAATCTCATCCTACTCCAACTTTGGACTTGGTCATATGCCCTACTTTGTCCAGTGAGACCAGAGCAGGTTTGGACAAGTACCTGTGCATTTCTATGAGTAGGCTTGCACACCCTTGCACCCTCATATGACAGGAATACACTGGGCCAGGCCATGAGAAGAACCACGTGTGTAGTTGAGCCGCATGACCCTGGCCAAGGCCATCCTAGATCAGCTGAAGACCAGCTGGTTCCTCAAGAGAGCAGATCAGAGACAAGAAGATCAATTCATTTGCAATGATTGATCCTCTGACTTGTGAGCTAAATAAATGGTTGTTTAAGCCATTGAATCCTGGAACTTTTTTTTTTTTTGACAGGCAGAGTGGACAGTGAGAGAGAGAGACAGAGAGAAAGGTCTTCCTTTGCCGTTGGTTCACCCTCCAATGGCTGCCGCGGCCGGCGCACCGCACTCATCCGATGGCAGGAGCCAGGTGCCAGGTGCTTTTCCTGGTCTCCCATGGGGTGCAGGGCCCAAGCACTTGGGCCATCCTCCACTGCACTCCCTGGCCACAGCAGAGAGCTGGCCTGGAAGAGGGGCAACTGGGACAGAATCCGGCGCCCCAACCGGGACTAGAACCCAGTGTGCCAGCACCGCAAGGCGGAAGATTAGCCTGTTGAGCCAAGGCGCCAGCCCTGAATCCTGGAACTTTATACTTTACACTATTGCGGCAATAGGTAACAGGTGCAGAAATTGTGTGTAGAATGACAGTATCGCTGTAACACTAAAACAAAAACTAGAGCATTGACTTTGAGACCAAGCAATGGTCAAAGTGTAGAAAGTGATGAGGAGACCACCAATGGAAAAATGACAAATGGGTTATGAATTGGCTAAAAAACTTGGTAAAACTGCTACATGTGACAATTCAGAATATAGAAAATGTTCCAAATCAATGCTAGGATACAAAGGCAGAATGTTGAAAGTGTCAGTGGCTCTTACTGGGTGTTTTTCTTAAAATTCTACAAGAAAGAGAGGGTTAGGGAAACAACTGAGCAGCAAATTGAGACAGGTTTTAGAGGTACCTAAAATTTAGAAAAGTAAATTATTTCTCATGTCTAATCTCTCTAGCCAGCAAAAAATTCTCAACGTAAAATATAGTCATGGCACGAATCCAATCGAATATTTGTCTTTAAGATCTCTAAAAGAAAAAAAAAAGCTGAACCCAACAAAACTCCCTAAGCTAGACCAAAGGGCCACTAAGAATCTTAAGAACCTTGTCCCACAAAATCTGACTTGCCAAAATAGCAGTGATTAAGTCTAGAGAGAGATCTAGCTCTACAAGAATAGTAGGTGTCTCCAGCACATCAGATTTATAAGAGACTCACGGGAATCTTGAGACTATTATATTGACCAAAAGATCACCAGTGTCTACTCAAAGAAACTGAGACTGTTCAAAATGTCGGAAAACCTCTATGTCCTTAATCTCCGACATGCAGGAAGCAGACTGAGAAAGTGACTTAAAAGACACAGAATTGGCAGAAGATAGTAAAGACATCGCAGATGGTTGAGCACAGAGCCACAGGAAACAGTGGCTTGCGTAGTCACTCACAGGGAGCAGGAGGGGACCTCACCCAGGAACATTCCCCCCTCTGGAACAGGCATGCTGGCAACATTTTCAGGGATGGATTTCAGAATGCCACGGACCAGTGCCGTCTGTGTGCTTTCCTGTCTCTTTTGCAGGGGATCGTCTACTACAATTATGACTTATTTTCCATCCTAATGTATTAGGTTTGGGAGGAAAACAGTTCATTGTTTTAATGCAGAGATCTTCAACCCCCAAGGAACTGCATCCACAGAACCACATTAAGGCCCGTTTCCCACCTTGAGCTCCTACACCCTGAGCCTGATGTTATGATTAGATGAGCGCTTTAGGGAACTTGGGGAGAGGGGTGAGTGTATTTTGCACGTGGGAATAAAGTGTATAGTTGGGACCAGAGTGCAGACATTCCACTTTCATATCTGCCCCCATCCCAATTTCTGTTTCGCTTTCCTGGCCTGCACATCATGCTGCATGACAGGCTACCTCAGAGAGTGTGGTTTAAGCCAACCAGCATTTATTTGGCTCGTGGGATCACAGGTTAAGGATTCCAGCTATGACTCTCTTCTAATCTCAGTTGGGCTCATTTGTTTTTCTAGGTCAGATAACTAATGGCCGAGACTCACATTTCTACTGGTGGTTGACTTGAAGCAAGCTGGTCTCAAAGGACGTCTGCCTTTCTCATCCTCCCAGCAGGCTAACCCTAGCAGGTACTCACAGTTATAATGAAGGAGCAAGAGAAGATTGTGATTAAGATTCGTGATTCCAATATCTAGACCAAAGGGCCACTAAGAATCTTAAGAACCTTGTCCCATAAAATCTGACTTGCCAAAATAGCAGTGATTAACTCTAAGAGACATCTAGCAAGAGAGCAAGCCTCAATGTGCAAAGACCACAAGCCTTTTCTGCCATCACACTTGCTATCAATGGAAGGGGCCAAACAAGTCACGTGTCTGAGCCCAGATACCAAGGATGGGTCCATCAATACAATCAACCCTACTATGGTTCCCAAACTGTGTTCCCTGGAAACTGGTGTCCCACAAGACAGTATCAGCTGTTCCCCTAAAATAGAGTTATATGGCCATATTAATTCATAAAATATGTTTATTATTTCCTCCCAGTGAGTCACAGGACACAGCACCCATTAACCTAAGAAAGCCTCTGGGAGTTCCCATGTTAATTTTAGAAGATTGTAAACACATCTTGAGCACAAGTATGGCCTGGATCACAGTCCGAGAAACACCTGTCTAGGTGATGAAAACTCACTGCCATCACTGTATTATAATCAAGAGCTTTACATGACACAGACAGCTCCGTGACATAGATAAATAAGCCACTGATAGTCATTGTCTTCTCTGCTTCCAATCGAGAAGCTAAGCGAGCCCCTTAGAAAAAGATGAACGATGCTGAGATCCCACCTCCCATGCATCGTCACTCTGTCTCCCTACCTGTCCAGGGTGGACTGCCAGGCACCAAGACGAATGGGGAGCAGGGGAGCACAAGGTCACGGGCAGGTGGCTAGGGAAACTGGTTCTAGCCCTGGCTCAGCCACTGTCTACCTGAAGCAGGTCACAACCTCTTAAACAGGGAAGATTGGAAAAAACACTCTCTCTGGTCCTTTGCAGCTCAAAGGACCTGAAAAACATTTTGGTGAACAGCTCTGCGGGGGCAAAGGAATCCTCAAAGGCTTCCCCATCTGCCACAATAAAAAAGACCTTAAACTTCCGCTTTGCCATACATCTGCTCCTAGACACGCCTGCGTTTTTAATGTGTTTATTTCAATCACATAAAATAATCAAAATATCCTGTAGATGGAAACTCTTCCTGTAGATGCCCTCTCTAATTTTCCAGTAAAATCTCCATGCTGTATTCCACTGAGAGTGTATTAGTATTCTGAGGATATATAATACCTGCACTGGAGACTCTAATTTTAGAACATTCATCACTGAGATGTTTTTCTTCTTCTTGTCCTAATTTTGTTCAAGGTTGCCAGCCTAGTGGACCACATTAAGTTAGTTGGTGTCCTTCCTCTTAGGAAACATTGCTTTCTTGAGGACCTGCCATTGGGTGGGAATGGTGGAAGCCCAGGAAGGGGAAAATCCACAAACCTTGGCCACTCTGAGCTCCCACACTAACTAAGGAGATATGACATGAGGCAGTAGGAGGTCACAGCAGAAAGCGCAGCAGGGACAAAGTCGCCTTGGAAGGGAAGCTCTTCTGCTCTCATGCAATGTGTGTGGGCCCCGCATCACTGTCATGCTGAGGCAGGGAGGTGAATTGATCTCAAAACCATTTCCAAGTGAGCAGTGTAATGTTCAGTTTTGGTAAAACACCATAGAAGGTACCCAAGGAAATTCACAGTCTCAGAGGAAGTGCCAAAAATGCAATGATTGCTCAAAAAAGTGCATGGAAAATGACTATTATGAGAAATTTATGCATGGAGTTGGAAGTTTTTGCCCTCTAAGTTAATTTGTCTCCATGAAAAAAAAAAAAAAAAGAGAGAGAGAAAGAGAGAGATTTCTTTATTTGTTGAAAAGGCAGAGTGACAGAGAGAAGGAGAGAGATTTTGTCCATCTGCTGACTCACTCAAATGGCTCCAACAGCCAGGGGAGGGCCAGACTGAAGTCAGGAACCAGGGCTGCCATGCGGGTGGCAGGGCCCCGAGTACTTGAGCCAGCTTCCACTGCTTTCACAAGCACATTAGCAGGGAGCTGGATTAGAAGCTGAACAGCCTGGACTCCAACCAGTGCTCAGATATGCGACACCAGTCCCAAGTGGTGGCCTGTCCCACTGAGCCACACGCTGGCACTTAATTATCTTTTAAGTCCATTTTTCTCTGAGTGTCTTGATGTGCACTTTGACATGTGACTCTTGTATTCTCCTGCAGGAAGCAAGGGGACCCGTGCTTTTGTTGCCACCAGAATAACAGCCCATAGCAGGGCTACTACGTGCCTTTCGTCTTGCACAGGTAGGGCCCCCGGAGCAGGGGTTCTCAGCTTGGGCACTAATGATACTTTGAGCTGGGCATTTGGCTGTGGGGCTGTTCTGTGTATTGCCAGATGTTTAACAGATTTAGATGAAATAGCACCCCTTCCGCCACTGTGACAGTCAAAAAAGACTCCAGACCTTGCCAAATGTCCCCCATGGGACAGAATTTCCAGGACTAAAAATAACTGCAGAGTTTGGAAAAAGGAAAACGATAATTTTTGTTAAAAATTAATCTCTTCCCACCACCACCAAGTCATGTCATTGGGGTGCCAGACTTCACCGCGAAGCCTCTACCCCTGTGTGCAGTCGGGATTCCGTCTCAAAAGCTGTTCACATTAAGAACCCACATTTAGCAGCTGTTCTTCTGTCTCTTTTCCACTCGTCCTTCTCTCCCTTGCTGCTCTACTCACCAGGTTTTATAACTCTTCATTAGGCTTCTGATAGGGAGCATGTTCTCCAGGTTTCCATGGCCATCATTCCTGAGCCATTTTGAACAAATTTAGTGTAAAATGGAAGAGTGCAGTGGCAGAACGTGATGCCACTTGGAGAAGTCTTGCTTCCCAGTGGCAGTCAACTGGGGTCCCCAGTACCCCAAAGCATGCATCCTCCAGTTCCTTCCCTCTTCAGGCTGAATTCTCTGTGGACCCATTGAAGCACATATCCCAAGACCTCCACCCCTAGGAAGCTATGGTCAAACAGTCTTCAAAGTCCCTAGTATCCTTTTCTAGAAATGGCAAAGTAATAAGGTAGGAGAGCCAGAATTTGAAGCGGGTTTATCTACCTCCAGTGTCCATGGGCTTTTCTTTATCACCATAGCAAACATGTTCCTTCCGAAGAAGTAGAAACAATGATCCAGTAACAACATGAAGGGTGTTCTACATTTTTTCCTAACTCTCCTCACATAATATACACATATGGATATCTTTATATGTCTACCACACCAAATCAAAAAACTGTGAAACTAGTTTAATTTAATAAACATATTGTGTTTACTATGTGTCAGGCACATCCTCATCTAATCCTCATAAAAATCTG
The DNA here is from genome assembly GCA_949820135.1 of Sylvilagus floridanus. Taxonomy (NCBI): domain Eukaryota; kingdom Metazoa; phylum Chordata; class Mammalia; order Lagomorpha; family Leporidae; genus Sylvilagus; species Sylvilagus floridanus. The sequence goes on from OX463230.1 coordinate 73,695,242, forward strand.
GCACCAAATACTCTTTTATTCATATTTAACAGTTGAGTAAACAGAGGCACTTACCCATTATCACACAGCTAGTAAGAGGCAGGGTTGGGACAGCTCCATAATTTTACTTTAATCACCATTCATCTCTTTAAAAAGAAGAGAATGAGAGAATTTGGAATTAACCAAGTGCATTAACCAGGGTTCCACAATAAGAAAAGAACCAATACAAAGGAAGGGAGGATTGATGATAGACAGATACACAGATAGATATGATGGACAGATTGATGGATGGATGGGTGAACAAGTGATAGAAAATTATAGGATGTGTCTCATACAGTTGTGGGAATTGGTAAGTCCAAAATCTGTAGAATGGGTTAGCGGACTAGAGATGCAAACATAGCTGATGGTACAAGAGCAGGGCTGATCAGCAGACTGGAAACTTGGGCATATTTTCTATGTTGCAGTCTTAAGACAAAATTGCATGTTCTTTGGGAGATCTGTTTTTGCTCAACAAATTGACTGAGGCCCATCTACATTATAGAAGATAATCTACTTTATACAAAGCTGACCAATTTAAACATCAGTTACATTCTGTATTGCTAATTGACCAAGCAGTTGGGTACTGCAGTCTAACCAAGTTGAGAAAATTAACCATCCCTCCAAGGAATAATAAGGCATAAGTAGTAATCCTGGCATCTACTCTTGCTCCAAGGGAAGTTGATTCTTTTAACTCCATCAGAAAGGAGGTGATGTGTGCAATGTATCAAAAACAAGAACAAAGCAGTGGAAAAGTCTCCAAGAGGATGAACACAGAGGGTAGATGGAGCAAGCACGTCCCACTAAGGAAGGGGGAGGAGAGCAAAATGCTTGCAGACGAGGTCTGACTCACCTAAGTCCGTCTCTATGTACACACTCATAGACACAATGGAGTTTTGAAGGGCTGTAAAAACCTGTTTCCCACCCAGACTCTTCTGTCATCCAAAATGGCTTTTAGGGATGCCCACTGGTACAGGAAAATATACCCCATGCTGCTGCAAGTGGTCCCGTCTATAAACAAGCACATGGAGACCGAGCATCCGCTCACAAGCTGCCTTTGCAAGACAGTTTCCACTGCCTTCAGGAGCTGCTGGTGCTGTGCGCAGCCTTGGCTTGCTGTCAGGGATTTTATGATGTTGAGGGTTTTGGGTTTTGTTTAATATGTTTTCTTCCTAATAAAAATGATTAGTGGAGAGAAGTCCCATGTGCTACTAGGAGAATACATTATTGGATGTTATGTATTAAAAACTGGCTTGGGATCCAGGTGTGAGCTGCCTCTTCCAACTTGGCTCAGGGCTGGTTCAAGTTCCTTTTGCTGTGCTCAGACTGGCCTCTGGAGAGCAAAATGCGCATGTGTACAGATTTTTCAGAATGCCTAAAAGGACACGCCTGAGTTCTTCAGAACAGAGACCTTAGCTCCAAGACACACTCCCAGTTCTTCTCTCTGCTAGCTGACCTTGGCACTTAACTACTTTATGCCTCAGTTTATCTTAAATGGTAATAATACTTGTCTGCCTTCTTCCTACCCAATAAGTAATAAATCAGCCTATTGGAACACTCCATAATCTCAAAGTGTATAAATCAAGCACAGCAAACTATAGAAGCCATCAATATCATCACCTTAGGTCAAAAGCAAGATTTAAATTCCAGGTTCCAGTGATGAAAGGCTAGTGGGTGGAAATGCTGTCAGTTGGCCCATATCTCTTGTCTGCATGTTTAACATGCTCGCCTTCAGATCAAGCAGTCTTTAGTGAAAGACAACCCCGCAGTACAGTAGCATTGTTATAATAGCAGATTGACAAAAATGGAGACAGATGGCTGCTCAGCAGCAGGTTTTTAAAATGAATTTACTGTTGATGAAATGTGCTAGATTGATGGCAGCAGTGACTGAGTCTGCTGCTTCAAGGGAGAGATCAAGGGGAACAAGGACAATGACCTGGGAAGCCTCCCCCAGAGCCCCTGCCCCCGACAATCCCAGGCAGGAGGCTCGGGCCAGCTGGCAAGTCCCCAAAAGGCAAACAGGATCCTGGACTCATGGCGACACTCACAGTGGAACAAGAGAACAGACAGCACCCTGTTTATTCTTCCCAACGTCAGTGAGTGCCAGCTGTGGGAGGACAGAGGGTAGATCGGGCTGTCCTAGTGACCAACCGTCCTGTGTCTGTTTCTTGGGAAGCAGCATGAGGGTGAGAGGGTGCCTTCTCCCAAATGAGAGCACCAAATCAATGAGCATTGCACACAGTCATACAGCATAGCCCTAATGAGACACCAACTGTCTGCATCAAGTCCCCTGAAGTTTGGCAAGCTCCAGCCCTCATCATTTCTTCTAATTCTGTACAATTTGTGGTCAGTCCTCCCAGGCTGACATCAGTTTTAAGACATCTTTCTTTCATGATGTCAAAGGATTTCTGCCATCCCTAGTAGCCTAATTTTATTTCTTCAACCATTTTCTTGAAGGCAACTCAAATTTGGATAAAATGCTCCAGTGTGACACCTTTTCTTTTGAGGCACTTGTAGCACCTTTAAACCAGCCACTGTGAGTCAGTGACATAAAAAGAGACCACAGAATGATCCTTGTGGCACCGTGGGACTCCCACATTCCATGAGCAGTGCCCGGTTCTAGTTGTGCCTCTGCTTCTGATGCAGTTTCCTGCTCATGCGTACCTAGGCAGGCAGCAGAGATGGTACAAGTACTTGGACCCCTGCCACCCACATGGGAGACCCTTATTGAATTCCAGGTTCCTGACTTTGTTCTGGCCCAGCCCACCTGTTGTGGGCTTTTAGGGAATGAACTAATGGATGGAAGGCATCTATTGGTCTGTCTGCCTATCTATCTATATCTATCTCAGCCTTTCAAAGAAATAAAAATAAATAAACTTTTTTAAAAAGAAGAGATCAGAGCTGCTCTCTATGTCACTCTGCTTTTCAAACAAACAAAAGTAAATTTAAGAAAAAAAGAGGAGGAAGAAGAGTGGGAGGAGGAGGAGGAAAAGGAGAAGAGATCACAGTTGAGTAGAACCAAGTGAAGTTTCATCTCTGACCTGCCTGTGCCCTTTGGTCAAGAGCACTGATGATGCTCCCTCTACTGGTCAACCTGTTTTGTTGTCCTGAGCTGACTACTACATGGCTCCACACCATAGTGGGTTAGTATGCACGTGTATCATAGATGTGTTCCTGAGACAAACAACAATAAATAGGTCAGTGCTGAATGAAGTATGACCATCACCTTAAACAGCACTCTTGTTTGATTCTCAAGTGACAGCAGCCATCCTCATGAGGCATGCAGGCCATACACTATGGCCATTTCTGGGAACCCTCAATTGCCTATTCTCCAATGAATCTGTCTGAGAAGGTTGACACTGATGCTGATGCAACTGGTTCAAGGGCTCTGTGCACTGCCACAGGGTCTCTGCTGGACATGGTCAGCCAACACAAGCAAAGCCCTTCTTGAAAAGCTGGACTATGGAACCTACTGAAGGAGCCATCAGAAAGAAAAGTCTCGAAGCAGAAATAACTCCCAAAACAGACTCCTTTCTCCTCTTGGCAAGACGTCCTAGTGCAGTTAACAACCCATGCAGCATGGAGAAGGAAGGGATAGAAGAGAGAAACAGAGACATAAAAATAATCACTGGGAGAGAAGCAGAAACTGCGATGAAGACAAAGAAAAGAAGGGAAAAAAAGAGAAGAGAAAGGCAGGATGGAGGGAAGGAAAACTCACCCCCCAAAAAATGAAGAAAGAAAAGAAATGAGAGCAGGTGCTTTAGACTTGTTTCTCCAAGGCGAGTGAACACTTGGTAGTTACGGAGAGGCAGGACCAAGTGACTCCTCTAACATACACCTGTCCTAAGGGTTGACTCTCTGAGACACTATGGTTGAGGCTGTCTCTGGCCACAGATTCAGAACATAGGCTTCCAGTCTTCAGAGGACTGCTGCCCATTGTATAGATCATAGAGTGAAATAAAATATCTACCGATTCCTCTGGGAGCACTACGGTTCACGTGATGGATGCTAGCCAGAAAGACTCATTTCGGGCATGGTGATGGAGGTTTTAGAACTCATTAGGTATCTACAAAGTCAAGCCTGACCAGAAGAAAACAATCAAAATAGCCAGCTAACCAACCAGCCAACCAACAATTCACTCAGCCATCAACCAATCAAGCAAGGCTCCTGCCTATAAAACACATATTCTTGAAGTGTGTGGAGTTCCTGGAGGCTTAATAAAAAAGGCAGGTGTAGGGTTAATAATTTCAACCTTTACAGTTTTCTATTTTAAAAATAGCCTATCTAGTCCGCTCCCACTTTATTACCATCACCAGAAAAAATGCCCTCCCACCTGTCCCCATCTTCCACACAGAGAGAACTTCCTTAGGGCACTGTATTTCCTGGATCAGCACCTTGGTTTCCAATTTAGAATCCTCCAAGTGGTTGCAACTGAGAAACTTCTCTGTAGCTTAGGATTTGCCAAAAATAGCTCAATACAGCCCTGGTTATTGTCAACTCAGTTCTTTGCTGAGGGGAATAACCTAACAGGCAACCAAAGCACATAAGCTCCGATTGTGTGGACTTTTGCAAGAAAAAAAAAATGCTGTAGAGGGAGAAAATACACAAAAAATAAAACAAACCTGCTGCACGTTTCTGCCATAGCCAGTGCTCCAAGGTCACATCCTAGTTTTTTGTTCTTTCCGATCATTGGTTTCACTCAACACAAATTTGCGGAGCGTTCAATACTGAGGCAGCCTTTGCAGATACATCAGAATCAGCAAGAAAGAGTTAGTGCCTGCCCTCACAGAACCTACAATCTCATTTTGAAAAGGACACAATTAATTACTGCATTGAGATCTGACGACTGCAAAGGAGGTAGCCAGACAAAGAGGTAGGAAAGAGCAGAAAGCCTTGAGGCCAGCGTGGCTCCCACGCGTGCTGTGAGAAGCAGTGTTGTAGAAGGCAGGGGTCAGGAAGACCTTTGGTGTGAGAAAGCTGCACCATGTGGACCCTCCTAGAGATGCCAGGATGAGGAAGTTAACCTTTGTGTTTCAAACCATAGCACTAGCCCAGCACCCAGGAGCCTCTTCTGTATCTTCCCAGCTCCACAGCAAAGCTGCTACTCCATCCAAGAGACCTCTTGCAATGGATTACAAACCTCCAGTAATTCCCATTAGCTTAAGCTCCCTGACAGCTCACCAAGGTTGTCCTGCTTCTCTGTGGGAACAGAGCGGAACCTCTTAATTTCAGTATCATCATTTCCTTCTGAGACGGTTACATAGCACAAATGGCTTGAATATAGTGTCCTCGTTGGGTCTATATGCCTGCCATTTCATCATTTTAATTCATTAACCATTCATTTTAATCTGAGACACTTAGGAAAAAGGATTGCCAGAAGAGGAGAATTCTAGAATATTATAAGTTTGAGTAATATCCTTAAAAATGTATAAAAAATTTCAGTTCTTTTCACTTCCTTTTCTCAAATTCAACTAAAGATACACAATAGAAAGTCAAGGCACCCTTCTAACTTGTGCAGTATGTGATTTTGTAGCCAGAGTAAGAAACAGGTGGTAATCTTTATTTCTAAGACTGCTGGGATTGAAGTCTAGTGTAGTCCCCGGGGGAGAGAGATGAGTTCTGCCCTGGATTTCAACTCTGCTTGGCAGTGGTGGTCAGGAGCCATGTCTCATGATGAGTCCACACTGCTCAGGTGTTGGCAGGAAGGACGCGTGGCCAGTGATAGCAGGTGAGAATGGTGCATCGCAGCAAGCATGCCACATGTTTCCCAGCCCTGGCAGAGTGTGAGGGAGAATTCATGGGATTTTGGGTTAACAATCTGCAGGTGCATTTTAACTTAGTTACTTACTAGGTTTGAGATCTTGAAATCAGGGGCTGGCACTGTGACACAGGGAGTTAACCACCAGCTGCGATGCCATCAGCATCCCATAAGAGTGCCAATCAAAGCCGTGGCTGCTCCATTTCCAATCCAGAGCCCTGCTAATGTGCCTGGGAGAGCAGCGGAAGATGGCCCAAGTGCTTGGGCCCCTGCACTCCATAGGCAAGACTCAGATGGAGTTCCAGATTTCAGCTTTCCTCTTGGCCAGCCCTAGCTGTTGCAACCATCTGGGGAGTGAACCAGTGGATGGAAGATATTCTCTCTCTCTCTTACTCTCTCTCCTCTCTCCTTTCTCCTCTCTCCTCTCCCTCTCTTAGCCTGTTTTTCTCTGTGTAACTTTGACATTCAAATGAGTAAATAATTTTTTAAAAAATCTTGGAATGGGAAATATGAAGCCACAGAAGAGACGTTCAGCAGGCCTTCAGGACTTCCCCAGGTTAAGTTACTAGCACCTGCCCTGATGCAGGGAAAATTGCCCTAGTCCTTATGACCCCATGCACATGACCATAGTCACCAGGACAGTAAAAACTCCCATGAGATTAGCTTGTGGGCCCCCATGGGCCATTGCAGAATCATACATCCCTTGGAAATCCTTCTCACATCTTTTACTCTCTACAGGGTCCCTCTCATAGGTCCATTAACAAGTCTGTTTTTGCAAGTACCACTGACCCACCAGGGTGCTCACAATCCCCAAAGTATCCCATTTCCTTCAATATTCCCTGGGAAAGAACTATCCTTGCTAGCCCCACTACTACTGGTCTCATTGGTGTAGTGTAGAGCCCTGCCCCTCCATCAGGTATCACTTCTGTTGCCAGGAACCCGCTCAGTGCCAAGCTTTGCTATGATGTGTGGGGTGGTGGGTGTGTTAGGTAGAATTTTAGGTATGATCCACAGTGATCTTCCCTATTTGAGTGTGGGGTGAATCTGTACACATGATGTGATGCCATTCATGTGATTGTGTTACTTCATTGACAAGAGGGAGATTGGCTGGATCTAACCTAAACCTAGCAAGCCCTTTAAAAGTAGAGAGTTTTGTCCAGCTCATGACAAAGGGAGAAGTCAGGCTGAAAGTACAAGGATTTGAGGTGCTATTGCTGGCTTGAAGGTAGAGGGACAAAGTAGGGAGAAATTCTGGGGGCTGGTGTTGTGGTGTAGTGGGCTAAGCCTTTGCCTGTGGCACCAGCTTCCCATATGGGTGCCAGTTGGGTCCCAGCTGCTCCTCAGAGCAGCTCTCTGCAGTAGCCTGGGAAAGCAGTAGAAGGTGGTGCAGATGCTTGGGCTCCTGCGCCCAATGTGGAAGACCTAAAGGAAGCTCCTGACTCCTGGCTTCAGATTGACCCAGCTCCAGCCATTGTGGCCATTTGGGGAGTGACCCCGCAGATGGAAGAACTTTCTCTCTCTCTCTCTCTCTCTCTCTCTCTCTCTCTCTCGTTAACCCTACCTCTCAAATAAGTAAATCCTTTTTTTAAAATAAATAAGTAAATTCTGGTAGTCCCTGGAAGCTGAAAGTGGCTCCCAGCTGACAGCCAGAAAGAAGTCACAGGGACCTCAGTCCTACATTTGCAGGGAACTGGCTTCTGCCCACAACCTGAGCGAGCTCGGAAGCAGATTCCTTCCCAGATAAAGGTGTAGCCCAACTGGCACCTTAACTTCAGCTGCAAGAGCCCCTGAGCAGAGCACCCAACCAACCCTGCCTGGACTTCTGATCTACAGAACTGTGAGAAGACGAGTGGGTATTGTTGCCAACTGCTAAGTTTCAGTATCGTGTTGCACAGAAATAGGCAACTAATGCATGGCAACTTTCTCCTTTGCTCAGCAGCTCCAAAGCAGTATTGCTGACCACAGTCTGGGCAAACGAATCTTTCTGATTTTATTTTCAGTCTCATTGTTTCTCAGAGATCAAATGTGTATGACGGGTATTGGACCTAAAAATAGTCCCTGCTCAGTCTTCAGAGTTACCCTTCCTAGCCAGCAGCTTCAATTCTTACAGGCATTTCTTCTTTGTGGCCAGTTCTCATGGGAGGCTTTCCATGTCCACTTGGAGGTTATCTCCATTCATCCGTTGGTTAAACAGTGGACACCCATCACAGACCAAGATCTGTTCTAGGTTCTAGAGATAAAGAAGATATGTATAGAAGTCCCACCTCTCCTAAATCTCACATTCTCATAAGGAATAAAGAGACAAGCAGGGGCATATCTATCTTAGGTGACATCAAGTTCTTTGAAGAAAAATAGAGCAGAGTAAAGGGATTAAAAGCTACCTATGAATGGAGAAAACATTTTGCATGACGATCAGCAATGACCGATCTAATGGGAGCCAACTGAGCTGTTCAAGAAAGAGCTATGCAGACATGTAGGTGAAGGACATTGCAGGCAGAGGGGTTCCATGCATAAGGGTCCAGAGGAGGAGAGTTCTTGGCATGTCTGAGGATAGTCACAGCTGGGCAGAAATGAGCAAGGAAAAGAGAAGAAAAGATTGAGGGCAGTGAAGGATCTGGGTTGGATCATGTGGGGCCCTGTAGGCCATTGAAGAACTGTGGATTTGATCCTGAATGAGATGGGAAAGTTGGATGGATTGAAACAGAAGAGGTCAATGATGGGACTCTCATTTCTACGGGAGAAGAGTTTGAGGAGAGGGGGACTCGGCTAGTGGGCCAGTGCACTTGTCCACTAAGAGTGGATGTTGTTTGCTGGAAAGGTAGTGGTGGATATAGTGAGACACCATCAGATCTGGGGTATGTTAGAAGGTGATGTTGATGGGCTCTGAAGAGCGCTTCAACATGGAAGGGGAAGGAGTCAAGGACAACACACACCTCTGAACTCCAGCTGTGAATGTGGCTCAAGTTCTTTTCGGGGAGACACATCAGGCTGCCATTCTGTCCGCCAGTTCTCCAGGAGCCACCAGACAGGCCTGAAGTGCAGTGGGAATATCCAGGCTTAACTCCAGAACTCTGCTTCGATGAATACAATTCTGGACACAGCCAAGTATCTGTTGGGACAAAAAAAAAATCCAAATAACACAAGATCTTCCAAGCCATAAAGATCTTGAACTCAGCAGTTTGCTTCCTTGTTTACCAGGAAAGGGCAGAAAGAAGCATGGCATGGCATTGGTTCTCCAGACTCTAATTCCAATAGGCTTTTGCTATTTTTAAATAAATGTATTTATTTATGTATTATAAGGGAGGTAGCAGAAGGAGAGAGCGAGGCAAAGAGACAGGAAATGGAATTTCCCATCCACTGGTTCACTCTCCAAATGCCTGCAACAGCTAGGGCTGCACCAAGCTGAAGCTAAAAGCTAGGAAGTCAGTTTGGGTCTCCTCCATGGGTAGCAGGGACCCAACGACTTGAGCTATCTCCCAATGCCTCCCAGGTGCGCATGAGCAGAAAGCGGAACTCAGGAGCAACCCCAGGATTTGGATATGGGATGTGGGCTTCTTAACCCCTGTGCCAAACACCTGCCCCAGACTTACATTTTTGCCGAGGTCATTTGAGTGACTCTGAAGTCTGAGTATGAACACGAAGCCTGGAGCAGAGTCCTCAGGGATTCTGATTGCCAGTTGGAGAACAAGCCCCAACAGGATTTCACGGGTTTGGTAGCATTTCAACCCAATCACTGCTTTTGTAAACAAGCAGAGAACAAATCCCGGAATTCTTCTAGCATGAAAATCACATATGGTCTCTGGATGTAGGGTATCATTGTATAACTAAGAAGAGAAGTCTAAATAAAAGAAACCAGTTATATAGCTAAAAGCAGCTGATCCGGACACAACAGAGTAGAGCCGTTTCTGGACTCCTTCTCCTCACTAAGCACACTATAACAAAGGAGATCTAAGAAGGAGGTGAGCCAGCATGGAGCCCCAGGGCTTGAGGGACAACTCAAAAAGAAAGTGGATGGGGGCATCATGCAACATACAAAGGCCATGTAGACTGCAAACTCCCAACCCTCAGGTTAGCAGCAGAAGGCTGCCCAGGTAAGCCCCTCTGGATCAGACCCCCAATCCTCTGACAGCAAAGAAAGATCAAGCCAGGGCCCCCACCCCCAAAAATGACCACATAGGCACTTCGCTTCTTTGCAGGCCTCATTCTTCTTCACCATCAAAAGGGCCAGGCAGGTGAGAGCCAGTCACAGCAGGGGTCTGGTCCAAGAGGCTGAAGTCCCTAGAGACTCTCCCACCCCATGTAGAGACACTGGGGAGAGGTGAGTCCCTGCGACAAAGCTGATCCAGACAATCCCACAAAAGCCCAGAAAACAAAAACATTAAATCCAACTTTGCCTAATAAATGATTCTAATACTTTTTTGGTAAGGATTCATAGCATAAGTTGGCATATGGCAGAGTTGAGCTATAGGACCCATAAAACGTTCACAATAAAAGATTTTATCTAGAAATAGAGATGTCCAGGTAGGGTTGCTAGCCATGAAAGCCCTTAACCTTAGCTTTATATTTTAAACACAGGCAGATTGAGGTTAAATTGAAATACACAATTTTATTGGTGTACAGGAAGCAAGGAAGAGACATTGGTCTGTATAAAGCTCTAAAATAAAATTTGATTTTCAGCCAAGGTGCTTTGGGGGAATACACATAAAAAAAGCTTTCAAATAAAATTGAAATATACTTTCAAGCAATATTTCAGGGCAGTAGACCCCTACCTGTATCAAGAAGGCCAAAGTTTCAATATGAAAACTGACCATTTCACAAATCAGGGCAGAATTCAAGGTCCTGGGGATATCTGGAAAATGCTAACCAGGATGAGCCATGAGAAACTTTAGAGAGTTCCCAAACCTTCCAGATGTGAAGCAGTAGACTGAATAAACTTGCAATTTTCGGAAACCAAATTGAGGAAGAACATAGGATGACAGAGTGCGGTGTGGAGATTACTTCATCACCATTTCAAAGAAAGCAGAGGTCAGATATAAGAAACCGGTTAAACATTAATTCAAGAACGTGAAATAAGACATCCCATATGGAGATGCTATGCAATCAGTCAAGTCACTAAACCACCCCGTGTCAGCCTTTTTTTTTTTTTTAAATAAGATTCCCTTCATAAATGACGTGCTGTGGGAAAAAAAAAAAAAAGCTGGAATACGTTGGTTCTTCTGAAAACCAGTTAGAAAATTCAAGGTGACAATTCTCGAAATACTATTCAAATGGTTTTGAAACAAATTTTTTAAGACAGGCATTTGGCACGGCAGTGAAGTTGCTGCTTGGTGTGCCAACATCACATGCTGGAGCGCCTGGGGTGCAGTCGCAGCTCCATTGCAGCTCCCTGCTCATGCCCACCCTGGGAGGCAGCAGGAGAAGGCTCAAGTAGTTGAGTCCTGGCCACCCACATGGGAGATGGTCGGACTGAGGTCCTGGCTCCTGGCTTAGCCTGGCCAGCCTGGCTATTGCAGGCATTTGGGGAGTGAACCAGCAGATGGGTGACCTGTCTCTGTCTCTCTTTATTTTTGCCTCTGTGTCTTTGAAATGAATTTTTTTAATTAACAAAACTATTTTAAGTTCATAAAATCTTGGAAATATCCCATTCCAAATGAAAAGGACTTTGAAAAAATCTGTTGTGCTTGTGTAGATAAGTCTTATTCCAACCAGGAAGACTCTGGACACCAGCAAGTGTCCAAGGGCTGCACCCTGTGTCAGCTGACAGGACAGCCGGAGCCGTGAAGGCACCTGCCCGGGGCACACAGTGAGGACACTCGTGTCGTCTCTGCAGCAGCACCTGTACAGATCCCAGCAAACATCTTCGTCACAACTTCCCACGTGAAATGTAGAAAAGAAGCCCTCAGACATGTGAATCCCGAGCTGGTTGCAGACTTTATGTTGAAAGAATGATTTATATAATTCACTCGATTGCAAGTGAATTGAGGGTTAACTTTTAAAATGTTTCTATTTAGTCATTTATTTTCTTATGTATTAATTTGACAGGCAGGAGACAGAGAGAGAGAGACAGGGGCAGAGAGAGAGAGAGAGCACGCGCCTGAGGGCTCTCATCTACTAGTTCACTCCTCAAGCCAGAAGACAAGAACTCAATCCAGGTTTTCCACATGGGGGCAGGAACCCATGCACTTGAGCCATCACGGCTGCCTCCCAGGATCTGCACTGGCAGGAAGCTGGAGTCGCAGCCAGAGCTGGGTATCCAACACAGGTGCACTGATGTGGGTCTCAGGCATCGTAACTGCCGGGCCAAAGGCCCAGCCCAGCATTCATTTTTTTTCTTAATTATAAAATTAGTACATTCTCAATAGAAAAAACTTGGGGAGATATAAAAATGAATAAAGAAGAAAATTAAAAACTCTAATCTCATCATCTGGTGTTAAGTACATGAAATATTTTATGCTCTCTAAGCATTTCTCTGAAGACATAAGATTTTTAAACATTGGAATCATGTTATATGAAAAGTACAATATTGCTGTTCCTGCATCTATTATTTTATTCTTCCATAGCAGCAAATGCTTTTCAAAACATTATTTTGTGTCAGCAAACACTATCCTATCTTATAGATGCATCATAATTTAATTACTGTCCTTGAGTATTTAGTTTGCCACTAATTTTCTCTATTGCAAGTTGTACTGAACGTCTCTGAATATAAATGCATTTTCTCCATCTTTCTGATTTTTTCTAATAGTTAGGTCAAAGGACATCGTCTTAGAAGGCCGTGGGCTAGCTGACACACTAGAGAAATGTTTAGAGAAATGTACTGCTTTGTTCTCTAATCAGACATGTGGAAGAAGGATTGCTTCACCACATCCTGATGGAACTGATCCTTCACAAATGTCGTGGGTAGACTTCTGCTTCCAGCATTGGCTGATTGCACTGTCTCAGAACAGCAGCTGATGGTAGCCAGAAACCCGGATAAACTATGTTAAAACAAAGATTATTTAAAGACACAAAGCTTATCAAGAAAATGCAGCTTGTGGGGCAAAGATACAGGAGAGAATCCAAAAGAAATGTAACTCCACAGTTTCGCTGTGCTTATGGCAGTGGCCACTTTAATACTTACGACTGTTCCGAGTGTTGAAAGTCCCAGTGGCAGCTACAAGTCTGAGAAACAGAGCCGAGCTTTTAGCAGCCTCAGGCTGAGAGGTCAAAATCACTAAGACAGAGGGACCCTGATGAGCATCGTGGGCTTTCAGGATTAAGGTGTAGGAGTGAGCCGGAAACGGATCACATCCTAGGAGCACCTCAGTCAGGCTTGATGGGATCAAGGTGCGAGCTGTTCTGTAGCCTCGACTTCCTCCAGCAGCCAGTAGGATCCAGAGCCACGCACAATCTGTGGATTGCACAAAATATCTGAAACTTAATTTTAAAAAAGTATCTATACAAGGCCAGTGCCGTGGCTCACTAGGCTAATCCTCTACCTTGCAGCACTGGCACACCGGGTTCTAGTCCCAGTCGGGGCGCCGGATTCTGTCCCGGTTGCCCCTCTTCCAGGCTAGCTCTCTGCTGTGGCCCGGGAGGGCAGTGCAGGACTTGGGCCCTGCACCCCATGGGAGACCAGGAGAAGCACCTGGCTCCTGCCTTTAGATCAGCGCCGTGTGCCAGCCACAGCACACTGGCTGCGGTGGCCATTGGAAGGTGAACCAACGACAAAGGAAGGCCTTTCTCTCTATCTCTCTCTCTCACTGACCACTCTGCCTGTCAAAAAAAAAAAAGTATCTATACAAAAAGATAAGACTAGAGGATACAAACAGCAAGAGAGAAAAAGTCAATAGAAACACAAAAAACAACCAAAAAACTGCACATGTTGTTATATAAGACACGCATTGATATAATCAAAGAATTAGTTAACAAGAGTTAGAACCAGAAGATACAAAAAGGAAATCTAATAAGCAATCTAAAACTGAAGATAATAAATGGGTTTAAAGCTCAGTAGATGGAAACAACCTTTCCTTATAGAAGCGAGGAGATGCTCAAAATGACAACAACCAGGAGAGCTGGTGAAAATATGGGTCAGCGCCAGAGAGCGCTAACACCCTGAACCAACAGTAAGAGCGTCGGCTAGGATTCACGGTTTAGTAGCATCAGAGCACATGACAGCAATGTGGCATAACTTGGTGGGGAAGGTGAGTAGATTTAGAGTACGTGAAAGTCCATTGTCTAAGAAGAGGTAAGGCAGAATTGATTTTTTTAATAAGTCAATTTAAAATAACCAAGAATAGTAAAAATACTATATAAATATGAACACTGAGAACAATTGAATTATGAGGAATAATTCAAAAGCATCAATAAAGGTTATTAAAAAAATAAGTTAGACAGGGAACATGGCCCATGGCCTATATTGAAACGTGTCAGGAGGCGTGCATCTAGCACAGTTAAGACACTGCTTGGGATGCCCCTATCCATATCTGAGTGCCTGGATTGAGTCCCACCTCCTTAGCCTTCATCCTAGCTTCCTGCTAATTTGCACCCTGGGAGGGAGGAGGTAACTACCCAAGTACCTGGGTCCCTGCCACCTCCGTGGGAGGCTGAATTGAGTTCTGGTCTGCCTGCTACAGACATTCAGGGAGTGGACCAGCAGGTATAAGATCTCTCACGTCTGCCTCTCTATCGTCTCCCTCTCTGTGTCTCTCTGCCTTTCAAAGAAAATGAAAACAAATAAAAAGCTTTATGAAAAGAAAGAAAAACATGAGCCCATCTATACTAAATCATTGAAATACGTGTATTTGTGGATTGCATTTAAAAAATAAAAAACAGCCATCTGCTGTTCATAAGAAAAAGACATTATAAGACCATCTAAATATTGAACGTATGGGGAAAAAAGGCAGAACATACGAATAGTAAACAAAGAAAGCTGCTGTAGCTTCCTAACTAGCAGGCAAGTCACCGAAGCGAGATGAATTCCTGGAGAGAAACAGGATTTCACACAGCATCACGAGAAAATGCCAAAGGACCTTATCCCATGATTCCAAACTTTCCTATACCTCATCTATATTTGTACGCACATATATAAATGAAAAATGACAGAAGTAAAAGGACATGTTTAAAAAATCATAATCACAGTGGGAGATGATAGCACACCTCTCTCAGTAGTTGACGGAGCAAACAGATAATAAATTGATCAGGACATCAATTAGAGCAGGATCACTAAATTTGGACTAGTTGACATCTTTAGCACTCTGTGCATGACAATTTCAGCTTGCCCGTTTCTGTCAAGTGCACATAGAATATATACCAAAATTGTGCAATACAGAAGACCTCACAAATTGGAAGGAAATAAAATCATGCATGTTATATTCCTAGACCATTGGGAAATTAATATAGAAATTTAGAATTAAATTTCGAAATTAATAGATAAGTTAAGTAACCCAAGGATCAAAGGAGAAATTATAATATGAGTTAGACATCATTTCAAACTGAATGGTATTGAAAATATATGAAAGCTAGTGGGTTTCAGTTAAAGCCTTGTTTGAAAAGAAATTTATAGCACATTAACTTAGTAAAGAAAAAAGATTGCAAATGAACATATTTGAGCAACCATCTCAAGAAGTTCAGAAAAAAGAAAATGTCAATGAAGAAGGAAGAAAAGAAAGAAAAGATACTACTTTTGGGGCTGCTGCTGTGGTGCAGTAGGTTAATCCTCTGCCTGCGGCGCCAGCATCCCACATGGGCTTCCGTTCTAGTCCCGGCTGCTCCTCTTTCAATCCAGCTCTCTGCTGTGGCCTGGGAAAGCAATAGAAGATAACCCAAGTCCTTGGGCCTCTGCACCCACATGAGAGACCTGGAAGAAGCTCCTGGCTCCTGGCTTCAGATGGGCACAGCTCTGGCCATTGTGGCCATTTGGGGAGTGAACCAACGGATGGAAGACTTTTCTCTGTCTCTCCCTCTCACTGTCTGTAACTCTACCTCTCAAATAAATAAATAAAATCTTTAAAAAAAAATTACTTAAGTAAACACATAGAGGAGAAAGAAAAAGACAAGGTGATTCTTGCAGTAGACTAACAGCATAAGTCAGGAGCAATAAAACATTTTCTGTAAGGACCAGAAATCTTTTTCTTTTTAATCTTTGTAGGCTTTATGGTTTCTGGATAACTATATCTAACATTGTGATGCAAAGCAGCCATGACAATATTTAAATAAATGAATGTGGCAGTCCCACAGTCAAACTTTATTTACAAAATAGACACAGACTACAGTTGGCCCAAGACTATAGTTGGCCAGCCAGCCTGGCACAGGTGAGCCCTGGCAGGAGAACAGAGAGTGCACAAACAACTAAAATTAGGAATGAAAAAGGAGACATCGTTTTAGGCACTGTAGACATTAGAAAGATCCTGAGAGCTCCTTATGAACAACTTTAAGTGCATTGATTTAAAATTTTACTTGAAATAGACCCTACTGAAAGTTCAACTTACCAATATAATTAAGCCTTAAAAAAGGAATGAAGTACTGATACATTCTACAAAATAGACGAATCTTAAAAACGTTGTTAAATTTTAAGGTTATTTTCACACCTCATCTGTTCTAGGCTCATAAGATTGGCTTTTTGGATATATACGTATAGTAGTCTCCATTTAACCCTATAGAAGTTCATCTTTGATTTGACCAATTATTCCCAATGTTCCAGTAACTCTTAGATTCCCATGTGATCAGATACACAGGTATTCCTTCCTGTTTCTGATCAGTTTCCAGGGTGATGAGTGCGTGAGCAGAGTACTCATCAAAAGCGTCACCAGGCAGAATGCACAGCCTTATCATACACCATTGTACCCCGTCTCCAGGCGATCAGTCATAGGTCAGTGACCAGTCACAAGGCTTTTGTCACAAGGCTCTGCTGTTGTAACAAGTAAACTGTTTATCTCAGTGATTTCAAGACAACACAAGCTTAATTCTCATTCTCGTGTCAGTCCAGTGTAGGTTGGTTAACTCTCATAGACAATTTTCCTTTAAGTAGTACCCTGAGGACCAGCTGTTCCCACAGAGTGCCTCCACCAGGCATGAGGAGAACAGAGAATGAAATGAAAATGTCACTGGAGATTTTGGGGTCCAGCTCTGAGAGTGGCATGTATCACTCCTCTACACAACCTATAGGTCACGCCACTCGTATGGCCCCAAGCTAAGTGGTGGGACCCTCATCTCCCAGAGTGCCCAGAAAGAGGAAGTAGCCTTGGTGAGCATCTAGGCACAGCTCCCTTTATCTGCTAACACCCCAATCTTCCCCATTTGGCCGTGGTAGACAACTCCCTAGTGGGAGGTGCTGAAGGAACATTGCAGATTGATTCATTTTGCTCAGGATTTGCATGCCTGTGCTGTTCTTTCATTTACACCATGGCCATCGCCGCCCAGACACTAGAGGCTACTGCAGCTTCTTAAATGCACCCACCAAAGGGCAACTCACACTTACCTAACAATACAGAAAAGGTGGTATTCACCAGTGGAGTTAGATGAAGTAGACCCATTTATTCCATCCATAGCCCGGAAGAATTTGCTGGTAACACTGGCTTCTTGGCTGAGGGTTGTTGACCAATCCGGACAGCATTCAGCATGATCTCACATCAACTCTGTCGTGTAAGTGGGCTGACATCTGTTCCAAGCACAGACATAAGTAGATGTTGTGTTCCAAGGGACACTGAGAGATTTTACCCGATAAGTCATCTCTTCTCCAGGAAATTGATAAATGTGAAACACTTTTTTTTTTTTTAAGGAAAAACCCAAGCCTTGGGCATAACCCCAAATGGAATAGATAACTTCATGGTATTAATGAGACAATCATAACAGAGTACGATATATTCCACCCAGGAGTAGATGAGATAATTCTAAGTAATTCATTATTGCATGAAACTGTGTAACAACTAACATGCACTAAACAACCCCTAGCCATTGTGTCTGACAAAATGAACCCAGAATTGTCCAAATACTCCCTAGGATCACTGAGATTTATCTGTTTATCCAAATGCAACCTTTGAAAGAATGGGTAATATAGTATTCAGTACCATGTACTTGAAGAAGGAAGTGTGATTATGTATTAGGTTCCATATACAAAGAAGAAACTAACACCACCAAAGGGTCTCCCTCCTATCTCTCCCCCTCTGCTTGTGAGCAATGATTGGCGTCACTGGGGACAGATGTGATGTAAGTGACCACACTTGGAGCGTGGCTCCATGCCTCTGAATTCCCACTGCTAGTGGCTTGTCCTCTAGGGGAAATACCGTGAGTCGAGTCATGGCATCATCTGAATGCCTAGCTCCCATCCCAAATGAGCGTTCTGAACAAGCAGCCTCCTCATACCTGGGCTCTCGCAGAGCTCCACTTCCTGTCCACATCTCCCAGGACAACTCTCCTTGACCCAAATCTCCTGTGGGAACTCCTTTAGTACTACTGGAGCAATTGATTTTGTGACTGGTAACATTTAGTCATTAATTTAGTAACATTTAGGGTTTAAAACATCTTGCAGCCAAGGTGTGGTAACTGGACAGATGAATCTGTGATTCATATATTTATAAAACCTTTTCTAAACCCAAGGCATTTTCAACATGAATTTCAGTTTCCATCATGCCAAGTTGAGATAATCATGGTAATCAGAGCAACATTATGAAATGTGACAATGGAAAGTACTAGGAGGACCCTTTTTTTTTATGCTGTGTCAATCATTTGCTACTCCTGAGCCTATCCTAGGATATATTGTCCCACTAGGATACCATGAGCGACTTTGCCAAATGTCAGGCTAATATCCATATGTATTTGTGGGCCATTCTCCTAATCTAGCTCATATATTAACTTTTCCAAGAACAATCAAAACAAAAGTCATATCACAAAAGCTTCAGGCTCTTCTAAATATAAAGGCACACAAGGGGAAAAAAGCCAACCTGTTATGACTTTTATATCATCATGGAAAAGTCCTTATATTACTTTTTCATTGCTGTCTCTAATGGGAGGCAGCATGAGGCAATGGCTAAAGGCCTGGATTTGAAGGCAGGAGAGAAACCTGGGCTCTGCCTCTTATCACTCCTTGACCTTGGGGAAGTCATTTAACCCTCTCCTTATCTCTGACTTGCAAAGAACAATGCTTTCCTTCTCATTAGGAAAACAAAATCCCCTTCAAATATTTGCATTGCAGGGAAATCATTGCAAAGGGGTTGCAGGCTCAGGTGTTGGAGGCTGTTAAGAGTCAAAAGGGGTTGAGGAGGAAAATGAGAGCTCTGAACAGCAGGGAGCCATCCTGGCCCTCAGCAGGAGAGGAAGAGGCAGAGAGAGTTCTGTCATCCAGGTAGGAAAGGCCACTGGGGAGGGGGGGGGCAAGAAGAAGCCCCCACCTTCCACTTCCCCTTCAGGGGCTTTCTTTTGGCCAAACCCAGCTGAAAGCCACTTAACTAGGGGACATGTGGCCTGCAGGGTCAGGTCCCCAGGGATAGAAAATACAGCCAAAAAATAGTGAGGAATAAATCTGAAGACCAAAAAGGACCTTTAAGGAGTTATTGTGAGGATTAATGTAAATCAGAAAATGTCTAGGACAGGCTTCGGTGTTCTGTAGAGCTCTATAAAGCGTGGCCGGGAATTGAGTTAGAAGATGCATTTCCTGGAAATGTACCAGGTACATCCTCCCTCCTGTCATCTCCTGTTTAATACTTCCCTCCCTCTTATCTCGATTTTTAAGCATTTCTTTCTCTGCCTGACTTTGATCCCCAAGGCTAAGTCCATGCCTGATTCATCTTTTTCATAAGCATTGCCATCTTTTTCCTATAATAGTTACTCAGCAAGTGTTGATGGGCAAAATGGGAGGAAAGGAGGATGTACAGAAAGAAGAAAGGAAGCAGGGGAAAGAGAGAAAGAAGGAGGAGGTGGAAGGAGAAAAGAAACAAGCAAATCCTAAAATGAAACCAGCCTCCACTGGGGGTGGGGGGACTGACCTCCATCCTAGCCTCTAATGACATTTGAGAAAAGTCTAGCTTCCCTGAGCCCCACCTGATAAGAGCAGCAAGTTCCCTCTAGTCAATGGAAACACAGGCACCTGCATTACAAACTGCTGGGAGGAGGCAGCTGGAACTCTGAGCTGAAAGGGTTCACACATTCCCATCCAGCCCAGCCTCAGGACAAGTGTGGGCATTGTTTTCTCCATGCTCCCAACTCATTCCACTACCCTTTTATGTTTTGTTTGATTTTATGATAGGATCATTCATGGCTGCGTCTGTTTGGGGAGAGGATGACTAAATAAAGTGCAAATGTGCTCAATACTCATTACCTACCTACAAGACAAGGGGCATATGATGATCCACAGGGAACTGGTGGATGAGGACATTGTCCTAGCAAGCCATTCAGTTCAGAAAAGCACTAGTTCTTTTGTTCTATTGGGACAGAGTCTTTTATATATTCAATCAGCAAACCTATTGATTAGATACTCTGTGTCAGGTATCATGGTTAATGCTGAGTACATGGATGTAAGTAGAACACAGTCCCTGTCTTCATGGAGTTTGTGATCCAGTGATGGAGACAGACGTGACCATACTGAAGGGGCTCAGGAAATACTACTCGAAATATATTTTAAACTGGAGAAATTTGAGGAGATAGCAGAAGCAGGAACTTCACTGCCACCTCCTCCCAGCCCCCCTTCTCCCCTGCAGCAGGTCATAAAACCTAGGGAGAAGGAGAGGCACAGCATTATCTCTGCAAACAAGTGGCCCAAAGGGTGAAGGTTTTGTGGCGCAGCAGGTTAAGGCACCCCTTGGACTTCTGTATCCCATATTGGAGTGCCAGCTTGAGTCCTGGCACCTCTGCTCCTGATCCAGCTTCCTGCTAATGCATCCTGGCAGGCAGAGGGTGATGGCTAAAGTGACTGGGTTCCTGCCACCAGTGGGAGACCTGGCTGGCATTCCTGGCTCCTGGCTTCAGCTTGATCCAGCGCTGGCTGTTGCAGGCATTTGGGAAGTGAACCAACAGATGGAAGATTTGTCATTCTTTCTCTTGTTATGCCCAGTTCAGTTGTCCCCAAAGACCACCAAGCAGCCGATACCACTGTAAAGCGCATGAGAGTTTTATTGCAGGTCCGGGCCTGGACTCTCAGTCAACACCGACGCAGCGGGTCTGAATTGAGAGCCCCGACCCTTCAGTTAACAGGGTTTTTATAGAGTTTTCAGAGACATTCTATACATCATGGTACCATTTAGCAAATCATCTCATCCCGCGGGAAATTCAAAGGACATCTCCTAGAATTGATTAGTGCATCCAGTGGCAGGAACGGACCTACTAAAGGTAGTTGGATGGCTTTGGGGTTGATGCCTTTTGAATCGATTGGCCGAAGCATAGGGTCCAAGCTGCTGGGGTGTACGTGCCAAACTATAGGGTCTCAGGAAGCTATTAATGACCTTATCTGCCCTAAGAAGACACCAGGAACTCTAGGTATTTCTCTGTTATCTGCTAATCGTCTGTTGCTAGTAGAGTTTATCGCAAGGGGAGTTCATTTATTTACTTTTAGGAGCTTCTGGCTTAGGGTTCAGGGCCTGGTCAGGCCCAAGTTACAAGATGGAGGCCTAATTTAAAATAGTTACACCTTGATCCAGGCTCAGGTCTCACACTCTCTCTCTGACTTTCAGGTAGATGGAAATAAATAATTTTTTTAAAAAGTGACACAAAGAAGAATCTGAACAAACAAGCCGTGCTAAGTTTTTCCCAGTTTATTACCATCATTAGATCTTACTCTTTGCTCTAATATGTCTCCATAACTGTCCACGCTTCATCAAGCCTCCTACAAAAAATACACAGGTTTAGCATTTCTTTGAATCTTCATTTCCTTAAGAAGTCTCCCAGGTCACATAAAACCTACATAAATATGTAAATTTTTCCCTTCCTAATCTGCCTTTTGTCCTAGGACCCTCAGCCATGAACCACAGGTGGAGAGAGGAAGAGACAGATTTCCTCTTCTTTAAAACAATGACAATATAGCACGTCAACTGCTCTGATGGTGGCAAAGACCCTGAGGGACATGGCTGAGTGTCTTCATTTCAGCAGCTATTTAGGGACACTTCAAAAAGGGCTAAGCAGCGAGCAATCCACGCGGGGCTCTTCCCATCACCGTCGAGGCGGGCCCCTGGTGGTGAGGTGGCGATACACGGAGTCACCAAGAACAGGTTCCACTCAAGCCCCTTGAGCTCTGGGCTCCACAAGCAAGGAGACAGCTGGTGCTAACACACAATCTAGTTTATAACTGGACGAGATGATCCTTGTTTGTCTTTCCCACTAGAGGCCAGCCGACGCAGCAGCCTCTCGCTTGCTTAATGACTTGCTTCCCAGAACGAAGCATCGCACGAACACATGGACGTGTGCACTGAACAGATTTATCGTCTCTCCCGGTGAAATACGTGTCTGGGCAAGCTCTTCCATTGAATGCATTCACTTACAAGTGTCACTCCATCCCCCCACCGCTTGCCAAGAAATAGGAGCCCAGGACTGGCTGCATGACCCTAAATAGATGTATAAAATGCACACCCGGAATTAGTCCTTAAAGATGAAAAGCTGAGTGCTTGCAAGTCCTTAAATCTTTGTTCAGATTTCTGCTTCCTCCTGCTTCCGCTGTGGGTGCCGACTGTAATTCATCAGGGTCTCCCTCCTGCTCTGGCTTCAGACATGCTGAGAAATGACCCAATAATTCCAGAAGAAGATGAGCCCGTCGGGGCTCTGAATTTTCAGAATCTCAGGCGGTGTGTCCACCGAGAGAGTGAGGCCACACCATCACGTCAGGGGCGGGGGGTGTTGGGGTGCACTGCATCGGGCGTTTGCAGCCCAGGACTGGAGATCAACAGACACTGCACTAATGACCTTGTCTGTAGAGTGTTGTGTGCATCCCAGAGCCCACACCACACGGGGAGCTGTGCGTGGTGTACGTGGCTGTGCACGTGCGCGTGTCTGCCCTCTGGTCTCAGGCAGGTGTAAACAGCAAAGGAAATCCACTCAAGTGAGACAGGAAGGCATTTTAGAGTGCTCTGTAAACTATGGAGCACATATGGATGACAGTTGTTAGTTGACATTGTGGTATTAGTGCCGGTTTAAATCTTTCACTGTCACAATTAGTTAGCATCATCAACATAGAGGGAGGGGCCTTTTGGCTGTCTAGAAAGCTGTAACTGGAGAGTTCCTTTTAGGACTAGAACTGTCTTACAAAACACTGTGCTCAAAATTCTTGGTGCAACAGGTACAACCCCAATGACTTCACCCCAAGGAGACAGACAAGCAAAGGTTAGGAAAGAGGCAACCAGAAAAGAGGGAAAGAGAGAGGGCCAGAGTCTGGGAGTCGTGGTTTCCAAGGACTTGTTGAACTGGAGGACTTAACTATGAATCTGTGTTGCATTATAAATCCACCCCCCCATTGCCCTAAAGCTTCAGGAAGCTTCTGTGTGCCTGACCTGATGGGGCAGATGTATTTAGAGAAGTGAAGGAGGCAGGGGTGGCAGGGAGGAGAGAATCACAGAGGGCGAAGTGGCAGCTCAGTCCTCAGAGCCACTCGCTCTTTGATGCAGCAGAAATCCAGAGCTAGATGGTACCAGAAGGGGCAGAGCTCATGGTAACACGGGTGCTCACCACTGTTCCTAGTGCTTTACTTGCAAAAGTTTGTGGAATCATCACCTCACATTTTTACAGGTGCTAGTATGCCCATTTTGTAGAAAAAGAAACGGGTTATGTCAGCTGCACATGGTCACACGGTAAAGACGGCGATCTGGGGAGATGGACTGTAGGGTCCGTATTTTTGTTTACTGTGCTCTAAAGCCAATGTCATTTGAAATTCGAAAGTCAACAGGATCTAGGGGACATCTGGACTACAAATATGTGATCAGAAGCTTTCAAATGGATGGATCTGGGGCTGAGCTGAGTTTTGATGGCACCGTGAGTCTGGTGGCTCTTGTAAAGGCCCATGTCAGGTCGGCATTCACAAGGCAGAAGCCCCAGCAGCCCATGCAGATAAGAGTGCATTGCGGTGGCCCTGGTGTGTAGGGCATGCATTGTTCCCATATCTGGGAGCTAGGCTGTCCCTGGAGTATGAAGGAGTAAGAGAGGAGCTGGTCATGGTCCGGAAAAGCCAGACCCACAACCTGTAAGGTCCAGGATCCCTTATCTGTCTTGTCTTGAAATCACAGATTTGAGAAACCTGGGCATGGGTCAGTAGGGGTCTCTGGTGGCCTGATGCTGCCAGTGCAGCATCAAGCAGTGCTGCCCTCAAGCAGCAAGGAACAAGAAAAATCTATAGGCCAGTGCCGTGGCTCACTAGGTTAATCCTCCACCTGTGGTGCCAGCACCCCAGGTTCTAGTCCTGGTTGGGGCGCCAGATTCTGTCCCGATTGCTTCTCATCCAGTCCAGCTCTCTGCTGTGGCCCGGGAAGGCAGTGGAGGATGGCCCAAGTGCTTAGGCCCTGCACCCACATGGGAGACTGCGAGGAAGCACCTGGCTCCTGGCTTCGGATCCGTACAGCGCGCCTGCCATAGTGGCCATTTTGGGGGTGGACCAATGGAAGGAAGACCTTTCTCTCTATCTCTCTCTCTCACTGTCTAACTCTGCTTGTCAAAAAAAGAAAAAAAGAAAAAGAAAAAGAAAAAACTGTATCAGAGACCAGTTTTGGGTTGGCAAAGCAAGCAGTGAGGACCCAGGAGGGAAGACTGAAAGCAGGCATCGTGAGAGTTGGCGCAGGGGGTGATGGACAGCTCCACACTGCAGTTGGCCTTGGTGTTGAGGCCCTTGGGCACAGAATGGCTGGGCCAGTGCAAAGAGCTGAGGCCAGAAGCGGCAGCGAGGGTTACCTGACTGCCTTTGGTTCTACAAGGCACCCTGAGAAACCAACTGCTTTACACCACTGGGTCCACCATCGGCCCTCAGCCCGGCCTGCTTTCAGAAGAAATGTTTTTGGGAAATGGAGGGAAGTTTTCTAAAATCCTTTTAAGAGTCTTGAGATTAAGGAAACTGGGGAGATAGAGTGACACTGAGTGTGGGCAGACAGGTCTCTCTCTTTTTTTTTTAAGGCTTATTTATTTGAAATACAGGGTTATAGGGGGAAAAGGAGAGAGACAGAGATCTTGCCTCTGCTGGTTCACTCCCGAGATTTGGCTGCAATGACTGGGGCTGGACCAGGCCAAAGCCAGGTGTCACGAGTTTCTCCCATGTGGGTGCAGGGGCCCAAGCACTAGGGCCATCTTCTGCTGTATTCCCAGTTGCATTAGGGAGCTGGATCAGAAGCGGAGCAGCCAGGGACTCAAACAGGTACCCATAGAGGAGGCCGGAGTCACAGACAGTGGCTTAACCCGCTGTGCTGCAATGCCAGAGACAAGATCAGCAGCTTTATAAAAGGGTACGTCATCACACGGAGACACAGGGCTGACAAACAGGAGGGCTTCTCAAAGAGTTCATGGAAAAACGCAAGTCATGAAAAAAAGGGCACGCATTTCAAAGTTGGGTGACACAAACACAAACCCTCTGGTACTGCTCCAGCATCCTCCCTGGCAGCTGAGTTCACTCCATCAGTAACAGAGCCTCTCTCTGCATGGCTTCCCCGAGGCCCCTGGCGCAGTGTTCTGAACATGTCAACCCCCAGCCCTGCTCTGGAACATCCCGCTCCCTGGCTTCCCAGAAATCCTGGGAGTATCCTAGGGGAGAGAGACAGAGATCTCATGATTGATTATTCAAGACTGGAGGAAGGGACTGGTAGGGAGTTGTGGTTTTTGGTTGGTTGGTTGTTTTATTTGAAGGTAACCTCCTTTTCTCCTGTTCTGCCAATATGTCGCATCCTTGAGAATGATCAGATACCATTAAATAAGCAATAAAAACTAACATGGATTTAATGAAATGAGTCTGGGTGGGACAAGCACTTTGTTCTAAGGACCGTCTGGGCTCCTGCACTGTAATGTATCCTGCCACTCGCCAGGAAGAGAAAACATATGGTTCACCTGTTTCCAAGTGGGACACGGAAGGACTGGGGCCAGCAGGCACGTTCCCATGGCAAACACTGCTGTCTGGCTGTGCTGCCAGTCCCCCACCCCGGCCCCGTTCCCTGTACTCCTCCTTCCATAAAGAGCTAGAAAATCATGCTTCAAGCCTTCTTTACAAAGAAAGGTGCTGTAACAGAACTATGGCACCTCTGAGAAAGATTTATCCTCCTTGATCAAAGGAGGGCGGCACACAATATAGAACTCTCCTGTGTGACTCACCTTTCTCCCTTTGAGCATTATTAGTTGAGGATACAATGTCTGGAGCTGTAGCAGCCATATTGTGCCAATAAGAAGGCCAAAAATTGACTCAAATGATAACCTGGGGTCTTGATGTTATGAAAAGCTAAACTTAGCCAGAACCATGTACCTTTTGACTGTCTGTTGAGTCAATAAAAAGCATTTTTATTGTTTAAGCCTCTCTTGTTTGTAGCCAAACATACTGTTTCCAATTTAGTTTCAGTTAATGGAGTGGAATAGTTAACATATCTAAAAATACACATGGCTGAGGCAGGGCCATGAGCCAAGGGAAATGGCGACCCAGCCAGCATAAGGTGATAGCACTTGTTAGGGGTGGACAAGACATTTGTCTCAGTTCCTTGCTTGTCATGCCTGGAGCTTCCAATCAACATACACATCAGGCTGCGATGTGAAGGAAAATGGCAAGGAGACATTCAGGATGTTGAGTTACGTTGGCTACTTCTTGCAGATTCTAGCAAAATCCTGTAAGAAAGCGATGCAGTCAGAAAAGATCTGTCAGCAGGGAGGGAAGCAAAGGAATTGTTCTGAGATTTTCCTGGCTGGTCGTCTGAGTCTGAGTTGCCTGAACGTTTCCATCATTTGGAGAATTTCTGGAGTGGGAAGCGGGGAGGTGCAGGCATAGCGAGAGGCAGGCTTGACAGAACTGGAGCCCCAGCTCCCAGACTCCCCTTGTTCAGCATCCTGGGACAGGCTGGCCTGCGGGCAGCCACCCCATCACCAGGGGGCCGCCCTAACCAGCGCTCTTGCTTTGAATCACCCCAGAGCAGCCAACAGAGAACCAAGGAACATAGAGGTGAGAGAAACAGAACTGCTAGACCAGATTCCTGGGCCGCGGCAGCCATGGAGCTCTCCCTTCTAGATACCAAATCAGCTCTCCCTTCTAGAAAGCATTTTCAACAGGAGCAGTTAGAAGTCAGCCTCCGGCTGTTAGCCTCTTTGGGTTACTGCTCAGCTTTGGAGCTGAACCTGTGCCTTTTCTGAGAAGCGCCCAGGCTAGGATGGCTGGAGACGGCACGGGCACAAGGATTTAATATGAGGCTCTTCTCACGAACTGTCCTTGTTCTGAAGCAAAGACCTTTTTAGATCTGCATCGTACTCTGCAGTTCGTCTGGCCCAATCCTCCTTCCCTCCCCATTTCTTCCCACAGGTGAGATCAGCACCATAGACCAAGGGCTCTACCTTTTAAAAAAATTAATTAATTAATTAATGTACCTTTGTATGCATATAAAGGGAAGAGATTTAATGTGGTTCATAGATAGAATCCTAAGAATATAATATCTCCTACCCCCCCCCCCCAGTATAATGCTGGCTGTGGGCTTGTCACGCATGCATTGCCTTGATTGGGTTGAAGTATGTTCATTCTGTATCCATTTTTTTTTCCTCATGAACGGATGTTTTATCAAGTTTTCTCTGCATCTATTGAGATAATCATATGATGTTATTCTTCATTTTGTTGATGTGGTGTATCATATTGATTTGTATGTGTTGAATCATACTTGGTCTGGGTGGATGATCTTTTTGATGTGTTGTTGGATTCAGTTTGCTAGTATTCTGTTGAGAATTTTTGCGTGTATGTTCATCAGGAATATTAGTCTCTAGATGTCTTTTTTGTCGCATCTTTCTCTAGTTTTGTAATTAAGGTGATGCTGGCCTCACAGAATGTGTTTGGAAGGGATCCTTCCATTTCAATTGTCTTAAGCAGTTTAAGAAGAATTGGTGGAACTCAGCAGTGAATCCATCAGTCCTGGGCTTTTTGTTGCTTGGAAGGTGTATATTATTGATTCAGTCTCCATCTTGGTTATTAGTCCATTCAAGTTTTCTATGACCCAGGGCCTCAATTTTGGTAAATTATGTGTGTCCAGAAATCTACCCGTTTCTTCTAGATTTCCCAATTT
This sequence comes from Sylvilagus floridanus, assembly GCA_949820135.1. Classification (NCBI taxonomy): domain Eukaryota; kingdom Metazoa; phylum Chordata; class Mammalia; order Lagomorpha; family Leporidae; genus Sylvilagus; species Sylvilagus floridanus. Next base: position 73,723,181 of record OX463230.1, read on the forward strand.
GTCAGTATATAGATGTTTGTAATAATTCTTGATTTTCTTTTATTTTTGTTGTATCTTTTGTAGCATCTCCTTTTTCATTCCTAATTTTATTAATGTGGGTCTTCTCTCCCTTTTTTTTTTTTGGTTACTTGGTCCAGGAGTTTATCAATTTTTTTTCCCAAAAAACAGCTCTTCATTTTACTAATGTTTTATTGTTTTATATAGTTTTTTTATTTGTATGTTGTTTATTTCTTCTCTAAATTTTTTAAAGATTTATCTATTTATTTGAAAGTCAGAAGTCCACAGAGAAAGAGAGAGGTCTTCCATCTGCTGGTTCATTCTCCAATTAGCCGCAATGGCCAGAGCTGTGCTGATCCGAAGCCAGGAGCCAGGAGCTTCTTCTGGGTCTCTCACTCAGGTGCAGGTGTCCAGTGACTTGGGCCATCTTCTACTGCTTTCCCACGCCATAGCAAAGAGCCAGATCAGAAGTGGAACAGCCAGGACTCAAACTGGCACCCATATGGGATGCTGGCAGTGGCTTTACCTGCTATGCCACAGTACCAGACCCTCTAAATTTTTACTATTTCTTTTCTCCTGCTAATTTTGTGTTTGGTTTGTTCTTGTTTTTTCTAGGTCCTTAAATTGCACTGTTTTTTGACCTTCCCAATTTTTTGCTATAGACACTAATTGCTATAAAGTTTCTCTTAACACTGATTTTGCTGACATGTTATGTTGTCATTTTCATTCATTTCAAGGAATTTTTTTACTTCTCTTTTGATTTCTTCTAACACTATTCATTTAAGAGCAAGTTGTTCAGTCTCCATGTGTTGATGTATTTTCTAGAGCTTTTTATGTTGTTAATTTCCAGCTTCATTCCAGTATCATCAGAAAAGATAATATGAATCCAATTTTTTGAATTTGTTGAGACTAATTTGATGGCCTACTATATGGGCTACTCTACAGAAAGTTCCATGCACTGATGAAAATAATGTTTTTTCTTTTTGTTCTTTTTTATTATTTTGTTTTAAAGATTTTTTATTTGCTTGAAAGGCAAATTTACAGAGAGGGGGAGGGAGGGAGGAGAGAGAGAGAGAGAGAGAGAGAGAGAGAGAAGTCTTCCATCTGCTTGTTCACTCCCCAGATGGCTGCAGAGGTTGGACCTGTGCCACGCCAAAGCCAGGAGCCAGGAACTTCTGGGTCTCCCATGCAGGTGCAGGGGCTGAAGCACTTGGGCCATCCTCCACTGCTTTCCCAGGCCATAGCAGAGAGCTGAATCAGAAGTGGAGCAGCCGGGACTTGAACCAGCGCCCATATGGGATGCCGGCACTTCAGGCCAGGGCTTTACCCTCTATGCCACAGCGCCGGCCCCAAGAAATGTATTTTCTGTAGCTGTGAGATGGAATGTTCTGTAGATATTAGTTAGGTCCACTTTGTTCAATAGTGTAGATTAGCTCTGTTGTTTCTTTGCCTATTTTTTTTGACTGTTTGACCTATCTACTGATGAAAGTGAGGTATTGAAGCCCCTATTATTATTGTATTGAGGTTTATGTCTCCCTTTAGGTCCATTAACATTGGTTTTATATAACTGGGTACTCTAGCATTGGGTATATATTCATTTACTATAGACAAATCTTCCTATTGAATTGATCCTTTAATCATTACATAATGACCTTCATGTCTCTCTTAACCATTCTTTTTTTTTTTTTTTTGACAGGCAGAGTGGACAGTGAGAGAGAGAGACAGAGAGAAAGGTCTTCCTTTTGCCGTTGGTTCACCCTCCAATGGCTGCCGCGGCGGCGCACTGCGACCGGCGCACTGCGCTCATCCGATGGCAGGAGCCAGGTGCCAGGTGCTTTTCCTGGTCTCCCATGGGGTGCAGGGCCCAAGCACTTGGGCCATCCTCCACTGCACTCCCTGGCCACAGCAGAGAGCTGGCCTGGAAGAGGGACAACCGGGACAGAATCCGGCGCCCTGACCGGGACTAGAACCCGGTGTGCCGGCGCCGCAAGGCGGAGGATTAGCCTGTTGAGCCACGGCGCCGGCCCTCTCTTAACCATTCTATCTTAAAATATATTTTGTCTGATATGAGTATTGCTCTTCCTACTCGTTTTTGACTACCATTTGTGTGGAATATCTTTTTTCATCCTTTCATTTTCAGTCTGTATGTATCTTTATTGATGAAGCATGTTTCTCATAGATAGATTAATCTGGGGTTTCTTAATCCATTCACTAGTCTGCAACTTTTAATTACAGAATTTAGTCTATTTACATTGAAAGTTATTATTGATAAGTAGTGATTTGCTTTTACTATTTTTCCGTAAATATTCCTATTGCTTGTTTGAGTATCTTTTGTTTTTTTACTAGTAGGTCTTCTGCCTTCACATCCTTTTGTGGTGCTGGTTATCTTTCTATGTTTCCTCATGGTGCTGATCATCTTTCTCTGAACATTCTTAAGTATCATTTGCAAGAGTGGGTGGTAACAAATTCTATGTTTTTCTTTTCTTGTCTTTAAAGGTTTTTATTTCATTTTCAATTATGAATGAGAGCTTTGCAGGGTAAAGTATTCTCAGTAGAGTTTTTGTTTCCTTTTAGGACCTAGACTATATATTTATATATACATTCTCTTCTGAATTGTAGGGTTTCTTTTGAAAAATCTGCTCTCAGTCTCATTGGAGAACTTTTAAAAATAATCTGACATTTCTCTCTTGGACATTTTAGGATATTTTCCTCATGTTTTACTTTTGAAAGTTTGTGTATAATGTGTTGTTGTGCAGATCTTTTCTGATCATGCCAGTTGGGATCCTTATGCTTCTTGCATTTGGATGTCCATATCTTTCTCTAAACTGGAGAAATTTTCTGTTATTATTTCACTGAGCAAATTTTCTAAGCCAACTTTTTCAGGAACCCATAAGACTCATATAATTGTGGTTTTTGTTTGGTTTTGATTTTTGTTTTGTTTGTGTGTGTGTATGTTTTGATTTATTTGAGGTTTTTTGTTGTTGCTGTTTTGGTTTGTTTTGATATCCTATAGATCTCAGACACTGCTTTGATTCTTTCTAATTTTTACCTCTTTTTTTGGTCTGACTGAGATATTTCAAAAGACTTCATATTTCAAAAGATTGGCTATTCTTCTTTCTTAACAACAAGTCTGTTGTTAAGGTTCTCCACTGTATTTTTATTTGGCTTACTGAAGTCTTCAGTTCTAATATTTCTATCTGGTGTTTTCCCTAGTATCTCTATGCCTTTGCAGAATTTGTTGCCCATATCATGTATAGATTTCCTTATTTCATGTAACTGTTTCTCTGAGTAATCTTACATTCATTCTTTTGAATTCCATTTTGGGCATTTCGTCAAGTTCATCTTCACAGTCCAATATTAACGTATTATTGTGTTCCTTTTGGGGAGTCTGACTGCCTTTCTTGTTCATGTTTTTTATATTCCTCTCTTGATACCTGGATTTTCACACATCTGGGGAATCACTTGTTGGTGTCCCTGTGAATCTTTTTCTTCTTGGAAATGTCCCTCTGTGGCTCAGGGAACACCTGAGGCTTACACCTGAGTTCCAGAGGCATGTGCTGGGTGGGGCCAGGGTGCTCTGGCTACTGCTTGTGGGTGGGACAAGAGTCCAGAGTATCACCCAAGTTGGGTGTGGTCAAGCTCCTCTGTAAGGGGAGGGCATGTTCTCACTGGCTGGTGTGTTCACAGCCCCAACACTTCTCTGTGCCAGGATGGACCAGCTGATTCTCTGCCTAGAATGAGCTCATGACACCTGCACACCCCACCAGCTCAGGCACGAGAACCACACAGAGCCTCGGTGAGCTCTGTGGTGTGACCTTCACCAAGCCCTCCACAAAATCTGTCCCCAGGACTCAAGGAGCTACAAGCTTCTGGAGTCAGACTGACAGATTCCCAGGATCCCAGCCACAACCCTCATCCCTCTCAGCTCCCTGGCCTAGGCCCAGAACTCCTACAGTCGCAGGGTGCAGGGGGCTCCGATCTCCACCCTGCAAGCTGCCCTGTCCCCAAGTGAGCCACACACCATTCCCCAAGTCTGGACAGAGATCGGATGCAGCTCCCCCTTGGCAAACTGAGTCTGGCACTTTGGTTGAGGAGGGAAAGGAAGAAACATGGCCTCCCTTCAGGGATCAGAGTACACGCCCTGCTTTCTGCCAACTCTCCGGCTGGACTCAGAGTCAGCAGGGACCGTGGGGTTCTCCCTCAGGCTAAATCGCCAGTGGCATGGGCCACGGCCGCTCTGTCTCACCTTACCCTGGGAAATGGGGCTTCTCAGCTGGGTGCCAACTGCAGGAGTCACTGGCAGCCTGCAGTCAGCTGCTGCGTACCTGCCCCCTCTCCTCTCTCTTCCATGGACTCTGTTCTGTTATATCCATTCTCCCCTGAAAACTTCTTCTCTCCATCAGTCTCCTAGGAACGTGGTCCTTCCTTTTTTTTTCTGGTATCTTTATGTGACTGAGATAAGTACTGAAATAATCTTCTCACTCTTCAGCCATCTTGGGTTCCACTCCTCATCTTTTAGGCTTTCTAAGCATAATCCCATAGAATATCTCTCACGTTCCTAACTCTCTCTTGGTAGCCAACTTCCCAAAGAACTCCAGCTGACAAATTGGCTGCAGGAATTGACTTGCAGCAAAGATAATCAGAATGTCTACTAAGATTGTGAGCACCAGCAATGCCAGATAAACCCTAAGGTTGGGCAGCCAAAGGCCATACCATTGAACTCTGTGTAACTCCTAAGCCATTATCAAGATCTCAAATAAAGTTAGCTGATAAGGCTAGATAATTTCTGAGTAGAACCTCTTTTGTTCATATAGATTTATTAATTTATTTATATGAACGGCAGAGTGACAGAGAAGCAGAGAGAGTGATTGACAAAGAGGTTCATTCTTCAAATGATTGCAAAGCCAGGCCTGGGGCAGGCTGAAGCCAAGAGCCAGGAATTCCATCTTGATCTCCCACATGGGTGGTAGGGGCCCGAGAACTTGGGCTATCTTTGCTGCCTTCCCAGGCACATAAGCTGGGAACTGGATCAGAACTCAGACCTGCACTCTGACAAGGGATGTCAGCATTGCAAGCTGCAGCTTACCCCACTGAGCTGCAACATCAACCCTAGAACCTCGTCCTCAATATCTCATGTGAGCAAAAGGGGACAATGGATAAGGAGCCACATCATAGAAAGCCAAATGGACTGACCAAGTAATTTAATTCTCTTTTTGTATCATTACCCCAAACAGATATATGAAGAAAAAAAAAATCAGTGACCATTGTAAGGTTCCCATTACCTCATTTTCTAAATACAAATTCCTATTAAAGATATCTCCTATCTACATCACTGTGAAGTACGTACAACTTCTTTCAGTTATAGGCTACTACACCATAGGAATCTGAATTGAAATTCTTGTCGATTCTGCCAGAAATGCAAGATTTGGTGCCCACTACAGTAACTAGAGTTGTTGTGCCTTGGACGATGAGAGAGCATTCCACCGCTGTGGCTGTGAGGCAGAGACAATGTCCAGAGATGATGGTGACCAAGGAGGTGGGTTACAGCCAATACTTTGGCAGCCCGCCTACAGACATGCCTAGTCTTCTCTTTGCTTGTATTCTTTCCAGAGTAGAGGCTGAAGCACCTACAGATATTTGCCTTATCAACCTCTTTGCTCTGCGACAAAAGGAAATCAGCAGGTGAGGCTTCTGGGAAGCTGTTGTTCATTCTAATGAAAGGAGGGAGGTGCATGGGGAGAGATCTTTTCTGCTCCCCGGCTTCCTTTCTGTGCATGACATCGTGTTGAGATGTGATGCAGCTGTGGTAGCCATCATCACAGGGTATGAAAGCAAGAGAATGGCGGAAGCACAAACCCAGACCCTGGTATCTGGTACCACCTACCCCAGAAAACCTTGTTGGGTAAACAGCTTGTGACTTCACTCATTGCCAGTTGGGTTTTCAATTGTCTGTACCTGGTTGATAGATGCGAACTGATCTAATCTCAGACTCCTCCGAAGGAAACATCTCCAGTTATCTCGATGACATACACAGCAAAGTTAAATACATCTTCATTTAGATTATTTACCGTGTTAGAGAATAAATTAAAATCATAACTTTATTTATGGAAATAAAGTTTCGCAATCACTAGTTAAGAAATACATCGTCTAATCACTCAACCCCAAATCATTGGATCAGTTCAAAATGCTAATAAAATACTCAATCCCACGCATTAGATTCAGTCGAGCAGACCAGGCCTTGAGCTGTTTGTTTTCCCAGTCTTATAGGTGAGGAGAGTATCCACAGCACAATGACAGGACTCAGTCTGTTGACATTGAGAGAGGGCATCCTGCTTAACCTGACGTGGCCACTGCATTCCTCCACCAGTTTGCCCCAAGAGAGGGATCAAGCTGTGTAGACATTATGTCTCCCTGTCAAGCAATTTTAGTAACTGGTAAGGACCATCTGGGAAAATGTCTTCCTGCTCTCCTAGCATTTTTTGGTATCATCCATCTGATACTCTCACTACACAGACAGCACATTGAGGTCCAGAGTTGTAGCATGACTTGCTAATTCACTCTGCTACCTAGCGACAGAACAGAGGTGGGAAATTAAATTCATGTCTCCTGCTCTCTGTCAAGTGCTTTTTTTTGAACTTTTCCTTTCCAATGGGCAAGGACAAACATGATCTCTTCTTTTGTATCACTTCTTCCAAAAATATCTAATCCAGAGCTGTCATAACCTAATAGGGTCCAATAAAGGTTTGTTGAATGAATTAATGGCTATAGTAAAAAGATGGGATAATTGCTTTGTGACTGCCAAAATCAGACTTGATCTCAAATTATCCCACCAAAATGAAGCATTGTATCACTATTCTGCAGGCCTGGGACGTCATAGGCACTCAATTAACACTTGCTGAATTGAACAGAATGAAATTGACTCTTTATGGGATCAAAAATATTACAACTTATGCATATTTAGATAGATGTCTTTGCTGCTTAATTGCATTATTAGCCGAACCATTAGAAATTAAGTTTTCTAAGAATATTTTTAATAGGAGGAGATAGAGATGCCTACATTTCTCAAAAATACACAGGAAAGGACATCGTTTTCTGAAACAATTATCACATGAATTAGCTAATAACAATTCAGTCACCTTCATTGAGCATCTCTTATCCATAAGAGCATGCATGTTAGGCATTTGGAGAGTATTAGAGATGAAATACACACAATATCTTGCTGTTCTGAAAGCACTTAAAATATAGAAATTCAGGCCAGCGCCGTGGCTCAACAGGCTAATCCTCCACCTTGCGGCGCCGGCACACCGGGTTCTAGTCCCGGTCGGGGCACCGGATTCTGTCCCGGTTGCCCCTCTTCCAGGCCAGCTCTCTGCTGTGGCCCAGGAGTGCAGTGGAGGATGGCCCAGGTGCTTGGGCCCTGCACCCCATGGGGAGACCAGGAAAAGCACCTGGCTCCTGGCTCCTGCCATCGGACGATCGCGGTGCGCCGGCCGCAGCACGCTGTCCGCGGCGGCCATTGGAGGGTGAACCAACGGCAAAGGAAGACCTTTCTGTCTGTCTCTCTCTCTCTCACTGTCCACTCTGCCTGTAAAAAAATATATATATATATAGAAATTCAGATAAAACATGGATGTCTATAACCAATAAATAACTTTATTGTACATAATATATATGACCACAAATATGTATACATATATACAATGTATACACACACACACACACACATATATATATATAAACTTGGGAATGGTTCATGGACTTGGCATTGAGCCTTCGAGGTTGAGTGTCTCTTTCATCCACACTGAGATTTCAATAGTGCTTTCTATGGTCACATATCCAGCCTATTTTGACCTGGTAGGAGTTGTATGGGAGCAAATGAAGGATTTTAACCTCTCCTGGGGAACTGCTATTGATTGAGTAGGTGGGTTTGACAGAGTAGGGTCCAAAAATATTCCCTGCCAAGTGAGTTTTATGGTGATGAGAGAAAGATGAGCAGGAGATAAGCAGGTGGAAGAAGGATGAGGAGCATTCAGCTCAGAGAGGGGAGAAGAAAGGAAGCCCCACACGTCAGGAACCCACACAAGGCAGCAGGGCTGAGAGGCGAAGGGAAGGGAGAGAGGTAGGCAGGGACCTCAGAAGCCAGGTGGACGGTATTGGTGTTTATAGGAAGAGAGATGGAAAGCCATTGAAAAATTTTAATGAAGCAGCTTTTGTGAAAAAAAAAAATAATGTGGATTTAAAACTGCTTATTAGTCAGTCAAACTGGGGTGATTTATCTCACTACCTCGGCATGCTAATTGCAGAGTGGGGACACTGGGGACAGACTCTGTGACTCGACCTCAGAAGCGTTCCTGCTCCCGGCTGGAGGCTGGTGAAAATGCACAGGGGTCCTCCCCCTGGCTGTTGGCAGCAGCCAGCCCTTAAGTAGCACCGACAGCAATCAGGTTGCTGATCCGGGTCGGCTAATGTCTGGGGCTGTGTTTGCATCCTGACAGATTTAATGTATGCTAGCTCACGGCCTCAGTGCTTTATCAGAGGAATAAATGGAAAGTTATTCTGGGCTGAGAGGGTAAAGAGATCAGTTGATGGAAAAGAGAGGTTCGTTATGCACATACTCTGTAAACGGCAGATCAAAAGCCAGAAGAGGGGCGCCGACCATGAATAATGAAATCACACATCCAGAGGTCTGGATGCAGGCAGATGTACTGACGGGTTCTTTTTAAGGAAAAAAAATCAAGGCTTTTGCCTCATGCTGAATGCTTTGAAGATAAGTGCTCTGAAGACAGAGCAAGATAGCAATCACTTTCAGTAGAGATAGGTGAGCTTCCAAAATTGGGTTCATTCAAATAGCGTGCCCTGGAGTGCCCCGCCGGACAAGCAGGGGCAGAGTGGTGAGGGCACTTTAACCGCCCCCAACATTTGAGGGTTCCATCATGTCAGGAGGTGAGAGACCAACCTTACCTGAAGACTTTACCGCGTGCTAAAAATCCTAAGCTGGAAAATCCCAAATATGGTACAGTTGTCAGAAACACATAGCACGGATCATCAGAGTCATGTCTGGACCCAGACAGGGGCGATGTTGAAGGTGTACTCCCTCCCCAAGTGTTGAAGCTTCAGCCTGCCCTCTCCCTACCCTCAATTCTAGTGTGACTGCTGGTGCTCAGGGAGAGTGACCGACTGTCCCTGTGTGCCTGTGACTGTCTAGTTTTAGCACCGGAAGTCCTGCACCTTGGGCTCTTTCTCCAGTTGTGGGCAAACTTTGATGACTGGCGTCATCAAAGACACCCTACTGGAGTTACCTGGACTCTGACAGACACATGTGGAGACTTGTTTGCATCCCACTGTTGGCCTCTAACAGCTGTGGCCCTGAGTTTGCTCCAGCCCCTTGTCTCTCCTCTCCTTCCTCCGCCTCTCCTCTCACATCTGCTGATCAACCACCAGCATGTCAGGCTTCTCACGATTCTGCTCTTTGAACTTCTGTTTCTTTATCCTCACCATGACATTGGGTGCAATAGTGTGTCTCTCCAAGTTCATGTCTACTCAGAACCTCAGAATAGGACCTCATCTGGAACTGAATCAGGGTGGGTACAGAATGCAATGATTGGTGTCCTTCTAAGAAGAAGAAAGAGCACACAGGCCAGACAGACACGGAGAAGGCCATGTGACCATGGAAGTAAAGATTGGTGGGATGCACTTGGAGGGCAAGGAACACCAAAGATTGCCAGAAGCTACAAAGGGAAGAGGTTTTCTTTAGGACTTTTGGAGAGAACATTTATTCTAGACTTCTGGCCTCCAAACAATCCTTTCTGTTGTTCTATGCCACCCAGATTACTATTTGCTATGGTTGCCCTGGGAAGCCAAATACAGCCATCCTCTTGAGTAAAAAGCTTCTTTAAGCCTAGTGGTTTCAGGTTCATCCTCATGCCTGTGGCATCTAGCTCTTAAACCTTGACCTGGAGCTTCTTCCTGGGTTCTAGATGTGTTTCCTAAAGTCCCCTAAAGCAACTGAGACAATAGGACCGGATGTGCTGTGTAACACGTCAGCTCTGACTCTCTGCCGCACACCTGCACTGCCCTCAGTAATTTTTGCCTGGGTTCATGTCCTCACCAGATATGTTCCTCTCCCACCTCAAATCTTGATGCTACCCTTGACTGTTTTTACTCTTTCTCTACATTTACATGGCACTAAAACCTCATAATTCTCTCAGATGTCTCTCTCCATGGAGTGTTGGCCAAGGGAGAGGGTGCATTCTGCTCAGTGGTCCCATGGCTCCATTTCAGATATATGTCTGGGCAAGTCCAATGACCTGGGGCCAAAGTAGGGGCCACAGAGCCAGCCAGAGGCAGATTTGAGTAAAAGGTTTGTGTGAATTTGTGAGTACAGGCTATGTATTCCTGGCCTCACCAGCCCGTGGTTGCAAACAGAGTGTCATCTTTTCCTTCTTTTTTATTTTTTTAAACTTATAAGCATTTGTCTTTTTTTAAAAGATTTATTTATTTATTTGAAAGGCAGAGTCACAGAGAGGCAGAGGCAGGGGTGGGGGGGTCTTCCATCCGCTGGCACTCCCCAGATGGCTGCAATGGCCGGAGCTGTGCCAATCCGAAACCAGGAGCTTCTTCCATGTTTCCCACATGGGTGCAGGGGCCCAAGGACTTGGGCCATCTTCCACTGCTTTCCCAGGCCATAGCAGAGAGCTGGATCAGAAGTGGATCAGCCGGGTCGCGAACTGGCATCCATATGGGATGCCGGCACTGCAGGCGGTGGCTTTAACTGCTGCACCACAGCAACAACCCCATCATCTTTTCTTTTTATAATCCAAATTATCATGGCAAGAGACCTCAAACTTCTCGCCTGAAGGAAACAAGTTTTCCCTGAAATGTCCCTGTGTTATTCCCTGCGGCCCCTATGGGGATATCTCATCTGCATTCGCTAATCAAACTGGCACCTGCTGGCACCAGAACGTGCATTAGCCAGGGCGCTTTCGGCCATGTGTGTCAGAACCCATCACAAACTAGCTGGCGAAGACACAAGAGCAATGGGCTACACTGTTGAGGGAGATGCTGAGGGTTCGCGTGTCAGTGAAGTAGCAGGGGAGGGAACCGTGGCCCTGTGGACGGTGTGAGGACTCAGTGCCACCACAGCTGTCCTGCCCTTGCCTCCCATCTGCCACTTTCAGCAGGTGCTGGCTGCAGTCTCTCTCCTCACCCACATGGCACACGGCGTGGCTGACAGCATCTCTCGCTTAGCAACTCCAATGGAAAGGAAGAGCTTTGCTCATCCCTGAATCACTCCCAGGCCACTCCCCCTCTCCCTTGGTCTTCCTTCCCTGCTCCAGCTCCTGAATGTCCCCACCCACCGTCTCCAATGCCACACAGCAAGGCCTCATCGTGGCCATCATGAGACCTGCAGCACAAGCAGCGCCACTGAAGTCCCAGGGCCAAAGGGCACCACACAGAAGAGAAGAAGGGCACTCTTTTACGTGAAAACTCCCAGTCTGACACCCAAGGACACCCAACGAGACCAACAGTTACACTACAGAGGGTGCGGAAGAAAGCATGATGATGGACGACAGTGACAGCATCCAGGATGCGGATCCATTTGAACAGGAGGTGAAGGTCATGAGAACCACAGTGGTGCTAGGCAGTCCGTCTTCAGGCTCTGTAAGCGTCCAGAAGGTCAAGGACCAGGGACCAAGGTTGGATTTCTGGCCAGCAGTTCAGACAGAACCAGCTGAGATCAAGAGTTGAGAAAGCAGAAGCTGGAGTCGTACTGACCCAGTGTTTCCTTCTACAGGGTCGGAGGGTGTGTGTGTGTGTGTGTGTGTGTGTGTCCCCTTACAGAGCAGAATGACCCATGTCAATGAGTCAGTTGGCTCTAGACAGATTCAACATGCTATAACGTTAGAGTCCCTCTTTCTGACATCAAACCATCAGGTCACAGAGGGGCCCCTGGAATTCTACTGCAATGTTTGCCCTCCGCTTCCAGGCCTTGCGACCACTTTCTCAGGACAGCAACAAGGCAGTACCCGCTTCTTTTGGATTACCTAAAGGAAAGTCGATGGGGCTGGCAGTTGCGGCGTGTGCACCGGACTGGCTGCTTGTGGAGTGGCAGTCCTGGGAGCACCCTCTGGCCTGGGCGGCTACCATGAGACATGAGGCTGGAAATCCTGCTGCATCCTATCCTGTTTCAGCACAAGCCAAGACTGCTGGCTCTACCGTCTCCTGGGCCCTAACTGTAGCAAGTGGATGAAGTCAAAGTTGGCAGCTGAGGCTGCCTTAAAGGGACCAATTCAATTTATCCTCACTTGCAGCATGAAACCCAAATGAGCGTGCTTACCCAGAGAGGCTTGGGGAATAGAAGTTTGTGGCTTGACAGAGTGTAATTAACACATCATCTACACAAAGCCCAAAGACGGGACTCCATAGCATCACGATGATTACTCCCAGGAAACGCGCTGTAATTGTATCGGCCCATCCAAATGCATTGGGACAAGCGTTTATGTGTCTGGATGAAAGTCAAGGCAGATTAAGAAGTGTTCGTGCCAGAGGCAGCCTCCCTAACCAGCATGAAGATGCAAGAGGTGAGAGGAAACCAGAAGGGGCTGGCTCAGTAAACAGTTCCACAGCTACACAACAGCACGGGATGTGTAACGAGGGATTACATGCAGAGGAACACGCAGTGACACGGGAAATGCTCACGCTACAATGTCAAAAACGCAGCCTAGAAAATTGCAGAAATAGGATAAGCTCGGGACTCCGAACTGCTTCTTGCTTCTGTGTGTGCAGTTTTGGAGAAGTCCTTGATTTCTCTCTGTGCTCCTAAGTTCCACGCATAAACAGAAAGTCCCTACTAGTAGTATTTAAAACAAACAACAGTAAAGATCAGAAAGACCTTTCTTGTTCTAGTAAATTTCTCTCATTCATTCATCCCCTTCCCTCCCATTCCTGGCACTGCACCTTGCCCGGGCGTCTCCACGGAGAAGTCAGCCTTTCCCCTTGTCTGCCCCTACTAGCAGGTGGAGCTCCTGGTGGCAGGAATCCTCAGGGTCTAATCCAAGATGGGGTGCACACACAGACAGTAAAGAGAGCCATCCCACTGGGGCTTGGCAAGTAACCGCTTTACCTTAATGGTGTTCTATAAAAACTGACTACTAAGGGAAATGAATGACAACAAAGGCACACCATGAGGGATGGCCATCTGCTGCGACCATGCGAAAGAGAACGCTGCCTGGGGAGGGAGGTTGAGCCAAATTACTTCTAAGGGTTTCTTCAAATCTCAGATTGCGTGAGATAAATGGTGAGCTGTAATCACAGCAAGTACAGGAGGAAAAAAAAGGGGAGGAAAACTGCACTCTGCCTTGACATATATTCTGGGATTTCAGTGGCTGCTCAGCCTCAGATTGTTCAACTGCCCTTTCTTTGTGTTCCCAAACCTCATCTCAGGAGCTGAAATTGTGGTGGAGCAGGTCAAGCTGCGGCTTGCAACACTGGTGTCCCAGATTAGAGCACAGATCCAAGTCCTGGCTGCTCCTCTTCCAATTCGGTTTCCTGTTAAGGCACCTGGGAAGGCAGTAGATGATGGCCCCAGTACTAGGGCCCCCTGACAGCCAACCACATGGGAGACCTGGATGGAGTTCCTAGCTCCTGGCTTTGGCCTGGCTCAACCCTGGCTGTTGCAGCCATTTGGAGAGTAACCAGTAAATGGAAGATATTCTCTCTCTCTCTCTCTCTCTCTCTCTCTCCCTCTCTCCCTCTCTCCCTCTCTCCCTCTCTCCCTCTCTCCCTCTCTCCCTCTCTCCCTCTCTCCCTCTCTCCCTCTCCTCCCCCCCCCCCGGGTCCTGGCTTTGGCCTGGACTAACCCTGGCTGTTGCAGCCATTTGGACAGTATCTGCCTTTAAAATAAATAAATCTAAAACCCAAAAACCAAACCCCAAAACCCTTTAGGTATCTTGTGTATCCTTGAAGAAAACCTGGTCATGGCCAGTCTTCTGTCTTTTTGGACAGTGCGGGGCCAGTCCCTCCCTTCCCTCGCCAGCAGCACACACACATCCCCAGGGGTGCTGAGTCGCTCCTGCCTGGCCAGCAGACCCCTGAAGGCTCAATGCCTCCTCCCTCCACCCTGCACACCCTGGCAGAGGTAGCAGGCAGCAGAGTGTGGCAGGGCAGGGCGGGGCGGGGCGGGGCGGGTGGGGACAGTTTCTCAGTGCTAGTGCAATGGAAAAGAAGGCAAACAAGGCTGCTACTGGGAACCAGTAGCGCTCCACACTAGGCTGTGGATATTTGCGGGGCCATTAGGTTTGTGTGTGGGATATGTGGGGGTGAGCGAGTAAGGATTCATCAGACCTAGCATAGGGTTCTTCCCCTCTGCTGTGTCTGTGGAAAAGCAAGGAGGAAGGAGGGGAGGGGCTGACTTGGCTGGTGGATAAGACCCGCGTTATGTGCTTATCTGACCTCACTCTTCCCAAGAGTTTCTTTTCTTTTTCTTTTCTATTTTTTTTTTAGCATGAGAACCATGAGTCTCAAAATATTCAAGTGACTTCTCCAGGGTCATGCAGCCAATAAGGGGCAAAGTAAGGGTGAGAACTGGCTTTGTCTATTTCTTAAGGTTTCATTCAGCCAATTGCCTTTTTTATTTATTTGATGGGAAATGTAAGATTTGGAGGTGGGGAGAACAAATGTAAGGTAGGGGACAGAGACATGGTTAGTTGAGAAGAATGAGTTCTAGTGCTCCACAGCCCAGTGGGGTGGCTCTGGTTCACAGTCTCCTGTTATTGCTTTTTTGAATGGATACAGAGGTGCTCAATGTTCCAGGCTTAGAGTGCTGATGGGAAGGGGAGACAGACACTCATTGCTTTGATCAGTGCAAGAATTATGTGCACTTGTGAGTGTTCATCAGAAATTCCAAATGAGACCTGGGCATTTGGCTAGTAATTAAGACACCCACATCCCCCACCAGAGCACCTGAGTTTCCTTCCCAGCTCCAGCGCCTGACTCCAGCTACCTACTCAGGAGGACTCTGGGAGGCAGCAGGTGATGGGTCCAATAACTGGGTTCCTGTCACCCACAGGGGAAGATTGCATTCCCAGCTACTGGCTTCATCCCTGGCCCCACAGCCATTGCAAGCATTTGGGAAAGTGAACCAGCAGATAGGAGCACTCTGCCTCCTCTTTCTCTCTCTCTCTCTGGTTCTCAAATAAATAATAAATAAAGAATACTTTAATTAAAATATTTTTAAGGAAGTAGAACTGTTCACTAACCTAATTTAGTTATCACCCATTGAATAACATGTATTGAATTATCACACAGTACCCCTTAAATATGAACTATTAAAATAATTTAAAAAGAAATAAATAATAGAGAATTTTTTTAAATATCCCAACCGCCAATTCATTTTACTCCTAAATACTTCAACACATGTGAGAGTTTTGCATATTTTTCTTTTTGTTATATACATAAAGAAAATGTAAGCTATTGTTAAATTTTTCTGAGGCATGACGTCACCTGAGAAAACATTAATGAGCAGATATAACGGTCATATTTGTACCTCAACACTATTTCAGCTTAAATTTCAAGTTATGTGTAATTAAATTGCATAATTTAGACTATAATGATGCCACTGTATTAGTAAGATAGACACACTTAGTGATGCTTATGCCGAACACAAAAGAGCCATTTAATTTAAACAAGATAATTCAAACGTTTGATTTGCCTAAAGCTCATAAAGTACCATTTCATTAAATCATGCTTTCATTTATGTAAAATGACTGTCGTAGCAAAGCTATTTTAAAGCTTTATAGACGTGAGAACAGTATGGTGTATTGTTATTAAATTATGAACATATAAGGAAAAAACTTTTTTGGAATAAAATACACTTGACTATATTCATTTATTTACCCATCTAATAACTAACAAGTGTGCTGGGTGTGCTTCTAGGCATTTGGGGTGTAACAGATTGCCCTCAGAGTAAGTGCATGGAGACAGAAATTATAGAAGGCTGAGAAATGGCCCCCAAGAGCTATCAGGTCCTAATCTCTGGACCCCATGAATGTCACCTTACAGAGAAAGAGGAGCTTTGCAGGTGTCAGTGAATGAGGGGTCTCGCCATGGGAGATTATCCTGGATAGCAGGGTGGGTTCCAAATGCATCCTTCTAAGAGGGAAGCAAAGCTGGGTTTTGACACAGACCTACAGAGGAGAAGGTAGTAAGAGGATAGAGCTGGGAGACATTTGAAGGTGATGTAGTCAAAGATTGCAGTGATGTGACCATAAGCCAAGGAATGCCCACAGCCACCAGGAGGTAGAAGATGTAAGGAACGGATTCTCCCCTGGTGCCTCTGCAGGGAGCGTGGCCCCATGGACACTGGCACATTGGCTTTAGCCCAGTGATGAGGATGTTGCATGTGGGTCTCTGGACATAGAATATATTCCTATGGGGTTGTGCTTTTTTTGTAGATTTATTTTATCTATTTGAAAGGCAGAGGGACAGAGAGGGAAGGAGAGAGAGAAAGAGAAAGAGAAAGAGAGAGAGAGGAATATTCCATCTGCTTGTATATTTCCCAAATGACCACAACAGCCAGGGCTAGGGCAGGCCAAAGCCAGGAGCCAGGAACTCCATCTTGGTTTCCCACGTTGGTGGAAGGGATCCAGGCACCTGGGCCATCTTCTGCTACCTTCCCAGGTGCATTAGCAGGGAGCTGGATCAGGAGCAGAGCAGCTGGGACTTGAATTCATGCTCCAAATGTGGGATGGCAGCATAGCAAACGGCAGCTTAACCAGCCACATGGCTAAGCTGGCCCCGCGTTCCTGTTGTTTCAGCAGCCAGGAGAGGCTGGTAGCAGACATGCTCCAATAAACAGGATTCTCCTGCTGGTCCCTGACAAAATGGGAAATGTGATAAAGGGTGACTGGAGGGGCCACTTCAAAGGGCACAGCCCCTGCCGTGAGCCTTTCCCAGGTCCTGGGAGCCTGGCATAGGGATAGGCAGAGAGAATGGCTGGCTCATGGTGGCCCTCCAGGCTTCGTGGAGTGGGAGCAAACAGAAAAGGAGGCAGCAGCAAGGTAAGACCAGGGAAAGGGGTAGGAGATGGTGTCAAAGAGACAGGACGGGGGGCTTTCGTATGCTTCGATGGCAAAAGCGAGAGACTGAGTTTTAGATTTGAAAGCTGCAGAGACATTGCATGGTTTTAGCAGAGAATATCATGGTCTACTTTATATTATGCAGAGATCACGTTGCAGAGAATGGATTGTAAGGGTCAAAGTGAAAGCCAGGGACAGGATGGCAGCAGTACAGGGTAGAGGTGCTGGTGGCTGACCCCAAGGCACCATCTTGTTCCAGAAGCCAGCCTGGCTGCCTCAATTTTAACTGATACCACCACTGCTTCCCCAGCGCCCTGTGACAAGTTAGAGGGCCCTTTTCACTTTTCCTTCTCCCAGCCCACCCACGTCTCTCCTGCCATCACGCATGACCAGGTGGACTCAGTTCCCCAACATCACAGCTCACCTCCACCTTCCCATCGCCATGGTCCACCTTGGCCCAAGGCCAAGTGCTTTTGCCTGGATGAAAAGATGAGAGCACCTGGGTCATACCCTCTGTCTCCTTGTCTAGGGTCACCTAGACAAGGAACTTGACTTCCCTGTTCCTTGGCTTCATTGTCTGTCAATGGGGAAAGCAGCAATCTCACTTCCTGGGAGGGCGTGGAGATCACAGGAGACAGTGCTGCGAAGTGCTTAGACCCGTGATCGCCCTTCATCAACGGAAGTCTTAGCTGCCCTCTTCGTCTTCTTCACCATCTTCCTCGTGCTTGCCATCATCTTCATCATCACCATCATCATCCTTGTCCTAACTGGCCCCCTCCTGCCTCCCTCCCCCTGCCAAGTCCTGCCTGCACACCTGATGGGGTGAGTCTTCCTAAACCACTGCCTTACCACACAGGCCTCCAGGAGCTGCGGGGTACCCTGTATGAAGCGTTGGCTCCACGGCCTGGCTCCCAGCTCCTGCTGCTTTCCCCGCCTTCCCGCCTCCCTGTCTATTTCCTATCTGACTGGGGACGCTCACTTTTCTTGAGTACAAACCCAGGCTGCGTCTGCTTTGCTGCCTCCAGGCTTCTGCTCTTTCAGTTTCCTTTGCCAGCTCTGCCTCCAGGGCACCTGCTCTGCGGCCTGGCTAAGCTTCTCAGTCTTTGAGCCTCTTCCAGGTTCATCCACACTTCCTGTGGTGTCCTCGCCAGTGTCTGAATAAGCTCATTTCTTTACGTGTCTGTATAGGGGTGGACAAGAGCCCCTCTTATTGCCTGCAAGACATGAATCGAAGAATTCAACTGGGGGTAGTTCCCCATGGCACCATATCTACCTCCACCAAAAAGACCCACCTCCTGACGACCCTGCCAGACCCAAAGGATCCACTGCCTCCCTGCCCAGCAGTGAGACATCCACTGTTCCTAAGAGACAAGGCCAAAAGCAGGCAGATTGCACACCTGCCCCTTTCTCCAGGTAGGGCTACAGATCAGGCTGTACAATCTCTGGGGCAAACTGATGCTTGCCTTGCTACGTGCAATTTCCTAGGTGCCCCAGGAGGAGGCGCTAGGCTTCATGATTCTCAAAGAAGTCGTTAGAGAGGCATGACATTGTTCCAGGACACCTGCAGGGGTCTTACACGAGAGACCTGGGAAGTAGCTGCAGCGTAGATGGCCAGAGAGAAGACTTTCAAGGCCAGAGCTCACAGAGCATCTGAAGGGAAAGTCTTCCCGTGCAGTCCCACATCTGGAACGTGTGGGGAAAGGAAGTTGCCATGTAGAATTTCAACTCTCATCTTCTCTGTAGGCATGGACATAGTCTTCAGGTTTTTCTGGAGGTGCTGTGCTAGCCTCACTGCCAGGAACACTCTCAGCTGCCTCCACCAACCCATGCACACACCTGTTTTCTTAGAGGAATGGGGGGTTTTCATTCCAAGATCAGAAGGAAGGATGGGAATGCTTGTTCCTCCCACCTTCCTTATTCCAAAGGATTCATGGTCTGAGACACCCAAATCACTGGGGTCATGTCTCACATACTAGTGAGTGGGGGTGCCTGACCCTAAAGGTGGGGAACAGACTGAACCCCTCTCTTTCTTCTTTGGGCCATCGGTGCTCGGGACCATGGATCTTTTGTGTCCCCAAGCTCCATGCTGAGTCACAAACCAGACAGGGCTGCTGTTGGAGGCCCTGCCAGACTCTGCCCTGTGTTCCTTCTCCTCCATCTGTGACTCAATGAGGAGGTGAGGCTGGCCTTCCCTGGGGCCATATAACTTCCATCCTGGAGGACAGAGCAAGAGGGCGTGTTTGATCCCAGGTACCCTACAATGTTGCATTCCAAAGTTTGCTGGGGGCTTGATACTCTCAATGATCCTGGGTACTACTTGGGCTCCTAATAAAATAGATCCCACATTTTTCCCCAAAGTGGAAGCTTGTAACACTGCAGGAAACTCCAGACCAAATAACCATTCAGTAAAGAATGCCTTGTGTCTATAGGTAGTCTTGAGTGTTGAATTTGGCAGCATCTAAAGTGTAGGGTGGCCCAGTGAGAACTGAGGGCTAGATGCAATGAAGATGTTCTTGTGCAAATTTAAGAGTCAGGTCAAAGCAAAGGCGCTTTGATGGGGTCAAAAGTAATTCCCCCGAAATATCACCAATCATTTTATTTAAATAAGAAGCAAATGACTCCACCAAGCTGAACCAGCATCTTTATTTTTTTTAAGGTTTATTTATTTTATTTGAAAGGCAGAGTTAGAAAGAGGCAGAGGTAGAGAGAGAAAAAGAAGTCTTTCATCTGCTGGTTCACTCCCCAAATGGCCGCAGCAGCTGGGGCTGGGCTGATCTGAAGCCAGGATCCAGGAGCTTCTTCCAGGTCTCCCACGCAGGTGCAGGGACCCAAGGATCTGAGCCATCTTTCACTGTTCTCTCAGGCCAGAGCAGAGAGCTAGATTGGAAGTGGAGCAGCCAGGACTCGAACCAGCGCCCATATGGGATGCTGGCACTGTGGGTGGCGGCTTTACCTGCTTCGCCACAGCGCCAGCCCCCAGCATCTTTAAACACAAAGAATAAAGGGCTGTGAAAAAGGAAAGGAAAGTATTAAAGGAATCCGGGACCTCTCTATGAATTATGCACTTGTTCTCTTTATCTCTCATGCAGTTTCTTGTACATCCTCCTCTAAGAGGTTACAAATGGGTCTCCCCTAATCATTCACCTCTGCTGGTTCTGCCTCGTGCATGAACACACATGCACACACATATACAACTGCCCCTCTCCACAAAGAAATAAAGACCCTATGTGATTATCATCAGGAATATTGCCCAAGGCTCTAGGACCCTCCTTGTGTGGTCTCTTGGGTGATGCAGAAGCCAGCTACTTCCTGGTGATTAATAACCAGGACGGCTAAATTAATGACCTGAGATTCCCCCCTGGGCTGTTAACTTTAGTCAATTATCAAAGTTACTGCTAGTTTGGAAGTAGTGTTTGCTTTACATCTCAAATAATGTAACTCTCACGGGCAGCGCCAGTCCCTCCTCGACCATTTTAGCTCCAGGAAAGGTGCTGAGGGGTTCCCAGGCCAGTGTCCGTCACTTGACTACCAGAGCCATCATCCTGAACGTGCACGGAGCAGAGGGAGACTTTTGCTTTGTTGTACGCTTGTTGCAGAGAGAAGGCCCCCAGCTTGAGTTTCAAATTATTGTGTAATAGCTCATTTATGCAAATCATAAACGAGCTTATATAATGTCAATATGAATAAAATACGCCCACCAACGTAGGCAGGCATTTCTCCCTTGTTAATCCTTACATTTTGTTTGTATTTAATACACCATTAAGATCTAAAGTCCTAAAATGTGTTCATTCAACCAAAATTTACAGGCCTGTGGTAGGCAGTGCGCTCTGGGGAACCTCCAAGCTCCCCGTCTATGGGTCTATTGGTCACAGGAGATCAGATATGCTCACAAGCATGTGCGCTGACCCCAGGGCTGGAGGGGTTGTAAAAGGGTGAGGTCTTTGCTTCGGGGCTGCCACAACAAGGACCACAGGCTGGGGGCCCTAAAATGCTGGAAGCCGAAGCGTGCAATCAGAGTGTGGGCAGAGCCATGCTCCTTCTGCAGGCTCTAGTCTGGGGGAGGGTCCTTCCTTGTCTCTCCCTGGTTTGTTTGCTTTTGGCAAACCTTGGCTCTCTGTGGCTCTGTCTTCATCATCACAGGTGCTCTCCCAGTTCTCCCAGGGTGCCTCTCTGTGTCTACCATGGCCGCCACTTACAAAGACACCTGCTATACTAGAGCAGCCTCCCCCCACCCCCCACTCCAGTAGAGCCTCATGTGAGCTGATGACATCTGTTAACAACCTGATATCTAAGCAAGGTCACATCTGAGCTATGAAGGTTAGAATTTCAACACGTTTGGAGAAGGGGGCACAATTTGATCTATAACAGAAGAATCTCTAAATCTTGAAGCCCTCTGTGAATGTCAGTTTTCACTCATACTCGTGTGTGTGTGCGCGCACGCGTGTGTGTGTCAATCAAGCCATGAATATATAATCCAGCTCCTCTGGTCCAGGGGATCAGCATTTCACACCAGCCCCCACCAGATGTTTTTCCTCTGAGTGTCAGGACAGCCCTGCCAGAAACTCACAGAACCTCTGAGGTCCAGCCTCTGGGGAGCGTGCCCCCCTCTCCTCGCTTTTCCCTATTGCATCTTATGCTGGACCCTAGGGTGTACTTTTCAGGCATTACCCAAGCAGTTCTCACCAGGGCTCTTGAAATGTGTAGCAGTCTGAGTGATTTCATTTCCAGTTGTTTACATGTATCTGGAGCCCAAGAAAGTGGGAAGCTCATGAACAGTCTTCGTGGACAGGCAACTGAGGAGCAAGGGCCTTCACAGGTGCACGAAAGGGAGGCTCAGACATGGGCACCCACCCAGGCCAATGCCCGGCACCTGTGAGTGCTTCGCCCAGGCAGTACCACCTGGACGCTCAGATCTCCACTCCCCTGGAGGGAGAACAATTTAGGAGATCGAGAGAGACAACAGCACCTGGTAAGCTCCCAACATCTCACAGGCAGAGCTCACTTGCAGAGTTTTGTTACCCATAACCCCCTCACTGAGGTCACTGCTTGGTAGATGCTCCTGATGAAGTTACCCCTGGGGAATCCATATTCAGCTGTGAGGCTCGGGACCCTCGGAGGACAGCGCCCTGAGCACAGCTGAGAGCCCTGTACCCGGCTGCTCCTATGCCGTCCCCCGGTCCCACCAGACCCTGAAGCACGGGGTGGGCATGGCCTTGTTCACGTCTTCCTGCCCTTCGGGTTTCTGAAGCTGAGTCTGGCCAGAGGTGGAGGAAGAGGAGAAGCTTTAGGTAGAGTGGAGACTGCAGTTTTGACTTTAGATTGTTTAGAGAGTTTTTAATACCTGGTTATAAGAATGTATATTATTACCTGAGAGTAACCCAGAGAAACTGTGCTACATAGTGCCCAAGATCAAAGGTGGTGGGATTAAGAGGCAACGGAAGCAGAAAATCAAGTGGCTATTGGTGCCCCATGCAGTGTGTGCAGCTGAGAATGTCTGTTAACAAGAGGATTGTGGTGGAGAGTCAGGTGGAGCTCACAATAGCATTAGCATGAGGCAGAAAAAGAAGTCCTGAGTGGATCTGACTGCACTCAATGCTGCCACCCAAGGATGGACTTGCTGACTTGAGTCTATGACAGGAGGTTAAAGGGGCCGCCCATGGAGACCCTCCCCTACCCCCACCCACCCACCTTCCTTCGTGTCTTGCCCCATCCAGCTCCGTCCCCCAGGTGGCCCAGTCTTCGCCCCCACCTTATTCCACCCCAGAAAGCTGCATCCCTCTCCAGGTGAGGTCCAGCCCCTGGCTTCCTTCCTTTGTGTTGTAGCACAGGGTACATACAGGCAGATGCTGGCTGCGAGGTGTCCGCTCAGTTCTGTCCACACCAGAACAGGGGCTGGGTTTTCTCTTCCCACCAGTGAGGGCCAGAGTGGAGCCTGCACCTGCAGCTGCTGCATCACCTGGGGGTTGAGGAAAGAACCTCAGGCCCCACCTGAATCTGTGGAAGCTGGATCTGCCTTTTAACAGTTCCTGCAGGCACTCAGGGGCGCATTAGCATGTGAGAAGCCTGCTTTTGTCCCTGGAAACCAGGAAGGAGCTGCAATCTGTGATCAGCACATCCCCTTGCTGATGTCAAGGACACCAGATCAGGCAGTGCTTCCTACATCCCATATGCCCTGTGTGAGGCTGGGCATCCAAAATAGCCTGCCTCTCCCAGTCACCCTCTGAATGGCAGCTTCTAAAATCTACCTGTGAATTTATATATGCATGTGTCATGCGTATACATGTAGTATTAATGTCTAAGTTCCTGCAGCCTTGCTTCCTCTGCCATCTTTGCAAAGCTCATGGCTGCAGCAGGTGTGTCAGCAAGTCTCTAGCACAGCCCACAGCCCCACGACCTCACAGTGGGCATTTGAGATTCACGCTCCAGCGAGCCCCTCAGTGTACACAATTCTCTAGAAGAGGCAGCTGGTAAGAAAGAGAGAACTCTGGCCACAGTTGCTACTCTCCAAACAATAGGAACTGGGGAGTTGTGTTAAGTCACCGCCTGCAGTGTCAACTTCCCATACTGGTGCCGGTTTGAGTCCCAGCTGCTCCTCTTCCCATGCAGCTCCCTGCTAATGCGCCTGGGAAAGCAGCAGAAGGTGGCCCAAGTGCTTGGGCCCCTGCTATCCACGTGGGAGAGTGGATAGAGCTCCCAGCTGCTGGCTTTGGCCTGGTCCAGCCCTGATGGTTGCTGCCACCTGGGGAATGAACCAGCGGATGGAAGATCTGTCTTCTCTGTGTCTCTCCCGTTCTCTCCCCTTGTGACTCTGCTTTTCAAATAAATAAATCAATCTTAAAAGAAAAAAAAAAAAGGAAGGAGGGGAGGAAAGAAAACAGGAGGAATCGTGACTAGAAATTCCTTCTGCATGACTTAGAGATCGTGTTTCACAGAACCTGGCTCTTTAACAAAACAAAACAAAACTCAAAATGTGGGCAAAATATAAATCTCTGGCTTTAACATGTGCAGTTCTTTTTTTCCTTCCAGTAACTCCACAAAGCTTTCTAGTGGGATTTGAGAGAACTCTTCTGCATTTTCTCCCAGGGTGTTTTAACACTTTATTTTCAGATTCTGCACCTTGCGCGTGGGCCTCCTGCTTAGCAACATGCAGCATCAAATCAGTTGATCAAGGATCCAAGCATCACAGCCCTCAGTGAGGACGTGGAAAGAAATCCATCTAGAATCTACTCCAAGGTACAGATCATGCACCAGCTATAGAAGACCCACTTGAATCATCCACGCTCTTGTTCTCAAAATGGCTTCTAACACAATGTATGCCCAGACATAACAAGGTCATTTTTTCTAATCCAAATTGCAATTCCAGTCCAAGAAGTGTATTCATTTGCATGAAATATTCTTTCCAAGAAGTTCCTCCCAGGTGAGGAATTTTAAGTGCGCTTCTTTCGACAGCAAAGGCAGACAAATGGCTTCAGCTGGTCAAGGCTTATATTTCTCGCAGGATATTCCAATTGGTTTCTCACTCCATGGGATCAATAAACAGCCTGGCTTATATGCATAAAACTGTCTCAGCCTCGCCAGTGCTAACACAGGCCATTTCTTGAGCTTCCCCGAGGTACAGTCTTAAAAAATCCTGACATCACTGAAATATGTCCTGGAACACAAACAAGAAAAGGAGGATCATGAGAGAGACAAACTCTGCTCCGGATGTGCCCTCAAGACAGCTGTTCTGTTCACTTCGAACTTTGCTTCCTGGCCAGAGGAAATGTGACCGTCAGCAAGAACCAGACCGGATTTCTATCACCGTTCTGTCCACCCCAGGTAGGACCTCAGGGAAAAATGGCTTCTGGGAGCAGAACTCCTGTGACGGGGCAATCCTTGTTAGCCATAAGAGCCCTTGAGGGGCAGCAGAGATGGAACGGGTTTGAGTTCTGTGACCTCCTCTGCTAGGCGTCCTTAGGTCTTGAGTTTCCAGCAGGTTGGAGCCAAGTCCATCCGGTTTGCTCCACCCCTGGGCATCAATCCTCAGCTTCACAACTGTGCATGCCAGCAGGGCCCGGGACCCCACACATTTCCTTCCCCTGGGGAGCAGCACTGGTTAGGGACAGGGATAATTGCCTGTCTACTTCTGGAAGGGGCTGTGTAGAAATGTGGACTTTTCTAAGAAGATTTTCTGAGAAGGTAGGCTCAGAGCCACACCGTCATCTCTTACCCCCTCTCCTTGATCCCTTCGTTCCTCTGCTCTCATCACCAGGACTGGAAACCACTGACCCGTGATCCAGTCCAGGAAGCTAGGCCACCCACTGGAGTCTACTTTCCCCTACTCCTTCCCACCAAAGCACAGAGAAGAACAATTAAGATGACCAGCATGGATTTCTGTACATACAGCTATCTTGGCCACCATGCTTGTTCAGCCTTCGTTCAACCACGGAAGAACTGCCCATTGGCCAAGAACTCGTATCTGCCAATGAGAATGGAGTCTCAGTAAGCACGGGCAAATAGAAGACTTAATGGGAAAAAATAGAGAAGAACGCAGAAGATCAGCAGGCAGCGTGAAATGAGGGCATTCTTGGAGCTCATTAAACAAATGGGACAATTAGAGCCAGTGCAAGGCAGCATCCCTCGTCTGGAAACTGGAAATCGGAAATGCTCCAAACTGTGAAATCTTCTTTCTTTAATAAATTCATATGAAAATGAACTCACATGAAAAGACCTTTTGCTAAAATTTCATCTATTTGAAAGATGGAGAGACACAGGGAGACAGAGGGATGGGGGAAGTGGAGAAACAAAGAGTGAGGTCTTCCATTTGCTGGTTCATTCCCCAAATGGCTGAGCAAAAGCCAAAGCCAGGAACTTGGAACACATGAGTCTTCCACACAGGTGGCAGGGACCATCACCTGTTGCCTCCCAGGGAACACATTAGCAAGGAGCTGGAAACAGTAGAGAAAGAACTTGACTCCAGACACTCCAGTATGTGATGCGGGCATCCCAGTGTCTTAACAGATGTGCCCAATGCCCACCCCAAACTCTGAAACGTCTTACGTTCCAACATGACGCCACCATACCTGGGAATTCTGTGGTCAGGTGACAGGCTGCATTTAAGACACACACTAAAAATATTATATAAAGTAGCCTTCAAGTTATATGCAAAATAGAATATAAGAAATGTAAATGAATTCTGTGTTGCAACTTGGGTCCTATCCCCAAGATATGTTCTTATATATAGGCAAATATTCCAAAATCTGATAGAGATCTGAAAGCCAAAGTGTTACCTGAGAAATTTGCAGGGTTCTTGTCTTCGCGCAAGAAAGAATTCAGGCGTGAGACAGAGAGTATCGAGGTTACATGTTGAGTGGAGAGAGTACACCTGGCCAGACCAGGCGGGTGGCTCAGCAGAGAGGCAGAGAGCAATCCAGTTGAGGCTGGGGGTTTTTAAGGAGATGGGTCTTGCTTCCCCACCTCTGCTCCTCTTGAAACAAAGGGCTTTTTGGATGTAAATAGAAAAACTTCTCTCTTTAAGGTCTGAAACAAAGGACTTTATGGATGCAAATGTTATCAGACAGGAGGAAGGGAGCAGGGTGTTTGAGATGCAGATACTGGGCTGCACCTGGGAGCTTGTGGAAGATTTGTCAGGCAGAAGGGGTGGGGACCCCCCCACCTGGCAGGTTATCAGGTGGAAGGGGGCAGGGCAGGGCAGGATGTGAATACTGGGCTGCCCCTGAAACACCATCGGGATGACCTTGAGATGCAGGTGCATATGCTGGACATAGATGTCTTCTCTTTAGGCCTTTATGTCGCACACACATAAGCTCATAACTGACTTCCTACCTAACAAAAGCACTTCTGGTCCCAAGCATTTTAGACAAAGGGTACTCAACCTGTAGTATCCAAGAAGGGATATTTGTGGAGCGATTTCTCTGGGCTGAGAGCGAGGACTTGGTTAGGAAGACTCCACACTGCCCTTGAGGACTTGGGGGCCTAGTGAGGAGACCATGGAAAGGTGAACGTGTGGCCATAACAGAGTGGGGGAGATCCGGAAACACAAGTGGGCAGAAAGTCATCTGTCACCACGGGGCGGGGTGGGTGGGTGGGTGGGACTTCCTGTGCGTTTCCCGGCAGCGAGCAGACATCAGTGTTTCAAGTCACCGGGGACCTGGGTTTGAATGAGGCCTCAGACCCTCCAGCAGGCTCTGTGGCCCTGAACAAATCGCTCAGCCTGGGTGAGCGTCCATTTCTGAACCTGTTAAACAGGGATGGGAATGCCTCTCTCTCATAATGACTATGAGGGGGGAATGCCACAGGACATACAAACTGCTCACTTGGGACTTTCGCTAAAAAGTGACTTCTATTAGTTCTTATATTCTGTGTTTCGGTCCTTAACTTGGACAGTAGACCACATTTGAAGGAGAGAGAGAGAGAGAGAGAGTTCCTGAAGGAAAGGAGACTTGTGTGTGACTCTTGGCCTGCACTCCACCCTCCCCCTCACCCCCCCATCGCCTCCACTTTGCATTTAAACAAGTGAAAAGGGGCCAGAATAGAAAGCAGCTCCCCAAGGCATTGCATTAGCTCGGAAAGGAGAGAACTTGCTGGTTTTCCTTCCTTTTAAGTGTCAGGCTTTGAGGGAAATCTGAAGAGCCGGCCCCATGAAAGGGAAGCCCCCGCCAGCAGCGTCCTTGCAGCAAGCCGGCTTCGTTGATGGACAGATGCTTGCGCAATCGATACGGGCTCGGGCTTGCGGGCCCTGTTTCAGCCCGCCCCATGCCTCAGGACTGCTGATCGATCTGCCGCGCTGCCACCACCCCGCTGGATGAAGTCAGGATTCCTAATCCGCGCTCTAGGGGGAGCAGGGGCCGACCCCTGGAGAGGCGGCTGCGGACCTGAGAGTTCTCACAAGGAATTCATGGACCGAGAGCTGGGAGAACCAGGCTCCTAGGTGGCGGAGGCGTCCTGGAGGGTTAGTGTAACAGGACACAGATCAGCAAAGTGTTAGCAAGCAGCAGGAATTCAGCAACCTCCTACCAGGGCTGCCAGATTTAGCAAACAAAAATGCAGGATGTCTAGTTCCGTTTGAATTTCATATAAACAGTGGATTTAAAAATCCCCAAATATTGCATGGACCATAATTATACTAATTATTTTACTTGATATGAAATTCAGATTTTTCCCAGTATCCTGCATTTATGTCTCAAATACTTCATGGGGCATAGTTCCATAGAAAACATAGCTACTGTTTATCTGAAGTCTAAATTTAACCGGGTCCCTTGTGTTTTATGTCTGGCAAGGATACCCACGTATGCAAAGACTCTTCAAAATATTTGTGGGAAATTCATATTATGCAAAAAACTATGCATGGATTGCAATTATTTTGCACCACAATTAACTTATCTCAATTCCATTTTCCATGAACTTATTGAAATCCATGTGTGCGCTTAAGGGAAACACACGTGCCTCTGCTTGTGACAACCCTGCCATCCAATGCCAAAAGATAACATCTGTAAAAATCCAGTTTTTCCAGCTAGCATTCTGGGGCTTCCACAATGTGCCCTCCTCTTCCCTGGCGCTTTTCCAGTTCTTTCCCAATGAAGCCACTGTGTTCTAACCCAGAGAGTCCTGTTCTGAGCCCCCAACGTGTCCAGAAACTCGCCATCGCTTGCTCTCAGTGCTGTAGACCTAACCTGCACCTGCGCCTTCCGCTCAAAGACCCAGGTCTCACCTGGGCATCAAGAGCTGCTCAATAGATGATGATCAGGTACTGGATAGTTCTCTAAAAAAAACAGAAGACATTTTGAGTGTTTTTAACATAAAGAAACATTAAATGAGGCCGGCACTGTGATGTGGTAGGCCAAACCTTTGCCTGCATCCCACATAGGGGCCATTTCATGGCCCGGCTTCGCTGCTTCCCATCCAGCTCTCTGCTGTGGCCTGGGAAAGCAGTGGAAGATGGCCCAGGTGCTTGGGCCCCTGCAATTCTGTGGGAGACCCGGAAGAAGCTCCTGGCTTTGGATCAGCCCAGCTCTGGCCATTGTGGACATTTAGAGAGTGAACCAGCAGATGGGACACCTTTCTGTCTCTCCTTCTCTCTGTCTGTAACTCTACTTTTCAAATAAATAAATAAAATCTTTAAAAAAAGAAACATTAAATCTAGGTAAAGATAGATTTGTTGACCCTGCTTGGATATTACACAACCTATACATGTATTAAAACATCACATGGTATCCCATACAAATACACAATTTTTTATGTGTCAGTTAAAATTTTTATTTTATATAACTCATACTTTGGTATATGTACACATTAATTCAAATTTCCCTTCATCCTCAAAGTATTCCATAATGATCCCTTCCCAATGCCATCCTTTAGTCTCAGCAAGACCCACCCTATTTAGAAGTCAGGCAATGTTTGCCCTATCTCATTCCCTTGCCCTTGGGTTGCCTTGCCAGGTAATTTTCATGTTTCTTTGGCAAGTGTGACTGGACTATTATACTCCATGGTGCCAGAAAGGACACTTTTTGCATTTTTATGCAGCTGTCCTAAGCCCTCACCTGCCTGACTGGTGGGCAAAGTAACCCAGGCACTGGGTGGACTCCCGGTACAGGACGGCTGGGACTCCCAGGCTGGTAGCACACATGAGTGCATGGGGATGGGGTGGGAGCAGGTGCTAATTCTCAGTGTTCAAGTCTGAAAACTCCTAGTCCAAGCACATTTTCTCCCGAATTACATGGCCAGTCTGCTACCACCTGCTTCGGGGAGTGGGGGAGCAGGCATGAGTGAATGAATGAACACTACGCGGTCTTGAGATCCAGCTCGAAATCAGAATTTCTAACGAAGCCTTTTCTGAGTCCTACAAGAAGCCGAAGCCCTGCATGGACCTGTAGACTTCCCGGGTCCTCCTTCCCCCTTTCCTCTTGGCTGGTTGTCCCCTTGGTCTCCCCTTACCTGCCAGGTCCTCCCTCTGCTACCCACACAGGCCCAGTAAATGTCCCCCTTCTGCCCTTGCTGTCATGTCTCTTCTCATTGAGGCCTATCCTTTCCACGCTGTCATAGTTACAGTGCCTTCTGGGCCACCTCTGCCTTGCTTCCAGCTGTATTTTCCCCTTCACATTGATCATCATGTAACATACATGTCTTTCATTAACTTTTAACTTATTGTCCAATGTGCAATCCCCTCCCATTGGAATGTTAAGTTCTGGGAGCAGAATTTTAAATCTGTTTTGTTAACTGTAGTATCTCAAGTACCTAGATCATCATAGGAAGCCAATAAATATTTGTTGAGTGAATAAATGAATGACTCTTTTCTTCTATATTTTCATAAAACATTACCCCAAATCTGCGGCTCCAGCTAGTTTATTTTCCGATGCCTACAGATGAGCCTCCCCAGGAGATTGTGTGAATTAAGAATGAATGCGCAAGGGAATTGAGGCGAAAGCAATGTGTCATCATCTTTAATGGAGAGCAGGCCTTGGAATGTATTTGCTGATTGCGAAAGGGAAAATGTACACACACACACACACACACACACACACACACCTCTTAGAGTAGATCATCAAATAGGTAATCTTGGGAAACCCCAGTGTTATCCTTTGCACAGAATAAAGGCATTCAGGGGAGTGACTATTTCTCCCCTCACATGGGGACCACACGTTGAGCCATCTACTCTGTTCTCCCCCCACCCAGTTCTGTTCACCCAGGGAGACACAGCACAAGTTCCCATCAGAGCAGCTGGGGCAGCCTCTGGCGGTGGAGTGAAGTTAACCAGCCCCCCTGGGGATGGAGCCCAGCCTGGCCTCATTAGCACCAGCTGCAACCAACCCATCACACACAGACTTAACGCTGAGTGATCACAGGCTGGCTGGGCCAGGTGCATGAATAAACCAATACACCTGTAAATAATGAAATATTTGCACGAGGCTGGGGGTTTTTAGCAAGGAGGCGGGGGCGGGGAAGGGGGGCATTGCGTGGAAGGAAGGAGCGTTGGCTTTCTCGTCTCTGAGCCCGGGAAGGCACCGTCACCACCTCTGTGGGTTTTAAGGTAGGCGGTAGGTCGCCTCAGTCTGATAGGCTGGGGAATTTGTGACCTGGGTTGTGGCCATTGTTGCTGGTTTTCTTTTGATTATTCGGAGGAATTGCTTTTCTGTTTTAAGGGGAATTAATTGAAAATGTCTTGGATGCAAGGAGGCTTAGTTTTCTCAGTTCAGGCTGTGTGATGGTTAAGATAAAAGGCTTATTTCACCACTTTAAAATACATATTTATAAACACTTTTATTCGCCTGTTAACTCCAGAATCTGCCGATCACCAGCTAGTTTTCAGCGCTTACATTTCCTCCTCATGGCCGCCTAAGAATGCGGTGAATTGCAAAACAGAACAGAGACATGGGCAGAGCTTACACCGGTGCAATGCAGCTAGCAAGTCTGCTGGTGCCTTGCTGAGACTGGTTCAGGTCTGTTCCTTCGCCGGGGAGTCGTACGTCTGTGAATACCATTCCAGCCTGTGGTGGGGTTTCCTTTTCTGGGTTGGTTCTCCGTGGCTTCACCCAGACTCTGACGTGAGCCTATGTCCGTGCCACACACTGGGGCACTTCCAATGTAAATGTAGCAATGCAAGTGGCTGCTGCCTGGGCCAAACTTGAGCTCCGGCAGGAAGATTTTGTTCGCCCAGCTTTCCCAGTGTGTCTGGGGTGTCAAACCTTCTCATTCTAGTAAGAACAAGGGTCTCACAGGATGTCTGGGTGTGAACATTGTGCTCTTAGCCTTTTGCAGCTTGGATGGTTTGAGGGGGGGTGGGGGGGAGCATTTACAAGCTTCAAGTCTAGCACCTGTGTTTGCCTTCCACCGTGGGAGTGTTGAAGGTGTTTTCCTAGGCTAGAACTACGGCTTTGTCTCCTCTTGGGGTGAGGTGAAACCACTCCAGGCGCTAGATGAGGCGCTGTTGGAGTGTCCCTTTTTCTCCCTCATTGGTCGTAGCCCTGGCAGCTGGTAGAGCTTCACGGTGTGCTATATAGTTCCATGTCTGCTCAGCTGGGAGAACTTCAGTCACGTTGGCTTGATGCTAGTGCCTGCACGTGCCACCAGCTTTGGTAACTCCACCCCAGCAGCTTGAAATGCCCTCCAGGTGAGCCCACCTCTTGCTGTGCAGGCTCTCGTGGAAACATGGAGGGTCGGAGGGTCGTCTCCACCATCTGCTCCTCTGTCACAAATGTGGATGCTTGCTGGATGGCGACAGCTCCCACCACCCCCAGATTCCTCTTGCTGTGGCCCAGGAAGCATCTCTCCTCTTCCCTGTCCAGCCTGTGTCATCAGCAAGGGACTGGCGTCCCCCAAGTTTACAACTAGGGCGGTAGGTTTCAAGATCGTGATCGTCTGCTGCCCAGCCTTTCTGGGTAGCAGCGGCAATGAAGTTGGCTCCGATGAGACATGGACCTGAGGTTGGATAAGAGACGGGGGTGGGGAACATGACTGGGCTGGCAGAGCCCAGCCGGGTTCGCGGGGTTTCTTTCCTGGCCACAGTCTCTGCTGCCTGTGGCTTGAAGCAACGCTTTCCATCTGCAGAGACTGATGTTGGAGGTCAAGTTCAGCGAGTTAGCCTGGCACCTCTGCAGGGGCTTGTAAGCTCTTCGGTGACATATCAAGACTCGGATGTCTACAGTTTCCAGAGAGCTGATCTCGGTCCATTAAGCTTTTTTTTTTTTTTTTTTTTAAAGGTAATGGAATATGTGCCCATTTGCTCACAGACCGTTCATTGCTTTGCAGTCGTGTGTATGTGTGTGACTGTGTGGTAAGGTCAAAGAATGAGGTGGGAATACAATCTGAGGAACAGTTTGTCCCAGCCCCCACCACACAACAACACCAAGTAAATCAATGCATTTGGCTGTTTTAGAGGCAGCACATGAATAGAAGTCTCTCTGCCATCACCCTGTGCTCAGAAGAGACAGGGACCCTGCCTGTCCTTTAACTGTTCTATCTACAAGATCCATTGTTCATGCTCTTTGTTGTTGTTTAGGCGGGATTCAAAATTAATTTGGTCTCCCTGCATCTTGTCCTATTTTTATATAAGTGCTAACTGTTCATTCAGGAATAAAAATAAAGATTCATCCAAGTTGCACACAGCTGCCTTTTATACTTAAGGATGAAAAACTGGTTATGAAGGAGGTTAACGTTGTTATTCCAGAGCGATAACCCTGGTTGCTATGGTGAGGAATCTTCTGTCAATCATCCTGATGAAGTTGGCTCCTCTTTGGAGGCCAGCCTCTATTAGAGCTGCGGTTTGAATGCATTTGCCACTAAGCTTGGGCTCGAGTGTTTAACTTCGTGGACAGGTCTGCATCCTCTCAATTCAGGCGCTGTGCACTTTGTGGAGTCTGGAGGCTGTAGCTGAGTGAACGTGTGTATGCTCGCACCGGGCCAATTTATCTGCCCAGGCTAGGTATTCTTGAATCTCTGAAAAAGTAGAGGAGTCTGGCAAGTACACAGCTGTCCGTGATCTGCAAAGGAAGAGCTCCCAAAGAATACGTTAAAATACGGGGTGTGACTTGGTTTCTAAAATGAAAGCTCCTTTTGATGGATTCGTTGATTGATTGATTTTTTTTTTTTAATTTCAATGGTTTTGATCTGTGGCGGTCGCTGCTTAATGACCTGCCGTTCCTGCTGAAATTTATTCAGGGAATAAACCACAAGAAATTGGTTGTTTTCAGCAGTTTATGACTTGTTATTTAACATTTAACAGAATGGCTATTTATTTTGCAAACAACCAATTCTGAGAGGTTTATTGCTATTATAAACCATAATCAACTGCTTGTATCATTACTAGTTTTGCGAGAGATAAAATGGGCAGCTGCACAAGGAAAATTGTTGTAGCTCTAAACATTTGCATTTGCAATTGTATGGAAAAGTCACTTCACCTTGAAGTTCAACTGCATTGGCAACAACCAGCATGCACTTGCTTTCCGTAGGAGATATTCCGCGCCGTGGTTAAAATCGGATCCAAATAAGATAATACTTTAGAAGGTCTTTGCCATTTTTTTTTCCCAATTACTCACATGGAAAAAGATAAGATTTGGATGAGCGAGGACAATGCTGTAGATTACATTTTGTTTATCCCAGTATCATAGCGGGAATTAAGTTTCATCGCTTTAGTAGAAACCCAAGTGTTGAGTAATTTATTCCCCCAAACCCTCAGAACTACTGCTGCTCCAGGGTTTCCGCTGTAGCGCATGCGGGGAGGCGGTGAGATTCACGGCTAGGGACAGAGACGGAGGATGTGCTTGGCTGTCAGAGCTTAGGCAAGTGCGTGGGGCTTTGCACTGTGGTTTGCACGGGATGCGACATGCATCAAAGCCACACAGGTGCTCGTAGGCAACTTTGGCCTGAGATGTTTGGGATTTCCTGTAAGAACAGGAGTGCTAGAGCTGACCGGGGAGCCTCGGGGTACGAGGGGGCTTGCGGTGGCCAGGGAGTACGAATCTGGGTCCTGGAGCAAGGGAAGTAATTCTGTGATGAGCACATTGTGTCTTTGAGACTTGTTATCCATTCAAAATAAACAGGGCTAATTATAATATAACTTATGATAAAACGCTTATTCTGAGAAGGAAACATGGGGTAAAACATAAAGCCGATTGGAAAGGGTTAGGATCAATGTGTTCATTTTATTTTTTGACAGGCAGAGTGGACAGTGAGAGACAGAGAAAGGTCTTCCTTTGCCGTTGGTTCACCCTCCAATGGCTGCCACGGCCGGCGCACTGCACTGATCCGAAGGCAGGAGCCAGGTGCTTCTCCTGGTCTCCCATGGGGTGCAGGGCCCAAGCACTTGGGCCATCCTCCACTGCCTTCCCGGGCCACAGCAGAGAGCTGGACTGGAAGATGGGCAACCAGGACAGAATCTGGCGCCCCAACCGGGCCTAGAACCTGGTGTGCCGGTGCCGCAGGCAGAGGATTAGCCTAGTGAGCTGAGGCGCCAGCCACAATGTTTTCATTCTGAACACCATACCCTCAGTGACTGCATGTCTCTGGGACAGGCAGCCTATATCCATGAGACTGTTATGAAGGGTTTGTTTCAGCACATTTGCTGTTGGGAAGTCGGATCCACAACCACTGTGGTGGGACTTCCTCCATCACAAGTTTTTGCCAGGCAAAAACCCACCTACAGTATTTTCCCTTTAGAAAATGGGATTTGGATTTAAGCGTTTGTTTATTTGAAGTCGGTTACAGAGAGAAAAAGGGGGGGGGGGACAGAGACAGATCCTCCACCTGCTGATTCGCTCCCCAGGGGGCCACAACAGCCTGCACTGAACCAGGCTGAAGCCAGGAGCTTCATCCGGGTCTCCTATGTGGGTACAGGGGCTCAAGCATTTGGATGATCTTCCATTTCTTTTTCCCAGGCCATTAGCAGGAAGCTGGATTGGAACTGGAGCAATGGGACGTGAATTGGTGCCCATATGGGATGCTGTCGCCACAGGCAGTGGCTTAACCCACTATGCCACAGCACCAGCCCACCTTGCTTAAAGATTTTTTTTAGTTGAAAGTCAGTTATGGAGACAGGGGGAGATAAGACAGTTTTTTTTACTTTTAAAGATTTATTTGTTTATTTGAAAGTCACAGTTACACAGAGAGAGGAGGAGAGGCAGAGAGAGAGAATAGGTCTTCCATCTGCTGGTTCACTCTCCATTTGGCCGCCATGGCCTGAGCTATACAGATCTGGAGCCAGGAGCCAGGAGCTTCTTCCGGGTCTCCCACGTGGGTGCAGGGGCCCAAGGACCTGGGCCATCTTCTACTGCTTTCCCAGGCCAGAGCAGAGAGCTGGATCAGAAGTGAAGCAGCCAGGACTTGAACCAGAGCCCATATGGGATGCTGGCACTACACTTTACCTGTCACACCACAGCGCTGGCCCCAGGAAATCTAGTTTTATCACAGGCCCTGAGAGGGAGTGTAGCCTTCTCCAGAGCTCCAGCAAACACCTGCTGGGGTGTGGGGTTAGGCACCCCCTGATGTCTCTCTGCTCCCCAGCCCACATTGGAAGGGACTCAGATGATCGAAGGGGCTGGAGGAGACAGTGACAGACCAGGGAACAGATAGACACACGGGAACATGGAGAGCAGGGGACAGATCTGAGAGAGCCAATCCTCAAGAGAGGCAGGAGCTTGCAAAGATATGCAGGAAGGAGAAAGACAAACGGGGGGACGTAGCAGTGGGAAATACTTGTAATCTGCTATGAGACAAGATGGGAAGGGTGGTGAGCATGAGGCAGAAGTCATGGCGAGAAATGGAGGAAGGGGGCTAGAGCTGTGGCGTGGCGGGTAAAGCAGCCGCCTGCAGGGCCGGCATCTCATGGGCTCCGGCTCCAGTCTCCGCTGCTCCACTTCTGATTCATCTCTCTGCTGTGGCCTGGGAAAGCAGTGGAGGATGCCCCAAGTCCTTGGGCCCCTGCCCCTGCATGGGGAGACCAGAAGGAAGCTCTTAGCTCCAGATCTGTGCAGTTGCGGCCAACTGGGGAGTGAACCAGTGGATAGAAGACCCCTCTATCTCTCTCTGCCCCTCCTTCTCTCTCTCTGTAACTCTTTTTCAAATCCTCTTTTAAAAGAGGAAGACGAGAAAGCAGCAAGAAGGGGCAAAGGGAAGGGGCTGAGGAAAGAGGAGGAACAGACAAGACGGCTCCTCTGAGTGAGACAGCTCCCCCCCCCCCTCCCCGGGGAGCTGACCAAGGCCCTTCTTCTGTAGCTGAAGGACTTGAACAGAACAGGGGCGAGAAGGGACTAGAAAAATCTGGGGAGTGTCCCTGTTCTCGATTTTTCTGTAAAGGTCAAGCTTTTGGCAAAGAGGACAGGCCTAGAATTGAAAAAAAAAATCCTCCCAAGCCCCTGGGGTGTAACCCCAGAAGTGTGGAAAGGTCTGGGAAGGTTGGCAGCATGTTCTTGCTGGAGCCCACTGTGGAGAGTTGGCCCCACACCTAGAGAACTCCAACTCCCAGGGTCAGCTCCTCCCAGTCCCCACTGATGGGAGAGGGGACAACAGCTCCAGCATGAGACACCGGAGTCCTGCTCTTGTCATTTGCACAGCTTTATAGCGCAAAGGTAGCGGTAACTACTGGCTCGTAATTAGCATGGTCCTTGGCACATAATAAATGCTAAACATCTCACGTGCAACACCCCCTTTAGTCCCCACAGCCCTGTGAGGGATCTGCTCTCTGTTCGCAGAGAAGGCCCAGGCCTGCCTGTCTGTCGTCTTCATAGCCACTCTGATACCTGGAACGACATTGAAGTAATTTTGAAAGAAAAATGTCCCCGTAATTCTACGTATCTTCACATAACCTGTTTCTTGCAGAATTGTAATTCTAATAAATTCATGTTCTTCCCCTGTCTTCCATAGACATGTTGTCATCATCATCATTAGTGTCTCTCATTCCCTTGGACCACAAGGAAGACAGGACCCGGGTTAGCGCTCCATGCCAATGCAATGAATGTTTGCTGAGTACCGAGCACTGTCCTGAGTCCTCATGTAGGAGGCAGAGCCCCTGTTAGGCCTAGTGTGAGGGACAGGATACAAACACTTCCCCTCATGCTAGGGCAGGCGTGGCGCTCACTCAAGCTCCAGGGCCTGCTCCAGGTCCCAGGATGATGTGAGTGATGGGGAGGGCTCCACTCCTGGCTGCTATTACCTTGGTTTTCCTTCTGAAGCAGCCAACAGTGAGCCGTACAAGGCACGGAGATGAAGATTCTAGAGTGAACAGGGTTCCCTATGCCCCTGTCCTTTGTCACAGGTGCACCCAACATGTCTTGGTCCTGACAGCTGCTGTGGATCTGAGGTTCACCAGGATGGAGGAAGATAAAGTTACTCCCTCACTGCCCTGGTGCCTCCAGCCCTGTCAGCCGCCAGAAACGACCCCTAAGACCCAGGCGGGCAGCCATCTTGCCGTGCCACCTGGAATTTCAGACCTCTACACCAGTGTTGTCCAGGGGAAATTCATGGCATGGAATTGTGCTATGGCTGTGGCTAAGGAGCGCTGGGTATGTCTCTAGTGTGTCTGAGGATATTTCTAGTTGTATTTCACTTAAACTAATTCTAGTTCATCCTGAAGCAGCCACACATGACTGCTGACTGCCGTGTTGGGTAGCGCAGTTCTAGGCTTTGGGGTTTGGGGTGGGCCAGCACTCGGACTCCTTTACCTGGGCCTGTGTGCTCGGGGTCAACAAGTACTTTATCCATGTTTCTTAGGGACTCTGATAGACCTGCCTGTGTCCCTGTAGTCACAGCGGTTTGACGCTCTGCATGTAGGTGGACGGGAGACAGACAAGAGCCGTACACATCGAGTAGGCTCTGGGATCAGCTCAGACTGATCTAAGCAGAAAACACACTCATTACAGGAATGTGGAGAGATGCCCACTGTCACTGGAAGTGGGCAGGAAAGACAAACCAGGTTCAAGGCTGGGTTGAGGGGGAGGGCAGGGCCTATGTTACTGATTGTTAGTGACTGGTGGTATCCAATAATGGGAACTGTGGCTGCCAGTGCTGTCCCCAAAAGGCCAGCACCCTTGTCACAATTATAACTCTGGG
Organism: Sylvilagus floridanus; assembly: GCA_949820135.1. Lineage (NCBI taxonomy): Eukaryota > Metazoa > Chordata > Mammalia > Lagomorpha > Leporidae > Sylvilagus > Sylvilagus floridanus. The sequence continues at coordinate 73,761,790 of OX463230.1, forward strand.
GCCATGTGTCTGAGTATGGTCCAGATCATGGCCCAGCTGCTAGCTGCAAAGGAAGCTGGTGAAGCAAGTAGCCGACACTTTGAGCTTCTGCAGTGGGAGACAGGACCTGCTTCAGCCCAGGGAATTCCACCAAGAAAGGCAGCGCAGATGTTTGGGATGACAAGAGTAAATGTTCAGTTGTGATTACCACACAACACTTATCCAAGTCTCCACAGGCAACAACGTGCAATTCCTTAGTCCAACTTCTTCCTGCATCCAGCCAGGTAAACAGCAAAATGTCCAGCCAAAGCCATTGTTCTGGTCATTGGGTAGCCTGGCTAGGCCCGAAGGCTACTTTGGGTGATGCTATTGGTGGTCAGAAAAGACCATCCCACAGTCTCATGAACCATAGCACGTCAACCCTAAGGCTATTGTTGAGGATGTTGCTCATGGCCTCCACAGGGTCCCTCCCATGAGAGAAGTGGGCCTGAATCCTCAGTAACTGCTGTCTCTCCTGAGCAACCATGCAGAGCATGGATCAAGGAGCCATCAGGCACTTCCCTGAGGCTGGCTGCTGAAAAATGTGCATGGCCAAAACTGCATGACCAAGCTGATGTGTGGGAGGACCCCAGTGTACGTATAGGGGACGTTCAGGTAGTTAGTGGAAAGTGACATTAAAAGATAAGTTTATTTGGGTGGAAAAATTGAAATCATGGATCTTTTTTAAAATTCAAAATACATACTTCCCATGAACTTTATCAAGACCCCTCTCATATTTTACACATCCTGTATTTTTTCCCCTCATTTCCTTTTGCTCTGATTTGTCACTCACTTGAAAAGCAGTTGCAGCTTTAACTTAAGTCCACTTGAACTCCCTTTTGGAGCAAGTCCAGATAAAAGCAGGTAATAACAGCAGCCCACAAGTGTGGCAGGTGTGCATCCCAGTGTGCACGAAGCAGGACCAGGGGGCTCTGCCTGGGGAGGGGGACCAGGGAGGCAGGGTACTCTGACGGCTCAAGGCTCAGGTGTCCATTCATGAAAAGGACCAAGACCCTTCAGGCAGCGAGAGAACCAACGTTCCATTTGGCTTCAGCATTTTTTTTCCCCCAAACACTCACTATTGCAGTCTAGAAACGAGTTTTTCCGCACTCGGCTCTTGGATGGTTTTTCTCTGACTCCTATTTTTGCCTTCCACATTTCTTCCATCTCCAGAGGGGCCGAGTACAGGGTGGGAGAGGACTCTGGGGCTAAATTAAGAGGTTCTGTGCTGGCCCCACTTGGATCCCATCTGCCCCACTTGGTTTTCATCCTTCTCGACAGGTGTGCCTGGCACACAAGCTCAGCCCTCCAATTCATAGTAGGCAGCCCTGAAAAGATCTGCTCGTTCATTTTTGGAGGAAAACACCCAAATAAATCCACCCTCCTTGGTGCACTTAGCAGCCAAAAGTGGCTTTCTGGAGAGCAAGTGGTGCCAGACCAATTTAATCTCCCTGTGTGATAGGGTGAGAGAGCACCCAGCACAGGAAAGGAGTGCTCGGTGTAATTTCCTGGGGCTGCCGAGAGCTTGCCACTCCTCCCTGGGGGATACTTGTGCGAGCTGAGCGGAAGGGCAAGGACCCACTGGAGGGAACTACACACAAGGGTCAAGTAGCACTTGGCGAGTTGTGTGCCTGAGCTGCAGAGAACCTAGTGGAGCCTGGCTCTGGGGCCAGGAATCGAAGCACAGTGTTTCAGGGGTTGTACAGAGACTGAAGGGCTCTTGTATTCGAAGGGTTGGCAAGGGCTGGGGTGCCCTGGGGCCTGTTGGTGGTGGGAGACCCTCCCGGGCTAGGGAGCCATGGCTCTGAAGCTCTGCTGGGAACTCCTCCTCTCCAGTCCTGGCACCTGCTAGGGAGGCGGCCCTTTGTGTTTGAAAGAGCCTGACCTTGGGTGTGTCTGGATGTTAGAGGTGGATAGCAACTCTGGCCCTTCCCTTTAACTGGGCAAGCTCTGCTAATCGCCCAGCCTCTCTGGATCTGTTCCCTTGTCTGTGCAGTGAGCATCATCCTAGTTCCTTTGTATCCTGAGCACTCCAAGGTAAAGTAAGTGTAAAATGCTCAGTGCCTGAGGCACAGTAAATGTTACTTCCTTTCTCTCCTAACCCCAAGCTTCTGACTGCTCCCCACATGGTTTGTCCCAGTGAACCAGCACAGGTCACATTAGCCCAGATACCTAAACTGCCTCAAGGGTTCTGTAATAAAGCCAGTATCCCCTGTGGGGCCCAGAGCCTGCAATATGGGGCGTACACACCAAGTAAAGCACACAGGAGCGTGGGCCCAGGAGGAGATAGCCTATTGCACTCTATACTTGCATGCATGAATTTTAAGACTTTTTTCCCCTTTGCCAAAATCAACTTATCCTTTAACTTCTTTTTCCATGAACTTTGGGACATATGCTTCATATTACTGAGGTTCCCCAGAGAAACAGAATAGATAATGTGTGGGTGTGTAGAGATGTCCTTTAGGAAGCTGCGTGTGAGATCATGGAATCCAGCCAATCCAAAGGGTATAGGGTGGGCCCTGCACACTGAAGCCCCTCTGCTGCGAATCCCTCCCTGTTTACAGTCGGTCAGTCTTTGTTCTATTAAGACCTTCAACTAATTGGATTACCCTCTACTCACATTGTAAAGGATAATCTGCTTTAAAGTCCCCTGATTTAAAGGTTATTTCATCCAAAGAACACCCTCACAGAAACATCCAGAATAATGCGTGACCACAGATCTGGGCACAGACTTCCTGTTGCACTCACATGCTTGTGGCCGGGGGAACGGCACTCATTTCAGTCCTCATTGCTTGCCCCACTGGGTGAGGGGCTTCCAGGATGTAAGGGTCTTGCCTTTGTGCCACTGGGGATCCTGGCAGAGCCAGACTGGTAGTGTGTGCTTACTAAACTCTGGCTGAACATACAGGGACTAGGAGATTGGCAGGTGCTTAGTGACTCAGCCCATTGCCTCTCTGTTGCCTTCTCAGTGAAGAGTGCCCAAGAATCCTTCATCTGTCCCCCTATGTCTACAGTTTGATTTTTATTTGAGAGGCGGAGTTAGAGACAGAGAAAGGTCCTCCATCTACTGGTTTACTCTCCAAGTGGCTGTTTGGCTGGAGGCAGGCCAATCTGAAGCCAGGAGACAGGAGCCTCCTCCAGGTCTCCCACATGGGTGCAGGGACCCCTTTCCCAGGCCATAGCAGAGAACTGGATCAAAAGAGGAGCAACTGGGACTCGAACCAGCACCTGTATGAGATGCTGGCACCACAGGCGGAGGCTTGGCCTTCTACGCCACAGCACCAGCCCCTGTCTGGATTTTTTAAGCTCCGCTCAGAAGCATCCATGGCAGGTAGAGGTTGAAGGCCAGTGTTCCCATTCCCCAGTGTGTGATTTTTGAACCTGCTCCTCCCAGATCCCCCAGCCCTGAGAACGCAGTCTGGAAGCAACGGTCATTCAGTAAACCAGGAGCAGCCAGCACAATGCCTGCAGGGGGGCTGGGCAGTGTGCCTGTGACACCCCCCAACCTCCAGGGAGGTCTAGGGGCCTCTTTGGTCTGGATTTGGGAACAAAGCAAGTTACAGCATTGATGGGACAATGGCAGTACTGTTACTTGAGTCTCCGCTGCTGGGTGTGTTTGCTCCGTCCTGTGATCATCACAAACTAACAGGGCAGGCTGAAGTGTTTATGCCAGGAGCCCTTTTTCCACGATATTTTCAACTGCATACCCACGCAACCACCCCCAAATGTGAAGGCAATCAGTTTACAATACAGTTTCCGTGAAATTAAAAACGACTTGTGATGCAGCAATGCATGCACCTCCTTACTAATGGATTACATAGCAAGATCAAGTCTAAAAATGACAGATTTTGAAGGAGAGGAATCCAAATGATATCTCAATGCAACCACTGCAATGTGAAAATATCCGTGATTTCTGCCGGGGACGCCGCCATGAGCTGCTTGCAAGAGCTTCCATTCAATCGTGGGAAAAAATGCTAAGTTTCCGTTATAGGTCACTGCAAATAAAAACGATTTTTTTTTTTATGTCCACGTAAGTGGGCCTCTCTATTCCATTGGCAATTTCTGTGGAGATTCATTATCGAGGTAAAGCTTTTGGAGTTGTAGAAATAGGAAGTAAGCTGTTAAAGGCACCCAGAAAGTTGAAGAGCCAGGGTTCAAACTCGGAAGCGCCGTTTTTCCCTCGAATCGGTACAATTTTCACCGTGGTATTGTATCTCCAGGTTTCACCCGCGTGCTGACTGCTGGGGATCTTGTTAGTGTGCACATTTCCAGGCCCCGCCCCTACTGAGCCTGACGCATGAGTTGGGGGTGGGGTCTGAGGCTGTATTTCGGACTAGCTCTCTGGTGCTGCTGGGCTCAGGGCATCCATGCCGGCCGTGATCTGGGCAAACTGCAACGGGAGAAATGGTTTTTCAGGTTTCTGGTTCCTGGGGGCAGAAAGAGACCACCCCTTGGGGCAGGTGGCAGGGAGGCAGGGAGCGCCTCTGCCATCAGACCTGCGGCTCCGCCATCTGGTTTGCTCTCGCTGTCTCCTCCTGGCCGGCCCTCCCTTTTCTTGTATGTCTCCTCAAGGGCCGGCTTTACCTCGAATTGTCGCCCAGGCCTCCCTGTAATTCCGTTCTAAGCGGGTTAGCCTCGCACAGCAATACTGTGGGGGCGGGAAGGGCCCGGGGAGATCAGCCTGGGGCCCTGGTGATGGCCTTGCTAGCAGCTCCTGGTGTCTCTCCCACGCCCACCCCGGGACCCAGCCCCTGCTTCTTTGCTGAGTGTGCTCCTTCCTGCATAGCAGACAGGCTGGGCTCCGGGCAGAGGCTTCATACAGCTCGGGTCTGGTCCAGGGATGCCCGGCCTTGGCTGAACATGGAAACACCAGAGGCAAAAGCTTTACAAAATCCTGCTGCCTGGCTCTGCTCCAGGAAGCTGCTCGGCCTGCGGGTTGCCTGAACAGGACGGATTTGTAGAAGCTACGCAAGTGATTCTAAGCAGCAGCCAAAGTAGACTCGCTGGTTACGGGAAGGAAATCTGTTATGCTCACACTTGAGGGATGGCAGTCCCACGACAGGGACTGTGTGTGATGGTTTTATACATGGGGCTTTATTGCATTCCCACCGCCATCCTGTGAAATGGCTTATGGGTCGTATTCCCATTCTGTGGATAAGATAACGGGATCGAGGTTCTGGAACCTGTGCAGAGCCACGCAGTAAAGGGATGAGACAGACGTAACAGCCTCATTAGTCTGATTCCAAAGCATGAACTGAGAGTCCGCCTCCTGGTGGAGGTGACAGGTCGGCTCCTCGACCTGACGCTCGACCTCTTAACTTGGTGTTTTATCCCCTCTGCTTGATCAAGTGCTCATAAAATGGCCTGGCTCTAGAAGTCCATCATGGCATGCCTCTAGGAGGTTTGAAGATCTACAGGGTCTTTCGCGGTTCTGGCTCCGGCTCTGGCTTCTGAGGTCCATTTGTCACAAAAATGCCTCCTGTTCATCTTGCTGCATGCCTCCCCTGGCGTCCTAAATGCAACATGACAAGTGACAAATGTTCTGCAAGGGAAGAAGGTCCTTGGATTGTGATCACGTTGGGATGAGTGACTACCCGAGCAGACTTAATAAATTACCCAGTGTTCACTCTAAGCCAGGAGCAAAGTTTGCAAGAACTTATGCCAAGAAACTCAAAGGCCAGTTTTGTCTAGGTCTGGGGATGCTCCCTGGGAGGGAGGAGAGAAGGAGAAAGCAGACAGGTGGATGACAGGACCCGGAAGCAGCTCCAGCCTCAACCCTTCCTGTGTGATTCTGTGAAGGGTACTGAAGCACTTGAACAGCCTCTGAAATGGGGATAAGGGTGACGAGGTAACTGGGTTGCTACAGCATTAGAGATTATCAAGAGGAGCATAAATACCAGGTACTCCAAAATGGATCATCATTAACATTTTCATACCTTTGTTTTAAACCTGGCCGAATTGCTATTTCTCCCCTTCTAAATGCTCTTGGATGACGTTTTCAGTTGCTATTCTTAGCCACAAGTATTGATCATCAGTTGCTTATTTTATTCGAGATGTCCTGATCTCATTACAATGTTATTGAAAAATAGACCACAGTCTGCTCTTCAACCCAGAGGTCTATTTGTCCATGGGTATTTCCCATAAGACAAATCTCTAAGGATCTAGGCAAAGATATAAACTGGAAGGGATTCTAGGAAAAACTAACAAAAGCAACTGGTTGAGGTAAAGATGTTGGGATTATTGGTAGCTTGTCTGTCTTTAAAAATCCATGATTGTCATAATACTTGGGCAGTACCTGAAATAAGATCTTCATAAAAGGGAGCCCAGGACATAGGCCGTAGACATGAACGTTTCTGGAGAACCTTCCATGGATGGGCACTGAGCAATCACATCTTCCATCCCCCCATATAACCCTCCGGGATCTATTACTATTCCCAGTTTTCAGGTGAAGAAAGCAGACGGGAGGCTGTGAAACTTCCACGAGAGCCCCGTGTGAATGGCAGATCTGGCGCTTAACTTCGGCCAGTGTGAATTGTCTGCAAATCTTTGTCCTGGAGTAAGCATCAATCCGAGCAGCTCGGAGAGGCTTGGACCTGCCCAAAACCACCGGGCTCATGAGCTGCAGGGCTGGGACGTAAGAGCGAGTCTTTAATCCTGGAAGTTAAGGGAATTCAGGTCTTTTTTTTTTTTTTTTTTTTGAAAAAATCCTTTATAGTCTTGGTCAGACATGCAGTATTATCAGAAAATGCCTTGTTACTAAAGATTTCTCATCCCCATCTCCTCCCAAAGCATTTTGGATGGGTGGGTACGGTTTCCCAAGATCAGCATCGTGAAGAGAAACTCCAGGCATCCTCCTTTCTCTGAAAGTGGATCAGCTTGGCTCTATGTGCAGGCCTGAGGGGAGTAGGGAGAGAACAAGGCTCAGGATGACCCCCTGTCAAGTGCAAAACATCTTCATGTAGAGCTGAACGTGTGCAGATCACATCAGAGCAAGGCAAGTCACCTACAGGTGTTACCGCGCAGCTCTGCACCAGGCTCTGTGAAAAAATACTAATTGGCTTCGAGGTCTAGTTGGACACCTCATTGGCTGCGTTTCACAAGAAACTTGAAATCCCGCCCAGTGGTAGCTTTGCAGCATGGAGCCTATGCAGGGTGTTCTGAATGCGACACAGGAAGTACATGCTCAATGCCGGCAGATTCCTTTACACCGATCTCCAAGTGCAAAGCTACAGCAATGCAGCGTTACCCAAGATAGACTTAAACCAGAGATTCCCCAGCTGCCTGCAAAATGGAGCTAAGCCTCAAGCCTGGAGCAGGAAATTAAAAAATCCTGACTTGGAATTCTGTGCTGTCAAGCTGGGGGTGAGGGACTGCCCCCACGTGTGGATGAGAATGGCTCAACACGCGAGCGACACTGTGCTCATGCAAAATGATTCTCTGATGGAAAATCGATGTTCTCTTGCCTGGCAAAAATACTAACGATGCTGTGACCAAACACCCCTCTTCCAAGGAGGGAGGATGTGCCCAGCGGTTCTCTTTGTTACTCTCCAAGCCTTTGTCATTAGTTTCAAGATCCTGTTCTGTGTGCAGGGAGATGTGTGGCATCTCGGGGGGAGGGGAGGGGAACAAGGTGAGACAGCTTGGGGAGCCAGGCTGTGGGCCCAGGGTGCACTGATGGCCCAGCAGGAACCACACCCCAGTGCTGTGCGTGTTGAGCAAGTGGTTGCAGGTGTAACTGGTGCAAAAGTGACAGAGGCCAATAGAAGACGACGACAAAGGCACAGAGACTCGTTAGGAGAAAGAACAACTTGCATTGCTGTCGTGGATTTATAACTCCCAGACAGCCAAGAGCAGCAGCTCTGTCTTGGGCTAAGCAGCCCGAGAGTACGAGAAATGGTCGATGCTGGAGCTAGGGAGCGAGACACACAACGGAAAGGAAAGTCAGTGCGCTTCATCATTTACTCCAGCAAGTCCAAAATCTTGTCAGTACCCAGAACGCTGAAACTCTTTAAACCTCTTCTGGTTGATCAATTTGTCCCCGAAAGCCAATTTATACCATGGCAATTCCCGCGGCTGCTGGCGAACAAGGCACTGGACAGTCACTGCCTGACCCACTGCTGACCTCCACTAACGAGGTGTCCACGGCGCCAGGTATTTCTGGGCTGTTTAGACTGCAGACAAATTTGTCAGCCACATTGGTCGTCTTTCCCCAGGAGTCCCTGTCGGCTGAGCTTTGAGGAAATCCCCTGGCCCTCTGCCTCCCTTGATGGCATGAAATACCGGAGACCCTGGCACCTGCAGATGCCAGAGACTTGACCCTGAGCCTGAAGGGACGACGCTGCAGCCCACCAAGGAATACTGAACCACACGCCAGGCCTGAGGGGCAGCCCTCTTGACAATTCTTGCTCTGAAATCCACAGCAAGAAGGAGGATGGTCGCATGTTAGAATCCTCAGGGTCTTGGTGTTTCTACACAGAAGTAGGGGATTTCTGTTGCATGTAGACGATGAACAGAAATTGCAAATGAATAACTGCCTCAGCTACATTCTTCTCGGATTTCTTCTGATTTCCCCTTTTACTGAATTTCTTTTCTTTTCTCTCTTTTTTTTTTTTTTTTTTTTTTTTTGACAGGCAGAGTGGACAGAGACAGAGAAAGGTCTTCCTTTTGCAGTTGGTTCACCCTCCAATGGCCGGCGCGCTGCGCTGATCTGAAGGCAGGAGCCAGGAGCTTCTCCTGGTCTCCCATGGGGTGCAGGGCCCAAGGACCTGGGCCATCCTCCACTGCACTCCCAGGCCACAGCAGAGAACTGGCCTGGAAGAGGGGCAACCGGGACAGAATCTGGTGCCCTGACCGGGACTAGAACCCAGTGTGCCAGCTCTGCAAGGCAGAGAATTAGCCTAGTGAGCCCTTTACTGAATTTCTTAGGATTTAACACCCCATACCCCATGCCCATTCTTTCATGAATTCACATATGTATTCAATCATATCTGTACTGAAAAATGATTCCATACGTACATCACATCACCAGAGGCGAATACAATGTGCTTACCATGTGACCCTGTGTATTCTTAACAGGCTGCTGTGGAAAACCTATTCCTCCCCTGACTGAACAAATTCAAGCTCCTATTTCATGGTACACAAGCCCTCTGTTATGCCAGCATGACACTGCCAGTCTGCCTTCCCCTGTGGATTTGAAAACATCACACAGTGGTGCCCGTGACGGCAGAAGACCATCCCCAGGCTACTTAAGTGACTGCACTGTATCGTGTGCCCAACAAGTGTCTAACTGGCCTTGATAAGTTACCAACCAAGATGAGTGCAAGGGGCTGTGTGTGTGTGTGTGTGTGTGTGTGTAGGAAGACACAGGAAGGGTGAGAGAGGAGGAGCAAACAACACCTATCTCTAACTCTCCTGTTGGAAGTTGAAAACCAAACAGTGGGTGGGAAGGAAGTTATGGGGGTAGGGGAAAAGCCACTGTAATCCAAAAGTTGTACTTGGGAAATTTATACTTATTAAGTAAAAGTTAAAAAAAACCAAACAGTGGCCCACTTCACTTATTCTAACAGTGGGATCTAAGCATGTTTTTCTTTTTTTAAAGATTTATTTATTTCAAAGGCAGAAATACAGAGAAAGACAGCTCTTCCATCCACTGGTTCACTCTCCCAAATGGCTGTAATTGAGCCAGGGAGGTGCTTCTGGGTCTCCCACGTGGGTGCAGGGGCCCAAGCACTTGAGCCATCTTCTGCTTTCCCAGGTGCATTATAAGGAGCTGGATGGGAAGTGGAGCAGCCGGGACTCAAATAGGCACCCATATGGGATGCCAACGCTGCAGGTGGAGGCTCAACCTTCTACACCACAGCACTGGTCCCATGGGATCCAAGCATTTGTGTAGACATATGCAGCAGTATATTGGGGGGGGGGGGGGGAGAGTTCAGTAGTATCAGCACTTCTACTGCCAGTGCCTATGTTTAGAGTTCTTAATACGGTCAAAAGTGCTGAAGGCTAAAAACTGACATGAAGATAATGAGGCAAAAAATACGTAAATAAACCAGGCAACCAGGAATATTTCTTTGGTATTTGCATTATAAGATGGATAGAAAAATCAAAGTATTTTTGGACTGATTTGTATTTTTTTCTCTTGCTTATTTTGATAGGAGAGGTAAGATAAAACTTAAGTTGCAATAATTGTTTATTTATTTATTTGACAGGCAGAGTGGACAGTGAGAGAGACAGGTCTTCCTTTTTGCTGTTGGTTCACCCTCCAATGGCCGCCGCGCTGTGGCCGGCGCACCACGCTGATTCGATGGCAGGAGCCAGGTGCTTCTCCTGGTCTCCCATGGGGTGCAGGGCCCAAGGACTTGGGCCATCCTCCACTGTACTCCCTGGCCACAGCAGAGAGCTAGCCTGGAAGAGGGGCAACCAGGACAGAATCCGGCACCCCAACCAGGGCTAGAACCCGGTGTGCCGGCACTGCAAGGCGGAGGATTAGCCTATTGAGATGCGGCGCCGGCACAATAATTGTTTCTAAGAAAAGTCACATGTCTGTGATTTGGGTTTCTAATGGCTGATTTTAGGAGTGAACCAGTTAATACCATGTCCTGAGAGACCGCTGGGCTGAGCAGCTCATGAAGTAGCAATGGGAAGCATAAAAGAAGAGTTGTCCCTTAGTTGAAAGATCTCACAGGTAGATGAAATTACATAACATAAGGTGTTCTTTAAGTGATGTGCAAAAGAAAATTAGGTGTAAATTCAATTTCAGCCAATTGGATTTTTATTTGGACTGTATTGGAAAAGTTTATAGATGAAAGATCTTACAGTTCACAATTTCAGAGCAAACAGACATAATGGCATTTCACTTATTTTATTTAACTTTAGCATGGCCACGTTTTCACATATTGGCTTAAAAACATTCCTGTCTATAAGGCAGCAGGGAGGGTGGGGAGGAGTTGGGAAGGGAGAAAGCCAGAGCAAAACTGTAGCATATGAGCAAGTACAAAATGGAATAGAGTAGAAGGTAAACTGAATACTTAAGTTCCAAGAAGCAGAGGAGCAGAGCTGACAGAGGGGAGTGGGCTTGCTGTGTGCAGGGCTCTTTCTGCGACACTGTACCGTGTCTCCAGATAGCCTGAGAGATGAGAGTGCATAGCGCCTCCCATGTTGCCATTAGAAGACACATCAGATGATTTCATCCTACTCCAGAGACAGGGAAGCCAGTATGTAAACACTTCTGAAGTCAACTCTTAATTGTCGGCAATTCACAGAAGGAAAGGCGCAGATAATCTGAAAGAGCCGTTCAATGCAAAGATCACCAAGCTGGTTAAGGAACGTGCTTTGAGTATACGTGTAGCTAATATTCGAGCAACTCGGAAGTCTGATATAAATATTAGTCATGAGGGGTTTGAAAACTTCGGCAGAAGTTGGAAACCTTTTCGTCATTATAGCTGCTGGAAGGATAGGGAGTTAAGCGATCATCTCAAAGACACATTATTAGACTGGTGGCTAAAGTTCTGATTCTACGAGATAACCCTATAACTATGCAAATATATTTGGAGGTTTTGCATAAAAACATGGCGTAGACAAATAACCTAGTGCACAATTGGGAATAAGTAATGGAAAACAATTTTTAAAAAATCCTACCAAAGCATTGCAATTCTTTCAAATGGTACATGTTGTCTCTTCTCATTGCAGTTGTCTTTTTAATCTTAATTTCTTTCATTGCCTCTCTGTTCTTTTCAATAAATTCAGCCTTCTTGCACTCATCTTTAATATATTGAGCTATCTTTTTATTTCTCTCTCAAGGTCTGCTGCTTTACTTTTGTGAGCCATCTTCTGAACACTGGTCTGGATGGTCTTCTCAAAAGCTTTTGCCCAAGAAGGTTTTAAATAAAATCTCATCAAAGCTGCCTCCACCCCCACTGTGAGTCAGGGAATCCCACAGAGTTGAACTTTACAACTCAACTTTTTCCTCTGTGCAGCTAGAGGGAAATCACAAGCTCTCAAAGCAGAAGTAAAACATTAGGAACTCCTTGCTCCTGGTGCACAATGGCACTGGGTCCATCCACACCCCTCTTGGGACTTGGGGTTATAAATGTCCTAAGCATGAAAGGAATGAGCCAAATGCCTTGCAAGCCCCTTCATTCCCACAGACTTTGAATTAGTGCAATGCAATGGAAAGGTAAAGAGATGTGTTTCAGCATCAACTCAAATTCAGTTTGGATCTGAGAGCCACTGTTCACTGGCTAAGGGATCTTGAAAAACTTTCTAAACTCCTGAGTGTTTGTTTCATCTGTAGAATGGGAATAATAGTACCCATCTTACTATATCTATTAAAAGATAATGTAGGTAAAATGTTTGCCACACATGTATAACAAATATCAGCTGTTAACACATTTATAAAAATGAACCGATTCTAATTTCTTGGTCCTTAGCACCATAGCTTAATAGATGTAATGTTGAAACAGTATCTCAATGTGGTCTTGAAACTTTTGGAAGTTCTGGGGCTGGTTGGACATTTGCTCTGACAGTTAAAATGTCCAAGTCTCACATAGGAGTACATGCCTCTAGCTCCTGATTCCAGCTTGCTACTAATGCAGACCCTGGGAGACAGACGTGATGGCTCAAGTAATTGGACTCCTACCACCCACATGGAGAGATCTGGGTTGACTTTCCAGCTTTTGGCTTCAACTTGACCCAGCTCTGGCAGTTGTGGACACCTAGGGAGTGAACCAATGAGAACTCGTGTCTTGCAGATTTGTTTTCAATTTAAAAAATTCTCAGAGAAAGATATCTTCCATCTACTGGTTTATTCCCCAAATGGTCACAGCAATTTAGGGTGGGCCAGGATGAAGCAAGGAGTTAACCAACATCCCTCTGTCCCTCCCCCTCTTCCCCCTACCATTCCCAGCCTCTGGTAATCAATATTCTAAATTCAAATGAAATATTATCTCCTTTATCTTCCACATATGAGAAAGAACAAGACAGCATATGTCTTTATCGGGCTTGTTTTACTTATCCGGTTCCATTTTTCTACAAATGTCAGAATCTCATTTCTCTGGGCACCAAGGTTGATCCGATACCTATTCTGTTGTGAATAGTGCTGCCATGAATGAGAGTACATGTATCTTTCTATATGCAGACAGTATTTCCTTTGGATATATACCCAGAAGTAGAATAGATGGGTCGTATGATACCTCTGCTTAAGTTTTTTGGGGGAACTTCTATAATGTTCTTTATAGTGGCTATAATAATTTGCATTCTCACCAATGGTGTAGAGATCCTTTTCCTATTATGCCTGACAGAATTTATTTTTTGTCTTTTTGATGATAGCCATGCTCACAGGAGCGAGATAATGCCTCATTGGTTTTGATTTGCCTGTCCTTGAAGGCTGGTGATAGAGTATTTTTTTTTAAGTAATACAACAGTATTAACAGTCATTTTGATTTACTGGCAATCTTTCAGATCCTTTCCCTATTTCTTAACTGGATTGTTCATTGGTTACTGAGTTTTTGAGTTGATCATAATGTTCTAGATACTAATCCTGTCAGATGCATGGCTTGTGAATATTTTATCCAATTCTGTTGGTTGCTCCTTCACCCTGATTATTTCCTTTGCTGATAAAATCCCACTTGTCTACATTCACTTTCATTGCCTGTGCTTTTTGGATTTTTTAAAAAATTGATGCCTGTGCTAATGTCTTCAAATATTTCCTCTGATTTCTTCTAGTAATTTTATAGTTTCAGGCCTCACATTTAGATCTTTGATCCATTTTGTTGATCTTTAGATAGGGTGAGAAGTGGAAGGGGATAGGTTTTAGTAGGAAGTGTTCATCTTCTACTTACGGTATCTGGTTATCCCAGTACTATTTATTGAAGGGATGATACGGTCCTTTGCAGAGTGTATGCTTTTGGCACTTCTGTCAAGAACCAGTTGGCTGTAGATGTATGAATTCATTTCTGGGACCTCTAGTCTGTTAGATTGGTATGTGGGTCTGTTTTTATGTCACCATATTGTTTTTGCTTATAAAAACTCTGTAGGCCGGCGCCGTGGCTCAACAGGCTAATCCTCCGCCTTGTGGCGCCGGCACACCGGGTTCTAGTCTCGGTCGGGGCGCCGGATTCTGTCCCGGTTGCCCCTCTTCCAGGCCAGCCCTCTGCTGTGGCCCGGGAGTGCAGTGGAGGATGGCCCAGGTGCTTGGGCCCTGCACCCCATGGGGAGACCAGGAAAAGCACCTGGCTCCTGCCATCAGACGATCGCGGTGCGCCGGCTGCAGCGCGCCGTCCGCGGCAGCCATTGGAGGGTGAACCAACGGCAAAAGGAAGACCTTTCTCTCTGTCTCTCTCACTGTCCACTCTGCCTGTCAAAAAAAAAAAAAAACCTCTGTAGTATGTCTTGAAATCAGGTATTGTAATACCTCCAGCTTTCTCTTTTTGCTGAAGATCAGTTTGTCTCTTTGAGAGCTTTTTTGTTTACATATTAATTTTTTCCTAGTTATGTGAAAAACATCAATTATATTTTTGATGGAGAATACGTTGAATATCTGTAAGTCACTTCACGTAACATAAACATCCAGTACTGTTTTGGATAACAGCAGCAAGACTGAACAGCCTCCTCTGGTTCCAGATCTTAAAGGAAATGCCTTCAGTTTTTTTTGTACTCAATATGATGTTGGGTATGTGTTTGTCATATATAGTCTTTATTATATTGAAACCTATTCCTTCTATACCTTTTTCAAGTTTTTTTTTTTTTAACCACAAATGGATGTTGAATTTTATCAAATACCTTTTCTGCATCTACTGGAATGATCTATGTAACTTTACCCTTCATTCTGTTGCTGTGATATATTTGGGGACTTTCATGTATTGCACCCCCATAATAAAACCCACTTGATCATGGTGCATGATCTTTATGATGTGGTGTTAAATTTGATTTGCTAGTTATTTTGTTGAGAACCTTTACATGTGTATATTCATCAGAGATTGTTCTATACTTTTAGTGTTGTATCTTTGTCAGGTTTTAGAATCAAGGATAAGGGTTGTCTTATACAGGGAGTAGGGAAAGATTCTCTCACTTTCAGTTCTTTGGGAAAAGTTTTAGAAGAATTGGCGTTAGTTTTTCCTGAACATGATCTTCATCTTGTCAGAGCGGAAGTCATTTTCCACTGTTGATTTAATTTTCCAGAAGGCACTTTCTCCCTTTGAGTTAATAGTTTGAAATTTATGGGCACTAACTAGCCCAAGTAATCATATTGTGCCATATGAAATTAAACTTTCCCTCTTACTGCTGGAGATTGCATGGATATATACATATATATCTTTATCTAAATAATAGTCTGTTCAGATGTAATATGTTGACTCTGCTGCTAGGCATTGTTGGATAGACCAGAGGGGAAAGGGTTATTATGGCAGAAAGAGAAATGAACAGTACTTAATGAACTTGCATTGCAATTGAGCAGGGTTTTAATAATAAAAAAAAGCTTTTTATAAATTCTTCTGCTCAGCAACAATAAAAGGAGGAAAAGAGCACTCAGCTGGGAACAATAGCTACTCAGCTCATAAAAATCATTAGAAAGAACATTTTCTTTGTCTACCAGGCCTAGTAATTTCACTGGTGGGCAATGATCCAGATCACTTAGATTCACCTATAAAAACGAGTCTGAGTCCAGAGAACCTTCTCAACTTTTTCAGCTAATAAATTATACTGACAAAAAATCAAATTTTCCAATGTGTCAATGTGTAGAATTCTACTTTCTATATAATTCTGGCTCAGAATTCACAGAATGCTTTTGGTAAGTAAATGAGAGTGATCTGGCGTTAATAGGATATGCTCTTTAGGTTGGTCTTCCATTAGAAGCCAGAGAGATCGCTGGCATATTTACTCATCAAATCCTCCTTGTAGCCCAAGCACTGGGTCCAGGAAATGACTGCCAAGTGCCACACAGAGTGCCTGTGGACAGCGTGGCTCCCGCTGTGTGAAATGACCTGGCCTACTTAGATATTTAACATCTCACTGTGATCTCTGGAGCTTATCCTAAGTTGAGTCAGAGAGACTTCAGATTTTGACATTAAAGGCCTGGCTGATTCATCTTCTCCCACAAATGTCATTAAACTATCTGAAGTTAATTGCAAAATGTGTTGAAGGTAAATCATTAAAACGTCTTTCCTGATTCAAGGTTCTCCATGACAACCAAAAGATCTGTGCACATGGAGACATATGTTATTTCTAATGACCCTGCTGCGGACCATCAGCAGGCTCCGTAATACAACTATTAATATTTTTCCTTAAAAAGCATGAGCCACCCCCCACCCTGGCTAACATTACCGAAATTTAAGGAGGTATATTTTTCTATTTAGCTTGCACATAAATATTTTAAGAATGAATTTACTTTGACTTTACCACCTGACATAGTAAGTGCTCAACATTTGCTGAATGCCTAAAATGCCTTTCAAAGTAAAGAAAATGCTTTGAAGACTAAAGAAAGCAATGTTTTCCAACCCTCAGTGCTTTTTCCTCTACTACATGTCTATCCATTTTTGACTTTATACCAGAGATTCACATCATCCACTATAAATAGCATTCCATGCTACCCTTTAATTAACTGTCCATCTGACTTATAGTTTCTCTGTGAAATAATTGTTCTGTTTTTAAGAGGTCTTTCTTTCATGTTCCCCTAGATTGCATCTAAGATGTTAGAATACACAAAGATTGCAGTATCAACAAAGAGCTTAATTAAGCAGAATATGCAATGACAGCAAATATGTAAAAAGCAATCTTTCCTAAAGACAGGTAACAATTCAAATAAGCTTTTTACAGATAGTAAGGAGCTGAAGGTGGATAGCTAGTCAAAATCCAATTTTGTAAGTATATTGTTAGAGAATTCTTACTGAATTATCTGCCTGAAACAAGAGTGAGATCATCTGAGATTTCCTGAGCTTATATTCCAAGTAGTGATAGCTGGATTATACACCCTGATTTTTTTTTCAGATTTTTATTTATTTATTTGAAGGTTAAAGTTACACAAAGGAGAGATGAAGGGAGAGGTCTTCCATCTGCTGGTTCACTCCCCAATTGGCTGCAACAGCAGGGGCTTCTTCTACATCTCCCATGTGGGTGCAGGGGCCCAAGGACTTGGGCCAACTTCTGCTTTCCCAGGCCATAGCAGAGAGCTGGAATGGAAGTGGAGCAGCTGGGACTTGAACTGGCACCCATATGGGATGCTGGTACTTCAGGCGGCGGCTTTACCCATTACGCCAGAGCACTGGCCCCTCACCCTGATTTTTTTAAGGTAATTCTTAAAAGATTTATTTATTTGAAAGGCAGAGTTTAGAGATTATCCACTGGTTCACTCCCCAAATGGTTGCCATGGCCAGGGCTGGGCCAGGCTGAAACCAGGAGCTTCATTTGGGTCTCCGTCATGGGTGCAGGAACCCAAGCGCTTGTGCCATCTGCTGCTGCTTTCCTAGGTGCATTAACAGGGAGCTGGATCAGAAGTGGAGCAGCCAGGACTCAAAATGATGCCCATATGGGATGCCCACACAGCAGGTGGTGGCTTAACCTGTTCCACAGCACTGGCCCCTTAAATAACTCTTTAAATGATTTGATTAAGGGGCGGCGGCGGCTGGGGGGGGGGGGGCGGGAATCCCAACCTTGCTCTAATATAGACTGAAGAGGACCACTGATTCTTTCACAATCCTCTGTCTTCTCCCTTTGAATCAAGTTCTACATTTCTTGGACCAACTGAATATGGCAGCAGTGATACCCAGAAAGTCTGGCAGCTTCCACTTCCTGTCCTTTTGAAACATGGCCGTTATGATGAGACGATGCCAATGGTAGTCCTAGAGACTTGGTAAACAGGAACAAAGGCTCCCAACTGACAACCAGTCCAGACTTCGCTAGCCGTCAACTCCTCTGGCCAGAGTTGATGCTGCATGGAGTAGAGATGAGCTGTCTCGCTACCTTTTCCAAACTGCAGGTTCAAGAGCAAAATAAACCATCATTGCAACATACCTCAAACTTTAATCCACCATATTTAAAAGATATAATTAATTAAGGAGGGCAGTGAAGGAAGTAATATTTTTGAGCCTTTACTATGACTAGTGCTTTATACATCCCTACTCCTTAGAACAACTTTATTAGCTAGTATTACTCTCTGTATTTTACACATGAGGGTTATAACTCACAAATTAAGTAACAGTCCAGGGCCATATAGTAGGACAGTTTTCAACACCAGTTTGGCTCCAAGGCACAGGAAAATACTACTGAAAATGGAAACAGCTGGAAAATGGCAACGAAGAAGGACATTCCAAGTTAAACTGAAGTAACTTGAATTTTCACCGATACAGTTTGCACTAGGGAGACATGACATCATTTGAAAGGTGTGTTCTGGGAGTGCCCCCGACATTGCTCGGTATAATTTCCCAAGTAGTAATAAAATTTGCTTTGGTACAAATTATTCAGATAGCAGAAATATTTTCTTAATACTTAAGAGGCACCATAAAATTTAAGTGCTCCATACTAAAAGCATATTGCAAAGATAAAGACAAGATTCTTGCTCTAAAGGGTCTTGTGCTTTAGTAGGAGAAATAAGGTATGTTATCATAAAGAGTTGTTTCACAAGGTACCGAATATCCTAAGTGAGGGATAAAGTGCTATAGGAATGTATTCGTTCATTCAGTGAATATTTATTGGGCACTAATGTAGTGGTGAACAAAATAGGCATGTGTGGTTCCTGTTCTCAGAGAGCTAAAAATCATATTGCTATGCTGGAGACACCAGAAAAAGAGGATATCTTTTAGCTTGGTCTTGAACTATGACTTGACTTTGGCTACGAGGAAGGCAAGGGATTAGGATGCCATTTCAGGCACACAAGGAAAAGAGCAGAAAAATGCAAAAACACTAAGGCATGAAAAAGTTAGGCCATGGGGACCCTCATTGTGGCTCAGCAGGCTAAGCTGCCATGTGCAGTGCTGGCACCCCATATGGGCTCCGGTTCATTTCCTGGCTGCTCCACTTCCCAGCCAATTCCTGCTACTGTTCCTGGGAAAGCAATAAAAGATGGCCCAAGTGGCTGGGCCTGAGCCTCTGGACCCAAGTGGGATACCTGGAACAAGCTCCTGGCTTCAGTCTGGCCCAGCTCTGGGTACAGCCATCTGGAAGTGAACCAGTGGAAGGAAGATCTCTCTCTTCCCCTCTAACTCTGCCATTCAAATAAAATAAAGTAAAAACAATATTTTTAAAAAGTTAGGCTGTACATAGGAACTTTAAAGCGAGGGTTCTGTTTTATTTGCTATAAGATCCCAATTTTAAATCGGACCATTTTGTGTACCAAAAGAAAGTATATAGAACATGCAGAACAGGGGATCTCAACTTGGGCAGTTTTATCCTCTAGTGGACACTAGGCAAGGTCTGTAAACATTTCATTTTGCTAGAAGTCTGTGCTCTGTCATTGAACATATGAGTAATAGAACACAAGTTGCTTGTTGAATACCCTACATAGGTCTATGACTAAAGTTTGTTGAGAGCCACGTAAAACAGAAGAAAGTGCATACACATTTGATAAAAACTCACTGGTAATAATACAAATTATTACAGTCACACATTGCTTTTATGGTTGAAAATATCTTGAGTACCAGCAAGTACAGCAAAGAGTAGAATTTTTATTTTTTATGTTAATTAAAAATTTTTATTAACGTGAAATACTTGTACACCTTTATGGGGCACACTGCAGTACTCTGACAGATGCATACAGTGTGCACTGGTCAAATCAGGCAACTAGTACCACCAACTCGCCACCCTTCCCCTGGGTTTGCCACCCACAAGTCCCTCTCCTCCGTTTTATCATATTGTATGTATTACAGCATTGTGATCTGCCACTGCCCCACTGTCTGTAACATTAGAACCTATTACTTCCATTCAACTGTGTTTTGGTACTCTCTAGCTCCTCTCTATCTCCTCTTCCCCCACAACTCCCAGTATTAAGCAACTATTTTAAGTTGAAGCAGGCTTTATTTTAAGTTTCACATATGAATAAGAACATATAGTATTTGTTTCTGTGCCAAGTTTATTTCTCTTAACATAATGACTGCCAGTTCCATCCATTTTGCTGTAGATGTCAAGATATCATTTTTTTTATGGCTAAATACTATTCTGTTATATATACACACACATTTATCCATTCTATCAACTGGCACCTTGGTTCATTCCATATATCAGCTGTTATGATAGTGCTGCTGTGAACATGACAGCACAAGTATCATATTCTAATTTTACTTCCTTCAGATACATACCCAGAGGTAGGATAGCTGGGTACATGCATGTTTAGTTTTTAAGGTTCTCTATAGTGGTTGCACTAGTTTGTATTGCCAATAGTGTGTGTTTCCTCCACAACCTTGTTATTTATTTTTTTTTTACAGGCAGATTTAGACGGAGAGAAAGGTCTTCCTTCTGTTGGTTCACCCCCCAAATAACTGCTATGGCCAGCGGGCTGCACCGATCTGAAGCCAGGAGCCAGGTGCTTCCTCCTGGTCTCACTTAGGCCATCCTCCACTGCCTTCCCAGGCCACAGCAGAGAGCTGGACTAGAAGAGGAGCAACCGGGACTAGAACCTGGAATACCAGTGCCGCAGGCGGAGGATTAGCCTAGTGTGCTGTGGCGCTGGCTGTTAGCACAAATTTGTTTTTTTTTAAATTTTAGTCATTTGAAAGGCAGACTGACAGAAACAGAAAACGATTTTCCATCTATTGGTTCACTTTCCCAAATGGATGCAATAGCTGAGGCTGGGCCAGGTGGAAGCCAGGAGTCAAGAACTTCATCCTGGTCTCCCATGTGGGTTGTAAGGGCCCACATACTCGGGCCATTTTCTTCTGCCTTCTCAAGAGCATTAGCAGGGAACTGGATCCGTAGCAGAGCAGCTAGGATTCCAACTGACACTGAAATGAGATACTGGCATTACAAGTGGTGGATTAACTTGCTGTGCCACAATGCCAGCCTCTATTTTTTGTCTTTTTGATAAGACATTCTCTCTAGAGTGAGACGATTGCTCATGGTGGTTCTGATTTGCATTTCCTTGATAGTAAGTGATGCTGTCAACTTTTTCAGTTGTTTGTTAGCCATTTGTATTTCTTTTGAGAAATGTCTGTTCAAGTCTTTGCCCAGTTCTTAACTGGATTCTTTTGTTGTTGTTGTTGTTGCTGAGTTTTTTTAATCCCTTATATAATCTACACATTGGGGCTGGTGCTGTGGTGCAGCAGGTTTAACGCTCTGGCCTGAAGCACCAGGATCCTATACGGGCACTGGTTCTAGTCCTGGCTGCTCCTCTTCCCATCCAGCTCTCTGCTGTGGCCTGGGAAAGCAGTAGAAGATGGCCCAAGTCCTTGGGCCCCTGCATCCGCGTGGGAGACCCAGAAGTCCCAGCTCCTGGCTTCGGATTAGCACAGCTCTGGCCTTGGCGGCCGTTTGAGGATTGAACCACCAGATGGAAGACCTCTCTCTCTGCACCTCTCCTCTCTGTGTAACTCTTTCAAGTAAAATAAATACATCTTTTAAAAAAATATATAATATAGATATTAATCCTTTGTCAGATACCTAGTTTGCAAATATTTTCTCCCATTCTGTATATTCACTCTTCCCTCTGTTGATTTCTTTGTTGTGCTAAAGCTTCTTTGAGATAATCCCATTTGCTTTTGTTGCCTGTGCTTCTGAGGTCTTTTTAAAAAAAAATTGCCTATGCTGACGTTTCAAAGCATTTCCCCTATATTTTCTACTAGCAGTTTCATAGTTTTAGGGCTCACATTTTAGTCTTTTGAGTTAATTCTGACATTTGTACAGGATGACAGGTGGGCGGGGGTCTATTTTCATTCTACATATGAATATCTAGTTTTCCCAGCACCATTTACGGAAGAGGGAGTCTTTTGTCTAGTGTCTGTTTTGACCACAGTGAAGGATTGGTTCACTGTAGATACTTGGATTCTATACTAGGATCTGTATCCCACTGCTTTAAATTTTTGTTTTTGTACTAGTACCACACTGTTTTGATAACTCTACTTCTGTAGTATGTCTTGGAATTGGGTATTGTGATACCTCCAATTTTGTTCTTTTTGCTCAATATTGCTTTGGCTATTTGGGGACTTTGGTGCTTTCATATAAATTTGAAGACATATTTCTGTAAACAATGTCCTTGGTTTTTTTGGGGGACTGTACTGAATCTATAAATGGCTGAATCTCTTAATACACTGAAGCTGTAGTAATACATAATATTCATACATTCCATGAACATGGGATGTCTTTCCAGATTTTGTACCTTACTTCAATAGTGTTTTCTAATTTTCATTGTCAAGTTCTTTGACATCCTTTCTTGAACTGATGTCTAGGTTTTATTCTTGTAGCTATTATGAGATTGCTTTGTAATTTCTTTTCGTGAGTTCGTTACTGCTATAAAAATGTTTGACAAATGTCTATGCAATAGTTTTTCATCATGAATGGATGTTATCATGTGCTTCATATTTATATATAAAAAATAAACTCAGAATGGACCTAAAACAATCATCAAAGATGCAGGTGCCAGGACACAGACCCCTAGGTAGCTAGAACAGTGTGCCTTAGGGAAAGTTAGGGAGCTTCATTTCTACCTTGTTTTAAATGCTATACCTAATATAAATAGCTAGCTTAGTTTTCCATTCATGTAGCTGCTTCTGCCACACTCACAAACATGGCACAGCTACTTGCTTATCTTGTAAGGTCTCAATTAAAGGACCCCATTTATGCACTGGCTGATACAGCAGTACTTCTAACTTAGGATCTCAACCCTACATTCTAATTCTAGATCGTTGGTTATCTTCATTATTGTACATGAGATGTACATGCAATGTGAAGTCTTTATAATGTTCACTAAATTGTACTGTCCTCATTTTTACATGCAGCTAAAGAAAGTGATGATAGGCTAAGGACAGAACATTGTGAATGCTGTACTATCACAATTATCACCCATTAAATGACTGTTAGCTAATAGTCTTAATTTATATATTAAAGAAACTATATAGAGAATACTACAGAAACACAGTAAAAGACTGAAGTTCATTTCTGTGCAGGAAGTCCCTTCACATCCAAGCTTCATTGTATGCTGTACTTCTGACTTCAAAATTTACTTCTGTTATCACTGCATCTCTTCTTTTTAATTTTCTTTTTGGTCCCCAGTGCCAGAGCTTCCAGAGCCTTCTCACTTGGATGCTATCTTTTTGTATACCCTTTTGGAGAGCTTTAATGATGCCTACTGAAGGGAAGATGCAATGCTGCCTGTTTTCTCCTGTTTTACTGTCTTTTTCAAGCGAGGAGCTCCCTCATTTTAGGAATCTCTTTTAGCTTGTTGCACTCATCAGCAATCTTGGTTTCTGTGTCCTGAGTGATTCTTTCAGCCATATTAATTGCTTCAACCTGTTTCTTTCGCTGGTCTTCCTCACAATACATCTGCATTTTAAACCTCATTTTCAATGTCATCTTTGATTAATCCACCCAAAGACTGGCTTACAATCAGCTTGCATCCTGTGTCCTTATCTTTGGTAGAAACATGTACAATCCCATTGGCATCAATGTCAAATATAACTTTAATCTGTGGGACTTCTTGGGGTATTGGAGGACTTGCAAAGTGAATAGTCCAAGAAGTTTGTCGTCTCCAGCCATCTCTCTCTCCCCCAACATACTTTTATCTCAACTTGAGTCTGCCCAACAGCAGCAGTAGAAAAACACCTGGCTCTTCTTGGTTGGAATAGTGGTGAAGACAACTCCTGGTCTCAATACCCAGAGAGGGGAGTGACATCCAGGAGTGGCACATCTGTGACAGCACCAGCCAACACACCTCCCTGATTAGCAGCTCCAACCACCTCAGGATTGACAGCTTTACTTGGGGCTTGGCCAAAAGTGTTCAGTCCTGCTGAACCTGGACTAATGTAACATAAAAGTCTAGTCCAGAACCTTTAATTTTCTTAGGTTTATTCAGTGCATATATTTTTTCCCAAGCCTAGACATTTCAAAGGAAAAGTAAATAAAATGAGGTCTTAACTCAAGCCCAGGGTAATTCTGTTTAGACTTCAAACAGGTCTGTGCTCATTAGTTTTCTACACATCTGTGAGTTCAGAATGGGTGTTGAATTTCATTCAGTGGCTTTTCTCTATTGATATTTTCTTACATTCTGATATGTATTATAATCATTGATTTGCAAGTATTGAACCATCCTTGCATTCCTGGGAAAAATCCCAACTGATCATGGTGGGTCATCTTTTTCATGTGGTGTTTGAGTCAATCTGCAGGGTTTTTGAGAATTTTTGCAACAATGTTCACTAGGTTTAGTTTTTATTGTCTTTGTATAATTTTGCAATTAATATGCTAGTTTCATGGAATCTAGGCAATAATTTGAGAAAATTGTTCTTTACAAGTTTAATTCAGAAATGAAGTCAGATGATATTGGGCTTTTCTTTGTTGGGAGACTTTTGTTCCAATCTCATTACTTGTTTATTCAAGTTTTCTGTCCTCAATTTCTGTTTTGATTGAATAGCATTTCATTGAATCAGTACAGGTATTCAGTTCTATGTTTTTGTGTAATGCCAATAAGGTTGCTGTTACTCATTTCTACTTCTGTTGTGGGCAGGAAAAAGTTCTTAAGTATGACTTGATTTGGGGACTAATATATGGTCTATCCTAGAGGATGTTTCATAGGGTAATAATCTGTTGGACTGAATGTTCTATAAATGCCTGTTAGGTCCATTTATATAATACAGTTTAACCTTGATCTTTGATTTTCTTGTATGTGTTTGTACAGGATCTGTCAAGAGTGCTGAAGGCTCCAATATTGTGATAGTGGAGGACTATCTCTTACTTTACATCTAGTGTGGTTGCTGTATAAAACTTTAGAATCATATCTTCTCACTGAATTAGTCCTTTTGAGCTTCTTTTTAGAGGTTTTGTCTAACATGAGGAAAGCTATTCCTGCCTCACTCTGGCTTTTGTTTGCATGGGACAACTTTTTCTGTTCTTTTACTTTCAGTCAGCCCAGGCTTATGTCTTTACTGGTGAAATGCCACAGTGGAAAATCCTACAATGTGAACTTTTGTTTCA
Organism: Sylvilagus floridanus; assembly: GCA_949820135.1. Lineage (NCBI taxonomy): Eukaryota > Metazoa > Chordata > Mammalia > Lagomorpha > Leporidae > Sylvilagus > Sylvilagus floridanus. The sequence continues at coordinate 73,786,909 of OX463230.1, forward strand.
TGTGCAAATTAACAATATTATGACATTACCTTTAGACTAAGGTATGTGAAATATAAATGAATTTCACATTTAGATTTGCATCCCATCTCTAAGATATCACAGTATATATAGATGATTATTGAAGAATTAGAAATCTAAAGGGCTTCGGTTCCAAGCATTTTTGGTGGTGGATATGTAACACGTACTAATCTAGTTAATAGGCCAAAGATGTTGCTAATCATACAATGCACAAGAGAGCACCCCAAGAATTATCAAGCCCACATGTCAACAGTACAAAGCTTGAACTCCTAAATTATGAGATGGTGTAAGTTGAAATTGCATCTAGGATGTTCATACATATTTTTAGGTGAAATAGAAATCCTGGGTTCATTCCAGGAAAACAGAATGACTAAGAAGGAAGTGCAACATTTCCCAATCTCTGAATCTGTTTTCTCACCTTTGGAGAAAGCAACTTAATGCTGGCCTTTCATGACCACTTTTCTCCATTCCTACCTTTTAATACATCTTATACTCTAATCACACTAATGGATAAGATCCATTTTTATTAAATCTGTTCAGAGAAATATTGGCATCTCTTATTTTTTCTTAAAGCCTAGTGCTATGCTAATTACTCCATGAAGACTCCCTTCCCCCCACCATGCACTCATTTTAAGTTACTTTGTTGTTTAATGTATCTGTACCTCTCTACTTAAATGATTAACCCTTCCTCTAAATATAAGATCTTTTGGGTCAGGATCCATAACTGGCTCATATTTTTAACTCTCAGAGGATTCACTATGGTACTTTACACATCATAGGTGGAATAAATATACAGTGCTAGAAGACTATAATCAGCTTTTCCCAGTTCTTTTTAGCCTTGTTTTGGTAATGTTTTCATCATTTTAGTAGCTCTCTACGTTCTCATGCTTCAGCTGAGGGTATGACAGCAGCATTCTTCAAGTTCTAACAGCTATTTTACAGAACACCTTTTAGTAAATTCCACTGCTTTCAAATTTCCCAATGAGATGGCAGCCAAGTATTTGATTTCAGAGGACCTTAGTTAGGCAAAGCCCCATTCCTATGAAGAAACAAAAAAATGAGGGCACAAACATAAAACACTAAGAATTTCTACTCATTGCTCAGAAATTGTATTTGATTGTCATACTGGATTTAGGACTGACATAGCAAGGCTATTATATTTTATTGCTATAGAGCTTAATGCCAAAAGAAAAGCCTGTGGTCAACATACATATTTTAGACTAATTTGCACATCTTTCCTTTCAGTGTCCCCTTTTGTTTCCTTCAGTATAATTCTTCAGCATCAATCAATGCTTGGTTGTTGCTTCTAACAAATCTTTTGCTTCGTTTATTTTAGTAGCTAGGTAAGGTGATCCTCCTAAGAGAACAAAAATAAATGGATAAAAAAATGTTAATAATGAAGTATTCTGTAAAAGTCCCCAGTGTAGAAAGACTCAGAATTCTAATATTTTCCCATAAATTCATCCTGTAACAAAGCAGTATACATGTGTTTAATGATATACCAGATACCCAGCAATAAAAAAACCTGTGAGAAAAATAAGTTATAATTAGGAGTAAAACTTTTCACCGGACATTCACCAAGCATGTGACCAGACAATTTTCTGAAATTAAATGGATGGTTCAGTAAGCAAAATAGTCTTTAATCATGCCTTTTACTTTTTTAAGGGTTGATTACTTATCTGAAGTAGGGTTAACTTTCTGATGGAGGTAAATTGACCCAAAATCTTATCAAGCCTTATAATTGAAAAATAAGCTATTATCCAGCACTAAAGTAGTTTTTACTAAAAATGAATAGTAAAAGTAATGTTAAAGGGAATCCTGTTTTCTGAAATGATCCTATTGGAATATTCAAGAGTATAGTCCTGGATTCATACTACCCTAAAATACAAATTGAGTCCTTTTTAGAATTTTTTGCAATGAATTCTAAAACAAGAAAATTGAGATGAATTTCAAATGCACAATCATAAACAGAGCCTATTTGATATGTAAAAATACTAGCTCCAAACTGTCAAAGCTATTTAAACATCATACCCTTTCTAACTTCTAGTCCTGAATACTGTCATTGCTTATTGGTCAGCCTAAAAATCATAACCGTTCTCCAGTCTCTCTGTATTTGTTTTCATTTTGTATTCTTCCCTTAAGTGCAAACCATTGGCAGCAACAGTGGAAAACATCATATGTCCTCAGTAGCTTACAACAATCCAAAAAGCATTTAGACAGTGCTGCTTAAAGTGTCCTAACTTAGGCTATTTATTGATATCATACCACTCAGCTGATGGGGGAAAACTGGATCAACAAACACGGTACTGTACTAGAAAGGGCAATGCTGGAGGAAACCACATTGAGATTTTTCGCCTGAGGATAACACTAACATTTTCATAACTGCTACAAACAAATATATAAAAATTACAAAGAAAGTTGATGAAAATTTTATGTACCTGTTATGAAAATGATGTTGGGATTAGCTAACATTGGTCCTAATAAGCTGTATAAACCGAGTTATCAAGGTGATGCAAATCATCTCATGTTCTCAACGAATGTTAAAATCTTTGCTATGCCTTCTGGATGGTTACAAGAACTGAAACCACAAACAGCTGTACTTTCAGGTGAGTGCTGAAAGAACTAGTAAGACTCATAGGCCTGGGATGGAAGCATAGAAGGCGCAAAAGAAAAAGGGCACTGAGATCCAGCTCCCTGGCAAAGGGGCAGGAAGCCCCCCTGCAGAGAAAGGGTTAAACAGCCAAGCCCATCTCCAGGAATGCCTTTATGGGGCACTCCTAGCTCCAGGAGGAATCTAGAGTCATTACTGGCAAGGAGACCCACCTAGAGAACTTGGGTTGCTTTGCCTCAGGAAAGGAACTTATGCTGCAGCTGTGCTGGTGGTACAGTACATGTCAACAGCTGAGAATAAAGCCACTTTAGGAATCCGTACTGCTTTAGAGGTTAGACTCCCACACAGCCCCGTCTCTGTGGCCCCACAGCTGTCTCACCTTACTAGCAAAAAAATGCGGGGTTTGTAAGGCTAAAATGAGTCTCAGGAGAACTGTGACTTGAAAGCTTTGCACTACAAGGAGCTGGGAATGCAGCAAAGTAAAGGCATTCTGCCCCCAAGAACCAAGTAGGGGTGGTGGCCTCTCAGACTTGAGGCCAGCCCCACCATCTCACTCCTACCACCAGATGGTGCACTGCATGCTGCCACTGGGACTCCCGGGTCCGATTCCTGCAAGTCTGGCCTGCAGCTCCAGGAGAATGTGTGCCTGAGATCTGGCAATCACGTTGGGTGCAAAGAGCATCAAAACTCCACCTAGCCAGCGCTGCGGCTCACTAGGCTAATCCACCTATGGCGCTGGCACCCCAGGTTCTCTTCCCGGTTGCTCCTCTTCCAGCCCTGCTCTCTGCTGTGGCCCAGGAAGGCAGTGGAGGATGGCTCAAGTGCTTGAGCCCTGCACTCGCATGGGAGACCAGGAGGAAGCAGCTGGCTCCTGGCTTCGGATCGGCAAAGCAGCCATTTGAGGGGTGAACCAACAGAAGGAAAATTTTACCTCAACTGCCATCCACAACAGGAAAAGATGGTGTGTGGGGAGTATATGTACTATGGCATCCAACTGGAACGACAGGAAAAGTAAGCCTTCCAAAAAGACAAATCCTGAGAAAAACCTTTAATTCATAAGAGCTCTTCTTTAAAACTGATGGGACAAAAGGTGTTGGGCATAGTAGTGAGGATATGGTTTGGCATGCCTGGGTTCTAGACCCAGCTAAGTGTCTGATTCCAGTTTCCTGTTGAGCCAACACTTCTGCCTTCTAGGATGTGCCTTAAGTAAGTTGGGTTCCTGCCATCCATGTGGGAACCATGGATTGAGTTCTTGATCTCTAGATTAGGAGGGCATTTTTAGTGAATCAGTAGATGGAAGATGATTCTGTGTCTTTCTGCCTTTCAAATAAATAAAAATTGTAAACTGATTCAGATGCACAAATCATAGGAAGACACAAGTATGAAAAAGGCAACATTATGACACACAAGGAAGATAACAGTTCTTTAGCAATCAGACTTTAAAGAAAGGGAGACTTTTAAGTTGCCCAATAAGTAATTCAAAAATAATTATAAGGCTACTAAAAAAGATACAAGAAAACAAAGGAAATTAGAAGATGAGAAATTCAGGAAAGATAGAAGATCTTGAAAATGAAATGTTAGAAATGAAGAACTCAAGAACCTAAACTAAAAGGGTGGGAGGAATGAACACAGACTTGAAAACTTTTAAATTTGGGAGTTCTTGAGGGGCAAGAAGAGAAAAAGCAGCATAGAAAGCCCATTCATGGGAAAGTTTTCAGCTACTCAATTTAGGAAGAAAGATAAAAGCATGAAAATACGAAACCCTAGGAAAAAGGAGACTTAAATTGAAAAGAACCAGAAAATTCAGAGGAAAAATAACAAGAATATGCACTTGGAAAAACTGGGGCCTACGTCGTGGCTGCCTGTGATGCCAACATCCCAATATGGGCACCGGCTCTGAGCCCAGCTGCTCCATCTTGAATTTGGTTCCCTGGCTACTGTGCCTAGGAAAGGTAAGATGGACCAAGTAACTGGGCTCCTCTACCCACAGCGGAGACCCTGATGAAGTTTCCTGGCTTTGGCGTGGCCCAGCCCCAGTTGTTGTGGTCATTTGGGGGAATGAACCAGCAGATGGAAGTATGCAAATACGACTTTCAAATAAGTATATATATATACATATATATATATACACACACACACATATATATACACTTGTCATTTAATATAGCAGTGTAGTCTCACAGAATTTAAGAAGTTGGGACTTAAAATGTACTTGAAATTAAGCATTAAGATTTATTTATTTGAAGGAGCTACAGAGAGAGAGGCGTCTTCCATGTGCTGGTTCACTCCCCAATTGGCCGCAACGACCAGAGCTGCGCCAATCTGAAGCCAGGAGTTTCTTCAAGGTCTCCCACGAGGGTGCAGGGGGGCCAAGGGCTTGGGTCATCTTCTACTGCTTTCCCAGGCCATAGCAGAGAGCTGGATCGAAAGTGGAGCAGCCGGTACTAGAACCAGCCATGCTCATATGGGATGCCAGCACTACAGGTGGCGGCTTTACCCAATATCCCATAGTACCAGCACACCAGAGACAAAAGAAAACAGCAAGTCTATCAGTATTTCTCAGAGCATGTTAACTGAACATAATGGAATAAAGCTAGAAAGCAATAACAAGCACATACAGGGGATCCCAATGTTGACTTCTAAAAAAACTCACACACTAAGGAAAAGTATCATAGAGGAAATTATTCAAGAGGGAAAAACCAAAGGTTAGTCTCTAAACTATCATACTGAAAATGATATATGAACAGAAAATGTAAAAAGTCACATCCATTTGAGAAATTGAGTTTGTAATTAACACCATTCTCAAGTAAAAATCCTTGTCAGGATTTTCAGTAACTTTTTTTTTTCCCCCAAAATAGGTCTCATGCATAATACTTTTCAACTTCTTTTATAAGGCTAACAAACCATGATGAAGTGATCACAATAAAAGAAACCAGTTATTTTTTTTTTTTTTTTGACAGGCAGAGTGGTGAGTGAGTGAGAGAGAGAGACAGACAGAAAGGTCTTCCTTTGCCGTTGGTTCACCCTCCAATGGCCGCAGCGGCCGGCCAGCGCGCTGATCCGAAGCCAGGAGCCAGGTGCTTCTCCTGGTCTCCCATGCAGGTGCAGGGCCCAAGCACTTGGGCCATCCTCCACTGTACTCCTGGGCCACAGCAGAGAGCTGGCCTGGAAGAGGGGCAACTGGGACTAGAACCTGGTGTGCTGGCGCCACAAGGCCGAGGATTAGCCTAGTGAGCCACGGCGCTGGCCAAGAAACCAGTTTCAACATGAGAACAAATGCAGAAAATCAGTATCATGACTAAGTTAGGGTTGTATCAATGCCAGGATGGGCTTTAATTCAGAAACTAATAGAAGGGAATTTGAATGTGACCGAAGTTATCAAAAATATAATAGGTTACGGCCGGCGCCGTGGCTCAACAGGCTAATCCTCCGCCTTGCGGCGCCGACACACTGGGTTCTAGTCCCGGTCGGGGCGCCGGATTCTGTCCCGGTTGCCCCTCTTCCAGGCCAGCCCTCTGCTGTGGCCCAGGAGTGCAGTGGAGGATGGCCCAAGTGCTTGGGCCCTGCACCCCATGGGAGACCAGGAAAAAGCACCTAGCGCCTGGCTCCTGCCATCGGATGAGCGCGTTGTGCTGGCCGCAGCGCACCATCCGCAGCAGCCATTGGAGGGTGAACCAACGGCAAAGGAAGACCTTTCTCTCTCTCTCACTGTCCACTCTGCCTGTCACACACACACACAAAAATATATATATAATAGGTTACAATTAGCAAAATGTTGAAATTTTGGCTCTTAGATCAGTGACAAGAAAAAAATACCTACTATCGCTGTTTCTATTTAACAGGATATTGGAGGCCCCTACTCCCTGAGCATAAAATAAGGAATGGGAACAAAGTGTCATTCTTCATAAATTTTTAATATAATGGAGTACAGACAATCCAAAAGGACCTGAAAAATCATAATTTTTTAAAAAAAATCAGTCTTACTCCTAGCAATGAATAACTGACTTAATTTATAATAGCATTTGAAAAATGAATATACAAGAAAATTATGTATAACCCAGAAAGATGTAAAACTGTTGGAATTAAGATGACCTAAATGAATAATATCATTAAGAAGTTAATTCTCCCAAGTAGACTAATAGATGCATGGTAATTCCTATCATAACCCAACCAGATTTGTGTATAAATGTGTATGTTGTGTGTGTATACAAACAGTAAGATCAATCTTAATTTATATTGACAAGCAAAGGGCCAACAATAGCCCTCCCATGAAGATACACAAATTTTGCTTGTGCCAATGCCACATTTTACATATTAAAGAAATTAGGCAATGGAAGAAGAGAACAGTCCCATAACATGGCAGATCACTAGGGAAAGAATGCCCTTTTTAATAGTGCTTGACTACTTGGATATTCAAATAACGACAATGGAAGCTTTATCCCTACCTCACATCACTGTTACAAGGTTCAGGAAATTCATGACCTTGATACTTTTATGAATTTGAGACACAAATTTCTTTTAAGAAGCACTAAGGCAGCAAATCCTGATAAAATGGACTGTTTTAAAGTTAAGAACTTTTACAGGGCCAGCGCTGTGGCATAGTAAGTAAAGCTGCAGCCTGCAGTGCCAGCATACCATTTGGTGCCAGTTCAAGTCCTGGTTACTCCACTGCCAATCCAGCTCTCTACTATGGCCTTGGAAAGCAGTACTAGATGGCCCAAGGACTTGGGCCCCTGCACACATGTCGGAGACCCGGAAAAAGCTCTTGGCTTGAGATTGGCCAGCTCTGGCCATTGCAGCCAATTGGGACATAAACCAGTGGATGGAGAGGCAGAGAGAGAGATCTTCCTTCTCTGTGTAACTCTTTCAAATAAATCAAGAACTTTTGTTAATGAAGGGACACCAGTAAGTATATGAAAAAGAAAGCCACAGAGAAAATATAACTCAGACTCAACTCTAGAATACCAGAATGTATGATGTCCACAAAAGTCATAAGAAAAAGTTTAATAGGGACTGGCATTGTAGAGTAGCAGTGTCCTACATGAGTGCTGGTTTGAGATGTGGCTGCTCCACTTCCGATCCAGCTCCCTGTGAATGTGCCTGGGAGAGCTATAGAAGATGGCCCAAATGCTTGGACCCCTGCACCCATATGGGAGACCAGAAGTTCCTAGTTCCCAGCTTTGGCCCGACCCAGCCTTGGCCACTACAGCCATTTGGGGAATGAATCAGTGGATAGAAGATCGTTATCTTCCTTTCTGTGATAGTTCTATTTTTTGATCTGAGCAAATGGCTACAAAAACAAGATCCTTTGTGACAATTCACTGAGTTGTAAATTTCTATTTGTGTACTTTATATTTCAATTTTTAAAAACACTTATTGGAAAATGTTATAGATCACTGACCTCTACGTAAGGTTTGATGACACTACCCAGAACTTCCTGGGGCTCAACAAACCTGATAACCATGATGACAAAGACAGTGGGGCAATATTGTTTTAACATCTCATTTGGTTCTTCCAACTATCCTGTGGAGTAGTTCTGTACTTACTTGATTAAGGATATTGATTCACAAATTTACCTGCCCAACACCAGCTACAGAGCTAATATGGGGTGACGCCAGGATCCCTAGGAAGACTGGCTCCTGAGCTTGTACTCTTTACCTTTACCACAATGCCTCTTATTTGTTTATAGGATTTATTAAATTCTCATCACATTCAACTACTGGCTGCTGTAAACTTTTTTTTTTTTTTAACTTTCAAGTCCCTAATCCCATCTCACGTCCTCTTCCTTACAGAAGATAAAAAGATGAATCACGGCCGGCGCTGCGGCTCACTAGGCTAATCCTCGGCCTTGTGGCGCCAGCACACCAGTTCTAGTACCAGTCGCCCCTCTTCCAGGCCAGCTCTCTGCTGTGGCCCGGGAGTGCAGTGGAGGATGGCCCAAGTGCTTGGGCCCTACACCTGCATGGGAGACCAGGAGAAGCACCTGGCTCCTGGCTTCGGATCAGCGCGCTGGCCGGCCGCTGCGGCCATTGGAGGGTGAACCAACGGCAAAGGAAGACCTTTCTCTCTGTCTCTCTCTCTCTCACTCAACTCACCACTCTGCCTGTCAAAAAAAAAAAAAAGAATCACAGGGAGTCAATCACATATCGATAAATTCCTCAAAGAGTGACCAATTCTTATAATCTGTTAATACACATTTTAGTATGTTGTGCTCCAACCTAGTAAAGGCATCCGTAACAAAAAACCCTTAATGGGGAAAGACATGATGTTCTTACTAAGATCAGAAACAAGATAATGACAGACATTCCTACAACTTCTATTCAACCTTGTATTGGAGATTCAATCCAGGGCAATCAGGTACAAAAAAATAAAAGGCATCCAACTCAGAGAACAAAGTATAACTATATTCATAGGATTTTCTGTATATAAGATCATTCATCTAAGAAATTCAGTATAAACTATTTGAACTAATAAAAGTTCAGCAAGGCAGCAGGACAAAATAAGAAAAAATCAATTGCAGAAGGAGTAGGCAATTAAAGATGCCCTGGTCCTACACTGGAATGGCTGGGTTTGACTCCCAGCTCTGGTTCCTGACTCCAACTTTCCACCAGAGCAGACCCTGGGAAGCATCAGTGATGGCTCAAGTAAACATGTTCCTCTCACATTTGTGGGAGACCTCGATGGTGTAACAGGCTCTGGCTATTACAGGCACTTGAGGATTGAACTAGTGGATAGGAACGCTCTCTCCCTCTCAAAGAAAAAAATGTATATTCCTATATACTTGGAAAGAGCAACCTGAACATGAGATTAAGAAATTCCATTCACAGTAGCACCTCCCTCCAAAAAAAAAGGACTAAAGTTAATGAAAATACAAAACGTATACTCTGAACTACAAAATGCGATTGAAAAATTAAAGATGTAAGGCCGGCGCCGTGGCTCAACAGGCTAATCCTCCGCCTTGCGGCGCTGGCACACCGGGTTCTAGTCCCGGTTGGGGCGCCGGATTCTGTCCCGGTTGCCCCTCTTCCAGGCCAGCTCTCTGCTGTGGCCCAGGAGTGCAGTGGAGGATGGCCCAAGTGCTTGGGCCCTGCACCTGTGTGGGAGACCAGGAAAAGCACCTGGCACCTGGCTCCTGCCATCGGATGAGCGCGGTGCGCCGGCCGCGGCGGCCATTGGAGGGTGAACCAACGGCAAAGGAAGACCTTTCTCTCTCTCTCTCTGTCCACTCTGCCTGTCAAAAAAAAAAAAAAAAAAAGATGTAAAATAAAGGGGGAAATGTCCCATGTTCACAGATCAGAAGAATATCATTATGCTGGCAATACTCCCCAAACCGACTTACAGATACAGTGTAATCTATCAATAATCAGTTCCAGCTAACTTTTATAGAAGCTCACGTGGAGTCGCAAGAAGAGTCAAAACAATCCTACAAAAGTATGGATGTATATTTCAATTTTTAAAAACACTTACTGGAAAACTGTTATAGATCACTGACCTCTATATAAGGTTTGATGACCCTATCCAGAACTCATGGGGTACAACAAAGTGACAGTAATCGAGACCGGGTAACACTGGCATGAGGACATATGGATCAACTGACTAAAAAACAGCTAAAGGCTACGGAGTTTCTTGCTGAGGTGACGACAATGTTCTAAAATTGCGATGTCTGCACGTACCTGAATATACAGAAAATTCTGTGTAAATATAGAATTGTAATTTAGATGAATTGTATGGTGTGTCAATAATACAGTAGTTAAAAATCCAGGAGGATCTGAAGACTGTAATGAGTGATTCGATTATCAGAGAATCACAGAACTTAAAATCGGAAGGGTCTTAGAGAACTGTACCTCATCCACAGTAAGTGAATACCACCTATGACATCCCTAACTAGTTTTTATCTTCATTGCTTCTTCCTGAACATTACTTTTTTCCCCACTGTGTAGCCCTGGTGACCAAAACAGTTCTGGTTCCCAGTAAGCCTTAGTAATTACTAGTCGACTGATGTCTTACGTAGACCAATTAAGGTAGCTCCAACGAAAAGTCATTTTCCTTACAGTGGTAAAACCTTCACTGCTTATAGTTCTTCTCAGTGAACATAATGCAGCCCTGATAAAGGCACAGAAGGAATTCCTATATATGTGTTATATTTTAAGCACTTAACATTACATAGGTCATCCATGAACTTCTCAATATAGCCAGTTAGTCTTGTTCTTTAACCACAGGTTTGGAAAACCCTGGGAGACATCTTTCCTCGTTTTTAGTTTGGTCCACCAGGAGGGAGAGAAAGAAATCAACTGATCTTCCAATTGCTGGTTCACTCCCCAAATGGCTACAAGAACCAAGACTGGGCCAATCTAAAACCATAAGCCAGGAACTCCATCCTGGTCTCCCACCTGAATGGTACTCAGGGGCTCAAGTACTTAGGTCATCTTTTGATGCGTTCTCAGACACATCAGTAGGAACCTGGATTGGAAGTGGAATAGCCAGGACTTGAACCAGCATGCCAATACGGGTACTAGCATTGCAAGCAGCAGCTTAATGAAATGTACAACGCTGGCCCCAGCAACTTTTTTTTTTTTTTTTTGAATGAATGGCCCATTCCTACAACATTGTTTTTCTCCTCACAATCCTGTTTGGTTTTCTCAATACTAAACTTTGTTAGTGTCCTTCCAAACCTGGCATCTGGAAACAATGTCTAACTGCTTAAGCTGTGTACAGTTGGGTAAATAATTGCTGGTTGAATGAATGACAAGTACAGATTATGGGAATATTTAGTCCTTTAATATGTGTCCTTTAATACAGCTTAAGACGGCATAAACTTCTTGGCAGCTTTTACACTGTTAAATCTTACAGGCTTTGAGATCAAATATACCCCATGGCTCTTTTTTCATGTGAAACACTGCCAAATCTCTTTCCTATATTTATACAATTGATTCTCAGGGGCTAAAAGAACATTGCATTTATCCCTGCTGAATTTAAATTTAATCTCCTAAGTCATCAATCTCTCTAGTTGATCACTTCCATTGACACATAAATTTGCTCAAAATCACTCAAGGAGCTTCTACACTTAAAACGTAAAAAGTAAAAAAAAACAAAAATGGCATTCTTAATGCCTCTTCCTCTTTTTCCTCACAAAAAACCTCAAAAAGGTTGACTATGTAAGTGAACTTCCTCATCTTTTTACTCAACATAGCACTAATTAAAACTGACTTTAAGCATACAAAACTTCCACTGCTGTAAAAACTATGGATCCATCTTTCTACACTCTTATTAATTGTTCATATGGCAGCATTCAGCACTGTTGATGATTTTGGTTTCCTTTACATAATTCCTGTTTTGGCTTAGATGGCCCATGGCACCATTTTCTCAATATTTTTCCTTCTGTCTCCTTTGCTGATAATTTCTCCTTTTCTAATTTGATCTTTACATTTCTAAATTCCTTACACTGGGATCCTGGGGTTTTTCCCCTCTCTCCATTTAATCACTTTTCATGTTCATTTTTTAAAAAAAGATTTATTTGAGAGGCAGAGTTACAGAGGGAGAGACAGAGAAAAAGGTCTTCCATCTCCTGGTTCACTCCTCAAATGGCCGCAACGGCTGGAGCTGGGACAATTTGAAGCCAGGAGCTTCTTTCAAGTCTCTCATGCTGGTACAGGGGCCCAAGGACTTGGGCCATCTTCTGCTGCTTTCCCAGGCCATAGCAGAGAGCTGGATCAGAAGTGGAGCAGCCAAAACTTGAACCGGCACCCACGAGGGATGCCGGCACTGAAGGCATTGGCTTTACCTGCTTCACCACAGTTCCGGCCCCTATGATCTGTTAACAATGTTTTCAATACCTTCTTAAGTTGATGACTCCCGAACAATCAAACCTAGACCACTCTTCTGATTTCTAGTGTCTTTATTCAACCTCCTCCTCTCCATTTCCACTTGGATAGTTCCTGGAGAATTTAACATCGATAATGTTTTTCCCAAATCTGTTTACAAATCAGCCCCCCCCCTTCTAAATCATACTCATTTCTATCTACCTAAGTTTTGTTCAGAAAAAGGAGAAATATAAGATTTCTTAGATCAATCAGCAGTAACTGTTGACCCTGTTTCCAAAATATAAGTCAAATTTACTTTGTCTCCACCCTGAACTAATTCGCTATTATTTCTCATTGAGATTACACCAGACTCCTAAATACCAACTAGACAATTCGTGTGGTATACTGCCTCATCTAAAATGTCCTTCTTTACTTCTGTTTTTGATTATGATGGAGTAGCTTGTTAGAGATCAATGCTCATATTGAAAGCAAGGCCGTACAAAAATGAAACTACTACCAAAAAGGCCCACCACTGACTAGTATTGCAGTGAAACTGCTAAGATATTAGCCTTTGAGTAAACCAGTGGATGGGTGATTTCCCTGTCTTTCTGCCTTTCAATAAAGTCAAACTAAAATTAAAAAACTCTCAGTTTTGTTTTCTAGCACTGTAAATACTGACAGATGGAATTCATATAAACATTTGTTTTGATAACAAAATGTATGACTTCAAAAAAATGACTTTGCAGGGCCAGCACTGTGGCATAGTGGGTGAAGCCAGTGCGTGTAGTGCTGGCATCCCATGTGGGTGGTGGTTTGAGACCCAGCTGTTCCACTTCTGATCCAGCTCTCTGCTATGGCTTGGGAAAGCAGTGGAAGATGGTCCAAGTGTTTGTGCCTCTGAACCCACATGGGAGATGCAGAAGAAGCTCCTAGCTTCGGACTGGCCCAGCTCTGGCCATTATAGCCATTTGGGGAGTGAGCCAGCAGATGGCAGATCTCTCTGCCTCTCTGTAACTCTTTCAAATAAATAAATCTTTAAAAAAACAAAAAACAAACAAACAAAAAAACCAAAAACCTTTGCATACCAAAAGAAGGCCTGAAAACAAAATCACAATAGAAATAGTTAGCCTGAATCTTACAAGCATCAGACAAGGGCTTTGAAAGAACTATGAATAATTTTTTTTATTTTTTGACAGGCAGAGTGGGCAGTGAGAGAGAGACAGAGAGAAAGGTCTTCCTTTGCTGTTGGTTCACCCTCCAATGGCCGCCGTGGCCGGTGCGCTGCAGCCTACGCAACACGTTGATCAGATGGCAGGAGCCAGGTGCTTCTCCTGGTCTCCCATGGAGTGCAGGGCCTAAGCACCTGGGCCATCCTCCACTGCACTCCCTGGCCTCAGCAGAGAGCTGGCCTGGAAGAGGGGCAACCGGGACAGAATCCGGTGCCCCGTGTGGGACTAGAACCCGGTGTGCCGGCGCCACAAGGTGGAGGATTAGCCTATTATATTTTTTAAAACGGAGAGAGGGGGCAAGCATTTGCTTAGTGGTTGAGCTGCTTATATCCCCTACTGAAGTGCCTGGGTTTAAGTCCCTGTTCTACTTTCAATCCAACTTACTGCTAATGTGCAAACTGAAAGGCTAAGGTGACAGTTGAAGTATGTATGTTCCTGCCATTCTTGTGGAAGATTTGGACTGGCCCAGTCTCAGCTACTGGGGAGTGATCCAGTGGATGGAAGTTCCCTAATTCTGTTTCTGCCTTTCAGACAATTTTTCAAAAAGATTTATTTTATTAATTGAAAGAGAGAGGTCTTCTATCCTGTGTTTCACTCCCCAAGTGACCATGAAAGCCAGAGTTGAGCTGATCCTAAGCCAGGAGCTTCTTCCGGGTCTCCAACACGGGTACAGGAGCCCAAGCACTTATGGCCTGGGAAAGCAGTGGAAGATGGCTTAACAGAGAGCTGGATCAGAGGTGGAGTAGCTGGAGGGCCCACACCTGATGCCGGGGCTGTAGGCTGGGGCTTTAACCCATTGTGCCACAGTGCCAGCCCCTCAAACATTTTTTTAAAAATAAAATACATGGGGACCAGTGCTGTGGCATAGTAGGCTAAGCCTTTGGGCACCAGTATGTGTCCTGGTTGCTCCTCTTCTGATCCAGCTGTTTATGGCCTGGGAAGGTGGTGGAGGATGGCTCAGGTGCTTGGGCCTTTCCAATCACGTGGGAGATCTGGGAGAGGCTCCTGGCTTTAGATCAGCCCAGCTCCAACCATTTTGGCCATCTGGGGAGTGAACTAGTAGATGGAGGATCTTCTCTCTATCTCTCCTTCTCTCTGTAACTCTACCTCTCAAATAAAAATACATGCCAACTTAGAAACAACACCTAAAATTATGCAGAAGTTCAAAGAATTAGAAGTGAAATGAAGAATGTGATAGGTCTTGGGGCCAGCGCTGTGGTGCAGCAGGTTAGAGCCCTGGCATTCCATATGGGCGCTGGTTCTACTCCTGGCTGCTGCTCTTCCAATCCAGCTCTCTGCTATGGCCTGGCAAGGCAGTAGAAGATGGCCCAAGTCCTTGGGCCCCTGCACCCCTGTGGGAGAAGGAAGGAAGCTCCTGGCTCCTGGCTTTGGAAAGGCTCAGCTCTAGCTGTTGCGGCCATCTACAGAGTGGACCAGCGATGGAAGCCCTCTCTGTCTCTACCTAACTCTTTCAAATAAATAAATCTAGGCCGGCGCCGTGGCTCAACAGGCTAATCCTCCGCCTTGCGGCGCCGGCACACCGGGTTCTAGTCCCGGTCGGGGCGCCGGATTCTGTCCCGGTTGCCCCTCTTCCAGGCCAGCCCTCTGCTGTGGCCCAGGAGTGCAGTGGAGGATGGCCCAAGTGCTTGGGCCCTGCACCCCATGGGAGACCAGGATAAGCACCTAGCACCTGGCTCCTGCCATCGGATCAGCGCGGTGCGCCGGCCGCAGCGCGCCGTCCGCGGCAGCCATTGGAGGGTGAACCAACGGCACAGGAAGACCTTTCTCTCTGTCTCTCTCACTGTCCACTCTGCCTGTCAAAAAAAAAAAGAATCAAATAAATAAATCTTTTAAAAAAAAAAAAAGAATTTGACAGGTCTAAGAGATTACACAGTGAAGAATGGATAATAAACTGGAAAAACATACACAAAAGAGGATGGAAATATGGATAAAAGCATGAAAAACGTATGCAACACTGAGGACATGATTAGCTTAAGAAGCGAGAGAAAGCAGAGGAGGCAATATTGGACAGATTACTGAAAATGGAGAAGCTTCTAAAACTGATAAAAAATATCACTCCATGGATTCAAGTTCTACAAATCACAAGCAGCACAAATGTGAACTGCTGACGATCAAAGACAATCGTAAAAAGTGTTCTAAGGCCCCAGCATTCCTTAAGTGGTCCAGGTATTATTTTATTTTAGATTGTCAGATCAAGGAAGTATGCTTAATCTCTAGAAAATCACCAAAGAACGATTTTTCAAAGCTGTATCAAATTACTAAAGAAAAAATCTGAGCCAAAAGAAGTCAAATAGAAAAAGGAACAGGTAAGTCACATGTTTTATGTTTACTCATAAAAATTGCATGTTGCTTAGAAGAGACAAGTACTTGGGTACTGTTCCAGGCTCCTGGCTTCAGCCTGGTCCAGCCTTGGGTGTTATAGTCATTTGGGGAGTGAAATAGCAGATCAAAGATCTGCCTTTCCCACCCCCAACTCTGCCCTTCAGACATACATATTTAAAATAATGAAAGAAGTATTTTGATTTGAATGACTGCTGAACCCAATGATGTAGATATCTATTTCAAAAAATAAGCAAAAAAAGAATAAAGACAACAGAAATAAAAATGCAGAAAACTGACAAATGGAGGTTAATAAAATAAAGATATGGTACAAATGAATAAACTGTCAATACTGGGAAGGAAAAAGTAGTTTATACTAAAGCTACTTACATATACTTACATATACTACCATAGGCAGTAAGACATAAACAATTAAAAATCTAAAACTCAGGAATTTTTAATTTTCCCTAAAATTTCAAAGAATTAACCAAAACTAAAGGAGATGAAAGAGCTGTATATCTTTAAATAACTGAATCTATAAATCTAAACCTGCCCAGTCTCCATGCCCAGATGGCTCCACTGACGAACTATTACACTAATTTTACACAATGTTCATAAAATAAAGAACACTGCCCAATTCCTTTTAAGAGGTCAGAGTAACCTTGATAACAAAATCAATTAAAAAAAAAAAACCCACCAGTTAAACTTCCACAGAAGCACATTTTTTCCTTTAAATGGTATGTATGTTTTACTTTGTATAAGAAATCTTTGCCTATTCTAATATATATATATATATATATAGCTTTATTGTCTTTCAAATTTAGGTTACATAAGAAGGAGGCCATTAACTATTTCCAGGTTTGTGTTCCCACATAAAAAACTGAAACCTAATTTAAGAACAGCCACTTTTCAACCAATTTTCAGGCAGCCAAATAATCATATTACATTCAAAACAGATGCCTAGCAGTAGCCAATCAGGTGATTTTTCTACTTTGCTCCTGTGTCTGGCCTATAAAAGCTCATGCTGCTGGATGAAGCCCACTGAACCTTTTCGTTTCAAATGCCCAGTCATGACTCTTTCTTTGCTCAAATAAACTATTAAATTTAATGTGTCTTAAATTTCTTTTAACAGGTTATAATCCATTAAGAATTATTTTGGATTTTGTGTAAATGGGGGTGAAGATCTGTTTTTCCCATCTGTAAATATGAACAAGTGAGTGCCACTGCCCTGACTCATGCTAAAGACATTAGCAGTTTTACAAACTGCTCCTGTACAAATGTCAACCCAGTGAGAAAGGAAAATAAGTCATGTATTTTTCTGCCTATGTATTGCACTTCTGTAAGTGTACTTGAAAATAAACTGTTTGAATATAAAAATGATTTTTAAAAGGTAAACTGAGTTACTTTTTTTTTTTTAAGCTGACATTACTTTCTCATTCCATTTAAAGTAGATTCAAAATCTGGGCACTATCTACCTTATCTCCTGCCACCCCTCCTCCTTGCCCATTTCCTTCCTTTTAGTTCCTTAACCACACTAATTCTTTCCTCCCTCAGAGCCTTTGCATATGCTAACCCCTGCACTTTCTGATCACTCCTCCCAGAGCTAGCTCCTTCTCATTCTTTCCAATCAACCCGTGAAGATGCCACTCTTCCGTATTTTGTATCTCAGGTCACTATAGGTATTGCCCTTATAACAACCTGAAATAGTTTTGCCTTTTGTCTGTCTTTCCATTAGAATGTATGCTGGAGCTGGCACTGTGGCACAGTGGGTTGTTGCCAACTGTCTGCACCAACAGCATCCCACATGGGTGCTGGTTTGAGTCCCGGCTGCTCCACTTCCAATCCAGCTTCTTGCTGATGCGCCTGCGAAAGCAGCAGCAGATAGCCTGAGACCACTGAAGCTCTTGGCTGCAGTCTCACCCAGCTCTAGCTGTTATGGCCATTTGGCAAGTGGGCCAGTGGATGGAAGAGTTCTTTTTCTCTCTGCTTCTGCTTCTCTATCTTTCAAATAAATCTTTTTAAAAAAAATTATGTTCCATGAGGACAGGGATCTAATTGTCTTTAGTTACTGTCTCAAGATTTAGCACAATGTCTAGTAAATACTGAATAATTTCTGAATGAATGAGAGAACAGCTGCAAGTTGTTCCATATCTAATGAGTCTTTAAATTTTCTGATATAATCATTCATCAGTTATTACTGCCAAACCCCATTTTACCTACAGATTTTATCTGGACCCCTTCTTTATATCCATTTGCTTATTCATCCATGCATTCAAAAAATTCTTGTCATTTATTATGTGCAGCCATACACACATATAAAATTCAAGATGAATAAGCCATGTTCTTTGTTTTTAAGAATCTCATCATTTATCAATAGTTTTATCGTGCATTGATTTTCCTTATCTCTATCAAATTAACTCAAACATAAGCAAAACCTTACATCAAGACGCTGAAATGAAAAGATGCACCGTTCTGAAAGAAATAGTCTAGTACATCTATCAAAAAAGGAAATCAAGCTAATTATGCATCAGTTTTTCCTTAGTGAATCCCTGTTAACTTTTAGTGATCACATCCTTTTCCTAAATGTTTACAACATGTTTTAAAGTTGGTATACTGTAATAAACTGCAATAAATTATCACCAGGGCTTCATGTCAATCAGGGCAGGAGTTTGGCCTAGTGGTTAAGGGGCTGATTAAGATAACCCATGTCTCACATGGGAGAACACCAGTTTGATCCCTGGCTCCGCTTCTTGTTAATGTAGGCCTTAGGAAGCAGTGTGATTGAGTTCCTGGCTATCAGCTTTGCCTCCTCAGCCACTGCTGTCATTTAGGGAATGAACCAATGAATAGGGAGCTTCTCTCAAAATAAATAAGCACGGGTTGGTGTTGTGGGATAGTGTGTTAAAACAGCAGCCACCAGTTCAAGTCTTAGCTGTTCCACTTCCAATCCAGCTCTCTGCTAATGTGCCTGGGAAAGCAGTGAAAGACGGCCTAAGTGCTTGGGCCTTGCAACCATGTGGGAGACCCAGAAGAAGCTCCTGTCTTCAGCCTGGCCCAGCTCCATCCATTGCAGCCATTTGGGGAATCAATCAGTGGATAGAAGCTCTCTTTCTGTCTCTAACTCTGCCTTTCAAATAAATAAACCTTAAAAAAGAAAAATCGTCTGACCATGCATTTCTCAGAACATATCCCTGTCACACACACACACGACAAAAAATTAGCTTCCTCTACAGTATGAATTATGAAAATCTAACAACATAATTGCTTTGACTTGTTTTTAATTCCAATATTCAATTTTGATTCAAATACTACTTAAGGGAAAATGCAAATACTGTGTATTTAGTGAAATGGGTGTCAGTGGGAAAAAAACTGGCAATCTCCAGGGCAGACTGGTTTATTCCATATAAATGTAAGGAAGAACTTTCTAGTAGGTAGAGCTAACTACCAGTGCAGTGGGCTGCCTTGCTAACCAGGAAGCTCTTCAGGCCATCTCCCCCAGGAGGAAGCACAAAGTCCTGATTGGGAGGCAACATTGATTTAATTGATTTATGAAGTAGAGAGTACCTGTATAGGTTATGTTTAAATTTCCAATCCTTTTTGGACCAATACTTCTACATAATACATAAAGATCACATATTTGGATACCCTGGCAATGTCAAACTGTTTTAAATATTTCTAAATGTTTACTTTATAAAAATTATTTCAGAAGCAGAGACTGGGGGGAAGAAGGGGGAAAGTGGGGAAAGAGAGAGAGAACTCTTAATCTGTTATTTCACTTTGCAAATGCCCAAAACAGCAAGAAAGCTAGGGGCTTAGCCAGCCCAAAGCCAAGAGCCAGAAACTCAATCCAGATTTCCCAAGTAGATGGCAGGGAACCAAATTACTTAAGCCATCACCACTACCTCCCAGGCTCTGCATTAATAGGAAGCTAGAATCTGGAGCCAGAGCTCAGAATCAAAACCCAGGTATTTTGATATGGGAAATGGGCATCTTAACTGGTATACTAAATTACACCCCTAAATATATACTTTTGTTTTTAATTTGTTGCACACAGGTAACAAAATGTGACCTGGTACAACCAGCAAACTATACTCTGAGAAGTACTAGAATAGATAAGAAATCTTCTAAGGTTCTACTGTTTTTCAAATTTACCTAGTCTTGTCTTCCCACCTTCTACACTCATTGGACATTAATATCAAACTGCAGATTTCAACAACTAATTTTTCAGTAATTTAGAAAAAGCAATAATCTAAAATATATGAGCTTAAAAGCATTGGGTTGAGGTTTGTTTCTTCTTTGTTAAAACTGCATTAATCTTTTACTAAAATGAAATAGTAAAATTCACTTCTTAAAAAACTTCTCTAAATGTTCATTTAAAGCTAGTTACAGGGCCGGCGCCATGGCTCAACAGGCTAATCCTCCGCCTTGCGGCGCCGGCACACCGGGTTCTAGTCCCGGTCGGGGCGCCGGATTCTGTCCCGGTTGCCCCCTTCCAGGCCAGCTCTCTGCTGTGGCCCGGGAGTGCAGTAGAGGATGGCCCAAGTGCTTGGGCCCTGCACCCCATGGGAGACCAGGAAAAAGCACCTAGCACCTGGCTCCTGCCATTGGATGAGCGCGGTGCGCACTGACCGCAGCAGCCATTGGAGGGTGAACCAACGGCAAAGGAAGACCTTTCTCTCTGTCTCTCTCTCTCACTGTCCACTCTGCCTGTCAAATAAACAAACAAACAAACAAAAAAAACAAAACAAAAAAAAACAAACTAGTTACAGAGGCTGGGATTGTTGCACAGTGGGTTAAGCCACTGCCTGCAATACTGGCATCTCATAAAAGCACTAGTTCAAGTCCTGACTGCTCTACTTCTGATCCAGTTCTCTGTTAATCCACCTGGAAAAAGCAGAGGAAGATAGCCCAAGTGCTTGGGTTCCTGCCACCCATATGAGACCTGAATGCAGTTCTAGGTTCCTGGCTGGCCTGGCCCAGCCCCAACAACTGGGGGAGTGAACTAGTGAATGGAAGATCTCTCTTTCTTCCCCTGTCTCTTCTTCTAACTCTGACTTTCAAATAAATATTTTTTTTTTAAGAAACTAGTTACAAAAACTTTATTTTCAGCCATTTCCCACACCTAATTTTCTGGGTGTCCGTGTCTTTGTGAAGGTTGTAAATGAAATGTGCAAAAAATTAGAGCTAATCACACCTTTGAAATTCCAAATTTGTTCTACCAGCTGGTAGCAAAACCAACAAAGTTGCTTGGGGTGGGGGGTGACACACTGATGAATTTCACAAGCATCAGGTGGAGGATTTAAGAATTTTCAAGTACCTTAATGCATTCCAAGAACCTCAAAGCAAATACACTGAAGAATTATAAAAAGGGGAGGCAAAATGAAGACTTGCCCATTCTATTTCGCCAAATACGTTTGGTTCTTTCTCCAAGGGCAGTAAGATATTTTTGTTTAAATCTATTATCTTACCCTCATTAAAAACAAAACTTTTTTTTTTTTTTTTTTTGGACAGGCAGAGTGGACAGAGAGACAGAGAGAAAGGTCTTCCTTTGCCGTTGGTTCACCCTCCAATGGCCGCTGCAGCCGGCACACCATGCTGATCTGAAGCCAGGAGCCAGGTGCTTCTCCTGGTCTCCCATGGGGTGCAGGGCCCAAATGCTTGGGCCATCCTCCACTACTTCTGGGCCACACAGAGAGCTGGCCTGGAAGAGGGGCAACCGGAACAGAATCCGGCACCCCGACCGGGACTAGAACCTGGAGTGCTGGTGCCGCAGGCGGAGGATTAGCCTAGTGATCTGTGGCTCTGGCCACTTTCCTTTTCAAAATGTAACTTTCAGATTTATGGGTTATCATCTCCCAATTCCATCATGATCATGTTATCTCCCCTGCCAGGTTAGTATCCCCAATTCCATCATACACAGTAGTTTCACTATTTCTTGATTCTCTTTACATTCAATTGAGCAGATGAGAATGGGCGAGTTTTAGGAAGTCCATGAACTCTGAAATTTCAAATGTTTTCAATATTGGAAGAATGACCATTTATATGGAGAAAAGTATTTGCAGTGTCAGTACATTTTTAGAGGTTAAAATAACCTAGAGATTTTAAAAACATTTTTCTCAAGTCAAAACTAATATTAATACAAGATTCTCCACTAACAGAATAGGTATAAAATGTTATTATATTAAATCATGTGTATACAAATGACCTTAGAAAAAAATTTGTTAAATTTTTCCTTTGTAGCCTGCGCCGTAGCTCACTAGGCTAATCCTCCGCCTGCGGCGCTAGCACTCCAGGTTCTAGCCCTGGTTGGGGCGCCGGATTCTGTCCCAGTTGCCCCTCTTCCAGGCCAGCTCTCTGCTGTGGCCCGGGAAGGCAGTGGAGGATGGCCCAAGTGCTTGGGCCCTGCACCCCATGGGAGACCAGGAGAAGCACCTGGCTCCTGCCTTCGGATCAGCATGGTGTGCCAGCCGCGGCAGCCATTGGAGGGTGAACCAACGGCAAAGGAAGACCTTTCTCTCTGTCTCTCTCTCTCACTGTCCACTCTGCCTGTCAAAAAAATTTTTTTTTTCCTTTTGTCTTTGAGAGGAAGAAAGAGAGGTAGGACTCCCATCTACTTATTCAGTTCACCCCAAATACTTGCAATGGATGGGACTGGTCCAACCCAAAGCCAGTAACTCAATCCAAGGCTCCCATGTGGGTAGCAGAGACCCAGAGTGTGCATTAGTTGGAATGTTGTAATCCAGGGTAGAGCAGGGACTCAAAGCCACACATTCCATTATAGAATGCAGGCATCCCAACCATTAGCCAAATGCCTGCACTCTCATTTTATAGATGTCAAAACAGACATTAGGAGAAGTTAGAGAATCAATGGCCACAATACTAGCGAGCAGGCAGAATCGGGGGGGGGGGGGGGGAATTAAGAGAAAGCTGGTCTATTCCCTCCCTTGCAGTCAGACGGAAGGATATTAATAAGCATACTACAATGAATACTCCCATCTTGAAAAATGCAGAAATTCTTTAAACACTATTAGTTCCGAAGATATACAAATGTTTTCTATCTTACAAAAGGTATCTAAAAATACAATTCAGATCCTTCATCCCTGCAACAGCACAATCAACAACCTGTCAATCATCTGAAAGACATGAGTGCTTGACTCTCCTGCAGTCAGTCAGATGTGGGTATCACTTGACCGGGGGACAAAGGCTCTTCAGGAGACCGACGGCTTCCAGGAGGCACTTAAACACATTTCTTTTTTAAGCACAATTACTCTGACACCATATGATGAAAAGTAAATTAGTTGAATGGATCTTCCAGTAATTGTTGAGACTGTTTATAGAAATTTTAAGCAAAACCTCTTTGCAAAGTTTATTCTCTTGTTTATTCGCACTGAAGAACAGTAAGTGCAAGAACCACCAGAGATGATGTTCAGGGAAAAGATATTTTATGGTATGTAATTAAGTGAGAAAGCTGAAAAAGAATGTCTTATTTTGTTGTCAGACTGGATAGGAATCCAAAATTTAAGTTTTTCCAAAATAATTAAAAAACTCAAAGTCTGTAAAAATAAGAATCCCAGAAACCCGTCACTCTTCTCCCCCCTTTGACTTCTGAAATACAGTGCAACTCTCTACCATCTGTTATTTTAAAGCAGAAACAGTAATGAACATATGGGCTTTCTCTCTCAAGCAGCTGTAGTGTAGTTAAAGTTATAATAATTGTCTTTCTGTAAGATAAATTTACATTAAAAACCTGGCCAGTTAAAAACAAATGGCTCAGCCTCAGAGCCTTCCAGAATAAAATTAAGAAATTCTGAATCATCTATGACATTATGTTCGGAGATTTAGAGGAAATCCTCCAAATTTTGTGTTGCTATGTTTTAGGTTAAATAACTACAAGATGCCCAAATCAGTTTATCCAGCCACAGTACACAACTCATGTTTTCTTCCTTGATCAACATGGTAAGAGTTCAAGTACTCATAAATAAAAACCAGTAACTACAATCTTGAAAACTGATGGTATAAATCTACTACTCCTACGGGCAACTGAATGACCATTTATCAGCAAAATTCCAGTATATATGGCAGATACTTCCATCTCAATTATCTGTCTTTTATAACAGGTAGAAGTAAACAGGAAGGAATTCACAGCATATTCTGATCCAAATTTTCTAAGAAATAGAAATTCTACCTACCTTTATCTGGGTGATTCAAAATCATGATTCTCCTGTGAGCTGTTCTAATCTTGGCCTTACCAGCAGATGGGCTGTAAAAAGAAATTAAACTGCTTGTAATAAATAGTGCCAAATGCAGATTATAAATTAACAATTTATATAGGTTTCAAGAAATTAAAAACTAATGAGAATTTCACCATCTTGTGGACAACTATGAAATTACAACTTTTAACTTCATTTCACTAACCACCAAAACAAATCATTGATTCAATGCTACATGTATTTTGCTTCAATTCTTTTTAAATTCCATCCTCATTTTGAAACAATCTAAAGAAACAACACAAGGCCAGTGCCACGGCTCACTAGGCTAGTCCTCCACCTGCAGCGCCAGCACTCCAGGTTCTTGTTCTGGTTGGGGTGCCAGATTCTGTCCCCGTTGCCCCTCTTCCTGGCCAGCTCTCTGCTGTGGCCCGGGGAAGGCAGTGGAGGATGGCCCAAGTGCTTGGGCTCTGCACCTACATGGGAGTCCAGGAGAAACACCTGGCTCCTGGCTTCGGATTAGCACAGCACCAGCCATAGCAGCCATTTGGGGAGTGAACCAACGGAAGGAAGACCTTTCTCTCTGTCTCTCTCTCACTGTCTAACTCTGCTTGTAAAAAACAAAAACAAAAACACAATGTAGGTTAATGGCGTCACTATCTGCAGATCAGATTACAAGTTATTTTGAGGGAAAGCAATATACATCATATAGGAAACTGGTATCTGGATTCTAGAACTAAACTGCTAGGTTTTAAAAGAAGCATTGCCATTTTGCATTGAGTAACCTTGCTGAACGTTTTAAACATATTTGTGAGATACAGAAGCAGAAACAGAGCTCTCACCTGCTGTTCCTCTACCCAATTGCCCCCAACAGCTAGAGCTGGGATAGGGCCACAATCCAAGTCACCCAACATGGGTGGCAAGAACCCAATTAATTGTCACCACTGCTACCTTCGAGGGTCTGCATAAGCAAGAAGCTGGAGTCAGGAGTCAGGAGTCAGAACCGGGCACTCCACCCAGGTACTTCAGTGTAGAATGTGGGTACCTTAGCCACTATGCTAAAATTCCACTCCATCACATTTTTAACTCTTTATAATGGTGAGACGGAATCACAAAAAGAACGTATTAGTTGTGGACTGTTAGAATTAAGGAGTTGATGCATGTGAAATGTTAGAACAGCAAATGCTCCATGGACAATGTAAGCTAATATTCATGAAACATGTATTATAACTTAAATTAATCTAACACCTCTTAAACAATTCAGAAGTACTATAATGAGTATCGATTAAACCAAAAGAAACTCCCAGGTCTGCAGAAGTTGCTTTGCTCTTCAAAATGGACCTAGAATGCTACCCATTACGTTCTTCAATCTGTTTTGAACATGCTACCAGTTGGCAATCCTTGATTCTGCTAAGTGTTGCAGTTTCTTACCAGTTACTTATTACCTCTAAGCTTTGTGGCTAAATAACAGATCACTAAGCATGTTAAAATGAACTATTAATTGCCTTATAAGCACATGAAATATTCTTCCATTTACAAAATGAGCAAGTCTTCTCATATAAGGACTTAAAAGTATTCATTTTGGCTGTCTGGTCTTTTATGGAACCATTTAAACTCATTTTTTGGCTTATAGTTACCTTGCAGACAATAGACTTGTATGTCTGATTATAGAAGACTGCTGGATATCGAGAAAATAACCATTAAATACTGTATCAGGCCTATGAACACAATATTGTTCTCCTGCTTATTAAGAAAGACTTTGAAAGACTCTAGTATGATTTAGTTTTCTGTGGCTCACCTACATTTATCATTCCTTTTTCAAGTGCTCTATATTGCAACTTTCCTTTATTAGTTACATTTTTGGTATGTATTTGACATGTCTTCCTAGGTAGATTGTAAATTACTCAACAGCAGGAGTTATGATTTATATTATAATAGAGTATCTAGGATTATATATGTAACAGGTGCTCACCATGTTATACCACGCTCTAAAAGAAAATAACTGTACAAGGTTAGAAGAACCTTAGAAGAACTGTCTATACATTAGTAAGTACTACACATAAAGGACTAACATTACTGAAACAAAAGTTTAAGTTAAAAAAAAAATGAAGCTTTAAAAACCTTATTTTAGGGACAGGCATTTAGCACAGCAGTTAAGATGCTACTTGGGATGCTCAGGCATCCCAGACCAGAGTGCTTGGCTTGAGTACTGGCTCCATTTCTAATTCTAGCTGCCTGCCAACATGCATCCTGTGAAGCAACAAACAGGTAATGCTTCTAGTACTGGGGTTCCTTCCACCCATATGGGAGACCCGGACTGAGTACCTGGCTCCTGGTTTCAACCTGGCCCATCCTTGGCTGCTGTGGGCATTTGGAGGTGAACCAGCAGATAGAACATATCTTTCTCTCTCTTTGCCTTTCAAATAAAATTAAAATGAGTAATTAAAAACCTTATTTTATAAAGGTCACTGAATGGGGTCTACTAATGACAATTTGAATTCATAAAGAAAACAAATTTCCACTGTACATTTTTTAAAAGATAGATGGTAATTTGCATTTTATTCTGGATATTACATCTTAATTGAGCACATATAATCTGAAAGTGATTTCAGCCAAAATTATCCTTGAAGATTACATTCATATATAAATATA
This sequence comes from Sylvilagus floridanus, assembly GCA_949820135.1. Lineage (NCBI taxonomy): Eukaryota > Metazoa > Chordata > Mammalia > Lagomorpha > Leporidae > Sylvilagus > Sylvilagus floridanus. The sequence continues at coordinate 73,813,766 of OX463230.1, forward strand.
TATAAATTCTAAATATACATTTATATATATATACACTCATGTATATATATACAAATAAATAAAAGACAGCACTCATGGTTTTATACATCAAACTCCATCATAGACACTGAGGTCTGCCAACTACTGAACTAGATTAAAGTAAAACACATCAGGAAGGAAAGCCCAAGTATAGGAATTCAAACATTCAGCTTTTAAGATAAAAATAATCAAATTCCTAGTGGTGAGCTTTGGGGATGAGAAAAGTATTCCCATTGCCTGCAGGGTTTATTCCTTTTTTGCTCTTCCTATGTTAAGTCTCTAGGATCTTAATACATTTTAATACATTTGTTTGTTATTGTGAAGCTAGAAGGAAGAACCCAAGAATATAGTAGCAGTATACTTTCAATATATAATTTCAGCATGAAATTCAAAATCCATCTTTAAAACATCAAGTTACCTAGATCAGGGAATTCAAATGTTGTCCCCCAGAATGTAGTTGGCACGCAGTGGGGAATGGGGTATATGGAACTGAATAATGTCCCCTAACCTTGTGACATATGAGCAGTTTGATGTTACCTTTTTTATTATTGGGTTTTTGAAAAACACTGAGTTCAAATGCTCCAGAGGCATCTTTTAGAAAGCTTGAAAATCACAAATGTGTATCATTTCAGATAATACCAAGTACAGTTTTCCAGGGCATCTCAGGAAAATATTTTACTTTTCTCTACTGTAACTCATGTAACAAAACTATTGTTTTTCAAGGAAAAACAAAGATTCAAAATGTATATTAGTAAACAACCACCATTACATGCAATATAAAATATGTGGAATCAACCAGTAGCACACAGAATTTTTTAATGGAGTAGCAACAGGACCATTTTGCCTTTATCTACTTGTCATCTAGAGAGTCAATGGTCACAGAAAGTGGAACCAAAGCAATGTATCCGAATCTAGGAGTGTCTTGTTATAATTACAATTGCCTGATGAAAGACGGGGCACATAAGCTTTACTTTTTCCATCTAAAATTTAGGGACAAACATTTAGCTACTGTTTTCACGACAGAGCTAGAAGAGAAGAGCCAACATTAATTCAGAACCTGTTACTTGCTAGGCATTTCTCCAAAAAGACATCACTGTATCATTCTTATCCTATCCTAATAAGAAACTATTATTAATTCCAATTCCAAAATGAAGACACTGAAATACAGAAAAGCTAAAAATAACCTGGCAAAGATGATATGACACAGTGCCTAAGTTGCAGAATGAGGATAAAGATCTATTTGCTTCACTGATATTTCTTGAGTAGTGACATAGTGCCATGTTTTGTCTTAAGAATCACACATAACCAACATTATTTCTATTTTACAGATAAAACTGAGTCACAAAATCTATGGTGGTAAATTTGGTATTCATAGCCAGAAACACTTGATAGGGGAGAGTCTGGGCTCTTACTACTGAGTTTTCCTTGTGAATTTTACATAGCTTTCAGTTTAATGGGATAGAAAATTATAACTGTGAATCTTAAGAGAACTCAAAATACAATCAAGTCCCAATTACCTGTGCTAATGACAAAAGTGCCTTGGATGGTACTGATATCCTCAAGGACTTTGATTTCTTAAAGATTTTTATTTTTTACTTATTTGAAAGGCAGAGTTAGAGAAAGAGACAGAGATCTTCATTCACTGATTCACTCCTCAAATGTCCGCAACAGCCCAATGTCTTGGGCTGCTGTCTGCAGCTTTTCCAGGTGCATTAGCACCTGGATCAGAAGTAGAGCAGCCGAGACTCAAATTAGTGCCCATATGGGATACTGGTGCTACAGGTGGTGGCTTTACCCATTATGCCACAGTGCCAGTCCTTGATGTTAGCTTTTATAACATATTTCATACTCAAATTTCAAGACTCTGAATGAGATATTATAAAGAGGCCAATACTTCAAGAAAAATAATAATGCCATTTTGCTAACATCAAACAAGGAATAGTAAGAAATACCACTAACTTCCTAATCTGATTCCCTTTATCTCCTATTTTCTGTTCTCTGAAAAGGGAAGGTATCATCACTTCCAGATTTAAATAAAGCACCAAGCAATATTAAGTCTCTCCTCTTTTTCTCTTGTTTCTCTTGCTAGGACATAAAAAATAAAGCGAAGTTTTGGTTTAGAAAGTATGCTGATATATATAAGACATTAAAATTTTTGTCTGAGGTGAGTGTTTAGCCTAGTGGTTGAAACACCTATGTTTTACATCTGTGTACCTGGGTTGGATTCCCACCTCTGGCTCCAGACTCGAGCTTTCTGTTAAAACAAGACCCTGGAATGCAGCAGTGATGGCTCAAGTAACTGGGCTCCTGCAATGCATGTGGGAGACCTGGATCGAGTCATGGCTCTTGGCTTTAGCTACAGTCCAGTCCTGCTCATTATTGGCATTTGGGGAATGCCCCAGTGGATGGGGAGAGCACTCTCGCATGTGCTCTATCTGCATGTGTGTGTGCCTGCCTCTCAAAAATTCAAAAACATTTTCTCACCAATATAGGACCCTATTATCCACTCTGCTTAATTATGTTGATAGGAAAATTTGTTGTGGGTAGCGCATTGTCAATGCCCACAAAAATCTCAGAGTGGGCCCTACAGGAATACAATTGAATTAAACATGAAATGGTAGCATTAAACCTTAAGTGATATCCCACAGCAATTATAGTATCATTAATTTTCTCCTATATTATCCGAAGTTATACAATAAACGGATACCAGGGTGAACAGGCCAGTTGTCAAATCATAAGCAGAAAAGAACCATGAAACAGGTCTTGCATTATAAATAAAAATACGTTATTGAACTTAAAAACTGAATCCAGAGAGAATCCAATGTCCCAACAGAGGATGTTTTTACCGAATTATATTTTCAGAATTGTAATAGTTTTTTTGTTAAAGAATCAAGACACATTAGAACTTTTCTTCCCCTCCCTTCCTAAGGGAGTACCCAGGGAGAGTGGGTACTCCCTTAGATTTGAAGTTTTGAAAAGTAAACATCTGATATATTCTCTCATCCTCCTCCTTGTAAATTTAAGGAAAGATAGCCTTATTGCAATACTTTTTTTCCCCTTTTTCATGATAAACTTGGCCACAGAACAAAATAATGGTTATCCAGCATACCTACCTTACACCTAAAATAAGACTAGCTTCTCGCCTACTCATTTTCTGTTCAAATCCTCCTTTATAGTAGGATGAAAAGCTCTGTATAGGAAAAGAAGAACAAGAGAGAATTAGTTCGATGTATGAGGCGGCATAAGCTCAACTGCATCACATAGCTGCATAAGAGCACTGCATTTTCCTAGAAGTCAACTTGAGTTTACAGGAGGGGAAAGTATCAGTGCTCCTTTTCAAGAAACTTTGACCAAGACGAACACTTAAACAGTAATTTTTAAATTTCAATACACCAGTTTTTCTACACCGAGAGATAACTGAAGGGAACAACACACTGTTAGAAGACAACCGTCTGAACTTGTTCTAGGGTCCGCCATACATTCCTTACTGGGCTACTTTGACCAAGGCATTTAACATTGACGTGGCAGACATCTTTTTGTCTTCTAGAGTGGCTGGCGAAGAAGGAGAGGAATTGACAATGTAGAGTACATCAGGATAGCAGACAGGCAAGCCGAGAGAAGCTGGGAATCTTGATTATGAGGTCACAAGTTTAGAAGGGTATGAACAAGGTAGGGAGAGGAGATTTGAGAGGTAACAGGGTACAGACTGTGAAGGGTCTTGTAAGCAATGGAAAGAATTCAGGATCTTATTTTAAATAAAAGGAAAAGCCAGAGTACTGGAATAATAAGATCTGACTTTGTTTTGCAAGGATTACTCTAACTACTAACAGTAATATAGGCAAGAGAGGTGAAGAGTGGCCATATTGTGTGTGTATTTTGAAAGCAGAGCTAACATGTACTTGATTAACCACATATGGGATAAAAGAAAAAGGGAGAGATTAAGACTGATGTCAAAGAACACTGCTATGCGCTACTCAGACAATCCCCTTCACTAGCTTACTCCTCAAAGCTGGAGAGCTGCTGGTCAACAGCTCTCAGTTCTCATACTAGGGTAACTGGTTTCCCTGAAAAAAGTCAACCTCATATCCTTATCTTGAGCAGTCTTTATCAAATGACTAGGCATGGAGGTAGAGAAACTGAATTTCTTGAAGATTCAGTCCTTGGAATTACATATACTGACTTCTAAAGAGATGTCATTCAGTCTCACGCCTCCTCTTGCCCTAACTGAGACAACCACAATAAGCTGTCTCCACTTTGGAGGTCCTAGAGTACTGGTCTTTAAGTCTGCACTACAGCCTACCTTCCTTCCTTCTCTTCCGGATTCTAAGAATGCTCCCTCTCAAGCTTACAGCAGGTTAACCTGCATCTCAGTCTGCTTTTCAAGAGAACTAAACTACACAGATTTCACTGTTGCTGGCCTAAACTGCCAGACTGGAACTTAATGACTCATGGGAGGAGCAGCTGTTTGTTGTGGGTGATAGATAGAAGAATGGTTTTGAATTTCTTAAGCTTTAATAGACATATTAAATATCTAAGTGGAAGGTAAGTCTGACCTAGAGATAACATTGTCATCATCAGTGTACAGATGGCATTTAACGGCACAAGACTGAATGAGATGGCCTAGGATAAGAAGTCCAAGGATTGAGCCCTACCTAAGATCTTATCGTTTAGTGACACAGGAGTAGAGGGCAATCAGGAGAGGAGGCTGAGAGGTTCTGCACTGAGGTAGGAGAAAAAGAAGCCAAAGTAAGGAAGTGAAAGATAGTTTCAAACTCTTCTGACAGATAAAATGTGAGTTCAAATGGCTGGGTTTAGCAAAGAGGTCAAGGAAGTTGACAAGAGCTAAAGGGGATGAGAGTAAGAGTCTCATTAGAGTTTAAGATAGAATTCAAGGAAAGAAATGGAGGTAACAAGTAAAGACTATTTTCCAGAGCTCTAACTAGAGAAACAGGAAGTATGAACTGTTTATAGCAGGAAAATTATGGATATATGGTTGCACACATGCATGTTGCAAAAACAAGCAGGAAGAACAAGTTAAGGACAGTGTTCCCTAGGTATCCACGGGAGATTAGTTCCAGGAAACATTTTCCCTTCCCTACCCTCAGGAATACCAAAACACAGACATGCTAAAAGTCTCTTAGATAAAATGGTGTAGTACTTGCACAGAACCTACACACATCTTCTTGCACACTTCAACTCATCTCTACTTATTATACCCAATACAATGTAAATGCTTTGTAAATAGCTTTATGGTAATGCATGGAAAATGGAGAAGAGCCTGCATATGTTCAGTATAGATAAAATATTTTTTCTCTTAAATATTTTTAATCTGTATTTGACTGAATACAGATGAAGAACCCAAAGATCCATGAAGTCAACTATATGTTTGCATAAAATAAAAATGAAAAGTATACATATCAAAATGTTATTTTAGGGGCCTGTGCTAATGCATAGCGGGTAAAGCCACTGCCTGCAGTGGTGGCATCCTATAAGGGCACCAATTTGAGTACCGGTTACACTTTGGAATATTCCTCAACACAATCAAGGAAATATAGGACAAACCCATGGCCACATCCTATTGCAGGAGGAAAAGTTGGAAGCATTCCCAGTGGGATCCAGAATCAGATAAGATGCCCATTTTCACCACTGCTATTCAACACAGTCCTGGAAGTTTTAGCCAGAACCGTTAGGCAAGAAAAAGAAATCAAAAGGATACATATTGGGAAGGTGGAAGTCCAAATCTCCCTAATTGCAGATGACATGATTCTATATATAGCAGATCCAAAAGACTCCACCAAGATACTATAGGAACTCAGAGAAGTGTTTGCTAAAGCAGCAGGATATAAAATCAATACACAAAACTCAACGTTTTATATATACAGACAATGCCATGGCTGAGAAAGAACTTTTAAAATCAATCCCATTAACAATAGTTACAAAAAAAAAAATCAAATACCTTGGAATAAATTTAACCAATCATGTCAAATATCTGAGAATTATAAAACATTAAAGAAAGATACAAAAAAAAAAAATGGAAAAGTCTTCCATGCCCATGAATTGAAAGAATCAATATCAAAATATCCATACTTCTGAAAGCAATTTAAAGATTCAATGTGATACACAAAATACCAACAACATTCTACTCGGATCTAGAAAAAAATGATGCTGAAATTCATATGGAAACACGGGTAACCTCAAATAGCTAAAGCAATCTCACACAACAACTACAAAGCTGGAGGCATCACAATACCAGATTTCAAGACATACTACAGGGTGGCTGTATCAAAACAACCTGGTACTGTAACAAAAACAGATGGATAAAACAATGGAACACAATAAAAATGCCAGAAATCAATTCAAGCATCTACAACCAACTTATATTTGACAAAGGAGCTAAAACCAACCCTAGGAGCAAGGACAGTCTTCAAAAACTGGTGCTGGGAAAACTGGATTTCTACACACAGAAGTATGAAACTAGACCTACCTTATATAAAAATCCTCTCAAAATGGAATAGAGATATAAATCTATGACCCGATACCATCAGATTATTAGAGAACACTGGGGAAACCCTGCAAGACATTGGCACAGGCAAAGAATTCTTGGAAAAGATCCCAGAGGCACAAACAATCAAGGCCAAAATTAACAAATGGGGTTATATCAAATTGATAAGTTTCTGAACTGCAAAAGAAACACTCAGCAAAGTAAAGAAGAAACAGACAGAATGGGAGAATTTATTTGCAAACTATGTAACTGATAATAAATAACCATAATATATAGAGATCAAGAAATTCCACAACAAAACAAACAACACAGTTAAGAAGTGGGCAAAGGACTTAGACATTTTTCAAAAGAGGCCCGAGAGTGCAGTGGAGGATGGTCCAGGTCCTTGGGCCCTGCACCTGCACGGGAGACCAGGAGGAAGCACCTGGCTCCTGGCTTAAGATTGGCACAGTGCGCCAGCTGCAACACACCGGCCGAGGTGGCTACTTGGGGGGTGAACCAACAGAAAAAGTAAGACCCTTCTAACTCTGTCAAAAAAAAAAAAAAAAAAAAAAAAGGGAGAGGAAATCCAAATGGCTAACAGACACTTGAAAACATGCTCAGGGTTACTATCCATCAGGAAAACGCAAATCAAAACCAGTGAGGTTTCACCTCACCCAGTTAGAATGATTTCATTCAGAAATCAAAAATGCTGGTAAGGCCACTATGGAAGACAGTACGGAGATAGTTCAGAAATCTGAATATAGACACACCATATGATCCCACCATCCCACTCCTGGGAATTTATCCAAGAGAAATTAAATCAGGATATGAAAGTTATCTACACCCCTATGGTTACTGCAGCTAAATTCAAAATAGCTAAGACAATGAAATCAACCTAAATGCATGTCAACCAAAGAATGGATAAAGAAATTATGGGATATGTACACCATGGAATACTACACAGCGGTTAAAAAAAAAAAAAACCTGAAATATGGTCATTTGTAACAAAATGGATGAAATCTAGAAAACATCATACTTGGAGCCAGCACTGTGACATAGCAGGTAAAGCCATTGCCTGCAGTACCAGCATCACATATGGGCGCTGCTTTGAGTCCCAGCTGCTCCACCTCTGATCCAGCTCTCTGCTATGGCCTGGGAAAGCAGAAGATGGCCCAAGTCCTGGAGTCCCTGCACCTGAGTGGGAGACCCGGAAGAAGCTCCTGGCTTCAGATCAGCACAGCTCCAGCCATTGTGGCCATATGGGGAGTGAACCGGCGTACGGGAAGACCTCTGTCTCTCTCTCTGCCTCTCCTCTCTGTGTAACTCTTTCAAATATTAAAAAAAAAAGGCATACTTAGTGAAATAAGCCAGTCCCAAAGTGATCAAATACCATATTTTCTCCCTGTCCTGTGAGAACTATTAGAGCACCTAAAAGGCAATCTGTAGAAGTGAAATTGACACTTTGAAGCAATGATTGAACAGCCCTCAATTCGGCTGAACTGTGCGGAATTACTTCCCTTCTGAGTAAAAAAAAAAAAAAAAAAGAAAGAAAGAAAGAGGAGGAGCAAGAGAGAGAGAACAACCTGGGTGTATCACCTTTGCCACACCCTTAACCCTGAAGAACCAGAGCTCTCTGGCCACACCCATCACAGCCTCTAAGGATCCATCAGAAGCAGACTATACACTTAATCTAGAGTCATAGTATAACGAGAAAAACCACTACAGCGAAGAAACCAAAGAATATCTCCACAATGCCAAGCAACAAATGTAGAAACCGAGGTAACAAGAGCAAGGAAGACACTACGACACCCCCAAATGAACAAGACACCACAATTCAACATTATGAAGATAATGAGATAGAAGAAATGCAAGACATGGATCTAAAAAAATTGATAAGAACATTCAGAAGTTCTCAAAAAATTTCTTGAACTACAGAAATCCTTAATGGACAGGATAGAAAAAAATCTCTCGTGAAAACGAAATATTAAGGAGGAATCAAAATGAAATGAAGCAACTAGTAGAACATGAAACTGTGATAGAGATGAGAAATAATAAAATGAAGAATTCAATAGATCAAATGACAAACACATTAGAGAGCCTTAAAAACAGAATGGGTGAAGCAGAAGAGAGAATATTGGACTTAGAGCACAGGAAAGTATACAGTCAAATCAAAGAAAAGAGGAAATTAGAAATCTAAAAAATATTGTCGGAAATCTACAGGATACTATTAAAAAACCCAACATTCGAGTTCTTGGAGTTCTTGAAGGAATAGAGAGGGAGAAAGGATTAGAGGGCCTTTTTAGTGAGATAATAGCAGAAAATTCCCCAGGTTTGGAGGACAGAGACATCCTAGTACAGGAAGCTCATAGAACCCTTAGTAAACATGACCAAAAGAGGTCCTCACCACGACACGTTGTAATTAAACTCACCACAGTGAAACAGAAAGAAAAGATCCTAAAATGTGCAAGAAAGAAACGTCAGATTACTCTCAGAGGATCTCCAATTAGACTCACAGCAGACTTCTCATAAAGAAACCCTACAGGCTAGGAGGGAATGGCAAGATATAGCCCAGGTACTAAGAGAAAAACTGACAGCCCAGAATATTATATCATGCAAAGCTCTCATTTGTGAATGAAGGTGAAATACAGACTTTTCACAGCAAACATAAATTGAAAGAATTTGTCACCACTCGTCCAGCCCTGCAAAAAATGCTTAAAGATGTGCTACACACAGAAACACAGCCATCAATATGAAAGAAGGTAAAGGAAGAAAACCTACCAGTAAAAGATCATAGGAAGCTCAAAGCGTATACTAGAAAATATCTTTGGAAAAACGACAGGGCAAAGTTACTACTTATCAATAGTCACATTGAACGTTAATGGAGTCAACTCTCCAGTTAAAAGGCACAGACTGGCTAAATGGATTAAGGAACAAAACCCATCTATTTGCTGCCTAAAAGAAACACATCTTTCCAACAAAGATGCATGCAGACTGAAAGTGAAAGGTTGGAAAAAGATTTCCATGCCAACAGAAACCAAAAAAGCAGGTGTAGCCATATTAGTATCAGACAAAATAAACTTTAACACAAAAAAAGTTGAGACACAAAGAGGGGCACTATATAATGATTAAGGGTTCAATTCAACAGGAAGATATAACTACTATGAATGTATATGCACCTAATTATAGCGCAGCGGGTGTTTAAAAGATATGTTAAGGGACTTAAAGGCAGACTTAGATTACAATACAATAGTACTGGGGGACTTCAATACTCCACTCTCAGAAATAGATCAACCGGACAAAGATCAACAAGAAAACAGCAGATTTAACTGACACTATTGCCCAAATGGATCTAGCAGTTATCTACAGAACTTTCAATCCTACATTTAAAGATTTTACATTCTTCTCAGCAGTGCACAGAACATTCTTTAGGATTGACCACATACTAGGCCATAAAGCAAGTCTCAGCAAATTCAAAAGAATTAGAATCACACCTTGCAGCTTCTCAGAGCACAGCAGAACGAAGGTGGGAAATTAGCAACTCAGGAATCCCTAAAGAGTATGCAAACACATGGAGACTGAACAACATGCTTCTGAATGAACAATGGGTCATAGAAGAAATCAAAAGAGAAATCAAAAACTTTCTGGAAGTAAATGATAACACAACATATCAAAACTTATGGGATACGGCAAATGTTGAGAGTTAACTTTATAGCAATAGGTGCCTACATCAAGAAATTGGAAAGGTACCAAACAAATGAGATTTCAACGCATCTCAAGGATCTAGAAAAACTGCAGCAAATCAGACCCAAATCTAGAGGGAGAAGAGAAATAATTAAAGTCAGAGAAGAAATCAACAGGATTGAATCCAAAAAAACATTACAAAAACATCAGCCAAATGAGCTGGTTTTTTGAAACAATAAACAAAATTGACACCCCATTAGCTCAATTAACTAAGAAAAGAAAAGATCCAAATCCATAAAATCAGAGATGAAAAAGGAAATGTAACAACACACACCACAGAAATCAAAAGAATCATCAGAAATTACTACAAGAACTTGTATGCCAGCAAACAAGGAAACCTATCAGAAATGGACAGATTCCTGGATACATGCAACCTACCTAAATTGAACCAGGCAGACATAGAAAACCTAAACAGACCCATAACTGAGAAAGAAATTGAAACAGTAATAAAAGCCCTCCCAACAAAGAAAAGCCAGATGGATTCACTGCTGAATTCTACCACACGTTTAAAGAACTAACTCCATTTCTTCTCAAATTATTCAGAACAATCGAAAAAGAGGGAATCCTCCCAAATTCTTTCTATGAAGCCAGCATCACCTTAATCCCTAAGCCAGAGAAAGATGCAGCATTGAAAGAAAATTACAGACCAATATCCCGGATGAACATAGATGCAAAAATCCTTAATAAAATTCTTGCCAATAGAATACAGCAACACATCAGAAAAATCATCCACGCAGACCAAGTTGGATTTATCCCTGGTATGCAGGGATGGTTCAATGTTCGCAAATCAATGTGATACACTACATTAACAAACTGCAGAAGAAAAACCATATGATTATCTCAATAGACGCAGAGAAAGCATTCGATAAAATTCAACACCCTTTCATGATGAAAACTCTAAGCAAATTGGGTATAGAAGGAACATCTCAAAGCAATTTATGAAAAACTCACAGCCAGCATCCTATTGAATGGGGCAAAGTTGGAAGCATTTCCACTGAGATCTGGTACCAGAAAGGGATGCCCACTCTCACCACTGCTATTCAATATAGTTCTCGAAGTTTTAGCCAGAGCCATCAGGCAAGAAAAAGGAATTAAAGGGATACAAATTGGGAAGGAAGAACTCAAACTATCCCTCTTTGCAGACGACATGATTCTTTATTTAGGGGACCCAAAGAACTCTACTAAGACACTATTGGAACTCATAGAAGAGTTTGGCAAAGTAGCAGGATATAAAATCAATGCACAAAAATCAACAGCCTTTGTATACACAGGCAATGCCACGGCTGAGAAAGAACTACTAAGATCAATCCCACTCACAATAGCTACAAAAACAATCAAATACCTTGGAATAAACTTAACCAAGGATGTTAAAGATCTCTACGATGAGAATTACAAAACCTTGAAGAAATAAAAGAGGATACCAAAAAATGGAAAAATCTTCTATGTTCATGATTGAAGAATCAGCATCATCAAAATGTCCATTCTCCCAAAAGGAATTTACAGATTCAATGCAATACCAATCAACATACTGAAGACATTCTTCTCAGATCTAGAAAAATTGATGCTGAAATTCATATGGAGTCACAGGAGATCTTGAGTAGCTAAAGCAATCTTGTACAACAAAAACAAAGCTGGAGGCATCACAATACCAGATTTCAGGACATACTACAGGGCAGTAGTTATCAAAACAGCATGGTACTGGGACAGAAACAGATGGATAGACCAATGAAATAGACCAGAAACACCAGAAATCAACCCAAACATCTACAGCCAACTTATACTTGATCAAGGATCTGAAACAAATTCCTGGAGCAACGACAGTCTATTCAATAAATGGTGCTGGGAAAACTGGATTTCCACGTGCAGAAGCATGAAGCAAGACCCCTGCCTTTCACCTTACACAAAAACCCACTCAACATGGATTAAAGACCTAAATCTATGACCCAACACCATCAAATTATTAGAGAACATTGGAGAAACCCTGCAAGATATTGGCACCGGCAAAGACTTCTTGGAAAAGCCCCAGAGGCACAAGCGGTCAAAGCCAAAATTAACTATTGGAATTGCATCAAATTGAGAAGTTTCTTCACGGCAAAAGAAACAGTCAGGAGAGTGAAGAGGCAACCAACAGAATGGGAAAAGGTATTTGCAAACTATGCTACAGTTAAAGGATTAATCACCAGAATCTACAAAGAGATCAAGAAACTCCACAACAACAAAACAACCCACTTAAGAGATGGGCCAAGGTTCAATAGACATTTTTTCAAAGAGGAAATCCAAATGGCCAATAGACACATGAAAAAATGTTCAAGATCACTAGCAATCAGGGAAATGCAAATCAAAACCACAATGAGGTTTCACCTCACCCCAGGTAGAATGGCTCACATACAGAAATCTACCAACAACAGATGGCTGGCGAGGATGTGGGGAAAAAGGGACACTAATCCACTGTTGGTGGGAATGCAAACTGGTGAAGCCACTATGGAAGTCAGTTTGGAGATACCTCAGAAACCTGAATATAACCCTAACATACAACCCAGCCATCCCACTCCTTGGAATTTACCTAAAGGAAATTAAATTGGCAAACAAAAAAGCCGTCTGCACATTAATGTTTATTGCAGCTCAATTCACAATAGCTAAGACCTGGAATCAACCTAAATGCCCATCAACAGTAGACTGGATAAAGAAATTATAGGGTATGTACTCTACAGAATACTATACAGCAGTGAAAAACAATGAAATCCAGTCATTTGCAACAAAATGAAGGAATCTGGAAAACATTATGCTGAGTGAAATAAGCCAGTCCCAAAGGGACAAATATCATATGTTCTCCCTGATTGGTGACAAGTGACCGAGCACCAAAAAGGAAACCTGTTAAAGTGAAATGGACACTATGAGAAACAGTGACTTGATCAGTCCTTGCACTGACTATTGATTTATAACTTAATACTTTATCCCTTTTAGTATCTTTTTTTTGGTTGTTCTACTTAATACTATTGGTTGAATTCTTTAATTAACACACAGTTATTCTTAAGTGTTGAAACTTAACTGAAAAGTGATCCCTGTTAAATATAAGAGTGGGAATAAGAGAGGGAAGAGATGTACAATTTGGGACATGCTCAATCGGACTTGCCCCAAATGATGGAGTTAGAAACATACCAGGGGATTCCAATTCAATTCCATCAAGGTGGCATGTACCAATGCCATCTCACTAGTCAAAGTGATCAACTGCTGTTCATAATTGATAATGATAGGAATAAGAGTCAAAGGGACCACATAAACAAGACTAGTGTCTGAAAATACTAACTGAAAGAATAAAAAAAAAGGGGAGAGAATGATCCAACGTGGGCAGCGGGATACACAGCAGACTCATAGAATGGCAGATGTCCTAAACAGCACTCTGGCCTCAGAATCAGCCATTAAGGCATTCGGATCTGGCTGAAAAGCCCATCAGAGTATTTCAGGCATGGAATGCCAAGACACTCTGGCAAAAAAACAAAAAACAAACAAACCAAAACAAACCCTAAATGAAAGATCTCTGCGAGTGAGAGTCCAGTGGAAAGAACGGTGCCATCAAAGAAGGAGGTACCTGTCTCTGAAGGGAGGAGAGAACTTCCACTTCCACTATGGCCTGGTCGAAGGAAGATCAGTGTCGGCGAACTCAAAAGGCTTCCATAGCCTTGGCAACTCATGACAAGAGCCTCGGGTGATTGCTGATGCCATAAACAAGAGTGTCAATTTGTTAAGTCAACAACAGGAGTCACTGTGCACTTACTCCTCATGTAGGATCTCTGTCCTTCATGAGTTGTGCATTGTGATTTAATGCTATAACTAGTACTCAAACAGTACTTTACACTTTGTGTTTCAGTGTGGGTGCAAACTGTTGAAATCTTTACTTAATATATGCTAAATTGATCTGTATATAAAGAGAATTGAAAATGAATCTTGATGTGAATGGAAGGGGAGAGGGAGCGTAGAGGGGAGGGTTCTGGGTGGGAGGGAAGTTATGGGGCGGAAAAAGTCATTGTAATCCATAAGCTGTACTTTGGAAATTTCTATTCATTAAATAAAAGTTATAAAAAAAAAAGTGGAGAATGAGACTGGGAATGGGAGAGGGCTGGGACGGCGGGTATGGTGCAAAGAATTACTACATTCCTAAAGTTGTACTTATGAAATGCATGAAGTCTGTATTCCTTAAATAAAAGGTTTCCCTGAGGAAAAAAATAAAGGGAAACTAAAAAAAAAAAAAAAAAAAAGACAGGACAGAGACGAGACACAGGGCTTTACCCCTCTCCAAAAAAGTTAGCAGTAATTAGACATTAGCTGAATCCATCATACACATTGAAATGCATGTAAAAGGGCATTCACCCAAAAGACCAGACTGAAAATCACAAAGGTAGTTAGCTTTGCAAATTGCTTTTGAAATGAGAAAAAATTTTAGACAAGAAAAATCTGTAACACCAGAAAACAAGAAATCAGACAAATAGCGAACTGAAACATTTAAACAAATTTGGAATACAGAACATCACACAAGATGGTACATTCAGAAAATTCACAGCAATCCCTAAACACTAGGAAAGAAGAAACCGTTCTCAGGAAACCAAGAAAACACTAAATTCATAGTTAAAAATGCATAAAATAAATTCATGGTAACCTACTAAGTCAGAACAGAAACATACTATCTCTACTATGCTAATATAGAGTATAGAGGCTGCCACCTGTCACTTTTGACTTCAGGCTAAGGGAACCAGAAGCCTGGGATGCATCCTTCTCTGGCTGGTAGATCCTGAAAGAAAAAGGGAGTAACCGCAGATCCCATTTCTTAATTCACAAGGGTAGGAAGACGGGCAGCTGTGCCAAGGGAAAAAAACATGCGTATTACTCAACCTCTCGTGGTGTCGGCGCGCCCTAAGCCTGCCTTTCGTCTCCTTGCTTGTGGAGACATGACTGTTGATAAGCACACCTATGTATTCACAGCACACTCAGTCAACTCTCCCACTCAGTTAAGCTGCTGCAAAGCCTACAAGTTTCTGAGGAAACAGTGAGGATTACAGGTGCAAACCTGAGCAGTAGGAAATCTTCATCTTTTTGACTCCTCAGAAACTTAACAGCCTGCTGTCTGACCAGAAACCTCACTGATGGCAGACACATAACATGTATTTGGTATGTTATATGTGCTATTTATGGTTTAAAAACATGAGAATTATAACAGATCTCTTCTTACTGTATTAACAATCTACTGGAGACAACCTACTCTTAGGGAGATATTAAGTGTCACAAGGCGTGGAAAGGGGATTTTACCCAACACTTGCACTCACTGCAATAGCAATAAGAAGTATCTACAAAATTACGACAGTGTGTACCACACTTCTGATCTAGCTCCTTGCCAATGTGTCTGGGGGAAAAAATGGCCCCTGCCGCCCACGTGGGAGACCCAGATGGAGCTCTGAGTTCCTGGCTTTGGTCTGACCCAGTCCAGGCCTTTGAGGTCATTTCAGGAGTGAACCAGCAGAGAGAAGCTCAAGATCAGTCTTTCTCCCTGTCACTCTGGCTTTCAAAGAAGCAAAATTTTTTTTTTAACAAATAAAGTTTAGGAACTAATGAAAAGAAAACCCACTGGAACTTGAGCCTTGGGCATTCTCCTTTGAATGACAGAGATTTACTGATACTAAGAAAAAATATTTAGGAACTGTAATCATGTAACTATTTGGTTTAATAATATTTAGAAAATCAAAATACTATAAATGCTATGTTCATAAAGTTTGACATTTGGGATTTATTAGTACCAAGACAAAGAATGCACATATTTCATTTCTCAGTTTCCCTGAAGTGATTGTTTTTAAACAGTCCATCTTCATTGTGATAATTATGACAAAGATAAGATTCAAAGATGTAGGCAAATAATAAAAAATAAAGAACTAAAGAATGAATAAAAAATACAAAAAAATAAATTATAAAAAATAAACTACAGAAAAAACAAAAAAAAATTTAAATGAAAAAGATAGTAAAAAAAAAAAAAAAAAAGATTCAAAGATGTTTCACTGCAAACTCCAAGAGTAAAAAAGGCAGATTTATCAAAAGCCACTTTTCTCATCTGCCACCGATAAGGAAAAAGGAGATTTATTTAAAAAAAAAAAACTTTTATTTAATGAGTAGAAATTTCCAAAGTACAGCTTATGGATTACAATGACTTTTTCCGCCCCATAACTTCCCTCCCACCCAGAACCCTCCCCTCTACGCTCCCTCTCCCCTTCCATTCACATCAAGATTCATTTTCAATTCTCTTTATATACAGATCAATTTAGCATATATTAAGTAAAGATTTCAACAGTTTGCACCCACACTGAAACACAAAGTGTAAAGTACTGTTTGAGTACTAGTTATAGCATTAAATCACAATGCACAACTCATGAAGGACAGAGATCCTACATGAGGAGTAAGTGCACAGTGACTCCTGTTGTTGACTTAACAAATTGACACTCTTGTTTATGGTATCAGCAATCACCTGAGGCTCTTGTCATGAGTTGCCAAGGCTATGGAAGCCTTTTGAGTTCGATGACTTCAATCTTATTTAGACAAGGTTATAATCAAAGTGGAGGTTCACTCCTCCCTTCAGAGAAAGGTACCTCCTTCTTTGATGGCACTGTTCTTTCCACTGGGCTCTCACTCGCAGAGATCTTTCATTTAGGTGTCTTTGTTTTGTTTTGTTTTTTTGCCAGAGTGTCTTGGCATTCCATGCCTGAAATACTCTGATGGGCTTTTCAGCCAGATCCGAATGCCTTAAGGGCTGATTCTGAGGCCAGAGTGCTGTTTAGGGGAGATGCACTTTTGTTCTTCTTGTAAAGATCTCTTAACGAATGCAGACACCAGATTCAGTATAATTATCAGAATCTCTTGAACTGCATTCTATCTATGAGACTACCTGGCAGTAAGAATTGTCTCATCTTCTTGTTCTCTCTTCCTTTACAATGTTAAATAATGTAGTCCAGAAAGCTTGGTGTTTTCTATTTATGGTGTGTGTGTGTGTGTGTGTGTGTGTGTGTATATATATATATCTACCAAAGACTACCACAAGAGGAATTATTTCTGAAATTCTCTACACTTATTTATAAATACATGTAAAGACATAAATAGTATTGCTTTAAAGGACCATGTACTGTGTCCATTACTATCACTCTATGTAGAGCCATCATCATCTATCACTATCTCATTACACTAACTGCTTTCACAATTTCTACTTCAGCTAACTCTAGGACTCATGCAGCAGTGTGTGGAAGACTCCTAACTCTGAGAATAGAGCATTCCATGTGCTGTAGTGGGTGGGTGGAATGTGGTTGGGGGTGGTGACCTCCAGGATAGCCTTCTGCACCAAGGTAAATACTTAAAGGGAAAGGCTTGTGTCCTTGAACTGATAGCCTTGTTTTTGGAGAACACTAGGGAACACAGGAGCCTGCTTTGACAATGCATCAGCTATGCTTGTTTACTGCTTGCCATTTAATACTGTGCACTCTGACAAGGTGCAGATACCGACCTGGGGTAGCCATCAGTCACTCCCACGTGTAAAATGAACCCAATAGGATCCCTAGGTGACTTCTTTAGAACTGGCAAACATACGCAAGCCTTCTCAGAACTTGAGCTCAGCTGTGCCACAAGCAGGCATGCTGATAACCTAAAGGCACATCACAATGTCCCCCTGCTCAAAGGCATTCCACCACACTTACCATAAAATCCCAAGGTTTTTTCCTTGGTCTATTAGGCATTACAGCGTCTGGGCTCAAGCTACCACTACTCCCTTCGTAGATTCCAATGAAGTTATTCTTGCCACAAAGCTATTTCTACCTCAGGACTTTTGCAGTTCCTATCACCTAGAAATCTCTTCAGATGCCCACAAGACCTGCTCCCCCATCTTATCAGGGAGGCCTTACCTGACCCATCTAATTTAAAGACTCCTTCTGCTATTATTCTTTAACTTTTTACCCTGATGTGGTTTTCTTAAAAGCACTCAACCTGTGTAGCTAACCATTTTACTTTGTTTATTTTGATGTCACTAAAATACAGCCTCCTATCAGCGAATGTCTTTGATCCATGGCTGTACACACTGCCTACAATAATGACTAGCATATTGCAGGTGCTCGATACAAGTATACTGTGAAAAGTTGGTGAGAAAATGGGATTAAAAACTGTTTTGGTGGAAAATAAAATTGAAAGTCATGAATAGTTTTTTCCCAATATGCATTTTCCATGAACTTTTTAAAAAAAGATTAATTTGAAAGGCAGAGAGAGAGTGAGAATGAGAAAGAGAGAAACAGACACCGAGAAAGACATCTTCCATCTATTGGTTAACCCCCAAAGTGGGCAGCAACAGGGGCTGGACCATGCTGAAGCCAGGAGCCAGGAACTCCATCTGGGTCTGCCACATGGGTGGCAGAGTCCTAAATATTTGGCACCCCTCTCCTTCATTTCTAGGCACAATAGCAGGGAGCCGTATCAGAGCAGAACAGCTGGGACTGAAATTGGCATTCTGATATGGGATGCTGGCATTGCAAGTGGTGGCTTAACCCAAGGTGCCACAACACTGGCTCCTCATGAACTTTCTGAAAATCCCTCACATGCATGCATTTCAAATTTTTCTGCACTAAAAGAAATGTATCTTTTAGTTTCACTTGACACTAACTTTCTGAAGTCCCTTCCTATTTACTAGATGAATACGAATACATATTAATACATTATCAAAAGTTAGAAATAGTGAAACAAAAAAGAAACATATCATCTTCTAATTACAGACATGCATTTACAGGTCTACAAAATCACCTACAGTTCTTTTGAAGCTGGGTTTGTTTATTTCTCAATGTGCCATCCTTTGAAAGTGCTGTCATCATTCATGGCTAACTAAGCCTCACAAGCCTATAGGACCTTTGCTCAAACAAGCCATTCATTTCCAAATTGCTGCAAGCCAAGCTGATCTACTCAGATCTGCTTCTGTTTCCCAGAAATCAGTGTTTATGCTGCAGTACTTCAGTATTTTGGCATAGGGGCTGGTATATTGACAGTAATTATATAAAATAAATTACCTAAAAGTTGACATAAAAGTACTAAATGAAGCATAAGATAAGATTGGATATAAAAATAACATGACCAAGAACTTTAAATTAAATCAATAAATGAGACAAATGCACCAATGATACAATGAAGTTAAAATTTAAGAAAGTTGGAGAATCCAAGACATTTTTTGAATTACTTTTCAATATGACATAAAAATCAACACGAATTTTCCAGTTAAAGTCACATTTCACTTACAGGAGTTGAAATCTTTCTTGTTGCTTCTGTGATTACTTGTTCTAAAGGTTTCCAGATCTGAAATGCATAGCGACCTAAATAGTGAAAGGAATAAGAGCAAACATATGTCTTATAATCAAAGTCAATCAACACCTACAAGATGCATACTATAGTATTTTGATAGTTTATAATATGCCATTTCAATAAATACTTCAAAATTCATTAGAAAGTCATATTTCTAACTATTGAACAGAATTTCAATTTACTATAATATTAAATTTATCAAGTTCTAGTTTACAATTATATAATTAGAATTTCAATATTTATACATATTTATATGATGTTATGGATCACAAAAAATAACATCCTGGTATTTTTTTAACAACAATCTGTAGATAATATTCCTTTATGTTTAAAAGGTACTCAAGATACTAAAATGATTAATTGTATTGCTTTTTACTAATAATTATCATTATAATACTGCTTATGGTCTACAGAAACTAGGAGTGCTTTTAATGAAGGTAAAGTTAAACAAGCAGCTATGTACAAGATATTCATCAAGGATGTTAATTATTCATCTTTCTCACTGAGGATGGCTACTCTTTAAAAATTTACTTTAATTCTTTCCTTTCTAAGGCATCCTAATAATCAAAATTTCTTTGACAACTAAAACTCAATAGCAAAACAGTTCTTACATTATTTTCAGGGCATCAATAAGAATAAAATATTACCTAGCTAATTTGCTTTTTTAACCTAATCGGAATGTGTATCTTCTTTGTTTCTTCCTCTAAAAGTCTTCCTAGAAAACAGCATATGAACTGGAAGCTATTTTTAAAATTTATTTGAAAGGCAGAGTTAGAGAAGAGAGAGAGAGAGAGAGAAAATCTTCTATCCGCTGGTTCATTCCCCAAACGGCTGCAACAGCCAGGGCTGGACCAGGCCAAAGCTAGGAGCCTAGAACTTTTTCCCAGTCTCCCATGTGAGTGTAGGGGTCTGAGGATTTGGGCCATCTTCCACTGCTGTCCCAAGTGTATTAGCAGGGAGCTGGAGAGAAGTGGAGTAGCTGGGTCTTGATCTGGCGCCCACGTGGGATGCTAGAGTCACAGGCAGAGGCTGAGTCCCATGAACCAGAAACTTTAATTCACTTTCTAACCAGAAGTTTATTTGCAAATCAAGAGTACCACTGGACAAGTTCAACTATTTAGATCTTTTAGAAAAGCTACCTGCCTAAATATATCCTATTCCTGTACAGACAACACGTTACAGTGAAGGACAGGATGCTAGAAATGAGAAAATGTCAAGTGCCAACCTAAGTATGAGGCAAAAAGCTCCTGGGATCAAGTAGATCATTAAATAAAGTGAACCTAAGTGAGGTACATTCTCCTAACTCAGGTCTCTTATCACATACATGTCACCTTCTATTTGATTCCGTAATTATAAAAATGTAATTTAATTTACCCCAATATTCTTCAAAATCATAATCATGGACAGTGACTGACTTCCTGTCTCAGTGAAAAACTAGTTTTAGGCTTCAAGAAACACCTAGGTTTACTTTAACTATAAACCAGAAGATCTAGTTCCAACAACTCAGTATTTTCTCTTAAATTCTATTACTCAGTTGTAGTTGGCTCTGGAAGAGATCTGCTATTCTAGTGAGTAATGACTTTGGCAACACTGTGATCTGTACTGACTGTCCATACCAATTCTTGTCCTTTTAAAGGAGACAACGCTGGAAAAGTACATCTTTCTCTAATTTCAATGAAAATCATTTAAATTTGTAATAACTATGTCTACTAATTACCATAATAAATTTTTTATGATTATGGGCAAGTTTGTTAGAATTCCTTTTGAGAAAACATACTTTCATCATGAAACCTTAGAAATTAGTTAACTGGGGCTGGCGCTGTGGCGCAGCAGGTTAACACCCTGACCTGAAGTGCCAGGCAAACTATTCTTTCTGAAAAGGTAATTTAGGCAAAGATGTCTTCCTGGGTTGATCAAAAAAGTTAGGTTAATATGTTAAAAGATGAAGTAATGGGGGGGGAGCCATTGTGGTCCATGAGCTGTTCTTTGGAAATTTATATTCTTTAAATAAAAGCTTTATAAAAAAAAAAAAAAAAAAAAAAAAAAAGATGAAGTAATAAATACACTACAGAGAACAATTAATGTTTTATCAGAAAGAACTTAAAACCTAAAAAATGTGTAAACCTATCAGCGAGAAAAACATGGGAGAACACAGAACTCTATCACTTACATTGCTTCTTAGTAAGCATCTGTTATTACAGTATACTATAGCTCAAACTGAAAAAAAATATTCCAGGAAGATCAACTATTTTGGGGGCTAATTTTCCTAGTTTTTTAATTATTAGTTTTTCTTCATTATAAAGCTTATCTAGATTTTGCTTCGCTGACAAGTATTTAGACTACAAATGACAGAGAGCATGGGAATGAACAATGCCCGAAACCAAATACTAAGTCTATTCATGAATGACTATAGAAGCTGTTTGAAAATGTGTTGGTAAATAATTTTCATTCTTCTTACCTGCAAATGCAAGAGCTGCAACACCCAATCCTACAGCTATCAAACTTCTTGCCTATGGAGGAAAAAATGATTATCACTTACAGTGTTACACACTAGGATTTAAAAGTACATCATTTTTAATGTTTGTGAATATGTTAAATAATACGTTCAAGTTGTACTGTGTAAAAAACTAGTGTCTACAGGATTATACAGGCTACTTGCTTTATCAGCTAATTTTCAGTGAACTAAAATAATTCTAGATTTTTACTTTATTAGCATATGTTGGAATTCACTCTAATCAAGCTTAAATATTGTCAATTGCTAAAATATTTTTATAGATTATTTTAATTCTATGTTTAATATATTTATCTTCTACAAAAAGGTACATTTCCAACATATTTTATATTTGCAATACTCAACAGCATTTGTTATAAATGTTTCTAAATATAGATTTAAGATTCTAAAGAAGTCAAACTTACGAAAATCAATGAAGTTGATAGTTATTTAATTCCTACCCTTCTACTCTAGTGGTACTTTCTACCAAAGTACCAGCTAATTCTGATCAAAATATATATTTAAAACTGGTTATAGACCCATAATATTCCATACTTTTCTCCTTAGACATCTCAGGAAAATACTTAAGCCACAACAGAAAAAGGCTTAAGTGGCTAAGATCAATGTCTATCCCCTAGTATCCATTCTTCTTTTCTTCTGTAGAGAAATTGTTTTTAGTCAGACATGTATTTTCACACCCCCTTAGACTTATGTAATGGCTATGTTAACTAAGCATTGGCTTATAGGATATAAGCAGAGTGGTTTGTACAATTTCTGAAGAAGTCCATCAAGGGACTGGAGAAATACCCTTCTCCTTTTCCATTCCTCCTTCCTACTGGCTGGAATGCACACAGTACACCTAGAGCAGCTCTCTTGCAAAAAAGTAGAGGAAGGGTGAGATGAAAGATGACTGTTACCTTAGCACCCCTGGTCTGCCTCTATTTTGTGAGATAAAAGCTGTGTCTTCCCAAGTCACTATATTGTTTATAGGCACTTGCAGCCAAAACAAATTCTGATACAGAATTAAAAAGTGAAATTACAGAAACATTCCTAATAGCATAAATCCCTAAGATTCAGCAAAGATATTTAAAAAGCTAGAATAATCTCACTAGGAAACAGAATGAATGCACGTTGCACTGGTGCTGACATCGTAATATGAAGGCTGAGACTGAAGAGACAGTAAACCCAAAGTTCTTCAGCCAGCCTTCAAATTCTATAACAGAATACTTAACTTTGAGGAAATGAAAGCTCCAAATCTTCCAAAATGATGACAATTAGAAACATCAGGAGAAAGGACAATTACAGGAAAGTGCTCTAGCATTAATTTCCAGCAACTCTCTCCAAGAAATCTAGAATTTTTTTACAGACCAGATGAAAGAAGTTCATCTCAGTTTCTGCCTCTCAGTTGCAGCTCTACTCACACAGCTTTTCAGCAGACAATGACACTGGGCAATTTCAGTAAAGGGAGATTCATTCTCTGGCAGAGGGAAAGCCTGGAGCTACTACCCACCCAGAGAGGCAAAAACCGTCTTCAAGGTTCCTTTCACACTGTCTAGACTTCATTATTCCAGAAAAGGCAGGCAAGTATTGACTTTAAGAAGATGCACTATAGTGACACAATTTCACTCTTTTCTAGAGTTCCCCTCGTTCTATGTATTTTGAGCTTTGTAGTCTTCCATTATTTTACTTTACAGACCCTCTAACAACTCAACTTACACATGTGAATTATATTTTCTTCTAACTTTAACTTGACCACACACATTCAACTTTATTTACCCAAATACTATCAACTCTTTAAAAAAAAAAAAAAAGATTTGAAAGTCAGAGTTACAGAGAGAGAGAAGGAGAGTCAGAGAGAGAGAGAGAGAGAGAGAGAGAGAGAGAGAGAGGGAGGGAGGGAGGGAGGGAGGGAGGTTTTCCATCCGCTGGTTCACTCCCCAATTGGCCGAAATGGCCAGAGATGTGCTGATCCGAACCAGGAACCAGGAGCTTCCCCATGTCTCCCATGCGGGTGCAGGGACCCAAGGACTTGGGCCGTCTTCTACTGCTTTCCCAGGCCACAGCAGAGAGCTGGATCAGAAGTGGAGCACATGGGTCTCGAACCAGTGCCCACAGGGGATGCGGGCACTGTAGGCAGAAGCTTTATGACACCACATCACCGGTCCCAACCTACCAAAATCTTAATACCTCAACTTGAAGATTCTACAAAATGGTCCTCTGTCATTTACAACATCTAACAATGGGCACATAACCAATTATATGACATATACAAATTAATAAAAAAAGACAGGGCTGGGATTGTGGCACAGCAGGTTAAGAAGCCGCCCACAACACTGGCATCCCCATGTGAGCACCTGTTGAAGCCCTGGCTACTCCACTTCCAATCCAGCTTCCTGCTAATACATCTGGGAAAGCAGCAGATGCTGGCCAAGTGGTTGGATTCCTGCCACCCACACAGGAATGCAATGGACTTCCAGGTTCCTGCCTTTGGCCTGGCCCAGTCCTGGCTATGGTGGTCATTTGGGGAGTGAAGCAGCAAATGGAAGATCTTGCTTGCTCTCCTTCTCTTTAACTCTGCCTCTCAAGTAAATAAATCTTTAAATAATAACAAAAAGATAACTCAATTGGAAAGAGGGCAACTAAGCACCTAAAGTGGTCAAGCTAAATGGCTAAAACATGAACAGGTGCTCAAATTCAAGACTAATCATGAAATTCTAAAACGGTTTAGAAATATTAATATTCTATTAAGTATTTGTAGAACTGGCCTACTGAAGGCATCCTCATCCCCTACTGGGATACTGTAAGGCTAAAACAGAATATATGTAAATGTAAGGGATTCAGCATAACAGCATGGCACATGTTAGAACAGTCAGCAAATGTGAACTACTTTTGGTATGTATTATCAATGAAGAATAACAAACTATTGTGAACAATGTAACAAAAGTACAAAATTCTAGAATCCTGAAATTTGAGAAGATTTATTAGTGAAATGCTTTTTGAGGTGGGTCCTAGAAAATGAATTGGTCTTCCCTGGATTAAATACCCCAATTTTTCACATTTTAAAAAACGTACATTTTAAATTCAAAGTCTCAAAAAATATGAGTTCTCTAATCTCAAACTTGTATAGATTAGTAATTACTGCTTCCTTCTTACTGTTTGAACTATTCAAAATACATGAGACAACCAGCTGCCTCTGCAAT
Source organism: Sylvilagus floridanus (assembly GCA_949820135.1). Classification (NCBI taxonomy): domain Eukaryota; kingdom Metazoa; phylum Chordata; class Mammalia; order Lagomorpha; family Leporidae; genus Sylvilagus; species Sylvilagus floridanus. The sequence continues at coordinate 73,839,060 of OX463230.1, forward strand.
TCCAGTCTCATTTCAAGGACTAGAGGCATTTAACTGAAAACATTAAGCCATTAAGCATTTGCTCATTTTTCACTTTACTCTAGTAAAATGTAAAGCTACGTTGTGTTAAACAATAAAATTTTAATTTAATTCAACAAACAGGCCTGAGTACCCTGCTAGGGTTTCCCGATTGTTGCCACAGATCCATTCTCCACACTCCTCTGCCCTGCTCTGTACCTTTGCCTCCTCTTATCTCTAAAGACCAGTTCTCTATTTCCAGTACCCTTTAGCTTCTAGTTTGATTTCACTAGTGAGGGGAAGCATCAGTACAAAAACAAGGGGTAAAGGAAAAAAACGGGACACTTCATGCACCCCATTTCTTCCACTGCCTTTTCTCTCTGACCACAGTTTGTGCTGGGGAGTTCCTCTTCTACACCTTCAATTGGAACACGATTTCTAGCCTTGCCCCTTTATAGGTTTCCAACTGTTACCAGGCCACAGGAGACACACTGTCCCTTTTTGGATACCTTAAATCATGCCTACAAATCTGCCAATAGGCTTCCCATTAAACTACCTTCACCAAAAAAATAAATCCATCTATTACTACCAGGACCTTCGGTCACTACACACCAGTCACTGTATCATACAAGAAACAAGGCAACCTTGCCTCAAAGGCCTGTATCAAATGAGTCCTATGTAGGACCTGGAACACGGTAGGTCTTAAATATTTATACTGGTATCCCAAAGATCTTTATTTTTAACCTTATTATAACATTTATTGAACTAAATCATAGTCAGACGTGTGTTCTGTCTCCTTCACTTTTTCCAGTTATAGTCTTTAAATCATTTATTTTCAGTTCATTTGAAAGGCAAAGAGATAGAAAAGAGGCAATGACAGATCTTCCATCTGCTGATTTACTCCCCAAATGCCCACAACAGCTGGGGCTGAGCCAGGCAGTCAGAAGCCCAGAATTCAATGCTGGAATTGGAAGCAGAATCAAGACTAGAACCCAGGCACTCTGATAAGGGATACAGGCATCCTGAGCAGCATCAACTGCTGTGCCAAATGCCCACCTCTTTACAGTCTTTTAAAAGCTTAACGAAATCTATGGACAGTCTTCCCAGAAAAGCACAGGTACATACGTACGTACACACACACACACAATTTTGCATACAAGTGAGAGGATCCATGATTTTCCATTAAACCCCTAAGTTCTTAAGTTACAACGTAAAAAGCAGGGTAAGAACTGAAGCAAGCAGAGTGTCTAATTCACATTTGAGTACCCAGAGCACCGAACAGGTATATCGTGTATTTCATTTTTCATTCAATAAGGAAAAATAATGTTGATGCATTAAAAACATTAATCTCTGAATTGAGTCTTCAAAATAAAATGAATAGACTTTTTCCAATCTTAAAAAAATTAACAATAACAGGGGCTGGCATTGAGGCATAGTTGGTAAAGTTGCCATCTACAATGCCAGCATCCCACATTGACACTGGTTTGAGTCCCAGCTGTTCCATTTCCAATCAAGCTCCCTGCTCATGGCCTGGGAAATGCAGTGGAGGATGGTTCAAGTGTTTGGACCCCTGAATCCATTTGGGAGACCTGGAAAGAAGCCCCTGGCTTTGGCCTGGCCCAGCACTGGATGTTGCGGCAATCTGGAGAGTAAACCAACAGATGGAAGACCTCTGTGTCTTTCCTTCTCTAACTTTGCCTTTCATATATACAAATAAAAAAAAAAAAATGAAGCAGATCACTGGAAAAAACATGGATATTCACTAAATAAAGGACCCAAACTAAGCAGTCAAATCTTGCTGATCCACATTAAAAAGACAAAGGCTATAGTACAACTAATCAAAAACCTATTTCTTTATTGGAACTAAAATTTCATTTCATAAGGGCTCTGTAACTGAGTAATTGTATTTAGTTAATTTGATATTAAAAAAGCTTAGTTTTGGAACAGAAACAATTACACAAAATGAAAGTATTTAAGTGAAAGTCAACCTGAAAGTAAAAAAAAAATCTCATCAAGCAAACTGTAATAACCAGTCATTTTACCTTAAAATACAAAAAAAGTCCTCAAACTTTTTCATGGAACACTATGACAGATGTATAAACAATTACAATTTTATTGACTCAAAATAATATGATTTGTGTCCTGGAGTGTGGGGGAAACTACTTATCCACTACCTAACATTTTTCATTCACTGAAAAGTCCCTAGTATCTCTTTTCAGAAAAATTTAGTGAGTTGGGAAACAGTATCAATTTCTCTCAAACCTCCAAATACCCAAACAGGAAAGAGAAAAAAAAAATCTAATTTCAAATATAGAAAATCAAAGTTAAGAGAAGGGTCAATCTGTAGCCTGAGTAAGTACCTTACACAGAACTCCTAAGTACATCTTTATTTGATCTTAATTTTTATAAATAAAAATCAAACATTTTTAGAGCTCTGATTAGTCCATCATTCATTTGGAGTAACTATATAAATATCAGATCTAGCAACACTTTCTCTACACTACTGAAAAAAATACATAGGCTTTATCTATATGCCATTTCTTATCAACTTAAATTTCAGTACAAATCCTGGGGCTAAAAGAGTGCTTTTAGATATGCAACACCATATTGGACCCAGTTGAAAGCATGAAGACACACTCCAATTTTTATTTTGAATGCTCTTGTAAACAATGATGCTTTAAAACTAGATTGCCAGGCCGGCGCTGTGCTCACTAGGCTAATCCTCCGCCTGCGGCACTGGTACCCCAGGTTCTAGTCCTGGTTGCTCCTCTTCTGGGCCAGGTCTCTGCTGTGGCCCGGGAAGGCAGTGGAGGATGGCCCAGGTCCTTGGGCCCTGAACCTGCATGGGAGACCAGGAGGAAGCACCTGGCTCCAGATGGGCGCAGTGACCATTTGGAAGGGGAACCAATGGAAGGAAGACCTTTCTGTCTAACTCTGTCAAAAAAAAAAAAAACACACACACACACACACACACACACACACACACAACAACTAGATTGCCAGTCACAAAGCGAGAAAAATTACATTGAAACAACATAAAAAAAAAAAAATGGCACATCAACCAAGTGTTAGCACCACTAATAAAGTAATTTTCTATCAAGTAGGCAATAACCAGGTTAAATGTCTAAAATTGCTCATGTGATTAGACATCACAGTACATACATCTGAATTTTACAGAAATACCATTTCTTTTGACTTGAGAAAATTAAGCTATGTGCTGAAAATAAAATCAGATTTTTTTAGGCTAGATATATTCCTGCATCTTGGTGTTTGCTAGAACTGCCAAAGGTATCACATGTAGGAAAGAGTAGATGGTAAATGTGGATACCATATGAGGCCTTTTTTTTCCTTTATTCTTATTTTCCCCCTATATATACACAAGACAACCTTGGGCAAGCTTTAGTTTAAAAAAATTTTTTTTAGGATTCATATATACTAGTATATCATTTTGAAAGTAGCTACTATTTTCTAGGCCTGCAAAAGATTAAAATCTTAGATACATTTCTTTTATCACACAAAATTAGTCTAACATATTTCTATTTGGAGAACAAGCTTATCTTTCTATAGATATGTGTATTCTTTTACAATTGGCCCAGCTAAGGTTTGGGGACAAAGGTCTATATAAGGAAAACAGAAAACCTTATATTCTATTTATGCCAAATTTAGAAATTTAGTTTAACAATCTTGTCAGGGTCATCACAGAAAACAAAGATGATATGCATTCACACAAAAATATTTTTGTGATAATGATAAGTTTGTAAAATTCATAACTTTGTTTTTTGCCTTTTTGACAAGGATACTCTAGTTTTCACTGTATCCTTCTGACCTCCATAAAGCATGAATATTTTGGATATAAGCATTTCTAGCCACATGTATAACGGCACTATAGAAACAAACAGACGGCAAAATCTCAATGAAATCCTTTACTAATTTCAAAGTGATATGAGAGTTACCACAGAAAATCCTTTCCTAGGCTGCTAAGTCTGGCTCAAGAAAAGTGGTAGATCCACACTAAGTAGCAGCCTTGCAGAATCAGGATTTCTTGATGTCCTGCTGGTCCCTCAACCCTACTCGGCACCATCTTTGTCATCCTTAGCACTCTCCCCCAGTCTTCATGGCCCTTACTAACCTAAGTTTTTAAGTTTCACGTTTTCATCACATAGCAAGCATGAACCTCCTCAAGCCTAAAAGGAGCAAAGGGGTGCTATGGGAAGTCCATGGCTTTCAAAGTTAATTAGACGCAGGTTCTAATTCCAACTCAGTGTTTACCAGTCTGTGACCCTAAGCCATTCTCTCCCAGCCCATCTCCTCATCTATAAAATGGGATTATCACAAGATGCTCAGTATGATTTATGAGACAACGGCAGGACACTGTGTGAACACGGCAGATACCTCCACTCTCACGTCTTCAGTCTCACTCCCGCTCCTCACTACCCTACGCCTCCTGGAAATTCTTTCAACAAATAACCTCACTGCCTTTCCCCACTAGTCTCCTCACCAAAGCAAAACTCTTCGGTGTCCAGTAGTAATCAGATCTCTCTACGATATATAGCATATTATTTAATAATGGTGTATCTATATCAAATCCCTTCTAGCATGTCAGATTCTGGAAGAAGGAATTTGTAGGTTTTATCTTTTTGAGCTTTTAAAATCTAGCAGGGTACCTGGCGCCCAGTATGTTTTCAAAGTTTCTGTAATGGGATGAAAACGATCTTATGGTGCGTCCTTTACCATCCACATGTTTCTTGTAGCATATATTAATTGTGTTCTGTACTGGTGGTTGAAATTTTGTTTTCAATGGGAAACTAATGAACAATGCTAGTCAAACTTATTTAAGAAAGCAACATATAATTGTACCTCAAGATATCCTGGACCTAGATAATATACCCAAAAGTCTCAGAAAAGACAAAGAAAATGAAATTAAGGGTCTTAGGTCAGATAAACTTCTTTACAAAAACAAGATGAAGATAATCCACAGGTCATGTAGGAAAAAACATGAAAGAATAACCAAGTTGCTAAACATAGCAAAAAGAAATAAATGCACACTAAAAGGGAAGTTTGAATTTATAAAGTAGAGGCCAGCGGCATAGTAGGTTAAGCCACTCCCATATAGGTGGAGGTTTGAGTCCCGACTTCCAATCAAGCTCCCTGCTACTGACCTGGGAAAGCAGTGGAAGGTGGCCCAAATGCTTGGGCCCTTGCACCCATGTGAAGACCCAGAAGAAGCTCCTGGCTTCAGATGTGACCAGCTCCGGTAGATGTGGCCATTTGGGGAGTGAACTAGTGGATAGAGGACCTCTCTGTCTCTCCCTCTCTGTGTGACCCTGCCTCTCAAATAACTAAGGTAAATCTATTAAAAAAAATTTTTAAAAAGTAACCTTTCGAAGGCTGTCTCCTGTCTGATTTGTTGATTATGGATTATTAACTCAATAAATACTGGAAATATGTCAAGTAAAATCCATGTCCATGTGAAGCCACATTTTAGCATGAGACAACAATGTAAGTAAGGAAAATATAACATTCTATACAGTGATATAGGCAATGGAGAAAAATAAAGACAGAGGTGTGTGTTTAATTGGTGAGAACAACATACTTAGAGAATGAGTAGGGAAAGCTTCACTGAAAAGGTGACTTCTAAGAAGAGTGGAAGGAAGTGATCTCACCTAAGGAGAGATCACTGCAGGGCCTATGAAAGTGCTGAGACTGGTGTGCTCCAGGAACAGTCAGGAGGCCGGTGGGCACAGAGAAGTGAAGGGGGAAAAGGAATTGGGGATGAGGTCAGAGGGTCACAAAGGGAACAGATCATGCTGGACCTTACAGGTTAACGTAAGGGCTTTAAATTTTTCTTTCAGCGACATGAAACCTGTTTCGAGCAGAGGCCTAAGATTACCTTACTTAAAATTTTAAGGATCGGCCAGCGCCATGGCTCAACAGGCTAATCCTCCGCCTTGCGGCGCCGGCACACCGGGTTCTGGTCCCGGTTGGGGCGCCGGATTCTGTACCGGTTGCCCCTCTTCCAGGCCAGCTCTCTGCTGTGGCCAGGGAGTGCAGTGGAGGATGGCCCAAGTGCTTGGGCCCTGCACCCCATGGGAGACCAGGAAAAAGCACCTGGCACCTGGCTCCTGCCATCGGATAAGCGCGGTGCGCCGGCCGCGGCGGCCATTGGAGGGTGAACCAACAGCAAAGGAAGACCTTTCTCTCTGTCTCATTGTCCACTCTGCCTGTCAAAAAAAAAAAAAAAAAAAAAAAAAAAAAAAAAGGAAAGGAAACCTAACTACATTTCAATTCACTCTGCTTTGAAGCCACTTATTTTAAATCACAGGCAAATGTTAATTTCTATAATTTCTATAGCCAAGACTAGTGAGTAAATAAAAGAGCAAAACAGTAACATAAAATCAAAAGCCAAACATTGCAAGAACCAAAACTCATAGGCTTGCACCAAATGAGTGTCCCTCTACTCTCCAGTATAATAAACAAAAAATTCCCCAAACTTAAATCCTCACTATACATGATTTCTTAATCTTTTAAGCAGTGCTTTACATTATTCAAAATGATGTGAGAATTGCCTCTACTTTTTCCTAATAACGTAAGAAGCTTTATTTGCTCACATCAAACATAAATGTGAATAAGTGTGGCTAGTCAGAACATCCTGCCCAGTTAGCAAGCTAGTCCTTCGATGCCATGGAGGGCACTTGTAGTCCCTGAATTCATTGCAGGTTTGTTGAACCAGGCTGGACACACACACACACACACACACACACTAGTTTCTCTAGAGAATCCTGACTGACACATATTTCTGCTCTTTCAGGCCCAGAAAATAATGCTTCAGGTATCCCCTTGTCTCAAGCATTATTCACAAATTAATTCAATATTTAAACATTTAATCTGGATACCTGTTATAGACCAGTCCCTTACAAGTTACATATTGATTCTTGCCCTGAATACAATATATGCCCTCCAAAACATTAGTTTGCTTTTATTGTTGTATTGCTCCATAACTTTATCTAATTCCTTTTAGAATTTACTAGATTTTTAACCAGAAATATTTCTTGAAATAATAAAGCCAGGTTAATACTATTTGCCCATCATCCTCAAAGTCTACACACTTGATATCCATTCTCAGGCCTAGATTTCAAATTAGATTACAGACCACAGTACAGATAAAATTTGGAAAGGCATATGGTTGTATCCCCATCCCTTACTCATGTTACTGTCTTACTATAACAATGTGTAGGGCCATTAGAGTTATGATCTACTGCATCATACAATTACACTGAGATCACTAGTGTACAGAGAATAAGTCAGTATACAGACTTTGCTAGTGTTCACACCTTTACTCAATAAAACTTGGAACAAAGATGTCCTAGCTACAAAAATCCTTTCTAACTGCCAAAGTTAAATATTTTTCTCTACGAGGTTTTACTTGAAAGAGGAAGATTGTATTGTCTAATTATACAGAGCTAGCAAGTCACTGCTGGTAGGATACAGTGGAAGTTACAGGCTAAATTACTTTAGGAGGCATTTGATCACAGGCTGCTAGTAGGAAACTTGGTACCTACTCTTAGATATTTTTCCTGTGAACTGGTCCCTATCCTGTATGGAACCCCTCCTTTCTTTTTTTTCCGCCCTCAAAACAAGATCTCCTTCCTTTGACTGAGTAAGGAAGTTGTGGCAACAGAGAATATGGTCCCCTCGACCAACCTGGCTGACTCTTAATTCCTCTCTGCCCTTTCATTTCACCACCCTTCTCGTAAATACGATGTGACTAATCCTTGTCCCAAATACAAAAGGTTGCTTGGCATGCCCGACTCCTCAACAACTCAATGGGAAGAACCCTCCCATAAATGTCCAAATATGAAAGAAAGCGATGTCAGCGTCAAGTTCTGTCCTATTCAAATACTCCGCCTCTCTACTCCCTCCCCCTCTGAGTAAGGTAAAACTTCAGCTTACCTCTCCATGGTGATCCCAGATTGCATTTCTTTTTTTTTTTTTTTTTTTTGACAGGCAGAGTGGATAATGAGAGAGAGAGAGACAGAGAGAAAGGTCTTCCTTTGCCGTTGGTTCACCCTCCAATGGCTGCTGCGGCCGGCGCGCTGCGGCCGGCGCACCGCGCTCATCCGATGGCAGGAGCCAGGTACTAGGTGCTTCTCCTGGTCTCCCATGGGGTGCAGGGCCCAAGCACTTAGGCCATCCTCCACTGCACTCCTGGGCCACAGCAGAGGGCTGGCCTGGAAGAGGGGCAACCGGGACAGAATCCGGCGCCCCGACCGGGACTAGAACCCGGTGTGCCGGCGCCGCAAGGCGGAGGATTAGCCTGTTGAGCCACGGCGCCGGCCAGATTGCTGCATTTCAAAACATGTGTCCGGCCGGCGCCGTGGCTCAACAGGCTAATCCTCCGCCTTGCGGCGCCGGCACACCGGGTTCTAGTCCCGGTCGGGGCGCCGGATTCTGTCCCGGTTGCCCCTCTTCCAGGCCAGCCCTCTGCTGTGGCCCAGGAGTGCAGTGGAGGATGGCCTAAGTGCTTGGGCCCTGCACCCCATGGGAGACCAGGAGAAGCACCTAGTACCTGGCTCCTGCCATCGGATGAGCGCGGTGCGCCGGCCGCAGCGCGCCGGCCGCAGCAGCCATTGGAGGGTGAACCAACGGCAAAGGAAGACCTTTCTCTCTGTCTCTCTCTCTCTCATTATCCACTCTGCCTGTCAAAAAAAAAAAAAAAAATATGTGTCCCTCACTACAATGCCAGTGCCGGCATCCCATATGGGCGTTGGTTTGAGTCCTGGCTGCTCCACTTTCAATGCGGCTCCCTATTAATGCATCTGGGAAAGGAGAAGATGGCCCAAGCACTTGGGCCCCTGCTGCACCTCCTGGCTCCTGGCTTCGGCCTAGCCCAGCTCCAGCACTGCAGCCATTTGGGGAGTGAACCAGAGAATAGAAGCTCTCTATATTTCTGCCTTTGAAATAAGTAAATCTCAAAAAAAAAAAAGTACATGAAAAACATGTATTAAAATATTCATTACTGGCCAGTGCCGTGGCTCACTAGGCTAATCCTCCACCTGTGGCACCAGCACCCTGGGTTCTATCCCAGTTGCCCCTCTTCCAGTCCAGTCTCTGCTGTGGCCCGGGAAGGAAGTGGAGGATAGCCCAAGTGCTTGGGCCCTGCACCACATGGGAGACCAGGAGGAAGCACCTGGCTCCTGGCTTCGGATCGGCGCAGTGCACCGGCCGTAGCGGCCATTTGGGGAGTGAACCAACGGAAGGAAGACCTTTCTCTCTGTGTCTAACTCTGCTTGTCAAAAAAAAAAAAAAAATTTCACTACTGCATTGTTTAGAACATGGAAAACTGGAAGTAATTTGAATACCCAGTAAGAGGTACCTTGGTTTGAAGATGACTTGGCTTCCCAGTTAATGCATTTTAAAGCTCAAAGTCTTACATCAATGGTTAACAGACTAATGTCATGGTTGATGGATTACCACTAGAGGCTTGATCCAATTACAGCATCTGGGAAGTGAGCCTAGACCTGGGAGGTCTTCAGGTCATTGGGATGTACCCTCAAAGGTCATTCTCACAAGAGGGCTGGTTACATAAACCAAGTTCAGCCCAGCTGTGTTCTCTCTCTGCTTCCTGGCCAACCGTGTGATCCTCATACTACCTGCATTCCACCACGTACCATCCTCATCAGATACCAGACTAATGAAGCCTCCCAGCTCATAAAGTGAACCTCAAACCATGAGCCAAAAATAAACCTTCTTCCTTCACAAGTAGCCCATCTCAGGTTATTTCAGTTAAAGAAACCACGGTGCAGCAGGTTAATCCTCCGCCTGTGGCACTGGCATCCCATAGGGGCGCCAGGTTCTAGTCCCGGTTGCTCCTCTTCCAGTCCAGCTCTCTGCTGTGGTCCGGGAAGGCAGTGGAGGATGGCCCAGGTGCTTAGGCCCTGCACCCGCGTGGGAGACCAGGAAGGACCACCTGGCTCCTGGCTTCGGATCGGCGTAGCTCCAGCCGTTGCGGCCATTTGGGTGGTGAACCAACGGAAGGAAGACCTTTCTCTCTCTCTCTCTCTGTCTATAACTCTACCTGTCAAATACATAAATTAAAAAATCTTTAAAAAAAAAAGCAATTACCATATATAGTATTAGTTAAAAGAAAAAATTATCAAAAAAGAAAAATGTTAGGAAAATTCCACCTGGTCAGAAGGATTTAACTTTTTAAACTTCAGTCAGAAAACCCTCTGACCTATCTAAAATAAACTATAAAAACAAATTCTTCCTGGCATCCTTTAACAAAACACGTGCACTGACCTTTTATCTTCCTTTTTATCCCTGTGCTTAAATTTGCACCCTGATCTTAAAAACAATCTTGCTGTGTCTCTAGCTAGCCTACCTCCTATCAAGTGCTCCAATATACTTTTATTATACTGACTTTGAAGTCCTTCGCAAGAGCCCCTTTAACTCCCCTTTTTCGCGTCCATCTGATATGCACCTTATCTGCAACATTCTGTAGCTTTGCTTATTTCTTCTCACCTGGGAAATCATCTTTTCAGAAAGATACTTTTATTTCTTTACAGTAGCCTATTTTATAATTTCTTAGAATGGGAATGCCTATAGCTTAAATTTTCATTATACATTCTTCTTTCCTTCTTTTTCTGAATTAACATACAATTAACCATGTCTTCAAGTTTAAGAATTTTTAAACCTATCTTGAAGTATCTGAAGACCCTGAAAATCACCACAGAAATGAAGATTGTAAATCACTCCTTGGAGTTCAATTTCATCATTTTCTGATATACAACGAAAAGGCAACGGTACAGTAAGAAAAGCCACTTTACTAACGATACGACCTTGACAGTTAATTCACCTCTTTGAACCTCAGTTTTGTGTATGAAGGTGCTGACCAGTAGCATCTAACTTCATTATGAGAAGAAAATATAATCATGGTGCCTGGTACACTGCACACATTCATAAATGCTACAGATCACTTCTTCCTTAATTATTCCACTGCACATAAAGAATTCAATATATTCATGCTGATTCTATTTATATATTTAATATACATAATATATATTTATATATATAAAAACAGAAAATGTCACTAATATGGGAAGAGACAGGAAAGTTTCAACATACAGAAGACCTTGTATTTGAAAATATTAGGAAGCACTGTTTTAAGAAAAAAACAAAATAACATACTGGCTAAAAGTGAATAATTACTACAAGGACTTAAAACAATTTTCCATAAAGTTTATCAAAAATTCTTATCATAAGGATAAAATATAGACAATAACCTTACTGTTAGAAACAAGTATGCTGGCACCTAAAAAATGATGAGTCAACAATTCAAAAACTGCATTTCTAAATAGCCAAAGTTGCAAGCTTACTAGAATGGAAGGAATGGCTATCTCAAATCATTAGGTGAACCACTAAAAGGAATATGCAAATTAGCTATCCTTCACAGCACTTATTAAAACTTTAAAATTCTTTCCATACAAGGCCAGCGCTGTGGCATAGTGGGTTGGGCCTCCACCTATGGCACGGACGTTCCATTTGGGCACCAGTTAATCTCCTGGCTAATCCTCTTCTGATCCAGCTCTCTGCTTTGTGACCTGGGAAGGCAGTAGAGGATGACCCAGGTGCTTGAGCACCTACACTCACGTGGGAGTCTAAGAGGCTTCTGGTTTCAGATGGGCTCAGCTCCAGCCATTGGGGCCATTTGAGGAGTGAGCTAGCAGATGGAGGAGCCCCCCCCCCACCTGTCTTTCTGTGACTCTGCCTTTAGATAAATAATTTAAAAAAAAAATCTTTTCTGGGGCCAGTGCTATGGCATAGGGTAAAGCCGCCACCTGCGGTGCTGACATCCCATATGGGTGACAGTTCGAGTCCTAGCTGCTCCACTTACAATCCAGCTCTATACTATGGCCTGGGAAAGCAGTAGAATACGGCCCAAGTCTTTGAGCACCTGTACCGGCGTGGGAGACCCAGAAGAAAATCCTGGCTCCTGGCTACAGATCAGCGCAGTTCCAGCTGTTGTGGCCATAGGGGAGTGAAATCAACGGATCAAAGATATCTCTCTCTCTCTCTCCCTGCCTCTGCCTAACTCTGCCTTTCAAACAAATAAATCTTAACAAAAATCTTTACATACAATAGTGATTATATATATACATATTATATATACATCTATTATATATATGATATATACATATGTTATAGTGAGTGATTAGTGAATAAAATACAATCTTAAAAACTGAGATTTTGGCCAGCACCTTGGCTCAATAGGCTAATCCTCTGCCTTGCGGTGCTGGCACACCAGGTTCTAGTTCCTGTCGGGGCGCCGGATTCTGTCTTGGTTGCTCCTCTTCCAGGCCAGCTCTCTGCTGTGGCCAGGGAGTGCAGTGGAGGATGGCCCAAATGCTTGGGCCCTGCACCCCATGGGAGACCAGGATATGCACCTGGCTCCTGCCTTCGGATTAGCGCGGTGTGCCAGCCGCAGCGCACCAGCTGTGGCGGCCACTGGTGGGTGAACCAACGGCAAAAAGGAAGACCTTTCTCTCTCTCTCTCCACTCTGTCAAAATTTTTTTAAAAATAAAACCTGAGATTTTAAGTGTTCTCACCACAAAAAAGTATGTGCGGTAACATACGTTAATTAGCTTCAGTTTGCCAGCCTACAATGTATTCATATTTCAAAACATGTTGTACATGATAAATACATACAACACTGTCTTAAAAAGTTTATCAAAAAAGATCAGAAAATTGAGAGCAGGGAAATATATATATAAAAGTAAGTCTTTAGATAAGAGACACTTTAATTTTATATATTGAAAATGTTTCTTAAACTGGTATTTTGAAAAACACATTATTCAAAATACATAAAACAAATAGATATATTTATAAGTACTTTACAGTGGTAAATTCCTTGGCAAATTACACTTAAAGATCACTGTAGCTAGACAGTATTTGAGGGCAGAAAATGCTATTTATGGTACCACTGCTGGTAGTTTTTCATCCTTGGTTTAGTTCTCTTTCCTTCACTTTTCTTTCCTTAATAACATTGTTATGAGTCAAGCACTTTTTTTTGTTTTTAAATGTTTTATTTATTTTAAGGGCAGAGTCACAGAAAGAGAGGGATAAAGTGAAACCTCCATCTGCTGGTTCTCCCCAAATGGCCACGCCAAAGCCAGGAGCTTCATCCAGGTCTCTCCCGTGGTGCAGGGGCCCAAGGACTGCTTCAGTGAAATTCAAATACGCTCAGAGATGAAAGCAGATTTAGTATGGTGGTCCTAGGCCCATCTGCACTCAGCATTGGCCATTTCCCCCTCTGCTTTGTTGAAGCAGAGTTAAGGCCTGCTGAGGTCAAGTCTGACCAGTAGATGCAATGGAAGATGGGGAAGAGGACAGACCAGGTACTTCTCTCCCTTAATCTCTGCCTTGGGCAGCAGTTCGGGCAGCACTAGCGTCTCCTCTAGGGCTCTAGATCCCACTAGCAAGATGCCCATAGTTTCAGTGAACATCCAATACTTTTTTTTTTTTTTTGGACAGGTAGAGTTAGACAGAAAGACAGAGAGAAAGGTCCTCCTTTTTCTGTTGGTTCATTCCCCAGATGGCCGCTACAGCCAGCACCGTGCCGAGCCGATCCGAAGCCAGGAGCCAGGTGCTTCTTCCTGGTCTCCCATGCGGGTGCAGGGGCCCAAGCACTTGGGCCATCCTCTACTGCCTTCCCAGGCCATAGCAGAGAGCTGGACTAGAAAAGGAGCAACCAGGACAGAATCCGGCGCCCATATGGGATGCCAGTGCCGCAGGTGGAGGATTATCCAAGTGAGCCATGGCTCCAGCCCCGCAGTGCTTTTAAAAATACCATTTTTTTCTTTAGCCCACCAGTCCTAAGACTGCTAGCGGTTTTTGGTTGTTCCCAAGCTCCAGATTGCCTCGCTATGTCCCACTTGATTTCTGAACAATTCCATAACCTATGAAACCAGTATCTTGCATTATATTTATTCTCTTTTTATAACACTGATGTCATGTCCACTTTCCTGGTAAGCACTTGACAGAAAAGCTGAAGGGGAAACAAAGATAAAAAGAAAGGATATTCTTAGAAACAGAACTTCTAAGATTCATCTTCTTCAACTGTGTGACCTGAGGCAAGTTATTTCAATGCTATAAGTCTCTATCTGCAGGTCGGGGAAGTGGTGTGTTACAATAGTACATATACCTCATGGGATTATTACATGGACCGAGTTCATATGTTCAAATAATCAGCCAACCGGACACATTTTAGCTACCATCATCCCCTCCTCTATGTTCCCAGAGCGCTACCCACCATAACACATTCTTCAGTAACCCTGCCTTCTGTTTTTCTATCCTCCTCTTTTCTTAAGCATCACATTAAGCTTAATCTTCCTAAAGGCCTCCGCTGACAACATAGCTCCTACAAATACGGTCCTCACACCTTAACTTGTCATACAGGGATGCCCACAGTTATTCCCAAATTATCTTTATGTTTATTTTTTGATAAAACCTGTATTTTAGAAAAACTGTTTTGGCTTCTCTTAAAAAAAATGTCCCGGTTGCCCCTCTTCCAGGCCAGCCCTCTGCTGTGGCCCGGGAGTGCAGTGGAGGATGGCCCAGGTGCTTGGGCCCTGCACCCCATGGGGAGACCAGGAAAAGCACCTGGCTCCTGGCTCCTGCCATCGGACGAGCGCAGGTGCGCCGGCCGCAGAGCGCTGTCCGCGGCGGCCATTGGAGGGTGAACCAACGGCAAAAGGAAGACCTTTCTGTCTCTCTCTCTCTCACTGTCCACTCTGCCTGTCAAAAATAAAAAAAAAAATGAAATATCTGATAATACTGGTATTTAATAATTTGCCTCCTGCAGAAAACCAAACACTCTCTCCATTTTGCAATTATCAGCATCACTCATCCAAGAGACTATGACCCCAGAGCCCTTCATTCATTTGTGCTACCAGCCTAGCCACATTAGGCATCTAGATATGCCACTTGAAAGATGTTATCATCTTTTAAATTTTGCTCATATTCTTGCCTTTCCTC
Organism: Sylvilagus floridanus; assembly: GCA_949820135.1. NCBI lineage: Eukaryota > Metazoa > Chordata > Mammalia > Lagomorpha > Leporidae > Sylvilagus > Sylvilagus floridanus. The sequence continues at coordinate 73,854,091 of OX463230.1, forward strand.
AAGGCTCAGCTCATTCGCTCACTTTTCCACAAAGTCTTCTCCAATTTCCCACCAAAGAACCAATGGGTCACCCCTCTGAATTCAAGCATTCGATCAGTCTTGTGACACTTACAGCTTAGTCCTTCATTCACTTATCCTTGAAAAGGCATTTATAGTTATCTGTTCTGTGTTTTGCTTGGCCCTAGGGGTATTAGCAAAGCAAATCAGACACACCCCTACAACTCAGGGTCTCCTCCTAATCTAGAAGGATGGATTTAGCTCCTGAAGAGGACAAAATCCATGTTTGATTCACCTTTGTATCTACTACAGCACTTAGTCTTGGTACCTTACTTAGCTAAGACTCCACGACCATATATTGAAAGGATGAGTCAACAAAAACTGTCACCAGTTAATAGAAACTGTCGCTACTAGGGTTTTTATCTTTGATCCAAATGTCTACTGATCACCTTGTAAACTGTTTTATTGGAACACAGTTGAACTTATATATTTGCTATACCTGCATTCATTCTACAATAGCAGAGTAGTTGTTTCAGGCTCTCTGGCTGCAGAGCCCAAAATATTTACCACCTAACCCTTAATAACATATTTGCTGGAGCTGGCACTGTAGCACAGCACGTTAGGCTGCCACTTGCAACGCCAGCATCCCATGTCAGGGTGCCAGTGACTGGCCTGCTTTGGATCCAGCTCCCTGCTCCTGTGCCTCAGAGAGCAGTGGAGGATGGCCCAAGTGCTTAGGACCCTACCACCCATGTGGGAGACCCGAATAGGATTCTCGGCCCCTGGCTTTGGCATGGCCCAGCCCATTTGGGCTGTAGCCATTTGGGGAGCAAACCAGCAGATGCAAGATGTCCTTCTCTCTCTCTTTCAAATAAATATTAAGAAAAGTTTGCTGCCATCTGAGGATGACAGCCCTGGTGCATGTTTATTTCCTACACACACACAGTTAACAGCTTCCACTATCTAGCAGTCCCCAAAAATCTAGTAAACTGAGTTACATTAATAAATTTTAAAAACAAACTATTTCTAAGTTATAGACTGGGTTCTTGGAGGTTTTGATAAGCAATAAAATGACCAAAACTCGGATAAGAATATCAGAAGCCACAGTACTTGTATCAGATCATATACAGCATGTATTAGATGCTTATATAAACCTTTCTTAACCAGTAAAAAAGTGAAAGAAGAGGGCTAGTCTCATGTATTTTACCCTTTTTATTCCATAAGGAGTCCAGTTCATCAGCCTATAATCCATTTCCCTAATTCTCTTTTTCCCCCAAGCCAACTGGCTGATTTGTTAATCACTCAAGAAAGACACATGGGGGCCGGCACTGTGGTACAGTGGGTTAAAGCCCTAGCCTGAAGCGCCGGCATCCCATATGGGTGCTGTTTCTAGTCCCGGCTGCTCCACTTCCCATCCAGCTCTCAGCTATGGCCTGGGAAAGCAGAAGATGGCCCAAGTCCTTGGGCCCCTGCACCCACGTAGGAGACTGGGAAGAAGCTCTTGGCTCCTGGCTTTGGAGTGGAGTAGCTCCGGCAGTTGCGGCCATCTGGGGAGTGAACCAGTGGATGGAAGACCTCTCTCTGATTACCTCTCTCTAACTCTGCTTTCAAATAAAAATAAATAAATCTAAAAAAAAGACGCATGGAGCAGCAACCATGTGCCTGACCCTATGCTAGCAGCTGAGAGGATGTGTGCTCTTACAACTTGGTGGCTAGGTTGCCTAAAAGAATGTCTAATTTTAGTTTAAAAGTGTATTTCATAAAGGGACAGAAACATTATTTAAATACTGACAGCAAATCAACAAATGAACCAAACTGGGTATGTGGTACTACCATCCAGTTTCAAATATTCCCCAGAAAACACACACACACACACACACACCCCACACAAACTACTTTAAATGTTTCACTACCATAAATCAAAGTATTTTAGAAAACTGGGAAAACAGCCCACTCCCTCATAGCTGCTCCTGTTAGAAAAAAAAAAGACATTAAAATTGTTTAGAAATTCCCCAAGGCATTTTATTCTCCTAAAACACCATAAACAGTAAATAACCTTCTAGATAAACATAAATTGTCTGACAGTGTTATAAAATGCTAAACTTCTATCTTGATACTATAACATTTTTGTTCAAGAGAGACAAAAGTTGTACCAGAGGGAAATTAAGAAGGGAAAAATTAATCTTCCTCCTCAAAAGGGGGTGGAAGTTGCAAGGAAAAAAAGGGAGACTACACACCCATTCAGCAAATACTTACTATTTACCACACAAACATTTATTTATCATACGCTGGAATGGTACAAAATTCTGAGGAAAGAGTAGTAAGCAAGATAGATATTCGTTTTCCCTCAGGGACTAACATACAAGAAAACCCTACAGGACAAAACAGATGTGTCAACATGTTAGAATCAAACACTCCTGTTACCACTGAATAGTCACAGAAGTTAACAGTTTAACAAAAAAACAACTGTGCCTACTACCATGTGCCAGTTACAACACCCATCACAGATGTGATATAAAATATTTTGCCCTGAGGACTTCACACTAGGTGCTCATACAAATAGATAGTTTGAGTATCTCTCATCTGAAACATTTGGGACCAGAAATATTTCAGATTCTTTCAAATTCTGGAATATCTGCATATGCATAACGATGTATCTTGGAGAGGGGACTCAAGTCTAAACACAAAATGGATTTCTCTTACATGTATACATCACACACAGATTGAAGGGAATCTTATACAGTATTTAACATAATGTTGTGAATGAAACAGTTTCATGGCATTGAATTTTCCACTTATGGCATCATATTGGTGCTCAAAAAGTTTTAGGTTTTGAAGTATCATTTTAGATTTTGAATTTTGGATGCTTAACCTGTATAACTGATTTAAAAAATACAAAATACAAGCTTCCTTCTACTAGCAAAGGAGAACTGGGGTCAGTGAAGGCTTTAGTAAGCCACGCCTTAAAAATAATGAGTGGGGGCCTGCACTGTAGCGCAGCACGTTAAAGCCCCTAGCCTGCAGTGCCAGCAGCCCATATGGGCTCTGGTTCGAGTCCAGGCTGCTCTACTTCCATCCAGCTCCCTGTTAATGTGCCTGGGAAAGCAGCAGAGGATGGCCCAAGTGCTTGGTCCCCTGCACCGATATGGGAGATCTAGAAGAAGCTCCTGGATCCTGGCTTTGGATCAGCTCAGTTCCAGCAATTACTGCCATTTGGAGGGTGAACCAGCAGATAGAAGACCTCTCTCCCTCTCCCCGTCCCTTTAAAAAAAAAAAAAAAAGTGTTAAAAAAATGAGTATGAGGGGCAGGTGCTTGGCACAGTGGTTAAAACTGCCTGGGACACCCATACCCCACTTAAGAGTGCCTGACCTGAGTCCCTATTCTACTCCAGCTTCCTGCTAGCACGCATCCCGAGAGGCAGCAGATGAGAGCTCAGATATTTGGGTCCCTGCAACCCTTGTGGGAGATCTAGATAAGAGTTTTGGGCTCCTGGCATGAGCCCAGCCCTGGTTATTGCCAGCATTAGCACAGTGAACTAATTAGATGGAAATACTCTTTGGGCTGGGGTGGAGACAAAAAAAAAAGTTAGAGTTGGCCAGGTAAAAAATTTCAGACAGAAGCAAAAGCTACAGTAAAGTCACAGAAGTGTGAAATATGAGAGGAACCCAATGTAACCACAGCATGGGCTGAAGTAGATGGAAAATGTGGCTTGGATATGAAGTTTCCTACACCACCCTAAAAAAAAGTTTGGATCACAGTAAGCTTATAAAAAGGGATGGCACCACTATGAAGTCTGTATTACAGAAAAGTACCAAATGGCAGTGTGAAGTTTAGAATACCAGAAGCAAAGTCTGCCTTTAAAGAACAGCAATGTAAAGGATGAGAAAGAAAACAACAGAGATGAGGGTAAGTCACTGATGGACAATACACACTGGAGGGAAAGAGAAACTCGAGTTGATGATGGCATCCTGCAAGGCAGGGAAAAAAGAAGGAAAATCAACATATTTGAGGAGGGACTATAATGAGCTGCATTTTTTAAAAAAGATTTATTTATTTATTTGAAAGGCAGAGTTGCAGATAGACAAAGAGGTCTTCCATCCACTGGTTCACTCCCCAGATGGCCGCAACAGCCAGAGCTGTGCCAATCCAAAGCCAGGATCCAGGAGCTTCTTCCCAGTCTCCTACGTGGGTGCAGGGGTCCAAGCACTTGGGCCATCTTCCACTGCTTTCTCAGGCCATAGCAGAGAGCTGGATCATAAGTGGAGCAGCCAGGACTTGAACCAACGACCCTATGAGATGCCAGTACTTTAGAAGGGGGCTTTACCCACTAGGCCACAGCTCCGGCCCCTGAGCTGCATTTTAATAAACTGAATTTTGTATTTTTGTTCTGCATTTTGACTGCATTCACTGAGAATAAATCTTTCCACTCCTCATTCCAGAATAACATTCACTGACTCAACACTTTGTTTTTCCAGTGCTTACATCAAATCTAGCACCAATATAAATGCTACAAATACTTACCAGAGAGCAAAGTCCCTGTCCGTGAGTTTACATATTAGCTTACTATTATGGTATAAGAAACAGCAAGGAAAGACTCAGAAATGTTAAAGAAAAATATGATGTACAGAATTCAAGTGATTCTCAAGAGAGGCTTCAATGTACGTCAAAACAAGTTTCAAAATATAACTGAAAAATAGAAGAGTTTATTTTTTGGTAATGAACAAATGCTTCATGATTTATGATTGATAGGTTTTAGCTTGCACATATCAGGTTTACTTATAAAGAAATATAGAGAGGCTGGCACTCTGGCATAGTGGGTAAAGCCGCTGCCTGCACTGCTGGCATCCTATATGGGCACTGGCTCAAGTCCCAGCTGCTCCACTTCCAATCCAGCTCTCTGCTATGGTCTGGGAAAGCAGAAGATGGCCCAAGTGCTTGGGCCCCTGTACCCATGTGGGAGACCCAGGGGAAGATCCTGGCTCCTGGCTTCGGACTGGCCCAGCTCCAGCCACTGCGGCCATTTGGGGAGTGAACCAGCAGATAGAAGATCTCTCTCTCTCTGCCTTTCAAATAAATAAATCTTAAAAAAAAAAAAAAAAAGGAGAGAGAAATGTATGTTACAGTATATTAATAATATCAGGAGTTGGTTTGCAGCCACTGCAATGCCACCTCTCACTCACCAAGCTCTAGTCGAAGATCAGGGTAAGTAAGGTCTTCATACCATGGCATGTACAAAGCAGACTGTTTGCAAATCAAATAGGGGAAAAGCACCCAGGAAGCAACTGGCTACAAAAGCCACAACCAAAAAGAGAGGAAAAAAAAACAAAAAGCCACAACCAGAAGTGTGCCCTCTACTGGAGGGGTGAAGAAACCTCATCGTTACAGGCCTGGTACTATAGCACTCCATGAAATTAGAAGTTCTCAGAAGTCTACTGAGCTTCTGATTGGCAATCTCCCCTTCCAGCATCTCGTGCAAGAAATTGCTCAGGACTTCAAAACAGACCTGCACTTCCGGAGCACAGCTACTGGTACTTTGCAGGAGGCAAGTGAGGCCTTTCTGGTTGGCCAACCTGTGTGCTATACATGCCAAATGTGTAACAGTTATGCCAAAGGACACTCACATAGAGAATATACTTAAGAATCCACTATGATGAGAAATACTTCATTCTCAAAAAAAATTTCCCTCTTCTGCTATCGGTGGTTCTGAACATTAGGTATTTTTTTAATTATTATTATTTTTAACAGGCAGAGTGGACAGTGAGAGAGAGACAGAGAGAAAGGTCTTCCTTTGTCGTTGGTTCACCTTCCAATGGCCGCTGCGGTCAGCGCACCGCGCTGATCCGATAGCAGGAGCCAGGTGCTTCTCCTGGTCTCCCATGCGGGTGCAGGGCCCAAGCATTTGGGCCATCCTCCACTGCACTCCCTGGCCACAGCAGAGAGCTGGCCTGGAAGAAGGGCAACCGGGACAGAATCTGGCGCCCCAACCAGGACTAGAACCTGGTGTGCCGGCGCCGCTAGGCAGAGGATTAGCCTATTGAGCCACGGCACCAGCCTAAACATTAGGTACGTTTTCCATAAAGTCAAAAGGTACCTAAGTATATGACTCCAAGATGAAAAACAGGGGGCAGAAATCAGGTATTGGCAGTTTTTCCATTTTCATTATGTGAATTTTTAATATGAATGTGGGGACGTAAAGCATTAATACAAGTCAAAATTTTCCAGTGAAGAAGTTCAGCTCTGTAACAGTTATAAACAAACCTATTAAATTTTTCTGGACAATACCAGCTTTTCTAGTTTGTTTTTTTTTTTTTTTTTTATTTGAGTGGTAGAGTTACAGAGAAAGGGAAAGAGAAGAGAGGTCTTCCATCTGCTGGTTCACTCCCCAAATAGCTACAACAACCAGAGCTGGCCCAATCCAAAGCCAGGAGCTTCTTCTGGGTCTCCAACGGGGGCGCAGGGGCCCAAGCACTTGGGCTATTTTCCACTGCTTTCCCAGGCCATAGCAGAGAACTGGATCAGAAGAGGAGCAGCCAGGACTCAAACCGGCACAAACATGGGATGCCGGTATTGCAGGTGGAGGCTTAACCTACTATGCCACAAAGCTGGCCCCTGGATTTTTTCTTATTGATGGCAATATGGTGTTTACAGCATTTTTATCATACAGTAGATTCCATCCATTCACTATACTTTTCTGAGTTCTTACATACAAATACATGTTTTTAATATTTTATCTGTTTTCTGTGCTATTCCTGTTAAGTTTGCTATTAAAATACATTAAACAAAGAAACCCCGAAAAACCAGAGCCAGAAGTTACACTTTTCAAGAATATCCTGGAGGAGCCAGAATTATGGCAGAGTGGGTTAAGTGTCACCTGTGACTTCAGCACCCTATATGGGTGCCAGTTCCAGTCCAGGCTGCTCCACTTCCAATCCAGCTCCCTGCTAATGGCCTGGGAAAAGCAGTGGAAGATGGCCCAAGTAGTTGAGCTCCTGCCACCCATGTAGGAGACCGGGCTGAAACTCCTGGCTTTGGCCTGGCCTAGCCTAGCCCTGACCATTGCAGTACCTGGTAAGTGAACCAGCAGATGGAAGATGCTCTCCTTCTCTCTGTAACTCTTTCAAATAAGTAAATAAATAAAAATACATAAATCTTTTAAAAAATGAATAAATAAAAGTCTTAGAAACTAAAGGCTGCTATTTCACACAAATTTAGTTTAAGCTGCTTTTAAAAAAATGCTGTTTTGGGGGCTGGTGCTGTGGCACAGCAGATAAAGCCACTGCCTGCAGTGCCGGCTTCCATATGTTTCACAGTAACAGGGGACCAGCATTATGGTATAGCAGGTTAAGCCTCCCCCTGCAACACCAGCATCCCATATGGGCTCTGGTTCCAGACCCAGCTGTTCCACTTCTGGTCCAGCCCTCTGCTAACGGTCTGGGAAAACAGTGGACCATGGCCCAAGTGGGAGACCCGAGGAAGCTCCTGGCTTCGGCCTGGCCCAACCCCAGCCATTACAGCCATTTGACAAGTGAACCAGCAGATGGAAGCTCTTTCTCTTTGTAGCTCTGCCTTTCAAATAAAAAGAAACCTTAAAAACATGTGCACACACACACACAGTACACACAGTAACACGGGGCTGGCACCGTGGCGCAATAGGTTAATCTTCCACCTGTGGCGCCGGCATCCCACACGGGTGCCAGTTCTAGTCCCGGCTGCTCCTCTTCCAATCCAGCTCTCTGCTGTGGTCTGGGAAAACAGTAGAAGATGACCCAAGTCCTTGGGCCCCCACACCCACATGGGAGACCCGAAGAAGCACCTAGCTCCTGGCTTCAGATCGGCGCAACACCTGCCGTAGCGGCCATTTGGGGAGTGAACCATCGGAAGACCTTTCTGTCTCTCTCACTGTAACTACCTCTCAAGTAAATAAATAAAATCTTTAAAAAAAAATACAGTAACAGGTAAGTATTTTATAAATCTCAAAATAATTTTTAAAAAGTGACAGGAAATTTTTTCCTTCAACTCATTGACAGTCATTTTCTATTTTCAAGATTACCACATATGTCCCACACTTAGGCCATTTTTTTCTTTCCTAATACCCTTTGCCAGTTTCCCATTGCTTTCAGTACTTCCAAGTTCCCCAAAGTCATTATCAATAATCTTCTATTTCATCGTTGGTCATTGCCCTTAGGGACACACCGAAAATCCCTCAGGCCTTCTTTGTTCCAAAGTAATATGGAGAGGATGGGGAGAATTTGGTGGATAGGAAACTACTGATCCATGAAATCCTAAAATATGTACAACAACCACACCCAAGAAAGAATTGTCCGAATACTTCAAAAATTTTAAAGTCTTCACTGAATATAAAGTAGGTGGAAAGCCTATTTCTTAGTATAGAACTTTCTATATCATTTTTGCACTGTTACTAAAGACAATTTTCCACAAGTGCAACTTCCTTGTAAATTGAGGGAATAATTATTTGTTTTGTTCAAAATTTTACCAGAAGTTGTTCACCATTTGGGGGGGAAAATCAGTCTGACAATGACAATTCTTTAAGCCTTGCAAGGGTGAGGAATCTTTTTTTCTGCCAAGGATAGTTTGGATATTTATAACCATGATTTGCAGGTCACACAAAATTATCAACCTAAAATGAGCCTGCTATAATTTATTGAATTTCAAGTCCCACCTGCAGTTGCCTTGACAGTACCACATGAAATGATTCTGCAGACCTTACACAGCCCACGGGCAGGATAGTCCCCAGTCCACCCCTGCTAAAGGTATTTCAAACGTCAATCCTTCTGATAATCAGTCTGCATTTACAGTTGTCACATGACTTTCTGTATTGTTGCAATAAGCCAGTTACTAATGATCACCTCATTATGTTTAATATTGTCCTACCTGACCACTTATGTTTTTAAACAGACATGTTTATTTTCTAATAAAACACTTCACTTTTATGTCTCAACTAGAACAGTTTGTTGATTTTTAAAATTATGTTAATGCCCAGAGTCTGTTGCCTATGAATCTCGTTTCAGGATTTCAGGAAATACAGGACACTTTACAAAATATTTGTTTTACAGAAACAGACACTAGGATGGACAGGTGGACAATCACTGGCCTGTATTTTAACCTTCAGTTACCTGGACTATTTTTTCTTTTAAGATCCATTTATTTGAAAGTCAGAGTTATGCAGAGAGACAGAGAGAGAGAGAGAGAGAGAGAGAGAGAGAGACAGAGACAGAGAGAGAGATCCTCCATCTGCTGGTTCACTTTCCAACTGGCCGCAACAGCCGGAGCTGCGCCGATTGGGAGCCTCTTCCAGGTCTCTAATGTGGCACAGAGGCCCAAAGAGTTGGGCCATCTCCTACTACTTTCCCAGGCCGTAGCAGAGAGCTGGATTGGAAGTGGAGCAGCCAGGTCTCAAAACAGCGCCCATGTGGAATGCCTACACTGCAGGCGGTGGCTCTACCTGCTAGGCCACAGCACCCAGCCCCATTACCTGGACTATTAAAGATGCCTCCTACCTGACATCTTGGATTTTATATACTCTTTCCTCTTCCAAGTAAAAATACTTACAGGTATAAAATCATCAACATCAGTTCTAGCTTCAAAATTTCACAGTGCTTCCAACTACAGACTTTTACACATTGTCATGGAGATTTTCTACTTAATCTTATCAAGCTCCATCAGACTATGGAGTGCAATGAGCATAGGACTTGGAATCCTAGGTCTGCCACCAACTAGGGGAATGATGCTGGGCCAGTTACCCCGTGTTAGTAAAATGGTACCAGCCTCCTAAGCCCTGCCTGGCTCACTAGAAGTCAGGTGAACAAATGGCCCAATCACAGGCGCCAGCTGCACCTCTGCCCCAACAGGATTTGTGCTCCCACCTCCTTTCCTCTACAAAGCTATCTAAGACCTGTTCTAGCACAGGCTGCTGCGCTCTCATGCATGGGGAGGCAGCCCGTCAGGTTCCCCGCACCTACAGTAAACCTCCCTTACTCCAGGGTTTGGTATGCTTTGGGTGACCTTTCTTTCACCTAGAACTTCCTGAATCTCCCTTCCCTCACTTAACTGAAGGCTCACAAGGACCTCCCTCAAGAGGGTTGTGGTAAGGAACGAATCAGACAAAGGAGTTCAAAGAGTTTGCAACTCCAAACTTCATCAGTTTTGTTCTCTTACATATTCCAAGCCTGGAGGATGGTACCGGGCACCTAGCAGTGCTCAAGAAATGTTGTGGGCCAACGTTGTGGTGCACTGGGTTACGCCTGCAATTCTAGCATCCCATATGGGTTCCAGTTTATGTCCTGGCTGCTCCACCTCCAATCCAGCTCCCTGCTACTGCACCTGTGAAAGCGACAGAAGCCTGCCCCAGAGCTTGGGCCCCTGCACCCACATGGGAGACCCAGAAGCAGCTGCTGACTCCCAGCGCTAGTGGGCCATTTGAGGAGTGAACCAGTGAAAGAAAGAATTCTCTCTCCCTCTCCCTATCTAACTCTGCCTTTCAAGTAAATAAAAAAGGAAATGTTTGTTGAATTAAAGTCCACTTGGTTTCTGAAATCTACCTAGGCAAACCCACCTGTGTGCTCCAGAAATGTATCAGCTAGGATAACCCAGTGCTCACAAAATGAGTCCTTACTAGAAGTAAATAGTCTTAGAAAAACGCTGGAAAATTACAGGTCAACAAAAAAATATGTCACAAGATAAAGGACAACTAGCAGACAGTATGGCCAAGAGCCATGAATCTGAAGGCAAGATACATGGTTGAGGCTAGCGCAGTATAAAATAAGTGGAGGGGTGGGGGAAATCAATGAATTAGCCATTTTTCTAGACATTCTAATCCATTTTTCTTACATACAGCCTGAGAGAACTGCTTAAGATCCCCACCTGTCACTCCCTTGCCTAAAACCCATCCAGATGGTTAGCACTGCCCTCCGGCTATCTGGTTTACCAGCTGCTTCCTATGTTCTAGGCCCTGCCCCATCATCTCTGGGAACTCCACTCATCCATATGGCCCACGTATGCCTACTAGGCACTTGTAAAATGGCTAGCCTAAGTGGAGATGTTTTTATCCCAGTGCTGTAGCATAGCAGGTTAAGCTGCCACCTACACCTACAGCGCCAGCATCCCATGTGGGTGCCGGTTCGAGTCCTGGCTGCTCCTCTTCCGATCCTGTTCCCTGCTGTGGCCTGGGAGAGCAGAAGATGACTCAAGGTCTTGCATGGGAGACCCGGAGGAAGCACCGGGCTCTGGATCTGTGGCGCAGATCCAGCTGTTGCAGCCAATTGGGGAGTAAACCAGCTAATGGAAGACCCTGCCCCCCCTGCCTCTCCCCTCTCTGTATAACTCTGACTTCCAAATAAAATGAATAAATCTTCAAATAAAGAGTTTTTTTAAAGAGTTAAATATACATTGGCTTTCAAGGATGTTGTTATTAAAGGAAAAGAAAACTGTGAGAGTATCTTAGTTATAGCTTTATATTATCAGTTGAAACATGCTTCATAGTTGAGTTAAATACTGTTAACATTAAACTCATCTATTTTCACTTTTTTAATATGACCACAACAAAACTGAAAAATACGTATGCGGGCGGCCAGCTGCAGCCCAGCGGGTTCAGCATCCCCGTCCCATATCCGATTGCCAGCCCCCTACCCAGCTTCTGCTAACGGGCCTAGGAAAGCAGCAGGACCCAGGACGTGGGCCCCTGCCACCCTCAACGAGTTTAGTTAGGCCTGGCTGCTGTGGCCACGTGGGGAGTAAGCCAGCAGACTGAAGATCTCACTCTGCCTTTCGAATAAGATAAATCTTAACACGCACACACACACGGGTCCAGAAACGTTTCTTTGGGGACACTTCTCTCTCCCAGCGCCCCATTGCAGCCTAAGCCTGGGCGCCCTGCTTCTTGAGGGCGACACCCTCCCCCTCTGTTAACTCCTCCGTCTGCCCTTGGTTTTCAACCTGAACCGCACCACACCCTCCTCGAGGGTGTCCCGAGGGAGGAGAACCCGACAGCCACAGTTCACCGTGTTTTATATCCTCAGCCGCCCGTTTTCTGGCCCGCGTCCCCGACTAGACTGGACGCTCCTTGCGGACAGAGACGCTCGGAGCCGCGCTGTCGCCCACGTTTCGTCATCCAAGCCCGGCACAGAGCAGCCTCCCTCCCCCTGACGAAGGGGCGGCGGGACTGGGCTGGTCAGAGAACGCGAAAACAAACGTTCGAGTGCCGAGGGGGTTCCGCGGGGCCGGGCAGAGCTGGGGGTGCAGAGGGGTGAGGCGGGGCTCGGCGGCGGCTCGGGGGCGCCAGCGGGGCGGGGCCGGGGAGGGGCGGGGGACTCACCAGACCGTGGTCGATCTCGGTGTCCGGCCGTTTGGCCGAGGGCGGCACGTACTCGGCATAGCGCAGCCCCTCGCCGGCGGGGGCGACGCCAGCCCGAGCAGCCATGGCGAGGCGGCCCCTGAAGACGCGGAGCGCCGCAGCGCCGTCTACGAGGCGGCCGCAGGGACAAACTACTGAGGGCGCGCTCGTTGGCAGGTCCAGGTGAGGATGCGTCCGCCGCGCCGCGCCGGCCGCAGGTGGAGCCGGGGAAGAGCTTGTTCTCACCCAGCCTTGGGCAATTGATCCCATCAAAGCCCAAGGTCGTTTTCAACGCCCTGGGACGGTGGAGATTTTTCCTTTGTTTCGGATTTGGCAAACCTAGGCCATCCCAGGACCTCCTGAGGAACTGCAGGGTGGGGCCTGGCGCCCTCCCTAGGCCGCCCTGGGGCCTGGGCTGAAGCCTGTGAGGAGATGTTGGTCTGGTCAGCTGCAACCAGGAGACTCAGGGGCCCAGCTGTAGTGCCTGGGGGCCTGCGGAGGGGTCCGGGCCGAGGCCCAGGCCCAACACCTGAGTAAACTTGTGTTTAATGCCGCCTATTGCCCCACTCAGGAGCATCATTGAGACGTGTTGTGTCCTCCACTCCCAAAGAAGTTACAGAGAAGAAATTCATAAACCAGAAAACAAATCTCACTCCTCACAGACAGTTTTGTTCTCTTTTGGGTCTAGAAAGACTATTTGGCCTTTAGGTTATTTATTTACTTACATGAGAGACAAAGAGCCCTGCCATATGAAGGTTCACGCCCAAATGCTTGCAAATGGCTGGCCCTGAAGGCAGGAGCCAGGAATTCAGTCCAGGTCTACCACGTGGGCAGAAACCCAATTACCTGCACCATCATCACCCAGGGGCCACATTAGCAGGAAGCTGGAATCGGGATCCACCGCAGGAGCTGGGGTTCCAACCCATTCTCCAACATGGGATGCAGCCTCCGGAATGCAGCCCATGGTATACTACACTAACGAAAATAGTTGTAACCACAGTGCCGTTGGAGTCTAGGGGATGGAATGGCCACTTTGAACCAAGTCATCAGAGAAGGTTTGGTAGAAGCTTTGCATTGAGATGGTCAGTAGTGAATGGGTAAGATTTGTTTAGATGAGAGAGGAACATGGGCAGAAATTTCAGTTGGAAATAAACGCAAAATCATGGAAAAGGTAGAACTCCATCTGGGTCTCCCCTGAGTGGCAGAAACCCAAGTACTTCCACTGCTTCCCTAGGCTCATAAGTAGGGAGCTGGATGGTAAGTGGAGCAGCCAGGACTCCAACCGGTGGTCCCAAATGGGACGCCAATGTCATAAGCAGTGACTTAACCCACTATACCCCAACGGTGGTCCCCTGACTCACAATTATTAAAGACACTACTGAGCTGAGCAAACAGATTGGAGTGGAGCAGACAGGTTAATTATTCATTCATCTGCTCATTCATTTATTCAATAAATATTTATTGAGTACCTGTTAGGTATCAGGCACTATGCTAGGTATCAGGTCTATGGCAAGCAAACAAATAAGGCCTCTGATTCCTTGGAGGTGCTGGGCCCTAGCAGTCACAGGCTGCTAGCCTGGAGCAAATGAGCAATTAGAGCAAGACAAGACCCAGCTGAGCTGTGGTTCCTCTTAGCAGCTGCTGCCCCTGCCCAGGAGTTGGAGGGAACTTCCCAGAGAAAAGCCAGAAGTGGAGGAGGATATATGGGCCTGGGAGAGGACAGCAAAGCAGAGGAGAGGTGGGCTCAGTGGGGTGCGTTGCGGCTCAGACCCCAACCTATTGAGAGCGGATAGCTGACTGCTTCAGACTTGACTCCTGTTCCAAGTTGAAGAAGCAGCCAGTTTTAAAGGGAATCTCATCCACAAACACTACTCAGTTCTCAGCTCACTCTTTGCTGGTCTGCTCACTTTTTTTTTTTTAAGATTTATTTTATTTATTTTGAAAGTCAGTTACAGAGAGGTCTTCCATCCACTGATTCACTCTCCAGACGGCTGCAACGGCAGGAGCTGTGCCAACCTAAAGCCAGGAGCCAAGAGCTTCTTCTGGGTCTCCCATGTGTGTGCAGGGGCACAAGGACTTGGCCATCTTTCAGTGCTATTCCAGGCCATAGCAGAGAGCCGGATCCGAAGAGGAGCAGCCGGGACTCTGACCGACGCCCATATGGGATGCCGAGGCTCCAGGCCAGGGCTTTAACCCACTTCGCCACAGCACTGCCCCGGTCTGCTCACTCTTAACCAGCAAAGAAGGATGGAAGCAAAGGCAATGAAGTCTTTCTCTCCCCATTAGGATTTCTTTCTGACTTAGCTGTATTCATTTTTCTGGAATCAATGAGAACAAAAAAATGCTTTTTTGAAACCAAAAGGAAAGCCACATTAAGTTTTCACTGGTCTACTTTTATTAGTTATGCCATTCCAAAGATAAATTACATTATGTGCAACAGACTTTGTAAAAGAAAGACACATTGGTAATACATCTTACAAACATCTCAGAGTATTTATGGGTGGGCATTTGGCCTAGCAGTTAGGATGCTCATCCCACTTTGGAGTACCTGGGGTTGATTTCCCAGCTGTGGCTCCTGATTGCAGCTTTCTGCTAATGCAGATCCTGGGAGACAGAAGCAATGGCACCAGGACTTGAATTCCTACTGCTCACACCAGAAACCAGGATTGAGCTCTCAGCTCCTGGGTTCACATCCTGGCCATTGAGGGCATTTGGGGAGTGAACCGGTGTAGGGAGCTCTGTCTGCCTCTCAAATAAATAAATAAAAATTTAAAAAATATCTTGTTATAAGGACTTGGGCAAAAAAAATGACCTCTTTGTGTCTATTTCCTCATCAATAAAGTGATAAGAAGATACAAATAAGAGCCCCTTCCTTCTGAGTTGACTTTTGCAAAGCTCATTGAACAGTGCTCGATATCGAGGAAGTTCTACCAAGTCGTCAGTTACTATTTTCAGTTATCTGTTTCGCCTATTTCTCTGTATATTTTCTTCTCACTGCCCTACCAACAGTTGTGCTGATCCCCAAGTACTTGTCATATCTTTAAAATAATACAATTCATTAGATGTTATGTAGTGGAAGGGGAAATTGTTTTGATGAAAATGAAATGAAAAACCTTAGAAAAACTTGATAACAACAAGTTTGTTTGTTTGTTTTTTTAATAAAAACTGTTGAATAGTGAGCATGGGAAGAGAATCACAAAACAACTGAATGTGATTCTCCACTTGTTTTGCTTTTAAATATCTTGTTTCCCTTCGTTTTACACAAATCCAAATTAGGAACCATAGAGGATGGATTACCGTTGTGAAAGAGATCTGAGGCAGAACTGAGTAGAGGGAGCTAAATACAGAAAAGAGGCTTTGGCCCTGCAGATATTAAAAATAGAGCACATGAATAGATACACAGTCTGTTTTATTTTAAAGTTCCAAAGGGGCAGGCCAGTGCTGTGGCATAGCAGGTAAAGCAGCTACCTATAGTGCTGCATTCCTTATGGGCACTGGTTCGAGTCCTTGCTGCTCAACTACTGATCCAATTCTTTGTTGTGGCCTGTAAAAGCAGTAAAAGATGGCCCAAGTCCTTGGGGCCCTCCACCTACATGGGGGATCTGGAAGGAGCTCCTGGCTCTTGGCTTCAGATTGGCCCATCTTTGGCCATTGTGGCCATTTGGAAAGTGAACCAGTGGATGGAAGATTGATCTCTCTGTCTCAAAAGGCAAAGGAACATTAGGGAAGAAAAGTCTTAAAAGCTCTGCAGGAAAGATTTTAAAAAAGGTTGAGAAACAGTGACACCATGGGTTAAACACTCATATTTGCTTCTCTAAACTCAGCAGTTTAGTCCCCCAAAGTCTTATGTTAAAGATACTAAATGGATAGAAACTTATTTGAATTATGGTGTTTAGAGGTGCAGACCTGGAAAGTGATTAGATTGGATTAGATCACTAATTGAATCCTGGTGACTTTATAAGGAGAGAGACAAATCCACACAAACACATGTATTCCCTGTCTCTTGCCATGTGATGCTCTGGGCCACCTCAGGACTCTAGTAGCAAGAACTCCATCACCAGAGGCTGGATCATTGGATCCTATCCAATCTGGGACTGTGAACCTCCAAAACCATGAACCAAATATAACCTTTTGCCTTCAGTATTTCTATATAGTAACAAAAAGCTGATTAATATGTTATTTATGCCTAATGCTTAAAAATAATATTTAAAGTGTATGTCATTACCATTTGGACTACAGTTAGCCTTTTCAGTTGACCCACTGACTACTCTCCTGGTCTGGTCAGAAAAGAGACTCAGGGCTGGCGCTATGGCACAGTGGGTTAAGGCCCTGGTCTGAAGCATCAGCATCCCATATAGGTGCTGGTTCTGGTCCCGGCTGTTCCTCTTCTGATCCAGCTCCCTGCTGTGGCCTGGAATAGCACTAGAAGATGGCCCAGGTCCTTGGGCCCCTGTACCCACGTGGGAGACCCGGAAGAAACTCCTGGCTCCTAGCTTCAGATCAGTTTAGCTGCAACCATTGAGGCCATCTGGGGAGTGAACCAGCAGATGGAAGACCTCTCTCTGTGTCTACCTCTCTCTGTAACACAGTCTTCCAAATAAATAAAGTAAATCTTTAAAAAAAAAAAAAAAAAGGAAAGAGACTCTACTGCATGACAAAGTACAGTAGGCACAGAGGAGGACTAGAATATTCAAGAAAGGAGTGAGAGAAACTAGGCCTTCAGCTAACAATAGAAGGATGAATACATATTTGCTCGATTAATGAGAAAGACATGACTTTGGGGGAAACAAGTTATGAGAAAGCACAAAGTTGGCCTGCACCACGGCTCAATAGGCTAATCCTCCACCTTGCGGCGCCGGCACACCGGGTTCTAGTCCCGGTCGGGGCACCAGATTCTGTCCAGGTTGCCCCTCTTGCAGGCCAGCTCTCTGCTATGGCCCAGGAGAGCAGTGGAGGATGGCCCAAGTGCTTGGGTCCTGCACCCACATGGGAGACCAGGAGAAGCACCTGGCTCCTGGCTTCGGATCAGCACGGTGTGCCGGCTGTGGCGGCCCCTGGAGGGTGAACCAACGGCAAAAGGAAGACCTTTCTCTCTATCTCTCTCTCTCACTGTCCACTCTGCCTGTCAAAAAAAAAAAAAAAAAAAAAAAAAGGAAGCACAAAGTTATGTGAATACTAAGTCATTCAGTTGTTCACAAGTTTGAAAAGTAAAAAAGAGAAGAATATGGGTGAGGGAGGAACAAATAAAGGCCAGATAAGGGCTTTTTAAAAGATATTTTTAAAAAGATTTATTTATGTATTGAAAGGCAGAGTTACAGAGAGGCAGAGGCAGAGAGAGAAAGTCTTCCATCTGCTAGGTCACTCCCCAAATGACCACATTGGCCACAGCTGGGCCAATCCAAAGCCAGGAGCCAGGAGCCTCTTCGGGTTTCCCACACAGGTCCAAGGGTCCAAAAACTTAGGCCATCTTTCATTGCTATCCCAGGCCAAAGCAGAGAGCTAGATCAGAAGTGGAGCAGCCAGGACTCGAACTGGCGCCCATATGGGATGCCAGCACTGCAAGCGGTGGCCTTACCCTCTATGCCACATTGCTAGACCCTAGCTAGGTATTGAACCACCTTATATAATAAGTAAAGACATTTAGAATTTGTATTATAAGTGAAGGCAGGCATCAAAAAACATTGAATCCACTAGTGACGTGATCAGATCTACAAGCCATGAAGATCATTCTGGTGATTATTTTGGCAAGAATGGGCCAAAACTAGAGGAGGGAGATCAGCAAAAGAGTCAACATACTAATATGAATAAGAGATGTTGAGATCTACATCAGGTCAAAGGCAGCAGACATGGCAAGGAGTGTAATGACTTCCATTGGCTTCTCCTCTACATTCAGTGGTGCTTAGTTCCTCAAACTGACGGTGTTCTGCACTCTCAGGTTGGGCCCTGATCGACTTAAACAATGCTTCCCTTCACTCTAGCCAGATGTTTTTCACGTATGGGCACTTTACGCTTCCAGGACATTGAGATTACAGGAAAACGTTGCTAGGTGTTTTAGAGAAAGCATCTTCTCTTCAGCTGGACACAGAGAAGCATGAAGCCCTTATTGCAGTTGGTAATGAGCCAGGAACGCGGGTGACCATTTAATTTATCATCTAAAATGAGGTCACATTTGAGACAAAGAATGCTATAAATAATTACATTAGGATAATCGATGTAACTGGCACTGTCCAACAAACTGACCCACATGGTTTTCCTACCATTAGAAGAGAAGCCAAGAGTGGGTATTTGGCACAGTAGTGAAACCATAAGTTGTGAGGCCTGCATTCCAATTGGAGGGCCAAGGTTCAAGACTGGCTATGCTCTTGATTCCCAATTCCTGCTAATGTGCACCTTGGGAGGCAGCGGGTGATGGCTCAAATAGTTGGATCCCTCCCACCCATGTGGGAGACCCAGACTGAGTTCCCAGCTCCTGGCTTTAGCCTGGCCCCTCCCTGGCATTTTGGGAGGGAGTGAAGCAGCACATGAGATCTCTCTCTCTCTCTATTTCTCTCCCTCTCTCTCTCTCTTTTAAATAACTAAATAATCTTTAAGTAATTAAGTTACCTTTGAAAAAGGAAGAGGAAGGAGGCATGACCTTAGGATGAAGCAAACATCATTGAAAACCATGATGAAATTACAAATGGGTCTCTGATGAGATTGTTCAGCTGCTATATGACACTTCACTTGACATCTATCCCATCTCTGAACATTTTTGTTATGAAAGTAAAACCTTATTTTTCTTCAGTTTTGTGTTTAAAGATTTAAGCATTTAAAATGTAGAATTAGCATAATGAACCCTCACATCCCAAAAATCCAGATTCAACAATTGCCAAGATCCTGCCACAACTTTTCATTTATTTTTGCTTTTCTGACAAAATATTTTAAATCAAGTTAAGACATCTCACTTTGAATATTTTAGTATGCCTTCCTGCTAAACATGGGCATTTTCTAACATCGCCACATCATGGATATGTTTCCTTGATTGTAACCAAAAGAAACTTAAAAATCTGACTTGATCGTGTCAGAATCCAGACTCCACACATAGCAGTAGATGATTATATTACATAAATCTCATTTAATCAAGCAAAAGCCTTTTAATCAACATTTTTAAATATTCATAATTTTTTGTGACAACTTTCATCTTATTTTAAAAACCAGGCTTTAGTTGGATTATCTGCACCTGCCATCAAAGCAATCTAACTGATCCAAGGGGGTGATGGTAAGAGATACATCAGGAAGATTTGGGATTAGGCAGATAAGCCGGATAAGGAAAAGAGAAGAATCCAAGGTTATTCATATATCTCTTCCATTAATAACTACTGAGGTACAAAACATACATAGAATAAGAGAGTCAGGATTAGACTCTGAGGACTCCAAGACTCAAGGAGGAAACAGTGTGGGTAAGGATAGGGGTGAGGTGGTAACAGAAACTACAAGTTAGACACCAGAAAGATAGAAGATGCCAGGAGGGAGCAAGCTCATGGAGTACAAGGAAGTTTCAAAAGAGACGAAATAGTGAGGAATGCCAGGCACCCACAGATAAATAAGGTAAGGGGCCAGTGTTGTGGCATAGTGGGTTCATGTCATAGCTGTTCCACTTCTGATCCAGCTCCCTGCTAATGGCTTGAGAAAAGTGGTGGAAGATGATTCAGGTGTTTCGGTCCCTGCCAACCACTTGGGAGACCCAGATAAATCTCCTGGCCTTCGTGGCCAACTGGGGATTGCACAAGCAAATAGAAGATCTCTCTCTCTCTCTCTCTCTCTCTCTCTCTCTCTCTTCCTGTCTCTGTATCTCTTTAAATAAATAAATAAAACAAATTCTGCTAGATTTTGGGACTAGGTTGTCACTGGTGAGTGGAGAAAGAGTAATTTCATTCATTTCAGAGTGATTGATTACCACTCATTGTAGAATATTCTAGAAAGTAGTCTAAAAATTTGTAAGGATAAAGGCGGGTATTGTGGGGCAGGGGGTTAAGTTGTTGCTTGGGACAGTCACATTTCAGATCAGAATGCTAGTTCAAGTCTCTGCGACTCCACTTCTGATCCAGCTTCCTGCTAATTCATCCTGGGAGGCAGTAGTGTGTCTCTGTCACCCATGTGGGAGTCTGAATGGAGTTCTAGGCTCCTGGATTTGGCCTGGCTCAGCTGTGGGTATTTGATGAGTGAAACAGAGAATGGGCAACCTCTCTCTCTCTCTCTCTCTGCCTTTCAAACAGATGAAAATAAACTCTTAAGATAAATAAAATAGAATGGAAAATCATCAAAAATAAAAGCATGAGGAGAACAGTGGTGATCCTTCCTCCCTGTGTGTTGAAGTCACACAGTTTATACAGCAAAAAGAGAAAGAAAAACTAGCTCATTTGGATTTTATCATCAATCATATGATTGGGATTTTTAAAATGACTATCTTTTGTGACTGCTTGGATATTTGGTAACATACAAGGATTCGTGGAACATGGAATTAAAAGATAAATTTGTTTTGGTGCAAAGGAAATTGAAATCCCCATATAGTTTTTGCATAATATGGATTTTCCATAAACTTTTTGAAGGCCCCTCATACTTAGCCCTTAGGAAACTATGGCTGTTCCCTTAAAGTAGGAAGGCAGTGAAATGCTCTGCCTATTTCACTTTAATAATGTTTCATTGAACTCCAAAGAACAAGAACAGAGGAGTGGTTTCAGGGCTTTATTTCTAATCTCACAGGCAATTAAAAAAAGAACAAACGACTCTAAAGGATGTCATGAGGGGATAAACCGAACAACAACATGTGTTCATTTTTTAACATCCACGTGTATTTTTAGTTGGCTGACACCCAAGAGTTAGCAAGTTTGTCTTGGCCAATGTCAAAGGCAGTGGAAGAAGTGTCCATCATGGAAGTGTGTACCGTCTAATAGAGGAAAATGGGTATCTACATCCTGTAGATTTGTCTAATGGTCACCCAGAGCAGCGTCTGCTGCTCAGCTGCCAGCTCAGATAATCCCAGGAAAGGAGAGCTGGCACCAGTACACATATGTTGTTTTCTGGAGCCAATTTGCATTCTGTGCTTTTGTCTCTCTGATCCAAAACAGCATAAACAATGCCAAACCCGGTTTTCTGATTATTTTCAGGCTGATTGAATCTGGCACATGACATGGTTTTATCTAATTAACCCACATGTGGTACAAAACAAAACAAATTTGAAATGGAAAGCTCTTTCTGTCTTTATTGAAAGACGGAGGTGAATATGTAATTATTTTGTCCTCGTCTCTCAGCCAAATTTATAGCTAAGCAAAGAGGTCTTTTCTACTAGAGAGCAAAACAAGTTCTGTGTACTACCTAGTATAATTAAGATGTATTATGCTTTGCATTTCCCCAAATCCAGCCCTTCCCTTTTCCTCTTCTGTCCTGAAGAAATGTGGAGAAGATATATTCCTAATAAACACAAGGGTTATTATAAAAGGAAAAATTTTCTCACCACACACACACACACACACACCGCTTCTCAAAGCTGTTTCTCCAAATCTCTGGACACCAACTGTTTCCTACAATTACATTTCGACACTAATTATCCCACAGTTAGCTCAGACCCCAAAGGTTAAGGGCTGAGTCCCACAAGACTGTCTCCATTCACAGACCAATTGCAAGTCCCAGGTTTCCACCTGCACATCTATGTGATGGGCTGCAGATTGGGGATTTCTATGACCCCTTCTTCAAGTTTGATAAGTTGTTATTTTGGCTCATAGAACTGATGGAAATATTTTGTTGATTCTTAATAGTTTATTTTAAAAAGACACAACTCAGGAACAGCCAAGTAGAAGAGATGCAGAAGACAAAAGACGGGGGTTGGAGGTACAGAGCTTCGATGCTTCTAGAATACCACCTTCCCAACACATCCATGGGGTCATTTGCCCGGAAGCCCATGGTTCAGAGGTTTTATGGAGGTCCCACGAAAGCATGATTGCCTAACTCATTGATCCTTGGTGACTGAACTCCCTCTGTGGCTCCTCTCCTCTACCATAGAGTTAGGGAGAGGGCGGAAATGTCCAACCCTCTCACCACATGGTTGATTCTTCTTGCAATCAGCCCCTAAAAGTAATTAGCACAGACCCAGATATAATTGAGAGGTGCTTATGAATGATAAAAGATGCTCTTCTCACTCTGTCTCTCAGGAAATACCGAGGATTTAGGAGCTGTGTGGTAGGAACCAGGGATGAAGACCAAATGCTTATTTCTTACATTGCAGTATCATAGGCTGGTTGTCAAAAACAGTCTCAAAACTAGCTGAGGGAGTGTCTCAGATTTTGAAGAAGACTGTCAGGCAAAGTAGATTTGTTGTGGATTTTCCACACTTAACTACATCATAAGATGGTGGCCTGAATGCAGGCATCACATTCCTCCTCTAGATTTTCTTCAGCACACCTGACACAGGTAAAAACTATTCCATGTCAATGTCAGCAATAACATGCTCACAGTAGGAAATGTACATATCTATCATTCATCTCCCAAAGAATTACCTTCTGAAATGATACTAATAACATAAAGTGTGCTAAACTTAATCCTTTGGGGCCATAGGGTTTGCAATAACTTGGTTGGCATCAGCCCCATGGGTAGCCAGATCTGGGTATGGGAGTTATTTCAAACGGTAAGGCTTCCTGTATGCAATGGATTGAGGAGTGGGGCAAGGTGGTTGGAGGTGGAAGATAAGAGGGTGGGACTTGGCCAGAGCAAACACAATGCACTGTGGGACCAAGGTCAAGGAGATGATCCACATGGTGAGAAGGGTAGTTATATAACAGAGGATTGGGAAAATAGGTAACTTATTTGAAGATAGCAGGAATCAGGTTAATAATTTTTCAAAATACAGATATGAAAAAGGGAAGACAAGAAAAATCGTGTGGCATTGAACTACAATTGTTATAAAATGAATTTTATGTTTATATAAATGTGTTAGTTTTCTATTGCAGCTGTAACAAATTACCACAAATTTAATAGCTTTAAACAGCACCCATTTGTTAGCTCACAGTTAGTTCCTTAGGTCAGAAATCCAAGGGAGCTCAGTTGAATTCTATGTGCAGGATATTATAAGGCCAAAATCAAGGTGTTGGATAGACTGAGCTTTTATCTGGAGGCTCTGGGAAAGAATCTGCTTCCAAGTTCATTCATGCTATCAACAGAATTGAGTTCCTGGTGGTGGCAAGGCTAAGATTCTTATTTTCTCCATGGCTGTCTGCTGGGGCTTCTTCAGTGTCTGTGAGCACCTGCATTGCTCATCCCATTGTCCCCACCCCCAATCTTCAAGCCAGCAATAGCACATCAAGCCAACTGTGCTTCAGGTCTCTCTGATTTCCCTTCTGCTCCTAGCAGGAGAAAACTCTCTAGTTTCTTTTTAAAAATCAATTTATTTATTTGAGAAGCAAGGATATCCAGAGACCAAGATATAGAGAGTTTCAATCTACTGGTTCACTCTCCAAATGCCCACAATGCCTAGACAGCCAAGACCAGAGTCCTGGACTTAATCCAAGTTCTCCCTGTGGGTATCAGGAACCCAACTATTTGAGCCATCACTACTACCTCCCAGAGCCTGCATTAGCACAAAGCTTAAATCAGGAACTGGAGCTGGGAGCTGAACCTAGGCACTCTGATGTGAGACATGAGCATACTAACTGACGTCTTAACCACTAGACAGATTTCCAGCCCCAGCCTCTCTGTTTTCAAAGAACCCACTTGAATATGAGTAGGTCAAGCTTGCCTAATATTTTTTCTTTTAAAAAACTTTCTATTTGAAAGATAGAAAGAGAAAGAGACAGAGATTTTCCATCTGCTGATTCACTCCCCAAATGTTCACAACAGCCAGCCTGGACCAAACCAAAGCTGGGCCTCCAACATGTGTGGCACGGATCTAAGTCATTGAGCATCACCTGCTGCCTCTAAGGGTGTACATTATCAGGAAGCTGGGATCAGAAGCAGATCCAGGATTCAAACCCAAGCACATCAGTTTGGGATATGGGCATCCCAAGTAGTGTCCTAATTGGTTTGTCAGATGCCTGGCCTTTAAATAATCTTAATGTCAAATTATTTAGGGCTTTAATCATATCTGAAATATGATATGGATATCAATGTTTGATTGAAAAATCAAAAGTCAAAAATATTAGAGAAGTTACTTTTAGAGTTTTGTCTACCATATAATTTAATGGTCTATAAATATCTACATATTAATCATCTTTTCATTACTATAATGAATTATTTGAGGCAACCTAACTTGATAAAGAAAGAGGTTTATTTTGGCCTATAGTTTTGGAGGTTCATAGTCCAAGATCAAGTGGGGTCCCTTGATTCTGCCTATGGTAATGGTGTTCTTGCTGACAATATATTACATGGTCCAGGACATCACATGGCAAGAGACAGGGAATGTGAGTATCTGTCTCTGGTTTCATGTATCTGTGTCTATTTCTATGTGGTCTTTCTCTGTATATCCTTATAAAGTCACCAGAAGTCAGTCATGAGAGCCCCACCATAAGTGACCTAATCTAATCACTTCCCAAGTCCCATCTCTAAACATCATAATTAGATTAAATTTCTACCCTCTTAGTACCATCAACATAAGACTTTAAGGACAAAGTTTGGATTGGGGAGGCAAATATTAAAACAGGAACCAATAGATAGAGAAATAGAGACCTATATATGCAAACCTATCTGTATAGATATGTAATATCTATGGCTTCTGAAGAGGGCCAGTAACAATGACACCCCTGTAAAAATGGGTAGACCTGGCATGCAAAACTTGGTTTCTAAAAACCATTCCCCAATCCAAGAAAACCTAGCCTGTGGAGAAGCAGAGGATTCCGTAGTTGAGGCAGAAGAATTACAAGATAAGTCTGGAACAGCTTGTACCAGGAAGTAAGGAAGTGCTCAAGGAATGATGGGACTTTTCAAAAGAACACAGGGCCCTCTCATTGGCCAAATGTGACAATCAAAATAAATGATGACAGTAATGGATTATAAGCCACTGAATACAATAGCATCCATGATCCTTATTTGTACAAATGATACAAAAGGGAAAAAGGAAAGCACTCCTTACTGCAGAATGCCTGCTAATAAGTGTGGAAGGAGTTAGAAATTACTATTTCACAATCATAAATGATTCAGGCAGAAAACATCAATGGATACTAAAACCAGTGGGTAAAAGTTTGATGAGGAATAGGATATCTACAGAGCTTCAAAGTGTCTGCTCACAAATTGCTTATCAACTGCTTATTCATTATTCAATAACTGCAGAGTAGAGAAACCCAGCATGGACCATCTTAACCCAGTGATAACCATGAACACGGCCAAGATGGGACAAAACAGCATCATACAATTCTTAATAACATGCACTGAGAAAAACATAGCATCTCCTCTGTGATATGCCTGCCAAAA
This sequence comes from Sylvilagus floridanus, assembly GCA_949820135.1. Classification (NCBI taxonomy): domain Eukaryota; kingdom Metazoa; phylum Chordata; class Mammalia; order Lagomorpha; family Leporidae; genus Sylvilagus; species Sylvilagus floridanus. Next base: position 73,879,872 of record OX463230.1, read on the forward strand.
TGCATACCTTGATTTGAATTTTGAAGAAACATCAGACAAACTCCAATTAAAGAACATTCTTCAAAGTTAATCACCTCTTTTCAGAAATGTCAAAACCATTAGTGACAAAACAAACTGTGGACTTCTTCAGCTTGAAAGTGGCCAAAGAGACATGAGACCTAAATGGTGCTAGATTGGATCCTAGGTTATGGAGAAAAGAGGGAAATGGAAAGAAATTTGCATTTTGTTATGAAGGATTTATTGGGACAATTGGCAAATTTTGAGTGGTGCTTGTGGATTAGATGGTAGCAGTATCAATATTAACTTCTTGATTTTAATGAGTGTACTGCAGGAGGGTATCTTGATGTTTAGAAAATGCACACTGAAGAATTTAAGAGTATGGGACAATGTAATCACAACTTAGATCCAAATAGTTCAGCAAAAATGTATGAAAAACTCTGTGGATTGAATTGTACCTCCTCAAAAGACATGTTGAAAATCTAACCTCACTTCTATGAATGTGGCTTATTTGGGAATGAGGCATTCATAGATGTAAACACATTAAGATGAAGTAACACTGAAGCAGGGTGGAACCTAAATTCCATGATCTGTGTCCTTATTTGGGGGGTGGGGGAGATTTGGAGAAAAACACACAGGGAAGGTCTGGTGATGGCAGAGACAGAGACAGCAGTGATGAGGGCATAGGTCAAGGAATATCAAAGTTGTTGCATCCACCAGAAGGCAGAAGACAAGCGTGCAACAGATTCTCTCCCAGGCACCCTGCCAACACGATTTTGGACTTTTGCCCCCCAGAACTGTGAGATAATCAATTTCTTTTGTTTTAAGCTATCCAGTGTGTGGTAATTTGCTCAGGCAGTCCTAGGAAACTAACAGACACTCTGTGTGCTTGCTTATGTATGTGCTTTTATGAATTTGAAAATTCTGAACAATCATCTGAAAGAGATTTCCAAGGATGTATTGCCAGGTCATGTATGAAGATTTTGCCATTTTTCTATGCACATTTTCTACGCACAAATCTTTAACCCAATGGGAATGTTGCATATGTTATCATTATCTTTTTTCTGCCACATTTCCTCACTCTGATGTATTCTTTAAAATGCCCTATAGGATAAAACAAATGTAGAGAGAGAAGTAGGGTTTAATAAAATATATTTGAAGCCTGCTTTTTTTTAGTTTGTTTTTTTTGTTTATTTATTTATTCATTTGAGAGGCAGAGTTACAGACAGAGAGGGAGAGACGAAAGAAAGGTCTTCCACTAGCGGGTTCACTCCCTAAATGGCACAATGGCTGGAGCTGGGCCAATCTGAAGCCAGGAACCGGGAACTTACTCTGGGTCTCCCACTTGGGTGTAGGAGCCCCAGCACTTGGGTCATCTTCTACTGCTTTCCCAAGCCAAAGCAGAGAGCTAGATCTGAGGAGGAGCAACTGGGACATGAATTGATGCCCGTTTGTGATGCCAGCACCACAGGCGAAGGCTTAGCCAACCAAGCCACAGCACCACCCCAGAAGGCTGCTTTTGTAATTAACACAACACAGGTAAAAATGCACAACGACATCTGACACACATTACTAATACATTAAATACGTATGTAAACAAGAGTTCCTTACATCATCTTTAAAATTGAGAAACATTTTTTTACAAATTATATCAGGATAAATAATGCAATAATATGGGGCCAGAGATAGTGGGTAAAGCTGCTGCCTGTAATGCTGGCATCCCTTGTGGGCTCCTGTTTGTGTCCTGGCTGCTCTTCTTCCAGTCCAGCTCCCTGCCAATGTGCCTGGGAGAAGCTACGGAAGATGGCCCAAGTGCTTGGGGCGCTGCTACCCATGTGGGAGGCCTGAAAGAAGCTCCTGGCTCCTGGATTTGACCTGTCCCAATCCTGGGCTGTTGCAACCATCTGGGAAGTAAACCAGAGGATGGTCTCTCTCTCTTTCTCTCTTTTTCAAACAAATAAATACATCTTTAAAAATGCAATAATATAAAATTTCTATGCTCTAAGCCCTCTTGTTGAGAATATATGCATTATCTCTAAAAATGTTATAATCTCACTAATACATGCTACAGTATTACTTGTAGGCTCAGATTATTGAGTATGCCATTGCTAAATTATTAAATAATAACTATAAAAAGTACTCTATACATTTTTACATGGAATCACATTTGGCCCTAAAATTCAGTAAAGCAAGTGAGTAGGAGAGGTTTTACAGGGAAATGAACAGAGTTTCAGAGGACTCCAGAAATTTTCTCAAAGCTATGTCACTTTTAAGGAGAAGCGACAATATAGGAGACTTCCCTGCTTAAAATTCCCACAATAGCAGTGTCAGTCATCTCTTTAGAACACACTGTAGCATCCCAGCAAGAATTAAACACCTAGTTTGAAGGACAGATTGGTGATGCTAACCAAACACTTACCACCTACTACTACTTATAACTGGATTAATTTGCTTGCTCAGTTTATTTTCCCAATGGGTTTCAAAGTCAACCTTGGCATTTCATAACCCCAAAGCATGTTTTCCTTGGAGTGATTATACTGTAAAAAAGAAAACGCTAGCATCATGATCCAAGGCTTTTTGCTTCAGATAAATCATTGCTGACAAAAACTATTAGGAAATAGAAAACAATATAGTTTATTTTTGGTCATTTTTATGTATCTATGTTCATTTTCTTTGAAAAGTAGACAGAAAAAGAGCATCCATTCACTGGCTCACTCTCCAAATGCCTAAAGCAGCTGAGGCTGGGCCAGGCTGAAGTCAGGCACCAAAAATTTCATCCAAGTCCTCCAAATGCTTGAGAGATTACCTGTTGCCTCCCAGGGTATACACTAGCAGGTAGTAGGAATTGGAAGCAGAAGCAGGACTCAAACCTAAGCATTCTAACAAGGGATACTGGCATCCCAAGCAGCCTTTTAACTGTTGCACCAAACGTTTGCCCCAACAGTGTGTTCTTATTTGGGTCTCAACTTGGTTTTGTGGCCAGATTCTGCATGAATATGTGAGATTTTGAGATAATGTTTGTGGGATCACCTTAACATAAAATAAGAACCAAAACATATATCTAGTGATGATATAATGCAAATGGTGCTATGTTTCTAGCCGTGGTTACTTTATTGAAAACAAAGGGGACTTATGTGGATTTGCTCCTCAAAATACTTTCATTGGTCACAATTCTGCGCCACAAAATCCATCTCATCGATATGATTTCCCTTGTACTCCAGCCACATGGACAGTATAACCATTTCAGGGTTAGCTACACGAGGTTCAAATGGAACCACATTCTAGCAGTAAATAAGCCAGAAATATGTTTGGAAGACATCCTGAAAGTGCTATCTAGCCAGTTGGAAATTTCTTCATCAGTAAACAATTTTTTCATCCTTTCTTTCCTACATTCTGCTGGAAAGTATCAAGTATAAACCTGACTACCATAGCCTACATCTGAGTACACTCTGTGTACATGTTTCATTAGCCTGGCCTCACTGACTGAAGACACGTCTCCTATGTGATACATCTTGCTTTCACACAAACTACAAAGGGCCAACTTGTCTGTCTTGCACATGTCCTTGTGTGCCTAATCTAGCAGACTGAAAAGTGACTGTTGGGTCTCCCAGGTCTCTCTCTTTTCTTTCTGGGTCCTGACAGCAATTCACAGAGTTCCTTGACTGCTCTCTGACACAGCCACCTACAGGTTGTGTTTTTTTTTTTTTTTTTTTTTTTTTTTTCCTAGCAGGCTGGACACTAAGCCAGAGGCCTGAACATTGCCAGGCACCGATAAAGTATTTATGTTGTTGTGCAGACACAGAGAGGAATAGGCTCAGGCCATGAGCCAAATTCCTTAAACCCTCATGAGCACTTCATACCCTATACCCTTGTTGCATATGCATGTAAACAGGTGAGTCAGTTTTCTCTGTCTGTCCTAACTGTAGGCTGCAGCCCTCTGTAAGTTTCCCTAATAAATACTTTGGATGAATCCCCCTGGCATTTATTGCTTCTTTCATTGTAAACCCAAGTCGCCTCAACCGAGGATGATTTGGGGGACCCCCTCTGGGAGAACTCCCTTGCCTCTGCTTTTGTGGCAACTCCAGTCATGGGTTCAGCGGGAAGAAACAGTGGCCTGCTAGTAGGAACTTAAAATACATATTCAATTCTTTCCCCTATAATTTGTGTATTTTTCAGCCTCTGAGCTGTCATTCTGTCTCAGTTTAGTAACTCCTCTCTAAGGTCTTTCCAAACAGAAAGCAAATGAAGAGTTGCTCCTAAGTGTACTGACAATGAGGACTTACTAACTGCAATGTTTTTCACTTCCAGTGGTGGTTTTCAACCTCAGCTTCAAAAAGTCCGTGGAAAGTGTCTATTACAACAACAACAACAAAACCTCTGCATAGATTTCAACATTTTTTGCACCAAAGTAAATTTAATTTTCTTCCATTTTCTTACAAGGTTTTTGAAATATTCTCATACACCAGAGACTCTGGGGAGCATTTAAAATCCTGGAGACCAGGCTCTGTCTCAGAGCAATTAAGGCAGAATCCTCAGAGAGGTTCCAAGTCTTGATGATGCTAAAACTTCCCAGATGATTCCAAAGTATAGCCAACATTGAGAACCACTGAGCCAGCTTATAGAGTGCTGGTTTCCCAGTTGCTAGTCTACAGCTTTTCCATGGGTTTGTGACAATGTTCTTCATGAGACTTAAGATGTGGAGGTGCACGTGTGTCTGTTTATTCTTATGCTCTCAGTGTTGACCCCACAGCACTAGAACCTTCACCTGGCTCGCTAATGTCCACCTGCGGGAACCTATGCATTCTTTCTAACTAACCTGCCTGGAGATCAGGAGAGTAGGGAGAGAACTCTAGTTCTTTGTCAATATCCTCTCTTCGTCTGTAGCTATCAAATTGCCTCTACAATTTAAAGCTAGGGACAAGGCCACCTCAATTCTCTTTTTGATGTAATCTCATTGCCTAAGTAATTTTTAGGGACAAGGCCACCTAAACTCTTTTTGATCTAAACTCACTGCTTAGGTAATCTCATCCAATCACCTGGCTCTAAGTACATGCCCAGTGATAATGAGTTTCCAATGTCTCTCTTCAATTTACACATCAAGCCTGAATTTCTACTTTAATAATTTACTGTGCTTGAATGGCTAGTGGGCTTTTAAAATATAATACATCCAGGGACCGGTACTGTGGTGTAGTAGGTTAAGCTTCCACCTGAGGCATCCCAAATAGGCATCAGTTTGTGTCCTGGCTGCTCCACTTCCAATTCAGCTTTCTGCCTATGGCCTGGGAAAGCAGCGGAGGATGGCCTAATTGCTTGGGCCCCTGTATCTTCATGCGGGACTTGGAGGAAGCTCCTGGCTCCTGGCTTCAGACTGGCCCAGCTCCAGTCATTGCAGCCATTTGGAGGGTGAATAAATGGATGGAAGACCTCTCCCTCTCTCCCTCTCTCCCTCTCTCCTTCTCTCCCTCTCTCCCTCTCTCCCTCTCTCCCTCTCTCCCTCTCTCTCTCTGTGTATGTGTCTATGTCTCTCCCCCTCTGTAGCTCTGCCTCTCAAATAAGTAAATAAATAAATATTTTTAAAGAGATGAAATTGTTAATCTTTATTTAACAAAAAACTTAATGTATCCAAAAGTGAGCTCATGACAATACCCCTCCTTAGCACAAATGCCTCTCACATCCTTCCCCAGTTTAGTTCATGGTAGCTCCACCCTCCTTGCTATTGAAGCTCAAGACCTTGACTCCTCTTTCTCTGATTCACATGTAGCCTGTTCATTATACTTCTAAAATATATCCAAAACTTGCCACTTCTCATCACCTTTTCTGTCATCACGATGGCCCAAGCCAGTATCTTTTGTTATCTGGATGATTTTGACAGTCCATCTCCCTGCTTATGTCCTTGCTTTCTGTATTGGTGAACATGGGCCACCATGTTCAATGCCATAGACTTAGACAACTGAGGCTTGAAGTCTGACGTCAAGGTGCCAGCAAGTTCAGGTCTGGAGAAGGCTCTCTTCTTGGACTGCTGTATCCTCCCATGCCCTTTCTTCTACGTTCACTTGGAAACAGAGCTTTCACTTTCCTTCTTCTTATTAGGCCTGTCCCTCATGACTGCATGGAAACCAAATAATTTCCCAAATGCTGCCCTCTAAATATCATCACACTGGGGATTAGGGCTCCAATGCGTGACTAGTAGGGGACACAGACATCCAGTCTTCAACATTTTACTTAGGTCTGTTCTCAATAAAGCACAGAATGATCTCGTTAAAACATGTTATATCCTGCTGATCCTCTTCACAAAATCCTCCAGACACTTCCGGTTTCAGGCAGCAACACAGCCAAAGGCTCTACTGTGCCTTGGATAGCTGTGGATGGTCTGGCTCCCAAGTCATGCTTCTGTTGGCTTCTGCCTCCTCTCATGCTCTGCTCACATTAGCCTTTTGTGTTGTTTATTAAATACACTCTCCTGCTTCAGGGTCTTTGACTTTATTTCCTTTGATATGCAGCTGGATTATGTTTCTGACCTGCACCAGCATTTGTCTATTTGGGTGTCTATTCTGATTGATCAGTGCCTGGAATTCTGATGGATCAGTGCCTGGATCATTTAGGTTGCTAAGTATTTTGACTGTCAAGGTGCCTTCATCTGAAATGCTATTCCTGTGTCCCCATACCCTTTGATTCCTTACTCTGAAGTCTTATTAAGACCTACCCCCTACCCGCCCCAATGTAAAATATTATGATTCAATTCTCATTCTCCTTCTGCTGAAATTTTCTCTCCGTGTTACTTGTCTTGGTTCTCTAACACTGCATAACAAACTATATCAACATGTAGTGGCCTAAAACAACATTAAACATTTATTTTCTCAAATGATATCTGTGAGTCAGAAGTTCAGGAGCAGCTGAGCTGCATGTTTCTGGCTCAGAGTACAGTCAAGAAGTCAGCTAGGGTTGCAGTCATCTTGACAGAAGCCAGGGGTTACAGCAAACAGTCCTGTTCAGTGTTGCAGGAGACTGCTCAAGGACATGAATACTGGAAGACAAGAATCATTGGAAGCCACCCAGGAGGCAAGCTAATACAGCACGCCTAGACTAATTAAGACTACATTTCTTGGTCTCTCTTGAAACTAGATTAAGGCCAAGTAACTAAATTTTGGCCAGTGAAATGTAAGTGTAAGCGATGAGTATAACCTTGAGGTTGTACCCTTAGAGGGCCTGGACTCACCCTCCAGTTTTCTTTTCCCTGTTTCACAGGCTGGGTTTGGAATGTGTTGGCTGCAGATAAGGGCAACGCCCCAGAGGAAGTAGAGCAACACAACTGGTAAGACTAAGACCTTTGATACCACGTGGTCATTACAGTGGCCCTAGCCTGCATATGACTAGACAAGCAAATTTCCAAGCCCTTGAAACCATAGTTATTTTGAATTTTCACCATTGAAACTGAGTCTAATGAACATTTATACTATATTTTAACTATAACTAATTTCAGGCACCCATGTGAGAGAGGTTAGATTGAAGTGTGGTAATACCCAGGAATAGCATGAGAAGTTTAGAAAATTCCAACTAGTGTTTAGAAAATGGGGAATCTTTTAACAGGGATCGCTTTTCAGTGATCCCTGTTAAATGTAACAGTGGGAATAAGAGAGAGAGGAGATGTGTAATTTGGGACATGCTCAATCAGACTTGCCCCAAATGGTGGAGTTAGAATCATACCAGAAGATTCCAATACAATCCCATCAAGGTGGCATGTACCAATGCCATCTCACTAGTCCAAGTGATCAATTTCTGTTCACAATTGATCACACTGATAGGTCTAAGAGTCAAAGGTATCACACAAACAAGACTAGTGTCTGCTAATACTAACTGATAGAATCAAAAAGGGAGAGAACGATCCAACATGGGAAGCGAGATACACAGCAGACTCATAGAATGGCAGATGTCCTAAATAGCACTCTGGCCTCAAAATCAGCCCTTAAGGCATTCAGATCTGGCTCAAGAGCCCATGAGAGTATTTTAGGCATGGAAAGCCAAGACACTCTGGAAAAAAAAAAAGAAGACCTAAATGAAAGATCTCTGTGAGTGCGATCCCAGTGGAAAGAATGGGGCCATCAAAGAAGGAGGTACCTTTCTCTGAAGGGAGGAGAGAACTTCCACTTTGACTATGACCCTGTCAGAATAAGATCGAAGTCGGTGAGCTCAAAAGGCTTCCATAGCCTTGGAAACTCATGACTAGAGCCTAGGGAGATTACTGAAGCCATAAACAAGAGTGTCAAATTGTTAAATCAACATCAGGAGTCACTGTGTACTTACTTATGTGGGATCTGTCTTTAATATGTTGTCCAATGTGAAGTAATGCTATAACTAGTACTGAAACAGTATTTTACACTTTGTGTTTCTGTGTTGGTGCAAACTGATGAACTCTTTACTTAACATATACTAAATCGATCTTCTGTATATAAAGATAATTGAAAATGAATCTTGATGTGAATGGAATGGGACAGGGAGTGGGAGGGGGAGGGGTGTGAGTGGGAGGGAAATTATGGGGGGGGGGAGCCATTGTAATCCATAAACTGTACTTTGGAAATTTATATTTACTAAATAAAAAAAAATTTTTAAAAAAAGAAACACTAAAAAAAAAAAAAAAGAAAATGGGGAATCTCCGGCCCGGCCCAGAGGCTAATCCTCTGCCTGCGGCGCCGGCATCCCATATGGGCACTGGGTTCTGGTCCCAGTTGCTCCTCTTCTAGTCCAGCTCTCTGCTGTGGCCCAGGAAGGCAGTGGAGGATGGCCCAAGTGCTTGGGCCCCTGCACCCGCATGGGAGACCAGGAGGAAGCACCTGGCTCCTGGCTTCAGATCGGCGCAGCACTGGCCATAGTGGTCACTTGGGGGGTGAACCAATGAAAGGAAGACCTTTCTCTCTCTCTCTCTCTCTCTCTCACTGTCTGTAACTCTACCTGTTAAATAAATAAATAAATAACCTTTAAAGAAAAAAAAGAAAATGGGGAATCTCAGAACTTCTTATATACAGTATTACATTATAGAAATACTATATCACAGTTTATTCATCTATTGTTAGTAGGCATCTGGGTAGTTTCTAGTCTTATGCTCCAATGACTGATGCTGACATGAACATTTTTGTTCATGTCTTTTGGGGAATTCAGTTATGATGGACATCTGGCCGTGGATAGACTAGACATGACATGTTCAGCCTTCGGGCCAGCGCTGTGGTGTAGCAGGTTAAGCCACCATCTGCAATGCTGGCATCCATATGGGTGCTGGTTTGTGTCCCAGCTGCTCTATTTCCTATCCAGCTCCCTGCCAATGTCCCTAGGTAAAGCAGCATAAGATGACCCAAGTGCTTGTGAGACCTGGATGAAGATCCTTGCTCTTGGCTTGCTTCAGCCTGGCTTAGCCCTGGCAGGTATAGCCATCTGGGGAGTGAACCAGTAGATAGAAGATTTCTCTCTCTCTGTCTGTCTCTCTCTCTCTGTCTGTCTCTAACTCTGACTTTCAATTAAATAAGTATTTTTTTAAAAAAAGAAATGTCCAGCCTTAGAAGATTCTGTCAAACAATTTTCAAAAATGGTTGAACTAATTTACAGATCAATAGTAGAACAGAAGAATTTCAATTGCTTCATGTATTTGCCTACAATGGATTTTTCTCTTTCATTTTAGCTGTTTTGTTGAGGTATAGAGGCATCTCATTACAATTTCAATTTGCATTTCCCCCATGGGAAATGAAGAATTACTTTTCATATATTTATAAGTCATTTGCATATCTTTTTCATATAAAGTGCTTGTTGAATATTTTGCCAGGCTTACTTTATTATTTTTTTTAATTTTTGTAATTATTATTTTTTTTGACAGGCAGAGTTAGACAGAGAGAGAGAGAGAAACAGAGAGAAAGGTCTTCCTTCCATTGGTTCACCCCCACAAATGGCTGCTATGGGCGGCGTGCTGCGCCGATCTGAAGCCAGGAGCCAGGTGCTTCCTCCTGGTCTCCCATGCGGGTGCGGGGTCCAAGCACTTGGGCCATCCTCCACTGCCTTCCTGGGCCACAGCAGAGAGCTGGCCTGGAAGAGGTGCAACTGGGACAGAATCCGGTGCCCCACTGGGACTAGAAACCGGGGTGCTGGCGCTGCAAGCGGAGGATTAGCCTATTGAGCTGCAGCGCCGGCCTTTTGCAATTATTTTTTTAAAAAAACGGTTTATTTATTTATATGAGAGAGTAACAGAGAGAGACAAAAAGAAGAGAGGGAGAGAGAGGGAAAGATCTTTCATCAGTTGATTCAAACCCTAAGTGGCCACAATGGCCAGAATTGGTCCAGGCTGAAGCCAGGAGCCCATAGCTCCATCTGGGTGTCCTACATGGCTGTCAGTGGCCCAAGCACTTGGGCCATCTTCTGCAGCTTTCCCAGGCACATCACTAAGGAGCTAGTTCAGAAGCAGAGCAGCTGGGATTTGAACTGCTGCTCTCAACATGGGATGACTGCATCACAGGTACAGCTTGGCTTGCTGTGCCACAACATTGTCCCTAGCTTACTGTATTTTTAAAGATTTTTTGAAAAATATTTTATTCATTTGAAATGCAGAGAGACAGAGAGATCCTTCATCTACTGGCTCACTTCCCAAATGCCTACAATAGCCAGAGTGGGGTTAGCCCAAAGACAAGAGCCTGGAATTTAATCCAGATCTCCAACATGGATGGCAAGTTCCCAACTACTGGAGCTATCATCTGCTGCCTCCCAAACTGTGCATCAGCAGGAAGCTCGACTTGGAAGCAGAGCCAGGGCTCAAACCCAGGCACTACAACATGCGATGTAGGCATTCCAAGCAGTATCCCTACCACCGTGCCAAAAAACCATCTCTTACCTATTTTTTTTCAAGTTTTAAATAATGATTGCACATTTATTGAGTATAATATGTTCAATAAATGGTGCAAAGTACTTTGTACTTAACTAATGTAGGTAAGTCTTACGATTGTTAACAATATTTTCCTTTTAGAGTTGAACATCCTGAGGGTCCCAGAGATGTTCAGCAACTTGCCCAAATTTATTCAGTTGTAAGTAGTGGAACCAAGACCTAAGCACAGAGCAGACAAAGCCAGCAGCTTGGAAGGCAAGCTCTTAGTTATAAAGCAGACTTGCCAGGTCCCAAGACCCAGAGAGTACTCTCATTGGCTACAGAAGGGTTAAGATCACCACCATGCCAACCACCAGAAACAAGAGTCCATGTCCTTAGATCCACCGCACTCCAGGCTACTGCTTAGGTCTGCTTTGCACTGGATACCTGTCTGTCTGAGTCCAGTCAGACGGAACACACTCACATGTGCAACGTGGGTTTCTTATTTATAGACAGGGAGCATGGCACAGAAAAAGTCTTGGATCTGTTGTGAGCCAGTCACCTCAGGCTCAAGCAAGAGTGGCATCTTGACTGTGTGTGCCCCACTTTGTACCGCAACCAAGGGACTCTGAAGTGTGGGCCTGCCCAGGTTACCCACCTCAGGAGCCATGTGAATCACTGGGAAAATCTTTGAAGGACATCTTGCTTCCAGAGAGGAGAGGAACGAAGCCCGGCCTGTCCCTGGCATTTCCTTCCGCACACAATATCTTACATTTAAACTGTTGCAGGCAGTTCCTCCTTATGTCATCAGGTTGCATTTCCAGCACATTCTACAGTTATTCTTGAGAACCAAATGCAAGAAAGGGCGCAGAACCAGATCAGTCTAAGGTCACCCTGAGAACTGCATTGGTAGAGCAATTAAGAATTGCCCACTTTCTTCTAACTGCCTGTAATTTCATTATCCCAACCAATTTCAGCACTATCCTTCATCAGGGATGGAGAAGAGCCAAACAGTCAGTGTGCGGCTTGGGACCAATTAGAAGAATCTTGAACTCTAACCCCTGTGGTGTGACCTTGGGGAACTCTAGCTGGAATAATAATAACAATATATTACAATAACAATAACTGGAATATACAATGCTGGAATAACAATAACAATGCTGCAAATATTGACTCCTGTAGGTCAAGCAAAACAGCAGAATTCTAGGTTGTTACTATTTTTTTTTTTTAAAAAAGATTTATTCATTTGAAAGAGTTGGGGGGAGAGAGAGAGAGAGAGAGAGATTCCATCTACAGGTTCATTCCCCAGGTAGCTACAGCAGCCAGGGCTGGGCTGGGCTAGGCTGAAGCAGGAGCCTAGAGCTTCATCCAGGTCTCCCACTTGTTGGCAGGGGCCCAAACACTTGGCCCATCTTCTACTGCTTTTCCCAGGCCATTAGCAGGGAGCTGCATTGAAAGTGGAGCAGCTGGAACTCAAATTGGCGTTCAAATGGGATGCCAGTGTTGTAGGCAGTGGCTTTATCCACTGTACCATAACACCAGCCCTAGAACTCCAAGTTTGATTCATAGAAGTGGAACTCTTGTCAGCTTCCAGAAGACATTAGGATAGAATGGCACCACAGAATGTCTATTAATGCCAACAGAGCCCCGGCTTCCCTGGAAGCTGTATTCCTGTGCCAGTAGGCATTTATATATTGGTAGGTTAAACTAGAGATATTTATTTATTTTTATTCTGAAGGGACTTCAAACATATTATGGACATAACTCTGTAAGGATTTAGCAATTAAAAGCCAAAAAAATTACCAGAACTATGTTGTGAATACTGTGAGGATAAATTTAGGTATTATTAGGAAAAAAATTTTTTGGAATTGATGGGTCAAAAATAATACCCATTTGTCTTGTACCAAACTGCAGTTTATGAGCCATTCTCACATTTGTTGTCTCATTTGGGCCTCACATGGCTCTAAAAGGTGGATAGGATGTGGGGAGAGGATGATTAACATTTCTACCTCACCAACGAGGAAACCAAAGTTCAGGGAGGGTCAGTGGCTGCCTAGGGTCAACAAAACCGCTAGATGGCTTGGCCTGGTCTCAAGTTCATGTCTTCCACCTTTGTGTCCTCTACACTTTCCCCTTTTCTTATAGATCTGGTTATTTTTACAAAGGATTGTGAATAAGTTCACCAACGCATTGGCTTCGATTTAAAGCATCAGAACAATTAGGAGTTCCCTAACAAAGGACCTTCTTGGAAAAGACACAGGCATTGGGTGAAAAATGGACAGTGCTTTGGAGAGTTTCTATTTGATTCATTTATCACAGCCAAAGAAACCCCTCAGGGGTTCTCCTTGCCAATGTCCCTGGAAGAGTCTACAGAAGTTTCCATAGAGAGAAGGGAAATTCCTTCCATCTCTGCAGCCAGCAGAGATCCTATGACACCTACTACATAGCATTGGAGCCCAGAGATGGCACCTGCTCTCCAGTCCTCAGACTGGAATTTACAAACAAGAACAGGAAATACCATTGAAAGCACATTTCTACATTCCTCATTTCCCCAAGCAACAGTAACTGTGCCATGTGAAAAACAGAGATCTATCTTTCCATTCTTAAGTAGATATTGTTCTTTGTGCTGTACTACAAAGTTCACCATCTTAATACTCTTAAAGCAAAGCTGTTTTAACCCAAATTTAGCATGTTTACTACCTTTGAAATTTTGACAAGTTACATAAAGCATTATCATTGTGTAGATCATTTGATCATGTAATTATAGGGATGAATACTGGAGTGATAAGGTTTTTATTAATGTTGACTCTGAAGGTTTTTATTAATGTTGATTCTGATGGGTTTAGAAATTTTGACATAACCTTTGGGTTTTGGAAAATAATACACAGCTGCTCATTGCAAAAATTATAATAAGGGAAAAGACTCCAGATTCTGAGTATTGTCAAGAAATATTTTGTTGCAATTGTCTTCTAAAATGTATAGAGCTAGATTTTGCTTCTGAAGTCCTAAGCTCAAGTTCTACTTCTGCCATTAATTTGTACATGATGCCAGTAAGTCACGTGGTTTCTCTAAGTTTCTGTGTCCGCATCTTTACAGTGAAGTGCTTAGGTGATCTTAAACATGAAGCCAGAACAGAGGTTTTGGTTGTTTGCTATTGTATCTTGTGGGAGTGAGGCAGTGAGCAGTACATGCTTACTACTTAGTAAATATTTCTTGTATAGACTTATGGTGACTCACAAGTATAGCATTCCACAATTTCATGGTAAAATTTGAAGAATTTCTAAAGCAAATGAAATTATCACAGATATTCTCTCTCTCTCTCTCACACACACACACACACACACACACATACACACACATTGAGATGACGAGCATCAGGTGGATTTTATGTAATTCCTTTGTTAGAAGATAGAAGAAAACTTATGACATAGTTACTGCCCTAAATCTTTTGGGTTAATTTAAATTACACTGGAGAATCAAAATGATGGAAGCATGATTCTTCAGATTTTTAAAAGCAAAGATTTTTCATAAGATACTTTATGATTGGAAAAAATTCTGTATTTCTTCCTAAGTATTTATACACATGAATGAAGGCACAATCCAAGGCAACTTATTTAAAAACCAGTTACATATTTCCATTTATTTCCTTGACACATTAGCACACATCAGCAGTAGACCAAACTGATGAAGCTTCTTTTTGATTTGATCTTAAAGCTCTTTGGACTGGCTAAAATTGATTTTCTTATTCCTGAATTTCCATTTCCCAATGAGGCCTCATTTTACAACATTTTCCTTTGGACCCTTTTCTTGATTCATTTTCTTTTCACACAGCTTCCCTCTTTCCCAAACTGTCTTTTGCTCAGATTAAACTAATTTACCTAAAGGAAGGAATAAAAGTGGTTACTTCCCAGAAGCAGTGATATTTAAAAAAAAAAACTGTTTCCCAAATGAATCTATATTTGGCCAGATTTCAGGCAAAATAACAAGCTCACTAGATTTCAGGCCCTTCTCCTGATTCTTAAAACATATTCCCAGGTTACTGTCTAGGACAGTGCTTTTCCAGGCCCTTGAAGCCAGAGAGCCAAGGCATCAAGCAAAATTAGGCAGCAGCGCAGTGCACAGAAGAGATAAGGAGCTAAAATATTCAGTTGAAGAGGGGATAAGGGTCTAGAATACTCCCTGCTCACCCTTGCTTCTCTCACTAACCATTGCTGCAGAGACACATGCCCCAGGACAACCCCAGGAAAAGGCCACTCCCTGGTGTCATGCAAGCACCACACACAGAAGGTGAGAGAATGAGCCACAAGTAGATAAGCCACTCTCAGGCATCTGAAAGGAGCTTGGGGGTGACTAATCCAATAATAAATCACACTCATTTTTTTTTTTTTTAACACTTTGAGAAGGCAGGAAGACAAGAAGTGAACAGAGTTAGGTATTTAGGTTTTGCCTACTATCCTTTACTTCTACCTCCTGTTTGGAACCTGGGTGTGGGATGTGGAAATATCGCATGATAAACATGGTCAACCAAGAGTTTGTGAAATCAGCATTGCTATTACTTGCCTCCTTAGGAGAACTGGTTTCCCCCTCACTGGGCTTTTCCCTTCCTCAAATGTTAGGTATAATTCAACCACTAAATACAGCCCCCACGTTTTTCTCCCCAGAAATAAGAATTCCAGGGGTATTTTCCTAGCAGAAATGTTTTTGAAGAAGTGGCCTCTTTTTGCTGAGCTCTGCACTTTCATTTCCCACTCCACAGGGTCCTGCACATTCTGTCACCTTCCCCTCAACCTTGTCCCTCTCCTGGGTTAATGGTTCTGCCACCTACCCAGGCACTAAGCTAAAACCACGAAGACATCATGAAAACAGCAACCATTCATTCACTGGCACTTGAAGACACACATAGATGAGGATTTTTAAACCTCCACGCTACCGTCATTTTGGGTAGGAAAATTCTCTATCCTGAGCCTGTTTAGCAGTGTTTAGCAGTGGCAATGGCCTGGAGATGCCAAAGGCACTGACTACCTCCTAGGCTTCACAATACCAAATGTCTCCCGCGCATTGTCCAAGCTCTGCCAGAGGCAAAATCAACTCTGAGAGCCACTGATGACCACTCATGTGGATATCGCTTCTGCCTGGCAAGTCCTATAGAGTAAGTATTGGAACTGTGCATCACATTGTATAGATAAGGAAACAGGGCCTCTGAGGAATGATGAGACCTACCCTTGGTCACAGAACAAGGACTTGAATGTGGCAGAGCTAGTCTCAAAGAAAGTACAATAAAAGCTACTTCCCAAGGGCTGGCGCTGTGGGTAGCAGGTTAAGCGCCATATAGGTGCTGGTTTGTATCCTGGCTGCTCCTCTTTCCATCCAGCTCCCTGTTAATGGCCTGGGAAAGCAGCAGAAGATGGCCCAAGTCCTTGGGCCCCTGCACTTGTGTGGGAGACCTAGAAGAAGCTCCTGGCTCCTGGCTTCGGCCTGGCCCAGACCTAGCATTTGCAGCCATCTGGGGAAGTGAACCAGTGGGTGGAAAGCCTGTCTCTGTCTCTGTCTGTCTGTCTGTCTATCTTTCTCTCTCTCTCTTCGTAACTCTGCCTCTGAAATAAATTAATTAATTTGAAAAAAGCCACCTCTCATTCTCTCTGCTGTCTTTGATGCTAAATTCTCCCTTGCATCGAGAGTGTGTTTTTCTTTTTAATCCATTTTAATCTTTCAGATGGCATGTCTTGATCTTACAGTCTGATTTCTATTTCCTGTGCAACTGCCTTAGCTCAGATGTCTGCTTCCCACCTCGATTCTAGTAACCAGGCTCTTCGTTTATCTCCCTGATTTCAGTCCCTTCATCTTTCAATCTTCCTTTCCCATTGCTAGGAGCTGACTTTCTCAAACAGATATGATCACACAACTGCTTGATTGAAAAATCTGTTTTCCATATGGCTTACAGCAGTGGTTCCCAGAGGGTGGTCCTGGGACCAGCAGTATTGGTATCACCTGGAAATTTATTAGCGATGCAAATCCTCAGGCCCTGGTGCAGACCTATGAAATCAGAAACTTCAGGGTATGGACCCAGAACTGTTTTAACAAACCCTCCAGGTGGATTTTTTTTTTAAGATTTATTTATTTATTTGAAAGTCAGAGTTACACAGAGAGAGGAGAGGCAGAGAGAGAAGTCTTCCATCTGCTGGTTCACTCCCCAATTGGCCACAATGGCAGGAGCTGCGCTGATCTGAAGCCAGGAGCCAAGAGCTTCTTCCTGGTCTCCCACGTGGGTACAGGGCCCAAGACCTTGGGCCATCTTCTACTGCTTTCCCAGGCCATAGTAGAGAGCTGGATCGGAAGTGGAGCAGCCAGGTCTTGAACCAGCGCCCATATGGAATGCCAGTGCTTCAGGCCAGGGCATTAACCCACTTCGCTACAGCTCTGGCCCCACCCAGATGGATTTATTTATTTGAAAGTCAAAGGAAGCTGGTGCTGCAGCTCAATAGGCTAATCCTCTGCCTACGGCGCCAGCACACCGGCTCTAGTCCCGGTCGGGGCACCGGATTCTGTCCTGGTTGCTCCTCTTCCTGTCCAGCTCTCTGCTGTGGCCTGGGAGTGCAGTGGACGATGGTCCAAGTGCTTGGGCCCTGCACCCGCATGGGAGACGAGGAGAAGCACCTGGCTCCTGGCTTCTGATCAGCGAGGTGCGCCAGTCACAGCGCGCCGGCCGCAGCGGCCATTGGAGGGTGAACCAATGGAAAAGGAAGACCTTTCTCTTTGTCTCTTTGACTCTCTCACTGTCCCCTCTGCCTGTCCAAAAAAAAAAAAAAAGTCAAAGGAGAGAGAGAGAGAGAGCCTGCCTTCATCTGCTTGGTTCACTCCCCAGATGTCTGCAATGGTCAGTGCTTGGCCAGGCCAAAGCCAGGAGCCAGGAGCTCCATCTAGGTCTCCCATGTGGGTATCAGGGGCCCAAGGGCTGAGGCCATCTTCTGCTGCTTTTCCAGGCCATTAGCAGGCAGCTGGATCAGAAGTGGAGCAGCCAGGACATGAACAGGCTTCTGTGTGGGATCCTGGTGCCACAGGCAGCAGCTCTAGCTGCTACCCTGCAATGCCTGCCCCAGATGCTCAGGGCATGGAAGACGTCTGGCTTACTCGACAGAGCTGTAATGCCTTCAGATGCCACAGGAACTCTGACTTCCTTTCCAAGCAAGTGCTTTGCCATCGCTTCCCCTCCTATCCCTCACGATTGCTGACCGTTCAGTTTCACTCTTTTCATGAGCTATCAAATGTGTATTTGTCTTTGTGCTCCAAGCACCAGTGGTATGAGATAGCCCAGCTCCTGAGTGGCTTACTGACCTGGGCTGGGGGCATCAGCCATGCCACCCCAGTTGGAGTTAGGTATACACCATGCCATTTTGAGCCACAAGCCTCTGCCATCATGTCTCTTCCTTTCTGTTGAATTGCTATGCCTCATTCTCAAATGCGTCTTTTCCTGAAATAATAGTAGGATTAATCCCTTCTTCTCCTGTGTCTGCTGGCCTTATACATCTTAACCTTTGTTCAGCTGAGATGCAGATTCTGGGCAGGAAGAGCCTTCTCTCATCTTCACAGAGCCAGCATTGTGACTGTGAGATCAGCCTGGCAGCCCCCAGAATCTTCATAGAGCTTTATAAAAGTATGGATGCCAGACCTCACTCCCAGATCCACAGAAACAGAACCTTGCAAACCTGTATTTTAAAAATATCCACACTGGGGTTGGCGCTGTGGCATGGGGTAAAGCCACTGCCTGCAGCACCGGCATTCCATAAGGGCACCCGTTCCAGTCCCGACTGCTTCACTTCCCATCCAATTCCCTGCTAATAGGCCTGGGAAGGCAGTAGAAGGTGGCCCAAATGCTTAGGTCCCTTCACCCACTTGGGAACCTCAGAACAAGCTCCTGGCTCCTGGCTCCTGGCTTGGGATTGACCCAGCTCTGGCTGTTGCAGCCATTTGGGGAGTGAATCAGTGGATGGAAGATCTTTCTCTCTGTCTCTGGCTATCTCTCTGTAACTCTGCCTTTCAAATAAATAAATAAATACAATAAATAATATCTTTAAAAACGTCCACACTAGCGGAATATCCTGGACAGAGCAGTTTTTTTAAACTTTTATTTTATTTATTTGAAAGGCAGAGTTATAGAGAGAGCACGAGACATAAAGAGAGATCTTCATCTACTGGTTCACTCCCCAAATGGCCGCAACAGCTGGGACTGGGCTAAGCAGAAGCTGGGAGCCAGGAGCTTCCTCCGGGTTTCCCATGAAGGTGCAGAGGCCCAAGGACTTGGGTCATTTTCCACTGCTTTCCCAGGCCATAGCAGAGAGCTGGATCGGAAGTGGAGCAGCTGGGACTCAGAGGCGCTCACGGCGCCCATACGGGATATCCGCATTGCAGGCAGTGGTTTAACCGGCTATTCCACAACGCTGGCCCGCAGCAGGTGTTTAATTGCCTTTTCTTTATGGTCTGGACAATTTCTTAGCTGGGCTGGCCAGGATCAACCTTACCCACCCCCCAGCTTTGTGGTTTCCCCACCCCTTCTTTCTATTTCACTTTCCATTTCCTCTAACTACCAAGTATCTGCAGTGATAACAGCTGAATGGCAGTCATGACTGGTAAAAGGCAGTTCTTTGTTCACATGACTTTAGTTCCTGGCCCAATCCCTGGTGCCTTAAAAGTTCATATATTTCACAGTCTCGGGCATCCAGCAGGACCCTTAAATTAGGGCTCTTGAACAGGTCCAAAAGTACAGAAGTACCTCCAAAAGCTCCTGAAAAATCATGTTTAAAAGATAAGTATATTTTGTTTCAAAAAGAAAAGAAAAGAAAGAAAGAAAGGAAGGAAGGAAGGAAGGAAGGAAGGAAGGAAGAAAGGAAGAGTTGAAATCCAGGCATGGTCTTTTCAGAATATGCCTTTTCCACGAACTTTTTGAAAACCGCTTGTATCTTTCAGGGTTTTAATTTCCTGGCGGGGCTAAAGCTCACGGGGCGCCCTTGGCAGGTGGTCATGGTTATGCTTGTGTTTCCCTGAAGCGGGTCGAGAGGTCTGGAAGTCACTCACCTGCAGCCACTCGCTGGCTCAACGCCAAGTCCCCGAGGGGCGTGGCCAGCTGTTCTGCGCCTGAGGGTGAAAACGGGAAGTTGTCCGGGCCAGCGGTTGCAGAGAGCGAGAAATCGAAACTCAGCTGTTAAAACCGCTGCCCCAGTCCTTTGGAATCGCTTTGGAAACTCGCTAGGCGACCCAGCCCTCAACCGTCCCGCAGCGGCTGCGCCCACGAGTCCCGGGTTGGGAGCCATGGGCACACGCAGTAGGGTGCTGGGCTCTGGGCTCCGCGAACCGCCAGCGTCTCGCCCGCCCCAGGACCCCAGTGAGCAGCGCGCGGAGCTCAGCCCCCTGCAGGACCAGAGACAGGGTTTGGAGGCGGCGCCCGGGAGCGCAGCAGCGCGGCACACCCCGCAGCACGCGGGCCCCAGGCAGTGAGTATTTAACAACCCGGATTATGGGCTCGGAGCTCAGGCCCCAGACTTGCTTGCTCCCAGGCAACTTCTTGGTCTTTGTGGTTTGAAGTCACAGGGGCCCAAGAAAAGGGGTTTTGAGAGACGGAAGCAATCCCATTTACCCAAGTTAAAGCCTGGTAACAACAAACTGTAGCCTGCCTGTTTGCTGTCCTTTATTAAGCGTCCCAGCACCGCGTTCCTTTCAACAGTACTGGCCTGATTCTCATGACTGGCTAGCAGGGGCGGGGAACCTCCAGTCCCTGGGTCATGTAAGGCCCTCCAGATCATTTGGTCTGGCCCTGCCAAGGCAACCGTTTGCAGGTGGGACTTGAAATTGAAATCTATGGCAGGCTCATTTTTACACTGATCATTTTTATGGCTCTTGAATGATGCCAGAAACATTGAAATGGCCCTTGGCAGTGAAAAACAAGTTTTCCAGCTCTGCAGGATTGAAAGATATGGGTGTGGGGAGATGGCAGCAGAGCTCACACCCCAACTAGGGTGAAGGTATGTTTTCCCTTTGCACTTTAAAGAACTGGTTCCCAGACAGAATCACCGCATCAGATGCCAGGGTAAGGGCCAAGAAGGGGTGTGTGCCGATCCTGAAGGAGCAGGTCGTCTCCTTCCAAGACTCCCAGATGAACTGGCCTCTTCGGACCAGGGGAGCAGGGCTGAGAGAGTGTGAACTCCAGCTACCAAGAGGTGGCAGTGCACCTGGTCCCTGATCTTGACACCTGCCCAAAGCAGGAACAGATGGGTGCACTGCTTCTTGTCCCTTGATTCAGGGCCTACAGTGTGGATCTTGGAAATACTTATGCAAAGTGTCAGTGATTCTCTCTGCCCAGGAGCAGGAGCTTGCTTACCTATTGGTGTGGTTGGTAAAGACATAATTTTCTTTGAAGTACTGCCTCTGGGAATTAGGACGGTCCATGATGGTTTTATTTTTAGCTTCTCCCTTTTTATGGACTTCTAGCGATGTGAGAGACAGATGCTGGTTGCTGAGAAACGGTAGGACCCTATGATCAGTAAATAGTAGAATTTCTTTCATGCCTTAACTTTTGAAAGTACCAGGCCTTTAATATCATTCGACTTAGGGTTACCCTTAGATGGGGTGGAAATCAATTAGAGACTGATCCCTTGCTTTAAAATAGTTGCTGTCTTGCCATAATAGAAGCTCATGAATTCCAAGTGAACTTCATATCTACAAGGTGCAGCATTTATGAGTTACAGAAGTCATGAACATGATCTTGTGTCTGTGAGGGGTCGATAATAAACACCATTTGCATGCTCTTTCTATTAAAAAGCATCTGCTTGGATATATTCGTTTGTAAACTCACAACATAAACATCAGAGGTTGCATCTATCTGTTTTCTAATTTGATTGTAATTACCCCCAATATCCTGCTGGACCAAATCGTTCAGAAAGGAACAGTTTTCTGATAATTTATCTAGGCCTCAATACCCAGAAGACATCTCTCCCATACTATTTTGTGATTTCTAAGATTTGCAAATAGACCATTGAAGAAGTACTTGCAAGAGTTCAATTATCTTTCACAGAGTTCCTTTTCTTCCTGTGAACCAGTGGCAGTAAGCAGAGCATTGACAGCTCCCTTCTCTTCCAGGTGTTTTACCACTAAGATCCTGTTTGGATCACTCTGAGTTCTTGTTCCATCTCCATTATACACTACTTCCTCACGTCTTTAATGGAAGTAAGGAACCAAGAGGAATGATCGAATGGGAAATGACATCTCAGTGAATCAACAGCAACAAATTAAGGGATGGTTTAGTTTGGAGACAGAAAATAGCATTTTCTGAGTGAAATAGGGTGGGAGCTTACTGCTCTAGTCTAGGGAAGGATAGTTTTAACAAAAAAAAGTGCAGAGAGTGTGATCTCAGGAAGTGTTATGGTGAAAATGACAGGAAATTCCACTCAAATTGGGGGGACGTTGGGGGCCTATGTGGAGGGGCACAGCTTGGGACTCCAGCAGCTTCAGCACTGGGTTTTGAGTGAGGTGAGACCAGACTGCAGTAGCCCAAGCCACTGGCAATAGAGCCTGGTATAGGCCTTGCCTGGAGCCCTGTGGAAGACTTTGTATCTGCCAATGTAGAGGTAAAAAATAGGGGTACATTTCTCTCTCCCCAACCGCTTGGCACCAGCAGCATGTAACTAGTCGAGAGAGGGCAGGCACCATTTTGGACATATGTAATAGATGTGCCAGGTCATGTCCAAGAGCCCAGTGAGCAGTCCAGAGGAGAAACCTGAGTATGGCTGGTAGAATTGACGAGGCTGGGTGCTCATGACCGTAGGAGCCTTGTGTGCCAGGACTGTGAAAACACTGTGGCTGCGTGGGAGGGTGGAGGATGTGTCTGGGACTTTGGGGAGTCACTGTGGGTAGCTCTACATGCTGATTGCCTGTGAGGTTCATTACTGCAGGATCTGTGTTCATACTGAGGACTGCACAGACACATTGTGTGGTTCTTGTAGCAGCATGGATAAAAATTGTACCCACTGGGGCTAGTGCCCAGGCATTGATCTCCTTTGAGGAGAGGAACAAAACTCTTCTCTTATTAAAAAAAAAAAAAAAAGGAGATTCATGCCTAACTTGGGCGTCACCTTGACACTCCCCTCACCCTGGAGCACTGAATAGAACTTGATAACCACACCAGTGCATGCCTCTGGATATTCACTGAAAGAGCAGATACTCCACTAATCCACAGAGGCACAGTCCAAAGATAAAAGCCACCACAGGGGGGAAAAAAAGTATCACCACAAATGCCTAATAATAAATACAGCAATTCAAGAAACAAGAATAAGGAAGACAACATGACGCCCCCAAAAGAACACAACATTTCAATTCTAGAATGTGCACATGAAGAGATTGATGAAATGCCAGAAATGGAATTTAAAAATTGATCATAGGATTACTTAGAAGTAATCAGAAGCAAATGCATGCACTAAAGAAACCCATGCATGACATGAGTGAAAAATTCTCCCATGAAATTGAGATTTTAAAGAGATATCAAAACAAAATATTGGAAATCAAAAATTCAATAGAACAAACACAAAATGCAGTGGAAAGCCTTAAGAACAGACTTGATGAGGCAGAAGAAGGAATGCTCGAGTTAGCAGACAAATCCTTGGAAATTTTAAAGTCAGACCAAAAAAAAAAAAAAAATAAGATTAAAAAACTGAAAAACAGTGTCAGAGATTTATGGGACACTATCAAATGACCCAACATATGTGTCTTGGGAGTTCCTGAAGATGTGGAAAGAGAAATGGATTAGAAGGCCTTTTTAGTGAAATAATTACAAAAAAAAACTTCCGTAATTTGGAGAAAGAATAGTCCAAGTACAGGAAGCACATAGAACTCCTAATAGACATGACCAGAAAAGATCTTCACTACAACACATTGTATTCAAACTCTCCACAGCAAAAATTAAAGAAAAGGTTCTAAAATGTACACAAGAGAAACATGAGATTACTTTCAGAGGATCTCCAGTTAGACTCACAGCTGACTTCTCATCAGAAATCTTACAGTCTAGGAGAGAATGGTGAGATATATTCCAAATCTTAAGAGAAAAACTGTCAACCCAGAATACTGTACCCTGCAAAGCTTTTATTTATGAAAGAAGATGAAATTAAGACCTTTCATAGCAAACAGAAATTGAAAGAATTTGTCACCACTCAGCCAGCCTTACAAAAGTTGTTTAAGGATGTGCCTACACATAGAAACACAGAAATGTGGTCATCACTATGAAAGAAAGTGAAGGCAGAAAATCTCCCAGTAAAAGTACAAAGGAAATCCAAAGTAAACAGTAGGAATATTTATGGAAAAATGGCAGCACCAAGTCCTTACTTATCAATAGTCACCTTAAATGTAAATGGCCTTAATTCTCTAGTTAAAAGATACAGACTGGCTGAAAGGATTAAAACACAAAACCCATCTATTGGTTGCTTATATGAAACATATCTCACCAACAAAGATACATACAGACTAAAAGTGAAAGGATGGAAAAAGATATTCCATGCTAACAGAAACCAAAAAAGAGCTGGTATAGGCATACTTATATCATACAAAATAGACTTTAACAAAAATAGACTTTTAACAACTGTTAAAAGAGATAAGGGCACTATATTATGATTAAGGGATCTGTTCAACAGGAAGATGTGACTATTGTAAATGGATATGCACCTAATCACAGGTCACCTGGCTATTTAAAAGAACTGTTAATGGATCTAAAGGGAAACGTGGGCTCCAACACAATAGTATTGGGGTACTTCAAACAAAATTGAAACAAAAAATACAAAAGTTCAACAAAATGAAGTGCTTTTTTTAAAAAATGAACAAAATTGATGTACCATTGACCCAACTAACCAAAAAAATTGCGAAGACCCAAATCAATAAAATTAGAGATGAAAAAAAATGTAACAGAGCCACAGAAATAAAAATAATTATCAGAAATTAATACAAAGAACTGTATGCCAACAAATCGGGAAACCTAAAAGAAATGGATAGATTCCTGGACACACACAACCCACCTAAATTTAGCCATGAAGACACAGAAAACCTAAACAGACCAATAAACATGATGGAAATTGAATCAGTAATAAAGACCCTCCCAGCAAACAAAAATTGAGGACTGGGGCAGCTATAATCAAAACAACTTGGACAGACCAAAGGAACAGAATAGAAACACCAGAAATCAACTCAGGCCTCTACGACCAACTTAACTTTGACAAAGGAGTTACAGTCAACCCCTGGAGCAAGGACAGTCTCTTTAACTAATGGTGCTGGGAAGACTGGATCTCCACATGCAGAAGTATGAGGCAAGACCCCTACCTTAGACTTTACACAAAAATCCACTCAAAATTGATTAAAGACCTAAGTCTATGGCCTGATACCATCAAATTATTAGAAACCTTGGAGAAACCATGCAAGACATTGGCACAAGCAATCAAAGCCATGTAATTCCATTTTTCAAATTGAGAAGCTTCTGTACTGCAAAATAAACACCCAACAAAAGTGAAGAGGCAACCTACAGAATGGGAGAAATTATTTGCAAACTATAGAATTGATAAAGGGTTCAAACCGTTGAAATCTTTACGTAATATGTACTAAATTGATCTCCTGTGTATAAAGAGAATTGAAAATGAATCTTGATGTGAATGGAAGGGGAGAGGGAGCGGGAAAAGGGGAGGGTGGGGGGAGGGAGGGAAGTTGTGTGGGGGGGGAGCCATTGTGGTCCATGAGCTGTTCTTTGGAAATGTATATTCTTTAAATAAAAGCTTTATAAAAAATAAAAAAAAAAAAAAAAGAATTGATAAAGGGTTAATATCCAGAATATGTATACAGATCAAGAAACTCAACAGCAACAACACAAACAAACCAATTAAGAAATGGGCAAAGGATTTAAACAGGCATTTTTCAAAAAAGGAAATCCAAATTGCTGACAGACACATGAAAAAAATGCTCAGGATTACTGGCCATCAGGGAAATGCAAATAGGAACCATAATGAGGTTTTACCTCACCCCCATTAGAATGGCTTTCATACAAGAATCAACAAACAGCAAATGCTGATGAGGATAGGGGGAAGAGCTAGCCTAATCTACTGTTGATAGGAACATAAACTGGTGCAGCCCCTGTGGTAGACAGTATGGAGATACCTCAGAAATCTTAATATAGACCTACCATATGATCCAGCCATCCCACTCCTGGGAATTTACCCAAGGGAAGTAAATCAGCATATGAAAGACTTATCTGTACCCCCATATTTATTGATAAGTAGTCAACTCAAATGCCCATCGGTTGAACACTGGATAAGGAAATTATGAGATATGTACACCATGGAATACTACACAGCAGTAAAAAACAAAATGAAATCCTGTCATTTGCAACAAACTGGATGAAACTGGAAAACACCATGCTTAGTGAAATAAGGCAGTCCCAAAGGATAAATACCATATGTTCTCTAATCTGTGATAACTAATAGAATACCTAAAAAGTGATCTGTAGGGGGCCGGCGCTTTGGTGCAGTGGGTTAACGCCCTGGCCTGAAGTGCCAGCATCCCATATGGGCACCGGTTCTAGTCCCGGCTGCTCCTCTTCCCATCCAGCTTCCTGCTATGGTCTGGGAAAGTAATGGAGGATGGCCCAGGTCCTTTGGCCCCCGCACCCATATGGGAGACCTGGAAGAAGCTCCTGGCTTCAGATCGGCACAGCTCTGGCTGTTGTGGCCAATTGAGGAGTGAACATTGGATGGAAGACCTCTCTCTCTCTCTTCCTCTCCTCTCTCTGTGTAACTGACTTTTGGATAAATAAATAAATAAATAAATAAATCTTTTTTTTTTAAATGTGATCTGTAGTAGTGAAATTAACACTTCCAGTTACAGTGACTTTGAACAGCCCTTGTCTTGACTGTTGAGGAATTTTTTTTCTTCATACAATCTGTTGAACTCTATATACATACGATTAAGTCTATTCTAAGTAAAAAGTTCATTAAAAATAGATATTAGTCAGCCCTTAAGGCATTCGGACATGGCTGAAGAGCCCATGAGAGTATTTTAGGCATGGAAAGCCAAGACACTCTGGAAAAAAAAAAGACCTAAATGAAAGATCTCTGTGAGTGAGATCCCAGTGTAAAGAATGGGGCCATCAAAGAAGGAGGTACCTTTCTCTGAAGGGAGGAGAGAACTTCCACTTTGACTATGACCCTGTTGGAATAAGATCGAAGTCGGCGAACCCTAAAAGCTTCCATAGCCTCGGCAACTCATGACTAGAGCTTAGGGAGATTTCTGATGCCATAAACAAGAGTGTCAAATTGTTAAATCAACAACAGGAGTCACTGTATACTTACGTCTCATGTGGGATCTGTCTTTAATGTGTTGTCCAATATGAAGTAATGCTATAACTAGTACTGAAACAGTATTTTTACACTTGTGTTTCTGTGTGGGTGCAAACTGATGAAATCTTTACTTAGTATATACTGAATCAATCTTCTGTATATAAAGATAATTGAAAATGAGAAAAAAAAAACTTGGTGTTAAATTGGAAATTGCATAGAAAATTAATCAATTTTTAAAAAAATATCATGTAGGATCTCTGTCCTTAATGTGCTGTACTTTGTGATTTAATGCTATAACTAGTACTCCAACACTATTTTTCACTTTGTGTTGCTGTGTGAGGGCAAACTGTTGAAATCTTTACTTAATATGTACTAAACTGATCTTCTGTATATAAAGAGAATTGAAAATGGATCTTGATGTGAATGGAAGGGGAGAGGGAGTGGGAAAGGGGAGGGTTGCAAGTGGGAGGGAAGTTATGGGGGGGGAAGCCATTGTAATCCATAAGCTATTTTGGAAATTTATATTCATTAAATAAAACCTTAAAAAATAGATATTAGTAACAAATAAGAATGAGAATAGGAGAGGGAGGAGGAAGAGGGGTGGAAGTGTGGGTGGGAAGAATCACTATATTCCTGAAGTTGTATTTATGAAATGCATGAAGTTTACGTTCTTTAAATAAAAGTTTTCTGGAAGAAAAACAGCATTTTTTGATGAACAATTTTAAAAGAGAGGATAAAGTCAGTGCTTCAGTAGTGAAGAGTCCAGTGTTCATTCACAGAATGAACTTACTAGATGGCAAAAGCCTTGGCCTTTACTCTTGTGTGCATCCCTCTGTTCATTTGGGCAGCTCCAGTGTTGAGATTAGGAACATGGCCAGGCTGACTTGGGTTCCTGGTCTGAGTTTGCCGTTACCTTTGATCAAGATACTTAGTTACTTTATACTTCATTTTTCTCTTTACCTTTAATGAGATAATACCAATCTCATATATTTTTTTAAGATTTTATTGATTTCTTTTAAAGGCAGAGTTAAAAAGAGGAAAAGAGAGAGAGAGAGAGAGAGAGAGAGAAAGAGAGAGAAAGTCTTCCATCCACTGGTTCATTCCCTAAATGCCTGCAATGGCTGGATCTGGGCCAACCTGAAGCCAGGAGCCAGGAGCTTCTTCTAGATCTCTCATATGGGTGCGAGGGTCATGGACTTGGGCCATCTTCTATTGTTTCCAAGGCCATAGCAGAGAGCTGGATCAGAAGTGGAGCAGCTGGGACTCGAATTGGCACCCATATGGGATGACAGCACTGCAGGTGGCAGCTTTACCCACCACGCCGGCTCCAACCTCATAGGGTTTTAAAAATAATGTGCATATGCATAAAACATGACTCTATGCCTAGCAAAGCAAATATTCCATAAACCTTGGAAGCCAAAAGTCTTGAATTCATTTAGCAAATGTTTATTGACCAAGTACTGTGCTGTCATTCTTAAGTTAAGTGTTTGTGCCTTGGAAAAATACACAGATTTAAAGCACTACTTGCACATAAACAAGATTCACTAGTAAAAATCTATGACAAACTCTTAAATATTAGAACAGTCCTAAGTCAGATATCTGATTTAATTTCAGGCAAGGCTGAATTTTTGGCATATTTGGATTTAAGTAATGAAAAGTATGTAGTATGCTCAATCAGTCGTGCCCCAAATGATGGAGTTAGAAATGTGCTAGGGAATTCCAATACAATCCCATCAAGGTGGTATGTACCAATACCATCTCACTAGTCCAAGTGATCAATTTCTGTTCACAATTGATCACACTGATAGGTCTAAGAGTCAAAGGGATCACACAAACAAGACTAGTGTCTGCTAATACTAACTGATAGAATCAAAAAGGCAGAGAATGATCCGACATGGGAAGCGAGATACACAGCAGACTCATAGAATGGCAGATGTCCTAAATAGCACTCTGGCCTCAGAATCAGCCCTTAAGGCATTCAGATCTGGCTCAAGAGCCCATGAGAATATTCTAGGCATGGAAAGCCAAGACACTCTGGAAAAAAAAGAAGACCTAAATGAAAGATCTCTGTGAGTGTGATCCCAGTGGAACGAATGGGGCCTTCAAAGAAGGAGGTACCTTTCTCTGAAGGGAGGAGAGAACCACCACTTTGACTATGACCCTGTCAGAATAAGATCGAAGTCGGTGAGCTCAAAAGGCTTCCATAGCCTTGGAAACTCATGACTAGAGCCTAGGGAGATTACTGACGCCATAAACAAGAGTGTCAAATTGTTAAATCAACATCAGGAGTCACTGTGTACTTACGTCTCATGTGGGATCTGTCCTTAATGTGTTGTCCAATGTGAAGTAATGCTATAACTAGCACTGAAACAGTATTTTACACTTTATGTTTCTGTGTGGGTGCAAAGTGATGAAATCTTTACTTAGTATATACTGAATCAATCTTCTGTGTATAGATAATTAAAAATGAAAAAAAAATAAAAGTATGTAGTAATTCATATTGGCTTTCCCAGTTGTTTTTAGTTGGTGATTTTAATCTTGTCTCTTAATATCATGTTATCTACAGAGATTTAAAGAGAAAAAAATCTGTATCACAAACATCTAATCCAAAGGAATCCAATATCCTCCCTTAAAATAGTTTGCTTCTTTGAAAATCATTTAAAAAAAAAAGTCTTACTCAGTTGCAGGGCAAAAGGTTCTTGCTTCTGGTGGTAATACAGAGATCACTTCATTCAGATACTTGTCTATTCAAATATGAGCCTTTTGTTTGATGCTATTCAAAGGAAATAAAAAGATCCTGAAAATGAACCTACAATGTAGAATTTTACTATAAATTATTTTTAACAAAAAGTTAACTGAATTTGCATGTAAATTAACATTTGCAATCTACTGTGTATAGATCTGTACACTGTAGAAGCTCAAAGATGAGCAGTAAGAGCAGAGACATGTTGAACTTCCCATCTGAAAGTGCTTCACATAGAGGAGCTCTTTGAGTTCTCATGTCCTCACAATAACTGTAATAAGACAAGATCTCTAGCTCTGGATAATTAATTAAAGATAAACAAACAAGTAATAGCTATTCAACAAAAAAGTTATCTGGATAAGCCTGACTGTTTAATTGTTGGGGTAGACATTTATCAGATAAGTACTTAAGGACTCTTGATGTATACTTTAAGATAGGCAGGTCTGAGCTAGTCCTGGGGGCAGCAAAATCTTTCCTAAGAGGTGATGTTTGAGTTTTACTATACAGAGTAATTAAGAATTCTGTGTGTGTGTTGTTTCGTCTTTGACACTGAATATGTTCCAGTACCAAATAACTCTGACACCAACTAAGTGTTCTATAAAGTCCTTTAGACTTCAGATACCAGCTGCAAATGTGGTCCCCAGATTCTGCCCAGCAGACTACAGATTCGGAGGTCTCTATGATTTTCCTTTCCCCCAAGGCTGATAATTCACTAGAAAGACTCATTGAATTCATAGAAACAGCCATACTTACAATTGGAGTTTATTAATAGGACACAACTCAGGAATAGCCAAAGGGCAGAGCTGCATAGGGTAGGGGCCTGGGGAGGGGAAGTAGTAGCCTGTGAAGAGCTTCCATGCCCTCTCCCGATGGGCCACTCCCCCAGTGCCCTTCACCAATATGGGGGCCCCTCAAGCCTGGTTGCTCATTGTTTTTTTATCAGAGTTCCATTATGCAGGCATGATTATTAAACCTTTGGCCGTTGGTGGCTGAACCAGCTCTAGCCCCCTCTCTCCTACCCAGAGATTGTTTGATGGGACCGGAAGTTTTAACCCTCCCTCTCATAGTTGGTTTTTCTGGTGACCAGCCTCCATCCTGAAGCTGTCTACAAAATCCCTGCTGTGAGTCATCTCGTTAGCACCCATAGGCACTCATCACTCTAGGAATTCTAAGCATTTTGGGAGTTCAGCACCAGGAACCAGGAACATGACTATTTAATTTCTAACAGGGGTTAAAATAACTTCTGTGGCAGCTTGAGGAACTTATGTCAGTCCTTTTCACAAGAACTTACTGTGGGCGCATAGTCAATTAACACTGCCACCCTTTTGGGTCTGTTACATCCTCATGCTCTGTGCTCCCCAGGCAGTGTTCAGAACATTCTAGGGCACCACTACCAGCCTGGCCCTGGCCCTTGTGGATCTCCTACACAGAGCAACTTTGCCTGGAAGTCTCCCCGTGAAACCTGTGCAAGATTTTTTTGGAATTGTCTAGCAGCCTTGAACTCTTCCTTCCCAAGCTCTCTTCCCTCTGTCCTTTCATGGGTACCAGGCCTGCTCTTGTTCTCAAGGCTTTCTCCACCTACTCCTGCTCCCTCTCCTTTTATCCTTCACAACCTTTTCCCCCAATACAACTCTTGTGTATCTAACCTCATCTTGGTGACTTCTTGGAGAATCCAAACTGACATGGTCTCTAAGACACACCATACCCAACCACCACGTGTGGATACTTCATTT
This sequence comes from Sylvilagus floridanus, assembly GCA_949820135.1. Classification (NCBI taxonomy): domain Eukaryota; kingdom Metazoa; phylum Chordata; class Mammalia; order Lagomorpha; family Leporidae; genus Sylvilagus; species Sylvilagus floridanus. Next base: position 73,911,528 of record OX463230.1, read on the forward strand.
TCATGTCCATCATTGGCACACTCCCCAGGAATATTAGGGAAACTCACTCTGTCTTCCTGTTTCTCCCCCTTGTGATCTAGGGGACATTCCTTAGTTTCCTTCATCCAACTGCAGCGCTCCTCACAGCTTGTTGTGATTAGGAGAACAAAATAATCCTTACCATTGACACTTTTCCTCCCCGTTATTCTCAGATTCATTAGGGAGATAAGGGGAGATTAAGAGATGGCTTGGTAAGAGCACTTGTTGATGGCTAACCCCTGATTTTTCTCTTTACTTCATAAAGAACATTTTGTTACATTTTGTAAAGTGCTTTGTAAACAAAAGATGGACTATATGCTAATACAGTCATTAAGTCATAGTATTAGTTCAATTTTCATAAACATCACCATATAATAGGTACACCCTGAAACCCGTAAGTGTGGTTTCTTATATCTAAGAATTTTTTTTTTTTTTTAAAGTTTCTTTTTTATTTTGAAAGGCTGAGAGGGAAGACAAATAGTTCTCCCATCCTCGGATTCCCTTCCCAAATGCCCACAACAGATGGGACTGGATTAGGCTGTAGCTAGGAACTGGTAACTCAGTCAGGAGCTCCCATCTGATGGGCAGGGACCCATGTACTTAAGCCATCCCAGGGTGTGCCTTAACAGTAAGCTGGGTTTGGATGCTGAGTCAGGACTCTGATATGGGCTGTAACTCCCTGAGTGGAATCTTAACTGCTGTGCTAAATGCTCACCCAAGACAGAATTTCTTAAGTCATTATTGACTCACCTTATTGGCACTGAAACTGGCCACATAAAATAGCTTTAAATTAAGTACAAAAGTATTTGTAAAAACTTATTGCAGCCCGTAAGGACATTATTTCATTTCATCTTGCACACTGTAATGTTCCAGATTTCAATTCCCTTTCCGTAGATGATGGTAAGAAGTTAAGCCTTTGCTTTGCAGGTGCTAAAGGGCACAAGAGCATTAGGCTTTACTCCTCCCTTGAGATGGAAGACTGAGTTAAGTTGAAGTCCCGTTTAGTATTATGAAGTAATAATGCATTGGAAGATGATCTGTGATTGATTCTAATGAATGGTTTCCTTGATGGTTCAATATAGGTGGTTCTTCATTAGAGGATGGTTAAACTCAATCTCCGAGCAAGGCTTATTAGTATTCAGAACGTTTATAAAGTAACAGATAGTATTTAACTCTTAATGATAATGACATGACTTAATGTGCTAGGTAGGTAGGTGTATCAATGATGACGAGACTACTGAACTAACAGGTAGAGCTCTGCCTATTTGGCTTTTTTTTTTTTTTAAGATTTATTTTATTTATTTGAAAGACAGAATTACAGAGAGAGAGAGAGAAATAAATATCTTCCATCCGCTGGTTCACTCCCTAAATGGCCGCAATGGCCGGAGCAATGCCGATCCAAAGCCAGGAGCCAGGAGCTTCTTCCAGGTCTCCCAGGTGGGTTCAGGGGCTGAAGGAGTTGGGCTGTCTTCTACTGCTTTCCCAGGCCATAGCAGAGAGCTGGATAGCAAGTAGAGCAGCTGGGTCTCAAACCAGCAGCCATATGGGATGCCGGCGATCCAGGCCAGGGCTTTAACCCATTGAACCTCAGTGCTGGCTCCTATTTAGCTTATTTTTGAATGAAAAATGTGATAAAGCATTGGAAGACTGTACCAGCATGAAGTAAATTAGTTGTAACCTGGAATAGTCAAACTGGGGACTCCTAAAAGGCTAAACCAAAATAACAATCAGGTGCTCTCATGACTTGAGTGTTCAAACATATGCTAGGCCTTGCGTTAAGCATGTTGTGAACAGTATTGACTTTTTTCCCTTGAAATAAATGCTTTTCCAATTTGCAGATAAGGAAACTGAATTTTGATAAATTAGATTATTTTTCAAGCCCCCTGCCCCTTTTAAGTCATAGAACCAGCATTCAAACTTGAATCTATCTACTGAAATCTGGATCCTGGACGTGATATGGAGCTAGGAGAGGGAGGGATTGGGCAGCTGGTTAATGTTCTAACAACTGTCTTATATTCACATCAAGAAAAGAGAGATGTATAGGCTAAACAGAATGGTAATAAACACTAATGTAAATAAATTGACTTACAACTTTAGGGGAGAAAAGATTTCTTTCATCAACTTTCACTAGATTCATAGCTGAGACCCCTATAATAAAAGGCTAATGAGAGAAAAGCCTATGCATCTATTTAATATTTAGTATAAGTATTAATGTGACATGGGAACCTTCCCAGGAAGACCAAAAGGCTCAGGGAAACCTGGGGAAACTCAGCAAGGCCTGTGTAGCTTCTGCGCTGTGCGCCTGTGTCTTCATTCATTTCTTCTAGGTATAGGAAAGATGCCTCTGAAATGAGATTCATATGACTTAATTTAAATTTTGTTTTCATTTTTTTTTTTAATTTGCAAGCCAGGGAGACAAGAAAAATTCCGTTTGCTGGCTCACTCCCCCTAGTACCTACAACAGCCAGGGCTGGGCCAGGCAGAACCCAGGGCCCTAGAACTCAATCCAGGTCTCCCCTGTGGGTGGCAAGGACTCACATACTCACTGAATCATCAGCTGATACTTCCCGGAAGATAGATGATAAATGGAGGATCCAGGACTAAACTAAGTGCTCTGATACAGGATGTGGTGTTGCATGCTAACCACTGCACAAACATGACATCATCTGACCTGCTTTAGAGGAAGGTCAGAGAATTCTTCCTTGGGATGTTTCAAGAGAGAGTGGTGGGGGAAGGTCAGAGTGAGCTTCCTGCTGCTTCTGTCCTCTCCAAGGCCAAGGCGCTAGTGCTTCCCAGTTGTGTGCCCTGAACCCAAATTACAGCTTTAAATGGATTTGGATAGAAAAATCACCTTTCAAGAGCCAAGTGTCTCTGAGGATCTCCTTTTCTCTGCTGTCTTTTCCTAAATGACAGAGGGCTTGGTGACCCTCTGTGAGGACGGTTTTCTTTCTCAGTGTCACTGTTTCTGAGCAACCGTAATAACACGGTGACTCGCGTCAACTTTGCAGACCTCTGACCGTGACCTGCAGTGAACAGTTCATTTGGCAGCATGATGGAGAACACATCTGAGTATATATGAGGGTGTACATAAGGAAAACCTCATGAAACCATTCTCACCCTTACTATGTGTGAAACCCTCTGACATTTTCTATTCTTATTCATTAAAAATAAATCTATTGAATTGATTTCATAACCCATTAGCGGTTTACCACCTGCAGTTCTATGCATGGCAGAAGAGATTGTTAGCCTGGATGGAAAGAAAAGACTTTTCAGTCTGATTAAATCAAATGTACCTTCCTGTTTGTTCAGGAGGGTAGAAATTATGTTCTTTAGAATGAATTTCCAACTTTTTTTCACTGGGTTTTGCTCCTCAGTATGGTATGCCTTTGCAGCCTGCCAAGTCATGGGGAGGAAACGTTTTTGTTTAAATACAGTATCATCAAAAATGAATGGACATTTCTCAAAATGTCTTTGACAGCTCAAACAGTGAAACATTAAATCAACGGGATGATGAAAGCTTGAAAACACATAATATCTATAATAATCCCTAGACGCATAGCAGAAATGGGAAAAAAAAGCAACTTAGTTCAATTACACAGTAAGGTTACCTACTTCAAAGTCACTAGAGGGCTGTAAGGTTATGCATGTTGTTAAGGTTAATTGCATCCATTCAGGATGTATTTGACTCTGAAACAAAAGCTTAAGGGGAAAAATAATCAAACACAGAAGACAACATCTGAAGGGTCTGTTCTATAGCAGAGAATCAGCCCATTATGGCTGTGTTGTTCAGCAATGATTGTAACAGACCCCAGCACCTACAAGTATGAAGACTTAAAAGGCAATCCATGGAAGTCCCGAAACAAAAGACATACATCTTTTTATTATTATTATTCATTTATTTGAAAGTCAGAGCTACACACAGAGAGAAGGAGAGGCAGAGAGAGAGGTCTTCCATCTGCTGCTGGTTCACCCCCGAGTTGGCTGCAATGGCTGGAGCTGTGCCAATCTGAAGCCAGAAGTGAGGAGCTTCTTCTGGGTCTCCCACGCGGGTGCAGGGGCCCAAGGACTTGGGCCATCACATATGCTTTCCCAGGCCATAGCAGAGAGCTGGATCAGAAGTGGAGCAGCTGGAACTCCAACCAGCGCCCATATGAGATGCTGGCACTGCAGATGGCAGCTTTACCTGCTGTGCCACAGTGCTGGCCCCAAGACATTCATCTTCATTAAAACTCAGGGGCTACTATTGCTCAGTGTTTATTTTTCATTAACAGTAGCAAGAGCTAAGCCCCCATGTTCCTTCATCTTAAAAGAAAACATGCGCCTCTGCTTTAAGAAATCTTTATTTGAAATATTTCCCCCTTTACAAATCTTATCAGTATTTCCCCCCGATTGTAACAGTAAATTCATATTTGACCATTAGAAAAAATGCAAGCGTTACAGACAACATAAGGTGTGGAATTCTCTGTAATCAGACATCAGCACTTCAAAGAGCTTCGTGTCGAGGCATTTTTATTTGTGAAAGTCTGGGTGCACTCTTTTGATTCTTCGTGCCTAGTAGAAAACATTAGAGCCATTACAATCTTCATCGATTTCTACTGCTGATGGAAGGTGACAGGGAAGAGAGGGGATTGTCACGTTTTGTTCTTTATTTTAAAATGTGATTACCCTCTATCACATAGGCAGGTGTTGTATTTCATATTGGTTTATTATTTAGTTGTATAGGGAACAACTCATGTTCCCACAGTGGAATCTTGGATAATATAAGGCAACTTTAAAATATTCATGGGAAAAATGGAATTAAAAGATTGTGTTAATGTAGAAAATTTTCAAAACCCAAGCATAGTGTCTTCATAATCTGTATTTTCCACGAGCCATTTGAAAATTCCTCATATCTCCCAGGCAGGATTCTTAACAAAAACATCTCACCTGATCTGATCACGAAGCGATCATCCTTTCCTTAAATTCAGATTGTGAGGCTTTCTGTAAGTCAATTTACTTGAACTCTTCAAAAACATCAGTCGTGAAAGGAAGAAAATGGGTAAGGAAGTGGTCCTGAGATAGAGGAATCTAGAGAGACAACAAGAGTGTGTAACCCATGGTTGGGTCCAGGATGAGTGGAGCTAGGGAGGAATATTGGTGCGAAGAAAGAACAGTTTGAAATTGTAGACAATTAGGCCACGTGATATCCAAATGAAATTCCTTCGTAGGAGAGTATCTTTGTTCCTAGGAGACACATGCTGAAGTACCTAAGGGTGATGTGTCCTGACTATACAGCTTACTTCCATAAGGTTCAGAAAAATAAATAGTCAAAGTGTATGTAGAAAAAACTAACAATTGATAAATCAATTTTATAGAATGTAAGTCTTCGTTTTACAACAATTTTAAATTTGCAGAAATTCATCATATGTTCAAGCTGAGTCTGGGATTTTGGAAATGCAAGTAAGATATTGAAGAAAGAAAAATTTAAATGTAGCTCACATTCTTGTTCAAAGATTGATTGATTTGAAAGGCAGAGTTTCAGAGACAGGGAAAGACACAGATCTTCCATCCACTGGTTCACTCCCCAAATGGCTTTAAGAGCTGGGGCTGGGCCAGGCCTAAACCAGGAGCTTCAGCTGGGTCTCCCACATGAGTAGCAGAGGCCTAAGTAACTGCACCATCATCTACTGCTTTCCCAGACACATTAACAAGGAGCTGGATGGAAAGTGGAGCAGCTGGGACTTGAGCTAGTGTTTATATGGGATGCCAGCATCACAAGCAGTGGCTTAGCCAGCAGTGCCACAATGTGGGACACCACATTCCTATTCAGATTCTTGATTTCGCAGGATAATGGAAGTTTTTTTTCTGGGTAACACTCTGTGCAAAGCTTTAAGCCAGGTACATTCCATAGGGTTATTTATAATAAGATCAGAAACAACTGGAATGATAGTGTTAAATTAGGATGCATTTCTGTCATGAAATATTCAGTATTAGGCACATTACATGTATAATTGAGTTGTGAAATTCACTTAAAAGTGAAAACAGAGTATCCGATTATACATAAAAGGTGATTGCAAGTGTGAAATAATACAAGGGTACTTCAGTAAGTTCATAGAAAATGGAATTAAAATTTTATTTTGGTGCAAAAACTCTTGGAAACCTTATTTTTTTTCATAATACTCATTTTGCATGAAGAACCCTTTCTTGAAGGGTTCCTCTATATGGATTTCAATTTTTCTTTTATCCAAATAAACTTTTGATTCCAGTTTTCATGAAATTTTTGAAGTATGCCTTTGTGTATAGAACAGATTGGGTGGAAATTTACTCGAAACTATAATCGTGATCTTTGAGGGAAGGGATATAAGTGACTTTTAAATGTCTTGAAAGTAATTTTCTACATTTATTCTATGAGTATGTACATCTTTCAGAGAAGTAAAAAAAGGAATTTCTTTTTTTAATGTTCTGTGCAGATTTAGGTATCTACATCCCTGTGTCTTGCAATTTTAGTTTTTTTCCTTTGAGTTATAGATAACCCTGAGGAGCAAGTGTGTGGACATAATCAGCTCCAGGTATTTTTTTTTTTAAGATTTATTTATTTGAAAGAGTTACGCAGAGAGAGAAGGAGAAGTAGAGAGAGAGAGAGCAAGAATGAGAGTGAGAGAAAGAGAGAGAGAGGGAGAGAGAGGTTCTCCATCTGCTGGTTCACTCCCCAGTTGGCTGCAATGGCTGGAGCTGCGCTGATCAGAAGCCAGGAGCCAGGAGCATCCTCTGGGTCTCCCATGCAGGTGCAGGGGCCCAAGGACTTGGGCCATCCTCCACTGCTTTCCCAGGCCATAGCAGAGAGCTGGACTGGAAGTGGAGCAGCCAGGACTCAAACTGGTGCTCATAAGTGATGCCAACACTGCAGGTGGTGGCTTTACCCACAGTGCCACAGCACTGGCCCCCTCCAAGCTTAATAATAATAATAATAAAGAGATTTTAATGTCATTGTCAATTTCCTTATCACTAAGCCATTCCTAAAAAGAAAGTTAAGCCTGTATATTCTGTTGTTGGAAAAGACAGTTCTCATTGTGCCTCTCATACATTTTGTGGGTATGCCAGAACTGCACATTTGCCTACCTGGTCTCTTTCTCAGGGTGTTTCTTTTCTAGCTGGGAACCTTGAGAGGTAAGGTATACTCTCAGGACAAAGAAGAGGCTTGCTTACTGCCTGCTATAAACGTGGCGCATTCTCCAAGCTCAGTGTTTCTGAGCTTCTGTGCACATACTCTGTGTGTGCAGCATCTGTCAGGTTGCCCAGTATAACCTTTGGCAAAAGAGAACAGATGCAAATAAGTTGATGCTCACGCTGCTTGCTATGCCATGGGTAATGATTTCCTTTGTTTCTGACCCAGGAATCTCATGTCTTCTGCTAGTGTCAATGACACAGTCACAGGCTAACTTATTAGCTCGTATGCACAGTCAAATCAGATTCCAGACTAGCAGCTCTCAAAATAGGAATTCAGTGTTATTTTTTTTTTTACTGATGAAGAAGTTCTAGAAATTTTGTAGGGATGAGTATGCCTGCTAATCAGTTCCCATCTCTATTCCATCATTGGCTTTGGCCTCTTCAATATGATGAGTCTCTATAATAGTCTATTTCATGTGTATCCTTTGTATTGTTAGTGTTCATCCTCCTTGCTAACTTTCTTTTCCATAGCTTTTATAATTTATGTGTGTTGAAGAAACACAACATCTTAGATTTATCCTATGTTTGTACAGATCATGTAACGAAAACCAATATAGAATTGCATAGCTAGAAAAATACACAATGCCTTTGTTTACCAAAAAATCTATTTCCCCAGAATTTGTACATACCCAAGGACAAGATTTTCTTGAGCTATAAAAAACATCGAGCCATTTTATTTTTGTTGCATGGTAGAGTTTACATGTCCACTATTCAGCTTGAAATTATCTGTAATTTACTCTTTTGCTTTTTTTTTTTTTTTGATTTTTTTTGCCCACGACTACCTTTCTTTTTCAATCAAACCGGTGTTGTTCATAATCAGAAACTTAAATTACATCTGGTACAGTTTGTACACTCCAGGGGATAGATTTGTGAGATAGTTTTAGGCAGCCAAGATATTTTTTGTAATGTCAACATAACGTTTTTCATAGAGTGCTTACTGATGAGACATTATAAAAGTTGTGCAGTTGTGTGACTGAAGAGAGAGCTCACAAAGTATTTCTTAAGTGTCTTTTCCTTTTTTTATAGTGTAGAAACATTTCATGCTTTATCTTGTGCTGTTCTTTCATATGTTTTCCTTTATTGTATCACATTGATGTTGTGCTGTCAGAGAGGGAAAACAATCGCACACAAATTGGAGTATTTCATTAAACTTCAATGAGGTAATTAAGGAAACTCATTTTCAAAAATATACATTTGTTTCAGCAGCTTGAATGTTGCTTCATCAGGAAATGACCAGAATCCTGAATATAGGTAGGCTGGCTTGCTTAGCTCAGCAGCTTTGAGAGTCAGACTATGAAGAGGGATGCCACAGAGGTTAAAAGAGCAGAGGCCTTTGCTGTGGCTGGAAACTAATTGGCTGAAAACATTCATAAATTATACTCGCTATTCATGTCAAGAAAAAGCTGACAGAGGGATGAATATTTTTATCTACCAAGGCATTACATTCTGTCACATTGCTGTTAAAAAGACAAAAAGACAAAAAGCTGCCATTATTGCATAGTGGGTAAAGCCACCACCTGTGACATACCATATAGATGCCATTTCATGTCCTGGCTGCTCCACTTCCTATCCAGCTCCCTGCTAATGCACCTGGGAAAGCAATGGAGGAAAGCAGTGGGCTCTTGCAGCCACATGGGAGACCTGGAATAAACTCCTGGCTTCGGCCTGGCCTAGCTCCAGTCATTGTGGCCATTTGGGGGAGTGAACCAGTAGCTGGAAGATCTCTCTTCATTTCTCCCCCTCTCTCTGTAACTCTGCCTTTCAAATAAATAAATAAATCTTTAAAAATAAAATAAAAGAATATCCTGCGACATAAGCTCATCTTCCTATGGCAAGAGGAATAGAAGCTAAATTAGTTGGTTGTGCCTTTTAGTGAATATTGTAGTATGTTTTAGATTTGGTATTTTCAGCTAATAAAATATGGCTAAGAAGCTTGCCAAGAAATTCTCTACCATAAAACTTTTATTACTGGGACCATTGTCTAGCATTGTGCTAAAAATACTTTTGGTTAAAACCCTCTAATTTCAGGACTAGATAATTTTCCCCCTCCTTTCATGTCCCTGTATTAAGTTTGAGTATCTGTAGCCTACTATATAGGCCATAGATGGGCTGAAGGCTTGTTCCTAAGAGTCTTGTATGTTGCCAGACTAAAACTTAGATTAGATACTGTGGAATGCAATCTTTCACAACTGATTGGTTTTTTCATTGCAAATGTCTTCCAAAATTTCCACAAGAACCATGAACCCAGAACATTTTCTTTGTCATGGCTCTTAGCAAAGTTCTGGCAAAGAAATATCTTTGCATTCCAGATTCTATTCTTTAAGTGCCAACTTGCTATCCTTTTCCCTCGAAGTTTTCTTTCCTTTTTCTTGTTGTTGTGTTGTTGTTGTTTTTAAAGATTTATTTATTTGAAAGGCAGAATGCACAGAGAGGGACAGAGGATAGACACATAGCTTTGAGAGTCAGACTATGAAGAAGAATGCCACAGAGTTAAAAGAGCATCTGCTAATTTCATCTGCTAGTTTATTCCTTGAATAGCTGCAACAGCACGGGGTCAGACTGAAGCTGGGAGCTAGAATGCCATCTCTGTCTTGCGCACAGGTAGAGGTACTCAAGTGCTTGAGCCATCATCTACTACGTCCCAAGCACATTAGTAGGGAGTTGAGTAGGAGGTGGAGTAGCTGTGATTCAAACAGGCACTCTAATTTGGGATGCAGGTGGTGGCTTGACTCACCAGGCCACAATACCCAGTGCTTAAATAAAAATTTTTCAAGCTTTTTTTTTTAATCTTTATTTTTCATTTGTTTGAAAGGCAAAGTTACAGAGGGAGGAGGGGAGAGAGAGGGAGAGGGAGAAGGGAGTAGAGAAAGAGAGAGAGAGAGCGAGAGAGAGAGAGAGAGAGAGAGAGAGATTTTCCATCTACTGATTTACTCCCCAAATGGCCACAATGGCTGGAGCTAGGTTAGGCTAAAGCCAGAAGCTTCTTCAAGGTCTCCCACATGGGTGAAGGGGCCCAAACACTTGGGCCATCTTCCACTGCTTTCCCAGGCACATTAGCAGGGAGCTGGATTGGAAGTGGAGCAGCCAGCTCTTGAACTGGCGCCCATATGGGACACTGGCATCACAGACAGAGGCTTAACCTGCTACACTACAATTCCGGCCCCCTAAGATTTTACTGCTTTTAGTTGAAAGGCAGAGAGGGACAGAGGGAGAGAGGCATGGGGAGAGTGAGAGATAGAGATCGGGAGGAGAGATTTTCCACCCACTGGTTCACTCCTCAAATGCCAGCAACAGCCAGGGCTGGGCCAGGCTGAAGCCACAAAGCTGGAAATCAATCCAGGTCTTCCATGTGGATGGCAGGGAGCCAACCACTTGAGCTATCTCTACTGCCTCCCAGGGTGTGAATTAGCAGGAAATTAGAATTAAGAGTGTAGTTGAGTCATGAATCTAGGTGCTCAGATATGGGACATAGATGTCCTAAGTTAACTGCTGTGCCAAATGCCCACCCCCTTTATGCAAGTTTTCTACCCCACAGGTGTCTTTGTGAATGTATTCTACCTTGAACCTCTAATTGCTTACAACATCCCACTTTATCCCTTGTCTGGGTATTCTTGTGATATGTTCTGCTAGTTTTACAAATCATTCCTAAGTAAAGTTTAAGTTCTGTTATAGTGGTTGGTGTCTATTTTTTTGGGTATTCCTTTACTCTCAGTAAGTCCCTAACATAACAAAGTCCATCACAGATACTCAGTTAAATATGTTTCATTGATTGAAAGTCAACCAAGGGGCAGAAGTTAAAGAACAGTCCTATTTTATGCTTTTTGTATTGTTAGCTGAAGACTACGTTGGTCTTAGTCAAAGTTCCTGGGTTTGAATCTCAGCACTGCTGCTAAATTAACATGTATCATGCTCTTTAGGGCATTGTTGAATCTCTGAGTCCTTTTTTTTTTTTTTTTTTTGACAGGCAGAGTAGACAGTGAGAGAGAGAGAGAGACAGAGAGAAAGGTCTTCCTTTTCCATTGGTTCACCCCCCAGTGGCCGCTGCGGCCGGGCGGTGCACCACGCTGATCTGAAGCCAGGAGCCAGGTGCTTCTCCTGGTCTCCCATGCCAAGTGTAGGGCCCAGTGACTTGGGCCATCGTCCACTGCACTCCCGGGCCACAGCAGAGAGCTGGACTGGAAGAGGAGCAACCAGGACAGAATCCGGTGCCCTGACCGGGACTAGAACCCAGTGTGCCAGTGTCGCAGGCGGAGGATTAGCCTAGTGAGCCGCGGTGCCGGCCCTCTGAGTCCTTATCAGAGGTTAGGTTAGCTAATCCCTAAGTTCCCTTTTAACCAAACTGCTCATAGTGCATTTGTGTTTTATAACAGAATACTCAATGCTAAGTAATGTTTAAAAGAAAGAGGTTAATTTGGATCATGGTGATTTGGCTGCAAGGTACCAGAATCATGATTGCATCATAACATGGTGAGGATTTAGAAGGGGAAGAGGATGTGTACAAAAGATCAAGCATATGTTGTAGCCTCACTTTATAACAAGCTATTCTTGTGGTAGCTAATCATCTAGTCCCTGGAGACCTAACTCGGTCTTACGAGATGTCCATTAATCCCTTCTGAGAGGGGTGTCCCCTGGACATACATGCCTCTTAGAGGCCGACCATCTCTCAGCACTGGAGTGTTGGTGGGAATAACTCACACACAAATCATAGCAGGCAGTTTAATGGATCCACAGCAGGGGTTCTTCCAGTATTTTAACTTGATCAAGAATATCAGCATCTGGGTGGGTGTTTGGTGGTATGGTTAAGATGCTGCATGGGACACCCACATTCCATATTGGAATGACTGGGTTCAAGTCCTAGCTCTGCCCCCACTTCTAGCTTCGTGCTAATGCAGACCTGAAAAGGCAACAGGTGATGGCTCAAGTAATTGGGTCCCTCCCTGTAACCCAAGTGAGAGACCTGGATTGAGTTTCTTGCTCCTGGTTTTGGCTTGGCCTGGCTTGGCTATTATAGGCACTTAGGGAGTGAACTAGCTGATGGGAGATCTCTCTCTCTGTTTGTTTTTCTGCTTTTCAAATAAATAAAAATGGGAAAAAAGAATATCAGCATTGCCTGGGAACCTGTTAAAAAATGCAGATCAGGACTCGGCACTGTGGTGCAGTAGGCTAAGCCTCTGTGTCATGGTTCCCAGCTCTCATATGGGCACTGGTTCTTGTCCTGGCTGCTCCTCTTCTGATCCAGCTCTCTGTTATGACCTGGGGTCACAGCTGAAGATGGACCAAGTGCTTGGACCCTTGCACCTGCGTGGGAGACTCAAAGAAGGTCCTGGCTCTAGTCGTTGCGGCCATTTGGGTTGTGAACCAGCAAATGGAAGACCTTTCTCTTTGTCTCTCCCTCTCTCTGTCTGTAACTCTGCCTCTCAAATAAACAAATAAAATCCTAAAAATGGTGGTTAATGAGTCTTCTCCTAGAGCTGCTGAATCAGAAATTCTGCCTCTTAACAAGCCTACCAACAACTCCTCCAGGGATGCTGATGATAAAGGTTGGGAGCTACAGATCTGCAGAATGGTGAAGTCCCTAGAATGGGGAGAAGCTGTTTATCACAGTCTTAGTAGGCTCTGAAGAGTGTTCAGTAATTTCGTGGGTGGCATTTAAATTCCATGTCTTAGGTTTCAGGTTTAAGGCTCTGTAGAATGGCTCACCATTGCATCATATTCAAGTTTCCAGGTACTACCCACGGAATTACAGCTCCCAAGCTCCTATAAAGCACTGGCAATTGAGGAGTGAAAAATCTTTCATAGTGCGAACAAAGATATACGCAACGAACAAGGGATTAATTTCTAGTGGCAGTCTCCTAATTTTGTATTCATAGCGTTGTATGCATGCTAGGCTACATGTGCAACATCTGCTGATATACGTCAGGTAATTGGGCATCCAGCAGTCCCATTTGCATGCAAAGGTGGTTGCACACCTCCCATTTACAGGTCTAAAATTAAAGCCCACTTTGAAGCTGGCTGAAGGCTCTCAGAGAGGGAAATAAGGAGATAAAGAAGAAATGGCTTCTGCTAATCAGCACTTTTAGCCTCTACTGTTCAATCTGTGCTAATTTGCTCTTTGAGATTGTACAGTCCAGGTTGAATAAGGGACTTCTAAGAGTATCTGGGATTTGTTTTGTGTTAAAAAAATCTAGTTATAAGCTGGTTGTGTTTCTCCATAGCATTCCACCTAAAACTGTACCCACATGGTGTGCTGCAGTCTGTTGCTGTGCTATAATTTTGAATTATGGAGCATTCGTATTCTTGTGGGACCTCACACACCATACCGAGAAGAACCACCCCAGCACAGACTCAACGACTGGACTCGTGGCATCATTTGGACTACATGTCAATTGATCATGGTGCCTGCCCTCCAAAGATCATACTATTTTAACAGCTTCCCTACTTCTCAGTCTTAAAGACTTTTGGTTAAATGAAGTCTTCTCTGGTCTTCCTCTATGAAGACCTTCCTTGATTCTTTGTCTCCTGATTATGCTCCTCTTGTGTGCCCAGCAGAGAGAAGAACCTGGTAGGCCTATGCCCATAAAAGTCAAATACTAATAGCGCAAGACTGTGTCCATTTGAATACTTAGGTACATCTTCAAGAGGAGACGGCCTGTGCTCTCAGTGTGTGGGAACAGAGAATGCACCAGTGTTTTTTTGTCCGCCCCATGTGGCTCACAGGGAAGAGAATGCCAATTTTAAAGGGAACTTAGCCACAAGTACAACCTACAAGAACAAAGTCCTACAAGACCATTCTACCAAGAACCAGCGGTGAAGCAGTCACTTGTCACATCACTATTTTCTAAGAGCATACCTCTAAAAGTTCATGGAAAATGGACTTAAAAAATAAGTTTGTTTTTGTGTCTCAGAATTTGAAAACTGTGTATGAGAGGTTTTCAAAATGTCCTTGAAAAATGCATGTAATGAAAAGGAGAGCATGGATTTCAAAATTTTTTTGGCACCAAGATAAACTTATCTTAATTACATTTTCTCAGAACATATTGAAGTACCCCTGTATTTCTGTGTTTGGCCACATCCATTTGTCTTGTTTTGACAATTAGATTGTAAGGTCCTGGAGAGCAGATCTGGGCCTTAGGAATACTATCTTCTACAGTATCCCTGTCTGCTGCCTTATATGTACTAGTTTTCTTATGATAATAAGTGATTTTTTTTCCTTTTCATTCTAGCACAGGTGCATATACCTTGATAGCACCAAATGAACACCGGAGAAATCAGATGCAAAGGAGTATGTATGCTTATTCATTTACCATTCAAGTACCTCTCACTTTCTTTCCAATTGGTTGGTTTTGGTCTGAAGTCTTTTTATCTTCTGATTTGTATAGATGCACCTGATCTCATCAAAGTTGTTTTTTCTTTTTAACTTTGGCAGTTTTAATTGTGCCTGTCAGAATGATTCTGCTGTTAACACTTGTGAATCTGTTTCTCTACAAGAGTAACAGAACTCATGGTTCTTTTTTTTGGATTTCTGTTGGGCTTATGCAGCTTCACAAGTTGCCTATATACTGAGCTCATCCCTGTAAAGTTAGACAGACTGCTGATACTTTTATGAGTACTTTTGCAACAGACAAGTGAGATGCCAAATTGATCATGACATGATTTGTACCTTTCTTGGTTTGTCCCATTCCTCTGCAATACCATTTTTCTTTATTCTCTGTATGCTCATATTTTGTAACCATCAGAGTCTACCTCAGCTGTTTTCTGTATTTATTGATGGTTTCCAGCTGTTTTTATTTGTGTGGTTCAGTTTCCTTCTGTTAGTTATAAACTCCTTGAGGACAGGGACCAAATCGTACTTGGTTTTGCACTTAGTGTCTATAATATGTTTAATTGAAATATGGTAAATATAAATGCTACCATTTGGACTTAGCATAGCATCTTTCAGAATTGGAAGGAGAAGTTCATTTACTTCACAAGGACGTTTGAGGCTTGTTCAAGTCAAGCTGTGGTGCTAGGACTGAACTCCAGCGCTCTTTATTAGATTGTCGATGGGAAATTTAATTTTGCGATTAATGATGGACATAAGGGTACACTAGGAAAGCAGCTCTCCAAAGCCCTCTTCTCCCAGGCAGGTAGCCCCCTGTGTGGTACAGTTGGGTAGTACAGCTTATGAGAATCATAGGTTCACAGACATTTGCTATATATCTATGGGTACTGCTGGCGGTAGACCAGCAGAACCCCAAAAGCTTTGGCATTTTCAAACTTTTGACTTAAATATTTAACGGGAATTCTTTCTTTCTTTTTTTTTTTTAATAATTATATTTTAAGCGAACGTTTGGATTAATCAGGTTTAAGGGGAAATCAGGGCAGGCACTGGACAGAAAACAGGGCAGGTGTCTCTCTGGCGCCCCCTGCTGTCACACAGACTGATATTGGGGGGAAGTGAGCCCTACTCCCTAGGGAATAGGTTCTGCCTAGTGGTCCCCAGTGTCAGGAACCCGAGCAAGGGTGCCCACCTACACACAGACCCTTGTGTCCCACAGTTTCAGTAAGCGTGGGGGGACACTTAAAGCAATATGGGCACCAGAATTCTCTGCGGGAAATGTTTACCTGTGTGTGAAAAGTTCTTACTGGCATGTTCTAGTATTCTAATTGTCAGCATATTTTCTATAGGAACCCTTTAAAACTAAGCAAGAATGGGAAGAAAAGCTATACTCCCTCTTTTTAGTAGAAATGCTGGTTGTGAAAATTCTTGTAGAGGAAGTGCCCCAGGCGTGGGTCCAGGGTGGCCCAGAAGTGGTAGGACTGGAAGGTGTTTTCTTACCCTGGAGAACATATCCACTCATGTTTGAGTTCATTGCCCTCTGATGGTGGTTTTATGCTTTGAAGGTGCCAATCTCCTTTTCAGAGTCTAATAATGGATGCTTTGATTTTTCTCACTTTGCTTAGTTGCTGAGCAAGAGCTGGCAAACCTGGAGAAGTGGAAAGAACAGAATAGAGCTAAGCCGGTGCACCTGGTGCCTAGGCGGCTAGGTAAGCAAGCAAACTAGGTGAATGGGTATGTGGGGGAGGAGGGAGGGCAAGGCCCCCAGGGATCCTGCTAGCCCATTGTGTGTCTCTGTTTGAATGTATATTATAGGTTGTTTGGTGGGATGGAATTCACTTAAAGCTGAGACCTTCAAGTGTGCACGCCACCGTTATGCAGGAATGAAGTGATGACTTAATTGCCAAATAATTTAGAGATTCTTGGATGATCAACCCTGAAGAATGCTTACCTGGCACACTGCTGTGCCCTGTCATAGCACTAGTCAGGAGGAGAGGAAGAGCTATCCCAAGTATGCTAATCATGCCACTTTAATGCTAATGGGAGAAAAATGAATGGAGGGTCAATTGCAAAAGCATGATGAGAGTGAACTGGGGACCCAGGGATGAGTGCAAAGGAGAATGTCCCCTGGGTTTCATCCAATGGAGAGAGACTTTGGGCCACTCAGTTGGCTGCTGCCCTGGTGAGGAATTGTCTGGGCAGTCTAGGCCCATGTTAGATCACTCGGAGGGAAAGCCGCCTAAGGGGAGCCATTTCCGTCCTTTCTCCCCTTTCCTCTCTGGAAGCTGCTGAGAACGTCCAGCACGAGACCGAGCTCCCCAGATTTAGTGAATACAGGCATGTCTCGGGTCGGAGGCCATGACTGTCCTGACAGCTTTAGAGAAGTATTTGTTTTTTCCAAGATGTAGCTAACACTAAGCTAATTTGGAAATCACTTAGCGAGTGAAAGCAATGGGCTTATCACCATCATCCCGCATCTCATGACAAGGGTCCACGTCAAGTGTCACCTCTCTGCTGACCAAGCCAGACTTGAGGGGTCAGTGAGAAACAGTCCTTCCTAGCCAGCCTTCCCCAAACTGTCCGTGTGCACTAGTCTTTCCCACGCGCCGCAGAGGGAGTGAGAAATTCGATTTTGTTGGGTGTTCTCAAATAATAAAGTTGTCCAGTTATTTCAGGGCATCAAGAGTCTCATTCCAGTGTTAATGTTCGGTCCTAAGTACCAGTGAACATCCTGTTGGTGGAGACTGAGGCGACTCCCCTGGTCTAGCCCAGGCCTGTTTCAGGGAGGCAGCCAGCAAATGCAAGGATGTGTAGCTGGATTTTTTTTTTTTAATGGACTGCCCTGTTCCCAGGTTGAGGCCTCCAGGGACAAAGGGGGAAGCGCAGATCAGAGGTAAGGCTGTGTACTGCACGGAGCCCCTTGGGCTGGTGCTAGTTTCCCTTCCCCGGGGGTCCTTGTGTTCTGCAGCATCCCTCCCTCCCCACCCCACTTCTGTCTCTTTGGTTCCCAGACAGAAACGATAACCTGTCCCTGTGGTGGTGCTTGGTTTCACTGTTGGCTCTTGGCAGGGCTCCACTGTTCTCTAGGCAGCCCTCCTCGGCGAGCCCCTGTAGGACCACTTCAGATGGAGATTGTGTCTCCTCAGTCCTACATGGGGCCGAGAGGCAGCAGCTGAGCACCTTCTTCCCACAGACTTGGAAGATCTAGGCCCTTTGCATTGCAGCCGCCTCTTTCTGAGGACCCAGCTGAGCAGCTGACAAGAGCCCTGTGCCTTGCAGACCGGCTTTTCTAGGCCTGGTCTGCTAGGGACACTCACAGTCTTGGGGCATGCAGGTTGCGGTCGCCATGTAATTTTCATGAAACCCTTCTTATTCACCTTGAGGTGAGGATTTCTCCTCTAGCAAACAGGAGGAGATGGAATTCAGAAAGACAGTCTTCCTCAGATTTCTACCTCCCTGTGACCTCTCCAGCCTCTTTTATAGACTGAAGGTAGTTGCCGGTTAAGCTTCTCTACGCTGGTTTTCAGGTACCTTCTTGAAGATCCTGCCTTAGGGGTCAGGCACCTGACTGTGGAATTTGGAGCAGTTGGATGCATCTATTTGTCTTGGGATCTTAGCAGAAAATAAGCAGGAGTCTCATTTTAACTTGTCTTACATAGAGCTTGCAGGATTGGTCAGGGATGGAGGCGGAGGCATTATGAGGTGGAAAAGAAAATTCTGGAATGTATGAAATTTGGAGATGAATTTTGAGCAAAACCTGAAATGCTTGGACATCTGGATTTCTCCATTATTTCTAATGCTCTTCCCTTATGTCTGTACCCCTTAAAATATTGGCCTGGTTGTACAAGGTACTTGAAAGGGGCCATAACATGAGATAAAACTTCCAATATTCCTTACAGTTTCTTTTGCATTCGCTCTCCCCATGACAGTGACTAAAGTGCCAAAACCAAATGGGCCTTATATATCTTTTGGAACTCAGAAGAAAAGTCCCCGTGGTGTCTTTATCAGTTCAACTGCAAAAACTACAGTGAACACAAATTGTTTTAATGCTTCTTCTCCGAGAGTGAATCTTCAGAAAACTGACATTTGGAGTGACCAAAGCACCACGGAATTATTTCAAAGGAACCTTTATGATAACCTACACCAAACTTGTATAAACACTGAGAAATCCCTAGGTGGCAGTTCCTGGGTTGTCAAACTTTTAGGGTTTCTGGCCCAAAATTATTGCATGTTTTAAGGAAAGCAAGCACATAATCTAACATCCATATTTTTCTCTTGAATACCTAGAGAAAGAACAATGAATAGTAAGGATTGATAGTCAGTTACTGACTAGGCTATTCCCATTGTGCCTTTAAACACTTGGTTATAAAGATTTCACATTTGCCTACTGGTAACACCCCTGAGGATTTCCTGAGCTTGGATACTTGAACGTAGGGCAATAGAGTGAAGAGAAGAAAGGTAAATGAAGCCTTGTTGGTCATCATCTTTATTGGGTTAAGGAACGAGAAGTGGGAAGAATGTTCTGGAATTTACAGGACAGGCACTCTTACGATTAGCATGATACTTCAAGTATAATTTCAATCTAAGTGAAAATTTTAATATCTGCATCAGGGGTGGGCATTTGGTCTAGTGGCCAAGGTGCTAGCTGAGATGCCTGTGTCTCACATAGGACTGTCTGGGTTTGATGCCTGGCTCTGGCTACTGACTGCAGCTTCCTGTTAATGCAGACCCTGGGAGGCAGTGGTGATGGCTCAAGTAATTGAGTCCCTGCCACTCATGCTAGACCCCTGGATTGAGTTCCTGGCTTCTGGCTCCAGGTCTTACTCTTGTGAGCATCTGGGGAGTGAACCAGGGCATGGGGGTGCTCTCCCCTACCGCCTCTAAAGAAAATATACATGATCAAAATACCTTAGTTGGGTTGCCCTAGCTTTTGGGAATGTGCACTTGTCTTTCTGTATAGCTCTGTTTCTCCTTTAAGCAATTGCTGTTGTTTAACTTCTTATTAAGAACACTAGTTACATTCTTCTTTCCAGGAATGTGAAAATGTTAAAGGAGCTCGTGTTGTGGATTCAATTGGTCAGTTCTTGATGGCTGACATTTCTGCTTCGTATTGATGTTTCCCCCTTGTGGTTTTCCCCCCTTAGGTGGGAGCCAATCTGAGATTGAAGTCAGGCAGAGACAGCAGTTCCAACTGATGCAATCCAAACACCAGAAAAAGGTCAGAATCCCTCTCTTTTTGCTTGCTTTTGGCAAGGAATTTGAGTATCAGCACTTTCAAGGAACCATGAAGTAGCACAAAAACGTTACCGAAAATGTAACACCTTTAAGCCAGTTGCAAAAGGCACCTCTCAAAAACAAAATCATGAAGTGAGAAATAGAAAGAGAAATGTTTAGAATTCTTTTTTTTTTTTTTCTTGACAGGCAGAGTGGACAGTGAGAGAGAGAGACAGAGAGAAAGGTCTTCCTTTTGCCGTTGGTTCACCCTCCAATGGCTGCCGCGGCCGGCGCGCGCGGCCAGCGCACCGCGCTCATCCGATGGCAGGAGCCAGGTGCCAGGTGCTTTTTCCTGGTCTCCCATGGGGTGCAGGGCCCAAGCACTTGAGCCATCCTCCACTGCACTCCCGGGCCACAGCAGAGAGCTGGCCTGGAAGAGGGGCAACTGGGACAGAATCCGGCGCCCTGACCGGGACTAGAACCCAGTGTGCCGGCGCCGCAAGGCGGAGGATTAGCCTGTTGAGCCACGGCGCTGGCCAGAGTAATGTTTAGAATTCTTATCCATGTATGTAGTCAGCATGATGAAGAGAATTTTTAAATGAACTGTAGTTTAATCTACTATGTTTTGAATGTTTTGATTCCAAGAATGAGCATTTGTTTACCTCATGCCAATCATGGAAGTAGAACAAAGACGATTTAAGATACCCAGTATTTTTTGTATGAACACTGTGAATTTTGTAATCAGGAAAAATTATCTTATTCTTCTCCTACTCCCTTTGAAGAGAAAAACAAGGAGAGAGAGAGAGAAAGAGAGAGAGAGAGAGAGGCAGATGATACAGAAAGAGAAAAAACTCACAGGCAGGAGATAGCCTGGCCATTCTCCAGGATCTAAGTAGCTTATAGGAGCAACCAACAATCATGGTGAGGTATAGCAGAGACAGTACTGTAATTTGCCTTTCATCATAATTTTGAGTGTCAGAGGTTCAGACTGAAAAATGTAACTGTTTTTTATCCTCTATAATCTCAATACAATTTAGCTGAAAAGAGAAGAATCTGCAAGAATCAGGAAGGAAGCCGAAGAAGCTGAACTCCAAAAAATGAAGGCAGTTCAGAGAGAGAAGGTAAGTGGTGTGGCTGACCAGGCAGCATTTACTGGGTGCTGAGTACTCGATTCTCATCTAGACACTCTCCATGGATTGACTCATTTAATCCCCCTAGTAGCCCTGTGAAGTCCATGGTATCCTTATTACCCAATTTGTAAATGAGGGAAGTGACACAGAGTTTAGGCGATTTGCCCAACTGTCCCCAGTCGGTAAGTGGATGGGCCCAGGAGCTCAGGGTCTGAGTCACCACAGCGTCTCACCACTTGGATGACTGACGCAAGTAGTAGCTGTGCATTTGGCTAGAAGGCAAAGCAAGGAGCACACAGTCATACTTATAGTCAAACATGGCACTTTCCAGAGTGAGTGTGGTATAGGCAAATATGCCTCCTTTACTGATAAAAATAAAAAGCATGTATTTGCATTTCAGGATAAGTGATATGATCTATTCTAAAAACCTGCAAGTGACGTTTTAGTTTTGAGATCCATTTCTTGCATTTCTTCTATCTCATCGTCTTCATCATCTAGTAATGAAGTGTCGTATTCTTTTGGGAGTGTCATGCTGTCTTCCTTATTCTTGTTTCTTGGGTTGTTGCATTTGTTGTTCAGCATTTGTGGAGATATTCATTGGACCCCTCCCCCCCAAACTGTGTACTATGTATGACTCTGGAGATAAGTGGATTGTCTGCTTTCAGTGACTTTCTAGGGGTGGAGATAAGCCTGAATTTGCACAGGAGAAACTGTATTAAAATACCAGAGGTATGGGAAAAGATGGTAAAACTTTATAAAAATTTGATCCAGTAATCCAAGTCTGATCCAATATTGCACCTTCACTGGCAAGCTTTTTATCACAATAACTTTTTAACTTACCTTTCTTTCTCTAGGTACTTTTCTAGTCTCCAGGTTTGTTTCCTTCATCTGACTCTCCTCCTTCCCATATTCTCCTTGAAAGGAAAGTTCACATGTTGGTTTTGTGATTTTAGAGGAGTGCTGCCTTTAGAGACCATAAACCAGACGCATTTAAGGTGGAACAAAGGAAATTGTGAAGTCATCACTAGGAACTGGAATAAGAGTTTATCTGTCTGTCTGTCTACCTATCTATCACACGCACATGCACACACACGCACACACGCACACACACACACACACACACGGATCTCCCACCTGCTAGTTTACTCTTCAGTTGCCTGCAACAAGTCTCCTGGACCATGCTGAAGCCAAGAGCCAGGAGCTTTACCCAGATTTCCCATGTGGGTAATAGGGACTCAACTACTTGAGCCATCACCTGCTGCTTCCCAGGATGGGAATTAGCAAAAAACTGAAGTCAGGAGCAGAGCCAGGACTGAAGCCCAGGTCTCAAACTCAGGTACCCTGATGCAGAATATGGGTGTCCTAAGAGGTGTCTTAGCCACTAGGCCAAGTAGCTATTCCAGTTCCTGAAGAATTATTGTTATTATTATAATTGTTGCCACTTCCTATCCTAAATGTTCTTCATTAGTTGTCATTTGATATCCACAGTTGGCTGGCATGTGGGTTGTTTATAGTTCATTATTGTAATGTAGACTATTCATAAATGCTAGCAGCTGAAACTGTTTTCTTTGACATGGAGTAAAAACAGTGTCTCTCCCTTTCCAAGTTATATACCAAAACAATAGGCGTTGAGCAATCATCAAATATAGAAATTGTAATTTGATTGGCTCTTCTAATATGATAACTTGAATGATTACTGTACATTTTGCAGGAAAGTGAGAGATGGAGAGAGAGTTGCTCTATCCCCCCTCCCCTTTTTCTTTTTTAACTTGGGCCATCCTCCACTGCCTTCCCGGGCCACAGCAGAGAGCTGGACTGGAAGAGGAGCAACCGGGACAGAATCTGGTGCCCCAACCGGGACTAGAACCTGGGGTACTGGTGCCACAGGCCAAGTATTAGCCTAGTGAGCTGCAGCACAGGCCAGCCCCCTCCCCTTCAACATGTGACCCTTGAGTGAGCAGCATTGGCATTGCCTGAGAGTTTGTGCACAATCTTGGGCCCTACCTTAGACCAATGGAATCAGAATCTGTACTCTAGTAAGCCCCCTGGCTGATTACTATGCATCCAAAAATTTGAGAAGCATTAATTGAAACAACCTTGCACAAAAAGGAGCCCCTCCCCACAGACCACATCCTCTCACAGACTCACTGTCTGATACTGACTGGCCTGCACTGCCACCGGCACTCCAGCCCCTGCCATGGCTTATACAGCTGTGGCTTTTTGTACTAAATGTAAGCCTATTTAGATTGTAGCTTGTGCCAGACAAAGAAAAATGGACATTGGCCAGCCAGAAATGACGTATTTCACATTGCCAGTGTAGAAATGGCCAAGGAAAGTGATAATAGCCGTGCTTATGGAGCACTTATTCTTTAAAATGCACAGCAAATACACACACAGGCACCAGCCTGCAAAATACTGCCCTTCTCCCCAGGCAAGTGGATGCTGCCTGGGATCCCAGCCAGGTAGGAAGTGTGCAGACCAGTGCCACCCAAGAACCTCTAGTTTCTTCTGGCCTTGACCTGCCCTCTACCTGCCTTCCTTCAGTGTTCCTTCTCTCAGCAGTAGTGCCAAGCGGCCACTGGGTCTAAGATTGGTCATCATCTGTGTGTGTAACATTGAGCCAGCATTTGTGGCTGTTCTTGATCCTTAATAAACAGGAAAGTGTGAAAGGCATTCAGTCTTGTTTGTGGGGCCCAGGAGGAGCTACTGCACTGGGTGAAAGGGAAGTATGGAGAGAGCCCTGGAATGCTGCAGTGGAACTTGAATTGCCTAGGGAATGTGGGGTCTTCAAAAAGCTCACGGAAGTGTGCATTATGCATGGATTTCAAAGTATTCCTTTGTGCCAAAATAAACTTCATCTCATAATTTCATCTTTCCGTGCAGTTTGTGAAGTGCCTTCACGTGTCAATGGTATATGTATTCCCAGTAGGTGCTAGAGCCTCCTTGTGCTGGCTTGTGAGAACACATTGTTAAATTTCAAGATTTTCTTGAGCTGGCTGACTTCATGTTGATTACTTGACACTGACTGTGGTGGGGCTATTTACACTACAGGGGCAGGCATTGAATGCAGCAGTTTTAAGTCCCAGCTTCTTTGCTTCTGATCCAGTTTCCTGTTAATATGCTTTCTGGGAGGCAGCAGGTGATAGATGGATCCCTGCCACCCAAGTGAGATATCTGGGTTGAGTTCCAGGCTCCTGGCTTCAGCTTGGTCCAGCCCTTGATGTTGGAGGGCATTTGGGGAGTGAACCAGTATCTGGAAGATCTCTGTCTCTCTGCTTTCAAAATAAAAAAAGTACATATCAAAGATACATTACAGAAATTGGCAAATGCTACGCATCAGCCTCCCTTCCCCTTCTGGGCCAGAATTGTTTGATAAGAGTTTATTAACATAGCACTGTTTAGTGCCCAATGAAAGAGCTCTTCGCTTATCCACCCCCTACCCCATTACCCACATTCCAAGGCTAAGCCTCAGAGGGCTAGGAGTGCAAAGATTTTGTGGGGATTTTTGCATGCTGTATGCTTGATAGTAATTTTGCAGTAGGGTAGGCAGAATAAAACTTCAAGATGTCCAAGTTCTAACCCTTGGAACCTTGAATATGTTCTGTTATGTGGCAAAGGGGCATTCATTTCACAAGCAGATATGAGATGGATTGCTAATCGACCTGCACTATCCAGGTAGCCCCATTGTAATAGAGGGTCTTTCAGAATTGAAAAGAGGAAGCAGAAGAGACAGAAGGAATGACGGTAGGAGAAAGATTCATCCTCCGTGGCTGGCTCTGAAGATGGAGGAAGCGGTCATTCGCCTAGGGATGTGGAGGACTGTAAAAGCTGAAACAGCCATCGAGACTGGTTTTCCCCTGCAGCGTGCAGAAGAAATGCAGCCTTCCTGATACCTTGACATCAGCCCAGTGAGACCCATTTTGGACTACTGAGTTCTAGAACCTTAGGATGAGAAATTCATGTTGCTTTAAGCTGCTACGATTGTGATAATTTTTATAAGGATGTATTAATTTCTCATCCTAAAAATCTATAAATCTATGTTTCTATAAAATGCTAGAATAGAACATCACAGAAGGGGCTGGCACTGTGGCATAGTAGGCTAATCCTCCACCTCCAGCACTGGCATCCCCTTGTGGGTGCTGGTTCATGTCCTGGCTGCTCTTCTTCTGATCTAGCTCCCTGCTTACGGCTTGGGAGAAGCAGCAGAAAATGACCCAAGTGTTTGGGCTCCTGTCACCCATGTGGGAGACCCAAATGAAGCTCCCAGCTCCTGGCTTCGAATTGGTCCAACTCTGTCAGTGGTTGCAATTTGGGGAGTGAATCAATGGATGGAAGACCTTTCTCTCTCTCTCTCCCTCTCTCTGTCTGTAATTCTGCCTCTCAAATAAATAAATAATATCTTTTTTTAAAAAATACCACCAGAGAAGTAGGAAATAGTTAAAATAAATAAAAGAAGGCAGCATACCAGTTGCAAGAACTTCCTTTGCCCCTGGAAAGCAGGCTGACTAGAAAGGTTTTCACAAATCCACGCAGCAAGCTTCTCCCCCAAGGGTAGCGCTAAGACTTCACTATGCTCTCCCTTCATAATCACACCCATGAATTCAGTGATACTTTGCATTTCTTTCCAACACTTCTGTAATACCCACTCACCTAAGAGATGAATCTTTCAATTGCTTGTCAAAGATCCTCCATGTTTCCTGGATTTAACTTATTTGGCCTGTAATCTGTTTATGTGTGAAAAAATTTTATATCCATATAATACTATGCCTTTTCCAAATACTTCCATTTGATTTCCCCAGTCTCTTGGTGTATCATAACCTTAGACAATGCGAAAACCAGCTAGGGGTGAGAGTGGCATCCTAAGCTTTCTTTCCTCTTTCCACTAACCTGTGTCTAACAAAGTCATTTGGAACACCAGAAGTCACTGTGTTTTATGCACACACTGAGAAACATCATGACACAGAAACTCACCAATAAAATGTAAGCTATGCATTAGATGCATACACATATGTTTTGAGGAATCACATGTGTTGGTCTCTCTCTCTCTCTCTCTCTCTTTTTTTGTAAAGACTTATTTATTTGGAAGAGCTACAGAGAGAGAGGGAGAGAGAGAGATTCTCCATCGACTGGTTCACTCCCCTGGTTGCCACAACAGCCAGGACTGGGCCAGGCCAAAGCCAGGAGCTAAGAGCTTCATCCAGGTCTCCCATGTGGGTGGCAGGGGCCCAAGCATTTGGACCATTCTCCATTGCCTTTCCCAGGCCATTAGCTGGATCAGAAGTGGAGCAGCAAGAACACAAACTAGTGCCCATATAGGATGCCGGTATTGCAAGTGGAGGCTTAATCTGCTACCCCACAATGCTGGCCTCTCTCATTTCTTTCTTTCTTTCTTTCTTTTTTTTTTTTTTTCTTAATTTATTGAGGGAGGGAGGGAGGGAGGGAGGGAGAGAGGGAGGAAAGGAAGAACAGAAGAGTGGGGGCAGGGCGGGGTCCACCGGGGGCCTCCCACTTATTCTACACCTCTCATGTCTCTTCACCGTGCCACACTAGAGTTAAGCTCAATAGGGTCTTCTTTCCCCGCTGATTCCACCAAGCCCGTTCCCTTGGCTGTGGTTTCGCTGGATAGTAGGTAGGGACAGTGGGAATCTCATTCATCCACTCTCTCATTTCTAAGAAGCAAGTAGGGGCAAGGGCTAATGGTATAAGAGCAATTTAGGGGTAAAACTCAACATTGAGGAAATTATTTCAATATCATTTTTATAAACTGGGAAACATTTCTTTTTCTAAAACATTTCAAAGAACACCAATGTTTCCAAGAAATCTGCTTCCTGCATATTTTTGTGGATGATTGATGGGTCATTAAATCTTCGGTTGCTGAAATATAAAGGGATCTCATTAACATGATTTCCCATAACGTTGAAATGAAATGATATTTCCAAAATGCAGATGTGGAACTATAAGAACAGGCTGTGAGCTTCTTTACACTTTGTTTTTCTTATTTGTAAGATGAGTATGAATAATAATAATAAAATAATAATATAATGGGGCCAGTAAGGCTGCAGGATGCAAAATGTGCAAAGCCTTAGTAGGATGCCTAGCAGTTAGTACACATTCACTAAAAGGGCCCTAACCTAATTACAACTGTAAAGAAGTGGTTTGCTATTATCCCATTTGTGTGATATCAGCAGTCTTTTGTAATGAAGACATAGAGAGAGGATTATTCTTATTTTACACATGAATTGGATGGGCCCAATTATTTCACTTGTACGAAATCCACATGTATGAGGCTGCTAGAGAAAAAAAAATACCCATAGCTTTTTGGGCACACCAGGTTTCTGGGTTTCTGCCTCCGCTGAATCTAACAATGCCAAAAGCCATCCTTTTCCCTTTGTGTTCTGGATTCAGCCCTAATCACATTCTTCTTATTTACTCCTTTCATTCTCAGCATATGACCTTACCTGCCACTTGATAGGAAATAAAGACCATGGGGCCTTAAGTATTGTTGCCAAACAACACCCCAAACTAGTTGGAAGGGTTGCTATAGAACCCCCACACCAGGTGTGTCACCTGACATGCAGAAAGCCAATCCCTGGCACGGGTGGTGGAAGGAAGGAGGTGTTTATTGCAAAGCGCAGAGCAAGGAGCTGGGCAGCTGTTGCTTAATTCCTAGGCATCCTGAGGAGTTAGGGCTGCAGGTTCTTATAGATCAACATTGGGTCGGAGGGGTATGTGATCAGCTCATGTTCAAGTTCCTGGTTGGTCAGTGGTGCTTGTGACTGTCCTTTGGTCAGTGATGCCATACTCTGTATGGAATTTTTGGTGGCCAGGTGGGCTCCAGTTGGTCTGGGGGTTATGTGAAGGTGGCAGTTACATTCTGCCCAGACTTGGAATTCTCTTACACAAATCACCCCAGAATAGCGCTGGACATCAAAGTTCTTATCTATTGGAGAAGCAAGTCACTCCTTGAGTCGGTAATTGGAACCTTTAGGGCTGCATTACTCCCTCAAATCAGTGAAGCCCATTTGATAAAGGACAGGCAGGGACATCTTGGGCTAAGAGACAGACAGGCTGAGTCTTGCTTTTACATTATAGGAGTTTGGTTTCAGCATCTTTCTTTTACTATGGTCGTGCCCTCCCTTTGCTGTTCTGCCACATTCCATCCCAGGAGGAATGGGGATGTGTCGTGCCTTGTTGCTACAACGGATTCTTCTGCCACCATTCACAATCTTATCCTCCCTCCCGTCTCCGCAGGGACCTTGCTGCTCCATCCGCTGAGCTCCCCTTTCTCCTGTTACTGTAGTGCTTGTTTTCCATCTCTTTCTCTTAGGGTATGATCATAGTCAAGTTTCTCACCTTAAAAACAGGTCGTAGGATAGGTGTGTGGTACAGTGGTTAAGATGCTGCTTGGGACACCAGCATCCCATATCTCAGAGCCTGGGTTGGAGGTTTATCTCTGCTCAGAGTCCCAGCTTCCTGCTAGTGCACTGCTGAGAGGTAGTGGTGATGGCTCAGTAATTGAGTCCCTGTTGTTCACATGGGAAACCTGGGTAGAGTTCCCAGCTCCCAGCTTCAGCTTAGCCTAGGCCTGGCTGTTGAAGGAATTTGGAGAGTAAACCAGTGAATGGGAGATCTCTCTCTCTCTCCCTCTGTTCTTTCTGTATCTCTCTCTCTCTCTCTCTCTCTCTCTCTCTCTCTCTCTCTCTCTCTGCCTTTCAAATTAAATTAAAAAAAAAACCCACAAAATGAAACAGATTGCATCTCTCTATTCTGGTTGCTTTTAACTTCTCTGTCTCAAGCATTAAGGTCCAATTTCTTAAAAGATTTCCCTGCTACATTTGGTTCCCAAGTGTCAGTCTGTGGACTGACTCTTTAGCAATCATCTGAGCCAAAGCATCTCTACCTGAAAAAATGTTTCCTGGGTGAACCTCAGTTCAGCTGCTTAGGAACTCATCTTCCAACTCCTCTCCGGGCCTTGATGCTCCTTGATGGGCTGGGTGTGGCTTCTGTCTCTAATGCTTTTCTGGTCCACATCTAGGCAGGATCATCAATTACTCCTAATTGAAAAATCCAATCGAGACTCTGATTCATAGCTTATTAAATACAAATTAACTATCAAGTATTCTGTTCTTCAGATTAAAACTCTTATTTTTTTTAAAAGATTTATTTGAAATGCAGAGTTACAGAGAGGCAGAGGCAGAGACAGAGAGCGAGAGAGCGAGAGCGAGAGCGAGAGAGAGAGATCTTGCATCTGTTTGTTCACTCCCCAAATGGCCACAATGGCCGGAGCTGGGCTGATCTGAAGCCAGGAGCCAGGAGCCTCTTCCAGGTCCAAGGACTTGGCCATCCTCTGCTACTTTCCCAGGTCATGGTAGAGAGCTGGATTGGAAGTGGAGCAACTAGATCTCAAATCGGCACCCATATGGGATGCCAACACTAAAGACAGTGGCTTTACCTGCTACGCCACAGCACCAGCCCCAGCTCCTGCTTATTTAAGCTAGATCTCTAGCTAGAATTTCTACTTCTCATTAGATCTGTGGTTTTTATCCCTTCATTTAGTGGCCAATCCCGTGGGAAACCTAGAGGAAGCTATGAGTGTATCTTTTAATTGTATTTTTCCTTGAACATGTAGGTCATCCATGAACCTGAACTTAGAAACTGCATATTAGATGTACCTCAGCTTCTTGGCTCTGGTGACCAGGACGGAGCCTGCCACTTAGTAGGCACCAAACGGATGCTGAAAGCATTTCTTCACTGCCTGCTTGGGTGTTCACCTTCTGTCATCTGCAAACTGCCCTCCTTTAACGTGTCACATATGGCCATCACTGCGCTTTTATCTGTATCCCCAGCCAGACTCTGACATTTTCCAGGTAGCCATTGTTCTGTTGATAGTTGTATTCCTGACATTGGACACAGTACTGAGCATTTGTACTGACACAGCACTAAGCACAGTACTAGGCTTTTGAGAAATGTTGAATACATGGGATTCAGTGAAATGAAATGATTTATTTAAGGTCACTCAATCAGTGATGGTGGACTTGAAGTGGTGTCTGCATTTTCTTTATCTGGATCTCATGTTCTTATTTAGCATTCTGCATTTATATGGGAATACTTCCAAATTTTCCTGGGTGTGGGGGAGCTGTTCTGGCACAGCAGGTTCCACCACCACTTGAGATGCTTGCATCCCCTATCAGAGTGCCTGGGATCAAGTCCTGCCCCTGCTTCTAATCCCCTAATGATACAACAACTGGGGCTGGGCCAGGCCAAATCCAGGAACCTAGATCCCCATTTGGGTCTCCCATGTGGGTGACGGGGACCCATGTACTTGAGCTGTACTTATGTACCTGGTGCCTCCCTTGTGCATTAGCAGGAAGGTGGATCAGAAATGTAGGTGGGACTCCATCCCAGGCACTCTGATTTGGGATGCAGGTGCCCGAGGTGGTGGCTTAATGTGCTGCGCCACCATTCCTGCTGTTCTTGATGTTGCATTGCAAATATTGGCTTAATCAACACCTAGTGCTGGCTTTCAGTCTTTTAACCTTCTGCTCCCACCCCACCCCCACCCCAAAGGATGCAGGAAGCTCATCACAATTGCACTTTTTTTTTTTTTTTGATTGGAAACATTTATTCAGTTTCATGGTTCTCTCTTAGTTTTCTTTCCAGAATTCTGTGTTTCATTAATAATTCAGTTGCTTATAATTGACTTCCCTTAACTTTGGTAATTTCCTCCTACTTTATTCTGAAATGCACATCATTATCCACTTTTGCCTTTCAAATGGGAAAGTCATGTGTGAATGAAGACTTCCATGGAAATGAACAGTCTGAACCGCTTTTGTCCCTGCCTTGAAAGATGGAGCCAAACTCATGTCAGGGTTTCAAAGTGATGATTTCCATTATTCTCTTTTCACACAACATCCTCGGAGCAAATCCAGTTTTTCATTAAAGCAAACCCAGCTGCTTGCCGTCACTCTTGGATTCATTTAAAACTTCACATTTCTCCCATATTGTAGAACTTGTTTCAACTCCCTATTACATTTGTTGTCTAGGAATTTTACTGGTTTTTCATAAACAAGTAAAAAAAATGACATGCCATGTAAGCAAAAAGCAAGTGTTTCTGGGTTATTTAAATTGGATTAAAATACGCCAGCACCACGGTGACAGCAGTATCAAATATGAATTCTTTTTTTGGGGGATCTCCAAATAGCTAATTTTTTTTTAAAAGAAAGACTCTGTTATTCAAGTTGATAGCTCTGTTTCTTTCTGCTGCTGCTTTTTTTTTTTAATGACATATGCTGTTCACTCTTTCCACAGCTTTCAGCATCTGACCCCAAATCAGAAGGCATTGGGTTGGCTTGTGAACATTTTCTTCCTGAATGCTTTAGCAGAATAAGTCTAAATATGTAAATTTTGTAGGAACTATTTACTCATTTATTATCATTTTCATTTAATATAGTGTGTATGAAAATTTAGTTTTTTCATTGAAACATTTTTAGAATGCCATTTAAAAAATAGATGGTGAATTAAAAGAATACAATGTGGCATACTGATTCTGTGATTACAGCAGGGAAGTTGTGAGAGGGGAGCTAGGGAGAGTAGAAGGACTCCTGGTGTCCAGTGTAGCGCCCAGGGGTCTGGTACAGCCTTTGTGCTGGGGCCTTTCCCAGAGTGCTGTAGTCGACTACTGACCTAGGTCACTTGAACCCAAGGATTTTGGACACTGGACCATTTTAACATCACGATCCTACTTGAAGCTTCTTAACAGATTACATGATGGTGTTTGCAATTTCAGAGCAATACACTAGAGGAGAAAAAACGACTTCAAGAAAGCCTTCGAAGAGAAGCATATAGAGAACATCATCAACAGTAAGTTTATGTTTCTGGAACCTTGTGTCTGTATAGGCATATTGCTCATTCAACTTCTAAATTTTAGGTGATGGTAAATATCTGATATTGGATTATTGGCTGTACTGTTGATCATGTAATTGAATTCTGTTATCTTGTACACCAGGATCTAAGGTTAGAGACATCAGTTTTCACCACAATATCTCCTGTAGTCAATTGACCTACAGTAAGACATTGAAATTTGAGAGATTTCCCACTATAACTCACTTTGAAGGTTTGATGATTTCATAATACAGTGTGTTTCTGATTGTTTTGACTTCCAACAGGAAGAGGGTGTTTGAAATGACATATCCAGGCCGGCGCCATGGCTCAACAGGCTAATCCTCCGCCTTGCAGCATCGGCACACCGGGTTCTAGTCCCGGTCGGGGCACCGGATTCTGTCCCGGTTGCCCCTCTTCCAGGCCAGCCCTCTGCTGTGGCCCAGGAGTGCAGTGGAGGATGGCCCAAGTGCTTGGGCCCTGCACCCCATGGGAGACCAGGAAAAAGCACCTAGCACCTGGCTCCTGCCATCGGATGAGCGCCGTGTGCCGGCCGCAGCGCGCCATCCGCGGCAGCCATTGGAGGGTGAACCAACGGCAAAGGAAGACCTTTCTCTCTGTCTCTCTCTCTCACTGTCCACTCTGCCTGTCAAAAAAAAAAAAAAAAAAAAAAAGAAATGACATATTCAGACTGAGGACTGCTGGGCCTTTATAGTAATTCTTTTTCCTTTTAGTGAATGACTGAGCATATATTATCTAAACTACAAGTTCCTTTTTTAAACATTTTATTTCAGAATAGTTTTGAATTTGCAAAACAAGAATTGAGAAATCATTTAGTAGTTATTGTCAAAATTTCTAGTTGGTAGTCATATACCAAGGTAATTTTCTAGTATGATTTGTGGATAAGAACAGTCAATATATGTAGGGCCACTGCTATATATTTTGTAAAATAGGTAATTGTTTTATATTGGCTTTGAAGATAAGCTTAAGGCCTAACTTTTGATAATTAGACTGCCTAAACACTGCCTAGAAGAAGGTAAAGCCAAAAGTTGTTTCTGGCCCTCCATTAATTCTAAATGTGATATAGGTAGAAACAAGCAGATCTATGTTCAAAGTTCTAGATTCACAGCCTGCTTGTGATACTGGACAAACTACTAAATCTGTGAACATCAGTTTGTTCATTTTCAAAATCAAGGTGATAATATCTATCATTTTTAATAATTAAAGAAAATATATAAATAGAATAAAAGTGCTTGACTATTACAGGGACTTGAAATGATATATCTTACAAATATCCTTGTTGAATGAGACTACATACCTTTCCTTTTGAAGAGACCGTATATGATTCCTAATCCCACCAGTACTAGTAATTAACCCCCTACTTTCATATGGCATGTTTACTGACTGGCTCCTGTTCTGTCTTCCTAATGTGGTCTCTCATTTGTAAAATTAAAATGACTCAGGTTTTGGGGTGACCATGAATGTGACACCCCATAGCACATTCCTCCCTGAAGTACAGCATCCTCTAGTTTGCTCATACCACTGAAATTATCCTGCCTCTATCGTAAGTGGCTCCTTGCTCTAAGACTCAGAAAGAGGAATGAGAAAGAAATGACTCAGCCCTCTGATTTGCTCTTCAGCTAGTTAGGTACTTGCCTCAGCAATCCAGGCCAGCAAAAGAGAGCACGATGGGAGGGAAGAAGGGGATGCTTGGTGATGTTTTCCTCCTTGGCTGAAATAAGCACCTCTCACTCTCAGCTCCAAGGATTGTCTCTCCTGTCTCCTCTTCTAAGGCAATCTTGGGAGCAAGGAAGCTGGTGGGCAGGAAACACCAGGAGAAACTGATGTCTCGCAGAGACACAGGAGCGAGGTTGAGTGTTACTGTATTGTTGCCTCCCTCTTCGTGTGCATGTAATGGGTGAGAATTTTCTCTTGGCCTAGCATAAGGAGTTGAGAGAAATGAGGGTTTGGGGCCAGCGCTGTGGCTCACTTGGCTAATCCTCCACCTGCGGTGCCGGCACCCCAGGTTCTAGTCCCGGTTGGGGCACTGGATTCTGTCCCGGTTGCCCCTCTTCCAGTCCAGCTCTCTGCTGTGGCCCGGGAAGGCAGTGGAGGATGGCCCAGGTCCTTGGGCCCTGCACCCGCATGGGAGACCAGGAGGAAGTACCTGGCTCCTGGCTTCTGATCAGCGCAGCGCGCTGGCCGTAGCATCCATTTGGGGAGTGAACCAACGGAAGGAAGACCTTTCTCTCTCTCTCTCTCTCTCTGTCTAACTCTGCCTATCCAAAAAAAAAAAAAAAAAAGGGCTTGGGGGCAGTAGGATCCTGGGGTCCCAAATAAGAACACATGTAATTACCCAGTGGCATCTCAGTTTTCCAGTGGAAAGGGCAGACCTGCTTACCTACCAGTGGCGGGGTCTTTCTTATAGGACTGGAAGTTGAACTGGCTCGTTCCCTGGAGGGTTTTAAAGACGGCGAGGTGAAGGATAAGAGGCTCTTGGAGTTTTCAGAGGTTGGAAATAGTGCTGCCCAGCCTCCTTTCATGGTTTTACAGCTTCTTAAGTTTAGGTTTCACTAAATACCAAAGATCAAGCGCCCTTTTTCTGTAAGGGGGAAAAAAAAAGTTTGCCCTCAGCCACCTTGCGTGCCATCAGTGGAGTTGAATTCAATTACACGCGCATTTCACTCTTGCTCTTTCTTCTGCTTATCGTGAAAGTCCCAGTTAGCTGGGAAAAAGAGAAGTTGGCTAAAAATGAGAAGTATCTCAAATTGATTTTTAAAGCCTATTGAGAAACACAAGAAGAGGCAAATAGGCAAATTCTTTTTCATTTTTTAAAAAAGAGTAGTATTGAATTACTTTCAAAATTAAAAGCCCAGTAGCTCATGAAATGACTGTCTGTTATATTGCTGGAAATTCTTTTCTGTAGAAAAGGCGGATCTCTGTATTACAAGTCGTTAGCTCATCTTCTTAGGACCAGTTCAGTGTGGGAACAACGTCGAGGAAAGCTGTTGGAACCTGAGCAGCACAAAGATTACACCAGACCGACTAACTGCCCACCTGCCACCCCCTGGAATTAGATTCTCCTGAGGCTGTCAAAAGAAGGAGCACAAATAGAAACACCCATATGAAATTGTTTCAAACCAGTCAATAGCTGGCTGGTTTCAGTGTGCTCAGATGTGTGGTTCAAATAGCAGGCCAGCAGCGCTGTGTTTTTCTGCAGAGAAGGGCACTCATGGACTCCAGCAGACTGCAAATCCAAGTGGCTGGAGGAGAGGCTCGATCCAGCAACCCGCGGACACCACCCCGAGCATCTTAATGTGGTCTTTCGCACCACCTTGTTCCTGACTTCCTTCATTGGCTTCTGATTATTTTTAGTGTTGTCAATTATTTAGCTAACAGGCAGAAAACTAGGCTTTTATTGACATCCAAAGGGACTCTCCTGAGTGTAATAATGAAGGCAGTTTATTGAATGCCTGTGAGGTTGCTTTCTAATTGTATGCATTAATCTGCCCATGCAAGCTGGCTGAAAATACACAAGCAGATTGCACATGCAGATGGAGCACACAGGATGGTTTTTATGAAAGACCTCTGGAATGTACTTCCGCAGTACTGTCTTTTCCTTAAAAATCGAATGACTGTGACTATCTCAATTGGCGGCTGAGAACAGACCAGATTAATGGGGCATTAAGTCTGCCACTCTGGCTGGGGACAGACTCCCATTTCACAATGTAGAGTTAGTTCTAGGATTCATCAGCCTGAAAGAAGAGGGTAGAAGTGGGCGTTTAACCTTGTGTGGTCTTCACTGTTATTTTAGTCACTGTAATTATTTACTACTTATAAAAATTCAAATGTGATTGTGTTAAGGGTAGTCAATACAACTAGTAGATGTGAGGATCAAAAGTAACAGTTAAAATTTAAATTTTTTTTTTATTTTTTAAAATGTATTATTATTTATTTGAGTGGGAGAGAAAGAGAGAGAGGGGCAGACAAATACCTTCCACATGTTGGTTCACTTCTCAGATGCCTGCAACAGCCTGGGCTGGGCTAGGTTGAAGATAGGAGCAGGGAAATCAGTCCAGGTCTCCCACATGGATGTGAGGAACCCAACTACTGGAGTCATCACCTGCTGTCTAGCAGGGCATGCAACACCAGGAAGCTAAAATCAGAAAGAGAGATGGGGCTGGAGCCCAGGCACTCCCACAGGGGATGTCAGTATCCCAAGCAGTGTCTTAAACCATGTGCCCAAACACTTGCCCCTGTAAAAATTATTTTTTTTAGTATCAAAGAGAAGACATAGTGACTTAGATTATTTAAGACACTGAATAATATAACTTTCAGCATTTAAAAATTTACATTGTAATTTATTTGGGGGGGGTGTAGTCATCTTTCTAAGTATATGTGTTTTGGGTGAATGTTGAGACAGATTTGAATTTTAAGTCTATTTAACCAGTGATAGGTTCCAGGGTAGGATGTGAGTGATGCAATATATACACGTTTTTGTGTATGGGTATTAGCAAAAGCAGCATTTTAAGGATTTTCTGGAGATAGGAGAATTGGTGATATTTTAAACATGACAAATTGAATGACTATGTGATATAATAGATTACACATTAAAGAGTTAAAAAATACAATTGTGTGGCTCTTTCAAATCAAAGTAATAGAAGGTGCTATGTAATTGAGAACCTGTGGAATGCTGGGTTCAGTATCAGGAACATCACAGACTCTCTTACTTTTCAGATCAACTCTATTAGGGATGTATCATCTCCATTTTGTAGCTGGGATTTTCAATAATTAAAATTTCCAAAGTCCCAGAGACTGTAAGGGATGCAGCTGGATTGAGGTCTTGAGATTTTGGGGCTTAAGTAACATGCATAACTTAGGGGTGTGATATATTTTGAAGGTCAGGAATTTCCCGGTAGGGTGAAGGTGATGATCACTGTAGCAACATGGGGACCTGTGGGGAGAACTCTTCTCAGAGAGAAAGACTTGAGCTAAGTTGACTTCTATTTTTCCTACCAAAATCTAAATTTTTGCACAGAGTAGGCAAAAGAAAGAGAACTATGTCTGCTTTCTATACAATCAGCATGTATGAATGACATCTTCTTCCCAGGCCCAACACTAGGTTGGTACCCAGAATTCATTTCACTGACACAGGAAGGCTTTTGCAACCTCTTCTGACCCTGCTCCTAAATACAATTCCCAACATTGTTTCTAGGGCGCTGGGGCTCAGTTCTCAACACCTCAGTTGGAAAAGTTTTTGAAACCAAGCCCATTCCAAAACAAGACCATCCTGCTCCTAGACCACCGAGCTCTACCCTGGGCTCAGCCTGGTGACTGTATATTGAGAAATTTTCTTCATTTCTGCCTTTGGAACCATGCATCTCTTTTATTTCCATTTGACTAATAGTGTGATTATTTCCTTGGAGGCTCATCTTCATTCATTTTAGTTTCCTAGAGCTGAGAAACCAGGCAGGTCTGCTGAATATGCACACTTAGGCCCCAGGTTTGCCTTCTAATATGTTCATGAACTTCAAATGCCCTTCATGGGAGCTTCTAAAAGACACTTAAGGGCTAAACTGATCCCTTATCCATATGGTAGACTTAAATCCAACCTTGAATTTTGTAATTTTTAGGTAAGGTGAATAGAAAGTCAACCTATTCATAACTTTCAATCTTATGCTAATAAAGTCAACTTAGAGATAGCAGAATCCTATAACTATTTTGCTCAGAGTAAGACTGAACAGCTTATGAGAAGTCTGTTCTATGGGGATTCCTGCCTGTTGAATATTAAATCATGCCGATGGTTAAGACCATATCAAAATTTCTACCCACAGTGAATTCTGCCTGCAAATATCCTAATGTATGGCAACTTGTTTTCATTCCCATAGCCACCACCCTCACTCCCTCATGTTAGTATTTATCACGTGCTCTTGGATTATGGCTTGGGTCTCCTGTGTGTCCTAGTCATTCCCTACTACTACCACCACAATGGCTTCATTATTCTTCTTGCCATTAGTCTCTTCTCTTGATTGTCTTACAGGTTTTGTCAGGTTTAGTTTTCCAAAGCACAGCTTTGGTTATGACACTCCCCTATTCTAAAACATTCATTTATTTCCTATTCCTGTTGCCTACAAAATGAATTATATACTCCTTGGCTGTGCCATGGGGAAACATGAGCTGGCTTTTAGCTTAGTGATTAAGATGCCACTTTGGATGTCTGCACCCCCTTCAAAAATTTATGGAAACTGCCATGTTGTGAAAAAATTTGCATAGATTTTTTTTTGCATCGAAAAAAATTGATTTTTCTTTGAACTTTTAAATTTTTATTTCTTTATTTATTTGACAGAGTTAGTGAGAGACAGAGAGAAAGGTCTTCCTTCCATTAGTTCACCCCCCAAATGGCTGCTACGGCTGGTGGTGCACTGATTGGGTGCAGGGGCCCAAGCGCTTAGGCCATCCTCCACTGCCCTCCCGGGCCACAGCAGAGAGCTGGACTGGAAGAGGAGCAACCGGGACTAGAACCTGCCGCCCCTATGGGATGCCAGCACCACAGGCGGAGGATTAACCAAGTGAGCCACTGCGCCAGCCTCAATTTTTCTTTGAACTTTCTGAAGTCCCCTTGTGTGTGATCAGTTTTCATTTCTCACCCTTCCCTGTCCCTTTTATTTTAATAAGAGTCAGTACTGGAGTGGGCACTTGGTGCTGTGGTTAAAATGCAGAACGGGACATTTGCATCCCATATTGAAATGCCTAGGTTCACGTCCTCACTCCACTTCTGATTCCGACTTCCTGCTAGTGCTCACCCTCCAAGGCAGCAAGTGATGGCTCCTCTATTCAGGTCCCTATAACCCACTTGGGAGGCCCAGATTGAGCTCT
The DNA here is from genome assembly GCA_949820135.1 of Sylvilagus floridanus. NCBI lineage: Eukaryota > Metazoa > Chordata > Mammalia > Lagomorpha > Leporidae > Sylvilagus > Sylvilagus floridanus. The sequence continues at coordinate 73,950,168 of OX463230.1, forward strand.
GGACGCCTGACTTTGGCATGGCCCAGTCATGGTTATAGTGGGCATTTGGGGAATAAACAAATGGATGCAAGGTCTCTGTCTCTCTGCTTTTCAAATATATTTAAATAACGCAGCAGGATGGGGACGGCATTGTGGCATGGGGTGAAGCCACCGCCTGCGATGTGGATATCCCATATAGGCACCAGTTTGTCCCGGCTGTTCCCCTTCTGATCCAGCTCCCTGCTAATGGCTTGGGAAAAGCAGCAGAAAATGGCGCAAGTGCTTGGGCCCCTGTTCCCCACTTGGAAGACCTGGAAGAAGCTCTTGTCTCCTGACTTTGGCTTGGTTCAGCCCAGGCTGTTGTGGCCATCTAGGGAGTGAATCAGGGGATGGAAGATTTCTTTCTCTCTCTCTTCCCCTCTCTCTCCATAATTCTCACTTTCAAACAAATAAATAAATCTTTAAAAAAATGAATAGGATCAAATCAAAATCACAGAGAATTTCGGCACTAGAAAAGATACAAAGAAGAGAGAGGGATATGAACTCAATATTGATTTTTTTCTTCTGTTGCATACGGGATGCTTATGAATTACAGATATTTATTGAAATAAGTTATATATTTAGTTATATGTATAAATATCAAATAAAATAAAGCATTAATCTTATTTATCATAGAAACATTTCACTCATGTAGAATCTAAGTGTGTTGGTCTCATAGAATGAGAATAGAATAGTGGGTATCAGAGTCTGAAGAAAGTAGGAGGGGTGGGTTGGGGGTTTGGGGAGAGGTTGATCAACATATGTAATGTTATAGTCAAATAGAAGACTAAGTTCTCTCTTCTATTGTTTGGAAGCATAACTGTAGATAACATTAATTCATTATGCATATCAAAATAGCTGAGAGAAAGGATTTTGAATGTACTCTCCCTAAATAAATGATAAAGGTTTAAGGTACTGGACATGTGAGACATTCTGATTTGGTTAATACTCAATGTACACAGAAATTGAAATTTCATTCTGTACTCTGTAACATGTAGGTTTATTGTGTCAATTTTTTTTTCAAAAAAACATGTAAAAGTATAACAAATGAAAATTCGATCATTTCAGCAAAAGGTAGAAGGTGAAAATTTCACAATACAATGTAACAAGAAAGCAAAATATTAAGTCTAACAAGTTAATATTCATAAAAAAGGTATAGACACTAGATTTTCTTATTAAAAAAAACTATTGGATCACATAAAATAATGAAAATCTAGCTGTCTGCTGTTACAGGGCATATCGATAAAATAATATCTTTCTGCTAACAAAAGACAGCAGGTGCAGCTCTATTAATATGAAACCAGTTGAATTCAAGGTGAAAAGCATTCATCAGGCTAGAAGATATTTTATGTGGATAAAATATCACATTTAAAAGAAAATGTAAGTCATATATCCCTATCAACATATGTCTGAAATACATAGCACAAAAACTAAACAAAAGCTGTAAAAATCTGATAGACTGTGGATTTGCCCCATTTTCTTTTCTTTTGCTGATTCTCCATGGAAATTAGCAGCTCAAGTGAACCAAAAAGCTACATAAATAATAGAGAACTTGAATAATGATACGCATGATTATTTACAGTTATAAATATTGTGCCCATTATATGAAAACACACGTTCTTTGTAAATTTTGATGTAATTGCCACAAAATCGGCCATGGCCAGTGACCTCAAAGACTCTTAATAAATCTCGAAATATCCCTAAATACTAAAAAGCCACAATTCATAAGGAAAACCCTGCAAAGATAGAAATTAAACAATGAGATTTAAAGTCTATCCACTTAAAACATTTGTATTACCTTTAAAAAGAACATGGGGAAAAGTTGAAACAAAAACTGAAGTTATTTAGCATAGAAGAATAACAATTTCAACTTGATGGGTTAGACTCACAAACTGGCATTTTAATCAATATATAAATAGATCCATTGACTGCTGTAGTCTACAAGTAGATCCATGATTATATTGGAATTTAACATTTACAACTTTAGCTGTAAAAGGTGTAATTTCAAACCTGTGTCAAAAATATGCACAATTTGGCCGGCGCCATGGCTCAACAGGCTAATCCTCCACCTTGCGGCGCTGGCACACTGGGTTCTAGTCCTTGTTGGGGCGCCGGATTCTGTCCTGGTTGCCCCTCTTCCAGGCCAGCTCTCTGCTGGGGCCCGGGAGTACAGTGGAGGATGGCCCAAGTGCTTGGACCCTGCACCCCATGGGAGACCAGGAGAAGCACCTGGCTCCTGCCATTGGATCAGCGCGGTGCGCCTGCAGCAGCGCGCCGGCCGCGGGGGCCATTGGAAGGTGAACCAACGGCAAAGGAAGACCTTTCTCTCTGTCTCTCTCTCACTGTCCACTCTGCCTGTCAAAAAAAAATTAAAAATAAAAAAATATGCACAATTTGACAAATTATATTGAGTCAACACAATTAGCATGTAAATGAAGGATGAGCTTTGGATTTTTGGAGTAAAAACTCCTTTCTAAGCGATATACAGTTCTCAGTGGCCATAAAGACACAGACATATACATTTAAAATATATGTTAGAAGACATAATAAACAGTGTTATAAGTAACTGATAATGCAGATGAAAATTTGTCCTCAATCATAATGGTTAAAGAATTTATAAAGAATTTTTACAAAAATAATAAGAAAGAGATAACTAAAAACATTGATGAAGTACTTGAAGTAAAGAGAAATAGGAGAAAAATATCCTGTCTCACTAATGATCAGAGAACCACAAATTTTACACATTAACCTGGAAAAAAATCAATGTATTGATAATATCAAGCTTTAGGAAAGGTGCTTTTATGAATTGCACAGTGAGGATCTGGTAGGGTTCCTTACTTAGGATGTTTCAATGGGAGATCTTTTGACTTTATGATACTGAAGTAAGTAGAAATCGTACTTCAGAGTTTGAATTTTGCTCTTTCCTTAGGCTAGTACTGTACAGTACTGGACTCTCCTGATGCTGGGCAGTAACAGCAATGCTCAGTACCCAGTTAGGCACACTACCATAAACTCTTGTTTAATTCAGTAATTAAACTGATAAGCAAACAACTGATACTCTACAGTTCACAGCTGTGATGTTGTGTAGGTTAGACCTACTGAATGCATTTTCAGCTTATAGTGATTTCACCTTATGATGGACTTACCAGGATGGAACTCATGTCATAATTTGAGGAGCACCTGTATGTCTAGAACACTATACTAGATTTTTTGAAGGTATTGTGAAGAGCATTTATGATTTCATGATAATGTGGAAATTAAGTTAATAAACAAATGGACAAAGAACTATCTAGTTTAACATTAGAGTGTAGAGATCTGGTATAGTCATCAAGAATGACGGGACTGGGAGAGGAAAATATTCTTAGAATAAGAAGGAGGACTTGACTCTCCAGGAAAGTGGAATTTTAACTGAAGATAGAAGCATGAGACAGAATCAGCCATGCTGATAACATGGGAAGAAAGATCTGGGCTGAGGGACAGGCATAGTTCTAGCTGACTGGGGAACTGTGTAGTAAATCATCTGAAGGAAGTTGGTGTACCTGGGTTAAAATTAAAAAAAAAAAAAAATCTTGAAACTGATAAAATCAGCAAGAGCCAGACCAATAAATTGGAACAAAGTCCGGATTTTGTTCCAGACACAGGGAAGAATCCTCAGAAGCTTTTAATTTTATTTAATTTTTAAAGAAGTAACTACTGTGGTTGCTATGTGGAGAACAGGCTGAGGAGGCAAGTGAGGAAATGGAGCAGCTACTGCAGATGTTACTACAATAGGCCAGCTAAGAGTTGGTGGCTGACATTAGGATGCATCAACACAGAGAAAAGTATGTGTATGTGGTGGAAAAATCAATAGAACATATTGATGTCAGGGAGAAGAAGAAATTAAGGATGACTTCTAAGTTTCTGATGTGACGCGTTGGATGTATCATGATGCCATGTGCTGGCGTGGGGACTATTAGGAGGAAACCAAGGTTTTGGAAGTAAAAGAAAAGTGTAATTTTAAACATGCTCAGGTGGAGATTCCTGGGAGATACTAAATGTAGATACTACGTATGAACTTGGTGTCCGTAAGCAGGTACATGGGAGACAGACATTTAGGAAATATTAACATATACATATAAAGCAATGAGAATGGATAAAATCACTTAATAAGAAGCTGTGCATTTGAGAAGAGAGCCCAGGAGTGAGTGCTGAGGAGCTCTGCCATTTACAGTTTAGGTCAATCAAGACTGTGGTATGCTGTTTCTAAAAGGAGAGATTAGTCAATTCTCCATTGCTCCTGGAAGGCCAAATGAGGGATATGCTGTGAAATGAGTGGATACGCTGTGAAGTCGTTTCTGATTGTGACAGGAATGACTTGGGTATGACGGTGGGGGTGGAGCTTGATTGGATTAGACTCAAAAGTTAATGGAGATATGCAAATAGAGATGTCACTTATCAACACTGCATAATTTCAGAAGAGAAACAATGAAACGAGGCAGCAGCTGGATGGGGCTGTGGGGTCAATGATGGCTGTTCTTAAATTGGTTATGTTTGTGTACTGATAGAAATAGCACAATAGAGGAAGATGAGATTGGAAAAAAGGGGATGACACAAGACATAAAGCCCTTGAGCAGGTATATTTGGATGAGTTCCTAAGCACACATGATCATTATCCACGATTAAGAAGAGCACTTCTCTTATTATAATTGAGGAAGTACTGTTTAAAGCATTTTTTTTTGAGGAGGAAGAAGGGTACAGATATAAGGAGCCTTGAAGATTTGGTGTTGGGATGGATGCAAGATTTATGATTTCTCTGTTCTCTGTCAAGTATAAGGAGATTGTCAGTTGAAAGTAAGGTTTAATGTAGAACAGATGAGGTGTTGAGGAGAAAAATATCATGAGTGAAATGGAATAGAATTACTGAGTTAAACAAGAGTTTATGAGCTCCATGCGCTGCCAGTCTACCCCACTACTCTTTGTTCACACGTCCCATCACCACACCCCCTGTTATGTTATTCTTCCCAACTTTGATTCACCTGCTCTGGTGTAGACCCAGAGAAGGCAGTTGATATTGATTTTATTTGGGTTCAAGAATTTTTTCCCAGCCAATATGATGGAGGACAGTGTAGAAGAAGAGAGTTAGAGTTAAGAGCATTTGAAAGGGAAAGGTTTTTAAAGATTTTATTTATTTATTTGAGAGGTAGAGTTACAGTGAGAAGGAGAGACAGAGAGAGAGAGGTCTTCCATTCACTGGTTCACTCCCCAAATGGCCGCAAAGGCCAGAGCTGTATTGATCTGAAGCCAGGAGCCAGGAGCTTCTTCGGGGTCTCCCATGTGGGTGCAGGGCCCAAACACTTGGGCCATTTTCTTCCCAGGCCATAGCAGAGAGCTGGGCCAGAAGAGGAGCAGCCAGGACTAGAACCAGAGCCCATATGGGATACTAGGGCTGTGGGCAGAGGATTAACCTACTGTGCCACACGCTGGCCCCAGGGAAAGATTTTTAAAATGGACTGTGTATCTAAGCTGTAAAGAAGTGAAGATAGGTAGGAGGTAAGGGTGAGAAAGAGAGGAAAATAAGGGTTTGGAAATCACAAAGAGATTAGAAAATTGTAGTGAGTGTTTGAAAGAGTGTAGAATGACAGAAGTTGTGTGCAGAGTATGATTTCTCATTTGATAGTTTGGAGATAAGATGTTTACCAAAGGCAACAATGTCCAGAATAAAACACTAAGACTGTAGCCGAGGTGGAGTGAAGAACTACTGAAAATAGGAACGTTGTGTGTGGGGAGGTGGAGGTCGAGAGGGTGTGTAGGACACCCACGTTGTTGATGAGGGTATCAGGAGGAAGCTACATTGTTAATGAGAGATGGTTGACCAGAAGGCTGAAGGATGAGACTGGCAGCAAGGATGATAGATTCTGACGTCATAAGTGCTGCAGGAGCAGATATTTTTGTAAGTGGCAGGGGAGAAATAATGGCCTGGTAGCACCTTAGCGAGCTCACAGAATGCCTGCTCAGACACTGAGGAATATGTACATGAGAAATAAAATGGCTCCATAAAATAAAATGGTCCATTAAGGGAGCTCAGGGGGAAATGCTATTTTTAAGATATAGCCCAGTTTGAGGTAAAATAGGAAAGCAAGGCAAAGTTTCCTTATTTCTGTTGTTACTTTCATTTTGAAAACAATATTCAACTTAGAGAAAAGCTGTAAAAATTATAGTTTCCAGTAAAACCTTCATCTGTTAATCTCTTACATAACAGTTGTGCAATGATTAAAACCAGGAAATTAACACTGACACAATACTATTAACTAAAGTTGTAAACATTCAGATTTCACCAGTTTCCCTCCAATGTCCCTTTTCTACTTCCGGATCTAATTCAAGATCACATAAGGCTTGCAGTCATTTTGATTCCTTAGTTTCTACCGATCTATGACAATACTTCATTTTTTTCCCTTGTCTTCCATGACTGACATTTTCAGTGGGTACTGGCTGATTACTTCGAAAAGTGTACTCCAATTTGTGTTTCTCTATTGTTTTCTCATGACTACATTGAGGTTATGATTTTCATCACGAGTACAGAAGTGATTCTGTGTCCTTCTCAGTACATTATGTCAGAGGCTACCTCATGCTGATACCTTTATTACTAATGATGTTTAATTAGATCATTTGGTTAAAGTGGTTTCTGCCATAAAGTTATTGTTTTTCCCCTTTCTTTTTTAAAAAAATATTTATTTATTTATTTGAAAGGCAGAGTCACAGAGAGGCAGAGGCAGAGAGAAATGGGCCTTCCATTTACTGCATCACTCTCTAGATGACCACAATGGCTGGAGCTGCGCCCAGCTGAAGCCAGGAGCTTCTTCCTGGTCTCCCACATGAGTACAGGGGCCCAAGGACCTTGGCCTTCCTCTGCTGCCTTCCCAGGCCATAGCAGAGAACTGGATTGGAAGTGGAGCAGCGAGGACTCGAACCAGCACTCATAGTGGATGATGGCACTGCAGGCGGCAGCTTTATATGCGCTATGCCACAGTGCTGGCCCCTGTTTTTCCCTTTGATAACTACTTTTTGGGAAAGATTAAGACTATACTAATATCATGTTATCTTCAAACTTTTGCTCACTGATTTTTAGCATCTACAAGTGAATCTTGCCAGCAGGTTTTTTTTTTTTTTAAACCTTCGTGCTTGCCTCATAGTGATTCTGTATTTGTGGGCAACTTTCTGACACGAGAGTAATGATACGGATTTGTTGACTCTTGGTTAAATGTTAAGAATTCGTTGCCACTGTGGAAAGGTTTGGGAGATATGTGCTTAGTGCACATCCGTGGGGCTTTGGGGAATGAAGAGATTGATAATAGATGATAGTTCAAAGCCGGGATCTTTGGAGGTGACAGATACCTGGCAATGGGAAAGGTAGGATGGGATTAGAATTTAGAGGATGTGGGCTGTAGTTCTGAATTGACACTTTAATGCATGTATTTTTGGTGAGTATAATTTTATATGATGGTGTCACACATCAACATGGTTTAAACATACAAATCTATTGATAAGGACCTATGTAGGTTGAATATCCCTAATCCAAAAAGGTGTTGAATACTGACATTATGTTACAAGTGGAAAATTGTACACCTGACTTTGTGTGATGCATTGCAGTCAAGCTGTAGACACACAGAAAATATTGTATATAATGACCTCCAGGCTCTGTGGAAGGTATATGGCAAACAAATGAATTTTGTCTTTAGACTTGAATCCCATCCCTAAGGTATCTTATGCTTATAACATCTGCATTTTGTATAAGGGTTTTTGGAGGAGGAAAGACAAGTACGAACCATGTGGGAAGTTACTGATGTATGTCGCTTCAGGACTGGGCAACACATTTACTCTTGTTTCATTGACCAGAACTCAGATGCACAATGAACGATCCTAATCTGAAAACCCCAAATCTGAAGTGTTGCAACACCCAAAATTTTTTGAGCTCAGTGACGTGGTGCTTGAAGAATTTTGGATTTAAGGGCATTTTGGGTTTTCAACTGGTAAAGTCTATGCAGATATTCCCAAATCTTCAGCATTTTTGGTAAGGAACTCAACCTGTATATGGTCCCATGCACAGAAGCTAGACATGTAGTCTACTTATATGTCCAGGAGTGGAGAAGCCCATCTTGGAAAGTAGCCAGCAGTGTCTGCTTGACCTTGATTTCCTCTCCAGGCAAAGTCAACCTCTATTCGTTTGCACATAATTCTAAATAGATGTTTATCAGTTATCAGAAATCAACCTGGAAGGGCACATACAGAAGAATATGTGTTGTCTTCTGGGGAAAGGACTAAGGTTGAAAGAGGTGGGCTGGCGCCATGGCTCACTAGGCTAATCTTCTGCCTGCGGTGCCAGTACCCCAGGTTCTAGTCCTGGTTGGGGTGCTGGATTCTGTTCCGGTTGCCCCTCTTCCAGTCCAGCTCTCTGCTGTGGCCTGGGAAGGCAGTGGAGGATGGCCCTAGTGCTTGGGCCTTGCACCCGCATGGGAGACCAGGAGAAGGCTCCTGCCTTCGGATCGGCACAGCGTGCCAGCCATAGCAGCCATTTGGGGGGTGAACCAACAGAAAAAGGAAGACCTTTCTCTCTGTCTCTCTCTTACTGTCTAACTCAGCATGTCAAAAAAAAAAAAAAAAGAGGTGTTAACAGGATCTTCACTTTTGATTCTTTCAACTGTTCTACTTCTATCTTATGACTCCTATTATATTTATGTATTATTTTTATCATTAACGATTAAAGCATCAAGTACCAGTTAAATGAAAGGTAAGAACTGTCTAAAATGCAAGGGATAGTTTCTATGGTTAAGTATAAAGTGTAGCTCTCTTCACATGCATGTATTGCTTCACATCTGTGATTGTCTGTTCTCTTAAATGGGACTTAGATTTCTACCTAGGACATTTTCTCCTACTCTCTTACTGATGTGAGCTCAGTGAGTGCTCACAGGTATATGGGTGTCTTTTGTTCATACCCAGTTAGGTAGAATTGATTCAGGCAAAATAAATACCTCTTTAGATTGTCCTAAGACCCATATTCCTAAGTGCATAGTGGCTACTCAGGACACCTTTGCTGCCTGCACGAATGTTTGTGTGGATGTGTGAGTGATTACCTAAACTTCATGGTGGCTGGTGAAAATCAGATTTGTGAAGCTATTGCAGAGTACGGGTTGGACATATAGTTAGGCAGTACTTCTACAGACAGCTCCTAAGACATGTTGAGGTGTTGTTTCCAAATGTGATCCATAACATGAATTATTCATAAGTCAGAATCATGTGGCCCTATGACAATTTTGCCTATTAAACTTCCTTCTGTAGTACTGTCCGAGTTCTTAAAATCGCCAGGGGTGCTATTAATTAAAACATATTCCTGGATTGCACCCCCGACATGCTGAATTAGAGTGGAAGTCTTTTTTTTTTTTTTTTTTTTTTTTTTTTTTTTTTACAGGCAGAGTAGACAGTGAGAGAGAGACAGAGAGAAAGGTCTTCCTTTGTCATTGGTTCACCCTCTAATGCACCGCGCTGATCCAGTGGCAGGAGCCAGGTGCTTCTCCTGGTCTCCCATGGGGTGCAGGGCCCAAGCACTTGGGCCATCCTCCACTGCACTCCCTGGCCACAGCAGAGAGCTGGCCTGGAAGAGGGGCAACCAGGACAGGATCTGGTGCCCTGACCAGGACTAGAACCCGGTGTGCCAGTGCTGCAGGTGGAGGATTAGCCTAGTGAGCCATGGTGCCGGCCTAGAGTGGAAGTCTTGAGTCCAGTATTTCTCAGAAGCACCAAAGATGATTCTCTGCAAGCCAGCCCCCTCAAAAGCCTTGCTATGGGTGCTTTGGAAACTATTGTTCCATGAAATCCAGGCTGGTATCTGCGAAGTTTTTCCCTTCAGAGTGTGTGTGCTTTTTCTTTTTAATTTGAATAATGTGTCAAACACCCGGAAATTATGTATCATCCACATATATTAACATGGTCCTGCTGTTGGTATTTTAGTTACACTGGGTTAATTTTAACAAAATTAAACATTATGGACACTACTAGAATGCTATCCTTTCACTCTTATCCTCTCTTCCTCCATTTCTCCCTAGCAGTGACCACTGGCCTGGTTTATAACATTTGTAAGTTTCAGCCAAAACTTACCAGAAATATGTCTGTAGTTGAGTAAGTGGGATTTATTACTCATAGAAGCCAAGGAAAACACATACTACTGGGGTCAGTGGCGTATCTCGATAAGGAAGTGTTAGAAAGAAACTGCTTTAGGATTTGGGCTTGAGTTGTATTCTTTTAGGAAAAATGTAGAGAAGCAAGGGATTGGACTGGATTGGATGCCATTAGAATGTGGGTACAATTTTATGTTTGGGTGTCTCGATAAATCTTGTCTGTAGACAGGACAGACTGTAATGAATGTGAAGCTATAATTGGTAAACAGGTAGAAGTATTTGTTCAGCTGCGGGGAGAGACTTGGCAATTTGTAGGTTGCAGGATGACCTTGTATGAAGCTGAATTTCTGGGTGACTATCTGTGTCCAACAGTAGAACAAGACTGAACTACAGCATGGGGTCAATTTGTAATAGCACGGAGGTGTAGATCTGACCCTCAGGCCAATTCCTGGATGTCAGGAGCTGCTCCTTTCGCTATGCAACTTTTTCTAATTTATATATATATATATATATATATATATAATTTATGTATGTATTTTATATATACTTATTTAAAGTATGGAGTGCTTGATTATTTTTAAAAATCTCACTGTGTCGTGTCTTTTTTTTTTTTTTTTTTTACTATTTTTCCTGTATTGGATGTGTTTTCAAGACTTAACCATATTGATTCACACTGCACATGAATTCCTTTCTTCCTCCCTCCTTCTTTTCTTCTCCATCCATCTTCTGTCTTTATTTCTGGGATTCTTGCAAATGCTGTTGGACTATACATCCTTTTCCAGGTCTCCTTGGACACCTGTTAAAGTGTCATTCTAGAGCATCACCTAGATTTTATGCACATACTAGGCTCTACTAGATATTGTCAAATTGCTATTTAAAGTAATGAGACCAATTTGTTTTCCCATCAGGACTTTACAAAACTACCAATTTCAGGGTCCAGCACAGTGGACTAACAGGTTAAGCAGCACCAGCATCCTGTGTGGGCACTGCTTCAATTCCCAGCTGCTCCATTTCTAATCCAGCTCCCTGTTGGTGCACCTGGCAAAGCAGCAGAAGAGATGGCCCAAGTGCTTGGGCCCCTGCACCCATATGGGAGACCTGCATGAAGCTCCTGGCTCCTGGCTTTGGGCCAGCCCAGTCCTGGATGTTGCAGGCATTTGGAGAGTGAACTAGCAGATGGAAGATGTCTCTCTCTCTCTCTTTCTCTCCCTTTCCATGTAACTCTACCTTTCAAATAAAATAAATAAATCTTTTTTTTTAAGAGTACCAATTCTACCAGACACCCTCCCTAGCATAAGACAAATTTTATGCATTTTTTGTGTGTGGCCAAAAAATGACAGATGTGAAATAGTATCATGTTCTAATTTCTATGTTTGCAATCATTGTGTTTTTCACATTGGCATTTGTAAGAGAAGCACGCAAGTGTGGTAGCTGGAAGCGTGGTCTCTGGAGTCAGGCTGCCCAGGTCTGAGTCCTGGCTTGACATTCAGCAGCTGTATGACTTGAGTAAGTAATTTCTGTAAACTGGAGATTATACTGGAACCTTACGAGGTATCATGAAATTAATATATGTAAATTGCTTCCAGCAGGGCGTGACACATAATAAACATTAGATAAGTCATGTTATTGTTCTTTTTTCTGTGAAGTGCATGTTTCTATCTTTTTTCTACTTTCCTTATGAATTGTTTGCCTTTTTCTGATTTGATTGGTTAGCAGTTTCATGCATTTTGCCCCCAATTCTGTTCTTTTTTTTTTTTTTTTGATTATATACTTTTTGAGAATTGTCTTTCAGGCTTTTAAAAAATATTGATTTGATTGATCAAATTGAAAAGCAGAGTGACAAGGGGGGAGGGAGGGAGGAGAGGAGAGAGGGATCTTCCATCCCGTTTCATCCTCTACATGCCCACAACAGCTGAGGCTGGACCAGGCCAAAACCAGGCGTCAGGAACTCTATCCGAGTCTCCCAAATGTGTGGCAGAAACCCAAGTTCTTGGGCTATGAGCTGGGGCCTCCCAGACACAGCAGCAGCAAGCTGCTCGATGAGAAGCTTGGAGCAGCTAGGTCTTGATCCGGCACCCTGATATGGGATGTGGGTGTCCCATGGGCAGCCTACACTGTTGTGCCACAGTGCCCACCTCTGTTTTCATCTTCTATCTAATGTTCTGCCATTGCTTCAGATATCAACAAAAATGCACAAAGTTTTAAACTGTAAATTCAATCCCATACTTTAGAGTTTGGTATAAATAGGAAATAAATTATGATATCCCCTTTTCTCCTACTGTTAGCTGATGACATAAACTTCATAGTAGCTGTCTCTTAACCCCATTTTCAATAGAAGAATCTGTTCTTGCGTATTCTTTATTTTTTTAAATAAACATGAAGGATAGATATTCATAGTTGAGAAATACACATTGATAGCACAAGGCTGAACAGACAGAAACAAATCACACTCAAGGAGCTGTTGGGTCTCTTGGGTCACATCTGCCTTGCAGAAGGATTTTTTTTAACCAGCACAGTGTTAGGTCACGGTGCTTAAAAAATGTTTTAATTAATTGCCAAATTTTTTTCAGCAGGTTGGTGATAGCTGTAAAAATTAGGACATCTGGCAACACCGGCCTGTGTCCCCATGGAGTTGACCCCTTTACGTGGAAGCTCACTCTGACTTTGTTGACATCCTTGCTACTGGCTCTGCTTTCTCTATCATGACCTGCAGGACACTGACCACCTATCATGGGGTCTCAGCTCCCGTTTCCCACCTATTTATGTTACTTACCACTTGAGTTTGTACAAGCAGTCTTTAAAATGTACATGGCAAATGTGTATTATGAAAAAAAACACTAGGCATGAACTTACCTTTCAATTCCATTTGCTAAGACCTTGTTGAAGTACCTTCAGATGTTAGCAAATGGGAGGTGAGCGGAGAGAAAACTAACTGCCCCATCCACTCCCAGGAGGTGAAAAGGATGGGGGCGGGATTTACAACAGCTGTTATTCATTGAGGGTACCCTCCTCATTATGGCTGTTTAACTTAGATGTGGTGGTTAGCATTTTCATCAGAATATTCTTATGTGTTTTATCCTGGTTCAAAGCTGGCAGATATCGGTAAACAGGTGGAGAAAGTCTTTTCACTCCTTGTAGTCCAGCTATGAGGTTGAAGGGCAGGCTTCTCACTCATAAGCTCCTCTCTAAGTTAATTTTTAGTTTCCATTTTTTGCAAAGATTCCATTTATTTACTTGAAAGGCAGAGAGACAGAAGGAAAGATACTTTCTATCCTTTTGTTCATTTCCAAAGTCCGGGAAAGATCCAGCCAGGACTGGGCCAGGCTGAAGCCACGAGTCTGGAACTCCATGTGGGAGGCAGAGATCTAACTACCTGCATCATCACCTGCTGCCTCCCAGCATACACAGTAGCAGGAAGCTGGGTGGGAAGTGGAGCAGCCTGGTTTTGAACCACGCACTCCAATATGAGAGGTGGGCATCCTAAGCGGGGACTTAACTGCTGTACCAAAAGCCCACCCCCATTTTTATTCTACCAGTTGCTTTTTACATAATAATCCAAATCTTTCTTTTTAAACTCTCAAACAAGAAAACCTTATAGGAACTGGCTTTTGCAAATCTGGGATATTCAAATGACCCAACAGATGCATACTTCACTCTGTGTGAAAAAATATATTTTACCAAAATAGGAAATCGCTTGAACACTATGTATATATATAAGACATAGGTACACAGGCTGCCTTTTTTTTTTTTTTGTCATTTCACCAAAGTCAGGTTTTACTATTGTATCTCTATTAATAGATGTTAAATATTCCATCATATAATAATGTAACAAGCCACATTCCTTTCTTTCTTTTACTTTCCCATAATAAACTTTCTCCTCTCATTCTCTCACCCATCTTTTATTTATTTATTTATTTTAGGATTTATTCATTTATTTGAAAGTCAGTTACAGAGAGAGAGGGAGAAACAGGAAGAGAGAGATCTTCCATCCACTGGTTCACTCCCCAAATGGCTGCAGTGGCTGGAGCCAGGCCAATCCAAAGCCAGGAGCTAGGAGCGTCTTTGGATCTCCCACATGGGTTTAGGGGTCCAATCACTTGGGCCATCCTCCACTGCTTTTCTGGGCTTATTAGCAGGGAGCTGGATTGGAAGTGGAACAGCCAGTACTTGAACCAGTACCCATTTGTGATGCTGGTGCCACAAATGGTGGCTTTACCCACTGTGCCACAGTGCCAGGACCTCCCTCACCCATCTTCACATGGGACAAGATCCTAGTGGTTTTAGAACAAATGAATATTCATTTTCCTTCTCCAGGTCTAGGCAGCCCCCAGACCTGATAAGCAGACTCCTTAAGGATTAATTAGTTCTTCCCCTTTCCTACATTCCTATCCTAAAGTTCTGAAATGACTCAGAAGCCAAACTGAATCCTTGAAAAGCCTTTTTTCTTTCTTTTTAATAAAATATTTATTTTATTATTTGTTTGAAAGGCAAAGTTAGAGAGAGAGAGAGAGAGAGAGAGAGAGAGAGAGAGAGAGATCTTCATCCACTGGTTCACTCCCCAAATGGCTGCAACAACCGGGACTGGATCAGGCTGAAGCCAAGAGCCTGGAACTCCACTCTGGTCTCCCATGTGAGTGTCAGGGGCCCAGATACTTGGACCATCTTCCATTGCTTTCCCAGGCACTTCAGCCAATCCTCTGGGATTGGAGCTGTTGCTCTGTTACAGGATACCAGTGTAGCAGGTGGCAGCCTAACCTGCAGTGCCACAATACCAGCCCCCTTTTTTTCTTTTTTTTCTTTTTTTTTTGTTTGCTTATCTTGGTGACTTCTTATGTTCTTTTGGAATTGATTACCCAAATTGAGAAATGATTCTCAAAGTGTAATCCTTACTTTGCTGCATTATGAGGGTAAACTAATTGCTCCAATAAGCAAGTTCTGTAATATATAATGACTTGAGCACTATATATGTATGTGGGTTTTTTTGGTTTTTCTTTTTGCTAATTTAAGACATGGGTGAACAGATTTGAAAGGCAGCTCCTTCCACTCAGGTATTTAGGGACCGAACTGACAAAAGTGCTGCTAACATCAAGAAATAAATTCCAAAGTTGTTCTACAGATTGTCTCTATTCCAGCTGGCCATAAGGAGAAAACCGTATGGAAGCCCTTGCATAGGAGGTTTATAAGGAATTAATCGTGGGGGCCAGGGTGGTGGCACTGCTAGTTAAGCTGCCACCTGTGATGGCAGCATCCACTTCAAGTCCCTGCTGCTCCACCTCTGATCTAGCTACCTGTTGACGTGCCTGGGAAAGCAGCAGTAGATAGCCCAGTGCTTGGGGCCCTGTTATCTATGTGGGAGGCCTGGATGCAGTTCCTGGCTCCTGACTTCAGCCTGGCTAAACCGGGGTGTTGTGGCCATTTGGAGGATGAACTAGCAGATGGGAGAGCTCTCTCTCTGTACCTTTCTATATATCTCTATATCTATCTATCTATCGATCGATCTATCTAAACTCTGACTTTCAGGTCTGAAAACAAATTAGCCTTGGAAGTGGTGTGCATCTCTTCCTTTCACCTTCCACTGCTCAAGATCCAATCCGTTGTCCAACCTGAGCTGCAAAACAGGCTACAAAGTACAGTAAGGTTGAGTGACCAGAAGAAGAGGAGGACATAAGTTTTGGTGAGCAGCCAGCATCCCTGCCCCAACCTTGTTGTTAAGGAGAGGTTATCCTAAAGAGATCTTTTAGAAGGAGCTATAGAAATCATCCTACGAACAAGCAGGAAAGGTCCTTGAAGATCATTTAAGTTGGACATTAGTAAATTATATCTTCAAAACCAGTCTCACCAGTTCTACAAAGAATAAAGGAAAAAGTCCTTTATTCATGCTTGTGTCAAAAGGGTGATGTGGAAGAGGTCCAATCCCCTCCCAGAGGTGCTGATAAATAGCGAGAGCCCCAAGGGAAAGGGAGCTGTGGCGGCAGTCCTGAGTTCTTAGTCTACTTGGACTTCCCTGAGGGCATTTCCCTTCATTTGCCCTTCAAGGAGCTTCTGTAGTTTATTTTTATTCGATGTGACCACAGCTACCTACAGGAATCTCAATGCAGGCTGGGCAATATGGAAATTCTGTTATATACCAGGCACTGTGCTAACATTAGAAAAATTGCCAGTTCGCTTTATAACTTATTTGTTGAATTCATTACTTGGGAGTAACTCACATTCTCTGTAGAGAATTTTCTGCAATAGACCTGTGACCCTGTCGCAATGCCTTCACCTGGCAGCATGATTGGGGCAGGGATCGTGGCACGAGGGCCTCGGCTGGTGGTTCTCTGTCCAGCCGGGTAAGAAGCAGACTTCAGCATGTGCTGAGAGGCTGCCAGTCAACTTGGCCTGCAGTTTCTTTTCCCCGCCTTCCCCCATGGTCTGCCCTTAGCTGAGGATTTTCAGAAACCTCATCCAAACGTGTGGCAACTCTCTTCCTTTCACACTTTTGACTGATGACTTCATAAAGGCCCAGACAGTGGGGCAGCTCACAGACGGTGGGACTTCATTAGTCTCCTTGTCTATTTTGGGCAAGATAAGTAATGCTAGACAAATGGAAAGGCTGCTTGTCTCAGCCGCCAGAGGCTGACGCTTCCCAGGGTTATGTACGCTGCTTCGCTTGCGGCTCTTCTTTCCCAACTCTAACCTCTGACCTTGTTCAAACGCCATGTTCTACCTAAGTAGTTCTTGGCATGGCTGATGGCATCTTTGTCTAGCTTCCAGCTCCTTGTTTTGTGTCTTTCCCTTACTGGGTGCCGTTTGTTCTTAGCAGACCCTGTGTGTTCCCTTTGTACTTGATGACTCATTTTAGCATTAGATCTGAAATATTAGAACGACGTGGAGGGAGACCAAGAAGCAGCAGGCAGATGGAAGAGGGCTGCGCGAGTCAGTTGCAAAGTGAATCAGAACGTGGTGAGGTATTCTCTTGTGAATGTGGAATGAAGGGATAAAAATCCCACACATCACACGGGAGAAGGACTAGGGAGGGGGCAGTCCCTGAAATAAGGAGTGGGAAATGATTCTACTGCTTTATGCTTAGCATCAGTGGGAGGAGAGTTTGGAGTGGTGGTTTGGTATTTAAGGGGAAAACAAACAACGTCGCATTACAACTGAGGACAGTTCTAGGTCAACCTTTCAGAGCTAAAAGACATGTCAGAAATGCAGACTAGAATCCACAGCACTTTTTAACCTTCGTGAAAACAGGTTCATCAGCTCCTTCAAATCAAGCGCAAAGGTTTGTGTGTTTCTGTGCCCGGTGAGCCAGAGTCCATGTCTGCGTTCAGAATAACAATGAGGTTCAAGATCTATAAACGGGAAAGAGTTGCTGGCTCAGAGTGTGTGCGTACACTGGGGGTCATCAAAGCCACGAGGGAGGCGAGGTGACTACGAGAAAGACCCTGGTGGGTGAAGGGCGCGACGTAAAGCTGGTGTGAAATGAGCTCTTGTAGGGGATTAATGTTCCGCAGCTCCGTCCTGATATGTGAGTGTCAAACTCTGCATGTTCTGATGGGAAATTAGGCCTCGTACTGTGGAATCCGCGGGAGCACTTATCTACATGTCAACAATACAAAGTGGAAAAAGGGAATTATAGGTTCACACCTCATTTTATCTTTCTCAAACTCATGTTTTTGCAGGAATGCAGTCTTGTGATAGCGTTTTGTTTTGATTTTCTGCGGTCCCTTGTTCTCAACTTAACCTTTTGTTCTACTGGGGATGCTGTGTGTCATCGCTCAGTAACAGCCCAGGCTATTGTCCAAAGGCACAGTAAACAAGGATATTTCTGTTTTGACGAAGGCTCTCACACTTATTTGTGTTCCCTGTAGCAAAACTGCTGAGTTCTTGAGCAGACTGGATGCAGAATTGCCAAACAGAAGTGCTTGTCAAATTGCTCCCCGTGACCCACAATCCTCAGCATGGGTAAGTGGAATGCCAAGCCAGAACGCTGGGTGCACTTTTAAAGGTGGGTGTGGGGTGAGGGAAGATTCAGGGCATGGGGTGACCTGTGTAGCATGGAATAGTGGACCTAAAGGCAGGAAGACCAGATCTAAAACTTTGACCTTTAACAGTTGCCTGAGCTATAAAACAATGCTGTATTTGTTATCTGTATAATGACTATTTGAGCTATAAAATAATGATACGTCCTTAAGCACCACCATCTCAGTGATGTCAGGAATAATCTCAGCCATTCACTCCTTAAAATTCTTACAAGGTCTTTATAAAGTCTCCTGAGTGCATATTATTTATTTCTACCCTGTAAGACTTTCATAGGCTAATGGAGAAAATCCATAATTACAAACAAAGTGGTCAGTGTAGAGCATACAGCACTTCAGGAAGGTGCATCTGAGTAAGACTCTGTGTGTGTGTGTGTGTGTGTGTGTGTGTGTGTGCATCTGTAGCAACTTCCTGGTAGAAGTGACACCTGAGCTCTGGCTTAAAGGACGAGTTGGTAAAGCAAAGAGAATCATTCTAGATGTCAGAATTCATAAGACATAGAAGAAGTAAGATATAAAGGCAAGAAAACATCAGGACTCACATTAGGGAAGAAGAGTTTTGTAGCTATAGTGTAGCAGAGTGACCTAGAAGGCTGGAGAAGCAACCAGGAGCCACCAAGAGCCTTCCTCAATGGTGGCACCACTGGCCATTTGAGGGGACAGTTTCTTGTGCAGGTTTGTCTTGGGGACTGCCGGATGCCTAGCATCCCCAGCCCTGGGCACAAAGTGCTAGTAGCACTCTCCAGACATTGAGTCATCCAGAAACGTCCCATGCAGGAAGCTGCTGGCACTTCTGGTAGAAAAAAAAAAACACTGAGACCTTTGTGTGCTACATTGGAGTACCAGTGCTTCATTCTGTGAATGCTGAGGTAGTGAAATATTTTCAACAGGGGAGGTTCAAGGTCTGGCTTCTATTTTCAGTGGATCATAATGGTAACCATGTGGAAGGGTGAATTTAAAGGAATACTGAATGCTGAGGTTTCTGGGCTGGTCTATGTGAGGAGGGCTGAAGACTTCCCCAAGGACAGTATGTGGCGGATGGAGATTAAGTGTACATCAGCAAATGGTAGAGTTAGAAACGTGCCAGGGGATTCCAATACAATCCCATCAAGATGGCATGTACCAATGCCATCTCACTAGTCCAAATGAGCAATTTCAGTTCACAATTGATCATAATGATAGGACTAAGAGTCAAAGAGATCACATAAACAAGACTAGTGTCTGCCAATACTAACTGATAGAATTAACAAAGAGAGAACAATCCAACACGGGAAGTGGGATACATAGCAGACTTATAGAATGGCAGATATCCTAAATAGCACTCTGGCCTCAGAATCAGCCCTTAAGGCATTCAGATATGGCTAAAGAGCCCTTGAAAGTATTTTAGGCATGGAAAGCCAAGAAACTCTGACAAAAAAAAAAAAAAAACTAAATGAAAGATCTCTCTCTATGAGTGAGATCCCAGTGGAAAGAATGGGGCCATCAAAGAAGGAGGTACCTTTCTCTGAAGGGAGGAGAGAACTTCCACTTTGACTGTGACCTTATCTAAATAAGATCGAAGTCAGTGAACTCAAAATGCTCCATAGCCTTGGCAACTCATGACAAGAGCCTAGGGTGATTATTGACACCATAAACAAGAGTGTCAATTTGTCAAGTCAACAACAGGAGTCACCGTGTACTTACTCCTCATGTAGGGTCTCTGTCCTTAATGTGTTGTACCATGTGAATTAGTGCTATAACTAGTACTCAAACAGTACTTTACACTTTGTACTTCAGTGTAGGTGCAAACTGTTGAAATCTTTACTTAAATTTATACTAAATTGATCTTCTGTATATAAAGATAATTGAAAATGAATCTTGATGTGAATGGAATGGGAGAGGGAGCGGGAGATGGGAGGGGTGTGAGTGGGAGGGAAGTTATGGGGGGGAAAGCCACCGTAATCCAAAAGCTGTACTTTGGAAATTTATAGTTATTAAATAAAAGTTTTTAAAAAGTGTACATCAGTGAACTGCTTAGAAAGTGAAAAGTGGCAGGGCTTGGTTTGGCTACTTAGGGACAAGAAAGTAAATGTAATTAAGGATGACCCTGGGAAACAGTTATAGCTGAGAGAAAAGATGGGCTTAAATTTTATAGAGTCACAGCATTACTTGTCCAAATGCTGCAGAAGCCAAGTTGTTAGAGACACCTGATCTTTGTCTTCCACCATCCCTTTCTTATGAGGGACCGTGCTTTAAATTATCAGGAAGGCATTCTGACATTCTCTGGGAAAAGGTCATGATACTCCCACCTACAAACCTTCAGGTGCTCCTAATTTTTTTCCCCCATTATTGATGCAGTGTTCCACAGCCTGAATTTGACAGTATGGGCTGCACAAGTCATATCAGCTGAAATCTGTCATCTTTCTCTCCTTCATTGCAGAGCTGTGGGGTGAAAGAACTGAGCAGCTGGAGGTAGTGTAGTTGGATAATGTGTGGATGACACTTCTACACATCTGTCCATGTACCTGTGGCTGTAAGGGAGGGGATGGGAAACAGGAGCCGGACAACTTGACCAACTGGGTTTCAGCCTCACTTCCTGTTTGAGGACTTCCTGAGTTCTGTGATTTGAAACACCTGGCAGAAACATGTGTGCTTGCCTGCTCTATTGATTTTGGCTCATTTCTTCAGTTTAACAAGATCATCTTGAATTTTAATACTGTCATCTAAAGCATTAGCAATGTCTCCCAGAGCTACATTTTCTGTGGATTGATTAGTGCATTAGTCACAGGCTCCTCAGAGCTATTAATAGAAAATCTGGAGGAGGATGGGCCCTAGGAGGGTTTGCTACGACCTGCGTGTAGTAGCTGCTCTCATTTTGACACCAAACTATTTAGAAGTTGTTGATGTTCAATAGATTTACCTGACATTTTACCCATTCTATGCACTTTGCATTCTGTCTAATCCGTATGCATGGAATGCTTCTGAGAATGCCTTGTGGAACCATTTCTAATGGTTTAGGAAGATCTAATATGTATGTTTTACTCTGTGAAGAACATTTCTCTGTGAAAAGAGGTACCCTGCAATTCGCCTTAGCTATGGTCCATGTATGGAAAGGGAATACTGTGTGAGTCCCATCAACATGGGGGATGATGACCTGGAAAGACCTAAGTTGTCGTTGTTATTGGTTTTATTATTATTATTTTACTATCTTATGTACCTTTCCTGAGAAATTTTTTGATAACTTTTCTTATTTAAATAGAAATTCTTATTTAAATGAGATCTTCTTATTTAAATAGAAGACTATATAATTATGTCAGTGAAAAAAACTACCAGAAAATTCCTTTAGATGATATAAGAAAGTGACTTTCGGTTTATGACTTCAGATACAAGGTCCTTAACAGGGTTTTCACTTACACTTGGATGCACATGAAGGCAAACGTCAGACTTTCCTTGGCCAGTATTGTTGAATATTTACAGTTGCATCCTAAGTGGTTTCTGGTTTGCTGTCTCCTCTTTTTCCACAAAGAAATAAGAATTAAGAAAAATCATCCTGCTGCTGCATTGCCCCAAACAATTCAGTGGCTCCTCTCTCTCTCTTTCTCTTTCTCTGCCTCTCCTTGCTGCTCCTCTCTGCTGCGTGCCTTGGGTGTATCACTGTAGTCTCTACTGTTCTCTTGTACCACATACTCCCGTTTCCTAAAAAAATAGTTTAATTTATTTGTTTTTCTCTACTTGAAAGGCAGAGAGGCTGGCATTGAATCATAGTAGATTAAAACGCCACAGCGCCAGCCTCAATAAATACATCTTAAAAAAGAAAGGCAGAGAGAGAGAGATAGAGAGAGAGAAGAGAGAGAGGAGAGATAAATCTACAATATGATGTTTCACTCCCCAACTTCCATAATAGCCAGGGTTGGGCCAGGCTAAAGCTGGGAGTCCAGAACTAGGTCTCCCACATGGGTGGCAGGAGACCAAGCACTTAGGCCACCTTCCGCTGCCTTCCCATGTACATTGTCAGGAAACTGGATTGGAAATGGGGCAACCAGGCCTTGAACTGGTGCTCAGATATGGAATGTGGGCATCCCGAGCAGTGGGCTAGCTCACTGCACCACAGCACTCACCACTATAAAATGCATCTGGGTGCTAATTTTCACATAGTTTTCCACTGTGTGGAATGATCAGATAAGTGGTCAATACCAGGGATTTCCATCTTGGAACCTTCTTGCCTCCTGCTCTGCCCTGTCCTAATTTTTTTTTTAAGATTTATTTATTTATTTGAAAGGCAGAGTTACAGAGAGGCAGAGGCAGAGAGATAGATAGAGAGAGAGAGATCTTCCATCTGCTGGTTTACTTCCCAGATGGCCACATCGGCCAGAGCTGCACTGATTCGAAGGCAGGAGCCAGGAGCTTCCTCCAGGTCTCCTATGCTGGTGCAGGGGCCCAGGGACTTGGGCCATTCTCTGCTGCTTTCCCAGGCCACAGCAGAGAGCTGGATCAGAGGAGGAGCACCCACATGGGATGCCAGCACTGCAGGTGGCAGCTCCATCCACTATGCCACAGGCGCCCAGCCCCCCTATTGTTTTTTGGGCCTGCCGCACAGCTGCTGTTCTAGGACTTCCCTTTAGCACAGTGGCTCTCAGCCTCCTCTGCACACTGGAGCTCTCAGCCTCCTCTGCACACTGGAGTCCTCTGGGAGCTTTAAAATTCGAAGATGCCTGGGTCACACTCCCAGAGATCCTGCTGTACTGTGGCTTGGGATTCAGGGTCTCTGAGAGCTCTCCAGGTAATTCTAATGTGCAGCCAAGGTTGAGAATCACTGCTTTAAAGTCGTCTTGGGAATTGCTTTTATGGTTTTCCTATCTTGAGTCCCCCGATCTCAGGATCTCATTTCTTCTGCTTTCTTGCTTTATTTCTTCATTTTGGTGGAGCGTATTATTTAGTAGTTTCCCGAGAGAAGAGGCATGGGAGATAAATATGTTCAGGTCTTTCCATATCTTCAGTTATCATTATTCTTCCCTCTCACTTTGCTTGCATTTTTGCTGATGACTATTCCAAATTGGAAATAATTATCCTTCAGAAATTTAAGGCCTTGCTCTTTTACCTTGGAGTATTGCTACCTGAGAAATCCAAGGCCATCTGCGTTTTAGTCTTTATGTAAGAATTTTTTGCTTCTCCTGCAAATATTTTAATATCTTCTTTTTCTGGCATTCGGTAATGATGGGACTTAATGTGAGAGCCTTTTTTATTCATTTGCAATATGGAAACTCATCTCTAGTTCTAGACAATTTTCTTGCGTTATTTCTCTGATTTATTTCCCTTCATTTTCTCTTAATGGAATTCCTATTATTCAAATCCTAGGCCACCTGGATTTATCTTCTAACATTTGTCTTTAAAACATTTTTCTCCTCTAATTTATCTTTGACTCCTTTTTCCTCTGCTTTCTGACATATTTTCTTGACTTTATCTTCTAAATATTTTACTGACTTGGTTCTCTTGAATGTGTAGAGGGGATTTTGTTAATGTGTAAAGGATTCTTCCGTTTTTCTCTATATTTTTGAGAAATAACAACCTATCCTTATTTCCTGGATGACATATCATCTTATACCGCTCAGAGACAACAGTGCAGGGAGCGCATGACCCCTTCACATCAGGGGCCCGGAGGCTCACAGGCCCGGGGGGCAGGATTTTATGTGATCCTTTCTTTTTTGGCTTGGTGCTTTATCCCCGCTGCCTTCCCTACTCACTGTGTGTGGCTTTTGATTTGCTGTCCGCATTGGGTGAATTGGCACCTTGATTTTCAGGGCAGGAGCAGGTACATGCAGGTAAAGAGCTTTTCCTGAGACTCTAATTGTTCTTTTCCCTCCACCTTCCTGTTGTCCATCTGTCCTCCCTGTCAGCTGGTGCATCCATGTCTGGGACCCTCATGTTGCCCTGTGGAGGAACCTGGCCTCCCGTGGGTGTCCTCCAGCCCCCTGCCAGCAGATCTCCACGTCTGCTGGTTTCCTTCCCAAGTCGCTGCCCATTTTGTCATCTAGTTTGTCTTTATAGGTTTTCAATCAGGAATACAAATGTCCCTTGGTGTTTGAAGATTGTGCTTGTTCCGTTTTCTCCCCTGTAGAGGGTACAGTTTGAGAGAAGAACAGAGCAGAAGCATCTTTGCTCCACCATCTTGAAATGAGAACTTAATGCTTGTCACGGCTTGAGTTATGTCCCTCCCCTGCTGAATTTAGTTCTAGTCCCAGCTGGGGCGCCGGATTCTGTCTCGGTTGCCCCTCTTCCTGTCCAGCTCTCTGCTGTGCCCTGGGAGTGCAGTGGAGGATGGCCCAGGTACTTGGGCCCTGCTCCCCATGGGAGACCAGGAGAAGCACCTGGCTCCTGCCATCAGATCAGCACAGTGCGCCAGCCACGGCAGCCATTGGGGGGTGAACCAACGGCAAAGGAAGACCTTTCTCTATGTCTCTCTCTCTCACTGTCCACTCTGCCTGTCAAAAAAAAAAAAAAAAAAAGCTGGGGGGGGGGCATTTGGACATAGAGATGCGCATACAGGGAAGGTGGTGGAAGAGACAGATGGTGAAGATTGGCCACTTGCAAACCAGGGAAAGAGGCCTGGAACAGAACTGTCTCTGACAGTCTTCAAGACGACACAACGCGCAACCCTGAGGTCACGCCGATTGTGGGCTCTAGAGTCGTGAGATAGTAAATGTCTGTTCTTTGAGACCCGAGTCTCTGGCACTTGGTTCTGGAAGGCCTGGGAAACTCATATGGCATTATTTTTCACTCGTTCAGATTCTGTCCTTGCTGCTTAGTCTCATTCCAACCCCGCAACACAACTTCGTGTCAGCCTCTTTAAGGTGAACTTGATCTAGGCGAATCTTGCCTTTCTGGCTTCCCCCATCACAGCCTCTATCATGCTGTACTGTAATCATTCATCTTCTAGTCTGGCTTCCACACCAGGCTCTAAGTGTCTGAGGTCTGGGATCATGTCTCTTTTTAAATATAAATTTACTTACTTATATAAAGGGAACAGGTTTCATATATTTCATATACACAATTTTGGGAACATAATGATTCTTCCCAACCTCCCTCCCACCTCTCTTGACAAAATACTTGCAACTTAAATGCTGTTTATTGAATGAGTGGGTTACAAGCATAGATTTGGGGGAGGATGAATAAAAGTGTATCGTAGTTGGAATGCAGCATCTTAGAAATTTCTCATTTTCAGAGCTAAGTCAATCATGATCAAAATCTCCCTACCCCCATTATTTCTGAACAGATACTTCCTGCCCTTCCTAGGGATCACAGATGGGTAAGTAAGCAATAACATGTTCAAAGTAACTGAACTCATCACAGTTTAGGTGCCATGTGACTTAGTTTCTGTGGCCTTTCGTAAGGCATTGAGTGTGTGTGTATGATATAAAGTAACTTTTTTTTTCCTGAGCCAATAGTTAATATAAAAAAAAAGAACTATACAATCTTAAGTTTAAAAGGGAAGTATTCAATTAGAACTTAGGATCTTTGTTTAAGCATGTAACTATTTTATTCTATTTTTTAATATATTAAATAGAAACTACCCCCACCCCCTTCCACCTGGAGGCTTCTATGGGATGTTGGTGATAAAGATTGACCTTCTATAGTATAAAAAGAGCGATCATGGCCGGTGCCACAGCTCAATAGGCTAATCCTTCACCTGTGGCGCTGGCACCCCAGGTTCTAGTCCTGGTCGGGGCGCCGGATTCTGTCCCAGTTGCTCCTCTTCCAGTCCAGCTCTCTGCTGTGGCCAGGGAGTGCAGTGGAGGATGGCTCAGGTCCTTGGCCCCTGCACCCCCATGGAAGACCAGGAGGAAGCACCTGGCTCCTGACTTCGGATCAGCGCGGTGCGCTGGCTGCAGCACGCCAGCCGTGGCAGCCATTGCAGGGTGAACCAACGGAAAGAAGAATTTTCTCTCTGTCTCTCTCTCTCACTGTCTGTCAAAAAAATAAATAAATAAAAAAGAGCGATCATCAGAGAACCACTCCCCACCTTCTGTGTCTTCCCAGTTCCCTTGTTTTTAGGATATAGATGAGACAAAGCAATAGGATGTGTGGTTTCCTGTCTAATGTGGCAAAATTTGGATAGGCGAGGGCTTTCTGAACACATGGAGCTCCATCGTTCTAATTGGTATCTGTAGATGACAACAATTCTGAAGCCTCCTGTGTCTGCAAAGTGCCTCTTCATGTTTGATGGTATATGAATTTTTGTAGTTAGAGAATTGGGGATAGGAAGTAAGGAGTTCTCAAGAAAAATGGCAGTAAGGGAAAAGGGGAGATCAGCCTACCTAAGCTCTCTGGACTACTAGCCTGGAAAACTAGGCCTGAAATCGGATGCCTGCAGTTGTGATGCTGCTGGTAGTTTTATGAGATCACTGGAATTCCCTAAGCATCAGCTTTCCACCTGGCCACCCTTGCAGAGGCTCGGGCTGTGAATCAGCAAGAAGAGGGAAAGTCTATGACAAATGGACAGAATACAGAAAGTCCTGGACTCACAGTGGGGTTAGATTCATGATAAACCACCATATGTCGAAAATATCATAAGTCAGAAATGCATCTAGTCCTTCCAACCCAGCAAACGTCACAGCTTAGGAAGACAGCACATTGCAGAGTATTGGTAAGTTACCCCAGGATCACAGGGCTGACCGAGAGCTATGTCTCCTGGCTGCCGCCCAGCACTGCAAGAGAGCATTGGACCTCAGAGTCCCAATTCAAAGTGCAGTATAGTTTCTATGAACACATACCGCTTCCCACCATTGTACAATGGAAAAAGTTGTAAGCTAAATAATTCTAAATTGAAATCTCCCAAATGTGAGAATACACGGTCACTATGCCAGCCCGTGGAATGCTGATGTTGTGGGTCACACAGACTGATGGAACTCCTGCCGTCCTTGCGGGCTACCCTACAGCTCCTGTGCTCCTGAACAGGCTTTGTTTTCCCTCTCAGAGAAAGAAGTCAACTCCAGGATGGGCACTTGGTGTGGTGGCGAGGCACTGGTTAAGATGCCCACACCTCGTATCAGAGTTCCTGGGTTTGAATGCTAGCCAGCCCCACTCCCAATTCCAGCTTCCTACTGGTGTACACCCTGGCAGGTGGCAAGTTATTATTCAAGTAGCTGGCTCCCTGCTACTGTGTGAGAGACCTAGCTCCTAGCTTCAACATGGCCCAGCCCTAGCTGTTGTGGGCATGTGGGGGAGTGAACCAGCAAATGGGAGCTCTCTGTCTCTGTCCCTCTCAAATAAAGAAGGAAAAATTAAAAAAAAAATAAGCTTCAGATACAGATTAGGGATGCAAAGATTTAGAGAGTAAGGCATCCTGAATTCCATGGTATCAGTCACCAGCTGACATGATGTTTAATGGGACACCATTAACGAGTAAATATATCAGTGCCTCTAAAGCCAGTGCCACTTTCACTTGTCTCTGATATTGACTGATCAGCTAGTTGGCAGAGTCTAAAAAATATCTTTAACTTTCTACCAGAAAGAATAAATTATGTTGGTTATCTCTGAGGGGATATTTTTAAAGCTTAATTAAACAAACACTTAGATCATCCTTTAAAATGTGCTGAACAATTGTGCTTACACTAGCCTTCTTTTTATATATCCCAAGGGACATCTGCAGACATTCGCATAAATCACTCCATAAGCAAGTGCCTATACAGAGCTTACTGTATGCACAGTACAGACATTGAGTTATCAGCACCTGTCCCACAGCAGGCAGATTGGTTTACTGAGGTCATACTTTTTTCCTAACACGTTTTTCTTCCTGTACCTTTACAGGCCAGAAGTCAGGCTTATAAGGATTCTCTCAGGGAGGAAGCAAACTGGAAATTGCAAAGGATGAAAGATGAACAGCGTCAGAAGGTATTTATAGAATCCTATAAGTTAATTCTAATTGTTTGCTTAAGGTAGTAGGTAATTTTGAAAGGTTTCTGAGCAGAAATATTTAGATTCATGAAATGGTGTCTAAAAAACAATAAAAGCATTGCAAATAAAAGGTGAGTCGCAGATGTGTAGGGCGGTGGTGACTTCTGGTCCAAAGTTTCTTTTTTTTTTTTTTTAAGATCTATTTATTTATTTATTCAGAGAGAGAGAGAGAGAGAGAGAGAGAGAGTTTCCACCTGCTGGTTCACTCCCCCAGATGATTCAGTGACCAGGACTGGGCCAAGGGGAAGCCAGGAGCTTCTTCTGGGTCTCCCATATTGGTGCAGGGGCCTAAACACTTGGATCATCTTCTGCTGCTTCTTCCAGGCCATTAGCAAGGGAGCTGATCAGAAATAAAGCAGCTGGGACAGGAACTGGTGCCCATATGGGATGCTGGTGTCTCTACTCACTATGCCATGCCAGCCCGCTGGCCCAGACCCTCATGATACTTAGCCTTTTAGGGGCTACAGTGTGGTCATGTCTGCCCCAGTTGTTTCTGGTAATGTACCAAGAACATGACTGAGCACACGTGAATGTTTGATCTATGCAGTGAGACATGACCAACATCACTGCCATATTTAAACTGAAGATCTCTGAAGTTATGGATAATGGTCAGAGAATTCTTCAATGTGTGATAAAGTAGGCATACAAAGTGATGAAACTAGCTTAAATAGTTACCTAAAATAGGTATATACATACAATAAAATGTAAAGACATACTATACATGTGTACAAACGTGAGACTTTGCAAATATTTTGAGCAATAGAAATTAGTAAAAATAAATGCAATACCGCCTAAGAAAAGCACTTAAACAAGAATCTTCACTACAACTGAAAGCGTTCAATGGTGTGACGTGGTGATCATGTTCGCCTTTGATAAATAGGCTCAGGTCGGGCCACAAGCTCCTCAGTATGAGATGAGAATGTAGAGGAAGACCAGTGGTTAGCTCTAAGGTGCCACTTTGTTTCAGATTTTTTCAATAAGCAACATAATGGTCTCCAACCACTCAAATCATTTTTCTTCCCCCTCATTCTTATTTCCCACTTTTCCCCTCCATCTTGGTGTCATTATTTCTTCCAGACTATCTCTCAACTCTATTATTCAATTATACAATTTAACTGGGATTCTAACTCTCATCTTGATTTCCTTGATTTGGCTTTATTTTTTCCTTATATCTTCATCCTATGTGGACATTTATAACACTTATGTGTATAAAAACATCACAGGTAGACTGTATGATGGCCCCTTAAAGAACTCATGGAAAATGTGTGTTGGGAAAAAAATGATGCATGGATTTCAAAAAATGTTTGCACTGAAATGCACTTATCATTTTGTCTCATTTTGCATGAATTCTTTTAGTGCAAAATACCAATTGTTGTACATGCAAGTACCAATTGTTGTGGCTGTAAACTGAGCCTTGTGGCTGCTACCCCTAGTCCTCAACAGTGGCCAACTCCTTCCTAGTTCCTAGTGTCATCCAGTATTCCATATAAATGACTGTGTCACTAGGTTGGTTTGTGCACAGTGAGTAGTCATTAAATCATTGACATAAATGCAAGGTTGCTTCAGAAAATTTGTGGGAAAATGGAATTTAAAAATAAACTTATTTTTATGTAAGACAATTTGTAATCCATGCATCTTTTTTCCAAAGGCAGATTCTCTGTGAACATTTTGAAGACCTCCAGATGCGTGGATTTCAAAATTGTTTTGCACCGAAATAAATTTAATTTTTCATCACATTTTTCCACAAAGTTTTTGAAGTACTCTCATAATGGGAGTGGTAAATTTCTGGTATTAAGCTCCTCCATAAGCAATGGAGTACTTTGGGACATTTTTATCCCTATGTGAGTTTTTAAATATAAACCTTTTTTACAAAGCCATCATCTTGACGTTTCTAATTCAGTAGGCACTATTACAGTAAGATTCTCATAGTTTGAAAGTGGAAGCTAAATCTGGTATGTACTCAGGTTGTATTTTCAGTAATGTCTGTTGATGACCTAAAGGAATTCATTTGTTTCTGTGAGCTTTTGACTTGATCTGCAATCCTGAGGTGTGCAGATGTTACAGAGAATGCTGTGAAGTGAAATATAGATATAGTTTATTTTCAAATAACTTATAGTGGGCCTTAAATAATGCTTTATATATCTATGTTCCATAAATTTGGAATGTGAAAACCATTAAAAGTAGAAAATGCTAACAAAGAAAATGCTCAACAAATTAGAAATTCAGATCTGGGTATAATTTTCAAGTTGAGCAGTTATTTTATAGTGACAATAATGCTTTTTATTTCTCAATTTTGTTTTTTATTTAGCAGTTAGACAAATATTGATATATTCATATTTTATGGTTATCGTTAGAATATATTTTATTATATATAATTTTACTAAATCATTTACTTATTGCAACTTTCAGTAAAATGTATAGCTTTAGTGTATAAATAATTCTATCCTTATGGACTTCAATAACAGTACAATACACAAGGGAATTTTCTCATTTATCCTACCTTACTTTTGCTTCTCTTCCTTTTTGCCCAGTTTTTTGGTTGTTGGAAAATGTCCACCGAAGACATTCCCTGATTGGTAGCAACTGTCATTCCTTGTCACTTATGATCCACCTTAGGAAAACAAGAGGATCATGTTTATGGCAAAGAGATACAGAGAAGAACCCATTTACAGCATTGCATCTATTCGTGTGTTTGTTCATTCCATTCATTCAACAGATACTTATTGCACACGACTGTGGAGTAGGTAGATAATCCCAGTTAAGTGGAGGTCACAGCACATTGATTTTGTCCTTTGTGTCTCTGAGTTTCCCAGCCTTCCACTCCTGTAGACACTGGACACAGTGAGTTCTCCCTCCAGGTCAACCTTTCAATGCTTTACATTTGCTCTGGTTCTCTCTTTGTTTTAGAAATTTATATAGAATTCATTTCTCCCTATACCTTTAATGTATTTTTCTCCATTTCCTACTTCCTTTTTTGTTAATTAAATAAGTTTACTCCTTTTTAAAAAGATTTTATTTATTTGAGAGGTATAGTTACAGACAGAGAGGGAGAAACAGACAGAGAGGTCTTCCATCCACTGGTTCACTCCCTAGATGGCCACAATGGCCAGAGCTGGGCTGATCCAAAGCCAGGAGCCAGGAGCTTCTTTGGGTGTCCCACATAGGTGCAGGGGCCCAAGCACTTGGGCCATCTTCTACTGATTTTCCGGACCATAAGCAGAGAGCTGAATCAGAAGAGAAGCAGCTGGGACTTGAACTGATGCCCATATGGGATGCCAGTCCTGCAGGTGGAGGCTCAGCCTACTATGCCACAGTGCCAGCCCTATTGGTTTACTCTTGCCATTCTTAAATAAACAAACCAATGAACCCCCTTCCTTGACTCTGCTGTCTTCAGAGACATGACCCTTTCTGCATTCACCAAGTTTAAAAATGACAAAGATAATCTTATTGTAGCCACTGCTGTACAATTACCCACTTCGTCATGAATTCCTTATGATCTGGTGTGTATTCATGAATGCTGTTGCAAAAACTGCTCTCTACAGGTGAAAAGCCTTTCTGAGCATGCAATTCAGAAGTCTTTTTACAATCCTTGTCTCTTAACTCTGTAACACTGACACCATTTTGAAGCTTTAATTTCCTGAATTTTTTTTTACTGTATTATTATTCTGATTGATCTGTCTCAAAGTAATGTACCCTGTTAGTCACCCATTTTCTCTATCAATAAATATGTATTGAGTTCTATTATGTACTGAGCATTGTGCAAGACACTGGAGCTAGAATTAAGAACAGAATAGTCAAGGTCCACTTACATTTTAATGGAGGAGATAGACAAGTCAAAGGAGACAAAGCAAGAACACATTGTACTTTGTATTTGATCGTGTATCACTACTTTGTAGTAACTAACGCTGCAGGGAAATAAATTACATGTTGAGATAACTTTGGGCTGGCTTATTGTTAGTTGCCTACCTCTCTACTGTAACGCTGTTTTCCTTCAGGTATTCATCCTAGTTTGTATGTCCTGTGTTCCAGAGAAGGGGAATTCCACGCTGGTCCCAGGGATTCGGTCTCAAGTGGCCTACGTGGTTCATGGAGTTTTCATTCTCTTGGACTGTGATTGGATCCACCCTAGTCCCATGACACAGTTTCCACCAATGAGAACAAGAGGAATCTTCTTTTTTAGTACAGATTATCAAATGAAGTATACTTTTTCTTACCATTTAATGATTTTCATTTCTGTTTTGTACACTTCTAATATTTCATCTGCTAGTTTTTTTGTTGTCAGTATTTATGTGGCAATTTCTTTTTCCTTCAATTTTAACTTGTGTCATTTGACTTCAAGTGACAAAAAAGACTGGCTTTATTTTTATCCCAGCCCGTAGTCTCTTTTAATAGGTAGATTTATTATGATTACTAGAGTATTTGCACATATTTGTATTCTTGCCACATAATATATTTTATATGAAATTAAATTGTGATTTCTTTTACATATATGTTACGTACATGTTAAAAGTCTTTTAATATAGTTTTTACTACGTTTTCTTTATTTTCCTGAATCTTTGATTGGATTTCCTTTGTTCTATTTATTTACTGTTTTTCTTTTCTTCCTTCTATTCCTCTCCCCCTTTCTGTTTTACAAAGAATTTCACAGTGGTTTGTTCTTAAGTTTAATCTTATATCACTTTTGATTGTCTTTTTTAATCTGAAAATATGTATTTCTCTTCTGTTTTCCAATCCTTTTCATGTCCCTTCCCCTATATTCTCTCCGTTCTCCACATCAGGGACATCTGTCAGGTGGATTTGGACCTTCCATATCTGTCCTCAGCCTCTTCCTTTTGTTCTTGTATTTCCTAGCTCTTTGGCCTTTTCATTGCATTCGGGGAGAAAGGTTTTTTTTTACTAGGTCATCCTGCTCATTGAATCATTTACTAGCTTCCCATTCTGCTTATTGGGCTCCTATATTGAATTTGTTTACCAAGGTTGCTGATGTATCTTTCCCTAGCTGTGGTCTATTTTACAAGTGCAATGATCTTTCCTGTCTTTCCATTGATGGTAATGATACAAACATTAACTTTTCTATTTGCTATATTAATTACATTTTTCTTCTTCTTTTTTTTAACTTTTATTTAGAATATAAATTTCCAAGGTACAACTTATGGATTACAATGGCTTTCCCCTCATACTTTCCCTCTCCCCCCGCAACCCTCCCCCCTTAGAATATATAAAAATATATATATTTTTTGAAACTGATTAATTTTTTAATGCACTTTCCAATGTAACACTGAGTTTTTTTTTCATTTTCGATTATCTTTATATAGAGAAGATCGATTCAGTATGTATTAAGTAAAGATTTCATCAGTTTGCATCTACACAGAAACACAAAGTGTAAAAAATACTGTTTCAGCACTAGTTACAGCATTACTTCACATTAGATAACATATTAAGGACAGATCCCACATGGGATATAAGTACACAGTGACTCCTGGTGTTGATTTAACAATTTGACACTCTTATTTATGGCGTCATGAATCTCCCTAGGCTCTAGTCATTAGTTGCCGAGGCTATGGAAGCCTTTAGGGTTCGCCGACTTCGATCCTATTCTGACAGGGTCACAGTCAAAGTGGAGGTCCTCTCCTCCCTTCGGAGAAAGGTACCTCCTTCTTTGGTAGCCCCGTTCCTTCCACTGGGATCTCACTCGCTGAGGTCTTCCATTTAGGTCTTCTTTTTTTCCTTTTCCAGAGTGTCTTGGCTTTCCATGCCTAAAATACTCTTATGGGCTCTTGAGCCAGATCTGAATGCCTTAAGGGCTGATTCTGAGGCCAGAGTGTTATTTAGGACATCTGTCATTCTATGAGTCTTCTGTGACTCTGCTTCCCATGTTGGATCATTCTCTCCCTTTCTGGTCCTATCTGTTTGTATTGGCAGACACTAGTCTTGTTTGTGTGTTCCCTTTGACTCTTAGACCTATCAGTGTGATCAATTGTGAACTAAAATTGATCACTTGGGCCATTGAGATGGCATTGGTACATGCCACCTTGAATACATTTTTCTTTTCCATTTTAATTTTTTCTTTCATGAATATGTCTCAAATGTTGTACCTCTTGGCAAGTTGGCTAGAGCAGTTCCCAAATCTGGTTCCGTGTGATGTGAGCTGATTTTTTAGTGTTATAAAAAAACAGGGCATCTCGTTACTCATCTCATGTTGATACAGCATGCTGCAAACTGGCGTGTGCAGGAGCTTGCCTCCTGGGTGGGGTGGCCTCTTCTTCTCAGAAAGTCAGCAGCCACCTGGGACATTGCTGGCTTTCTGGTGTGAGTGCAGGATAGGGAAGGAGCCCACTGCCAGCTGCCCTTATTGCCATTCTCCATTGGAACATCTAATCATCTTCATGACTGCCTTGCTCTCCCCTTGGGGAGTTCCTTTGGAGGACTGCTAACACAGCTCCAGTTATCCTGTCTCCCTCCTGCCTTTAGAATTTCTTTAAGTGTTTATTTTATTTATTTGAAAGGAAGAGTTACAGTGGGGTGAGGTGGAGAAGGTGTGGGGAGGGGAGAAGAAAGAATGAATCGAGATTTTTCCATCTATTGATTCACTCCTCAAGTGGCTGCATTGGTTGAGGCTGAGCCAGGCCAAAGCTAGCAGCCAGGAACTCCATCCAGGTCTCCAGTGTGGGTGTCAGGAGCCCACGTACCTGGGCCATCTTTTGCTGCTTTTTCAGGTGCATGATCAGGGAGCTGGATTGGAAGAGGAGCAGCAGAGGACTTGAACCAGTGCTCTGATGAGGATGACAGTGTTGCAGTCAGCTTAACCTGCTATGCCACAACACTGCTCCCACAGAACTCCTTAGAAATCCCTGATGGGCTGATTGCACTTGGTTGATTTTCTTTCATGGCTTACTGATTTTATATTTATTTAGAAAGTAAAAAACTAAAACGTAAAAAAAATTAAACTATTGGATGATGGGGAAAATTATTGTAGAACACGTAATAAATTCTATCAAGAGTATGCAAAACTATACTCCAAGAAATAAAATTATCTTTTTAATTCACTGAATACTAAAAAAAATAAAGCAGAGGAATTAAGCATCCAATTCAAGAATTTAGAACAAGCACAATAAGTGATACTGAATGAATTAATTAAGATAAGAACAGATATTAATAATAGCATTTCAAGAAGCAACTGTTATAAGAATCTAACACCTGGTTCTTTGATGAGGTCAACAAAGTGAGAAATCCATGGCAAGTCTAATCACGAAGAGATTAGTAAAAGTGCAAATGCACAATATTGGAAATGAAGGACTAAAAGCATAGATTTGAAAAAAGATTAAATTCAAATTACTATAGATAATACTATACTAATAATTTGAGGATCTGGTTAAGTGAGTGATTTTCTTGGAAAGTATAAAACTCTCAACATTACTCAAAGAATTAAAATACATAAAGACAAATGAAAATGATTTAGAAAGTTTTCTGAGGATTACTTGCCCTGATAGGCTGAACTTGCGTAATTTTAGAAGCAAGTTATTTAGGTTTTTGGGGAACAGTTTTTTTCCTGTTTGTATAAGTTATTTGAGAGCAGGGAAAAAGATGAAACAGTTCATAATTGTATTTGACATTCCTATAATGTCACAATCTGACAAATGAAGTGTGTATGTGAACAGACACACACACATGTATCCGTGCGTGCTCACGCATACACACACACACACACACACACACACACACACACACCTACAAGATCTACCCCTTTCCTTACTTAAGGACAGGCCACTCTCATAAAGACAGAAATTAACACATTAGAGAAAATTCTAGGTAGTGGAATTTTTCTCTTAGATCATAATTTACCAAGGTGAGGTAGAGTTGATTCTAGGAATACAAAAATGGCTAGTATTTTAATGTCTGTCAATTAAAAGAACACTTCAATGAATTAGGAATAAAAAGATTTTCTTAACATACATGCAGTCTTTCAAACCGGTATCCAACATTTGAAATACTGGAACAGTGTACAACATAAAGATGTTTGCATTCCTTATCACTAACCAGTATTGTTCTGGAGATTCTAACTTAGGGCTTCTCAAAGTTATTTGATGAAAAGCTTTTCTACATATAACCAAACAAGCTGTTAACATTACATGGAACACAGTTTGGGAATTATTTTAGCCAAACTTATAAGAAATAAAAATTATATAGGAGCTTTTCTAATTATTAGAAATAAATTATTGTGGATGAGAGCATTTTGCTTGTACAATCCAATAACATCAATACAAAAACTATTAGGACAAATGGAGTTCAGTAAGAGAGAGTTGGTTATTTTAGATAGATATAAATATACATATATATACACACATAACTATAAAACAACTTTCTTAAATATCAGCAGAAATTAATTATAAAAGGTTATAGAATGATCTATCACAAAGTAGCTAGGTAAAAAGCTGCTCAGTAACTGAAAAATTCCAAAACTTTATGTAATGGATAAAAGCAGGATGGCTAGTGTTCGTGAGTGGTAAAACTCAATATTGCAGTAACTAAAGTTTTATTCAAATTAATGTGTGAATTTAATGCATTTCCAATAAAAACATTAATGGAATCTGACAAACTATCTCTAAATCTCAACTCAGAGAATAATCATGAAATTCAACAATAAATGTTAGAAAAAAATGACTAATGATTTATGTGTTTTCTAGAACAAGATCTTATACTAATAGCTGTTAATAATGGACTAAAAACTCTCAAACACTTCAACCAGTGAGAGAACAAACTGAAAGACTTTTTGACAATATCTAATTCTCAAGAATTCCCTGAAAGTAAAAGTATTAGATTTTGAAGGCCTACATTTATTCTGGGGAAATAATCAGTGATATGCACAAAATAATCTGTACAGGGTTGTTTATCTAAGACAATTAGATTAAGGGAAAACTGGAGGCTATTTGTTCAGTGACAGAGGGGGAGGTTTTGGATTTTGGATGGCTGTGCAGTAAATGCTACTGTGTCTTAGTAACATTGGAATATGCTTATGATATTTGCAAATGAAGGATATGAAGATAATAAAATAGAACAAGGATGGACTTCAAAACCTATGACCTTGCATTCTGTGTAAATTACTCTCTTTAAGCCTCTTCTGGTATGTCTGATAGTGGTATTGTTTATCTCATGACATTGGTTCTAGGAAGAAAGGAGAGAGATCATGTAGAGTTTATCCTAATGCTTCGCACGGGGTGGGCCTGAAAATGTGACCCACATGGGATGTCAGAATCACAATGCCACAATGCCAGCCCGTCCTTTATGGTTTCTGTACTTTCTACATGTTCCACAAGGAAAAAGTTACTTTTATGAAAAACTATGTTTTTAAGTTCCAAGAAAGTTATAGGAATTTTTGCTACATGGAGAGATGAAGCTGTGATTCAGAGATTTTGGTAGCAGGGCCAGCATTGTGGTACAGCAAGTTAAGCCACCATTTGCAGTGTCAGCATCCCTTATTGGATCACTGGTTCAAGTCCCAGCTGCTTCTCTTCCAAACCAAGCTCCTTGTTAATGTACCTGAGAAAGCAGTGAAATATGGCCTAAGTACTTGGGTCCCCACCACCCTTGCAGGACACTCGGATAGAGTTTCTGGCTCCTGGCTTCTACCTAGCCCAACTCGCTGTAGTGGCCATTTGGGGAGTGAGCCAGTGGATGGAATTGTTCCCTCCCCCTCCCCACCTCCTCTCCTTCTCCCTCCCTGTCATTCTGCCTTTCAAATAAGAAATAAGAAAATCTTTTTTTAAAAATGAAGAAAATTATGGTAGCTAGAAGTCCATTTTTCTTTATATTAAAATGATTGAATTAACAACTAGTAAGAGGGGAGTGTATATTATTCATGCTATCTACAATTTCTTAATTTAATTTAGTTGAAATACAGAGAGCCAGCGCAATAGAGCGACAGAGAGAGTGCTCCCAGTCACTGGTTCACTTCCCAAGTGTCCACAATAGCTAGGGCTGGGCCAAGGCCCAGGGCTGGGAGTCAAGGATTCTAATCAGGTTTCAGGGATCCCAAGTACTGGCACCATCACCCAACAGTGTATGCATTAGCAGGGAGCTGGAGTGGAGTTTGGAGCCGAGACTTGAACCCAAGGACTCTGATATGGGAGGCGGGTGTCTCAATCAGTGCCAAATATCCAGCCTGTGTTATTTTTTAAATTCCTCTCCTTTATCTGTCAGTATTTATTTCCTTTGATTTTATTTATCTCATCTTAATTTTAAGGAGTGGTTCTCACCTTTTTCCCTCATTCATGATAGCCAGGACCATCTTGGTCCTTCTGTGGGGAGCCTGTCAGAACCAGGATCTCCTTCAACCATCTGCCCTCCCCTGGAAGCTCTTCTGTGCGGAACACTCAGTGGCAGGGGTTCTTTAACCTCCATGACATCCACTCCTCTGCCTCCACTCTCCTCTCCTCTTGCTAAGCTTGAGAA
This sequence comes from Sylvilagus floridanus, assembly GCA_949820135.1. NCBI lineage: Eukaryota > Metazoa > Chordata > Mammalia > Lagomorpha > Leporidae > Sylvilagus > Sylvilagus floridanus. The sequence continues at coordinate 73,988,737 of OX463230.1, forward strand.
CATCCTCTCTGGGGAGAAGTGTGGCCTGCCAGGCGATGGCACTTTAATGTTTACATGATGCAGTCATCAAGCTGAACCATGTTGGAACACGTCCCACCGGGATTCAGACTTGACGTTCAAATGACCCTGTCTTCAATTTCAGTTAGCACCCCACAGCATCGCTTTGGAGCACGCCTGCCACTCCAGCCTCATCAGGTTCCTTGAGCCTCTGGCCCTGCGCACACTGGTCTGTTGTGTAGCTGACCCTTCTGCAGAACAGGGCACTGCCATCCATTGGAGCCTAGAAAACTGGTTTTCACAACCCCTAGCCTGAAGTGGCAACCACTCTTCTTCTTGCTGTCAGCCAGAACACCAAGCACAGATGCTGTGCCATCCTGTAGCTCCCCAGCTGAGCAACCCTCCCTTTCCAAGTGCAGCTCTGGCAGCCCAGGCCTAGGCTGTGGTGTCCCCATCTACCGCACACAAGTTGGCCAAGTTTATGGGAAGCTCTGCTCTGCTCCAGAATGATATGTTGCTTATCAAAACCCTTGCATGTCTTTTTTTGTGTGCAGCTTTTGTGTGCGTGTCGGGAGTTGCATGACACAGTTATGAGACCTGCACCCTCTGCTTGGAGGGCTTTCGGGAACACACTTACAATGCTGAGTACTCATTTCTCATTTGCTTTCTTCTCTGCTATTTCCAACATCACGTTCCACAATGCATTCCTTTTTGCTTTGTGTCCTCATTGTTTCTAGATGTGTCTCCCTTATTAAATTCTGATTTTCCTCAGGACAGAGCTGCATCTTCTTTGTATCTGTACTCTCCGCATGACTCCAGGCATCTGGACGATGATCGGTGCTTAACAAGTCTGTGCTGAGAGGAGCAGGACCTGATAGTGTGCTGTGCACGCTCTCTCTCCTGCTTGGAGCATTTTGAGTCTTTCAGTGTCCCGCGTGCAGTCCTTGGAACAAGAACAACTTACTTTGTCCAGTCTGCTCTTGCCCTTCGTGTGAGCCTTCAGGAAATGAATTGAGAGTATGTTTCTAAGGCATGTGGGCACATCCTCTGTGGTTGTCGGTTAGCAGAACAGATTAATTACTTGAAATGGTCCTGCTTGGTACCCAAGAATGAGCCTGGAGCGCAATGGTGCCAGCACCTCTCCTGCTGCTGTCCGAGCAATGCCCCTGCAAGCTGATGTCGCATCAGCTTCCGGTCCCCTTGTCCCTTCCAGCCTGCCCCCACCCCTCCCTCCTCGGCTCTGTAATAGCAAACTGTATGTCACCCTCTTCCCTCCTCTTTTCTTCCCTTCATCAGGTTTTAGCTTCATAGTGTGTTGTTTTCCCCTTTAACATCTTTAAGTATTAAACACTCTGTGTTCATCTGGAAATAGAGAGAGAGAGAGAGACAGACAGACAGAGAGACAGAGAGACAGAGAGAGACATCTTCTATCCAGTGATTAGCTCCCCAAATGTCTGCAACCACTGGTGCTGAGCTGGGTCAAAGTCAGGAGCCAGGAGCTTCTTCGCAGTATTCCACTTGGGTGCAGGAGCCTTAGGACTTGGGCCTCTTTGATGCTTTCCCAGGTGCATTAGCAGGGAACAGGATTGGAAGTGGAGCAGCCGGGACTGAACCAGCACACATGTGGGATGCCAACCCCATAGGTGGCAGCTTTACCTATTGTGCCACAGCACAGGCCCCCAGATCTTTATTTAATGAATGAGTGAGAGAGCACTGAATTAATCTATGTGTGTCATATATATTTATTAACAATTATTTATTTTGTTTGTGATATTTTTTCCTAATGGATGCTTTGATTTTTTTCTTTCAGCCAAATGTATCAATCCATTCTCATTAATGATTTCTGGGTCTTCCTAACCCAAGTTTATGAATTCTTCCTTTGAAAACTTCTAATCCCATCTTTAGGTTAAAATCTTAGAGTCTATAACATTTATTTTTGTATAAAAAGCAAAGGGTCTATCTTTTTTTCTCAGAAATTTGCCAGTCCATCATCATTCATTGAATTCTCTCTCCTGCATTTGTTTAGCACAAAGACTTTATGATAAGCTATCTTTCCTTATGTATAATGTGAGGTCTCTTCCAAGACTCAATCATATTTTTTAACTACTCTAGTTTTATGATGTATTTTAATATTTGGTGGAGCTGGCCCTTCCTCATTTCTTTTTCAGGACTTTTTATGAGCATGATTCCTTATTTATATATTTTTCCAGATAAATTTCATGATGGTTTTTACCAAGTCTGAAAAAATTATCTTTAAATTATTTTATTTTATTATTATTATTTTTTTTTACAGGCAGAGTGGACAGTGAGAGAGAGAGACAGAGAGAAAGGTCTTCCTTTGCCGTTGGTTCACCCTCCAATGGCCGCCGCGGTCGGCGCGCTGCGGCCGGCGCACCGCGATCGTCCGATGGCAGGAGCCAGGAGCCAGGTGCTTTTCCTGGTCTCCCCATGGGGTGCAGGGCCCAAGCACCTGGGCCATCCTCCACTGCACTCCTGGGCCACAGCAGAGGGCTGGCCTGGAAGAGGGGCAACCGGGACAGAATCCGGTGCCCCGACCGGGACTAGAACCCGGTGTGCCGGCGCCGCAAGGCGGAGGATTAGCCTGTTGAGCCACGGCGCCGGCCATCTTTAAATTATTTTAAAGTGAAGTAAAACATATTACAATATACAGGTTTTCATTTTTGTGTCCTATTTCAGACCTTTTGAGAGTTTAGCTTGTTCAGAGCTCATTGCATGAGTAAGTTTCAAAAACTTCCTGGGAAAATGGGATTAAAGGACCCTGTGAAGTTTCTGTGAGTGTTTTGAAGCCCCTTGTGTAAACTCAGAATGAGCTGAATATCAGAAATTGCTCCTTGGGAAACTGGGTTAGTGAGTGTGGAAAGAATCAGCGTCCTTCAGCAGGAAGGGTTTGGCTTGACTCCAGCTAGATATGTTCTGCTACAACTTTTGAGTGTGAATGGCTCCTGTAGATCTAAAAAACAGCGGCAGAGAAATTATTGTTACCTCAGTTCTTTGTCTCACATGGAAGAAGAATTACCAAGTGGACGGCAAAGAAATTTAAAAGTATTTATTAGAATCAAGGACCTCCAGCCAGAGCAGCATGGAGGGGGGCTTCCAAGAGAGGAAAACCCAAAGGGGACTGTTCATACCTGAGTATGATGAACTGCTATGAAGTTATTCTTAATCCTAAACCCGCATGATGGATGCATCCAGCAGAAATTGATTAAATAAAAGAAAATGTAACCCCCTCTCTTTAGTTTTAGTAAGCTGTTTAGCTCTCAGCTCTTGTGAAGTTACTTTCACTACATCTGTGCTCCTGTTTACCCCTCTGACAAACAAGTATACTGTGCATTTTTTTAAAAAAAAGATTTATTTATTTATTTACTTGAAGGAGGTGGGGGAGGAGAGAGAGAGAGAGAGAGAGAGAGAGAGAGAGAGAGAGAGATCTTCCATCCAATGGTTCATTCCCCAAATGGTCACAATGGCTCTGAATGGTCCAAGCTGATGCCAGGAGCCTAGAGATCCATCTGGGACTCCCATGTGGGTGGCAGGGACCCAAGTACTTGAGCCTTCCTTCATTGCTTTCCCAAGCATATTAACAGGAATCTGGATCATAATTGGAGCAGCCAGGGCTCTAACCAGCACTCTGATATGGTTTGCCAGCATTGCAGGAAGCAGCTCAACACCAGCCCCTGATGCTCATTAATTAGCCAAATGAGACTTTATTTATTTACCTGTCAACCTTTGAAAACTGGTGTGAGAATCAAGTCATAGAATTCTGGCAAAATTTTCATATGCCCATGTTAAGGTTTTCTTGGTTAAACACTACGCTTCCAAAACATTTCAGTTGCTATGTACAGTCTTTCTTTCCACATATCCCACCAAAAAGAAAATAGAAGATTTTTTAAAAATTGCATAAGCCAACAAGAACAAAAGAAGGAAATAAAAATATATAATTTTTGAAGTAAGAAATGTAAGAATATGCAAACAATTAAGAAATAGATAATTGGCAGATGAAAGCACACCCAGGTATTGCAAGTGGCTGCAGGGTTGAGGGAGAGGTTGGAAGCTGCTTCCACTTGGGTATGAGCCTTGGTTGTACAAATATGTAGTACTCATACTTGGTATTATTTTTGAAACAGTATATATACAGTGATGAAAATTAAAACAAAATAAAGAATTTATGGCATTATGGAAAAATCAGACTCTAGAGCACAAGGCTTGGCATCTAAGTGTTAATCAATTCTTGTTGAGTGAATGAGTATTATTCAGTTACTTTGAAAACTTTCTACTCTTCTCTTGCTGTTGCTATATAGGAACCAGTATTATATAATGTGATTTGGGGATTGATGAGCAGCATATTTGAAATATTATAGCTTAAGACAGTCTTTGAGAACTATAGAATATTGGATGGCCTTTGTATAAAGGTTAAAAAAAAAATAAAATGTCAGTCTGCATACTGAGCTCATTTTGTACTTCTCATAGGAATTTTTGGGGTTAATGAAAGCAACCATGGCCACTCTTCATAAGCATGTGTTTATCAAGATGTGGCAGTATTTTCTCTGCCAGAAAAATCTCTCTGACTCAGGCCCTGATTTATGATTTGGGCCCAATGATTTTCTTCCCTGTCTTTGAAATGGGATTAAAACTCAGTGTGCCTTGAGGTTGTTTGTTGAGTATTAGAGGAATCCCGGACCTAGTTCTTTGGTGTAATGCTGTTAACACAATAACTGAGTCTGGAAGAAGTTGCCTCTCAGGGAAGATAATCAGAGTATTGGAAGCTAGAGACTTAGTTATAGGAATGTGATTAGTTAATTGAAGTATCTCCTCCAGGTAGCCTAAGGTGCTGTTAGGGCTGGGAGTGTTTATTCTATAACAGGTAAGTGTTTGTTTTCCAGGAAGGATGATGTTTTACTAACAGAATTGCACTATGGAATTGAACCTGGTGTTTACCCATAAAAGTGGCAATGATTTTATTAGCAAAGAAATGCTAGAGAAATCACACAAAAAAATAGTATTTATGTGGCATTTCTAAAGGAATGAATTTGATTTGTTTTTCTTTGTGAGACACGGATGAGTTTGACTCCCATTGTATTTGCCTCTGTGTGTGTTGTAGCTCTTGGTCTGGAATCTTGACCATGCACACTGGCTTTTTAATGGAATATTTTTATGCTCACAAAGCTATTCCATTTTACTAAGCCACAATTATTTTTGCTACCTACTTATATAAGAAAATAATTTCACATCCAAATAGTACTTAAATGAAAGTTTCAAAACTGAAATATTATACCAGCTAAGGTTAAATATGTAATTGATTTGGTGTCTTCTGTACAACTGTGTTAATTGAAAACCGTATTTTAAAACTTTTATTGTTCCTAGAATGAATTACTGGAACTTAAGCGACAGCAGCAAGAGGAAGAAAGAGCCAAAATGCAGCAGTCTGAACACAGGAGGTATAACTGGCTAATAAAATAAAATAAGCATCCTTGGTTAAATCAATTACATATAAAACTTTTTACAATGCTTTAGGAATGCACTATAGTAATATTAAGTTTTGGAATCTATATTATATTAAAATTTTTCTGCAATTTAATTTATTTGAAAGGCAGAGAGAAAGGGAGAGAAATTTCCCCATCTGCTGTTTCACTCCCCAAATGGTCACAGTGGCTGGAACTGGGTTAGGCCAAAACCAGGAGCCAGAAACTCAATGCAGGTATCGCACATGGTTGGCAGGGATCCCAGTTCATGAGTTATCACCTGCTGCCTCACTGGGTATGCATTAGTAGGAACTGTAATTGGCAATGGAGCAGGGACTTGAACCCAGGCACTCTGATATAGGATATGGGTGTCCCACGCAGTGTCTTAACCACTAGGCCAAATGGCCTATGCTATCTTTAAATCACTCTTTCTATAATATTTTGTGTATATGAGGTATACCAATTGCTACCTATCTATGCATATATATGTATGTATGTATATATATATATATATATATATATATATACATGTGCACATATATAGGTACATGCACACGTAAATTCTGATTTTCCTGGTTAGTTCACATGAGAAATACATTAGGAACCTGAATCATGCTCTCAAGCTATGTGTTTGTTTAGGTTATATTCAATTTGCCTTCCATGGGACAAAGCATCATAATCCTTGAGATGATGCTTTGATGTTTGTAGATTCCTTTAGAAGAATTGATACCCATGTTTGAGTACAAAAGCTTACACAAAAGTACAAAAATTTACTAAATTATTTTATAGTGACTAATACATTGAGGGAGAATTCTTAATATAGAACCGTTAAGTAATAGTGCAGTACTCTCTCTTATCTCAGACCAGATATTAGAGTACCCAGTAGAACATGTTGCTGCCCAGAGGGTGCCACTCACCAGCATATTGTCTGCATTGTTATGCCAGGACTGTCCTTGGGGACACCGGGGTTATTTGAGTTCTTTGAGGGTATGCTTGAAAATCTTAGCAGAATTTACTGAAAGGCTTCATGATTACAGGAGCAAATTATTTTGAAAGTGAGTATCATCTCTTATGTATTTAACCTTCACACTATCACTAAAATATATTTTTAAGCTTTGATGGTTTCATTTTGAAAATCAGAGACTTAAAAAAAAAGAAAGAAAAAGAAAATCAGAAACTTTAAAAAGTGTTCGATAGAAACTCCCAGTTCTGACTGGAGCCACCAATTCTAGATAAACATTTGAATTCTTCTTACTAAACTATGCTGTTTCCATAGTCCAGTCAAAATAGTTTTTAAATGTGGTATGTGAATTTACATGTTAACATTTGATTTAAGGAACCATCAAAGCTCTAACCCATTGGTTAGGCTATTTTGAGGAGTTAGGTTTTGGGGTGCAGCAAGACCGCTCGTTGCCTGTTTATTATAAAGTAAATCATGAATTGGTTTATTCCATTTCTTAAATTGGCTTTTATTATTTTGTCTCTAAAAGGCTTTCTGGTTTTAAATAAACCCTGATATTGAATTTGCATAACATTGTTTGCTAGTAGTAGCCAATTATTTCTCTGGGTTTCTGAAGATTAAGTGGATTATAAGGCTTTAAACTTCTTAAAGATAGTATGTGTCCCATTAATAGGCCCCATTGCTAATAAATTAATGATGGGTACCCAATAAAAGCACAAGTAAATTGTTTTGAGGAAAAAAAGATTACTTTTTTTGGTTACAGGAATCATTTTTTCTCCTTAAATTATTTATTTAAGAGGCAGAGAGGTAGAGAGAGACAGACACAGAGGTTTTCCATCCAGTGGTTCATTCCCAAATGCCCAAGATGGCTGGGTCTGGACTGGAATGGAAGCCGGGAGCAGAGATACAATCCACAGGGAAAGCAAGAACCCAGTTACTTGTACCTGTCTCCTCCCAGGGTTCACATTAGCAGGAAACTGGAGTCAGAAACTCAAGCCAAAGTTGGGAATTGAACCCACGCACTCCAGTGTGGGATGCGGCTGTCTTAACTGCTAGGCCAAACACCTTCCCCTGTTACAGCAATCTCGATTCTCATTCTGTAATTTTATTTTTATACTGCTGAATACCTGAAACTAATGGAGCTGTTTATTTTATGTACCTGGTTTTTTCTTTTTCTTGATTATAGTTCAATGTAGATCCAGATTTAATTCGTGAGGGAATTTCTCTGGATAATAAACTTAGTGATCAATTTTGAAATAACTGATCAAGACTCTAAATGCATATTTTATGTTCTTAATAAATTTTTGAGAAGAACTTACATTTGTATTATCCTTCAAATTTACAGTGGGTATTCCCATGTTATATGAGAACAGTCATTCAATAAATTCTTTATGAACAAGACAGCCATGTGTATCGCTTCTTAGGGAGACAACATGCTGTGCTATATGTGTGTGGAGAATATGTCAGGTTTTCTCCAGGTGCATACATCTAGAGTCAAAATTGCAATGTGTTTTCTGTTGTTCAGAAGATTGTAAAGCAAAAAACTCAACTCTGAATTTTACATTAGAAAGCTTGTGGGATTCCTAACAAGTTTCTCAACATCTCCTTTAATGAGCTTGAACCTGACCCTGTTACACTTGAACCTGCCCATGTATAGCTGTTTGAATAAGAGAAGACAAATAGGAAGTCCAGAGAGGAAAGACAGAGCAAGAGGTTCAAGGACTTGAAGGAGTCTGGGCCATGAGGTAAACACTGGAACGATTGGGATTGATCTATTAAGACTTGAGCCATCCATGAAAAGTCCTTTTTAAAATCTATGTAAACCCTCATAGGGAAACTGAGAGCTGATGTTCGACGGTAATAAACTATACATACTGTCTAAGACTAGTAAATGAAAATATTAATTGGAACTCCCTCCCACCCCCACTTTTACTTGGATTCTTGATAGGAACTGGGAGACTCTCTTGACCTCCCATGGTCTCTGGTTGACTCTTACTGCAGTGCACGGCCCAGTTGAGGGCTCTCCTAAAGTATCAAGGAGAACTCAACCTCAGGGACGTGTTGGTAGTGACTGATGGTCAGAAGTGAATCGCAGTACCTTGTGTATTTATGACAAGCTGTCAGTCTTTACAGTGATTGAATGAATGGAGAGCAGCAGCTGCAGCTGCTATCATAGCAGCAGGCGGAGGTGGGGACCACGTGCCTGGGAGATTCATTTGTTGAGTAATTACACCACTGGCATCTACTCCATGAAGACTTCTGCCTAGGCACTGGGAATAAGTGTAAATGAGGTCTAAAAGTTCCCTAACCACATGGAAATTACAATCCAGAAGAGAGAAACAGAAGTCAATAATGAAGCAGCAAGATTTCTTAGACCGTGGTATGTTCTGTGAGGACTGTATCAGAGTGAGGTTAAGGGAGCAGTTAATTGGAGGTGATGACCAAGGAAGGTCTCACTGAAGAGGTAGCATCAAAGGACAAGGAGAAATCAGCCACCCTGAGATTGGGGGTAGGGATATGCTTGGATGCCTGCCCGCCCCCCATTATCAGGGGGAAGGAGCAAGAGTAGAGGTTCAAATGATTGGAGTACGGAGGTAAGGAAGAGAAAAATATTCAGTAAGGTAGGAAAAGTAGGCAGGACCAAGGCAATACAAGATCATTTAAGCCAGTGTTTTTGTTCTAAGACCAGTGGTTAAGTCATGAGAGGTTAAAGGGAAAGGCAGGCATGATCTCTTCTGGAACTGGGTAAGGTTCTTGTAGGGAGAGTAGGGGCCAGCTGAGTGAGCCCATGGTTGGCATCTTAACACTGAGCAAGCACAGACAAAGGGCTTTGCCACACAGCCGTTATTCTCCTTAAAGTCCCCTCTGTTCTTAGCTTGTAGCCACCCACCACGACTATGTTCTACCAGTCTTCATGACTGAAAAGGAGGCTAGTGTGATTGATTCCCACCTTCACTTCCTTCCATAAGCCTGTAGTGAATGTCTGCTGTGTACCAGCCATTGTGTCTCTGCCTCCAGGCAGCCACTAGTCTTATTTCCACAATTCCTTAGACACAGAAAAGAACATTCGCATGTGTACAGATGGGATGTTTTGGTCAATGGCCCATAAGATTATCACGGAGCTGAAAAGTTCCAATCACTTAGGGTTTTTACACTTTTGTGTGTAGCTAAGTTTAGATATACAAATAACATTGTGTTACACTGACCGACAGTATCTAGTACAGTAACACGCTATTCAGATTTGTAGTCTGGTGGCAATAAGCTATCCCATATAGCCCAGGGGTGTAGCAGGCAACACCATCTCGATTTGTGTAAGGTCACTCCATGATATTTGCACAATGACAGGTTTGCCTGAGGACACATTTCTTAGAACAAATTCTCATCACACTAAGCAATGCGTGGCTATGCTCTGCTGGTAGCCGAGGGTGCCTGATGCAATACTGTTTTTCTAGTTTTCAGCTTCCTGACTGCATCATTCATAAGTGGGGAACAAAGAGCATGATGCTAACTTTAATTTTTTTAATTAAAAGTTTTAATATAAGAAACAGAAAAATCCCTAAAATGAATATTTGGTCTAATTATGGATTGTAAAATGACCACTTAGGTAACAGCTGCAGCAATAGAATACAGTAGCACTTGCCCTGGCCTTCATGATAACTCTTTTTTCTTTTTCTTTTTAAAGATTAATTCATTTATTTGAAAGGCAGAGTGACAGAGACAGAGAGACCTTTCATCTGCTGGTTCACTCCCAAATGGCCACAGTCTCAGGGTTGAGCCAGTCCAGAGCCAGGAACATGGAACTCCATCTCAGTCTCCTACGTGGGTGGCAGGAACTCAAGTCCTTGAGCCATTATCCACTGCTTTCAGGGCAGTGAGCAGTGAGCTGGGACTTGAACTGGCATTTGATATGGGGATGCCAATGTCCCAAGTGGTGGCCTAACAACAGCACCACATCACCCTCTCCCCTCTTGCCTTTCTTTATAATGTTACCTCCTGTATGTTGAACTTCATTTATGAAATCGGTTGCTTGCATGTATGACAGAACATCAGGAAAAGGTGCACCCATTCCTTCTTTTGTAAGCTTGAGTTTCTCTTCTGCTATTTCCTTCTCCCTCCACTCTCCTCCACTTACTAGAAAGGAAACTTCCAGAGTTTACCTTAACACCATGGACAGCAGAGTGCTGGGGTACAGGGAGAACATGTGTCTTGCATGGATAGGGCCACAGAACCATGTTTGGTTCTCCATGTTCTTGCTGATGCTTCCATCTTTCCTCAGCCTCTGGAGTTCAAGGGTGGCATGGCCCTGAGAGGTGCAGTTAATTGGGTGACCAAGGTTCTTGCTGGCCTGGCAGAAGATGGGTGATTGAAACTCTGAAGAATTAATGCTGCTGGGGTGGGCATTTAGCTCCTGGGTTTGAGTCCCAACTCTAGCTCCTGACTCCTGTTTTTTGTCAGTGTAGACCTTGGGAGGTGGCTGTGATGACTCAAGAAACAGAGTCCCTGCCACCCACTGGACAGATCTGAATTGAGTTCCAGTCTCCTGGCTTCAGCCCCAGAAATGGGCCATTGTAGACATCTGGGGAGGGAACCAGCAGGTGGGAGCTCACTCTTCTCTCCCTGTCTCCCGAACACATAAATTAGGAAAAGAGAAAAAAGCATGTGTGCCCTCTTTGGCCTGTGTCAAGCCTGGCTCCAGCCCCAGTAAAGGTGTGTTGATAGCATGTCCTATGATTAATATGAAAAGTCTTGTAGATTTCTTCTAACCTGAAAGGGGAAGCAGTCCCCACAGTCAGAGCACATTAGATGCTCAGAAATCTCTTCGCCCTGAGCACGATTCTTACTTGCACACATTTCTCATTGTTTTAAAGGGTAAATAATGCTTTTCTGGACCGACTCCAAGGCAAAAGTCAACCAGGTGGCCTCGGGCAGTCTGGAGGCTATTGGAATATGAATAGCGGTAACAGCTGGGTGAGTTTTTGCTTTTCTCTTTTAAAAAATCTTTCAAAGTCAAGGAATAAAAACAAGGAGAATTTAAAAAATATGTTGTGGCCTTCTCTCCAGATTTTTTTTTTTTTTTTTTTGGTGTACTGTTGAGCTGTGTGATGGGCAGTAAGCCAGAGTGATTTCTGTAAATTCCACAATAGCTTCTGAGAGTGAGAGAGCGAGAGAGCGAGAATGCCCAGATTTCAGCACTAGCCAATCACAATAAAAAATGACACCTGCCCTGTGTTCTCAGCATGATTGCCTTGGACTATACGGCTTTTATCACCCTTTGCCCAAACCTACGACAAAAACAAATGAATGTCTTTTTTTTTTTCTAGGAAAATGTTAAGTGAATGTGGTTATAAAAATAGTAAGCATTCTCTAGTAATATATTCCTTCAGTGAAACTAGCACATCAAAGAAACCAGTATCTTTTCACGACAAAATGATTTTTTAAAAACCCTACAGCAAAAGGTACTCTTTGAACATGAGATGTCCTTACATATTTCTGTGAAGAAAACCTTGCAACAGTGCTATGATATGTGTGGAATGTATTTTGTGTGCACAATCTATTACTGAACCAACACCAAAGCTTCAGGATGTATATGATTGTGAAGTTTGCAATGTGTGCAGAATCAAAACTGACTACCGTCAACTTTACAGTTTAATGGAAGCTCAAGTGTGTGTGTACTTACATATGTGTGTGTGTGTGTGTGTGTGTGTGTGTGTATAGCAGCAGGAGTGAAGGTTGAAAAGAGAGGAGTGGGGAGAGAAAGAGAAGATAGAAGTCTTTGAACTGGCAAAATCCAACAAACCGTTTGCTGACCTGGAAACTCCAGGCGAGGTCACATTTGAATAAATACTTGAGGGACAAAAGATCATTTTTTGACAAGACTGTCTTCCATCTGTGGGAAATCTTACATGCATTTTTCTTTGAAAGGCATCAAGGGCACCTTCGAAAGACATCGTGAAAAATAATGGATATATTTTCCGAAAGTATAGAAATTGAAGATAATTGAACATAAATGAATTTGCAGAGAATACATCCTGAATCTGTCTATCCATAACTTTCACTCATTTGTTTCACTATAGACAAGAAAGAGAGAGAGAGAGAAAGTAATGGAAGCACAGTATGTTTGCAGTGTATGATACAATAGACACGTCATTGATTTATTTATGAGAACGTTGAGTTAGGAGCTATGTAGAAAATGAGGCATAGTGAGTTGAAGACATTGTCCAAGTTCATACAACTCAGTTGTGAAATATGATTGCAATTCAGATTTTGGTGAGTACTTTGTGGAAACTCACTATATATTTGTCCATTCTTGTCTACTTAACAATCTCTACAATTTAGAAAGTAGCTACGAAAGTGTCTGGGTACCTGGGAAGGTGATGGGAGAGCGTGAATGAATATTGCCAGGGCTTCTGCTAAGGAAATATGAATTTGGTCGTGTGGCTCACCATTGGTTTCTGGTAGGCTGTGGATGGTGAGCTACAAATCTCTACTTACATTCCTGGAGACTAAGGATTTTGTTTTCTCATGATGTAGTAGTGAGGATGACTGGCGGCTTTCCTTAGCAGCATGGGCACTTCCAAAGCCCACATATCTGCTCATCAGAGAATACCATACAAAAGTTAGAAGAGAAACCATAAACCAACCTTTTATTCAGGTCATGTTTTGTAAATAGCAAATGGGCCAAAGTTGGTGTTTCGAATATATTAAAAAATGTGTCATTAATTTAGATGTTGGTAGTTGAGGTTGGAGCTTCCCTGAGGAATTCCCTGAGGAATTTGAGAGCCATTCCTCAAATTACATCTGAGGCTTGGAGGAAGTATTGACCCAGTAAAAAGCCGAAGATAGAAAAGAGGAGGAAGGCAGAAGATATGCTATAATTAGGTTGAAAACCAAGGAAAGAATCAGTTGTGTTTTACAATGTCATATAGACACTTGCAGAATCAGTGTGTATGTTGAGTTAACAGACTGGATTAATTTTTTTTTTCTTTAAGATTGATTTATTTATTTGAAAGACAGAGTTTTAGAGAGAGAGAGAGAGAGAGATCTTCCATCTGCTGATTCACCCCCTATTTGGCTGCAATGGTTAGAGCTGGGCTGATCCAAAGCCAGGAACAAGGAGCTGGGAGCTTCCTCCAGATCGCCCATGCAGGTGCAGGGACCCAAGGACTTGGGCCATCTTCTGCTGCTTTCCCAGGCCATAACAGAGAGCTTGATGGGAAATGAAGCAGCTGAGTCTTGAACTGGTGTCCATACGGGATGCTGGCACTGCAGGCAGCAGCTTTACCCAATGTGCACAGCACCGGCCCCTACTTTTTGTTTTTTAAAACATATGTATTTTATATCACAGCCTGATCATATTCAATCTAGCCACTTATTCCTTAATACGTTAAGATGCCTCTATACTTTGAAGATGTATTTTGATTTTCTAAAGTCCCCTGTTAGTTTTCCTGAGGCACCTAGGGTGAGATCACTTTCAGTGAAATTTTCTCCCATCCCAGTAGGTGAGAACTTTTGAGACACTGTGAGAGTTCTCAGTCCTCTATCTTCAAGGACAGGTAAGCACTGGCCATGACCTAGGAGGCAACCTGGGATTTTAGTCGGAAGCAGCAGCAGGACTCTGTATCCCACACGTAGCTTGGCAGAGCAGTGAGTGCAGAAGGTAGGATGGGGATTTCATGACCCTGTGCGTCTGGTGGAGGTGGGGACTCATGAGCCTGTCTCCCTGCCTCAACGTCCTCTTGGAAGTCACCTTCCCGTGGTGTAATACAGTGCAAGGCTACTCCACTCATTTCCATTTAAATTGCTCTGCTCGGCAATGTGGTCAGGCTGTCCTTGCCGTGAATGCGGAGGTTGGCGACAACACGTGAGCGCCCCCTTCTGCCTGACCCGTGTGAACCTGTCTCCAACACAGCCAATGAGACATCACTTGAGAAGCCATTACATTCTTCACACGCTGCTTTGTGATCCAAAGGCGGTGTCACGAGAATGAAGTCATTTTGCTGGTCCTTTAAGTCATTAAAAAAAAAAAAACTCATTTTAACCTGATGCAGGAGGCGCGTTCTGTAATGGGAAGGAACTTCGTTTTGAACTACAAAGATGTGGAATTGTATGTCGCTGTCGGTGGTAACTTTTGTTTTGTTTTCCTTCCAGGGTATGTGAGAAATATTCACACCCGTCTGGCCTTCCTAGACTTGACCTTGGCAAACCTCCTGAGGATGCCTCTCCGTAATGCGATTTCATTCAAGCTCGCTGTTTTTAACCTTGATTTCCACTGTCCGCACACTCATCTTGGCAGTCTGGGATGACCGACTTCTCCCTGTCATTACGGATGCGTGGTTTTAGGAACTGATCCCCGCATATTATGTTCACTTCCTAGCTGGTTTTGCCTCTGATTAGAAGAGTAACTGGAGCCGTGTTAGTAAGACAGAAAGTGAGGGAATCAGTTGATACTTTCAGGTTACCGAGAGCTCGGGGTGCCACGGGCTTGTCTCTCTAAGACATTAATTCTTAGAACAGGTTTGGGAAAACTCTAAGGTCTTTTTAGATTTTCATCTCTACTTTCTTAATTCAGGGTACGAATATCACCAAAGGGAGAAGACGCTTATATTCTTTTAAATGAATTACAAATAAATCTTGAACTACAGATGGGTTGTTTTTGTTTTTAATAAACAGCTCTTGGGTTTTTCTTCTCTCATTGTAATATGCTCCTTTATAGTCCATACAAATCAAATACCACACTGTGGGGGTGGGCATTTAGCACAGCAGCGAAGCTGTCACTTGGGATGCCCACATCCCATAATAGTGCCATGTTTGGCTCTTGGATCCTTTGCTTCTGATTCTAGCTTCCTGCTAATGAGCATCTGGGAGGCAGCAGATGATGGCTCAGATGCTTGGCTGCTTGTCCATGTGAGAGACTCAGATAGAGTTCCTGGCTCCTGGCTTTGGCCTGGGCCAGCCCTGGCTGATGGGGCATTTGGGGGGAGTGGATCAGCAAATGGAAGATCTCTCTCTCTCTCTCTGCCTTTCAAATACAATGAAAATAAACAACAGTTACAGAAAATATATAGTACTGTGAACACTATTGGATCTTGCTTTGATCTTGAGTGATTTACTTACTAGTAGTATCCACCTGATTTTCAGAATGGGACAATTTATTTCCTGAAAGGCTAATGTTTCTATAAAAATTAACTAACACAAACGTAGACACCATATGTGGTTTGTAGAAGTTTTGGGAACTTGTCCCTTCTTTGTTTTACTCAACCTGTTTTCTATTGCCAATTCAACAGATTTTCCTGTATTCTTCTGCGACCTTGAACCAGTGCATAGACCCTAGATTACAAGAATACCAATTTTCTGTGCATCATAATTTAGCCCCTCTGCTCTCACCCCCTCCTCACGTTACATAGGATAGTACTGGGTTGAATCTGCAAATTAAGTTTGGGAAGAGCACATGATTTTTGCAGCTATACAACTAATACTTTGTAGCATTAAGAAATCTGTGATGCCAATTGCTCTGTTGAAATTAACTTTTCAAATTTCTGGATAGAGGGAAGCATTGGGATTTAAAATTCATGCACCGAAACACATGCCTGGGGGCTCCAGGCTGGGCAAGGGGGCACTACAGAAAGGCCACAGTGGGTAGGGCAGGGTGGCTGAGAACAGATGGTGCTCAGGCAGTTTCCCTGGGGTAAATAATGCAGATATTCTTGGTTTTCCTCTCCTCTGCCAGCTGAAGCTGTGTGAGTGCTGTTGACACTAATGTAAAATGTTTGGTCCGTTTGAAATCCTTGTCATTGCCTTATAGGGGGAAAACAAAATCCCCGAGCCTGTGTCGGAAACCTGGCCAAGCTGATGGTAAATGCGTGGCTGTAGCAGGCGTTTTACTACTGTGGCACGCAGCCGTTTCGGCCCTACCCCTGCCGCCTGCTACCTGGCAGTCCTGGTCTGGTTTCTGTGTCTGGGCTTTGTATGGCTCACACGCTGCATTTCCAGTGTGGCACCGGGAATTGGGGAAAGCAGTGCTTCCTTTGGGACCCTCAGAGCAGTAGACATTATTTTCTTTTCCACTGCCTCCTGGACCCTGCTCTTCTTCACAACAAAGGCTTTATTCAGCTGTCTGGTTTCATTTAAGAAAATTGTGCAGGTATGGAAAATTGTGACTTCATGGCTAAAATTAGCTAGAACATGTATGGGATTGTAAACAACTTCCTGAACATTGTTATGAATCAAAAGGGAGTTGCTGGCTTTGAGAGCCTACCATTTTGCTTTTGTATTTAATCTGCCCTGTTGAGTCAACTGGAATAGAACTTGACTTGTAGGTAACTCTGGATAGGAAATTCCAAAATTTCAATCACAATTGCCATGTTCTTTTGGTGAAAAAGAAAACCCTGGAGAAATAAGCTCCTACAGAAGTAGTTTATATAGTGTCAGAACTTTAGACAAAACGATGAGCAAAGAAAAAGAAAAAGAATACTGGTAATCTTAAGGTTTTATTCATAGATGATCATAGTTAATATTTAAATGTCCTTTTGGATTTTTTATTTCTTTCAAATACCTGCGAGAAGCTCTTTACGAAAGGAATAGTTTCATTCGGCTCATGGTTTGGAGGTCTACAGTCTAAGAACAGGGGCGCCATTAGCCCGGTGTTGGGCTGGCAGTGATGGATTGTGTGTGGCACAACAATCATATGTCAGGCCAGGAAGCAGAGACAGAATAGCTGGGCTGAACTTGGCTCATGTAACCCATCCTCTCCTGAGAAGTACCTGCAGAGACTAAACCCCAAAGACCTCCCAGGAGACCCACCTCAAAGACACCGACGGTAATTGGATCCAGCCTCTACCCTGTCAGCCCCCAGATATTGGGGCTTAAACATCTGTGTGAGTTGCAGAGCCCAGTCCCATGCAAGCCACGGCTGCACACTTCCAGATCTCCTATGTGTGTGTGTATTGACATCCTTGCAGGAAAGATGCTGGTGGACACTCATGGGAGGACAGTGAAGACCCCTGCAATTAAACCTGCTGGTTCAAGGAACACGTGTTTCATAGGGCACTTTCATCTGTTCAGGGTTCTATAGCAAAGTAGACTGGCTGGCTTATAAAGAGCAAGTTTACTTCTCGGTTCTGGAGGCTGCCCGTCCAGGATCAAGGTGGCAGTGTGTTTGGCTTCTGATGAAGGACTGGGCTTCTGGCTGCCAGCACTATTCTGTGGCACCCTCAGCTGGTGGCAGAGGGAGGCTTCCCTCAGGCCTCTTATAAGGCACTAGCCCCATTCATGAGAGCTAATGATTAGCCCACTGAGCTAATCATCTTGAAGGGGACCCACCTCCTTATACTGTCACCTTAGGGGTGAGGATTTCGTGTAGGAATTTGGGGGGAAAAGCAACCTTCAGACTATCCCATAAGGGTTTTGATAAATGTAGTCAAATCACTCTCTCTAAAGGTAGCATCCGTGTGTGCCACCCCCTGAAGTATATACCGTTGTCTATGTCCCTGTCCCCTCCCTAATACTATTAGTGATTTTTGAATCTTTGTCTAGATACAGAGTTTCAAATGTCATTTAGAGAGGTCAGGTCCTCTTTTTCATAGGTTTACTGGTCATTTATCTCTCTCTATTGGGAAGCAGAGGGAGTGCAAATGTGTGTGTGTGTGTATATATATATATATAATTTCTAAAATATCTCTCTGTGTTAGGGTTTTATACCATAAATATTCTTCTGCTTTTTATATATTTCTTAATTTTGGGTTACTTACTATGGGGGCTGGTGCTGTGGTGCAGCGGGTTAACGCCTTGGCCTGAAGCCCTGCATCCTATATGGGCGCTGGTTCAAGACTTGGCTGCTCCACTTCCGATCCAGCTCTCTGCTGTGGCCTGGGAAAGCAGTGGAAGATGGCCCAAGTCCTTGGGCCTCTGCACCCGCGTGGGAGACCTGGAGGAAGCTTCTGGCTCCTGGCTTTGGATTGGCACAGCTCCGGACACTGTGGCCATCTGGGGAATAAACCAGCAGATGGAAGACGTCTCTTTCTCTCTCTGCCTCTGCCTGTCTGTTAATATTGCCTTTCCAATAAATAAATAAATCTTTAAAAAAAAAAGTCTGGATATTAAGCAGATGGCCATGATTGGACATATTCCTATGAAAGGGTGTGTTTGGAGGAGTGGCTGCCAGCAGAGGTGTTAGGAATCGTGTAGGAACCCTTAGGAGGAGGAAGAGAACTGTGAGAGGCAAGGGTTCTTTGTTTTTAACCAGCGAACTCCTGCATATGGTAACTAGCTCTGTGCTGCCATGATGCAATAAGGTTGGAGTGATGAATAATAAATCCACATGAGGGAAAAAAGACTCCTTTCGAGTTACCCTAAGCATTCAAGAGAATATATACATAGAAGGCATTTTTCCAAGCAATAAATTGCATTTTGGAACCCTTTTCTTAAGTGAATATTCCAACATCTAACCGTGGAGGTTAAAAAGGATCATGGAGAGAGACTTTGATAAAAACGTCTGCTCACAGAATTATCTGCTCAAAAGTGAGGGCTTCAAGGCACATAAAGGCAAATGGAGGGACACTTTCACTGTGTTTATTGCCATGTTGTCATGCCATCTGTTGGGACAGGGATCCAGGGAGACCAGCATGGCAGCATGCATGTGCCCCGGGTGGCTGCGTTCTGACAGCTTTGGTAGTGACTGCTCAGCTTCGGGGGGGGGGGTATGTGAGGAGAGCCCCCTCTCTCCCTCCCTGGAGACCCTGGCTACCGCAGAGCTGTGCAATCATTCAGTTGGTCATCAGCTGCCACACGAGTGACCAGCACCAGATAATGAGCTGGTTAGAAAGTCTAATCTTTGTGTTTTAGAAACCATACTTGTGGTAAAACAAGCAAACATTGGGTGTTGATGCTAAGAGAGCAGCAAAAATAGGAGATAATTGGTATCGGACATTGGTGTTTGAACTTGGACATTGTGAATTAAGGAAGATCAGAAACCAACATTCTTATATTCTGGCATTTGTATTCGAGTGTGTCTTGAATATGGCACTGTGGAGGCAAGGGTATGTGGTACAGGTCTTGGCCTCAGGAGATGGAGCATTTGGGAGAGGTTGGGTTATGCGACCAGGATAAACCCTCCCCACATCTCTCTGAATTAGCACTGTTGGTTTAGCTCATGCTACACTTTAAGCAGCAGGCAGCTGAAGCCTCTGTTCACCGTCGTCGTCCAGCACCCAGGCTGATGAGGGCTCCATTTCCTCTTGCATTTCCCGACAGCAAGGGGAGGAGCTGGTGGCGGGATCATTCCGTGGCAATTAAACGCTTTCACCAGGAAATGCCACCCGCTGTTTCTGCTCCGACAGATCCTGACATTGGAGCAGGCAGATTTTAACACATTTGTGAAAAGACTGTTCTCATTCCATTTCAGAAGAGGGGACTTGGAAGAGGAATGGGTAGGCTTTCAAAAGTACAAGTCTATCTTTGCCCTCACACATGTTGCTCACGATGAAGACGAAAGAAGACATCTACAGCCAACGTGGCTGCACGCACCCTCTGAGACACTCAGGTTTTAACAGGACACATGCCAAAAGGTGGAAAGAGAGGCCCTGTTGACAAAAATAATGTGCAAGAGAGGCAAACACCAGGAATGGAGCAGGAGGACCAAAGACCAGGGTGAGCTGAGGTTTTTGAGCAAAGAGGCTAAAGATAATGGGGGATGGGGGCTTGAAGTTCAGAGCAGGCCCAAGGCAGAGGTTGCTGGTTGAGGCCAAGGGCGTGATGTTGATGGATGGCCTTAAGCCAGCAGAACTCCTCTCATCCCATTTGCTCCTGTCTTCTCTGTCAAGGAGAGTGATCTCAGGACTAAATAGGGTAGAATGAACATGGTTAGGAGAAAATTGAAGCCCAAGATGGGTGAGGCGATTATGTGCAAGCATGTGTCTCCCTGTAAATGAGCCCAGGTTTCTGGTTTGGAATGAATTCCAGTGCAGGGCTCTGGAGGTGCAGCCAATGAGTTCACCCACCAATGCGGGGAGTGTGTTGAGGGTAGAGGAGGGGAGAGAAGCAGGCTGAGCAGAGATAAGCCATGGCCATGATCTGGGGATTGTGGAATCCTAGGTTGGGAAGAGCCCTAGCCCCTTCATTCCACCTGGAACAGAGGCATAATTAAATAGATGAGTGGGAGTGCTTTGTGGCTATGCAGGGACTCTCATGACAGGCCCAGCTTGCATGGCCAGCATTGGGTCCTTTAATAAATCCTTACTGTGGAGATTGTTTTACAGCTGTCAAAATCATCCATCCCTTTCTTCTTTCTACAAACATTTCTTGAGCGCATGCTACAAGACTGCTTGAAAACATTTGTGGGAAAAATGGCATTTGTAGCATGTGCTTTCCATGAACTTCATGAAGATGCACTTGTGTGTTGGTATTCTACAGGAAAATAAATATGATAGAGTACCTGCCCTAGGTGTTAATAGTTGATTCCATGGAAACCATCTGAATTCGGTTATTAATGTAGAATTGGCAGGCTTAAGTCTCCAGATTGCAAACAAAGGAAGGAAATTTTGAAGTCTGTCTGTTCTCTCTGAAAATTGTTTTTCTGTATCTTTTTGGATGCATGGAAATCTTTTTAATGGCTAAGTAAGCCTCTGGCCTGTCTCACAATCATGAGTGTTTCCTCAAGGACCTGAGAACCATCTCTTAGAAACTGTAATCATGTTGGAAGATAAGGTTCTATCTCTCACTTTTCTCAGAGGAAATGGGCCTAACTTCAGCAGACTGCATCACTTCAAATTGCAAAACCCACTTAATCTAATGGGTTGCATTCACTTCGCTATAAAAGAGTGAGAGTTCTTTCTGTCTTTGCAATCTCTTCAGCAGATTGCTTGTGCTGTGCATCACTTTCCGGCTTAATGCTTATTCAATAATAGAACTGTCTTCTTTCTCTTCTACCTTTGTGGAACGATTTTCTGGGTTGGGAGAAGACTTTGCTTTTAATTCTGTTTCTCCAAGAATGCCCACTCTGTCCCAGACACTCTTC
Source organism: Sylvilagus floridanus (assembly GCA_949820135.1). Taxonomy (NCBI): domain Eukaryota; kingdom Metazoa; phylum Chordata; class Mammalia; order Lagomorpha; family Leporidae; genus Sylvilagus; species Sylvilagus floridanus. The sequence goes on from OX463230.1 coordinate 74,010,182, forward strand.
TAGGTACTGTGGCTATGGCATTCAATAAAACAAAACTCTTACCCTCGTGAAGCTTATGGCCTGGGAGAGACAGACACCTAACATTAAGAATAGTATTGAAGTCAGTTCTCTAGTATATGAGGAGATACAGGTGCAGCATGTCTCATGTGAATAATCAAGTACAATGAGCAGATATAGTCTTAATGGGGACACTGGGTGCCCTCTGGCGAAAGATAGATGCTCCCGGAACAGTCAAAGACTTTCATGTTTGAGCTGAATCTTGTAAGATGAGTAGTTTGGAAAATAGCTGTTTGCTTTGGGGGAGGAGTGGAGCTGGTATTCCAGAGGGTGAGAGATACCCAATCAGAGTAGTGCCAAGGACATTATGGTCCATAGGGGGAGGGAGTATGATTAATGACATCATCTCTGTTGATACCAGCAACAGATAGAGGTAGCAATTGTCTCTTTATCCCTGTATTTGTTTTTCCTCTCCTCTTCCACCCCTGATCTCTTCTTGCTTCTCCAGCCTTCTTGCCATGATTAAATACAGCCAAGCCACACTAAGTTCCCCATCAGCTAATGTCATTAACCTTTTCCACACACATTGCTCCAGACCCTATCACTCTACTCCTTGTTTGTTGAAATGCTTTTTATTCTCAGTACCCTTGCATGAGCTTCTAGTTGTGAGCATGTGTCTTGCTCCCAGAGCCCATGGCTCAGGAGGCCTCACACATAATGTATGCCTACACCAAAGAAATCACCCAGAAGTCCAACTGGGGGAGACACAGGTTTATTCTCCTTAGGGGAGTGACAGTGCCGGTCACACAGTAATCCGCCCAGCCCCTCTTGTTAGACTGCACAGCATTAGCTACCAAACAGCAAACAAGAACAGTTGGTTCAAGGCCAAAGCAGCTGGGCTTGTTCCCTGTTGTGCTACAAGGCTATCAACTCAAGGCCAGGAGCCACAGCTGTATTCAGTGTACATCCGATCTCCCCAGCAGAGTCTAGTTAGGACGTTTACCTGAGGGTGGGTGGAGATCACCACGTGGACGTAGAGTACTATTTCTCCTGGGGGAAGGGCTGCTTTATGAGTCTCCTCCACGGTATGTGTTTGTTGTATTTGGGGGTATAAGGAGGTCACCTCTCATGTGAGGGTCTCAGGACCTGCTAGAGTGGAGATAAAACCCTTACTAAGTTTTATGCTTCACGGAGAAGGTCAAGGGAGGATGACTGTGACCTTCCTGCTTCTGCTACTTTGCTCGAAATGCTTCAGATTAGAATATTTCTATCTTAGAAAAGAATGTCCTGAATCCAGTCAACTTCCCTTTTTGTATGTGCGAAGGAGACATAGAATAAAAGTAATTTTTGAGGAGCAGTTATTTGATCCAAAGGAAAAGCCATGCTTTTCTGTGTGTTTTCCACGGCTGTATCTCTTAAGCCCATGCCATCTTGGGGAGTAGATAAGGACACTTTGGCAGATTTTTGTCTTCTGGTTTTCATGTGGCCCCACATTGTAAATAGCAATAAACATTTTGGAATGTATTGGTTTGTCATTAGCTTTCTCAGGTACAGAGTATTTGATTTCACATTAAACACTCATTTTTATTTTTGAGCCCACTAGTGCTAAAATATTTGCTGCAAATATAAAAAAGTTACCAAATAATAAGTTTCATGGTTGGAGAGTCACACAGATGTTTAAATCACTATAGCAAGAGCATTGAGACTCATTTTCATATGATATGTCACAGAATAGCTCAACCTTTATATTCCATAAATATTTCACACACTGCTAGACTAAAATGTCCCATGTTTTCTGCTGACTGTAGTGAATTGTGGCCTGCTAACTTCAAGCAACTCCCTAATTGGGGTCAGGGTCACCACACTATTGGCTGTAATACCCAGGGCCCAGCAGGTGCAGCTGCACCAAATCATCTCACACCATTATCCCAGGTAAAAAGAGGTTGCTGTCTCCAGCAGCTAGTGTCTCAGCAGATTTCCTTTGGTAAGTAAGAACCCCATTAGCTTCCTGGAAATGGAAGTGTTGGTTCCGTGATCTTGTAGGTTGAATTATCCAGGCCTAAGTGGTGAGAATTTGAGGTCCAAGAATTTTGGGGGGGCCGACACCTAGGGAAGAGAGGAAAAATAGGATTAGGTACAGGAAGATGGCAAACTGTGACAGAGTCTTGGCAGGGAGCTCTGGAGCAAGGGTCGCCTGTTAGAGGTACCCCATGTTTGGTGGAAATGACTAGACTTGTGTACCTGACCTCACCCAGTCACCAGCTGTGTACTGTCCTGGAAGGAGCCTGCCCTTCAATAAGGCCATTCGTGGCAGCTGAGGTGGACCCTGAAGAGGCTGACCAGCTAGAGGACATCTAGACAGTCCCTGTACTGCCCACAGCTGGGCCAAGGTCCTTCCTTGGGCCCCTGGGCCTCCCATCATTTCTTCCACATGTTGTGTCTAGGTACGATTGGGAAAGAAGAGATCCTCTGATGTAACTTCAATGAGAACTCAGCTCACTGCCCATGGCTTGTGCATTACTCCACAGCCCCGTGGGAGGAGGTGAAAGCACCCAGTGGTGATTGTCCCAGGCTGCAGCATGTACAGGAAGCACACTCTGAGATGAGTGTCCAGGGAATGAGTAAGGGAGTGCTCTTGGGTTTGCTACCTCTGAAAGGGGACAGAGAGCTGCAGAACTTGGCAGAAGAAGAAAATAGCCTGTGATTTGATCTCAGCCAAGGCCACGGAGGACTCAAAAGCTGGGCAAGGGGGCCAGATGTTTATACCTCTATATAACCCAGGCACTAGGCATGAGCACCCTGGGAGAAGAGCTTGGCCATGGTTGAGATGACACTCTTCATCCAAGGCAATTGTGATGAGGGCTGATAACTGGGGCTTTCTGCCAGAGGCCTCCTTGCAGCTGGTGGATTTGTCCTTCAGTCCTGAAGGGGGTTGTAGGTGCTCACATCACAGCATCCATTCCACAAATCTGCCGACCCCATCCTGGCTAATATGAATGCAACTAGTAATAATGCTTTGCTTAAAAAATCCTGGACAAATGCTCAGAGAGAAGACACTGTGAAGAGGGTGGGAGGGGATCTAACCTGGGACTATCCCTAAGCAAACCAGGGAAACATCACTGCTATAATGGAAGTTCAAGGTCAGATTTCTCAGAAGAGAACCAAGCTCCCTGTGTGGGTAAGCTGCAGATCCGGCAATCTCCGGCACTGGTTTACTTGGTATAACTGAAATAGAGAAGGATGTAAGTAGATGATTTACTCTGCTCCATCTGCTCTGTCTGCAGTGTCGTGTGGCCACAGTGCTATTGCACTTTGCAGAGTTCCCTCTCCTTTGAACAGCCCCTCCTTCCCATTGAACCATCGTGTCTGCCGCCCTGTCCTGACTCAGCAGACCCCACTGCCACTCTGCCACTCGGGGCCATCTGGCTGCAGGTTCCATGCTGTGTCCTGTGCATGATTATTTGGCCTCACTCCCTGTAGGCTGTGAGCACAGGTTTTTTTTTTTTTTCCACAACAATTGTAAAACACAGAAACTCATCCCTACCAATTCTAACCAAGTGCCTGGGGAGCCCCTGCTCTTCCCAATGAAATTCTTCTGCCAAGGAGCTCAGTGAGCAGCTCTGGCTACCAGAGGGAGGCCAGTGCATTTTGTTTCATTATGAACTGCAACCAGGGTCAAGAGCAGGTTAAAAAACCTTTATTTAGCTCTCAATCATTGTCATGCCCGGTAGACTGTGCTGCAGAGCTGGGAGAGAGGAGGACAGAGTGATAAGCGCCCAGACTTGACATCAGGAGCCTGGCGTTCCAGTCTCTGAGCCCCTGATGTTCTGTTTCTGCAGGGGCCGGATCTTATTCATTTGATCATCCCCACTGCCTAGAAAAAAGCCCACTGGGGTCAGGATTGTGGTGTAGCAGGCGATGCTGGCATCCCAGTCGGTGCCATTTCGTATCTACTTCTGATCCAGCTCCCTGCTAATGGTCTGAGAAAAGCAGCAGAAGATGGCCCAAGTGTTTGGGCCCCTGCCACCAACATGGGACACCTGGAGGAAGCTCCTGGCTTCAACCTGGCCCAGCTCTGGCCAGTTCAGCCATTTGGGGAGTGAGCCCGTGGATGTTTCTCTCTTTCTCTCCCTCTTTCTATCTAACTCTGACTTTCAAATAAATAAGTAAATATAAAAAAAAAAAAGAAAAACATGAAGCTCAGCTGAGTGCATGCTCACAAAAGCTCCCCTCTCTTCCTGTGTGTAGTTCGGATAAGGAATGAAGAAAACAGGCATGGGAATAAAACTAAGGAGCTGTAGAAGTTTCTCACTCCTAGGCTGTACTTGCTCCTTCTCCTACTCCCATCACCCAAAGCTCAGGACTCTTTCCTGGCTTTGTACCTTGCAAATCAAAAGCACTTAAATCTCCCAATATCCTATATCTTCCCTGGAGGAGGATTCCACTTGGGTTTGTTTGGAAATGTGTTCACCCTTGGACCAAATCATGTCCAGAGGACACTGATTAGTCAGACCTAAGTGTTGCCTTTTCCCATTCTCTACTTCTTGCTATTCTATGGGGTAGCTGTTGAACCTTTTCTTCTATTCTGTATGATTCTTTTAAAAATATTTGTTTTCATGTCTGGTGCTGTGGCACAGCAGGTTAGAGCCACAGCCTGCAGTGCCAGCATCCCAGAAGGGTGCTTGTTTGAGTCCTAGCTGCTCCAGTTCCCATCCAGCTCCCTGCTAATGTACCTGGAAAAGCAGCAGAGGATGGCCTGAGTGCTTGGGCCCCTGCACCCATGTGGGAGACCTGGAAGAAGCTCCTGGCTCCTGGCTTCAGACTAGCACAGACCTGGCCGTTGCAGCCATTTGGGGAGGGAACCAGCAGACGGAAGTTCCCTTTTGTCTCTCCTTCTCTCTCTCTCTCTCTCTCTCTCTCTCTCTCTCTCTGTAACTCTGCCTTTCAAGTAAATAAATAAATCTTAAAATATTATTTTCATTTTTATTTGAAAAAGAGAAAGAGAGAGATGGAGATGGTGATGAGAGAGAAAGAGAAAGAGACAGAGGGAGAGAGAGAGAGCGAGCGAGCGAGTGAGAGAGCTTCTATTCGCTGGTTTACTCCCCAAGTACCTCCAACACCTCCAACATCCAGGGCTTGGCCAGGCTGAAGCCAAGAAACAGGAACAGAATCCGGGTCTCCAAGGTGGGCAGCAGGGGTTCTACTACGTGAGTTATCGCTTCCTGCCTCATGGGATGCACATTAGTGGGAAGCTACAATCAGCCACAGAGCCGATGTAAGCACAGTAAGAGCATCCTTCTCTCTGCACCAAACACCAGCCGCCTTTATGTTTCTTCATCCCTCTTGGCTGCTTCATATTTGCATTTGATTGTGCTGCATTTGCTGTTACTTCTTTAAATATATATTATAGTTTATTAATTTTCTCTTAGCTGGTTTCCATCTATTTAACCTACTCACCGGGTTTTACATTTTTAATGTTTTAATATTTAAAAGTCATGTGTATTTTGTTTCTGTTTTCAAATAGCCTCTTTTTTCTGAACTTTTTAAAAGATTTATTTATTTATGTATCTGAATCTGGATTTGTGTTTAATGTACTGTATTGTCACTACCGATACCATGTCTGGTGTAGACTTTTCATTTTCATGGGAGGATTTTTTGATTTTGTTTTTGTTTTTGTTTTTCACAGATTGCCTGCAACTTCCTAGCTTCCTTCTCCCTTCCCTGAGCTGGTGGGTGGAATTTTCCTAGTTCTCTTTATTCGGATAGGGCAGTCCTTTGAGGAAGGTCACTGGCTGGATGTGGGAATCTTGTTTACAGCTTCCGGCCTCCATTGCCCACAGGTGCACCTCCTTTTCCTACATACAGCCCCTGTCCTTGGCATCCAGGGCTGCTCTCCTCGCATGCTCTTCTCTCATCAGCCATCAGGATTGCCAATCTAGTTTTGGGTTACTCTGTTCATTCTGATTTCTCAGTTTTATCCTCTTTCTTCCTCTCTCTCCTCCCTTCTCTCCATGCTTCTCCTGAATGTAGATTTCTATTCTATATCATTGCTCTTTACATCTACCCATAATTCTTCTGTATTTTCAACAGAAATATCTAGGTATTCTGGTGAGAATGGTGGATACACGTTGGTTTAGTTCATGTTGACTTGATCACTCAAAGATCATTAGTGATCCTTGAAAAAATAAAACAGATCATTTCACTCTCCAGACTAAAGCCTACAAATGACTTGCTATTGCATTTAGATAAATATAATACTAACTCCTTATTTGGACTTTATCTTCCTGTCCAACCACAGTTCATACTACTTTTCCCTTCCTTCAAACAAGCCCTCTTTCTTGCCTTCTAGTCATTGTTCTAGGTGTTGCTTTGGCCTGAAATGGCCCATCCCTAGATCTTTGCATGGCCATCTGCACTCTGACATATAGATGGTGGAATTGTCTCCTAAGGAGAATTACCCTCTTGAAAGTAGGACCCCATTCCTTCCCTGTTTTATGGCCTGCATGACACTACTCACTATTACCTGATACTCTTAAACTGTGATGCCAGATTTTTCCTTGCTTAATTTGTCAGTAGCCCTGAAAGCTACTGAGCATTGCCTTTATTTTGGGGAGACTAAGTCATAGAATCGGGGAACTTATTTGTACTGCAAAGGAGCAGGGCCACATTGCTAAATTACATCAGGTGATTGAGTTCAAGGAGGAAGGGAGTTTTGCTCTGATATTTTGAGAAATGTGATAAGGTTGAAAAATAGTCAACAGTGGTCCTGGTAATGGAATGAACAGGTTCTCTGTCTGCTCCGGCTTCCTTGGGCTACAGATCACCATCTCACTTTTAAATCTAACTTACTTACTGCTCTCATTGTCTTCTAGACTTATTTAGGCTATAAAAGGTTTTGCCTAGAGATGTGGATTGTTTATGCAGACTGTGTGGCTGCAACTGTGCAATATATCCAAGCCTTTGCTTTATGATTTCAGTCAAAACAGGATTAAAGGCCCATAATCACCCTTGTTCAGAAAGCAATGCAGAATATTTTAAAGTTCACATTTTCATTGATCTTTTGTCATGAACAGGACTAAAGTTCCAAACGAGATGCATTTTCTATAATGCATGTGGCGCCCGTCCTGAAATAGCTGGTGTCTTGGTCATTCTGATTTGCTGGGCCGACAGTTGGAAATTAAACAATAAAGAATAAGTTTCTGTACATGACATTTCATTTTTGGATAACCAGCAACCCAAATTCTCAGGCATTGGGATTAGTATATTCATCTGTGCAGGGGTCCAGGAATGAAATGAAATGTCACCTAAAGCAGTAGACACACTTCATTGCTATTACACCCCAAACTTTCCTCCTATAACATATTTTACTAAAATTAAATGAAAAACTAAAACCAGTGTGTTGGCTGTTCAAGAAGCTTTAATAGGCTCTAGGATGGAGCATACCCTGGCAATTCTTCCATGGATATTTTACTATGCACAGGACAGCTGTTCGAAGAGTATTATGCGATACCATTCATTCCTCATCTTTTTGGTCGTGTGTTGAATCAATTAAATTGCAACTTATAAATCTCCACTTAAAATCTCTGAGAAAATAGCCTTTGTTTCTATTTACAGGCATAGTGTGTCCTTCCTGAAATGTTTGCTGAATCGTTCTTCCCTTTCTCATCATCTGGCTGCTCACTTAGCAAATATTTGTTTATGTGCTGCAGTACTATGTTCTTTCTCAGGTGATAATTGTGAGCAAGGCAATCAAGGTTTCCAGGCCCTTGTGGAATTTATAATTCAGCCAAGTTGACAGAAAATAACAAAAACAGCAACCACAATAGCCTCTCGTCTTTACTGTTTGCCATGGAAAGTTGTAGGTGAGGTCATGCATTCATTCATTCACTATCAGATGAGTTTTATTATGATCCCCTTTGTATAGAGAAGGAAACTGAGGAAGAGGGAACGTGACAGTAATGTGTCCAAGGTCCGACTGCCAGAGTATGGCGCTAACAATACAGGGGGAAGAATGTTACGGCATAGGAAACATGAGTTATTGTGAGACACGAGGTAGAGACTCTTCACCTGCTGTCTTAGCCTGCTTTTATATCTGCCATAGCAAATAGCATAGACTAGGGGGTATAAACAACAGGTGTTCATTTTCTCTAATCTATCTAGAAGGCCAGAAAGTCCAACATGAAGGCCCAGTAGGGCTGAGTTTCTGTTGAGGGCCCACTTCCTGGCTTGTAAGTGGCCATCTGTTTGGTATGCCCACACGTGGTGGGGGAGAGACAGAGAAATTTGTCTCTTCCAACAAAGGCACCAATCCCATCACTGAGCCCCATGCTCATGACCTCATCTAGTCTTGATTGTCTTCCAAAGGCCCCACCTCCAAACGATTGCCTTGGAGACTGGGGCTTCCACACATGAATTTGATGTTCATAATTACAAAGCATCTGGCTTTGTAAGTTTTTCTGGTCAGGGCTTACAGACCTTCTCAAGATCAGAAATTATATTTATATAACTGTTAGAAATGACACTTTTTTTTTTTTGACAGGCAGAGTTAGAGAGAGAGACAGAGAGAAAGGTCTTCCTTCCGTTGGTTTAACCCCAAAATGGCCACTACAGGCAGCGCTGCGCTGATCCGAAGCAGGAGCCAGGTGCTCCTCCTGGTCTCCTATGCGGGTGCAGGGGCCCAAGCACTTGGTCCATCCTCCACTGCCTTCCCGGGCCACAGCAGAGAGCTGGACTGGAGGAGGAGCAACTGGGACTAGAACCCGAGTTGCCTGCGCCACAGGCAGAGGATTAGCCTAGTGAGCCACAGCACCGGCTGAAATGACACTATTCTCAAAACCTGTCCCTCTGCTAGATTCCAATCCTCATTAGATTACTGTGTGACCATTAGCCTTTTAAAGTCTCTGCTTTGGTTTTTCTCACTCTGAGCAGAGAGGAAAGTTTGTTGTTGCCTTACTCATGCATACACACAACAGGGGCCTGGATCCAGCATCTGCAGCAGCCCCCAAAGTCTGTGGATGCTCAAGACCCTCATATGAAATGCCATATTATTTGCATGTAACCTACACACAACTTCCTGTACATTTTAAAGCGCCACTAGCTCGCTTATAATATCTAATGCAAAGTAAGTTCTATGTGCATAGTTGTTATACGTAAATGTTTAGGCAATGCTGCCAAAAAAAAAGTCCGTACAAGTTCAATACAGACCCAATTTTTTTCCCCTGATATTTTTGATTCAAAGTAATATAAATTTTTTATATTAGGTTGATTTTTTTTATAAGTAGGTTGAATCTGCAGATGCAGAACTCACAGATGTGGAGGGCTAACTGTATAGTGTTATAGATGTGAATGTGCAAATGGTGATGTGTTTCTCTGTGTGTGTGTGAGTGTGAGAGAGAGAGAGGGCACCAACCTTTTCTGGCACTTCCATATGTATTGCACTTTTTAGCGTGCCTCTTTGTGAAGCAGGTGTGTGTTATCACATTTGATCATCACAGGTGCGGTGGTATTTTTATTCCCATTTCATATGTGTAGAAATAGAGGCCATGATGTCAGACTTCTTTTCCAAGGTGACGCAAAAGCCACAGAACCTTGACCCTGCGTCGGCACTTGTCTCCTGCTCCATGGCTGCCTGGGCCCAGTGAGCCTTCTGCCTGAGACGTGGGCTCTGAAAAAGCTGTTCTTTCTCCGTGGTAGGTTTGGCTGACATTTCATTTTGTCTCCTTGCCCTGGCTGCTCACACACCACAGTGGTGAGTGTTTCAAGGCATTTTTGAAGTATTGATTTCCAGTCAGTACCTGTCCCAAAGACCCTACACACACCCAATTCTATTTGCCTCCCTTCAGTCACCCTCGGCTGCGGCTAGAGAAGTTCCTGGTCTATTCCCACTTTGCTCATGTGCAGACTGCGGATTTACTGCCGCTAAGAGTCAGTGCTAGGAAGCCAGCCGAGTCTCAGAATTTTGGGTGGTTTAACACTTAAAAACAATCTATTTTTAGTAAGCAGAAGTCTATACATTTGTACCATGTCATATCAGTTCATATATTTGATCATATTACTTAAAAAGAAGAAACAAAAACAAAACCTCAACCCATTTCCACCCGTAGCAACCTCCACCCAGCAAGTTCATATTTGCAATATAGTATATGCCCTTCCAAATAGTTCTCAATGCTCATAAATGTATACATGTATATATGTGCTTGTATATATCCACATGCCTAAAATATATGCTGTAGGAGAAGATGGCCCACATCTCTGGGCCCCTGCACCATATGGGAGACCTAGAGGAAGCCCCTGGCTCCTGGCTTCTAATCAGCACAGCTCTAGCTGTTGCAGCCATTTGAGGAGTGAACCAGTGGATGGAAGACCTCTCTCTGTCTCTCTCTCTGCCTCTCTGTAACTCTGCCTTTCAAACAAATAAATAAATATTTTTTAAAAATAATAAAATGTATGCCATGTGTATTCTATAAAACCAGATCATTGTTTTGCAAAAATGAGTTCATCTTATTGTTGAATAGATTTTACTTCATCTTGCTTTTTTCACTCAATAAGAGATGATGGCTATTTCTCCAGGGCAATTGGCAGACCTTTAAATGACTCTTCTATTTTTTCATTAAAATTGGAAAATGTAAGGCTTACACAAAGATGGAGAAAATAATGTGATCGATTCTCATTGCCACTCACCTTGCTTCAACGATTATCAGCATTTTGTCAATCGTTTCTCATCTGTCCACCTGACGTTTCAAATTTTTCATATATTTTTGCTGGAATAGTTTAAAGCAAATCCCAGGATTTCTGTTGTTTTTATCCAGTAAACACTTCAGTCCATGTCACTGATAGGGATTTTTAACAACATAATCAATTTTACCATTAACACTCTAACAAGATTTATAATAGTTCTTTAAAATCATCTGATACCAAGTTCATGTTCAAGTTCCTCTGAAAAAAATGTCTCTTTTCCATTTGTTTGAAAGAAGATTTGAGTGTCAAACATTGCATTTGCCTGAGATGTCATGGAAGTCTCCGAAATTTACAGCAGTTCCCTTCCATTCCCCTGTTAGGGCTGTATATGTTGAGAAGTCAGGTTATTTTCCTTGTAGAATCTTCCACTCTAGATTTGATTTCCTGCAGCCTCATGTTGACGATTAACACACTCTTCTACTTTGTGCTTCCTGTACATACTGAGTTGAGGATAGAGGACTGACTGGATGCAGGTTCAGTTCTTTGCAACTACAAAATTCAATAGCTGTTGCAGTGTGCTTTCTCGTGCTTCATGCTGGGAGCAGCTGGAGGTTCGTTGCCCACTTTAAGTGATGCTGAAATTGGCCAGTGGGTTCAGGTGTGGTCAGCTTTGCCTCTCCGATATAAACTTCCCCATAATTTTGACCTACAGGTTTTAGCATTCAGTATGTCTATTATTTCAGTAGAAATTTGAAATTTATGATTTTCTAAATCATTTATTTATTTATTGCACTTATTAGCTTGAATTCTTCAATGGAGAATTCTCCCTTATCAACCCTGGCCATCCTGAAGTTTGTATAGGAAGGGTAGGAAAAAAAGGCTTCATTCTTTGTTCCTTTCTTTGTCAACTTTCCAAATGAGTTAGTGCTTTGGCAGTCTCCAGTGGTGATCAATAGCATTTTTTGAACGAACTCATAGATTTTAAAATATATGAGATGTATTTTAGTATATTGACATGTTTATGCTATTTGATGCCCAAATGAGCTAATCGTCAGCCAGTGGGAAAGCCTCAGGTTTGCTTGCCTAGTCTTCCTGTGAAAAGGCTACAGGAGTTGGTGACGGTTTCCTTGCTGCCTGGCACAATAAAGCAGCTCAAACTTACTTAGAACATTTTCTTTTTTTTTTTTCTTTTTTTTTTATATAAAGCTTTTATTTAAAGAATATAAATTTCCAAAGAACAGCTCATGGACCACAATGGCTCCCCCCCCCCCCACAACTTCCCTCCCTCCCCCCACCCTCCCCTTTCCCGCTCCCTCTCCCCTTCTAGAACATTTTCAACACTCAACCTAGATTGAGTCACTCCTCCACGGAGAACTGGTCCCTTTAGTGGAAAATGGCATTTCAAGAACACAATGGCTCTGTGGTCCTCTAGATATCTCATGAAATGGTTAACCATTCCTTATCGCTGGGATTCATTTTGGCCCCAGTTATGCCAGATCCTGCCTTTCAATGCAGAGTCACATGAAAGATGTGAGAAAATTGCTCCAGCAGCTGGCCGTGGCCCTGACATTAGTAGCAGAAATTACAAAACTGAAAACCAATATGAGGCCGGTTGTCATTCTTACTAGAAATTCCAGGAGCCCAACAGTTCTTGGCAATAGGTGAGGACTGGGTAGAGACGTTCCCTTTGCTTCCTGAAGCTTACCTTTAACAAGATCAGAGAGGATACTTTCCCCTCCTGTCCTCTCTTGGTTGGAGAATTTTTTCCCCCCTCGGGGACTTCAGTGGAAACATATTTTCTGTTTGCCTTTTCTAACTGTGCTACTGGCAAAGGGAGCACACTAGCTGTCCAAGTCATATAGCAGATTGGACCTCTCGTAAGCGTCTTACTACTTTGGAGGGAGGTGCAGCTGTGTGCCATATTGGCAGTACATTTTATTCTCACAGAGGGCATTCTGGCCTCCTTGCTTCTATATTTTATTTCTTTGCCAATCATCAGACAATGTGCCATGGAGAAAACAAAATTTATTGAGAGCTTTCGACTCTGTAACTCGCAATAACCATTCCTGGCTGGTTACAGAGTTCCCCAGATGCACCCTGCTATATAACCCTGATTATCTAGTTCATTGTAAATTCACAGTGCTATGTGAGCTAACTCTGCCAACTGTCCATCTTTTCATCTACATGAAAAGAAAACTTCTGGTAACAGTCTTAAAGCTTTTGATATTGCTTAAATATTTACCCAAAAAAAAAACCCCACACCCTTTTATTGGTATACAATATGTGGTACAGGAAACTACACAAATGTACCAACTTGATGGATTTCTACATGCTGAATTCATTCATATAATCTGCACTCAGATCCATAAATAGTATAAGAAACCCAGAAGCCTCTTGATGCTCCTCTCAGAGTACCTGCTCACTGTACCTCCAAGAACAATCATTATCCTGATTCCCAAAAGCATAGATTAATTTTGCCTAGATTTTTACTTATATAAATGGAATTATACACTATGCTAATTTCTGCATCTGGCTTATTTCTTTCAATATTTGTGATATTCAACTATGTAACCATGTATAATTGTAGAATGTCAATTCTAATAGTTGTATGGTGTTCTATCATGTGTCTCCACCAAAATCTATCTATCCATCCTCTGTAGATGAGTATTTGGATAGTTTCCAATTTGGGGCAATTATAGGTCAGGCTGCTATCAATATTCTAGTCCACATCTGTTCACTTTCTATCACTATAATGAAATACCAAAGGCAGCCAACTTTAAAAGAGAAAAAGTTTATTTTGATTGACAGTTCTGGAAGTTCATGATCCAACATTGGGTAGGGTTCAGTGACTCCACTTTTAGTGGTGGCGTTCTTGTTGGCAGAGCAGCACATGGCGAGAGACCCATGTCTTCACCTTTCCTTATAAAGCCATCATGATTCAGTCCTGGGGGCTCCAACCCATTGCCCTAACCCAATCTAATTACTCCCAAAGCACCCACCTCCAGATGCCATAATGAGATTAGAGTTCCATCTGTTAGTACCATTAACATAAGACTTTAGAGACTAAACTCCTGAGTTCAGGAGGACAAACATTCAAACCATGGCACTTTTGATAAATATACATATGTGTTTTTGCTAGGTAGGTAACTAGAAAGGGGATTTATGGTCATGGTATGTGCAATAGACATGTATGTAACAGGTCATGATTTATTAGGTAATGCCAACTGATTTTCCAAAGTGAATGCACCAAATCAAACTCGCATCAATAGTATATGAAAACTCAGGATAATGCACCTCCTGACCAATACTTGGTACTTTCTTATTTGCTTACAGTTATATACTCCTGAGTTGAAAAAACAGGCGCTCTTTTGCCTAACGATCACTGAGGTGGTATAATAGGATTGGCTAAAACCCTTTTGTGTCACATCACCCCACCCCTTGCCTGCATCCGCTCTGTACCGCAGCTTTATAAATACCTCCCTTTTACAATAACGTGAGATCCTGCTTCGACTCAACTCCCCGCTACGTCTGATTGTCCACTGGGTTCAGGGAGGCTGAGTGGTGGGTGGCACACTTCCCCTCCTCGGCCAAGACAGGCTGCAGGCAGCCTGCCTAATTCCCTGGCAGTGAAAAGGAAGAGTCATCGTAGAACTCCATCCCAGTATCCCACATTGGTGACTGGATTCCAATCACTTGGGCCATCTGCTGCTGCCTTCCCACGTGCATTAGCAGGAAGCTGGGTTGGAAGCAGAGTATCTGGGACTCAAAACAGCACTCAGGTATGGGATGCCAGCATCACAAGAAGTGGCTTAACCCGTTACATACAACGCTGCCTCCTGCCCCTAGTTTCTGTGTCTGCTGTCCTGAGCCAGATGTGCTGCCCTCATGTCGAAGTGTTGTCCATGGAGTTGAGCATCCTTGAGGCCCTTCCAGGGCTCTGTGAAGCCAAACCTATTCTCATTCTTCCCCTTTAGCAGTGTGTTGACATTTGCAGTGGTACAGCAGAAGCAATGACGGGTAAAACTGCTGATACCTTGTGCTAATCAATCCAGACAGTACCACCAACTGCACTAGTAGACGTTTCACTCTTCATCTCCATGCATTAGTGGCAAAAAAAAAAAAAAAAAAAAAGAGTGTCACTTAAAAATGGCCTTGATGAAGCAGCAAAATGGTAGATATTATAAAGTCTCAGTCACTGAATACGTCTATCTCTCTATCTATCCATCCATCCATCCATCTATCTATCATCTATCTGTGACTTTATTTGCAAGGCATAAGGACAGAGAGACTGAGACAAAGCTCCTGTTCTCTGGCTCACTCTCCAAATGCCCACAGTGGCCACAGCTAAGCCAGGGCTGAAGCCAGGAGCTGGGAAGTCAATCCAGGTCTCCTCTATGGGATGCAAGAACCCACTTACTTGAGCCATCACCGCTGCCTCTAAGGATCCACATGAGCAGGAAGCTGGAGTCGGGACCCTGGTACTCTGATGTGGAACATGGGCATCTTAACTTGTATTTTAACCACTGGGTCCAATGCCAGCCCAAGTACATGTCTTTGGAATACCCTGTGTGATATTATGGAGAGTACAGCTGAAATATTTCTGTTACATACAAATGCACAAAACAAAACAAAATAAAAAAAAAACACCCCAACACTAGATGATTGATTTCTGGGGCTGAACAAATAGACTTCGCCATGAACACCAGTTTTATTTGACAGACAAATTGCTTGTTCAGATTGTTCAGACTGGGGATTTTGGCAGCCATGCACCTCCACGCTCAGAAATCCTCCTTTGGAGGCAATCGTCTTAGAGCTTCTGTTTACTGAGAACAACATTTCCTGCAAAGACTTACATGCAGGTAGAGACCTGGGAGCCGCAGGGATTTGCCTAAGGACACACAGCATAAAGTAGTAGGGGTCAGCTTAGAAACCGGGCCCCTTCCTGCCAGCCCTCTGCTTTTCCCATTTCACTCAGCAAGACAGGTGGCTCTGCAAATTGCACACATGCCCTCCGTGAGACAGTGAGTCAGAGCTGCCGAGGAAATAAATGCCAGGTGGAAAAACGGACTCGTCAGATATTACACAGCCACTTAATTTTTATTTTGCAATTTTCCCAATCTGAGCAACCAAGTAGAATACATAAAGAAGACACTAAAATGTGCTGTAATAAAATTCATTTGACCAGGAATATAGGTTTTCTTCCATGGTTTGGTCTCCAACTCAGCTTTCTTTCTTTCTCTCTCTCTTTTTTTTTTTCATTGTAACATTCACTGTTTTCTGGGTCCAGCACTTCCTTTAACAAAAAGCTGCCTTAAGTTGCACATCGAGACATGGTGTGCATAGCTTCTATGATTAAGGAACCCAGAATCCTTTGCAGCCTGAGGGCAGAAAGAAACACTGAGGGGGAAAACATCTCAACATTTCTATGTACAGCTGAGTGCCCGAGATAAATATTAACTGCTATTTCTGCAAACTTTCCCACTGTTTTATGCACTTCATTCCCCCGATTTGTGAGTCTACAATGTACTGGGGCAACATCGTGGGTTTCCACTCTTGATGAGCCTTCTCAGCGTGAGCTGGGTCAGTGTTTGTGGCTCAGCTGCCTGGTGCCAGTGTGGAGAGCTGCTCTGATTTGATTCCAGCCCAAAGCACTGAAGGATTTTCAAGGTTTTCCTCTTAATATTTGGCTTGACTTGATAATCCTAGAGCATGCTGGGAAATCTCAGCAAGAGGAAAAATTTAGTAACCACGGGGAGGCTTGCTCGGAGGGCCGTGGGTAAGTATGAAAGCAGATGAGTGTGACTACTGATGCCTCTTGAATGTTCTGCTTTGTATAACCAAATGCGTGTCACCCTGCAAGGACAGGGAGATTTTAGAAAACCCAGCCCTCCCCAGAAACATCACTGCCTGGTATTACCCAAGACGAAAGCCACTGATTCGGGAAGGAATGTGGAAACATGTGGTTCAGCGGCAAGTTAGAATTTCAAAAGCAGGAATTGGCAGAGGGTTGCGTGGGGTTTTTGCCTCACGTTTTGATCATCATTTTTCTTTCCAATTAGCTGAGTGCTGACCTTACCCTTGGCACACGCAGGATGGAAGACACATTCTCTGTCTTAGATCAGTGTTGGAGAAAGCGTCTAATTCTCACGTAGGCAGCAGAGCCAAGAAGGTGACTAATTCCAAAAGGCTTGAAGATTTTCTTTGTGCAAACCAACTTTTGTGAGCGTTCTTCTTGATTCTGTTTTCCTCTTTCTGTTTGTGTGTTTGCTTGTCTGTGGTCACTGATACTCTGTGTCTTGGAGCTATTTACCAGTAGGCTAGACTCTGCTCTGGCTGTATCAGATG
Source organism: Sylvilagus floridanus (assembly GCA_949820135.1). Taxonomy (NCBI): domain Eukaryota; kingdom Metazoa; phylum Chordata; class Mammalia; order Lagomorpha; family Leporidae; genus Sylvilagus; species Sylvilagus floridanus. The sequence continues at coordinate 74,027,201 of OX463230.1, forward strand.
TGAGCTGGGCTGGAGCAGGATGTGGTAAGGATGGAGTTTGTACTGCATTTTGATGGCTGGGAGTCGGGCTTTGAGGGAGCCTGATCCTAGAACTAGCTTCTCGGAACATGTGTGTGGGACAACCGACAGCAGCTCATCTTGAGAGAGAAGTGACTCAGCCAGGGCAGGTCTGTGGGCATCACAGCCTTGTGGAATGTCCCCAGACCTGGAGGATGACCCAATGCAGTTAGAATGACTGTATTACAAGGCCTCATATGTTGTAAATAACCACAGGTTAATTACATTGAATTCAGTTCTTTTCTATCAAGTCCCAATTAAGAAAAATACAAAAGACTTGCATGTAATTAATTATTGAGATTTAGATTATGCTCATTTTCAGCTGGAGATTTAGAGGGGGTGATTGGCTTATCCACTCTACTGGTTCTTCCCGCCACCTATCTTTGTTTTGATCAGAAGAACCATCTTTTTTTTTTCCTTCTGGGACGAAAATGAAATCCCAAGCTCTGTTGCGTTGGACAGTGTATGAGTTCTGCCTGTTCTGTTCCTTTTTCCTCTGTTGGGGTGTTGGGCAGGGCATGGTAATAGCCACCTGATTCTAGATTCCTGGGAAGTTTGGGAAATGTGTGTATCTATGTATGCATAGGTGCAAGCATGTGCATGTAAAATAGAATGATATCCTACTTTACCAAAATTAATACAGAAGTAGAATAGTGTAATTGTCAGGGTAGATATTCTGAAACTTTAGCCATGTCTTCCTTAGGTTGCGCGTGACACCTTGCTTACTCTCTGTGCTGTTCCACCAGGCTCATCAATGGGAAAAGGTTATGGCTGTTACTCCAAAACAGGAGCTCTCCTTGTTGATATAACATCTCGATTTGTTCACAGGCAAATGAAAATTCAACCACATTTCTTTTATTATTTTGATTTAAGACAGCTAAAGCCTCTCTCTCAACAAAATGGAAATGTTTTCTTTTCATGTTTTTAAATCCTCGGGATGCCTATACGAACCGCTTTACAGAAAAAAAACACAGAAGGACTGCATCCGCCTTGCATTTAATGAAGCTGTTTGTGGCAGACGTGGTAGATTGGCTTGTTTGACATCTGTGCCAGCCTCATTCTTGTCTGCTATTCTATTCTGCATTCGCCAGCCGTCCTTGCTGTGAACATGATCTGGAAATGATTTAAAGTCTACCAACCAGAGGCAAATTTGAGCAGCAGTAGCGATGGAAGCGCCAGTCACTCTTGAGTCTAGGAGGAGAAGCAAAAGGGCTTTAAAACCAATGTGTTTAAAACCAATGTGATGTTAGCAGCATCCCCATTGTCTGTAGATAATGCAGATAAGGTGTTGTATTCCTAAAGTGATTGGCTGTTTCCTTAGTGTATCAGACAGGGATTGCTAAAGAAGCAGAACGGGCAGGATTCTCTCTCTCTCTCTCTCTCTCTCTCTCTCTCTGCGTCTTCACAAAGTTCATAACAAGCATGTACTATTAAGAAATTATGCAAGGATTTTCAAAATATTTTTGCATCAAAGTAAACTTATCTTTTAATTTCATTTGCCATGAACTTAAGAAAATTCCATGTGTGTGTGTGTGTGTGTGTGTGTGTGTGTGTGTTGAGAGTGGGGGTTGTATATAAATTGACTGATGTGTCTGTGGGAGGTTGGCAAGTCCAAAATTTGAAGGGCAGTCCAGTAGGCTGGAAACTGAGCCAGAAGTTGATGTTGCAGTCTTGGGTTTGAAATCTGCAGGGCAGGCCGTCAGGCTGGAAACTGAGGCTGGATTTCTTTAGAAAACCTCAGGTTTTACGCTTACTGCCTTTCGCTGATTGAGAGTTCTCACCAAAATCATCTACTTTTTACATTTTTTCTTTTTTTTAACTTTAAAAATTTACATAAAGGGAATTTCATGTATTTCATATACATTCCCCTTCCCTCTCTCCCTCTCATCCTTCTTCTTTTCTTATTTTTCTTTTTAATTTTTACAATGGGATACTTTCAATTGTCTTTGTAATCACAAACTTAACCTTCTATTTTTAACAGAATTCCAATCAAAAACCCTCAAAAGCCTTTTAATGGAGTTTTCCAAGTGTATTTTTGAGTTATAAGGAAGAAAGAGTGATAAAAACAGCTCCGATGTTCTTGAAGAAGCCCTTGGTGGTGGAGAGTGGGAAGGAGAAGGCTTGGCTGTGTATAAGCACTTTCAAAAAGACTTCACTAAATGGCTTGACCCCAGTGGCTCTTGCAGACAGGCAACTCTGTAAGGTAATGGCTATATTCATTTGTTCCACCCCAGTGATCATTTTGCTTTATACATATCATGCAACATCATGTTGTATACTGTAAATAAATGTAATTAAATCTGTAGTAAAAATCACTAAGATAATTACATCAGTAGGTATTGACATGCATTATAATAAGTAATTGATGCAATAGGAAACAGAAGCATATATACATATATATATATATATATATATATATAAAATATGGAAATCTGATACATGACAGAAATGGCAATGTAGATCAGTAGGAAAAGAATGAATATTGAAAAACACCAAATTGTATAAAATTACATTAAGTCAATTCCAAATGTACTAAGAATTCAAATATGATTGGCAAAACTTCTGTAAAAAATATACAATAATTCTATCTGTGGTGGAAAAATATTTCTTGAGGAGCTCATTTTGCTTTGGAATTAGTTACTTAATGAAAATGTGGCAAAATATCCATGGGAAAATGTCAGGCTTGGAGTTGTTTTAAATTTTGTGGAAAATTTAAAAATGGATTCAATTTCCTTAATGGGAGAGGATATACTCAAGTTTTCAATTTTTTTTCCTTGAGTTAGTTTCAATAATTTAATCCATGGAGAATGTGTCAATTTTTCCTAAGTTTTTAAATCAAATGGCAACAAAACTATTCATAATCATTTTCAAGAATTTTGTTAGTCTGCTAACTTTATAATTGTGACCATTTTCATTCCTATTGCTGTGCCTTTTCTATTTTTCTCTTGATCAATTTTCCTAACATTGGGTCAAACTTCCTATCCTATTAAAAATTTCTTGTGCCTTGTTGATACTTTGTATTCATTTGTTTGTCTTTTCCCCCACTACTCTTTCACCTTGCCTTTATTATTTCATGTTTTCCATTTCTTTGTTTTAATAGATGGAGTTTTTCTCTAATTTCTTAGAGTAGACTCCTATTTCATATATTTTCAGACTTTCCTTTTCTCTGATGAAAGGAATTCTGTCTAAAAATGTTACTTCAAGAACCTTTATGACTGCAGTCTTCAAATTTTTCTCTGGACTGTTTTTGTTATTGGTTTACGTTTTTAGTATAATTTATCACTTAATCCATGAACACTTTCAAGGTCTATTTTTAACTTTCCAGAAGCTTGAGCTTTTAAAAAATCTTTGCCATTAACTCTAATTTAATGTCATGGAGATCAGAGAATGCAAATTATGATAGGATTCTCAATAAATGCAAATTTATTGAGATGTTCCTTATGGGGTCAGTTTTTATAGAGTTCACGTATACTTGGACCATTTGATGCGTCTGTGCTGTCTTCAGGATAGTGGGAGTCAGTCATCTATCACAGAACCACAGATGACAGAGAAGACGGAAGTAGGAAGGGGCTTACAGGAAGAGCCAAGCTATGCTGCCTTCAAGTGGGTGTGGAATAGAGTTTTGAAACGGAACCACATTTTGATTTGTTCTTTCTCTGATGGGATTTTTCTGATCAGAAGATGATGATCTTGTCACAATATAAATTAAATGGTATTTAAACACAGAGCCTTTTTTTTTGTGGGTCACAGAATTTCAGCCATGATGAAATGAAAGTCTCATAAGACCACAATTTGAAACAGAAGTGAATGATAAATTTGTCAGTGTTCTTGATAAGTTGTGAGATATTTTAAAAAATAGTGTTGAACAAGTATGACAATGAGAGACCTAAGACCAAGTATGTTTTAGTAATTCACAAAAGACATCAAAGCAGAGAATTACTTTCTGTTTAAGGATTTAAATTAATGTTCAATAATTGTTGTTCAATAATTGACTTCACAATAATCTCTTGAGAATTCTGTGGGTGACATTGGAGCTAGGTGGGTAATTAGTTTAAGATTTTAGTGGAAGCAATGGTTTGATTAAATAAAACTTTGATAATCAATTGTCAAAAATGATAGATGTTATGTGATTTATGAGTAGATGGGGAAATACAATTATTTAGGGTATTTAAGAATCCAGAAGTGCAAACAAATGGATTTATGAATTCTGTGTAATTTCGAGATAACCACTTATTATCTATGGTCACAGCAATAGCTTTCCAGCCCCAGTGTCATATCCCTTTGTCTAAACTGCATCCCCTACATGGTAGCGTGGAAATTCCAATAGCAGCTCTAAGTAGCTAGAACATATAGTGGAAATCATTTGGATGCTGGCTTCAGAATCTCAGTTTTACAGGTAGGTCTAGGTTACTAATATTCTGAGAGAATAAGCTTTAAAATTCCATTTCCCAATGGAACATACTCATTTTCAAAGTAATAAGGTGTTTTAAATTGGCAAAAACCCACAATTATAAGTCTTAAATGCAATTTGGCTGAGCATAAACAGTGGCTGAATTTCATTTTGATTCATTGAGAATCTAAATTACCAAAACAGGATACTGAAGGTCAATGTTCTTTTCCTTTTGTTATTGCATCCCCTCTGCTTCGTGTCAAGTGTGAAGTGGACAGGCTATGTGAGATGAGCCAACAGGAAATAAGTGTTGCAGTTGTGTTTTAACTGGTCCAGTCACTTCCACTCTTATTCTTTATATTATACACACATTGCCATTGGAATACTTTTTTTTTTTTAAAGCCAGCTGAACCATACAGACAAAATGCTAATTCTAGAGATTGGATTAAAAGCTCATCTGTGTCCAATCCCAACCTGGTCTCTCTCTAATCCTCCATCACCACCTTCACACACATACACACACACACACACACACACACACATACACACACACAGTTTTAACCATGGCGTGCTACCTGTTCTTCCTTTCTTTGCACATGACATTCCCTCTGCCTGCAAGATTCTTGACTTTTCTTTCTACCTTCATAATCTCCAAATACAGATGATACATCACCTCTTCTCTAAAGTTATCCTAAACTTGTCTCCTGTAGGTGCTCCCTTCTCTGTGCTCCCTAAGAACTTTGTAAATCCATCATTTTATGGAACATACCAATCAAATATAAACCTTCAGACATTGTAACACAGAGAAAGCCCTTGAGGAGTAGCCCCATAGGGATTAAATTTCTTCATCTAGTTTACTACCACTGCTTTGGTTACTTCTAATTTTGTTCTTCATTAGCTCTGGGGTGGAAAAAGAATAGGATTGCTGTGAATGGGTCTTAGACTTCAGCACATAATGGAAAAGCTAAAGAGGAATTGTGCTGAGGAATGAGAGCAAGAACATGGGGGATTTCCACTCGCTGTCCTCAAGTGAGCACCAGTTTCTAAAGATGTACAGAAAACAGACATAGGTAAATCAAAGATTGCCAGGATACAGAATACATTTTGCTTGTATCAAGGAAAAAAATCAGGATTAAATTAAGCATGTGAAAAAATCACAATCTCCCCTATGTGTTGATATCTCTGTAAAACTTACACTAATCATATTTATCTTATTTTAATGTAGAATTCAAGGAATTCAAGTAAATGCTTATGTTGAAGTATTGTAAAAACACTGCAGTTTTTAATTAAAATTGGCCAAAGTACCTGCTAACCACAGTTTTTTTTTTGACTGATGAGCTTATTCCAGCCTATAGTAGTCTGATAAATATAGGAAGAGCTGCCATTTATTCAGTTCCTATTAAATCCCAAGCCTTTTGAGTTGTGTCTTGCATATATTTTATATAACACACACAGAAACTCATAAGCTAGGTGATTCTCCCCAATATACATAATTGTCATCCACTGCACCAAAGGTCAAATGACATATACAGTGTCACTCGTTTTGTGAGTAGAGCTAGGATTTGAACTTCAATCTTTCTACCTCCAAAGCACATGTTCTTACCACACTAGGTTGCCTCATACAGTTCCTTCTAAGAATAATATCTTTGAGAAAATAAGGAGTCTCTCAAAAGTAGTACCTACAAACTAGCACCTAGAACTCCATAGCAGATGATTCTACTACTTAAGTCCCATATATTTTAAGAAGTCCATCTGGCATTTCTAAAAACATACCTACCACATACAATGATTACAAGAACATCTGAATCAATGATCAGATGTAGTTATCCCTTGATGGTTACCCATCACTGTGCAACCCGACATGGGACCTCCAGCACCAGACCAAGGGGACCATGAGTAGTCAGGATTCAACACCACTGTTTGCCGCCTACCTCATTCTTTGCTTTGCTTCTCCTGACTTCCTGTTTTCTGACACTGTGGCCACTCTCAGCACTCCATGCTCTCTTCCTTCCTTCCCTCTTTCCCTTACACACTGTGATCTCTTCTAGGCACAGCTGTGATCACTGATTCCCTTGATGATGGTTGGCATCTACATTGGCAATGCAGACCCACGTGGCCTTAACAGATATTGTTATTATGGTGCACACCCAACAATGGCTTGAAGACCACTTGTATCAAGACCACAGTGGAGGAGGGGAGCTTGTAAACCGTCCAATTTCATGGAGTCAGGGCCTCTGGGAAGTGAAGCCCTGAAGCCTACACTTTAATGAGCATTCTGGTTGATTCTTCCGTGGCTAGTGTTTCATCAATACTGCCCTGTCAGTTTGGTGTGATCCCTGGGTACCCTTATCCTACTGTATGTCAACTGTACAGTACCTATATCACATGTGAGGGCCCATTGGCCTGACCCGAGTCTACCATTGTTCTATTAATGCTGTTTTTTTGAGAGTATATATATATAGTATATATATATATATATATATATATATACATATATAGTATATATTGCTTGAGACTTTTAGAAATACCTTATTCTTGGAGTAACTACCTGCCCTTTCAATCACACATAAAATTTTCCCTTTATTTCACATCTAACCTGAATTTCCCTTAAGCCCCATCTGTTTGTGGGCACAAATAGAGCCACTTAATGTATACTGCCCAAATTTCACTGACTCATGCCCATGCCTACATCATTTCAATTCCTTGAAAAATTCTCTCCAAGTATTTCTGAGAGTTGCCTTGCAGGTGCTTTTAACCTTACTTGGCTGCACTGTGCTACTGAGTGGTGTGTGCGAAGCTGACATCCATCTCACCATCTGAGAGGTGTTCTTTCCCTTCTGTCTGCCAAAGCCACAAACCATTAGTGAGCTGAGAGTGTGTATGCAGGCATCCAAACCCAGATGGGTCCATTGTGTGTTTGGCATGAAAGTGGGTAGGTGGATGCTTGCCCAGACTTGATGTTGTATTATTTTCTACCTAAGCAACACTCTTACTCCCTTGGCTCTTCAAAGCCCCATGTGTAACCATTTCATTCAATTTCTGCATGTAGCCCCCCCTCTCCAGTACTTCAGAGGAATGCTAGCTTGTGTTTCCAGACTGATCACTGCCCGCAAACAAACCACGTGCTCCAAACGAGACTTCTGGGCAAAATCTACTCCTTGTAGACCATTTCCCCAGTCCATCACACATGCTCAGCCTTGTCTGAAGCTTGTTTTTAGCTTTGGGTGAAATTCTTTCCCTTTATCACAGACAACTGTGTTAGGTTCCCAATTTCAGCGATCCAGCTTAAGAGCCACTGAAAGGAATTTCTAGGGAACAACTTTAAATGAAGTTTATAGGGAAGAATAGGCTGTCAGAGTGAGGCTTCCAAATGGCAGTGATCCTGAACAATGATTTATTTTTCTTTTAAAAGGAGCATCTGACACTTGAATCCTAGAAAACGATAGGAAGGAGAGAAGCAGAGTACAGGGAGGATTTCACATTCTCAATGGAACCCATTCTCCCCTACCTTCCTCCTCCCTTACCATGCAGAGCCAGCTGTCACTGAAAGCTGTTTCCAAACCAATTACCATCCCTTTATCGGGAAGGAGGATAAAGTCTTAACAAAAGAACAGATGATCGGGTGCCATTGGTTCCTCTGACTCTGGAACTGCTTTAGAAAGGAAGCTGCATCTTTGCAGAATTATTATTATCAATCAGCCTTTATTGCTTCGGCTTTCTTTATTGCATTCTAACACACAAAGTAATGAAAACATATAATAAAGAGAATAAAACACGTAATGCATCACTGTGCAGATATTGCAATCATAGCAAATCCAATGTAAAAGCCCTACAGGGAATACTTGAGTCTTCCAATACATTGCTAACAGTTTGCATGATACTACATCACGTTATTTATCTACTAAAGCTGTCATGCTCTGCTAAATATCATGCCAGCACCAACCCCAAATAGCACTACTCCTTCCCATCCTCCAAACGGGAGGCATATTTCTTTGCTGTCCCAGGTTTTAATGTTTGCAAAGAGTAGCTCCAGCTCTTGAATAATTAATGCATAACGATTACTAAGCTATGAGTAGTTTACTATTCTAGCCCCTCTGGTCTTTGCAATGTTGCTTGCTTTAATATGCACTTCGAATTGGAACCAAGAGGTAGTAAAAGCCATTAAGACGGCATGGAACTCAGTCAATAATGATTTAGAGTTTGGACGCATCTTGAGTTTTTCATTCTTGGCTCTCAAGCCCCATCTGCTGCTCATGCTCTGGCTTGGTCTCCCTTTTGCAAATGTTTCTCTGGTGGCAGAGTTTCTGCTCTGTTTACACTTACATAAAGGACTCAACCCTCAAAATTTCAGGTCAAATACACACTTCCTCTTCGGGATTTCTAGCTCTGGAAGAACATTGGCAATGGCTAAATACACTTGAACTGTTTCTGCCAGATATACACATGCCAAGCAACTTTATGACCTTATACCTATGGGTACGTAGTAAACATTAAATACTGGTAATAATGCAAGGACAGCTCATCCTAGGAACCATAGAGGGGGCTTCCAAAATGGCTGAGCAGGCTTTATAAAAGAAAGAACAGCAATTTTTTTAGAGGGAGATGGCCAGAGTAATAACATGAAGACAGACTCTGCTATGTTCTGCTTGTGGTTTCTGTTCAATGATGCTTCTACAGATGAACTCATACTTTAATGATTCCCATGTGCTATAAGTTGTATCATCCCAAAGAGCAGGGAAGGGTCATTTTTCGTAGCCTTGCCTGTGAGCTGGAATGATCTAATGCTCCAAGAATATCTTACGGGGATCTATGATTGGCACTGAACATTCCTCAAGACAGAGGGGACTGGTTGCTTCTAGAAGGTCAATGACTCACATTTTATCGCCCATTGTCTTAGTCCCTTTTCTGTTGTAACTGGAACAACACACAGTGGTAATTTATAAGAGAAAGATTTGTTCAGCTCATGGTTTTGTAGGCTTACAGGTCCAAGGTCAAGAAGCTGCATCTGGTGAGAGCTGTCTTGCTGGTGAGGACTCTCTGCAGAGTCCCAGTGTGGCACAGGGCATCACACAGCAAGACAGGTGCACCTGAGACAGAGCCAAACTAGCTTTTATAACATACTCAATCTTGATATAACATGTTAACCCACTATTCCATGAATCCATTCATGAGGGCAGAGCCCTGACCTCATCACCTCTTAAAGGTCTCACCTGTTCCCATTTCTTAATCCCTCACAATGGGGATTAAATTCAACCTGAGTTTTGATGGAGAAATTCAAACCATAACACCCTTGGAGCTTGATTTGGGGATGAACACGTAAAATACAATAGAAAGTTGGTCAAGATATTTGTAGAATATTTTTTAAAAAGAGTATCTTGGGCCATATGCCATATTAACCAAAGAGAGGACCAGTTAGAACCTTAACACTCAATAATATCATCTCATATAAAAATGTCATTTCCCTTCTTTCTGGGGTCCCCCCATTGTCTACATAAAATGAAAATTTTTAATGCTTTGAAAATAAATCTATAAATGTTCTGAGTTTGGTTTGGTAGATTGAACAGTGACTGATTTGCTTATGGCAGGAGATAACTATTTAATCTTGCAGGTGATTTGGAAAAAGGGCTTTAACTAAGTAGGACCTGGTGACCTTCATGTTAGCATAAGTCTAAAAGGTCACACCTGCTATTTCCGCCTCACTCAACTGACGAAGACTTATGTATTGTAATTGGTGCTTTGCCCTTTCCAGCTCTTAAATTGTTGCTAGGCCTGGCACTGGGTGAAGTGAGCCAGACGCATGTTGCTGATAGAGTGAATGGAAGTGAGGTTATAATGTGGATGTTGGCCCATGACTGTGATTGGTTAGTTAATGAATCATTTGTCAAAGAGCAGTGAGGTAAGAGATCTGCAGGCCCCTGGAGATGCTCCCACACTGTGGGATACATAAGAATCTAAATGGCAAAACTGCTAAGTATTTTGGAGAAACAGAAGATGCAGACTACAAAAAAGCATCATACTTTGGGGCAGGGTCCTGACAGATGAACCCAGTTGAGTCAGGTTTCACCATAACCAATTGGATGCAGCCTTGGTTCCATGGGTTGGTTGCTGCTTGTTCTAATGATAGGGACTGGGGTGAGGGGAGCCAGGGAAACCCAAGAGTGACAACAAAACAGTTCTGTTCAGTCCTAGGGGCTCTCTCAATGCCATCGTCTTGTTCTTCCAGGTGTCAGGATTCTGTTCCCCTTTCCAAGTCTTTGTGGCTCTTTGTATATGTGACCCAAGTCCTTATAAAAGAGGGGAGGTGATGGTGTATATCAGGTGGATTAACTGGAATGGTGCAAAAGTCAGGTGAGCTTTTTATTCCTGTTTGTTGGCTGGTGAGTGACACTCAGACAGCTAGGCCTGAGGCCTGGTTCTGCCACCATGATGCTCCTGAGCTGGCAAAGCTGGACAGCTCTCAATGATGCTGCCTTCCTATCCATGACACCCCTTCCATCCACTTCTCCAACTGAACATGGTATTTTTTCACCTTTGTCCTGTCTTGTACCCTTACTTCAGCTTGTTGGGTAAACCATTTCTCTCTACTGTTCTCTTCCCTCTGCTGTATCATCCCTAAAGCAGTGGGTGATTCACAACATTGTACTTGAGTTGGGGAGATCCATTGTGAGACATCTGAAGATTAAAGGAAAGGGGAAGCTGATGAGAGAGGGAGATTGGATACAGTTAAAATGTAAAAAAGTGACCCTACCAGATTTTTTATTAGATAAATAAACAATTTGACAAAGTATGTGTAACCCTCAATAAATGATTTAACTTCTCTGTATCTTCACTTTTTCAATGGGAACAACTCCGAAAGTGATGAGTATTGAAAAATGTAATGCATATAAAATGTTACATGTAGTATTGGGTGTGTCACATAAATGCACGTAAAATGTTACATGTATATTGGGTGTGTCACATAAAGACATCCTCCAGGTTAAGTTGGAAGGAGTTAGCCATGATTTATACACTCTAGAGGGCAGGAAAAATTCCAATGTCTCCTGGGCATAGCCAGGGAATGAGTCACATTCTGAGAATCCCAGCCATGTGAAATAGGGCAACATGGTTGGAGTTTAAAATCAGGGGACTTGAGTTGGAATCCTGGCAAAATTGCTTGCTACTATTTGATTTAAGGCTAGTTACCCATTGTGTTAGTTTCCTGTGGCTGTTGTAAAAATTTTTCACAAACTCTGTGGTTTCAACAACGAAAGTTTTTTTTTTTTTCCTTGCATAGTTCTAGAAACTGGAAATCCAAAATCAGTTCAATTAGGATGAAATCAAAGTGTAAGCAGGGATGTGCTCTCTAGAAAACTCTAGGGGAGAATTGGTTGCTTCCCTCCAGGCCGTTGATATTCTTTTACTTGTGGTTGTATTACTCCCATCTTTGCCTCTATGCCGTGTGTGTGTGTGTGTGTGTGTGTGTGTGTGTGTGTGATATCCCTGTTTCCCTTTTATATGGATACATGTAAAGGGCATCAGATAATCCAGGATAATCTTTCCATTTTAGGATCCTTACTTGAATCAAATCAAATCTACAAAGACCCTTTTCTTTATAAAGTGACATTTTCTAGTTCCAAGCCTTATAATCTGACATTTGGAAAGCTATTACTCTGTCTACCAAATCTGACATCTCTTGGCCCCAACTACTTCATCTGTAAATTGAGAATGATGACAGCTAACTCACAGGTTATTGTGAGGATTAAGTCAACAGCATAGGTGAAAATACCTTGTTAATGTTAGTGTGTTCTACAAATATGTGTTGAAAGAAAGCTTCAAAAACCCATTGAGACATTTATTAGTGTAGCATGCACCTACGTTCTCTGAGTGAATAACTTGAAGTAAAAAATCCCAGGAAGCTTTAAGGTTTAAAAAGTTTTTATCTATTTACTTTTTTAAATGTGAAAAAAAATGATTAACAATAAGTGTACATATTTATGGGGCACAGTGTGACATTTCAATGCATGTATGCAAGGTGTACTGATCAAATAAGGATAATCAACATTTCCCCACGCTCATTGCTTCCTGATTGGGGCCTTGAAGCTCCTCTCTTCTAATGGCTCAGAAAGTATGTAATAGATTAATATGAACCACAGTCACCCCTCTAAGCTATGTAACACTGGGAAATTCTTCCTTATAGTTCACTCTGATTTGGTACCCGTTATCCAAACTCCCTCTGCCCCCATGTCCAGCTCCTCCTGATATCTGGCAAATTACTATTCTGTGTTCAGCTTGAGGGTGTTCTTCAGGCTTCCACGTAGGAAGAAGACCATGCAGTACTTGTCTTTTTGCATCTGGCTTATTTCACTTCACATAAGGCCCTCCAGTTCCATCAATTTTGTTGCCAGTTGAAGATTCATTCAATTTAAACAGTGCAGGCCTACTTTTTTCAAGACACTCTTTTGAGGACTGAAATGACAAGGATAAAAAAAGTCCTGATCTTGAAGGAATTATGTTCCATTTCTGGACAGATGCATAAAGTCTGAGCACACTGTGGTAGGCGGCATGAGAGAATGTTGCCAAGAGAGCTAAGACGTGAGTAGGGCACAGGAAGGCTTGAGCCAGCGTGGAGGAGGCCAAGGAGGGCTTCTCATCTTAATGGGAGATAACATGGGAAAACTCAACCTGTCTCCAGGTCTGACTTGCCTCTGTTGCTGATATTGTGGAATGAGAGGAAAACATAAATATTTGTTGCTTGATTCTTTTCTGAAGTTTGACAATCACAGAGAGTTGTATCGTGTGGATGCTTTTTAATTCAGCGCAAAGAGCCCAGGAAGATCTCCGAAGGCATTCCCCCCACTTCCTAATTTAAAATGTCTGAATCTTTAGTAATAAAAGCAAATACATTATGAGGAATTCACTGACAGCCGGTGGGTTTGATGGAGCTGGCCCAGGAAATAGATTTGTAATTCTGCCATGTTGGTAGGGAAGATGATGTTGATCTGTTATGTTCCTAGTTCATTATCATGCTAGCAAGAACTGCTGCCTCCTGATTTCCTGTCAGATCCCTTGTTCAGCCAGCAACGGGCGTAGACATAGAAATGTGTCATTCATACCTGTTGGGAATAAATGTTGTTTTCTCTTCAAATGTATTATTTTGGCATTCTAAGTAATTATTATACAAGAGCTAACAATTGTCGTTCCAGTTTCAGGGAAGCTGATAAATTATGGGCATCCTGTTTGGAGAGACAGGGTGTATTTATCAAAAGATAGCGATTCTCAGTACCACATTCCAAAGTAGCAAATGAGTAGCTCAGACAAGGAGTTTTAAAGACATTTGGAGGAACGCTGTATTTGAGGAAGACTCCATTGAGGAGGTGGGCCAGCTGCGCCTTAGAGTACTGGCAGTTAGGAGGTGGTTGGTTAGGAAGGGCTTCTCAGGGACGCAGGAATAGTGGAGCTGAGAAGAGCAGTGCTAATGTGCCTTGGGGACAGGATTGATGACCACGTGGATAAAGTAGTATGACAAAAGCCATATGACCATAAAATATAAGCTTGAAGAGGGAGGTTTGGGGTAGATTCATTCATTCATTCATTTGCTAATTATTGAGAGTAAACTTCATGTTGACCTTGACCCCAAGATTATTAATTAGTATCATGTAGTGTTGGCAATGAGAAACATCTTGAGTAAAACTGAAGTATCTTGATTTGGAGAGATTCATTTGCTGCCTCATATAGAATGTATTAGAATGGGGAGATAATGGGCTGGCGCCATGGCTCACTAGGCTAATCCTCCACCTGTGGCACCAGCACTCCAGGTTCTAGTCCTGGTTGGGGCGTCGGTTCTGTCCTGGTTGCTCCTCTTCCAGTCCAGCTCTCTGCTGTGGCCTGGGAAGGCAGTGGGGGATGGCCCAAGTGCTTGGCCCTGCACCCCATGGGAGACCAGGAGGAAGCACCTGGCTCCTGGCTTCGGATCGACGCAGCACTCTGGCCATGGCAGCCATTTTGGGGGTGAACCAATGGAAGGAAGACCTTTCTTCTGTCTCTCTCTCACTCACTGTCTAACTCTGCCTGTCAAAAAAAATGAGGAGATAATGAAAATGGAGAAATGAGAAAAAGAATAAATTATAGGTGTCTTAGGTAAGCAAGACATAAGAAGGAGTGGATAAAGAAGACATTAATGTGGAAAAATTGGCTCTTCTTTTGTGTTTCCATGGCACCCAGAGTGTGTTGTTGGCTTCCATGTCCATTTCCCCACTAGGCTGTAAGCCTCTCAAAAGCGAAGACTGTATCTAATTTACTGTGTTAGGGTAGCCCCTGGCACCATGCCTGGTGCACGGTAAGTCCTCAGTAGATCCTTGTTGACTTTCCGGTTATTATAAATGGATTGGATGTTAGTGATGAGGAGAAAGAAGAGTCAAGGAAGACTCCAGTTTTCCAGCCTGGGAATGGGGAGAGTTATCCAGTGTTAACAAGAAAAGACGCCCCACAGTGGAAGTGCCACCGAGTGAACATGTTCTCTAGCTCACCGTGGTCAAGCATTTGTGGCACTGAGGCGACACTGAGACATTAGAAGGGACTCACGCTTCCATGTTACATGTTAGGGAGAGAAGCGAAAGGACATGGCTTCTAGGAGAGTGTTGTAGAATCTTGAGAAGGATGGGGGGGGGGATGTAGTTGGAAAAACACTCTCTACTCTCAAATCCTGATTTGATACTCAGCAAAAATAGAAGTGACAGAAAAAGGTCTTAACTATTTGCTTAACAAAAGAGAATGGATTTTAGAAGATTATGCACCTTGATAAAAAGTTCAGCCGGAGACTTTTCCTAGAACCTTTTTTTTTTTAACTTTTATTTAATAAATACACATTTTCAAAGTATAACTTTTGGATTATAGGGGCTTTTCCCCACATAACCTCCCTCCCACCCACAACCATCACGTTTCCCACTCCCTCTTCCATCCCATTCACATCAAGATTCATTTTCAATTATCTTTATGTACAGAAGATCAACTTAGTATATACTAAGTAAAGATTGCAACAGACTGCACCCACACAGACACACAACGTATAGAGTACTGTTTGAGTACTAGTTATACTGTTAATTCGCATAGTACAATACATTAAGGACAGAGATCCTACACAGGGAGTAGGTGCACAGTGATTCCCATTGCTGATTTAACAATTGACACTCTTATTTATGACGTCAGTAATCACCCGAGGCTCTTGTCATGAGCTGCCAAGGCTATGGAAGCCTCTTGAGTTCACTGACTCCGATCTTATTTAGACAAGGTCATAGTCAAAGTGGAAGTTCTCTCCTCCCTTCAGAGATAGGTACCTCCTTCTTTGATGGCCTGTTCCTAGAACCTTTGAAAAATCATACCCCACAGGTTTAGTCCATCGCCTCAGAGAGCAGGCTCAGGAGACAGGCAGAGGGTGGATCTTTCATCTCATTTTTAAAGTTGTCTTATTCAGAACATGAATGGATTTGTACTCATTATAAATAACTCAATGAAGCAACTCAAACAATGAGGAAGTATGGAGCACTATAAGTAAAAGTCCCTCTCATTGCCGTTCCAGTGCTTTTCATCCTAGGTAACCATTCATAGAAGACAGGATTGTTCTCCTTCTTTTATTTTAACCTACATGCATATATACACACACAGGGATATTTTTCATATTTTTTAACATCTTGTGATCTTTACATGTCCAAACATATAAATCAGCCCCATGCTTTTGATAGTTGTATATTTTATTGATAATAATAATTAATATCATGTAAACATTTACTGCACATCAGATATCCCACTAAGAATTTAATACTTATGCCAGTCCTAAGGGTGGGTGTGTTCACTATCCCCATTTTGGAGAGAAGGAAACTGAAGCCCTAAGATATTGGGAAAGTTTCCAAAGATTACAAGGAACACAAGTATCAGAGACAGAATTTTATTGCAGGCAATCTGATTGCAGAGTCCCTACTTGTATTCCATACTGTCCTCAGTGGATGTACTATATCTAAATAATCACCATTAATGGACATTTAAAATCATTAATGGACTTTTACATTGTTTTCATTTCTTTTTTTTTAAAAAAAGATTTGTTTATTTTTTGAAAGGCAGAGTTACAATGAGAGAGAAAGAGAGAGAGAGAGAGCGCTTTCATCTGCTGGTTCACTCCAGTGGGGTCTGGGCCAGGAGCCAGAAGTTCCTTCCTGGCCTCCCTCATGGGTGCAGAGGCCCAAGTACTTGGACTATCCTCCACTGCTTTCCCAGGCACATTAGCAGGGAGCTGGATCAGAAATGGAGCAGCCAGGACTTGAACAAACGCCCATATGGGATGCCAGCACTGTAGACAGCAGCTTAACCTGCTGCACCACGACGCCAGCCCTATTGTTTTCATTTCTTCAGTTCACTCATTTATTCATTGAACAAAATTTATTGAGTGCTTCTTCTTGCCCACACATTGGTCTGGGTACTAGGGATCCAAAAATGAACAAATTAGATAAAAATTCCTGCCCTTGTGGAGTCTACTGGAGAAGACAGGCGAGATCAATAGTTATCTTGCATAACACAGATAATAAGATAAAAATATAGCAGTGGAGTGAGATATGAGCCATTGGGAGTAGAGAGCTGGAATTTGAGACAGGTATTTGGGCAAGGACTTATAAGAAAGTAATATTTGAGCAAAGACCTGAAGGAAGCAAGAACAGCAGGCTTATAATTATCTGGGTGAAGAATTTTCAAGGCAGAAGGAACAGAGAGTACAGAACGATGAGGAGGCCATTATGGTTGGAGTGGTGAACAATGGAGATAGTGGTAGAAGATAATCTTCAACTGGTGTAGTGGGTCAGGTCATCTTGATATTCTGATAACAGTTTTGGCTTTAACTCCACATGAGCTAGAAATTTATTGAAAGGTTTTGAATAGGGACAGAATCTCACATCAGTCTCAAATTATTGAGGCTAAATGGAAGGAGCTAAGAGCAGAAACAGGGAGTTCTGTTTGGAGGCCTTTGGCACAACGTAGGCCAGAGAAGACGGTGGTTTGGAAGGCAGTGCCAGTAAGTGGAGTGGTCTCATTCTGGAAACCTTTGGAAAGTAGAACTCGGCAAGTTCTGTACTGATTCCAGCCTGAGTATTAGCACATAATAGATTTGAAAAACCAAGTGGAGATTCATAGGGAGACACTGAGTACAGAATGACGTGTAGGGGAAGTCCAGACTGGATTATAAATGTGAAAGCTGTTAACACATGGATGATATAAGATGCTATGTGTCCAAGTAAAATAACTTAGAGAGTAAATGTCCAGAGAGAAAAGCTGAGAGTTAGGAACTGAATTCTTGCCAATTTTACAAAAGGCTGTCACAAGGATTCCCATACATATTCTTCATGTGTAGATAAAGTTATTTTGATTTAGGAGAACTTTCTGTTGGAGCATCAAAAGTTATTCTTGTTTTTCTTTTTAAGTTTGATAGGTGCTCATAAATTGCCTTTTATATGATATATATTCTTAGTTGAAAGCAACAAAAGCCCACACTACCTTAAGGCAATACTTTTCCAGTAAATTCCCTCCCACTAAGGAAGTGCAGGGTCATTACAGACTGGAGGCTGGCGG
Source organism: Sylvilagus floridanus (assembly GCA_949820135.1). Lineage (NCBI taxonomy): Eukaryota > Metazoa > Chordata > Mammalia > Lagomorpha > Leporidae > Sylvilagus > Sylvilagus floridanus. Next base: position 74,045,235 of record OX463230.1, read on the forward strand.
GTACAGCTTCAGACAGAGTGAACACTGGTCGAGCTCCGCGAGCAGGACAGCAGGAGTGAGTGCATCAAGATGCCGCTGTATCCATTGCTGACAGTGAAGGCAGCCGCGCTGCATGTGGTCTTGACGGTTGTACTGTTGGCACGGCTGCCACTATCTCCGGATGAAATTGATGCCACTGTAGATCCGAGGTCAGCACGTCTAGTTCTTTGGTCACCTCTGGCCCTCCACTCACCTTCATAAATAAAGTTTTATTGGAAGCCCTGCTACTCCTTTACATACTGTTCACCACTGCTAACCCCTTTAGTGGATCAGAAAACAACAGAGACGGTGGGCTCTGAGGTCAGAAGGAGTTGCCGTCTGGCCCTTGTAGACGTTTACTGACCCCAGCAGCAAATGACATTCAGCACCCAGGAATTCATTTACCACAGCGGCCACAGCAAAATGCCATCTACTGTGTGCCTTAAACCCTCCGGAGACTGGAAATACAAGGTCAAGGTGTGTGAGGTCTCTGCTCGGCTCTGTCTTCACATGGCTGGGATGCAGTGTCCTCCTGGACCCAGTCACATCAGATCAGGGTCCACACTAGTGACTTCCTTTCAAGGGCAGTTCCATTCTGAGGTACTAAAGGTTAGGACTTCAACGTACGGATTTGTGAGTGGGTGGAGAGAAAGACACAATTTAGCCCATAACAGATCCCTTTGTCTAAGGCATGCTTGCCCAAAATTTGCAGTCTGGGGAGGAGAGTGTTGTTGGTTAAGTCTATGATCTGGTTCCTCTAGGGGAGACAGGTGCATCTACCACTAAGACTATGCACAATGGAGAGTTATACTCGGGAAGATATTGGTCAACCAAAATAACCATAAAAGCAACATGCCCTGTATCATCTTACATTTCTACCCAGAATTTTAGGAACGCTTGTTTCCTGACAACACTGGGGCGTTAAAAAAAAAAAAAAACACTCAATCTGGTGAATGTAAAGTGTGATCTTATTACTATCCTTATTTAAATATCCCCAAATAATAAAGATCGAAAATTTTCCGTTTATTTGCTGGAACAATTTTATTTCTTCTGAAAATTCACACCCTGTGGCCTTCTTTTTCTTGAGTTATCTTACTGAAAATAGAAAAGAATAGGAACTTTTTGTAAATTGAACTTTAAAATTCTTTATATTTTAATGTTATAGCTATTTTCCTCCTATATCTTAAATCTGTGATACTTTTTATGTCACAGACGTTTAAACTTTCTTTAATAAAATTTGTCAATTCACTCCTCTATGGCATATATAAAATTATATCAAAAAGATAAAATTTTACTGTTCCATGGTCACTTTATGGTAACTTCCCATAAAGTGGAGCATTACATTTTTTTAAAAAAATTCACCTTCTAGAATCTTTATAGTTTACATTTTGGTTTAACATCAATCTGAGATTTAGTTTTCTATAATTAAAAATAGACTATAACTTTGTTTTTCTAAATATATAGTCACTTATTCTAATTTCATCTTTCAATAAGATATCAGTTATCTACACTTTGAAATTCACCTTTTTTGCCAACTACATACACAGATATGTGAGTCTGCTTATGAAATCTGTGTGTTTGCATGTTGTTTTATTATGTCACTACGACACTGATTTTACTGATACCATTTTATAGCACTTTTTGATGGTATATGTATATTTGATATCTACTGTCACAAGCACTTCATTTCACAACTCTCTGTGCTACTCTTGCCCATTTTCCCCGAAATCAGCATTCACATAACTATATTAAATTCTGCTTGAAATATTGTCTTAGGATTTTGATTGGGATAGCATTTAATTAATTTGGAAAAACTAGATACCATTGCAATATTGAATTGTCTCACTGGGAAACATTTTCTTTCTTTAATTCATTTTTAAGAAGTCTTTTTTTTTTCCATTTAAATTAAGCATTTATTGCAAATAAGTTTAAATGCCCAAGCTTTTTTGCACACTGTAAGCATCCTAATAGAGCCTGATTTTCATTCCTGTGAAGATGTAAAGGCTAATGAATTACTAACAGTCCATCCCAGGCTCAGCACAGCTTACACCTGTTCTTTGATATGAAACTAGAACTGTTGTTTACAAACCTTGATCACTTAAACCCACAATTACTTTCAAGACTTGGCTCAAAAAATATTTATTTCATTTGTATATTTTTATAAAGCTTTTATTTAAAGAATATAAATTTCCAAAGTACAGCTTATGGATTACAATGGCTTTTTAAAACAAATTACCTGAAAGGCAGAGAGATGAAAAGAGAGATGGAGACAGAGATCTTCCATCTACCGGTTCAGTCCTTAAACGCCAAAATAGGTGGAGTTAGGCCAGGTTAAAACCAGGAGCCCAGAACGCAGTCTGAGTGGTCCACTTGTATGACAGCAGTAGTCCTTGTTGCCTCCAGGGGTTCTCAGTGTCAGGAAGCCAAAATCAGAAGTGGAGCTGAAAGTTGAATCCAGGTACTCCAATATAGGCTGTGAGTGTCCCAAGGGATGTTTGAACCACTGTGCCCAATACTCTCCCCTAAAAATTATTTCGTACCCTTCAGTAAAGTTTTATCTTTTTTATATAGGTTTTATATGTTTCTCATAATATTCATTACTGAGTATTTTATAGCATCTGTAGCTAAGTGATGTTTTCCATTCCATTTTCTAAATGGCTATTATTTCTATATAGGAAATCTATTGATTTTATAAAGTGGATTGTTACCAAATAACCACATGCAAAAATGTGCTCCAGATAAGCTGTAATACTAAGAGTAAAATATAAAAGTATTATGTTAATTCAAAATAATATTACAGAATGTGTTTATGATATAGAAGCAGTGAAGGATTTCTTAAACAAACAACAAAAACAAACCAAAGCAGAGACAAACAAAATCTGCGGAATTTGATTAAATCAAAATTAAAGTTTCCAGTTCGGTGAAGGAGACAAACAGGCAAATAAAAGATTGAAAGAAAACTCTGTCAATGCCTAAAGCAACAAGGATTAACATCCAGAATATGTAAGGAACTCATCAAACCAGTGAGAAAAAAAAGTAGTAAACCCAGCAGAAAATGGGCAAGGGATTTGAATTGGTTCTATCTAAAAGGCTTTTGAGCACATAAAAACATGATCAAAATGATTAGTAATCAGATACAAGAAAATTAAAATGAGTTAGCACTTACTACATTGGACAAAAGTTGAGAAGCTATAGATATTCAGTAGAATGTAGAGAGCAGAAATGCTAGTGGACTGCTTGTGGGAGCATGATGGATGCAGCTGTTCAGAGGAGCAATGCATTGCTGCTTGGTCAGGTCGTAGATCTAGATCCTGACATATAGGTCCTGCGACCCAGCACTTCCTCTTTGGGGCACAGATCCCAAAGAACCCATCAAACAGGTTCCTAAGGTGATGTATGAAGATTTTCACCCCGGGGTTTTGATGAGGATTCAGAGGAAATTTGGTTGTTCATCACTGCCAGCGTGATGGATGCGCACCATGGGTTACAGCGCAGTCTTTGGAGGCAACAGACTGAGTGATAACAGTGCTTGAGGGGGAAAGGAAAAGTGAAAAATAAAAGTAGAATGAAAAGAAATGAATAAGTGAGTGAATACATTTGGAAATTTTGAGAAACTGCAAAAAATAACAACAATGATATTCCCCCTAACAGCCATACCAAATCTTGCAAATGAGTTGGTTAACATAATTTTTAACAATCTTAGAATATACTACTGCAAAACTGACTTTCCTTAATACTAACAGATATTGAATTATCAAGAGCCTCCTCCTTAGTCAATCAAAGGTTGGAGAATTATTGCTTTGTGGTTCTGTTAACTCCCCAGGAGGTGCAGCTGAATTATAAATATTAGCTAGGTACAGAAGGAGTGAAGTCATGGCCCACGGTGGGAGGGATGTCCACCACTAGCTGATAGGAAGAGACCACTGTGACCACCATGTATCTCCACCAGTCCTCTCTTTCTGGTACCTAGGAGCCAGGGTGCTTCTCTGTTTTGAGAGAGATGATGTAGTCTCGAGGAAATCTTTCTGAAATAGGAGTGTCTACTAGGTAGGGTCTCACAATTAAACAGAAATGGAGGAAAGAGCTCTGTTGGGTGGTAAGTATGAGGAGGTCACGATCCCCCCCCCCCCCCCCCCCCCGTTTGGGTAGTCCTTTATCCAGCCTGGAGCATTGTGTTCCTCCCTCCTCACCATGGCCCAGGCAAGCATGACTGCCACACAGCAAGAGATGAACTCAACAGGATGCAATCATAAAAATAATTTTATGTTTTCTCCTATGGCCCTTTCAAACCAACTCAGTGAGCTTGTTAAATCCAATAGATTTTCCAGTAACTTCTAGATTATAAAAAGTCCTCAATCACTTCAAGTCACAAGAATAGTCTCTGTCTGGCCATTTAAAGGTTCAGGCAGTTGAATAATAAAGCATTCTATCTTCATTTAAATCTGAGTGGCTTTCCTTCCTTGCACAATGCTGCTTCAAACTGAGAACGTAAACATGGGATGGGATGGCAACGTCAGCTGCTGCAGCTTCCACTTAGTGCTTTATCTTCTTATACCCTCTGCATTCTACTTCCACTCAGCCTCTACCTCTTCTGTGGTTGGAGCTAGGGGCAGGAAAAGAACTAAGGGAGGGTAAAGTTCCTCCTTCATAGGAAAAGATGCTGTCTGCCACTGCAGATCAGTGCAACATTTCAACTTCTACAGGGCACAGAAACAGAAATTCTCTCAAGTTGTTTTATGAAATGCATAATAACATTGTCAACAAATACTGAAAAAGATAGTATAAAAAGTAAAATCATAAATATTCCCTTCAACTGTGAAAATGAAGCAATTACCCCAAATAACAAAGGACTTAAACGGAATTTACCAGAAATTTAGAAGATAATATCCTAGTACTATGTGAAATGTGTTTGAATGATGAATGGCTTTTTTGGGATAAGAAAAAATATCTTGATGTATTGCATAATAGGTATAGATATATGCTGGGAAAATACTATGAAAATTTATGACAACTTCTGTAGATATTAAAAAGGCAGTAGAGAAAATTTGACACTCAATGTTTAAAATTTTTAAAATTTATTTACTTCAGAGGCAGAGAGAGAGAGAGAGAGATAGAGAGAGAGAGAGAAAGGGAGCCAGTGCTCCCATGGCCTGGTTCACTCCCTATTTGCCTACAAAGGGAAGGACTGGCCCAGGCAAAAGCCAGGAGCCCGGAACTCAATCCCAGTCTCCACATGGGTGACAGCAACCTAATTACTTGAACATCACCTGTGTCTCCCAGAGTCTATCTTGTTCACAGGATGCTGGAATTGGGAGCCAGATCTGGGTATCAAACCTGAATCCTCTGATATGGGATGCAGGCATTTTAACTGGTGTCTTAACTGCAAGGTCAGATACCTGCCTTTGACATTCACTCTTGATTTTGAAATTCAATTAAGTAAGAAAACATAGACCCCTCTTCAGCATAATTTTTAAAAGCACCCATTTAAATTCACAAAATAGCATCATACTTAGTGGACAAGCTCTAGAAGTATTTCCACTGAAGTCAGAAATGAGAGAGGGTCCACTAAAAACCAGTATTAATTAGCATTATTCAGACTAAAGAACTAGCTGATAAAAATAGACAAGAGAGATAAGAATTGGAAAAAGAGGAGGTGAATTTGTCATTCTTTCCTTCTAATGTGCTTTTTAAACTTGGAACGCCAAACATCAATTGAAAAATTACCATAAACCAAAAGATTATTTAGGAATATTACTACAAGAACTTTACACCTAAAAATAATTAACTTCTACATATATGTTCAGCAAGCAATTAAATGATATAATAGAAAACTGTTTTTAATAGTAATAATAAGATACATTTCCTAGAATAAACTCAAGTAGAAATATGCAATGTCTGGAGAAAAAAAAACTTCACAAAATCCTTGAGGTACCTAAAAATGATGACTTAGGAAAATAAGAAGTATGTGATATTCTTGGTGAGGGAGATGCCATACAATAAGGAAGTTAATACCTGACAAGTTAAACTACAAATTCAGTGCAATCACAGGGGAGTAATAGTAGAAGGGTTAACAGAAATAGACAAGCTGATGTTTCCTTACTTAAAGCCATGGTCCAATATATAACTTCACTTTTTAATCCCCCAGGTTGGTCACTTTCTTAGTATTTTACACAATTAATGGTTATTAAGATTCAGTCATATGCTTATCAAAGTTGGCCAACATTACCACAGTAAGATCAACATTATCACAGTAAGATCATTACCACCCTAAGATCATGCTACTCCTAACCACGTGTAATCATAAAGATTTCCTTTATTGAGGGTCAATCGGTGAGAAAATTCTTTTTCTATCTTAATTTTTAAGGATATCTGAAATTATTTTTTTTAAATATTTATTTTCACTGTTTTGAATGTTTCTTGACTACATACTATAGGAGACTGATTTATCTTTTCCTTGTCACTTTCATATTGCTTCATCGTTTTCTGGTTTCCAGTCTTGCTGTTGCGAAATCGGAGTCTGACTATTGCTCCTATGTAGGAGCTTTGTTTCTTCTCTTTGGCTGTTTTTAAGGATGCTCCCTTTGTCTTTGATACTCTGTAGTTTTACTGAGTCTAGTTGTGGATTTCTTTTCCTCTACTCTGCATAGAATTAGTTATACATTCTGAAGTTAAGGTTCACATCTTTCATTAATTCTAGAAACTTCTCATCTGATAGTCTCCTAGCACCTCTTTCAAATTCTTTTTACTTCTAGAATGTCATTTAGATCTTTTATAGACTTTTTTCAGTCTATCCTTCTGTCTCTGATCCTCTCCTTTACTTCCAACTTTCACTGCCTCACCCCACTTTGCCATGAGTACATTCTGGCAAATTTCCGCAGTTTGTCCTTAATTACCTCTAATTAACTGTATCTAATCTGCTTTTTAGGATATATCTTGCTTTTTAAACTTTAGCACATGTTTTTTTGATGGAAGAGCTGTATTTGCCCAATTTTCAAATTGTTCTTTTATGTCATGTAATTCCTATCTTACTTTTTCTTTAGTTTTTATTCCATAAATATCTTAAACACACATAATTCATATTCTTTGACTATTCTCTGATACTCAGCAGGTATGCGTCAAATGTGGATGCTTACTTTACTCTTGTTCATGGTGGTTTGTTTCCTTTTATTTAGGTTTTTCAACCTATGAAAATCCGAAGAGGTCTGGTTTGAGGGATCTGGGGAATTGCCTACCATGACCATTAAAAGTCATTGTGTTTCCAACCACCAGTCTCTGTCTCTGTCTTGTTTCCACGTGTCTTTCTTTTACCCCCTTTAACATATTCTCCAATTTACTAATTCCTTCTTCTATGTGTCTAATCAGTTATTGGATCCACATATTGAGAAAATTTCATTTATTGCATTACTTTTTAGGTCTGGAATCCTCTTTTTTTCACTCAATCTCATCTTTTATCTCCTTAACCATATTAAGTATAATTATTTTAAAATATCTGTCTAATGACTCTATTATATCATTCCCTACTGATCTGCTTTTATTCTAAATCATTTCCCTTTATTTTATTCATACTATCTTGCCTTTGTGTGTGCCTGGTTATTTTCCCATGAGTTCTAATCTTAGGGAAAAAATGAGGAAATCATTTGAAGCCTAGGACAGTTTGATCTTCCTTTAGAGGGGACCTACATTTGTTTCTGGCAGGAGACTAGGGTTTCAGACGTCCCAGACCACCTGGACCCAGCTTTTGGGATGCAGTGACTCTATACTGGGTTTTGGTCCCTGTGAGTTCCATTTTATCATAGTTCACTCTAAGTCCTACGATATATTGCTTTTGTGAGTATGTGGGCCCTGCTTCTTTTAGTAATCCCTGAATGCCAATATTTGTCTCTGTTTCACAGGATCATCAGAAGCTCTGCTCACCTCAGCTGTATCTTTCAAAAACAGTAAACATCCTAGAAGGAAAGAAGCACCAAATGTGTGCATTTAGTAAGGGTTTCTGTTCTCTTCAGGTCTTGCTCTTTAATTCCTCATCATTTTGTTAGTTCTCTGAATACCTCAACTACTTATTGTATGTTTCCAACTTTTCTAGTTGTCAGTAGGAAGTTCGGTTCTAATGATCCACTCTGCCATTAACACAAGGACAGGTTCTTTTTCATTAAAAATCTTTCCCTGATTTTCTACCTTTTTCCCATTAATAGGAAGTCAACTGATAGTGCTCGTCTCTTTGGTCTGCTTTGGCGTGGCTACTGAGTCTCTTCAGTGTGTGCTTTCCTTTACATAACTGCTGTGATTTGGGTGTTGTTTGTCTCTCAGGGTCATGTGTTGGAAGCTTGGTTCTGAATGTGGTGATGTTAAGATGCAGTGGAACCTTTAAGAGTGGGGCCCAGTAGGAGATCATTTGGGGTACTGCCCTTGAAAGGAATTGATGTAGTTCTCTTGAGATCCCGGTTAGTTCTGTCAAGAGAGCTGTAAAAGAATAAACCCACCCTCCAACCACCAGTCTATGTCTCTGTCTCTGTCTCTGTCTCTCTCTGGCTTCTTGTCTCATCATGTGATCTCTCTCTCTCTCTCTCTCTCTCTCTCTCTCTCTAGTGCTCCTGCCATGCCATCCACCACGTATGACCCAGCCAAGGAACACCTCACCAAGGGCTAAACCACTGATCACCCAAAGCTGAGAATTCAACTTCCAAATCCGTGAGCTAAATAAATGTCTTTTCTTTATACCATTCCAAGCCACAAGCAGTTTGTTATAGAAACAGAAATTGGACTAATACACTAACCATATGTTTTTTTAAAGATTATTATTCTCTTGACAGTTAAATCATATTGTAAGCTTCATTGGAGAGCTGACAACACAGAGAGAAGTAGTGGAAAGGATAGCTGTTACTGATCTTGTAGGCCAGCACAGGGGGAAATCCATTCACTCCCTACTGAGGTTTGGGGAGAAGTCCTCTTTACTTCCAGATCTCCTTTGATTGCAATCATAATTTCTTTTCATTTTCTCTAGGATTGGAAAGACATAGATCTGGACACACAAGTGACAACTTTCCACATAAGGATTTACAGGATTCCATCAGCAAAGCCACCTCTGGGAACTATGAAGTCACAGACTTTGCCCTTAAAAGAGAAGTCTTCTGCTGTATGGTTGGCTCCTCCACTCTCCTCAGGTCCCTAGAGAAGTGGAGTTTAATGCTAGCTCTTGCCGTGGACTTCCTGGGAGAAATCTTGGCTCAGGGACATCTGCAGGCCGTCAGCCCTTCTGCCCTGACTACTTGTGGACTCCACAGAGAGACCTGTTCTGAAGTTGCTTCTTTTCTCAGAACCCTCTACTATGTTCTGAGACTCTTGATTTCAGCTCTTTATCTCTTAATGGGATACAAAGAACACTGGGATGGGCTCTTTTCCAAGACTATGAAAACAATGGTGGTGATGATTGTGAGAATAATAACAGTTGGAAGCATTAGTTGAGCACTTATTAAATAGTAGCCACCAGGATATACAATTTATACACACTACCTCTTTTACCCACCTTAAAAAATCTTATACAAATGTTTTATTGATTTTGCAGTTGTGAAAATTGAGGCTTAGGAAGGTAAATAACTTGCCTACTGTGTGGCTAGTAAGTAGTAGTGCTAGGATTTCAACCTGGTAAGAGATTCCACAATGTATTGCTCTGATACATTTCTAAATGAAAATCATGTACATATTTTCTGGTAAAGAATTTTATATACATATTTGCTTTTGAAACCTTACAAATGTGTTAAAAATGAATTGCATTTAATGTTGTATTTAGTTAATCATTTAGAGATTCAAAGTCTAAAATGTAGAGATCATCTGGGAAACTTGGAATCCATTACAGCAAGCTTTTAAATTTCTTCTCTACAACCAAGTAGCTGTGGAAACTTGAGAAGACCATGTGACATTTCTAATGGTCTCAGGTTCTCAAGAGTGTAGTGAAAGTTGGCTTAACTTGTCCATAAGACTCCTTGAAACTGAAAATTTTTTTGCAGTCTGAAATATAAACAAATCAGGTGACTTTTAAAAACATAATTTATGAATGTTGTTTTGTAGGGGCCAGTGTTGTAGCACTGTGGGTTAAGCCACCACCCGCAATATTAATATCCTCCATCAGAGTGCTGGGTCCAGATTTGTATGCTCCACTTCTGATGCAGCTCCCTGCTGATATGCCTGGGAAGGCAGTAGATGATGGCATAAGTGAAATGCCACCCATGTGGGGGACCTGGATTCAGTTCCTGGCTCCTAGCTTCAGTCTATCCCAAACTTGATGGTTGTGTCCATTTGGGGACTGAACCAATGGTTGGGAGATCTCTCTCCTCTTCTCTCCCTCTTTCTCTGTCACTCTGCCTTTCAAATAAATACTTTTTTTAGTAAGTTGTTTTGCAAACTCTTCTCTTTTTTTTGTTTTTTGACAAGCAGAGTGGACAGTGAGAGAGAGAGACAGAGAGAAAGGTCTTCCTTTGCCGTTGGTTCACCCTCCAATGGCCGCTGCGACCGGCGCACCACGCTGATCTGAAGCCAGGAGCCAGGTGTTCCTCCTGGTCTCCCATGCAGGTGCAGGGCCCAAGGAATTGGGTCATCCTCCTCTACCCTCCTGGGCCACAGCAGAGAGCTGGACTGGAAGAGGGGCAACCAGTACAGAATCCAGCGCCCCGACCGGGACTAGAACCCAGGGTGCCAGCACCGCAGGCAGAGGATTAGCCTATTGAGCCATGGCGCCAGCCTTTGCAAACTCTTTATCAAGTAGAATTGCCCTCTCTACTTTTAAATCAAATGGTCTTGTATGTTTCATAAATGTGGTTTGCCTTAAACAATACATACATTTTCTTATATAGATAAGGTAGGTTTGGCAAGTTGTAAAATATGTGTGGCAGACACTATGGGCTGTTTTCCTTCTATCTATCTATCTGTTCTGTCTAGCTTATTCATAAAAACTAATTTAGCTCAGCATGGCAATGTGCCCAGTTAAAAATTCGAGCTTCATCATCACACATCCAAAGAATGAACATGTGGCAAAGTACTGGCCAATGAAATATAAAGGGCCAGTTTCTGAGAAGTGTTTTATCTCTTGATTTCCTCTTTCTCCATACCCTCTCTTCCTACTTCCTACCTGGAATGCCAACAAAAGGCCTACAGGGCCTCCATGCATCTTGCAATCCAGTAGACAAAAATCACCCGTTGAGGATGGCAGAGTCCAAAGAAAGAAGACTGTTATAGCACTGTTGAAAGCCTGGACAGGGGCTGGCGCCATGGCTCACTTGGTTAATCCTCTGCCTGTGGCACCGGCTTCCCATATGGGCGCCGGGTTCTAGTCCCGGTTGCTCTTCTTCCAGTCCAGCTCTCTGCTCTGGCCCGGGAGGGCAGTGGAGGATGGCCCAAGTACTTGGGCGCCTGCACCCGCATGGGAGACCAGGAAGAAGCACGTGGCTCCTGGATTCAGGCCAGCGCAGCGCCGGCCATGGCGGCCAATTGAGGGGTGAACCAACAGAAGGAAGACCTTTCTCTCTGTCTCTCTCTCACTGTCTATAACTGTCAAAATAAAAAAACCTGGACAATCTATTTCCAGATTTTTCTGTCATAATTGAATAATCTACCATATTTTAAATCATCAAAGATAGGGTTTTGCTGCCAAACACATTCCTAGTTGATTGAACAGGGATTGTTTTAGCTCACAATAGGAGAGGGAGATACAAGGCACGTTCCTTTTTCATTCTCAAATTTCATTTTCTCTGAGTGTTCACCCACCTGATTGGTGGCAAGTTAATCATAAGTCATTTCTGTGGTTGCTTTTCTGTTCTCTCAAGAATTCCAGATTTCTGGACACTTAATAACACACATAAAAACAGAGGAAATATCAGATCTTGGTTCACAGTGGCTATACTCATTCAGCATTTATTTACTGCTTTTCCAGGTGCTGTCTGAAGAACTGAATTACACAACAGAAATACTGTTAGTGACAAACATGTGGTCAAGGCATGTTCCTCAGTATGTGGCAGGGTGTCACAGCTGGAGACACTCTCCATGACTCTCCAGCCACTGGCCACACACACTTGGGAAATTCATGCTCCCTGGTCTCCTGACTTGTCTGGTAATTCCATCTGGGCATCCCTTGCTCTCCAGCTAAGGGAAACTTATAAAACCCTATCCCTGTACTTGAGTTCAGGACCCTTCAGTGTCCCTGGGGTCCAGAAGATTCTGATTTATCCACTTTAGACAGTCCCTGAACCCTTCTACAACAAAAAGGATACAGCTTAACTATGAAGATACTGGCAAATATGTTTATTTTATTTTTATTTATATATCCAGGCATACAGATGGGATGACTGAGCCATCCACCTAGGAAGCAGCAGAGACAGGGTTTGGGTACAGATGGTCTGGCTCTGGTCCCAGCTCCTAGCCACTGTATGGCAATACAAAAGACCCTCGCCTTCTGCTTGCTCTTGGGTATGGATAAACACATCCGAACTCTTAAAAGTACGGAACTGATCTCTTTCTGGGTAAGAAGGGGGGGAAGGGATACTAACTTTTGATATTTTTTTCTTGTTAACTTACTCTGTTTTATATTCAATGTGGAAAAATGTTACTTAAAAAAAAATCCACTAAGTTAAGCTTCCTGGGTCTTTCTCATATTAAATCGAGGATAGTCATACCTACCACGACTTTGCCTCTATGTTTTACCTGATTAAGATTCAGTGACAAAAATAAGGTATTAACTAAGATTTTTGAGACCTTTAGGGAGAAACGTGATATTATAACAAGAAAATTGATATAACAGAAGATACCTTTGTTAGCAAAATGAATTTTAACTTTGGTATCCCTAGATGCTGCCTACTCAGCTCTCAGGAAAATTTATTTCAATCTGGAAGAAAATAGGGACCCTGCCAACTATTATTAATGTTCGCTTGCCTTTTAATTGAAGCACACTCCTGGAAAATGTCGTCTGTCTCTGGGGAAATATAATGCACTCAGCATAAGAACAAATCTTTTCTGAGAGAGTCAGATCCAGGGATTTTTCTCACTTCTCAGTCATCCCACAGCCTTTCTGGCTTATCAGCTCCTTTTTCTTTACTAAGTGGGGATGGTATTGCATACATTCGCCTCTTCCAGTAAATCATCCTTTTGTAATTTGGCTTTCCTTCCATCTCAGATTCCCATCAGAGGGGTTTTACCTCCAGGCATCTTGCAACCAATTTCCCCCATAATTAATGCCGTATCTGTCTCAGAGTCCATTTCAACTCCCAAATGAAAATTGATGAGGCAGCCAACCACAAATAAGGATCACACACCGCTGATTAAACTCTCAGTCTAGTTCCCAGGCTGTCGCTCTGAGTGCTGAATCAGAACCAGTGGGCACGTTTTCTGGTCTTTTGCAATGTATATTGCTCAGAATAAGTGTCCATCAATTGCCATTAGCAGACGAAGAGAGGGATTTTATATGACCCCTATCAGATTCTAGCAGAAAGGCAAATGATTAAAGAGGTTTGTGTTACGGGAACTCACAAAGCAGCACATGAAGACAGCGTCTAGACTTGATTAGATGAGCCACACACGGCACTAAACCACCAAGAAGAGGAAGGCTGCTCGCCTAGTGCTCTGTTCTCATCCTCGTGGTGTGCAGCTGGGTAAGTCAGGCAGCTACACATCGCCTAGGGAACAAAGAGGCAAAAGCCTCTACCCACCCACTTTCCATAGCAGGCTCTAGGGCGGGACAGGGATTGGAGGTTGATGTATGGGGCCAAGCGGTCAGGGACAAGAACTCAGGCACTCACTCACTCACTCAACTCAATATCTCTTCACTTATTTCCCAGGCAGTGTGTGAGGAATGGGAACACGTGATACCAAAGACAGCCGATCTATTCTACGGAGGCTGATGGTTTAAGGCTAGAGTGGTGAGGGACAGGTAAGTCTACAGATCCTTCCTACAGAATGTTAAATACTACCATAGAAGTAAACATGTGATATTAGTCAAGTAGGCAGATGTGGATAGGGGTGTGTGTGTGAGTGAGTGAGTGTGTGAGCGTGTGTGTGTGTGTGTGTGTGTGTGTGTGTGAAGCTTCCTGGAAGAAGTCACTGGAGCTCTTAGATGGAAATGATTAGGTTAAGAATGGAGACAGGAAGGCACATTCAAAACAATAAAAGCAATCTGAGCCATGTGAGGAAGGCAGAGACAGCACAATATGTTTGATAACTTCTGAAAACTAATTATGGCTGGAATGAGGGTAAGGAGAGTATTATGGAGCAAAGGTGGGGTAGAGGAAGGTTGCTCAATATTCTTCCCCCAAATATTTGCCTACCATTGAGAGCAGGGCAGACATGAGTGTGATTATGAAATATATACATATACTCGTATGTATTACAATCAGTAGTATGTGCTTATTGTTTGGGAATTCTTTTTGCATATTTTCAATAAAGTCATTTTAAAAATTAGACTTAGATAGGAGCCCTCTGCTACCCCTAGGACTATCTTAAAGACCTTTAAGGAGAATAATTCATGCTCCAGTTTGAAGGATTCAACTTAGACTCAGCACATTTTTATCTGTAGAAACTCCCAAAGTGATGGCAGACAAAAGGAAGAGGAGCACTTCCAGCCCTTTCTCCCTCACAGAATAATCCGCACAGAGTGGGAACTTAGATCACATTGCCCTGCTGAATTAAAACACTTCACCTCGCCACCCCTCAAAGACTCAGCCACCTTGTCCAGTTTTCCAGCTGCTGTGAGCAGGAGGCTGCAGGAGCAGTGCCCGGGAGGTACTCACAGCCCAGTTGTCCAGGGTGTCCCACAGAGTCAGTGGTCCTCCAAAAAGGACCCTGGTTCCACAAAATTACCTGGGAAAACACACATTGGGCAAATGGCTTCGTCCCATTGGCTACATTTGCCATCTTTAGTAATCGGACTTGTTTTCATGATTTAGTGCAAGTAACAAAACTTGCAGTCTTAAAAGTGGTAAACATTTTATTATTTATTTATTTAATT
Source organism: Sylvilagus floridanus (assembly GCA_949820135.1). NCBI lineage: Eukaryota > Metazoa > Chordata > Mammalia > Lagomorpha > Leporidae > Sylvilagus > Sylvilagus floridanus. The sequence goes on from OX463230.1 coordinate 74,060,239, forward strand.
CTGTTTGTTAGGATTTATTTATTTTATTTGTAAGGTAGAGTGATAGAGAGGGAAAGAGGATGGGGAGGAGAGATAGATGATTGACAGATAGATAGATAGATGATAGATAGATAATAGATAGACAGAGAGCAATAGAGAGAGACAGAGAACTCTTTCATCTACTGGTTTACTACCCAAATAGCTGCAATAGCCAGAGCTGGTCTAGGCTGAAGCCAGGAGCCCATAGCTTTATCCGAATCTCTTACATGGGTGGCAGGGGCCTAAGCACCTGGACTATCTTTGTTGCCTTTACAGACATGTTATCAGGGAACTGAATCGTAAGTGGAGCAGCCAGGACTTGAATCCACACTCTGACATGGTATGCTGGCCCCAAAGATGGCCACTGAACTCACTGAGCCACAGTGCCAGCTCCCAATAAACCATAGTTATAGCTAGTATAAATCTTTTTTTTTAAAAAAAAACTTTTTTAAAAAAGATTTATTTATTTATTTGAAAGTCAGAGTTACAGAGAGAAGGTGAGGCAGAGAGAAAGAGAGAGAGAGAGAGGTCTTTCGTCTGCTGGTTCACTCCCCAATTGGCTGCAACGGCCAGAGCTGCACCAATCCTAAGCTAGTAGCCATGAGCTTCTTCTGGGTCTCCCACATGGGTGCAGGGACCCAAGGACTTGGGCCATCTTCTACTGCTCTCCCAGGCCATAGCAGAGAGCTGGATCGGAAGTGGAGCAGCCGGGATTCAAACCGGTACCCATATGGGATACCAACACTGCAGGTGGTAGCTTAACCTGCTACACTGCAGCACTGCCCCCCTCCCCCAGTATAAATCTTAAAACTGATGATGATAGCATCAGCTGGCTTAGTAGCATGCCCAAGACAAATCCCAAGCAAAGAACAAAAACACAACCAGCGAGATTTGGTCCTGCCCAGGTTCCTCTGAATTAGAAATTCCTAAATGTGTTTTGTGTGGAATGCTGCACGGTGTGCAGTTTTCAGCTTTGCAACCTCAAGGACATCAAAAGGTTGGAAGGGATTCAAAGAAAGGTAATGAAGCTCGACTGGGACTAACACACGGGGGCTGGTGGCCTGGTAGCAACACCGTGCATGAACCCTTGCTGGGGATGCTCATCCCTGGGTTGCTCAGACCCCTCCATGCCATGCAGGGGACCAAGGCTGAGACCATTACTCATGGCCCAGCTGCCTTTGAAGGATGCAGAGCCCTGCTGCGTGGTTCCTTCAAGAGGGTTTAACTGCAGGTGTGCTACCAACTCCCCTTGCTTCTTCTTGCTGCTTGACCTTTATACGTGGTCCAATGACAAGAGGAGGGATGTCTCAGAACCAAGATCTGAGATGCAGTTTTTGAACACAATTCATTTTTATTATGAGAGTGATCCGGGAATTAACTCTGATTTCAATTTCAAAGTTATTATACTTGAAGTTGCTAATAAAAAGTGACTTAGAAAAATAATCACTTCATAATCCTGCCTAGACCGTGACAGTGCAACTGTGGTTAACAAAAGAATACTTACGCGGTGCTACCTGCTCATGGGTTTTACTGGAATTTGGATTCATGGGTGATGTCAATGCTCCAAGGGAACTGACACCCAGTGCAGCTGCTTTGCCTGGGAACCAGCAAGGTTCAGGCAGGGAGAGGCCGCAACCTGGGGAGACAAATGCCTTCCTTCCCAGACGGGGGCTCTCACTGCTGCCCCCATGTGGTCTGTGGGGAGCAGACGCTGAGCCCTGTGCAGGGCTGGCTGAGTCAGTGCCAGCGTGAAGAGAGTAACCAGGAGCATGAGAAGGCTTCAAGGCCCTGGGAAGTTTTTGTTTAGACGTGGAAACTGCCATTGACGTATTTGCTCCTCTCTAACCAACCAGTCCTCCCTTGGTTAGTTTCTGCGCCTGGCTACAGAACACTCTAGGCCAGGGATGGATGGTGACAGTTGCCCATTAAAGTCACGGGAGTAAAAGACACTGGCCTACACACAGCTCCCCACTCCCCACCTCCCATCACACACAGCGACACCTCCTCTTACAAAAGAGGGCAAACCCTCTGCAGGTGTCTCCCACCTACCATTCCCATCTGACTTCTCTCCCCTTCCCCACCATGGCATCCTACACCCTCACGACTCTCACTGAATTCTTCAGTGCTTTCTAAAGTCACCCCAGACTAACAGACAGGGAAAGAGGGTGTTAACCAAAGAATTTTTCCCAAAAATGTGCCCAAAGGATCTGGGCCAAACCATTATTCCCTAAAGTTCAGCTCTTACTATGTGTTTTTTTTCCCTGGGCCATTTTCACAGTGTGATGAATTTTTTTTTTTTCTGAATTCCATTCACAGAGTGGGGGTACAGACTCTGACACCTGGTTGTGGCCGCTGACACAGACAATGGAAAGTGTTCACCTGAGCGCCAAAGGCCCTGTGTGTGTCCCCTCATTGGCTCCTACCAGGAATGCTATGCAGTGCCTGTGCTTTAGTAACACTGTGTCAGGCTTACAGCATTAAAAATAATTTGCCAAAGGCCACCTAGTGAATAAGCAGTAGGTCTGCAATCCTACCTAACCATGTCTGGCTCCCAAGCCTATACAGTTTCCATTATTCCATGTTTCTCCCGAAGGACGCAGGAAGCAGCGGTAGGAAGTTCTGTTGAAGCATCAATAGACCAATCTGTATGAACATCTGAAGAGCACTATATCATCTTTGATCTTTGCTTTATTTCTTTCCATGTCATCTAGGAGTATTTAATGGCCCGAAAAATGAGCCAACAGAAAGATTCTACATTCCATACCATGCTGATTTTTCTTAAATATCTCAGTCACCAGAAAAAGAGCTATCTTAGTTTTTTTTTCCTCAGGGCCAGCTTTGTGGCATAGTGGGTGGGGCCGCCATTTGCAGTGCTGGCATCCCATATGGGCACCGGTTCGAGTCCTGGCTGCACCACTTCCACTCCAGCTCTTTGCAATGGCCTGGGGAAGCAGTAGCCGTCCTTGGGACCCTGCATCTGTTTGGGAGACCCAGTAGAAGCTCCTGACTCCTGGCTTCGGATCAGCAGAGCTCTGGCTATTGTGGTCAAGTGGGGCATGAATCAGTGGATGGAAGACCTCTCTCTCTCTCTCTCTCTGCCTTTCTGTAATTCTGCCTTCCCAATAAATAAGTAAATCTTTAAAAATTTTTTTTCTCTTAACAGTTTCTGTCTTAGTCTCAGTTGCTTGAAGAACCTGGGTGAAGGTTGAAATGTATTATTATTCCCCTGTTTCAGTCTCTAGAGTGTGGGCATGTTGTCACTCAGTAGATCTCTTTAGGGCACCCGAATTTAGACTTCAGGGGACAACTGGACATTGGAGCAATCCTTGCTTTTTCCCTTTTAAGGAGGAACTAAAAAAAGAAAAAGAAAAAACTAAGTGAATTTGTTCCAAGTCAGGACTCACTATTCCCCTTAGCAACCCCAGGCACTTCAGTGGCACAGGCTACTTTTCCATGTCTCTTCATCTCATTCCAGCTAAAAAGCTTAGGACTAGCATTTTCTGATGAGCACAGGGATGGAGGAGGAGAACTGAGTTAAGTCCTCCAGGGCTTCGGGTTAGGACTCTTTGTTAACCCCTGTCTATGATCCCCTCAGTGGAGATTTGCCACATCAGAGAGAGCTGAGAGTTATCCATGGATTACACTGTATAATTAGACATCTGCTCTGCACCTCCCAGCCAACCAGAACAACGGCAAACTCAGGAGGCAAAGACGTGAGAAGAGAGAATGATACAAAGATTGAATAATAAAATGGGTGAGTTGGTTAGCAGGAGCACAAAAAAAAAGTGTAGTCCTTACTGGCTAAGAATGGAATCACTAAACCCTGAGGGCACCCACAAAGTAGTGGGATGGCAGAGTTGGTGGAGAACATGGAGAGAGAGAGAGAGAGAGAGAGAGAGAGCGAGCATACTAGCGTACTTAAGGTTGGAGTGATATGGACAAGTGAAACGGGACAAAGTCAAGCAATTAGGGATGAATATTAAGAAGCTGGCCCAGTGGCAGTCCAAGTGGAGATCTGAGAGAACAAGAAGATACACTGGACTCGGAGAAGGCAACAAAATAAGGAAAAGAATGAACTATTTGTGAACACTGAGTTTAGGTGCAAGCTGTCAATGTCCATCTGTAGTTTGGGTTACTCTATCAAAATAATGCAAACTATGTAGCTCTTAGCAATAAAAATTTATTGTTTACAATTCAGAAAATGGGCATGTCCAAGATGGAGGCACCAGCAGATATGGATCTGCCAAGCGTGTGCTTTCTACTTCATAAATGGTGCCTTCTATCTGTCCCCAAGGTGGCAGGGGATGACCAAGCTCCCCTGAGCCTACATTATGAGGACACCAATCCCATACCTGAGAGAAGGCTCTCGATAACCTTCCCAAAGACCCCCACTCTCCTAGTATCATCACTTGGGAGTGAGGATTTCAACATATGAGTTTTGAGAAAGACATATTTAGCTCATGGCACTGATTTGCACATCTCAAAGGATCCTGAAGTTGGCATCACTAGATGAGAGCAAAGTACCATAACTAAGCCTTACTGAGCATAACTAGACTGGTGCTGTGGCGTAGTGGGCTAAGCCTCTGCCTGCAGCACCAGCATCCCATATGGGGCACCAGTTCATATCCCAGCTGTTCCTCTTCCAATCCAGCTCCCTGGTGATGGCCTGGGAAAGCAGTAGAAGATGGCCCATGTTCTTAGACCCCTGCACTGGTCTGGGAGATCTGGAAGAAGCTCCTGATTCCTGGCTTCATCTCAACCCAGTCTGGCCATTGTAGCTAGTTGGGGAGTGAACGAGTGGATGGAAGACCTTTCTCTCTGTCTCTCCCTCTCTCTGTCTGTAACTCTACCTTTCAAATAAATAAATAAACATGTTTAAAAGAACATTTTCAGTTATGAGTATATTAAAATGAAGACTATGGAGATCTGTGATAAATTTTATATGGATTTTAATAAAGTATAGTTGAGATTTAAGTTTATCAGTGAAAGGCTAAGTACTCACCTATTTGCAAGTATAACAGGCTCCTACCCATCTGGGCCACAATGTCATTTGCTGTGTTTGCTAAGGCACAGAATAAGTGTGGGCCACCTTCAGAGACAGGACATGGATCTCACTTCTGGGTCACAGGCTCCATGGGGAGAGATGAAGGTGGTGTGAAGTTGCCAGGTTCAGGGAGCAACTGAAGGCATTTAACAGGGGATGTGTCATAAGTGGGGCTGTGTTTTAGAAATTTAGTTCTGACAGGATACCATTGGAAGTTGTACTGAGAGAACTGGCAGCAGCGCAGGCAGGGACTAGAGAAAGGCAAGTGAGGCACTCGTCTTAGATGTAAAATATAAGGGATGCCAAATCCCCAGTTAACAAGAATCTTAATATTTCAGTGCAGTGTTTTAAAAACCAAAATTTATACAGAAAATCATGTGGAACAAAACACCAAAATTTTAAATAAAGAGTCTCAGCCATGACATTTGGGAACACCCAGGAGAGCCTGGATGATGCAGAGAGATGTTTTAAGAGACAGGATTAGGTGACTGATTCAATATGCGCAAAGAACGAGATTGAGAAGTCAAGGATAAAGCTCGGGATTATAACTCAGCTGGTGCTGTCAGCCGCCAGCCTGAGCAATCAAAAAGAAGTCAGTTTGGGACAGATGAGTCCTGCTGGGAGTCTGTGACAAGGGGTGTGTGTGTGGTTATCAAAAGGAGGAGATCCAGCCAATGGTTGGGAACATGGACCTCATGCTTGGCTGAGAACTCTGGGCTGGCTAGAGAGGGTAGTGTGTACCGGGCAGCCTGCCCAGGGAGCAGGTGTATGGGGAGAAGGGACAACTGAACATAATAAGAAAAACCAGTAGTCACATTTATGGAGACGTAATCTGTGCTTGCTACTCCACTGAGCAGTTTACAAGCTTTATCTAAAGAAATCTTCACAACCCTGAAGGTCTACACTATTACTACCCTCGTTTTAGAGATAAGGAAATAGACCCATAGGTAGTCAGGATTTGAGTGCAGGAAGTAAATGACAAAGGCAGGACACAAACTCTGAAAGTCTGAAGAAAGGAGGGAGGCAGCCTGGCTCTGCAGTGTGACGACCAGAGTTTGCGTCCCAGCCTCTTGGTTTCCGGGCTGTGTCACCTTGGCCAGCATGCCCATCTTCCCTGAGCCTCTGTTCTGCATCTGTAAAATGGGGTTAAGAAACAAATCCCACAGGATGGCAGTGAAGGTGAGACAAGAGTGGGTGTCGAGTGGGTGACACCCAGGGGTGGCCCAGGATGACCTAGCAAATATCACGGTCATTTAAAACATCCAAGGGTTGTGCAAATGTGGGAAGGGGCCTTGGTGGAGAGGACTCCAGTGAAGGGACGAGGATGGAGAGCTAAGAGAAGCACCAGGGATATTGGGTCAAGCGGAAGGAGGTGGAATTAGACAAGGCATTTGGCCCATTGGTAGCTGTTGATCAGAAACGTAGCAGCTTTAGTGGCATGGTGGGGCATGAAATGATGGTGAAGGGGAGCTAATGGATATGGACAATGGTTCCCAAATGGTTGGTTCTGAAGGAAAGAAAAGGGAGGATACAAAGGGCAGATGGAGCTCTCCTCCCTTCCACTCATGCCACAAGATGGGAGAAATCTGGGCCTTTCCCCCTCCTTGCAAGGGGAAGTCCAGGAAGAGTGAAAAAAAGCACCATGCCTTAAAACAATGCTCACTGGTCACTTTGAATAATTTAACACATTTATGATGCTTTTACATCCATGAGACATGGACCCTTCTGAACAATACCATGGAGATTAGACAGGTGGAACCTCAAATTTATGAATATTGAAATGAAGACTAAGGAGGAGATTAGCGCTAGACTAAAAAAATGACAACATGGGAAGAATAAGGGCAACCTTGCCCATCCCAGCTGGTGGGCAGAATTGAGGCCATGGGTGATTCTAGAAGAGCCAAGAAGGGCGGAGTCTGGAAGAGCATTACTTGTAGAAGGGACATAAGTGAGAAGGCCTTTGGGAAGGCAGGAGTGAATGAGACAGAAAGGAGCTTTAGCTGCTCCCTGACAAAGTCTAATCCACAAGGGAGATGTATGAAAAGGATGACTGTCAAGTTTACCTTGGCATTAAGAATAGTCTAGGGGCCGGCACTGTGGCGCAGCAGGTTAACACCCTGGCCTGAAGCGCCAGTATCCCATATGGGCGCCGATTCTAGTCCTGGCTGCTCCTTTTCTGATCCAGCTCTCTGCTGTGGCCTGGGAAAGCAGTAGAAGATGTCCAAGTCCTTGGGCCCCTGCACCCACGTGGAAGACCGGAAAAAAGCTCCTGGTTCCTGGCTTAGGAGCGGTGCAGTTCTGGCCGTTTCGGCCAGTTGGGGAGTGAACCATCGGATGGAAGACCTCTTTCTCTCTTTGCCTCTCCTCTCTGTGTGTAACTCTGACTCTCAAGTAAAAAATAAATAAATCTTTATAAAAAAAAAATAGCCTAGACTTTGAATTTTCTGAATACCTCGCATGAAGATTGTAATTGTTTGCAGTGTTTGTGCTTTTTGGGAGCCCTGAGTACACAGGGCATGGTAATATTTGGATTATATGTGGCTGGCAGATGGTGGCACCAGACTTGAGCCCAAGCCAGCTTACGCACACCGTCCTACACAGCAGCCCACATTGCTTTTGTTCACAAGTGAGACTCTTGGATTGCAAAAGTAGAGTACAAAAGAAAAATTCTTTTTTGTTTTAACGGTGAGGATTCCAACCTCAGCTCCACTAAGAATCACAAACAAAGTTTCCAGAGAGACAAAAGATTAGGGATAATTTGCATACTGCTAGTAAGATGGGAAAAGACTTTTATTTCATTTGATTTATTTAATAATCATTGAAGGCTGGATGTCATGCTGAACTTGGAGTGTCTTGTGCAGAGAAACTAAAAGCAGGCCAAACTAAAACTGTTCACTGAGGTGACCCACGCCAGAAACCATTCATGCTGGACCAGAATTAGACTCATCAGCATGCACCTGATGTGCCCTTTGGAAAGTGTGTTAAGGGTTTTATGTAAGAAGTGGCATTTCATCCAGGTTTGCTCATTTGCATACTTGGGATTTCATTAGCATTTATTTTACTATGCTCTGGAAATACAGTCACTTGGCTTATTCCCTTCTTTAAATTCCTTACATTCTCTACAACACCAAAGGATGTAGAGGACCCAATATTGGGAAAAGCATTCTTGTTAGAAATGAAGACAACTGTGAAGGTTCTGCATCCAGTCTGCCACCAGAACAGGTTTTATGCCTTTAACTATCTCAGGATGTGCAGACCCCCTTTCTGTTCCCATGGCATCACCTTAAAGCCAGTTTCTCACTTCCTAACTGGGCTCCTGGCCTCCAGTTCACACCCTCACATCCCATCTCTTTCCTGCTTCCCGAATGCTTCCCTAAAACACCACTCACCCAGTGCTCAGTGGCCTTCATGGTGACCTCTTGGCACTTTACAAATTGATTTCTTCGAGAGGCACAGAAAAACACAAGAAAAAGAGGCAAAGAAAGAGAGAGAGTGAGCTCTCATTCACGGGTTCACTGTCTGAATGTCTACAATGGCAGAGAGTAGGCCAGGCTGAAGCCAGGAGCCAGGACCTCAGTCCGGGTGTCCCTCTTGAGAGGGAACAGCATCCCAACTACTTGAGCTTTCACCCGCTACCTCCCTCCCGAGATCTGTGTTTGCAGGAAGCTAGAATTGGGGGTGGAGCCAGGACTTGAATCGATGCCCTGTGATGTGGGATGCAATCGTCCTAAGAGCTAGGCCAACCACCCTCTCCTAAGGGTACTTCTGTAGTATTAGGCTTATCGCTTTCCTAGTTCTTATCATCTGACATTGTGAAGCTGCCAAAATTAACACCTGTGTTCACTGGCTTCTCCATAAAAGAGAAGGAAGGCCTTCACAGTTCTGCGTCACCCTGTCTCACATCTTCTAAGAGCTTGGAAAGCAAGCCAAAAGTTCATGGAATGTGGAATTAAAAGATAAGGATATTTCTGGCATGAAAAAGTTGGAAATCCATGCATTTTTCCATGAACATTTTGAAGATCTCTGATATTATGTCTTCACCAACTCAGTTCCTTTTTAGGGCAATGAGGAAAGTAGAACAGACTGGAAACGTTCTAATTCCTTTTTGTGTCATGAGAAAGGAAGACTAGAGAAAGAAAGGAAAGGAGAAGGAGTAGAAGCAACTGGCCTTTTGAAAGGATGAGATCTGGGAGAGTTAGAGAAAGTGGTTGGAAGGGAAACTCCTGGGCAACTCTCTAACCTGAGATCAAGGAATCTAACATGTAGACATGGGCTGAGGTCAGATACTTGGAGAGGAAATTCAGGCTGAGTTTCAAAGGAAAATCAAGACATGGAGAAAAACTGAATAAAATAGTTAGGGTATTGGTTCAACAGCTTTTACAGTGACCAAGATAATAGTAAAGAAGAAGAGGTTTTTTTGTTTGTTTGTTTTTGTTGTTTTTTTTTTTTTGTCTCAGCAAAAAAAATCTGGACACCTGGAAGTGAGGGGATGATCTATGAGGTTCCAAACGAGGCCCATTCTTTCCATCTTATTGACCCCATAGGCATTGTCCTTGTCCATATGAGAACTGCTGAGTCATCCCTTCACATCTGTATTCCAACCCAATAAAGGAGGAAAGAGGAAGTGGAGTCTCCTTTTAGGAGCAGAATCTCTGAATTGTGCACACCACTCTATTCATATTCCTCATACCTGAACATTAACAGATGGCTGTACCTAGCTGCAAGGGAGGCTGGGTAATGTGGTCTCCAGGTACATAGATCTAGGCCAAGCAAAGACTCAGGCAGGAATGTTACTCAGGCAAACTGAAGAATAACTAGAAATCTTTGCACTCATAGTGAGACACATAGAAAAGCCCAAATCTCAACAACTTTGAGTAGGCTGTAGAGTTTGAATTATCTACATTCAAATGGTAGAGAGAGATGAGGTGTGCTGGATTTCAAGGGTAGCAAGAGCATAGATAAAGAAAGTTTAGATGGTAAGTCTGTGCATGTGGGGTGATTGACATTGTATTGTAGCAGGTCCATGACTCTGGCCCTGACATGGGTCTCTAGTTCAGAGGTCAGCCAACTTTTTCTGTGAAGAAACAAATAATACATATTTTATGCTTTGTGGGCCAATCTCTCTCAAATCTTTCCAGCTCTGCTGTTGGGAGATAAAAACAGCTTAACATTACACAAATCAAGAGACGTGACTATTTTCCAATAAAAAGCTATTTATCAAAATAGTCTGTAGACCAGATTTGACCTGTAGACAATCATTTGCCAACTCCTGCTTTTGTCTACTGCTTTCAGACTATAATCCTCTGGACCTGATGCCTGACACCATCAAACATAACTCTTCCAGCTATTATTCACTTATGTAACATAGGATTTCTATGCTAGGACTGGGGACACAAATGAAAATGAGACATAGTGCTTGAACCAAGGGAGGTTATTGTTGAAGAAGAAGGTAACACAAAAAATAATTTTAAAATGCATTGTAATTTCTACAATAGATCTTCAGGGCAGATTCTGTAGGAATACCAGGAAAGAACGCTTTGCTGAGTGTCAGGGAAGGCTTCTCAGAGACAAAGCTCTGTTACAGCCTGAGGATGAGCCGACATATCCTTGCTTGACAACAGAGGGAGGGGAGGAATTTAAGGGTAGAGCCTGTCAGTACATGAAGAGAGATTGGCATGTTTGAACACCACAGTTGTCCATGGAACAAAGAGGTCAGAGCTTAGGAATTTAGGTCATAAAAGATCTTGTATGAGCCCTTCTAGAGAAGTTTGGTTTTTTAAATTTTTTCTTACAGGATATGGGTAGACTTTGAGAAAAATTTAAAGTAGGCCATGGTAGTATCAGATTTGAGTGTTAGAGAGATTCTTTCTGTAGGAGTCCACGGCATTGATGGAGGGGCTGGTAGGTGGGTGTGGCAGTGGACTAGGCACTGAAGCCAGTGTTTAGGTGGCGGTGAGTGACAAGGCCTGAAATCAATGAAAAGGTCAGGAAAAATGGAATGGGCTCAAGAGATTTTCAGGAGTTTCAGGTTATATGAACTGTTGGCTTGTTGGAAGCAAATTTTATTGGGAGAGGCCAGTGCTATGGCGTAGAGGATAAAGTCACCGCCTGAGCGTTGGAATCCTATATGGGCACTGGTTCAAGTCCTGGCTGCTCCACTTCCCATCCAGCTCTCTGCTATGGCCTGGGAAAGCAGTGGAAGACGGCCCAAGTCCTTGGGCCCCTGCACCCACATGGGAGACCTGGAAGAAGCTCCTGGTTCTGGCTTCAGATTGGATCAGCTCCAGCCATTGTGGCCATCTGGGGAGTGAACCAGTGGATGGAAAATCTCTCTCTCTCTCTCTCTCTCTCTCTCTCTGCCTCTGTCTCTCTGTAACTCTGGCTTTCAAATAGATAAATAAATCTTTGAAAAATATTTTGTAGGGAGAAGGAAGAACCGGGGGTGACACCCAGAGTTCTGACTTGCATGCTGGGACTTATCAAGACAGAATAAGGGATACTGATGAACTAGATTTGGAGAATGTGATTTGTATTTTGTATGTATTTGATATGCTTGCAGCAAATCCAGGTGGGTTTACTATGCAGTTGGATGTTTATGTCTGTTGCTGGAGGGAAACCTGCCTGGAAATGCAGACCTAATCAACAAAGATGCTTCCTTGTGGTGAGAGGTAATTATCTAGACTTTTTTATTCTAGAATATGCAAGTTAAAAACAGGTAAGTACAGAAGTCCAGGGAAATTCAAAATATGGAGATGAGATGTAAAATCAAACCAAAGTCTAAAAGTAGACTTAAAATTCTGCACTGAAATTTTGAATTGCCAATGCAAAGAATGAGGCAGTCGCTTGAGTCACATGTCTATCAATATCAATTATTTAGGGGAAACCAGTTTGTCTTGGAACTGAGCTTTGTGAGTTCCCTATGTGATGTAGTGAGCACTTTTCTGAGCAATCTCCCCATAAAAAATAAAATGAGTTTCATTGGACTATTTTTTCTTTGACTCTCAAAAGGGTCAAACTAAAACAAGGTTGTATAAGAGCAGTTTTCTATGAGTTCAGTCATTCACAACTCATTCATCAACTTCATAAAGTCCCTAGATGGATTACTCTTTTAGTTATCACAATGGAAACCTGAATCAGGTGGAATCTAAATGATCTTCCTAGAGTGGACAACATCAAATAAACAATGACGCAATAGTCTGTTGTCTCAAAACAGAAAATTTCTTCTCTTAGTTTATGGATTCTGTTAAACTTTATTCCTTTATAGTCTCTTTGAATGATGCCAGTATTGAAATGTAGGTATTTTCAGCATCACTAGGATTAGACCAGAAAAAGCTTTTCTTGTTGAAAATGTTACTACTAGATCAGCAGGATATTGTGGCTACGGCCATCAAGTGGAACATGGGGAAGTATTCATGCTACACTATTATGATCCAGGACTTTTTCCTGTCTGAAAAGGGGCTAGCTAAGTACACTTAGCATCTGAAATAGGAAAGGAGCAGACAATCTAACTGAGAACATATGTTTGCCATTTTTTTCCTTCTCAAAAGGAGCATCTCCCAACAATATGTCTCATCATCTTGACTCTCCCATTTCATTCTTGACATCTGAGCAGAATAGCATCCCTTATGTGCACAGTGGGAATATCCTTAGTGCATTGCAGTGAACTGCATTTGTTTGTCCCTATACTTCAATCTCCAATCATATTCTTTTATGATTGGGAGATATTGGGAAGTGAGTTGGTGAAGGGAACTCAAGGTTGGAGGGACACATGCAAAAAACTGGCCGAAGCGTAGGCCAAATGGATGTGACTAAACATTTTCCTCCTCTCAACTTTCATTTAGGTTCCTAATATCTTTCCTCATGAAATTTTCATGTCCACTTGTTTAAAAAATCCTTAAAAGATCTGGAATTATTTTAATTGTGTTTTTTAAACAATCTATAAAACACAAAAGGAAAGAGTAATCAAAACCCAAATATAGAGCAGTGCAAATTGTTATGAACAAACCCTCAAATAATTACCACACAGACCAAGAAGTAAGATTGTGGTAGGATTCCAGAAACATCTTCCACACACGCCCATGTCCCTTTCTATGCCCAGCCTCTCCATGCCACAGCAGTCATGAACTTCACTTCAGATAGTCACTGTGCATCCATCCCCAAATACTCTTCTTTAAAAAATTTATATAAATGGAATAAGTTATGACACTTGAATATATTATTCAAATTCAAATATATATTTATATTTTACACATTTTCTACACATAGATTTATATTTTATTATATACACATTTATTACTTATGTTAGTATAAATATATTTATTCCTTTTATATGTAAATATATATTTATACATAAACTCATACACATACATATATCTACAAGGCAATATATTCTTTTATGTCTGGTTTGTTCTTTCACCCTATGTTCTCTTCACTAATTCATGGTGTTGTATGCTACACTTCCCTCATGATCATTTCCGTGTAATAGTTGACTGAATAAACCATAATTGCTTATCCATTTTATTATTGATGGGCATTTGGGTTAGCTCCAGTTTGGAGTTTTTCTCTTGCATTCACTCAAACACTCATGTTGTTTTACTTTCATAATGCATTTTCCAAAATATAATAGGGTTTCAAAGAGAAGATGAAGAAATTTACTTACAGCCATGAACAATTTTCTAGAGAATTATCTGCTACAAACTCCTTGTATAAACTCAATTTGCCTTTTAATCACATAGAACACATATAAAGGCACCTTGTAAATGGTAAAATCTGTAAAACAAAAAAACTGAGTATTAGTTGTTCTAATACCACAATTTTTACATTTTTTAAAACCAAACTAACCCATTAGCTAATATTAATGAAAATGAACAATGTATGAGGCTGGTGCTGTGGCACAGTGGATTAAGCCACTGCCTTCAGCACTGGCATTCCATATGGGCCCCAGTTCAATTCCCAGCTGCTCCATTTCCAATTCAGTTCCTTGCTAATGTGCCTGGGAAGGCAGCAGAGGATGGCTGTAGTCCTTGGGCCCCTGCACCCACATGGGAGACCCAAAGGAAGCTCCTGGCTCCTGGCTTCAGACTGGCCCAACTCTGACCGTTGTGGCCATTTGGGGAGTGAACCAGTGAATGGAAGATATTTCTTTCCCTCTCTCTCTAACTCTGCCTTTCAAATAAATAAATAAAATATTTTTTAAAAATGAAAATGTACAATGTCAAGCATTACATGCCAATCCTCCTATGCCTTGACTATATCTCATGGATACAGAGGCTGAGGCAAAAAGAATGGAATGCAGTCCTGCAGCTGTTCAGTGATGTTTCTAGAATCCACTCCAGAGAATCAGACTCTGTACTAGCCAACTGTTCATCACTACAACTAAATACCCAAGACCAGCTACTCAGGAGGGAAGGAGGGTTATTTAAGCTCATGCTGTTTTTGAGGTTCACAGTCCAAGATCATGTATGCCTCATTGGTTTGGCTGTCTGGGGAGGCCAGAGGATAGCAATGGTGGTGGTGGTGGTGGTGTGTGTGTGTATAGGAGCCATCACCAAGAGAGGCAGGAAGCAGAACGAGCCTCTGGGCCTGGCTCATGTTTTATAACAAACCCTCTCATCAGAACTACCCACCAAAGGCATGCTCCCAGGTGACCTAAGGACCTCCACTTCATATACATCATAATTAGATTACATTTTCACCCTCTTATTACTTGTCATTAATTTATGACTTTGAGATTTAACCATCTGCATGATTGTGGGAGCTATATCGACTCCATCACTGTGCTTTCAGCCATTGCACTAAATCTGTGAACTGAGAACAAGCAAGGAAAGAAAAGGTGGAATATATATGGATCAAGCTGTGTTTGCAAAATCATATGAAACTTATAGAAAAGAAACAACTCTTATCCTTACAGCCCTAGTGACCTGAGTCAGCACAGAAGAAAGACTTGGAGCTGGCTTCCTCTGCACCTTGGTAGGCTTCATTTTGTTCTGTGCTAAGTGCTGCGAAGGCAGAGGGCCTTGGGAAAACTACCTCATGGAGCAGTCATGGAGGGGCAGAGCCCACAGTCTACAGCCACCCATCCCGTAACTGTGATCAAGCCCATGGTTGGGCAGTCTGGACTGCTTTGTTTGGGATCAAACGGCCATTTTATTACACTAAAAATCTTGTTGTATGGCTTCTTTAACACCTGACCAGCACCCAATAAATGTCTGGTGAATGAGGTGGAAGGAAACACATGGCGATGACTTGACTGCTTTTATAAAGTGAGATCACCCTTTCGCTGTTGGCGAGAATCATTAGAACGTCATTCTGAGCCAAGTTCTACTTTCTCTGCTTCCTTCCTCTTTGAAACACATTTCTCAGGAGCAGCTTTGTTCACCCTCATAAACAGTGCTGCCCGTACTCAGGGCTTCCTGGTGGAACATTTGCTTGTGGTTGTACAGACACAGCCACGAATATGTGGCATCATCTTCACCCAAAAGCAACAGCAGGGGCTGGCACTGTGGCACAGTGCATGAATGCCCTCGCCTGAAGCACCAGCATCCCATATGGGCACTGGTTCTAGTCCCGGCTGCTCCACTTCCAATGCAGTTCTCTGCTGTTGCCTGGGAAGGCGGTAGACGATGGCCCAAGTCTTTAGGCCCCTGCACCCATGTGGGAGACCCAGAAGAAGTTCCCAGTTCCTGGCTTCAGATCAGTGCAGCTCCGGCCGTTGTGGCCAATTGCAGAGTGGACCAGCAGATGGAAGACCTCTCTCTCTCCCTCTCTCTCTGCCTCTCCTTCTCTGTGTAACTCTGACTTTCAAATAAATAAATAAAAATAGCAACAGCAATCAATTAAAACCCTGATTGATTTATATCACCTGTCTTTCTTCAACAGAATATCTTGTTCAGGATGAGTTCTATTCATATGATTTATCACAATAAAAGCGTGGTTCCTGCTTTATCTTTTTCTCCCATTTTCCCTGTGTCTCTGTTCTACTCCAACTTTTACTGTACCTCCCAGATCTTTGTCAGCGTTGATAATTTCTACAGAGACTGGTTTTTTTTAGAAGTCTGCACCTTAAATCATTCATTTCTCATTTTCTAGGTACTGACTATAATCATCCCTTACATTTACTGAAATTAGCACGCATTTAAAACCATTTGTCAAAAAAGAAGAGGCCTTTTTTTAAAGAAGAAAAAAAAAGGCTTCCTGCTGTTCTTTGTAGATGAAACAGCCAAGGGTTTGTTAAGAGATTTTTATCTGACTTTAATTCCCTAGCTGCTAGCTTTAATGTATTCGTAACAGTTATAAATGGAATGGTTTGTCTTAAATGGAAGTGCATGCGTGTCTGTGGTAGCATAGTTACATCCAGTCTTTAAAATGGATCATTTCATTTCGCACATGCTATAGAATCTTGAAATTCGCCTTTCCTCGTCTCAATTTCTTTACTAAAAATGACCCTGTTGCTGTAAATTCCTCCATCAATGGATTGGTTATATCAAATTGTAGCAGTAATTGTTCATAAGTACATATTTTATAACACGCACTAATAGAGTAATAAAATCTATTGCAATAACAATATGCTCTGCCTGATAGAATTTCATCATGAGACTCCATTAACACATTCAGCTGGTATCAGCTTTTGAAAATGCCTTCCATTGTGGTGGAAAGGAAATCATCTGTGTGAAGTGAATGGAGAAAATGGGGTTGCAACAGGAATTTCTAGGGAGGCACGGAATGGAAGATTCAGAGGCGTGGCTGGATGCTGAGTAGCTTTCTTCACCTTGGGGCCCCTTTGCTAATCTTCCCCTGCAGCCCAGCTGCTGGCCTGCAAGCGCTTTCTTAAGATCACCAGCAGGCTTCTAACCCCAGTGGACTTCTCTTACTGTTCTTCTTCCTCACACAGGCATTAGCCCTTCCTTTCCCAGTTTCCCTGTCTCTTGACCTCTGCAGAGCAGGATCTGCTCCTCCCTCTCTGATCACAGTCACAAGGGGTCTGTGCTGCGTATCCCTCCCTGCTCACCCCTCCCCACACACACACACACCCTGGTCAGGCCAGGTTCTCTCCCTGGCCCTGTTTTCTCACCTCCACACCACTCCCAGGGCTGGCCTCTCTTCTGCAGAGGCAGCACTGGTGTTAATCCCTGTGAAAGGCAGGGACCTGCCACTTGTCCCAAAGCAGACAAGATGTCTATGTCCTAGAACCGAGCGCTTCTGAGAGGTTCATTGTCCCCATGTCCTCGCTCTGATCTCCTCGTGAGCCCCTCATTCTCTTCCACCAGTGAATCGACTAGGCCTGGGTTGTGCATGCCTCTGTGTCTAGGTCTGTAGCCTTTGTTCTCTGGACTTCAAGCCCAAGGTTAGTCCTCTTGATTCCTGCTCCTGGAATGCTGGGACACAACCCAGGGGTGGTCCCATGATTCCTTCCTTTCCATCTCTGATTCATCATGCTCACTGTTAGTAATCAGTCCTGGGGGGCGGGGGGTGTTTTGGTGTAGCAGTTTAAGCTGCACCTTGGGATACCTTATTTAGAGTGCCTGGGGTAGAGTTTCGCCTCACCAGGGGATCCAGCTTCCTGCTAAGGTGCCTGGGAGTTAGCAGATGGTGGCTTCAAGTATTTGAGTCCCTGCCACCCATGCGAGAGACCCAGATGGAGTTTCTGGCTCCTGGCTTCAACCTTGCTCAGTCCTGGATGTTGTGGGCATTGGACAGAGAGAAGATTTCTCTCTGTTGCTGTCTCTCCATCTTTTTCCATTGTTCTGCCTTTCAAATAAATAAAATGTCTAAATTAACATTTTTTAAAAAGACAAGAAGGTAATTAAAAAACACCAACAATTAAAGAAATTTTGCAACAATTTAAAGAAATCAGTCCTCCTAACTTGTTCTCAGGCTTAGCTATTACTAAAAACAGATTTAGGGATTCCCTATTGTCTGCCAATTAAAATTAACAACAGTTTCCTCCTGACCAAGCCATCATTTATTCCTATACTGATTTCTCACTACCATGTCTATCTATATGTTTTCTTTGCTTTTGCCAAAACTAGTTGTTTGGAAGCATAATAGTTAATAAATATTATTCCCACCAGCTCTTAGGCATACATGTCTGTGAACATGTACATGAACAAACAGCATAAGAGGATCCCTGGCCAGTGCCACGACTCACTAGGTTATTCCTCCACCTGTGGCGCCGGCACTCCGGGTTCTAGTCCCAGTTGGGGCGCCGGATTCTGTCCTGGTTGCTCCTCTTCCAGTCCAGCTCTCTGCTGTGGCCCGGAAGGGCAGTGGAGGATAGCCCAGGTGCTTGGGCTCTGCACCCACATGGGAGACCAGGAGAAGCACCTGGCTCCTGGCTTCGGATCAGCGCAGTGCGCCGGCTCTAGTGGCCATTTTGGGGGTGAACCAACAGAAGGAAGACCTTTCTCTTTGTCTCTCTCTCAAAAAAAAAAAAAAAAGAGGATCCCATTAACACAGCCTGCTTGCCAGGAGATACTTGATCATAAACTTATAAGCTTAAAAAAAAAGTCAAGTTTTTAAAAATTCTTTACTTGGTTTAATTGCACAGAATTATGCTAACCTCTAAAATTCACATATAATATACATATAGACTCTTTCCAGCTTAAATTCTTACTTGGCCTTGTGCAATGCCTCACATTATCCGTTATCTCAGTCATAATGCATTGGACATACCTCCCAGCTCCTTCATCTCTCTAGCCCTTCCATTAGGAAATGGAGCACGTTCCACACATGCTCTCTTTCACCCACCATTTGATCCCTCAGCAGTCTGCCCTGCCCCTCCCCCTCCAACCATGCCCTACGCCTCATCCCCTGCCTAATCTACAAGTGCTACAAATAGCACTCCTGATATAAGGGCTGTCCGATCATTGCCTTATTACATAAATACAGCAGAACACGAAATATCGTAGCCTGCTGCATTTGAAGAAGTAATGCAATTAACAGGGGTATGATTTGCTTTTGGTTTGTAGAGCTGCGCTGCTAAAACATCACTGACGTTCCAGAACCTCGTTCTGAAGTCACATTGGTTGTCCTTCCGGATTCGTTATGGTGTGTTTCAGTAGGGAAGCCCCTTCTCAGCGATGCTCCATTCATACACAGGTACTCCCCCACCCTTGGGTCTGCTGCTGCTCTGGGAGCCAGGAGGCTGCTCAGGGACGCACACCGTGTAGCATCTGAGGGTTTGGCTCCTTTACAGTTGGGTAATTGCTTCTGCCCCTGCACCTAAGCTGTGGTTTTCAATAGCTACAGCGATTTCTCCTCTTCAGACCTGACTGAATCCATTGTGAAACTGGCGTGGTATGATAGCTCTAATATGGAGAGAAATGAGCAACAATTCTCCTGAGGCAGACAGGGGATTGATTTCCAAAACGGGGATTGATTTCCAACACAGGGATTGATTACGTTTCAGGCAACTGACTGTAATTTGGGAGGGAGGGGGGGTGGGAGCAGAGTCAATGAGGCTGATATAATGGTTTTCTCTACAAGCACGGATGCAATTAGCAACTCATTTTAATTGAAAAGGTACAGGAACTCTTGGACATGTTCCTATGGCCTCATCATAATAGAGTCTGGTAGGGAAAACCATGACAAGATTCATTTTTGTCGAATTATAATGCCTATTTACTAAGAACAATCCTGGGGAAAAGAAATCAGTTTAGCAGATCCAGGTACTGCACAATGGAAGACCATTGGTTCCACCTGGCATTTGAGTCAGAGCCGCACACAGTATATTTACTTGGGATACTGAGGACTTTCCAGGAGATACTTCCCCTACCCTAAAAAGGCTCTCTTTTCTTGCTCTTAAGTTTAAGCCGAGTTTGCTGGATTAGCTAGCTTTTTGTTACCACGGCAAAATACCTGAGATAGCTGACTTTGTAAGAAGATGTGTTTAGCTCGTGCTTTTGGGGGTGGAAGCCCTGGATGCAGTGGCTCCGCGTGCTTGGCCTCTGCTGAGTGCAACAAATGACAATGACAGAGGTTGTGCACAGGAGGAGTGCATGGTGGACCAGGAAAGAGACTGGGCTGGAAATCAGGCTTGTCTATAACAAGCCTCTTGTGAGTGCTACCTTCGGAGGGCGCAACCATTGACCTAAGGCCCTCCCACAAGTCCCACCTCCTCAAGGTTCTACCAGTTCCTGGGAGTGCCACCGTGGGGACCGAGACTTCAACACATGGACCTCTGGGGGATGTTCAATGTCCAAACTAACATCTAAACCATCAAATTTGCCAAAGAGAGATTCAGTTTTTGAGGGTTAAAAGTATGGCTATTGAAATTGCTCTTTCAATGCAAAGGGCAATTATATGTTAGGAAGTTTAAGTACCACCTGGATATGATCACTCAGATTCTGATTCTTTGGGTTTCTGGACCTCAGAATTTGCCTTTTCTTTAAGGATCCTCAGTAAGTCTCATATTTACATTGTATCCTGATAAATACTGCTCTACATAGATTATACATGAACCAGATATTTTCTTATTTATTCATTTTTAATAGTTTTTTTTAAAAAGATTTATTTATTTATTTATTTGAAAGGCAGAGTTACAGATAGGCAGAGGCAGAGGAGAGAGAGACAGAGAGACAGAGAGAGATCTTCCATCTGCTGGTTCACTCCCCAGATGGCTGCAATGGCAGGAGCCATGCCGATCCGAAGCCAGGAGCTTCTTCCGGGTCTCCTACATGGGTGCAGGGGCCCAAGGACTTGGGCTGTCTTTCACTGCTTTCCCAGGCCATAGCAGAGAGCTGGATCAGAAATGGAGCAGGCGGGACACAAACCCGTGCCCATATGGGAATGCCAGCACTGCAGGCAGTGGCTTTATCTGCTATGCCAAAGTGTCGGCCCTTTAATTAGTTTTTAACAGATCCAACGTGATTGGTAGATACAATCCTAACAACTTAATGTTAGTCCCTTCCTCCCTCCTCCTCCCTCCCCTGTTCTCCCACCCTTCTTTCTTCTCCCCTTCTTTTTTTTTTTTTAGTTTTTGAGATAACATATTCTAAATTTACATTACAGTAAAAGGGCTTAGTACTTCACTAAATCAGAAGTTCAACAGGTACAAAGCAAAAATAACCCTAGTTATTGGGAATATAGATTAGGGCTATAAACAATAATTGAATGAAAAAATGACCATTTCATCCATATACAGTAAATTTTAAAATAATCACAGATCATTAAAACTATAGTAATATAACATTCTTTTTTAAAAGATTTTATTTATTTATTTAAGAGGTAGGGTTACAGAGAGAGGGAGAGACAGAGAGAAAGGCCTTCCATCCACTGGTTCACCCCCCAAAAGGCCACAATGGCCAGAGCTGTGCTGATCCGAAACCAGGAGCCAGGAGCTTCTTCCAGGTCTCCCATGTGGGTGCAGGGGCCCAAGGACTTGGGCCATCTTCTGCTGCTTTCCTAGGCCATAGAAGAGAACTGGATCAGAAAAGGAGCAGCTGGGATACGAACCAGCACCCATATGGGATGTCAGTGCTACAGGCGGAGACTTAACCAATTATGCCACAGCACTGGCTGCAGTATAACATTTTTAATCACTGGTTTGATTAAGATATAAAACAAAGTTTTACAAAGCTATACTTGCGGCAATATGGATACACACAGACATTTCTTTCTTTTTTCTTTTCCTTTTGTTCATTTTTAAAATTTTAGCTCCTGCACACAAGGGAGGACATGCAGTATTTGCCTTTCTGGGTCTGGCTTATTTCACTCAACCTTATGTCTCAGGCCTACTTGACATCATCTCCCTCCAGAGCAAGTTGAAGAATCGAGACACAGAACAGGCAAGTTTCAGAGACAGTCCTGGCAGGCAGAAGTGTGCAGCACAGCACCTGGGAAGACAGATTCAGGCTGGGTGTCTCCAAGACAGCCCTGACTGGGTCATCAGACGTCATCAGAAGTGCAGGTCCAGGACTAGGGTAAAGGGATGAGGCACGTGGCGGCAGTCACCCTCAGGGTAGTGCAAGAATGATGTTGCCTTTCAATCTGCACCCTAGGCATGCCCACCCTTCTCCCGTGCCCTGGCGCAAACAGCTCCAAATGAGCCCTGCCTACTAGCAGGCTCCCCCGGTGGAATGCCCTGCCTGTGTGGCTGGCTCAGGCCTCCTGACTTATTTCTAATGAACAGCGCTTAGCAAAGGTGAAAGGTCATAAAAGACCGTGGCTTCTGCCTTCCACCCTCTCTCCCTTTTGTTTGATAATTCTGAACCTTTGGTGGAGCAAGTCGCCTTTTGTGGGCTGCCCAGTCAAGAAGCTGATGTGGCAGGGCACTGAGGGCCGCCCCCAGCCAACGGCCGGGAAGGAATGGAGGCTCTGGGTCCACCAGGCCCCGAGAAACTAAATTCTGCCCCAACCACGTGAGGCAGCTTAGCTGGGTTCCCGCCCTGATTGAATCTTCAGATGAGATCGCTGACATCGTGAGTCCAGCTTGTGAGGGACCTGGAGCCAGCAGCCCCAGCCATGGCCAGATTGCTCGGCACAGCAACTGTGAGATTGTAAATGTCAGCACTTTACGTCACTACGTTTTGGAAGAAGGTATCTACAGCAAAGGAAAATTCACATGGTGTGTGACGGGAGTGGCGGATGCTGATTGAGGAACCTGAAGAACGATATAAAGGAGAAAAGGGGAGAAGCTAAGGAGGGTTCACTGAACTATTACCGTCTTCCCTTCCTGCACAAGTTGCTTCTTTTTCCTCTGCCTCACCTTCTCCAGTCCCTTCCTCCCCGAAAACAAGCTTATCAGCATTGACTGCTAAACTTTGAAATTTCTCCTATTAAATCTCCATGGTGATCCTTATCATCACCCCTGTGTCGATCATTCCCTTCTTCCCTGAAATTTGCCACCACTCCGAGCGAGAAGGTGACTATAAATAACAGCAGGGAGATGTTTCCCACAGACCCATGTTTCCCTCTGGCCAGTAGCCACAGTTGTTAGAAAATAAAAAATTAATGTCTGATATTGCAAGAAGGTGGAGCAACCAGGACACTTACACCTTGCTAGTGAGAAGGCAAAATGGTGCAGCCATTTTTGGAAAAAAAACTATGGTTATGCTGTAAACACAGCATGTGTATCTACACAAGAGAAGTGAAAACATATGTCCACACAAAGGCTCACATTCAAGTGCTTCTAGAAGTTCTATTCGTGGCCGGCACCGTGACTCAACAGGCTAATCCTCCGCCTTGCGGCGCCGGCACACCGGGTTCTAGTCCCAGTCGGGGCGCCGGATTCTGTCCCAGTTGCCCCTCTTCCAGGCCAGCCCTCTACTGTGGCCTGGGATTGCAGTGGAGGATGGCCCAGGTGCTTGGGCCCTGCACCCCATGGGAGACCAGGGAAAAGCACCTAGCATCTGGCTCCTGCCATCGGATGAGCGCGGACGCCGGCCGCGGCGCGCCGTCTGCGGCAGCCATTGGAGGGTGAACCAAAGGCAAAGGAAGACCTTTCTCTCTGTCTCTCTCTCACTGTCCACTCTGCCTGTCACAAAAAAAAAAAAAAAGAAGTTCTATTCGTAATTGTCGAAAGCCAAAAATAATCCAGATATTCATAAACCAAAATGCAGAAGCGCATTGTTGTAGATCCATACAATGGAACACTGCTCCGCGATGGTGAGCATCTTCCTTGCAGCACCGTAATAAATCTCATTTCTCATGAACTTCAAGTTCAGGGCTCTAAGGGAAGAGACATTATCTGCTCATAAGGGAGAGACAGCAAGTGAGACTTTCTACACCAACTTAGATCTATCTGTCCTTCTTCTGGGCCTGTGACATTCATTTGCCAGTCAGCTCTTAAAAGCCTCTATTGGGAAACAAGGTGCCTCTCAGATTTTTAATGCAGGGATGTAGCTGGGAATCACAAGTGGCCTCCTTGAAATTCTGCATCACCAGCTAAGGCTTACACAGCAAGTATCAATGCCCGTCAAAAAAGCAGTGCAAGATAAAAGTGCTTGTAAGTGGTTCAGAGAGACAGAAGACCTCTCATGGAAATAATGAGCAGATTAGTACAGATCAGTGTGGGTCTCCCCTAAACTTCTGTCCCTTGAGAGGACGACCTTGTAACACAACCCGGCACCATCTGGGTGTTGTTCTTCTTCTAAGCCTACCTCACACTTTCTAACGTAGAAGTGTAAAATCGCTCAGAGTACATGAGTTTTTCACAGATCAAGGAGTTTCTTTCTGATTGAGTGAATGACCTCAACAAGGTCAGTGGCAGACTAGTGGGCCTTGCTCCTTAGTTTTTCCCAAAGAGAAGTCCAAGAAGATCTCAGAACCAGTAATAGAGGTCTTGAGAATTTTATGACAACTTTTATATCTCATATGTTAACTGTTACAGAGAGACGATAATAATCATTGATGGTGAGTTTTTCTTCCCAGTAATATTGTAGCTTCTTCCTTTCAGATTAGTGTTATACACCCTTATGAAGTAAGTTGATAGTCCTTTTATGGGCATAGCAGAGTCTTTAGACAATTTGAACAGGTTGAAACATTTAAAAGAAAGAAGATGAGGAAGAGGCATTAAAATATATTTATTTTGTTTATTTGAGAAAGGAAAACAGAAAGAGAGAGCTGCCATCCATTGATTTATTTTCCAAATCCCCACAATGGCTGCAGCTGGGCCACGCTGAAGCTGGGAACTGGGAACTTGGTCTGGGTCTGCCATGTACATGGCAGGGGTTCACATACTTGAACTGTCTCCTGCTGCCTTCCAGGGTGCACATTAGCAGGAAGCAGGAAAAGATTCAGGACTTGAACTGAGGCGTTCCAATATGGGATGCAGCACCCCAACTGTTGTCTTTTTTTTTAATATTTATTTTATTTATTTGAAAGAGTTACAGAGAGAGGGAGAGAGAGAGAGAGAAAGAGAGAGAGAGAGGTATTCATCCACTGGTTCACTCCCCCAGATGGCTGCAACGACCGGAGCTGCGCCGATCCGAAGCCAGGAGCCAGGAACTTCTTCTGGGTCTCCCAGTTGGGTGCAGGGGCCCAAGGACTTGGGCCATCTTCTACTGCTTTCCCAGGCCATAGCAGAGAGCTGGATCAGAAGAGAGGCAGCCAGGACTAGAACCTGCACCCATATGGGATGTCAGCACTTCAGGCCAGGGCGTTAACCCGCTGTGCCACAGCGCCAGCACCGCCAACTGTTGTCTTAATTGCAATACCAAATGCCCACCCCCAGAAGATGCATTTTCATTTTTTTTCCACAATGGCTTACTTTGTTTATTTGAAAGGCAGAGTTATAGAGAGATACAGAGGGAGAGAAAGAGAGAGACAGAGACAGAGACAAGGACAGAGATCTTCCATCCACTGGTTCATTCCCCAAATGGCCACAACAGCTGGAGCTGGGACAGGACAAAGCCAAGAGGCTGGAACTCCATCCTGGTCTTCCACGTGGATGGCCAGGACTCAAGTACTTGGGTCATCTCCCACTGCCGGGACTTGAACCAGTGCTCTGATAGGGGATGTCAGTAGCGTAGGTGGCAGCTTAATCTATGGCACCACAATGCCAGCCCAAGAGACATTTTTAAATTTTGAGCACTGATGACTAACTTTTAACAGAAACTCAAAAAATCACTGGTGATGAACATAACCATTAAATATAACTACTGTAATCCTACACTGCTCATTTATAGCCTTGTGCACTTTGCCTGAAACTTTGGCGACCACAGGAAGGTTGGTCTTGAGATCAATTCTTGGGATTATTTTATGTTCTGCTGACAGCATTTGTTTGACTGCCAGAGGAAGGTGTGTGGACAAATTCTCCTATCGTCTCAAGCCTGATTACAGCTGTACAGAATCAGCCCAGCTGTGGCAGGCTGATAAGTACACATTTCAAGATGGCACACGGTGATCGAGTTAAGTGAGAGTCAGAAGCTTTTGAGCCAAGTTGAATGTTATTGCTTGATGGGAAAATGAGGAAGCCAGTAATGCAAGATGAGACAATTTGAAAGGGAGGGAGGGAGAGAGAGAGAGAGGGAGAGATCTTTCATCTGCTGGTTCACTCCCCACATGGCCGTAACAGCTGGGATAGGGCCAAACCAAAGCCTGAAGCCTGGATCACCATCCAGGTCTCCCACATGGGTAGCAAGAGCCCAGGCACTTGGGCCATCTTCTGTTGCTTTCCCAGGTGCATTAGAAGGGAGCTGGACTGGAAGTGGAGCAGCCGGGACTCTAGCCAGTACCCATGGTCTGTGTGTTTCCATTTTATGTAGTGTGTGGCTTGCAGGGAGTGCCAAGTGACAGAGGCTGTGGTACTCCGGTCACTTGTCTCCTTTCACTGTTCTTGGAGTTCATCTGGGAGGTTCAAACTCAATAGAAGCTATTTGTTTTAAGCCTTGGAAGTCACATTGCAGATCATATACAATAAATGTTGCTTACTCTCAGGCCCATTGCTTTTAAACCTCTCTTCTTGCCAAGAAAATTTATGTGAATGAGCGAGACATTAATTATAGGTCTGGAGTTTATATTAGAAGTTATTCTTTTATTCATTCTTATCCAACAAATATGCACTAAACACCTACTAACGCCAGGAATATCTGGGCAATTTGCCCATTTGAGAAACTCTGTTTCTGAGCACTCAGTATCCCGCAATTTGGGCCCTGGGTGGAGCCACAGGTCGGGCTGATGGACATTTTCGTCTCAGGGCTGAAGACTTCCGGGGAATGGTTCTTGGAGAGGTGACCCTGGCTGCGGCTCTCCTGGTGGAATCTCTAAGTACAGCAGCACAAGACAAGGCTTCTTTTTGAGTAATATAGCCTGGGGGGAGGAAACAAGAGCAAGTTCAAAGTCAACCATTGTATGAAACAAGTAAGCAAAATAAATGCAAATAGTCACATAAAGCAAATAAGATTTCTTGCTCTTGTGGGTAGCATGCCCAGATGGTATGATCTTTGAAGGCAGGCAGTATATTTGCCTTTTTTTTTTTTTGCCTTTCTCATTCAGTAAGTTAATAAATACTTACTCATTGAATAACACATTAAATCATCAGGAAGGGACTTAAGCTGTGAGGAATCTTCACGTGTTACTTATCTTTGATATCAAAGCTTTCTTCCAACCAGAAACAGACATATTTGATCTCAAAGTGTGGTATGCAGTTCACCTATTACAGAATCATCTGGCAGACGCGATGTGCTTTTGAAAAATGTAGATTTCGAGTTTTATTGCAAAGAACTTTTGAATCAGACACTTGAAGGTTATGCCTGGGACTATGCATTTAAACAAAGTAGCAAGCAGGTTTTCTGCACACCGAACACTGAATTCAGTACCTCTGCTTTGGGATTCAGTGGCCTCTATGCAGCTTTGCTGTGGACACAGAGCTATCACCTGATGCTTCTACAGCACTTCCAACATGATGACGATGAGGCTGAAGCCCCAGGCCTCGTCTCACAAGGGCTGGGAGCCTGGCCAAGTTACTTGATTTACCCATGTTTCAAATGTTCTTTTCTGTAAAATGTAGATTATAAAGCAGGCTGCCACATAGAATGGTTGAGTTTTAAAGAAGACAATACGGGGCCGGCTCCATGGCACAGGTTAATCCTCTGCCTGCTGCACCAGCATCCCACGTGGGTACCAATTCTAGTCCAGGCTGCTCCTCTTCCATTCCGGCTCTCTGTTATAGCCTAGGAAAGCAGTAGAAGATGACCTAAGTCCTTGGGCCCCTGCACCTACATGGGAGAACGGAAGGATGCAACTGGCTCCTGGCTTCAGACTGGCGCAGCTCTGGCTGTTGCGGCCATTTGCAGGGTGAACCAATGGAAGGAAGACCTTTCTCTCTGTCTCTCCCTCTCACTGTCTATAACTCTATCTCTCAAATAAGTAAATAAAATCTTTAAAAAAAAAAAGACAATACATGTTCAGTTCACTAGTGCCTGCTATGTAGAAGGCCCTCAATAAAAAAACTATTGTTGGTGGTGTTTTTAGTAAATCATTTGCAAAATCCATGTCTTCCTTTTATGTAAAGAGAGCAACAAAGTTCATGTGCTCATGCCAAGTGAATGAATGTTTTTAAAGATTTATTTGTTTGTTTGAAAGCCAGAGTTGGAGAGAGTTGGAGAGAGAGAGAGAGAGAGAGAGAGAGAGAGAGAGAAGGAGAGGGAGAGAGAGAAGGAGAGGAAGAAGGAGAGGGAGAGGGAGAGAGAGAGGGAGGGAGAAAGAGATCTTCCATTCACTGGTTTATTTCCCAAATGTCTGTGAAGCCCACGGACTTCATTCAAGTCTCCCACATGAGTGGCAAGGGCACAAGGACTTGAACCATCTTCTCCTGCTTTCCCAGGCACAGTAGTAGGAGGTTGGGTTGGAAATGAAGCAACCAGGATAAAAACCAGCACCCATATGGGATGTTGGCATCACAGTCAGCAGCTTGACCCACTGTACACGCCAGCCCAATGAATTAATTTTTGTAAGAAGTACTCTGCTGAATTCAACAGAGTGCAATAGAGGGGAGCTGGCCACTGGGAACGTTTCCTGTCAGAAAAGATACTCAACAGTTACACCTCTCAGTAGGTTGCTGCTCATGATGTGTGAAAGATTTTGGTATTGGAGAAGCGGGCAGGGAGTTAGGGAGGAATAAATGAAGCTGGCAGAATTTTTTTCATAATTTTTGTGTAATGCTACATGATCACTCTACCCCTTTCCTGTCAATATGGTACGCCCATTTTCCCATGATGCACCTGTGTCTCAGGACCAGGAAAGAAATTATGCTCTACACGGAGGCACAATAAAAATCCCAGAAATGCTCCCACATACTCAACTCAGCTCCATTTATATGTGCAGTTGAGGCAGGGCTCCCTATCCCATACAGGAGGCTGATAACAGGAGAGTGGCTCCTCCTTTGCTCTTCTGCCCTATGTTATGGTTCTTCTCTGGTCCCTTCTCCATATCTCTCCTCATAGGTAAGTCTCTGGCCCACACTCTGGGTAAAGGGGAATAAAGCTCACAAGATGCTCCCTGCCCCCATTTCCTCTCTTTGTTGAGATTCTCCTCAATAGCCCCCAGACTCCTTACAGATAAGAGGAAAGTTCCAGCAACTTCTAAAAGCCCCCTGCTCTCTACCTCCCACCAGCTGCAAACCCCCTACCTCCCACCAGCGGCAGATTCCCTCTTCAGCCAGGTAAAAGCCCAGCACGACAGGCGCCCTGTGCTTGGTCTCTTCACAAGGATGCACTGTCGCCCCTCTTGGCTTCAATAAAGTACCTGTCTCTGTTGAGGTTGGTCTCTGTCTCTGTTTCTGTCTCTCTTCCCTGGGGGCATAAAAGGCCAGAACCCCGAGTTATGTAAGCCTAACAATGTGTGATGGCATATTCATTCTCTTTTAAATAAATCTTGCTCCCACTTACAAACTGTGTTTGTATCTCTGCTTTGATTAAGTATTTCTTTAGGGGAACAAAATAGGAACAAAAATCAAGATACCTATGCCCACAACACTTTCATATGCATTTCATGTGTGCTTCATAAAATCCAGAGAGTGTGGAGGGAGAGGAGAGAGAGTGGAGCAGGAGGGTGAAGACGCAGGACCTTTGGAAGTGACGGCTCTGAATGAAGGCCTCACCGACCTTTACTGTCTGCAAGATGCTGACAAAGTTATATAACCTGTGAGAGCCTCTGCGTTCCACAATCACAGAGCGGAACGAAAATGAAATATTACATATAAAGTCCTTAGCACGATGTCTGGAACATGATAAATGCTCAATAAATACATTGTCGCTGTGAGTAAAGCAAGTTTCTGAGTTTGCACAAATAGCAAGGGATTGAGCTGTGGTTGGATCCTAAGCTATCTTGCCAAGCCCAGAGCCATTGATCAAGTTCCTGTAAATCTCGAAGAGTGGCTAACATAACAATCCATATTCCAGTTTCTTTTGATCTTTTTAATTTACCCATAAAGGCTTGCACCCTATTATCAGAGATCACCACTTTCAAATTTGGCTAGAGAACCATGTTGATAAAACAACATGCGGGCAGAAAGTCGGTCCACGTGAATTATTTATCTGCAAACTTGACTTCAGCTGCTGCACACGGATTCCATGCTGAGCCGTGCGGTTCAGGTCAAGCAGATAAACTCACCCAGCAGCTGCTGGTGCTGCAGGCTGTGAATGTAGCGCATCTTCAGGGCCTCCCACTGGGGCCTGGAGTCGTAAATCCTCATGATGCTGTAAAAGTAGCGCTGTTGCCCTCGGGTTAGGTCCTGTCAGAGCAGAGCAGGCGATTTTGATGAGTCTGTGGAGTTCTACTGCATCACAAGTGTGATGTGTGTGTGTATAGCAGGGGGAGGGGGAGGGGGCAAGGGGGTGCTGATGACATAGTGCAGCTGGTTAAGGGGCCACTACGTGGCTAGCATCCCATATTAGAGTGTCAGGACATGTGAGAGTCCTGGGTGGAGGTCCTGGATTCCAGCATTGGCCTAGCCCAGACCTGGCTATTGTGGCCTTTTGAGGACTGAACCAGTGATTGGAAGATCTCTCTCTCTCTCTCTCTCTCTCTCTCATTCTCTCCCTCTGTCATTTTGGCTTCTAAAAAAAAAAAAAGCAGCAACTAAAAAAAACCTACCTCTAAATACACAATTGGATTCCATTTCTACTTTCTTCTTTTAAAAAAATCAATTATTTGAGAGGCAGAGTTACAGATTGAGACACACAGAGAGAGGTCTTCCATCTGCTGGTTCACTCCCCAGATGGCTGCAACAACTGGAGCTGGGCTGGTCTGAAGTCAGGAGCCAGGGGCTTCTTCAGATCTCCCTTGTGGGTACAGGAGCCCAAGGACTTGGGACATCTTCTACTGCTTTCCCAGGCCATAGAAGAGAGCTGGATCAGAAGAGGAGTCACTGGGTCACAAACCGGCCCCCATATGGGATGCCGACATGGCAGGTGGAGGCTTAACCTACTCCACAACAGCACTCACCCCACCTTTCTACCTTCTTAGCAGCATTAACCTGAGACTTTGGGGATCAAACATTTAGCACACATGGACCTTTGGGGGGACTGTCAATATTCAAATTTGGATATCTAAATCATGGCCGACAGTTCTTAATTTACAACAGTGGTCAAATGACAATTAGGTACTTTTCTCTCTTGTTTTCCTTTCCAGTCTACCACTGGTCTGTCTGAGGAAAATGATTAACTAAAAGATTCTAAGTAATTAGCCAATGTTTTGGGCTGAGGGAGATCTACAGATTAGCCCTTTTTGAAGGAAGTAGGTTGTGAGAACACACACCGGGTGTGAAGCATGCCTGGCCCCACTGGGTAAAACTTGGTCTCAGGAAGCCAGGAAGACAGATGAGCAGATGGGTATGTGGGAAAGGGTCAGTATTGTTAGTGAGACAGTGCTATGACCACAGAAGGAAAAACCTCTGCCTGTGGAAGTCAGGGAAGGCGCCTATGTGAGAAGACCACCACCTCAGAGGGTTAAGGTGGGGAAGAGGCGTTCCCTGAAGGGGCTAGAACAATGGGGTCTCAAGGGCCGTTCCTGGGAACCTGTTAGAGAGCCAAGTATCAGTCCCACTCCAGATGTGCAGAATCAGAGATAACTATGGTTGGGGTTTGGGGGTGGTGGGGTGGTAGGGTGGTGGTGGGAGGCAGGGCTCACATTCAGCTTTGACAGGACTCCCAGATGATTCTGACACATACTAAAAGGTGAGAACCACTGGACCAGGAGAAAAGGGCAAGTTCTAGACAGAAGGGAGAAAATAATATAAATTCTCCCATTGAACACAAACTATCTGCATCCTTAGGGACCTAGCCTATCTTTTCAGTTGAAAGGCAGCATACAGTCTGATTTTGAGAAGACTGTAGAGTTAGGCAAGGAAAGATGATAGAAACTTTTATGTTAAGCATTTAGAGATCGACTTTTACACGAGGAACAATTAAAGGAAATGGTTCTCCATAGGGGTGGCTTTTGACCCTTGAAAGACATTTGGCAATATCTAGAAAAATCTGTGCTCATTTCAGTTGGTGGGAAGGGGAAGGACACTACTGGCATTCCGTGGGTATGGGCCAGGGATGCTGCTTAGCAACCCGCAATGCCAAAGACAGCTCCCCACTCCTTTGCAACAAAGAGTCAGCTAACCACAGAGGCCATACTTTGAATAGGCCTGATCTGCATTTTAAAAAGGTCACTTTGGCCTTGCTATGGACAGTGAGGGAAGACAGACCAGTGGTAGGGCGACCAAATGGCTGCTACAGCCGGAGCTGCGCCGATCACAAGCCAGGAGCCAGGTGCTTCTTCCTGGTCTCCCAAGCGGGTGCAGGGGCCCAAGGACTTGGGCCATCCTCTACTTCTATCCCAGGCGCCTGCCCCGCATCATTTATTGAGTTATAGAAGTCTTATGAGATTGGCGACTTATTGCATTCATTTTATAGTTAGGGAAACTGTGATAGTGGCACCAAAATTTTAGAAAAATCAAGATAAAATAAGTTAACCCTATGCCCAGATATTTAAAACAATGACAGAATTTTCCAAACTTGTTGATCACCATGTATTAAAATTAAACATAAGATAATTGCATGTAGAAGTAGGGTATGGTGATTTGAATGTTAGAAATTTTGTATGGGGCTAAAAATCTATGTCATATTCTTTTGAGATCTGGAGTCCTTAAGTTTAACATTAAAAATCAATCCAGAGTGAGAGGAGGAAAGCCAAGTACCTCACAATTTGAAACACTCATTTCAGCTTTATAGATTCCAAATTAAATATTTTAAATGATAATATAGTTGAAGAAGAGAATGGATTCTACTTATGAATAACTAATTAAGACTCTTCAAATGATTGAGAACAAGATAATATGAAAATTGCAAGCCAATTTCAAGTGCGAAGCTCCAAAGTACAATGGGAATTTCCATTTTATAAGAATATCTTGAGCGTTCTGGTTTTATTTTACAAAAAAGTCCTACTTTTTTCTTTGGTAAAACTCTAAACTTTTTAATTGAGAAGTAACCAATAACATTCTTAATATTCTTACCCTGTTGCCTATCTTTCCTTGAAGGGATGGAAGAGAATTGAAATTTTGACAAAGAAAATCTGAGAGAAGGACTTTAACTAAATTTGACACAGAGGAGAAAACAGCTCTCCCACAGGGACCCATAATTAAGTGTTGTCATTGAGTTTCCTGTCGAGTTAGTCACTCAGTCACGGAGAAGCTACAGCCTGTCAGGGCTCCTGATATGGTGTGGATCTAGGAGTAGACCAGGCAAGCACTGGTTCATCCCCTCACTCACACCTTCAACATGCACCTGCGTGCTTACATTAGGTCAAATGTTCCCCCTAATGCTGCAAGAAACTAGAAAAAATTCTTAAGCCTTGGGGGAGAGCCAGATGATGTTCTTCCACCAGTGAAGAAAACTCGGTACCTTCAGCAATGAAGTGTCAGAGGAAGAGCAAGGGACCCGAATACAAGGAATCCGTGGGCCCTTTGGACGCTTTTGTTGTTTTTTCCAGTTTTCTCCCATGCTTTGTCCTGCACCTCCAAGGAACAAGAACGCATAACAGAATGTTTCATTATGTTCAACGACTTTTGGGGATGTACCTAAGTCAATAATAAAGTAAATGTATACATCAATGTTACTTGTTCCAAGGGATAACAACATTTTCTCAAGTTTCCAAGTAATTGGACCTTATCAGCTTACTTAGTTCTGCAAATTTTTCTATTTTCACTCATTATTTGGAGGAGATAATTTTGAATTATTCAAGGAATGAAGGAGCCATTGAGAGCCCTTGACTTTTTGCTACACTCTGATTGGAACAAGTGAGCTGCAGAACCATACCAGGACTATAACACTTATTTTTTGATGATATTCAATAATATTTTAGCCTATCTGATTCTAAAACAAGTCTACATAATTTTGGATAATTTGGAAAAATATAAAAATTGAAGTAGAAAATAAGATGGCCCACATCTCACTGTTGTACAAAATTGTGTGCAATTTGTGTGATTTCCTTTTATGTATTTATTATATTTATTACTAGTTGTGTTTGATTTTAGAAAAGTATGACACTCAAAAAAGGTGTTTGATTTTAGAAAAGTATGACACTCAAAAAAGGCTTCCATAGCCTTGGCAGCTCATGCCAAGAGCCTTGGGTGATCACTGATGTCATAAATAAAAGTGTTAATTATTAAATTAACAACAGAAATCACTGTGCACTTACTCCCCATGTAGGACCTCTGTCTTTAATGAGTTGTACTCTGAGAATTAACTGCAAACTTGTTATCAAGCAGTGCTTTTATGTTGTGTGTGTGTGTGTGTGTGCAAACTGTTGAAATCTTTACTTAGTATAGAGTTGGTCTTCTGTATATAAAGTTAATTAAAAATGAGTCTTAAGAATGGGATGGGAGAGAAAGTAGGAGGTGGGATGGGAACGGGGGTGGGAGGATGGGTATGGGGAGGAAGAACGCTATATTCCTATGAAAATGTTATTCATTAAACAAAATATTTTAAAAAATAAAAAAAGAAAAGGGAGATCACAAGATACATATGTGTTGTACTCTCTCCCAGATCATTAAATATTCCTAAAAATTATGATTTTTAGTTGCAGCACGGTATACCTCTGCCTCATTCTCCATTTCTTGTACATCTAATTCTGCAATTTTATAGCATTGTACTATAAAATAAACTATTAGGCTTAGTCATATTTCTTTACCACTTGCCTGACAAAGATACGGAAGGAAACAGTCACACTTGCTATGACTAAGTTTCCTTTCCTTATGATTTAGGGTTCAGAGTCTGAGATGTATATCAGAATAAAACATTTAACAGTTCAGGCAGAGTAGATGTATAGGAATCTGGTTGCCAAGGCACAGGGTGGAAACGTTAAGCATTTTTCTGTCTGCCCACTCCTTTGCCCTTATCAGTAGTGCAAACTACCCAAGGGTAGGGAGGAAGAAGACAGCAAATCAGATACAGTAACCGATCCTCTAACAAAGCAGACTATTATCAATACCTGTATCATATGGTAACAGAAAAAAGAAATTCTAATAGAGATTGTATGGTCATTAGATCCAGATAGACATGAGGGGTTTTGTTTCCCATTCGTTTGGGCTCCATCATTCCATCTTTGCAATGCTGGTTACAGCACCTACCTCTTTGGAGTCTTTGATTAAGTTAGAAGCATAAATATAGAATATCCTCATCTTATGCCACTTTCTCCTTTCTACTCCCTGCCCTAGTGAATGCACACACACACACACACACACTTTAAGGAATATTTAACACATGTGGATTTAACAGGGTGATTGGTTCTGGAATCGCAGATCTGAGGCTCAAATCTTCCAGAAGAGAAATTTATTAAACAAACACCAGTCAGCTTCCCTGTGTTCTTATGCTGTCAACTTTAAGTCAAGCATAAATATTTTATTTAATACTCCTTTCCTTTTGCATTTAGCATGCACTCCAGAAACCATACCAACCAGGACAGACTCTTTTTAATATTCTCTGTGATTGAAGCCCAGGTTCTACCCAGTACTCAGATCATCTCAATTTCCCTCCTTCCATTTCCCAGATCTGCAGAGCAGAGAATAAATATTCTTCAAATCGGGAAAGATTTCTTTGGCTCTCAAATAGCATAAGGAAGTGACAGATCTTTTTCTTGTGGCAACAATTCATTTGTGCTTTTCTTGGTCTGTTGCTAAAGAAATACGTCTTACCTTCTCAACTGGTCTCTGCCTGATAAAATGTGATTAAAAATGCCTGGGGAATTCAAGGAGAAAAATTAAACAAAATAAATCTAAAACAAAAGGCAGATTTGTTTGAAAGGAACTTACCCTGTATGACTCCCTCCTTTCTGAGAGCTGAGGTCACATCCAGCGTAGTTGTCTAGCAATGCCCTTTATTGGTGGGATAGGGCAGGGGAAAGCCAGTCTGTTGATAAGCTGGTATCCAAGCAACATCATGTGATGAGACAAAGAGCTCCAGGAGTTTGGCCATGTGCCTCTCCCTGCTTCCTGGTGACACTTAACCACATAGTTTACTTTTTCTTCCAAGTTTTGTTTCTGATCAAGTGTAGACTTCTAACTCTCCCATTATCTACATTACGTGCAGATGCGGGGGAGGAAAGGATGTGGAGACAGATGCTGAATATTAAAAGGCAGGGATTCTACCAGTGCAACAGGTCGTTCCATGAGTCTTTTCCAGAATCAGAGTCAGCAACCCCATTATCATTATGTAAATGCATACATAAATGACAAAGGAATAGTGCCTAAACAAAGAGGTATGGGCATGAATTTGTTGGTGGCAATCTATGGAATTTTCCCATGGTTCAAGATGATGTTCCTTTGCCATTTTGGGGAGACAGTAAGATATTCTCCATATTTAACATGGGTTAGAGGTTGATAATGAACCTATGGCCCAAGATTATTGCCCATACTGATTTCATCCCTTCCACTGTGATAGCAATCCTGACTCCTGACTTCCTCTCTTTCCCAAGAACCCTCCTTCGGAGTGCCAGGTTATTTACAAAGATAAAGAGTGCCTCTTAAGAATGGAAGCAGAAATACCAAACCAAACAAGTGAAAATTACCTAAGAGCCAAATTCTTAGGATGTTGGAAGAAAAAGCAGGGAGATTAGAATAGTGAATCATAGGCTTTAAATTAAGAAGAAAGAAAGGACTCAACAGTCAACAGGCTTGCATTCTTTGTGGAAATTTGACTGCAGACCTCTGGAAAATGAAGATGGCGTGGACAAGAGTTTGAAAATGCCAGCAAATGCCTCAAAAATCGCTCACTGAGTCTAAGAGGTCGGTCACTCCCTATGAAGAGATTAAAAAAAAAACAGTTGGGTGCAGAGCTGACATTGTTGACTGAGTCTTCCTTCAGTGTTTTTCCAGGATCTGATCCTTCCTAGGGCATGACATCTGCTGATGCTACACACACACTTGCTGATTCCTACAGTCCCTGTACCAACAGGAAAACAGTAAGAGATCTAGATTTTGATGGAGAGGGTGTTAATGTAGGCAATCTGTTAGCCAAGGATTGTTATCTAAGTTATCCAAGGAATAGCAATGACAGTTAAATACCATCTCACCTAGAGCCAGGTGACAGAGGAAAACATGATTCTATCCCAAGCTCATGAATGCCATTCACCAGCTCTTTCCACTGGAGTACTGCTGTCTGAGTTGTTCCCCAGGAACCTGCCCTCATCCAACACCCTCCCTTCTACAGTCTTGCCAGAACTGCTAATGTTCCTGTTGCCATTGCCACCGTTGCTGTCCCTGCTGTTGCTGTTGCTGTTGCTGGCATGGCAGCTGCTGTTGTCATGACCACAGGTGCAGAAGGAGTGTGAAAAAAAAGGGGGGGCTCCCTTCCTCAAAACTTCTGTCTCCTGCTCCCTGTGCATGTTAGCTGGCAAGGGCTTCTACAAAATGCATTTCGCAGTCTTCTGACTTCTGTGGCAAAGAGAAGGGTGTAGGAGGATAAGCACAAAGCTGAGATAATGGATGCTCTCCAACACACAGCAGCACAAACCTAAGAAGGACCTGCGGAAGCTATGAAGTTAGACAGGAGGCTGGAGGACTTAGAAATGCAGTCAGTGCTTCCTGGAGACACTAAAGGCTGAAATTATTTTATGAGAAAATAAGAGATAATTGACTAGCTGTAAGGTGGTGCCAAAGAATGAGATATACATTTTTGGACAATAACTTAAGATTCAAGAATGTAAAAAAAAAAGGTTAGCTTGACAGTTTGAGAGGGGCTGAAACTGCCTACCAAAAAGTTATAATCATACAAGCAGTCGTAATTTAATTACTATAGAGAATGCAATTTGACTTCTGGTAGAAAAGGCACTATTCCTCAGTTAAAACCTTGGTACTACAGTGGGACACAATGCTTAAGCCATTTCCCATACTAATACTCATAATAGGTGTGATACAGTGTTTGCATGCAACAGTGCAGTAAATGTGACCTCATGAGCAACACTAGGTGAGGAAGAGGGACCTGGGGCTAGAATCCAAGATTAACGTAGACTGATTCATAGAATCTTCCCTGCAAGAACAAGAAGCAGAGTGTCTCTGTTCCTCATTGAGATAAGCATGTTTCCTGAAAACCCATGAACCCAAGAGGAACTTAGCTGTTGGTCTTTATGCCCCTGGTCCTTCTCCAGGGTCCCCTAAGCTACAGAGCTCTCCATGTGGGTAACACTGCCAGGCACAGACAGTTCTCCCCAACTACCCCAGCTCTTGCCACGTCTCAGTACCCCACACAGAAGTAATGGGAGAGTCCTTTCCATACTCCCCACCCTGTCTTCTGCTGTTTATCACCTGCATTCTACTTGGAATCTAATATAGTCCTTGTTGGATTTCTCATTGGACTGCATGGTCACATGTGTAGCAGGGGAGGAGAATTAATTACTCTATTATTTTTTTTTTACTCCTTCATAGAAAACTTCTTTTTTTAAGATCCCAAAGCAAAAGCCTTTACAAATATCAACCCCCCCCCCCCCAAACTACTCTGGACACTTGGAAGCAGAAGCGGTGGGTATCAACAAAGAAAAATCTAGATCTGTGCTAAGGACTTTAGGAAGATAGAATTGAAAAGTTCAAAAGAGAAATCAAAATGGAATGTCACTGGAGAAGAGGAATGTCTAGAGATTTAATTCTGACCCCATAATCTCAAACTCTGTGGAAGAAAGAGGTGAGATGCCAAGTGAAATGAGAGAGGAAGCACTGAGAGCTCTTGGAAAATTCTAGACTCAAGGCCAGCTTATTTTTAAAAATTGTAAAAATTTACAAAAAAAGTGTTTTTATTAGAGGCCAGCAGTGGTTTTCTAAAAACAAATTCTATGGCACAGTTACTAAGCAATAAATCCAGGACTCCAATCAACAGTTGCCTAAAGTCTATGATTTCTCCCCTTGGTGTCAGGAACTAAAAAGGAATTCAAGCAACACACACCCTGCTGCAACAGAAAATTATCCCACCTATCCAGCCATTACCTACAGACAAAATTCATGCATCCTGATTCTTTCTGTCCTCAGGGTGTGCTGTGTCCCCCGATGGAATACTGTTTGGTTGACTAAACGGGAGTTTCAGTTTCCCAAAGTCTTAGGGTCATAATTCTGGAGTAAGATATTGATCTCATTATACCAAGCCATTGACCTTCTAATAAAGCTCCTGGAAGTCTTCCTTTAAATAGGCATCCGGTGGGCCAGTTGCATCAGCGCTCACCTCTTTCTAGGCACGTCCAAATTCACCGTGAATGGTTATGTGAATTTAGCTTCCTTCCCAAGAAAACACTATCCAAGTATATTCAAATTTTCACAAATGAGGATTGGATAAAAATACCGTGTAGCCATCAATTGTGGATTATCAAAAACAACTTTGCAAACACTGGTAAAGTCAATACAAAGGGCTATGTATGCAAATAGTGCCATTTCCTCCTGGTGTTGTTGCTGTTGTTAATTGAGATAGTGTTCATAGACACTTAGATACTGCAGTATTGTTTCTGCACTTGGCGAAGTACCTGTGAAATCTCTTTGTGGATAGGTAAGTGCAATTTGAAGTTTGTTAAAATTTCATATTAAAGAGTTCTAGGAGATCATTCACAACCTGGACCTGTTTTTGGTGGCATGCCGTTATGGTTTTATTGATGACTTTTTATTAAGATTTATTTATTTATTTGAAAGGGGTGGGGAGAGAGAGAGAGATAAAGATTTTCCATCTGCTGGTTCATCTCTAAATGGCCACAATGCTTGGGATTGGGACAGTCCAAAGCCAGGAATTTGGAACTTTATTCAGATTTCCTACATGGGGCCTTAAGTACTTGGGCCATCTTCTCCTAATTTCCCAGAAGCATTAGCAGGAAATTGAATCATCTAGTCACAAACCAGAAATGATTCTACATGTTGCCAACTAAGTTTTGGACAAATGCAGAATCTCTAAAAATTGCATAGAAAATGCATATTTTGAAAAAATTATGCATGAATTCCAATTTTTTTGCACCAAAATAAACTAAGCTTTTAATTCCATTTTCCATGACCTTTTTGAAGTGCCTTCATGTAATATGTAAAAAGCTTAATACATATAGTTCTAGGTTTCATTATTGACATGTATGAGTTAGGATATATTCATCTACAGAAAAACAGAAGTGTTAATCAGATACATTTTCTTTTTTTTCTTTTTTTATTTTTGACAGGCAGAGTGGACAGTGAAAGAGAGAGAGAGACACAGAGAAAGGTCTTCCTTTTGCCGTTGGTTCACCCTCCAATGGCTGCCGCAGCCAGCGCTGCGGCTGGCGCACCACGCTGATCCGATGGCAGGAGCCAGGTGCTTCTCCTGGTCTCCCATGGGGTGCAGGGCCCAAGCACTTGGGCCATCCTCCACTGCACTCCCTGGCCACAGCAGAGAGCTGGCCTGGAAGAGGGGCAACCGGGACAGAGTCTGGCGCCCTGACCGGGACTAGAACCTGGAGTGCCAGCGCCGCAAGGTGGAGGATTAGCCTGTTGAGCCACGGCGCCGGCCCAATCAGACACATTTTCATCACTTTTTAGGAAGTGAAGACAGAAGGTTGGTGGTATTGGCTCATGGATTTGGGACTGGTGTCTGCAATTTCCTTGACCTTTTCCCTACGATCATAAGAGATCTCATTCATTCAAAATCAGGATATGACACAGAGCAGAAAGCTTGTGTTCATGAATCTTTCTTATATCAGAAAGGAAAATTTCTCAGCCAGTTACACCTGTCTTCTAGGCAGGCATGTTAGTCAGCCACTGCCTTGCTGCTGAACAAACAGTCACCAAATCATCCCAGGGACAAATCATGAGACGTTGGTGACTTCCCTCTTGTGGACCTGCAGGTCAGCTGGGAGGCCTCTGCTATGGACTGCAAGTTGGCAGGTTAGCCAGGCAGCTGCCCCCTGTTGTCCCTGTCCCTGGGCTGCCTAGGACACGTCTTCTCATGGTAGAGGTGAGGTTCCCTGAGGAGGAATTGGGATTGTTGCACTCTTTTGCCCACATTCCAAGTTCAAAAATCAGTGCAGCAGAAAAGTATAACTTCTCATGGATATTAGGGGGGAGGGGGTGGGGAGCATTGAACTTTTGCCAAAAGGTAACTTAATCTACCACGGAAGGACTGGACTTAGGCCAGCTCCTAGGCAAGAGACCAAGGTGACCTTCCTGGAAACCAAAGGGTGTGTATCCAATCTGAAATACTGACTAAGCAGGGGGAAAGAGGTAAATGGCTTTTAGCTGGGTCAAGAACAGTGTTGTCAACAGACTCTGCTACAGGGGGGGAGTGGAATCTGATCCAGATGGAATTTTTATAATTCTCTCCACACCTCAAAATATAAAAGCACCAAGATATAGTGTGTTTAAGCAGATAACCATGTTTTTCTGGTTTGTACCTCAAGAGATAGGGAAGAAGATGAGGAAGGGAACTGCCATTTATTATGTGTCTAGTATATGCCAGAAACTATGCTAGGAATTCAAGATAGACTATTTTATTTATTCCTTATAAATCTCTGAGATAAAGATTATTGTTATAGTTTTATGGAGAAAAGAATGGAGGTTTCGAGAAGTCACTTAACAATTTATGTATCTCACGTAAGGTGGAGCCAGGATTTATGCCCGGCTTTAACTGGAACCTAGACTTTTATTTTTTCTATTATACTATGTTGTCTATATTAAATTTTGTTCAATTTGCTTAACAGTTATTTCTACATTATTCCTTGTTGGATCTCAGAGAAGAAATTTAATTCCACTCGACAGGACAGTGCTGCGTGCATGTGAAATTATT
Source organism: Sylvilagus floridanus (assembly GCA_949820135.1). Lineage (NCBI taxonomy): Eukaryota > Metazoa > Chordata > Mammalia > Lagomorpha > Leporidae > Sylvilagus > Sylvilagus floridanus. Next base: position 74,101,996 of record OX463230.1, read on the forward strand.
CATTCTGTCTCTTTAAGTTATTGCCTTTCTAGGTTAAAAATCAGTGATTCCCTCAACAACTCCTTGTAACTCCTCTGGTACTGCCATTTTTAGCAAGCTCCTGGGTCATCAGTCATAAAAGACCCTATACCCAAGACAAGACCAGTAGCTTGTTGGTGAATCACAGAAAGACAGTTCAAGAATGGATCATAAAAAATGCTTTCACATCTTAAACATATCAGTTTTATTTAAAACACAAATATAATTTTTTTAATCTTTTAAGATAGGCCAAGGTCTTTTATTTGAATAGAAGCAGTATTGGCAGGGGGCCCTAAAACAACTGTGTTTATTACAAGGAGCATTTGGAACTATGCAAGGAGGGTTCTCTGTTTGCTGCAATGACTGGGGGCCACCATAGTATTTAGGGAGCACAAACCAGAGAGGCCACATGTCTCCGCACTGGGCAGCCTTGCTAAATGAGTCATCTTATCCAAGGTCTCCATATGTCTCCCACTGGGGTGACTTGGATTGTTTAGCTGATAGGATTTCACAATGATGAACGTAAACACCCTCAATGCATCCTTAATGATTTCCAGTTTTGTTTCTTTCAAGTGGACAGAGATCTTGTGAGACACCTGAAACAGATAAAATACAGGATCCTTTCAGTTTTTAATTATTTTCTTTCTTCTTTTGCAATTATCTTACCCACATCTAACAGGGCAATACATATTTTTAAAAAATATTTATTTGTTCATTTGAAAGGCAGAGCAAGAGGGAGAGGGTGAGAGATGTGGGGGGGGGGGTGGTGTGGAGAGAGCAAGAGAGACCTCTTCCACCCTCTGGTTCACTCCCCAAATAGCCAAGTCAGGGCCAGGCTGAAACCAGGATCAAGAAACTCCATCCGTGTCTCCCACTGCCTTCCATGGCACATTAGCAGGAAGCTGGATTGGAAGTAGAGCAATGGGACTTGAACAGACACTCCAATATGGGATGCCAGCATCCTGGGCTGTGACTTAACCCACTGCACCACAAGACCAGTGTGGGCAGTACATTTATCAGTGATCCATTTATTAATTCTTTCTAGTTACTCAACTTAGCTTTATAGAAAATAGTCTTGTAATCACTTTGCATTATATTTAATTAAAGCATTACTTACAGTTAGAAGTACAATAACAAACAGGTTGGGAGAGAATATCCACCTTGGTAAGTTTGCAATGCAACTGGGAGCATCATTAATGAGGAGATTCCAACCAAGTGAGATGGGTTCAGAGGATTTCCACTAAAGTGCGTTTCCTGGAATTGCCATCAGTGACCTACGGACAATCCCCTGGAGCTCAAATCTCAGATGTAGTGGATTGAAATCCAGTCCCTGGCCACCAAGCCTCTTTCTCATTTTCCCTCTTTCCCACATGTGCTGGATTTTCTGCTTTTACACAGAAAGAGTCTGGCCCTGTAACCTTTGATCTGTTATTCAACATGTAGTATGAAACCCACAGATCAGCTTAATAAGCCTTACCTTTACTTTTCTACAGACAATGAGAAAGGGCTTTGCATTCTGGCTCACCCTTCTTCAGTCAATGCATCGGGGTCTAACATCCAGTTCCAGACAGCCCACCTTGTGAAGCTGACAGGGAAATGTTGTATGATGTCGCCTGTTCCAGTTTTCTCTATTCTCTTTATCCAGAACTCTGCTCCTTGTATGTTAGCACAACTGTACAAAGTTTGGCCTTAGCGCTGGCGCTGTGACATAATGGGCAAAGCAGCACCTGTAGTGCTGGCAACCCATATGGGTGCCGGTTCAAGTCCCAGCTGCTCCACTTCTGATCCAGCTCTCTGCTCTGTCCTGGAAAGCAGTAGAAGATGGCCCAAGTCCTTGGGCCCCTGCACCAGCGTGGGATTCCCGGAGGAAGCTCCCAGCTCCTGGCTTTGGATCGGTGCAGCTCTGGCCATTGCATCCATTTGGGGAGTGAACCAGCAGATGGAAGACAACCCCCCTCACACACCTCTCTCTCTCTGTCTCTCTAGCTCTGCCTTTCAAATAAATAAATCGTAAACAAACAAACAAACAAACAAAGTGGCCTCCTACTCCATCCAACAATGGAGATCAGACCTCTGGGCACAACCTTCAGCCCTTCTGAACCCCACAGGTACACAGGGTTGGCATTTTGCTACAGATATGAACTGGGATCTGTAATATTTTGACATCAAATTATAGACAGTAAAACCCAGAGGTTAAGATTTCAGATACTGGAACAGACATTGTGGAACAGTGAGTTAAGGTAGTGCTTGGGATGTCCGGATCCCATATTGGAGTGCCTGGTTCAAATCCCAGCTTCACCGCACTCCTGATCCAGCTTCCTTCCAACGCACCTGGGAGGCAACAGATTATGGACCAAGTTTTTGGGTTCCTGTCACTCACATGGGAGACCTGGATGGAGTTCCTGGTTCCTGGCTTCAGCTTGGCCTATTTTGTGGGCATCTGGGAGTGAATCAGTGGATGGAAGTTCTTTCTCTCATTCTCTCTCTCTCTCTCTCTCTCTCTCTCTCTCTCTGCCTTTCAAATAAACATTTGTTTCAAAGAAAGATCTCAAATGCTTAAATCAGAAAAATATGAGGTCGGCGCCGCGGCTCACTAGGCTAATCCTCCACCTTGCGGCACTAGCACACCGGGTTCTAGTCCCGGTCGGGGCGCCGGATTCTGTCCCGGTTGCCCCTCTTCCAGGCCAGCTCTCTGCTGTGGCCGGGAGTGCAGTGGAGGATGGCCCAAGTGCTTGGGCCCTGCACCCCATGGGAGACCAGGATAAACACCTGGCTTCTGCCATTGGATCAGCGTGGTGCGCCGGCCGCAGCGTGCTGGCCTCAAATAAGTAAACCAAATAAGTGAACCAATGGCAAAGGAAGACCTTTCTCTGTGTCTCTCTCTCATTGTCCACTCTGCCTGTCAAAAAAAAAAAATGAGTTTGCAGACTTGTTTCATATTATTTTACCTAGGCAACTTTGGGCAGGTTTCTTAACCTACAATTTTAGCTTTCTCCTCTGTAAAAAGGCTATTTCTGTAATTCCTTAATAAGCTAGAATTGTTCTATGCATTAAATGAGATGATATAAGAATATGGCAGAATTTGAATGGGCAGTAAACTTGTCTAACGCTTACGTTTCAAGTACAAGTCTACGAACTCTATGTATATAATTTCAATTAATTGCCATTTTATCCCCATAAACTAAATATTATTAGTCCTAATAAATGAAAATTCTGTGGCTTAAATGAGACACTGAAAGTTCTATTGCTTTAAACTGGTAGTCCCAGGCTTTGAAAATAGGCAGACTGGTTCTCCAGTTTGCCTGCTGACTGCTCTCTCGGCTGTAGTTTTAACTGCTGATGTGGCTTCCCACAGCTGTATAACCTTGACAGAGGGAAAAATGGAAAGACTGCTGCTCCCGTTTTTGCATGAGGTCATTTTTCCTGCTTTCTTTTACTCCCAATGTATGCTTGCCTTTAACCTTCCCTGTGCGGAAGATGCATGTGTAGCCTCTTCCTTCTGCCTTGCCACTCATGTCCAGCTCCCTTCTTCGTCCCCACCTCAAGCTTCCTGGGTTATCCGTGTCTCTACTTCAGCTTCTGCAGCTGACAAGGCGTATGGGCAGGTTGCTTGATGAAGGCTAATTAGATCCAGTCTACCGGCATTTTCTAACTTTCATGCTCGTATGCACTGCCTTGGCTTGTCAATGGGCTTTCAAAACATTTTAATCTGAGCCACATACCACATGAGCATCCAAGAGAGCTCTCAAGAGTCTGGTAGCTTCTCATATTCTGGATATTATGCTCCTCCTTATAGTGACTCTCTGAAGAGCCACTTTTGGCCAAGTTGTGTTGAACCCAATTAAATTTCTAATCAACTTGACCATCACAAGAGACTCTTCCAGGGATGGTTTACCCTCATTTTGCTGTGATAAAAGAGATATTTTGCTAATTTTAACCCTGCTGAATTTTATCTTCCTGATTTCCCACTTGCATTCAGCCCTGTCAAAATAATTTTGATTATGGATCATGTCGTCTGTTATATAGTTACTTGGAAATGTTGGCGTAATCTGAAACTCTTGTGGATGTGATGTTGATTCTTAGCAAAAATCTAGGCTTTGATGACAGATACCTCATAACCATTTAGAAAAGAAGATGTGGCACAACAGTTTAAGCTGCTGCATGCAATGCTAGCATCCCATGTGAGCACCGGTTCCAGTCCTGGCTGCTGCATTTTCAGTCCAGCTCCCTACTAATGGCCCAAGTTTCTTCATCTGAAAGCACAGTAGCTGGGTTGGATTCCAGCTTCCTGCTAATGCGCACCCTGAGAGCCAGTGGTGATGGTCCAAGTAATAGTGTCCCTGCCACTCACATGGAAGACCTGGGTTGAGTTCCCAGCTCCTAGCTTTGGCACCCTTGGATACTGGGGGCTTTTAGAGAGTTAGCCAGCAGCTGGAAGTGCTCTCTCTCTCTCTCTCCCTTTTTTCTCTGCATCTCTGTCTCTATCTCTTTGTCTATCTGCTTCTCAAATAAGTAAAAAGTAAAGACAGTGACCACTCAGATCCAGGTGGAGCTCCAGGTTATGCCATGCCAACCTCATTTCGTTTTTGTTGGAGTCACTACTCAGGTAGAGGAAGGCCACACACAAATGTACTGAACGAAATTTCTGTGTGGTTATGATGCTGTGAATAAGAGATATGACTTGTAGATTGTAACTGCTAGGGGAATTCTTAGTTTCTTGAACCTCTGTTTCCCCAAAATGCTGATGAATGCTTTTAGATCACTTGAGCTGATGTTTCTTTTTTAGCACTTACCCTCAGTACTGGACCTTGTCTTGTTCGACTTTTGCATCAAAAACCTGTGAGGTAGTATGCCTGAGGCTATGCAGTTCATTGTATTCCCTTTTGAAAATGACGATACTTGTTTCTTTCTTTCTTTTTTTTTTTTTAAAGATTTTATTTATTTATTTGGGCCGGTGCTGCAGCTCACTTGGCTAGTCCTCTACCTGCGGTGCCGGCACACCGGGTTCCAGTCCTGGTCGGGGCACCGTATTCTGTCCCGGTTGCTCCTCTTCCAGGCCAGCTCTCTGCTGTGGCCCGGGAGTGTAGTGGAGGATGGCCCAAGTGCTTGGGCCCTGCACCCACATGGGAGACCAGGATAAACACCTGGCTCCTGATTTCAGATCAGCACAGCACACCCACAGTAGCGGCCATTTGGGGGGTGAACCAACAGAAGGAAGACCTTTCTCTCTTTCTCTCTCGCTAACTATGCCTGTCAAAAAATAAATAAAAGATTTTATTTATTTATTTGACAGGAAGAATTACAGACAGTGAGAGAGAGAGAGACAGAGAGAAAGGTCTTCCTTCCGTTTGGTTCACCCCCCAAATGACCACCACAGCCGGCGCTGCGTCAATCCAAAGCCAGGAGCCATGTGCCTTCCCCTGGTCTCCCATGCAGGTGCAGGGGCCCAAGCCCTCCATTGCCCTCCCAGGCCACAGCAAAGAGCTGGACTGGAAGAGGAGCAACTGGGACTAGAACCCGGCACCCATATGGGATGCCGGCGCCTCAGGAGGAGGATTAACCAAGTGAGCCACGGCGCCGGCCCCCCCTGACACTTGTTTCTAACCTTTCCTCTGTCTGCTGTTGTTGAAGATCACTCACAGCCCGTGTGACGATGCTCAAAACTACCCTTAGTGCTTGAGATGCCAGTCAGCAGGGTCTAGAGACAAGTGCAAGTTCTGAATTTAAATTCCCTGCTTTCTATCATTGGCTCTGCCCTACCTTATCACGTTTGCATTTTGTTTTTCTTATTGGAGAAGACAGAAGCTAAATAGGAATTGGATAACTTTGCTCTCTGTTATCTGTTAAATTGCACTCAAGACTCCTCAGCCCTCTGTGTGCTTATCTGTTTCTCATTCTTCTTACCTCTCACAGTTTGAAATCCTTTACTGCTTTGCCACTGTGTTCGCATTTTGGCTCATTCTGGAATTTTGCCTGCTGTAATTTTAAAAGTCTGGGATAATCACCCAAGAAATTGATGGAGCACACATGCTAATGGAGGCATAAAGATAATAAACATCATAAGCCTGTGAATTACAGTGTAATTACAGTGTAAGGTAAGCCTAGAAGAAAATAGAGGCACAGAGAGATTCGGAGTTCTTAGCTAGGGGATGAGTGGCAGCTTTGACTATGGCAGTCAAGGTAGTGTCAGTGGCCCAGCATCCTCAGTGAATGAGCAAAGACTTGATGGAGGTGCGCAGTGAGCCAGTGATTTGTGATTGATGTTATGTACATGTCTCTCTTGCTCTTAGGCTCGTATCTTCTGACTCAATTGCAGAAAATGAGAATGTCATATTTATTATCCCGCCCCCATTCTAGTCACACCAGTTCCCTGCCTCCCACTCTCTCTCACTTCTTGGTAGCAGAGACTAAGATCTGCAGACTACACCTGTGTCTGATTCTTAATTTCATACATCAGATGATCCTTTCTTGGCCCATAGTTGGCAGCTCGCAAAGGGTTTGTTAAATGAATCAATACATGAACAAAGGCCTCTCGCTAGTAATAGGAGGTTGTGGATAAGACGTGATATTCGCGCGAAAGAGAGCCTTTGAATAAGCCATCCATTGCAAGAGAAAGTCTCAGTTGAAGGAATGGCACATGATGGGTTTGTAGTTTGGGGCTGGGCCCCTGCTGTGCAGTGCTCTGAGGAGCACCTTCAGTTAGGTCCCTGAAGCTACCCCTGAACTTGGGAACTAGACACACAGACAATGACTGTGAGAATAGGAAGCGAGAAAATCACACACGAGGTCTTTTTCATTGAGCTTTTAATCTTTCGAGGGAGCTTTGCTGCCGGTCACCACAAAACAAACATCAAGCAGTTTTTCCCAGGGTCCCACATCTTGGGCGGGCTGGACACAAAAGACTTGCCAAAAATGTCTGAACTGGGTGTGCTGATGGTGAGGAAAGAAAACAGAAGTGCACAAATCATGGGATCCTGACATACTGTGAAGGGAAACTATGTGGGACATACTTTTATCCTGGGCTTGAAATATATTAAAATGGTGGAATGCCAATGCAATCTGTATTCCGTGAACACAGATAATGGGTAGAAGAAGCACCGAAAATGTATGATCCTGTAATTTATTGTCCAAACTGTAGCATTTTTGCAAGTGAAAGTGTCTATTATTTATCACAGGGGGAAGTAGACATAAACCAAGAACCTTTCCAGGCAATACAGAACCTATGGTGATCCTATGTAAAAGAAAACATTATGAACAAAAGTAGACTGAGTAGTACAGGTAAAATTTAATATTTTTTTCTTCTACAGATCATATCATACACTGTTGACATTGTCATCTCTGATCATAGACCCCTAGACTTGCAAAGCTCCAAGAGGGCTGAGAGACCACTTGTGTCCTTTTACATGAAAGATGGTCCATGGACCAGTAGAATAATGGGCCTCATCTTGGAACTAGGAAGAAATGCAGAAGCTCAAATTGCACTCCAGACCTATGCAAGTACTTAAAAAAAAGTATCCATGGAAAATGGAATTAAAAGGTAAGTTTATTGTGATGCAAAGAAAAACATTGTACATAGTTTTTCACAATGTGCATGTTCCACAAATTTTTACCTCTACGTTAATAAAATGTTTCTTTAGCTACATGCAACAAATACACACTGCTTCTGAGACTGCTCCTTCCCAAGCTTGGACACCCATGGAAAGTGGACTGTGTGGTGGGTAATTTTATGTGTCAATTTGACTGGGCTATGTGCCCATGTGTTTGGCCTAGATGTCACTATAAAGGTATTTTTTAAGAGGCAATTGACATTTATAATCTGTAGACTTTTAAATGAAGCAGGTGACCTACCCTTCATAACATGGGTGGGCCTCATCCAATCTCTTGAAGACAATAATAGCTAAGACTGACGTATTCTGAGGAAGAAGGATTTTTGCCTCAAGCCTGCAGTATAGAAATCGTTTAAGTTTCTAGTCTGCTGGTCTACCCCATGGATTTTGGATTTCAGTTTGTAACATCAGCACTTAGCTGAGATTCTAGACTTCCAGCCTTTCCTTCAAATTTCAGACTTGTGAGCTCCCATTCCTTAAAATCTCCTCTCTAATTTTCTCTCTCTCTCACATATACATGTGTGTGTATACATATATGTACATGCATACATTTATTCTATTGCCCAATTGATTTCTAGAAACACCAACCAATACAAGCAGCATCACAAATTTATCTCCATCTCAACTCTTGTTCAACTAGAATTGGAAAGCAGATCTTGGGCAATCTATTGATAAGCACATGTGAAAGTAGAAAGTATCTTTATTCCAAATTCTGCCACAAGAAGACCAGATTCATTTCCAGCTCACTAATCTGTCCTCCATGACAAGACTATGTCACACACAGAGAAGGTGTGCAGTGTTTGTGAATAAATTCACATGAGCAATGCTTACCTTTGTAAAAAAAAAGAAAAGTCAGATTTAGGCTTCACAGTCAATTGTTTCCTCTGCAAGTAAACAAAAACTAATAACAATGAATGACCTTGAAGAAAGTCATTTTCTTTATACAGGGTCAAAGAGAAAAGTCTATTGCATTCCCTTAGCAATATTGGAATTTAAGGGCTTGGGAGAAGAAATGCTTCTAGTCCTCTCTTAGTATCGGTATAACATAACAGCTAAGAACATAGACAGTGCTACTGGAATGTCTGGATTTTAATCCCAGCTCTGCCATTTGGTACCTGTATGATCTTAGAAAAATTGCTCAATTATTTTAAAATTTCAGTTTATCCATTTACAAAACTGTCATTGTAGAGTGCCTCCCTCAAAGGGTTTATATGGTGATTAAGTGAGTTAATACAAATTAAACACTCAAGGCAGTTTCTGGTATCTGCCAAGCACAATGAAAGTGTTAGCACTCATTCTCTGCAACTGTATCAAGTTCCAGATGTAAAGAAAAATAAGACAAGATGGCTGCCTTCAGAGAAAACAATTCAGTAGGATGTGACGCATGTGCAAAATGCTACAGGTCAAGTGCTTGGACATACAGAAGATAGCCAACTCTCTAAACCAAACAAGCTGAGAGATTTAGGGAGGAGGTGAAATTTACACTAAATTTTGACAAATAGTAAGAGGTCACAAGATGACAAAGTGGGAAGCACATTTCAGATAGAAAGGATGACCTATACCACAGCATAGAGACATGGACCGGTTTAGGAAATGAGGAATTCGATTTGCACCTGTGGGATGTATAACAAGAAGTGCTCCACAGGTGATGGCAGGAGGTCCTGAAGCTCAGGAGGAAGCGAAGCTGGACGAGTAATCTGGAGGCAGTGGTATGAGAATGAGCCTGAGGGGTGAGAGGTACTGGGGACTGGGCATTTAAGGAGCAGGTATCTGATGGCACATTTGAGACAGAACTAGTTAGAGAGGTTGCAAGATGGCCCAGCAGAGAGCAGTCCTACAGACTTTGCAAAAAAAGGGAGAGCATTTCAAACAGGAAGGAAAATGAATCTACTTCCTGTCTCTAGGCCTTTGCATTTCATATTAATGGGATCACAAAAAATGTGGCCCTTCATGTCTGGCTTCTTTCACTTAGTGTAATGTTGTCACGGTTCATCCGTGCTGTAGCCTCAATCAGTACTTACCTTCTTTTTATTGCCAAATAATATTGCATCATATGGATACACCAAACTTCAATCATTCATCAGTTGACGGTCATCAGTGTTGTCTACGATCTGAGCTATTAGAAATAATGCTGCTATGAATATTCATGTATGCATTTTTTGTGTGAACATATGCTTTTAATTATCTTACAATTAGAGATTAGCTAAATAATATAATACTGTGGAACCATCAAAAAGAATAATACAGAGTTGGATATGCTCACATGGTCAGGGTGCTAATGAAAATACAAGGTACATTACAATGTGTATTGAATAAACTCTTTGTAATTAAAAATAAATGGGAAAATTGGAAATAAATAAACGGGAAAATAAGAACGAAAGAATAGGAAGAAAGTGATTACTTCAATTCTTCCCTTCTTCCCAAATTCAAGTTCCAACATGCAGGTACCTGCCTTCCAGTGTTCTTTGGGTAAAGTAAAAAGAAAGCAATAACAAAAATAACCCACCAATTACATAGCTTAAACGTAATATTATTTCATCTCTTTGGTGAGCTTTTATGAATGTACAATTAAGGCAATTACCAGAAACGAGAAGGTTTCGTCAAATTGGGAAGTGTTTGCTGTTCCAGAACTTGTGTGGGCACATTTGAGAAGTAAAAAAGGAAACCATCTGTTGACTCTCTTGAAAGGCTTCCAGTCCAAGACTCCCACTCTCTGAAGTGCCATAAATCTTAGACTGCCCCTACAGAGCCATTTACTCCCTGGGGAGCACTTCCATTTCCCTATGTTCCCTCTGCTTTGTGGACACCTGACGCAGACAAATGCTGCTCTAGTCTGTTAGTTTGGTGGCTTCCAAGGGACTTTCTCGGGGTTTGTATCCATAGGATCTTCTTCCCTCGATCTGAGCTGGCTGTAACTCAACTTAAGCCCACAGATACGTTGTTGCATCTAAACCTTAAGATGGTCTGGCTTTTTTTTCTCCTGAGAGCCTTAACCCACCATGTAAACAAGCCAGGCTATGCCATTAGAAAGATGCGTGGAGAGAGACCACAGAGAGGGGCCCCAACCCAGCCATGCCAATGTCCCAGCTGACAAACGGCTTCATGTGGTCATGCAAGTGACCAATGGCAAGACCATCAGGAGAGCTTCCTGGCTGAACCCAGCCCCACGACTGAATATTGGGAGGGGAAAAGTCAGTGATTGCATCTATTGCTACACAGCAACAGAAAACCAAAGCAAATAACTTGTTTCTTGGCCCAAGAGAGAGGTGTGAGCAATTTCCAATAAATTCATGGAACCTCACCCCAAAGGGTTAAGAACTAACTTCTTCATTCTTGAGTTGCTCCTTCCATAATCAACTCCTTCTTTTTTTTTTTTTTTTTTTTTTTTTTACAGGCAGAGTGGACAGTGAGAGAGAGAGACAGAGAGAAAGGTCTTCCTTTGCCGTTGGTTCACCCTCCAATGGCTGCTGCGGTCGGCACGCTGCGGCCGGCGGCGCTTGTCCGATGGCAGGAGCCAGGAGCCAGGTGCTTTTCCTGGTCTCCCCATGGGGTGCAGGGCCCAAGCACCTGGGCCATCCTCCACTGCAATCCCGGGCCACAGCAGAGGGCTGGCCTGGAAGAGGGGCAACCGGGACAGAATCCGGCGCCCCGACCGGGACTAGAACCCGGTGTGCCGGTGCCGCAAGGCGGAGGATTAGCCTGTTGAGCCACGGCGCCGGCCAATCAACTCCTTTTCATTACAACTAGAGGGAAATTATTACAAGCCTAGGGAATCAGTGAGCTGAAAGAGAATTTTTTTTTCAGTTCATATATTTCAACCCAAGAAGTGTCCTTTTTATAGGAAAACCCTACATCTTTCATTTTTCTCTCCATGTGGGTTTCTATGTGTATGCTTGCTGAGAAATGTTCTTGAACACCTATTCCTTCCCTAAGAAATCCGGTTACTTAGCATTTGAGCGCTACCATCCGCAGAGAATCTTTCTCCTTGGGGTCTTCTCTCTTCTTCCTTTCCCTTTCTTTGACCTGTGGGCCCTCACGGTTCCTCTTTCTCCTGAACACTGCTTCTCTAAGTGTGGATGCCGGTGCATCAGCATCTGCATCACCTGGAGATTTCTGGGAAATTCAAGTCAGACCTCTACTGAAGACCTACTGAAGCAGAAATGTGGGAATGGGGTGGGGCTTGCAATCGGTTTTTACAAAGCCTCCAGGTGAGCTCTACGATACACTGAAGTTTGAAAACGTCTGTCTTACAACAGGAATTGGCAAATTCTCTCTAAAGGGTAAATAGTTAGGCTTGGTGAACTATTGCTCCTACTTCCCTGCCTGCAGCCCAGCAAAGTCTTAAGAGGATCTGTTCCTGAGTATCTCTCTCTCTCTGTTTCTTGATCTCTCTCTCTCATGCTCTCCTTCTCTCTCTTTTCCTTCTTCGCTCCTTCCCTCTGGTCTGTTGGGTTTCCCCCACCAACAAACCCTTTCCCTTAAAAAAAAAAAAAAAAAAAAAGGAAAGAAAGCAGCAGCAGACTATATGCAAATGAATGACTATACTGTGTGCTAAGAAAAATGGACACCTGTAAGTGAATTTCATGTAATTCTCATGTGTCACAAAACATTGCTTTTCTTTTGATTTTTTTCTCCTATACGTTTAAGAATGTGAAAGCATATCTCAGCCTGCAGATTCTACAACAAAGAGCAACCGGCTGGCCCAAGGGTTTTAGTTTGCAGACTGCTGCACATTTCATTGTGGAATTCTTTAGTTCTGCAATCTTTTTTTCCTGAGATGCCCGGATGATTGTGTACACTCTCTGGGCCATTGATTTGCCTGGAAGTCATATCTGGAAGAAATGGCTGAATGGGCTATTGAGCGTGGCCAACAGAGGCTGTGTGTGGCCTCCCAGCCAAGGCCCACCTTCACCAGCAGGAGAGTGACTCAGCCTCAGGTCCCCTGTGATGGGAGTGGATTCAGGACACTCCACTCCCAAGACCAGTAGTCTCCTCCCTGCTGAGCTAGGTCTGCGGCGCTGGCAGCAAATAAACCAAAAGCATGAGTTGTGGTGGCCTTTCTGGAATCATCCACATAGGAATGATCTTGGACAGGTCACATCTCCAGAGCTGCTACCATCTGGAACTGTTCTCCCAGGGCTTGGGTGTTCCTGGGGACTGGGTGAGGTGTTGTTTGAGTAGAGCTGTTCCAAATCACACCTCCTGGGTGGTCCAGGGAATGTGTCTTGGCACAGCTGAGAGAGAAAGGACACAGGGACTAGCCGAAGGGAAAATAGGGGGCATGGAAGCCTCCTAATTAGACAAGAAAACATACTTGAGTCCTGCTGCTCTCTGAGACACAGACATCCTCCCCTCTTTTCCCTTCTTGTCCTTCCCCAGGGAACATGCAGACACCATCATGGCGGCTGGTGCTTATTTTCCCGGGCTCTACCCAGTCCTAAACTTTTGCAGCCATTATGCATCATCCTGTCTTTCTGTCTCTGCTGCTCTGGGAATTGTTGTACTTCTGGAGGTAAATGTCAGGCAGATGGATTTTTTTTTTTTTTTTTTGCTACTATTAAAAGAAGCAACAACATTTTGGAGCTCTTTGTTTTTTGGCAAAGTGAAAGATTTTGTTATTGTTGTTATATAAGTAAAGCAGAAAGGTGTAAAGCTGGCAAACTTCCCCTGCTTCGGAATCAGATGGATCCCTCTCCTGGAGGAAGAGGAACAGCACAGGGCTTGCATCATTATGTGGATCATAGCAACAGCCTGGCGGTGTGGCCCCAGGGTCAAGTTCAGCCAGAGCAAAGGAGTGGCTTTCTAACCAGTGGCTGTATCACATTATGGGGGAGAAAAACAGGGTCTGCTGGCAGAATGATCATTAGCAGTTACCATGAACCGGAATCTTGACCGAAATGATCATGAAGTAGGGGCACAGAGAGGTCAGTTGTCTTGCCAAGGTCACTCAGCACTATTAACATTTTGATATATGATTCTGATTTTTACATGTACAGTTTTTTAAAATAAAGTTGAGATTATATTGGATACTCTGTTGCATGATCCCATTTTCACTAAATGATCTATTATGAACCTATTTCTATACCCTTAAATATTCTTCCAAGATGCCATTTTTAAGAATATATATTTTTTCCACTGTATAGTTACACTGTTATTTTTAAATCAATTTCATATTGTTGGATAGTCAATATTTCAATTGCTTCTAATTTTTCCATCTTGTGCAAGCAAATTGCTGATGATAATCCTGGCTTTGAGTGTAAAAACATAGCCATTTTCATCATTCGAGACATAGATCTCTTTTGGGTCCCTAGAAATCCACATACAAGTGGACTTCAAAGAATTTGTGGAAAATGGAATTAAAAAATAATGTGCATTTTCCATAAACCCTTTCAGGACTCTTCATATTTCCTGTGTCACCTGGTCTGTGTTACCCATCCTTTCAGCTTTGTCACTGGTAAATTAGCATAATAATAATAATAATAATAGTAACTACCTCCTGAAATTATTCTGAGAGTTAAATTGGGAAACTGAGCATAGGCACTCAGTGCATAGCAGTCAAGTCAAATGATTTGAATATTTTTAAGACAGGGCATAGAGTTCTATCACCTTCTAGAAAGATTGAGCTATTTATACCCTGGCTAGAGTGTAAGACAGTACCCAATTTCTTGAATATTTGACAACGCTGAATATTAACATTTTAAAAAGTTGCCAACTTGATTGGCAAAAAAAAAAAAGAAAAAACCTCTCACTGGTGTGTTAATCTGAATTTCTGATTGTGTGGATTTTTAATAAATGTTTGCTTCTGTGGTCTATGTGGTGCTATGTGTGTACCCAGGAAAGGGAAGACTGATGTGTGAACAAAAACACTCAGAATGAAGGATGGCAGAGCTATAAAATATGCAGCTGGGGGTAGGGGAGACAGGGCTGGAAGAAGGGCATCGCATACGTTTACCAACTGCCCCTCCAGGGACCTGATCTCATAACTGTAGGCAGCCTTTTACATGGGGTTGTCTGGGAATTTGAGGGAGCCCGAATTCAAAGTTTGAAAACAAAGTTTAAGTTGGAGGACAGACAAGGGGGATGAGCATGGTTTACCACATGCTTCCAAATGCCTCTCACCCTGTTCCTGCTCCCTGTGTGGTGGGGTTAGTTCAGACAGCACTTTTGTCTGGGGCGCTGATCCCCCACTGTCATAATTGTAGGGGGACAGAGCAGTGAGACAAGACTGTGCCACCAGCCAAGTGATGCAATCTTTTGGTGGTGGCCGAGGATCAAGGACAAACCAACGCCTATTAAGTAAGGAGCATTACAGCACGGGGAGTTAGTCCGTGGCTCTTCTTCATTGGAGCTCAGAGGAAAACAAGCAAGACATTTAAACAGTGCCTAAACTCTGGCTTCCTGACCCTACTTGACCGAGAGTGCCACTCACAACCACATGCAAGCGGTCATGGAAGGCATTTTCCACATTGCCAAGTTCGTCTATTGCTTGCTGGCTTGCCTGAGGACTCTTACAGTGTCCTTGTTGCTTGAACCTACAACCGGATCTGCATTTATCCCCTCAGTCATGTTCAGCGCTGTAGTTGCAGAGGCACAGAAAATATGGTCTTGTTCTGCAGATGCTCCCAGAGACCTGGGGAAAGCCTCACTTGCTTCCAACTCCCTGTTTCAGAAACGGACAAGTGTGACTTTTTCCTTTCTTTTAAAGTGTCTTTATTTTTTCATCTGAAAGGCAGAGACGGAGAGATCTTCCATCTGCTGGTTCTCTTCTGAAATGCCTGTTAACAGCTGGCTCTGAGCCATACTGATGCCAGGAGCCTGGGACTCAGGCTGGGTCCCCCACATGGGTGGCAGAGATCCAGCTACTTGAAGACTCACCTGCTGCCTCCCATGGTGCACATCAGCAGGAAGCTGGATTTGGGAGCAAAGCTGAGACTCAAACTGCAGCATTCCAAAATGAGACTAGGGCTACCCAAGGGGTGTCTTAATCGCTGCCTAAAATGTCCACTGCGACTTTCTTAAAAAATTCAGTAAACGTTAGCATGTACCTAGGAGCTTGCAGTGACCCGATCCCTGTTGAAGGACCAAAGCCAATGAGTATCAGGGCAGGTGAGGTACAGGCCCTGGTGCAAAGGGAACGTCCCTGCTCTGAGAGCCACAGAGCAGCCTGTGACCTTCCTCTGCCTTGTGATG
The DNA here is from genome assembly GCA_949820135.1 of Sylvilagus floridanus. Lineage (NCBI taxonomy): Eukaryota > Metazoa > Chordata > Mammalia > Lagomorpha > Leporidae > Sylvilagus > Sylvilagus floridanus. The sequence goes on from OX463230.1 coordinate 74,117,811, forward strand.
TCCACACTGAACACGCCTAGTCAGTGACCAACTCAGTTCCGCAGGACACTGCTCCTCCTGTGCAGGACTTCCCAGGCAGTTCTCTCTGTGCCCAAGATGGGCACGTCCTGCTATTGCCAGTGCCGGGCGCTTTCTCGGACTTCCAGTAAATCCCAGCACTCCCTGAGCACTCCCTCTTGACAGAGGACACTAATAGATTCCTGCTCCCTTGCTTTCCTCTGCTTCCTCCAAGGAAAATTCTGGGGTCTATTGTTCCCTTGCATTGCCCCTGACTGTCCAGCCTCTCAGGTCATTGATCACAATTTCACATTTTTCTTGTTCACCGCCAATAGCCTGTCTAGCCCCATGGCTTTCTGGTTTCAGCTCCTAACTGTCTCTCACATCCATTCACCTCTCATCATCCACAGCACCTTCATCCTCTTGCCAGCCACCAGCATCACCTCTCTGGACTCTTGAAACTTTTGGCCTCACATTTTCAGTCTTGTTCCTCTTCATTTCATTCTCTCCATGACACCTGGCTGTTTAAAACACAGATGGTCCCCAACCGAGGCTGATTTACTCTAACAACTCTTAGAGTCTATGTGAAAGCAATATGCATCTAATAGAAGCCTTGCTTTGAATTTTGGCCTTTTGCCAGGCTAGTGATCTCTTGATGTTGAGTGGTAGCCATGAGTCATATCTTCCAGTTATCCCTGAGACCATGAGGATGATTCTTCTAGACTCTACAATGTGCTGTGTTGCTAGGCATCTTACAATATTTTTGCCTTATGACAAGTTTTTCAGGATGTAACCCGTTGTAAGTCAAAGGCAGTCTGTCCTTCGGGGACTTTGCATTGCTTTTATGAGAGTCCTACATCTCTAACACCACCTGTCTGTTCCAGCTCCCTGCATACATCTTCATCTCCTTCTCACTCCCTGGCCTCTTCTGCCCTGGCCATAGCCGTCTTTCGATTTCAATAGCATCCCTTTGTCCCAGGGCCTTTGTAATATATTTTCCTCTATCTGGACCACTTTCCCATTCACCATCAAATTCTTGTGAATCCTTCTGATTCCACCCAAAAGTTCCTTCCCTCATGGATGTCTGTCCTCACTTCCCTGGCCAAGTCAGACTCCTGTTCTTTGCTCTCCATGAGGTATTTCCTTCATTGCCCTTTCACAATTCATCTGTTTATATTTGCATAATTATTTAATTGATGCCTATAGCCAGTTAGACTCTAAAATACATAAGAGAACAGACCAAGGTGTTCTCACCATTATATTTCTAGGACATATTTGATTCATAGTAGATAATCAGAGAATTGTTTACTAAAAGAATGATTGCAGAAATGATCTAACAAGACCAGTTGTTTTATCTACAAACCCTAAGGATTTTTTCTAAGAAATAAAGCATATCCGTCCATTTCTGATCCTTCCTGATTTTGTCACATTGGAGTACCCTGGGTAACAAGGCCAAGGAAGCCATTTATTGCTGGAGTTATATGAATTGGGAGAATGAGCTCAGAGTCTCCGCCCTCTTCTGCCAATTTTGTAAGTTAGTGTGGGTTGATTTGGAGTGGGCAGAACACAGGGTAATACAATGAATGTGCCATTTAACTTACTTCTCCCTCAGACCTCCTACCCTTGACCTCACTCCTCAGTCCTTGTGGCAAGATTCTTCTGGGATCTCCACAGCTAAATAACTCAGTGTTACCTGGATGGCTTCAAACTTGGATCTGGCCAATGGAAAACACAGTTACTCAATAAGCACTGCTGCTTGCATTTACTCCAGGAAGCATTTCTCGGTCACTTTTCCCCATCCTCTGAGTTGCTATAGTTCCTTCTGGTTGTGACACATGGCTCTGTATCCATGACATTCTGTGCTAATTTGTCAGGGTTCTATGTAGATTTTCCCATCTCCCCAGCTGCCACTGAGCAACAAGTGAGTGATGCCTGCCATCCATCTCCACCGCTCCTCATCCAAGGCAGAAGTTGGGCTACAGAATAGCCAGCGTGCACCAGGCACGGTTTTTGGTTGCAGACAGCCACACCATGGCGTGGAGCAGGAGTCCATTGAGGGAACCATGGGGAGGGTGGCTGAGGAACATCCTGCATATTGGGCCAGCGAGTCAATCACATCTTTGGAAAAGGAACTGTAATTTTACTTATACTTGCACAAGGGCCAAGTAGCTAAATAATCATGAAAGCAAGGACTGCATCCACAGAACGAGTAAGCACAGAGTTCACTGAAAACAAACTGTGAACCCTATCAATGGAGTGATCTGCCAGACACAGATGCACACACGACTGTGGTGGTGAGAGACAGAACAACAAACCAGGGCCTAGAGCCACCTCCCGAGACGCTGGTTTTATTTTCTTCATTACAAGTTGCTACAGCACTGTTCCTTGCTCAGTTGTGAGCCTCTATCCTGACTGTGTCTCACAAACTTGTAGTTACTCAGCCTGCAGTTACCTTGTTCCCCTTGTACCATTATTGTCTTCCTATCTGGTTCTCTTAGGTTTGGTTGAGTGTTGTGAAGTGTATGTTCTGCTGTTGAACTATTTTCCCTTCATAGTCAATCCGAATTTCCACTTGCAGAAGCCTCCCTCTCCCAAGTCCTTTGGGTTACCAAAATCAGCTAAGTTATTTTCCCTTCCAAGCATTTTGAATGAGACTTGCCCCTCTGAGTCCATTTGCAGAAAACTAGGCCAAAGTCATAAAGAACAGACTTCCTGAGTGGTTACTTTCAGCCTCATCATTAATCACTTCTTGTGAACAACTGGGAAAATGAATTTCATGTGACTGCAGGCAGGTATCAAGCAAAATCCTATATTGAGTCCTGTGAGGATAGAAGTAATTATACAGAATGAGGAGGAAAAGAAGTTTTCCATTTTTCTAACCTGAGATGTCGCCTTTTATTTTTAAAGTCTCAATAGCTTTCAATTTTACCATTCTAATCAATCATGAGAAATGATTCTGAGGAGTTTATTTGTGTAGTTAGTAGAGAGTCAGAGTGCTCTAATGAGTAGGGGACATAAAAATGTAGGCCCCATCCAATGGGGTCACAATCTTTTCTGAGAAATAATTCCCACCCTATGAGTTGGATTTATTAAAGCAGAGGTCCACAGCACAGGGAAAGGTAATGTGCCATGTGGACCCTTTAGCTCTAAATTGCTTTTACTTAGCTGTGACCCAGCTCACATGACGAATTTATTATGGGCTACAGCCCATAATATCAAGATATCCACACAACAAAAGAAAAGTCTTCAGAGAGCAACCCCAGACTTGACATGCAATTATTACAGCACACAGGGTGTTTGAAAGCTCTAGCAGAGATTTTCGACTTGTAATCAGTCTAGAATCTTTTCTTGATGGACTAGACAATTGTCCTACATCTTTTAGGAACAGTGAACTTGGGAACAAGACAGAATGCGCTGCCCTTGCTTTGACATGTGGGATTTCAAACAGGGCTAAGAGTGACATGCTAAAGCAAACCTTCTGCAGAGTAGACTAGCTACTAACTGGTGGAGATCAACGGCTTAACCTTGCCAATTGCCATCAGAAACTGGGATCCTCACACGGAGCCTCCAACAGGAACAGTCCCAAAATAGTACAGACACAGAGTTCAGGCACCTGTTTGAGTTTTCACTGTGGGGAGGCCCTACCTGCTTCATAATGTGGCCTTCCCAGTTTCAACCTTACAGAGGAAAAGCAGCATAGCCCAGTCCTGCAAGAACAAGCACAAAGCTGCTGGTTGCAAGGATGAGTCACATAGACCAAGTATGCCTATTTTATTATACCTGAGAAGCCAAGAAATTCTTGGTAACTACGGCCTACATGAAAATAAGGGGGGGAAAGCTCTTTTTAAGCCTGTAATTTGAAACTGATGCCTTACTCTCTAGCTGTGAGAGTATAGAGCATAGAGCACTTATTCAGCATTCATCATGAATTGGAGCCCACACCAGGCACTGTAGGTAGAATAATGAAAAGGCATAAGGTGTAGACAGAAGAGAAGGTGGGTAGGAGTAGCACGATTATTCTGCTTCCTCTTCAAGATTTTATATAAAATAACATCAACGCAATGGCCGCATGTTTCTGGAAGTAACTGGTTAATTAAATACGGAAGTGTTGGAAGTATTATTGATACCTGAGAGACTCAAGATCAGTGGACACACACCCTGAACAAATGGCCTGTTAGCATCTTGCTCAAATAACTGGGTGTGGGAGAGGAGGCAGTGCTCAACTGAGGGTGACTCTTCTTGGGGGCAATCTTGATAGAGACACCTGCATGTATAGTTTCTAGTGGATAGAGAGGTAGGGAGCAGGTTGACAAAACTGTGGATGTTCCTTCAAACTGAACAACCGAGTAACTTCCAGGCCTAAGAGATCGTCTTGCTGCTTAACAGCTTGAAAAGAAAATTCATGCAAGTGGGACAAGATGATGAGAAGCGGACTATTGAGTTTGTGTCTAAGATGGATGACAGTGGCGACATTGGATGGATGAGACCCAGACAGTGTGAGAGAAGGAAGTGGGCATGCTCATCATTGTAATCTGGTGTGTGCACATCAGTGTTTCTTTCATTAGTTTGCTTGGTGAAAGTGATTTAACACTTCAGATCCATCAGAAAAGACAACCAGAGACTCAACAAAGCCAAGAAAAAATAGCACAGAACACCCTTGTGGCAAGTTTGCCTTAAAATGCCACATTCTGTATTTTTCCAAAGTCCTCACCCAAGCACATGACAAGGGACAAAAAACTTTCGACAACTTTAGCTCTAAGTGAGAATAAGAGGTTGGGAAAATATATACAATAATATGATTCCCACAGTTGTATTCTTTGGTTAAAATATTGACTTTAGCTTCAACATATCCCACTGTTTGTCTTAGTGTGGTTGAGAAAGATGGAAAACCACAGTCATTTCCTTTAACGAAAGGGTTCTGGAAGGTTGCTTACCTTTGTCTATGCACAGCTTTGAAGGGATCCTAGGGAAGTGTAATTGGAGGGCTGGCTGGGCGGTCTCCTCTCTGAGGGAGTTGGACATTCCTCTCTTACAACTCCTCACCTGCCTGACTGCCCTAGGAACTGTGCAGTCTTTCTCCCCTTTATCTCCAGGAGTCCACAGACAGAGATACTGGCACTTTCTGAGAGACAAGCCTTACATTGCATGCTTTGCACTTTTTGTAGGTGGCTTTGAGATGTGAAATGCTTCAAGCCCCTTTTCCTATCCATTTCACAAAGATATGCTTCTCAGATGAGATTCATATCTTGTGGATGGTGACCTCCTTGGGTTCATGCTTTGGCAGAGTCTCCCCCATCTCCAACCCCAAGTATCCCCATGTGTAAATAATCGTGTATGTTTTCCCCACTCTCTCCCAGTGGCCCACACCCATTGCATCACCCCATCACCAGCCCTGCCCCAACTCCTGGAGCAACAGTCACTGAAGGCCAGCTTGATGGATGAACTACACTTGGAGCCTCCAGGGGTCCTGGGCAGTTTTGGTAGAGCGCAGAGCATCTCTACTATGGAAATCCTCGTCCCCTCCTCAGTCGTGAGGGGATAAAGACCTAGGCTCAGAAAAGAGACTTCACTCAGACTTTGTGATCTCTAGTTTCATTTCTCTCCATAGTGCAAGAATGCAGGACCAGTAGGAACCACAAAGATCCACAATGAGTAGCTCCCAGGGAGCAATTTGGGAGAAGTACCTGGGACATCTCAGAAGTCTTTGTCCTGACCAAAGAGCCAGGATGATCTTCAGTGCAGATGCCATATCAGCCACATTAGCATCTTCCCCCCAGTATCAGCCATAGCAGGGTGTGACCTTAGGTCTGATTGCCATCTCTTGCCTCCATGCCCAGGAGAGTGTGCTTGGCTCCTGCTCCAGGGGAAGGAAGCTGAGGACTGTGGGATCATGTTCCTTCAAAGCTGCAGAACTGTGGGAATTCTTCAGTAGCTTTCAAATGCCCTTTAGCCTGGAACCCTTTGTCCAGGGACAATGATAATGGGAACAAGGCAGGTGTATCCTGATTGAAGCAGGAGTGGGATTTAGACCTCAACTCAATCCATTCAGAGCTACTCAGCCTTAAATAGCAGTCATTTCCCATATGGGGCTACAAATAAAATAAAATTGAAAATTGAGTTTCTTAGTCACACTGTCCACTTTTCTAACACCCAAGAGCTATAAGTGGTGAGTGGCCACCTATTAGCATGGATGTAGACCATTTCCACACCTCAGCAAGGTCTGTTGGGCAGGGAAAGATTCTATTGCACAAGATTGCTCTAGAGTCTTGGAGATCTCTAAGAGGATTGCAACCTTGAGAACTCTGAGAAACACGGTTAGAAAACCACTAGTCTCACCTAATACCTGAACAAGCAAAACATCCACGGAGGTGGTGTGGAATGCCAGCTACATAGCATGTAACTAAAGAGCTAGAGCTACACCTCAGAGCCCCCTTTCCATTGGACTCCAACTCTGCCCATCCCATTGCTCTTGCTGCCTACCCAGAATTCACCACCCACACCCACTAAGCCTTTCCCTGACATCTCTGCTCTTTAAAGAGCGGAAGCCTATGTCCCAGGCATCTTTGAGGTTTGGAAAAGGGACATCAAATTTTATACACGTTCAATCAGCTTAAGGGCACTTAAATAGAGATATTTAAACGCAGATCAGGCACAAGCAGATGTGAAAGGAAATACTGTCAATTAGTGAGAAGCTAATGAATCTCTCTTTGCTACATCCACCCTGGCAGGATCTAGAAAGTGCTGTTTTGCTTGAAGCTGAAGGAGCCCTGCTATGGAAACAATGCACGAGCGTAATGTGGATCTCTTGACTTTGTGCAGAAGAAGGCAGTGGAGAGCAGCTCTTGCCAGCACTCCTGCTGCCATCAGAAAGGAAAGGAATCAGAAAGAAACAGAGAGACATTTTAATTAGTGAACCAGGGCATTTTCAATTCTCTTCCTTGCATCAAGGATGCCTATGAGGGGACTTCAAAAAGTTTGTGAAAATATGGAGTTACATGATAAATTTTTCTTGGTGCCCCAAATTTTTGAAATCCATGCATAGCTTTTTTTTTTTTAATAATAAGCAGTTTTCCACAAGCCTTTTGAAGTTCTCATATATTTTATCCTCATAGGATTTTCCCATTGAGATATTTCAACATGATTTTCTAATTATATCTTATATACCTCCTCATATGTTCTTACGATCTTTGCGATTCACCGAGGTCCAGATAAATGAGGGAATTATTGCAGATGAGGGTAACCTCCACGACCTGGAACCTGGCAGTGCTTTGTTCAAAGGTTGGAGCCTTCGAACCTATACTGCATGTCTGACACCGTCTTTTTTCTTGTCCAAATGACCTGGCAGCTGCCTCTGAGATGGATCTCTGTACAGGGAGATGTCCTGCAAAGCACCAACCCGGAAATAGCGTATCTGTGTACCCAGCCAGCCAGCAGGCTCAGCAGCTGCCTAACCAGAAAGAAATCAGGAACAATGAACTAATTGTCAGACATGGTGCTAGGCACGAAGTCAGTTACATGAATGAAGAGAACGTTATCTAATCATGGAAATGCACACCTGGACTCAGTCACAACGTGGTCAAGTGTGACAGCAGTACAACTGCAGAGTGATGAGAGCAGTAAAAAGGCTTTAGCTCCCTTCTAGACACTGGAATTCTTTTCTCTAATATCATGCTACCAAACTCATCTCTACTATTTTCTCAATTTTTTTCGTCTGTCTAGATAATTTCCACTCATCCATCAAAATTCAGTTGAGATCACTGTTATCTGTGACACCTCTCTGACTACAGCATCCTTCCAAATGGTCAGTAGAGTTGGTGCATTATCCTGATGTTCTCAAGGCAGACCATAAATTTCCCTGTTCAATATATCACATCATTTTTTATTATTTAATTTATTTATTTGAAAGGGAGAGAGAGAGACAGAGACCTCTCATCCATTCCTTCAACTACCTACAATTAGCATTGGGCCAGGTAGTAGCCAGGAGCCAGAAATTTAATCTAGGTCCCCTACATAATTCTCATGGACCTAGATACTTGAGCCATCAACATTACCTCTTACGGTGTGGAACCAGGAGTTAAACATGAGCACTGCCATATGGTATGCACACATCCCAGCTGGCATCTTAACCATTGCACCAAACGTCCACCCTATTTAATTTTTTCACAGTTATTTGTTTATGTTTATATTACTCCTTTAGAAAATGAACTGGATCTCTCTGAGACTCAGTATCTAATCTATAAAATGGGAAAAATGTGAGATTATACAAATTCTCAAATAAGTGTTAATTAAAATACTTTTATGAGTAAGTGAATGAATGGATGGATGAATGAAATAGAGGTTATATGATATGACTTTGGTTATGAAAAATGAAATTGGTCAGGTGGAAAAGACATCTTTATTTTAATAACATCCTCCTCAAATTTTGGAATGAATCTAAAACAAAATTTGTTGGAAGATCATCATTAATACCACTTAGTTTTATTCATTTATCATTTTTTAATCTTATTGATTCATATATTTAATAAGTTTTCATTATTAACATATATATGGGATGTTAGAGGAATTGGCAAAGGACAAAACAGAATCCTTTCTGAAAGGGTTTTAAGTCAAAGACACATGAAATGCATCATCATGAAGAAGAATCATTAAATGCAAAAATGATGGATAGGTGGGAAGGTCATAAATAATGAGTGTGATAGGTGCTCAGAAGGTACAAATTTCATTTTGCTTTTGATTGAGGAAAGTTTTGAGTGCAGGGCGAATGGTAAATGGACCTTGAGAGTTAAGCAATATTGGAGAAGGGGTGGGATTGGGAAGAGTTTTCTAGCAGATGCAGACTAGGAGGAAAGACACACACAGAGAGTGTGGAGATGGTGGACTCAAGGAGACAGCTAGAAGCCCAGTTACCAAGAACATATGTCTTATACTGAAAAATGTTAGGTGGGACAATCCATCTATTTATTCAGCAGCCATTTATTGGATTCCTGTCATGTGCAGGCACTGTTCTAGGCATGGGAAGTATAATAACAGACAAGATGGAAGCCTAAGTCCATGGAGCAAGACAAGCAATAAAAACAGGAACCGTGAATGTACAATAAAGTCAGGAAGGAATGAGTGTCACGGAGAAAGATGGTGGAAGGGGATAGAGAACAATAAGCCATGGAAACTGGCATGAGAGGTAACACAGTGAAAGACGCTGCTGTGTTTTCCCACGTGCCCTGGAATGCATGTGTCGGAAAATTGCTCCTTGAGGCAGCGGAACCAAGAGGTGATGGGACCTTGAAGAGATGATCAGACACTGGAGCGCCACCATGAATGGATTAATACTGTTCACTCCAGGCTGCATTAATTACTGCACGAGCAAGTTGTTCTAGCTCAGGCCGCCCATGGGTTTTCTCTCTTTCACACAGGCCGCTGGCTGCTTTTCTCCTGGGATGGGCCCTGCTAGTGGACGTCCCAGACTCCAAGAGCCAAGATAAACCTCTGCTCTTCATAAATTGCCCAGTTCAGGTATCCTTTCATCACCATGGGTGATGAACTAAGACAAAACTCTTGTGTGACAGTGTCTCACTTAAGCAGAGATCTCGCGATGTGAAACAGCCTGGTGAGTGTCCACAGAGAGTCATTTCAGGAAGCAGGATCACCAAGTGCTCAGAATCTGAGGTTGCAGCCTGCTGGCTGGGACTGAGGGAAGCATGGAGGCCAGCCAGGCCTCGAGAACAAAGGGAGGAGTAGGAGGACATGAAGCTGAGAAATAGGCAGGGGTTAGGGCAAACGGGAAGGTTATACAAGGACTTCAGAGCTTTTTGCTGGTGTGCTTGTAAGCCATTAGAGGGCTTAGGGAATAAATGAGATGATTGTGGCTTAAAAGGAATATCCCTTTGACTACTGTAAGGAGAGTAAGAGATCTGGGCAATTAAGCTGAAGGAGGACAATAAGTATTAAGTGATGATGATGATGATGATGATGATGACAGAATACTAACTACTTTAAGTAGTATTGAATCCCAATCAAGTTCTATCGAGAATTTGCTATGATAATACTCACCTAACAAATGAGGAAAATGAAGCATGTTGAGTTGGAACTCAAGTGCCAAAGCTGGGATTTGAGCTCATGCCCACTCACTTCCCTCGGCTGCCTCTATACTTTACCTCTAGGCTAACACTACATGTAAAAGTGAAAGTGGTATGTGAAGGTCAAATTCAGAGGTAAAGGCTGCAGAATTTGCTTGTAGGTTGGAAAGGGACATGAGAAGTGTTAACAATAATTCCAAAGATTGGGATTGAGCAACTGGGTGACTGATTATCTCTGAGCTGTGAGTGCTGGGGACAGGGACAACTTTGGAACAGGGACAGGAATGCAGCATTCGATTTACTGAGGTTTTAGAGCTGCAGGTCGGGTACCTTAGTTCAGAGCTCAGGGGTCAGGCTCATGCTGGAGATAAAAATTTTGCAATCATTGTATGTAAATAATATTCAAAGTCTTAGACTAAATGGACTAACCTAAGGAATGAGGACATATAGAGAAGGAATGAAACCTGGGCATCCTACCAAGCAAGAAAGGGGCAAAGTATGGGGAACTGGATTTGAAAACGAGGAGAAGTTTTTTGTTTTGTTTTTTTATTTGACAGATAGAGTTAGTGAGAGAGAGACAGAAATGTCTTCCCTCCATCTGTTCATCCCCTAAATGGCTGCTACAGCCAGAGCTATGGCGATCTGAAGCCAGGAGCCGGGTGCTTCCTCCTGGTCTCCCATGCGAGTGTAGGGCCCAAGCACTTGGGTCGTCCTCCACTGCCCTCCTTGGCCACAGCAGAGAGCTGGACTGGAAGAGGAGCAACCAGGACTAGAACCCGGCACCTATATAGGATACCAGTGCTGCAGGCAGAGGATTAATCAAGTGAGCCACAGCGCCGGCCAAAACAAGAAGTTTTAACTAGCTTGACTGTGGCCATCATTTCACAATGTATACATATATCAAAGCATCCTCTTGTGTAGTTAAACGTATGTAATTTTTACAACTATATTTCCAAGGTTGTGCATATGAAATTTGTACTCCTTAAAAATAAATTAATTAATAAAAATAAAATAAACATATAATTTTTAATTACGTATTAACAGATCCATGAAGGAACAAGAGAAATTACCGTATGACCTAACAGCTCCACTCTTAGAAATACGCATTAGGAAACTCTTGTAATAGTAAAGACTAAGTCAATATAAATTTTATTTATTTATTTATTTGAGAGAGAGGGAAAGAAAGAGCGGGTACATGAAAGACAGCACTCCCATATACTAGTTCACCTCCTAAATGCCTGAATGAGCCAGGACTGGGCCAGAGTCAAAACCAGGAGCCGGGAGTTACATCCAGGACCCCATGTGGATGGAAGGAATTACTTGAGCGTCACTGCTGTTTCCCAGGGTTTGCTTTAGCAGGAGGCTGGAATCAGGATTCAGAGTCAGAAATCAAACCCAGACACTCTACAGGGGGACACAGTCATCTGCACCGCTAGGCTAAACACCTGCCCTGACCTGAGTCCCCATTAATAGGAAAATCGGAAATTAATTGTGGTAAGCAGAATATCAGACATCAGATTGAATCAAGGCTACATATAACAAAGTGACTGTATCTCACAAATACAACCATGAGAGAAAAAAAAGATCAGAGAGGGACTGGTGCCATGGCACTGTAGGTTAATCCTCCGCCTGTGGCACCAGCATCCCATATGCCAGTTTTAGTCCCGGTTGCTTCACTTCCAATCCAGCTCTCTGCTATAGCCTGGGAAAACAGTAGAAGATGGCCGAGTCCTTGGGTCCCTGCACCCACGTGGGAGACTGGGAAGAAGTGCCTGGCTCCTGGCTTCAGATCTGCGCAGTTTTGCCTGTTGTGGCCATTTGGAGAGTGAACCAACGGAAGGAAGACCTTCCTCTCTGTCTCTCCCTCTCACTGTCTGTAACTCTAACTCTCAAGTAAAATAAATAAAATAAAATAAAAGACCAGATGGGCTGGTGCCGTGGCTCAATAGGCTAATCCTCCACCTTACGGCGCCGGCACACCGGGTTCTAGTCCCGGTTGGGGTGCTGGATTCTGTCTCGGTTGCCCCTCTTCCAGGCCAGCTCTCTGCTGTGGCCCGGGAGTGCAGTGGAGGATGGCCTAAGTGCTTGGGCCCTGCACCCCATGGGAGACCAGGAGAAGCACCTGGCACCTGGCTCCTGCCATCGGATGAGCGTGGTGCGCCGGCTGCAGCACGCCAGCCGCGGCGGCCATTGGAGGGTGAACCAACGGCAAAGGAAGACCTTTCTCTCTGTCTCTCTCTCTCACTGTGCACTCTACCTGTAAAAAAAAATAAAAATAAAAATAAAAGACCAGAGGAAACCTTATATTGTAATACCATTTATATAAAGTTTAACTAAATACGAAACAGTTTTTTCTGCATTGCTTAAGGGCACAACCACTGGAGTGAAAGTAAAAAAGAAATAGCATCAAATAATAAACACCAATTTCAGGATAATTTTTATCTCCGGAGGAGGAGAAAGAGGAAGGAAATTTGAAAGGGGAGTATTTAGTGGCCTCAACTTAATTGAAAATATCTCCTTTCCTAAGGTGGATTTTAGGTACATGACAATTTTCTGTGCTAGTCTTTGTTATTTTTAAAGGCCACAGTCTTTCAAGGTTGTTTTTCTAGAGAATGGGAAGAGTGGCGAATACAGACATATCTATTGAAGAGTTTTTGTAAAGAGATGAATCAGGATGTGGTTGAAGAGGAGGAAAATTCTTCTCTGAAGACTGGCTACATCGCAGTGTACTTGTGTGCTTATGGCAATGAACCAGCAGAGGAGAAATGTCTGATGATGTAGTAGAATGCGGAAAGACCTGCAGAACTGCCTGAGGAAGCGCAGGAGAGGAGGAGAGGTTGGTCTTGCCTAGGAGCATGGGGGCAGAGGAACCGGGGGGGGGGGGAGGTTGTGAAGCTGGTAGAGGGAGAGTGGGGGTGTCGCTGGTGTGTTCAAGGTGCTTGGAAGAAAGGAGGAACGTGAAGGTAAGGGCATGCAGTAGGACTGCTGGGCACACTGAGGGCCCTCTGCACGTTGAGTCACCACTTTGAAGTGAGCCCAGTCTCTCTCACGAGTGTCTGCTTTTCCCTCACCTGCATTTAGTTTCCCAGGTGTGGGTGGGCAGTGAGCAGAGACCTGAGTTTCAAAGAGTTGAATAATTTCTAGGTAAATAGGAAGAAGAACATGAGTTGGGAGTTTACGCAAGCCACTGATTATAAGGATGAATCAGAGAATTTAAGCCAGGTGAAGAGGGGAGCCGCTGGGACACCTGAGAGACTGTAGAGGGTAACTTAGGTAAGGTTAACGATAAACTCATTGGAAGATAGGTTAAGGAACTGCAGGATCAGAGGGTAGATGGATTTCCTAGTGGATATTAAAACCACACAACATGGTGACAAGAGTATTGTCCACGGAAAGGCAATGATAAGCCATGAGTAAAAGGAAGTGATCACAGAGATGGAAGATGGCAAATACTGGTTACAGAGAGGAGCAGTGGGTAGACTAATTTATTGGCATAATTTTTAAAAGGATGAAGTTGTGTTGCTAGCAGATGCTATTCATTAGACCCAGGAAGCACACTGCTTCAGACTCTTGGAAGTGTTTTATTTTTGTTTAGCTGTCTATTTTAATTGATAAATAATCACTGTATATAATAATGAGGCATAATGTAATGTTTGGATACACACACACACACACACACACACATATATATATATATAGTGGAACGGTTAAATCAAGTTAACTAACATTTTCACATCACATGCTCATTTTTTGTGGTGGAAATATTTGAAATTTACTTTTTAGCAATTTATTTGTTTTCTTTTTTTTTTTTTGACAGGCAGAGTAGACAGTGAGAGAGAGAGACAGAGAGGAAGATCTTCCTTTGCCGTTGGTTCACCCTCCAATGGCTGCCGCGGTTGGCGCGCTGCAGCTGGCGCACTGCGCTCATCCGATGGCAGGAGCCAGGTGCCAGGTGCTTTTTCTGGTCTCCCATGGGGTGCAGGGCCCAAGCACTTAGGCCATCCTCCACTGCACTCCCGGGCCACAGCAGAGAGCTGGCCTGGAAGAGGGGCAACTGGGACAGAGTCTGGCACCCCGACCAGGACTAGAACCCGGGTGGTTATTTTCATTATTATTTTTTATTTGAAAGGCAGAGAAACACAAAGAGAAAGGCAGATGGAGAGAGATATTCCACCTTCTGGTTCACTCCCCAAATGCCTCCAATAGCAGGAGTGAGCCAGGCCAAAACTAGAAGGCAGAACTCAATTCGAGTTTTCCATGTAGGTAGCAGGAAACCAACTACTCGAGATAGTGCCTGTTACTCCCTAGGGTACGTGTTAGTAAGAAGCTGGATCAAAAGCAGAGGAGCTAGGACTTGAACCAGGCATTCTGATATGGGATACAGGTGTCCCAAGCAACAATTTAACTGCTGCGTTAATCACTTGCCCCTCTTAGCAATTTAGTAACATGCAACGCATCGTTATTAGCTGTAGCCACAATGCTGTGCAATGCATCTCAAAAATGTCTTTCTCCTATCTAACTGAGACTTCTTTGACCAGGATCTCCTCACTCCACCACCCACCCTTCTCTCCCAACCATGGATTACCATCATTCTACTCTTGATTTCTATATGTTTAACTTGTTTAGATTCCATAAAAAAACAAGATGGTGCAGCATTTATGCTTCTGGGTGTGACTTATTTCATTAAGCATGATGTCCTTCAAGTTCATCCATGTTGTTACAAATGAGAGAGCCTCCTTCATTTTAAGGCTGATTAATATTCCATGGTGTACATTCCTCTCATTCTCCATAGCCATTCATTTGTTGATAGATATTTGACAATTTGCATAAATTATAAAATCCATGAATTCTATATCTGTAAATTTAACCAAGTTGATGAAAGACCTATACACTGAAACATAGGGAAAAAAACTGGAGAAAACACAAATAAATGGAAAGATATTTGGTGTTCATGTGTTGGGTTGGAAGAATTAATACTGTTGAAATGCCCACACTATCCAAAGCAATCTTCAAATTTAATGCACTCTCTATCAAAATTCCAATGTCATGTTTTAAGGAAATCGAAAAACAATCCTGAAATCCATATGGAGTCACAAAATATCCTTAATAGCCAGATCAATTTAAGCAGAAAAAACAAACCTGGAGGCACTTCCTGGTTTCAAAAATATATTACTAAGTTATAATAATCAAAGCAACATGAGACTGGCATAGTAATTTATTTTAAAAATAGAATAGAAAGGACTATAAAATGAATATTTATTTGTTTACTCATTTCTTTCTTTCTTTATTTTATGAAGGCATGGGTCCATGAAAGCAAAGTACTCAGGGCTCAAAAAAATTCCCAGTGCAGCCCTTTAGGTCAGTGGGAGAAACAATCATTTGAAACGGCAGTGAACCAGCACCAAGCACCCCTCCTCTAAAGACTGAGAAAGGTAGGAAAAATAATAGGCACCATCCGAGAGGGCCAGCCTCAGTGATTTCTAATTTATTTTTTCATACATTTGTTCATGTTCCTGGCTGCACATTAAAATCATCAGGGGAAATTTTAAATGTCCTGATGCTCCGGCTCTATCTCAAAGCAATCAAATCAGAAGCTCTGAGAGTGAACCAGGCGTGAATATTTTTTGAAACGCCCCAAGTGATTGCAACATTCAACTAAGACGGTGGATAAAGAGCACAAACAAACAAGAAGAGGTGAGGAGAATGTTCAATGGTGAGGTTGAAGGTATGGCATTTTGCTGATTGCAGACAATGCATTTCTTTGGGAAAGTGGGAGGTTTATGTGGCTGAAAAGAGTAGGGAGCTCAAATCAGGTTAGGAGACAAGCAGGATAAGCTTAAAGACAATCACCCATGATTGGAAAGTGTTGAGTTTCCAGAGGGTGTTTGGTGGTGTGGCTAGGACATGGATAGGAAGGATGGTATGGTTAATACTGCATTTTCTCCACAGAGGCAGACCAACAGCTGTAGCTGTCATGTTTCTTTGCATGGTGTCTTACCATTTGCAGGGATGAGTAAAGACCTATAGGTTTAGAGAAGCTGGGGTTTTCCCCAAGCACAGGATGAGCTGTGGATGTTAAGACCAGAAGAGAAAAAGCTTGCCAAGAGAATGGGACAGACTGAACAAGACCTTGGTTGCTGTTTTGAGAAATGCAGGCCCTACCCTGTAGATATTGATGAACGAATGAACGAAAGATGGTTTAGAAGAGGAATAGCCAATGTGCTAGCATATTTCAAATGTAAAGAACCCAGTAAGATGTATTGAAGACTTTGCATAAACTGAACAATTTTAAACACAAGTAATTTTTTTTTCTGTTTTTGATTCTGATTCTGATCCACCAAGACTCTTTCATGAGGGGCTCCTCTTATTAAGTAATAAACTCATGTTGAGGCTACCAAGTAGAAAACGCAGCTGTTTAAAACCCAAACAACCTACAGATCAACAGAACAAGGTTTGGTTTTCTGCCATTAGTAGATGTCAGGGCTCAAAACCCAAAATACTTGCTGCAGAGATGGACAGCCACCATTTTATATCACTGGGTTTATATGTTTTGGCAGTCTCAATAACAACAAGTGGTACTGAAGGGTGTGGTAGGATGGATAATGGTCCCCAAAGATATCCATGTCCCTAACCCTAGGGACTGGCTGTTAACTTCCACATAGAGAAGGACTTTGAAGCGTGGGGAGATACTGAGATAGGGAGGTTATCCTGGCTTATCAAGATGTGCTGTAAATGCAATCATAGGATTCTTTACAAATGGAAGGCAGGGATGATTTGAACACAGAACAGAAGAGACCATGTGACCCCAAGAATTATCAGGGGACACCAGCAGCTAGAAGAGGTGGGAAATGAATTCACCCCCAGAATTTCCAGAATGACCCAGCCCATCTAACACCTTGGTTTCAGCTCTAGAAAATGAAACACCTGGGCCAACACCTGCTTCTATGTCTTCTTTTACTACTGAGAAAATTAATTCAATTACAACAGATTACACAATTATACACCAGCCTTCTATTTACCAATGGGAAAAGGAAGTTCTTAGTCACCATGGTTTCTACATGATGCATCCGGGGAAAAGCTAACTGATTTCTCACTTCTTAGAACTGAACTACAAAGCCCAGCTCACCCTTCTCACCTGCTGAGCCCTCTGTCCTGCCAGACATGAGGGACTTTGTTGTGAACCTGCCTCTTTAAAGAGTGTGTTGTGTGTGTGGATTTCAGTCAGCCAAAGCTTGGACTTCAATCTTAATGAACTTGGTTTCTGATTTAGTATCTTCTGTTGTAAATTTCTCTATTGGTTGTAGATTATAGAGTATTAAATGGAGGATTGCTGCAGAGCTAAAAGAGAATTTATTAAAAATTTAAAATAAAAGTTAAATTATGTATTTAGATGTATTTCATGTTCCTGAAATATATTATTTGTAAAACATTGTGCAATACAATTTATATGCTTTTCATTTTTTAAAACATTTATGTAAGCTGTCAAATTTGTTTCTTTTTTTAAAGATTTATTTGAAAGAGTGACAGAGAGAGAGAGAGAGAGAGAGAAAGATAAATATCTTCCTTCCACTGGTTCAGTTCCCAAATGCCTGCATGGCTGAGGCTGATTCAGGCCACAGCCAGGAGCCAGGAACTTCTTCTAAATCATCCTTGTGAGTCCAGGGTCCCATGAACTTGGGCCATCTTCCATTGTTTTCCCAGCACATTAGCAGAGAACTGAATGGGAAGTGGAGAGCCGGAACTCTAAATGATACCCATATGGAATGCTGGCAAAGCAGGTGATGGCTTAACCCACTGTGCCACATTTGTCTCATGTACATTTCAAATGTATAGGGGTTAATAGTTAATACTACAAATAGTTAGTACTACAAATAGTTAATACTACAAATTAACATTACGTTAGCAGCAGATGATAGTCCAGATGGGCGCCAAGTTCTAGTCCCAGTTGCTCCTCTTCCAGTACAGCTCTCTGCTGTGGCCCTGGAGGGTAGTGGAGGATGGCCCAGGTGCTTGGGCCCTGCACCTGCGTGGGAGACAAGGAGGAAGCACCTGGATCCTGGCTTCGGATCTGCGCAGCACACTAGCCGTAGCGGCCATTTGGGGAGTGAACCAACAGAAGGAAGACCTTTCTCTCCGTCTCTCTCTCTCACTGTCTAACTCTACCTGTCAAATAAAAAAAAAATTATATTGTTTCTCCCATGTTAGTGTCCCGATGAGATGTGATTCTTTTCACATTCAATTGAGAGTCTTCTGTGGCATTTGATAAGCAGATCTAAAATGTACATGGAAAAGCAAAGCACACAATAGCTTAAACACGCTTATAAAAGGTGAATAAAATGAGGAAGGCCCTGGAAGACCGCTAAAGGAGGGGAGCTCTTTTGCTGGTCGTCACCCCCAACATTTCTCATAAAGCTGGTAAAAAGAGAGCATAGTAGTGTGTGGTGGATTAGCACAGCACACCCAGGCACAGCCCCACACATACAATGAAACGTCACGTGTGACTGAAGTGTCATAGTGATAAGGAGGAAAGAGTGCTGTGATCACGTGTGTCTAAATGAGCAACAATCAAACAAGTATACACAAAAATAAACTACAGGGAGAGAAAACCCTCAATATAGAAAACACACGATCAAAACCTTTCGGAGAAAATATGCTTCTGTGATCTTAGACTAGAAAAAATTATTAAAATAAGATCCAAAAAAGCACACAGCAGGTATGAAAACAGTGATGAATTCACCAGACTTGAAATTAAGAATGTGTGTTAATCAGAAGGTTCCTGAATGTAGAGATAAGCCTTCCTCCATGCAATGGTGGTGGTAAAACACACGCATAACAATTCACAACACTGCCAGCTCAAATAGCTACTGAACAGATGAAAAAGTGCTCAATCTCTTTAACAACTAGGACTTTATACGTTAAAAAATGCGCTATGTCAACATATTACACTGAAGTGTTGGTAAGGGTAGCAGCCCATGAACAATATACTAGGAATATGTGCATATTATATAACTTTCTACAACCATTTTGGAAAACAATTTGTATGTAGTAAAGTAAAATTATACATACCCTTTAACCAGGAAATTACTTCTATACACACACGCGCGCACGTGCGTACTCCCATGGAAACACAGAAACTCAATGCAATTCTTGCATAGGGACACCTGGAGATATGTACAAGATTATCCACCAAACACTATCTGTTCATCTGTTCTGGGCTGCAATTACAGTCTTTAATGAAGCAAGCCCACAAACGAAAAGTTTAATGAAAAATCAAGATGCAGAATACATGGGATGTATTTCATGAAGATTAAAAACAGGGGCTGGCACTGTGATGTAGCGGGTAAAGCCACCGCCCATACAGGTGCTGGTTTACGTCCCGGCTGCTCCACCTCCGATCCAGCTCTATGATAATGCTCCTGGGAAAGCAGTGGAGTATGGCCCAAGTGCTTGGGCCCCATCGCCCAGGTGAGAGACCCAGAAGAAGACCCTGGCTCCTGAGTTCAGTCTGGCCCAGCCCTGGCTGTTGTAGTCATTTGGGGAGTGAACTAGCAGATGGAAGATCTCTCTCTCTCAATTCTGCCTTTCAAATAAATCTTAGAAAAAAGATTAAAACCAAAACATAAAGAAACCATAAGACATGCTTGAGGATAACCAGAGATAAATGTAATATATGGAGTGTAGGACAAAATGAGAATGTGGAATCCCTTGTCAAAAGCTTGGGACAAGTTTTTTCTTTGTTCTGTAGTCTCTCTCTCTTCCTCTTTCCTGGCAATTGTGCAAAAACAAAACCCAAGGTATGCTTAAGCCTTCATACTCAGGGGGAGTGCAGGTCCTCACAGTCTCCCAGGGCCAGTGTGTTTCTGATACTGACCCTTCCCTCTTCCACACCCATGTCCTGGTCAAGGACAGCAGTAACCACTGAACCAGGGGAGGGAACCAGGTGCTGCAAACCCAACCCAGGCAGGTGACAGGAGGCAGGACCACACAAACAAGTTGAGACCCCCAAGCCACAAGGATGCTCCATTGTCCTGTTAACTCCACTCTGGAAACATAAATTCAAAGCTAACGTTATGAGTTTCAAGAGAGCAACTAGACAGCATTAAGCCCCATCCACAGGTTCGCTTCTAAGTGCTGGGTGCCATACAACTGCATGGCGTGCATGCCTATAGGGCTAGTCCTGAGGATTACAAAGTAGAGTAATGTTTTTAAGCATAAGAGAAATATTGGAATTGTAAGAAATCAGGAGCAGGAGTGTCATGAAGAGGAGGGATGTGATGCCAAGGATACGTACACCTGCTTTCAATGGCATGGATAGTGGTCTACTGCTTCAGCTGGGTGTCCAAGTGCTCATTCTTTTTGTTGAAACTTTTCTATCCATTATGTATTATTTTTTAGATCTGAAGCATTGCACAGTAAAAAAATTATATGTAAGTGTGTGTACATATACACATATATATACTCACATTCAAGTATATATGAAGTAGAGGAAGACATTACGTGCAAATAACTCTTGAAGAGCTTTTATTATAAAAGGGAGAAGAGAATTATGATGGTGGCAGACAGGCCTGTGTCTACTCTGTTTTCCTCTGAATATTAAAAAATAATACCACCACCACCACAGCAAAAAAATATTAAAAATGACCAAATAAATCCAAATCCCAAAAGGTTACGTAAAATAAACCATTCAAATCACAAGCAGAGGGCCAGTGCTATAATGCAGTGGTTTAAGCTGCTGTCTGCAGTGCCGGTATCCTATATGGTGTTGCTTTGGGACCTAGGAGCCCTGCTTCCGGTCCTGCTCTCTGCTGTGGCCTGGGAAAGCAGTGGAGAATGGTCCAAGTCCTTGGGCCCCTGCACTCATGAGGGAGACCTAGAAGAAGCTTCTGGCTCCTGGATTCAGCCTGGCCCAGCCCCAGCCATTGAGACCAATTGGCGGATGAACCATATGGATAGAAGCTCTCTCTCTGCAGCTCTGATTTTCAAATAAATAAGTAAATGTTTAGAAAAAAATTATACACGAATAATCTCATCTCAAAACCTGTTAGTATAAAAACTTTAAACAAAAACATGAGAGTTCTTTTTTCTGTGGTTTTTTAATTTTTTTGGTTTGTTTATAATTGTAAAGATTATACCCAATATGACATAAAACCTAGCGTCCATTTAAAAAGAAATCAATCAATTCAACCACATGAAAATAAAAAGTAAATCTACAAAAAACAAAAAATTTTTCATAGATTCCACTAGCAAATGGAAAAAAAGAACCAAAATATTTACAATTGATCATCCAAAATGGTTAATTTCCTTTATATATAAAGAGTTTCTATAAGCAGTAGCAAAAAGAACAGTTTTGTAAGGAAATGACCATAGTGTCTTAATAACTCACCAAAAAATCCACTTTTAGTCTTAAAATTTGAAAAAGTGCTCAACTTCACTTAAAATAAAATAGATGAAAAAAACAATTTAGAAAAAAGCCATTTAAAGATTTTTTTTGCTGTTTTTTTTTTTTTTAACAGGCAGAGTGGATAGTGAGCGAGACAGAGAGAAAGGTCTTCCTTTGCCGTTGGTTCACCCTCCAATGGCCCCTGCTGCCGGCGCTCTGCGCTGATCCAAAGGCAGGAGCCAGGTGCTTATCCTGGTATCCCATGGGGTGCAGGGCCCAAGCACTTGGGCCATCCTCCACTGCACTCCCGGGCCACAGCAGAGAGCTGGCCTGGAAGAGGGGCAACCGGGACAGAGTCTGGCGCCCTGACCGGGACTAGAACCCAGTGTGCTGGCGCCGCAAGGCGGAGGATTAGCCTATTGAGCCACAGCGCTGGCCTCATTTAAAGATTTAAAAATTGTTGATAACACACTCTCTGGCCAAGACACTTTTGTATGTTACCAATTAGGAAATAAAAGAACACAATTGTTTTAAAAATAATTTGTAAATATCTTTTCAAAATTTCCCATTGAGCATATAGGAACTTCTCTTGTATGCCTGATATCAAATACAAACAGGATATTAATTGCAGTGGTTTATAGTGCCAACAGATTGAAAATACCTTAAATATCTTACATCAAGACAGAAGTCATACCTGGTATTTGGAAGTAGAAGGAAATAGAATAGTGTGAATCATTAAAATATTGCAGAAACTCTGTACTAATTAATGGTCATCAAGATCTATTTAGGTGAAAAAAGCAAAAGAGTTTTTTGCAAAAAATATTTTTGGAAAGGAAAAAGGGCTATCGTGTGTGTTAGAGAGAAAAGAGCAAACAGACAGAGATGGAGAACATGTGTTTGTTCAAATTACTTGCACTAGGGTTAGAATATTGTGTCCCTCTGAATTTCATGTTGGTACTTGATCCCCAAGCTAACAATATCAAGAGGCAGGACATTTAAGAAGTGATCAGTGTTTCAAAAAAAAAGGCTTAAACGGGAAAGTTCCCGCTTTGTCACTTTTGCTCCATGTGAACACGTAGCAAGCAGATGCCAACTTGGAAGTGGAGAACAGCCCATGCCATGGACCAAATATGCTGGTGCCCAGAAAGAATGGGCCATCAAAGAAGGAGGTACCTTCCTCTGAAGGGAGGAGAGAACTTCCACTTTGATTATGGCCTTGTCTAAATAAGATCATAGCTGGTGAACTCAAGAGGCTTCCATAGCCTTGGCAGCTCATGACAAGAGCCTCGGGTGATTACTGACGTCATAAATAAGAGTGTCAATTGTTAAATCAACAACGGGTGTCACTGTGCACTTACTCCCCATCTAGGATCTCTGTCCTTAATGTGTTGTTCTATGCAAATTAACGGTAAAACTACTACTCAAACAGTACTCTATACTTTGTGTGTCTGTGGGTGCAGGCTGTTGAAATCTTTACTTACTATATACTAAGTTTATCCTCTGTATATAAAGATAATTTAAAAATGAATCTTGATGAAGAATGGAATGGGAGAGGGAGTGGGAGATGGGGTGGTTGCAGGTGGGAGGGAGGTTATGAGGGAAAAAGTCACTATAATCCAAAAGTTGTACTTTTGAAATTTATATTTATTAAATAAAAGTTTTAAAAAAGAGAGAAAAAAAAAGCAAATACGCTGGTGTCTTGATTCTGGACCGCCCAGCCTCTGGAACTGTGCATAGATCACCCAGCCTAAGGTGTTTCATTATGGCAGCCTTGACGGATCCAGGTAACATACAACCTCTGCAAACACAAGTAATTGGTTGCTCTTAAGGAAGGAAGGCAACTGGGAATTTGAGGAACAGGGTGGAAGGGAGATTTTTCCCTGTTTATTCTTTTGTGCATTTAAATATTGATTTATGCATGTGCATTATCAACCCAAATTTTTTAAAAGCAGCAGCTCAAGTTATGAAATATTGCCAATTTGTCAGCAATGAAAAGCTACAGTGCTATCTCAAAAGATAAGTATTGAGAAATCAGAGTACCCCAGTGTGCCTGTTGAACAAAGATAGAAGCACACTTGGAAGACTATAAAACACTGCAAATTGGCTTTTGATGTGTCCTGAGTGAAATATATATATTCCCTAGAGCAAGGTATTGAAACAGCCTGAGGATTTAAAGATCAAAGTGTATGTAGTTTCCCTTGTAAAATATGCTAGTGATATAATCAGCTAGTACCTACCATGTGCTAAATGTTATGTTAGACGTAGGAAAGGGAGGTCTATAAAAGTGAGTAGAACATAGTCTACTCTCAGTGAACCTCTGATCTAGTTAGAAAGACTGGTCCAGCATACAAGAAGCACTGTTTTTCAATTGTAAAGCCGAGTTAATTTATGTATGTGCTTTATTGAAATGTCTATTTTTTATTTTTAATTCTTAAAAATTCTTTTAATTTTTGAAAAGCAGAGAGACAGAAAACGGGGAGGAGAGAGAGAGACAGAGAGCTTCTATCCACTGGTTCACTCCCTAGGTGTCCTCAATATCCAGGACTGAGTCCAGCCAAAACCTGGAGCCTGCAGCTCAGTTTGGGTCCCCTGCATGGGTGGGAAGGACCCAGCCATTTCAGATGTCACCTGCTGCCTTCCAGAGTGCACAGTCAGTAAGCTGCATTTGAAATGGAGTCAGGACTCGAACCCAGGCATTCTGATTTGGAATACAGATGTACCAAGCAGCAACTTATCCACTGAGCTAATTACCTGCCCCTCTATTTTATAATTCTCATTAGCAAACAATACAAGATCATGGAGCTTGAAAATGTTGGAGTATGGGTCTTAGTGCTGTAGAAGTTAACAGCAGGGAGAGCAAGAAGACCTGAAGATTGGCAGACACTGAATTCCCATAGGAAGAGCTGATATGGCCAGATGGGCAGGAAGTGGCTTACTTGGAGGACCACCATGCTAGTGTAGCTTTTCCCCATCATTGCATGGTAAGATGCCATTTCTCTGTGTTAGTCATAACTGATATTACAGTCTTCCACTGGTCAGTTCAAGCAATATTCTTCTGATAAAGTTGAAAAATATAAAATTCTTAAAAATATTTAGAAATCATAGTTAGAAAGTAAAAAAAACAGGTATTAATAAGTATGGGGACTTTTTGCCATTTCATATTTATTTATTTATTTACTTGGCAGGCAGAGTTAGACAGTGAGAGAGAGAGAGACAGAGAGAAAGGTCTTCCTTCCATTGGTTCACTCCCCAAATAGCTGCCACGGCCAGTGCACTGTGCGGATCCAAGGTCAGGAGCCAGGTGCCTCTTCCTGGTCTCCCATACTTGTGCAGGGCCCAAGCACTTGGGCCATCCTCCGCTGCTCTCCTGGGTCACAGCAGAGAGCTGGACTAGAAGAGGAGCGACCGGGACAGAATCCGGCACCCCAACCGGGACTAGAACCCGAGGTGCTGGCACCGCAGGAGGAGGATTAGCCTAGTCAGCTGCAGCACAGGCCTTATATTTATTTTGCTGTCCTGAGTCAGGATGGCTTGGATAGGCTTCTTTTTCTTCAACATGTTGGAAAGGAAAATGTTTAGGGCTTTCAAGTAAACATACCTGCATTTACCTTAACCATACTCAATCACCTATTAGCAGTTGAACCTTGGGCAAGCTGTTGGGCGGCTTATTGACTGAAAAATGAGAGAAATAGCTAATCTATACTATTATGATGATGATAATTGGGATGAAGGTAAAGGCCATAAGTTAGATACTTAAGAAATTTAAGTCATTCATTTTTGTTGTTATTTCAACTCTGAGATGCATTTTTCTTCTCCAGGTTTTTTTTATTTCCCCTGTGAGATTGTAAGGATGAGGATGGCCTTGTCCTTCTATCAATGCATGATAAAGACATAATTAAGATATTTGATCCTTGCATTTTCAATTTACATTGACATCAATACTGCTAATTGCAGGGCTGGTGTTTGAGCTCCACTTGCAATGCCAGCTTCCTATATCAAAGTGTCAGTTTGAGTTCATGCTACTAATTCATGCTTCTAATCCAGGTTGCTGCTAATGGGAAAGCCATGGAAGGTGGTCCAAGTACTTGTACCCCTGCAACCACATGGGAAACCCAGGTGGAGTTCCAGCCACCTGGCTTGGCCTGTCTGAACCACAGCCATTGTGTCCATTTGGAGAGTGAACCAGTGGATAGAGATCTCTCGCTCTCTCACTTTTTCTCTCTCTCTCCCTCTCTCTTTCTCTCACACTGTCTTTCTTCCTGTTACTCTACCTTTCAATATACAAATAATTTTTAAATACTACTGATTACAACTATTCTTTATTGACCACCTACCATCTGTCAGATACTATGTACTAATAAGTCTGTATAAATAAATATAACCAAAAAATGTCTAAGTGCTTAAAATATTTTGTCCTCAGGAGATCCAAAGTGGTTGAATAAGGAGAAGATGTGCGGATGTTGACCAGGGAAAGATGACCAAAGAAAGGTGGAGGAAGTGCATTCCCAGGGGCGTTGGAGAGAAGTTTGCAGTGGAAATTTTACAGAAAGAAGAAAGATGTCGTGGAGCAGCATGTACAGCACAGACACACAACAGCAAGTCGGGACACTTGTATCCGGGAACAGGAGGATATGCCACATTCTGGGAGGGAGATGAGAGCAGACTGTGGCAGACTGTCACTGGTGATGTCGCCTGAGGGACTACCTTGCAGACAACACTGACTTTAAGTCTGACCTGGAATGCTGGTGGGGACAGGATGCCCACCTAACCCCATGAAGGGAGAGTACATCTCTTTCTCCTGATCCCCTGATAAGGGGGCCCAGTGACCCACAGGGGGAAAGGGCCACATTTGTTTTATATTATTTTATTTTATTTTTTATTTAAAGATTTTATTTGTTTACAGAGAGGTCCTCCATCCTCTGGTTCACTCCCCAGGTGGCTGCAATGGCCAGAGATGCCCTGATCTGAAGCCAGGAGCCAGGAGATTCTTCTGGGTCTTCCACACTGGTGCAGGGGTCCAAGAATTTGGGCTTCTGCTTTCCCAGGCCACAAGAAGAGAGCTGGATTGGAAGTGGAGTAGCCAGGACTCAAACCCGTGCCCATAAGGGATGCCGGCATTGCAGGCTGTGGCTTTACCCACTATGCCACACCAGCCCCAGGGCCACTTTAATGTAAGTAGAGGCTCCATGGCTCATGTGTGTGTGTGATTAGGGGATTTTATCAGAGGGATAAATCTGTACCCCCAATGATTTTGAGTCTGGCCTGGAGGGCTAGCAAGAGGCTGTGGGCACACTTAGGACTGTGAGATGCTCCCATCCCACACCCACTCTAGCACATACTTCAGTGTCCAAACTGCCAGGAAGAAGCATCCACAGGCAGCTGGCTCTGGGAACACCTCAGCTCTCTCCATGGATGGAGCAACCTCACTGGGATGAGAGTGGATTCCCCAATCCCTGGGACTACCTCTGCAAGACATTGACATAGGCAAAGACTTATTGGAAAAGACTGCAGAAACAAGGCAACAAAGACGAATAAACAAATAAAATCACATCAAGCTAAGCTTCTGCACTGCAAAGGAAACACTTAACAAAGTGAAGAGACAACCAGCAGAATGAGAAAAAATATTCACAAGCTACGCAACTGATAAAGGATTAATATACAGGATCTATAAAGGAGCTCAAGAAACTCAACAACAGAAAAACTAACAATCCAGTGAAGAGATGTGCAAAGGACATGAATAGACATCATGTTTCAAAGGATGAAATGCAAATGGACAACAGACACATGAAAAAATGCTCAGGATCACTGGCCATCAGGGAAATGCAAATAAAAACCACAATGAGGTTTTACTTCACCCCAGTTAGAATGGCTAACATTCAAAAATCAAAAAAAAAAAAACACTAAATGCTTGTGATTATGTGGGGAAAAGGGTACCATAATTCACTGTTGGTGGGAATATAAACTAGTACAACCATTCTTGAAGACAGTATGGAAATTCCTCAGAAAAATGAAAATAGATCTACCATATGACCCAACCATCCCATTCATGGGAATTTGCTCAAATGAAATGTAATCAATCTATGAAAGAGTTATTTGCACCTCCACGTTTATTGCAGCTGAATTCACAATAGTTAAGACATAGAATCAACTCAGATGTTCATCAACTGATGACTGGATAAAGAAAATATTGTATACTATATGGAATACTACTCAACCATAAAATGAAAGAACTCCTGTCTTTTACAACAAAATGAGTGCAACTGGAAACCATTATGCTTAGTGAAATAAACCAGTCTCCAAAAGACAAATATTATATATTTTATCTGATATATGACAGTTAATGTAGAATACCAAAAATGTATAGGAATGAAATAGATATTTTGTGATATGATTGTAATTTTTAGTCCCTGTTTATACTCCTGTGGAACTGTAATCTTCCTACTTTTTACATGTTGAATATTATAATTAGTGGCGAATTAATCTTGTGAATGTAGAGTGGATTAAAATGATGTCTTTGCAAAAACTGATGAAGGGAAGGGAAGAGGGAAAGAGGGAAGGAGGGGTATTGAGGGGGAGGGATAGTAGGGCAGTACTGTTGTCTTCTTGGAAATTACCAATGGAATGCATGAAATGTGTTCTATATATTAACAAAAATTTGTATAGAATGATTAGCAAACCTTATACTTAAGATTTATGATTTTGAAACCAGTAGAGATAAATTTACCTTTCAAATTCAATGAATATTTATCCACTATAATTTTCATTCTATAAATATGTAAATCCCATTTTATACATATATATATAGTTACATAAAACAGTATCTCAAAGTGTAGTGATTTAAAACAATGACAATTCATTGTCATTACAGATGATTCAATTCAATAGCAATTTTCTTACAACTCTGTGGTAAAGGCTAAGCTATGTGATTCTCCTGCTCCTATAAGTTTGATCAGTGTCACTTAACTGACTCCATTCAGCTAGGAGCATGGCTAGAGCTGCAAAAACCAACATGACTTCTCATCCTCCAGGGATGCTGTTACTGTGGTTTCTAAACATTCGATAATCCAACCTGGCAGATTTTTTTAATGACATGGCAGCTGGGCAGAAAAAGAAAAGATGCAGGAGCTGTCAATTCTCTTAAGAGCTACATATAAAAGTCCAAGAAGGTCAAGTTTGTTGCAATTTGTTGGCCATAGGAATCATGGTGGAACCAGATATAAAAGGAGAACTAATTCCCACTGCTTGTTGTGAGAAGCAGTGTGCAGAAATAAGAACGGAAGGAATGGTCATCAGCCCTCTGTGCATATTTCATACGAATTGCATTCTGCAAAATGAACCACTTGCACCAGGAACTTCATAATTAAAATTTGGTAAATGCCTCTAAAGGTCTTTAATAAACACATGTCCATAAAAATATTCTGCCCTCTGTTACTGATGCTTTCAGCAAAACTGAAAAGTTAAAACTCATTCTAAGTCATTTTGTAACCAAAATACATCCAAAATTCTTTTACATGTCTAGCCATGTTCTGGGCATTGTCCAAAAGAAATTGACAAAGGATAATTCCTGTCACTAAGAATTTACTACTTGAAGAAAGCAAATCAATACCCCAGCTCACTGAGGATGGCCTCACAATTGTCTGAAACAGCCAGAGTGAATCTTACAGAGATGTCAAAAAAGAAAGGAAAAAGACAGAATGCATAAAACTTCCATTAGCAGGAATCTAACTAATTCTTACCAAAAAATATGCTCCCTCTCCTTCCCCCACCTTTATTTTCTGCAGTCTATTTTGAGGACAAAGAAACAAATGACAGCAAAACTTCCCATTAGGGAAACAGATGATATTGTTGACGTTTTGAATCCCGGGAGATGTGCTGGTGGGTGGTTGTCTTATGGGGGAGAGTGACTGGCAGAAAGTTGCCAGCAGACAATGGCAAAGGATTTAAATTCCTTCAAGGAATACAAGCAAGAACTTGGCTGCAAGAAAGCTGGGATCTATGGCAGAAGCCCAGCTGCAAGTTCACGGTTGGAGATGCAGCTTCCTTGGCCCACACATTTCCCATAGCAGGACACACACTGCATGGGTTTCATGATTGGGTCAGGCTCTTCTGGACTGTACACTGTGGTTTTCCAAGTAGGTGGGCTAGACAGAGGCAGGGGCACGTGTCTTGGTTACCTCTGTGATATTTCTATACCATTTTAAGATAGTGACTATGTGTCCACTCTTCTAGGTGCTGCCCAGAGCAAATTGTTACTCTCCTGCGTCAGGTAGGAATGCATTTGCCACAGGTGTATATGTACACTTCTTTCATCTTTTTATGGGTGACTATGAACCAGGGCTGCACACTGCAAGGGAAAAATGCAGACTGCAGACTATTGAAGTGCTTAACCCAGGAATCTGAGATTGGGCCATCGCTAACAGGATTCCACTTTCATTCTGCTTGAAGTCGTGTCCTTACTGTTAGCAAGGTACACTTGCACAGGTTACCTATTACACAATTTTGAGAAGCTGGCTGTTTGATTGTGAACCTGGAGTCTTCCTAGACTCCTCTTCTTCTGCCTCCCCAGTGAAACAACCCAAAACACTGTAATGCATCAGTATCTAAAAAAGAGTATGATCTCTTCTCTATTTTCAACTTTATACAGGTATAAAATGGAGAACCATCAATATCATGTTCTAAGATTTCAAAACAGGAGGTGAAAGAAAGGATGTCTCTGTTTAATCAAGAAATTTGATTTCACAAATTGCATTTACTTAGGGTTTTGCACCATAGAGTTTGTATATCACAATGTTATCACTGCAAACAGAAACAAGATTCTGTCTCTTACCTCCCTCCCCACATTACCATCTTTCCACAGTGGATTTGTTTCAGGAAATTTTCATTTCAGGAAGAGCTGATGCTTAAACATCTAGTATGTGATTCAAGGATTGATTCACAAAAGTACACAGTGGTTTGGGAGGTTAATGTGTAATTCTTGTCTTTATCGACAGAAAATTTAAGGAAGGTATAAAAGAGAGGTCCTACAGAATACGTGTACCAGTACAGGTTGAGTATCCATCATCTGTAACTCTTGGGACCAGAATTCTTCTTGGACATTGGTTGTTTTAGGTTTTTGCAATATTTGCACATACATTATGAGACATCTTGGGGATGAGACCTAAATCTAATCACAAATTTCATTTATGTTTCATTTACACCTTACATAGAGACTGAAGGAAATTTTCTGACACGTTTGTATGTATTTATTTTATTCGAAAAGCAGAATGACAGGGGTGGGGTTCTTACTGGTTCATGCCCCAAATGTCTCCAACTGATGAGATTAGACCTGATCAAAGCCAGGAGCCCAGAACTCCATTGGAATCTCCCTCATGGGTGGCAGAGACTCAAGTACTTGAGGCATCATCTGTTGCCTCCCAGGACATGCATTAGCAGAAACTGCATTGAAGCTGAATCAGAATTGGAAGCAGGACTTGATATCAGACACCCAATATATGCTGAGAATATCCCAGGCAGTGGCTTAACCTGCTGTATCACAAAGCCTTCCCCTAGACCACATTTTAATGATTTGTGAATGAAACAAAGTTTCATGGTATGGAAATTTCCTCTTGTGGCATCATGTCAGCACTCAAAAAGTTTTGGTCCTCAGAGATTTGAGAGTTTTGGATGAAAGCTGATCAACATATGATGCTTTTAAAGAGAAAGGGAGAGGGGCCGGCGCTGTGGCATAGCGGGTAAAGCCGCCGCCTGCAATGCTGGCACCCCATATGGTCACTGGTTCAAGTCCCGGCTGCTCCACTTCCTGTCCAGCTCTCTGCTGTGGCCTGGGAAGGCAGCGTAAGATGGCCCGGGCCCTGGGGCTTCTGCACCTGCATGGGAGACCTGGAGGAGGCTCCTGGCTTCAGATCAGCACAGCTCCGGCCGTTGTAGCCAACTGGGGAGTGAACCAGCAGATGGAAGACCTCTCTTTCTCTCTCTCTCTCTCTCTCTCTCTCTCTCTCTCTGCCTCTCCTTATCTCTCTGTGTAACTCTGACTTTCAAGTAAAATAAATAAATCTAAAAAAGAGAGAGAGAGAAATGGATATTGGATTGAATTAAAAAGAGACTCAGCTGTTTCTTCTATTTGGAATTGAGTATTACTTTCATCAGATTTCTTTTAAATTAACAAAAGCTGCAATATCTCTGACTCCAAAGTAGAAGTGGTAATGAGCTCTTTCCCACTTATTCAGAAGCTGACAGCAAAAACAGAGGTTAAAGCCTTGTGCATGTCATGAAAAACCAGTACTGAATTGGAGTTATATTATTTACTACTGCCTGCTAGAATGAGCAGAAAAACTTCCATGTGCAATTACAATTCTTGCTCTTGGATTTCTCAAGTTGAGGTAACACGAGCTGTTTTACATCAGTGTCTCTCAGAGACTCTTCCCTACAGAGAGAGGAGAGAACTACTGAACAGGCTCCCCACCCAGGTCAGCAGGAGGTTCAAGAGCTGAGTGTCTTCAGTGGGAATAAATGACAACTGAACAATTAGTCATTCCCTAACCTACTTCTAGTGTGAAGACAGGCTTTGTTCTAGTTCTTTATGCTCAGAAATTTTTTATGATAGTCATTATTCTATAATTACATTAAATGCCAGCTCCCATGATCTCCCTTGAACTGTGTGAAGCTGCAAAGCAATTCACCTAGACAATGATGAACTTTCTAAATTAGACACAATATTCTGTTTTAATGTGGATACAGCAAAAGCTCCTAGGAGTGGCTGACTTTTTGTGCTTGCAAATGTTAACAAATGAGCAAGAAGGGTTTTGGTCAATGCTCTTCCTCTCTCTCTCTCTCTCTGTCTCACACACATACACACACACATCTTGCATTAGCTGAATTGCTACTCAAGTATAATTTGCAAAATGATAAAAATTATGACTCTTACATAAAGTGAACACAAGCTAAATGCTTTATTTATCTCTTTTATTTTAAAGTGGAATCAACAAGATGTTGCTAGAGAACTTGAAGCTCAGGCAATCAGGGATGTTGAATGGATTTGCTGAAAAGTGCAAAAATATCCTATAAGGCAGTAAAATATATAGGTTACTATCCTGTCAAGTAACAAAGTAAAATGTTTGAAGCAATTTTTCCTATAAATCTAAAATCATGAGTATATTTCCCAGATAAAATTCATTTATATTTCTAGGGATAAGAATCATGTTCATTACTGTCAATATTTCTTTCTTTCTTTCTTTTTTTTTTGACAGGCAGAGTGGACAGTGAGAGAGAGAGACAGAGTGAAAGGTCTTCCTTTTTGCCGTTGGTTCACCCTCCAGTGGCCACCGCAGCCAGTGCGCTGCAGCCGGCGCACTGCGCTGATCTGAAGGCAGGAGCCAGGTGCTTCTCCTGGTCTCCCATGCGGGTACACTTGGGCCATCCTCCACTGCACTCCTGGGCCACAGTAGAGAGCTGGACAGGAAGAGGAGTGACCAGGACAGAATCTGGCGCCCCGACTGGGACTAGAACCCGGGGTGCTGGCGCCACAGGCGGAGGATTAGCCTAGTGAGCCGCGGTGCTGGCCAATATTTTTTTTTTCTTGAAGGCAGAAATACAGAGAGAGATCTTCCATCCATTGGTTTACTCCCCAAATGGCCATGATGGCCAATGTTGGGCCAGGCTAAAACCAAGAGCCAGGAGTACTTCCTCCAGGCCCCACCATGTGGGTTCAGGGGCCCAAAGATGTGGGCATTAGCAGGGAGTTGGATCAGAAGTGGGGCAGCTGGGACTTGAATTGGAACTCATATGGGGTACTAGCTCTATAGGCAGAGGCTTCACCTTCTATGTCCCAGCACTGGCCCCTGGTACTGTCAATATTCTACAGCTTAATTCTACCTCTGCAAAGTTTCAAAATAGCTCAGTCAATGGAAACCAATCAAAGATACAAACTCCATAGAATCCAATAATCCTCTGGAGGTATGTTAGGCAATGCCCAGCATACCCAGAGTGAAGGGCAGCCAATTATCTTCGTAGCTCATTCCTAAGTATTCGACCATTTCTTCTGACAGTCGGCTAAAGGCAGTTCCTCACACTGCTATAGCAGAGGAAGAAAAGGGAAGCTCATGAGAGAGATCAGGAAATCATTCAAACTCACATAAGTGAGGGCTAAATAAAGCAAAGGTTAAAAAAATTTCAGGAACATTTAGAATCCTAGGAACTTGGAGCTAACAGCACTTTAGAGATCACCTAAGACTTTCATTTGCCAGAAAATAATTCTGAGGTTGCCTTCTCGGTGGTTCAAAGAAGAGGTTAAACTAGTGCTCAGGTGCTGATCTCTGCAGAGCCTGCCTGAGAAAACTCCTTTTGTCCTTGGTGTAGAGCTGTTCTTTGTCCTCCCTCATTCACACATGGAGCCACCTATACAATGCTTCTCTTTGTATTCAGGAATAATCAGAATTAAAATGCACGGGGAAACATTATATCATTATATATCAGGGTAATACACTTCTTTTGCATTTTACTTATTTTATTATCTATTATTTTATTATTTATTTTGATACATGAAAATTGCACCTATGTGTTTATGGGACACCTTGTGATTTTTCTACACAGGTGTACATTATGTAATGTTGAATAGCCCTGACAAAGTTACGCCATCTTAACTACCCCCCCAGCACCATCTTAGGTGACCTTAACAAGACCTTTCCTGGAATTTGGGTTGAAACCATAAGTCATGGACAGGCAGCTGCGGCTCAAGATAACGCCGTCCGATAAAAGGGAACAGGCACGGAAAGCATCCAACTGCCCCTTATCTGTGGATCAGGCCTGACGGCAATGTATCTCCTGCATGCCCCTACCCCATTGTCTTATCGAAACCCTTAACCATGCTTCTTCTGCTTTTTGCAATCCCCGGGGTATATAAGTGCCCCCCAGACACTGCTGGGCACGCTTCTCCTGTCACCTGCTGTGTCGGGTCTGGAGACAGCGTCCATGAGCGCTCGTGAAAATAAAAGCCACCTCTTGCAATTGCATCGTCTGGTCTGAGGATTTTTGGTGAGTCTGGGGTCGCGATCTGAAGGACTTTGAGGGAAACGGGGTCCTTCAATGTTCAGTCAGGGTAAATACATCTCCTGAAACATTTGTCATTTCTTTATAGTGGCAACATTCAAAGTCCTTTCTTCTACTATGTTTCTTTTTAAAGAAAAGCATGGTACATTATCTTTATCTGTTGTCACTCTTTCAGGCATCAAAACACCAGAACTCTTCACTCCTGGTACCCTGTCTTTAATATATTTTCTAAAGTGTTTTTCTTTTTTTGTTTTTTTTGTTTTTGTTTTTTTTTTTTTTTTTTGACAGGCAGAGTGGACAGTGAGAGAGACAGAGAGAAAGGTCTTCCTTTGCCGTTGGTTCACCCTCCAATGGCCGCCGCAGACGGCGCGCTGCGGCCGGCGCACCGCGCTCGTCCAATGGCAGGAGCCAGGAGCCAGGTGCTTTTCCTGGTCTCCCCATGGGGTGCAGGGCCCAAGCACCTGGGCCATCCTCCACTGCACTCCCGGGCCACAGCAGAGGGCTGGCCTGGAAGAGGGGCAACCGGGACAGAATCCGGTGCCCCGACCGGGACTAGAACCTGGTGTGCCGGCGCCGCAAGGCGGAGGATTAGCCTGTTGAGCCACGGCGCCGGCCTAAAGTGTTTTTCTAATGGAGGGATGGGGCATTGAAAAGTGGTTTTAAAGCAAACATTTTATATTTCAAACAAGTGTTACAAAACAGTGAGAGAAGTAGCTTTAGAGGTGGGGAAAGGATTCCAACATCAAGCTATTTATCTGTATCTTATCCACAGTCATTGACTCCCTCCTACCCCCAACTGTGATGTGATTGAGGAGAAAGTGCCCAGCAAAAACAAAGCATCCTATTTTCAATTCTGAACTCTTTTTTCCCCCAAAAGTTGTGCTTTTTAAAATTCATCCTTTCCTAGGGCGTTCTTTGTGTAATACACTGGGATCCACAGTAGTGTCTGTATTACCAACTCCTGAACACTTGACGTTCATTAAGCACAGGATCATGCAGATGTGTGTCATTGGATGTATTTTATCTAATTGGTAGATTAAAGATACTTATTAGTTAAAATTACATTGATGTCAGTAGGACTAAATGGCTTCTCAAAATTTATAGCTCACAAAAAGTCAGCTTCTGATTACTGTAATTATTTCTTTCAAAATATGAAGTATGTGAATTATTCACAGAAATGAGAGAAAAACAGAAAGAAAAATGAGTCTCCTTTGAGCTATCCGGTTTTTGTCCTCCAGTCTTAAGCTAAATTATTATTATTTCATTTTGTTAAATTTAGTGCATTTCTGTCAATACTGTAGGGATGTGGATGGAATACACAAACCTGAATGATTATCCCAAATTCAATTTGGAAACTTTAGAAAGAAAAATATTTATGTAACTGCAGAGTTTTGAGTTCTGAAGGAGCTGATACCGATCATTTTGTTTCTTGGGTATTTTGAGTGTTTTATCCTGAACATTTTCCATTATGTCTACACCCCCGCCCCTTTCCACCACCACCCTCACTACAATAATTATCACCAGGAACAAAGAACTGAAGGGAGACTTCTTGTCACAAGGCTCACCAGCCTATTATCCTGATTTTAGAGAGGAATTTTCATTGGCATAGCACTTTCCCTAAGGTTCTCTCCTTTGAACATCACAAAGAACCTGCCTGGAAGGCAAGGCAGGTATTGCTGATGCCCTAAAGTGGGGGAGGGTGCACAGAGCTCTTCCAAGACCACCTACACATTTCTAGGGAGAGGGAGCGGTACCTTCCCCCAATGTCTTCTCATTGCAACCCCAGGCTCTTTTTTTCCCCTATGGTCTCTATTATTAGAAATTGACATTGAAAAGATTAAATTAAGACTATATTGTCATGTTTATTAACAGCAGTCTCTAGGCTTTGTTTTTCTGATAAATTCCAAGAATCAGTAGCTCCCAGCTGTGTGCTCTCCTTGGAAAGCAGATTAAGTAGTTGCTGTATCCCCAAAAACCCTAAAACCCCAAAACCCAATGAGGCACACAAATAATGGAATCAGGCCTAGTAAAGAAGTTATTGTATCTCACTAGAGATACAGAAGATATTTATTGCCACAGAAGAATGAAATGTGTCTCAAAGGTAGTTAATAAATGCACAGAATTTCCTGTAAGTGTTAAAGAGAATACAACTAAGCAAGATGATGCTGCAATGCTTTTTTGTCATGAAGAAATGAGCCTGATTCAAAGATGACAAACATGTAGTATGGAGTGCGAAATGTGTGCTTGCATTGCTCAAATAATAGAACCGTCAAAGGTTGGATTCAGAAGACAGGAAAGCTTAGCCTATCATAAAAAGCGTACAGCAGTTTCCTCTTCTCCATCACATCAGAGATTATAAGAGACACTGATCACCAGCCATCAGACAAGCAATCATGCACAAAGTGCTCTTGCCTACCCCATGGGGACAAAGTGATAGATATTTTACAATGCAGAATGGAGAGAGGTCCATTAGGATACAGAGGAGGCTGCTTGGGGAACCCTCTGCTGTGGCTTTTACTTCTTAAGGTAACAATCCTGTTTATCTGAAAGGTCCATGGACAAGTCATCCTTCTGGGTAGTCCAGCTCCCAAAGTAGCTGGTTGTGACTCAAACTCAGAATTTCAGACAGGTTTCCTGGTTTTCAGAACCACCTTTTCCGGAGCATATCCTTTGTCCACATATAAAACACCTAAGTCCATTGCCTCACACAGTACTTGGATAACAGTGTTATACCATCTTTTCAGTGTCAAGATTATGACTTCATATTTCATGTTAATTTGTCTATATTTTTTGCCTTGTCTTAAGAATATCATGTTTCTTAGGCTCTTTAGGGTACAAAGAATAGAAAAAGGCTCTGATTATTTCAGATAACAGAATGCAAAGGGAAGCATGAAAAATTGGATATGTCTCAAAAGCATAAACTAGGGATCACAGACAATTGGAACACCATTCATCACAGGCATCACACAACATCAGCTCTGATGGTTTGACAATAGCTTGGGGGCAGGAACAGAAATCTTATTTCTGGGCCAAGCTTACATTTCAGTTCCTGTATCTACTTTTCCCTTCAACTGCTTCTCTTTGCTACTTTGATGTCGACTGTTTGTCTTCCTTCCCCTTTTCTGTTCTTCATGTTCCCTACTTACCATACATCCTGCTTGCCCAGGGCATTGGTGCTTCACGGCTCTGTGCTCGCCTTCATGCTCCATCTCTCCACGACTGCATCACTCCCTACCCCGCTGAGCTGCCTTGCAGGTCTCTCATTCAAACTCTCCCTGCTAGTTCTCAGGCACAGGATGGGCTCTAGGGTAAAGCTCTCTCTTGTGTTGGGTATCTTGAGGACCCCTACTCAGCTCACAGAGAGTATAAACTCATCCCTACCTACTCTGGTCTGCTGAAGGCAAAGTAGCAGGAACAAACAACACAAACATGGTGATCTGGCACTTCGTCATCTCAGAGAAGACCAATGATGTCTATAGGTATAGGATGCCTTATTGAAAATTCTTCAACCCTAAACTATAACATTTTTTGAATAAGAAAGAGATGAGGTCAAGCCAGTCTGGTGTATAATTCTGGATCTGGTGTAAATCTGACGTCTCAGCTAAATATCATCTAATCCCAAAGGAGGAAAGAGCTTGAAGACAGTAGAATTCCAGCAATAAAAAAAGTGAAAACTCAGGGTAAAAGCAAATGGAGTTACTAGTTTTCCTTCCTCCCTCCCTCCACCCTCCTCCTTCCTCCCTCCTCCCCCCTTTCTTTCTTTCTTTCTTTCTTTCTTTCTTTCTTCCTTTCTTCCTTTCTTCCTTTCTTCCTTTCTTCCTTTCTTCCTTTCTTCCTTCCTTCCTTCCTTCCTTCCTTCCTTCCTTCCTTCCTTCCTTCCTTCCATTGAAAGGCAGAGTTCCAGAGACAGAGATCTTCCATCCACTGGTTCACTCCCTACATGGCCAAAACAGCTGGGGCAGGGGAAGCTCAAAGCCATGAGCTTCATCCTAGCCTCCAACATGGTTGCAGGGGCCCAAACACTTGGGCTATCTTCTGCTGATTTTCTCAGGCCATCAGGAGGGAGCTATATTGGAAGTGGAGCAGCCATAAGGGATGCCAGTGTCAGGTTACCTGCTGCACCACAACACTGACCCCAAGTTACTACTTTTCCAATGTGGTGCCTGTTGAAGCCAATACTCAATTATTCACTTCAACCAGTATTTAGTCATATTGCCTACAACCTGCAGTACTCCTTCAAGATGGCAGAACACTGCCAGAGCATAGGGCCATAGCCATCATAAACACAGTGACGGCCAAGGCATGGATTCCCTTCAGACATTCCAAGCATTCATTCATGCTCATTCTCTAAGGTTACCAGACAGTTGTAATAAAAGTGTAAAAAAACAAAGTGGATCTGTTAATAGGAACTGATTGATGAAAAACTTACATATATATTGTGGGAAATATACTTATCATGGTAGCCAAAACTTACTGATTATATGAGCTGTACAGCTTTTCATAATTTCAAAATTTCCTCTCAAATGTATATTTTACTTTCAAACGAAAAATACATACTTTTGTCCAAAAAATAAACATCACATCAGATAGAGCCCTCACTTGAATTGTAACCACTGACCCAGCTTTTTCCTACACAGCCTCAACATTGACATTGAAACAGAATATTGACTTGCTTTCTAAAAATTTGTTGTATTAGTTTCTTTGCAGAAAAAGATTTTTTTTTTCTACCTAGCAAGATATTGTCCCCTCATGGGCAATAAAGCATCAGGTCTAAGGTACTAATTTCTTTATCTAAAAAATAGAGAAAATTCATCATCCTTAGTGACAACATTTAGAGCTTAATTATTTCATCAAACTAGCATAATTTCTTAAAGCACACACAGCACAACTTACTGAGTTTTCCAGGAGAAATAGCCTCACTATGTATTTCTGGGTTCTTGGGTCAATGCTATTAGAAGTAATTATATTGAATGGCAGAACTCTAAAATAATTGCTTTAAGATATAAATATAACTTATAGCCCCCAAAACTTATTATCACTTCCCCCAGGAATTTATAACCAAATTATATTGTTAATTTCTTAATTAAAAATAAATTATTAAAGAGCACTGGAAGATACGAGGAAGATGAAAGTTAGATAAAATGCTGTTTAAATTATGAGTTTATAAAAAGACAGTCAGCATATCGAGCTCTTCTCTACTGCTGGGCTAGTAGACAATGTTACTTGGGAATAAGACCCGTAGTTGCCAACTGCAATGTGTTGAATGAGGGACTTTTGAAAGATATATCCACGCTGTAACCCCCAAACCTGTCCATGTTACCTCATCTGGCAAAATGGTCCTTGAACATGTGGTTTACTTAAGGATCCCAAAATGAGATCTTCCTGGATTATCTGGATGAGTGGTAAAGACAAAGTCTGGTGTACTAATACGAAACAGAAAAGGGGGTGCCAGTGTTGTTTCTTAGCAAGTAAAGCTGCCACCTGCAATGCCAGCATCCCATATGGGCTCTGGTTCCAGTCACAGCTGCTCTACTTCTGATCCAGCTCCCTGCCAACGTGCCTGAGAAAGCAGAGGAAGATGGTCCAAATGCTTGGGTCCCTGAACCCATGTGGGAGACCCAGAAGAGGCTCCTGGCTCCAGGCTTCAGCCTGGCCCAGCCCCGGCCATTCGACCATTTTGGGGAGTGAACTAGTGGATCAAAGATTCTTTCTCTCTCCTTCCCTCCCTCTCTCCCTCTATCTGTAACTCTGCCTTTTAAAGAAATAAAAATAGGTCTTTATAAACTAAAAATGAGCAGAAGAGACACAAAGAGAAGAGGAAAAGGCCATGTGAAGATGAAGTTAGAGAGCAGAGTGATGCAATCGCAAACTAAGGAATGATAACAGTTACCAGAAACTGGGAAGGGCAAGGAAGGAGCCGTCCCTAAAGCCTCTGGCACAGGGGTGGAAAGCTGTATTCTGCCAAGGGCCATTTGGATATTTCTATCATTCACAGGCCACACACAATCATCAACTTAAAATTAAGCCTGCAATAGACTTATTGAATTTTGAGTCCCATCTGCAGTTATCTTGGCAGAGCCAGACCAGTTGACTCCTCAGGCCTCACGCAGCCTCGGGGGCCAGACGTTCCTCGCACCTGCTCTGCCGAGTGTGGCCTTGCTGATGCCTTCATTGCGGACTTCTACACACTGGGACTCTGGAAGAATAAATGTCTATTCTCTTATGCTGCCTACTTTCTGGTTATTTGCTATAGCAGTCTTGGAAGCTAATACATGAACCCTTCTATGCCAAACTGTGATGCCTGTTTTGAGTTGCTAAGACTCTGAGAATCCTGTGTTCAGTCAGCAAACTGCAGACTAGCACCTTGCAGGGGACGAGAGTAAGTGAAAACATTCATGCACAATCCATATCACAACAGCAAGACATAAAATCTACTTAATGAGAAGTAACACTTCCCTGGGTCAGAAACCTAATAGTAGACATATAGAAATCAAACTCTGAGGGACAAAGGCCAGTTACATGAGAGCTTTCTGGAACCACACTACCATAAAGAATGTTTGTACATGCCAAACTTTTCAGCATGGCAGACTTCCAAATTCATTTATTCTATAATTCAAAGAATCTTTATTGAGCAGTTACTTTGTCCCAGGTATAGTGCTGATTGCTAGAAATAAAAATTATATACAATGTAGGCCTCAAGAAAGTATAGTTTGATGGCATAGAAATACATAGTAAATACAACACTAATATACTTCAAAGGAATGAAATCAAAAGATAGGTTAATTTTGGTACAAAATTTTTTTAAATCAATCTATGGTTAATTGGTAATACTCATTTTACACGAATTTCTAGGAGACCCTGTGAACAATGTAGTTAGAACACACTGTGGTATGCAGTTGCTAAACTTGCTATAAATGCATTGTAAATCAGAACATTTAAGCCAGACTTGAGTGTGGAAGGTTTTTCAGACGTAGTGACATTTGAGTAGAATTTTGAAAGAAAAGCAGAATTACAAATTAGAGATAATGATATCTCAACATCAAGTAGGAAAACAAGTAGGAGCATCCTACGGATGGCCTGTACTGACCAACCTTTAAATGGCCTTTATGAGGAAGTACATAGCCTGTTCAGACATTGGAATAAAGAATGCCCTAGCCATTGTTCCTACTCTAAGATGCAATCACTTCTAATATCCCAGATTTCCTGTAAAAAAAGCTAACACTGTTTAGTTCTTAAGATCCAATTCCATTGGATTTATTGACTCTCTGTTAAGTGACAATGCGACACCATCAATGATTGATAGTTTGTAACTAGAATTACTTTGATGATTAAGAGCCAGTGCATCTTTACAAGAAGCTCATACTACCACAAGCATGAAGGTGACAATGCTGCTTATGACTCATAAAGCAAGCATAAATGCTGTGTGTGTTCAGAGGAGGAAAGGATGGATCAAAGGAAGCAGGCTGACGTAGGTAGCATAAGAAAAGGACCTTGAACAACAGCTAACATTTTGAGAGATCTTAGGTGATCTTATTATGATGTAGTGTTCCATATTTGGTTTCATGTTTGCAAGGTCATTGTTAAGATCAGCTTGTCTTTTATAAATTTTTTTGAAGAATTGATTCTATGCATTCCTCTTCTTTAGTCAAGTTAGCATGATGATTTTGACCTGTGCATAGGCAATAATCCATTGGCTGTGATGTGAGACATGAAGCAAGAACTTCTAGCCAGAAAGCAAGCTTCCCCCAATGATCTAGGTAGCCAATCACCAAGTCTCGAATTTATAGCATGAAGAATTCATTGCTCTGACCTGTATCAGCACAGTGTATCTGTTTTCCATTCCTAATAGTTACACATTTTCTCTGTGATGGTTCTGATTACTTCTTGATCAGTCTGACCAGAAATTATCTATCATATTAATCTTTGCACAAAACTGTTTTTGCTTTGCTGATTTTTCTCCATTATTTTTTCTCTTTAAGCAATTTCTGCCCTTATTTTAAAATAGTTTTATTTCATCTTCTTTGGTTATATTTTTTTAAATGTAACTTCTTGACATCAGCAATTAGTTCATGTTTCCTGCTTTTCCTTTTCTGAAGTAAGCGTTATCTGTTCACTTCTGCCTCAATCTAGAAGGCTTTTCTAACATTTAGTTATAATTATTTACTACTTTTATCATTGTTTTAAAGTATGTGTCATGAGCAGTGAATGGTGTGAGACTTTCTGCTACTTACAAACTAATACATGGATTTTTGAAATTACAAACTGATCATCTCTATTGCCTAACTGGTGAGATTACTACTATTCCATTGAGGACTCAGAGCTAATTTTTACCATCTTACTTGATGTTATATACCCAGATTTGTGTCTTTTTCTTTCCTTTTTCTTCCTTCATTCCCTCATTGTGTTGAATGGTTTGCTCTGCTTCTCCATTATACTGATTATAAGTTGTGTAATAGTGTCCATTTTATTAATGGAATAATTTTATATTTTAATTTGTATGTTTAACTTTTAAATTTTTTAAATTTATCAGGTTATATTTCCAATTCTAGAACAATCCATGGCATAAGGATACTTTAAAGTGATCATCCTTTCCTACTTATCTTACATGTTGTTATTGTGTGACATTTTTATTCTACCTTGTGATTTTGTACCTTCTCAACAAGCTAGGCTGTACTTTATGCTTTGTGTAGTCAGCATTTTTTAGATTTACCTATATGCTTACTTATTTATCTTCTCAATGTTCCTTCTCACATCTGTGACTTCAGGGAGGATAGTTCATTTTTCTGAAATGTGTCCTTCAGATGTTCCTTTAGTAAACACCTATGGAAAGCAACTTGTCCTTTGCCATTTGTTTGAAAATGTCTTTTTATTTTGCCTTGTGTCTGAATGAAAAAAATTATTGTGGTAAGGATTTAATTGGCACCTATTTAATCTATTTACGAAAACATCATGAGGGGCTTGGTGCTGTGGTGCAGCGGGTTAACGCCCTGGCCTGAAGCACCGGCATCCCATATGGGCACCGGTTCAAGACCCGGCTGTTTCACTTCTCGTCTGGCTCTCTGCTATGGCCTGGGAAAGCAGTAGATTCATGTGGGAGACCCAGAGGAAGCTCCTGGCTCCTGGCTTTGGATCAGCGCAGCTCCAGCGGTTGTGGCCAGTTGGGACGTGAACCAGCAGATGGAGGACCTCAATCTCTCTCCCTCTCTAACTCTGACTTTCAAATAAATAAATACATAAATCTTTAAAAAAATCATGAAGCCCTGCATGGAAAGAGAGTCTTTCTAGAAAGGATTAACATGGCTCCAAGGCACTACCAATCCAGAACCCTTTGAACTAAGTTTATTGGTTTGGGATCTTATAGATATTATGAATTTGGATCAAAATCTAAGGACAATGGTTTGATTACTAATTTCCAATGAAGCACCAGTGCCGCGGCTCAACAGGCTAATCCTCCGCCTTGCGGCGCCAGCACACCGGGTTCTAGTCCCAGTCAGGGCACCGGATTCTGTCCCGGTTGCCCCTCTTCCAGGCCAGCTCTCTGCTGTGGCCAGGGAGTGCAGTGGAGGATGGCCCAAGTGCTTGGGCCCTGCACCCCATGGGAGACCAGGAGAAGCACCTGGCTTGTGCCATCGGATCAGCGTGGTGCGACGGCTGCAGCACACTGGCTGCGGTGGCCATTGGAGGGTGAACCAACGGCAAAAAGGAAGACCTTTCTTTCTCTCTCACTGTCCACTCTGCCTGTCAAAAATAAAAAATAAATAAATAAATTTCCAATGAAGCTTTTTTTTTTTTTTGCCATGTCTAATCCATGTAAATTATTTTCTAATACCAAGTGCCAACTTGATGTAGGGGTGTCATTCCACCACCCATCTTGCATGGGCACGGGCCTAATCTTCTATCTCTCCCATATTCTCTGATAACAAGATCTGCTAATGCCCAGTGGTCATAACATTATGCTTTCATTTACCTTTCTGGTTGCCCACTTTCTCCTTCAAGTTACCTAATGTTTTTGTGAACTCAGCTACATA
The DNA here is from genome assembly GCA_949820135.1 of Sylvilagus floridanus. NCBI lineage: Eukaryota > Metazoa > Chordata > Mammalia > Lagomorpha > Leporidae > Sylvilagus > Sylvilagus floridanus. The sequence goes on from OX463230.1 coordinate 74,162,333, forward strand.
TTTAAAAAGATATTTCTATTACACATGCAACTAAATTCTACCTAGCAAGGAGGTGATGTGTGAAGCATTCAAGTCTCGCTCTCAAAGAAATGGAGGGCTCCTTTTCCTTATGCTTTTCTCTTCTTCCCACTGGCTGAGTTGCAGACAGGGTGTTGAGCCAATCTGACCACACTGACCATGACAATGCACTGAGGGTGTCAGAACAACACGAACGAACGGAGGAGCCTGGGCCCCTGACAGCTTCACAGAGCAGAGCTGTGGTGTATATATATACATACATATATATATATATATATATATATATATATATATATATATACACACACACATACACTTGGAGATAGTTAAGTGCAACGGTGTTCTGAAAAATTTTGGAGGATGTTCAAGGTGCTCTATGGCTATCCCACACTTTCTTTTAAAGGTTATTTAAACTGTTGGCAGAAAGATTTGTCTAACAGAACTCACTAATGTGGCATTTGTAATCCTTTATATATTTACATTTGCAAGGTTTAGACTCATAGGCTCTTTGATTTTCCTAGTAAATATCCACATTTAATTAGCTACCCAGAAGGAATTAAGTAGTTCTAATTACTGCCTCTACTCTAGAGAGCAACGTGTGAGATTCTAAAAGAAATGGCATAAAAAGGCCAGCGCTGCGGCTCAACAGGCTAATCCTCCGCCTTGCGGCGCCAGCACACCGGGTTCTAGTCCCAGTCAGGGCACCGGATTCTGTCCCGGTTGCCCCTCTTCCAGGCCAGCTCTCTGCTGTGGCCAGGGAGTGCAGTGGAGGATGGCCCAAGTGCTTGGGCCCTGCACCCCATGGGAGACCAGGAGAAGCACCTGGTTTGTGCCATCGGATCAGCGTGGTGCGCCGGCCACAGTGCGCTGGCCGCGGCGGCCATTGGAGGGTGAACCAACAGCAAAGGAAGACCTTTCTCTCTCTCTCTCTCTCACTGTCCACTCTGCCTGTCAAAAAAAATAAATAAAAAAAAGAAATGGCATAAAAATATTTTGCCTATGAAGGTATATCATTTCATCAAAGGCAGAATTCTTTCCAAACAATGGGTATGCGTTATTAAGCACAAGTATTTCTTTACATAAGAATAAAAAATGCAAAAAATTTCATATTCTAAGAATAACACTAGAACCATAACTGTTCGCTGTTAGCATTGACTAATGTAGCTTTTGTGTCTTTACAGAATCGAGAAAATGGAGATGAGCTACAATAATTGTAGCCACCCACGTCATGCATTTTGGAATAAATGAATGTTTTTGTAACAAGTTACTGAGCTAAATTCTAAGGAGACAGAAAAATTTATAAGATGCAATCTCTATCTTGACACATCTATGGCCCAATATAGTAACTGCAACAAGATCTGAATAATTATAACCACAATAAATGAGGACAAATGCCCAGCAGCGTCTAGAGCGGTGTCAGGTGAGCTCATTGCTGAGAATTGCACCCTGTCCTGTTGATTCTAACAGCACATGACTCCTGCCATAGCTTTTATCCAGATCCAAGGTATTTTGAGTCATAAGCACATAGCACATGGTTCAGCTTTCTTGAATCTCTTCTTTTTCTAACACTGAAAGCAAAAGCCTTTCATTTTACTTCAGAAGGAATCACACAAAGTTGGAACAGTTGAAGACATCATTTATGGTGGCTTTGGAAATGAATATGCCATGCATACTTCTCCCGAGCTATCATAACCATTAGGGAGTATAAACAAACGAAAACCCAAATCGGTAGTTGACGTTGCAATGAAATACCGTCTTGTTTCTTCTCTCTGGAGGAGATGGCACAAAACATTTCATCCTCTTTAATCTGTTCTCACTCATATAGTCTTGTTTATGATGCTAACAATTATGACAGTGCAATAGCATACCCGGGAACTCATCAGCTCAGCTTCCCAGAGGCACTTGGCTTTCACATGCGTCGTGAGCGATGGCTTGAAGAAGCATTGCTTCATATTTGTAATCAGCTTGAGTCTGATGTGATCCTCAACATGCATTCTTCGTTCCCAACAAATGATAAATTATAAGGCTATTTATTGCCTGGCAAAGAGAGAATCATTTTTTCCCCACCAAAGATTTATTTCCCAACCAAGTTGTTCTTGAATCATTGAATATCACTTTGAGTTGTTTCTAGTCCTCTAAACAAGTTATCTGCCAATCACCCCAGATGTTGGAGGAGTGTGTAGTTATTGAATGTGAAATGTTTCCATTGGAATAGAGGAAATGGTCTGCCAACATCCAAGAGGGTGGCAAGAAAGAATTAGGGAAAATAAAGCAAAGAAAATGACAGACTACTTACACAGCCACAAGGAAGCAGGCAATTTCATCAATAGTCAAACTTCATCACATTGGGCTAAGTAAAAAAAAAAAAAATCATGGTTCTTCAAATGGGGATAAAATCTTTGAAGTATCCTTAGAAGTGGATTTCCTAAGTAAAGACATATTGTAAGCAAGATTGCAAAGAGGCTGTCTATTCAAGCTATGTATAAAGGTCTCATCTATTTGCAAAAGCAGACATGCCTTTTTTCTTTGTCCACCAAAGCAGCCCTAGCAAGTCTCACTGGACAATCTCTCATTGACCACTGCTTTTTGGCACTACCCTTTAAAACAGATTGAGTTTAAAACATTGCTTTGTTGACACCCCTTGCTACAAAATTTGTTTGCATTAGTGAAGTTATATATTAACTCAATTGGGACAAATATGCCCCTGATTGTAATTTTATAGTTCTACAATATTACTTAGATCAGCATCTTGCTAACAGAGTTGCAACATGGGCACAGAAATGACCTCAGGATGTATACAAGAGGAGAAGGTGGCTCTCTGGTCACTAATGAAGGCTAGATTGTCACAGAGAATTTCTGTCTCTCCTTCAAGAGAGTGTCCCTTCCCTTGACTCTCAGCTTCTCTGTCTTCATTTTCCTGTCTGGCCACTATGTTGTAGTTTTTTACATTGGTTTCTTTTTCTCTCCCTCTCCTATTTGGTCGATTTCCATCAGGTTCCTCGCCCTTTCTAACCTACCTTTTTTCTCCTTTGGTGAAGCATCACTTCCAGTGTTGATGTGGGCCACACTTTTTATTGATCAGCTGGTGCTTCTCAGACCTGTACTTCCTGTTTTAACCCAGATTCTGAGCCTCAGTCTGTATTTCTGGTGAGACATCTCTGCTGGGATATGTTCCACTGGCATCTAAAATGTGATCTATTTAACCTGAACACAGTCTCTCGCCTTCTGCCCCCAAACTAGCTCCTTTTTCATTCTTTAACGTGGGTACATGATCACACGCAGGGGCTGAGACAGACACTCTTGCCATTTCTTGCTTTTCAATCCCTAAATCAGATCAATTTTACCTTCAACTTGACTCCCAACTCCTTCTCTACTCTGTCATTCCCATAATTTAGAGGAGAAACTCCTTAATGTGGTTTTCACATCTTCTCACAACCTGATATCACCTAAGGACAGAAATAAACAGGCTCTATAAAGTGGTTAATCTAAGATTTATTCATGGCAGACTATGAATGACCTCAGCCTGGGAGACACAAACCCAGCAACTTTCAGTGAATCTTGGGAATTTATATATTCCGTGACAGTAAATTGTCACTTATTACACAGTGAATATACATTGACTTGGCCCCAAAAGGTAGACTTTAGGTAAGTGGAGATGAATTTCTCACAGGTTGGAGATTACCATTTTTAGAACATGATTGGTTACAAGCATCTTCAGAGACAGGGTATCATGAGAAGACTACTGATTAATTTTAAGAAGGACATTTCTGAGAATAGATAGGAATTATAAGAAGAACAAAGAATTGTCAAGGTTACTCCAAATGGCTAGCACAAAATAGACCTATGTACACATTACCCAAGTCAAACTGAGCTGGAAGACAAGATTAATGGCTCTGTCTGGACACTGCCCAGACAGGTCTTAGTAGGTGTTTCTCTGACATGTTTTGAAAGACTTTTTAGGGAGAATTCTCACATCTAATCATTACAGACTCATAGCTCATCTGTCACTTTACTCCATGTACCTTATGTTTTAAGAATACAGGAGAATTCACCACTTCTTAAGTACCATGTCTTTCCAAAAAGCTACACTTTTGGTCTTGTTTTACCTGCTATCTGGAATGTGCTTTTGACTTGTCCGTTGTGAAAACTGTCAAGTTTAAGAGCATGGGATGTGTTGTCAGAGCTGGTTGGTTCTTCCTATTTACTTAGCCAAGTGCCATTACACCAATTGATTTACTCTGTGCGTAAGGGTCTTTGTAAAGAAGGAACAAACATGCAAAGCTCAGGGAGTTTTTATGATGGCAAAATATGATAACATATGAAAAGATTCTATTATGGTGCTTAGTAAGAATTCAATAAATAGTAGTTGAAGACTTTTCTATTCTATAATTCTTTAAAACCCTGTTCAAAAGTTTTGCAAGACTTTTTAGGGAGAGTTCTCACATCTAATCATTCTGGATTCAAAGCTCACCTTGGATGAAGCATTTCCTAATCTCCATAGGTAAAATGAATCACTCCCCTTACTCTAGTCCTAACTTCTACAAGAGCACTTACTGGGGAGTTTTTAATTAATTGCATATGTGTTCAGTTGTGAAATCCTCAAGTACAGAACCACCACATCTATCCATATCTAAACATTAGGTTTTTAAAACTATCTGCTGCTGAAAAGAGAAAGGCAACCCTTTAATTCATGAGAAGCTTACAGGTAAGTTCAAGATTGGGAGTGTAGCAAAAGTGAAATAATCATGGGCAGATAATAATTGGAAAATATCATAAGCAGGTGTTGAAGTCCTGTGGTGTGAACTATTTGATGAAAGAAGAGACCAGTGTGGCTTGGAGAAGCTGACAATAATTTAGAAGCTTCCATAGGGAAGAGGTTGCCTTTGATCCAACTGAAATGTTCATATCTTTCCGGTGCTGAGCCTTTATCTTTTGAGGTTAATAGTCTGGTGTTGATTTTTAAAAATTCAATGCATTGTGTGCATTTTTAACTACTAAGAATATTCAATATTTATAAACAATGAATCAGCAAACTAGCACTTGAGAATGCAGCTAAGATAGTCTAAGAATACCACTAAATGAGAGTTAGACTGCTGGGATTTCATTTTAATTTATGACTAAACAAACAGATTGAGTGGACAGATTCCAGTCTATACATTTGCCACCCCACTACTTATGTGATTGTGGAATTCTCTTCATGCCTGCGGTAATCTCTCCATATCTAAACTCTCTCATCTGTAAAATGAGAAGAATCATGACTCTTGTCCCAGAAGTTGTCTAGAGGGTTATGGGAAATAACCTATGTAAAGTGTTCAACATGTAACCCAGCCAAAGGAAGCGTTATGTAAGTGCTCTCCTCTGCCTTCTCTCCTTCTTGCTCTTCTTTCTCCTCCTTCTCCTTCCAAATGAATAAAGCAGATAAGTTACCAAGCAATCTCTTCATTTTGGCATAGACTAAAATTAAAAGTATTATCTATAGGAAACTCTACCTCTCTACTGTTTTGCATACATGATTGAAGTTTGGTTTTCTCCTCTCAGCAAACAGCAGGACACTCCCCTGTAAAAATTCACAATTCACTACATTTAAGGAAGGAATAACGAATCATCAGAAAAGAGTTGTATGATAGAAAGACTTTCAATCTCCAACACCTCCCGAAGAGGTTTCTGAACAACCCAGGGCAGTGGAGACTTTTCCACATTGAGTCACAAAGGGCCAAAGAATTAGGATATCAATATGGCGGGGCAGTGGAATGTCATTGTATTTAGCAAAATTCCTGTCAGAGAAAGCAATCAGGATGTGTTTTGATAAAATGGTAGGGATGGTAGCAGAGGCAAGGATAGGGAATGAAGTGTGGGCCTCCCAAGCATATAGATGGTTGCTACACCATGTTCAAAGGTTTCTGGGTAGGTGGCCTTTATAGGTAGGACTTTGATTTTCCTAAATGGGGCATGCAAATTCACAGGCTGGGATGAATGGTTCTCATACTTCACCATACATCAGAATCTCCTGAAAGCCTTTTATAAACACATTTCTGGCCTTCATCCATACAGTTTCTGACTCAGAGGTCTGGGATAGGGCTCCAAAATCTGCATTTCCACCAGGTTCCCAGGTGATGCTGATGGTAGATATATAGGAAACCCACTTTGAAACCGTTGATCCAAATTAGAAAGAAGATGCTAGCCACAGACACCCAGTAGTCCTACCTTTATACTCTTTTACCCTCCTAAAAATAAATATTAAAAAAAATTAAATGGGGGCCCGGCACTGTGGCATAATGGGAAAAGCCACCACCTGCAGTGCTGGCAACCCAAATGGGCTCTGGTTCAAGTCTCAGCTGCTCCACTTCCAATCCAGCTCTGTATGGCCTGGGAAAGCAGTAGAAGATGGTCCAAGTCCTTGAACCGCTGCACCTACATGGGAGACCCAGGAGAAGCTGCTGGCTCCTGGCTTCAGATTGGTGCATCTCCAGTCATTGTGACCATTCCGGGAGTGAACCAGCAGATGAAAGGACCCCCCCACCTCTCCTTCTCTCTCTGTGTAACTCTGACTTTCAAGTAAATGATAAATAAATATTTTTAAAAAATAAAACCAGTTGGAAGGATGTCATATTATTAGCATACTTGGTGTTTGTGATAATTAATTTGACACTTGCTGTGTTAATCCAACCTTGACACAAACCAGTAAATAACAGTGCCACTACTTCTCTTTCTTCTTTCTCTCTATCCTCTATTTCTCTGGTGAAATTGATCAAACAATGGCCATCTTCACATCTCCCAGAAAAGAAAATAAATTGACTCATAATCATTTGAAAACACTTGCCAAAAATATTGCTTTTATAATAAAGTCATATAAGGAACTTTAGACACACATTTTTCTGTTTCATAGGAATAACTTCATCAGTTTATAGAATATACCTCATTACACTGGTTAGTGATGTTTTCTGAAAGCAAGATTTGCAAAATTCCACACCACTTTGCCTATTGTTCAGTTTGGTGTGAAGTTGTAAGAATGACTGATCAGCCTAGTCTTTACATATATTTCTTTAAAAATAAATCCCAAGTGATTTCTATGATGATTTGATCCTGCTATTTTTCAAGCTTCTTGTTTTCTATACATTTTGAATTACTTGACAGCTCCAGTTATATTTAATTTAACTCTCTGGAACCTAGCAAGTGCCTGGACTCTTATTTTTTTCAAACAAATGAAGGCAATGTTCATGATATTTTGCAACTGAATTATCACCACCCTACAGGAACATTTCCCCTGTGATCCACTGCTTGAAGATCAGGCACTTAACCCGCCCAACTCCACACCCGCAGTACAACACAGAACCTGCTCCAGGGGCATCCACCCAGCACATGGTGCTATGGTCAGAGTGGTCAGTTGAATACAGTTTTGTTCTCACAAGGCAGAGCAATTTCACAGTTCTTGTAATTATCCATGTGTTATTGTTTACACTCACAGCTCTTTTTTAATATCAAATCTGAATTGGGTCCATTTAGAATGCACAATTCTCTCAAAAAAGATGTAAATAATGTATTTCTAGATGAGATTTTTGGTTTAGGAATTTGGAGTATATTTAAGAAGCAGACATAACTGTATGCTTGATATCTCTCTCAACAACTCTTGTTTCTTTTGATATTAAAAATGAGATCTCTTATTTGATATAGATCTTGTATAATAAAATCTAACTACACTTTTGGTGTCCAACTGCTGACAGTTTTCTGTCCCCACTATTTTCTCCTCCCCTGTCCGTTCTGTTTAGGCTGATGAGAAAGCCCATTTGTTCCCTCCTTGGGCACTGGTGTCAATGTCAAACCTGCAAGCTCCCATCCATGAGTGTGGGAACCTTCACCCCAGCTCTATCACCATCTACCTCGTCTGATTTATTTCCATGATCTCTGAAGCTACTTCTGGACCTGCTTGGGAAGCTGCCTTGCTCCTGCTCCGGCCAGAAAGCCTAGTTATGTGAGTAAGAAGCCTTGCCACTCCCTCTTGGTGCATGTGTGACATCAGTCTCAACACCTGCGAGGCAGAGGCTCTATCTGCCTCTGTGAAGTCCCCAGAACATACAATGGTACCTTACCATTTAATCATAATAATAATAAATACTTATAAAAAGTGAGAAAAGATTTCAGCAATCACTTCACAAAATAAGATACATAAATTTCACGACATCATATGAAAAGATGTCTAGCGTCCTTAGTTGAAAAATACAAATTAAAATTATAATACACTATCACCAAACTTACTCAATGATTAATGCTTTTTCAAATGATAATACCAAGTGCAAGTGAGAATGGTACAGCCCCTTGGGAAGAGGTCTATCAGTTTCTGATGAAGTTACAGACGCACTTGCCTTACAAGTTAGCAATCCCACTCCTACATTAGAGCAATGAAAACTTATGTATGCATATGCAGACAAACTGATATACACTTGTTTATATGGACTTTATTCATAATCTCAAAAAACAAAAAGTGTAAGCAAACCAAACGTCCATAAATCGGTGAATAAACAAACTTTAGTATGTACATAAAACAAAGTACTCCTCAGCAATAAAGAGGAGTCAGTTACTGATACACACAACCACATGAATAAATTTTAAATGTTGGTGTAGGAAGTGAAAGAAGCCAGACAGAAGAGGTTAGTTAGCACACAATTCTATTTATATGAGCTTCTGGAGAAGGTATAACCACAGGAACAAGGAACACATCAGTGCTTGCCAGGGTCTGGAAGTGAGAGGAACAGTTTGACTCCAAGGCGACAAGGTGAATTCTGGAGGATAATGAAAATGTGTTTTATCCTCTGCATCTGTTGAAACTCATGAAACTGACCACAATAAAGGTTATATGTACTGTATTTAAATTATACCTCATAAACATGACTTTATATAAATTGTTATTTTACCTAGTCACTGTCTTCAATAGCTATTTAGCTTTTTAGCAACTTGTGTGAAATATATGGCACAATTATTTCCAGATATTTGGAGATGTTATCAAAACTGAGGAATGCAGGAACCCAATAAAAGTAATGAAATTGGGGCTGGCACTGTAGAGCAGCGGGTTAATGCCCTGGCCTGAAGCGCCGGCATCCCATATAGGTGCTGGTTCGAGACCCGGCTGCTCCACTTCTGATCCAGTTCCCTGCTCTGGCCTGGGAAAGCAGTAGAAGATGGCCCAAGTCCTTGGGCCCCTGCACCCACGTGGGAGACTTGGAAGAAGCTCCTGGCTCCTGGCTTCAGATCTGTGAAACTCTGGCTGTTGCGGCCAAATGGGGAATGGACCAGTGGATGGAAGACCTCTCTCTCTCTCTCTCTCTCTCCCTCTCTCTCTCTCTCTCTCTCTCTTTCTCTCTCTCTGCCTCTCCTCTCTCTGTATAACTCTTTCAAATAAATAAATAAATCTTTTTTTTAAAAAAAGTCATGCAATTTTGTGGGAGGACACTACAACCAAAAGAATTCTCTTCTCCACGTTTGCCACCTACTCCTCTGTTTCCCTTTGCTGTTGCAGGTTAATCACAGTGAAGATTAAATCCTATCTTTTTAGACTGCTCACTGCCGATTAAGTAAATTCAAGGGTTGGCATGAAAACATTCTAAACGGTTTGAGTTCATTTAGCATTTTGCCTAATAGTATTTTTGCTCATATATCTTATCAATTAAGGGGTAATTTTAGATAAGTGAATATCATTAGAGGGAGAAGTGTTAAATGTGGATATTTGAGTACTTCTATAGGCCAGAGCAAAAATAATTTGATTAAATAATTTGGACAGATTTCCCCCTCTTTACTATTCTATGAGGGAGGAAGTTCGAGAACACCAGCTCCCGGAGACTTGAGGGGGATAGATAATCCTGTGGTCAAACAAGCAAAGAGAAGCACTTTGCTAAGGATGGTGCTTTCTGTCTTCATTAGAAAAATATAAGATGCTCTAAAGAACTCCATTAAGGATAATGGTGTCTCTTAGAAGAACTGTGTGCTCCGCAGTGTAGGTACTTGATTAAATGGCTAATTCACCCTCTGCTTATCTAATTGATCTTGTTTTCTCCTCCTTCATCCTGCCCTTGAGATACCCAGAAGTAAATTACATGTAACCACTAGCAACTTCTTTCCCTTACACATCAAGGAATGTCACACGATGTCCACTGCTCTCACAGGTCTCTGAAGACGATGAACTGGGATTCTGAGAGCGGCTGTTCTGCCTTTGGGAGGACTGCTTCCAGCTGCCTTGTAGATGGCTTCCTTCTCAAAACTTAGCGGCTGTCATGGAGGAGAGGAAGAAGTTCCTGGTCACAACACTTTCCTTCTTTTAAAAGGAGAAGCCCTTTACTATTTGGCACAAAAAGGGGCATACCACCTAACCTGCTAATCCATGTCCCCAGTAATGCCAAGCAGGAAACCATCTTGGAAGAGGGCTGATGGATAACCATGAACAAACATGGCAGCTGATGGGCAGTTTCTAAAGGATCTTGAAAATGCATCAGTATCTATTCATTCCCTCGTGGAATGTGAGGTAAGAGTGTTTTTCAACCACTCTTCTATTGCCACATATACAATTGGTGACATTTATATTCGTGACATAGTCATTCATTTATTCTGGACATATACATTGAGCACCTGTTGTGTGCCAAGTTCTCTTCCTGAAACTAATGACACTACAGTGAGAAAATAGACATAAGTAGCCCCCCTGTGGGAGTTTATATTCCAGTCATGCATACAGATAACAAACAAGAGAAATTTGCGAATCTTACTTAAGTACTACATATCTGAGATAGCAATTAGTGCTATGAAGAAAAATAAAGAGAAGGATGATTGGAATGATTGTGTCAGGGCAGAGTCATGACTTTGGATAGTGGTTGGTGCTCTTATAAGAAGGTGATGCAAAGATGGAGAAACATACCGGGAAGAAACCTTGTGAAGATGGGGGCAGAGATAATGGTGATGCAGTTGCAAGCCACAAAACACCAAGGATTGCCAAGAACCAACAAAAGCTAGGAAGAGGCAAGGGGGGATTCCCTAGATGCAAGAGAGGGAGCATGACTTTGGCAACAATTTCAATGCATTCTTCTAGTCTCCAGAGCTCTGAGAGAATAAATTGTTGTTGTCTTACATCACCCAGTATGTGATATTTTGTTAAAATAGCCCTAGGAAATTAATATACTCAAGAAGACAGAGCCAATAAAAACTGCTGATGGATCAATGAGTACAGGGAGAGAAGAAGACATTAAAAATGCACCAAAATTTTAGGTTGGAAAACTAAAAGAATGAGGTTTAGGGGCAATACTTTTAAGTTCACATTCGAACATGTGTTATTAGAACATCTGTATGCATAACTGAGCAATACAATATTTAAATGATTTACTACATCCTAAAGAAGAATAAATGGAAGGAAATGTACACTGCTCTGTGAGCCTCATATAGAAATGGGGGCCACAGATTTAACAAACAGTAGACTTTAATATCTTACTTAAATATTTTAAACAAACATTAAACAATTATGAAGAGGCAACTTCAGTACAAAGCAGCTCACCAGATCATTCTGCTTTTATTTAGTGTCTGGATCCCTTCCTTCCTGTCTGCTGCCAGTGGGAACCATATGGAGTATGGGACACATGGGGTTCTGGAAATGAGTGCTAAGTAAGCTACCTATGGTGTTACGGCCTGAAACAAAAGGAAATTCACTTACAAAACAGGATCATTAATCATATTTTAAAGCAACACTAGGGTTGCCTTCCACAAAGATACCTCTGGGAATATATGCAGTAAGACCACCATGAAATATTCTTAAAGGCATCTGGTTTTAAATGCTGGAATATTTTCTACTCTCCCTTGCCTTGAAACCCATTTTAAAAAGCAAAATGAATGAAAAAACAATGATAAACCACTATTTCCTTGAAGCAAACAAAAAAATGGTTACAACACCAAACCACAAGCCATAATGAATATTTGTCATATACTATGAAATTTGGACCAAAATTAGGAAGGATTCTGAGAGCTGACACAAACTTCTTTAGACCTCAGTCACGAAAGAGCTTTTTCTAGAAAGGTAATATAATATCAGAATGGAAGGCTTTTATCTTAGTTTTATCAGAAGTATCAAATAGCCAAATAACCTAGCATTCCCAAGTAAATGGGCTAGGTGGCTGAATCAATCTGTTTTCCTTGTAATAACAACATACCTGAAGACTGGTGCTTTATAAAGAGAAAAGGTTTATTTAGCTCACATTTTTTTGTGATCCATGAGCATGTCATCAACATCTGCTTGGCTTGGTGAGAGACCCCCTGGCTGCCTCCCAACATGGCAGATGACACAATGGCAAGAGGGAGCAATCATAAGGTAAGATAGGAAGCCACCGAGATTCGGGGGTCAAGCTTGCTCTTTTATAACAATCCACTCCTGTGAAAATTAACACACTCCATGAGACCAGCATCAAGGAAACACCCTCTGTAACTTAACCATCTCCCACCAGGCCCAACCTCAGGGTTGCCATCACATCTTAATGTGGTCACACTGAGGACCAAACTTCCAACACATGAATCTTGAGTGTATATAGTCAAACCACATCCCAACTATAACAGTGACCAATTCAGAATTTGTAAAAGATGAGGCAGAACATTGTTTTGGCCACCATCTACCCAACACCCACCACAGAGGGATAAAGAAGTTGAAATTCAGGTGAGAGGAAGAATGCCTGTGGAAGAAGTCGTGGACCCTCTGAGAGTCGTCATCCTCACCCCAGTTCTGGCATGGTGGAGCAGACAGACTTCTTTCCCTAGTCTCAAGTCAAACAAGAAGAATTTCAAGGCGAATGTTGAAGCAACTAGTCTTGTATCTCCAGGAGTTGATGTGGTACAAATACAACTGCCGAATTGTTTTGTCTAGTAGAGTGTAAATGGAAGAGATTGGACAAAAACATAGCTGCCCTGGGAACATCCTGGAGTTTTTCAACAAAAAGAATGCAACAATTTAAGGCAAGATATTTGCTTAAAGGGGCTTTAGGAAGCAGATGTTTTGCATAATAGTTAAGACATCACAACCCACATCAGCCGTGACTCTCAGTTCCTGTTCCTGACTGTGTCTTCCTGTGGAGGCAGACTCTGAAGGTTACAATGATGGTTCTAGTTCAAATATGCCACCCACATAGGAGATCTGGATTCACTTCCTGGTTCCTGGTTCCTGGTTCCTGGCTCCAGTCTTGGCCCAACTCTAGCTAATGTCAGCACTGTGGAGTGGATCAGCAGATAGGAGTTTTCTGATTCTCTGTGCCTCTGTCACTCTCTCTGTCTTTCACTAATAAATTAAAAAAAATTTTTTTTTTTACAGGCAGAGTGGACAGTGAGAGAGAGAGACAGAGAGAAAGGTCTTCCTTTGCCGTTGGTTCACCCTCCAATGGCCGCCCCGGTCGGCGCGCTGCAGCCGGCGCACCGCGCTCGTCTGATGGCAGGAGCCAGGAGCCAGGTGCTTTTTCTGGTCTCCCCATGGGGTGCAGGGCCCAAGCACCTGGGCCATCCTCCACTGCACTCCTGGGCCACAGCAGAGGGCTGGCCTGGAAGAGGGGCAACCAGGACAGAATCCGGCGCCCCGACCGGGACTAGAACCCGGTGTGCCGGCGCCACAAGGCGGAGGATTAGCCTGTTGAGCCACGGTGCCGGCCATAAATTAAATTTTTAAGAAATTTAAAAGTAAGTTAAGATACCATCCTTTTTCCTTAAAAGGCAGCCCAAAGAAATATTTTAAGAAATCAGGGAAAAGATAATGAAAACAAGATGACAAACAGGTAGAACTTGAGAAAGAAATAAAACAGATGCGTTATATCTGCTATAGGCTTTAAAAACTAAGTAAGAAACAACTAGCAGAACAAATATCACCTAAAATAGTCAGCAATATGTTTGGAAAATAGGTTTGTAAAAAATCACACAGATAATGTAAAAATAGAAAAAGTGGTTAGAAGAAGCTAAGCGTTGTGGCTTAGCTGGTAAAGCCATGGCATACGACATTGATGTCTGATGTGGGTGCCAGTTCAAGTCCTGGCTGCTCCATTTCTGATCCAGCTCCTTCCTGCTGTGCTTGGGAAAACAGTGAAAGATGGCCCAGTTCTGTAGGTCCCTGCCACACATGTGGGAGACTCAGAGAGGCCTCTTGGCTCCGGACTTGGAATCAGCCCAGCTCTAACCATTGCGGCCATTTAGGGAGTGAACCAGCAGATGGAGGGTCTCCCTCTCTCTCCCTCTCTCTCTCTCTCTCTCTCAGTGTCTCTCTTTATCCTTCTCTGTCTCTGTAAACTCTGCCTTTCAAATAAATAAATCTTTTAAAAGAAAAAACAGATTAGAAATAAGATTACAAATACTGAAGATGAAAAAGTTTCAACATTGTCTGATATCACTAAAAATAATAAAAGAAAAGTAGTACATAGATTTAATGTTACTATAAATTTTTCTTAAATTAATTGAAGATTTAAAAAATTTACTGAACTTAAACAAGAAAGTAATCTCTGTAGAAAATTGAAATTACTGGGTCCGGCGCTGTGGCATGTGGGTAAAACTGCCACGTGCAGTGCTGGCATCCCATATGGGCACTGGTTCAAGTTCCGGCTGCTGCACTTCCGATCCTGCCCTCTGCTATGGCCTAGGAAAGCAGTAGAAGATGGCCCAAGTCCTTGGGCCCCTGCCACATGGGAGAACTGGAAGAAGCTCCTAGCTCCTGGCTTCAGATCAGCCCAGCTCCAGCTGTTGTGGCCATCTGGGGAATGAACCAGCAGATGGGGGACTTTCTCTCTCTCTCTCTGCCTCTGGCTCTCTGTAACTCTGCCTTCAAATAAATAAATAAATCTTTAAAAAAAGGAATTTAAATTATTTAGAAAACTAAAAAAAATCAAATTGCCTTTGAACTTACTCATAATTATATGTAATTATCAAGGATATGTATTACGAAGCTTTGTTAGAAATCTTTAAATCCAAAACTTTACAGCCAGCCAAGTATGCTTTGAGTCAAGTATTAGGTAAACATTCTCAAACAGGAATGAATCTACGTAACATGAGCTTCCCTGGGGAAAAAAAAAAAGAAAAAGGGCTTGAGGAGAATGGCTATTCACCATGAATAAAACAAAATTAAACAAGAAAACTCAGAAATGAAGACATTATAATAAACGAGCTGACAGTAAACATAGAAGCCATTTATTACATCTTTTAGAACTGAGAAAATTCCAAGAACAAAACAGAATGTCCACATAAACACTGGAAAGTTCAAAGGGGAGATGGAATAAGTATAAGTGGATTAATATTCTCATTTTTATGGGAAGTCAACTGATAAGGTTCAAAATTGAAATATGTAGCTAAATACACACATCATGGCTTTAATCTCACATTGCTTTTCATCCACCTTTGTTAAGAGTTGGAGAAAAATTTTAGAGACTAACAATGCTTGTGATGAAAAAATATCTTTTGCTACTACATAGTATGATCTCATTTTGGAAAATTATGAATAATCATCTTGCTTTCCGCATAAATACATAGAAAAATACATCAACAATGTTTACCAGATATAGACAGTGGTTATTTCTGTAGTCGGATTTGAAATAATTTTAAATTTTCTTTCTTCTACTTTTCTGTTTTGCTTCACTAGTTATAACAAGCATGTATAATTTTTTTGGTAAAAACAATTTATGAAAGACAAGCCTATAATCTTGTTTGATTTTTTTTAAGGTTTCTTTAAAAGGCAGAGAGAGAGAGAAAGAGAGAGAGAGTGAAAGAGATCTTCCATCCACTTGTTCACTCTCCAAATGGCCACAACAGCCAGGTTGGGCCAGGCCGGAAGCCACAAGCCATGAATTCTCCTGGTCTTCCACATAGGTGATAGCGTTTGTTACTATTACAGGTGCATTAGCAGGAAGTTGAATTGGAAGCAGAGCAGCTGGGATTCAAACCAGTACTCTGACAGTGATAGCATGCTTACAAAACAACCTGTGGGTATCTGGACCAGCACTGTAAAACCACTGTAGCAAAAAGTGAACTTTCTCACAAAGAGGAAGTGATATGACTATCATTAGCTTTTCTAATGCCAATCCAGGTCAAGTATTATTGAATGAATGATAGGGAATAATGATTTCTCTGCAAGCCAACAAAAAGGCTCCCATTTTCAGAGCTTCCTTGATGGTAGTTTTGTGAAGAAATACAGGCTATCACATTTCACTTAAATGTTCACTTAATGTATGCAACTCCATGTCCTGCAGACACATCCTATCTGGATGTGTCTTTAACCTAGAAAGCATGCATGATTGATGCAATTTGTCATCCTCCACCTGTCTTCTGGGCTACAGAGCAGTCCCTGCACACCTTTCCTCACTCCCACCTTTATCCCTCACTTCCTTGGGTTTCACCCACACAGAAAGGCAGGATGATCAAGTGGGAGGCCACTACACTGAGAACTATTTTGGCTCTGCTATATAATAACTGTGTCCCTTTGACAAGTCAATTTCCTTAATAAAACTGTTTCCAAAGAATACCACATTTTTATAACACACTTAAAATCAAAATACAATTAGATGAAAATTCTATTTTATCTCTAATTATTTGGAAAGTCAGTCTTGAATGGAGAAGCAGGGAAGGATTTGTTAAACAATAGCGACCCAACCACGAGTGCAGTGGAAAGTGGTGACTAGGCAGCAGGACTCAGGAGTCAATGGTCTAGGAGACCCAGAGCTACTGTTAACATGGACATCCTAATCTAAGCAAAATCTCTAGGCCAGCATTGTGGCACAGCAGGTTAATCACTGCCTGCAATGCCAGCTTCCCATATGAGCACCTGTTGATTTCTGGCTTCTCCAGTTCTCATTCATCTCCTTGTTCATGTGCCTGGGAAGACAACAGAAGATAGACTAAGCTCTTGGGCCCCATGCGGCCACCCACATGTAGGAGACCCAGATGGAGTTCCTGGCTCCTGGTTTCAGCCTGGCCCAACCCCAGCTGTTGCAGCCATTTTGGGAGTAAACCAGTAGGTGGAAGATATCTCTCTGTCTCGCCTTCTCTCTCTTTAACTCTGCCTTTCAAATAAATAGTTTTTGAAAAGCAAAATCTCTCTTCTTTCAACAATTTCTGTCAAATCTTTTGTTTTGCACAAGAGCTTGGATTTCTGGTTACCCTAGACTACCCTCACAATGCACTCCATTAGATAACTAGACACAGTGTCAAACCAAATCAGGATTTATCCTGCTGTTTTTTGAGATTCCATTGGCTTCTAAACCGGCCAGATATATAAGGGCACATTTTGCCTAGTGAGGAAAACAAGTACCACATAAGTCTTCCACCTTCAATTTCTACTGAATCCTTCAAATAAGTTTAGAAATCAAGAAAAGAAGACTCTCCCTGCTAAAATTTTCCTATATAATAGGCATGTAAGCATATTCATCAGACTTGAGTTTGGGTAAAATTACTCCATTCTGAACAGCTTTTGGCTATGAAAGCAATGAAGCTGTGCTAAAAGATCACTTAAAGTCATAAAAAACAATTGGATTGCTAAAATTCCATCAGCAGAAGCTCTGGAAAGACTGAATGGAGGAAATTTCCAATTTAACAAGATTTTGGTCTATTAATAAGCTGCAACAGGAAGTCAGCACTTTGGTTGCTGATGGACATGGAAAAACCTTTAAAAACCCATGCATGTGGTTACTTTCCACAAAGGAAAATTCTGCCCTGGTTGTCTGGTGAGGTTGCATGCAACAACTAGGAGTGCCTGTGTAAGGGCTGCAGGCACCATAGTTCTCATGCATCAAAGGAAATGGAAATAGAAAGAAGCCAATGGCTTGTTTTCTCTGATTGGCGTCCAAACTGCTGAGAAAAGCTCTATCCTTAAAATTTCTTAAGTATTGTGAGTACTGGTTTGGTACCAAGAGATTCTGTGTTTCTGGGCTTGCGCTCAAACCAGGAGACCTTCTATTTCTCCGGCCACAAAACATGATGCCTTCTGTGATGTTGGAGGCTCTGAGGGCACAGGGCTGGGTGATTGGACGTGTGGGCCTGGTCATCTTACACTGACAAGCCATGCATGGAGTTCAACCATCCACATCTCCTCGGAGTCTTAGTTGAGATTAGCTCAAGCCTGTGCCCTCAGAGTAAGACAAATATGTACAAACACATGCATACACACACACACACAACACAACACATACAGTGTAGATTTCATTTTGCATTTTCTCTTTTTGAACAAGTCAAATTCATATTTCTTACAAACATGATGCCATACCAGCACTTCGCTCACCCTGCAGAATGGCCTTGCAGATGCTCTATTTTTTATATAACTACTTGAAGATTCAGTTTCCTCTTCTGCAAAATTATATTCCTATCTCTGAATACATCTTGGGAATGAGATGTGGTTAGGCAAGAGTTTTTATGAGAGTGTTTTTCACCTGGAAACCCTACACCAGTATTCCTAATGTATGCCAAAGGAGTTAAGTCTCCAAAGAGGTTCATAGACATGTATTTTGCAAAGGTAAAATTAATAAAGAAAATTGCCAGTTCAAATTAAGTTGGGGAAATTTGAGGTTAAGCCAAGTGTCTTTATTGAAGGCCTTCCCAGGGTCTGTAAGTCCCCAGTGTGCAATGAGAATTTCCCAGAGATCGGTGTGCAATGCAGTCCTGTCTGGAATGGCTCACCTTGGAATTATTTTTCAGGAAGCATCTCAGGGGACATTTTCTGGGACATGCTGAATCTTACATGCAAGTCACGTTACAGTGGGTATAAATGAACTGAGCAGCCTGAGCAGACCCTTAACGGAATTAACCAGAGAGCACAGCGACATTCACATTTCTGCTCAGAGGGGAATCTATTTTCAGTTTGGAACTTCAATCATAAAAAAATATTTTTCATGCAGGAAAGAAGGAAAGAGCCTTATCACTCATCACGGTTTAGACAGGACACATAGGGCATAAGGTTGATCACACAGAGCTACTCAGAGCAGACAGCAAGGCTATGACATTCCTGAGATGATTAATAAGTGACCACCAGTCTTCCTTAATTTGCATTGAAGTCACATTCTGATAAATCCATCATAAATTGAAAATATCCTAAGTCAAAAAACGCATTTAACACATCTAAGCTACGAGATTTTCTAGCTTAGCAGCACAGCATACTATGGAGGATCAGTTGTGCCCCTGAGACTGTGGGTGGGCTGGGAACTGTGGCTGCTGCCACTGGCCAGCACCAGAAGAGAGGACTGGACCCCGTAGTGCTAGCCCTGAAAATGGCAAAATTCAGAATGCCATTTCTGAATTGCACCTTCCACTTTCATGGCAGCATAAAGTCAAAAACTTCTAAGTGGAGCCATCATAAGATGGGGACTCTGGAGTGGGGGTTTATGGACATGATGGGAGATGCATATTCCCTTTCGTGTAACACTGAAAAATATTCTTAGGGGCAGACATTGTGGTGCAGTGGATTAGGCCCCTACTTGAGGCTCCTGTATCCCACAGTGAATATTGTTAGAGTCCCAACAACTCTATTTCTGATCCAGTTTCCCACTAACACACACCCTGGTAGGCAGCAGGTGATGGCTCAAGTGCTTGGTTCTCTGCCACCCATGTGGGAGACCCAGATGGAGTTCATGCCTCCTGGCTTTGACCCTAGAATTTGTAAAATCAAAAGTATTGGTTTTCTTTCTATACTGGGAAACTGGTAGACTAATGGAAAGGGTAGGATTATTGACTTACATAGAAAACATGTAGTTTCTAAAGGAGTAAATAAGCCAGGGAATTGTATTAATTAGTGAGTATAAATAATTTAGTCTAAGAAAAAAGTTTGAGAATTTCCCACCCCCAAAAGCAATTTCTAAAGTCATTATTGATTTGAAAAAAGTATTTTATCTGGGATAAAGTTTGATTTAGAGAATGAAGCTAAAAGTAGGAAAAGCTGAATACAAATTTGCCAAGATGCAGGAAATAGTACCCATTTTATTTAACATATTTATGAATTGTCGAAATGAGGGAGTGTATGAAAATGTTACTATCATTGCAAACAATTCCTGGTGGCTAAACATTACATCAGCAAAGATAATCTGGAGAGAAGTTGAAGATCCCATAAAACTAAGTATATGGGAGAAAAGGTGATATATGAGCTGCGATCAAAGTTAACTTCTTGGAGACACAGGTCTTCCCTCTTGCCACGACCTAGCCCCACAATGTGGCAGACAGAACTAGAAAAAACAACAGAAGGAAAATTGGAAAGGGGGTTCTTCATATTCCCTTATCAGGGACCAAACTCAGAATTTAAGTTTCCTCCAGCCACAGCGAAGGTTATATAACAGAGGAATGATAAGGAAATTGCCATGCTTCTTTGCTGGTACAGGTTTCTGAGCCTAAGCCAGACAGAGAAGAGGAAACCTGCTCAACTGGATAGGAAATTACAGTTGTGATACTGGACTGCTCTGAATATTTAATATCTGAAAGTGATTCGAAATGTTCTGGAGCCTGCTCAACAATTTAACCAGGGTCAAGGAAGAACAGCAGAGCAGGATTCACGGGCAGTGGGGAAAAGGAAGAAAAATGATTCTTTACTTGTACTTAATTCAGTCTGCTGAGTAAGCTAGCAACAAACACACCTCGGGGGGAGGCCTTGCACCCAGCAGCTAAGATTCGGCTGGAGCTGCCCGCATTCCATGTGGAGGGCCGGAGTTTGAGTCCTGGCTCTACTTCCGATTGCAGCTTCCTGCTGGTGCACACCCCGGAAGGCAGCAGGGTCCCTGTCATTTCCGTCAGAGACCCAGACTGAGTTCCCAGAGCCAGGCTTCAGCCTCCCCTAGCCTCAAGTACTGTGGGCATTTGGGGAGTGAACCAGCAGAGGGAAGATCTCTGTCTGTCTATCTCTCCTTCCTCTGTGTCTCTGCCTTTCAAATAAATATATGTTTATAAAACAAGTACACCTCCACATGTGACATCAGCTCATGGCTCTCTGTGTTTTTCCTTTATAGCTCTTCTCACAATTTGAAATTAAATATTTGTATCATTAACTCATTTGTATTTTTCCCAACTACATGATCAGTTTTATTAGACTAGATATCTTGTCTGATTTTTGTTGACTGTTGTGCTCCTACAGGGTGCTTGACACATAGTTGGCACTCAGTTGATATCTGTCAGGGAACTTAATGAAAATCGAAAACTCCATAAAATTCTTGCTATCAAATCTTAAGAAAAACCCCACAGAGCTAGAAGAATTCAGAGATGATTCCTAATTTGATAAGAAGAATTATAAAAACACTGTCAAAAACAGGTTAACAAATCAGTCTCTTGGAAATGGGAAATGCAATTGGACAAGGCTACAGGTCTGAAAACGAGACCAGGATGGGTAACTCAGTGTGAGCTTCTCAAACTGCCAAGCATGAAAGCGAGTGTCTACCACTTATTGCTTGAATCTGTTCCATTTGAATTTATTGATCTAAGAATTGTTTCAGAGTAAAAGTAAAAATGACTTTTAAAAGCTGGGGTTAGAGTCAGATTCAGGAATCATCTGATGTGGCAACAGATGTCTTAACCTCTAGGCCAAACGCCTGCCCCTAGGTTTTGTTTCTTTTTTGATTTACTGACTTATTTGAAAGACAGTGTGACAGAGAAAGAGACAGAGGCAGAGGGAGCTTCCATCCTCTGGTTCACTCCCCCAAATGACTGCTACAGCCACGTCTGGGCCAGGCCAAAACTAGAGTATGTGGATAGCAGGGGCCCAAGCATTTGAGCCATCTTCTGCTCTTTTCTCAGACACATTAACATGGAGTTGGACAGGAAGTAGAACACTGGGACTCAAACCAGTGCTCCAATACAGAATGTCAGCATCCAGGCAGTTTAACCCACTGCACCTCAATGCCAGCACCTCCCCATCTCCAACCCCACACACACATATATAGATTTTTTTTATTCATTTTTTTGACAGGCAGAGTGGACAGTGAGAGAGAGAGAGACAGAGAGACAGAGAGAAAGGTCTTCCTTTGCTGTTGGTTCACCCTCCAATGGCCGCCACGGCCGGTGCGCTGTGGCCGGCATGCCGCGCTGATCCGATGGCAGGAGCCAGGGACTTATCTTGGTCTCCCATGGGTGCAGGGCCTAAGCACTTGGGCCATCTTCCACTGCACTCCCTGGCCACAGCAGAGAGCTGGCCTGTAAAAAAAAAAAAAAAAAAAAGAACTTTACACTTTGTCACAAATGAGCTCCTTGTCACTGCTGGGAAACAGTCCTGGGCTGGATTATTTCATGATGCTGATCCAAAACCGTAACTCCTGTTTGCTTACAAGTTCTGATAGGAGGTAGGAAAGCCTCGAATGTTAAACACTTGGTTATCTCTGTGTTCTGTACAAAAGTGAATTGGCCTTTGTGTGATGAATCTGGACAGGTTTCCTAATTGGTAGTGTTATAATAGTTGTGCCACAAAGCACAACAAAACTTAGTTCAGAACAATCCTAATATTCTTTTTGTTTATAAACCTGCATCCCTGGCAGGGCTCAATGCAAACAGCTCATCTGCACCACTTGCCAGGGCTAAGAAAGTTTGAAGGCTGGTGGCATCTGCTGAAGATTTCCTTGTGCTCATGTCTGGTGAATGATGCTGGCTGCGACTAGTTTGGGCTTCTTCACAGCAAAGTGGCTGGGTTTCAAGAACACAGGAGAGAGAGAGAGAGCGCGCGCAATGCAGAAGCTACATAGCTATTATGACACAGACTCAGAAGTCCAAAAGCATCACTTCTGTCCCATGTGTACTGTGGTCAGTCACAAGACTGCACAAATTCAGGGAGAGAAGGCACAGTCCCAGCCTGAGGGAGGAGGGAAAGAGCAGGTGTGGGTTGGAGAGACTGTCCTTGCAAAATGCAACCTGCTGCTGCATTGCTAAGAGCAGACTCTGTTGCTAAGGGTTCTTCTTCCGTGAAGAACTAGAAATCAAAGGAAGAGGAAAACAGCTTTGACTAGAGCATTGGCCCAGATGGCACAAGACTGGTTATGTCAATAACTAGAATTTGAAAGAAAATGTTAACTAGAAATTGTAACTTGACATAGTATACAAAGCCAGGGTGATTTGTTTTAAGGTTGTGAAGGCAGAAATTTCTGAACTTCAAATAACCTCTTTAGCATCCATTAATAAAGCAAACCAGTGCAAGCTTCTTCCCTGGTCTTGGTGCCTACACTCCCTGAGTTTTCAGCACAAGGCAACAGGCCAAAAATTAATCTCAGTGTGTAACGGGAGAAATGATCATGGACCTTATGCTTAAGACACCAGATAGGGGCTGGTGCCATGGCTCACTTGGTTAATCCTCTGCCTGCAGCGCCAGCATCCCATATGGGTGCCGGGTTCCAGTCTCGGTTGCCCCTCTTCCAGTCCAGCTCTCTGCTGTGGCCCAGGAGGGCAGTGGAGGATGGCCCAGGTCCTTGGGCCCCGGCACCCGCATGGGAGACAGGGAAGAAGCACCTGGCTCCCGGCTTTGGATTGGTGCAGCGCCAGCCGTAGCGGCAATTTGGGGAGTAAGCCAATGGAAGGAAGACCTTTCTCTCTGTCTCTCTCACTGTCTGTAACTCTACCTGTCAAATAAATAAAGAAATCTTAAAAAAAAAAAAACAACAGATGAAAGTTGAGAAAATTCTCTGATAGCAAATTATACTATCCAGGCCGGCGCCGTGGCTCACTTGGCTAATCATCCGCCTGCGGTGCCGGCACCCCAGGTTCTAGTCCTGGTTGGTGCACCGGATTCTGTCCTGGTTGCTGCTCTTCAAGTCTAGCTCTTTGCTGTGGCCCAGGAAGGCAGTGGAGGATGGCCCAAGTGCTTGGCCCCTGCACCCACATGGGAGACCAGGAGGAAGCACCTGGCTCCTGGCTTCAGATCAGCACAGTGCGCTGGCTATAGCGGCCATCTATGGGGTGAACCAATGGAAAAAGGAAGATCTTTCTCTCTGTCTTTCTCACTGCCTAACTCTGCCTGTCCAAAAAAAAATTAGACTATCCTAGCATTTCAAAACAGAGAACTAGAGTCGAAATGCTGTTAATGATTAATGCAGTGTGATGGAGGCAAGCTTTTGAGGCATGGATTCAAATGCTCCAACACACTCTTTCCTTCCCAATTCTTGAAATATGCCAGTATGCGAATTATTACTTCCCTAGTCATGTTTCTCTATACATATTAGATACTGTATATTACATATAGACTATATGTTATACATGCTGTATGTCAATATAGCATGTCTTACATAAAATATACTGTATATAGAGTATCTAATTATGCTATAATTCTGATATATAGGATTAGAAATGCTATATAAATGATTTGGGTGTTTAAATCTCACCTTCATACTACATGTGTCTTCATTACTCTTGCTTCCTAAGACACCGAATGCTGTGGACATTTGTGGCATTCTGAAAACACTGACTGACAGGGAAGCGAGGTGATTATTTCACACATTGTTTATGCATGTGAGAGTGAGAACCTGGAACGTTGGTCGGTTGAGAGAATCTCTTTTTGGAGAGAGCAAAGAACATGGCGGGGCTTTTGCTCCTCCAGCAACTGCAAGAAAGAAAATGGTTTGGGGGGAGTAGGGAAGGGGTTCCTGCAGAAGGGAGAGTACTCGCTTCACTTTATTGCTCTCGGATTACTCTGAATGATTCCCACAGGCATCGCCTCAATGACCATTCAATCTATTCCTCCTCTACTTGGTTCTCCAGGATGAACACCTTTAGGCCATGATTGGTTTTTGCTGCTCCCCAGTAAACAAAACATTTTGCTAAATCACCTTTCGCAAGAGCTGCTCTTAGATAGATAGGTAAGTACTGTTTGGAGACAAAAGCCTACCGAGTCAGCATGCCGAGCCTTCTGAACAGAGTGAAAGGTACCGGGGCCCTGGGTGTTTCCTGGACAACACCCAGGCCACCCAAGAGTTAAGGAAAAACACTTTCAACCCATGTGAAAAAGGCTTAAAGACCACCCATGACTGGCATGATATTAATCAATCACTTGATATCCCTGACAGTTCACTTAAATATTAAATGAGAATAATAAGCCGTGTCTCACAGAGCTGTCACAGGGATTCATGCAAATGTGGCTGCTACAACATAAGTAACCCACATGATTTCATCTTCTTTCCCCAACTCAATTGCTATTTTTTGTTTTTTTTTTTAACTTTTGAACTGTTCATGTTTTTTAAATTTCTGTTTATTGATGTCACTTATTTGAAAGTCAGATGGAAAGAGACAGAGACAGAGAGGTCTCACAACTATTGGTTCACTCCCCAAATGCCTACAGTAGACACGGATAGGCCAGGGCAAAGCTAAGAGCCGGGAGCTTATTCCAGGTCTCCCATGGTGGGGACCCAAGAACTCAAACCATCGTCTGCTGCCTCCCAGGTCGTACCCTGACAGGAATCTGGAATTTTCAGCAGAGTGGAGACTCAAACCTAGGCACTCTGATACGAGATTCAGGCATCCCAAGTGACATCAAACTGTCTCACCAAATGCCTGCACTTTTATTTTGTTTTTAATGGGATAGGGGAACAGTTTGAAATGACATAAGAGGCCAGCGCTGTGGCACAGCAGGTTAAAGCCCTGGCCTCAAGCTCTGGCATCCCATACGTGTGCCGGTTCGAGTCCCGGCTGCTCCTCTTCTGATCCAGCTCTCTGCTATGGCCTGGAAAAGCAGTAGAAGATGGCCCTGGTCCTTGGGCCTCTGCACATATGTGGGAGACCTGGAAGAAGCTCCTGGCTCCTGGTTCAGATGGGCCCTTGTCTGGCCATTGCGGCCATTTGAGGAGTGAACCAGTGACACAAGACCTCTCTCTCTCTCTCTGTCTCTCCCTCTCCCTGTTTGTAACTCTGCCTCTCAAGTAAATAAATAAATCTTTAAAAAGAAAGAAAGTTCTTCAGGTGGCCTTCACAGGCAGCATGGTCAAGAGAGAGCCCCCTGAGTGGAGACAGGAAAGCGGAGGACTAAAGAACGCTTCACAGTTTCGTCTCCATTTCCTGCCCACCCTTCCACCCACACTTCATTCTCCGCCTCTCTCAGCCCTGCTGCACCCACGCAGGAGGGGCCCTGAAGTCTGCATGGTTCTCCTGCTCCCCTCAGTCTTCCTGGGGAGTTTGCCAAACTGAGCCGGGGGCTCACGACTGAAGGGCAGGAGGACGGAGATCAAGGTGGCCCAGGCCCTGGTGTCAGTGTGTGGTGACGGCTTCTGCAGCTCCACCTCCCCCAGGCCTCCTTCCTGAGGTTGCTGCTCCCTGGACTCAGACCGCACTTCTTCTTCTCCTTGCTCCTTCAGCCCCAGGTGTGATCCCGACTTCCAGGTGTTGCCAGTCTCTGACAGCCTCGCGCTTGCCCAGCCTCTCGAGTGGGCCATCTGGTGTGGACTGGACCACCTTGGATCATCGGCTGGGAATCCTGTGTCTAGCCTAGAACCTGAGGCTGCAGAAACCTGATGGTGCTGCCATGCAGGAGCTGGAAGGAGCTGAGCAGAGGAGAAATAGCAAGGATGAAGCTTCTGCTGTGGGCAAGAACGTGGTGCGCTTAGAGTTAGGGGCACCTGCTGGGCGATGAAGGTCCTTTGAGTGAGGGGAGAGTGACATGAAGTGACATCAGAGGGTTGGGTCATTAAGGCCATGAGGCAAGCTAAGAAATATAGATTTTAGTTTCTGAGTAAACTCCTGAGTCCTCATAAAAAGGCAAATGACTTGCTCATTCAAGTTTTTATTTATTTAACCAATATAATAAAGGCCAGGAATGGGGGAGGAACTGTTTCTTAAGGGAAACGCTCTCTCTCTCTCTCTCTATATATATATATATATATATTTATATGTGTGTGTGTGTGTATCTCATCTCTCTATATATGTTAATTTTAAAATAGTTGGATTATATTTAATATACAGTATACATTTGCTGGATATTTTGTTACATTGCTTTGTTATCATTGTTGATGTTTTTTCATGAAAGTCTTAGTTTAGAATGCATATCTAGAATAAGATGTGCTTTGGATTATAAAAATACACTTCAGGGTTTTGATATCTTCAAGCACAGTTTATTTCTACCCTACAGTACTTTACAAAAGGAAGGGATTATTATTATCACTACTCAGACAAGGCCAAAGCATATATTTTTATCAGTGGATTAGCTCTATTTATTTCTTTATCACTAGGCATAGTCAACTTATTTCAGGTTTACTTTGGTCTAAGGCAGTGACTCTGTGTATCTCTCTGTCCCTCTAGTTGCCACTGAAATGTAATCTAAACGAAAACAGCGTGAAACCAAAGAGAGGGGCAAGGAGTTACAGTGGCTCTGCCTTGTGATTTTCCTCACTCATTTCAAAGAGACGTTTGCATCCTCATTTAAAACAAGGGGAAACGGATCTCTCTCTGAACCATCTAGATGTCTGCAGCAGAACTTTGCCCCACTGCAAAACAGACTTTAATTCCAGACACAGTGCACCTCTTTGCCCTTTTTCTTTCTTCATAATCATCTTCTTTTTTAAAATCGTATTTAATTTTTATGTATTTATTCAAGAGGGACAAAGAGAGACATGGAGAGAAAGAGAGAGAGAGAGAGAGAATTTATCCACTGGTTCACTCTCCAAATGCCCATAGCAGCCAGAGCTAGGCCAGGCCGAAGTCGAGAGCCAGGAACACTATCTGGGTCTCCCACGTGGTTGGCAGTAGCCTGAGTACTTGGGCCTTCATCTGCTGCCTACCGGGCGACTACCAGGAAGCTTGATTGGAAGAGGATTGGGCAGGACTTGAACTGGAACTCTGATGTGGGCTGTGGGTGACCCAAGCAGCAACAGAACCCTCTTGTACCGTAACGCCTGCCCCATTGTCTCCCTTCTTGACTTCCTACTTCATATTCTTTTTTGCCAAGCTTTCTTGAGCCATTGCTGGAGGCTCATTTTCCTGAGAGTTAATTGGGACCCCTTGTTATATCAGTAATCCCATCTGATCTGTCTTCCCCGTCTCTGTATGCTGCCAGAGTGATTGATCTAGAACACCCATTTCCTCATGCCACAATCCCCAAACTTACTATTCACAAACCAAAAATGACTTTTCTTTGTTTACATCATCAGATACAAATGCTTTTGCCTAGCTTTTAAGGTCTTTGTCATCTGCTTCCCAATATCCTTCACATCAAGCCAACAGTCTTGAATCATTCTTAATTATTTCTTTTTGGCTCTCACCTTCTACATCCAATCTACCAAGAAAATCTTGTAGGTTCTCCCTTCCCAATAGAGACAAAACCCAACCACTTCTTATCACTTCTCCCTCCATGACCTTGTCCCAGCCAGTGCCATCATCTCTCTCCTGGGGTTCAACTTTCCCTGACTTCCCTGCTTGTAGCCTTATAGTCCATTCTCCACACTGTGAAAATCTGAGTCACATAATATCCTCCTTCGGCCTAACCCCCTGGCAGTTCCCTATATTTCACTCAGATTAAAAGGCAAAAATCTCTAGAGTGAACTGAGAGCTACATACAATGCCCAGTCCTGAGCATTCCCCCTTCCCTGTTAACTCTCCTACTTCTCTCTCTTTTACCCTGTTTACACCTACATCTTCTTGGATTCACCAGGCGTACTCCTTCTTAGGGCCTTTGCATCTGCTGTTCTTATGCTTTAGAACATGTCTCCTTGGGCTATCACACAGCATCTCTTCACCTTCAAGTTCAAGTCCAAATGTCACCTTTTCAATGAAGCCTCCTTTGACAACCTGTATCACTCAGGATAGGTTACATTAAACTCTGATACTAACCTCCAAATAACAGTGTCTTCACCCAACAAAAATTGTCTTCTAGTGCACACTATGAATGACACAGGCTGACAAGAGTAGTTCCTACTTGTTTGATTCACTTAGGGACCTAGGCCAATGGTGGCATGTGCTAGCACCACTGCCACTCAGAGGAAAGATGAATTGCTTTGTCTTGTTGAGGTAATTGCTTGCCCCAACCTACAAGACACACATATTACTTCTGTACACACTGCATTTATTATAACAAGTCACATGGCCATGCTTAAGTTCAAGAGATCGAGGAAAAGAATCATAGCAGGTACCTCACAGTAGAAGAATCAGCCTATGTGAGTTTACTGCTATAATAATGCTGCATAGCAAACAACCAAGATAACCCAGTGGCGTGCAGCATTAGTGTATATGGGACAGGCTTCTGCAGTAATTGCTTAGGTGGCTCTGCTGTTCTTGGCTGTGCTTGCTTGCATGTGTGAGAGGCAGCTTGTTTGGCCAATCCAGGCTGGTCTCAGGAGGGGCTTCTTTTTGCTCTATGTGTCTCTGAACTTCCAGTGAACTAGGGCAGGCATGTTCTTGCATTGACAGCAGAGGCACAAGGGAGGGCAAGTGGAAACACAGAGGGAGTCTTGAGACTTTGGCTTAAATCTGGTTGAAAATAATATACTGACACTTCTACTTGATCCATCAACTCTGGCAAAACATTCTCAAGTTTTACGATATTTACACTGTGCTTTATGACTATTAAGTAGTCTGTGATCTTCCATAATTTGATTCTAAATATTGGAAGGAACAAACAGTATGCACAGCACTATGACTGCATCAGTGTTCCCATTATGTTTGACGTTGACTTCAAGTAACAGAAAATCTAGTGTTAAACAAAATGTATGGAAGCCATTGATTTAGAATGAGCTCCTGCACTAGGCCTCAACAGACCAGAACAAGCCAAAATGGAATTGCTGATGCTAAATGCCACATAATCATACTAAAATTTTAAGAGAGCAATAAGACATCAAAACAGACCAGTTTCTGCTGAGAACAGGAGATTCCGGTCTACATGAGTCCATACAATTAGAAACCCCTCTGCTTTAACCTTTACCCAAAAAAAAAGTAACTTGAAGGGGCCAGCGTTGTGGTGCAACAGGTTAAGCCACTGCCTGCCATATGGGTGCCGGTTCTTGTCCCAGCTCCCTGCTAATGGCTTCGGAAAAGCAGCAAACGGTGGCCCAAGTGTTTGGGCTTCTGCCACCCACATGGGAGACCTGGTTAAAGCTCCTGGCTTGAGCCAGACCCAGACCTAGCCATTGAAGCTATCTAGGGAATGAACCAGCTGATAGAAAATCTCTCTCTGTATATGTCTCTCCCTCTCTCTCTGACTTTCAAAATAAATAAATCTTTCTTTTTTAAAAAGTAAGTTGAAGTTCCCGATGTTAACTAATCAGCTTCGCCGCCCTCATTATTCTGTTTCCTAATTCCCACCTTATAAACCACCTTGTTTTATTAGTGCCCAGTGGGAGCTCTCGTTCTATTTAATAGAATGGAAGCCACCCCAATTCATGAATTGCAAATAAACCAATTACATCTATAACTACATTTGTTTTAATTTTGTTTTTGGACATTAATTAAAAGTCTTAAGCAGTAAAGGGCTTATTGCCTCACATAATAAGTAGGCTACGTTACCTATTTTGAATTTAAAGAATGTCTAGCCATTGGATGTGATTTCCTGTAATTTTCCAAGACTTTCCCCTTGCAGTTGACATATGACTATAGGAACCTCAGGAATCATACCTCATAAAACAATGTACAACTTCAGAAAGGAGCAAGCCATTGCCTATGTTCCTTTTATTTACTTTAAATTATTTTAATTGTACATATTTATGGGATACAGTCTGATAATTCAGTGCATACATTCAATGTGCAATGAGCAAACCAAGCTCCTTAAACATTAAAACTGTTTTTGATTAACATTTAATAGTAATAAATAGTCTGCATATTTATGAGGTATGGAATGACAGTTCAATAAATGTACAAAATGAGTACTGATCAAGTCATGGTAATTAGCATTTCCTTCTCCTTGTCATCATTCTGTTATGGGAGCTGCAAGCTCCTGTCTTCTGTCTGTATGTAAGACAGTTTCTTATGAACCGTAGTCATACCCCTGTGCTGTAGAGCACCACTCACTCCTCCCAGCTTGCTTCGGCACTGGTGACCTGATCTGCTCCCACCCTTCCTCTCCCATCCTTCCCAACCTATTCTAATCACTATTCCTCATTGAGACTGACATTGTTATTAACTTCCATGTGGTATTTGTCTTTGAGTCTGACTTATTTCATTTAATGTAATGTCCTCCCATTCCATCTCTTTTACTGCAAATGATATCATTCTTTTTATGGATAAATAATATTCCATTGTGTATATATGCCATTTTCCTTGTCCATTCATCTGTTGATGAACATCTAGACTGAGTCTATTGATGAATATGCAGCGATAAACATGGGAATACATACATCTCTTTCATAATGCTGATTTCATTTTCTGTGGGCATATGCCCAGAAGTGGGATAAGAGCCTTACATTAATAGTTAATGGTAGGGGCTGGCGCTGTAGTGCAGCGGGTTAAAGCCCCAGCCTGCAGAGCTGGCATCCCATGTGGGCATTGGTTCGAGTCCTGGCTGCTCCTCTTCTGATCCAGCTCTCTGCTGTAGCCTGGGAAAACAATGGAGGATGGCCCAGGTCCTTAGGCCCCTGCACCTATGTGGGAGACCTGGAGGAAGCTCCTGGCTCCTGGCTTCAGATCAACATAGCTCTGGCTGTTGCAGTCATTTGGGGAGTGAACCAGTGGATGGAAGACCTTTCTTTCTTTGCCTCTCTTTCTCTCTGTGTGTAACTCTGACTTTCAAATAAATAAATAAATCTTTTTTAAAAAGTAGTTAATGGTTGTTGGATTAGGGTGAACACTTGACCCAACTCTGGTGTCAGGTCCTTGGAAAGTGATTGGGTTGCTAAGGTAGACCCCATGATTACATCATGATGGCCTGATAAGGAGAGACCACAGTGGATAGATGAAGAGTGTGTGCCCTCTTTTTCTGCTTCCTGACTCACCTTGTGATTGTCTTTCTACTTCACCAGATGCCTGAACCCATTGGGCCGCCTGAACATGGACTGTGAGCATCCAAACTATAAACCCAAATAGACATTCTTCCTTCCAAGTAGCTCCTCTCAGGTAGTTCAGTTAACGTAGTGAGAAGTTGAAAAGCTCAGTTTTTGAGGAACCTCCATACTGTTGTATGTAATGTCTGCTCTAATTTCCATCTCTACCAACAGTGTGTCAAGGTTCCCTTTTATCCACATCTTAGCAAGTATTTTTTTTAATCTTTTATCTCTTTGATAAGAGTCATTCTAACTGGAGGGAAATGATATCTCATCATGGTATTGATTTACATTTCCTTTATGGCTAATAATGTTGAGTATTATTTCATAAATTTGTTGTCCATTTGAATTCTTTGAGAAGTATCTACCCAAATCACCACCCATTTTTTTTTAACTTTTATTTAGTAGATATAAATTTCCAAAGTACAGTGTATGGATTACAATGGCTTCCCCCCCCATAACTTCCCACCCACCAACAACCCTCCCATCTCCCGCTCCCTCTCCCATTCTATTCATATCAAGATTCATTTTTGATTATCTTTATATACAGAAGATCAATTTAGTATATATTAAGTAAATATTTCATCAGTTTGCCCCCAAACGAAACACAAATTAGCAAATACTGTTTGAGTACTAGTCATATCATTAATTCACGTTGAACTACACATTAAGAACAGAGATCCTATATGGGATCTTTTTTAAAAAGAGTCCTGTTGTTGACTTAACAAATTGACACTCTTGTTTAAGGCATCAGCAATCTCCCCAGGCTCTAGTCATGAGTTGCCAAGGCCATGGAAGTCCTCTGAGCTCACCGACTTTGATCTTATTTCGACAAGGCCATAGTCAAAGTGGAAGTTCTCTCCTCCCTTCAGAGAAATGTACCTCCTTCTTTGATGCCCATTCTTTCCACTGGGATCTCACTTGCAGAGATCTTTCATTTAAGTCTTTTTTTTTTTTTTTTTTTTTTTTTTTGCCAGAGTGTCTTGGCTTTCCATGCCTAAACTACTCTCATGACCGCCCGCCCATTTTTAGATAGGATTACTTGTTGGGTTTTTTTAGTTGTTGTTGTTATTGAGTTGTTTGACTATACCTGTTTTAAAGAGTGAGGAAATATTTTTGCTAGAAACTCTCTTAAGAAGACTTTCTCCTAAGGGAGGGCAGCATCGTGGCACAGGGGTTAAGTTACACTAGGGACACTGGCATTCCATATGGGTCTGATTGTTAGAATCCCACTTCCCATCCAGCTCCCTACCTAGAAATGATGATAGCTCAAGTACTTGAGTCCCTGCCACCCACATGGGAGACCCAGATGGAGTTCCAAGCTCCTAGCTTCAGCCTGGTCCAGCACTGGCTGTTGCAGCCATTTGGGGAGTGAACTATGAATAGAAGAGATCTCTTTGTCTGTCTGTCTGTCTGTCTGTCTATCTCTTTCTCTCTCTCTCTCTTTCCTCTATTCCTCTATCGATTCTCTATTTCAGCACCTATTACTTCCAACATCCTACTTCTTGTTGATCTCTCAATGTTGGCATTTACCAATATTTCTGTATTATCCTCAAAGTTGTCAGGCACATCAAACCACCCAAGTGGTACGTTCTTTTACTTTTTAAAAAAAGTCATAATTTTTAGTGTAACTGAGAGGCTAGATATTTCTCTGCACTGAGATAAGGAATGACTTTTCTATCTTATAGCACATTCTGGGCAGTACACATTTTTGAGTGAACTCTACTTTCTCAAGGGTACATTACTGAACCTTTGGCCTCTGGTATTAAATTTTCTCCAAATATCAGAGCCCATTCCACAGAGAGGGCATTAATCTCCTCTACTGAGACAAGATGTTCCCATTACTCACCAAGATAACTAGTTCCCAGATTTTGCTGACAATATCCTTTTTTCAAATGTAGAGACCAAAGAGGTTGGCAAGAACCCACACAAGAAAAGAGGACAGCCGAGTTGCAGATCAGCCTAGTCCTAACATACAGAACATGATTTATTTCAATCCCAGACTAATTGACATGGAAATGACTTCAAGGTATATGATCTGGTGTTGAGTAAGAGATAAGTAGGTTTTTCTACATAAATGAAATTTTATTTTGTCTATATAACATATAAAATCTGAAAAATTATTCTAGGCATAACATTTTTGTATTGGCTTAACATATGAAATACAAGAGTGCTTCAAAAAGTTCATGCAAATAGAATTAAAAGAATTTTAGTGCAGAATGTTTTCAAATCCATTCATATGAGGAGACTTCAAAAATTTTGTGGAAAGTGTACATTATGAAACACTGCATGGATTTCAAATTTTCTGTACCAAATGAATTTATCTTTTCATTCTATTTTTCCAAAGTTTTGAAATATTTCCATATTATTTTTCAGGCTCTGCTTATTATGCAGACTCTATGGCCACTTGCATATGACTAAATCCCTCAAACAATGAACACAGTACCAAAAATGTAGATGAGCAATCTTCCTTACCTTGATGAAATTAAAATACTTGTCTCATGTTTATAAGAGAAGGCGCAACAGCTTACGTTGAAACTTGGTTTGTATAATGTTAAGTCTTACACACAAAAGCCAGCTGGCTTTTATCTCAGTACTTTATATTTTAAAAACATTTCTGAAGTAATCTGTTGTATAAAATATTCTTTTTATTAGAAGATTTAATTATCAAAAGAGTAGGTATTCCTGATTTCAGCTCTACTAACAAACCGTGTAAGCTTATCTCTGTGAGCCTCAATTTTTTATTCTGCAAAAAAATGAAAGGTTAGTCTTGATTTTCATGATAATCTATCCTTCCTCAAAAAATACCTTATTCTATAATTTCTGTTTTTATATAAAATTGCTGACAGTTAAATGAATTCTGAGTTAAGTTCAGCTAACATCAGTGGGAATCTCAACTCCTCCCCAGCCCCAGATGCTCTGTAGTTCTATCCTCGGAAAACATTATGGAATAGAACTGTGACAATGAATTCATATCATTATGTTATTTGAAGTTGACTATCTCAAAGAGAGTGCCCTGGGCACCTGTTAACAATCTGGAGTCATCAAAAGATGAAACCGTGTGTGGTGTGAGGGTGTGCACAGGTGTGTGTGTGTGTGTGTGTGTGTGTGTAAGTGTACTTGTGGTTTCAGGAAAAAGTGAGAATATTGATGTAGAAATGATGAGAACAGGTAACATTTCTCTCACAGGAAACTTGTTTCCAGTGCTCTCTGGCAATGTTGACAGAATGTGACAGTTTGATACAAGGTCAAGATTTAGTTCAAACATGCCAATTTTAGATTAGTCTCCTCCTTATTTCAGGGCAAAGACATAGCAAGATGCCCATTGATGTGTCACATATCCCTGTGAAAATGCCCGATTTAATGACCTGTCCAGACTCAAAGAGACTTTAAAATTGAATGGCTTGTCATTTGAATAATTTCTTTTTCTTTTGAACTTGACAATACATGGACCAGATTATTCCATTGTCAAATGAAATCACTACAAATAGTATTTTCAAGCTAAGAAGTCACAAGAAAAATAATGGCATTAGGTAACCAGTTATCAACAACCACATGAGCAAGTTTTTCAGAATTCTGGAATCCTAGCAGAATAGGATACTGCAAGAATTGTCTTCTAGACCAAAGGCTGGCCAATTAAGGCCATGTGCCAATTCCTCAGGATCTCCTTTTGTAAATATAGCTTTATTGGTACACGGCCACACTCATTCCTGTATGCATTGCCCACTCACCTGCCACAGTGGTAGAGCTAAGTAATTGAGACAGAGACCATACACCACAAAGCATCAAAAGGCAGCAATCTGGCCCATCCCTGAAAAAGTTCCCTAAACTCCGAGCTGTACCAGAGGTTCTCAGTAACTATTATTACTATTTCTTTTCTAACAGTGGGTGGCCCTGGCCCTTCTTTCAAAACAGAGGGGGAAAAATTAAATGACTATCGTTTGCTCTGGTGATCATCTTTTTTTCTGGTAGCAATTGTTGCATTTAATGTGGTGCTCACCATCAGTCAAGTCCTCTCCCCAATTTTTCCCTACTTAGCATTGACATTGCGATTAGAATTTTCAGTACTCGTAGCCTACGCCAGGTAGGTGCACGCAGGTAAATTTTGGAAGGTGTCCAAAACATGGATATCCCTGCAGTAACAGTTCAGTGTTGATTCTTCGGCTGCAAACTAAGGGTGTGGAAATGGCGGGTTCTTGATCCTGGATCACAGCTATGGTAGAGCAATCTTAAGCTCTATAGTTTTAGGGGTGTCCCTTCTGATTCCCTCCCTCAGTGATGGGAGCTGAGATAGTAAGCCCCATGCTATGCAGGCTGGTAGCACTGGGAGAATCATTCCAGAGACACTGCCCTGAAATGCCTCCATTAGCCCTTTCAGTCCCCTCACACACACATATCTAAATTAAATCCTTTTGTGTTTAAAATGCTGTAAGTGAATTTTAATTTCTCTGTGAGACATACTTATATTTTCCTCACATGCTGAATTCTGTTTCATGAGTTTAGTTTGAAATCCTCTCTCCTCTCCCATTGTCCAAGTCTCCTTCAGTTCCTGCCACCTCCCTGTAGAATCATTATCCTCCTATAATGAGCTTGTTGTTTGGTAGGATAAGAATCCTCTTCTACTTCTTTAAGAGGGGTGAGGGATTTCTGAACATTAATTCTGGCAAATACATTTTGGAATTGTTTTGTCAAATCTCCCTGTGCTTGGCCACCACAGAAAGAGTCAAATTTTTAATTAGAGCTGTGTGGAAGTTATAAAATTATTTTAAGGATAAACTAATGTCTTTATATTACATTTCTTTATTGAACAATACAATTTGCTTCTCTGTTTCTTTAAGGCTTCTTCCATAGGAGAACACATTTCTAGATTTTTTATTAAGGAAAGATTTCATGCATGGTTACAGTTGTATGGATGGATACTTAAAAAAGGGTAACATCTTATGGTAGTATGAATTCTGAAAGGATTTTAAATGGAAGTATTTATTAATCAAATAACACCTATACACACTTATAAAACAGTAATGAATACAGGAGAAAGATGCAGTACTTAATGGATACAAGGATTACACTTGGAGTACATATAGATTTGTGCATTCATGCAGAAAATCCCAAGGATATCCAAAGTTAGGTAGTCAATGGATTGGGAAGATCAGTGTAGACCAATTATCCCCTGACAGTGAGAATTCCTTGGATCACATTCCTAACCAATGTAGTAGAGGGGCTGGCGCTGTGGTATAGTGGGTAAAGCTGCTGTCTGCAGTGCCAGCATCCCATATGGGCACTGATTCGAGCCCCTGCTGCCCCACTTCCGATCCAGCTCTCTGGTATGGCCTGGAAGAGCAACAGAAGGTGGCCCAAGTTCTTGGGACCCTGCACCTGTATGGGAGACCCAGAAGAAGCTCCTGGTTCCTGGCTTCAGATTGGCCCAGCTCCAGCCATTGCAGCCATTTGGGGAGTGAACCAGCAGATGAAAGATCTTTCTCTCTCTCGCTCGCTCGCTCTCTGGCTTTCCAACAAATCAATAAATACTTTTAAAAAATGATAATAGAGACTAAACTTTCAGTTAGAATGCATTGCTTATTGGTAGCTACTTAATTCATGGAAAAATCTGATAAGGGGAATTAACCATCAGATGAAAGAACTCTCTCTCTCTGTCTCTCTTTTCTGTCCATAACTCTATCTCTCAAATAAATAAATAAATATTTTTTTAAAGTACATAGTGTACTTTTGGTTGCATGCTGCAAATTTTATCACCTAGGATTTTGGGCTTTCCCACCTAAACTCTAAGGCTAGATAGCTTTGAATCTGCATGTTAATCATCACACACACACTTTTTTTCTTGGAAATAATTTCAGATCTCTATGAATAAATGGCACAATGAACATCCACATATCCTGTACCAGATTCACTGTTTTTAACATTCTACTTCATTTGCTTTATCGTTTGTTCTCTCTCTCTCTCTCTCTCTCTCTCACACACACACACACACACACACACACGCAATCTTTACCATACTGATTATGTTGGTGCTCAGGGTGTCTCATATTTGGCCAGTGCAATCATTTCAAGCAGGCTCTTGCATTTCTCTTTCCTTCTCCATTGTTTTCTTGAGTACTTTCTTATTTCCTGGCAGAGCAAGCTATTCCAGGCTGGTCTACACCACGCCGGCCCCAGAATCAGCCACTTCTCCAAAGAGCCCCAGGTCTTTTTCATGGAGAATTCAATCTGTACTTTACAAGGAGTTGATATTTTTTTTTTTTTGACAGGCAGAGTGGACAGTGAGAGAGAGAGACAGACAGAAAGGTCTTCCTTTTGCCGTTGGTTCACCCTCCAATGGCCGCCGCGGCCGGCGCACCGCGTTCCTCCGATGGCAGGAGCCAGGAGCCAGGTGCTTTTCCTGGTCTCCCCATGGGGTGCAGGGCCCAAGCACCTGGGCCATCCTCCACTGCACTCCTGGGCCACAGCAGAGAGCTGGCCTGGAAGAGGGGCAACCGGGACAGAATCCGGCGCCCCAACCGGGACTAGAACCCGGTGTGCCGGCGCCGCAAGGCGGAGGATTAGCCTGTTGAGCCACGGCGCCGGCCTAAGGAGTTGATATTTTAAGAACCTGAAGCTGTCCTAGAGATCATGAGACAACTTGGTCGCAACTTCTT
This sequence comes from Sylvilagus floridanus, assembly GCA_949820135.1. Lineage (NCBI taxonomy): Eukaryota > Metazoa > Chordata > Mammalia > Lagomorpha > Leporidae > Sylvilagus > Sylvilagus floridanus. The sequence goes on from OX463230.1 coordinate 74,200,869, forward strand.
TAAATGAATGAGCTAACTTTAACCCAGAGAGCTCCAGCGAAATTGCTCTAAGGCAGGCAGCTATTGGGAGATAGAATAAGTGTCAAAGTCAGGTCTCCTAACTCCCAAACATCTGTTCTTTCTATTTTATAACACTTCAGACTTCATTTCGCACTCAAAAATAATCTATGCTAAGTTTCATCCTGTTGATTTTGTCCCATCATTTCCACATTCTTAGACATTTATTTATTAACGAGTGTCTTTATTGGCTACTCAATCCTCATTCAAAGACTTTAAAATTGAGTTTCTCAACTGAGATTGGATCTATTTCCAACTTCAGAGAACACTTTTTGATCTGAGTTATAAATCTTTGAATAATGAGATTTTTAATGAAACCAGGGCTAACACATCGTTAACTGTGGAGAGAGAATGGTGCTCCTATAATCACTAGGTTTTTTTTGTAGCTTAATGGAAAAAATACAGAATCATGAAAATGTTTTCTTATTATTACTTAATTTGTCAAAACCCCATCATTTATGCCACATTTTAAATGAGGTGGAATAGTTTTTAAAGATGCTACAGAGATCATTACAGAAGCACTAGGAAGCCAAATATACAGGGGGAGAAAGAAGGAAGCCCAAGAGGGAAAAGGAATTACTAAGCTTGATGTGAATCCAGGCGCCGGCAGCATGCGTCAGCTTAGTTCATTGCCAGTAGTCCACCGGGGGACATAACGTGAACGTTAAGATGGGATGGAGATAGGTGTGTTGACAGTTCTGCCTCCATAACATCCATCCCTCCCAAGGCACCATCTGTTACATCTTCAGCCTTTTTGTGAGTCTCAGCAATTGAGGCAATTAAGCAAATGAGCAGCTAAAATTGAAGCTCTCCGAGACGACGAGAGTTAGCAAAGATGTGACAGTGGGTGTCATTGCAGGAGCACAGGCTGAGCACCTGGAGCGAGCTCTGCAGGTAAGGCAGAGCCACCGGGCGGCAGGCGGGGTGGGGCTTGGAAGCAGGACAGCCCACAGCTTACGGGGCTCACAGGGGCTGGGGCTGCTGCCGGCAGGGGGTAGTCCCCCTGGACTTCCTTGTTAAGGGCAGAGAAGAATGAATAGACAAGCTGGAGACTCTCAGAACAGAAGAGGCCAGTTTGGTATTTCAGCAGCACAGGGCCACGGAGATCTCCCCTGAAACCAGGGCTCCTTTGAGCAAAGTGGATGGAGTGCTGGGGAAGTGCCAGTCTCTTCATTGGCAGCAATGGGCCTGGAACACCGGAGGGCCTGCTACAGCCCAACGAAGAGGAAGCCTTAATTATCAAGGTTTCCTAGAGCAGGAGCAGCAGCAAGAGGGTCCTGGCAATGGTCTGAGACTGCCCAGCCCCCACGTGCTTAGCACAGGAAGCATCCCCACACACACTCAGCAGGCTGCATAGCTGAGAGGAAGGAAATACACACCCTGAATGATGTTTTGTTTTGTTTTTAAGTTTTATTCATTAATTTATTTGAAGGGCAAAGTCACAGAGAGAGAGAGGGAGAGAGGTCTTCCAACTATTTATTCGTTCCCTAAATGCTTGCAAAAGCCAGAGCTAGGCCAGGCTGATGCCAGCAGCTGCATTTGGGTCTCTTACATAGGTGGTAGGAACCCAACTCCTTGGGCCAACAGCTGATGCCTCTGACAGCGCACATTAGAAGGAAGCTGGGGGACCAGTGCCGGGGTGCAGCGGGTTAACGCCCTGGCCTGAAATGCCAGCATCCCAAATGGGTGCCGGTTTTAGTCCTGACTGTTCCTCTCCCGATCCAGCTCTCTGCTGTGGCCTGGGATAGCAGTGGAGGATGGCCCAAGTCCTTGGGCCCCTGCACCCACATGGGAGACCTGGAAGAAGCTCCTGGCTCCTGGCTCCTGGCTCCTGGCTTCGGATCTACACAGCTCCAGCCATTGCAGCCATCTGGGGAGTGAACCAGCAGTGGAAGACCTCTCTCTCTCTGTCTCTACCTCTCTCTGTAACTCTTTCAAATAAATAAAATAAATCTTAAAAAAAAAAAAAGAAGGAAGCTGTATCAGAAGCAGAGGCCAGACTTGATCCTGGGCACCCCAGTAGGGCTTGAGGGCCTCCCAAGCAGCTGCGTCACGCACCACACCACAGTGCCCACCCTCCGAGTGATGTTTGTGATAGCAAAGTGTTGGTGGGACCATGGGAGGAGTGGGGTGCCTTTATTCCTGCTTTTGATCTTTTCTCCTTTTTGCTGTAAAGCGGGGGTGGGGAACATGGGCGTGTGAAGTCATTTGTTCTGGCACTGCCAAGACAACCACAGGTAGGACTCAAGAGTCAATAAATCTATGGCAGGCTGGTTTTTAAGTTGATATTTTGTACAGCCCACAAAAGGTGTTAAAAATATCCTAACGGCCCTTGGCAGATAAATGTTCCCCACCCCTGCTAAAGTTTTGCTTGCATCCCACCCCTTGAACTTTGAAACTTTAAGCCCTTTCTTCCCAGATCCTGTCCTGTCTTCTCCCTGAACCTTGTCCCATAGGCTTATGGGAAATGGACATCCTCGTGAATGGTGCAATCAGACAGGGACCTGTGCACCCGGGAGGAGAGGCAGCTGTCCCCGAGAGTACTGTCACTCGGCCACTGCCCATCTGACTGTATTTGCAGCATGCGGCCAGCTGCCTTGCTGTCTGAACCAGTCTCCCACTAATCACTGGCCTCCCAGTCTTTCTGCCCCCATGAGGTGCCCCCGCTATGCTTTCCCTAATGGGATTTTCCTCCTCAAGGAATGGAGGCACACAGTCCACTGGTGGGCCTTTCCAGCCAGGACCACCACTGCGCCTGGACATCTATCAGCCACCACATGCCCCTGTCCAAAGGCTCTGCCTGCAGGCTAAGCCCGTGGCCTGTTGTGTACCTATTGCCAGCTACCTACCTCTGGTTACTCCATCCCCTCTCCCTGCAGGGGTGCCTTTGGATCTTCAGCTACCGAGCCTTGGCTGAGCCTTGGTTTTGACGAGGACTTGGCTCAAAAACAGGTCAGTGGTATCAGTTGTGTGTCAGCACATCGCAAGTCATGTTCTAGTAACACAGACACGTTCAAAAGGACTAGCACCCCAGCTGAGACCGGAGAGCAACAAGACTGTCCCATATTCATGGTCCCTTAAAATAGTTTCAATTAGTTTCAGCCCCCTGCACAGACTTGGAGGAGCAATGATCAGCTCAACAATGTTTTCACACTGATTCCGCTAATAGATGTCAGCTATTTTGCTCCTGGTGCCATATTGATTAAGGTGGGAAAGGTAAACAGCTGAGAATCTGTGCTAGAATGCAGTTCAGTCCACCAAGGAGGGATGCTCCACAGTGAGAGGCATTTAGTCTGAAGAAAGGAAATGCGGGTGATGAACATGAAGATCCAAATTTGAAATAGTTCAACTCCAACTCTAGGACCAGGCACTCTCTTTGTGATTATGTGTGTGTGTGTGTGTGTGTGTGTGTGTGTGTAGGATGATCTCATGACCAAGATGAGAGCTGCAAGGTGTGGCCCACCCTTTCCTTCTAGAATGCGCCCAAGCAGGCCAAAGGAAGAATGTCTCCAGGTACGGCACATGAAGATTTGTTGCTGAGCAATTTGCAGCATCGCAGAATAATGTGGGAATTAGCACCACGTGGGGTCCCTAACTGGTGAAGCCCATTCTCCATAGGCTACAAGAGTGGCCCACTCAGTCAGTCTACAGTCAGCGCTGGGGCCTCTAAGACAAGACTGAGCATGGAAGGAATTTATTGAGATGAAATTGCAGAGGCATCAGACCACCACATGGCCAGACTCAAGTGACAGAATGGAAGGAAGGAGGCTCAGGCAGAAGCAGCCAGTGTACAATTGGAGCCACTGTACAATTCCAAGAAAAATTCAGGAAGGCTGTAGGGTCAAGACAGTTTGTCAGAGGGATGCTCCATTTCCCAGGAATGGGCCTGCCCGGGGATTCCTGGGGTACATGGGGGAGCAGCCCAAGGAAGGGGACCTCAATACAAACACAACAAAAACTCAGTGCACAGCAGTGAGGTCCATTTGCTGCCAGCAATCAGAGCCCTAGGGAGCCTCTTCTCACCTCCACCATAAAGTGACCAACCTGGACGCTCACTGGCTGTGGATGTGTTTGTGTCCTGACAGCTGTTGGCAGCGATTGAAGGAGACTTAGTTAACAATAAACCCTCAGGCAAAGAAACAAAGGGACCATGACTACAAGGATAGCAAAGGAGAAGGTAATAAGAATAAATACCTTCTAGTTAGCAACTTACATCCACCAGGCATTTTGCCTTTCTCTCTAAAAAATCATTTTGCCAGTGTAGACACGTGCTGTATTCATCAGCAGTTCGGCACTACAGTGAGATTCCAGAAACAATCTACTTATGAAGAAAAGTGGCCTATTCAGGGGATGGAGCTGTGTGCCATGACTGGACAGCATCAGTGGGGTGGAGCCTCCATCACTGAATCCTGGTGGGCTTATAAGAGGCCACATGGACTTAGACATGCACATTCCGTGTCTCATGCTTGAGCCACTCTGAGTGCGTGATCCTGGACTATGAATTATAGCCAAAATAAACCTCTTCCCCTTATAAAGTTAGCATGCCTCAGGTATTTTGTTACTGGGACAAAAATCTAGCACATATGTTTAAAGGGTTTAACTAGTTTGTCTAAGACTGTTCAACCAGCATCCTAAATAGCTAGGATTCAAATCTACCTTTTTATCATTGTTATTATTTATTATTAAAAATGAATAAGTTGCCTATGTGATTGACACCTAATAAAAGCCCTGGAAATCAAGGGTGTAGTGAGCATCTCTGATTGGCAATGCTTCACGACTGTGGTCACACATCTTCGCTGGGAGAATCAATCTGTTCACACAAGTCCACTGGGAGAGGGCAGCGGGAAGCCCTGTGCTGCAACTCTTCTAAACCTTGACCTCCATACCGCTGCGGTAGCAAACTATACCTAGGAGTGAAACAACTTTTCTGAGTCGTGTGCGTCTCACCTGTGACCCATCAAACCTGAGAATGGTCTTAAGGAATACAGGTCCAATGTCATTATATTTTTTTCTCCTTCCATTTATCTCCATGCAGTCAATAACATCTTTTCTAATTTCTACTTCCTGTGGCCAGTATTGTGGCACAGTGGGTTAAGCCACCACCTGTGACACTGGTACCCCAAATGTACGCCGGTTGGAGTCCCAGCTGCTCCACCTCTGATCCAGCTCCCTACTAATGGCCTGGGAAATCAGCAGAAGATGGCCCAAGAAAGGGGGCCTGCACCTATGTTGGAAGACTTGGATGGAGTTCCCGGCTCTCATCTTCCACCTGGCCCAGCCCTGGTTGTTACAGGCATTTGGGGAGTGAACCAGTGAATACTAGATCAATCTCTCTCTCTCTCTCTCTCTCTCTCTCTCTCTCTCTCTCTGTATTTATCTCTCTCTCTAACTCTGCCTTTCAAATAAATACATCTTTTTTTTAAAATTAAAACTTAATTTAAACAATAATTTCCATTCGCCATCTCAAAGCTAAAGAGACAGACGGCAAGCTCTCCTAACTAGGCATTTCTCTCTCCCCATTCGATGCTTTGCTAACAACTGCAAAATGACAGAGTGAGATGTACCGTATTTATAATTCTTCCTATTCTTAGCTCTCAAATCACTTGACAAACAGCTTCTGATCTTCCCAACAGCAGAGAGCCATGCAGTGAGATTCTTGTCTCTGCACAAATGAGAAAACTGAGACACAGGTGTGACTGATTGCGCCTTACACAGCTGTCTACGGGCCAGGCTGAAGAGTGACAAAACCGGTCTTCCTGGCTATTGCGCTGGATCGCCAACTCCTCAGCTCTTGTTAAGACCACCTGATTAAAGCAAGGCTGTGTTGAGGAAAAACGACTTTGAAAACAAGCCGACTCCGGGGCTTTCTGCTTCTCCCTGCTCCCCACCCGCTCCCAGCGACAGGTTTTCCGTCGGATGTCAGCCCCAACCAATTTCATTAGCATTGAGTTATAAGGATAAAAATATCCACCACCTCCCTCCGCTCCGTCACTGATAAGCTACCTCCTGCACTGAACTTACAGAGTCATCTTTTCTTTGGTAATTTTGTCAGTGACATGCTGGCTGTCAGCGAGGCACAACCAGCACAAGGGATTCAGGGTGACCCGGACTCTCTGCTCTGCTCTGAGCATCGATAAAATTGCCAGGTCTGCTTTGATTTCAGAATTTGTGTTGTAGGTAATGATGATATATGAGCTCCCAGACCAGATCTGATTTTCTGTGATAAGACTGGTCCTGACAGCTCAGGAGGGGGGAAATCTTGTTGATCTACAGTAGAGATGGGCGTCCTCAGAGATGGATATCACCAACAGAAAACTCAGATGAGCACCAAGATGCCATTTCTGCCCTGACAGTTGGCCCATGTTGACAAAGGATGGAAGTTACAAAGCAGCAGAGATGCTGAGAAGGGAGACTGGGTGGCGGGGTGTGGAGAAAGCCCATCGAGGGAGCCAAGTTTCAAGTCAGCTGAATTCCTTTCACGTCCTGTTATGCCCAGCCACTGGTGTCACACGGAGGACACAATCAAGTTCAAGCAAAGACAATAGCAGCCCTGGAAGGCAGCTTCTGTGGGACAATCAGGAGCTGACAGGGTCCAGCCAACACAGCCCCCAACTGAGACGGTGAGGAACTATCAATCACTAGTGTAATTTAAAAAGCCAGGGAGCACTGGGGAGGGCTGACTGCACGGAAGTTCTGTGTGATAGCTCTCTCCCTGCCCTGACTCTAGTTGGGCAGAGCAGATTCTCCTGCTGGTTTGATTTGTCCTTAATAAAATGTGTGTGTGTGTGTGTGTGTGTGTGTGTGTGTCACATGGCTGTGTAGCCATCACCACCATGATCTCCAGAACTTTTCTGTTAGCTGCTACAAAAACCATGTGTCCATTGTACCATAGCTGCCCATTCTGCCCTCCCCTTAGTAACCACTATTCTCTTCTCTCTCTCTCTCTCTCTCTCTCTCTCTCTCTCTGAATTCTCATACTCTAGATCCATTATTTAGGCGATGGATCCTCCATTGTTTATCCTTTAATAGCTGGTTTAGTTTATTTAACTCACTGTTTTCTACGTCCAGCTGTGTCGAACCATGTATCAGAATTTCACTCCACTTCATTGTCTATACATAAAATGGACAAATGTCATTGTGTGACTATAATGCATTTTGTTTATCCATTGATTCTTGGATAGACATTCGGGTTGCTTCCATCTTTTGGCTGTTGCAAAAGCTAAGCTGCTACTTGGCTGCTATGAACATGGGCATACGAATATCTGTTCAAGTTTCTGCTTCCCCTGATCTGGGATATGCACCTGGAAGTGGAATTGCTGGGTCATATTGTAGGTTTACCTTATTTTAGGAACTGTCATGAAAAGAAGAACTTTAAAATGTAGAAACAGATTTCAGAGGCAAGTCAGGAGCCATCCCTGCCAGTGGAATAGAAGGAAATAGTCAGTACATGGGAGGAGGGCAGCCGGGTTGAGGGACACCAAAAGGAAGCTGAGAACCAAAGCCAAGGAACAGAACTTACTGTTTATTGAGCGTCTGACCAGAGTCAGGAGCTAGGGACCTTTTTTTTTTTTTTCCTAATAAACCCAATTTAAAGCTCACATGGGCAGTATTATTATCCCATTTTACTAGTGAATGAGCCGAGAGGCTCAAAGAGAGAGCAGGTCCCCAGAAATGATGTCTACCTCTGAGCACACCAGGGAGTCCGAGCCTTCCAGGTGTTCCTCAGTGTTGAAAGCCTGTTCTCTTGACTTCATTTCAGAGATTTTTACAATCTATAAGTCCTGTCCATTTTCCTCTGAAAAATGTGAAAATACAGCGTGTGCTTCTCTTTCCTTCCATAAATCCCAGATTCTGACCCATGTCATTTTCCTTCTCTCAAAAGAACTTTTTCGTGCTATGTCTTGTGAGGCAGGCCTGTTAGGGACACATTGCCTCAGTTTTTTGGTTGTCTTTGAAAGTCTTTATCTTTTCTTCAGTTTTGAAGGATAAATTTGCCGCATATGGAACTCTATGTTGTGTGTGTGTGTGTGTGTGTGTGTGTGTGTGTTTTAGTTGCTCAGTACTATAAATATTTCACTCCTCTCTCGTCTTGCTTGCATGATGTCTGAGGAAAAGTCAGATGTAATTCTTATCTTTGCTCTTCTCTTGGTGAGATGTTTTGTTTCCTCTGGCTTCTTTTAGGATTTTTAAAAAGCATTGGTTTTTCTGTAGTTTGATCATAATAAGCCTATATGTAGGGGTTGCTTGTTTTTTACAATTTATTCTGCTTGGTGTTTTCTCAACTTCCTGGATCTATAGCTTGGTATCTGACATTAATCTGGGGGAAATTCTCAGACATTATTATTTCAAGTATTTTTTCTGTTCCTTTCTCTCTTCTTCTGGTATTCCCATTACATGTATGTAACACTTTATAGCTGTCCCACAGATCTTGGCTATCCTATTCTGTTTTTTTTTTTTTCTGGCATTTTTCTCTTCTTTTCAGTTTTAAATGTTTATATTGATATATCCTCGAGCTCAAATAATACTTACTTAGCTGTGTTCAATCTATTAATAAGCCATCAGAGGGGCCGGCACTGTGGTATATTAGATTAAGCATCTGCCTGCAGTGCCGGAATCCCATATGGACACTGGTTCATTCCCCGGCTCCTCCACTTCCAATCCAGCCCTCTGCTATGGCCTGGGAAAATAGTAGAAGATGGCCCAAGTGCTTGGGTCCCTGCACTCACGTGGGAGACCCAGAAGAAGCTCCTGACTTCTAGCTTCGGATTGGCTATTGTGGCCATTTGTGGAGTGAACTAGCAGATGGAAGATCTCTCTGTCTCTCCCTATGCCTCTCAAGTAAATAAATAAATCTTTAAAAAATAAATAAGTCATCAGAGGCATTCTTCATTTCCATTACAATATTGTTGTAACTGATGTAATTTTAATTAATTTATTATAGTAAGAACAGTTGACATGAGGTTTTCTTCTTACAAATTTTTAAGTGTACAATACATTTTGTTGACTACAGGTACAATGTTGTACAGTAGATCTCTAAAGTTTATTCAACTGGCTTAACTGAAACTTTACCCCCACTGATCAGTAACTCGCTACCTCCCTCTGCCTCCCAGCCCTTGAAACCACATCCTGCTCTTAGGTTTGTGAACTGGGCTGCTTTTGATACGTATGGAAAAATGTAGTATTTCTTACAGTAGTTTTGACCCTTAGAATTTATTTTTTGGTTCTTTTTAGAATTTTTTCTCTCTCTGTGTTTGCATTGGCCATCTGTTCTTGCATACTGTTTACCCTGCCCAGCATATTAATAACAGTTGTTTCATAACTAATGATTCAAACATCCCTGCCATGTTTGAGTCTGCTTCTAGTGCATGCTCTGTTTCTTCAGTCTATTTTGCCTTTTAGTATGCCTTGTAATTTTCTCTTCATTAGACAAGTATTTGTTTTCATTTTATTTGAGAGAAAGATCCTCTCTCTGATGGTCCACTCACTCCTCAAATAGCCAGGCTCAGAACTTTATCCAGATCCCCCACGTCGGTGGCAGGAACCTGAGTACTCAAGCCATCACCTGCCATCTCTCCTGGGGTGTGCATTAGCAGAAAGCTGTCTCAGGAGCATAGCAGCTGGAACTTGAACTTGGCACTCTCATATGGGATGAGGGTGTCCTGAGTGGCATCCTAAGTGCTGTATCAAATGCTCTCTTAATGTTGTCTTGGTGGCTACACACAATGTCCTGGGTGAAAGGAGCTGCTACAAATGGGCCTTTAGTAGTACAGTGGTAAGACAGGGAGGGGAAGCATCGTAACTCCTACGGTGACTCTTATCCCAAGCCTGTGCCTCTGGACTGTGAACTTCCCAATCACTTTGGTGACTTCAAGCACCATTTTCATTTTGTGATGCTTTACCACAGGTGCCCCTGATTCTGTTCCAGCTTCCTGCTAAGATGCACCCTGGGAGGCAGCAGATAATGGCTCAAGTACTTAGGCCCATGAGACCCATGTGGGAGACTTGTACTGAGTTACTGGCTCCTGACTTGGGTCCAGCTCAGCCTTGGCTATTGGAGGCATTTGGGGAATGAGCCAATGGATGGAAAATCTGTGTGTGTGAGTCAGTGTGTGTGTGTGTGTGTCTGTCTGTCGGTTTCTGTTTCTATCCATCTTTCACTCTGTTCTCCAAATAAACATTTCAGAAAAAATAATTTTTTTCAAAGACCTTCATCTGGTTACGTGAGTCTCACCCACACAATGGAGGGTAATTTTCTCTACTTAAAGTCAGCTGATTGTAGATGCTAATAACTACACCTACAAAATACCTTCAGCAACACCTAGATTGATGTTGGATTAAATAGCTGGCTACTGTGTCTTAGCCATCAATATACATAGAACTAATCATTTCTTGCATGAGGATAGCTTATGGAAAGGAGTGTTGATTGTGTAAGTGTCTACACAACAATGGCTGGAAAATTTCATCAGCTGGACTTCGTTTTTCTTTGCACTACCTCCCCAGTGAAGTGGAGGCATACACGCTCAGCTCACTGAGTGTCGGCTTTCTCAAGTGGAGTGTAGTAATACCTTTCTGCCTTATTTTCACGAGGCTAAAGAGGACAAGGGATGTAAAATCATGTGTTTTTTTTTTAATGATTTATTTTATTTGAAAGGCAGTTACGGAAAGAGGGAGAGACACAGAGAGAGAGAAAGAGATCTTCCTTCTGCTGATTCCCTCCCCCAAATGGCCACAGCAGCCAGAGCTGAGCCACTTGGAAGCCAGGAACCAGGAGCTTCTTCTGGGTCTCCCATGTGGGCACAGGACTTGGGCCTAAGCACTTGGGTCATCTGTTCCGTTGCTTTTCCAGTCGCATTAGCAGGGAGCTGGATCAGAGGTGGAGCAGCCGGGAATCAAACCAGCCCCCATGTGGAATGCCAGCGCTGCAGGCAGCAGCTTTACCCACTGTGCCACAGCATCAGCCCCCAAACCATGTGTTTTAATAGCTAATGTTTAATGACTACTTACATGTTCAGGCATTGTGCTGGATATTTTACATAAATTATTAAGCGATTGATAACATAAAAAGTTATATTATTTATGCAAATAATAACTAGGTGTCAAACTGAGATATATCCAACTCCAGAGTCTATGATTTAACTTCTTTATCGTCTTTATATACATTAAGATTTATTAAGTATCCATATGCATATATAGCTAGAGGCAGGCAAACCACATGATCAAATTTGCTTTTTAATGATCACCTAAAATGAATTATAGAAGGCATCAAACAGTTCTCATTTGATATACAGCACCAGGAAACCAAATACTCACCAACATTAATGCAAATATGCCTGTAACCTAGCAGGAAACAAATCTATCTCAGGTTGCCTCTTAGTCTTTTTCGTGCTTCTTCTGCATCTGAGCAGTTTCCCTACATCAGTGAGTCCTATCCTTGTCTCTTTACACCCAGGTCTTCAGGAAACAGAAAATGTGAACAGATACCTTTAATACAAGTGATTATATTGGAGCCACTGAGGGAATGTTAGAAAGTACTATAAATATGGAAAGGTACAATAGGAAGCAAGATATAAACAAAAACAAACACTGGACACAATTAACTTTTGCATACTTTCTCCCATAACCTTTCAGCTGTTATTAAATATGCATAAGAGAAATTTGTATTGATTCTTTAGAAATTCATATGTGTGACAAAGCTTTTAGCAGCCTCTTCCTCGCTTCTGTCTACATTATTGGAAAGAGCAGATACATTCAAATACCACCTACCACAATAAAAACATCTGAACACTGTTGGTTTTCTTCTGGTATCAGGAAAGACATTAATTCTTTCTGATATATTTTTTGCATAAGAGATAATGTTTTCTGCTCCATAAAGCTCTAATGGAGTCTTGACTATAAGAGACATTAAAGGAGTTAGGGTGAAAAGCATCCCCACCTGAACCCAGTATGTGTATTAATGCACATGCATTGACATTCCCTGGGATGATTCTTTGCCTTTAGGGAAAGATTGTGTCAAGAATTTTACTCATTGTTATGGATTGAACAGAACTTGCTGGCATTATGCTATAGCAGGTAAAGCTGCTGCCTGCAAAGATGGTATCCCACATGGGTGCAGGTTGGTATGCCTAACTGCTCCACTTCCAATCCAGCTCCCTGCTAATGGCCTAGGAAAATACTGAAAGATGGCCTGAATGTTTGAGTCCCTCCCACCCACATGGGAGACCTGGAAGAAGCTCCTGGATCCTGGCTTGAGCCTGGCTCAGCCTTGGCTGTTGTGGACACTTGGGGAATGAACCAGTGGATGGAAGATTCTCTCTCTTTCTCTCTCTCTCTCTCTCTCTCTCTCTCTCTCTATTTCTCTCTCTAATTCTGCCTTTCAACTAAGTAAACAAATCTTTTGAAAAAAAGAACTTGGCTCCCCAATCTTAGGCAGATTTTTAAACCCCACAGTCTCAGGCTACTGGCTGATGGATTAAACATGGAGGTATTATGTAATCCTGGGCTCTGAGCGGTGAGCCTGGTAGGAGGTCTGGATGACACTGGGGGCTTGCCCCCAAAGTGGAGTTCTCATGAGAAGCCTGGTTATTTAAACTGAGTTTGGCCTCTTTCCTTTCTGCCTCCTGGCTCACCATTGATCATTCCTCTACACCTGCTCCACCAACACCAGCCTCCACCCTTGCCAGACCATTGGGGCCTCTGATTTTGAACTGTGAACCCCTGCTACAGAAACCAAAATAAACCTTTCCTCTTACAAGAAGCTCCTCTCACGTATTTTAAAGTAATGAAAAATTGACTAACACCCTCATCCCATATCTTTTCTTTTAAAGATTTATTTATTTATTTGAAAGAGTTACACAGAGAGGAGAGGCAAAGAGAGAGAGAGAGAGAGAGAGAGAGAGAGGTCTTCCATTCGATGATTCACTCCCCAGTTGGCCACAATGGCCAGAGCTGCGCTGATCCGAAGCCAGGAGCCAGGAGCTTCTTCTGGGCCTCCCACGCAGGTGAAGGGGCCCAAGGACTTGGGCCATCTTCTACTCCTATCCCAGGCCATAGCGGACAGCTGTAAGGGAAATGGAGCAGCCAGATCTCGAACCAGCGCCCATATGGGATGCCGGCACTTCAGGCCAGGACATTAGCCGGCTGCACCACAGTGCCATCCCCCCTCATCCCATATCTAACAGTTGCCCCTCCCCCAACTTGAGGAAACCAAACACTGGCTTCTGCTTTCAGACTTTCGCAGACCACAGCCTGAACTTGGCCAGTAGTGCACATCATCTGAATATTTGGTTTTCCTCCCCCCCAGGACCATGGCAGTTCTGGATGGCCTTGGCTTACTGAATTTAGAGTTGCATTCGGCTTGCTTTGGATAATGACCTAAGAATGGAAGTGACTTAAGAATGGGAAAAGTGATTTCCTATAGATGTGCTGGACAGACAAAAATATATGTATGCCATTATCAGAAGGGCTTCTCGAAGGCCATTTGTGTACATGTCCCATTCCTACACAGAAATGCCTTGAGTGCATCTTGGGATTATACCGTGTTGTCAGACTGATTTCCTATTTGGCCTAATAAAGTTAGTCTGGAGCTTGCTCCTTTTGCTTCACATGTAATTTCAAAGAACAATGTTTTTTAATAGCCAATGACCTGCAGCTACTAGCTGTGTGTCCCCTGTGCAGTCACGTTTAAAGGATCATCAAGAAGTACTTACAATTGAAAACCTAGCTTTGCAAGATTGAAAAGTTAAATATGTCTCAATTACCCATCTTCTGCTGTGCATCTGTAATGATTTTTAAAGTGGATTCCATAATTCCCTTTAAGATATGGGGAAAAAAGTATTTAATCAGTGAAAGATTTGCTGACATTGCAGTTATTACATTTAACAGCTGGGGCATAGTCACTTGCCGAGGAACAAGATGAAGAGTTTGAAAAGGCCTTTAACAAAGTGGCAGTTTGATTTGTGTGGAGGATGATATCTCGGCTCCATCTTAATTTAGTTCATTAATGTGCCCAGATAGCATAGTTTGCAATTAAGCATGATAGGAACACAAACAGTGCCATCTTTTGGACGATCCTTAGATTTGACTAATGCACAAATACACACACACACACACACACACACACTCACACACACTCCTGTATCAGGCTTGTGTTCAGGGCCCATAACATCCATCACAGATGCCATTAAGATTTTGTTTTTAACATTAGTAAATTTCTAGGACATAAAATCTTTTATTGGCACCATAGGAATGCTAGCCATCATGCCTAAAAATATTGTTACTTCTTTGTCTCCAGCTTACCTAAAGTCAGCTGCCCAGATTGACTTCTTAGTATCTCCATGGAAATACTGCTGTGGTCATTTGTTCATTTGCTTCTGGAAGCACCTGAGCACATTTTCCTCCGATTTAACTTCCTTTCTAATAGAGGATGGGATGTATCTGGCTCAGGTGTCAGATTTCAAAAACCAGGTAGATGGATGTCATGTACAGAAATAGAAATGCTACTGCTATTCTGCTCACAACTGTTATTTATAACTTCAGGGGGAGAATGGGTAAGAGAAACCTGTTTCATCCAAACTCATTTTTATTGAATAGTGCAGAGCAGTTCAGTATTGGGCAATCTGAAAAGATGACCTGTACATACAGATGTAAGTATTTTTAAACAGGAATCCCAAATTGGTATTCTAGTCCAGCAATTAACAACCATCTAGCACTGTGCTAAGAACTATCCATGAAAGAGTCCTGGGGCCCCTAAAATTATTGAGACAGTTACTGCTTGAAGACTTTATAGGAGGAAAAAAATGTTTCAAAGGGTAATTTTAAAGGGATTGGTACTATAAAATTAAAATGGAGGCAATTTTGGTGATGATGATGATGGTGATAGCTAACATTCACTGAGCATTTGCGAGGCATTGTTTAAACATTATACATGCATAAACTCATTTAACCCTCGTGAAAATGTAATGAAGTAGGTTCTATTATGATCATCATTTTATAGAAGAGGAAACAGAGAGAGACAGAGAAAGAGAGAATTGATCATTTATCCAATGTCACATACGAGGGCACTTCAAATTTTCATGGAAATGGAATGAAAAGATAAGTTTATTTTTGGTGCCAAAAATTCTGAAATTTTTGCATATGAGGGCTCTTCAAAAAGTCCATGGAAAATACCTACAATGGAAAAAGTGTGCATGGATTTCAAAAAGTTTTGTAAATTTTTCCATGAACAATTTGAAGCCTCTCATAATCAATCAATGAATGCTTACTATAAAATATTCCGTCGAGGGCTGGCTCTGTGGTGTAGTGGGTAAATCTGCTACCTGCAGTGCCGGCATCCCGTACAGGTGCTGGTTCAAGTCCCAGCTGTACCACTTCTGATTCGGCTCTCTGCTATGTCCTGGGAAAGCAATGGAAGATGGTCCATGTCCTTGTACCCCTGCAGCCGTGTGGGAGACCCAGAAAAAGCTCCTGACTCCTGGCTTCAGATAAGTGCAGCTTCGGCCATTGCTGCCAACTGGAGAGTGAACCAGCGGAGGGAAGACTTCTTTGTCTTTCTCTGCCTCTGCTCTCTGTGACCCTGATTTTCAAATAAATAGATACATCATTTTTTTATATTTTTATTTTTTGACAGGCAAAGTGGACAGTGAGAGAGAGAGACAGAGAGAAAGGTCTTCCTTTGCCGTTGGTTCACCCTCCAATGGCTGCTGCGGGCGGCGCACTGATCCAAAGGCAGGAGCCAGGTGCCTCCTCCTGGTCTCCCATGGGGTGCAGGGCCCAAGCACTTGGGCCATCCTCCACTGCACTCCCTGGCCACAGCAGAGAGCTGGCCTGGAAGAGGGGCAACCGGGACAGAACCCGGCGCCCCGACTGGGACTAGAAGCCGGCGGCGCCACAAGGCGAAGGATTAGCCTATTGAGCCGTGGCGCTGGCCTAAATAGAGAAATCTTTAAAAAAAAATATCCTGTCAAAGAAAATTGGGGGAAAAAGGTGATTTGAAATATAAAAAAACTAAGTAGTGATGCAAAGCTAGAACTCCAGCATGAGTGCCAAGTTCATTTACTCATTCCTTTAATGATTGGACACACCATGTACTGGTATCAGAGCGCAGGTGTGAGTACAGCAGACAAACTCTGATATTGCACAGCTGACCATGTAGAGGAGCAGCCCCTTCACAGAAATGTACTAGGTCTTCTGATGGTGATGAAAGCAGGCTAGCGTTAGAGTGCCCAGAGGTGCTATGCGAGGCTCCAACAGATATGAGATGAAATCACTGATGCTGCCCCACAGCACCTTGAGCCTGATAAGGAACACAGGCGGACTCAGCATGAAAATACCGTGTGACTTGTGCTAGGGGAGAGGCAGCGCAGCCTGCCTAGAAGGATGTAGGTCCCCCACCTAGCCTGGAAGCAGAGTTTTCAAAGGAGGCCTTGTAGAGATGGTGATGTCTCCACAGAGTTACAGAATGAATAGAATGAGCTAGACATGAAATGCAGGGGCACTTCTGGAAAGAACAAGCACAAGACACAAAACAAGACAGTAGAGCTAGATCTAGCAACTAGGGTGGGCTCTTAGGGTCTACATAGGAAATAGCTAGAAACCAGGGAGTCTAGAATGTTGAGCAGAGGCCAAATCATCCTGGACACCAGATGCCCTGAGATGGCACTGCTGCTAATCCTCAGTGCCAATGATGGGAACTGATGGCGTGGATCCCACTTTCTGCAGAGAGCGCTCCAGCAAGGATGGAAGCTATGGGCTGGAGTGAGACAGGGCAGCATCATAAAGACAAACACAGAGGCATCAGAGACGCGAAGGGCTTGAGGAGAGAGGCCCTATTCCCAGCGCTCTCCAAAGAAAGCTGATGGGTTGCTGCATTTGAGGGAGGGACGAAAAGATGGAGCTGCACAGGCTGCTGCTGTGGCTGACTGGGAAGACTTGAGAGCACTTATAAGAGAGGGGGCAGAGTCAGACATTCGAGGGCCTGAAGCTTGGGATACGATCCTGCCAGGCAAGGCGTTACTGCTTCTCCATCAATGTGCTACCCCCTCTTTCCCCTCCAGGCATCGTGAAAAGGCTTGGCCCCTATCTGTTTTCCCACCTCACCCATGGCCTCCTGTCCCTGGGCTTCCCCCTGGGTAATCCATTGTCATTCCCTCCTTGGCTTCCAAGCACCAGGCAGGGCGGGGCTCCTGCCTTGTGCTCCCCTAGCACCCCCTCCCTTGCTCATAGTTGTCTTAGTGTTTCTTTATGTGTGCATCAGTCTCTCAAATTCAACAAAAAGCTCTCAATTCCTCACTACAGAACCCCTGCCTTATGGTACACCCTCCAGAATTACCTGTGTGCCTGTGAGAATGGGCACCCTGCAAGCCCCTTAGATATATGGATGCCAAGCTCCAAAGAGGGATCTGAAATTAGAGGCATGGATTTGGGCGTCATCAGCTGGCAGAAGCAATTTCCTTTCAATTGATGATCACGCAGACCTAGGAGAGGAACGCATTTTTTCAGCATCCCCTGAAAGGCAATGCTACAAAAATATCATCCATTTTTTACACTCAAAGCACCTTACATGTATTTTCTCAGGCACTCTCTATCTTCCCAGGGAAGCAGGTGATGTCGGACACTCATTTTGCCTTCTTTTTTTTTCTCCCTCCATCAGTTTCTTCCCAGCTCAAGTAAAAGGGTTTCATAAAAACAGAAAAGACAGCACAGAAGCACCACAATGATATGTGAACAAGACGGTCTTGCTGTTCAACATCAAGGAAGGACTTTTCTCCAAGGACACAAGTGCAAACTACCCTCTTCCCCAGTCCCCTTCCAATCCCAGTTCTCTGAGTCTCACTCAGCCTCATCTTTCTCAGGTTGACTCAGCCCGAGCCTGACATCCCTCCTGCTTGGGGAACAGGATTCAGCACCACATGGCAGCACCATTTTCCTACCAAGCACCCCCAACAGGGTGGAGAGAGGCTACTCTTCCAGATGAGGCTAATGGAGATGTTGTTTCTGTGTACACCTTGAGTTCAGTGCCTGATCAAGACACAACGTGGTATGCTAATGAATGCTAATTAGGATGGGCTCTGCTGTGGCCATCTGTCACATCAGTTTATTGCATTGCTCCCCTCTGCTGGAAAGAATTACACTTTCCCACTCCTGTGAAGATTATTTAAATTGAATGTCGAATAAGGAGGTTTTTGTCCCCGGTTCTCGTCTCTGTAATCATCATCATTATTCACATGTATCTTCTTTTTTCCTATACCCCTCGAGATGGCTGACTGTCACACTCTCAGAGAATGTGAATGACTGTGAGATCAATTAACAAATCTTAAACACACAATGGAAGTATATATTCTTGCACAGATATAGAACATAGTACATAAGATACTTTCTGGGATAGCAGTGGATGTTCTGAATTGCTTCTGAATTGCTGGGTGTTATATTAAATTGGAATGAATACATGATTCCTGGTTGAATAGGTTATATCTCTCCAAAAGCTTTGAAAAATTATGATAATAGAAATCTTGAGACTTTGGGGTAGACAGGTTTTTGCTAAAGAGATTTTGAGTGTAGATGTGCTTTTCTGCCGCTGGTTGCAGGAGTGATTTCAGCCTCACTTGAAATAATGTAACTTTTTACCAGAATGTTAAAATGAATGACTTTCTGATTCAGATAGCAAAGTGTGAGGCAGATCCTCCCGCTGTAGGAAGTTTCTTGGATAACCTTCTTCCACTTCAACATGGAAAGCTTGTGCAAGGAAGAGAAGTTTTAGAAGCAATTTCACTGAAGAGAGTAATTGCTACCCTGGTTCTCCAATGCTGCTCCCTCCTCCAATCCCCTAAGAGGACCTGGCAGGATTCTAGTTGCCTTAAGTCAAGCCAAGTTGGGGGAACTTTCTGGAAATGAAAGAATATTAACCATGAGGATGAGTGCTTGACCTACTTCTGGGAAAGCTCAAATTGCCTGTGACAATGGGATAGTATTATGGCCTGAATTATTACCAGAGATGTTAGGAGCTAAGGGTTTGTAAGTGTTCCCTATGGATCAAACTGGGTCCATATGGAAGACACCATCACTGTGAGGTTAATACTTCCCAAGAGTCATCACAGTGGGTCAAAGAAATCTCAGTTTTTATACAGGTTTGCTACAACCTACAGCTGTCGTTTAGATGTAGTTTGGCTCCCCTGTGTGATGCTTGGACAGCCAGGTCCTGGGCATGACCTAACAGAGTTGAATGTACATGGGTGACATTCATTCATCATGGACTCGTGGATGGATGTGTTTTATATTGTTTTGGTAAGCGATAGGTTGAATTAAAAATTTGATTCTCTATTAATGATGAAAGAAGAAGGAACAACAGCTGGTAGCTCTGACTCATGGATGATGGATGCCTGAGACAACACTGAAGTGGCATGCAGGGGAAGACGCTGATGATGACTTCCTGTTTTCTGTAGGAGCCAAGGCTGCCGTGACGAAACTGCATTACAGCCCCAAGAAGATTCTTTTCACAATTGTTCCAGTACCAAGAAGGAACCCAAAAGGCAAAGCCAACAAAGCCACACCAACCAACCCTTTATTTTTTAGAAATTTATTTATTTATTTGAAGGCAGAGCCACAGAAAGGCAGAGGGAGGAAGAGAGGGAGGGAGAGAGAGAGAGAAGTCTTCCATCCACTGGTTCACTCCCCAGGTGGTCACAAGGGCAAGATCTGTGCCTATCTGAAGTCAGGAGCCAGGAGCCAGGAGCCAGGAGCTTCTTCCAGGTCTCTCACACGGGGCCCAAGGACTTGGGATGTCTTCTACTGCTTTCCCAGGCCATAGCAGAGAGCTGGATTGGACGTGAAGCAGCCGGGACTCGAATCAGCGCCCATACAGGATGCTGGCACTGCAGACCGCTATGCCACTGTGCTGGGCCCCCAACCAATCCTTTTAAACACCCAGATCTTGAAATAATGTTTCCAAATAATAGTATTCTAATAATCATGTTTTCACATTTATACACAGATATATACCATGTTTTGTGAGTACGTCAGTCTCACAGGAATATCCCGACTTGAAATCCATACATTGATTCTTTGGACATTTATTTCCCATATTCCTATAGTTTTTGCTCTAACATACAAATCTCTAAATTTGACACAGAGGTCAGATCCCCAGAGCCTCAAATCAACCTTTTGGTCTCCAATAAATACCAGGGACACCATCAGAGAAGGGATGAAAAATGTTTGATTTTCCAAAGTTCTACCCTTTTGTTCAGAGCCAACAGATCTTCTATGAATAGCTAGGTACAGTTTTATATTTTGTTAGTCTTAAATATCAGGGCTGGCATTGTGGCACAGCAGGTGCCCACAGCCTGTGATGCAGGCATCCAATATCAGAGTGAAGATTTGAGTCCTGGCTTCCCCACTTCCCATCAGGTCCTTGCTAATGTTTCTGAGAAACAGAACAAGATGGCCCAAGTACTTAGGCCCATGTCAGACATGTGGGAGACCCAGTGTAGCCCCCAGCTCCTGGCTTTGGCCTGGCCCAGCCTCAGCCATTGAAGCCACTTGAGGAAAACACCAGCAGATGGAAGATTCTCTCTCTGTCTCCCCCTCCTTCTACCTCTTCCTCTCCCTCTTCCTCTCCCTGTGTGTCACTCTGCTTTTCAAATAAATCTTAAAATAAATCAAATAAATCTTTAAAAGCAAAAATATTTAATCTGAAGGAACTTCAAAGTTAAATGAATAAGTGAGAACTCTTCTTCATCTAGCGACCAGGGTCTGCTTCACCATGCAACACAAGCTTTCCCTTTGCACTAATGAATATTTTCACTGTGAAAACTTAATATCTCAGTCCTAAAAATTCTACTTCCTTGCAAAGAAGAGACTGGGGACACAAAATTTCTGTTAGGAGAAATAAGATCAAGAGATCTTATGGCTCTTCGTACAGAGTCTTATGTACTTGGAAATGGCGGAGTGAGATTTTTAAACATCTTCACAAGTAAATGATACGTATGTGAGGCACTGCGTATGTTAACTAGCTTGATTTAGCCATTCCACCTTGTATACATATATCAAAACAATATGTTTTAGATCATAAATATACACAATTGTATTTGTTGATTTAAAAAAAATTACTAGTAAGGAATTTTCTTTTTAATTTAAAACAAAAACCCTAACTAACTCATTTTTCTGGTTTCCTGATGTTTCTTCTTTTCCATTGGCCATTGCTTTGTTGTCGCCTCCCTATCTGCCCCTCCACTCCACTCCCAAGATACTTACCCTGGGGTTCAGGGATGAGGACAAGACTGCTCTATGTCCCTTTCCACTCAGGGCCATTTTTTGGCTCAATTTTCCTCACCCAGAGCGAGTTAGATTAGCCCTGGGAACTCCTGCTCTCTGACCTCCTTCTCATCAAGGTTCCCTCCAAGCAGCCACCAGATTAACCTGTATTTGCATCTTTGACCGAGAGGGCACAGCCCACCCTGCTTTGGCTTTTGTGTTGAGCACCTCCCTACTTTGTTTCCTTTTTCTTTCAACCCCGAAGAAATCCATGCAAATGGGAAGGGGCTGTCCCACTGCGTGTGATTGATTACTCAGGCTGGGAAGCGCCCCACATTGCATTTGAATATTTGCAATCAGATGCAAGTTGTGCCCGGTGCTCCCTATCTCGAATGCGGGGAATCTTTACTGCACTAACTAAGACATATTATTCACTGCTCTAGAGGTAGCAGAGGATTGATTTATTCAGGTACATACTGCTCGCCCAGCAGCTGTTAGATTCAGAATCATTTGCTTGGAAAATCCATCAGAATTAAAAAGCAAATTTCAAAATAAATTGTTATCGTTTTTATCTGCAGCCTGGATGCAGACGCCGTGTGAAGTACAAAAGATCTTTTGCCTAAATGTTTCTTTGAACTTCTTCCTAGCAACAACACTTATGAAAGCAAGTGCCTCCGGAGTTTTCCCAGTGACAACAGCCAGTGTTTGACCTCGTGATGTTGAGGTGGGCTTTCAACTACATCTGATTTATGTTAACAGCAAGTTGGTTCATCAAAATGAGCCAGAATGAATTCTTGGATCATTGTAGGTCTCCCATCATTGAAGGAGCTAACAGTTTAGAAAGAGAAAATTGCTGCTCATCCATCCCACTGAATATTGATGGGAGCCTGGTCCTACATCCTCTCCCCCACAGTGAGGCAGACCCTCCTGAAGCCTTCTGGGACTTGAATGTTTCCTGCTGACAATATTGATTGGTTCTTGTCTCCTGGCCCATTCAGTTTATGTATCTGTATTCAGGTTTCCATTATTAATATGAAATACCCCAAACAAGCTGCTTAGTGAAGGATCTGGGGGTTCATTTAGATGGACAGTTTTGGAGACTGAACATCTAAATAGCATGATGTTGGCTGTGGTGAAGATCCCACGGTGGGTGGGAGAGTGCATAAGGCAGAAACCAGGGAGACTGAGCGGCGCCACACTAGGCCTTTTATAACAATACTCTCTCAAGAACTCCCTGCCAAGAGCCACGCCCCCAATTGATATTGGCTAATATTATTAGCCTTATTAATAATATTTATTATTATTAATAATTATTAATAACTTCAAATATAATGATTCTGGTGGGTTCTTGCTGCCTATTCAGAGATATTCTGAATATTCTGAATATCAGCTTAAAATAAACCAGGCAACATAGTAAGTGTTTTTTTAACGTTTATTCAGTGACAGAAATGCGCAGCAAAGTGAGGGCTTCATTTAGGAGAGAAAGAAGTCTAGAAACAAAAGCAGGGTCCATACCAGGCAGAGAGCAGGCTGGGAGCCACATGGGGCAAGGTGTGAGATTAGGAGCAGCCACAGATACCTTGGGGGGGGGGGGCAGGAAAGCAGAGGCTGAGAGGTGGCCAAAAGGCATAGGACAAGGGAGGGGCCCACCGTGCTCCAGGTCTTCCGTTCACTTTAAAAGGGGAGTGGGGCTAGGCATGGTCTCCAGCTTACAAATAGAATCGATTTAATCCTATCTGCCTGCCCATATCATAATGACCCAAGGACCACCCATTAGTCCTCCCTCCTAAAGGTTCCACTGTCTCCCAACAGTGCCACAGTAGGGAGCCAGCCCTTATCACAGTGGGCCTTTGGGGACACCCAGCATCCCAACCACAGCAGTGTCCCTTGTACCGAAGAATAAGAGAGTCACAAGGCCAGTCATTTTCTGCAATCCAGTGGCAAATATGAAAGCACTCTGCTCATTCCAAAACGGTGGCAAGCCCGCGGGGAAGCACAGTGCCTCCCAGATTTTATGAGTGCCTGCTGTCTGAACTGTCCTGCTGGGGTTTGCCTTTAATGGCTTTTCAATGTCCTGGTAATCCTGACCCCAGGGTCATCTGGCCTCCTCTTTCAGCTAAAGCTAAGCAGTGTTACCTAGTGGTTAAGACTGTGGAGTGAGGGGCCTCGCAGCTTGCCCACTGTGTGACCACAGCCATGTTATCTGGCTGAAAGATCAGCAGTTTCATATGGTTCAATCTCGACATCTCTAAAATGTGTGGCTTTTTTCTTCTTCTGGGAAAAGAGGGAGAGTCGAAGAGCTTGCTTTTTGGAGTTACTGTTGAGGTCAAAGGGGAGGATGGCTGTCCAGCTTGCCCCCAGGTGAGGGCGCTGTTTCCGTGATGGCTCACAGCAACCTCCAGGGAGGGTCATGGTTTTAGGCGTGACTGGTCTCAGCTGAACCTGCTGAAGCGGCCACTACAGCCAGGTGTTGGTGTCCTGTGACACGGTGCCATTTTCCAATATGAAGTTATACATTCGTCTCCTGTGTCACAGGTTCAAAATCTGAAATCTGCATTGCAAGCTATACCTGGAGTCGTAACTCCATTAGAATTGCAAATCAAACCACGGTGCAGTTGTTGAGAAAGTACTCTCACTGCATCCCTCTCCTTTGAACCCTTTTGAAAATAAGTGGAGGCTGTGTCAATTTCCTCTGATCAGTGCTTGGTGAGGTTGAGTGTTTTTCCATATTTTGACTGGTCACATATAGCTTCCACCAGACTGTATGGGACCCACATCCACCTGCAGAAGGAGGGGTGAGAGGGTCACATGCACTTGGCAGACCCGCTCCCGGGGCACCTCCTCCCTTCCCCCGGAGGGTCATCCCCTCTGCTCCCCCCCCCCCTTCTCCCCTGGAGAATCTGACCCAGCCTCACAGAGTCCAGGCGCTTTGCCGAGACTGAGGTACTCTAACCAGGCTCTGCTTGAGTAAGCACCACAGATGAGACAGAAGCTGAGCGGACAGAGGAGTCCTTGTTCTGGGCCTTGGAAGATGAAGGCGACCCAGCACATTTTGAAAACACCCGTGTGGGGCACAGCAAATGCCTGCACATCATTATTGTCAGTTGCTCCTGTCTGCAAACTCCTGGAGAACCTCTTTCTGAAGCTTACAAGCTAATTCAAAGCAACAAGTTCACTCTGGGGCCCAGCCACAAGTGTCTTTCCGAACCAAAAAGAGAATCAGTGCACCACCCACCCCCATTTTTTCTAGAAAGCACTTCCTTGCTCTGAATAAACAGCAGTTGCACAATATTTGTGTCAACCGTGGGCCCTACTATTAATATAATATCATATGAACAGGCTAAACAAGTGAATGCCAAATTACATACTTACCTAAAGTATCACAAGGGCTCAGAGCGAGGCTGAAGCATAGTGGGCTTCCTGGAGGAACTGGGACTCAACTCCTGTCCACCAAATGATCGAGGAGAAGGTACCTCTTCTCAGTTCTGTTCCTATTCTTGATGTCACCCTATGTATGGTACCTGGCCCTTTCCCAGCAAACTTTAGAACTGCCCAGTTGTCTCAGAGACCATTGGAAACCCTGCATCTGGAACTTCAGGATTCTGGACTCCATAATGATCCTTTCCTCCATGATACCAAGTTGTCCTCACCTCCAGGGTTGGGCTCACAACTCTGCCCCAAACAATCCTCTGAACGAAGCCAGAACTTGTCACCCCCTACATTTGCCTCTTTGACATAAATATTTTTGAGGTAAAGACAGTTAAGAAGTAGCAAACCAAAGAAAAGTTCTTTCCAGTCTTTACCCAGTCTCTTCTTGCCTAAAGATGGGATGTAAATACTCCTTTAATGGAGACAATTCTTACCAGCTCAGAAATGGCACCAGGGAAATCAACAAACATTTCTCTATTCACTTATGGCCATACATGTACCTTCTCACAATTTCCTGCCTGTGGAAGGCCAAAACATTCCTCCTTTCCCTGAAATATATTGTCTTAAGATATGATCTAAGGCAGAGTTTTAATACACTGCTTTGAGTTACATTTCACTGGGATTTTTCCTTTTAATGTGCCTGTACATGTTAATGAACTTGCTTCTTCTCTCATTAATCTATCTTTTGTTTTTCTTTAAAGATTTATTTATTTGAAAGGCAGAGTTACAGAGAGGCAGAGAGAGAGGAGGAGAGGCAGAGAGAGAGCGATCTTCCATCTGCTGGTTCACTCCCCAGAAGGCCGCAATGGCCGGAGCTCCGCTGATCCGAAGCCAGGAGCCTGGATATTCTTCCAGGTCTCCCACATGGGTGCAGGGGCCCAAGGACTTGGGCCATTTTCTACTGCTTTCCCAGGCCATAACAGTGAGCTGGATCAGAAATGGAGCAGCCGAGACTCGAACCGGCGCCCATATAGGATGCCGGCACTGCAGGCAGCAGCTTTACCCACTACGCCACAGTGCTGGCCCTGTTCATCTGGCTTTTGTTACAAGAGTCCGTCCCAACTACAAACTCAGAAGGACTGAAGAGAAGTTATACTTCCTCCCCAACACCTCATTGACTCCAGCCTCTTCTCACTTGCTGTTCTTACTCCTAAGCCCCTCCCTGGAATCTGCTTTGATTGTGAATGTTGCCGTTGTGGGGTTCCTGCTCTCCCACCTCCTCTCCTCTGCTGCCTCCTCCTCTTCCTTCCTTTGTCTCCCTCTTCTCAAAAAAAAAAAAAATCGCCCACATTTCCATATAATTCCATTTAACTATGGTCACCCGGTCACGCAAACCAACCTGACACCACCAGCTGTGTCAAGACCCTAGTGGTGCTCTGGGATTTTGTTTCCGTGCGGTTGGTTGGCTGGCTGTTACTTTCATTTGCTTCCTTAGACAGTCTCATCTGTGTGCTCCTGACTGCCCCCAGTAAATTTAAAGCTCTTCAGGAGCAGAAGCTGTGCCTTCTCCTTGCTCTGACGCTCCCCAAAGTGCTCATTGCTCTGCACACAGTGGGTGCCCCGGAGTTGTTGCTGACGGATGGGTGTAATGAAAGCTTCAATGGCCTCATGAACCAATGGGCCACAGAGTGGTGTCATTGTGCTGCTCTTTGTCTCAACCTCCAAACTCTGGGCAGAGAGCCAAAGCCCACCCAAGATGTTGTAATAGCCTTATAATGACACAGTGTCTGTTTACAAGCCTCCTTAAGAGAAAGTCAATTTGTAGCATCTAAAGTCTTCTAGACACAGTGCTTATTAGCCCTCCTATCACCGTGTGGGAGCCATGTAGCCTTCCTTAGAAAGGGAAAAGCCACAGAGGGAGCAGATCCTGCTTTATGGGTGTTCCTTGGTGGACTTCACAAAACAGTTGAATCACAAATGTTTCATCCTCTTTGAAGCTTCTTTGATTTCTGCACTAGCAATAACCATCCCACTTTTAAAACTTCTGTAGCATCTATTACTTGGAGCACATAAATTGATTTTTGGTATTTTCAGCAACAACTAAACAATGCTGGCCAATAGCAATGAGTGATGATAGCCAAGAAGTCAAGAGGAGATTCCTGATAATTATCCCCCTATGGCAGAGTTCAGGGCTCATGGACACCTTTTCTTTTCATTTTCCCCTGAAACCAGATGGCAATTAGAAAGCAGTGATTCCCACTGTGAGTCAGCAGTAGACCACTGGGATGAAATAAATGTGCTTCCCTAAGTCTGTCATGTGAGCTCTCCTCTCTTTTCCTCTGGAAATGGATATTAACTAGAATAAAACCTGGGAAGTATCAGTCATTAGGTGGTGATGATATTAAATCACTTAACTTGTTTTTGCCAACCTGAAATGTTCCTATGGAAGTAACAAGTTGGAAGCCATCAAGTGAGAGGTAAGAATTCTGGGTTCTCTGAGGCTTCTATTGTGGTCAATGCCTTTGTCTTTTAATTAAACTTGTTTCTAATTAACATGATTAAAGTTGTGGTAGAGGCCTCTCCAAGGTCAGACAGAGAAAAGAAACTTACCCTGGAAATGGAATATGGCGCTTATCTGCTGGCCCATGAATGCTCCAACTGTAGTTATTGTCTGCTTCTATGTAACCATTTCAGGTTCTGCTTGCTAGTACAGAGCAATGGTGTTATCCCTTGCCAAATAGGGTAAGGCTCAGGATATGTGTGGAAAAAAACATCATCAGTAATTATGTAGGCACATGCAGTATTGTATCAATTCCTACAGCTGCCTTGTAGCATTAGAATATCCAATCAAATGCATGCATGTAGCCAAATAAGGGAGACAAAGAAGCCAAAGCCATCTATAAGGAAACATTCTGCTTTGTTCCAGACTCAGTTTTTGGTTGGGGCGCTGGATTCTGTCCCGGTTGCCCCTCTTCCTGTCCAGCTCTCTGCTGTGGCCTAGGAGTGCAGTGGAGGATGGCCCAGGTCTTTGGGCCCTGCACCCCATGGGAGACCAGGAGGAGGCACCTGGCTCCTGGCTTCAGATCAGCACGGTGGGCCGGCCGCAGCAGTCATTGAAGGGTGAACCAATGGAAAGGGAAGACCTTTCTCTCTGTCTCTGTTTCCCACTGTCCACTCTGCCTGTCAAGAGAGAGAGAGAGAGACTCAGTTTTTGGATAAGAAATTCCATCTGGGCCTTATGCCAGCATAAAGAAAGACTACTTCCTGTTAAGAGGCCTTGATGTCTTGTCTCTACCTGAATCCTGCTACACTATGGCTGACAGAGAGCTTGATTCTTCATACAAGCTGACATATTTTGGAATCTTTCATCTGGGACATTTGCCATATTCTATTAAAATTGAAATCCCTTAGTTCTTCTTTTCTGTGACCTTGTGCCAACCTCCATGACTATCAATACTGAGTCACTCCACATATCCAGAGTTGGCTGTGGCTTATATTCAGAACATCTGGGCTCAAATCTAACAAATTCCAGCCACGAAACTGTGGGCAATGATCTGGGCTCTCAGAGTCTCCATTTCTTCTTACATAAAGAGGGAAGTTATTATTTCCAGAGTTATCCTGAACACTAACTGAGAGAAAGTTTGAAACACATTTTAGTGTAGGATATACAGTAGATGATTAATAAATGTCCATTGGGCTTTAGAGGACAGACAGAAAAACAGCAAAATATCTATTTGTCTCCGCATCTGTCCACTCCCATATTTGTCAACATGCTCACAAAGCCAAGGAACAATATTAGATGAATAATGTTAATATTAGGTTATAATCCCTGACTTCGTGACATGCATTGGTTTCCTTTGGCTGCTGTAAAAAAAAATGACTACTATCAAGGTGGCCTAAACCTACACAATGTTATCCCCATGTGTCTGTGGGTTAGAGATCAGCACCTGTGTGGCTGGCTTCTGTAAGAGGGTCTCAGAAGGCTGAAATCAAGGTGTCAGCCAGAGCCCTGGTTTGCATCCAAGGCTGTGGGTCCTCTTCCAAGCTCACTACTACAGAATTCACCTCCCTCTTATACTTCCCACATAGTCCCCGCCATCATCAAGCCAGCAGTAATACATCAAATCTTTCTCATGCTTGAATTTCTCCGACTTCTGTGCTGATCTGGGAGAAAGCTGTTCAAAGGGCTCATGTGACTACAAAGGGTCCAACCAAATAATCAGAATAATTTCCCAACTCAAGGTCAGCTGATTCATAATTTAATTACATGTGCAATATAGCTGCCTGGTACCGTGTAGCATGGCATGTTCAAGTGGGATAAAGCTTGTGGGGGTGAAAATTCTGACAAGTGCATGATAGGTCATGTAGAGGAAGAATGTAGGTCACTCTTGTTTCCTTGCTACAAATGGAGAATTGGAAAATGATGTAAAATGACTATGGTCATCGCACTGCCCAAGATCAGAACCACAATAATCTAATTTCCCTTTGAATATTCTGATATTTAAATGAAATATTTAAATATCTCTGATATTTACCTTGTGATTCCCTTGCATTCTACATATGACCTCCTGGGTTTTACACTTCACGCCTCAATATTTCTTCCTCTTTTTTTTTTTAATTTTATTTATTTGAAAGTCAGAGTTACAAGGAAAGAAGAGAGGCAGAGAGAGAGAGAGAGAGAGAGAGAGAGGGAGGGAGAGAGAGAGAGAGAGAGGGAGGGAGAGAGAGAAATCTTCCATCCGCTGGTTCACTCCCCAGATTGTCTAAATGAATGGAGCTGTGCTGATCTGAAGCCAGGAACGAGGAGCTTTTCCAGGTCTCCCACGCAGGTGCAGGGGCCTAAGGACTTGGGCCATCCTCCACTGTTTTCCCAGGCCATAGCAGAGAGCTGGATCGGAAGTAGAGCAGCTGAGACTTGAGCCAGCGCCCATATGGGATACCAGCACTGCAGGCAGCGGCTTTACCCATACGCCACAGCCTCAACATTTCAACCCCTGGTTTCCTTATTGTCTGCCTTTTAATTTGAGTCAATGGAAAGAAATATAAAATATGGAAGTTAAAAAAATTCATTATTTTCTTAACTCAGTGTAACAAAATAATCAGAAAGTGAAGTTTGGCTGTTTCTCTTTGGAGAAACTCACATCGGAGGCAGATTCCAATGGCGTGACTGGGTTCCTGGCAGATGGGCTGCCCAACGAGTCTCCACGAAACTGTCTTCAGAAAGCTACATATTCTCTGCAAAGCTTTCCAAAACTCATGGGGCCCATAGGGCTCCATTCTTTATTTTCCCATCAGTCATTAAGAAGTTGGGCCATGAAGACAGTCTCTAAACAAGTGCAAGGAAGGTGTGGGAAGTGATGGTTCCAAAAGCTCAACCTGGGCTGGTCATGAGACATCAAAGACACCTTAACTACCAAGGGGGCACAGACACGTGCGTGCTAACAGGTTCGAGGAAGCACGGTCATCCTTACTTCTTCATGACAAGGTGAAGAACACCTCTCTTTAGCTCTGTGCTCCTCTATGGGGAAGGGAGGATTTTCAGAGAGGTTATAAAATGAGGTCACAATCAAATGGGAAATTTCCCAGAAATGTTCACCTGATTTTGAATTCCTGTATTCTTTAGGTAGGTCAGGACCCAAGACCTAAATTGAAAATGTGACCTACTTCAGAGGAAACACCCCCAGGGTCCCAGCACTAAACACTGAGCACCAGCTTTGAAAGCTGATGCTCTAAAGTGAGCTGTGTTGTTCTTTTCTGGAAACAGTCTGCGACGGAAAAATCTGCTTCACTGTATCTTTCTGTAGAAGGTTCATTCTACATCTCATCGCTCAGAGTGCATCCCCATGCCAACAGCCAGATGGTCATGGTTCATTTTTTTTAAGCAATACTTTATTCTCTTGAAAAAACAAGCATCCCAAAGCCTCTAGGAGCATTTGTGCTTTCGTTTATAAGGTGACCACTGGAGAATATTCTAGCATGCTTTACAAATAGTGCCTTGACTCAGGGACACCTGCCTTTAGAGAAAAACTCCCCGACTCAGGGTATTGCCTGTGTCTCCCTCGGGAATTACAGAAAAGCCAAGTCACCAAGACGAGAGACTGACCCAGCAAACATTAATCATCTGTGAGAGAGCGAGCCATTCAATATCAAGTCAAGGTTAAATTTACAACAGCATCTCTGGTGATACGTCATTAATGTTGGAGATGGTATGAGTCAGGGTAGACCAACTGCTGTTGCCATCAAACCCCCTAAATCAATGATATGTCAAAAGAAAAATTATATCTCAGACTGCCACCAGCCAAAGCAGAAGTTTCTGTTAAGTGGTTCTCTGAGTGTCTCTCCTTCCCTGAAGACTCCATCTTTTCTTTACCATACAGGGCTGGGGACATCCAGCCCACGGGCTGTATAAGGCCCACTAAATCAATTGATCAAGCCCTGCCTGAGCAACTGCATGTGGGACTCAAAATTCACTAAATCTGTAAAAGGTGAATTTCTACATTGACATTCTCACGGGGCTTGCAAATGAGGTTATATATATCCAAATGACCCTTGGTATAAAAAGGTTCCCACCCCTGTATCCTTATAGTTGCTATCATTCAACTGGCAGACAGAGAAAAAGGAGGGAACCATGGTTCCCAAACTGTGCACCAAGCTGCCTTGGGATGCTCAGATAGGAGGGGACTTCAAAAAGTTCACAGAAAATGGAATTAAAAGATAACTTTCTTTTGGTGCAAAAATACTTTAACACCCTTGCATAGGTGTTGCATAGGGACTTCCATGAACTTTTTGAAAATCCCTCATATTTGTGAGTTTCAAACTTTTTTTTGCACCAAAACAAACGTATCCTTTCACTTTGTTTTCCCCAAACATTTTGAAACACTCTCATAGTTAAAATTTTTTAGGAAAGTCGGCAGTACTCAGTGTCTGTTGAACAGTGCCAAAACTGCAAGCTCAAGGTGGTTTTCACTTTAATCACTAAATCATGCAACATTACTTTTGATCATTATATCAGTCTGTTTTTTATTACTTGAACCACAATGCCAGAGAGGAGCTTCTTAGGAAAGAAAAGGTTTATTTCAGCATAGAGTTTGGAGGCTCCAAATCAGGACCAGGCAGTGCCATGTTCTGGCACCTGTGGAGGTTGATTATGGCAGCTGCAGAGCAATGATCATACAGTAGACCAAGGAAGCAGAGAGAGAAAATGTCAACCCAATTGGAACTGGAATAATAGTCAGTCCTCTCATGGAACCACCCTCCAAGGGCACACGCCCAATAACCACTTCTCAGGCACCATAATCAGGTCAAGTCTCCACCCTTAACCTCTCAGCCATTCACATTAAGACATCAGAGTTTCAAATTCTACATGAGTTTTGGGGACACAAGCCCTATCAACCAATAACAGTTACACTATATCTTTCTGAATATGGATTTCAACAAGAACATTTTCCTGTGATGAAAAGCAAATATCACACAAAAATCAGTGTGCAATAGGAAATAAGAATAAGGCTGACCAATCTGACTTCTGGGTGCAAGGAGTTAGGCAGTGTCTATACAAGCATGCATAGTCTATTAGTAAGTAATTATAGATACTTAAATGTGAAATAAAAATACTGGCATTGTGGTATAGAGGGTAAAGCCACCACCTACAAAGCAGACATTCCTTCTGGGCACCAGTTTGTGTCACAGCTGCTCCACTTCCCACCCAGCTCCCTTCTAATGACATGGAAACAGCAGCTGAAGATAGCCCTAATGTTTTGGCTTCTGCCATCCACGTGGGAGACTGGCATGGGGCTCCTGGCTCTTGGCTTCAGCCTGGCTCAGCCCTAGCTATTCTGGCCATCTGAGGTGAGCCAGTGGATTGGAAGATATTCTCTCTCTCTCTCTCTCTCTCTCTCTCTCTCTCTCTCTCCCTCTTTCTCTCTCTCCAATTCTGACTTTAAAATAAATAAACAGGGGCCACCACTGTGGTGCAGCTGGTTAAGCTGCCATCTTCAGTGCCTGCATCCCATATGGGCACCCATTTGAGTACTGGCTGCTCCACTTGCAATCCAACTACCTGCTAATGCATCTAGGAATGCAGCAGAGGATGGCCCAGGTCCTTGGGCCCCTGCACCCACATGGGAGACCCAGAAGATGCTCCTGGCTTCAGTTCAGCCCAGCTCTGGCCATTGTAGCCATTTGGAGAGTAAACCAGTGGATGGAACTTATCTTAGTCTCTCTCTCTCTGTAACTCTTTCAAATCAATAAACAAAAAATAATAAGTAAATATTTTAAAATATATATTGCTTGAGTTTTAATTCACATTCACTCTTTTTTAAAGTTTAAAATCATTGAGATATAAATACTTGTTATTTGGAACTAACCACTGAATTACTGGAACTGTTAGGTAATCCACGGGCTCAGGAGTACTATGAAACATGTTCTGAGTCTCTGAGAGCACTGTGAACTCATAACAGAGGGCTGGGCTGAGAAATACTCATAGACTGAGTCCAGAAAGCTGTATCTCACTTCCATTCAGGTCCTGCTGGCCAGAACTTACCCAGATAGCTCATGTAACAACAAAGGAGTATGGGAAACATAGTCAGTGCCTAGGAGACAAAGGAGAGCAATTTGATGAAAACTCCTTTACAGTGGAAATGAATCAGCAGAGTCCCCAGTGTGACTTTTTTTTTTTTAATGGAACGCTTCACAAATTTGCATGTCATCCTTGCGCAGGGCCATGCTAATCGTCTCTGTATCGTTCCAATTTTAGTATATGTGCTGCCGAAGTGAGCACCCCAGTGTGACTTCTCTGAAGAGAGATGCAGTGCCCACTGCTCATCATCCCTCCCACTTCACAACACTTATAAGCCACAAGGCACTTGAAAACCATGGCTTCATTTACTTCTCATACTTTATGAGCTGGGCAGAGCAAAGATTGACCTTCTCCTTGAAGATGACAAAATAACTGGCAATCACCACATAACAAGTAACAGAAGTCACACCATCTTGATCAGGACTTTTGTATCATGTCAATGGCTGGGCCAGGGGGAACCCAGTGGGAAGGGATGGACCTTGTATTCAACGTTGGTGATATGTGCGGTTTGACCCGTGGGCTAGGATAAGTACAAAGGGAGAGATAGTGGTCAGACAAGCATCCCCAGTCACATAGGCAGAGGATGCCCATGACCTGAAGTCACGATTCTCGGGATATGAGCAACTGTCTTCCATCATGTAATCTTCAGCTCCTACTCCATGGATCCAGGGCATGCCTAAGGTGTCTGACCTTCCTGTCTCCCCAGTCCTGTCACTTCCACAGGCTCTGTAAAGTCTACTCGCAATCACCCTGACAACAATTAGGCAAAGGAAGGTACCAGAAGAGAGGTCTGGATCTTAACCTATCCATTGACTTGACTTATGATTTTAGCTAATTTGCTTTGAGAACATTTTTCTAATGCCATTGAGTTGTATTAAAGTAGTCTCCCTCATTCTTCAGCTCATAATTCGTAGTGGAAAGAAAGGATGCTGGTCAAGAGCAGGAGAAAGCAGCTGTGGGGTTCAGAATCTACCAGAGGTCGCTTACAACGTGAACATGCCTTATGGATTCTGTGCAAACATTTGTTGAACAGAGGCAGCTTCTCAGCCTCTTAAATTTTCTTCTGCCCCAGTAAACAAGAGGTATAAAGATAGAAGCAATGAACCTGAAAAAGTTGCAATCTGTAGTTTTCCTGCTCTGAATGGTGGGCATGTGGTGAGACATGACTAAACTATTGAAAGTAGCTGAGAAGGGCTTCTCTTGCATGGCCAATCTTTATGTTATTGCATTTTTCTGTTTATTTTCTTCTTCAAGCTTCAAATGAAAAGTCGTTAGAGCCAGAGATTTCTTCACTTGGTCTAGGCCAGAGGTCGATTGACTTTCTGATGTGTTCCTCTTTTTTCAGGAGTCAACTAAAATATGCCCATTTTGGGGGATATGTAAGAGATGACTTGGGACCAGGCTCTTGGAAGAAATTCAAGCTTCCCTGTGCTCATCAATGACATGTTGCTGCTTGACCAGAACTAGTTTGCCTGTGAAGCTATACCTACAAATAGGACAATCGAATCTGACAAGGACTAAGGACCACATTTGAGAAGTTGATTCCTTAGGTGTGATTTCTGGATGTGAGTGCAAGCAGCTCACTCAGACATGTATATTTGCAGCCTTCTCTAGTTCAAAACTCAAGCACTCTGGGCAGTTGGGTGCAGTACAGTACAAAGAATTCCCAGTTTATTTTCTTGCCACTAAAGAGAACCTTGTACATATTTTAATTCTGATAGGGTCCTTTCATAAGGACTCAGGATGTGTTACTAAAAATTCCACTCACACGGATCCCCAAAAAACCAGAGAAAGAGCATGGGTCCTTGTGCTTACATGTAGACAAGGAAAATGCTGAAGTTCCAATGGCTTCTCAAACTCATCTAGTTGGGAATAGATGGTAGCAAACCAGACTGCCAAGTCTCCAAGCTCTGAAAGGAGCTTCCCGGTGCATTTGTCTGTCATAATCCAGCCTCTTCCTTCAGTCTGCCTCTCAAGCTCGGTGTATCAGTCTGACAGAGCTGCCATTACAAAATTCCACAGACTGAGTGGCTTAAGTAGCTATCCTCTCGCAGTTCTGGAGTCTGGAAGTCAAGGTCACAGTGGCAACAGGGCTGTTGTCTGGTGAGACCTCTTCCTGGCTTGTAGATGGCATCTTCTCACTGCACCTCCACGTGGTCTTCCCTCTATGCACCCAAACTCGATGTCTCTGCCCCTTCTTATAGGGACACCAGTCCCATTGCATTAGGACACCACCCTGATAGCCTCATCTGTGTTTTCTCCTTAAAGGCCCTATCTCCAAATACAGTCACATTAGGAGAGGGGGTTTAAGTCTTGGACACATGAATTGGGGAGAGGAGGACACAATTCAATCCACCAAACTCCAAAATTGATACTTTTGAGAACTGCTATATACTATGTGCTGGTACAGTGAAAAATGTGGCATGCGCATAACATCATTTAATCTTCACAAAAACACAAAAGGATAGGTGAAGAAGGACTCAATGCTTGATGCAGAGAGTAGTTGAGAGGCAAACCTGTGGTATTTGACTCCAAAATCCATACTCAAGCCAGCTTATTTTATCATGCCGAAGCAGTAATTCCACATTTCCTTTGTGTTTGTGACATTTTCTCAAATAGCATACCATTTGGAGGTGACTCAGAGGGATTTTAAGATTCACACTGCATTTATTATGTTAGCAATCATTTAGATATTATCAGCATTAGATTACTACATGGAGTCACAGATCCAGGGAAGCAGTTTCCACACTATTCACCTGGCAGGACTTCAGCCTTGAGTTGCTATGTAAGCAGAACTACTGTTGCTTTGATTGAGAGGCCAAGTTCACACATATTCCAGAAAACACCACACCTTTTTCAATGTTGTCCTGTTGTACTTTGTATATCTGCACAATAGGTACAGCATGATGTTCCCCTGACAGTCACAGTTGCTATAGGACAAATTTTTAATGACAACAAAACTGAGCTAATAAAGCTGATGGAATTTGACAGACAACGTGAACCACTGGGGTAAGGCAGAATTGGACGTAACCTGCTTGAGCCCTGCTCCTTGGGTTTGTAGTGCAAACAACTCAGTGAAATGCCCACCCAGTTTTATTTTCAAATGGCCCTCAGCAAGACAATGGCCTTATCAAGCAAATATAAAACAGGCAAGTTCAATGCACGTGCGTAGTGAGGAGGAGAGCTATCGCGGGGTGTGATTTATGTCCTCTCTCCACGCGGAGGCTTCTGTCACCAGTATGTGTGCTGATATTCACGGTATCCTTAGCCCACGTTGACAGGCATTCTAGAGTATTCTTTAGCGGTGTCTTCTGTGTATAAAACCATCTTGTCAACTCACGGAGAAGGTAAGAAGTGTATTCATTTCTTTGGCATCTCCCTTCCACCCCCTCATCCCAGCCATGATTTATGGTCCAGCGATCCCTGTGAGTTTCACAGTGTAACTGAAGATGGAATATGTCTTTTAGGGCAGGACAGCACAGTGGAAAGGTGAAGGTTTGAAGGCAGCATAGCAGTTTAATGATAGGACTCGGGAGTTCCTGGGACCTGGGTGGCCTTGTGCTAGTTAACTGAAAAGCTCGAAGTTTCAGATTCTGTTTCTTAAGAAAGGATTGAGGAAGTAATACTATGGAATGGTTATACAAATTAGGATCAAGTCACTGTGGGATAGTTCTCCAACAGTATTTATCACTGACCCAGCGGGTGAGCAAGTGAATGGCAATGGCTTATATCAGACGTTAAGTGGTTATCTTCTTCCTATCTCTTCCCAACCAGGTGAGTTCAAGAGAATCACTGGAAACATTAGGATGTTTCATTTCTTTTTTTTTTTTTTTAATTTGACAGGTAGAGTTACAGACAGTGAGAGAGAGAGAGAAAGGTCTTCCTTCCTTCCGTTGGTTCACACACACCCCTCCCCAAATGGCCGCTATGGCAGGAACTGCGCCAATCTGAAGACAGGAGCCAGGTGCTTCTTCCTGGTCTCCCATGGGGTGCAGGGCCCAAGCACTTGGGCCATCCTCCACTGCCCTCCTGGGCCACAGCAGAGAGCTGGCCTGGAAGAGGAGCAAGGATGTTTCATTTCTACATTTAGTGACAAGGAGCGTGCTGACTCTTCCCAGATTTCCATGAGTCTCTGTGGGTGCAATGGATTACTAGCGATACATATTGAATTCTCATGATGTTATCCAGCACAATGCCGGACCACAATGTCCCTAAGAAATGATAGCATCTGTTATTGTAACCATGCACTGAGGCCATTCCTAGGTGAGAGCATTTCTGGAATTAGGGTGTGGCTTGGGGACA
Organism: Sylvilagus floridanus; assembly: GCA_949820135.1. Lineage (NCBI taxonomy): Eukaryota > Metazoa > Chordata > Mammalia > Lagomorpha > Leporidae > Sylvilagus > Sylvilagus floridanus. The sequence continues at coordinate 74,238,415 of OX463230.1, forward strand.
ATGAAAACATGTTCACTTTGTGAAATATTCTGCAGAGAGTGAGGAACATTTGGGGTTACTGTTACCTAAAGAAAAAGAAAGCACCAAGAACCCCGGGTGTCAGTGATGTCATTGAATCCCTGATTGTGTCCAGGCTCTGGATTTCAGATGAAAGAGATCTGAAATAAATACAGATCATGAGGAATTTAGAACAGCTGACGAAGAGTGTAAAACACTTCTCAACGAAGATTAGGCAGTGCCTGCCAAGAACCTTATGGCTATTTACCCCATACATATCTGTTGAGCACCTACTGTGTGCCAGGAGCTGTGCTTTATGGCTGAAACTCAGTAGTGACAAGATAGACCTGAGAGTCTAGTGCATGATAAACAGAAATGAAGAGATGTTTTTCATTTGGGATGCTGCATGCTATGCTCCAGGGTAGGGGATATGTTACAGAAGCACACAGTAGTCATACAACCTACTGGGAAGTGGGACAGTGTTGGGGTTAGTAAAGACCCTCTGGGAGGGGTGGTTCTAGGCTGTACCTGGCAAGTGAACAGGGTTATCCAGGTAAACAAAAGTGGACTCATATTCTAGGCATTGGGGTAGCATGTTTGGATGTCTGCAGTTGAAAGACTCAGCTAAGTGATATCTGGGGAATTAAAAGGGATCTCTGGGCTGGCACTGTGGCTCATCAGGTTAAATCCGCTGCCTGTGGCACTGGCATCCCAAATAGGCACCAGTTCAAGTCCTGGCTGCTCCAATTCCAGTCCAGTTCCCTGCTAATGTGCCTGGGAAAGCAGCAGAGGATGGCCCAGATCCATAGGCCCCTGCACCAATGTGGGAGACCTGGAAAAAGTTTCTAGCTCTTGGCTTCAGCCTGTCCCAGCCTCAGCCATTGCAGCTATTTGGGGAATGAACCAGCGGATGGAAGCGCTCTCTCTCTCTCTCTCTCTCTGTGCATGTGTGTGTGTATGTGTAACTCTGCCTTGCAAATAAATAAAAATAGCATTTAAAAATAAATAAATAAAATAAAAGGAATCTAGCGGTTGAAAATATGTCTGTATAAAAACTTGCTCATTTTAATGTTTCTAGCAGCTTTATTCATAATCACCAAAACCCAAAAGAGCCCAGGTGTCCCTCAGTAGGGGAATAAATCTCCTGGGGTACATCCATGCACAGGTATTACCTAACAATGAAGAGCAATGGTCTATCAAGCCATGAATAGACATAGAGGAAGCTTACATGCACATTACCAAGTGGAAGAAGCAGTATAAAGAGCATACATATGAAGAGCATACACACTGTATGGTTCTAACTACATGCATCTATGTGGTGGGTAATAAATCAGCCTTCACCACGGGTGGAGGGGAGGGAGCAGGGAGCTGGGGAGACAAGATGAACAGCTGGAGAACCGGGAATTTCTAGGGCAGTGAATGCAAGCTGTGTAACACTCTGATGGTGGGTACATGTCAAGACACCTTTGCCAAAATCCATAGAATGTAGGAGTCAATGCTAATCTGAACTATTGCCTTTAATTACTAACACTGTATCAATATTGGCCTACAGTTGTAGCAAAGGGATAAGATTCAGGCCAGGGGGAGTTGGGGTGGAGGATAGGGCACTCTATGCTTCCTGCTCCATTAACAAAAAGCCCTCTAGAATAGCTGCACCAGGTGCCGGAGTGGTGCTTGCTCCCCGTGGAGCAAGTGCAGTGAGAGGAGATTGGAGACGAAGGCACTGGTTGGATCTTGCAGCTTCTGCGAATCAGTAAACCCCACCTTAAAAGCGAAAGCAAACCATCGTGCAGACCGGAGACAAAATCAGGTGTGCTCTTGTCAAGGATGGTTCTGAGTGGAGTGCTCCCAGAAGAAAGATGAGCGGGAGGCAGTTACTGTTACAGCCATCAGGGAGCGCAAGGCGGCCTGCACCAGTCACGGCGAGGAGCTCCCCGAGAGGGGCATGGAGGAAGAGAGGATGTAATCTGGAAGAAATTGACCTGTTGGAGGTGGAAGATAGAAAGATGGTTTTGAGCAGATTATAAAAATGTTTTTTAGGGGCCAGCACTGTGGCATAGTGGGTAAAGCTGCCGCCTGCCATGCCGGCATCCCTTACGGGCACTGGTTAGAGTTCTGGCTGCTCCACTTCCAGTCCAGCTCTCTGCTGTGGCCTGGAAAGGCAGTGGAGGATGGCCCAAGTGCTTGGGCCCCTGCACCTGTGTGGGAGGCCCGGAAGAAGGTCCATGCTCCACTTGGGGAGTAAATCAGTGGATGGAAGACCTCTCTCTCTCCTCCTCTCTCTCTCTCTCTCTTTCTCTCTCTGCCTCTGCCTCTCTCTAACTCTCTGCCTTTCAAATAAATAAATAAATCTTTTAAAAATGCTTTTTAAAAACAACCCTAACAAGCACATGCAGATTATGAGAAGCATGTTTTCCAGAAGCTTCTGGAGAAAAGCAGGTATGGGCGGGCCCTGAGCAGCCATCTGCGGTTGGCAGGCAGGCTGTGAGTCTAGCGTGCTCAGTAGCTGTGTGAGGGCCTTGGAAAAGCTGTGGTCACCAGCTGGTAATGATTCTAGGTTTTTTTTTTTTTCTAAAATTTGAGGGGTGTCAATAAAGTGTTGAACAGATCTTTTGGAAGTAAAATATAAGAAAAAACACTCAGAGTGTCCTCAGAGCATGTATTTGGTCAAACACTCCCAGCTTTTAAAAAAAGGGGTGACAGATGGAGAAAATATTCGTTGTTAAATGTGAAGGAGAAAAATAAGGACTCTGTGGTTATCTTTTTAAAGGAGTGGATATTGGTGTCTATTTATAAAAATCATAATTATGCAAAGTAAAAAAATGGAAAACAGAACAAAACAAAAAAGAAAATACAAAATAGTTGCAATATCTCTACTCATATAAATATTTTCAATGCATGCATGCCTTTTTACAAAATAACTGGGGGCCTATTCTGCACCTTTTTCTCTCTGAACAATTGAGTTATTAGGGTAAATGGAATGTTCAGGTAGGTGTCTACTACAAAGAGACATTTTGTGGTTGCAGCAAGGCATTCTCCCTTGGGTATGGAGACAGAGGTGGGCAGGGTGGTTATGTAACACGATAGGCCAGGATCCTTAGCATTGGCTTATGTCCTGGCTGCTCCACTTCTGCTCTAACTCCAGGCTAATGGCCTGGGAAAAGCAGCAGAAGATGGCCCAGGTGTTTGGGCCCCGGCCAGGCACATAGGAGATGTGGAAGAGGCTCCTGATTCTGACTTCAGTCTGGCCCAGCCCTGGCCATTGCAGCCATCTGGGGAGTGAACAAGCAGATGGAAGGTCTCTCCTCTCTGTCTCTGTCTCTCTCTCTCTCTTTCTCCTTCTCTCTGAACTTTCAAATAAATAAGTAAATACATCTTTAAAAAGAAACTATTCAGAAAAATAAAATTGCGTCTGTACTGAGCACACGCAAACTATTTTTCTTGTCATTATTCCCTAAAGAATACAATACAACAACTATTTAAATAGCATTTACATTGTGTTAGGTTTTACACATGACCTAGATGCTGTTTAAAATACACAGAAGGATATAAGTAGTTTATTTGAAAATTACTATACCATTTTTAAAAAAGATTTTATTTATCTGTTTGAGAGGTAGATTTACAGAGAGGGAGAGACAGAGAGAAAGGTCTTCCATCTGCTGGTTTACTTGCAAGATGGCCACAAGAGCCAGAGCTGAGCCGATCTGAAGTCAGGAGCCAGGACCTTCTTCCAGGCCTCCCACATGGGTGCAGGGGCCCAAGGACTTGGGCCATCTTCTACTGCTTTCCCAGGCCATAGCAGAGAGCTGGATTGGAAGTGGAGCAGCCGAGACTAGAACTGGTGCCCATAGGGAATTCTGGCACCACAGGCGGAGGCTTAGCCCACTATGCCACAGTGCCGGCCCTTACTATACCATTTTGTATAAAGGGCTCAGTGTGTTAGATCTGAGTAATGCAGGGAGGCCTGGACACAATCTCTCGCAGACACTGAGGGATGATGGTGCTACCTTACTCTAGTCCATGTGGTCAAAACAGCCCCAGCAGTACCACGTAGTATTCTAGGCAAAGAGGGGAGGAAACAGAAAGGAACTGAAGGCAAGCAGCTTCCTGATTTAAGAATGTGCCCTGGCCATTGCTCGTGTCTTTTCTGCTCACTGCCCTTTGCCAAAATTCAACCACGTGGCTACCTCTTATTATAGGGGAGACTAGGAAAAGTCAATACACAGTCACATCTTATAAAACCCGAGCAGGAAAGAGCTTCTTTCTAAATGGAAGGGAACAATGGACTGGGGACAATTGTCAGCTGCTGCCTCAAGGCAGCCGGTCACTCAGGCGTGCCTCCTAACCCCATGGAACATGCCTGTCCCTGCACTGGAAAGAGAGCCTGGAGAATCACCCACTTACTCCTTCCATTCCAAGTGCAAGATTTCTGGCTGACATGAAGCCTTCAGCATCAGGGCTGGAGGTGGCTAGTCTGAAGGCTTGCAAAGCAAAGGGCATGTCTTCTGGAACCTTCTCCATACTTCTATGGTTCTGTAGTGCAGTCAGGCAGGGTAGACGCAATTAAGGCTCTCAGTTGGGAGAAAGAGGGTTGCTGTGGTCCTTAAGAATGAAGAAATCTTCTTGGAAGGCATTGTATCAAGTCTTAACCCATGCTGAGAATTCCTCCATCTACAGACCCTGGTCCTCCTGTCTCTGGCAGAAACTGCTCTGTCTACTGACCTCTTGGAGACTCTGTGTTGTCCATTAACTTCTGCAGCCACCACTAAAGCAGGGCATGGGAGATCGTGCCTTCCTGGGGGATGTACAACTCTCCTGGGGGTTGCTTTAGGAATCAGAAAATTATAACTTTGGAGGGCCAGGTTTGTGGTTTCTTTGATCGCATAATTCTTCCAAAATTCTTAGCTGTTTTCTGATTATTCGCTTCAAGTCATTTCCATGAACATGTCAAGAGTGCCAAGGATCTTGTCCGCATAAGCCTGACATTTGTAGATGCTCGTTTATTTACCCAACTCAGTCCTTGGGCTATTTTCCCTCCAGTAGCAACTTTGAGGTCATCGGAAATGACAGACTCAGGCGAGACAACAATATGCTTAATTCTGTATTTGCCACTGAGTTGGCCGCCATGGTTCTGTGAACAACAGGTCCTGGAGAAGGGCTCATAGACGGTATTATCTCTTTCTGTTTGTGGTACCGAAGCCATTCAATTTTCCAGCTCCTTGAGGCCTGAATTGCTGCGCTGCTGGTCAGTTCAGATTACACTGCCAAGCTCAGGGGACATCCCTATCACAGCTGAATTCCATTCCACCTCTGCTTGCAAACTGACAAGCTCTTGTCAGACTTCAACTCTCCCTACCAAAAACAGCAAACAGCAGCCAGGAGAAACCAACTCTCTGATTTTGTCTATTTCCCCCATAGCAACAAAGGCTCGGTAATCCCCCCTTTGAAATTATCCCAGGGATCAGTTTCACCTAATGTTTGCCATAGTCTGGGAAAGGTCCCTAGCTTTCTAGCCTACAGTATCTTTGTCACTGCTGCCTAGCATACTGTGGTTAAGTGACAGTGACGTAGTTTGCATCGTTCTTATCTCTGCAGGAATACTATTTTTGATACTGATTTATGTTTAGTTGTGAATGAGGCCAAGCCACAGTTACCAAAGACCCCAAAATGCAATATTGCGCAATGGATTGATTTGTTTTTCCCACAGTAGGAGAAGTTAGGGACTTGAAGCGTCTCTGTGAATGAGGTCATCCAGAGACCCAGGTCTCTGCTGTCTCACTTCCCCTTCACCTGCTGTGGGACCAGCCCAGCCAGGGCAAGTGGAATGAACAGGAAATTATACTGTGACAGAGTCTGCTGTGTTTTTACATTTTCACTCCTGTGGCTTCTCTGGCACCGTGTGTTCCATCTACCCCTCAGGATAAGAAACCAGGCTGAGGGATGAGTGAGCTGACCTAGCCCTATGGACACACAGTGCCTGTGGTGGGCAGCAAAGCAGTCCTGCCCAGCCGTACCAGCTGCACAGACGCGAGCTATGACGACTAGCGATTGCTGTTTGAAGTCACTGAATTTGGGGACAGTTTTCTTTTTTTAATTTATCGATAGCTTTTTAGCATGTTAGATAAGAACACTAACTTGGTTCACTTCATGAAAGGAGTAAGTGAAAGACCTTGCTTTCAAACCCACGCCTGCTGGGTCCAGAGCCCACTCTTAACCTTTAGATGGGACAGTAGGCCCTCCATGTGCATGGAATCCACACCCACAGATTCAACTGACTGTAAGTTGTGGCGTAGCTGGGTAAGGCCATCACCTACAGTGCCAGCATCCTATATGGGCACCAGCTGTTCCTTTCAATTCAGCTCCCTACTAATGTGCTGAGGATGGCTCAAGTGCTTGGGCCCCTGAACCCACACAGGAGACCTGGAAGCTCCTGCCTCCTGGCTTCAGATCAGTCCAGCTCCAATCATTGCAGCCATTTGGGGAGTAAACCAGAGGATGGAAGATCTCTCTCTCTCTCTCTCTCTCTCTGTAACTGCCTTTCAAATAAATAAATAAAATCTGAAAAAAAAAAAAAGAAAGAAAACATTCAGGAAAAAGTTGGCATCTGTATTGAATGTGTACAGACACTTTCTCCTGTCTTGTTCCCCAAGTAATACCATCCAACAACTATGTACAAGCTAGTTGTCTGTATTGGGTATTATCAGTTATCTAGAGGTGACAAGAAGCATATAAGAGGATGAGTGTAGGTTATATGCAAACAAATGAAACTTGAGCATCCACAGATTTTGACACCCAGAGAAGTCCTGGAGCCAATTCCCCTTGGATATACAGAGAACAGAACTGTTTTTTTCTTATAACATCATTTATAAAGCCATTCCTTCATTGGTTACCTAAGTTGTTTTCTGTGATTTGCAATTGCAAATAATGCTCCAATAAGCAATTTCTTACACAGATGCTATCTCCCATTCTCATCTCTCTAAATGAAATTTCTCCATCAAAGAATATAAATTTTTAAAGTAACTTACTGAATTTTCACTGCATAATCTTTTAATTATTTGAATCATTCAAATAATTCTAATAATCAAGAAAAATTCTCTTAAACAATCAATAGTTTATTTTAATATGTCCCATAGCCAACATTCTCATTTCCCAAATGTGTGCAACAGCCAGGGCTGTGTCTGGACCCAAGAGCAAGGAACTCAATGTGGGTCACCACTGTGGGTAGCTGGGACTCAATTCTTTGCACCTCTTAAGGTGCACATTAGCAGGAAGCTGGAATCAGAAGCAGAGCCAAAACTTGAGCCCCAGCAGTTCAGTGGGAATGCAGGCATCCAAGCAGCACCTAGGATGAGACAGAGAGATCTTCCACCTGCTGGTTCACTCCCCAGATGGCCTCAATGGCTAGGGCTTGGCCCAAGCCAGGTCTCCCATGTGGGTGTCAGGGACCTAAGCTCTTGGGCCATTTTCTGCTGTCTTCCCAGGCACATTAGCAGGAAGCTGAATCAGAAACTGAACAGCCAGACTTCAACTGGTGCTCACTGGGAATGCTGGCATCACAGGCAGTGGTTAAACCCACTGCACCACAATGCCAGCCCCTCCAAGCAGCACCTTAACAAATGCACCACACACTCTTCCTGGCAATTTGTTTTGAGAACTCATTTTTGGGAATGAGTCAAGTCCAGAAAGGTCACATTGTGTCAACAAGCAATCCCTGTAGCTGAAGTTGGCCACAGACGTGGAGCAGCAGAGGAGTTAAAGCTATCCCCCACCAGTTGTGTCTAATAAAATGCGTGTCTCAGGGTGCCATGTGATTGTTACTTTGCTGCTGTAGGCCCCAGTAAGGAAAAAAAAAAGAGGTAGATGCAAATGGCTCCCCAAAGCCAGCGTCTGACCCAGTAGAGAAGTCAGGATTTTTCTGTTTATTGTCACTTAGCATGGCCAGTTCCTTCCTTCATTGTCAAACCCCATCTCCCATGGGAGTGGTCAGCAGAACAGAGGGACAAGCACCTGGGTTTCCCTAAAGGGAGGATGGGGGAACAGGTGGATCTGAGACAGGGAAGCCAATGGGGCTTTCCGTTCAGACACACGTTGCATGCAGAAGAGAGGGAGGCTGAGCCAACACCACACCCACTGTGCCCCTGAGCACCCACAGCTGTGACAGGCAGCGCAGGGCACAGGCCTGAGGCCAGAGTGGCCACACAGGGCCTTGTACCCAGAAGGTCCCCTGCTTAGAGCATAAGATTTGCAGAGTTGTTATTAAAGCTCTTAGTAATTTGATCTTTTTATTTGTGTTTTATGACTGAAGCCTGATAGGAGAACAGGGCTTGTGCAGGGGCTGGAGTGTGGCTTCCTTCAATGACCAGTGTGGCCTCCACCTCAAGTAATGACTTTCCTTCTTCCCTCCTTCAGTTCCTCCTCCCCTCCATCCATCTATCCCCCCTCCCTCCTTTCTCCCTCCCTCCCTCCTCCCCTCCCTCCCTCCCTCCCTCCCTTCCTACCTTTATAAATTCCTTGGGCAGCTTCTTGTTATTGATCCCTGTACCAGGTAGCATACACACACAGATGAATAAGATGCAGTGCCCATACTAGTATAGTGACACACAGGTAAATAAATTATCACATCATGACCTGCGAGGATGAACCACAGTGCTATAAGGAGCCAGGGGAGGAACTGAGTGTTTGATGGCCATGAGACTAACGAAACCTTCACAGGGAAGGTGGCACAGGAGTAGACCTCAGAAAAGGAGGCCACAGAGGGCGAAAGGCTGTCCAGATCCATAGGCACAATTACTGAGGTTGGAAGGCCATGCCGGGGCATTGAGGCAGCAGGAGGTATTTTGGTACCATCAGTGCACTTTGTAGTGCTCTGCCCAGGGTCAGAGATTTCAAGAGGAAAGCTTGCAGAAAGAGGCTGATGGGGCCGGCACTGTGGCATAGTGGGTAAAGCCACTGCCTGCGGTGCTGGCATATGGGCACTGGTTCGAGTCCCAACTGCTCCATTTCTGATCGAGCTCTCTACTGTGGCCTGGGAAAGCAGTAGAAGACGGCCCAAGTCCTTGGGCCTCTGCACCTGCATGGGAGACCCAGAAGAGGCTCCTTCCTCTTGGCTTCGATTGGCATAGCTCCAGCCATTGCGGCCATCTGAGGAGTGAACCAGCAGATAAAAGACCTTTCTCTCTCCCTTTCTCTGCCTCTCTTTCTCTCTATATGTAACTCTGACTTTCAAATAAATAAATCTTTTTGTTGTTATCGGTTCTCGAGGAACTTTTATTCTTAGTGATAGAAGAAGGAAAGGAGAGAAAGAGAGGGAAGCAGCCAAGAGAAAGGAGGAGAAAGACTGAAGAGGCTGCTCCCATAAATCTTTTTTTTTTTTAAAAATGAGTCTGATGCCAGTTGCTGTTCTGCACCCAATCTGCTGGCCTGGAGAAATGAGGGGAGGCCCTGGGGCAAGTGAGTGACAGGACAGGAACCACATTCTTGAATGCAATGAATGTGGGTTGGAAATATTGCAGGTGCAGGAGCATCATTGGGCTTGGCCTCATCAACTCGGTGACACGAAATCAACTGTTCCTCTTGAAACCTGTCTCTCAGTCATCTTAAGGACAAACCTCTGCGGTTGTTGGGACCAGCTGTGCAGTTGTTCGCAGGCGGTTGTTAAGTCACCAAGGAAGCCCAAGTGATGATCCAGCTCATGTCTGAAGCAAACAAGTTTGGAGAAAAACAAACCTTGGAGACTGCATCAGGCCAGGAAAGGGCTAATGCTAAGGGAATGAAACGTTGTTATCCCAAATCTTTAGTGTACTGACTAACGCAGAAAATTTAAGGGGAATTTCTGATCTTACAAAAGTATGCATGTATTGGAAACTCAGCCCCCACAGCATTACTTGTAAGCAATGTAAGCCTGGGCAGAGGTGGGGGAGGTTCAGGTGAAGGTCACGCAGCTGTGAGTGGATTAGCACTCACTGGGGTTTCACTGCTGAGAAATCCAGCGATATGTGTTCTGTACACAAAAGTGGTTTGTGATAAGCATCCTTATCAACATGGGTCTCCGTAAGCTGAGCATACAGCTCCCTCTGCTCTCCCTCGACTTTGTGAGCTGCTTTGTGGGAATGGCTAACCTCACTCTTTTCAACATTAGGTGCCCCTCAAGGGCAGTGGGCCCTGGCCAAGCCTGGCCCAGTTGTGCCTATTACTGATGCACTTTTGTAAGGGGTGGCGACTTTTCAAGTGCAAAGGAAGAGGTGGCCTCTCTGTATCCTCCATGGTAAGCACAATTAGGCTGCGAAAGCCACATTTAAAACCTCAAAACCTACAAAGGAGAGTTGTTTCTTACTCAGGGTACCTGTCCGTTGAGTACCAGAGCAAGGCTGTGCCACAAGGACCCAAGACTTTAGAAGCAATGCCATTTGGAAAGCTGCTGCAAAGGAAAATGAGCATGGCACTTAGCTTACAACCCATAGTATGGAACTACTTTCTTGGCCCTTTCCAGCTGCATGATGGTGGAGATGTGTGATCTAACAGTGTGTTGGAAAGTAGCAGAGAATGGACTGTAAACAGAGACTTAGTAGTTGTCCCCATGCCTTCCAAAAAGAGAAGCAGCTGTCTATTGAGTTGCACTTTCGGGGGAAGCTTTTCACTGTGTCTTGCATAAAAAAAAAAAAAAAAAAAACAAAAACAGGCCACAGAAGGGCCAGTTCTCAAAAACACAGGATGTGACCATTCCATTTGCAACCTGCTCCTTTCACATCTCACTCAGTTTTCACAAGAGCATGGCATTCTCCACTCTCCGCCAAACAAAGCCATGCTCTATGGAAATATTCCCACCAGCTGTACTTGTCACGGTAAGTAGGTTGGAGGCGTGTTCCCTGGTGTGATGGGTTGGGGGAGGACCAGGAAACCATTGGGAAAGCCACTGGTGGCCCTCAGGCCTTTTATCTCTGTCCCCACAGCTCCTTCTCTTCTCAACCCTTACTGGGGCCCCTTTTCTCTCAATGACTTCTTTCAACTTCTCACCTTCCACAATCAAGTTCTACTCTCCATTTCTTCTTCAGTCTTTGAGCTGCTTAACTCCTGCCCACACTCTAAGACTTGTCTCAGCTGTCACCGCCCCTGGAAGCCCTCTTGAGCTTTCTGGGATGGACCTTGTATCTTCCATGTTCCCAAAGCCTTGGGGCCAGGTTTCCATTATAACCTCTTTACCATACAAGGAAACTCACAGTCTCCTCTTCTAAGCCCATAGAAGTCATCCACCCTTTTGTTCTCGTTGCCTGCCTAGCACCCGCAGATGCCAAATAAATTACCACAATATCTCCTGGCTCAGGATGCTGCCCACAAGTGTACTGTGGCAGCCTCTCTTGCCCCTTGCCTCTGGTGGAAATCTCAAACACTCCAGGAGTAATGAGTTGCAAATGTGAAAGGGCTGTGACATTCTTTGAGATCTGATTATTAGTCTCTCACACAAGGAACAAGCACCACATAGGAAGTGGTGTCTGAACCTGAAAGATCATTGGGATTATGGGAATTGGAAGCTTTCTGGGCACTACCAACAATGTTTATTCTTCCATCACCATTGCTTGCTCTGCTACCAATCCATCATATAGGTGGGGGGAGGATTGAGAAGGAGACTTGAACTGTATCAAAGGGGCTCTTTTATCATGCATTGGGATCACATGACTTCTTCATTAGCACAGAAAGAATAAGAAAGGTGCCAGCTCTCCAAAGAGGTCATCTGTCCCAATGGAATCAGCTCTTGTTGGAAGAGTGAAACCAGCCAGAGCCCCCACACACCCCAGTTCCCATATCATTCAACCATAGTGGAGCAACAGCTATCCCCACTGAGGATGAACTCGGTCTCCTACTGTCAAAGCATCCATATACTCATTTGTCCACTAAGGAAGACACCATTAAGGTTTCTGTGAATCAGCAATAGGCCACTTTGTGGTTCCCTGTAGACCAACCATAATATTATTTGAAACAACAGGAATACAGAAAAAAGGATTTAACTCTGGTCTACAAAATAGGACTTACATCACTCTTCCTGGAAGCCAGTATCTTTCTTACTCTTCAGTGAGAGTATGGCAAATTGTCTGGACAGCTGGGAATGTGTTCCCTTCATCGTAATAAACTTATTCTATTGAGCTCCATCGTTCGTCTTTGAGAGATGTGTTTGTGTTTGTGTCCTACTTAGCAATTACCCTCTGAAAATTAGTAGACTAAAGGGTTACCATCTGCAACTCCCTTTGTAAAGAGAATTCAAGGGCGTTGGACTTTTGAACCATTCTCTGGACCTCCTTGTGGGATGCAGGATATAAAGTGCTTCCTACTCATATTCTTGTTTCCACCAGTAAGCCCAGACTTAGTGGACTGTCGGGACAGAGACTAAAAGCTGTCTGCTAGGCATCCGCCAGCGTTGTGGGGATATGCCACTTGTGAGCATGATGCTAGGATGAGAGGCTGGAGTTTGCTTGCAGCTGAGTGTTTCACACACTTGTTTAAAGGCCAGAATAGGAGACCCTTATACTGACATGTGCAGTGCCCAGGACAGAGCAGTAACATAGGAGCTCAGGGTCTTCATAGCAGGAACATTAAGAAGCATGTATCTCTTGGGTGTTTTTGCTTTGACATATAAGATCCTCGTAGGGCAGTGCTAAGGAATCAGAGAGAAGCCCTAACATGTCAATGGCTTCACACATGGAAGTGCATTTTTCTCATGCACACAACAGGTGCTCCTGCCCAGCAAATGACTTTACTCCACAAAGGAGGATCCAGGGATCCAGGCTCCTTCCATCTTGTGGGTTTGCTCTTCCTTGGACCATTAAAGTCTTCTGCTTCCAGCCAGCAAGGAAAGGAATGAGAGCTTCCCTCTTTGGTTTGGAGCTGGCATGTCCCTTCTGCCCCCCTTCCATTGACGAGAACTTGTCACCTTCCTCTATGCCATGCGATGTTAGGAAGTGTAGTCCTCAGCTGGCCAACCTCTTCCCAGCAACAGCCCCACTTCTGAGGGGGGGATTAGGGATCCCTGCAGCCTGGACCCAATGCAGAAGCTTTTCAGAACCCAGTCCTCACTCAAAACCATCAGCCTTCCAACTGACTTGGTAAAAGGGTTCAAGGACATCCAAATGTCGGATATGCTGCCTTCAAAATCTTAGCTGATCACCAAGCATTGAGATTCTTTTTTAGGAATAGGGAATGTAACACGTGGTGTCTTATCCTAAACTTGGAATGCCAGAACTTTGACATCTGTCACTACTCAGGATTTAACCTTAACCCAATCCCTGGCCAGTCAGAGTAGGAGATGTTACCTGGGATGCTTTAAGGAAAGGTTTCCCTATTCACTAGAAAGCCATAGGCAGGGATGGCCCCTTCCTTCCCTGACCATTGTTGTATCTATTTTGATGGTGGGAATTGCTGTAGCCATTTTGCCACCATCCTGAGGACTAAGCCAACACATGAGGGAGAACAGGGCAACGAGAATCAAAATCAGCAGCTCCGGAGCCCTATTGTGCCATCTCCACAGCATGGACTTCAGCTGGTTTCTTATTAATGTGAGGAAAATAACTGCATAATTTTCTCATTGTTTAAACCACTTTGGGTTGAGGTTATTTACAGACAAAATTACTTTAGTTACACCTCACAAATTCCAGAATACTTCAAAATATTTGTGGAAAACAGAATTAAAAGCTATGTTTATTGGGCAGGCATTTGGCTTAGTGTTTAAGATGTCAGTTAACATGTCTGGATTCCATACTGGAGTTCCAGAGTTCAAGTTCTGACTCCAGCTCCCAAGTCCATCTTCCTGCTTATGTAGACCCTGAAAGGGAGCAGGTGATGGCTCAAGTTGGGTCCTTGCCACCCATGTGGGAGACTTGGATTAAATTCCCAACTTCAGGCTCCAGCCCTGGTCCAGCCCAGTCTGTTGCAGGTATCTGGAGAGTGAATCAGCAGATGGGAGCTGGTGTGTGTGTGTGTGTGTGTGTGTGTAAACATCTGTTTGTCTTTCTCTCTCCTTGCCTCTCAAATAAAAAAAAAAATGTTCAGGTTGATGCTAAAATTTTTTAAATCCAAGCATAATTTTTTCATAGCACACAATTTTCACCACTTCAAAACTCCTCATATACATAATTTCAATTTTTTGCACCAATATAAACTCATCTTTTAAGCCCATTTTCCACAAATATTTTGAACTATCCATGCACCCATAGACACATTCACACACCCCAAAATATATCTTCTCTAACTAACCACTACTGCCTGAAAGGCCACTCAAAAGTGAAACTTTCCTTTTATTGAGTTTTTTTTTTTTCTTTCTCCCATACTGCACTTATCTCTGGGAGATATTCTTTTCTTTTTCAAAAAAATCAGTTTAAATTTTGTTCTATAATTTATTGAGTCCTTATCATATGTTAGACAGTTCAGGTTGTGATGATTCTAGGTGATTCTAGATTCTAGGTGGGTCCTTACCAGCCAAGAGAACAGCACAGCAAATGATAGTGGTCTTTAAAGATTTGTTTTTAAATGAGAAAAAAGAAGTAAATAGGCCATCATCTCTTTAGCTCCCTTCATTGGCACCATGAGGCTCACCACCGACTCACTGTTCACCACACCAGGCAGAGAGGCAAGTGCAGCTGTGCCCAGTGGTTGAGTGGAAAGGGAGGAGATGGGTTTGGCTGAAGACTCTGACTCACTGCTCTGCGGAGGGCACTTCTGCCTGTGAGAGGGAGAAAGTGATCCTTTGCAAGTGCAAGTCAAGTGTACTTCCTCTCCACCTTGCCTGCTTTCTTCTCCACTTTAGAAAACGGAAATGTGAAACCAGAGCTAGGCTTTGAAGAGGAGGAAAACCACTTGAAATGTCAAATCAGAGGAAAATCTATGTGAAGATCTGGGTCACCATAGAGAGCAGGGCACGAGTGGGCTCCCCTTGGCCCCCCAAGTCTTCCCTATAAATCATTGCACCAAATCCCAGCACATGAAGTCTGGTTCAGGGGAGTCTAAACAAGCCAAATGGGCCAGGTTTGATTGACTTCAAGACTAAGGATACTGTTCAAAGCCTTTTACATTTTGTACTTGCACCTCCATTGTTTTATTTGCATTCTCAACAACTCTACAAGGTAGGTCACTGGCTATTATCATTTCAATTGTGTGAATAAAGCAGCAGAGTTTCAGAAAGGTTAAGTATCTCATCCAACATTATGAGACAACAACTGAGGGGGCAGGACTGCATCTCTCACTTACCAACGTCTAATTCACCCTTCTTTCCACTCTGCTTTACTTGCCTGTCATGATATTATACCAGAGGACTTCAACATTTCTGGGGAAAATGAAATTAAATGCTAAGTTTATTTTGGTGCCAAAGAATTTTGAAATCCATAGAATTTTTTCATAATATGCTTTTTTTCCCCACAAACTTTTTGAAGACCTTTTAGATGCATGAGTTTCAAACCTTTTTTTTTTTTTTTCAATTTTAATGTATATTTTAGTTCCATTGCCTACAAACTTTTGTAGACACTAAACCTGAAAAACCTCTCCATGCAAAATCAGCCCCTTTGGCTCCATCCTCAGCCCCAGTGATGTGAGAAAGCTTGGATAGGTAAGTTTAAGTTCCTGAGCTGGAAGCCACACCTCCTTTGCTGTGCGCTGTCGTGTTTATCTACCCTCCCCAGGAAGTACCTCCTCTTACCTGGGATGTGGGGGGGTCCTACCATGTAAACACTTCTGGTTTGTTAAGTGCATAAAATGTTAGGAAGAATGGACACTCTCTCTCACCTCCATGTGGACTCAGGACCAGCACAGTGGGGTATGGCAATCCCCTTTCCTTGGCCCCATTCTCCCTGAATAAAGCCCTAATGGGCCTGTGTGGTTCTCTCACTTTGTAAATAAAGTTTATCACAAGGCATGCCCTGTTTGGGCCTGTATTGAGAATTCTTCTGTAAGTAAAAGGCAAGAACCTAGAAAAGTAATTTAGGCCCAATCCAGCCCATAACAATTGGTGCCGCCAGCCAAGAGACAATTTTATTTTCAAACATGGGAGTGTGATTTGCTGAGCTGCCACACGGGGTTTCTACCTCAGCAAAGGCGCGCAGTCTCGAATTTCAGTTTCAGTTTTGGTTTCAGAAGCACAGGAGTGCTGGAGGCTCCCGCCTTGGAGGTTTCGAAAGCTAAAATGTAAATAAATGTTAATGCCTTTTTTGTTCCTAATCTTGGCAGCTTCAGGAGAGCAAAAGCTAACACAAAATGCTAGGGCTAATGGAATTAGGGAGAAAAGGCGAGAAAAAAGGGGCCAGTTTACAAGTGTGTGCTAATATTTAAATTCTTTCAAGTTGTTTGTGACGCATTTTTAAGAATAATGTATGTATTCTGGAATGCTAAAACAAGCCTTTAAGTCCTACTGGAAGGATGTCACAGCTGTTAACAATGGGTTTGCCTCAGGCTTTGGTTTTAAAATCAGGAATGCTAGAGCGACTTCTCATTTGCCAGTTTTGGGTGGTACAAACTGGAAAAAAACAGTTCTGATGCCTAGTAACCACATGGTCTCAGGAAGTGGGAGTCCAAACATGGCGGAAGGTCCACTTCCTGCGGTACAGGGTGGGACTTCCGCCCCAAAATGGAGGGTTCCCTAAAAACACATGGTTGCCAAGTGGGGGGACACCATGCAGACTTCTGTCTTTACTGAAAGATGGGCAGCAGGCTCCACCCTCAAGATTGCAGCCCCGTCCCCCCCCAAGCTGGTCGCATGCTGCATGCCTGATTAGTGGAGTGATTTTGGGGTTTTGTTCGTTTTAGTTTCACCTGCTTCTCTTTGCCTCCTGGGGTTTGGTGCCCCAGGCACAGCAGGGTTTCCAAGATTGCATCTTGGACCAGGCTGTTTTCCCTTTGGTAACCTGGGGCTCCGTATCCCAGGCATAGCAGGCCCTCTGAGGTTTCTGCCATGAACATAGTAACGGCACCAAGGCGATATTGGTTCCAACAAGGATTTTATTAATGCAGAAGGGAATCACACATCTTATTTCCCACAACACACTGGGTAAACCGACTACCCAAGGTTCCCACAGAACTGCTGGTGCTTCTCACAACGTATTCTTAGCTGCAGAGGGCGAAAACGATGTGACGTCCACTCGGGTGGTGCCTCTGAGCCAAAGATGCTGCAGGTGTCGGAGGATGGGTGAAGTCCAAGCATAGAGCAGGCATCAGGCTGGCTGGGAGGCAGGAAAGCTTGAGTAGTGGCTGGTCAACCCCGTGGCCCCGGGGAAGAGCTTTCGTTCTACCACTCTCAGGAGAGTCTGCTCAGAGTCTCTGTGAGGCCATCTCACTTTCTGCTTATATATGCTTAAACTGCGGTGTCATTGTCTCTAGTCTCTAGCGGTTAGGTGTCGATTGTTGCTTATGGGTGTATTATAGGTTAGCTTTATTAATAATTTTAATATAAATAGTTAACATCACTTTTTTTTTTTTAGCGAGAAACAGGGATAAAAAGCAATCCTTGCATTTTCTGAAAACCACAAACGCTAAGAGAAACGCAAAGAAAAGCCGCCTAAGCTCTGTCATTTGTAAAACTGAAGCCAAAAACCGTGGTTTGCTAAAGGGGAGCTAAACCATGTATTGCTTTGAATAAAATCAGCTGGCGGGAGCCGTGGGTGGTGGAAGCTGCTGCTCAGACAGGTGGGGGCAGGACAAGGCTGACCGGAGGAGCTGTGAGTGGAGGCCCCGCGAGGGTGGCCACTGCAGTGGCGGGCTGCGAGCCGGAGTAAGAGCGTACACTGCTTCCGCAGGCCTCCTCACTGCAGCAGAGCCAGGCTGCGTGTGCGGCCAGCGCCCTGGCACCGTGTGCATGGCTGTAGCTCTGCTAGCGACTGTGATAGTAACTCCTCATCCTCATCCGCATCAACCCCTGACCCAACCCCAGTAGCGCACCTGTTGCTGCCGCTGCCGCTGCGGGCTGAATGTGGGCTGGGCAGCAGCAGGAGTGGGGAATGGGGAGCCCACGCCACAGGAGGCAGCAGCGGGAGCAGAGCCTGTGTCCTGGCCCCGCCCCACCACTGGAAACCGCCCCCACCTTCCAGCCGCATCCTAGGTGGAGCCGGCTGCCTGGCCACGGCAGTGCCACCAGGCATTCCCTGATCTAAGGGGGAAGCCTTGAAGGCTGATGGGGGAGGGGGTGGGGTGCAGACAGAGTCTCAGAAATTAGAAACTGCCAGAAGCCTCTTACCATGTTGCCGGTTTTTAAACCGAATAAACAAACATTAATAAATAGTCCCTTCCTTATTAATGATCCCTTCATGGTCACCATCTGCTATAGGTTAGCTTTATTAATAATTTTAATGTTAATATTTTGAGGGTTCTTGCCATCTATTCAGATAAGAATTCTGAATATTGGCTCAAATAAAACAGGCAACATAGTAAAGTTTTAGCATTTATTTAGCGAGAGCGGTACACAGGAAGTGAGGGCTTTATTTAAAGGAGAAAGGATAAAGCATAAGCTGAGTCCAAACCAGGCAGAGAGCAGGCCAGGAGCAGAGAGGGGATCAGGAGTAGCCAGAGGTACAGAGCAGCAGGCAGGAAAACAGAGTGTGGCGGCCACAAGCCAGCACAGCCTGAGGTGTGGGACAGCAAGGGAGGGGCCCAGTGTGCTCCACACCTTTTATCCACTAACAAAAGGGGAGTGGTTACATGCAGGTAAGATCAGGCAGGGGCAAGAGATCACGTAGGGGGTCTAGAGGTGGGCATGGGGGAGGGCGTGGTCTCCGGCTCATGAGTCCAATTGATTTAACCCTATCTGCCTGCCTATATCAGGTTGTTGCTTGTGGGTGGTGCAGCTAATTTATCACATGGAGCCTTAGGTGTTCTGTTTACTCCTTACAGTCTATGCAGTGCAGCTGGCTAAGTTCTGCTCCTTACTGTTTTGTCTTGGACTGGGTAGCCGTTTCTTTTTGTTTTTCTATGGTATTTTGGCTTTACAATTTAAAAAAAAAAAAAAGGAAGAAAAATTTAGAAACCCCCTCAGTGGGCTTGGTAAAATAATGGACCCCATTTTGTGTATAAATGGAGACTCTGTCAAAATTCAATGTAACAAAGTCACATGCTTAAGGATAATTAAGCTCGCAAAGAGGCAAAGGGTTGTGTGTGTTTTTATCTTCTTGGGTTCTCCAAAAAAAACTGTAAAGCTGTATAGTTCTGCATGCATTCCTACAGACTTTTTTTTTTTTTTTTTGGACAGGCAGAGTTAGAGAGTGAGAGAGAGAGAGACAGAGAGAAAGGTCTTCCTTCTGTTGGTTCACTCCCCAATGGCTGCTACGGCCGGCGTGCTGCCCTGATCCGAAGCCAGGAGCCAGGTGCTTCTCCTGGTCTCCCATGCGGGTGCAGGGCCCAAGGACTTGGGCCATCCTCCACTGCCTTCCTGGGCCACAGCAGAGAGCTGGACTAGAAGAGGAGCAACCAGGACAGAATCTGGCACCCCAACTGGGACTAGAACCCAGGATGCCAGTGCCGCAGGCGGAGGATTAGCTAAGTGAGCCACGGCACTGGCCCAGACTTACTTTTAAGGGTACAATTTGAAATTTTGCCATGGGAATCACAAATCCCCATGAGCTGAATGGTAAAAGTAACATTCTAAATGTTTAGTAATAATATAGATAGGGTTAAGTGTTTAGTGATAATAGGAAAGAATGCTCCAACATGGGAAGCAGTCCATCCAGCAGATTCATAGAATGGCAACTGCTGTAAGTAACACTCAGTGGCCTCAGATTCAGCCCATAGGGCATTCTGGTCTGGCTGTAAAGCCCACGAGAGCATTTTAGGCATGGAAAGCAAGGACACTGGTATGATAAGCATCCCCTGGCCTCCCTGCATCAAGGACCTCTGTGGTCCAGGCCTCAGTGGAAGAAAGTGGTCATCAAAGAAGGATGTACTCTGCTTTGAAGGGAGGAGAGAACTTCCACTTTGCTCATAGCCTTGTCTGAAGACTGATAGGGTTTGCGGATTCAAGAGGCTTCCACTGCCTAAGCATCTCATGTCAAGAGCCTCGGGTGGTCACTGACATCATACATAGAGTGTTAACTGTTAAATTAACAACACGAGTCACTGCGCACTAACTTCCCATACAGGACCCCTGTCTTCAGGGTTGTAATATTAGAGTTAATAGTAAAACTTGGTCTCAAAGTTTTATTTCAGTGTGTTAAGTAGAGGATATTCTTATGCTTCATAAGTTTTACTTATGTCTAAGTGCTTGTAAGATTTATTATTCTTAGGTGCTTCTGAAATTGGTTACCTTTATTTTAAAATTACTGGTTATTTTAAGATTAGTATCTCAAGGGTCGTTGCCATCTATTTAGATAAGAATTCTAAATATTGGTTTGAATAAAACAGGTGACATGGTAAGGTTTAACATTTATTTAGGGAGTGAGAGAAATACATGGGAAAGTGAGGGTTTTATAAAAGGGAGAAGAGGGGGCTGGTACTGTGGCATAGCAGGTAAAGCCGTCACCTGCAGTGTTGGCATCCCATATGGGCACCAGTTCGAGTCCCGGCTTCTCCACTTCTGATCCAACTCTCTGCTGTGGCCTGGGGAAGCAGTAGAAGAGGGCCCAAATCTTTGGGCCCCTGCACCCTTGTGGGAGACCTGGAAGACACTCCTGGCTTCAGATCAGCCCAGTTCCAGCTGTTGTGGCCATTTAGGGAGTGAACCAGCGGATGGAAGTACTCTTTCTGTCTCTGTCTCTCTCTCTTTCTGTCTCTGTCTCTGTATAACTCTGACTTTCAAATAAATAAATGAATCTTAAAAAAAAAAAAGGAGAGGGAGTTTAGAAACATAAGCTGGGGCCGACACTATGGCATAGTGGGTAAAGCTGCCGCCTGCAGTGCCGGCATCTCATATGGGCGCTGGTTCGAGTCCTGGCTGCTCCACTTCCGATTCAGCTCTCTGCTATGGCTTGGGAAAGTGGTGGAATATGGCCTGTGCCCTTGGGCTCTTGTACCCACATGGGAGACCCAGAGGAGGCTCCTGGCTCCTGGCTTCAGATAGGCACAGCTCTGGCCATTACAGCCAGTTGGGGAGTGAACCAGCAGATGGAAGACTTCTCTCTCTCTGTCTCTCCTTCTCTCTCCATGTAACTCTTTCAAGTAGAATAAATAAATCTTTTTAAATAAAAAAAGAAGAAAAAGAAATGTGAGCTGGGAAGTCCATACCAGACAGACAGCAGGCTGGGAACCATGTGCAAGAGATCCACAGGCTGGAGCCACGTGGAGCAAAGTGTGAGGTTAGGAGTAACCACAGGTTACTGAGCAGGCAGGAAAGCAGAGCAAGGGGTGGCCAGAAGGCTGAGTGCCCAGAGGCGTGGGACAATGGGGCAGACCCAGTGTGCTCCACATTTTTATTCACTCCCAAAAGGGCAGTGGTTACTTAATGGCTCACATACACAAGTCAACAAATGACATTTGTCATAAACGGGAAAAAATACCCTGATCCACTGCTGGCAGGAATATAAACTGGTACAGCCACTGTGGAAGATTGTATGGAGATAATCCAGAAATCTGATTATAGACCTACCATATGACCCTGCTACCCTACTCCTGGGAATTCGCCCAACCCAAAACAAATAAGTATATGAAAGAGTTATCTGGACCCCCCATGTTCACTGCAGAATAATTCATAATAGCAAAGATATGGAATCCACCCAGATGTCCATCAACTCTTGATTGGGTAAAGAAATTATGGTATATATACACTATGGAGTACTACTCAGCTGTTAAAAAAATGAAATCCTGTCTTTTGCAACAAGATGGTTGCAACTGGAAACCATTATACTTAGTGAGTGAAATAAGCCAGTCCCAAAAAGACAGATATCATATGTTTCCCCTGATCCAATATAACTAGTAGAGTATCTGAAATGTAATATATTGGAGTGAAATGGACATTTTGAGGTTTGATGATTGTTTACAGCCTCTGTCTCTTCCACTG
Source organism: Sylvilagus floridanus (assembly GCA_949820135.1). Lineage (NCBI taxonomy): Eukaryota > Metazoa > Chordata > Mammalia > Lagomorpha > Leporidae > Sylvilagus > Sylvilagus floridanus. The sequence goes on from OX463230.1 coordinate 74,260,361, forward strand.
AGGAACAAGGTTTTGTTATGTTTTGTTTTCTTTCTCTTCAAGCTACTTGTTGAACTCCTTTGCTTAGAGTGTGGTTAACTATATGATTATTAAGTATACTGAAGCTAGATCATGGTAAAAATTAAGAACGGGAATCCAGGAGGGAGGGAGGGTAGGAGGGGAAATCCCACTATGTCCCTAAATTTTTTTTGTTTGTTTTGTTTTTTATAGAATTTATTTATTTATTTTACTTGAAAGTCAGAGTTACACACAGAGAGAAGGAGAGACAGAGAGAAAGAGAGGTCTTCCATCTGTTGGTTCACTCCCCAGTTGGCCGCAACTGCCAGAGCTGTGCCAAAATGAAGCCAGGAGCCTGGAGCTTCTTCTGGGTCTCCCACGTGGGTGCAGGGGCCCAAGGGCTTGTGCCATCTTCTACCGCATTCCCAGGCCATAGCAGAGAGCTGGATAGGAAGTGAAGCAGCCGGGACTCAAACTGGCACCCACATGGGATGCCAGCACTGCAGGCAGTGGCTTTACCCACTAAGCCACAGTACCAGCCCCAATGTTCCTAAATCTGTATATATATGAAATATATGACTTATATAACCTAAATAAAATCCAATTTAAAAAATAGAAATTAAAAGACATCAATGGCTAACAGGAGGGTGTCTCATAAAATATCAAGCTCTATCGTTTAGATTCACTTGACATAACTCTTAAGGTGTGCCAAGTCCTCATCCCAGCAACTCTGTTGCCACCTGAGGATATTAGAGAGTTAACTCATTCTTGTATAGAAACTGTAGAACAGGTGTATTCTACTAGACCTGAACTACAAGATGAGTCTCTAAAGGATCCAATTGTTGAGTGGTTTACTAATGGCAGTAGCTACATGAAGGAAGGATCCCTTCAGACCAGTTACAATTTACATGGAAAGGACCTTACCAGATGCTACTGAGCACAACTACCTCAGTGAAACTACAGGACACCCCAAGCTGGCTACATTGGTCACAAATTAAACTTCTACCTCTGTGTTTTTGCAGGTGAACTCGAAAGACAGGTCTATTTATTCCTGTGAGCCAATTGAAGATCTTCAATACCTCTTCAAAAAGCAAAAAGATAAGTAAAGATTTCTGCTTTTGACACATCAAGACTGCTGCACTTTAAGACAGATATGTTGTACCTACCTCTTTTCAAATTCTCTCTGGAAGCTGTTATTGGCAGGAAAACTCCTTAGTGGATTCTTCTATTATAATATCAGAAGATCCCAGTGTGTCACACAAAACTGATTTTAAAAATCTGACCACTGCTTGTGGAAGTTTGGCTTACACTTCAGGCCAGCTTTTACAGCAAGTATTTATGTCTGTGGACACTCTGTCCAAGGTAGTTATGGACAATCAACAGGCCTTGGAATATACATGAATAGAACAAAGAGGAACGTGGGCAATGATTGATGGAATCTACCACCTTTACTCAAACAGTAGTATGTTTACTGAAAAAGACATTAAAAATCTCTATGCTCAGGCTAAATGATTTTATAATCTGCATAAGGATAGCCTATCACCACCCACTATCTGGGAATCTATAAAATATGTTGTTTCCCATCTTAAACGGAACTCCACTTGCAGTTTCTTTTCTTCCAGTTTTGCTCATTCTAATTGATAAACTTGTATGTTTTAGAATTCAACAACTTTTGAAAATAATCATGACCATGTGGGGAATGCAGTCATTGGCAGTGACTGAAAATTCTCTGGCTCATGAAACAGAGGCATTAGATGAGATAGGAAGGGATTTTCAGACCCGAGACAGGCAGGACCTGTGTCCCTGATCAGCAGGAAGTAGCTATAGAAGATGAGTCTTCAGCATCCCCTTAAGATTAAGGGTCAGAAATCTCTGGGGGTGGGGAGGATGTGGTAAAGATTAGAAAGATAATTTTAAATTCATGAACTGGAAGCCACACCTCCTTCATGTTGTGTTGTCATGTTCACTTACCTGTCAATCATGGGACCCCTCCCCAGGAAGTACCTCCTCTTACCTAGGACATGAGGGTGGTAAGATGCAAATATTTCTGTTTTTCTAAGTGCATAAAAAGCTAGGAAGAATGCAAGCACTCTCTCCTCCTCTCTCTCCTCCACCTGGACTCAGAATGAGCAGAGCAGGGTATAATTATTCCCTTTCTTTGGCCCCCTTATCCCTGAATAAAGCCCTACTGGGCCTGTGTATTTTTCTCACTTTGTAAATAAAGTTTATCACACTGCAAGCTGTGTTTGGGCCTGAATTTAGAATTCTTCTCTAAGTAAAGGCAAGAATTTAGAAAATTAATTTAGGCCCTTACCTAGCCTGTAACACCATCACATACCCAACTTCTAGGCAGCCTCAGTGAGCACCTGGGATGAGAATTCGAAGGGCTCTTAAGTGCAACACAACAGAAGTTGGACTGTGATTGTTCCTGACTGACAGGTAGCACAGGTGAACCGTGTACCCACGAGTCCCGTGCTGTGCTCTCTGCTCCCTCCCTACACTAAGTGTGTTTGGGAATCCAAGGGAAGCTCAGAGAGCAGTCTGCCCCTGTTCTCAGGTATCTTTCACTCCTCTTGAAAGGCAAGATACAGGCTCAGGAGACAGAGGATGAATGATACTGTAGCCTGAAATAAAGCCCCCAGACTTAGACGGTGTGTTTAAGACACCAGGAATAACCAGAGTGCACAGGAGGCAAATATGACTGCTAGATGCATGGGGCAGGAGTAAGGGCAGGCACCGTAAGGATTTGAAGGAGGCGAGAATCTGGCCAGGTGAGGAGTGGGAGGGCATTTCAGGTAAAAGGAACTACATCAGTCACATTGTCTCTAACAGCAGGAACGCGGAAGAAAGCCCTGTAGTCTTACAGTCATACCTCAAACACACATAGACTTTCCTGATGTCCCTTCCCGTTGATGAGCCTGTAAAATGGAACCTGACAGTTACTGCTGAGAATCACAGGGAAGGTTCCAAAAATGAAATATAAGAAAAATGGCAGCATAGTGCTTAGCACATGGGAGATTCTCAGTACTTTTAGGCTGATCCTAAAGAAAATAAGTAATATCAGACCTGGTCAGCTCAACACTGAAAGTCTAAAGTCTACACACCTGAGACAAGAGCTGATGCAAAGAAACGAGAGGGTTCTCCAAGTGGCCACGTGGAGGAAGGCACTCTGTCTCTTTTCAAATATGCTCTTTCCAATTCTCAAATTAGCAGAATGAAGTTGGGGGAGGTTGTCAAATGGATTTCTAGGGCCTGTGTGCCCCTTAGGTGGGGGCTTCTCCAATGTGCAACTGGCCGTGTGTGCTGATGGTCGTGAGTCCCTCCCTTGTATAGGGTCTGCTGCTCCGGCCACTTCCCTGCAGTCAGCTCCTGGAGTTTTTAGGTCAGCATCTGTTTGAACATTTTGGTCAGGCACAAGGTTAGCAACTAGCATTTGTTAATGCAAATATGAAAGGGAAAGGGAAAATAGACTTTTTACAATTGCAAATGTGTTAGAATTGCAAAAGGCAAGTGGAAATGTAGTACAGTTGGGGTAACATGTCTTGCCACTGCCCAATCCATAGTTTGTAATAAAGAGACAGGTACTGACATGGGCCTCTGAAAGAAGAGGAAATCAACTCAGAAATTTCTTTTTTAAAAAAGATTTACTATATCTATATCATCTATCTATATCATCTATCTATCTATCTATCTATCTATATTTGAAAGTCAGAAATAGACAGGGAGAGTGATCTGCCATCTGTTGGTTCACTCCCTAAATGTCTACAACAGCTAAGGTTGGGCCAGGCCAAAACCACGGACCAGGAACTCTATGTGAGTCTCTAACATGGGTGGCATGAACCCAAATATGTGGGCCATCTTCTGCTTCCTCCTAGATGCATTATTCGGAAGCCAGATTGGAAGCACAGGTGGGACTCACTCCTAAGGAACTCTGATATGAAATGGAAGTGGGCAACTTAACCTGCTGCATCCCAATGGCCACCCCACCTATTTCTCTGTCATTGATCTGGGCAAAAATGAATACATAAAAATGCTTTAGTGGACTGTTAATTTTTGACCATTTGATCATAATACCCTAAAAGTCCTTTTCAGTGACAAGAAGAAAAACTTTTTTGAGAGATAGTGATGACTATAGTGTTCCTTTTACAAAGTATATGGCTTGGAGAGTGGGTGCCCCGGGGGCACAGGAAAGGTAAGAAGATGGAGGTGGAGAGAATATATTTACTTCTCTATATGCCGGGAACAAACTCATTTTTGGTCTCTAGGGCCCACTATAGGGGTCAGGTTTATGAGAGCAACTGTCAAGGAAAAAAAAATAACCCCTTTGAAAAGGACCTTGTTGGCAAAAACAGATTAACAAGAGAAAAGCTAATAGAAGCTTACTAACTTGTATATATTTCATACATGCAATCCTGAAAGCGGAAGGTTTTGAATCCTAGCTTATATAGTATTTTCAATGAAAGATATCTTAGAGAAGTTACATACCAGACCAAGGAGAAGAATTTGGCCACAAAAGCCCAGCTGCTGATAATGCTTCTAATAGCCCCTTTAGCCCTTTGAGGATCAGATGTCAACTTCAGGGAGTGACCTTTGTCCTTGGGGTTGGCATGAGGGGCAGGATAGCTTTGTCTTTAAAAATCTGTGTCCTAGGGTTGGTGCTGTGGCACAGCAGGTTAATGCCCTGGTCTGAAGCACCGGTATCCCATATGGGTGCCGGTTCTAGTCCCAGCTGCTCCTCTTCTGATCTAGCTCTCTGCTATGGCCTGGGATAGCAGTACAAGATGGCTCAAGTCCTTGGGTCCATGCACCTGCGCAGGAGACCCGGAGGAAGCTCCTGGCTCCTGGCTTCAGATCGGCACAGCTCCGGCCATTGCTGCCATCTGGGGAGAGAACCAGTGGATGGAAGACCTCTCTGTCTCTACCTCTCTCTGTAACTCTGTCTTTCAAATAAATAGAATAAAATAAAAAATCTGTGTCCAAGTGTACACAAATAGAAGGAGGTCAGCCTGCAGCTCAACAACCTTCCTATTTGGGGAGCATATTCTAATCTCCCATAGCATGTTTTATTAAAGGTTTTATTTTATTTATTTGAAAGACAGAGTTACAGAGAGATCTCCCATCTGCTGGTTCACTACCCACATGGCCACAACGGCTGAAGCTGCGCTGATTCAAAGCCAGAATCCAGGAGCTTCCTCCATGTCTCCCACATGGGTGCAGGGGCCCAAGGACCTGAGCCATCCTCCACTGCTTTCCTAGGCCATAGCAGAGAGCTGGATCGGAAGTGGAGCAGCAGGGTCTCAAATTGGTGCCCGTAACTAGAGTTACAGTGCCCAAACAGGAGAAAAGCATATCTCAGCTTCAGAAGTGAGAGAGAGCCATCAACCTTTCTTTTGTTTTTGTTCTAGCCAAGCTGCCCAAATCCACCCAGACTCATACCAATCTCCAATGTCCCTTCCAGGGACACCAGTGGCCTCAAAAATATCTGTCAGGGGCCAGCATTGTGGCATAGTCAATGAGGCTGCTGCCTGCAGAGCCAGCATCCCATATGGGCGCTGGTTCACATCCCAGTTGCTCCACTTTGGATTCAGCTCTCTGCTATAGCCTGGAAAAGCAGTAGAAAATGGCCCAAGTCCTTGAGCCCCTGCACACACATGGGAGACCCAAAAGAAGCTCCTGGCTTTGGATTGGCACAGCTCTGGCCGTTGTGGCCATCTGGGGAGTGAACCAGCAGATGAAAGACTCTCTCTCTCTCTCTCTCTCTCTCTCTCTCTCTCTCTGCCTCTGCCTCTCTGTAACTCTGTCTTTCAAATAAATAAATAAATCTTAAAAAAAAATCAGTCTCCTGCAAAAGCAAGATTGCATCATTGAAATTGCTTATTTTAATCATGTAAAGGCTGCAGATATTTACATTAACACTGCACAATGAATTCCAAATAGTTTTTATTTTATAAGAAAGGATTTCTAAACCATGTTTCCTTCTGTGACAGTTAATTTTAGATGTCAACTTGATTGCATAAAGGAATTCCTAGAGAACTGGTCAAACATTTTTGCACTCTGGGAGGGTGTTTCTAGCAGAGATTGATATGAGTTCGGGTGGATTAAGTGGGTACCATCTAATTGGTTGGGCAGCTAGGCTAGAACAAAAACAGAAGAAAGGTTGATGGGTCTCTCTCACTCCTGAAACTGGGATAAGCTTTTCTCCTGCTTTGGGCACTGTAACTCTAGGTTCTGTGGGCTTTGGACTCTAGGACTTATATCAGTGCTACTCAGATTCCTAGTCTTCAGACTAGGACTTAGCTACCCCACTGGCATTCCAGGGTCTCTGGCTTGTACGTGGCCTGTGGTGCAACGTCTCAGCCTCCAGCTGTGTCAGTCAATCATCTAATAATTTATCATCTATCTTTCTATCTATCATCTATCTCCTACTGGTTAGGGAGATCCCTAACACACTTCCTTTAGCCAAATTCTACTGATGGAAATCCAGTTTCTTGCACTGATGTTGGACCAGACACCTAACCCTCTTCTCAGGCCAGTAGGTAGGTGTTCAGTGTATCTTGTAGCTTGCAGGCTTGGACTCCTATGGGACAATATCCCAGGCTTATGAAGGAATTCTTAGGTTTGAAATACCAGTCTCATTTTAAAAGGAAGCCTTTCTCACAAACCCTACTGTAGCATACAACAAATGCACAGCTGATTTTGAGTTCCTCTTAAGAATCTATTACACACACAAACACACACCCCTTATAAACAGTCATGCCACAAGGTAGCATCTTCATTCAAGCAGCTTACATGTTAAGGGGACATTTCAACTACTGTATCTGCGGCACTTACCATCTTGTTGGTGGCAGGAAACAAGGTGAACAAGTTGTTAAGTCATCTTTAAAAATTAACTCTGAGCCTCTTGGGTGTCAGGTGTTCAGGAAAACATTCTCCTTTCAAACCACTCTGCCTCCTCTTAAATCACAATGGTGAAAAAATAAGTTCTGGAAGGGGAGGATGCAATGCTGGAGACTCACCCTGATTCCTGCAGGGGTTTTAGTCCCCTATACCAAGTACAGTCCAAGTGCAAGGCAGTGGAAGGTGCCCTGCTGGGGAGAAGTCACTTCTAGAAAGTGGACTCCTCTCTCCTCTGGGGACTCACTTTCCCCATGCCTTTAGGGCATTCCATTTCAAAAGTAAACAGGCTCACAGCTTGGTGCCTAGATTCATTGAGCGCCAAACACTGTGATCTCTTTCCTCTATTGCAAAGATCAGTTTTAATGCTCTTTACTGGTGAATTCAATGGCAATGCAACAACATTGAGGGAAATTTTGAAAAGAAAACATCCATAATCCCATCTCTCTCGCACGTCTGTCTCCTGGAGGTTGTCTCTGGATACTTATTGATATGTTATACCTAACATATATTGTTAGATATATGTCATTGCATATATTATGCATGGCTTTTCCATTTCAATCTCTTCCTATTTGGCTTCCTATCCCCTCCCTGGATGCCGTGGCTCTGAAAGGAAGATACCAGGAGGGCGGGTTCCATTGGCAGTCAAGATTTGGAAATGGTCCCTTAGAGGATGTAGGAGGCTGAATGGTGACACCAACAGGATAAATCCACATCCTGAACTTGAACCCTACAACCTGTGAATGTGATCTTATTTAGGAAAAGCATAATTGTAGAGGTAATTCAGGTAAGGATCTCGGGATGAGATCATGCTGGATTATGAGGCTGGACCCAAACCAATGCCAAGTGTTCTTACAAGAAACAAAAGCAGAGAAGACACAAGGAGAAGAGGAGAAGGCAGCATGGAGACAGAAGCAGAGGAACTTCTGGAGCTACCAGAAGCCAGAAGACACAAAGAAGCAGTTCCCCTTGAGGCTCTCAAGGAGGCAGGGCCCTGCCAAGGACTTAATTTCACACTTTGGGCTCCAGCACTGCGAGAGAACACAGTTCTGTAGTTTAAGGCCACCATGTTCATAGTAATTTGTCATAGCTGTGCTAGCAAGATAATTCATAGGGAACAGCTTCGTGTAGTTTCACAGACAGGATTAGTTAGCAGCTCCCTGAATCTGTCCATAGGGAAGCCTGGCTGGCTGTCTAGCCCATTCTCCCAAGGGAACAGGAGCACTTGGGGTTTCCTCCCATACCCAGGGTGCCCTGGTGTCTTGGCAGGAGGCACCACCTGCACCCCCAGCCACCTTAGGTCCAAACCATTGTGAGGCTCCCATCAGTCTTCTTCCAAAGGGGAGACCATGCTTTCGAACCATTATCCACGCACTAAAGCCATATCTGTGGTAATGGTCTTCGGACCTAAACTGACATGGCATCTTACCTCTAGATTGCACTCCTGTCTCCATGCATGGTCCAGACACTCCTCACTGCTCCTGTACTAGTGACATGGTCTGAACTTGGCTGGAATTAGCTTCTGGATTACGGGCCACCCGTGTCAGCACTTTTGTAAAAGTGGAAAATGGAAGATGCTGCACCCGTTGCTGCTAGGAAGGTGTGCCTGCACTTCTCACTGGTAGGTCTCAGACATTTGTAAGACAATGTCTGGTGGTCCAGTTTCAACACTGGAGGGAACATTACTGTTATGCAGTAATGTTGCAAGATGTAGCAGAACTCAATAGGCAAGCAGGATGTTATAGATTAGCCAACTCACAGAGAAGGAAGGAGGAAGGTAACTGTGTAGGTTAGGTGAAGTCAGGGAAGATTGTACACCCCATAGGACCCAGCCAATGAGGAAATGCAGGAGGGACATTCCATGCTAGGATTTATGTTGCTTGCTGTAGCTGTTGTAGTAGTGCCTGCTCATCAGACACCTGATCTTGCAAGACTGATAATAAAGTCTCACTTTCACTGAACTTCCTGAGTCCACCTCTTGAGTGCACAGGTGAGATATTTCCCACATAATCTGTAGGGGTCTCTTTTCTCCCTTCTATTATATATGAAGTCTTGTAGGTTAACTCACCTAAATTCTTAGCCCTCTTTTGTGACTTAATTCCTCATTGAGATAGTTTCAGTAAGTTTATTATTTTCCATAAGTTTGCACATGAACTTTTCTCCTTTTGTCTATTAAGGTTGAGAATGTTTTCCTTCTACATTTGAATAAATTACTTTATATCTAACCCAAGCGTCAGTGTGGTTTGGTGGTGAATTCTATGTATCAAGTGGAGTGGACTAAAGGATGCCCAAATCACTGGTAAATGTCATTTCTAGGTGTGTCTGTGAGGGTATTTCTGGAAGAGGTTAGCATTTGAATCCACTGATGAAATACAGAAAATTTGCCCAGACTACTGTGGCCTGGGACAGCCATGTCCTCTTGCCCTTGGTCAGCTGTGTCCTCTTGCCCTTGGACATTAGCACTGTGGTTCTTAAGCCTTCCCACTCTGACCTGGGTTTATACTATTGGCTCACCAGAAGCTCAGACATTTGGGTTTGAACTGGAACTACAATACTGCTTTTCTGGGCTCAGCTTGTAGGAGGAGGACTTCTCAGCCTGCATCATCATATAAGATAATCCCTGAAAACAGATATCTGCCTACATATCTAGATAAGTCCTGTTACTTCTGTTTTTTTTTTTTAATCAAACTTTAATACACAGAGGCTTCCCTGCCAGGGAACTTTCAAGGACAGCAGACTCAAACACCAGGAATTCCACCCTCAAGGTCATGGACATGATCTCGTGCCTTCCTCTGCTCCTGCTTCTTCAGGCTGCTCGGTTCCATATCTCATAATGTTTGGGCAAACTCTGCCCTTCCACTAACTCCCACCATAAATGCAATAGCAGCAAACCCATGAGGATGCTGGTGATTTGACTGAAAATTTCAGTCACATGTGTGCTTCCATTTTCTCAAACTGTCTTCTCCTGTCATCACCTATGTGGCCACTCTGCAGCCCCCTGGTATGCGGTCAACACACCTTGCTAAATATCAGCCCTGAAAATCTCACTGGGAGAATCTCAACCAAGCAGGCCTGCCTTCCTCTGCGCTCTAGAATTTTAGGAGAGTAACATTTTCTCGCATTTTGAGTTTTTTGGAAACATGCTCTCTTCAAATGGGTTACTGGTTTGTTTTTTTTTTAAGATTTATTTATTTAAAAGTCAAAGTTACACAAGAGAGAGAGAGAGAGAGAGAGAGGTCTTCCATCCGCTGGTTCACTCCCCCATTAGCTGCAACAGCCAGAGCTATGCCGATCTGAAGCCAGGAGTCATTGGGCTATCAGGTCTCTCACACAGGTGCAGGGGCCCAAGGACTTGGGCCATCTTCTGCTTTCCCAGGCCATAGCAGAGAGCTGGATCAGAAGTGGAGCAGCCAGGACTCAAACCAGGGCGCATGGGGGATGCAGGCACTGTAGGCTTTACCCACAACACCACAGCACTGGCCCCCAAATGGGTTACTTTTAACTCCTATCCTTTCAGAAAAACCACATTCACCATTGGAAGGAAGGTCTAAGAAGGAACCCTGGTCACCATCATGTGGAAATCCGAAAAGTCCTGGTGTGTACCTTATTGAATTTGTGTGCTTTGGTGGGGGAGTGGCTTTATAGGAAGGTAGGATATATGAGAGTGCTTATGAACCTTATCCTTGGGTCTGGCACTGAGGCGTAGTAGGTAAAGCCACTGCCTGGAGTGCTGGCATCCCATATGGGTGCCAGTTCAGGACTGAGCTGCTCCACTTCCGATCCAGCTCTCTGCTATGGCCTGGGAAAGCAGTAGAAGATGGCCCAAGTCCTTGGGCCCCTGCACCCGTGTGGGAGACCTGGAAGAAGCTCCTGGCTCCTGGCTTTGGATCAGTGCAGCTCCAGCCATTGCAGCAAATTGGGGAGAACCAGCTGATAGAAGATCTCTCTCTCTCTCTGTCTCTCCTTCTCTATGTAACTCTGACTTTCAAATAAATAAATAAATCCTTAAAAAAAAAAAACCTTATCCTAATACCAAAATAATCTCACAAACACAGCCAACACAAACACATCAGTTACCTGAATGACATCTGAATATGGAGTTATCATATACTCATGAAAGTAAACTCTCACTGTGAGTTCGATGGGTTCAACATCACACTGCTTGTATTACAGCTTGGTTTTTAGTTATTTATTTCCACCAGAACTCTCAATTCCTTGATATCTGTGCAGGTTGAATAGTGTTCCCTCCCACAATTTATGTTCATCTGGGACCTGTGAATGCTTCCTTAGTCAGCAAAGAGGTCTTTGCAGAGGTCATCAAGGTTAGAGGAGGTCAGATTGGATGACAGTGGTCTCTAAATCTGCTGATGGGTGCAGAATAGGTGAGAATACGGAGAGTGAGACTCGGAGACACAGGGAACGTAGGGCACACAGGGAAAAAACAGGGACGAAGTCACGTGAAGACAGAGGCAGAGTGGGAGTCATGCAGCCAGTGCCAAGAGACATCCAGGACTCCTGGCAACCAACAGAAACTGGAAGAGGGGAGGGAGGGAGGACTCTTCCCTAGAGCCTATGGGAGCTCGACTCTGCTGACACTTTGATTTGGGTCTTTCACTCTACAGAACTGTGAGAGTGTTATCTGAAGCCATCCAGTTTTTGAGCATTTGTTATCTAGACATCCCCAGGATATTAATAGGCTGCCTGTCCAGGTATCTCCCACAACACACCACACAGTACTTGCTTCAGGTGGGCTCTACCAGCAGCTGCAGGATAAACTGCGTCCTGAACCCTGGGGATGGAGTAAAGGAGACGGGAAGGCAGTCGTGGCGGCTGCCCTGGGCCATCCAGGTTGAGGGCCTCCCCAGGGCCATCCTCGCAACTCTGCAGCACAGACAGGGAGATTTCTGCTTCTCAGGGCTGGAAACTGAGGTGCACAAGGAGGTCTCCTTTCCCAGCCAAGCAAGCCGTGGAGATAAGCTTCCCACGTGGGTCTGGCTGATGCCCAAGTCAGCCATCTTCCCAAAGATGTTGACGTCTTCTGTGGAGATTTCATTCCACCGACCTGAGATGGCTGAGAGCCGACCTTTGAGGAAAATGCATCTTTGGGAAGATCCATACACAAAAGGCAGGAAGTGCATCAGCTCAGAGAGCGACCCCTAGTGTTTCCATGATGCCCATGAGAGACACGGAAGTATCATTTTTAGAGAACTTATTGTCTCTGAAACCAACTGAGCAAGGGTGCAGGAGTCTGGTGTACTCTGGGTGTTGCTCATGGAATAAATGACTCCTAGTTCATTCCTTTGTCAATTCAGAGGGACGCCTCCAAGAATTTTTGACACAGAGTACTCTACGGTATTTCCATACAGACACTGAAAGCCAGGAATGGTATCAATACTACTCTTCTTAGTCCACATCACCTAATATCCAAGAGGTCCTCACTTCAGACAGCCAGAGCACTGTTCTAGGTGCACTAAGAGGAAGCTCTGCAGAGGAAATGAGCCCAAAAAGAGAGGGGAGGTGAGAGTGGATGAAATACAATTTTTATATTACCAGAATAGAAAAGTAGAAGTATCATAAAAATGTTATTAATCAAAAGGCTCGTTCTCTGTTTTAAAGCTAGAGTCTAACACTGTGCACACATTTTTTACTGTAAGTATGACACAAACCTAAATCACCATAATGTGAATCAATAACTAATTAGTATTTATAAATGCAGCCACTGGGAGACATATTTCAATTCCACAGCAAGGAAGCTGGAGAATTGATGAACAAGGCCAAAAAGCAAAGAAAGCACATGCATGGCACACCCCTCATGGCCCTTCTGGAAATATGTAGAGCCACAGGCAGAATCAGAGTTGTACCCTCCAAAGGTGCAAGCACACAGACGCCGCTACTACAAGCCACACCAAGAATCAGACCCAGATCAAATATGGAGCTACAAGTGCTGGGGTTCCCAGCAAGGTCACTGGGGAAACAGGTCCTGTTCTCCAGATTTTTTCCCTTGGATGGCCTAATGGAGATGCACGAGACAAAGGCAAACAGGAGGATAGAGCAGACGCAAGCACGTTCGACAAGGATTGCTGTGTAACAGTGTCTCTGGAAAGACACAGGGGTGCAGGGGTCTGGTGTACTTGTAGAGGTTGATTCAGGAAGACCGATGACCGATGACTTCGAATTTGACACGCTTTCCTCCCCACGGATTTGGTGCTGTGAAGAAGACTGAAATGGAGAAGTTAAAGCGAGCACGCGCCTCAGCGTGCCCCTGGCTCCCGCGGACGCTGGTGTCCTGACATGCTGCTGTCACACCTCAGCACACTCACACTTTGCTGTGGGTAAGTGTTAACGATCTGTCTTTCCATCTCAGATGCAGCAGCTTTCTTATTCCCCAAGGGCCACCTGGGAGAGGCAATGGCCCCTGAGGCAAGAAGCAGGCATCAAGAGGAAAAAAGAAGACTACAACACGTACAAAAGGATAGCAAGAGTAAAAGGAATGAAGGAGAAGAAAAAGCAGAGGAGTAGCATGCATGGGGCAGGCACTATGACACTGTGGGTTAAACCTCTGCTTGGGACGCCGGCATCCCATATTGGAGGGTCATTTGAAACCCAGCTACAATGCTTCCCACCCAACTTCCTGCCAAATAAAATTCATTTTTCCAGGGCAGACATTTGGCACAGTGTTTAACATGCCACTTGGGGGAGGGGGACTGTGGTGCAGTAGGTTTACCCTCCCCCTATGGTTCCAGCATCTCAAATGGCGCTGTTTCGAGTCCCGGCTGCTCCACTTCCGATCCAGCTCTCTGCTATGGCCTGGGAAAGCAGTAGGAGATGGCCCAAGTCCTTGGGCCCCTGCACCCGTGTGGGAGACCTGGAAGAAGCTCCTGGCTCCTGACTTCGGAACAGTGCAACTCTGGCCATTATGACCATTTTGGGGGTGAACTAACGGAAGGAAGACCTTTCTCTCTGTCTCTCCCTCTCACTGTCTGTAACTCTACCTCTCAAATAAAAAAATTAATAAAATCTAAAAAAAAAAGATGCCACTTGGGACACCTGCATTCCATTTCAGAGCGCCTAGGGTTGAGCCTATGTTCACTCAAGTAGTTGGATCCCTCCCAGCGACCTGGGAGTCCCAGACTGAGTTCTGGGCTCCTGGTTTCAGCCTGGCTCAGCCCCAGTTGCTGCAGGCATTGGGGGGTCGGGGGGGACAAGTGAATGGAAAATCTCTCTCTCTCTCTCTCTCTCTGTTTTTCAAATAAATAAAAATAAATAACTTTAAAAATATTGATTTTTTTTTTCATAAGCCAGGTCATAGTAACTGAGATGTACAACACGAAAATCATATTTTGTACCAATATACCTCAGATTACTGGTGCTTTTCAAATAATACGTTTTTGTTTTGTTTTGCTTTGGTTTTTTTTTTGCCAATGATTGAGCCTTGCCATTGTAGCTCCACTGTTTAAAATTTACAATTTCTTCCTTGTGTAACATTTGCTATTGGGGCCGGCACTGTGGCGCAGAGAGTTAACGCCCTGGCCTGAAGTGCTGGCATCTCATATGGACGCCAGTTCTAGTCCTGGATGCTCCTCTTCCAACCCAGCTCTCTGCTGTGGCCTGGGCAAGCAGTGGAAGATGGCTCAAGTCCTTGGGCCCCTGCACCCACATGGGAGACCCAGAGGAAGCTACTGGCTCCAGATCGGCGCAGCTCTGGCCGTTGCGGCCAAATGGGGAGTGAACCATCAGATGGAAGACTGCTCTCTCTCTCTCTCTGCCTCTCCTCTCTCTGTGTAACTCTTTCTTTTTTAAAAATCTGCTATTTCTTTTCTCGTCCTATCCTAGCATAACCATCAAAAAACATTTATCCACAAATGGCAAGTGCTTAAATTATGGCTTACTATGCCTTTCCAAGCTGTTTGTAGCCAACCTGGGCTGCACACGTTGTCCACAGAAATCTTAATCCTATAAGGATTAAGAGTCGGACATTGCTAATCCTTCACTGTGGCAAGGTGTTAGCTGTTCAGGTGTTCTCCAGGTCAAACGCTGCTCTTTAGGATGTTCGGAACTTGAACAAAGCAGACAGCCAATTTTTCTCATGATCTCAACATAACATAAGCTTTTCTTTTTTGAGTGAAGAGGCCTCTGTTTTCTAGCTGGCTATATGCTTGCATACAAATTCCTTGTGAATTATTTTTCACATTCCAAGGTTCATTAATTTAATTAAATCTGCTCCTAGTTTTTAATTAAATCTGCATTTCTGTCAGTAACCTTTAGAAAAAGATAGAAGCTGCATTATCATATTGGAGAGAACGGAATCACACAGCAAGATGGACATAAAAGGAAAAGACAGAGTTGCATGGCCGTTTTTACTATCAATTTATTTTTGTACCAAAAGAATTAATATTCAAAGGCGATGCTTTTATTGTACAGTTTAAAATAACTTCCACTAAGTTAAAAATTGGATTTTTTGTGGATCATAACTAATAAACTTTTCTATTAAAAAAACACAAAATTTACAATTTGTAGCACTCATAGAAAAAACACCTGTTCAATAATTATAAATATTCCTGACAGATTTCAGTAGCCCTTTTGGTACCTCTTTGGCAATGTCAGCTTTCTAAAGTCAATTAGCTTCTAAATTTGAAAGGCACCTGGTGGCCAACATCCTGCTTATTATTCAAGGCATCTATTTTAATTATTTTTATACAGGTTTGACAAGTCTGGCAAATCTATTAAGTTAAAGAGAATGAAGAAATATAGTACATTTGGTATTAAGAAACATTTTTTCCCTGTTAGCCACAAGCTTCCCCCAAGGGATTTACAAAGTGCACCAGTTAAATATGTCTGTACATTTAAAACATTAAATATGTCAACAGTGAGACATTTTTAAATATTTTGAATCAAATACTATAGCACAAATATAATTTACAATACTTTGCACAGGAAACATTACATCTGAAATATAACCTTAGATATTATATAAAAATACATATATTTTCTCTCCTCATTAGAAAAAGTATTTGTTTGCAGGTTCCAGCACAATGTAACAATTCAAAAGAACTTAACCCTCTGAATGGTCATTTCACTTGCCATAGATGACACACACTCCGCTTGAGCTGCAAAGTGGCACACAACCACGGGTGAGATGCAGAGGATGAATCCCTCCCACAGCCCACGTGCACTCTCATAGGCATCCGTCATTGCTCCAATCTGGTTTAATCCTAGGAATTCATTACAAAATTTTAAAACCATTGTGTAACACATCAGGAGTCCAACACTGCCCACTGGCAGGGAATACTCGTGGGTAAGCTCTCCACGGGGTCAGGGACATGGACAGGCTTGTACCATTGTGGACCATGCCTCTTAGTAGTCTCACACACCTATATACATCTTCCTTGTCTTCTTAAGAGTTCCCAGACATCTAGGAAATACCTGACCCTGTGCCGCAAAGTAGGGCTCAATCTATGTCTCTAACTTTAAAAGCCCCAAAGTACGTTGCATCTTGATCTGGATCCAGAAGGGAAGGGTTGGACACCTCCACACTTATTTCCTCACCCGATCGCAGCTTAAAAAATCCCCCAACGTTTATGGAATAAAAATGGAATTCAGAATTCCCTGACCAGTACTTGGTGCTTCCTCCCTTCATGAGGGTGTGAGAGCTTGGGATTTTGACGCTGGTTTTTGTGACGTACACCATCAGCTGAAGATACTCCGTAGCTAGGTCTCCGGAAGTTTCGTGATGGCGAAAGCAAATGTTGGCGTACAGGTAATAAAAGCCATCCTGGTTAACGATCAGTTTTCCATTGCTGAAAGTCATGTTGGAGATCTTGGCCCAGCCTCGGTCATGGTACCAAGAGGACAGGCTCACTTTACGGGAACCTGTAGAGAGGAAAGGTAGGCGATTTAAAATCCACTCTTTGCTGCCTGGGTTCAAGTTCCAGCTGTTTCTGACTCCAGCTTCCTGCCAGTGTGCGCCCTGAGAGGCAGCAGAGGATGGCTCAAGCTCTTGGTTCCCCACGTGGGAGACTCAAATTGAGTTCAGGGCTCCTGGGTTTGGGTTAGCCTAGCCCCGGCTGTTGCGCACATTTCGGAAATGAACCAGCAGATGGGAGTGTGCGCTCTCTCTCTCTCTCCTCTTTCAAATAAAACAAATAAGTAAAAATTATAAATCCACTCTTTATGAGGACATCCTCATAACTCCATAAAGTTAGAGGTAAAACTAACTGTCATTGTTCTAATGGGAGAATAATGTCTTTGAATTTACTTTATAAAAGAAGAGAAATACATTCAGATGCATTTAGTAGTCTGTTAGGCACATTAGACATAGAAAGATAAGCACTAATTTTTCCTGCCCTCCAGGAGTGTGTCATGTGTTCAGATCAGAAGGAAGGCAGGAGTACTGATAAGCAAGGTGCATGAGATAGTTACAGGAATTCAAAGGAGGGAGATTTCATCCATGCAGAGGGATCAAGAATGCTGTAGTAGAGTTATTAAGCCTCCACCTGTGGCACTGGCATCCCATGTGAGCACTGGTTGGAGTCCTGGCTGCTCCAAATCTGATCCAGCTCCCTGTTGATGGCCAGGGAAAGCAATGGAAGCTGGCCCAAGAGCTTGGGCCCTAGCACCCATGTGGGAGACAGGGTTGAAGCTTCTAGCTCCTGGCTTCGGACTGGCTCAGTTCCAGCTGTTGTGGCTGTTTGGGGAGTGAACCAGGTGAAAGACCTCTCTCTATCTGTAACTCTGTCTCTCAAATAAATAAATAAATAAATCTTTAAAAAAAGAAAAGGTTTTCAAAAATGTCTTTGTGCAGTTGCTACTGAGCCTGAGAATGGACAAAGAGGAATAGGATTCAGTCACACCGGCAGCAGCAAAGGGGTCGTCCCAGGTTCAAGGAAATGAATTAGCAAAGCCAACTGAGACAGGAAAACAAGAAACTAGTCTAGAGGAAGAGAATTTCCATATTTCATCTTCTCAGCCTTCTCTCTTATCTCATGGACAGGACGTGTACAAGGAGATGAAAATCTGGGTCACAGTAACTTTGGACAAAAGGTCAAACTCCTCAACTCTATTATTACCACGATCTATTTTCCTCACTTCCAATAGTCAAAGTGTTTCCCAGGCTTACACAAGTAAAAAACTATTCCCAGAAAAGCTCAAAAAAAAAATTATTGGTATTGCACTCTCTAAGTTAACAATTCCATGCAATCTATTGTTGTAAAATCTCATTTGATTGACTAGAATTCTCCTTTACCCCTTCTGATGTTATCTGTATTCATGCTACTATTTCTGGAGCATTGGAAGTTTCTTGGGAAACTTCTAAAAAACAAACAGTGTGAATGTGTATATTTTTGCACCTAAGTAAACATTTTTTAATTCTGTTTTTCATGATTTATTTTCAAAGATTTATTTATTTATTATTGATTTGAAAGGCAGAGTAACAATGAGAGAGGGAAGGGTAGGGAGGAGAAAAAGAGAGAGAGACAGAGAGACAAAGATCTTCCATCTGCTAGGTTATTCCACAAATGGCCACTACAGCCAGGGCTGGGTCAGGCTGAAGCCAGGAACAAGGAACTCCATCTTGGTCTCCCACATGGATGGCAGGGGCCCATGTACTTGGGTCATGTGCTGCTGCTTTCTCAGGCACACTAGCAGGAAGCTGGATTGGAAGCGGAGAATCTGAGACTTGAATCAGTGCCCTGATATGGGATTCCAGTGGTGCAGATTATGCCACTACTTGTACCACTGGCACCACAGAGAACTCTTTCAAGTCCCCTTGTGTTATAAGTCTTTAGTATATTTTATTGGGTTCTTAAAAACTGATAACACCTCAACTTAGTGAATCAAGCACTTTTATTTACAAGGAAAGCAGTTACTCAGCCGGAGAAGGTATTAACTGATGGGGGCAAGTTGTGATAATGTGGACAGCCCAGAAGTGAACTTTTCCTTCAGAAGACTTGGCAAAGACTCAGGCTGAACAGAGGTTGTGGTCTGTTTGGAGAGCTATGTCTCAGACTGGAGTTGGAATTAGTTTTGCTGTCCCTGAGATGTTGAGGAAGAGAAATTCATCCTCACAGGACTTAAACTTAATGTGGATTCCAAGGATCCATCAGAGCTGACAACACTCTGGTTGGGGTGGATCCTTAGACGATCCTTGTAAAGTAAGACATCCACACTAACTGCCTTCCCAGACTGGCCCAGTTCCAGGAAACCTTGAACATCCTAGAGAGTCACAAGCTTTAGAATGTCCTATTATCTCTACAGGACCACCAGAAAGCCGGGGATATGGTCTGGAGGACTCAAACAAAACCAGGCCATTCCAAGAGTCAACCACGTGATGGGGCAAGTGGACAACAAAAGTCATAGTGACCAGTGCTCAGCCAGGCAAACCATCACAAGAAGACAAGAATCCAATGTTCCAATTCCCACATCCAAGGACAGGATTTTTTCCTGACCTCCACAACAGAGCCATCCCAGGGGGATCACCACAAAAAACATCTTTCATTTTCTTTGGAGGTCTTATGTTAGGGCACTGTAGATTAAAGCATTCCAAATATAAACACCACCCTACACTCCCAAGTGAGTCAACACGAGACTACAAGACTACGCAACACACCCTTGTGAACACAGGCTGGTGAAGAGCCACCTAATCCATCGACAAAGCTAAAAAAATTCAAGATGTTTCCCACCTCCTGAATCGCACACTTCCCTCTTTTTTTTTATCCTACTCCTGCATGCAATCCTTTATTCAATCAATTATTGAGAGAGAGAACAGAGAGAAGCAGAATGACTAGGATGAAACTGACTCTCCCAGTGGGATGGGTCAGGTCATGGTAGAGTAAAATTTGGCTGGAGAGGCAAGGAAGGAATGTTAAATACAGAGGAGAGAAGATGAGAATCTTGACTGAATACCATTGAGATCATTACACCAGTCAAGTCAAAGAAGGGTTCTAATTTCCCGGTAAATACCTCTCCATGCTTATCAATTTATTTGCCCATACATTCATTGACTCATTCTGTTGGCCAGTCATGCAATATCAGGTGGCGCTTTCGGTAGGCATTCACTCTGCCCATAACTCAGAATTTTATCAAGTGGTGTACATTCACAGCGTCTTACCACAGTAGCAGAGAAAAAGGAAATTGGCATTTAAAATACAACAGGCTTGTTTCTCCATGTTGCCTGGCACAGGGCTGACATCCAGACAAGCAATCGTCCAGTGAAACCAACAGAACTGTGTGGCATCAGGAGAGCTCAGGGACAGAGGACAGGTTGCATTTGGGTCAAATTTGCACAGGCTGAGCAAAGGGAGAGGAATGAGGGCCAGAGAAATAGTTTGGGGACAGAAGGGCCTGTGCAAGGCACACACAGACAGGAAGGAAAGCCAAACTGTGTGACTAATGAACTCATGCATAGACAACAGTGGGAGAAAAGATGAGAAAAACGTACTGCAAGCAGGTTGGAGGGCCTCACAGGGCAGCCTGAGTTTCCAGTGCTAATGAGGCAGGCTCATGACCTCTGAGTCTAGCCTCTGCAGGCCTTCGCAGTAGTCCTGTCTGTTACATGCTGGAAAGAGGCTCCTGATTGTTGTTAGCCTGAGCATCCCTGTAAAGGAAGCCTCCCACGCTGACCCCACAAAATACCTCTCCACGCATCTTATCCAAGAAGACTTGAAAACACACAAGACAACAGCCCTGGAAGGTAGAGTCTGGTTTCTGTCGTTTAAGTAAGCATAAGAACCACAAAATGAACATGGCCGACTTCCTCTACGGTAGCCAGCATTGGCCCACACAGCAAGCTTGACAGACTCAAGAGGTGGTTGGCCAAGCCAGAGCAACAGACTCCATTTTCTTAAACAGTAGCACTTGTTTCACTCCGCCATAAACTCAGCAACTGTCAGATAATAACTAGGAGTTCTGCCTTGTTTTGTTGACAATGATTTGATGCTAGGTGCCTGCAGAGAGCTTTATAGCTAAAACAGGCTTGCTGTTGCCAAACAGACTTTGGCACACAGTCTAATGCAATATTTATCACATGCCATTTAAAGTGAGCTGAAAAGATAAATGTAGGACGCATTCATCACATACAACACAGCTGAAGCACCAGTATTAATTTGATTGCCTTAGCTCACATGCAAAAATGGCTTTCCACTCACAGAAAATTAGTGTGGCTCTACCACAAGGCACACACAGACACAAAGAGAGAAGATTTGTTTACAACACAAGTCTCTGGGACAGGGTAGGTAATTTGGAAAATTCTCCCAAAGCCAAAGAGTCATTTTCTTACTTTCTTTGTCTTCAGTCAGGAAAAATCTGTCTCTGGCCCAGGCGATGACGATAGCATCAACATCATTTAATAAAACTCAACCCCAGGAAAAGCACACTTTAAATCCTCAGTAGAACAAAGCGGAATGTGTAATTGTTTAATTCAATTCAGTTAACTCTAACAAGTCACACCAGGTGCTTGCCATAGGCCACCTTCCACCCAAGAAGGTTAGCACTTTCCTCAGCTAAACCTGCACACTAGCCCATGAGGCAGACACCTTCTCCATCCTCATTGCAGATGCAGTGACGCCGAGGCTCAGAAGTTTCCAAAGACTCATACAAGGTCATAGAGCCAGTAAACAGTACAGTGGAGGAGCAAATCCAGGCATTCGATTTTATAGCCCCTGTTATTAGATAACACCTTAGTCTACTTCTTCCAGGAAAAGGACAACAGAAATACCTTTCGGTTTATTTCGTCTGACAAAGCCACCTAACCACAAGAACCTGCTGGCCTGCTTGTCTGAGAACACAGAGCATAGAAAGCATGGACTTGGGAGTCATGCAGAGTGGAACCCAACTCCTAATCCTGCAATCATATGACCTTGACCAAATGACACAGTGTATGAACCTGTTTCCCTGTCTGCACAACCTGAATGATATTCAGTGAGAATGTTATTAAAATGCACTTGGTTATCTTTTTTGGATCCTTCCCTAACCCAAAGTGAAGGATCCATAGGGGACAACAGGATGCAATGGTTGGTGCATTAATGTAGCTCCAGGCCCTGAGCTCTGGATTTCTGCATTTGTAAAATATAATCCAGTGTCCAGTCTATTGAGCTAAATGTGTACCCAGAGAACAATGACAAGCCCCTGGAGAAGAAGGAGGACGTTGCATTTTCCGGAGAGTTACTGACTTTTGAAGATCACTTTGCTGAGCCCCTAGCTACAACTCTGTGGACGGCTGAGCATATGACTAAGCATTCATCCACCTGAGAGGTCAGCAGTGTGGGTGCAGCAGCTTTGGCCTGAGTTAACTATGGTTGAGCATAACAAGGGATTGTCCTTCTCAGTAAGCAGCCCTCGATAATAAACACCCATTCTGATGACCTGAGAATGAATGCAGAGCTGAAGTCCATTCTGTTTCCAGGATGTGGATTGTCAACTGAAGACTTAACCATCTATCTTTCAGTTTGAAAGTCAGGGCTCTCAAAAGTGTAGTGACAGGATGATAACAGGTTTGAGTATTTAACAGACAAATGACTCTTGAAATACGTTTCAGGCTGGATGCAGATGGAACTTACCTGATGGGATGTTGGTGGCATTAATAGTGAGATGTGCAAAAGGCTGAGTTTCAGGCTTGCCTTTCTTTGCCAGATCGAACCATGAACCTTCCATCACAGCTGGAGATGAGAAACCACATTAGCCCAAAGAGCAGCGACCCTGAGAGATTTCAAATACGCACACAGATTCATGCTTACCTTTCTCAGCTCTCAGGTGTTGTGACCCAACAATGTGTTGTAGTTCCTGAAATCAAAAGGAAAAAGAATCTTATTTATTCACTCATTCTTTCTGAAAAACAGTAAGAATTCAGGGCTGTTAGATATGTAATAAATTCACTCTCACGTCCTTCAAAAGATGTGACAAGTGCACAGGCAGTTCTATTACTGGTTGTTCTAGGAGCTGTCAAGGGCTGTTCACCCCAAAGAACCGGATGTTTATGTGCTTAGAAAACAGTTCATACACTGTCAGACCAAATACTTTGGAGAATAAGAAAAAATAAAAAAATGTAAATTACAAAACATAGAATAATGGAACACAATTAAAAATGTGTCGCAGGTACACAAATGGAGATGAAATTAGCTAGGAAAATACCAATTACACGGAATACATGCTGCCCCTAAATCTTTACGGAGACTCTTTTTATGTCTGTTTCATTGGTGGATTCCTGTTAACAGCACTGAGGCTCAGCACCCAGGGAAGAGAAGGATGCCTCCTTGCCAGCGGCTAATTTTTTATTTTAAAATCACGGTGTATTTAAAGTACTATATGGAAGTCTCAGAGCTTTTAGAGTGCCAATAATTAACCTAATATATTGCTGCAAATAAAGGCTTAGAAGCAAAAGCCAGAAAAAGAACAAAACATAAAGAGCACAGGTAATTGCATAGCTCAATTTGAGCCCTGGGAATGAAAGACCCAATAGGTATCCATGTGCCCACTTGAACCCAGACATTAGCTGACAGTGAATGTCACTTCTTGGGACACAGTAAGGTGGAGTGAATGAAAGCTCATGTTTCACCTTGGTTCAAACCCTGCATAAACGGAGGATATTAATAGCACCTCTATCACAGGGGCTTACAAAGCATAAATGAAATAATGGATGTCGACACGTAGCTGAGTACCTGAAAAATTCCGATATGTAGATACTAGAAACACTCTGGAGAGAGCGCTAATTTCTTTGCTATTAGGAGAACCATTCAGGCTTACCATTCCTCCCATGATGCTTACAAGACAGGCCATATAGCTTACGTTCTTTGAGTGTGTGGATAGGAGGGTTTTGAAATAGAGGTCAGATAGGTAGGAAGGTAGGTAGGTAGATTGATGGAGGGAGAGAGGGACAGTGGGAGGAAGTGAGGGAGAGATAGAAAGATTAGATCAGATCAGATTAGATTAGATTAGATACAGACAATAACAAAACTTGAACTGTCATCAGCTGGAAGGGCTCTGGACATAAGATAACATTTATTCTTCTCTCTGTCTTTAGGCCTCCCAAGAGAGATGAGACTCTATGGTATCTTTAATCAGCCCTAGAAAAGCCAGCACAGCTGTCTTCGGTTACATGCCCTGAAGTCCTAAAGCCCCACTGTGGCTGACTTTCAGAAGAGCCCCCAGCCCCAGAATTCCTGAAGCCACAGATTTGGGTGGAGACCTGAGGGTCTGCATTTCTACCAGGTGAGCAGGTGCTCCTAGCCTGGCGCCTCTTTTGAGACTAACAACCCCTTCCAAAAGATTCAAAGACAGTCCAATCTAGAGCTCTCCTAGAAGTTTGAGATCCAGGTCAGAGAAACAGCAGACCCAAGAGAAGGAAAATTTGTTCTCTCTCTCCTGGGAAAGAACATTTCTTGGCTGTTTCATTGTTAGCTTCTAGGTCAGAGCTGCTACAGACCCACTGTGTTACAAGATAATTCAATAAAGAAAACTCTCAAAGCACTTTCAACATCTACTTTAAAAATAAAGGCTTCATGACCCAGCATGAATGAGAGACCCATTTGTATTGCAGCTCTCCTGTAATGTCTGTTGCCTGTCCCACAATCACAAGGCATCTCTGAAACTCTGTGGGAAAGCTGTCATGTAAAACAGGGAGCCCAGGGTGTGTTCGCAATCTCAGGTTTCAATGTGTTCCTGACATCTAGTCTCCATCCCAACTTTCGAAACTCACACCATTGTTATTTCTGTCCAACAGTAAGCACGGGACTACACTTTGAGGGTGTCTTTGGGCTTAGGGACCATAAGTAAACTTCTGAGGGGAGGACATGATGTATTTTAGTAGGGAAGCTGGCTAACTTGAAGGGAAATTTTGGGGTTGCTCTGACCCCAAATTCAGTCAGTCTAACTCAATTAGTCTGATAGTGACTTGCTATATATTTTAAATGCCCCTAGGTGATTCTAACATATAGCAGGTGCTAAGAAACATTATGAATCATTGAGGGTTCTCATGATTCATTGTTTGGTGACACCTCTATTTAGCAAGGATTTATTACACTCTTACACTTCATATGTAGAGTTGATCCTTGGTATGCACAGGGGGATTGATTTTAGGTTATCTCTTTCCTCACCTGACCCCACAGATGCCAAGACCTATGGATGCTTAAAAGTTCTTTATATAAAATAGTGAAAAATTTGCATATAACCTAAGCACATTCACCTGCACACTTTATAATATCCAATGCAATGTAAATACTATGTAAATGATTATTATCTTGTTTAGAGAATACTCACAAGAAAAAGATCTCTATAAGTTCAGCACAGAGGCATTTCTTTAAATGAATGTTTTTGATCCACCACTGGTTGAATCCAAGGGCATGGAGGGCCAGTTGTATGAAGCATTTGTTGAAAATTAAATAGCCTCATACAGTCAAAGTCAACCAAATATTTTTCTGGTATTGTCACATTTGAGTCTTATTACAGTCGAAGATTGGATAACTATTGCTAACTCCATTTTTTTCCAACTGACAGGTGGAAGCAGAGACTAAGGACTCACTCCACAAAGCTAGGATTTGAACCTCGACCGGCCAGAGAGATCTGTACACTCCCTTTCACAATGTCTCCCATCACAGATGCTCCTGGAAGCCTGGAGGAAAAAAATGCATGGCCTCTCCATTAACCCCTAGAGCCTGGTTGGGGGGAGACTCTGAAAAGGAGGGACAGCAGGCCGGCGCCATGGCTCAACAGGCTAATCCTCCGCCTTGCGGCGCCAGCACACTGGGTTCTAGTCCCGGTGGGGCGCCGGATTCTGTCCCGGTTGCCCCTCTTCCAAGCCAGCCCTCTGCTGTGGCCCGGGAGTGC
Organism: Sylvilagus floridanus; assembly: GCA_949820135.1. NCBI lineage: Eukaryota > Metazoa > Chordata > Mammalia > Lagomorpha > Leporidae > Sylvilagus > Sylvilagus floridanus. The sequence continues at coordinate 74,286,065 of OX463230.1, forward strand.
AGTGGAGGATGGCCCAACTCCTTGGGCCCTGCACCCCATGGGAGACCAGGAAAAGCACCTGGCATCTAGCTCCTGCCATCAGATGAGCGTGGTGCGCCGGCCGCAGCACGCCGACCGCGGCGGCCATTGGAGGGTGAACCAACGGCAAAGGAAGACCTTTCTCTCTGTCTCTCTCTTACTGTCCACTCTGCCTGTCAAAAAAAAAAAAAAAAAAAAAGAAAAGGAGGAAAGGAGGGACAGCTTGAGTGGGCACGTGGGGGATCTGATAAAAAAGGAGCCTACACACAGGAAACGCGATCTCAGAATTCCTGGGGCCCTAGGAAAAGACTTGGGTCTGACTCCTCCCAACCCAGGCCTGTATATCCCCTGGCTGCTTCATGTCACCAGCCACAACTCTACTAAGTCACTCCACAGAGCAGAGGTCCCGTGCTCTGCCCTTCTCTCCTCCAAGATCAGATACCCGGCCCTGGGCATCCCAAGTAGGGCATCCCTGATGGCCTCTAACCCTTTTCATTTTCAGGATTCTAAGAAGCCCCTCTGAAGCAGTGCCCAACCTTCACCCCGACCAACAATTCCATTTATTTTCTAAGCTTCACATCTATATTGATGTTCTTTCATTGGAGTCCTCTACATCTGTCAGATTAATTATAGCAATTTACAATGTGGAGTCTGTCCCCCGCCCCAAGTCTTATCATTCAGATATTGCTTTTGGTTTCTTTGAATTCAGAAAGTTCTGACAATCTAATTTTGGGGAAACACTACAAAGAGTGTTCCATTTCCTTTCTTCTAAACGAATTACTCAGATGAAAGCGAGGTTTTAAAGAGTTCTGTGCGTGTGTTTTTATCTTATTTTAAGTTAGCTATAATTAATAAAAAACCAGTTAGCTAATTATTTGGCTAGACAGACAATGCACTCATATGTTCCCGACACTCTCAGAATACCTACAGATTTTCACAGGTAGTTTTGACACAGCTCCCAACCAGCAGCTTGGAGCAGGAGCCTGAAGCAGTTTCCTGGCTGAGAAAGCTGGGGGCTGCCACAGAATGAACCTGGAAAGAACCCCACGTCTCACTGCCCAGGAAAATCAGAGTTCCTCCTTCCCGGAATACAGCGTGTGTCTCATCTGTTACATGCAGAGGGCAAACGAGTTATCTCCTGGTTTCTAGAAACTGCCTATGCAAATTAGGGTTACCTACAAAAAGTTACTGAGAAAATTCACATGAATGAATCTATTTATTTATGGTCGCACTGTCGCAAGCAGGCTTTTCGGCAAATACATACGTTTTTAGATACGCATAATTTGGGCCTACTTCATGACAGCTTCATCTGTTCCTTCAAAGAGGACAAAAAGGGGAAGCTGAACTGCAGCAGCCTACCGAAGAAATCCTGCCAATTCAAGGGTAAAAGAAACCCTCTGACATACTGCCCCCTAGTGGACACTGTCTGAAATTGAAGTGCCTGGGACATCATCTCAGCCAGCTTTCCAGATTGAAATTCTGTCTAAAAATAGATTAAGTTTTGCAACATTTAAAAACTCTTATCATTGCGGCATTTGCTATTTAAACTGCATTAGCTTCTAATCTTTGCTGTCAGAGTTCATTTGTACAGAGAGGAAAACAATAGTGCTTTTTTTTTAATCTCATTTTTTATTTAACTCTCAGAAAAATGATGGGATTTCACAATGCCTCCTCCAGGAAGCTAAACATACAAAAGAATGAAGTGCTTGTGTCACTGTGGTCTCCAGGACTGCCTCTCTTCAACTCTGTCTGAACTCAACATCCAAGAATCACAGTTCCCAGGAGTGCGCAGGGGAAACCTTGTGTCCAGCCTGCTGGGACCCGGCTGAAGATGTTTTGGGATCTTTTGCCAAACACAAGGAGGGTGAGATCCCAGAGTTGGCTTGATCTTGATAACTCATGGCTCCCCAGGGGAGACTGTACTGTTTACGAATAAGTACAAACACTTCTGAGGACTTTGATTCCTTCCAGTAGTTATGGGAATTTTGCTCCAGGTGATTTAAACATTGAGAGCAATGTACAGCTCCAAGTAATTCAAACATTTCAGCCTGCCTTTGCAAACTCGACTAAATTAAGTGCCCCAAACAAGCCTTGGAGAACATTCCGAGATGCGGGAGTAAATGTTAAGTAGTGGGTCTTAAGTGTGTTTGACTGAAGTGTTTTTTTCACCTTACAAAATAATATCAATATATTTTAAGCTTCAACTGGGGCGGGGAGGGGGAAGGGGAGACAATCCCAGCTGCAAGGATTCCCTGAGAAGTTCATGTTGCTGGAGCCTAGACTCATCAGACTGAAAATCCCACCTGTGTGTTGTAACCTGACACACGCGATACTTGCGCTACCTGTCAATCAGAGCGCGCAAGAAGCAATTTGTACAGCCAGATGCTTCTCAAACCACTGGCACCAGCTCGAAGCTGGGGTCTCAGGTGGCTGCTTCCCTCTGCAATGCCGGCAACAGCTGCAGGGACATCTGGCTGGCTGCACAAGGATTTAACACCCCACTTGCCAGATATAATACAGGGTTCATACACTTGTTAACATATGTAACTCTTTCATTTTAACATCTTAATGATACCCTTCTTGTAATTCTTCTCCAACCCAGTTACAAGAATAGTGCATTCATCAGCCAAGTTAGCACATGAATGCCACACATGAGTTGTTTCTGAAAATGAATAGCCCGGTTCCTATTAATGCAGAGAAGTCCTGCAAGACTTCCACCTTGGAAAGAGCTCAGAAATCCATCCCCTCCTCTCCAACCCCCACATCGCAGCCTTCCTTCCAAGTTGCCAACTCTTCCCAGCAGGATTAGAGTAACAGCCTTCCACCTCTCTTCCCCTGCCCACTACAAACCCATCAGCCATTGCTGCTCAGGTTAGTATCCTCAGGTTGACATAGACACACGTGCCTTCTCTTCTGGCCAAATGTACCATCCTGATCAGTACACTGAAGGCCCTGCATTGACCATGTGCCGGTGTGATAGAAAAGAAAGATCTAAGACGTCTTTGCCTCACATTCCTGGCACAGAATTCCTAAGAACTTGTAATTTCCTGAATGAGAGGACAGACAGAAGTATCTTTTGTAATTCATAATCAGCCCCTTGCAACCACACCTGAGTCTGTGCAGATGAAGTGACTCTGGGAGGCTGGAGGGAGGGGCTGGTTGCCAGAGAAACCAACCATGTGAGTAGAGGGTTGGAATTCTAGCCCCTTCCCCACCTTCTGAGGAGGAAAGACTGGGATTGACCTCAATCTCCAGTGGCCAATGATTTAGACAACTCTGTCCGGGTAGAGATGCCCCCCAAAAGCACCAGGCAATGGTGCTCCGAGCTGGAACACGGAAGGCGCTGGGAGGGTGGCAGGTGCAGGGGAGCTCTGCAAATGCCTGTGCCTGCGCCTTCTCTCTGTGTCTCTTCCCCGTGCGGTTCCTGAGCTATGTGCTTTACCATAAATGGTATTAGTAAGTAAAACACTTTCCTGGGTTCTGGTGGCCATTTAAGCAATTTAAGGGGCCAGCATTGTGGCGTAGCAGGTAAAGCTGCTGCCTGCAGTGCTGGCATCCCATATGGGCACTGGTTCAAGTCCCAACTGCTCCACTTCCAATCCAGCTCCCTAATAACGTGCTGGGAAAGCAGCAGAGGATGGCCCAAGCACTTAGACCCTGGCACCCACACGGGAAACCTGGAAGAAGCTCCTGGCTTCTGCCTTGGACCTGGACCAATCTTGGCTGTTGCAGCCATCTGGGGAGTGAACCAGCAGAGGGAAGATCTGTCTTTGTATTTCCCTCTTTTCAAATAAAGAAATAAATCTTTTATTAAAAAAAAAAAAGCAATTTAAAGCAATTAGTGGGACCCGTGTAAGGTACTGTGGACTCCCGGTTGTCAGAGCACAGGCAACAAGATGGGGGGCTTAGTCGGCCTGTGAAGTGGGGGGGCTCCTGGTCCCAGCTCCTGGCAGTAAGGGTCCTGATGGAACGGCAGGACATAAGGGTGGGGGAAAAGAGGCTTCCCTTCAGCCTGGTCACGACTCCAGGCTCGCCTGTATTCCTCCCTTGGCCCCCGAAATCCCGCCACCTCCAAACACACCCTGGGACGCTACAGGTCCCAGGCACCGGAAGCTCCTGGTATTTCTTCCTGCAAGAACCCTGGCTCCTGATCACGCAGACTTCTGCCTGCACCGCCCCCCCAGGAGGATGCCTTTGGGTCTTATCCAGAGCTCGTCTTGCAACATGAAGCTTTTCTGTCCATGTGTGCCTGGCTCACAAGGCGCACGGAGAGTAGCCACCAGGGGCGTGCAGCACTTAAGACAATGGGACTCAGTATCTGTCAGGCCGTCACAAAACACACCAAACACCGGAGTAAGGGAAAGGGTTTATTGGGGAAAACCCAGCAGACTGGAGGGAAGGGGAGAAGAGGAAAAAAGAGAGAAGGAGAGTATAAGAAGAGAGAGGAGAGAAGCTAGTGAGGAGAGAGGAGAGAGAGCAGAGGGAAGAGAGATGAGACGGGGAGAGGAGAGCAGAGAGCGCAGAGAGTGAGAGAGGAGAGCCACGTGTTCAGGAACATGTCCTTATAAAACTTTGCCAGAGGGCGGGCAGCGAAGCAGAATCATCGAATCCCATCAGGATGTGGGTGGACCTTGACAATGGAGGTTGGGCCATGTGGCCACCTGGCTTCCAGCAAGGGCTGCGGGGCGGGGGTGGGGGGGTGGAGGGTGGGGGTGGGGGGGTGGGGGTGGAGTAGAGCCTAGGATGGTGTCAGTGTGTAGATTACGCCATAGATAAAACTGCGCCATTTTCCTAACAGTATCCGTGTCTCAGTCTCTTGCTTTTCTTGCTCCCTTAAACAAACAAGAATCTTCCAAACCTCACATTCCACAGACCCTCGGGTGGGGTGGGGAGGCAGGAATGCCTATATGCACCTGGATGGAGCTGGCCGCCCTTCATCCTCCAGTTCCTTATGGAGAGCCATAGTGATTGTTTAAAAACGGCCCCCAAGCAAAAAGTTTCAGAGTAGGAGCCACTGAGTGGTCTGTTGTCCAAATACAGTTAATGGTAACAGCAACAATAATAATAACAAAACATCAGCGCAGGTCCCTTAGACCAGAGCTGGCGCCTCCAGGAAGGGAGAGGGCGGAGCCCCGGGATGGAGAAGGTAGCTCACGCCCTGCCCCCAGCTCAGGGAGGGTAAGAGGCGGGTCCAGCGGCCCAGCCAGTGGAGAAAAGCAGAGGGAGGAGACTGACTCTGAAGGCCACACCCTCTCTGACTTCCATTTCCTACTTTGCTTCTGATCCTGACAACCCTTGACTTTTTAATATGCAGCCACTGACTGAAAAATTGCCCCTCAAAGTGCAAGCCTTCTCGGTGGGGATTTTACACCTATTCCCACCAGTGCCCGGTCTGAACCTCCTCCCCTCATCACCTCCTAAGTGACATGGCCACCAACCTTTAGGAAACCCCTCGGGAAGGGCTTCACCACGCTGTGGCTGGCCGCCGCCCCCTCCCCAAATCCCAAATCCAGTCACAGGGGCGTGGTCTCCTTCAGAAGACGCCTGCCAATAGGAAGAGACGTGGCTTTGCAAACAGCTAACGCGCTCTCCCCACCCAAGGGCTGCAGAATAGTGCGTTCTTGTTTTCATAAAGCAAAGTGACGCTTTTCCTGGCAGGACGATGGGTATGCTGGGAATAGAAAATTAGTTTTTATTGTTTAACCTTCATGGTTTAAACGAGGAAGCTTCTGCTACAGTTAAGGGTCCCCTTGGGTTTTCACAAAGTGGCCTTAGGACAGCAATATTACTCTTCATAAAAAGCCCCATTTCAAAATGTCTTGCACCATGCTACTCGTTAAGAAAGTTCCATCCGAGGGCTTGGCAGAGTAACTACAGTGTGGTATCCTGGACTCACTGTGCTATTTACTGTGTCTATGAGACCCTCTGCCTAATGGAAAAAAATAATGCCACCTGACAGGCTTACCAAGATCCATCCCCTCGGAGGCTTTGTCTCGCAGACTCTCCCAAAAGTATCTCTTTTCAAATTTTTATTTATTTATTTTCAGTCCTTTGGAAAGGCAGCGAGACAGAGACACACATATTGTATTTGCTGTTTCACTACCTAAATGCCCACAATAGCCAGGGCTGGGCTGGGCTGGGCTGAAGCCAGAACACAGGACCTCAATCCAGCTCTCCCACATGGATCGCAGGAATCCAACCACATGAGCCGTTGCCGGCTTCCTCCCAGGCTGTGCACTAGCAGGAAGCTGCATCAGAAGCCGAGCCAGGATTCAAACCCAGGTACTCCAATGTGGGATGCGGGCAACCCAAGCTGTGGTTTAACCCACTGTGCCACAACAGGCAATCCATGAAAAACAGCTGAAGCAGGAATTCAATGCTACTTTCATATTTGCATCTTGGGAGTCACTTAGCTATGGAGAGGATGGGTTAGAGGCAGTGAGAGCAGGTGTGACGTGGCCAGGTGCAGAGCTAAGGGCTGGAAACGAAGATGGCCCCTACTCACTGGACTACAACAGGCAGAGTGGTGTGAAGACCAGGAGACTTGGTAAGGGGCAGAATCCACAGGAGGCAGAAAGAGAGGTGAGGAAAGGCCACCATGATTTCAGATTCTGGTTTGGAGTGACAGGATGGTATCATCCTTCCCATTAAAAACAGTAGATCAAATGAGAAGCAGCTATGAGTGCTGAGCAGAGGAGATTCAAGTTCACCAAAACTCAGTGATGAATACAGGCCTTTGGGTGTACGATTATAATCATTATTTAAACTACACCACTGCCACCTCCACCACCACCTGAAATCTCAAGAGGCAAAGACTGATGACTGGGTAGCAGCAGAGAGATGAGGACGCTGCCAAAACGCAACAGTCCCAGACCTTGAACTTGAAAACATCCAAGCACACGGTTATCGTCTGGTCCCCTTTGACATGGCTCTCTGACTTCTGGGACCCACCTTCCCCAGCACTTCCTCAAGCAGGCTTGGTCCAGCTTCTGAGCCACAGCCACACGCTCATGAATGGCTGCCCTGCTGACCAGGGGCTCTCACCTCCTCTCAGGGTGCTCTCAGAAAGTCAGTGACCAGGGAGCCCCTTTTACTTTATTTTTTAATAAAACAAAGGCTCCAAAGATGCAGCAGGTTTGGCAAGTGCCCCTATAAGACACTCTTCTCTCTAGCGACACACGCTGCAACTGTCCTAGAATCTGCCATTGCTGGCACAACAATCCAATCCATCCCTCACCACTGTGCTCGCAACAAAGGCCCATGCCCTTCTGAGATCTCAGGCCAAGATCTCAGGCCCTGTAGAGAATGCTCCTTTGGGGACCAGCGCTTATGGCACAGTAGGCAGAGCCTCTGCCTGAAGTACTGGCATCCCATATGGGCGCCGGTTCGTGTCCAGGTTGCTCCTCTTCTGACCCAACTCTCTGCTGTGGCCTGGGAAGGCAGTAGAAGATGGCCCAAGTGCTTGGGCCCCTGCACCCATGTAGGAGACCCATAAGAAGCTCCTGGCTCCTGGCTTTGGGTTGGCCCAGCTCTGGCCACTGGGGCCATTTGGGGAGTGAATCAGTGGAGGGATGATCTCTCTCTGTGTCTCAAAAGAATGCTCTTCTGGCAGGTGTGGCCTTCCAGTTCTGTTTCTTTAAAGACATCAAGCCAGAACATCTTCTCCATCTTGGAGTACTTATAGCACAAAGATAGGCCCGTCTCCCAGAGCATCACGCGGTGGTTCTTACCCTCTCACAAGCCCTCCTGCCTCCTGCCTCCTGCCTCCTGCCTCCTGCCTCCTGCCTTCTTCCCTGGCTCTGCTCTCCCCTGAGATTGAGCACAAAACCAATAGCCTATTGTTGGGCAAAGGACAGTAGATGGCCTTGGTTTTGTAGGAAAACTCTGTGGGTCTTACTTCAGCTTTCCCATAAAGACAGCTTTCACAAACGCTAAATATGATTGGGGTTGAATTGCAGTTCCCAAAACTGTTATGGCAAACAGAGACAAAATCCTATTGGAAAACCACTACATGACTAACATCTTGATTTGGGAACTTTCATGCCCCCAAACTCAAGTTTCCTTGTGGGTTTATGAGAAACTTTCTTGGGACACATACTGTTATATACAAAGGCAAAGAGACAATAAATGAAGCTTAACTTTTCTATTTTTTTAATGACAAAAAGCAATTGAGAAATAATAACTATAGAACAAATTAAGTGACTACACTCTCACAAGCAGTTATAATCTGTTTAAATTGTAAATGTCTTATTTACTTTAGTTTAAAATTGGGAATAAATGTCTTAGGATAATCAATATTGCCATCCTAAGGGCTCAGCTTTACATATGGAGAAACACAACTATGTAATCTAATGAATTTTCTGTTCTTAAATTAATGTTCCCGAATTCACAAACCTGGCAAAAACTAGAAGCGACAATCAGCTTTCACTAAAGGCTCACAGATGCCTGTTTCTAACCAGATCTTTAGGAAGACCCTCAAAAAGATGAATGCTGTTCAATTTTTTCAATTTCTCTCTTTCAATCTACATGATCCCAAAGTACCGAAACCTTCTGAAAATCAAATCTTGACCATTACAATTTTTTTGAGACCATGGTTTGGTTTCTCATAATTAACTCTTGCTTACATAATAAGTCCACTTTCTTTCCAAAATATGAAGGTACCTCACAAAGTTCATGGAAAATGCATAGCATGAAAAAATTCTGCATGAATTTTCATTTTTTGGAACACAAATACACTTATCTTTTAATTCCATTTGGTACAGACTTCTTGAAGTGGCCCTGTTGACTTCAGTGGATGTCAGACACCACTCATCACTCCTACATTTTTCCTATTGGGTACAGGCAATTACTTTCTCCAGCTGGGTGGGCCAATGGCTGGTTAGCTGAAAACCACAGTACCCAGCAGCCGCTGAAGTGATGCTGGGTCCCTTGGGTAACTTCCAGCCAGTCAGACATCTCAGCTTCAATGCACTGCCCTGACTTTTTCTTTCACCCTTTCTCTGTCTAGAAATGACCACATAAGGAGAAGCCAACTTGGAGCAGAGCAGGAAGGCACAGGTAAGGATGGAGGAGCATCCTTCATGGGTGACTCCCTTCGCATTATCAGATGAAAGAGAACAAGTTCTTGGGGCCAGTATTATGGCGATGCTGTGGCACAAAGGGTTAAGCTGCTGCCTGCAATGCTGGTATCTCATAAGGGCACCAGTTTGAGTCCCAGCTGCTCCACTTCCAATCCAGTTCCTTGCTAAAGCACCTGAGAAAGCAGCAGCAGATGGCCCACCCACGTGGGAGACCCAGAGGAAACTCCAGGTTCCTGGCTTCAACCTGGCCTAGCCCTGGATGCTACGGCCACTTGAGGAATGAACCAGTAGATGGAAGATCACCCTCTCTCTCCCTCCCTCTATCTATCTCTGCCTTTCAAATAAATAAAATAAATCTTAAAAAAGAGAGAGAGAGAGAGAGAAAACACTTCTCACATAGTTCACCGAATGTGAAGGCCTCTTTGCTACCCAGCTTAGACTGTAACAAATAGCAGTGAACATTTTCATGCAACAAAACATTGAAAATCTTTGGGTACATTGTTCAATCAGGAGATAGTGTGCCCTTACATTTTGAATCCTGAAGGAGATGAGGCCAAATATGTACTCATCCCAGGGAATATTATCTCCAGCTGGCTTCTTGCTTCAATGACAAAACTACCTGGAGATAACTTGTAGATCAGAATTCCAGGTAAGAAGGAACTGTTCAGTAATTATGGCCTCTGATATTACTCCAATTTTCTTTCAAAAAAAATTGTAGCTATTTTATTTATTCAAAAGGCAAAGAGAAGACAGAGACAGAAAGAGAAACAGACATCTGCCTTCTGCTGGTTTACTCCCCAGGGACCCACAACAACCAAGTGTAGGAAAGGCTTAGCCCAGGAACCTGGAACTCCATCTAGGTGTCCCACCTAGGTGGCAGGGACTCAAATAGTTGGGCCATCATCTGATGCCTCCCAGAGTGCACATTACCAGGAAGCTGGAATATGGAAGGAAACCAAGACTCAAACCCAGGCACTCCACTGGGGGATGCAGGTGTCCCAAGAAGTGGGACCACCGCACCAAACACGGGTCCCTATTCCCATCTCTCAGTAAGTTTTCAGAGGGTCAGGGGCTTACTCTCTAGCAAAGGATTGGTCACAGATATGCCAAAAACATAATAACTTTGTTGGTTATTATCATCACTGGATCTTCATATTCCAGAGCGAAATGAGTTTATACAATTGAGCTTATGTAAAGAGCCAGAGTGACATCTCTTAGTTTACATCATTAGCCTACTCCCCACGCAGTAAGCAGGCTGTGCAGAGGCAAAGGGACCTGAGGAAAACGTGACTGGGGCAAGAAGAGGAGCCTGAGATAATGTCTAACCACATTTAGCCTGTACTGTGACTATACTGAAGCATTATAGCCTTAAGCTGTAATATCCATAATTATCAACTGGGGCACCAGTAAGACATCAGGTAAATGATGTCAGGCTTACAACGTTCTGAATGGCTTCATGGGTAGGCTGATGTTCCCCTTCATTCAAAAAACAGTAGTTTTCAGAGTTGAGTGAATCATCAATCATTTATGTGTTCATGTTTTCACTCATTTCCAAGAATAAGAGGTGTGACCTACTCGTGTGTGGGCAACATGGCTATGGTTCTTTTTCTGACAGAGCCTGAAGCTTTGTTCCATGATCTCAAATATTCCAGCTCTTTCAGAGAAAAAAAAAAGTTAATATGCCCAAACCTCCATATTTATTTTTGTTTATTTAAACATTAAATAGAACACTACTGTGATATTCACCCAAATCTGGATTTTTAAAGCTATCATACAGATACGTCCAAGGCTTCCTTCTCACATCCTAAGGCATCATCCTGAATGCATGGAACACCCCATTTAGAGAACAGAGTGATTTGTACCATTTTCATGTTGCTGTCTAGCCCGCATAGCTTTCTCTCACATACCTTGACAAGGAAAGTGTTCACAAATAGGCACCCCGTGTGAAATCAACAACCTGGTACACTGAAGTCAAGTGACAGGCACAGCCTGAGGACTCCGAATGGACAGTTAGTGCACGGACAGATGGCTCTGCACTGAGACTGGTCAGGAGGCCTGAGGACCTGGTCCCCCTGGTCATGGTGCCCCCGGTTGGGCCTGAGCTCACCACTCCTTCCTCCTCCCACCAGGCTTGCAGAGGCCAGGGAGGCTGCCGAAGCTGGAAACAAGCATCGCTTTACAAATCAGACACCATATTTGTACTCATGTTTTCTTTATTGTCATAGACTGTTATGATAGCCTTTATAAATTGTGGCTGGTAGGGTGGGATCACTAAGAGGCTTTCAGAGTTCTGTGCTAAAGGGGAAAAAAAAAAAGCCAAGAAAACGCAACCACAAACAAAAAAAGAGGAGGAAAAAAAAAAACCAGCATTACTTGTCTGACCAAGGACAGGCTGGGTAAACACCACTTTCTGCACACACAGAATGTGATACTGTGCTTGAGTCTGGTATTTGTTACCACTGGGCGGCTTGATCGCTCAATAATGATTGCAGCCACACATGCGATTTTGTTTCACAGTGTCACTCACTATCTCTGTTTGAGCTAAAATGATGAAGCAAGCCTACTTATAAATGCCTAATGCACCCATCCTATTTTCAGCATTGGCAAGAGAAATAAGAAAACTGGTTCTCTGGGCCAATTTTGTGGAATGTCACATCAACCAGTAATCCTCATCAAAGGACAACACATAGGGCAAATCATTCATTTAGCTAGGGAAAGAGAAGAGTAAATCCCTGGGCACAAGAAAGCTATGACAAAGAGCCAAGCACGGTATGTACACTTAATGGTTGATGGTTGATTCTAATGATAAGGTGTGGGTAAACGGCCTCTTATTTCTAAAAATCGTCCTAAAAATGGCATCTTCCATCTCCAGTCCACACATATGGAAATTGGTACCTTCTACCAGCTTTCCATGGTATAGCATGGCAGCCTCTCATTCTTTAAAAAGAACTCCTTGTGGATAATATTACTCATGAGAAAAAGCTAAAATCCTATAGCTCAACAAAAACAAATGTGAAAATAGTGCAGTAACGTTCTACTCATCCTGGGAGACGCAATAAGCATGATCTGTTCATTTAATTAAGACTATGTGCCTGGAATGAGAGTCGTTTGCTATTTTTGGCCATAAATCTTTCTCTTCTGGCTTGAAAGGCACTGAATTTCTCATAATTAATGGTGCTTGTTTGGAATGCAGCCTCTCAAAGAATGAAGATTCTGCCCATATTGCTTGTCAACACTTTTAATCACAAATTTTACAAACTGACTTTTCATACTAGCCAAGCAGCCACTAGGAGTCTTAAAAACGAATGGGACAGTGAGCAGCGCAGGTAAGCTGTGCAGGAGAAAGACCCATTGAAGCAGCAGAGAAGGCAAGGGTCTCCTGACTGCCACAGAGCAGCCATCAGCCACCAAGAACTCTCCACATGGGAGTTATTTTTCCTTAGAACATGAAGGAAGGCTTAAAACATCATTTTTTATAAAGTGACACATAATAATTATGCACACTTAGATACAATGTGATGTTTTGGTATATGTATACATTGCATGATAACCAACTCAATGCAACATATCCATCCTAAGTCCATTAGTTTTTGGAAGCAGTAGACAAATTATTCCAATACCATTCTTTAATGATCCAAACTATGTCACATAAATTGATTTTACACTCTACTAAATTACACACATACACAAACATACCTACACTCAGAGACACACATCATAAGGTCTACTCTAAGTTGTTTGTTTGCTAATGAGTTTGTCTGTTACCCTTTGTTCAAGTCAAACTGTAATAATTACTATGCCTTCACATGGCTATGTCTTTATGTTATCCAATTCTACTTAAAAAATGCCTCCAGAGTTTTCTACTTTTATTTTTATGAACTTTTTTCATACAAATAAAACATTTTAAGTTTATTTTAAAGGCATTTACTTAAAAATATGAATGAAATTTTTGATCATGTTTTCTAAATGTTATTTAAAATGGGGACAGTGAGGGATCACTTATGAATGTTTCACATTGATTTATTTTACCTTGCTTCTAGCCTTTCTGTTCCTTTTGAATTTCTTAAGTATACCATCATATCACATGCAAATACTTCTTTCTCCTTTTCTGTCTATATTTTTCTTATTTAATTCACTGAATAATTCCATTAGCCAGCACCTCAAAACAGTAATAAAAAACAAAGAGACAGCGGGCATCCATCTCTTCTTTCTAACTTTGAGAAATTCTCCTGTTTTTCAACACTAGCTAACTTACAGTTTGAAATATTTATGATCACAGCAAGAGTTCACCTAGTTCTATTTTTCAAAAGGATTTTATTTTTATTTATTTATTTTGCCAGGCAGAGTTAGACAGTGAAAGAGAGAGAGAGACAGAGAGAAAGGTCTTCCTTCCGTTGGTTCACCCCACAAATGGCCGCTACAGCCAGCGTGCTGCGCCAATCCAAAGCCAGGAGCCGGGTGCTTCTCCTGGTCTCCCATGCGGGTGCAGGGCCCAAGCACTTGGGCCATCCTTCACTGCCTTCCCAGGCCACAGCAGAGAGCTGGACTGGAAAAGGAGCAACTGGGACAGAATCCAGTGCTCAGACTGGGACTAGAACCCGGTGTGCCAGTGCCACAGGCAGAGGATTAGTCAAGTGAGCCGCAGCGCCGACCCTCTAATGGATTTTAGATACCAGAAACAAATACAAAATCTTAACAATTACTTCATAGGTCCTATGAAATGATAATACATTTTTCTCTTTTGATCTGTTAGGATCGAACCATTCTTGTATTTTCATAAATAAATGTTAATGATATCTGTTCTTAATATTATTTATTTTCAAAATTATCTTGGCTGACCTTGTATACTTCTTCAATAAGAAACTCAAAGGATCATCTTTAAGAATGAGATCAATGAAAAAGTTTGTGTCTTTGTTTTAAGGAGAGACAATATTAGCTGCTCTAGATAATTGGACACAATCATCTACCTAACCAGAATTATCTTAATAAGGGATTCAGTTTAGAATTAACAGATTATTTCTAATTCAAGTAAATAGTTGTTTATAGGTAGATCATTCAGTATTTATAAATAGGATAAAAATCATACCAATGAAATGCAAAACTGAGCAATGAAAATGAATAGATTAGGAGAATTGTTGTCTCGACAGCTCAAAAATTACAAAATGAGATTAAAAGACCACTAAATTTGAACCCACATTTTATACAGCTACTGCATAAAGTTAAGCACCTCCACATTAATCATCATGGAGAAATAATTTTCATAAGCAATGTACTTTCTTATAGATATTAGAAACAGATGTACTTCATTGATTCCATCATGCATTTTTTTTTACATTTTAGTGTCTGACAAAACTGGAATCTATGATGATCATGTTTAATTTTTTAGTAGACATTGTTTTTCAGTGATGTATGAAAGAATAGGGACTGAAATGGGTGATGTCTTAGAATCGATAAAATCTAAGCTTTGAATTTTAAACTTTTTTAACTTTGATTTTATCTTAAATTTTTATCTTTTAATCTTAGATTTGACTTGACATGAGACATGAGACGGTTCAAAAAGTTCATGAAAATTTTGCATTAGCTTAGTTGTATTTTTCCACAATACTTTGAAGTCCTTTCATATTCCTTGGTTTTACAAAACAGCTCCATCTTCCTAGGTCATCCTCTTTAAAAAAAATCACTACCGTTAATGGATTTTTAAAAAATGAACTAAGTTAACATTAAATTGAGGGGCCGGTGATATGGCTGTGCAGGTTAAATGGCCTCCTGCAGTGCCAGCATCCCATATGGGTGCTGGTTCAAGTCCCGGCTGCTCTGCTTCCAATCCAGCTCTCTGCTAGGGCCTGGGAAAGCAACAGAAGATGCCCAAGTCCTTGGGCCCCTGCACCCATGTGGGAGACCCGGAGGAAGCTCCTGGCTCCTGGTTTCGGATCGGCGCAGCTCTGGCCATTGTAGCCAATTGGGGAGTGAACTAGAGGATGGAAGACATTCTCTCTCTCTCTCTCTCTCTCTCTCTCTCTGCCTCTCCTTTTCTATCTGTTTAACTCTGACTTTCAAATAAATAAATAAATCTTTAAAAAAAAGAGAGAGAGAGAGAGAGAAAGGCTGCATGAATGCAGACCTGCAGACATATAAGCGACACATAGACACATAGGTGTTCTGCCCTGGAGTCATTGTTTGGCTCATTATTGATGGAATCAATGAGTTAAATACTGCCATGCCTGCAGAATTCTCAAAGGGCTTTATCCAGGAAGATGAAAAAGGCAGCTATGAGAGCACTTTCAATTGGAGCTGTTGGTATAAGTGAAGTAACTGGCCTCATCTGTCTGTATCTCCTCCTGTCATCTGGCTCCACCAGAAAATGAGAAGCCACAGAAGCTCCACCCTCTCCATCACACCATTTCCTGTTCTGCTTGTGAACCTCTCCACTACAGATGACCATGAAGCACCAAGTACAACCGATTCTCATCGGAGCCCTGGATCCACAGTTGAGGAACAGGGGATCCTACTGCTACAAAACCCAGTGCAAAGGAAACGGCCACCAGAGACATGTGAGCCGAGGGAGGGAAGGGTTTCTAGGTCAGGAAATTCAGCCTGGCTGACTGACCCATCTACTAACCACAACCACCTCAGTCCTCTTTCTAAGTGCAAGTTTAACCCTCCTCTGAAAAAGAAAACAGAAAGGGAAGAAAAGGCTATTTGCATGAATGGCTCTGGACACCTTAATCAACCGCTATTGACTGGAGAAGAATTCTGTTAATCTCCTTTAAAGCATTCTCTTTGGCTCTCTGACAAATTATTAAAATACAAAGAGCAGAGTCGATAGCACGTGGCCGGTTTTAATTTTCAGCAAGAGCCCTGGGTGTACCAACCTCAGTGTGGACCTACCTTTTGCACAGCTCCTTGGAAGGCCTGTTTGATTCTCCTACATGAATCGGGCATTAATTTTGTGTCTTGACTCTCCAGAGCTGCGTCTTGCAAATCTTCATTTTCCTGAAGTCTCAAAATTCGATAAATGCAGTGAGTACTGTCTGCAGATATTCTGTTCGGATCCATCTGCAGAGAGAAAAACATGGAAGAATGGTAGAGTGGCTGCCATTAGTTATTCTGCTGCTTAATAAAGTGCGACTTAAGAACAGAAAAGATATTCTAGCAAGTCTTTATGCCCCCAACGATGAAATAGTTAGGACAAGTATCCTCAAGCTGGAGAAAAAACAGATTACTGATTCACCTGGGTGAGCAGCTACCATCCATAGCATAAGGTGCAGTTCTGTGTGTGGATGCTCAAAAACAGAACTGTACACATGTGACTCATGGGGAAATTCTCCAAATTGCCTAACAACATGAAAGTCCTAGAGAAGCATCAGGGAAGTCACATGTGGTCAGGCCAGGTAGAGAAAGATCTTTATCTTTAAATCAGAGGTAACATGCTCAATGGAGTTACAAAGCTCTCTAGGATACTCAAAGCATGAAGCCCACGTAAATCAGGTGAAATTAACACCATCTTTAACCACTAGGTTTGCTAGTGATTGCTCTTCCCATAATCACTGTATATTTTAACCAACTGAGTAACAGCCAGAGAAATCTGTATCCTAACTCCAAATAAAGCCTGAAGCCAGAGAGCAAGTGTTTGCCTACTGGTGAAAACACCACGTTCCATTTTAGAGTACCTGGGTCCAATTTCTAGCTCCAGCTCCTGATTCTAGCTTCCTGCAAATACAGTCCCTGGGAGGAAGTGGTAATGGGTCAAGTATCCGGGTCCAGCCACTCCTATGGGAGACCTGGATAGCATTCTGGTACCTAGCTCTGGCCTCAGCCTGGCCCCAGCCATTGCAAACGTTTAGAAAGTGAAGGAGTTTCCTCACTGTGTCTATCCATCTGGCTTGCGAGCGAGCTCTTTGCCTTTTACATTTAAAAAGCAAACTTAAAGGGAAAATATTGGAGCCAGAAGCGTTAACTTCTCATTTTTCTGAAACTCCCATTAGTGTTTGCCAACCTGGAGTGCATTATGGGATCTGGAGGGCTGCATGAGCAGGCCACATGGCTATGAGCTGGGTGGATGATGCTAAAATGTCAATAATATAAAGAAGGATTCCACTCAAAATTCCCAAAGAGCTATCAGCGTATCTCTAGGTTGGAACAAGTGCCCAGTGTGAGTCTTTCTCCAAGCACTACCCTTTTTTTTTTTTTAATTTTAACAGGCAGAGTTAGACCGTGAAAGAGAGAGAGAGAAAGGTCTTCCTTCCATTGGTTCACCCCCAAATGGTCGCTACAGCCGGCACGCTGTGCCAATCCAAAGCCAGGAGCCAGGTGCTTCCGCCTGGTCTCCCATGTGGGTGCAGGGCCCAAGGACCTGGGCCATCCTCCACTGCCTTCCTGGGCCACAGCAGAGAGCTGGACTGGAAAAGGAGCAACTGGGACAGAATCCAGAACTCTGACTGGGATTAGAACCCAGGGTGCCAGTGCCACAGGCAGAGGATTAGTCAAGTGAGCCGTGGCGCTGGCCACCAAACACTACCTTTTAAATTGTCTGCCTGCTCCTCCCAGAGCTCTGACAGGCCTTGGCAGTGACTGTGACTGCCAACTAAAGGGTAATGATAATTAGCAATCAATTGTTTAATTAATAATACAAGGGAACTTCAAAATGCTCATGAAGAATGCACATTATGAGAAAACTATTGGATGGGCTCCAAAATTTCAGCTGCATTTGTCTTCCTTCTTATCAAGGTACTTTATATGCACGTGCTTATTAACAGGTACAGAATAGATGAAAAAGTGAAAAGGAAAAACTATAATAACCAAAGCACAGTCAGAACGCATACCAAGCCTCTCTCCCTGGTATAGTGATCTTTTTAAAAGTATCAGAACAACCTTCCAGGCATCAGAAATAAACTAGAAAATATCCTAGTCACATCTGAAATTCTTACCATGAAATGACAGCCTTGGTGCACGCAAGATTACAAACTTTTATCATTGTAGTTTTGCAAAATAAGGATTAGCTACAATCATGGGAGAGGTACCAGTATAAAGCAAAAACTCTTTGCGACCCATAGTTTTTATATTTTCTCTGGAATAATTGGGATGAATCAACAGATGTGAGGATTTTATATAAAGAAAGCTTCCAGTCATTCACTGAAAAAGAAAACAAAAAGCTCCCTCATACCAATAAGTGTCCCACAAAACCAGAAAAGCCCAGACAACTGATATGGAGGGTCACTGGGAGCAGTGACCTGGGGAGCAAGAGACAGGAGGTAGCCTCAGCTGGCTCGCCACCAGAAAACTGCTGAGCTGCAGAACGCCTGGGGACCCTGACACCGGGTAAACTCTCATCGTGCTGACACGCTTGGAGCTGGGGGGCACACAACTCCGAGTGCGGTCTAAGACCAGGCACAGGCACGGGCTCGCTGGGAGCTCCTTCAGATGCTGAATCTCAGGCTCTGCTCTGGCCTGCTGCCTGGGACCCTGCACGTCAATCAGGTCCCTGGGTGTTCTTACACACCTTCAATTTTGAGAAGAGATGCTTTACAATGCCAGCTAGACAAATACAAATAGATGTTCTGCTGTTAAAAATGACTCCAAATTTCCCTGGGCAACAATTTAAGCTTTTTTCACAAGTAACACCAAATGCCAATTAGTACAAAAATGTTCCAACAGTTAATGATAGTTGAGGATTTGATACCAAGGAATACAATGCAAAAGACTGTGTCCCTTTCTTAAAAGAAAATACTCATGGCTGCATCCCTCCTTCTGCCCTTCCAGCCAATTCCATCCATATCCTTAAGAGAAGACTTTTGGTCAACGAAACACAGTGGACTCTGCCGCTGCACTAGATGCAGCAAAAAGAAAGTATGCAAAACAGGCACTCCCTCTCTTCATGGACTCACATGGAGTGAGGAACACAGAAACCTGTCAGAAAATCACTTATACCTAGAAATGTCTTCAAAACACTAAATCCTGCATATCTGATTTAATATAGACATAAAGTACATTTGCCAGATGATGTAATATCTATGCGATAAATTTATTTATTTATTTATTTATTTTTTAGCTTCCTTGAAACGTGATCATTTGTAAGGTTAAACAGGGCAGATATCTGACAACAGTCCTCTTCTTTCTCACCAAGCATTACCAGTTTTATTTTTATTTTTACTCTTTTAAAGTTCTCTGTCTTTTCCCACAGGGAGCCTGCACATCTGTCCACCCTGTTTTCAGTAGTGTCCTGGCTAAAAAGCAAATAGGGAGGTTGAGAGGAAAAGTGACAAGGGCAAAAGAGTTTGAGGTTTCTGAAAAGCTTATCTCTTTAGCTAAACCCTAAACTTCAAATATGGTTGTATGGGAGTTAAAATTGCACTCATGCACACGAGTATCACAAGCAGTGTTTTTGAGAAGTTTGGCTTTTTTTCTTTGTGAACCAAAGTATGAATACTATGTGGTAAAAAACCAGCACAAGCCGCATGCTATTTTCTCGTAGCAGGGGTTGTGAGGAGAGAAGCAATCTACACAGGATCTACTATACATATTTTAAAAATCTAGGCACAGGTAATCTGCCAACATTCAGGAGGCTGATTCTTTTTTAACTATTCAAATGCGAGTCAAGAAGAGAAAAACTGAAAAAAAAAATAGTCACTATAAATTTTACATTTTCTTGGCATTCTTCTAAATGCATTTGAAACGACATTGAATTGCTTTATCTTGAGAATGCTAAGATAACCCAAAGTGATTCTCTTAGCTAGAATCCTGAGAGAAAGCCTCCAAGATATATAAAAGTGGAAATGATCATAGACTGAACCCTCATGTCCCCAAAACTCAACTTCTAAAATTACCAATGAGTGGCCCAACCTCACTTCAGTCTTTGAGCAATGACTTCCCTATTCCCTCGCCCTTCTCACTACTTATTTTGAAACAAATTCCAGATATGATAGCATTTCACTTGAACTATTTCAGGATGTATCTCCGTAGAATTAAATCTCCACTAGGCAGCAAATGCAGTAAAATGCAATCAGATCTAGTGGGGTATTCATGTGAGCACACTGCTCCTAATATTACTTCTTTACTGAAGATACTCTTTTAAAAGTGCAGTGCAGGACTGGATTCACAATAATAGCTAGAACGCTTTTCCTAAGTCTTAGAGAAACCCAAGCTTCATGGTTATTAGGAAAGTGGTACCTAGAAATCTGATGGAATTAAATTCTCCGAATGAAAACTCTGAAGCCAGGCTTACTAGCTCACATATTGACTTCAGACTAGGTTTTGAGTGTTTCACTGTTACCCGTGTGCCATCAGGTTTACTACAAGCCTTTAAGTTATCATCAGAAGGCCACTGAGAATTGCTATGGGAAAGCTGAATGATTGGCTCCTACTGAGCCACACAGATTTCCATGGTTCCTGTCAAGCTTAGTGGTTCATGGTCCCTAAGACTCATTCATTCTAGGGGTACGCAGCGTGGCACAGCAGCCTAAGCTTGGGACAGCTGCATCCTATTTTGGAATGTCTGGTTCAACTCCCACTACCTGCTTTCCATCCAGCCTCCTGCTTATGTTGCCAGGAGGCAGCAGATGAGGGCTCAAGTGCTTGGGCCCCTGCCACCCACATGGGAGACCTAGATGGAGTTCTAGGATCCTTGTTTGGGCTGGCCCAAGCTCTGTTGTTGCCAGCATTTGGTGGAGTGAACCAGCAGATGGAAGGTGTTCACTCCCCTCAACCCCCAGACTGTCTGTCTCTCTCTGTCTCTGTCATTGTGCCTTTCAGATAAATATTTAAAAAAAGAGAACTTGTTCATTGTCCTACTGTATTCAATGCTGAGTGTTCACAGTGTTCACTATTACTGTCATGAAAATGTATTCACAAGGTGTTAGATAAAATGCTGAGAACTACTGCATATTTAGTCCCTATATGACTGGAGCCCTCTTGTTTCACTAAGGATTTAAAGTTTTTTGTTGAGACTCCTCCCTTCCTGGGTACCACGCACACAGTAGGTGGATATTGTGTGTTGAATAAGTGACTGTTGACTCGTATTTCATACTATTGAATCTTTCTCACAACACACACTCTCAGTACACAAGCCGGTGAAGAGCCAAATGCTGGATGAGAAAAAGGATAAACCATTCACTCTTGACTACAACACACTCCAGAGAAAGAAAAGCATTTACTTTCATAGAGGTTAGCAAAATCTGTGCTGCACAAAAAACACACCAAAGTCGAGAATGAATGATTTATCCTTTCTCTCATCTTTTTAGGAAAAAAAATTTCTCATCGTGTAAAAATTATTGTTATAATACATAAACATAAATTTCCTACAGTATCGATCAAAGTATTTCTCCTTTAGTAGATAACCACATTATCTCCATAAAATGCAAACCAGTGGATAATGAATAGTTAACGAAAAGCCACTGTTAAAAGTAATGGAGTTGAGGACGCTGGCCCATGTCAAAAGTCCATACAATGAACACAATGCCATGTTTTCATGCATCCAACTTAGTTTAGTAATCACCTTTGAATCTGAAACCAATGAAGTCCAAACCCAACTTTTTTTTCCCATAAAAAAAAATGCACAGTCAGCCCCCCACTTCCTCTGAGAAAGAGTTCACAGCACCAGACAAGAATATTTGAATGAATCCAACCAACTGCACTGCAATTTCCAAGAAAACACAAGACATAAACCACCAGAAAGCATAGTATTACAAATGTGCCCCTTCCTTTCCACTCTCCCCCTGCAGTTCCGAGCCGCCCTGCACAGCCTCTCCGTCTGTTCAAAGGCTGGGTATTTCCTAGATTGTAGCGGAGTCCTGCTCACCGCACACACCTTGCTTCCTTCCTCCGCCCACCTCCCGGGCAAGCACGTGGGGCCGTCCCACTTCGCCGCCAGCGAGTGGTGTGCCACGGGTCAGCGCGGCGGCACGGTCCCTGTGCCGAGACTGGGCGTCCCTGGTCGCGCTATGAGCCCCCCGGCTGGCAACCCGGGCATCGCCACCGAGTATCCCAGTGCCTGCTGGCACCGCGCACTTCCAGCCCTGTGTCCCCAGCACAAACGGCAAATTGGCCCACCCGGGACCCGAAGTCCCCCAGGCGGTGGGCAGAAAGGGAAAGGGGTCGGTGCCCAAGTGGAGGAGCTGGATTTTTTTTCCTCCTAGGGGACCTAAGTTGGTTGGGTCTTAACTCCAAGTGAGAAATGGACGGGAGGAGAAAACGTGCCTTCTCCAGCAGAGGTGAGCGAGCGGCCAATGCTGTTTCCAGGGGGGAAATTCAAACCCCAGGAGCCCAGCCTCCGCGCTCTGAGAGCAGGGCCCAGCGTGCGGGGCAGCCCCGAGCTGGCCAGTCCCCGGGCCCGCGCTCTCGCTCTCTCATTTCCCCTCTTGCATAGGCAAGATCTGAGGAGCCGTGGCCAGCGGCCAGGCCGGTTGTCCCCAAATGCAGGAGGCGCGCGGTGTGCGCAGGCACCCGGGGGGAGGGAAGCCACTCACCTGCGCTCGGAAGTAGAGGAACAGGGCGACGCTGCAGACCACCTGGCCCAACCCCAGCCCCAGGAGCGCCACGAACATGGAGCGGGAAGCGGCGGGCGGCTGGGGCGGCGCGGGCGACGCGGGCGGCGGCGGCGGGGCGTGCAGGGGGCCCTCGTGCGGGGCGCCGGAGCCGCCGCTGCCCATCTCCTCGGAGCCGCGCAGGTACTTGGTGTAGTCTCGGCTGGCGCGGCGCATGGCGCTCAGCCCGCTCGCTCGGGCGCTCCCTCCCTTTCCCGTCCGCTCGCGGCCAACCCCAAAGACAGTGGAGGGGCCAGGCGGGGGCCTGGACGTGGAGCGCTCGCTCGCTAGCTCGCTCGCTCGGAGCCCGGCGGTGGCTCCTGGGGCGCGCGGGCCAGCGGGCAGGGCGCCCGGCAACCCCAACTCTTATAAAAAGCGCTTCGAGAGGGCCGGCCTCGGGAGCCAATCAGCCCGGGGCGAGGCTGCCTCTTCCACTCCCACCTTCCTTCCTCTCCCCCTCTTGCACTGTCAGCCTCCTCCCCATCAGGGCCCTCCGAGGGGGGAGGCTGTGGGGGTGCCAGGCTCCGCTGGGTCATCCCAGGCTGCCTTTCTGCAGAGCCCAAAGGTGGGCTGCGGGCGATGCAAAGGGGGATCTTGGGCAAGGCTGAAGAGTTCCATGGGCGCATTCCTTGGGGCAGTGCACATGTCTGAGCTCAGTTTTCTCCTTTGGATTTAGGTTAGACTTGGTGACCTCTGAATACCCTCCCTATTCTTGTCCCCTACCCCCATCCCCAACTCAGCAAAGATCGTCCTCAGGGATCTTAAAGGTTTGGGCTCTATCACGTTCCAAATGTTGCTTCCCGAAGTATTTTGGAAGGCTTAGAAAATTTCAGAACTGTCTTCCCAGCTGCGCGCTTCTGCATCATCACAGTAGTTTTAAGTGTGGCTGCTTTGAATGCAGCAAAAGAGAGCTTACAGACATCAACTCACTTAAAATGAAGATGGTGATGCAGAGAAAAGGATACAGGGGTGTGCAACAAGCAAGCCCTAGAAAGACACACACACACACACACACACACACAGAGAGAGAGAGAGAGAGAGAGAGATCGATCCAGCTTCTATCTGCTAGTTCACTCCCCAAATGCCCCAACAGCTAGGGCTGGACCAGGCTGATGCCGGGAGCCCAGAACTCACTGAGGGTCTCCCACATGCATGGCAGGGACCCAAGTACTTATGTCATCACCTGCTGCCTCCCGGGGTGTGCATTATCTGGAAACTGGAATTGGGAGCAGAGCTGGGACTTGAACCCAGGCACTCTGATATGGGATGCCAGTGTCTCAAATGGTATCTTAACCTCTGTGCCTAATATCTATCTTTGTGTAAGAGACATCTTAGGGGCCAGCGCTGTGGCGCACTAGGTTTATCTTCCGCCTGCGGGTGCCAGCATCCCATATGGATGCTGGTTCTGGTCCCGGCTGCTCCTCTTCCAATCCAGCTCTCTGCTATGGCCTGGGAAAGCAGTGGAAGATGGCTCAAATCCTTGGGCCCCTGCACCCATATGGGAGACTGGAAGAAGCTCCTGGCTTCAGATCAGCGCAGCTCCGGCTGTTGCAGTTATCTGGGGAGTGAACTAGCAGTTGGAAGACCTTTCTCTCTGCCTCTCCCTCTCACTGTCTGTAACTCTACCTCTCAAATAAATAAATAAATAAATAAATAATTTTTTAAAAGAGACATCTTGTTTAAAACTGATGAGAGGGGCTGGTGCTGTGGCAAAGCAGGTAAAGCTGCTGCCTGCAGCGCTGGCATCCCATATGGGCTCCAGTTCGAGTCCCAGCTGCTGTACTACCAATCCACCTCTCTGCTATGGCCTGGGATAGCAGTAGATGATGGCCCAAGTCCTTGAACCCCTGCGCCCCCGTGGGAGACTCTGAAGAAGCTCCTGGCTCCGGATCAGCATAGCTCCAGCCATTGCGGCCATCTGGGGAGTGAACCAGCAGATAGAAGACCTCTCTTTCTCTCTCTGCCTCTGCCTCTCTGTAACCCCGCCTTTCAAAAAAAAAAAAAAAAAAACTGATGAGAGAGGTAAATATTACTTCCATTGCTGAAGAAAACTTTCTAAGGTTTTGTAAATGCCTGTATTTGAGAACTGTGCACCTTGGTAAGAATGAGAATATTAACAGAGCTCACAAATTCTGATGCCTCTTCAGAGGGAAAGAGAGGAGGTGCTGGCCACTTAAACATCTATAAAGCTTGTGCTATTTTCACTTTTTTATTAATACTGTTTTGTTTCAAATATTTCTTTGCTCAGTTCTCCAATAGGGACTTTGATAGATAGCGTTTATCACAAATGATACATTTCTGACTTATTAAAGCGTGTCTTCTACATGGAATACTTCAACCTCAATACATGTTGCAGAAGAGTGACCAGAGTCCACTTTTTTTTTTTTAGATTTAATTCATTTACTTGAAAGAGTTACAGGGAGAGGTAGAGACAGAGAAAGAAAGAGAGGTCTTCCATCCACTGATTCTCTCCCCAAATGGCCACAATGGCCAGAGCTGGGCTGATCTGAAGCCAGGAGCCAGGAGCTTCTTCCAGGTCTCCCACGTGGGTGCAGGGGACCAAGAACTTGGGCCATCTTCTTCTGCTTTCCCAGGCACATTAGCAGGGAGCAGGATCGGAAGTAGAGCAGCCAAGTCTAGAACCAGTGCCCATATGGGATGCCGGCACTGCAGGTGGTGGCTTTACCTGCTATGCCACAGCGCCAGCCCCATCAGTGCGTTTTAATGCAATGATGTCATGATGCTTTGTCTTATACTTTTTTTTATTATTATTGCTTTTCATCTTGATTCTCAGATTACAAGATCTCTCAAATCTCTGAATTATGCTCAGGTATACTGGACCCAGAGTGTCATATTACATTCCTGTGACCCCCTCACATGACATCCCTGTCACTTGGAAGGTAATTTCTTCTGGTATTCACAAGATGGCATCCCATTGTGCGAGGGCTTCAATAGGCTGCATTAGAAACTTCACTAGCAGTCCACTTGCTACTCCTTCGATGGTAACATATCTTTTTCACCTATTTATTTGTCAATATCCCACACTACATTTAATATGTAAGCTCTAAATATTCAAGAGCTCTTTATGTGTTATACACTTCTATAACATTCACCATTTCCTAGAATGCTGCCTGGTACAATAGGTACACAGTAAATATTTGTTAAATAAAAGATGAGTGAAGAGGGGGCAGGCATTTGGTGCTGTGGTTAAGATGCCACTTGCAGAGCCTGCTGGGTGGTGTAATGGGAAAAGCCGCTGCCTACATTGCCAGCATCCCACGTCGATGCTGGTTCAAGTACTGGCTGCTCTACTTCTGATCCAGCTCTGTTACAGCCTGCGAAAGCAGAAGAAGATGGCCCAAGTTCTTGGTCCCCTGCACCCACGTGGGAGACCTGGAAGAAGCTCCTGGCTCCTGGCTTCAGATCAGCCCAGCTCTGCCCATTGCAGCCATTTAGGGAGTGAATAGGCAGATAATAGGCAGATGGAAGACCTCTCTCTGCCCTTGCTTCTGTAACTCTGCCTTTCAAAAAAAAAAAAAAAACCTTAAAAATAAATAAATAAATGTTTAAAAAGATGTCACTTGCGATGTCCAATTCTCATGTTGGAGTGCCCTGGAGTCCTGACTTCACTTCTGATCCCACTTCCTGCTAATGTGCACCTTGGGGGGTAGCGGGTAGCAGGTGTGACTCAAGTGTTTCCATACCTGCCATCTGCATGGGAGACCTGGATTGAGTTCCAGGCTTCTGCTTCCTGCTTGGTTCAGCCTGAGCTGTTGCAAGCCTTTGCAGAGAGAACCAGCAGATAGAAACTCTATTTGTGTGTCTCTGTTTCTCTCTTTGTGTCTCTGTCTCTCAAATTAATTAAAAATAAATAAAATTGTCTTTAAAAACCAATGAGTGAAGAAATCTCAAAGTTTCTGCCACTCTCTCAATCTAAGCCACACTATTTCTCATCTGAATTAATCACATCTTGTATCTGATCCCACCAACTCCAGTTTTGTTTGTCCCCTGCACAGGTCCAGGTCCATACCCATTGATTTCCTTTGGAAAGCAAAATTATGGGAAATAGGTGTTTGGCCTAGCAGTTAAGATGCTGCTCGAGACACCCACAATCCATATTGGAGGCTGAGGTATGAGTCTCTGCTCTAGTTCCTGACTCCAGCTCACTGCTAATAAAGGGATAGCTCAAGTGATTGGGTTCCTGTCACTCGTGTAAAGAGATCTGGATCGAGTTCATGGCTCTTGAGTCCAGTCCTGGCCACTGCAGACATTTGCAGGATGAACCAGATATCTATCTATCTATCTCCCTCCCACCCTCTCTCACTCCCTCTCGAATACATTTTTAAAAAATTAAATCTTTTTAAAAGCAAAAATAGGTAAGAGGGCTGCATAAAGTTTGTGGAAAAATGGAATTAAAAGTGCAAAAAATTTCTGAACTCCATGCATGGCTTCTTCATAATATGCATTTTCCATGAACATTTTAAAGCTACCTCCTATATCATTCCCATATTCAAAACTCCTTGCATGGTCTCTAAGTGCAATCTACAAATGGTGCTGCACAAGTTGGCTAGAAGGTGCCTTTTTTACATCAGCTTCAAGTGCAGCCTTTTGCTGGGTTGTGATTCCTACTCGCTCTGCTCTCCCGGCTCAGACATCACCCCTCCCGACGTCCTGTGTGGCCCCCACTAACCCATGAGGGTGCTCTAGTATTATCCTCCCTCAGCACTCTTAACATCTCCCCCTGGCACTTATGCCTTCAATCTTTACTCTGCAGATAGACTGAGGAGGATCCATGCTGTGCCAACCCTGAGCTGGATCCCAGGAACATGCCAATCAAAGTCGAACACATGGCTTACACTGTAGTGCAAAAAACCTCCAGACCATATCATCACACAAATAATTAAAACTTTGTATTTCACAGGCTAAATGCAAAACAATGAGAACCTTATAACAATATAACCTTATAACAAAAGTGGGACGTAAACCAATTTGAGGAGTCAGGTTTTAGATAGTAATAAAAGATAACGATTCAACTCATCCCATTGTAGCAGCTACCCAAAGAGAAAGTAGCCAGGGGCTTGTCTTAAGTGGAGGGTGATTATGTTTAATAGCAATTTATTTAATATGTTTTACCAATTGCATATGTCTCTCATTGACCATGAGTTCATTTATATGTTATATTAATACCACAATTAACCTAATTAATCATCAAAATAAAAAAAAAAATTAAGTCAAAGTAAACTCGTAAACTAATAGGTATTCAGTACTGCCACGATCCAGGTATCTGAAGACTCAAAGCTTGAATCAATACTCAGCTCTAAACATGGTGATTAGATCACCATTTTCCAAACTCTATTTCCTGATACCTTGATGTATTAAGACAAGACTTTTCCGGACTCAAGTGACAATTTATTGGTCCATGTTGTTGATAAATGTAAGGTCAGATCTAGACTTTGGCTAAATACAGATCTGATTCAAATGCCTCTCCCTTGAGCCAGGGAATTAAGTTAACCCACTGTGAACTTTGTGGGCTGAAAGGAGGGGGAAGGGGGTTTTCAAAGGAAAATTACTCAAGCACAGATACACAAAAGATAAAGAATTTATGTTATGCTGCTGGGCACAGAAAATGAATAGTTGTCTTTCTGCTGTAATTCTGCTAGATCAGCAGTTTTTAAAGTACTGGCCTCAGGAGGACCCCTTTATTCTTAAAAGTTGGATGGCCGGCGCCATGGCTCACTTGGCTAATCCTCTGCCTGCGGCGCCAAGTACTTCAGGTTCTAGGCCCGGTTGGGGCACCAGATTCTATCCCAGTTGCTCCTCTTCCAGTCCAGCTCTCTGCTGTGGCCCAGGAAGGCAGTGGAGGATGGCCCAAGTGCTTGGGCCCTGCACTGGCTCCTGGCTTTGGATCGGCGCAGCACGCCAGCCGTAGCGGCCATTTGGGGAGCGAACCAATAGAAGGAAGACCTTTCTCTTTGTCTCTCTCTCTCTCACTGTCTAACTCTGCCTGTCAATAACAACAACAAAAAAGTTAATGAGGACTTGGGCTCGCATTGTGGCATAGCAGGTAAAGCTGCCGCCTGCGATGCCTGCATGCCATATAGGCACTGGTTTGTGTCCTGGCTGCTCCACTTCCAATCCAGCTCCCTGCTAATGGCCTGGATGGAAAAAGCAGCAGCAGATGGCCCAAGTCTTAGATCCCCTGCCACCCATGTAGGAGACCCAGATGAAGCTCCTGGATCAGCCAGTCCCCACATTAGGCATGACGGTCATCTGGGGAGTGAACCAGAAGATGGAAGATCTCTCTGTCTCTCTCGTTCTCTCTGTAATTCTTTCAAATAAATAAATCTTTTTTTAAAAAAAAAGTTAATGAGGACTCCTGAAAGCTTTCATTTTATGAGACAGCTATAGACATAATAGAAATCTCAACTGAAAAAATGTTAACATGTGATCATGTTAACATATTTTTTTTTTTTTTTGGACAGGCAGAGTGGACAGTGAGAGAGAGAGAGACAGAGAGAAAGGTCTTCCTTTGCCGTTGGTTCACCCTCCAATGGCTGCTGCGGTCAGCATGCTGCGGCTGGCGCACCGCGCTCATCCGATGGCAAGAGCCAGGTGCTAGGTGCTTTTTCCTGGTCTTCCATGGGGTGCAGGGCCCAAGCACTTGGGCCATCCTCCACTGCACTCCTGGGCCACAGCAGAGGGCTGGCCTGGAAGAGGGGCAACCGGGACAGAATCCGGCGCCCCGACCGGGACTAGAACCCAGTGTGCCGGCGCTGCAAGGCGGAGGATTAGCCTGTTGAGCCACGGCGCCGGCCAACATAATTTTATTTTTAAAAACTATATTTCAAAAAAAAGTGGGAAGAACAGTGGCACTGCTTGACATTTTTTCAAGTTTCTTTGCTCTCTGACTTAATGGATGCTCAGGTCCACTTTGACACTTACTTCCTTACAATGTTGTGCATGGAGCAACCTCTAGACAATGATACTCTACACTGCGGAGAGAATGAGAGTGAAACAGGAAATTATGCCTCACCATTGTTATGGAAGGCTTTTACAATTGTGGAATTCCTGAAGGGAGTACAGAGTTACAAGATTCTCTGACCACACTCAGAAAAATGCATCCATCCAGCCCGTCTCGCTTGCTGCCAAACAGTCGTATGCACACTGATAAGGTTCAGATCAAGGCTCATCCTCCACTTACATTATCTTAGAAAATATCATCTTAAACAATACTGGTTGTTTTTGGATTAATGCCAATCTTATCAATGGTGTTAATGTACAAATGTACATGGTGAATCTCCATCCAGACAAGGGATTTGGTGTTTAGAGTTTTCCAAATATTTTTAATCATTTTGGGGAGAGGAGCCTCACATATCAAAGGATTAAGCAGCAAGATTTGGTTAAAAACTGGGTGAGACACCTGTAAGACATGAATGGACAATACAATATAAGGGGCCAAGGTGTCCATAAATAGTTGGTAGCCAAGGGAACACATAAGGACAAAGAGCAGCAAGAGGACAAACAAGGGACAGGTCCATGCATGGGAAATGTGGAAAAACGAATTGTAGGAAAGCATTCAAAGTCTACTCTAAGGCATGGTGCTGGCCATAACAAACATTTCCACAGACATGCAGTCTTCTTATTTTTATTTTTAAATTTTTATTTGACAGGTAGAGTTATAGACAGTAACAGAGACACAGAGAAAGGTCTTCCTTCCATTGGGTCACCCCCCAAATGGCCGCTACGGCTGGCACTGCACACCTATCCAAAGCCAGGAGCCAGGTGTTTCTTCCTGGTCTTCCATGCGGGTACAGGGGCCCAAGCAGTTAGGCCATCCTCTACTGCCCTCCTGGGCCACAGCAGAGAGCTGGACTGGAAGAGGAGCAACCGGGACTAGAACCTGGCACCCATATGGGATGCCGGTGCCACAGGCGGAGGATTAACCAAGTGAGCCATGGTGCCGGCCCGTCAGACATGCAGTCTTGCTAAAGCTTCATGAACCTTGTCAGCCCCAGCAGCCCATCAGATTACTGTCAAGTTGCTTAATACAGCTTCTGTCGTCTTGTCCGTCCCATGTTGCGTGATTTCCTTGTTTCTCCAGCCTCACCACTTTCTGACCCAGCAATAGACAACTCTTTGAACCCTCACATTTCTTTCCTCTACAACTTTGGTCATCAGGGTCTTCTGTCAAGGTGGCTCTTTGACTTTTATTCTGAATTACCGGCTTATCTTCGATGGTTCAGTTAAGGCTCTTGGTCCTTAATGAAGCTTTTCTGGGACCCCTTCCTAGGCTGAGCATTGCTATGAATCTTTACATCATAGGGCACCCAGCAATCACATTTCTGAAGCTTCATTTGATCGTCTTTAACTTCCTTCTCTGTCTCATCTAGTACTCTAAGTGCTTTGACAGTAGTCTCTATCTTTGTATGCCTACTCCCTTAACAAATCACTTAATGAATGTTTATGAAATGGACAAATTAAAGAGTAGCATGTACACATTTTTCTGGCATTCCAATTACAGAGGGCTGGACTGAGGAGAAGACAAAATGTTAAGGAGGAAAGTGACAAAGTGTCCAAATAATGTCACTCTGTGAAAATGTTGGTGGCCTCTCTGAAGTAGGAAAACATGCAGCAAACTTGAGAGCATAATATACCTAGATAGTAAAGAGAAATACATAGATGCATTTTAATGCTAATTTTATATAATTTTAACACCAAGCTATAGAATTTAAGAAAAATTTGAACTTGTGTGACTTTAAGATTCCATTAAATTACAATAGAAGTTCTCAAAAATTTTAGTCCCAGGATCTCTTTACCCTTTTAAAACACTGGGGACCTCAAAAAGTTTTTTTAATGTGCATTACAGCTGTTAATATTTAACATATCAGAACTTCAAATGGAAATTTCTTACTCACTTGAGGTAACAACATATTTTGTGAACAATGATTACGTTTTCAAAAACTAGAATATTAGTGAAAAGGGTTGCATTGATTGCTTTGCAAATTCCTATCATAGGAGATAACTCTATTCTCATATCTGCTTCTGTACTCAATATGTTGTGATACATTATTTTTCTTGAAGTGCTTGATGAAAATATAGTCTCACATAAATATATAGTTTAAAAAAGGAGCATATTTTAATTGCTTTTCCAAATAATCATAGACTTCTGCTTTTCTAATACACCAAATGTCACCAGTGTTCTTTCTTACCTATGAAATCTAAAACCACCAGTGATATCTTCTGACTGTTATGATATCTATGACTCTTCCAATTGATCATTTATCCAGGGATGATTTTGTAACAACAAGCATTTGGTCATTTGAAAATATTTGTTCATTGTGCTCCACAGAACATCCAAGTGTTGACACAATATATTCTACAATATCAAGAACCTCCATTCACAAATGTCACCGTTGAGTCCATTAGCAAAGCCTCCAGTGTTGGAAAACTAAGTTCACAGGGGCAGAAGTTTTCCAAAATGTTCATTTTTCCTTGACAGCTTGAGTTCTATCATTGGCAACCAACGCAGTCCATTGTTTTTCTTAAATGGATAGCAGCTTTTTGTTAATTTTCCAGGCAATATCTGCCACCCACAAACCCAAGTCTGAGAAGCATAGATCTTCCGTTTCTTACTCTGCTCACAAGTCCACTGCAGAGACCACATGGGTGCTTTCCATTATGACAGCTTACTATTCAATTACATGCAGGGATGTCCTATTGGCAAATTTCCCATTTTGCACTCCCCCACTGATATTTTTAAAATATATTCAAATGTCAAGAGCTCATAAACAATGATCTTTCATTTAGGTCTTTTTTTTTTTTTTTTTTGCCAGAGTGTCTTGGCTTTCCATGCCTAAAATAATCTCATGGGCTTTTTAGCCAGATCTGATTGCCTTAAAGACTGATTCTGAGGCCAGAGTGCTGTTTAGGACATCTGCCATTCTATGAGTCTGCTGTGTATCCTGCTTCCCATGTTGGATCGTTCTCTCCTTTTTAATTCTATCAGTTAGTATTAGCAGATACTAGTCTTGTTTATGTGATCCCTTTGACTCTTAATCCTATCATTGTGAGCAATTATGAACTGAAACTGATCACTTTGACTAGTGAGACAGCATTGGTACATTCCACTTTGATGGGATTGAATTGGAATCCCCTGGCACGTTTCTAACTCTCCCATTAGGGGTAAGTCCAATTGAGCATTTGCCAAACTGCATCTCCTCCCTCTCTTATTCCCACTCTTATATTTAACAGGGATCACTTTTCAATTAAATTTAAATACCTAAGAATAATTGTGTGTTAATGAAATGCTTTTTAAACTAGGAAGTGTGTAGTAGTGAAGAAAATGATGACTACAAAGGGAGTTTTCAAGTCAACTGTCCTTGATTTGTTCTATGGCTTTGACATTTTACCCATTGGAGCAAATGTCCATATGGTAACAAACAAACAAAAAAAGGTAAATCAAAGTCTTCAGATTACTCAAAAGATAGCTTCAGTCTTGAGAGTCTCCTGAATGGATCCCAAGGAATTCACGGGTCTATGGGCCACACTTTGAGAACCATTAATACTCAGTCAAAAGGAGGTCCTGGAGTCACTAAAATCTGGGAACCATCAAGCAAGGAGAAAAGAAATTGGCCAATGGAAAGGAGCCATGTTAGGGTTCAGAAACACTGGGCAATGGGCCACTGCCAAGGACCTCTGTCCATGCCCAGCCCAACATTCTTCAGCAGCCAGTTTATCTCTTACTGCCTGAGGCCTCATGACTGCCTCTCACCTGGCCAGCTGATACAGGGACTACTGGCCCAGTCTTCTCTAGCACTTCTCATGCCGCTTTCAATTGCCCGCTCAGGTTTATCACAGCCCCTATGTCAATAATCAGGCCAGCACAAGGATGGAGGTCACTATTCAGACCCTAGCTTCAATCTGGGTCAACCAAGTCACTTCTTTTACAATATCATGCTTCCAGCTAAGCTTTCATCTGAAGAAATCTTTCTGTGACCAAAATCAAGGTGCACTTGAAGAAGCATACCATCTCCAGCAACAACAAAAGTAAAAACAGGTTTACAAAAGGAAGTCACTATCGACTGTTAAGTATGGAAGTGATATTGGATGAGCAATCTAAATATATCACTTTGAGGGTTGAGTTGAGGTTGGATTTGAGCCTGGACTGACTGGAGCAGATAGACCTGGAGGAAGAGGTGTAGGCTCACAGGTGGGGAGTGTCAGTGGGGGCAGGGAAGGCAGGCCTGCCTGGGGCATGCTGCCGGAGGAAAGGCAGTCAGATGCCACAAACCCTGAGCCTTTGTTTATAAAACTACAATGTGAAATAGGAGCATATTTTAAAAATTTACATATATGGAGAAAGAGAGAGAGAGGGAGAGAGGGATAGAGAGATGTCAGAAGCAATTGGCTCCCATGATTATAGAGACTGAGAATTTTCATGCAAGCTGGAGAACCAGATGCATTTCCAAGGGCTTAGAGCCAGAAAGGCAGAGGGGTGTAGACTCCAATCCAAGTCTGAAGGCCTGGGCACCAGGAACACTGAGGGCAGGAGAAGACAGGTGTCTCAGCTCAAGCAGAGAGTGAATTTAACCCTCTTCCACCTTTTGGTTCTATTCAGTTCCTCATGGACTGGGTGAGGTCCACGCACATGGGGAGGGCTGTCTGCTTGCGTCAGCTCACCAATTTAAATACTCGACTCTCCTAGAAATACCCTCACAGACACCCAGAAATAATGTTTAACCAGCCGTCTGGGCATCCTGCAGCCCAGTCATGTTGACACATAAAATTAATCATCACACTATCTTTACAGAAAAGAGCAAATATTTTATAGGTTTAATCTGGTGATGTAAAAATTTATCATCCCTGATATTCTCTCCTCAACAATTTAAGCAAAATTCCCCATAACTATTGGGTCATTGACTTTATCAACTTTCTTTTACAATATTTCTATGTACTCAGCTGATTTTACCCTCTTGTTCCTTCAAAGGTGAAGTATTTTGGCTGATTTACTAGGATTTTTACTGGCAATCATATCCTAGTTTTAATCTCCCATTTCTTGCCATTTTATTTTCTTCTTAGCCTATATAGGAAGAACTCAGATATTTTAGATCTTGTCTTCATTGGAACGACAAGATTCCCTAGCCTCCCTTCTGTACCTGAGTAAGGATTCATATTAGTTGCGTGTTTCCATAATACTTTTGCCCCCTATAATCCATGTCTCCTTCAAGAAGGTTTAGACAAGGGTACAGTGTCTTCATATTTAATATATTCAATGTGGTATTTTAATCATTACCTCTAAATCTGTGGTTAGTGACAACATTATTTGAGAGTGATGGCCAGACCTCCAAATTCTGTAACAACTAAAAAATGTATGATATGTTTGATAGTCTACAAATACTAATGGAAGCATGTCATTAAAATTATGCAGTAAGGAGCTCTGTTTATATTTACATATATGTGTACTTATTTATTTTATTGATGCTGTAACAGTAATTTCTGGCTAAAGAAGGGGAAAAAAATATGATTTCCCAAACTCTAACAAAAGGACCAAAATGCATTAGGATACAAACCTTTTCTGTATAAAACAGTGTCTAAATAAGGATCATCATAATCAGTAGCATGGCATAATTCAAGAATCTTGTTCTCACCACTCTTCACTTGACCAATTCCTCTTTTCTCCCCAGATCCACTGTCTGCCCAAGAGGGTGATCTCTGCTGTCTGCATTAACCGAGCTCTCTTATGCTATGGTTGACTTTTGCTTCAGCCAATGGGAAGCGCTGGCTATGGTCAGGAGGGTAGAAGGAGAACCACACCCTTGATTCTGCTCACTTATCACCCAGTGATGCCTCTCACCTAGGTCTGACTTCCCTGCAAGCCCGACTCAACTTTCCCATTCTGCTTTCCAGGTAACTTGTTCTCCGCATCCCCCCTTCAGCTAACAAACTACTAAAGTATAATGAATTAGTGTTGCTTTATGTTGATGGATGTTTGAATTAAGTTTTCATTTGGCAATCCTTGGCTTACCCCTAGAGAAGCATATTTCTAGAGGAAAATCTGAGTGGGATGTGGAGAGGCAAGAAATATTTTGGCCATGTGTGAAGGAAAACACTAGTCTATAGGATCTTGCTGAGTACTGGGCAGCTAAGAGGATTGGGAAGTGAGAAAGATCTTCCAGTTTATGCAAGAGAATCTTGCTGGAGAAAGAGAAAAATCTGAAATAGGCACAAAACAGGTATATCTTTCAAGATATTTAAAGTGAAAATCCAGCACAATTCCAGATTGGGCTGAAGTCTTCCTCATCTTACCTATAACACCATCTTCAGATCTTTTATACATAATATCTGGTATACAATTTTAGAAATTACATGACATGATTGGAAGCTGAAATGTGTGCCTCATAATGAAACGAGGAAAATCATGGAATAGAAGTTGACCACCAGATGACCCTAAGGCCAGAAATGATAGGCAATGATTTTTTTTTCTTATTGGATTGTTTAAAAAGTGCTTTTATTTTTTAAAAATTTCAACAGATGTATAAAAATTGCATGTATTTATAGCATCCTATGTGATGTTTCAGCACATGTATACATTGTGTAATGTCCAATCATGGTAAATATACTGATCTCTTCAAACATTTAACATTTCTTTGTAATGAAAACATCCAAAATCCTGTCTCTAGCTTGCTTGTTTTACAGTAAAATATAGAGTAAATTAACATAATGTGTAGTCACCCTACAGATTCCTCATCGTTCCCTCCCCTCTTTCCTCCCCAGCCTCTGGTACCAGATAATGTGATACTTCTCTCTCTTTTTTTAAAGATTTATTTATTTGAAAGGCAGAGTTACACAGAGAGAGAAGAAGAGGCAGAGAGAGAGAGAGAGAGAGAGAGAGATCTTCCATCCAATGGCTCACTCTCCAATTGGCCACAATGGCTGGAGCTGCACCAAACCAAAGCCAGGAGCCAGGAGCTTCCTCCAGGTCTCCCACACAGGTACGGGGGCCCAAGGACTTGAGCCATCTTCCACTGCTTTCCCAGGTCATAGTATAGAGCTGGATAGGAAGTGGAGCAGAAGGGTCTTGAACCAGCACCCATATGGGGTGCTGGTGCTTCAGGCCAGGCTGTTAACCCGCTGTGCTACAGCGCCAGCCCCATGATACTTGTCTTTCTAAACTTGGATTATTTCACTCAACATAATGACCTCCAGTTCCATCCATGTTGTTGCAAATGACAAGATTTTAACCCATTTTATGCTGAGTAGTGTCTCATTGTGTATAAAAATACTTTTATAAGTATGGCAATAAACATAGAGGAAAGGTAAATAAGATGGATTATAAGAAATAGAATTAAACAAAGAAAATGTTTTAGACAATAGCTACATGTTTATTCCAGAACTGAAAAATAAAATGCATCCTGCTTCCCACCCAATCCACAGGGAATGCAGTTCAAAACCCCCAGTAGAGGCCTGAAACCTTAGACAGTACGAGATCACAAACACACAGACACACACACACACACACACACACACACACATATGTGCATAGATAGATAGATGGATACCTACGATATAGTTTATTTTATGTTAAGCACAGTAAAAGATTAACAATATCAACTAATAACAAAATAAAACAATTCATTTAATGTGGTAAAAGTTATGTGAATGTGATCTTTCTCAAAATATCTTATTGTCCTATACTCATTCCTTCTTGTGACAATGTGAGATGATACAAGGGCTACATAATGGGGTGAAATGAGGTGAATGGCGTAAGTGTTGCGATGGACGGATAGGCTACTCTATAAGTGTTACTTGAACACGAGCACTGTGTATTATGACAGTCAGTCTGATGACTAAGTCAGCTACAGGTGACTAATGGCTGGGTATGCTAGACAAAACAATGATTCACGTCCCAGGTGGGATGCAGCAGGGTGACATCAGCTTATATCACACTACTTAGAAAGGTGTACAACCTGAAACTTATGAATGGTTTATTCCTGGGACTTTTCGTTTGATAATTTGTAGTTGACTGCAGGGAACTGAAACTGTGCAAAGGGGAGCCATATATACATGGTCACTCACTATTGTACCTGAAAGTAAGAAATCATTGGATGAATTTAATAAAAGACTGGATATCATCAAAATTTTTTTTAAAGTTCAGAGAATTCAAACAGTTCAATAGAAAACTTTAAATGTGGCCTGGCATTGTGGTGTAGCAGGTAAAGCTGCCACCCACAACATTGGCATCCCATATGGGCGCCAATTCAAGTCCTCACTGCCCTAATTCTGATCCAGCTCCCTGCTAATGGCCTGGGAAAAGCAGTGCAGGATGATCCAAGTGCTTGAGCTCCTGTACCCTTGTAGTCGACCTGGAAGAAGCTCCTGGTCCCTGGCTTTGGCCTGGCCCAGCCCCGGGTTGTGGCAATCTGGGAAGCGAACCAGTAAATGGAAGTTCTCTCTCTTTCTCTCTCTCTCTCCCTCTCTGTAACTCTGACTTTCAAATAAATAAATAAATCTTTAAAAAAAAAAGATAGAGAGAGAGAGAGAGAAACTTTAAATCTATAGGCACGTAGAGGAAAAATAACTGCAAAATAAAACTGACTAAAATAGAAGAGGATGTGACGTTATCAAATGGTCCAAAATATGTATAATTGGAGTTTAGAAGGAAAGATAAAAATGGGGAAGCAGCAGCATTTGAAGAGATTCTGGTGAAAACATTCCAACTAGTTAAAAAAGTCCACCTCTGCATTCACATTTTGGAAAATCCCAAACAGGGACCATTCAGAGAAATCCACACCTGGACATACCATAATCAAACCGCTGAAATCAAAGACTTAAAAAAAAAAGAATCTTACAATCACTAAGTAATCTATATTTTTATTTTTCCTTAAGCTGAAACTCTTCAGCAGATTTCATAATTTATTTGTTCACAGCAAGGTAATAAAAAGTCCTGTGGTCATTTTCAGTTCTGAACACATACTCAAGTCAATATGTCAAAGAAGGAATCAGTGCAACAATAATAACAAAAAAGTTGATTCTACTGAAGTTCAATCTTGCTTCCCACGGCTCAGAGCTAGGTGTCCGGAACCTTCAGAGTGGGGAGCACGGCTGCTGTGGATGTGGCAGGGGTGAGGTGTAGTGCAGGCTCTTGTGCGACTGTCACAGTTATGACTTGGTTTGCTGCTCTCTGGGCATGGTGAAACATTCAGAGTTCGTTCTTCCTTCCATGGAGTACTTTCCTGTTTCCTTGAAGATTTTCCCACCAGAAACATCTGACTGATGCTCCCTGTCTCCTGCGAACTGCTCACAATTCCCCTATCTCCCAACTTCTGCCTCTATTATGTGACAACCCATTTCCCTTCTCTGGCCACTGCCTGCTTCTGGCTGGAAGCCTTCCTAGCTGGGTCCCTTTACAAATCATCCTCAGACTGCCTCCTCCTTGGCTTTCCCCATCATGTCCCTGGGACACATTTCTGCCCTGTTGGCAGTGCAAACACAGTTTGTTTTCACTCCGTGCAGCTTCATCTCAACTCTGCCACCAGACAAGCCGCCTTGGCCACAACCATTTACTTTTAGACTTCTTAGACTGGGAACAAATCCCAGTGTCTCTGTCACCTCAAACTTCACAACAAAGATCAGCCTCTCCAACTGATTGTCTCAAAGCCCCTCTTATGGATCCTCTGAGCTCTTGGTTATTTCAGCCTCTAGCATTTCTAATCTTAAAACCTGGTTCCTGGATTCCTCCTCTGCATGTATCTTTCTTTGAAATATGGGAGAATTCAGTGCCCACGTGAACACGCTGTTACCCAAGCAAACAGCTAGGGACCGTATAGTGTAATTAGTAAAATGTGTCTTGGGAGCACATAAGAGAAGTTCTTAGCCTTGGGAGTCCAGAAAAGACTTTTTGGGGGAAGCCATATTTAAAATGAGACTTGTGGGATGAGTAATCCTTATCCAAGCAAAGTGGGAAAGCACACATAAAAATGCCAGGGAGCAAAACAGGATGTATTCAAGGAACTGAAAGGAGCTCAGGAGAGCTTGATTAGAACGTGAGGAAGGGACAGGCAAATGTGAGGCTGGAAAAAATAAGCAGGGACTGAAGCAGGAAGCCTTTGTCGTTCATGATAGAAACTTAAATTTTGTTCTAAGACCAGCAGAGTCATTGAGACATTTCTTTCCTTAGGAAAACGGCCTGTTCCGGTTTGCAATTTAGAATATGCTGTGGCTGCAATGCGGAGAATGGGTTTGGGGAAGAGAGTGGAAAGAGACCCGCAGAGCCCAAGCCTGGAAGCAAAGAAAGCCTGACACTAGAATCTGCCAAACCCAGACAAGTTATGGGCCTGGTGCAGAGAAGCATCAGGTCCCAGAGCCTCGGGGGCACAGGAGCCAATGGGCTTGGTGGCTGGGCCGTGGCTAGTGGAGAAAGACAAAGGAGTCAAAGATGCTGCACAGGTTTCTGTCTTCAGCAACCGAGCGGTGCCAGCCCCTGAAATGAGAACCCAGAGGAGGAGCAGGTTGGATGGGCTCCGTTTCACACCCATGGCTCCAAGGGGCCAGTAACGTCTCTCCTGCTTC
Source organism: Sylvilagus floridanus (assembly GCA_949820135.1). Classification (NCBI taxonomy): domain Eukaryota; kingdom Metazoa; phylum Chordata; class Mammalia; order Lagomorpha; family Leporidae; genus Sylvilagus; species Sylvilagus floridanus. Next base: position 74,326,248 of record OX463230.1, read on the forward strand.
AGTTATTGGGTGGCCTCCGGTTGAGCCTTCAAGTCTCAACCCAGCTCCTCTGGCTTCTCCTGAATCCCTAGGTTTTTCACAGAGCCTCCTCCTCTCGTCCCTTACCTTTACTGCGCCACTGTCTTCATTGCTGTCACTTCCCCAGTAGATAGTGAGCACCTTGAAGAGAGGGAATCTGTATGAGTCACTACCTGTACCCTCGTCACATGGTAGGCACTCAATAAGTGTTGCTGAATAAATTGATTCTTCCTAAATCTTAAAATACTGAATCTGCTTACAGAACTGAAAAATATGTATAATGAGATTTTTCTTCTTCTCTCTTTTTCTGTTGGTTCACCCCCCAAATGGCCACGATGGCTGGCACACTGCACTGATCTGAAGCCAGGAGCCAGGTGCTTCCTCCTGGTCTCCCATGTGGGTGCAGGGCCCAAGCACTTGGGCCATCCTCCACTGCCTTCCTGGGCCACAGCAGAGAGCTGGATTGGAAGAGGAGCAACCGGAACAGAATCCAGCACCCCAACCAGAACTAGAACCCGGGATGCCAGCGCCGCAGGTGAAGGATTAGCCAAGTGAGCCATGGCACTGGCCAAATGTTTTAAGCCAACACATTTCAGAAAACCGGTATGTCAGATGTTGTCATCACAATAACTACAAAAATGAATCACATGCTCACATGCAAACAAGGCATTGCTAGCCTTCTAAGAAGGATACAAAAGGCTAAAAAAATTAGGTATTCAAATGAGACTTTGTTTGAAGTAACCTCTGTTGAATGTGTGCACAAAGGTCGTATCAGTTCTGTCTGATCTTGTATTTCTTTCTGTTAGAACAAGCTGCCTCTCATAGAATAGTCTGTGAGTTTTACCAAAGGCCCCCCTTACAAAACTGAGTATAGAAATGTTTGTTGTAAACATGAATGTATTTATTCTGCTACCAAGCGAAAGCTATAGACATCTGCCTTAAAGCAAAATGGTTGCAAATAGAGGCCGTGAGGCTGCTCACCCTGTATTTCAGTCCAGGCTCTGTCACCTGGGGGCTGGATGACCTCCACTGCTGTGCTTCGGGTTTCACCCTTTGAAAGATGAAGATAGAATGAAATAGGAGTCTGCAGGATCTCACAGCTGGCACACCTGCGTGCGACGGTCTGATTCAGTACTTAGGGGGTAGTCATGAGGATAATATGAGTCAACATACACAAAATCCTTAGCCCAGTGCTTACCATGAGGGCACTTCCAAAAGTTCACAGAAACTGGAATTAAATTTGGTTTGGGGACAAAAAATCTTTTGAAGCCCTTGAGTCGTTTTTCCATAATATGCGTTTTCTATTAATTTTCTGAAGACTCCTTGTGTTGTGGCTATGTGCTTGCCATTCTTCCTCATACTGTTGTTTTTGGCACCGTACGACACAGCATCCTGACTCGGGTAGCTAACTGTGAACATCAGTCAGTACTGAAGGCCAGAAGGGAACCCAGGAAAGAAGCGCTCACAAAGCCGGGACACTTCACTTAGTGGCAGTAACTACGGATTTCTGGCAGAATAATAGTTGGGATTCTTGTCTTTGCAAATAATTCTGGTGTACATAAGACAATGAGGCAGAGCTCTCCCATAGAAAAGACAGCCTTCAGAAAAGTTAAGAATGAGAGCAAAGAGCGAAAGGAATTACTGAAGGAAGTAACAGCACACAGAGGGTGGCTGCAGGCTCACAAGCCGGGACACCACAGCGGTGCCATGTCCTGATTCAGCACCCCACTATTGAGAGTGACAAACCCTGAGAAAGCGGGACACACCCCTCCACCCTGTTTACTCACATAGAGCTAGTCCATGAAAATATTTCTATCGTAACGGATTACAATTCTCAAGATAGTATTATAAAAAGGAGGCTTAATTTTTATCTGGAAAATTCATTTATTTTTTCAATTGTAAAATATTTTTGAGAAAAAAATCATTAGGAAACAAACCTGATCATTATTAGTAATAAGTCATCAGTTTGGCTGTTCTCAAATATCCAATATTCCAATATCCAAATATTCTTACTAAAAATATGTTCATTTATTTATTTTTTATTTGGAAGGTGGAACAACATAGAGAAAGAGATCTTCCATCCACTGGCTTACTCCTTGGCCAGGAATGCTGAGCCAGGCAAAAGCTGGGAGCCAGGAACTCCATCCTGAATACTTAAGCCATCATCTGCTTCCTTCCATGGCAAGCATTGGCTGGAAGCTAGATTGTAAACTGAAATGGATCTCAAAACCAGGCATTCTGATAAGGGTTGCAGGTATCCCCAAGTGGTGGCTTAACCCACTGTGCCACAATGTCTACACCTATTATGAGCATACTTAAAGAGACCGTGGGCCTAGGTGGCAGATGACTTTGTAACTTCATTTTATTTTTGACATTTGCATTTACACTTGACATTTACTCTATCTATGCACAATCTTAATGGGAATTGTGTGACTCATCTTAAAGGTATTTGTAAGAATATGGAATTCTTTAATATTTTCAGAGAAAAATGTTCATTTTTAAGAGCCATGTACTAAATTATACCAACCATTTAGACCAAGGACAATTCATTGAGAAAAGCCATTGTCTTGGAAGGCAAATGCTTTTGTTGGAATTATCAAGCCCATCATGGACAGAAGTTTGATATGATATGGTAGAGTAGTTTAATCATGGATAGATAGTTATTCTGTGTAATCTATAAGGATGTTTCCATTCTTGACATGGTCATTCCAAGTGTTATAGGCTGAAGTTGTCAAAATGTTTGTAAGTGAAAAATATTCAACTATTCCTTATGAGCCCATGTTTAATTGTGTGCTCACTAGAACATTCTGCACCAATGAGACTGCTCTCTATCTGTGCAGTCCAATATGGCAGCCACCAGCCACAGGTAGCTCTGGAGCCCTGGAGCTCTGGCTAGTATAACCCAGGAGCCCAACATCTGCAGTTCCTCATTGGTGTGAGACTACAGGCTCTCACACTGGAGAGCATAGGTCTATCTTCACTTTTTAAAGGCTCTGATCTCTACCTGATTATTCATTTTGTGCATTTAAAACATTATATTTAAAATAGATGGAGGCTCAGTATGACCCAGTGTCTCTGGAGGCAGCCTGAGAGAGTAGAATTCTCCACAGACCTCAGGGCAAATTCAGTTTCATTCTGACCCTAGAACTAGCACAGTGGCCGGCACACAGTCCTCCTCACTGAGTAGTAGACAAGTTTTCTTGGAATTCCTTGAATCTCTTAATTCAAAGTCAAACATTCAATTCACTCAATGCCATAGGCTTATTTTAAAGACAGTACTGGTTTCTTATTTCATTTTCACTGTGTTAGAAGTCCAAGGATAAGAAAAGTTCAAGAACTTCATGAACCAGCTCAGCACATGAACTCAGAGATTAGTCAACAACTTAAACAAACAAGGCTGGCCAGCTGGTCGCTGCTCTATTTGACCACAGTCTGGGGCAGGGACACAAGACATTGAGGACAGGAATTGTGAGTGTTTCTCTCTCCTCAACATCCATCCCCCTCTTTCCCAATCCAGCAGTTTGACCTGCAAAACTCTGCCCTGGATGACAAAGCAGTTGGTCCTGGGGACCACTCCAATCACTCCACAACTGTGCTCTGCTCAGAAAGCTCTCACTCCCAGAGGACCCAAGTGAGCTCACATCAGGCAGGCCTCCATCCCAGCAAGGCTCAGGCCATCTCCCTGCATCCAGATCCTCCTTTTAGTCTAATTAAGCTTCCCCTCCACAGACATGCAGCCAAGGCGGATGGCAAGAAGAATACAGATGGGGGCTGCCATTGTGGGATAGTGGGTTAAGCTGTTGCCTGCAATGCTAGCATCCCATATGAGTGATGGTATGAGGCCCAGACACTCCACTTGTGATCCAGATACCTGCCAAGAGCCTGGGAAAACAGTGGAAGATGGCCCAAGTACTTAGGTCCCTGCCACCCACGTGGGAGACCAGGAAGGGGTTCCAGTCTCCTGGCCCAGTCACAGTTGTTGTGGCCACTTGGGGAGTGAACCAGAGGATGAAAGACCTCTCTCTTTCTCTTTCTCTCCTCTTCCCTGTAACTCTGCCTTTTCAATAATTAAATAAATCCTTTTTAACAATACAGATACATGGGCCCTTGCTTTGTCCTTGTTCAATACCCAAGAGAGGCAGTTTCTGCAACAGCAAGAAGAGAGAAGAGTTTAGCCAAATAAACATGATCAGGATACAGTATAATTAATGGGCTCCACCACACAGCCAAACTGCCCAGTTTCATCATTTCAGACCATTTGGATTCACCACCAAGCTTTCCTCTTTCTACAAGTAGCCATGGGGGAAGAGAACAGGTCTTGTCTAGGCTGGGATTGAGTAGGTGGCTCGTCCTGCACCTGTCATAAGAGTGATGTTTGGCACACAATGTTTTCCCACTCGTTTTCTCCACCTATCTCCTACTGATGAACAGGTTGAAAAGATATACAGACACTAAAGATTGTGGAATCTTCCCACACCAGAGTTTACCACAGTCAGACATAAATGCATGGCAGGTGTTTGGCACAGTGAGTCACTGCTTAGGAGGCCTATGTCCCATATCAGAGTGTCTGGGTTTAAGGCATGGCTCTATTTCTGATTCTAGCTTCCTGCTAGTGTGCACCCTGGGAAGCAACAAGTGACGGCTCATGTAGCTGGGTCCCTGCCACCCATGTGGGAGACTCGAATTGAGTTGTAGGCTCCTGGCTTCAGTTTGGCCCAACCTCAGCTGCTGTGAGCATTTGTGGGGGAATCAGCAGATAAAAGATCTCTCCCTCCCTCCCTCCCTCCCTCCCTCTCTCTTTCTCCCCCCCCCCTTCAAGTAAAATGAGAATATTCAATGAAAAGAATAGAAATGAATTGTGAATTGTGTCCCTCTCAAAATTCTTATGTTGAAATCCTAACCCACAGTGTCTCAGAATGTGACTATGTTTGAAGACATAGTCTTTAGAGAATTAAATTAAAATGAGATCATTAGGTTGGACCCTAATCTGAGGACATTTTGGATACTGATACACATTCATGTAAGAACACAGATGCGTGTCCTCACAGGAAGAGTACATTGGACATGGACAGGTACAGAGGAAAAGACAATGTGAAGACATAGAAGACAGCAATCTGCAAGCCAAGAAGAGCTGCCTGGAACAGATCCTTCCCCCATGACTCTCAGAATAGACCAACCCTGCCAACCTCCATCCTGGACTTCTGATCACCAGAATGGAGAAAATAAATGCCTGTTGTTTAAGCCACCAGCTCAAGCAAACGAACCCAGGCTTTTTCCAGTTCCATCTTTAGAGCCCTGCACTCTGGGAAGGGATAAGAGCTCTTTGCCCAGAATTCTTCATTATCTTCAACAGGTCCTCCTCTGCCCCAGGCTCCAGCTACTTTTCCTCCCTTTCAACCAAAATGTAGCAAATACATTGGAGTGTGTTCACATGATAACTCTCTCCCTTTGCTTCCACCTCCCCATTGCCCAGAATGAATTCATCTCTATCGCCCAGGAAACACCTCCAGGTCCCAGCCAGCTTCTGGGGAGGCCAGGGAATCTCAGTGTTTCCCAGAGTCCAGTCAGTTCTTCCAAGCTTGACCCTAGAAAACCCAGGCTGCTGTGGAAGAAGCTCTTATCAAACACTTCTGATCCAAATCGTGCTTCCGTCCACTGGTTCACCACCCAGATGGCTGCAATGGCCAGGGCTGAGCAGGTCACAGCCAGGAGCTTTATCCGGATGTCCCATGTAAGTGGCAGGGGCCAAACTCTTGGGCCATCCTTTGCTGCTTTTCCCAGGCCACTAGCAGGGAGTTGGATCAGAAGTGGAGTAGCCAGGACTTGAACCGGCACCCATTATGGGATGCTGGTGTCACAAGCAGCAGCTTTATATGCTAAGCCACAACACCTGCCCCTCCAAATAGTAGCTGGTCACACTCTGTGGGAATAATATATCTGATCCATGAAATGTCTTCTTATGTGAACCATCACCCAAAAGTCAAAATTCTCAATACAAGGAATAGTATAACACTTTTCACTGTGCTTGAAAGTTGTCTTTATTTGAATGCCTTTCACAAAATGTGGCTCCTGTTACTCTTTAGAATTGCCATATTAATATCAGTATATTAGGCATTTTGCCAGATGTTGAGAACCCCCAAGACCACTGCACAACCCTGAAGAAATCTCCTGCCCTGCTGGTGGTGCTGATCCCGATCTGGAGCTACATCCCTAAGAGAACAGGACGTCAGGGATTAAGAGCAGGGGCCACAGTCAAGAAAATATTTCTCCTAAGCTATTTCTGGCTTTGTGATCTGATGCTGTCATTTAATCCATCAGTATGGCTTATGCGCTCAGCACTGTACAGTGTAGACAAAGCTATGGGAGATGCAGATCAACTTCACCTTCAGCAGCTCCACCAATTATAAAGGGTGTTAGATTGAAAGTGGACTTGGGAGGAGGAAGGTGGTGAAAAACAGGGAACTTATTCAAAGAGGACATTATTGCAAATACCCTGGGATAAGTATTTGGGGCAACTCATTAGTAAAGAACTAGCAAAAAAAAAAAATGGCCAACCAATACCATGGCCTGTTCCCTGCTGCAACACTGAACCATCCTTGTTTTGTCTCCATATGTAACAGATATTTAGAACATGAGAGGCCGGCGCCGTGGCTCAACAGGCTAATCCTCCGCCTTGCGGCGCCGGCACACCGGGTTCTAGTCCCGGTCGGGGCACCGGATTCTGTCCCGGTTGCCCCTCTTCCAGGCCAGCCCTCTGCTGTGGCCCAGGAGTGCAGTGGAGGATGGCCCAGGTGCTTGGGCCCTGCACCCCATGGGGAGACCAGGAAAAGCACCTGGCTCCTGGCTCCTGCCATCGGACGAGCGCGGTGCGCCGGCCGCAGCGCGCCGACCGCGGCGGCCATTGGAGGGTGAACCAACGGCAAGGGAAGACCTTTCTCTCTGTCTCTCTCTCTCACTGTCCACTCTGCCTGTTAAAAAAAAAAAAAAAAAAAAAAAGAACATGAGAAGTATTCATGGGTCCACAGTGTCTCATTCCTAAGATCTGTTTACCTTTCGGGGAGAAAGTTAACTTCCTTTCCCCATAGTTCTCAAGTAGGAAATACCCACACATTGTACCTGAGGAGCTCATTTTAAATATTGTTGAAATCGGGGCTGGCACTGTGGTGTTGGCCCTCTGGTGTAGTAGGCTAAGCTTCTATCTGTGGCACCAGCATCCCATATGGATGCTTGTTTGAGTCCCGGCTGCTCCACTTGTGATCCAGCTCTCTGCTTATGGTCTGGGAAAGCAGTAGAAGATGGCCCAAGTACTTGGGTCCCTGCACCCATGTGGGAGACCTGGAAGAAACTCCCAGCTCCTGGCTTCGGATCAACCCCACTCTGGCCGTTTTAGCCATTTGGGGAGTGAACTACCAGATGGAAGACCTTTCTCTCTGTCTCTTCCCCTCTCTGTGTGTAACTCTTCCTTTCAAATAAATAAACTTTACAAATTTTTTGAAATTATTAATTTATTTATTTTCATTTTATTTGAAAGGAAGAGAGACTGAGACAGAAAGACAAAGAGCTCCCATCCCCTGGTTCATTCCCCAGTTGCCTACAACAGCCAGGGCTGAGCCAGACTGAAGCCAGGAATCTAAATCTCAATCTAAGTAGCAGAGAGTCAGAGATCCACGTTCTTGAGCCATCATCTACTGCCTCCCAAGATGTACATTAGCTGGAAGCTGGATCAGAAGTGGAGAAACCAAGACTCAAGCCACGCATTCTGTGATGTGGGTGTCTCAGGCAGCGTATTAACTGCTATGCCAAATGCCCAATCCTCACTGCAAATATTTAAAAAACATTTCCCAGGAATTAGAGCCAGCTCCATAACACTATGATTTAATTTTTTATTTACTATAACATTATGTTTAATATAAATTTAACTTAATGTAAAGTTAATTTGTAAAATATGAAGACAAATTTTTATTCATAATCATTTAATGGTAAAAATCAATGTAAGTAATTTAGCATATGAATACCAATATTTACTTTAAGAATTAAAATCATAGGTAAAAGTTTGACTCTATTTTTTTCTGGCTTTCATGCTTATTTTAATATCCACATCTGTTTGATCACATTAAGAGTAAATCACGGGGCGTAGTGGGTAAAGCTGCCGCCTACAGTGCCAGCATCCCATATGGGTGCTGGTTCAAGTCCTGGCTGCTCTGCTTCCAATCCAGCTCTCTGTCTGGGAAAGCAGCAGAAGATGGCCCAAGTCCTTGGGTCCCTGCACTTGCATGGGAGACCCGGAAGAAGCTCCTGGCTCCTGGCTTCAGATTGGCACAGCTCCAGCTGTTGCGGCCATCTGGGGAGTGAACCAATGGATGTAAGATCTCTCTCTCTCTCTCTCTCTCTCTCTCTCTCTCTCTGCCTCTCCTTCTCTCTGTGTGTAGCTCTGACTTTCAAATAAATAAATAAATCTTTAAAAAAAAAAAAGAATAAATCAGCCAGCACCGAGGCTCAATAGGCTAATCCTCCGCCTGTAGCACTGGCAGACCGGGTTCTAGTCCCGGTTGGGGCGCCGGATTCTGTCCCGGTTGCTCCTCTTCCAGGCCAGCTCTCTGCTGTCACCCGGGAGTGCAGTGGAGGATGGCCCAACTCCTTGGGCCCTGCACCCGCATGGGAGACCAGGAGAAGCACCTGGCTCCTGCCATCAGATCAGCACGGTGCACCGGCCACAGCAAGCTGGTCATAGCGGCCATTGGGGGGTGAACCAATGGAAAAAGAAGACCTTTCTCTCTGTCTCTCTCACTGTCCACTCTGCTAGCCAAAAAAAAAAAAAAAACAGAATAAATCACTACCACATCTGTTTGATCTCATTAAGAATAAATCACTAATCTTTTGATTCTAAGTCACAAATTATTTGCACTCCAGATAACCTCATCTTATCTCTAAAACCCACTCAGTCACTTTAGCTGCTGGGGTTAGGATCAAAGGAAGCAAGAATTAGGATATCAGAGATGAGGCAAGTATTAAAAATACCACTTTTTATTCAACTTTGAGATTCAGTAGTTTTCTCTTTAGGGACAGAAAGTATCTGCAGTCTCAAAACAGCTACAACAAAATGTCCTACTTTCCACGCTAATGGCTGTGTCCCGTTACTTTCTCAGCCATAGCCTGTTGGGAGATATTAAGATCATTTCCAACTCCTGGCTCTCATATGCAATAATGTGATGAACATTACTGGGTATGGAGCTTTCTCTGATTTCCATATTTGATCCTGAGTCTATTTTCTGCAAGAATTATCAGATGACAAGATAATATGTCCAGGTCTTTGTTTCACATGTTATACTGTAATTTCTACTTGTGTCACCGACACTGTCTTCTAAACGGCATAAGCTTTCATAATTGCATAATGTGCCATTCGCCTTTTTGCCAGACCCAATCACTGCAGCCTCTGAAAACATGAGGTTTCTCTCCAAGAATGGATGAGAGTCTGGCCTCTCCAGGAACACAGCTGATCTTGCATGGAGAAGCCCATGCACTACACGACTCTTCAAACATTGTGGAAGAACCTTTGGAGTTCGTTGTGTCAGAAACCACAAGCGTCCTGCACCTGATGCTGTCCTGGGTACCCCAAGGCCTTGGGGGTGGCTGTCTTTTAAAAGGGAAAGCAGATGCAATGATTATATGGACCATACATAAAATCAGCATGTTTGTTTGGTCCAGCACAAATGCACTTAGGGAAACAACAGGATCTACTGTATGTTATGACCACCCCAACCGATATGTATTTAATCTACTTCTAGACATTTATATATTCGACAAAGAAAAAAAGCACTAAGAGACTGGTAGATGCCAGGCACTGTGGTGGATATGGAGTGTAAAGTGGCAAACAGCGTAGACAGTGCCTCTGCCCACATGGAGTTCAGTGTGTGTGGGTGAGTACACTTAAGAAGTAATGTGATGAAGTCAGATGGGGCAGGCTTCCCGCCAAGCTGGGACAGCCTGTGGATGACACAGTCCAATCTGACCTTTCTATCAGCCACTCAACCAGCCCCACTCCTATGCCCTCCCACACCTTCAGAGAAGTCTCTGTGGGTTGATCTTGCTTCTCTCTACTACACGGAGAAGAGCTGCTGCAGAGAGCAATCCAAGAGACAAAGCACTGGGTTTCACTGAAATACCAAATCTAGAAACAGGGGAGAGGAGATGGCCCCACCTGACCCCTTCCACACCCTGCGTTTGATGCTTCCACGAAGGTAGACAGTAAACAGGAAAGCTCACCACAACCCTGATGGTGACCTACTATCTTTGAGGCCAGACTGGCAAGTTTCCTACACAAATAAAACCTTGCTGTGTGTCTGGGGCAGGTTTTATGTGCAGAGCAACTGACCAAAATCCTTAGGCTCTAGTGGGAGCCCTGACCTTCACAGAGCTCCCCACGACTCTGGGTCATCCTGGAGTGTCTGTTCACACTGCTGGTCTGTCCAGCGGTGTGTGCCATCTGTTCCTTCACTTGTCTGTCTGTCTGTTTGTTAATCTTCTCTCCAGATCTTTAGCAATTCAATAATAAACATCAGAAACCCAACTCCACTCAAAACATACACAAACACACTGTAACCTTGCTTAACGGCATTGAAGCCAAGGAAGTGGGGCTGGGGGAAACAGGGTGTTGGTGGGTGTTCCCAGTTCCTATGGTCACAGCCTTAGCCACAGCCTTAAAACACATGGTATCGGGTTCTCAGCTAGCCCCCTCGGCGGAGAGCACTGGGAGTTTCTGACCTTCTTTGGGGTTAAGGCTGCTGGTCTCAGTCTGTGCGTAAGCGAGTGGTCACCAGCCTTACTTGCAAAGGGAAGTGGTCAGAAAACACACTGTGTCCTGGCGAGATTGATAACTTGGAAGATCTCTTGGAGGAAGGCCAGGAAATAACAGCAATGTTGTATGTGAAACTAAATATATATCCATCACTAGTGTATTGGCTCATGATTTCCAACATGCTCTGAAAAGGGAATAAAAATGCGAGCCTAGGGAAGGGAGTCTGAGATGGAGTTTATCACAAAGCCAGTAGCATCCTCTGCCATTTCTTCTCTTTGTGAAGACAACAGCTTGAAGGAGGAGTAGCTCCCACGAAGCCCAGCAGGTAGGTCCTGGGTACTGATTGGACAACACACTTGATATATACATCGGCTTGTTGGTTTATCATAACAGTCTTACAAAATAGTTCTCTGTCCCCCTTTTACAGATGATGGGACTAAAGTCCAGAAAGGCAAATGTACCCAGTGTCCCTAAGTTCTAGTAAATACAATAGTCAGGACTTGTCCCCAGATACGTGGCTCCAGGTTCCATACACGTGGACAGTTACATTCTGCAGCCATACAGGGCTGAATAACTTCCATCAAGTTCAGTCCCAAGGAAAAAGGACATAAGTTTCAGTGCATCTTGCTAATACAGTTGTTGCTATCAAGATCAAGGTTAAGAGTGGTTTTAAGTTGGGCGGTTAGACTCAAGAGGTCTGCAAGCTATGAAGCGTATTTCTTCCCTGCTCCTTCATATTTCTTAAGATGAAAGCAATTTAGAGAAATGCAATATACTCTGACCATATGCAGCTTTCAATTTGATATCAAATATTGTTTCCTTTTGGGGCCACCATGCCATCAGAGTTGTCATTCTGTTACCTGACCTAAGGTGAAGGAATTATTGCCAGCCTATGCTGTAATATCACTCCTGGAGTTCAAAGTAGTTAAAACTAGAAACAGAATAAAATCTTCTGAGCTGGTAGACAATGAAATTGAGACCACAAAGCAAACTTGATGACCATATGCCCACACTTTGTCCTCCAGGAAAAACATGAGAAAGAGTTACTCTGCTTTTAGGAGCTGGCTCTGCTTTAGGAAAAAAAAAATGAAAGTTAAAGGCTGGGCTCTCAGCCTTGTCCCTGAAACCTGTTTGGAAATTTTCACTAGGCAACCTGGAGACTGAATTAAGTCCAGCAAAACCTTATTGGCTATCTACCATATGAAGACCATGCTAAATGTTGTGTAGGACACAAAAATTGAAAAGACAAAGGCTCTGCCTTCCAAGGGCTCATGGGGACCACAGAGTCATAATCATCTCTATTAGAAGACAAACTAGGGAACAGATCCCGGGACTTTGAATTAGAAGGAAAAACTCAGTTGAAGAGATGGGAGAATGTCTTTAGGGAATGTGATGTTTGAATTGGACTTTGTAAGTTGAGTAGGAAGTCAACAAGTGAATAAAGAAAAGGAAGGAAGTTTAAGGCCAACAAAACCTCTAGAGCTAGACCCAGGTATCAGAGAGCATGGTGTATCGCAGTCTTAAAGGCTGAGTCAGCCAGGGGTGGGTCTGAGTGTGCGCACACTAGTCCATGAATACATGTGGAGAGAAAAGGCTTGGATATTCTAGCAAAGACAGAAGGCATAGGCCAGGGAAATGCTGTATAAGGTCCTGAATGGTAGGAAAAGGATTTTTTCCTTTATTCTGCATTGTCATAGAAGTGCATGACTGGGGTGAGCCTTTGGCACAAGAATGATGAATGCTGTTTGCAACACCCACTTCCCATATCGGAGTGCTTGAGTTCGAGTCTTGGCTCCACTTCTGATTCTACCTTCCTGCTAATGTGCACCATGGGAGGCAGCAGGTGCTGCCTCCAGTATTTGAGTTCCTGCCACACCCATTATTTTTAATTAATTAATTAATTTGAAAGTCAGAGTTACACATAGAAAGAGAGGCAGAGATTGAGAGAGAGAAAGAGAGAGAGAGAGAGAGAGAGAGGTCTTCCACACGCTGGTTCACTCCCCAGTTGGCCACAATGGCCGGAGCTGCCACACCCATTAAAGACCCAGGTGGAAGTCCAGACTTTAGCCTGGTCCAGCCTCCACCATTATGGGCATTTGGAGAATGAAGCAGTAAATGGAAGATCTCTATCTATATGTCTTTGTCTATGTCTCTCTTTCTCCGCCTTTCAATAATTTTTTTTAAAGGAGGTAGATAGTTATTCAAATTTCTGAGCATTGAATGACATGATCAGGAATGTAATTTAACATGAGTCTTTGGGAAAGTCTTTGGGAGGGGAACCCTAATCACAGGTCTTGGTGTCCCTAATCAGTCCCAGAAGAGGATTTGGATAATAGTATTACTGAAATTTGTTTCTGATGCTGACTGTCTGGCTCCAGTGGAGGGCTTCAGACAGGACAAATGAATAGAGTCATTTTGGCCTTTCCTTCTCCCTGGGGAATAATGACAAAATAACCAATTTTTTTCCAAACATTAGGGCAGACAAGCAGTTACTGTGCAATATTAACACAAGCCCCTCACTGAAGAGCTCCTTTTCATGGAGCGTGGAGCCTAGGAAGACATTCCATCTGAGTCAGCAGGGAATATAGAGAGTATTATTGAATGGAACCCAGGTTCCAGACCGCTCCAAGAGCTGCATATCCTATTATCTGGGTGATTCCTGGCAAATGGCATAACCCTGATGAATTCAGTTTGCTAGGGCTGCTGAGCAAAGTGCCACAGACTGGGTGACTTACACAATAGAAATGTACTGTCTCACAGTTTTGGAGGCCAGAAGCCCAAGATCAAGGTGTTGGCAGGGCCAATTCTTTCTGCGGATTGTGTGTGTGTGTGTGTGGGGGGGTGTCTGTTCCCGTCCCAGCCCTCTCTCCTTGGCGTGGAGATGCTTCTTCATGTGCCTATGGCATTCTCTCTGCTGCTGATCTCTACGTCCAAATTTCCCTTTCTTAAAAGGACATGAGTTTACTGAATTAAGAAACACCCCCATGACTTCATTTTAACTAAATTATCTCTGTGAAGGCCCTATCTGAAAATACAGTTACATTCTGAGCTACTGGGAGATAGGGCTTCAGCACATGCACTTTAGGGGTGGGAGGGACACAGCTCAACACATAACCCTCCATTTGCTTATTTTTGAGATGATACTGGAATTCTTACAGCCTGTTGTGTGCGTGTGTGATGACAAATCTGGTTGACACTTTTGAATTACTTACAAGTGTGCTCGGTGCACAGTAAGCATTCAGAGGAGTGTAGAATGTTCTCCATCCCTGTCCCTCTGACAACTCAGGCCTTACTCCTGAAGGAAAGGCAAATCTGATTGACAAGTAAGCAAACCATCAAAATCCCATCACAGTTCCCACTGAAAGTGGTCAGCATGGCTCTTAACGTACCTTGCATAGCTCTGAATGTAAGTATATTTCACTGACCAACCTTACCCACTGTAAATGAAAAGAAGGAAGCAGGCAATGCTACTCTACTTTTTTTCTTAGAAAGCATAAGTTTCATTGCACCTTTCAATGCAGATTGACAGGGGCTGGCACTGTTGCACAATGCCAGCATCCCATATGGGCGCCAGTTCAAGTCTCACCTGCTCCACTTCTGATCCAGCTCCCTGGTAATATGCCTGGGAAAGCAGCAGAAGGTGGGCCTAGAGCTTGGGCCTCTGCACCCATGTGGGAGACCTGGAAGAAGCCCCTGGTTCCTGGCTCCTGGCTTCAGCCTGGCCAAGCCTTGGCCATTATGGCCATTTGAGGAGTGAACCAGCAGATGGAAGATTCTCTCTCTGTCTCTCTCCCTGTCTCTCCCTGTAACTCTGCCTTTCAAATAAATAAATAAAAATCATTTTAAAAAAAATGCAGACTGACAGCAGCCTGATTGATGAGCTTGGACACCAAGGTCCATTAACTTTGCAGCGTCCTGGCCCACACTGCCTTAGCATCCCCAGTGCTGGCCAGGAGAAGCCAGGACAGCCCTGGGAAACAGGCTGTGTTTAACTGCCAGTGCTGTGTCAGCAGCAAGTGTGTAAGGATGGTTATTTGTGGGAGGCACCAAAGAGTGGCTATTATTTTAAAAGAAATTCTCATAGAAAGAATGTCAGATTTAAAATAAATAAATGGGTTCATGGAAGCTGAATAAACTGTAACGTAAGTGAAATGCTGAGCATTAGACCGTATCCATCCACCACTCATGAAAACAGCTGCCACAAGTACTGAGCTTTTGGTTCCTTCAGGATCCACATGATAATTGATTGGAATAAAACTGAATGCTTCCAAAATATTCATTCATACCACTGATCATGCTTAGTTTATAAAATCTGAAATGTAAGGTGAAATGGAATTTGATATAAGAGAAAATGGGAATTGAACTGCAAGTTGCACATATATGTTCTGTTATGTTTTCCACATTGTAACATCCTTGAAACTGGTATATATACAAAACTGATGAGATGGGAAGCATTGGGTCAAAGTTTAATTAGTCGCATTTTGCCTTTCTTCATGGTATATAAAATACCTCTGCAGGTAAAAATCAATAGTGACACCAATTCAAAGAAACATGGAAGCAACACTAAACTTATTTGAGTCTCCTCTGGGGATAGAAAAATGGCTTGTTTCCTCCTCTTTATAGTCCTCCTCTAGTCCGTATGTGGCAGACATTACAACATCCTCAAGCAGAAAGTGTAGGAAGGAATGTCCATGAAGAGACAGTGTTCTAACCCAAGTCCTACAGCAAATCAATTGCCTGTGAGTGATTCAGATGCAAAAGGAGTGTGTGTGTGTGTGTGTGTGTGTGTGTATGTAGGGGGGTATCCTATTACATCATTCTGAACAAACAAACAAAAAAAAGCGGAATTGTAAGAGAGTAGCCATGGAATTGCTCATCTGTGTATGTGTCGTGTGCATGTGAGTATAGCTTTAACACCATGACATAGCCTGGGAGTAGAAAATGAAGGAAGCTGAAGCAACAGAAGCAGGAAGCAGTAGATATAAGAAGCCTGAGGAACAAGGCAGTTTGTGAGCCCTGAGTCTCAGAGGAGCATCAGAACCCAGGCTTTCAACAGTGCAAGACACTTCACTGTCCCTACCTAGATTGTCAGCCTCATAACCAAAACTTAGCTTCACGACGGGGACCGGCCTAAGTATTCTCAGTTCCTTACACGCTGAAAGGTTGGGCATCCAACTTGTACTTAACCAACAGTCCCTTCTCTTTTTTAATGTTTATTTATTTATTTATTTTTGAAAGACAAAACAACAGGAGAAGGGGGGGGGAGAGGCAGAGAAAGACTGATCTTACATTTGGTTCACTCCTCAAATGTCCACAGAAGCCAGAGCTGGACCAGACTAAAGCCAAGAGCCTGGAACTCGATCCAGGTCTTTCATGTGGAAGGCAGAGATCCAAGCACTTGAGCATCAACTGCTGCCTCCCAGGATGAGCATTAGCAGGGAACAGAGTAGCTGGGGCACGACTTCTTTACTTACGGAAGAATTAATAATATATTCCTGTTGTGAAGTCTACTATATACTAGCAGGAAAGGAAAAAACAAAAATGGATAAAATTTCCTCCCCAAGCTCCAGGAAAACTCTTCTAGCAGAACTAAGGCTTCCATTGTCATAGAATTCCAAAAGAAAACTTTTAATGCATTGGAGAACTGATCATTCTTCTAAGTTCTGTTGCTTTCTTTCAGTGAGGGACTTTTGAATCATAAATATTTCTCCAGAAGTAACTCCATGCCGAAGTATTTTAGACTGTAGTATTTTCAGGAACACAGTTTTTGTCCCTGTGTGATCTTATTTAAGGACAAAAAGGAAGCAAGGGGATGAGTGTTTGGCGATCAGGACACAGGTTAAGACCCCTAACTCCCATATTAGAGTACCTGGGTTTGATACCTATCTCTGCTCATGGCTCCAGCACACTATAAATGTGCACCCTAAAAGGCAGTGGTGATGGCCCAAGTAATTTCATCCATGCCACCACATGGGACCTGGATTATATTAATTCCCCCTCTCCGAACTTCCACTTTGACTACCGCCTTGTCGAAATAAGATCGAAGTCGGTGAACTCAGGGGCCTTCCATGGCCTTGGCAACTCATGACAAGAGCCTGGGGAGATTGCTGATGCCTTAAACAAGAGTGGCAATTTGTTAAGTCAACAACAGGAGTCACTGTGCACTTACTCCTCATGTAGGATCTCTGTCCTTAATGTGTAGTTCAATGTAAATTAATGCTATGACTAGTGCTCAAACAGTATTTTGCACTTTGTGTTCTTTGTGGGGGCAAACTGATGAAATCTTTACTTAATATATACTAAATTGATCTTCTGTATATAAAGATAATTGAAAATGAATCTTGATGTGAATGGAATGGGAGAGAGAGTGGGAGATGGGAGGGTTGCAGGTAGGAGGGAAGTTATGGGGGGAAAAGCCATTGTAATCCATAAACTGTACTTTGGAAATTTATATCTACTAAATAAAAGTTAAAAAAAATTCCCCCTCTCCAACTCTCTTTTGGTCTGGCCCAGCCCAACTGTTGCAGGCATTTGGGGAGTGAACCAGTAGATGAAAGTCTACTCTGTTTCTCTTTATCTCTCTTTCAAATAAACTTTTTAAAGAAGGAAGCAAGGATATTTTAAAGGTTTATTTATTTAATTGAAAGGCAAAGTGATGAGAGAGAGAGAGAGAGAGAGAGAGAGAGAGAGAGAGAGAGAGAGAGATCCACTGATTTATTCCTCAAGTACCTGCAACAGTTGTCATGGACCAGGGCAAAGCCAAGAGACGGGAGCTTCTCCCACATAGGTGGTCAGGACTCAAGTACTTGAGTCATCATTTGCTGCTTTCCAAGAACATTAGCAGGGAGCTAGAATGAAATGGAGTAGCCAGGACTTGAACCAGCTCTCCAATACAGAATGCAGGCCGCACAAGCAGCAGCTTAACCCACTGCATCACAATACTGGACCCACAAGGATTTTAAGTCAGAAAAAGTTGATTTGATTGGCCATACCACACCAGGGAATTCAGAATTTGTGTTATATCTTCTTCAACTATGAATAATGGAAATAATAGTAATTGTTGAAGAGGTGTCTTAAAGACAGCCTACCTCCATGTTGTAGTTGTCTACTTGCTACACACACAGGACATTAAGAGATCATTGCTGGGAACATTAGAACACCAAGCGCTCTGATAGGCTCTAAGAATATGCTGTTGAACAAAGCAGATGCGATACCAAATTCATAGAATTCAAGTTCATTATCAGGACAGCAACCAAATCCTTCCTCTAACTCTTCCATGAATTTTCTCTTGAGCATTTCTGCTTGCGTTTGCAAACGATTCCAGAGCACGGCCGCAGGTGCTTATGCTGGAAATCCTAGTAAAACAGAATTTCCAATGGAGAAGAACATTTCTCGTGTCTCTGCCTGGAGCCTTGAATTTTTGCTTTGCCTCTCACAAGTATCATGGAGATGCAATATCAGATATGAAAAATGTCTTATAGCCTACAAAGAGCTGTGATGAATTCTAGTAGTTATTCCTGCATTATGATTATTAGCTCTACATTCTCAGCACTGTCTTGTCAAGGTTGGAAGAGTGCATGGCTTCATTATTCCCTGGTGGGTAGCACTTTCTGGAGCTTTTGCCAGGAAATAAATAGTGAATTGCAAAGCCTGCAGGGATTGAGATGGAAGAAAGACAAAATGGAAATGGGGAGAGTTTGTTGCAAGTGGAACTGTCTGAGGAAATAGGCTGAAGTTGAATGTGATTTGTGAGGTCTTGAATCAGTAGCAATCTATTGAGTAACACACATTTTTACTAACACATTTACACCCTGTAAATTCCATGTATTGTCTTGAGAAAAGTATTGCAAGCAGGAGGCAGGACCAGGAGAAGTGGCCTGTTATTTCATATGCCATTACAGACTTCAGATAGAACCACAAACCAAAAACGGAGGAGCCAGACAAGTTCACGACCTATCAGCAATACCACTATCAGCCATTATCATTAACTACACTTTCTCTTGCCTACCGTGAAAACCGGGCTGATAGAGTTTGTCAGAAAAATAGCTTGCCCTGTAATGAGTTAGATGTTTCTTTTCTGCCATTGTCTGATTTTTGTTGTTGTTAATCATCAGCCACACAGGCTAGAGCCCTGGCCAGCACTGTTGTGGCTGAGATGTGCATGGAAGACTAATCTCTTTGCTTTGAACAAAAGACAGGGGCACTTTCCTCACCTTGGAGGGGTCCCACAAAGAGAGCTCTGGGTGGCATCGGTCCAGCACCTCACATTCCTTCGAAAGACTTCTTGGCCACCGAAAAGGGTGGTGGTGGAAGCTAATGGTGGGTTGCTAGAAAGGGAGATTGGTTGAAAGATAAATAACTGGAAGAATAGATGCAGTATTTCAGAGAGCCCTGGGAGTCATTACAGTTCAGGCTCAGCAGACTCATGTGGACTTGTGTCCACAAAAACTGAGAGAAGGAACAAAGAAAGATGACAAGAAAGAGAGAGGAAGATGTCAATTGGTGCTAACCTCCTACATCCTAGAGCCCAAAGGTGGAAACAGATATAAATCGCATAATTAAAGTCACAATTTTCATAAGTGCTACAAAGGAGACCCCCATGACACACATGCATCCAGCAGGGGCAGCCCAATTCCTTTGGAGCGGTCAGAAGAGGCTTCCCCGAGGAACTGATACTTAAGCTGACGGATGAATACCTACACTGCATCCAGGAGAATACATAGGGGAGAATGTCCCAGGCAGAGGAAAGGCATGAGCCAAGGCCATGTGGCTGGATGAATCACAGCCTGCTCGAAGAACGAAAGAACAGCCGGGTGGTTGGAGCCCAAAGGACAAGGGAGGCTGGAGAGTAGCTTGATCTGCCACACAGGCCACACTAGGCAGCAAGGGGTTGGTCTTCATCCCAAGAAAACTGGATGGCCCAAAGGGCTTGAAGCACAAGACACATTTTTTAAAAAGATCTCTGTGGCTACACTGTGGAGAACAGGGTTTTGGAGAGTAGGAAGGGACATGGGAGACTATTTATAGGCTGCAGCTGTTGTCCAGGCTAAAGAAGACTGTAATTTAGACTAAGGTGTTAGAGATAGACAGCAGAGGACAGATGCGAGGGGGCTTTAGAGATTTTTTTTCTACATAAAGTGAGTATTACAACTTGCCAACATCCTGACTCAGAGGGAGATTTCAAACTTGTTCAGTCTGGACCTGTGGTTCTCAACAGGGACAGTTTGCTTGCCAGGGGACATTTGGCCATGTCTGGAAACATTCTGTGCTGGAGTGATGCTGCTACTGGAACTTAGTGGACAGAGTCCAGAGATTTATTAAATACCCTACGATGCACGAGAAGGCATCATACGAATAATTATCCAGCCCAAAGCATCATGGATATCAAAGTCTAAAAACCTCAGTCTATACCCATGGCTTCTCTACACAGCTCCCACAATGAACAGATCTCTACCCTCACGTCACCCTTATGAGTAACTAAGTGATGGAATGGGGCAGGAGAGCAGCAAGGAGGACCAGTTGGCGGCTACTCGGTACCTGCCGAGTTCCAAGCTCTGGCAGAGGAAGCCCCTTACTACACACAGTGACACTCTACATTACCCTCCCTCCTTTCCTCTCCTTTCTCGCTCCATGCATTTGTCACAGTCCATGAGAGCTGGAAAGATTTGCCCAGGCCACTGCATCCAGATGCTTTTCTCTTACTTGGGTCTTGTCCAGTGTTTGTAGTCTTTGCTTCTGTGGTCACAGTGGGTGTCTAATGAATAATTACCTTCAGGCTTGGCGAAGAGGCTTCAAGATTTAAGCACTGGGACTTTTGGAATAAAGTAGAGGAGAGACTTATTCATAAGTAATTCGAATAATTATCTCAAGAAATGATTTCTTTTTCTTAAAATTAAAAAACTTTCTTTGAGAGGCAGTTGGGGTGGGGCTGGGGAAAGAGTTTCTATCTACTGTTCACTCCCCAAATGCCCACAATGGCCAAGCCTAGGAAACTGGAAGCCAGTAACACAATCCAAGTCTCCCACATGGGTAGCAGGAGCCCAGTGATTTGAGCCATCACCACTGTCTCCCAGGGTCTGCCTTAGCAGGAAGCTGGAGACAGCAGCGGCAGCTGGAATTAGGAATTAGACTCAGGTACGCAGATGTGGAACCCAGGCATCTTAACTGCTAAGCTAAATGCCCATTTCCAAGTTATTTCTAATAAAACAACCATTTGCTTTTCTTCTCGGATCCATGGTATCTGCAATACCTTACAGCACCCCCTTACAATCAGGCTGAAGACTAGATCCTCAGATCCCTGGTCCTTTTCACATTTTTTTCCTCTTTGGATTCCTTTACCTGTCCATCAGCCAGCAAGCACTCACCTTGTCCGGACTGCTCAGAGAAAGAGTTCGCAACCAGCACTTGCAAATGGTTGTTTTTGCCTTCTCCCAAAAGGTGAGTCATGGTCCCAGGCACTGAATGTTGCTTAAAATATCTCTGCCTATTGTTCTGCCACCGCAAACTTCCTTCCTCACTCGAGCAGAGAGTGTTACCTGGCTCACATATTTCTATTTCAAGATAAAGAATCACGGCCTCAGCTGCTTGTAGCGTACGATTCCCATGATCTCACAAGGCAGACTGAGCATCGGAGAAAAGAGTAGGCGAGTGAGCAAGAATGGATGAGGATAAGCGATTGTCAAAACACCACCGTAAAAAAGAAATACAGTGACTATGTTCTATCAATGAATACAAATTTTCTACATTTTCATGCAGGGAAAACAGTAAGCCCATAATAATGGCCTGCATTGTAGAAACCAGAACCATTCAGTATTTTATCACATCCAAGTTCATTTCTCTTCCACAGTCTACCTTGCCCCTACATTATCATTGTTCTACCATTTCTGAAAGAATGCCATATTACCCTTGTAAGAGCAATGATGACTCTGGAGGATTTATTGATGGCAGTCTTTCACATGAAAAGCTAAAACAGAAAAAGGACTTTGATTTTTAGACTGACTGATTTTTTTCCCCCTAATATAATGGGTAGAAGATTGGCTTTCCTCCAAGAAGTTTCAGAGAAAAATTTGATTTTGTTTCCTTTCAGACTCTTAGAGAAAACAATGATTCATGTTTACCGTGCTGATAGGATGATTATGATGAATAGGTGAATTATGCTGATACCTGAGGCAGAGGCACAGAGGAGTATGAAGGCTATTTTTATTTATATATGATTTTCATATATATAAATATATATGAAAATATATATATAAAACCCAGACTAAAAGAAATGTGTGTGGTACGCACCAAGAGTGAAAGTCATTTCCACACATCTCCTGCAGAGCTGTAGAGGAGCAGGAAATAAACCCAAATATGGACTATCTCAGGGCCCATTCACAAATAGACAGCTGCCCACATGAAGTGACTTCAAAGTCACTGGAAGCACCCCTCCACCTGGAACATGCTCCCTGGTGGTATTTGGAAATATTCACATTACTCACATTTTAGAGTTGAGCCCTTATGAAAATGTGTTAACCAAGGAAACTGGAACATTTAGTGATTATAAGTATTCACACTCTATTAGTCAGGTTTCTCTTTAGAAACAGAACCAAGAAGATAGATACAAGGGCACTTCGAAAAGTTCACAGAAAATGAAATTAAAAGATAAGATTTTTGGTGCAAAAATGTTTGAAATCCTTGCATACTGAAATATGTTTCAATAGTTTGCAGAAAATGCACATTATGAATAAGACAGTACATGGAATCTGAGAGAGAGAGAGAGAAAGAGAGAGATGGACTTATTTTAGGGAATTGGCTAATGTAATAGTGAGGACTAGCAAGTCTGAAATCCACAGGGTAGATAGGCAGACTAGGAATGTCAGCACGAGTCAATGTTGTGGCCTTGAATCCAAACTCAATCTGAAGGCAGAATTTCCTCCTTCCTGGGTAAGACCTTGGTCTTTTCTTTAAATGTTTTCTACCGACTGGATGAGGCCCCATCACATTTAGAGAGTAAACTGTGTTACTCAAAATCAACTAAATGAAATGGTAATCCCATCTAAAAGATACCTTCACAGCAACACCTAGGCTGGTAATGGACCAAAGGGTTGGGCACAATAGCGTAACCAATTTGACATAAAAAACTATCATAAACTTTTTGGGTTGAATTGGTTTACTGTATTTATTTGTCAGTTTCCTTAGGAATTAACATATGGGAAAAGCTAGTTTTGACAAAGCATAAAAAAACAAGAGAGAAGAGGAAAGAACACAGGAGAGGAATCCCTAAGATGAGGAAGCATTAATTCAAACATTGCTGCATGAAGTCCAAGGCCAAGAAGGCAGCAGGATGGACACAAGGTGCTGAGGATTTGCTGTGGAAAAAAGGAGGCTGGGGATTAGAAAGGAAATGCCCCTGAAATTGAAGGATGAAAAGGAATATGGAGGAAACCTAAGACACAATTAGCCTAGTGCCTCTAAGCTGATGTGCAGAGTCCCTTAGAGCACTCTTGATTACTGCGTGTAGAGCCTAATCTCCATTTCCATCAAGGAACTCCATCTGACACCAGGCCCATCATCCCATTTCTGCCAGTGCTTTGTTGAATCATCTCCATGTAAGATTCATACCAGAAACAGCAAGAAGAATGGTTATATTTATTAATTGGCATTCACTATGGGCCTGACACTTTTCCCATGTTTTATATATAAGCTCATTTATTCTTCCCAAAATGAAATGCAAGTGGCTGTACTGTTGCTTTTATTTTACATATAAGAAAACAGACCTTGAGAGGTCAAGTATCTTGCCCAGAGACACACAACCAGAAATCAGCACAGTGAGATTTGACCCTCTTCAACCTATCATCAGAGCTTACACACTCATAAATAGGAATCCATCATTTCCGAAACTGTGATTGAAGATATTATCTGTTATTCTGCTCCGTGTTCCTTGTGTTAGGACATACACACACAATATGTTCTTCTTAGTACCAGGAAAAAGATTGTATCTCAGAAGGACTTGGTTTATTTAGATGTATCAGATAATATAATCCATTTGGTTTCCTCCTCCTATATAGTTTGCAATTTTCTATTTAAATTTCCATAGCCTTAGTTTTTGAATCTGTAGTTCTGCAATTACCCCAAACATTATTTCTCAGTAGGAAGGATATAAATCCTAAAATATCTATAGCATTTGATACTGTATATTGTTGTTTAAAACAAGTAGCTATATATTTTGAGAAATTTCATGTTCCTGAAGAAGTTTGATTATCCAGAAGAAAACATAATAAAAGTGATTTCCTTGATAGCAATAGCTGAGGCTCAAATAAACACCAGGCATTCAAGAAGTCACATTCCATGATTGAGTGAGTATATACAGGAAGAATCCACTAGAAATTCCTGACTTCTGAAAAACCAGCTCCTAGCCAGTCTACCAGCACCCAAAGGAGCCAAAGTTCCCCAGGCAGCTCTCTGGGGGGTCCAACCAGAAAATACTGAACCATACACAAGTTTTAGGAGTGGGGAGAATCCAGGAAGAGGCAAAAATTTGCAACTCTAATGTTAGAGCAGCGCCAAGTGGGGGCTGAGGGAAAATCAATGCCTGCCGCTGCCTACTGTGCCTTGGTCAAGCAACAAGTTTACTCACTGGGTCTGGTCCCTGGTTCTGCTTCCAACCATGCTCTTGTTTCTAGTGCTTCTCCAACTCTGATTTCCCTTGTCCAAACTTGGTCTAAGCCGCCACCCTGTGGCCTTTATTTTTCTGTATAGATCCCAGCCTCCATGTTATTTCAGGGGCCTCTATCCAACATCAAGACTTTCACACTACTTCTACCAGTAAATCCATCCACCCTAGTCTCCCTGACTCTTGTTAACAACATCCTGCCTTATCTGAGTTCCAGCCCACTATGATTCATTCCAATACCACAGCAAAAACAGTGCCTTTATCCCAGCCCTCACAGTGGATGGCAGTTCTCACACTGCCTTCGGTACGGCACAGTAGATCATGAACACAAATCAAGTCTTCTATCTGATACTCCATGACTAGAGCTCTCAGGACCATCACACTGAGGCTATAGGTCCTGGCCCTGATGCCTTTCCATGAGTGCTTAAGTTGAGATTGATGGGACTTTGCAGTTCTCAGCTTATAGCCTGTGTACGTGGAGCTGTGGATAAGACATCTCTTTCCTTAATATAGAGTGAGTTTTCACGTGTGCCAGATAACTGTGCAGAGCTGCCAGTGGGCCACATCCCTTATATGCTCTGAACCAGAAACAGCAGGAAAAACCAGGTCAGAAAATACTAAGCCTGAGGTTATGAGACAATCTGGAAAGTACAGAGAACCCCACTGAGGTATACCTCACAAACCACACACATATCCTAGGCAGTAAAAATGCAGCCACGTAGTGATACTTGCAATGGACCGAAGGATACAAGGGATACTGGAGCCTCGGAAGCTTTTAGTGACCACTGGAAACCAATGTTCTCACTGACTGGTTGGCAACCCCTTGGAGATTTCAACCTTTTTTGCCCTTGTAGTCCTTGGGATCTTGTGTCTAGGAACAATGCCATTGCTTGGATCCCATAGTCTTTTTTTAATAGAAAGATTTTATTTAATAAATATAAATTTCATAAGTACAACTTTTGTTTTATAGCGGTTCTTCCCCCCATACCTGCCATCCCACCCCCAAACCATCCCACCTCCTACTCCTTCGCCCATCCCATTCTTCATTCAGAGTCATTTTTAATTATCTTTATATACAGAAGATCAACTCTATACTAAGTAAAGATTTCAAAAGTTTGCATCCAAACACACACACACACACACACACACACACACACACACAGTATAAAGTACTGTTTGAAGACTAGTTTTACTGTTAATTCTCATAGTACAACACATTAAGGACAGAGGTCCTACATGGGGAGCAAGTGCACAGTGACTCCTGTTGTTGATTTAACAATTGACACTCATGCTGTCAGTGATCACCCAAAGCTCTTGTCTTGAGCTGCCAAGGCTATGGAAGCCTCTTGAGTCCACAAACTCTGACGTTATTTAGACAAGGGCATAATCAAAGTGGAAGTTCTCTCCTCCCTTCAGAGAAAGGTACATCCTTCTTTGATGGCTCCTTCTTTCCACCAGGATCTCACTCACAGAGTGGATCCCATAGTTTTACCCCCAAGTTCAAATGCTGAGCTATCTGCAGGACTGTTGGGCCCATCCACACAAGAACAGCCTGTATGGAAGTATCACTCATTTCATCTCTACCCAGGAAGTGCTGTGGTGATCACTTGAGGGTGTCTAGATTTTGAAGGCTTCCTGCATCATCCTAGTGGATATACCATTCACCTAGGTTGATTTACTTTCTCCCTAGGCTCTCATCTATAGAGCATGACCTTTAGCTACTTACCTAAGAAAAAAAAATCATACAGCTGTGAAATTTTTATGGCACCTGAGCCACCCCGAGTCAAAAGCTGTACATGGATAGAAATTTGGTAATGAGACAAACTCTGCAATCCCGTATCAGAAAATTATCTATCTGGTTTCCAATGGTAGAAAAATCTATCTCAAGTTAGCTTAAATAAGATGGAATTTACTGACCCATATAATGGCAAAGTCTAAAGATTGAGTGATGGCTTCAGGGGCAGCTAGTTTTAGAACTCAAATAATGTCACTGGAACTTAGTATTTTTTTCTCTCCATCCATTTCATAATTTTATATTTTTCTAGGATGAATTTAGACACAGATCATGCATAGTCATAAGACAGCAGCGGTTGATTCAGCCCTTAAATCTTTTTGAGTTGCAGGTCCAATCAGAGTGGAATCCATTTTCCCAGCTGCTCAAACAGTAGTTCTGGAGTTCAGGGTCATTGAATTTGAGTGGCCTAATTTGGGCCATGTGCTCACTCCTGTACCAATCCCCAGTGACTGGGGGATGGAAAGTACTTGGTTGGCTTAACACAGCATACAAATTCAACTCTTAACCCTAGGGAGCAATCAGCTTCTCTGGAACCACATGCACAGGTAGTGAGGAAAGAACAGGTCACTAATAGAATTGGAGAGGTGTACCCACAAGAACAGAGAATGGATACTGGGTAGAAAAAAAAGCAAAAGTCAACACAGACTCTCAGGGCTGCTTTAGAAATAGGTCTTGGTGTCTGCCATGCATTTTCCCATGTTTTCAGTCTAGCCCCAGCCTTAGCATGCCTGACAATTTTATCTGGTCTTAACTCTTGTTTTTGAGCAATCACATCTATCCGATGCTGTTGATTCTGAGAGTAGTTCTGCCTTAGTCAATCTCTGCCTGTCCAACCTCAATTCCACTAAAGCATTGCTGAGACCATGCACCAAGTCCAGCTGAAGACTATTACATAATTGTTTCCATTTGCATTCCCAACCAACTTTATCTGTTACTGGTCACACTGAAAGTAGGTGGAACCTGTATTTCTGTGGGTTAGTTCAAGAGACAAATCTGTAGAAATTCCTGTAAATTGGATAGATGGCTTTATTATATATTTTTAAAAATTCTTTATCTTTATGTGGACAGGAGATAGAGACAGACAGTGAAAGAGAGAGACACACAGATTGAGAATACAGACAAGAAGAGAGTGATTGACTCTCCAAATACCTACAACAGCTAAGGCTGGGCCAAACCAAAGCTAGAAGCCTAGAACTCAATTCATGGGTGGCAGAAACACAACTACTTAATCACAACTACTTACTGCCTCCCTGGAGCTGAATTAGCAGGAAGCTAGAATCAGAAGTAGAGCCAATATTCAAATCTGAGCTGAATGAAGGTGTCCCAAGCAGTATCTTAACCACTGTACCAAATGCCCACAGCAACAGCTGGCTTTGTTTGACTGAAAAGATTTCTCTGGGAAAGCACCACAAGAAGAAAGAAGAAAATCAAATTAAAGCTACTGAAAAAAGAAGTCCTTTTAACAAGAACTCTTTCAAAGAACAGTTGGCTGGTAGACTGCTTACATTGTGCAAACAACTGACATTTGTATGTATGGTGTGTGTGTGTGTGTGTACACACACATGTGCATGTGGTGTGCATTAGAGCATAAGAAGTCTTGGGAGAAAAGTGCTGTCTGTAGTTCTTCTTTTGCAGTTCAGTGTTAAGGTCTCCAGTGTAATCTCCAGCCCTTCTAATGAGGAAACAGGAAACGCTTCTCTGTTTGTTGTGCTGGGATTTGATTTAGCTCTCATGTGCCCATCACAATCTCTGTGTGAGTAGTCCAGTGTTACTTCTCTGATATTTAAGTGATACAGTAACACAATGGTGGCTTGAATGGGGCTCATGTCCTGGTTGATAACAGGACAAAATCTGAGTGATGATTTTGTCTGTCTGCAACAAGAATAATTTTATTACATCTCTCCCTTCCATTTCCACTCCCAGACTCATGAATTCACTCCAAAAAATATATATTGAGTACATACTACATATCCTGGACCCCCTTAGGAGCTAAGGCTGAAGTATAAGAGAAAAAGAAATTAGGAGTGAGGATAGTGAAATCTAAGGCTAGGGACATGAGAAGAGACAAGAAGAGCCAGAAACTGTTTTCAGCAAAAATGTATCCTTTTGAGATTATTTCCCATATTTATCTTCTAAGAACAGAGTCCACACTAGATAGACCATAAATCCAACTGGGTTCTGAGAAATAATACATTCTCAGACTTGTCTGAGGTGGGGTTTGCAGGGTTGTATGTTTTTCTTGGTTTTATTTGCATGAGAAAAAAGAAAGAATAGGAAAAAAAGCTTACCCAGCACAGCTGTAAGACTTTAGTTTCAACAAACTATTACAATTACTTCTCAGTTCAAAGGGTGCAGTTTTATTTTTCATGTGCATATCTTGTACAAAAAGGTAGCTCCACAATGTTTTTCTAAATTTAATTATTTTTGTAGGTTTTCTTCCACTTAGTCGAGCATCCAGAATCCTTTCATATAAGCATGGACAAAGTAGAAAGAAAGTCAAGGATTTCTTTTTCATTCCTTAAAGAAAACCTTTGAATTTGTCACTTCAGACATGGTCCTTTAGGTAGACCAGTTGCAGTAAGAAAGCCTAGCAACAAACTACTACCCATTTTTCTGACTGATGCTTTGACTTGCTTACATTCCTCATCCAGTAAACGATCCAACCCATTTTTCACTTCCTCATTTACAATCAGCTCTTCTTTGCTTGGAGTAAGAAAGCTATTTGTCACAAGGATGTAATAAAACATTTTAATTAGCTTGATGGCCATGTGGGATTACATATCGTTGAATGGCCACCATGCTTGGGAAGCATTGGAGCAACCTCTTGCATGTCTGCTTCGGAGGGCAGTGAGTGTCTTCTGAAGTGGAAGAGTGATCTTCCTTGGGGAAGTGAAAGTTGGTGCTTCATCTGAAGATGCTCTTGCTGATAACTTGTCTGCCAAGTACATCAAGTACACAAAATTGGCTAGAAAGCAAAACTAGTTGCAACACAACATTTGGAGAAAGTTTTGAACTGTAACAAATTTCCCCATTCTAATCATAATAAATTGCAGAACAAAAACTGTGGTCTATGAAAAGTATTTGAAAAAAAAAAAGCTGGGCATTAAAAATAACTCTTCACTCCCTGCCAAGTCTGATGAAGCCAAGCGTATACCCACAAAAGTTGCTACACATTACTGTGAATTGCTATCCAGCTGTCCAATCCAACGAATGAGACCATAGAAATCAAAGGGAAACCTTTGCCCAGCTGGATTCTTGTACACAAATCCACGACACCATGACTTTTTTGGCATTTGAATCTTCTGGAAAAAAGAATTACAAGATATGTATTCTACATTTAAAAACAACAACAGCTTCTTGTGGTTTTATTGGCTGCCTTTGTGCCTGACAGTTATGCTCTTCCCAAGTTTTATCCTACACACTTGTACTGGGAGTCGACAGCATTATTCAAAGATCTCAATTGTCACTTAGGGGACTGGTGAAAGTTACACTGGCACTAATAGTAGGCTTTTGCTTCAGACAACTTTGCTAGGAAAAAGCAGTTTGACCTCAACATAAGGATCTTTGTTCATCTCCAGTTCATTTTTAATAAAGCTTTTTGATTTATATTTGTAGTTATTTAACAGATGAATTAAAGACATTCTCCCCATCCAAATAATGTGGTGCACTAGGAAGCATATTGACTTTGGAGGAAGATGGAAGCTGTTGTTCTCAGGTATGAGTTCTGGGAATACAGACAAGTCATCACCCACCCCTCAGTACTAGATGCTGCTTCTCTGCATAATGTTGTAAAGCCACCTCACTTAGATTGTTGATGGTTAAAATGAGATAATATGTATAAATTACCTGGCAAGTCTTGGAACACAACAGATGCTTGTTAAGTATTATTTCTGTTCTTAAATAATTTTTGGTTTCAATGAGTTCTATGCTTACAAGTTAAATCACTTCACACTTAGATTGTGTTTGCAAGGGCCTACTTGTGATTAAGTGTCCTGCTCCCAATACCAGGTGACTACACACGTTAATGCACCTACAGTTTTAATCCTCTAACCACTAATGTTATGTTATGCATTTGTCCAATGAATACCTACTAAGTATCTATGCCCAAAAGGTCATCTGCTGGGGATATTACGATATAAAAGGCACAGAGCTGGCATGCAGCAAGCTGAGTACCTCACAAGAGAGAAGGGCAAGGGAACCAACAGTCACATCGGTATGTTCTAAGTTCTTTCTAGTTCTTAGAATTTATCCAGAGTTTTTCTAGATCTTTACATAATACTTGAAAGAAGAGAATATGGGCCTCTGCTGGCAGTGGAGGGAGCAGGAAGTCCAATAATGATTCCGCTGAGTCTACACCTACCATAGGTGTCACCAAGGCAACAGAGCCAGAGGAAGGGATGTAGGAGAGATTGCTGCAGGTAGAAGAAAATGTCTCTTTTTTGGTAGCACAAAACCCATCACACACAGTAGTTATAAACTTGAACCTAACACTCATCATAGATAAAGATGGAGAAACTATGTGAGCATCAGCTATAGCCAAGAGATTTGAGAAGCTTGCAATCTAGCTAGAAGAGTAAGACATACATATGGTAAAGAACCAATGTAAAGCTGCAGCCATTGGACTATTCAGAATGGATGAGTACTGCACGGTGGATTATTTCATTTTTTAACTTATTACAGAATGAGTGAGTGACCTCCCCCAGGCTAAAGGGATCAAGTATCAAAGTGTTAGAGCCCAGCTTTCTGACTCCAGTCTCTGAGATCCACAGTGGATGTCAAAGCACAATTTCTGCCTGGGAGAGATGTCTTCAGGCTGGGCTCTTGAAAGTGAATGAATGACAATTCATCTCATATTTGAAATCATAGAAAGTCGCAAGATGAAAGTTAAAAATCTAAGCAGTGGGGAAGAAAGCAGCTGACACAAGTACTTTTGGAAGTATTTTAGCTGCATTCTGCAGGGCCAAATACGAAAAGAACTGCATACAAACACCATGGTCAATTTGTTCCTCATAGGGATACAAGCCTGCAACCCGGAAGCATTTCATAAGCATGATAGGGTTAAATGAATAAGTGAGCATATTATAGAAAATGCAAGCCAGTTTTCTCATAAGAGAATCAAGCTCTAAATAAGAAAACAGAGGTCAGAATGAACCTTGTGCTGAGTTAAAGAAATTGTGAACAGATATACACACAAAAGGTACAGAAATATATATTCAGGCTGGGGTGTGTGTGTGTGTGTGTGTGAGAGAGAGAGAGAGAGAGAGAGAGAGAGAGAGAGAGAGAGAGAGAAGGGAGGAGAGAATACACATATGATATACACACATATATCTCTAACAGTTTTGTCTGTTGGGAGGACCTGGAACCAGTGACAGCCAGTCGCAAGGAGTACACCTGGTACCCGCATCTTGGTTTGTAAATGCCATTTTCCAAGAAAAGGAAACAAAGCACTCCTTGGTGAAGTGGTTGAAGTAAGGACTAGAGCAGGGAAAATACAAAAGGAGCAGTACTCAAACAAACGAATTGGTGAACCAAAAACCCACACGCAGGGCTAAAGACAAGTTGAAGGGGCACAGGAGCTCACTTGAAAAAGCCCCTAGTGGCCAAACCTGAAACAGTTTGAGCAACAAAATAAAAATAATAGCAGTAGATCCTAAGCCAAAAGATAAAATAAGTACCCCATCCCTCCTGATAGAAATAAATAACTGAATAAACAAATAAGTAAAAGGCAGAGAACAAACAACTGCTCCTCAGAGACCCCCACTAATGAATGCAGAAGGAATAAGAGACCTACAAGTCCTCATTGTTACACCAGGGGGAAGATGGCTGCAGGCAAGATTGGTGAATGATAAGCTTCATAGGCAAATGTTGATGGAGAAACAGGATATTTGAATAGTCTCAACGTCTATCTACCCAAATACACACAGAAAGATGGAAATGTTAGGATGGAAAAAGCTATTGCCAAGTGATGAAGGTTAATGTCACCAGGAACCAGGCAAATCCAGATCTGCGCTCCTAGGTCTCCCCATCTTTAAGCTGTGCTGGATATGAACATCCTGGGGGTGCCCTGAGTTGTCTTCTCCTATGACATTTCTGCCTCAGTGCCTCTCACAGATCCAGGTGGGTACGTAATAAATGACTGTTGAAATGAACCTTCAGCAAGGCACACTGGGCCTTCCCTATCCACACAGGTCCTTCATTCTCAAGTCCAACCTATTTCAGATGGAAAAATATTCAGAAAAAAATTATGCCTACCTTCACCGTATATACAGACTTTGTTTTCTTGTCATCATTCCCCAAATCATATTGATCAACAACTGTTCACACAGCTTTACATTATATTAGGTACCGTAAGTAATGTAGAGATGATTTAAAATGCAAGAGAGGATTGCAAGGTTATATGCAAATACTAGGCCAGATTATGCAAGGGACTGGAGCATTCACAGATTTTGTGTCCACAAAGGTGCTGGAGCCAATCCCGACCCAGATACCATGGAACAAGTCTTTGCTTCTGCTGTCTACTCAGTGGACCTGCACCTTCTTCCGTGAGATCTGCACTGGCCTGTTCAGAAATGGAATCCTATTTTTACCCTGTTTCCCAAAGAAGAGTGTGAGAAGGGAACCAGACATAGTTCTATGCGCAGCGTTAATGTGGCAGAGCAGATAATGTTTTTATTATGGTCTTTGATGTAAACAGAGAGAGTCAGACTGAAAACACAATTTTCATGGATGATTTAAATGTTAAAATCTGAGCACTTTGAAACACCGTGTACAATGCCCATACCCTCCAATCATTCTCAGCTATTTGTGTGAATAAATGTACATTTTATTCCTGGGTCCTTTGCACGCTCTGTTAATAGTTTTTGGATCCATCACTAAAGCCTCTCCTGAGGTGCCTTGAAAAAACACCGATATCCACACTTGCCCTCCAAAATTCTCATTTAATTATTCTGTTCAGGTTCCAGACATGGGTATTTAAGATCCCCAAGTGATTCTGACCTGAAACCAGGAAATAAACCACTATGCAAAGAAATAAAGTGTGTCTTACTACTAAAGGTCAAAGTCACCCTGGCATGATAGGGATGAGACAGCTGCCGCTGCCATTTGAAACAAACCTCTGTTTGTAGATGCCAGTGATGTCCATATTTCAACCTGACTGTCCCTGTCCCTGTCGTGGTCTAACCAGTACAGACCTTTTCACTCCTTGTCCAGATTTTTCATCCACTCTGTTCTCAGCTGTCATTCCTGCCTCCACCCTGCATCTTTCTCTTTGATTTGTAGGTGAATCCAGACTAATGCTCTATTTAATGCCAACCCACCGTTCCCGTCCCCGGCTGGCCCCTGCAGCCACTGTCACACATCCCTATTTTTCACTTTCTTGATCCTGTCCCTTTCTCCCCTCCTCCTGCCATATATCCTCGTCCCTCACAATCTTTTGCTATTTCTAACCACAAATAATGGGAAGAATCAGTATGAGAAAGGAGTTCATGTGATGTACTGTGACTACCATACAAATGTGCTTCTCAGTTGGACAATGGCAGATCATGGGCTGACGGCTCCAGGTGCTCTCCTCTGAAATCTACCACCAGCTTATTACCAGGCCACTCTTTCCTGGGATGCTTCCAGCCAATGGCCCTGCACAGCAGGGTCCCAAGTCTATCCTGGTCCTGGGAGCCAGTAGCTCCTCTGATTGGTGACTTAGTCTCAAGGTTCCACACCAGTCTTGCCAAACTTTACCTAGAGTCTTCACTCTTCCTTCATTCCCCACTCTCTGTCCCAAAGGTCAAATCCACATCAACCACTGATGTTTTTTCCCACCTTTGCCAATTCCCTCTCCATGTTCCCTCCCAGATATCTCACTGCACACCTAAGAACATATTTCTGTCTGCTTCTTAGAGCATCCAAACTAGCACATGGACTGCAGAAGACAGTTGTAAGAATAACTAATATTTACCTTAAAAGAAAGTGACCACCCTTAACCATTTAACAATCATAAACTAGTGTACGAATGGTTGGTTCTCTGTCCTGGATCCAGGGTTCAATCAACTGAAGATGGAAAATAGGCAAAATAAATTCACATCTGCACTGAACATATAGTGACTTTTTTCCTTCTCATTATTTTGTAAACAAATTGGTATTAACAAATACTTGCATGGCATTTACATTGCATTAGGTATTATAAATAGTCCAGAGATGATTTAAAATATGTTATATAAAGCATCCTCAGATTTTGGTCCTAGAACTAACCTCTGTAGATACAACAGATAACTGTGCACACATAACCACTCACTCAAGAAGAGATTTACCAGGCTCACAAAGACATATAAGGAATGAACAACTGGGCCCACAACACATGCAATAATTCCCATCGCAGGGCTCCTCTACCCTGCTTCCACACGGGGATCTTTTAAAACAAGCTGGTCTCCCTCCTGAGATTCTGATGCAATTGGTTTGGGGTGAGGCTGGAAATTTGCATTTTACAAGCTCCCCAGATGATGCTACTGTGCCTACCCTCTAGGCATTGATAGGGATAGGCCAGAGTTTGCGGCACCTATAATATGTAAACTCCCCAGCTGCTCCAGAGAAATGTGGTTAATCTGGTCCTGAGGGAAGAAAAAGATTTCCTCAGCAGATATTCATAAAGGAAACACTGTGGGATGTCACCAACCACATCCTTAACAACATTCCTGCAGTAAACACCAAACAAGTTTCACGCTGATGGACTCGCTTCCTATGACATCCCTCAGTGTTGCCAGGTTCTTTCCACGGGCCGCCACTTAACACAAGCAGCTTCTGCTCACACACAAATCTAGAGAGGAATTTTCCGCTTTGGTTAGTGGCTCTCTCCCTGCTGTGTCGTGCGGTATGATCTGCGGTCAGATGTGAGGGGAGCAAGAGAAAAACCTACTTTTCTCTATTTTCTGTATTGGGGGGGAGGGGGTCCACAGAAAGCTGGATTTGGCCAGAAGATTCTACTGCTCAAATCCAGTCTACAGAAAAAAAATAAATAACCTTCCTATTCTTCAACAGTTCAAGGTTGATCCCAGTTAACTCCCAAGAAACCTTGACTTGAGAGTCTCAGAAATAATTAACTTGACTATGAGGGCATCTATAAAGATGAACGTCAGTGTGTGACTTGATCTCCAGGCAGACTGTGCATGCCTGGCCAGGAGCCATGTCAATGGTGAGGTGGATCCAGTCCAGTTGGAAAAGGCCATAGCTGACAGAAACAAGTTCCTCCCACATTGTCAGGAAGCTCAATACCAGTCACTTGAAGACTGACCGAGTTACCATCTCACAGTTCTTATCATTTCCTCCCAGCCATGGAAAGGAGCAACCTCAAATCTCGAATTTGAGAAAATGAGTGTGAAAATCCAGCTCTAATGGGACGTGATCTTAAAAGCAGTCAGAAAGGTCAACCTCCCAATACACACATGAATCAAGACATCACATTGTACCTTGGAAATATCACAATCTTTATATATCAAGCAAAAGCAAGGTTAAAAGGAAAAAAGAGAAGAAAGGCCGCCCTGGGGATTCTTCTGGGCTCCAACCTGGCTGTTCTCCATCCTCACTGGGTGCTTCCTAGTGAGCATCTGACACAGGTAGGCAGATAGGAGCAAACTGATAAGATTCGTAAGCTGGAGACCATGCCTTCAGCGCGCCCCTGTGTGATCTCACACCCCTACCTGACCTCACCTGGATGCCTACCTGCCAATCAGACTACATAACCACATCCTTTTGGGAGTAAATAAAAGGCATGGAACATGGTGGGCCCCCTCTTGGTTGCCCCGCAGATGCATGGTCTTAGGGCCACCTGCTTTCCTGTCTGCATGCTTGATCCATGTGGCTCGTGGCCTGCTCCTGCCCTCACTTTGCTACCCATGCTAAGCTAGCTGTGGCTGCTCATAACCATACGCTTGCTCCATGTGGCTCACTCCTGGTCTGCTTTCTGTTTGGTATGGACCCAGCTTAGCTTCTAGACCACTCTTTCTTCCCTAAATAAAGTCCTCACTCTCCTGTGTATTCTTCTCCCTGAATAAAAAGCTTAAAAACTTACCTGGTCTATTTGAGCCAGTATTCAGAATTCTTCTCTGAATACATGGCAAGAACCCACAAAACTATTAATATTGCAAATTATTAATAAGCTGGCTGATATCACGTCTCCACCTGGTTGTAGTACACACCGATAGAGGTTCCCATGCCTAATGCATGCCAACACTGCCTACAGGCTTCCTCTTCCAGATCTCTTCCCAGCATCTTTGGTACCACCTTCGAATGCCAGGGATTAAGATGTTTCACAAATAAGTTCTCTCCACCAGTTATTATTGACTAACCTCCTTGCTCATCGAGCTGCAATTTGCTGCAACTTCAGTGAAACTGATTTAAAAATCTAATGTACAGAACAATTTTATTACCTATGAATTAATCAATTTCAAGGATATTGCTTTTTAGCTAATAGGTAGGGTATGCTTTTAGCATTATAAAACAACGTTAGTGTTGATTTTAAATAACTTACATATAAGCTGGATTGAATAGTAAAGAAACAAATAGCAACAGTGAATATAAATTAAAAACTGAGTCTTTGTAATCCAGATGTGAAAAAACATCATTTAAGGAATCAGAATTACTTGGGAAAAGAAAAATTGTATTTCTTGATGAATTTGAATCATTGTTATTTCATTACCCTCTTCTTAGCTTCAACCAGACACAGAAAACTCTTATATAGAACCATAGCTTTATTTTTTACATATCACAATTTAGAAGTTCAAATGTACTTTTACTTACAATGACCCTATTTT
Source organism: Sylvilagus floridanus (assembly GCA_949820135.1). Lineage (NCBI taxonomy): Eukaryota > Metazoa > Chordata > Mammalia > Lagomorpha > Leporidae > Sylvilagus > Sylvilagus floridanus. The sequence goes on from OX463230.1 coordinate 74,363,309, forward strand.
ATTTTCTGCAATAAATGACCATTTTCCAAGAATGGTGGAGATAGAGCCACTGGAACTGTCCTTACCAAAAAGGAAGAAGGGGAGTCCCTTATGCCTGATAGAATTTCAGAGGCAAGCCAGCTCACCATCCTCACATCTCCCACCCCCAACCAATTTACCAATCCCTGACTTCTACTAAAATGCAGGGATAATAAACCTATCAGTTTCTTCCTGCAGAGAAAATCTTGACAATGTAGATTTAAAAATTTCAGTGAGCATGCAAAGAAAAAAAGAAAAGAAAAGAAAAGAAAAGAAAAGAAAAGAAAAGAAAAGAAAAGAAAAGAAAAGAAAAGAAAAGAAAAACTATCACAGTATAATAAGGGTAAGAAAAGCCAGGATTCAACACGTTACTACTATCACCACCACCCAAGGTTTATTCCACCTCGGCCTTGAGCACATTAGTGGATCATGGATAGGCCAAAGACCTACTGTGGTCTAGCCCAGTGCTGAGATTCTGTTGGAATGTGAATCCATTTCCGGTTCTGTCTTCCCCAGCCCCATTCTGCTGCCCTGGCACAGCCACATCAGTGTGGCTTTGGAGGCCATCATACAAAATAGCTTCTCCCATGGAGTTTGGTGAAGGCTATGGCAGGTTTACTGGTTGCCCAAATGAAAACCTGTTTCTGTAGTTCTGGTTTTAAAGACTGCTCAATGTCACATATGAATCCCTTGAATCCCTGCTATCCATGTAGGAGACCTGGATGGAGTTCCTGATTCGCAGCTTCAGCCTGGTCCAGTCCAGGCTGCTGTAGGCATTTGGAGAGTAAAGCAGCAGATAGAAATCCCTGTCTATCTTCCCCCCTCAGTCTGTGACACTCTTACTCTCAAATAGATTTTTTAAAGTATTTTAGTATTTTTTTTTAAATTGCAAAGCTTTTTTTAAAACAAAGAAAGGACAGGTTTTGAGATCTTTCGTTCCATCCTGAGTGAAAGACAGGATGAGGAAGTTTAACAGGAAGGGCTCTGAGAGTGCCAGGCTGTAGAAAACCTCAGCTCTGGAAATTGGTGTTAGCCCTGCTTCTCCTAAGGTCAAAGAAAAGGAAGTGAGAAAAGAGAGGTTTTATCAAACGGACTCTATTATTCTCACTATGAACCGCTCTCCAGGGTACCTTCAGCCTGGTGCTGTGTTCTGTAAATGAAGTGTCTTTCCCAGATGTGTCTGCTCACAACTCACTGGTGACCACCGGAGAGACGAAGAGCAGAAGGTGCCACAGCTGAAACTCTGGAGACAGGCCTGAGTTTTTCATAAATTAGTTGAACCATTTCTTTCCACTGCTTTTGTGTGTCTGAGGTTATGCCCAGTGGCGTTTTCAAAGATAATTGTTTCAAGATGCTTTAAAGAGCATTGTAGTCTGATTATAAATGAAAGTATGTTGTCTATAGAAAATGTCCCATCAGGAAAGATTCAGACCGGTGCACACAGATTTACTGGTGAGGAAGTTCATCATTGCATTCATTTTAATTCTCAATCTATGAACAATATAAATGGCCAAAAATAGAGTTTTCATAGATGTAACTATTTTATGGAGTCATTAAAATCATTGAGATAGTGATCATAACATATTGAGAAAAAACATGAAGTTAAAAACAATATGTACATTATGATTCCATTTACCTTTAAGTTTTTATTCATTACTTATGGAAAAAGATGTATTTAATATTCTAGAATTCATGGATGAGTGATTTTTGCACTACGAAGCACTTATTTTTCTTTTTTTAAATTGTCATATAATATGGTGCTACTTATGAGTACAGTATAATTTTATACCTGTAAACAATGTATAATGATCAAATCAGGTTAATTAGCATTTCAAACTCCTCAAACCCTGATCATTTCTATGTGTTAGGAAACTGCAGTCTCCTCTTTGTTCTGTTTTGTTTTTTTAAGATATATAATACACTTTTGTAGACTCTGGTTACCTTACTGTGCTATAGAACGCTCAAATTAATTCTTCCTATCTGAGTTTAGTTTGGTACACATTATCCAACCTCCCTCTACGTTTGCTTCCCCCTACCCTTCCTACCCTGTTTCTCCAACACTACACACTTTCACCTTGATTTGCTTAAGGAAACCATGGCACCTCTGAATGAGAAAATGGCAGTGAATGTGTTCTGTGGTATTGGACCCAGGTACATTTCTTCCAAGGTAGTTGGCTACTAAGTTGGTGCTCCAGAACTTGCATCTCAACAGACACAGATGTATTTCATACTCTGCAACAACTTCTCACTGGGTACCTACTCTGCACCTAGCAAAGTCTTAGGTATAAAGATTGGGGGGGCCAGTGCTGTGGTGCAGCATGTTAAAGCCCTGGCCTTTAGCGGCAGCATCCCATATGGACACAGGTTCTAGTTCAGGCTGCTCCTCTTCCAGTCCAGCTCTCTGCTGTGGCCCGGGAGGGCAGTGGAGGATGGCCCGGGTCCTTGGGCTCCTGCACCCATGTGGGAGACCAGGAAGAAGCTCCTGGCTCCTGGCTTCGGATTAGCATGGCTCTAGATATTGCGGCTATCTGGGGAGTGGGCCAGTGGATGGAGGACCTCTCTCTCTCTCTCTCTCTCTCTCTCTGTAGCTCTGTCTTTCAAATAAATAAAATAAATCTTTTTAAAAAACTTTAAAAAAAAGATTGATTGGGGCATCATTGTGGCATAGCAGTTAAAGCAGGCAATGCCAGATTCCCATATGGGTGCTGGTTCATGTCCTGGTTGTTCAACTCCAATTCAGTTTCTACTAAGGGGCTAGAAAAAGCAGCAGTAGATGGCCCAAGTACTTAGGTCCCTGCCACCCATGTGGGAGACCCAAATGAAGCTCCTGGATCCTAGCTTTAGCCTGTCGCAGCCCAGATCGTTGCAGTCATCTGCAAAGTGAATCAGTGAATAGAAGATCTTTCTCTCTCTTCTTTCCATCCCCATGATACTGTGACTTTAATAAATCAACAAATCTTAAAAAACAAAAAACAGAATTACTGCAACTTTCCTGCTGTCAGTAATCAGAATCTAGAGAATGTTGCATAACAATATAGATGCCTGGACACACTGTTGGTAGAATAATGTATTTGGGGGACTTTTAGCTTTTTATTTTATGCCACCCTGTGTTGCAAATAAATACAGTGGCCAAAATAATCATAATCGGTTGTAGTGTGCAAAATTAACATCTAAAATCTCCCCCGGGGCCAGTGCTGTGGCACAGTGGGTTAAAGCCCCAGCCTGCAGTGCCGACATCCCATATGGGCGCCAGTTCGAGTCCTGGCTATTCCTCTTCCGATCCAGCTCTCTGCTATTGCCTGGGAAAAGAGTACAAGATGGCCCAAGCCCTTGGGCCCCTGCACCCACATGGGAGACCTGGAAGAATCTCCTGGCTCCTAGTTTCGGATCAGCTCAGCTCTTGCTGCTGCAAATCATTTGGGGAGTGAGCCAGCAGAATGGAATACCTCTCTCTCTCTATCTCTGGCTATACCTCTCTCTGTAATTCTTTCAAAATAAATAAAAATAATTCTTTAAAAAATAAAACAGGCCAGCACCGTGGCTCACTAGGCTAATCCTTCGCCTGTGGCGCCGGCACTCCAGGTTCTAGTCCTGGTTGGGGCGCCGAATTCTGTCCCAGTTGCTCCTCTTCCAGTCCAGCTCTCTGCTGTGGCCCAGAAAGGCAGTGGAGGATGGCCCAAGTGCTTGGGCCCTGCACCCGCACGGGAGACCAGGAGGAAGCACCTGGCTCCTGGCTTCGGATCAGCCCAGCGTGCAGGCCATAGCAGCCATTTGGGGGATGAACCAATGGAAAAAGGAAGACCTTTCTCTCTGTCTCTCTCTCACTGTCTAACTCTGTCAAAAAATAAAAATAAATAAAAATAAAATAAAATCTCCCCAAACCTCAGTGTTGTACAAGAGTGGGATTTAATTAAATTAACTGTTTAGAGATACAAATCAGTGATTATTTTTCTTCTTTTTCAAAGAAATATCATCTTTATTAACTTCTAACACTAGGGAGCACAAGATTGATCCACTTTCCCAAAATGTTCTATGTAGTAGGTTTTAATCCAAGTGGAAAACCTAATGCTAACAGAAACAAATTTGACCACACTTTTAGAATTACAGGATAATTGCTAATTCTGTGGTCATTCATTCCCATGCCATAAACTCCAACACAGGAAACTATGAGAAATATAACCACTGGTAAAATTAAACCTGCAATTATAGCACCAATTTCTAGGATATGTTGATTTTTCTCTATTTTGCAACATGTACACAAATACATAAAATTTTCTCATTTATTTCTCTTATATTGATCCTGTCAATCCAGAGTTTATAATGCCATGATGATTTTAATGTACTTTTTGATCCTGCTGATGGTCTTCCTTGTTATTTTATTTTATTTTATTTTATTTTATTTTATTTTATTTTTGACAGGCAGAGTGGACAGTGAGAGAGAGAGACAGAGAGAAAGGTCTTCCTTTGCTGTTGGTTCACCCTCCAATGGCTGCCGTGGTCGGCGCGCTGCGGCTGGCGCACCGCGCTCATCCGATGGCAGGAGCCAGGTGCTAGGTGCTTTTTCCTGGTCTCCTATGGGGTGCAGGGCCCAAGCACTTGGGCCATCCTCCACTGCACTCCTGGGCCACAGCAGAGGGCTGGCCTGGAAGAGGGGCAACCGGGACAGAATCCGGAGCCCCGACCAGGACTAGAACCCGGTGTGCCGGCGCCGCAAGGCAGAGGATTAGCCTGTTGAGCCACGGCACCGGCTGTTATTTTATTTTTTAAATTGTCATCTAATATAAGGGTGATAATATACCCATTGTGTCAATATAAGCTACCAATCAGAAAAACAGAAATAATCTTGAAGCAAGTCCATGGTTTATCCAAATCTACCATCCTTTTAGCCAATAATTATCTTTGGTACTTATTGTTTGAATCAATCTACATTTGTGCAATGAATGTCCATCAAACTCTGTATCTTTAGAAATATTTCTCACCTTCTTCCAGAACTTTCTCTAGATACCCTTTAATTCTCTAACCCACTACCTGCAGTCTTTCCCAGTTCTTAAGGCAGAGTGACCAAGGTTTCTCTCTATCCTAACCTAAAACCATTCCAAGAGTTCCCAATCTTCATCAGCTGAGGCCTCCTCTAACCAGAATCCTCCTTCCATCACCATTAGTTGTATGATTAGCCTTTGATCTTTTCCTTTTACATAGCCTTAGCAAACTCTTAGTTCGACCCAATTCTGCAAATGAATTGCATGCCTCTCTGGATAAGCCTTGCTGGTCTTAAAGTATCAGTCCTGATAGCAGAGGACTTAGCTAATTCAAATGAAACAACAGAATATCAACAATGATACAACCTCATCCACAGATTGGAAGCAGGGATGAGGGCAATCAAAGCAGAATAAATATTGAACACTTAGTGTTTTGTATGCACTATCTGTACATCAACCTCAATGGTCTAAATGTGAAGCAACAACTTTTAACACTACACCATGCAGATGTGATGAGGAGAAAAAGGTGCGGGAATGCAGAGGAGGAAGGGAAAAGAGAAAGCAGAATAACAGCAATTAAATTTCTGGTACCAGAAAAGGACTGGAATGGAATCCTGACAGTGCAATTTCCTAGTAGATGGCTGCATATATGGGACAACTGCAATGTGTATTAAACTGCAACATGCATGTAACGAGAAAGGAGCAGGGAAGAATACTCCAAGAAAGGACCCAACATGTACAGAGGCCCCACTTCACGTGAAAGAGGAGCTTTATTAAAATAGCACAGAAACACAGTTTCTGGCACATAGCAAAGGTTAGTTATACTGATATCGATGATGATGATGGTGGTGGTGGTGGTGAGGTAGTGATGACTACAGCTGTGATGGAAGAGCTTATCCTTTTCAAATCTTTGCCTTCACAATTTTTGGCCAACAGTGAAGCTGGTTAACTAAGATCTATTTTTCCAAGCTACCAGCTCTCTTTTTAACGAAGGTGCTTTTTCAAAAAGCATTTACCTAAAGACAGTCAAGGAAAAAGAATGAGAAAGGGAACTAGAAGTGTGTGGATCACGAACATCTGGCTTATCTTTTGTCTTCTTTGTAGAATCCTTCAATACAGAGCCACTTGATTTAATCCTGACAAACAGAGAAAAGATATACAGATGATCTATAGTGCTCATTATGGTATGGATGACCAGTTTCTCCAGAAAAAATCCAACTCGAACAATCATAGAACATGTTTACCTAACACTTCAAGTTTCTTGGTAGTAGCAGTATAAAGAAAACGGTATTTTTCCAAAGTAAACAAGGTGACTTCTAGATTTCCAGACTTCTACCCCTTCAGACCACTTCTGAGAAACGGCTCTCAATGTACATATGAGTCTTCTGTTTTACAGAGAATTTGGAAATAATAATCCAGGCAGCCTCCTTATCCACCTTCTCATCTACCAACCTTCTCAAATAGGTAGACACTTATTTGAACTACTTCTGAAATGCCAAGGTCAAATACACAGTGAAACATAATTTGCATGGATGATTAAGCCCCTATCCTAGATCTTCACCTCTTAATAAAGTTGTTATACAAATAATAATAAGGTTCAAAGGATGAGCAAATCTAACAGTTACAAATACTGGATTCCCACACCCAAAAGATTTCCATAAGACTCACATAAAAGCATACACTTTCCTTCTCTTTGAAGTTGACTGGTTATTGCCTATTAAACTTCACCTGGTTTGTTTATTTCATGATTATTCCCTTGGGCTCTGCCTGAAAGAGCAGACTGTGACAGCTACAAGTATGAGTCTGAGAAACAGCAACCTCCCTTCAATACCAGGGGAATAAATTAATTCTCTAACATCAGGCATCTTTGATGGAGTCCAGAACCACAAAAGAATTGTTGAAATATATGGCCCAACAGTGTCCAATGTTTGCTATTCTTCTAATCAGCACAAGTAAAACACCTAGAAGGATGTTTTAAAAGACAGCACCTATGTTTAATGGCTCATAAATTAATAATGACAAACATAATGTATAGCAAGTATAAAAATAATATGGCTGTTAAGCAATGTGTAAAGTGGTCACTTGCCCCATCATCAGAAAATATCACAAGATAGGTAACAGATTAATTGGAATATGTAATTCTATTTTAAGTTTTTTTAATTGCATTTTTAACATTTCAAAACCTCAGGGTGGGAGTGAATTATTGTGTGATGTCCTTCAGCCAAAATCCTCTTAAGTTGACAAGTAGGACAGGAATTTGAGTTCTGTAGGAAAACCACCACATTTGCTGAGATCATCTTTTTTGCAATTGTCATGGTCTGTGAATTTCTGGAGTCATAGTTTCTCTTCCCCGACTTGGTCCTTCCAGGTCTTGCTCATTTTTTTCCAATGGTCTTCACTCTTCAACGGCTACAATTCAAAATTTCCTCAAAGGTGGGATGCCATGCATGAAACTGATTTTATAACTACCTATAATCAGTAAATCATATTGGAGAGCTAAGCTAGGAGATCTACAATACAATGAAAGGCAGATTATATTTACACACTTGTTTTGTTTTTCTCTGTTTTAATGAGGCAATATTCACCAACATGGACATAATGCATACCTTGAATTCTCTACTGAAGTAAAAAATTCCACTGAGCTTATATCAATTATACAATGTGCTTTTTGTGATGCCTTTTAGGCCCATCATTATTAATTATGATCTATCATAAAATTACATAGGAAAGAAGAAGAAAAAGAAGAGAAATAGAAGAAGGAGAAAAGGGAGGAGGTGGTTGGGAAGATAAGTAAATGGCCCTTTTTTGGTACTTTATACTGGAGACAGGGAGACTCCGATCTGCATCTATGGAACGTAGTGTGGAAACATGTGGAGGACATCAGAAAAGAGGCTGGAGGAAGGAAAACCAATTCAGCCATTGCTTTCAGAGTCCAGCAAGACAGTGCCATTTAAACAGTGCCTTGCAAGTGAGATGCCAACACTGGAAATGAATCCAGAAACATCTAAGAGAGACACTCAACATCACTAGGTGACATAGCAGGGAGATGGAAGGAAGAATCAAAGAGGGAGTAGGTGCTTCTAATGAGGATGGAAGTGGCGGCATTAGCCACACTCAGATCTTCAGTGGAAGAAGTACACAATCAAGGAATGCTTTGTGCTTCCAGGTTGGGGAGGAATGGTAGAAAGAGCACTGTTGTGGCCAGCGCCGCGGCTCAATAGGCTAATCCTCTGCCTATGGCGCCAGCACACTGGGTTCAAGTCCCGGTCGGGGCATCGGAGTCTGTCCCGGTTGCCCCTCTTCCAGGCCAGCCCTCTGCTATGGCCGGGAGTGCAGAGGAGGATGGCCCAAGTGCTTGGGCCCTGCACCCTATAGGAGACCAGGAAAAGCACCTGGCTCCTGGCCTCAGATCAATGCGATGCACCGGCCGCAGCGCGCAGGGCATTGGAGAGTGAACCAACGGTAAAGGAAGACCTTTCTCTCTGTCTCTCTCTCTCTCACTGTCCACTCTGCCTGTCAAAAAAAAAAAAAAAAGAGCACTGTTGCCTTCACATTTATAAGCTTTTTGTTTCGCTTATTACTGCATTGTAACTGACATAGTCACTTCTTCCAAAATGCTGGGCAAAATTACTACCCTAATTGCTTGCATATCAGAAGTGATTTATTGCTGTAGGTTTAGTGATCCAGTTTTGCACTTCATGTCAGATGCTGACTGGCTTCTATCCTCAATGCCAGGAGGACTATTGGTTTTTCCAGAAATGTACCAATGGGAATGATTCATCTCATGTGGGAATCAAGGGAGTATATTGGCTGTAGGAAATTTTAAAACAATAATAAAACCAAACTAAAAATCACTGTGCTTATTGTTATCACAATGTGACTGCAATGCCATGCTGTTTACAAGTGCCCATTGCAAAGTATGCTAGAGAACTTCACCAGGGCAAAACACCCAAACTAGTTGGATCCATGAATTTATCCATTCATCAGGACTTCCCTTGTATAAGCCACAGTGCTATGCACTGCAGATAAATTAAGGAACAGCACTGACACTGTCCCTGACCACATGGAGTTTATACTTTCGGTGTAGAGCAAAGAATTCTACAAGTGTGCAAATTGTCATGAAATGCATTTTCCCTCCTTCTTGAGTGACATTTGAGTGACAGCTGAGCTAAAAGGAAAAAGCAGCTGTGTAAAGATCTAGAAGGGCTTCTAGGCAGAGATAATCTCAATGTGAAAGGCAAAAACAAGGACAAAGCTAGTAAGCCTCAACTTTATGAATGAGGTGCTGAGCAGAGATGAGAATCTTTGAGCATATCCATTGAAAGGAGTTGGGATTTTAATCTGCTTGCAAAGGGATAGAACTGGAGAGCTTTAGACAGGAAATGAATTCAATATGAGTTGCTCTTGAGAAAGACTCCTGTGGGTCACTGGGCACAGACAGGGAAAAAGGAGGACAGGAAACCAGTTAAAGGGCTGTTGGCGTTGGTCCAGATGAGGCATGATCATGCCTTGGATGAGGGTGATTAGTTGTGGATATAATGAAAATAGTCACATTCAGGAAATGTTTCGGGGGTAGAGAGGACACTACCCACTACTGAATTTTATACTGGCTGTGAGTTAAATACATGACTCTTCTGTGACAAATATTGGATTGAATGGATGGTGAGTATCAATTACTGAGAAATTTTATACTTAGTTTTGGTTCTGCTAAACTAGAGAGAAAGAATGGTCTAATCCCCTTTGCCCAACTTTCCTTGCAATAAACAAAAATAAAAATAAAAAAGTCAGGAAACATGATGAGAGAAATACTTTCCAACTATCAATTATCCGGGCTATCAAATAATACCTCAGATCCAATCATCTGTGAATTACTGTAACAGAGTGTCCAGAACTTAATTCAGACAACTGATTTGATTGGCCCACCAGCAACAATGTCATTCTATTTCAGGGTGGAAGTGGAACCCTGGGTGTTCCATGCCCAGACCCTGAGGTCTGTCCACCCACTGGTCCCTAAAGTCCTCAGCTAAAGCCATGTTGTGGCGAGATCGCTCTGAGCTGACACAAAACTGTAGGAAGTCTGAGTTAGAGGGTTGTGTAATGAATGCAGTCTAGAATGGTAGTAGAAGTAGGATTAAAAACCAGAAAATATATGTCAATGTGGTCTAACCCCTTGCAGGGTTCACATCAAAATTCCATTTGCTTTCCAGAAAGTAGTAGGACAAACCATTGTTCCTGTTCATGAGCTCTTTGGGACAGCTCTTCCAGGACATAGTTCTCCCTTGTACTAGAAACTATTTTAAAAGTAAACACAAGATACCGCTATTTAAAGAAAATCTGCCTCTAACATCCTTCTCAGAAATATTTTACTATTGCACCATTACTAAGAGCTTTATTCATGGATTTACAACAAAGGTGGCACCATGGGTGGTCTGGCCACACCCAGGAGGCAGTGACATTCCAAAGAAGCAGCAATGAATTCTCAAATGGGTTTCAGCTATGAAAACTGATTTTTGCCTATAGCTAACCTAAAAGAAAATCCTTGTGTGTCTAACATTGTGTAATGAGCTGAGGCTTTAAAAGGGCATGGCATTTATTCAAACCATTCAATAAATTGCAACACCAATTTTCCTTCAGTATGCGTATTTCCAGCACCGTGCCTGAGACTGAAAGATGTCAGACCACATGGCAATCACCTTGGCTTTGGCCAACATCTCCTGGGTGTATTGTAGGCATCTCTACCATGTTGCTTATAGAACGATGTCTGTGATTACAGGACAGTAATATGATAATGAAAGTCCTCAGAGTGTGGAATCATAGCAATGCAGTGTTAAGATGGAGCCATAAAATCACATCAATGTAATTCAAAGTGATGGAGTATATATCCATATAAACATACACACACACACACACACACAAACACACACAGAGTCCTGAGACTACAACAGGCCAACTTGGTGGGCAGCACAGAATAGCAGTTAAGGGCTTGGACTCCAGAGATACACTTCCTGAGTTCAACTCCCTTTCTCTCCTCTCATTGACTAGCTATATTTGTGAAATTTTGCTAAGTCTGTTAAATAGAGTGACAAAAGTGGAATATATTTCATAGAACTGCTAAAATGATCAAATGAAATGCACAGAGAGTACATAGTACAACACATGGCAAACAGAACCGTTTGAACATGTGTTTTTCTTTTTTCTTTTTTTTTGACAGGCAGAGTGGACAGTGAGAGAGAGAGACAGAGAGAAAGGTCTTCCTTTTTGCCTTCCTTTCACCCTCCAATGGCTGCTGCGGTCGGCGTGCTGCGGCCGGCGCACCGCACTGATCTGAAGGCAGGAGCCAGGTGCTAGGTGCTTCTCCTGGTCTCCCATGGGGTGCAGGGCCCAAGCACTTGGGCCATCCTCCACTGCACTCCTGGGCCACAGCAGAGAGCTGGCCTGGAAGAGGGGCAACCGGGACAGAATCTGGCCCCCCAACCGGGACTAGAACCCAGTGTGCTGGAGCCGCAGGCGGAGGATTAGCCTAGTGAGCTGCGGCACTGGCCGAACATGTGTTTTACTTATACTACACCATTCTGTCTAAGGTTACCCTGAGTGAGCATTGCCTTTCATGACTGTGTGTAACATCAGAAGTCATCTGAAGAGAGGAGAATATGAGAATCGAACATGCATGAAGCCTGTTCTACACAACAGGCTCTGTCCTAGAGAATTGTCTTTAAGAATGGATCATTCCTCCCAACTATGGTGGCTGTGACCCACACAGGGAGAAGTGTGAAATGATCCATGGACTTCACATGGCCTTGCGATAACCTCCGGCTAAATTCGAAACCTGACTGTACCATATACTACTAGGATGACATGGGGCAAGTAATTTCAGCCCTTTGAGCCATCATTTTCTTATCTGCAAAGCAGGCATAATGCTGAATTTTCATGGTTCCTAAGAGGATCTAATGAGTTTATATTTGTAGGCCTCAAAAGTATGGTTGCTCCTATAAATACTTGCTAGCTTTCCTTCCAAGGGAACTGGCAGCTTGTCTTGGAAGAACTCAAGGCCCGTACTCACTTCACTATTTAAGCAGAGTTTACTCTCATTCTTTCATGGAAAAACACAAATTATTACAAATAAAATGGAATAAATAAATAATACAGCTAAATTTCCAGTAGATATGTGCTTTCATACTTCAAATCTAGTTATTGCTCAGTTCAAAGTACTTGACAATACAGAATTTCCTTTCATTATTAGGATAGCTGGGGTTTTTTTTTTTGTTTGTTTGTTTGTTTGTTTTACCATGAGAGAGAGAGAGAGAGACAAAGAGAAAGGTCTTCCTTTTCCATTGGTTCACCCCCCAAATGGCCTCTACGGCTGGCGCATTGAGCCGATCCGAAGCCAGGAGCCAGGTGCTTCATCCTGGTCTCCCATGCGGGTGCAGGGCCCAAGCACCTGGGCCATCCTCCACTGCACTCCCGGGCCACAGCAAAGAGCTGGGCTGGAAGAGGAGCAACCGGGACAGATTCCGGCTCCCCAACTGGGACTAGAACCTGGGGTGCCGGTGCCGCAGGCAGAGGATTAGTCAAGTGAGACGCAGCACCAGCCAGGATAGCTGTTTCTGAAACTGAAAAGTAAGAGTTAATTGGACACACAAAAAAATGGAGTGATGATCCAAAGTTCTGAGATAACAGGGATTTATGGCTTTCCAGGTAACCTATGGGGGCTCTTCCTGACTCTATTCCAGATGAATCTATCGGAAATTTCTCAACCAAATCTTAAGGCTTTGAGGTATATGCATTATACAGTTCTGAAGATGGAGGTGGTAGGTAGTGTGAGGGCTACAAAATGGCAGCCCCTCTCAGGAATTAGGCTATAGCATTTGACTACGTTGCAGATCACTGACCCTTTGTTTTGGTTCCAAGGCAATGATGGGGATGAGGAATATACCATATATGAAGTCAGGGAACCTAGACCTACCAACATGCCTCCATTTACTGGAACTTGCCCTGGAACTGGGGGCAAGTCATAGCATACAAAATGAGCTAGAACTGCTGATGTATAAATTGGAGTTTGACCAAGACTAGTATCAGTATGGCTGGGTACTTGGCAGGGAAAGTAGGAACTGGAGGCCAGAAGGAAGAAGCCAGCTGGAACAAGGCATGGACTTGGAGAGGGACAAAACTCAGTGCTCCTTACTGGAGGAAGATACTTGTTTAATGTTTTAAATGCAATATACTCTTCTGATGACACAGCAGGATTGTTGGAGCTCTGTGCCACCACAGGACTGATGAGTACTAAAACCAGGAGCCAAGTCAATCAGGAATTTAGTCATCCTACCCACGCTTATTAAGCACCTAATGTATGAATAAAGTAAGCCAAATTTCCATGACTTGGTGGAACTTATAATCTAGCAAGGGGAGATAGATGATAGATAAGTAAATCAGTAAAATGGAAACTGAAACATGTTTAGTGAGACGGAAAGAAGGCACAGTAAGGGGGATTAGGAATGTGCTAAAAGGGCTACAGTGTCAGAGTGGGTCTCATTGAGAGAATGATTTTTGAGCAAGGACCTCAAGGGGTGAAGGATTAAGCCATGTGATTATCTGAGTGAACAGCATGTAAATGAGCAGGTGCCAGTGCTAAGGTATGGTATGGTTGGGGAGCAGTGGAAGATGGGGGAGCTGAGGAAATGACACCAGAGGTCACAAGAGGGGCTGGCCAGGCCATGGATGCCTATTAGAACTTTAATTTTTAGAGGCCGGTGCTGTGGTGTGACGGGTAAAGCCACTGCCTGCAGTGCCAGCATTCTGTACGGCCAGGGGTTCAAGTACCAGCTGCTTCACTTCTGAGACAGCTCTCTGCTATGGCCGGGGAAAGCAGTAGAAGATGGCCCAAGTCCTTGGGCCTCTGTACTCATGTGGGAGACCTAGAAGAAGCTCCAGGATCCCAACCTTTGATGGGTTCAGCATTGACCATTGCGGCCATTTGGGGAGTGAACCAGCAGATGGAAGACCTTCTCTCTCTCTCTCTCTCTCTCTCTCTTGCTCTCACACTCGCTCTGTTTCTCTCTCTTCCTTCCCTCCCCTTCTCCCTCCCTCCCTCTATAACTCTGCCTCTAAAATAAATAAATAAATCTTTTTTAAAAAATAAGAACTTTAGGCCGGCGCCGTGGCTCAACAGGCTAATCCTCCGCCTTGCAGCGCCGGCACACCGGGTTCTAGTCCCGGTCGGGGCACCGGATTCTGTCCCGGTTGCCCCTCTTCCAGGCCAGCCCTCTGCTGTGGCCCGGGAGTGCAGTGGAGGATGGCCCAGGTGCTTGGGCCCTGCACCCCATGGGGAGACCAGGAAAAGCACCTGGCACCTGGCTCCTGCCATCGGACGAGCGCGGTGCGCTGGCCGCAGCGCGCCGACCGCGGCGGCCATTGGAGGGTGAACCAACGGCAAAAGGAAGACCTTTCTCTCTGTCTCTCTCTCTCACTGTCCACTCTGCCTGTAAAAAAAAAAAAAAAAAAATAAGAACTTTAATTTTTAGTGAGTGAAATGTGGGGCTTGGCAGGGTTTTGAGCACAAAAATAGATGATCTAACAAATGCTAAAGAGATGATGATCAGGCTGGCATTTCAGTACAGTGGGTAAAGATGCTGCCTGTGATGCCAGCATCCAATATGAGTGCTGGTTCAAGTCCCAGCTGTTCCACTTCCTATCCAGCTCCCTACTAATGGTCTGTGAAAGTAGCAGAAAGTGCCCCAAGGGCTTGGTCTCCCGTCACCTGGATAAAGCTCTTAGCTCCTAGCTTCAGCCTGGTCCAGTTCTGGCCACTGCAGCTATCTAGGTAGTGAATTAGCAAATGGAGGATCTCTGTCATTCTCTCTCACTCTCTCTCTCTCTCTCTCTCTCTCTCTCTGTAATTCATACTAAATGAATAAATAAATCTTAAAGAAAAAAAATAGGCCGGCGCCGTGGCTCAACAGGCTAATCCTCCGCCTTGCGGCGCCGGCACACCGGGTTCTAGTCCCGGTCGGGGCACCGGATTCTGTCCCGGTTGCCCCTCTTCCAGGCCAGCCCTCTGCTGTGGCCCAGGAGTGCAGTGGAGGATGGCCCAGGTGCTTGGGTCCTGCACCCCATGGGGAGACCAGGAAAAGCACCTGGCTCCTGGCTCCTGCCATTGGACGAGCGCGGTGCGCCGGCCGCAGCGCGCCGACCGCGGCGGCCATTTGGAGGGTGAACCAACGGCAAAGGAAGACCTTTCTCTCTGTCTCTCTCTCTCACTGTCCACTCTACCTGTAAAAAAAAAAAAAGAAAAAAAAAAAGAAAAAAAATAGATGAGCAGACCATCACAATAACCTGGGTAAAAACAATGGCAGCTCAGAGCAGAGAGGACTGTAGCAGAGGTAGTAGAGAGTCATCAATTTTGAGGATTTAAAAAAAAATGTTATATTTGTTTACTTCCTCATTTTGTAGACCCTGGAGACACCACAAGACGAAGGCACTGTGGCAGGATGAGCTCTCCGATGGAGGGTGATGGACAGAGATGAAATTAAGGCTGGGCCACTTCAACTGTGAAAGGTGGCCAAGAGGAGAAGGAACCAACCAAGAGGTGGAGGAGGATGGGCCAGAGAAGTAGCTCCCTATTAATTCAGGAGGCAGGAACTTCTCGTGTAATGTGAAGGAATCAGTTTGCCAGGCTGGTTTGCAATTTGAAATGAGTGATTTGAGTGAGGTGATTGCTCCTTGTGTACAGCTCATGGTGGTTTCATGGAGGCCCTGGGACTGGGCAAAGCACCCTGGATTGTGTCTGTATGTCCATGTGTGTATATGTGTGTGTGTGTGTGTGTGTGTGTGTGTATAGCATGTTTGGATTGAGCGGCTGGGTGAACCCTGTGCTTAGTCTTCATGCTTTGGCACACTCTGGGCTTCTTTTAGTGGTGGGCTGCCATGCACGTTCTTCCCATTTTCTCCAGTAAGATCAGAACTTTGCGTCTAGCACTTTGGGATGCTGTTTAAGTTCATAAACACCATCCAAAAGATGCTGATGTGCTGAGCCAGTCAAGTCAGTGACCATAGCACAGCCAGGGGAAGGGCCACACAAAGAGAACTACTTGGTCAGCATTCCTTGTCCCAGGCAACAGCGATTCCTCGTGCTAGCTGCAAGGAATAAGGATCGCACCTATTAGTGCTTTAAGCACATTCAATATTAAAGTGGTGGTTTTAATAGACTAAAGAATATGTCCATATAAAGATGAAAATGATTTAATCAATTTCTTCTCAATTTGATGTTTTACATGAAAGGTTCATTGCCGGAAACAGTTTGGCATTATTAAAAATCAATGTTAATCGGTGGTTTAGACATCAGTATTCTCTGTTGTATCAGCTGAGCATTTGCTCCTCTAACATCTGTCTGTAGTGTGACAACATCAGTTGCAAGTTTCTCGTTTCTGCAGGTACTTAGGTTTTTTTGTTTGTTTGTTTGTTTGGTTTTGTTTTGTTTTGTTTTTTAGATTTAGTTATTTGAAAGGCAGAGTTACAGAGAGGTAGAGGCACAGGCAGACAGAGAACTCTTCTATCCGCTGGTGCACTCCCCAAATGGCTGCAATGGCTGGAACTGCGCTGATCCAAAGCCAGGAGCCAGGAGCCAGGAGCTTCTTTCAGGTCTCCCACGTGAGTGCAGCAGCCCAAGGACTTGGGCCATCTTCTTGCTTTCCCAGGCCATAGCAGAGAGCTGGATCAGAAGTGGAGGAGCCAGGACTCAAACTGGCACCCATGTGGGATGCCAGCACAGCAGGTAGTGGCTTTATCTGCTATGCCATGCAGCCAGACCCAGGTACTTAGTTCTTTTGTCATCAGCCTCATAACATCTCTCCCCATTGGACCAGCTCCTCTGTGCATGATGTCTCTACAAAGCTTCCTGTGCACATCAGAGATGAAGTTTGCTTGTCTGATGTAGATGCTGCCCCCACAGGGAGGTAGGGACTGAGATTCTATATTTCTTACAGGCTTCCAGATTGCTGCTGGTCTGCCTAGCAAAATTCACTAGAAAGAGCCCAGGGCTGTGGTTATCAGCCCTGGCTTCTCCACGGGAAACATTTGAGAGGTTAGGTGCAATTGGTTTAGGACGTCACGTGGGCAACAGGAGTTTTCAAAGTTCCCCAGGTGACCCTACTGTTAGGTCATGATTACAACCCATGATTTTAGTTGACTGCAGTGGGCTTACACCATCAGCATGAGCATCTCCTGGGAACCAGTCAGAAACACAAGTCTTTGGTCCTCACCCCAGACCTTGGGGAAGCATCCATGTGATTCTGATGCATATTCAAGTTTGAGAATCACTGGTTTAGAGGATTAAATATTTTCTCTATTTCTATCGCTCCCCTCCCTTCTTGCCTTTCCCTTCCTTCTCCTCCTCTTCTCTCTGATTTCCCCATCCCATGTTTGCAAACTGGGGCAGTAGGGCCATGCCAAAACACACTGACCAAAAACTGAGTTTTGAGAAAGTATGGAGAAAGCAATCCAATCGTGCCAATTATACACATATTCAGGTCATCTTGATAATTGGCCGCTGGTCACTTTCAATCAGTTTTAGCACGGTGTACCCCAAACCAGAGTAACTTGACGCAAGATAATTCTGTAAGTCCTTTGGTTACACAGACTTACATTTCTACTTAAAATCAATAATGTCATACTGTGTAACAATCTGGAAATAAACCAAACAGGAAATTTTTGGGTATAAATGGATTCATGTCAGTCACCATCTAATGTTTTGACTGTGCTGGATAGATCCAATCTATCACAATGTGTTCAAACCCAAGCCAAAGTGATGTCATTGTCATTAAACCATCAGTGAACTTTGTGCGGATGCCTCTGGGGGTGATGTCACAATCTGTAGGATTAGGTCTTCCCATATGTCATGTTGAGTCCTTGATCTTGAGACATTTACCCCCTGGACACTTGACTCTCACTGCCCTTCACATCTGAGGAAGAGGAGTCTTGTGAGCAACACCCCTAACCTGACTCAATAACAAGCAGTTATGGCCTAGGGTTTCTGGTCAGTGAGTTCCCAGTCCATGGGGAGGGTGAACCCAGCACATGAAGCATGTGACCATGCCAGGACCTGGCAAGAGAAGTCTAACAACCATGACATCTGGCCTGCACGTTCAAGTCACCTGCCATGCTGGTCCATGACAGGCGAGTGACCTGGGCCTGCTCTTTGAAGGAGAAAGGGTGCATTTTACATGGGCTCAGCCTAAAGGCAATACTAAGAGGTAATCTTTAAAAACAAATTTGTAAAGTGGGGGCAAGATGGCAGTGTAGCGAAGGGACATTCTGAGTCATGCCAGGAACAATGTATAGTTAGTGAGCAGAGGGGATACAAGCTGGTGGTGGAATCATGAGAAGCTTGCACAGAGTGGCCCAGGAATCCACCAGAGACTGCTGAGGTGCACTCTGGAGGAGCAAAGAGGAGGGAGAGGCGGCAGATGTGTAGTGAAGGAGCGGTGCAGGGACTGAGCAAGGAGATTGTCGCTGACCCCCAGCAAACCCGGTGAGAGGTAGCGAGTCCATACAGATGTATCTAGCAGTGGGCAAGGAAGCTTGGCGAACTCTGTTTGAAGCTCCAAGTAGGAAGAAGGAGAAATTGTAGGGAAACAGGCAGAGAGGTTGGGCAAGCCATGGTCCTTCTGTGTCTCCCCCTACCCCCAACTGGACCTACAGCCAGTGAGAAGAAGCCATACTGGTGGTTTACATTTTCGAATATAAGCAGGGGACCACCACATCTGCCTCCTGAGCACACACCCGTCAATTGCAGGGGACACCTCACAATACGCACCACCTGGGGTCAAGGTTCACAACACTTCAGAGTGAGTTCCTAAACCACCATGCAAGCTGTACAACATAGTCCTAAACAGTTAAAACCCAAGCTGCTTTCATGAACCACCCAGCCCAGTAGGCGAGGCTTAGTGAAGCAAAGTCCTGGTACCTGCTCCCACCAGGATCTAGAAGTAAACGGGGCTCCAGGAGGCAGGGCTGCTGCTTCCACTTGCAACATACAGATGCATAGCAGCTCACAGCAGAAGGACATCAATTTAAAAATAAAATCAACCAGAAATGCCAAAGAAGAAAGGAAAAATCCTGAACAAGAATAAGGAAGGCTTTATGAACTCGTCAGAGGAGCAATACAAATCCTCAATAATGGAAGCTGAAGAAGAGATCAAAGATATGCCAGAAAAGGAGCTAAGAAAATTAATAGATTACTTAGAAGCAATCAGAAACAAATTCATGATCTAAATGAAAAGTACTCCCAAGAAACAGATTTTAAAGAGAAGCCAGAATGAAATACTGGACATGAAGAATTCAATGGCCCAAATAAAAAATGCAGTGGAAAGTCTTAGCAATAGAATGGATGAAACGAAGAAAGAATATCAGAACTAGAAGACAAACTTCCAGAAATAATATAGTCAGACCAAATACAAGAAGAAGAAATTTGAAAATTAAAAATCACGGTTGGAGAGTTACAAGATTCCATCAAACGACCAAACTTACAAATCCTAGGAATTCTGGAAGATGTGAAAAGAGAGAAGGGATTAGAAGGCCTTCTTAATGAAATAATAACAGAGAACTTCCACAATTTGTAAAAGAAAGAGACATCCAAGTACAAGAAATACATAGAACTCCCAACAGACAGGACCAGAAAAGAAATTCACCGTGACACATAGTAGTAAAACTCACCTCAGTGAAACACAAAGAACAGATCTTAAAATGTGCACAAGAGAAATGGCAAATCACATTCTGAGGAAACCCAATTAGACTCACCCCAGACTTCTCATTGCAAACCCTAAAGGCAAGGAGACAATGGTGAAACATATTAAAAGTCTTAAGAGAAAAAAATTGTCAGCTGGCGCCACAGCTCAATAGGCTAATCCTCCACCTGCGGCGCCAGCACCCCAGGTTCTAGCCCTGGTTGGGGCACCAGATTCTGTCCCTGTTGCTCCTCTTCCAGTCCAGCTCTCTGCTGTGGCCCGGGAGTGCAGTGGAGGATGGCTCAAGTCCTTGTGCCCTGCACCCCATGGGAGACCAGGAGAAGCACCTGGCTCCTGCCTTCGGATCAGCACGGTGCTCTGGCCGCAGCACATAGACTGCAGCAGCCACTGGGAAGTGCACCAACGGAAAAAGGAAGACCTTTCTCTCTATCTCTCTCTCTCTCACTGTCCACTCTGCCTGTAAAAAAATAATAAATTAATAAATAATAAATAAAAAATTAAAAAAGTCAACCCAGAATACTGTACCCTGCAAAACTGTCATTTGTGAACAAAAGAGAAATAAGGACCTTCCACAAAAAGCAGAAATTGAAAGAATTTCTAACTACAAAAGATGCTCAAAAAGATGCTGCACACAGAAACAGGAACATCACTACAAAAGAAGATGGATGCAGAAAACGACCCAGCAAAAGTCCAAATGAAATTCAAAATACATAAACAGGACTATTTAAGGAAACATGGCAGGGCAAAAATGGTATTTAACAATAGTCACACTGAATGCAAATGATCTCAGCTCCCCAGTTAAAAGTTAAAACACAGTTAAAAGACACAGACTGGTTGCATGGATGAAAAAAGATGACCCGTCTATTTGCTGCCTACAAGAAACACATCTTACCAACAAAGAAGCACGCAGACTGAGAGGATGGAGAAAGATAATCCATACTAACAAACATCAAAAAAGAGCTGGTGTGGCCATCCTAATATCAAACAAAACATACTTTAACACAAAATCTATTAAGAGAGACAAAAAAGGATACTATATAATGATGAAGGGTCAATTCAACAGGAAGATATGACTATTATAACTGTATAAGCATATAATTACAGGGTACCTGGCTATTTAAAAGAATTGTTAAGGGATTTAAAGGGAGATATAGATTCAAATACAACACTAATGGGGGACTTCAATACCCCACTTTTAGCAATGGACAGATCAACCAGACAGAAAATCAGCAAGGAAACAACAGAGCTAATCGACACCTTAGACCGAGTAGACCTAGAAGATATCTACAGAGCCTTCCACCCTAAAGCCACAGAGTATACATTTTTTTTCTCCAGTGCATGGATCTTTCTCTAGGATTGACCATATTCTATGCCATAAAATGAGTCTCAGAAAATTTAAAAAAATGAAGTCATGCCACACATCTTCTCAGACCATAGTGCATTGAAGCTGGAAATCAACAATTCAAGAATCTCTACATTATATGCAAACACATGGAGAATGAACAACATGTTTCTGAATGAACAATGGGTCATCGAAGAAATCAAAAGAGAAATAAAAAAATGTCTGGAAACCAATGAAGACGGCAATACGACATACCAAAATTTGTGGGATACAGCAAAAGCAGTGTTAAGAGGAAAGTTGATAGCAACTGGTGCCTACATCAACAAACTGGAAAGGCAACAAATATATGATCTATGCACCTCAAGGATCCAGAAAAACAACAGCAAAACAAACCCAAAACTAGTAGAAGAAAAGAATTAATTAAAATTAGAGAAATCAACAATATTGAAACCAAAAAAAATACAAAAGAACAGCAAAATAAAGAGCGTTTTTTTTGAAGAAATAAAAAAAAATTATACACCATTGGCCCAAGTAACTAAAAAAGAAGAGAGGAGACCCAAATCAATAAAATTAGAGATGAAAAAGGAAATATAACAACAGATAACACAGAAATAAAAAGAATCATCAGAAATTACTACAAAGAGCTGTATGCCAACAAACTGGGGAACCTAGAAGAAACAGATTCCTGGACACATACAACTTACCTAAATTGAGCCATGAAGACATAGAAAACCTAAACAGACCCATAACCAAGACAGAAATTGAATCAGTAATAAAGACTCTTGCAACAAAGAAAAGCCCAGGAATGGAAGGTTTCACTGCTGAATTCTACCAGACATTTAAAGAAGAACTAACTCCAATTCTTCTCAAATTATTCAAACAATTGAAAGGGAAGGCATCTTCCCAAAATCTTTCTATGAAGCCAGCATCACCTTAATTCCTAAACTCAGAAAAGATGCAGCAGAGAAAGAGAACTACAGACCAATTTCCCTGATGAACATAGATGCAAAAATCCTCAACAAAATTCTGGCCAATCGAATCCAACAGCACACCAGAAAGATCACTCACCTGGAGCAAGTGAGATTTATCCCTGGTATGCAGGGATGGCTCAACATTCACAAATCAATCAATGTGATACATCACATTAACAAATTGAAGAACAAAATCCATATGATTATCTAGATGCATAAAATGCATTTGACAAAATACAATACCCTTTCATGATGAAAACTCTAAGCAAAGTTGGTTTAGAAATAACATTCTTCAACACAATCAAGGCAATTTATAAAAAACACATGACCAGCATCATATTGAATGGGGAAAAGTTGGAAGCATTCCCACTGAGATCCAGTACCAGACAGAGATGCTCACTCCCACTATTGCTATTGAATACAGTCCTGGAGCTTTTTGGTTTTTTTTGTTTTTGTTTTTTTTTTTTTTTTTTTTTGACAGGCAGAGTGGACAGTGAGAGAGAGAGAGAAAGGTCTTCCTTTTGCCATTGGTTCACCCTCCAATGGCCACCGCAGCTGGTGCACTGCTGCTGGCGCACTGCGCCGATAAAGGCAGGAGCCAGGTGCTTATCCTGGTCTCCCATGTGGTGCAGGGCCCAAGCACTTGGGCCATCCTCCACTGCGCACGCAGTCCACAGCAGAGAGCTGGCCTGGAAGAGGGGCAACCGGGACAGAATCCGGCGCCCTGACCAGGACTAGAACCCGGTGTGCCAGCGCCTCGAGGCGGAGGATTAGCCTATTGAGCCACGGCACTGGCCAGTCCTGGAAGTTTTAGCCAGAGCCATTAGGCAAGAAAAAGAAATCAAGGGATACAAATTGGGAAGGAGGAAGCCAAACTATCCCTATTTACAGATGACATGATTCGATATATAGGGGATCCAAAAGACTCCATTAAGAGACTATTTTTTAAAACATATATTTATTAATTTAAAAGTCAGAGTTACACAAAAAGAAAGAGAAGGGAGAAAGAGAGAGAGAGAGAGAGGGAGAGAGAGAGAGAGAGAGAGAGAGAGGTATTCTAACAGCTGGTTCACTCCCCTATTGGCTGCAACAGCCAGAGCTGTACTGATCTAAAACTGGGAGCCAGGAGCTTCCTCTGGGTCTTCCCATGTGGGTGCAGGGCCCCAAGGATTTGGACCATCTTCTACTGCTTCCCGAGGCCATAGCAGAGAGCTAGATCAGAAGTAGAGCAGCCGGGTCTTGAACCGGTGTCTGTATGGAATGTCAGCACTGCAGGCAGCAGCTTTACCCATTATGCCACAGTGCCAGCCCCTGCACTAAGAGACTATTGGAACTCATAGAAGAGTTTGGTAAATTAGCAGGTTATAAAGTCAATACACAAAAATCAACAGCTTTAATAAACACAGATAATGACACAGCTGAGAATGAATTTCTAAAATCAATCCCATTCACAACAGCTGCAAAAAAACATCAAATAACTTGGAATAACTTTAACCAAGGATGTCAAAGCTCTCTACGATGAGAACTACAAAACATAAAAGAAATAGAAGATACAAAAAAATGGGAAAACCTTCCATGTTCATGTATTGGAAGAATAAATATCAACAAAATGTCCATTCTTCCAAAAGCAATTTACAGATTCAATGCAATACCAATCAAAAAACCAAAGATATTCTTTCAGATCTAGAAAAAATGATGCTCAAATTCAAATGGAGGCACAGGAGATCTTGAATAGCTAAAGAAATCTTATACAACAAAAGCAAAGCCAGAGGCATCACAATACCACATTTTAAGACATACTATAAGGGAGTTATAATCAAAACAGCCTGGTATAAAAATAGATGGACAGACCAATGGAACAGAATAGAAACCCCAGAAATCAATCCAAACATCTACAACCAACTTATAGTTGATCAAGAAGCAAAAGTCGCCAGCACCGTGGCTCTCTAGGCTAATTCTCCGCCTGCAGCGCTGGCACCCCGGGGTTCTTGTCCTAGTCGGGGTGCCGGATTCTGTCCTGGTTGCTCCTCTTCCAGGCCAGCTCTCTGCTGTGGCCCAGGAGTGCAGTGGAGGATGGCCCAGGTCCTTGGGCCCTACACCCACATGGGAAACCAGGATGAAGCACCTGGCTAATGGCTTTGGATCAACGCAGCACGCCGGCCGCAACACACCAGCCGTAGCGGCCACTTGGGGGTGAACCAAGGGAAAAAGGAAGACCTTTCTCTGTCTCTCTCTCTCTCACTGTGTAACTCTGCCTGTCAAAAATAAATAAACAAACAAACAAACAAACAAAAGCAAAAGTCAATCCCTGGAACAAGGACATTCTTCTCAACAAATGGTGCTGGGAAAACTGCATTTCCACATGCAGAAGTATGAAGCAGAACCCCTACCTAACACCTTACAAAAAATCCATTCAAAATTTAAAAATCCACTCAAAATTGTTTGTGTGTGTGCTTGTGTGTGTGTGTGTTTGTGCGTGTGTATGTGTGTGTTTGTGTGTATATGTGTATGTTTGTGTGTGTGTGTGTGTGTGTGTGTGTTTGGATTAAAGATCAAAATCTATGACCCAACACCATGAAATTAATTGAGAACATTCAGGAAACCCTGCAAGACATTGGCACAGGAAAACAATTTCTGGAAAAGACCTCAGAAGCACAGGCAGTCAAAGCCCAAATTAACAAATGGGATTACTTCAAATAGAGAAGCTTCTGCACTGCAAAAGAAACAGGAAAGTGAAGAGGAAACTGACAGAATGGGAGAAATTATTTGCAAACTATGCAACTGATAAAGGATTAAGAACCAAAATCTACAAAGAGATCAAGAAATCTCCACAATAACAAAACAAACAACCCAGTGAAGAGATGGGAGAGGGAGCAGATCAACTCTATACTAAGTAAAGATTTCAACAGTTCACATCCACACAGAAACACAAAAAATGAAGTGCTGTTTGAAGATAAGTTTTATCATTTATTCTCATAGTACAACTTATTAAGGACACAGGTCTTACATAGGAAGCAAGTGCACAGTGACTTCTGTTGTTGATTTAACAATTGACACTCCTATTTATGACATCAGTGATCACCTGAGGTTCTTGTCATGAGCTACCAAGGCTAGGAAGCCTCTTGAGTCCACAAACTCCAACATCATTTAGACAAGGCCATAATCAAGGTGGAAGTTCTCTCCTCCCTTCAGAGAAAGGTACCTCCTTCTTTGACGACCCCTTCTTTCCAGCAGGATCTCTCTCACAGAGATCTTTCATGTAGGTAATTTTTTGACAGTGTCTTGGCTTTCCACTCTTGAAACGCTCTCATGGGCTTTTTAGCCATATTTAAATGCCTTAAGGGCTGATTCTGAGGCCAGAGTGCTGTTTAGGGCGTTTGTCATTCTATGAGTCTGCTGTGTGGCCTGCTTCCCATGTTGGATCATACTCGCCTTTATAATTCTATCTATTGTTATTAGCAGACACTTGGATCTTATTTATATAATCCCTTTGACAATCATTCCTATCTTTATGATCAGTTATGCCCTTAAAATGGACATTTTAACTAGTAAGATGGCATTAGTACCTGCCAACCTAATGGGATTTGGAGTCCCATGGCTATTTTTTAGCTTTACCCTTAGGTATAAGTCCATGGGAACGTGTGCCAAACTGTACATCTCCTCCCTCTCTTATTCCCACTCTTATTTTTTACAAAGATCAATTTTCAATTGGATTTAAACACCTAAGAATATGTCTGTGTTAAGTAAAGAGCTCAACCAATGGTATTAAGTAGAAAAAGAAAATAGTAAAAAAGAATAAGATAATAAGCTGTTTCTCCACAATGGAGACATATCTGTAAGTTCACCTCATAATGAACCACATAGTAAACAGTAATATTATACTATAAACCAAAAATATTATAACTTTACATGATAAAAACCTGCTAAAACCTCTTCTATTCAAATTGAAATTATCATTTCTTAAATGAATATCAGACTCACCCTGTGTAAGACAAATCATATGAGTTCTATCATCTTATCATACTTTATTTTCATTCAGACAATTTCAATCTCCCACTACATGGGTGAACTCAGCTCTTTGTTTAGAGCACTCTCCTGGCGTATTACTCATGAAAAAATCAGACACTCTAATGCTTACCTTGTCGGGACTCACTCATGGCTTTTGGAAACTGGCCACAGATGAAGTAACAAAAACCACACTGATGGGAAAAAGAATATATACTGGCAACACAATATTGTGACAACAGATTTCACCCTGATTTGAAACTGCAGGGGTGATGTTCTGGCTTTTTTCTCTTTGTATACACACTTATCATTTCCCTTGACATTCTGTCCCCATCTACCATCCATAAATCTTTATCCAAGAAAGATAGTCTAAGTTGTCCCTAAGGATCTCCATAAATGACCATCTAAGCATAGCTGGCAGTACATGAGAAATTTTATTTCAAAAATAAATATTTCCATTATGCTTCCTTAGGGGATATATAAGGTCAAGAAATGTTGTAGAATTTTGCTTCACAGCACATAATTTCCCCATTTGTACCACAATTATTCCTTTTCAATGAACATATTAGAATGCTTGCCAGAATGTTCACTGCAACATTGCTTGTAGTAATAAAAAAAAAAAAGGAAAAGCAATTCAAATGTCTAATAGCAGGGGATTTGTTGAATAAACATGGCACACTTTTCAGTGGGATATGATACAGGTATTAAAATAAGTAAAATGTTAATAAAAAAAAATCTTGAAAATAAAAGAGATGTTAACACATTTATTAGAGTGGAAAGATAATTTCACATTCTTTTATTCATGTGCTATATAACACATACTACACATGTAACATATATACAACATAGTAAATTCTGTGTTACAAAAAGGTGAAACATCACATTTTATAGTATATAAAATATAACATATAACTTCTTTATGACCATTTTTCTGAGACCCATGCTCTCTTGTTAAACATTCTCCTAGTATACCATATTTTCCTTTAATAGCCATTATTATAAGTGGAAAAAATGTTTAATTGCTTCATAGTTTTCTGAGTCTGTCTTCTTGTCACAGTATAATCTCCTGGATGGATATCACTTTTTTATACTCTGAAGTATCTAGCTACACCTAATTTTGGATAAGCAGCTCAAAATCTATTTGTTGAATGAAAGAATAAATGAGTGACTGAAGTAATATGCATATAAAAAATTCTGGGGAAACTATAGAAAATGTTAACAATGATTTTTCTGAGGACAGCGAAATTATAGGTGACTTTTTCCTTTATTCATTTTTATTTCCTGTATTTTCTAATTTTAAGTGAAATATGCCAAACCCAAAAAGACAAAGATCACATCTTCTTTTATATGTGGTAGTTAATATAGAGAGCATAAAAACTTGTGGCTAGCATATCATTTGGTATATAGTTATCAATATTGCTTCACTGTGTTGCCAAGATGGCTGAATAGGGTACAGCCACACTAACATAAGCTGCTCTGGGATATGAAAAGAACAAAGGAAGGACTATGTTTATAGGGGACCGACCAGTATAATTTTCAATGCAGAAGTGAAGAAAACAAACAAAAAAACCCACAATGACTCTGTGGGACAACAGGAGAGAAGACAGAGACACCACAGCAGTGAGCCACAAGGCACAGCCAGCTGCCACTGTGAGCCGCCATCTTACCATGTCAGGGTAGGCAGAAATTGCCGTGTGCCCTCTCACTTGCAGTTTAGCTGAGAGGGAATTCCACAGTCACTCACGGATGTTACTTCAGCCTGGTGAGCTGACTGGGGTCCGAGAAGCTACAGGGCTTGGACCGGGAGCAGACTTGCTTCCTTCCCTTCCCCTACTCCTGCAGAGCACAATACTAGGCAGCCAAAAGTCAGGCAGCATGCCTCTGTTCTCCTACCAGCACTATAGACAGAATCAGGGTAGCAGGTGGGGCAAAGGACAGATCCCCTGAATATTGCAACTGTGGAAGTTTTGGGGCAGCAGTCACAGAGCTACACTCATACACTCTACATTGCTTTAGCTTCTGGGGGTTAACACTAGAAGCAACCCATAAAAAAATCTGCTCCCACACTGGGAGATCCAGTGAATGACCCCACTACTCACTGCAATACCAGGACTATAACCACTCATTCTAAATTT
Source organism: Sylvilagus floridanus (assembly GCA_949820135.1). Taxonomy (NCBI): domain Eukaryota; kingdom Metazoa; phylum Chordata; class Mammalia; order Lagomorpha; family Leporidae; genus Sylvilagus; species Sylvilagus floridanus. The sequence continues at coordinate 74,391,497 of OX463230.1, forward strand.
CTTCCGGAATTTACCTGCTGGACATAGAGAAGAAATTATCTGCATTCCACCTCTCTGGATTCATACCCTCCAGAGTAAAATATCCTGTATATCTTGTAGTCACTCTGTAGGACTAGAACAGAATCCAACTCACACCCCCTGGTCCTAGGACTAGTACTGTTGGTATTAGAAGCCACAGCACCAGGTTGGACTCTCCTAGCAGGACCTGAGGAAGGGTCCATCCATATCACACAGTCCTAGAGCCACAGTAATCTGTGCCCAAGCTCCAGCATCACTCAGACTTGCTAGCAGGACAAAGCAGCAGCCAATCCTGTCTCCCTCAGCACCAAGAAAAAGGCCCTGGCTATCCTATTTGCCAGGAAGACTGACACTGAACTCTGTGGAACAAACATACACACCCAAGGAACAATGAAGATGGACCTCTAGTCAGGTTAACAAAGGAAAAAAGAGAAAAAACTCCAGCAAATAAAATTAGAAATGAAAAAGGAGGCACTATAATTGACACCACTGACATACAAAGAGTCATAAGAAACTACTATGAAGAACTAAATATTAATAAACTGGAAAACCTAAAAAAAAAAAAAAGATAAATTCCTGAATTCATGTAATCTACCAAAATTAAATCAAGAAGATACAGACAATCTAAACAGACCCATAACAAGCAATGAGATTGAAACAGTAATTAAAAAGTCTTCCATCAAGGAAAAGTCTGGGAGCTGATGGCTTTATTACTGAATTCTACAAAACATCCAAAAAGGAAGTAACTCCAATATTCTTCAAACTATTCCAAAATACTGAACAGGATGGAATTCTACCAAACTCTTTTTATGAGGCCAGCATTACTTTGATACTAAAACCAAACAAAGATACAACATGAAAACCACAGATCTATATCCTTAATGAATATAAAGATTCTCAACAAAATAGTAGCAAATCAAATCCAAAACCACATCAAAAAGATCATATATCATGATCAAGTGGGATTTATCCCAGAAATACAAGAGTGGTTCAATATTCACAAATGAATAAATGTCTTAAATCACATCAATAGAATGAAGAACAAAAACTATGTGGTCATCTCAATAGATGCAGAAAAAGCATTTGATAAGATTCAACACCTCTTCATGATAAAAACTTTCCACAAATTAGATATAGGAGGAACATTCCTCAAAATTATAAAAGCTATTTATCACAAACCAACAGTCCAGATCATACTGAATGGGGGAAAACTGAAAGCATTTCTATTCAGATCAAGAACAAGACAAGGATGTCCACTTTCACCACTTTTATTCAATATAGTACTGGAAATTTTTGCAAGAGCAATCATGGAGGAGAAAGAAATAAAGGACATCAAAATTGGAAAAGAGGAAATCAAATTATCCATGTTTCCAGATGACATGATGATGTACATGGAAAAACCTAAACACTCCACCAAAAAGCTGTTAGAATTGATAAACCAATTCAGTAAAGTTGCAGGTTATAAACATACCAAAAAACAGAAGATTTTTGTATGCTAAAGAGCATACAAAGAGAAATCAAGAAAAAAATCCTATTCACAAAAGCCACCAAAAATCCAAATATTTAGGAATAAATTTAATGAAAGAAGTAAAAGATGTCTACAATGAAAATTATCAAACTTTGATGAAAGATACCATTAAGGACACAAAAAATGGAAAGATATTCATTACTCATGGATCAGAAGAATCAATATCATCCAAATGTCCCTTCCACATTCTCTCCTGATTTGGCCAACATATCAGTCCCATAGTAAGGCCAACCAGCAAACCCATCAGCTATGTATAGCCATGTGAGGGAACCCAGGGAAGACTAGCAAAAGAACTGCCAAGTTGAACATAGCCCAAATCGACAGACCACAGAATCATGAGCTAATAAAACTGTTGTTTGAAGCCACTATGTATGGAGGTAATCTATTACAAAGAAAAAAAACACATTGTACTTTTTAGAAGAAAGGCTAAAATATTATAATTCAGAGAATCAGACATATACTAGAATTAATTATTTATTTATTTACTTAGAGAGACCTCTCACGTACTGATTTACAACTCAAATGTCTGCAATGGCCAGGGGTAGGCCAGGTTGAAGCTTGGAGCCAGGCACTCAGTCCACATCTTCCACGTGACAGGAACTCAGTTACTTGAGTCATCACCTGCTGCCTCCTAGGGCACACATTAATAAGAAACTGGAGTCACGTGCCAGAGCCAGGCATGGAACACAAGTACTCTAACTGTGGGATATGGGGGTCTCAACCACCAGGTTGAATAGTAATCCCACATATTTTTTTAAAAAAAAAGAATACATATTATCATGGAAATTTTAACCCATTAGAATTCACCCTCAGTCTTTCCATCCCCTGCAAACTCATGTCAGTCCATCACTAAGCCCCATCAACCAGATTTCTAAAGTCTACTTTGAATGTGGTGCTTTCTCTTCATCTCCTGCCACCAGGATCTTTCTGGTTTCCTTGCTACCATTACTGTTTCCTCACAGTCTATCCTCCCCTAGCAACTAGGAGATCTTCTTAAAAAGTAGGACCCTGTCATGTCAGTTTCCTGATCAAAACTGGTCAAAATTATCAGTTGCTCAAAAGTTGGACATGAGCTGTGAGGTTCCATGTGATCTGGTTGACAATCTTCAACCTCATCCCACCCCTCTTTCTGCCATCCAATCCTTGACCTTCATCCAGTTCCCTCGAGAAGCCAAGCTCTACTATCTGACCCTCCACAATCTCGTTTCTGTCTGGAGATGCCTCCTCTGGACCTACAAGTAATCCCATCTCATTCTTCAGATGGCTACCTAAACATCAGACAAATACACATAGTAAAGAGCACATTACAGTGAAAACAATTTTTTTTTTTTCTGGGAGGAGAGATTCTAGATGGCTTTTATTTCTCTTTTATACTGATATTTTCTAAATTCACTACTCAATAAAAATATATCACTTTGGTCATCAGGAAAAAATTTTGGACATTTTTCTGGTCTACAAGGTGTTGTTACAAGTATTCTGTGAAACGAGGTACCTTCCTCCAGCAGCAGTGTCTTCCTGTTTCCAGGTGTTTTTTTTCATTGCCTTTTATGCTCCCCCAAATCTCCTCCTGCTCTTTCTCCAAGACTCACTGCTCAAGTTTGACAAAATCTCAGCTCATTTTTCTAGGCTTAGCTCAATGCATCCCCTCTGATAAAGCATCATTGCCCCAGCAGAATAGACTTTTTGGACCACCATATTCCTAGGACTCTAGGCTTGTATCTCTAGGTTGTTGAATTCATCCCTGAACAATGACTCCACCTAAAGGAAAAGAAGTAGGTCCCAAGTCAGTGCTCAGTAGAGGGAAATGCTCTATCAATGTTTGCTAAGTAAATAAACGAACTCTATTATAGAGGTGAGGAAATAAAGACATGACGAGAGTCTGATAAAGTTGCACACCCATTCACTTACATTTTCTTCTTTTGTTTTGCACATTTAGCAAAGTTAAGCTATGCAATGTTTGTCACATAAATCTCTTCTATACCCTATATTCTTGTATCCCACTTAGCTGAAAAAAATACTTGGTATGAAATGTTTTCCCTTAAGTTCTTTTTAAAATCCTGTTACCTTCTTCTTTTGACATTAGGATTATATCTAAAGAGATCATCAAAAAGAGATTTTTCCTTTTTGCATATAGATTTTTTACCTCCATTTCCTGCCTTAACCCCTTTTCCAATTCTGTATTATTTTGAGCATGATGAGCTATTAGATCTGATCTTCCAATGATGTGGGGAAGTTTTCCTGCCCCAGGAAATGTGACCTTTTCTGCATTTCTGGGAATTCTGTCATTGACCATAATCATTATTTACACCAGATGGACTTCTGGGACTGGACTTATTAACCACCAGTGATCTAAATTCAGTCACTAACACTTTTCTTGGAAGCATCTCAGTGTTGTCCTGACGTTCGTCACTGTCAGATGCATTTTTAGTTGGCCATAATGATGCTTTTTTCAGCAACCATTTCCTCCCAATTTCATTTTCTTGAGATTTTTTTTCTTATCTGGCATCGTTTAATCATTAAAAGTATGTGTTTCTGTATCCATTCTTGGCCTTTTTCTAATATTGACATCTTTTCTTGCATTTGAATTTTCAATTCATTTCCTAACTCTGGTGTTTTATTCTCAAACAACTATTTCAATACTTCCTGTTCTATGTACAAATAATTCCTTCCTTCCTTCCTTCCTTCCTTCCTTCCTTCCTTCCTTCCTTCCTTCCTTTTCTTCCTCCCTCCCTCCCTTCCTTCCTTCTTTCCTTTTGATGACTGCTCTTCTGTAGAAAGAAATTAATTTGCAGATTTTTTTCACATTTATTTTAAATCTGTAACTAAGTAATCTCATTTTTTGTCTAAGGCTCATTGTAAGATAGATGCTGCTCCTTATTTTTCCACACTGAGGGTGTAAAACAAGACATTTCTAATTTTGTGATTTGAATGAAAGCATTTCTTGATTTACTCCATCCCTTTCTCTTTGTTGAGAAACAACTGAGGGTAATTTGAATGGAGTTGGTCCCACTGATGCTCAGAGGTCCATCTCTACTTTCATTTACACCTAGGAACTTAGTTGACAAAAGCTGCTAGGAATTTTCACCCTAATGCTTGATATGAGATGGTTATCATTACAGCTTATTCGGCAAGTTCCTTGTGGTGCATATTTCTTGTGAAAGCATTCCAGATTATTTCTTTCTAGAGATTTTTATTTCTTTGGCCTTTCCATCAAGTCCAGCCATGTTGTGCTTGTTCCAAGTCAGTTTCAGCTACACATGTTGTACCATCCACCAGGGCACTCAGTGTTAATCTGTTCTTGACTGACAAGCCCTGCAAAAGCCTTGCTCCTAGAGTTGTCTTTCATCATTTGAAGCATATCCATGATCGAATGAATCCATTATTTCTGACAGTCTGCATGCTTGGGGCAGCTGTTGTGGTGCAGTGGGTTAAACTGCCCTCTCCAACAGTGGCATGCCATATGAGTGCTGGTTCACATCCTGGCTGCTCTACCTCCGATCCAGGTTATTGCTAATGACCTGGGAAAATAGTGGAAGACGGCCCAAATGCTTAGATCCCTGCCACCTACGTGCAAGACTCAGATGGAGTTCCAAGCTCCTGGCATCAGCCTGGTCTAGCTCCAGCCTTTGTGGTCTTTTGGGAAATAAACCAGTGGATGGAAGATCTCTCTCTCCTTCTCCCTCTCTGTACATCCATCTCTCTCTCTCTGCAACTCTGCTTTTCAAATAAATAAATCTTAGAAAAAAAACCCTAGATTTGGGTGCTTGTTATTCCTATATCAATAACATAGTTTCCAGGAGATGAAAAACATTTTTTATTATTTTCTTCTGTTATCACAGCTTATTCACCTCCAAAAGCAACTGTTGAGCTTAATTTCTTGGGCAGCTTGGCATTTACAAATATAAATCTTTTCCCCTTGAAGATTTGTTTTCTTTCCTATTATCCAGGTAGATCCCCGTTTTCACTCCCACTTTTGAGTTTTTCCAGGAACATCTAAAGCAAGCAACCACAGGCTTATACTCCATTCTGACTGTGCTTCCATATACTCCAAAGTGAACGCTACCCTTGAAGGACCCTTACGGGGAGAGGCGCCGGGCCCTGCGGCAGCCCCGGACCCCACGCCCCCTCGTCCGGCGGCCCGTGGGCAGTGGCAGCGTCGTCCCGCCCCACATTGACCCCGTGTGGCGGGGCCACTCTGGAGTGGTGGGGCCGCCTCACCCCCGGGTCATCGTGGGGGCTCCGCGGCCACGGGTTGCCATGGGATCGCTCAGGCCCCGCGTGATCGTGGCGTCTGCGCGGGCCCAGCCGCCCCCGGACCAGACTCCTCGCCCTCGGCCGGCAGCCAAGGGGTCTCCCCACCCCTGAGCCGTCCTCAGGATGCCCCGGCCGCGGGTGATCGCTGGGTGATCAGGGCGCCCCGCAAGGCCACAGGCGCCGGTGCGGAGGGACCGTGCCAGAGCGGAGCCGCCCCGCCCCTTCGGGAAGCCTCTGAGCATGCTCAGAGGGGAGCCGCCCCTCCCCTTCGGGAAGCCTCTGAGCATGCCCAGAGCGGAGCTGCTCCTCCCTTCTCTGGATGAACTCTAGGTGAACCCAGAGCCGGAGCGGAGCTGGCCCTCCCTTCTCTGGGTGAACTCTAGGTGAACCCAGAGCAGAACTGCCCCCTGCTTCAGAGAGTTTCTGGGCGTGCTCTTATGATGTCACTGCGACCGGCCAATCCTGTGCCACCTCAGCACTCTCCCTCAGCACTCTCCCTCAGCATTCTTCGTCAGCACCCCCCCCCACATACTAATGGACCCTCTGAACTGACCAATCCTGTAACACCTCAGCATTCCCCGCCTAAGAATATGCTAATCTGTTGCCTATATAAGCTGTGTGAAACTGCTGCTCAGGGCTCCTCACCGCCTGAGGTGGGGGCCCGTTTGCGCAAACGTTCAATAAATACCTTGTGTTTTTTGCATCAACTCGTCTGGAGTCTGGATCTTTGGGCGTCCTCCCGAGCAAGTGGACATCTCTGCTACTGAGAGGTCCAACACCCTGAGGCTTCCAAGTTCAGGAAAGCCTGTTCTGCCTTTCTCAGTTCATCAACCAAGGGACCAAGCTTCAAATTATTTTTTCTACCAATGTGTGGATTTCATCTGTTTGACTCACATTGGTTACCAAGAAATTCACAGTTAACCCAGCATGATTTCAAATGATTGATCGTGTTCAGTTAAAAGGGCAGTTTGTCCTTCCCCACCTTGTCCTCAACACCAGTCAAAAGTCTATACAGTTCTCTTCAGAGATCATCTAGGCCAGAGCTGGTCCCAACCAGGGAAAATCTGGCAATAGCCGTGGCTGGGTATCAGCAGCCACCCTGCTACACTGACTCCACTAATCCTGGCTAAAGTCTGCTTTGAAACCACTATGGAAGCAGGTGAAGATATTTTCTTTTTAGTTTGAGAAATAAGTCCATAGAACAAGCAAACTGTTCTCACAGGAAAAGAATTAAAAATAAATTGAAAACACAAAGGACTCAATTTACAGATGGTGAGTAGGGGGCGGGGCCAGCAGCCCGACTTTCTGATTCAAGCTCTGTGCTGTTCTATAGCACGATGCTCTTGTGAAACATGAGTCTTTGGATCCGTGGTGATTGGCAGGGGTCTATGTATCCCTGTTTACTGTTTAGGTGACTTCCGTCTTCACTGAGAGCCGCATGTTTTCCCCTTGATATGTGGCTACAGACCCAGCCATGAAACCCATGGCTTCCATCCAATGAGCCCCCTCAGTTACCGCAATTGCACAACGTGGCCAATGCAATGGTAAACAAAACGGCTTAAAACCCAGAACATGGATTCAGAACTTACAGCCACGGGAAGCTCTCAGACACTTCCCCCTGACAGAGTTCTGAGCATACAGTGCAGCGCGTTTGTCCCGTGGCCTCGGGCTCCCAGAAGGCAGCCAGCTGAATGACTTGGCAGTACTCCCTGGGGCCGTGCTCATTCCTGGTGGCACCGGGCAAGGTGCCAGGCATCACCCTCCGCATGCGAGACAGCAGGGCAAGGTGCCCGAGGCTAAGAAACAAAAACATCTGGCGGAGTCACTGAGTTGTTGGTTGCCTGAGTTCTCTCGCAGTTGACGCTGGGGGAACTGAATTGCGTTTCCGGGATGTATTCCCGTCCCTGTCATTGGGAGGGACACTGCAGGCTTGAGAACCCAAGCCGAAGGGTCAGCCAACATGGAAACAAATGCAGAAGCTTCCCCATCACCATCAGCAAGTGGACAAGGGTAGGGAACTGACTCTAACAGGATCCAGGCGCAGGCTTGAGGCATCTTAAGATGGCAGCCACGCCACTGGTGGAAATGTAAAGAAACAAATCTGTCATGATCTTTTCCCTGATTTTGCTTTCTTGCTAAGACACCCACTAACAGCTTGATTAATTATTTTTCATAGAAAATACTGGTTCTGGAGGTGGGGATTTTCCTATTTTGGTGGTTTTTGTGGACTGAGAATAACTCAGGGACAGCTTGCCCTAAAAGGTCATCTCCTTCTGGTGCCTGGACTCTTAGAGTGGCTGTGATCTTTCTAATGAGTCACTCCTCTCCTGTCTGATACAGCCAGAAATCTATAGGCAGGGGGTAGCCAGGCAGAGCCAGTGTTAGCTAAAGCAAACTAGCTCACCTTGCTGGAAGGAATTTAAAGTTCAGAATCCAAGTCCTCACTGGAGAGCCATCCGAAGGCATTTGTCATTTGCTGCACTGTTTTATTTATTAAATCAGAATGTATATATATTTCACACAATGCCACACCTATAGCATGTTCCATGACAATAATGCAATTTGGAGGATAAAAGCGAGATGACCAATTTATTTCCCAAAGAGCCTATTTGCCAATCAGCCACAAATAAATATATTCTGGCTTTTCCCGAGTGGTTTCCTTCGCATTGGCAAACCTAAAATTGCTCATTTACTAAATCAAAATCCTTCAATGTCCACTATACATTGGGTACCATGCCAGGCCCTGGAGCTACATCATGTTGAATGAGATGACACTTCCCCTCAGGAGACAATGGGTTCAGTGAGGGATTCTTCACCCATCAGATCAGCAAGCACCAAAGGTGGAAACCAAATAGAGGCTCTGGATTGGTCAGATCTACAGCTAGGAGAGCAGCATAGCCATTTGCTCAGGGAATTCAGGGAAAACACAGATTCAATTATATGCACCTTTCATTGCTTTTTCTATTTTTAATCACTTACCTTAAATCAGGCTACAGATATGTTGAGGTTAAAATACTTACTTAGGGGTTGGCATTTGGACTAGCAGTGAAGCCACCAGCTGGGATGCCTGCGTTCCATATCTGAGTGTCTCTGTTCAAGTTCTAGCTCTGCTCTTACTTCCAGCTTTTGGATAATGCACATCCCAGGAGGCGGTAGGTGGCCATTTAAGTAGTTATGTCCCTGCCACTCCTGTGGGACACTCAGATTGAGTTCCCAGCTTCTGGCTTTGGCTTGGACAAGTCCTGGTCATTGTGGACATTCAAAGAGAGAAGTAGAGAATGTGAACTCTCTCTCTCTCTCCCCATTTTTATCTCTGTTTCTCAAATAAATAAATTTAAATAAATAACAAATGCCTAGCTATCAAAATGCAAAGGCAGAGTTTTATTTATTGGGTAATTGAAAGTCATAAAGCTCTTTAAAGGAAGAATACCATATGTAGATAGCTCATGAGCCCAGAAATGAAAACCAGAACATAAGCCTGGAGTAGGTTGTAGCTCGTGTGACTGGTTGCAGTTGCTGCAACTACAGCACTAAAACTGTGCTGTACAATTGTGATAACAAAAGATGCAAATCATTAGGTCAATGTAACGTGTATTTTAACTACTGCCCAGCTCAATATCCTCGGTATAATCTCTATATTATGCCACTTGGCAAATTTTCTTCCTTTGCATTTTTATTTGTTTAATTCAGAACCTATTTTCTGGGGCCGGCACTGTGGCGTAGTGGGTAAAGCCATCACCTGCAGTACCAGCATCCCATATGGGCACCGATTCAAGTCCCAGCTACTCTACTTCCTATCCAGCTCTTTGCTATGGCCTGGGAATACAGTAGAAGATGACCCCTGCACTTGGGCCCCTGCACCCAGGTGGGAGACCCAGAGGAAGCTCCTGGCTCCTGGCTTCAGATCAGCGCAGCTCCAGCTGTTGTGGCCAATTGGGGAGTGAACCAGTGGATGGAAGACCTCTCTCTCTCTCTCTCTCTATCTCTGCCTCTCCTCTCTGTAACTTTCTCTTTGACTTTCAAATAAATAAATAAATCTTTTTTTAAAAAAAGAACCTATTTTCTAAATGGGCATTTTGCTGTATGGTTTGGTTCACTAGCATGAGAAGATTGTAGAAGTCTTCCTGAAAATCTCTGTGTCGTCCCTGGAGACATTGCCCTCACAGGAAGCAAGCTGTTAGGTTAAGAAAACATATAGGCCAAGCATACAATGACATCAAGCTTCCTTCCCTGACGCCAGCCGGGCGTTTGATGTGGTAACATCCTGAAGCCATGTGATGCCAGTCTCAGTTGTATGATTCACACGGCTAACCTTTGGAAATGCTGAACATAAATGAATGACCCTCAATTCTACCCAGCTGTACAAGAAACACTGTTTGTAAATAGTCTGTTCCCTGTTGTAGTGCTGTGACTGAAAGAAATCCTGTAGCTACCCAGCAATTTAGGCAGTGAGTTCAATAGTTCATTAAACAACTGGTGTCAAATTTGCAAATGGCTTTAGCTCAGCTTTCTTTTGCTGTTAATGAACCTAATCCACATTTATCCTCAAGGTCCATTATCCCCAGATATCTGCTTAACAGAAATGAATCAGAAGCAACAATTTCAAGGACTGGAAGCCAACCAAGCTCCCTTGGTGTTAACACCTCATCAAAAGACAGGAGAAACTGTTCAAATCCATAATAATTTCATTATTTGAATTTTTATACTCCTTTGATCATGCCACTATGCAGCGTTTCAGGAAAGATGGACCAGGCCTGTCCTGAAAGTATTTATTGTCTTTTCAGAATAAAACATGAGGAATGCTATGTTGTTTTAATGCTGATGAGATTTCCATGACATCTACTCATTCAGATAAGTCAAATGATAGCATTTGCTTTGAAAATCATATACTGATAAAGAACCATGGGATACGAATAATTCTGAAGATATCAATTCTAAATTTCAACTTCAGTACAATAGAAAAATCCATAGATATCCACCATGCAACATTCGAGATGTTCAATGAGCCTCGGGAGTGGTGGCAGAGGTCCAAAGTTTACACCCATATTTCTGAGCCTCATTCATAGTTTAATTCTTTTATTAAGACTTCTAGTCATAACTCCAGAACAGGCAAGAAAGTGAATAATTTACCCAAGTCATATCTTTATTGTGTTTTCCTTTCAACACATCTATCATTCTCTAACATCTCATCAGCTTGATCCTTAACTTTCCCTACTTTGATATGCCTCTAATATGCAGGCTTCATATAAAGTATCCATTTCAAGCATATACCAATTGCAGATGTGACACCACAACTGCAAATCAAAATAGCCATTGACAGGGCCAGCACTGTGGCATAGCAGTAAAGCCACTGCCTGCGATGCCAGCATCCCATATGGGCACTGGTTCCAGTCCCAGTTGCTTCACTCCTGATCCAGCTCCCTGCTGTGTGCCTGGGAAAGAAACAGAAGATGGCCCAAGTGCTTGGGCCCCTGCACCCCTGTGGGAGACCCGGAAGAGGATCCTGGCTTCGGATTGGCACAGCTCCATCCATTGCGGCCACTGAAGGAGTAAACCAGCTGATGGAAGGCCTCTCTATGTGTGTGTGTGTGTGTGTGTGTGTGTCCCTCTCTCTCTAACTCTGCCTTTCAAATAAATAAATGAATTTTTTAAAGATTTTATTTATTTATTTGACAGGTAGAGTTACAGACAATGAGAGAGACAGAGAGAAAGGTCTTCCTTCCATTGGTTCACACCCCAAATGGCTGCAATGGCCGGAGCTGCACAGATCAGAAGCCAGGAGCAGGTGCTTCTTTCTGGTCTCCCATGTGGGTGAAGGGGCCCAAGTACTTGGGCCATCTTCTACCACTATCCCAGACCACAGCAGAGAGCTGGACTGGAAGAGGAGCAATCAGGACTATATGGGATGCCGGCACCACAGGCGGAGGATTAACCTAGTGCACCATGGCACTGGCCCCAACAAATGAATCTTTAAAAAAAAAAAATAGCCACTGACATCACTGGCTGCTTCCTCTATGTAAGCCGCCAAATCTGATGCTCTGTGGACCAAATCTTTTAACTTCATACCAGCCATGTTATTTTTTAGGCATACTGTTGTTTGACACATCATATTAGGTTATTATCCTATCATTATCCTAATCTCTCAGATGCTTAGAGATTTTAATAAGCTCTTCACAGCCAGTCAGCAAGAAAATAGTGGAGTTGGGAGTTGGGATGCAGTTTAAGGGACTGTGAGATGGCCACACATTCATGGTCTGCCCTACATGAACTCTTTCATCACCTTCACACCTTGTCTCATGAAAATAATCCTGTGTTACTCTGTTGACTTTGTTTCACCTTGGCTCAGTGATTGGGATGTGGTAGGAAAAAAGGCTGATTGCTTCTTTGACCGATGACCCTTTTAGAGCAGCAGAGTTGAGTTGATGCTGTTGTCATGACAACTGACTACAATTTCCTGATCGTTAAGAAACTGAGAGAGAGAGAGAGAGAACAAACTAGCAAGAGAGAGAGAGAACTAGAAAGAGAGAGAGAGATCCTCTCTGGCCAACAGGCTTGTTTAAATGGAGTAAAACATTTTCAAGTCACAAAATGGTAGCTATATCCTAATCACAGACCCTATGTGCTATAGCTTGCATATTTTAATGTATTCTGATATAGATTATGTCACCAAATAGAGATAAGCTGTCAAGATAACCTGGAAAATAAAAATCAACTTGACTGAATTTTGAATGGCTATCTTTATTGTTTCTATAAAAAAGATAGCAGAACCTAAAAATAAAATAAATGACATTCATAAGTATGAAAATGATGCTAAAGTGAGACACTTGGGTGAAAGTTAGTTCATTTATTTAGGGGAAGAAGATCTTGAGAGAATCTTACAGTTGCGACTCTTCCATTACCAGTAATAAAAATATAACCTGAACTGACCTAAGGGGAAAAAAGGAGGCTTAACTGGCTCACGTAACTGAACAATCTAGGAGGTAAACATGGCTTAAGAAGCAGGTGCTCTGACGTCAGCCTCAGGAGTCTCCTTTTCCCCTCCCAGGTTTGTTCTCCTTCTGTTGCCTCCTCCTCAGATTGTTTCTCTATGGTCGTCCAGATGATCCCTCCCAACCCCAGGCTTATATCTCATCAGCTTAACATTCACCACATAAAGAAAACTCTACCTCCTGAGTAACTTTAGTGAAATTCCCAGGGCAAGCTCCCATAGACTCACTTAGAGCCACAGGTGTATCCAGATCCACCAATCACTGTGAGAGAGGTGGGTGCTCTCTGTCTCGAAGTTGGTCCAAAAGTCCCCTTCCCAGGGGAGGGTGGGGGAGAGGCACTAAAAGCAAATCTGGCTGCTGTTACAAAAGGAAGGAAGTCACAAGGCTTTGAAGGCAAAAACACATATTTCAGGATAGCGAAGAAAATTGTTCTGCAGGACTAATTCCAATTCTGGCAGAATCAGGATTTTACTCCTTATAACCTGCAAGTTCTAAGTCGGCTGAGTCTCGCTGTGAGCAGGTCACACAGCATAACCACTCTGCAGCATTAGGGGTGGAGGTGACAGGAACGGCCCCTCCTCCATCCACCCTCAGCATCTCTGCCACCAGCACCTACAAGCCCTCCATTAGAGTCTCATTCCTCTGGGTCTTCAAACTCTCTCGGATTTTAAAAATCTTATATTCCAATGCAAGTGTCTCTGCGAAGAAGCTGTAACTTCAACTTTCATTGACTGTCTGAGACATTGAAACGGGGTAAGAAAGGGGATGAAAGACACTGAAATGTGCTGAGGAGAAAATGTGCCAACCACAAGTTCACCTGGTGCTGACCTGGGCAACCGCACTTGTGTGTGACGGCCCAGGATTTTCATCATCACAACTGCCTTAGTACAAAAGTGATGCACATTCTTTTTTAGGAAATAGATACAGATGAAGTTTACTGGTATAAAAATAAACTCTTCCTCCCCAAAATCCATAATCACAGTCTAAACATGAGAGAAATATCAGAAAAAATAGTCCCAGTGGAGGGACGTTCTAGAAAATCCTCATCAATCCTGTTCAACACTATCAAGGGCAACAAAAAGAGGAAATGTCTGGAAAATGATCATGGCTGAGAGGAGCTCTGGTGTTCTGGATGGGATCTGATGTTATTTCAAAACAAAGAAATCTGCAGCAATAATGATGTTTTGCATCATAATCTGCACCAACTAATAAGGATGCTTCAGTATCAGTTCATCAATTAAATGTACAATATTAATGTAAGATGGCAACAGTAGGGGAAACTGAGTGTGGGATATATGGGAACTCTCTGTACTGTTTCCTCAGTTCTCTAAATTTAAAACTGCTCTGAAAAACAAAATCTACTTAAATTTTGTTAAAAAAAAAAAAAAAACAAAACAAAAACTACACCACCCAAAGTAAGCAAGTGAACATATTATTATCTATAGTTCTAAATGTTTTTGTCTAGGTATAAATTCCATTTTATTAAACTATTCGGGATTGTTTTATCACTCTTAACAATAAGTTATGAACATTGTCGGTATCAGGATTTTTTAAATTTATAATTTTGTTTGAGACACAGAGACAGAGAGAGCGTGTCTATCTGGCAGTTTACTCTTCAAATGCTCACAGTGGCCAAGACCAGGCCAGGCTGAAGCCAGGAACATGGAACTCAATCTAGGTCATAGGTAGATGTGGGTGGTAGGAGACCAATCACCTGAGCCACTCTGGTGTCTCCTAGAGTCTGTGCTCGCAGGAAGCTGGAGCCAGAAATTGAATGCAGGCCCTCCAGTGGGGGACAGAGGCATCTTAACCATCTGCTGAACCACTCAGCAGGTGCCTGCCCCTCTCAGCATCAGGAAATTCTTCCAGAGCAGCATTTGTAACAGCTGCCCAGGCGTCTGCTTGAATTTACTTAACCAGTGTTTCACAGTTAGTTGTTTTCCATTTTCCAGTTCTAATAAATAATTCTGTTTAGAGTTTTGTTTGCTTGTTCTTTTATTTGACAAAATGAGACTATAGCATACCTGGTGTTTTATACTTAAGTCACTCAAAATATGCTGTAAACATCTGTCCAGGTCAATGAACATGAGTTACAACATAAAAGGTCAAAATCAGAATCCTGTCAACAACTGCATTCATAGGTTAGCAATACCCAAAAAAGTTCTTTTAAGTTGTAACTTCGTAAAAACCATGAAAGATCATAGAAATATATCATGAGGCCGGCGCCGCGGCTCACTAGGCTAATCCTCCACTGCGGCACCAGCACACCGGGGTCTAGTCCCGGTTGAGGCACCGGATTCTGTCCCTGTTGCCCCTCTTCCAGTCCAGCTTTCTGCGGTGGCCCAGGAGTGCAGAGGAAGATGGCCCAAGTCCTTGGGCCCTGTACCCCATGGGAGACCAGGAGAAGCACCTGGCTCCTGGCCTCAGATAAACACGGTGCACTGGCTGCAGCGCGCCGGCCACCGTGGCTATTGGAGGGTGAACCAACGGCAAAGGAAGACCTTTCTCTCTGTCTCTCTCTCTCTCACTGTCCACTCTGCCTGTCCAAAAAAAAAAAATCATGAATTAAGTATACTTTATTAGCAGATGAACTGAAGTAGGAATTCATACTAACTGACCCATAATCACTATGCTTGTTTCCTTATGATGTAACTGTCTTCTTAACTGGCAATCTCTCCCCATTTGGGATGTGTGGCCAAGAGCTCTGTCCTGGCTCTGGTTCTCCGTTAGCCTGTTTAGGGGGTCGCCTCTGACCCTCGGCACACCCAACCTGGGCCAACAAACCACATGAGCATCAACAAATGGTCTCAGGATTTACCTACAAATATCAGAGAATCCCAGACTTTTCTGCAATTACACAAAAGTTGCTTTTTTGTTCAGTGCAGAATCTTTATTTCCTTGGTTGTAACCATGTCTATTTTTATTTGCTACTTCCTTGCTTCTAACCACGCGATTTCCTTGGTTCTAACCACATCTGTTATTTGCTAGCTTAACGATTCCAGCTATATAACGAGATAAAGTATGTCGAGTGCTCAATGTGGCACACGGCAATTATTCAGTAAATGTTATTTGTTACTATTATCTCTCCAGTGCATAAACATGACTCTGGGAGCTGTGAATGACAGCTGCAAAATGGCACATTGCGACAGGAGGAAGGGTTTTAGAGCCTCCCCCAACTTTTGGCAGGAAAGGATCCATTTCAAATCTGTGTAATTCGTGAAAGACCTTCAACCTCTCCATTTTGTGGAGACATTTACTCTGTATGTATTTCTCATTCTCACAACACAATAAGGGCTACATTGCAACTCTTTTTCTGTGTCACCAGGCCCCTTTGATGGAACATTCATCGTAAGGCTATGGGTAGACATGGGTGCATCTCAACAATAAACTGGGCTGCAGACAGAAGCCCAAGGAACATGTACATCTGTCACACAAGTCATGTCTGGCTGGGCCTTCATCATCTCATTTGTAAACTGGGAATGACGAAGTGTTTACAGCATCCCTGTTTCCACAGCAATTTTGGAAACACTGAAATGATAGTAATTAAGCTCTGGCCTTCAGAGAGAAGTGCTACACAGAGAGAAGTGTAACCTTGCTTAATGAGGTAGTGCTGGTTTTGCTGCTACTGCATGTATGTGACTATAAGAGAATATACCTTCCTTTCTCTTTTCACATTCTGATTAACAAAAGCTAATTTCTGATCTTGTCACCAATCAAAATTGTGTTTGAAGAGACAAACAATGCCTGCTTAAGAATTCCAGGGAATGACTACAAGGAAATGGCTAGAATCAGAAGACTCAACAGGAGCTCTACCTGCTGGGAACAGTCCAGCCTTGGATCTAAGGGACCACCTATCAGGTTTCAAGTTGACCTTGGACATCAGCTAGTCAGTCAGCTGAGCCCATCATTCTCCCCAACTTTTCTCTTCTTTCTTTCAAAATTGCTCTTGCTATAATTAGCAAGGCGGAGAAAGCATTTGAGACAAGATTGCTGGCCTCTTGAATAAACCTTGTTCCTTGAATCAACTCCTACATTCTGGACCCAATTAGTAGTTTTTTCTATATAACACACCAGAGTTTAAATGCAAAGCATGCCTCTATCTGCCTAGTTTGCTCTTCTTCAGACCCTATATTTCTTAATATATATATTTTTAAAAAGCTATTTATATTTCCACCTCTTATATTTATTTGCAACCAATTTATCCTCAGGCATCTTGGTTCTCCACCCACTGGCAATTGCTATGTCAGAGTTATGCTGCTTTCCTTATTTTTTAAATCAACCTACAAGGACTCTGATGTCTGTGTGTCAATAGTAATTTGAGTACTTGACCCTGGTAGCTCCTTCTCCATTTCTATCATGATTTTTACTCTTCTTGTGACCCATTTCACACGCAGATCCGCTGAAACCTTCTCTGAGTTTGCATCTGATGACACAACAGGACAGAGCCACATCAGACCCCATCATCATAATCTGCTCCTGCCACAGGCTCAGTGCAAGGTGTCCGTGGCACAGGGACCCACCACCCACTGGGTTCTGAGAGCACCAGGGAGAGGCTCCCTAGGCTTGTTCTAGTTCTGCTCCTGGAGATAGGGGAGCTGCCTGCACAAAGTGGGTTAATAGACCCAGTCTATCCTGAACCCATGTGGCACCCCCTGCCTGCTTCATCCCATCTTCTTCCCTCTCAACAACTCCAGCTTGTCCTGCTCTCCTGTCTGCGTAAATCCACGGTTCCCACCCTCCGGTTCTGCAGGGTCTTCACCTGCACGAATCCATGCTGATGTGCCGGTGACAAGAGACTGTTACTCTACTCAGGTAAGACAGCTGCACACCAACAAAAACCACCTGGAGATAATACTGTAGCCCAAAGGAAAGCCTCAGAGGAAGTAATATCCCAGTTCTAAGAAGTCTGCTAAAAAAGAGGCATTTGCGGCAAATAAAACTTTCAGTGCTCCTGAAATTACAGGATGTGTGTAGTTCTTTATTCCTGCTAAGCATAGGGCCAGTCTCCATGGCATAGTGTCCTTGTAAGAAGTGTCACTAGATGCAAAGTAGGGGAGGATGGGGGGAGTGTTAATCTTATGCACATTAGGCTGAAGGGGGAGATGATCAGTAAGCATCCAATTTACTTTGCTGCTCTGCCTGGGAGGAAAGTAAGGGAATTAACATTTATTGAAGCTCATCTATGGGCTGGCCATTGTCCTGGACACTCCATATTCACCATCTCATTAATCCTAAGAATAGCTGCCATTTATTACATGCTTGCTCAGTGCTATATCCTACACTTACACTCTTAAATATATTAGTTGTCTCACTCTTCCTAACAATCCTATAAATAAGTGTTATTTCCCATTTTATCACCAAGAAACAAGGGTAGAGAAATCAACTTGCTCTGTACCACAGAGTAGTTCAACTTTGATTCAACCCATGCTCTTAACAGAGTTCTGTGACCTACAAATTATGACCCGGTTCTTCAGATGAGGAAACTGAGGTTCAGAGAAGTCATGTAATGTGCCCTATATCACGAAGCCCATCAGGGAGGCACCTTGCTTCTTCAAACACTGGAGTACCTGAGTAGAAAGCCCAACTGTTCCATCCTGGTTGACTGGTGAAGGGCTGCTCTCCTTCCAAAGACTTTTATTCAAGAACATGAGTTTTTTTTTTCTAAAACCAAAAACATGGATTTGAAATGTTAAAAAAAAATGGATAGAAAACACAAGGACCAGTCCTCCAAACAAAAACTGACCTGAATGTTTGGAACGTAGTCTCTGTAATGCCATGCTGATCTCCAAATGCCATTCTCTGAAGTTCAGTATCACTGCACTTCAAAGTATGATGCAGAATGACTTAGTTGTGGAGGGAAGGCTCCAGTCATAATTGCAATAGGTAATTACTTATGTTTCTTATTCCTATGAAATAAAAAAAATACTAGGAGTGTGTAGAGTAGAAATTACAGCAGGGTCAGTGTTGAAATAAAATGTAAAGCAATGTCTAGAGGGAAAGATTGGTGGTGATCAGGGTGAAGTGGCCACTGGCACAAAGAACTGCACATGAAAATGTAAGAGGGAGTTGGAAGAGACATGAAGAAACAGGTCAGAGAAAGAAGTTCCACACCATCCTGGGGCAAGAGAAGGACCTCATCTTCCCCAGAGCTTTGCTTGGGTAACTGCTGGTTCTTGGGCACTTTCTGTGTGCTCCCAGGTGGCCTTTGTCCTGCCCTTCTTTGGGGTAGTCTTCATAATACCTAGGTGGGAAGCCCAGGAGGCCTAGCCAACCTCAATGAATTCAACACACTCAAGGGTCAGGAAAGGCAGTGGCTACAGCAAAGAGCGCTGATTTGGGCATCAACAGATTGGGTCCAAATTTCAGCTCTACCCCTGGAAGTTGTTTTTTTAACTTCCGAGTCCCTGAGTTTCCCTATGGATGGAAGAATAACTCAACAGTGTATGTGAAATCATCCAGAATGATGTCTAGCACATGGTAGATATTTTATGTCCTGTCACCTAGTATATGTTCTTTCAATGTAAAGATATAAGTTCTCCCTATCCTGGACTTAACTTATACCACATTGTTTCATTTCCTGCTACTAGTTTTAGGTGAAAACGATATCCCCTTCAGAATCCATGTCAAATTATTTTTTATATATACATGATTCTAAGTCCTAAACCTATAATCATGTGGTTGGTTTTGAGAACCATTCAAAAGGCATCCAGCACTAAATCTGGTGAATAAACTAGATTATATACATATGTATATATTAGTTTAAAAGTATGGATAGAGGGACCTGGCGCCGTGGCTCACTTGGTTAATCCTCTACCTGCGGTGCCAGCATCTCATGTGGGCACCAGGTTCTTGTCTCGGTTGCTCCACTTGGTTAATCCTCTACCTGCGGTGCCAGCATCTCATGTGGGCACCAGGTTCTTGTCTCGGTTGCTCCTCTTCCAGTCCAGCTCTCTGCTGTGGCCCGGGAGGGCAGTGGAGGATGGCCCAAGTGCTTGGGCGCCTGTACCCACATGGGAGACCAGGCAGAAGCACCTGGCTCCTGGCTTCAGATTGGCATAGCACCGGACGTAGCAGCATTTGGGGAGTGAATCAACTGAAAGAAGACCTTTCTCTCTGTCTCTTTCTCTCTCTCACTGTCTATAACTCTACCTGTCAAATTAAAAAAAAAAAAAAAGTATGGATAGAAGAGAGGGAGGGAAGGAGGATGAAGACAGTTAGTCCAAAAAAGAATTTCTGCAAATGGAGTTAGCACTAGCAGCAAATTCCAATAAGGCCATACATTGAAAGGAACAAGAGGACAACACTGATTCGGATATGGATGTCTTCTTGTAGTGACATCCATATGTAGTGATAATGTGTAAGCATCTGAAAATAGGACAGAGGGAGAGGATCCGATGATGTAAAACGATCCAGTCTCACTCTCTCAGGGATCCAGATGGCTGTGGCGTCACCTGATTACAGCTACCCTCTTTATTGGCTTTCAGCATACTTCTATAAGGGAAAAGAATCTATAACATGTTTGTCCTGCTAACCTGAAAAATAGCACCAGAAATGCCAGTCTGAATAACTGAAGTTACAAGAAGTTAATTCTACTGATTATATAAGTGGTTTTGAGTATTACTTGTCCTCTCTGAACCTCAGCTTCCTCCTGTCTAACACCTGTGAAATGGCAGGATTCATCTGGGGTCTGCTTGGCCTAATGCATTCCTGAAAATTTCCATCCTTTACAGGGAAGCACCATGACTTCCATCTTCTACAGATGCAGAAGTGAATTTACCGGGAAGTACCAAAGTGTAAGATTTGGAGCCACTCACCTCACAGGACCTTTACTGCCCTATGAGGAGAGAATGTCTTCATGGGGTCATATGTTTTCATAAAATCTGCCAAGGTCAATCCTTTTGTGTTCTTAAAAAAAAAAGTCTTCAAGAGCCCCCAAAAATCTTGATCTATCCCCATATTAAATACATATTTCTTGCCAAATCCACCAATAAAATTTAGAGTTCATGAAAAGTAGAGAAAATTACCCAGAGATCTAATAAGGCCAGAAGAAGTTAGTTTAAAAGGCAACCACGTTCAACTTCCTGCATTCCCCATGGCCCCTCTGGCTTGCGCTGTTTTTTTAGAGCAAGAAATGGAAACCTTAGACAGCAACATGGCTGACCCAAATTCACAACCTAGATTGAAGTCCGAAATGCACTCTTGATAACAGGCTGACCATGCTCTCCACCCCAATGCTGAGGGCACCAAATCCCCTGAAAGCAAATGGTGCTCAACTTCACTAAGAGTCATGAGTTGCGCGGCACAACCAGGGAAACTGGATACAGTCATTCCTAGAAGGCCAGTTTTGACACCCACCTAGTGTTTTTCTACGTAATTTAAAATAGGGTAGCTGGTGGCTGTCTTTCAGCCATGGCAGAGATTATTTTTGCTCTCAATTATAGTGACTGAAATAGCAAGCACTACTCTGGGAATACAGAATGAACTAGCATTTGTTTAATTCATTTTCAAGACAGAGTCGGTCTTTCTAACGATTAGCTGTGCTTGGGTTTGCAAGCCTGTATGTGTGCATGCATGTGTGGTTCCTCCTAGCTGCTTTGCACACCCTGAGTCTTGCCCGTGCCTCTGGCTTGCTTTTGAGGTACAACCAGCTCTACACATTCTCCTGCTGAAGCCTCTGAGGCCACCCTAGTCTCTGGGAGCCTGCGTGGAAGTCCCTGGACGGACTGTTGAGCACTCCATTAGAATGCACCCAGCCTATTTACCAGCCGCCCCCCTCCCAGAGACCACCAGCCATGGGGCTACCCATCCCAGAGGGAGAAATGAGTCCATTGCCACACAATTACTAAACACCAATTTTGAGTCCAGCTGTGGGGGAGGCAGGAGAAGCATCCTTGGGGGGTTAACTACACACAAATATATTTATTCAACTTGTGGGGAATGTGAGCTCTGATGTTCTATTTCACAAGCCACTTATGCAATGGTCAGTCTGCTTCCCGAAACTGATACCACTGGTGGTGCCGGTAGGAAAGATATATCAAGGAAAATTTCTAAACCAACAATAATTAGACAAGTATTAAATTCGACATTTTTCCCCTTGAAAATTGTTTCTTCTCCTATTTTATCCCCTGATATGCCTCCAATATTGTCCTCTAGAGACATCAGTTGTCAAACTCACTTAGCATTCATTCAAAAAAATACTTAATAAGTGCCTATCTTGTGCCAATGCTGTGTTTTTGCCTTCGGAGAAAAAAAATTTAAAAGGAAAGGCTCCTAGCCTCATTGAGGGTACAGTCTAGTAGGAGCGATGGAGAAGTGTTGTAGTAACTCTTGAAACCCACAGGGAGTTGGCTGGTGAGGCACTGACACCTGACCCTATGCAAGTGCATTGATGGGCTGCCTGGGAGACACATTCAGTGGAGTCACACTCTTACCCCACCCCCAGATTGGCCAAAAGGCTCTGTGGTGATCCAAATAATGCATTTGAAGAAAATGTTCTACTGTGTTTATCAGAAACAATTCATGTCTGGTGTTTGGATTTTTATTGGTGCCATAATAAATTACTACAACCTAACAACTCAAAACCACCCTCACTTATCATCTCCCAAGTCTATAGGTCAGATGTTTCCCCTGTTCCGTGGGTCCTATAGCAATGGGCAGTGTACACTGGTAGGATCTTACAAGTCTAGAGTCACCATGTAATTGGCTGAGGCTCTTCCCTGGAGGCTCTAGGGCAGAATCCACTCCCTACTTCATTTATGTTGGCAGAATTAACTTCCTTTTCATGGTTCCATGTGAGCACTCCCACTCTCAAGCCAGCAGTGGTAGATTGGGTCCTTCTCATACTTTCAATCTCTTTTGCCTTCCTCTTAAGATATCAAGGATTCAAATGACCACTTGGCTCATCTGAGTAACAATCCAAGATAACTGTCTTCATTTTTTTATAGTCAGCTGATTGGCAACCTTGATTATATCTGCAAAATCCCTTTGCCACAAATGAAAGAGGCATGAGGGTCTGACATTCTACCCATCTCAGTTACACAGTGGCCTCTGAGGCTCACATCCATCCCATAAGTAAAATTTGTTTACCCAGGGCCAGCACTGTGGCATAGCAGGCTAAGCCCCCACCTGCAGTGCTGGCATCCCATATGGGCACCAGTTTGTATCCCAGCTGCTCCTCTTCCAATCCAGTTCTCTGCTTATGGTCTGGGAAATCAGTGGAAAATGGCCCAAGTGCTCAGGTACCTGCATCCATGTGGGAGATTCCCAGGAAGCTCCTGGCCCCTGGCTTCAGGTGGGCTAAGCTTTGGCCATTGTGGCCATTTGGGGACTGAGCTAGTGGATAGAAAACCTCTCTCTCTGTGTCTCTCTCTCTGCCTGTAACTCTAATTCTCCAATAAATGAATAAAATATTTTAAAAATATGTTTACCTAATATTTAGGTTCCAAAAAGTTTTATGCAATTACAGCAACAAAAATTCCACCTAAATCTCATCATCACAAAGCCCTTAATCTCATTATCAACATGTGAATCACATACAGTTGAAGCTTTGGGTGTATTTATGTAAGTACAAACTCTGGCACATAATTCTCCACAGGTGGACCTATGAAACTATGAAACAAGCTCTCTGCTCCCAACATGCAAACATCAGATAACAGTCATAGACATCCACATTCTGAAAAGGGGAAATGGAAAAGTAAAGTTGAAAAAGTAGAATCACCCATCCAAAGCAGATTTAAAATCCAGCCAGGCAGACACCATTAGGTTTCAGTGCCTGGACATAATTCTCCATGACTATCCATTCTACCCTCTGACTCACCAGGCAGATGGAAATAGCACTATGTTCCAGCAGTGAGCTAACAATTTTATATATGTTCACGCATTTCCTTCCAAGGGACTCCAGAAGGTACAGCCATTTTTTAATACCCATGGGGAATTGATTCCAGGACCCCCAATCCTGCAGATACCCAAACCTGCTAATGAAGTCCCTTACAAAAAGGCATCGTATTTGCATTTAACCCACAAACATCCCTATCATATACTTTAAGTCATCTCCAAGCTACTTACAATACCTAATACTATGAAAAGAGTTATTGTACTGTGTTGGTTAGGAAATAATGACAAGAAAAACTTCTGTACATGCTCAGTACCAACACAATTTTTTCCAAATTATATTCCATCTGTGATTGGTGGATTCCATGATGGCAGAACCCATAGATATGGAGGTCCAAGTATATGGTGTTATTTTTTATCCCCATTTCATAGATGAAGACACCAAGGTATACACAGGTTACACAGTTTTTCCAAAGTTATGCAATCAGGCAGTGGGAGATCTAGGCTCAAGCACTAGCAGTTTGGCTTCCGAACCACTAGACTGCACTCCACTCTCACAAAGTCGATAATCATTTTAAATGGCCGAGTTCTGCAAGAACACATTTGGAAAGCATTCCAGGCTTCCCCCATTATACCACACTATTTCCTCCAAGACACCTGGGAGTGTTTGTAAGCCAAGGCCCAGTGTCCCAGGTGCTGTGCAGGTGGTTTGAAGACACCTGGCATCCCAACAGAAGAAGACACAGGTGAGAGTGTAAGGGAAAAGCTGAGTGTTAGACTGTTTGCACACAGGACTCTGTGAAAGTCCCCTATGACATGAACTTGCGTGTGAATCTTTCCCTCCTCCCAGAGAATCTGTCTCCTCTCTAAGAAAAGAAGGTCACAACTCTTCCTCTATTTTCCAGTTATCCTTTAGTCTTTGCTCCTGAAGGAGAAACATGGTTCTTTAACACTTCTTCATGGGGAGGTAAGGAGGGACAGAAAGGAGGTTAAACTCTTTGGGTTTGAATCCTGGACCTGCCTCTTCAGATCTGTTTAATTCTGGGTTACTTACTTAACTTCTCTGAGACACTTCTGTGAAATGGGGAGGATGGCAGAACTTACCTCAAAGAGATCTTGTGATAATTAAATGCATAAAACTTCGTGCCTGGACTCTAGTAAATAACTCAAAACTATCTTATAATTTTTCTATATTTGTGATTTTCCATTTAATTTTTTGTTTAATAAAGATTTATTTGAAAGGCAGAGTGACAGAGAGAGGCTGAGACTGAGAAAGAGATCTTCCATCTAACGCTTCACTCCCCAAATGGCCACAATAGCCAGGACTAGGCCAGGACAAACTCAGGAGCCTAGAACTCCATCTGGGTCTCCAATGTGAGTGGCAGGACCCCAGGCACTTGAGCCATCAACTGCTGCTTTCCTAAGGAAAAGCAGGAAGCTTGACTGGAAGCAGAATAGCTGGGACTTGATCCAGCGCTCTGATACGGGATGCCAGCACTAAGGCAATACCTTAAACCACTGGGCCAAAACATGCGACCCATTATTTCTCTATTTAATTTCACTTTCTGAGATGTGCATTTGGCCTACTGATTGAAACGCTCATATACAACATCAGAGTGCCTGAGACTGAGTCTCAGCTCCACTCATGACTCCAGTTTCCTGCTAATACACACCTTGGGAAGCGGAAAGATGCCTGAAGTACTTGGGCCCCTGCCACCCTTGTGGGAGACCTGGCTTGAGTTCCCAGCTCCCAGTTTCAGCCTGGCCCAACTCTGGCCTTGCAGATTGTTTCAGAGTGAACCAGTGGACAGGTGCTCGCTCGCTCTCTCTCTGGCTTTCTTACTAACTCACTCTGCCTCTCAAATAAATAAAATCATTTCCTTGTTTTCATTTTGTATCCTTTGTAATTCCCTTGAGACTAAATTGTAGATAATATAGATACAATTTTATGGGTCAAAGAAATATTCTTTATCTTATTTTATTGTTTGAAATAGGATGAATTTGAAAATTTCATTATAAAAATATTCTGTAAAATATTTTACTGCATTTTCTAATAATGATCCAAACTAAAACAACAGGAATTCTTCCTAAATTTTACATTTTGTACTCTAAATTCATTTTCATACAAACTCCATTTTATTATGGCTACTCAGAAATAATTTATTAATTTACCTCTTTCCCTTGCTTTATCATTTCAGTTTTCTCCAAAATTTTGTCTGTAGAATTTTTGTTCCAGTCCGAAATAGAAGTTGGCAATAAGTCCTAACCCAATGAACAACCAAAATTCTGTAGAAGTTTAATCACGAGGGGAAAAAAAAATCTGTATTACACTTAAAAATTCTTAATCCTATAGCTTTAAATCTACAAAACCCATCATGATGGCTATTTAAAAAACAAGTGATGGAAAGGATGTGCAGAATTTTGAATCCTTGTTGGTGGGATTGCCAATTGTATAAAACAATATGGTATATTTTCAGAAAACTCAAAATAGAATACCTATATGATCACACACTCCCACTTATGGGCATAAATATCCAAAAGAATTGAAACATTTATCTAAAAAATATCTGCACACTCATGTTCATGGTAGCATTACAGTCCAACAGACAAAAGATGGGAACAAATCAAGCGTCCATTGACAATGAATGGATAAA
Source organism: Sylvilagus floridanus (assembly GCA_949820135.1). NCBI lineage: Eukaryota > Metazoa > Chordata > Mammalia > Lagomorpha > Leporidae > Sylvilagus > Sylvilagus floridanus. The sequence continues at coordinate 74,417,770 of OX463230.1, forward strand.
CCAAATACTGTACAAGCACACAAAAGAATGCTATGCAGCCTTACAAAGAAGGGAAATCCTTTCACATGCTATAAGATGAATGAAACTTCAGAGTGCTAAACTAGAAGAAATAAGCTTGCCATTTTCCTTGTATATGTGGTATATGCAGTACTCAAATTCATAAAAATAGAAGATTAGAATGATGGCTACCAAATTGAGGAAGAACAAAAAAGGGAGTTATTGTTTAAAGAGGCAAAGTTTCAGTTATGCAAGGTAGAAAAATTCTAGAGTTCTGATTCACAACAATATGAATATACTTAGCCCTATAATATGAAATTTAAAAATGCATATGTATACTTAAAAATAGTTAAGTAGTAAATTTTTGTTATGTGTTTTTATCACAATTTAAAAAATAGAATATACAGTACCAAGAATGGATCCTAATATAAACTATGGACTTTGGATGACAATTATTTGGGTAGGTGAGTTAGTTGTAACAAATGTACTGTACCACTGCCAGATGTGGATAGTTAGGCAGGATGGGATAAAGTGGGAGCAGAAGGTGGATGAGAACTTGTGCTTTCTGATCAACTGTGTGAACATAAAACTACTATAAAGAAATGTCTGGGGCCTGTACTGTGGCGCAGCGGGTTAACGCCCTAGCCTGAAGCACTGGCATCCCATATGGGCGCTGGTTCAAGATCCAGCTGCTCCACTTCCTATCCAGCTCTCTGCTATGGCCTGGGAAAGCATTAGAAGATGGCCCAAGTCCTTGGGCCCCTGAACCCACGTGGGAGACCCAGAAGAAGCTCCTGGCTCCTGGCTTCGGAGTAGCACAGCTCCAGCCGTTGCAGCCATCTGGGGAGTGAACCAGTGGATGGAAGACCTCTCTCTCTCTCTCTCTTTCTCTCTCTCTCTCTGCCTCTTCTCTCTCTGTGTAACTTTGACTTTCAAATAAAAATAAATAAATAAATGTCTGTTTTTCTTCAAGTTCTGAATTCTAGACTATGCAAATGCTGCAAACGTTCAAGAATAGCTTCTGAAAGACTTGGTTGTGCCAGGGGTGAAGACAGCAGAGGGTGGCCACAAAGGCACTGGCAATGTACGGTAACAGAAACTCTAACCTATGGATGATTCTTGCTCCTTTGGGACTCACTTCTTAGGAACAGTATGACTCCCTGTTTCATCATCTGTAACATAAAGGGCCCCATTATGACCACGTAGGCAAATTTGACCAATACACGATTTTACAAGGCTGTGAGTACTGGCCTCATACGTGATTTTCAACACGTAAAAAGTTGTAAAATAGATGACTTCAGTTGGGATTTGTGCTTGTAATTTATGGTTATGTAATACTTCCCAAATTCCCCCATTTAGACCTGCAACAAAAATTACTATTTCTGTGAACTACCATTCAGCTATAACTGGAATTTTCGTACGCGAGACCTAAAAGCAATTCTGCCGTCATCCCTTATAATTACATGAAGTCACAAAAAAAGTTGCAGAAAATTCAAAATGAAATTATACAATGTATCTTTTCTGATCACAATGGAATGAAATTAGACAAAGCAGAAGAAAGACTAGAAAATCCAAAACCATGTAGAAATTAACACATTGTCTTCTTAAAATTTATTTGAGAGAAAGATCTCTCATCAGTTTGTTCACTCCCCAAATGTCCACAATGGCCAGGATATTGCCAGCCTAAAGTTGGGAGCTAGGAAAACAGTCCAGGTATCCCACATTGTGGCAGGAACCCAATAACTTGAGCCATCACTACTGATTCCCAGTGTCTGAACTGACAGGAAGCTGGAGTTGGGACTCAGAGCCAGGAATTGAACCCAGTTACTAAATGAGGAATGCAGACATGTTAACTGCTAAGCGAAATGATTGTACCACAACACACTGTTAAACAACCAATGAGTCAAAAGGTAAGTCACATGGGAAATTTGATAAAACCTGAAATATACAGACACACACATTTATGGAATAACATGAAAGCAGTGCTCATGGAGAACTTTAGAGTTATAAATGGATACAATTAAAAGATAAAAGATCTCAAATGAACAACCCCTTGTAGGACTAGAAAAAGAATAGGAAAGGAAAAAAAAAAAAAAGAAAAGGACTAGAAAAAGAAGAGCAAACCAAACCTAATTCCAGCAAAAGGAAGGAAATAACGAAAATTAGAACAGAAACGAAAGAAATAAAGAATGTAAAACCAGTAGAAAAGCTAAACAAAATTAAGTGTTTGGTTTTTGAAAATATCAACAAAATTGACTTTCTAATATTGGGGGAAATGAATATCCACATGCAAGAATGAATTTGGACGCTTGTTTTAAGCCCTATACAAAAATCCAGGCCGGAGCTGTGGCTCAATAGGCTAATCCTCCACCTTGCAGCGCCGGCAGGTTCTAGTCCTGGTTGGGGCGCCGGATTCTGTCCCGGTTGCCCCTCTTCCAGGCCAGCCCTCTGCTGTGGCCCGGGAGTGCAGTGGAGGATGGCCCAAGTGCTTGGGCCCTGCACCCCATGGGAGACCAGGAAAAGCACCTGGCACCTGGCTCCTGCCATCGGATGAGCGCGGTGTGCCGGCCACAGCGAGCCGGCCGCGGCGGCCATTGGAGGGTGAACCAACGGCAAAGGAAGACCTTTCTCTCTGTCTCTCTCTCTCTCACTGTCCACTCTGCCTGTCAAAAAAAAAAAATCCAAATAGATTAGTTCTAAAGGGAAGCCTCAAAATTGTAAAACTAGAAGAGAAAGGAGAAACTCTTCAGACATTGGACTCTTTATTTCTTTAGCCTCACCCTTGATGTCTCCATTTTGAAACTCTTCTAAAACATATCCTCCACCCCAAGGACTTTGAGTGAATATTAGTTCTCCCTGGAAAAATATTGCTGCTGCTGCGAGTTTTTGGAAGAGAAGCTAGAATGCTACCAACAGTGACTTCAGAATACCTGTTGAGAGAGTAAGTAAGCAAGCGAGCGGAAAGAGTGAGGTCAGGGTGGCTCCACTACAGTTTCATGGTACCTCATAAGCCATCTCTCCCATCCTTCCCAGAAGTTAGTCTTAATCACCTCTCCACTTCCTTTACCTTCAACTTCAATCTCCTTCCCTTCCTCCCTCCACCTCTCTCTCCATTCACTCCTCCCCTTAAGCACCTATGTGTGTTCATGTCTCATCTCTTAAAAAAAAAAAAAAAATCTTCCCCCATGCCCTACATTCATTCCCTCTCTTTCATTTTCTTACCTTCTTCGCATGCTAATTTTCTTAAAAAATTTATCAGTGTTAGTTATCCCTTTCTCAATTCCTATCTTGTCATTTAAAGAAATTTTGTTATAACTTTATGTACACTGACAAGTTTACAGAATAACACTGCAATATACGTATCACACATTGTTAAATCTTAACCTTCTATATATGCTTCAACTCCTATTTTTAAAGAAATAAATCACATTATGATTCAAGTTCCTGTGGATATCACCATGACTTCATTTTCTCCCTTTCTTCCCAAAAATAACTGCTATCCTAATTTTCATATTTATCAGTTTTATGAAAGCTGGTATGTTACTAATACAAATATAAGTATTCATATACAATGTATAATATTTCTATAGATTTTTGAGCTTTTTATAAATAGGATTTTTCCTCTGTTTGGCTATATTTCATTTATTCATTATTCAAAATGGCGTATGTGCCCATAAGTTCACTCCTTTTTACCGATAAGCATTATTCTAATGTCTGAATATGCCTCAATTTGTTCACTCTACTTGCTTTGGGACATTTGAGTTGTTTCAAGCACAGGTTATTAAGAATAAAACCGGGGCTGGCACTGTGGTATAGCAGGTAAAGCTGCTGCCTGTAGTGCCAGCATCGCATATGGGCACCGGTTCAAGTCCCAACTGCTCCACTTCCCATCCAGCTCTCTGCTATGGCCTGGAAAAGCATTAGAAGATGGCCCAAGTCCTTGGGCCCCTGCACCCATGTGGAAGTCTTGGAAGAAGCTCCTGGCTTTGGATTGGCACAGCTCCAGCCATTGCGGCCATCTGGGGAGTGAACCAGTGGATGGAAGACCTTTCTCTCTCTCTGTCTCTGCCTCTCTGTAACTTTGACTTACAAGTAAACAAATAAAATCTTTAAAAAAAATTAAAAACTGCTATTCATCTTCTCATAAGTCTTTTTATGAATAATATGTTCATTTCTTTTTTTTTAACTTTAATTTAGAATATAAATTTCCAAGGTACAACTTATGGATTACAATGGCTTCCCCCCCATACCTACCCTCTCCCCCGCAACCCTCCCCCCTAACCCGCTCCCTCTCCCCTTTCATTCACATCCAGATTCATTTTCAATTCTCTTTGTATACAGGAGATCAGTTTAGTATGTGTTAAGTAAAGATTTCAACCATTTGCCCTCACATAGTAACACAAAGTGAAATATACTATTTGAGTACTCCTTATAGCATTGAATCACAATGTACAGCACATTAAGGACAGAGATCCTACATGATTTTTTTTAAAAAATTGATTAATTTTTTATGCAATTTCCAATTTAACACCGAGGTGTTTTTTTTTTTCATTTTCAATTATCTTCATATACAGATGATCGATTCAGTATATACTAAGTAAAGATTTCATCAGTTGGCACCCACACAGAGACACAAGGTGTAAAAATACTGTTTCAGTACTAGTTATAGCATTACTTCACATTGGACACCACATTAAGGACAGATCCCACATGGGACATAAGTACACAGTGACTCCTGTTGTTGATTTAACAATTTGACACTCTTGTTTATGGCGTCAGTAATCTCCCTAGGTTCTAGTCATGAGTTGCCGAGGCTATGGAAGCCTCACTTTGGTTCGCCGACTTTGATCTTATTCCAACAGGGTCATAGTCAAAGTGGAGGTTCTCTCCTCCCTTCAGAGAAAGGTACCTCCTTCTTTGGTGGCCCCGTTCCTTCCACTGGGATCTCACTCACAGAGATCTTTCATTTAGGTCTTCTTTTTTTTTTTTTTTTTCAGAGTGTCTTGGCTTTCCATGCCTAAAATACTCTCATGGGCTCTTGAACCAGATCCGAATGCCTTAAGGGCTGAGTCTGAGGCCAGAGTGTTATTTAGGACATCTGCCATTCTATGAGTCTGCTGTGTATCCCACTTCCCATGTTGGATCATTCTCTCCCTTTTTGGTTCTATCAGTTAGTATTAGCAGACACTAGTCTTGTTTGTGTGATCCCTTTGACTCTCAGACCTATCAGTGTGATCAATTGTGAACTGAAATTGATCACTTGGACTAGTGAGATGGCATTGGTACATGCCACCTTGATGGGATTGTATTGGGATCCCCTGGCATGTTTCTAACTCCACCATTTGGGGCAAGTCCGATTGAGCTTGCCCCAAATTGTACAAATCCTCCCTTTCTTTTTCCCTCTCTCATAATTAACAGGGATCACTTTTCAGTTAAAATTTAAACACCTAAGAATAATTGTGTGTTAATTGCAGAGTTCAACCAATAGTACTAGAACAAAAACAAACAACAAAAAGAAATACTAAAATGGGTAAAGATTTACATTGTATATCAACAGTCCAGACAAGAGCTGATCAAGTCTTATTTTCTCATAGTGTTCATTTCACTTCAACAGGTTTCCCCTTTGGTGCTCAGTTAGTCGTTGCCAATCAGGGAAAACAAATGATATTTGCCTCTTTGGAATATGTTCATTTCTCTTGAACAAATACCAATAAGCCACAGTGTATGTTTATATATTTAACTTTACAACAACTTAATGTTCAAATTGGCTATATGATTTTACTTTTCCAGTAGCAACATATGAAAATCACAGTTATTCCACATATTTGCTTGTATTTGGCATCATGTGTTCTCTGACTTTAGTTATGCCCCTGGTATACAGAGGTATTTCCCTGTGATTTATTTTATAATGTTTTCTTAATATTAAATAATGACACACAATACACCTGTGGAATCATTACTATAATCAAAACCATGAACATTTTTATCATCCCTCACCTCAAAGTTTCCTCGTACTTTTTATAACCCATCACTCTCTCAACCTCTCTGCTCAGACAACTACGGATGTTTTTGTCACTGTACATCAATTTATATTTTATAGAATTTTATATAGATGGAATTATACAGAATGTACTCTTATTTAATATGGTGGGATTTGCTCAATATAATACTTTAAAATTGATCCTCATAGATTTGTGTGTAAAAAGTGTATTCCCTTTCATTGCTGAGTAGTATTGAATGGATTGATACAGCTTATGTGTTTATCCATTTAAGAACTGGTATACACTTGGATTGCTTTCAGTTTGGAATATCACACAAACAGTTGCTATGAAAATTTATTAGGCGTGTCTGTTGGACATACTTTTTTCATTTCACTTGGGTATATAACTAGAAGCAGAAGGACTGGGTTTTATGGTAAGTGAATATTTAACTTTTGGAGACCCTGCAAAATCGTTTTCAAAACTGTCAGCAGGGCCATGCTTACTGTGAAGGCTCTAGGGAAGAATCCTCTCTTGCCTCCCTTCCAGCTTCTCATGGTTTCAAAACATCCTTGGCATTCTTAGACATATAGCTTTATCACTCAAATCTCTACTTCTGTCTTCACATGGCTTTCTTCCCTATCTTTCCTCTGGGTCTGTGTACCAAAATCCTTCTCTCTTTCTTCTTGCAAAGTCAACTCCTATGACTACCTCTTAACTTGACTGCATCTGCAAAGACTATTTCAAAAATACAATAATCAGGGGTTAGGACTTGAAAGTATCTTTCAGAGCCATAATTTAACCAGCAAAAATAGATATTTACTAATCCAACATCTGATACCATTTCTTTCTCTGAAATTACTTTTAGAAAAATGGAAAATCATTAACATAAGAGTCATATCTTTCACATTCATTTTTCATGATTTTGAATTTCCTTGTCTTTTTCTTCTATGTCCTAGGTGAATTCCTCCATGCTATCGTCCTATATATTCTAATACTTTCTTTATATTGGGTTCACTATAATTGATTGTATCTACTGAGGCTTTTTGTTTAGTTAGTTTATTGGTTTGACTTTGTGTTTCAATGACTATATTTTTGAGTCTGGATATGTCTTTTAAATTTGCTTCTTTTATATTTTCATTGTTATTACTACTGGTATGGAGTAGATAAAAAGTGTATCAAAGTAGCAATTTATGTAGTCACCTATGTCAAAAGTCTTCCATTAGCACCTCAATTCCTTCCAATAGGTTTCTAACTCCAAGAATATGGCACTGTTTGCCACACTCTTCCATTTTAAAATGCTCTTCTCTTGGCACTCCAATAACAAAACTCTCTTCTTTTTCACCTCTCTTTCTTTTAAAGTTCTTTCAAGATGCCTCTTGCTATGTCCCTCCACTGAAATTCAGGGTGATCTCTTACAATTATACCATTTTATAGGCAAGAAGGGATGATCACAGGTTTTAAAAGAAGACTAGACTATTTAAAACATCCCTGGGAAAAGGATTTTTTTGAAACTTCTATGTAGAAGAAACTCGCTGCTCTATTCAGATATAGCTATACAGATAAACACAGGAAAATTGCTCTACCCAGAGTTCTAATCATTCTTTTCTGTAGAATCAGTGTGACAAATTATCTTGTGCAGACATAGATTCTTTCTCCATGGCAACTATAATTCACCTTAGAAATCTGACAGAATGGAATGCCAAGTGCTGTGTCAGGTTGGCAACCGGCAGAAATCAAAACACAGGGCTACTCTGCAAAGCAGATGCTTTTTCTGGGCAATTCATTTATTTAAAGCAAGATGGGTACCTTCCTGTTTGGAAATTATCTGGCATCCAACATGCAGATAATAGTCGTGTGTGTAACTCCCTTGGAAAAAGAATGGGGAAGTTTCTCCTTTTCCCACCTTTCCAAATAATGGAAATACAGATAATTACAAAAAAATCTAAAGGATAAAAGACTAAGATGTACCCGGTGGCTTTGGAAAAACACTGATAGTCCTAAATATACTAGCAATTATAATAGTTAACAGGGACTAAGATTTTATGTGCCAGGTATAATTCTGAGAACTATACACACACACACACACACACACACACACACACACATAAATAAATATATAAATATATAATGCATATTGGCTAACTTAATCCTCATTACTCTTTCTATCAGGAAAGACTATTATTATTCACATTTTGGACATTACAAAATCAGAAACAAAGAGATTAAGTAGATTTATCATGGAAGCCATATATCTTAGAGGCCTGCACACTGTCCTTACCCTTTTCTCTCACTCAAACATACCTCCACTCCTCCAGTCACTCAAGATATGCTTGACAGACAAAACACAGGACACTCCATTATATCTGAAATCCAGATAAACAGCGAAGAGTCTTTCAGTACAACTATGTCTTATAAAATATGTGGGGCATATTTTCCCTAAAAAATGATTAGTTGCTTATCTAAAATCCAAACGTCATTGGGCATCTGATATTTTTATTTGCTAAATCTGGTCATCTACACAGGCACTTTGTGTTCTCTCTACCTCATCAAAATTTCTTATCAAGAAAATCGTAACTGCCCCATTTATTCTTTGAAAATTGGGGTCAATCTGTCATCTTCCCAGCTGTGGTCACAATTTAAACTTCATTTCAAATTGCAGTAAGTGCACTGATGACATAATACGAGGCTTCAGTGAAAATAAAGGATATTTCTGAGGCGGGGCTGAGGAGTTTGCTGCCAGGACCCTGGAGTCCCCGGGATGTCTTCTTGTCTGGGTCCTATCTGGATGTCCTGGATGAAGAGTTGGGATGAGCACAGGAGGGCCCCTCCGCACACTATCCCTGTCAGGCCAAGAGCATCTATTCTGGGGCTTGTCTGCCTTGGTACTGTTGACTTTTTGAGGCCAGATAATTCCCTGCTGTGAGGAGCTGTCCTGTGTCTTTGTGTTGTTCTGCAAGAGCATCCCTGGCCGGTTCCAATCAGAAACTTCCACCTTCAACCCAAGTTGGGAAAACTAACACGGTTCCTAGGCATTAGCAATATACCCATGTGAGGCAAAAATCCCCTTTGTTTGAAACACTGATCAAGGGCAATGCCAAAGACAGGAGCCTCCTGAATGTAAATCTAGGACATCTTGGGGTAGAATACACGCCCAGCTTCCTGCTCAGAACAAGGGCCTGAAATGACATTGGGACCGAATCAGTAGTCAGTGACAGAAGTTCCTTTGTGGCATTTGTCTAGTTTCTTTACATGGAGCCAGAATAGGACCCACATTTTTTTCAAGGAATGGCTTTGTCCATATAAACAGATAAAAGATGGTTAAAGGAACTGCCTTATCTAATGAATTTACATACAGACACTGTTACTATAAATCAGGATGAATTCTGTTCCTAGTTGCCTTGCTTTCTGCAAGCCTGTTTAAGGTCACTAGGATAATGGGTTGTCCTTAGGGATCTAAAGCTGTTTATTTAGATCTAAGATAGCTTGAGAATGGAGAACATTACATTTATAAAGCTATCCTTTGAAACAAAATTACTTTCCCCATGCTTAATTTACACATGGAATTTTTAACATTCACAGTATTTTTGCTTATAGCTGTAAACTCCAAATCATGAAGTTTTGATGCAATAAGGTGAAGACCACAAACATATAAAATACTAGAATGTACAGAGCCCAGAAACCATGTCAATTTTTGTAGCTTTGGTAATACTGTTCCAGGTTAGACTCAGAATAATCCTGATCATTGTTCTAGAACACATTTAGTATATCATCCACTCTTGAACTTTAGTTCTAGAAAAGGCTACTCCATGAAATTAGATCTCTAGCTAATATGATCATTCCCATCACATTTTCACCATCTCCTTTCCCTTCCACACATACCCACTCCAGAATGGAGCATCATTTCCTTAACACTTTTTCTAGATTGGGGTTCAAAAACGATGCAGTTTTTAAAAGTATTAAATGGAGAGATGGATAGAGAAAGACACATATAAACAGAGACAGAGAAATTTTCATACATTATTTCACTTTTCAAATGCCCAAAATAGCTGGGGCTGGGTTCTGACAAAATGAGGAGCCAGGAAATCAATCCAGGTTTCCCAAGTGGGTGGCAGGAACCCAATCAATCCAGCCATCTCCATGGCCTCCAAGGGCCTGCATTAACACCAAGCTGGAATCAGAAGCTGGAGCTGGGGATCAAACACTGGCCCTCTAAAGTGGGACATAGGCATTCCAACCAGCATCTTAACCACTAGACCAAACACTCACTCCAACGGAGTTCCTTAAAAGTCTTCAGTTCCATTATCATTGTAGATTTAGAAAAGAGGTTGCCGTTGCAGCATAGCCAGTAAAGCGACAGCCTGTGATGCTGCCATCCCACACAGGCGCCAGTTCCTTTCCCAGCTGCTCCACTTCTGATCCAGCTCCCTGCTACTGACCTGAAAAAAGTAGCCAAGGATCACCCATGCAGAAGATCTGGATGAAGCTTCTGGCCCCTAGCTTCAGCCTGACCCAGTCCTGGCCATTGCAGCCATGTAGGGAGTAAATTCACAGATGGGAGATCTCTCTCTCTCTCTCTTTCTTTCTATGTCATTCCCCCTCTCTCTGACACTCTGACTTCCAAATAAATAAGTAAACCTTTAAAAAGAAAAAAGTTAGATTTCCACCATTTAAGTCTCTCCCTGACCTCCCAGCAGGAGGCAGCTGGCTGTGGGGCCTCAGTAGCTAACTAAAAGCAGTTGGCAGTAGCAGTTAACATTTTTGAGCATTTGTTATATCTCAGTCTCTGTTCAGAGAGTGCCAATATGTACTATCGTATTTAATCTTCAAAACAATCTTATGAGGTCCCATCATTACCCCTATTTTACAGGTCAGATAACTGGTACCAGAGAGGTAAAGTAACTTATTCAGGGTCACATAGCTAATAAGTGAAGGAGCCAACTTGTGTGCCCAAGTATCTGATTCCAGGGTCATCCTTGCTACCAACTCTGCCACACTGCACATTAATGGAAGAGTATAGAGTTTAGCCAAAGGGCTACAAGGAGTCTTTAGTGAGCAGATGCTTGTTTCAGAAAGATGACCCCATTTGTAATGGACGAGGAGTGACTGTAGGCAGAGGAGCCAAATCAGAGAGGCAGCAGGCAGCAACTGAGGGGGCCTGGACTGACAATGCCAATGAGGAAGGAGAGGAGAAGAAGATAATGCTGGGGAGGACTGTGGAGGTGGATGCCTTAGAACTGGAGACTGCACAGCAAGCTGTAGAAGAGAGGATGAACAGGATTGAGGACGATGCCCTGATGTCAGTTTGTTGGTGAACTGACTGATCCAGAGCACACAGAAGGGAAGACAGCCAGGGGGATTAGTGAATTCGATGTGGGATATGTTGTAATCCCCACAAAGCTTTCCTACATAGAGGCTTCTAAAGCAAACCATTCTTTTGGAAGTCCCATTAAATGGCACATCACTGTCATGAGGGTGGGCTAATGCGTAAGCAGCATCTACCGGCAGGCAATGGTGAATGTGCAGGGGGCTCCATGACACAAGCTGCCTCTAAAAACTGTGAGCCTGGTGGAGAGCTGGCAGCCATGTGCCTGATGGAACAATCAGTGACTCCACTGTGGGCCAATCCTTAGCTTTCACGGGCCTCCAGATGTTCTGGACATCAACCTTGGCAAAGACAAAAATCTCTCCAGTGAACTTGAGAAAAAGATATAGGAGAGCTCTTGTCCCCTAAGAGAGTCAGGGTAGAAGAAGCAGGAAAAAATGAAGATGGAAATAACTTTTGATATGCAGAGGTGTCAAAGGCCTAAAGGGGATTTCCACTGCTATAGTACATGGATGTTAAAGCAAGTGCTGGACTGTCAGCCAATGCCCCCATCACCCTATCTATCTATCTAATGTTCTATTCCAGAGATACACAGGCAGCCAGAGAACATCCATTAGACATGAACTCGTTCCAAATAAGTTCTTTCCCTTGCCTCCTATCGCATCGAACTTGGGACAAGGCAGGAAGGGAGAGGGAAATGTAGTTTCATCATACAGAGAATATTAGTTATCCAACATCTCTACAGTCTGAATAAATGTTACATAGAGCATATTCTAGATATTTATTGAGTGCTTATTAAGTACCATAGCAAAGTTCTTTGCTAAGTGTTTTCAATTCATCAACCCATTTACTTTTCATAATGAGGCAGACAGTGCTAATGACACTGCAAATGAAAACAGAGGTCAAGCAGCTTACCCAATATCATACAACCACTCAGGAACAGCATTGGGATTTGAACTCAGTTCTGTCTGACTCCAGAACTGAAGGACCCAGTCACAGTACTGTAATCATGACTCTGCAGCTAACAGGAACATGGTTCTTGGACTATCCTTGTCACCACTGTGAGAAGTCAGGGTGAAACTGCCTTATTTAGTGCCAGATAGAGGGGATGCCTCACTTCTGCTACCAGAACGAGTCTCCTTCTCTCTTCTCCTAGCACTACAAGGAACGGCCCAGGAAAAGGAGCCTCATTATGTTGATCACATCCCTACTGCCTTACAAATTGAGAACACAGGAATGGAGATATTTAACAATGAAAATGCAAAGGAGCCAGACATGTCACTAAGCTCTTTTTTTAAAAGATTCAGGAAAGGGAGAAGTGTAGATCTTTAAAGAAAGAATTTGAAAGGTCTCTGAAAGTATGGGCTCCTACAATGCTAGTCTAGACTTTTACTTTCTATCCACAGACTCCGTATTGGGACAGAATCTGAATATGCTTAATAGATTTCATTTGGACTTACATTAAACTTAGGGAACTTACCTAGCTCAATTCCATTTTGATAAAGCAATTCGGATTCTCCACCTGATGTATTGAGCAGGCATCTGGAAGCCAAAGGAAAGTACTCAGAGAAGAGAGACCCAAGGCAAATTGTTCCTTTCCACTTGGGTTGACATTCACTTGATAGTAAAGGGGCAAGGGTTGTGGGCTCCCTTCATACAACCATGCTGCTGTTTTTGTCTTTGGAACAGGTAAGAACAATAGTATCGTGCCCGGGTAGACTACAAATACATGTATTTGCCTGTGTGGTTTGCAAAGTTGCCAGTGTGCATTTGGGGGATCCAGTCCTATTTGTTTAACGTTAAAAATTTGTTTTATAACATGATGGAACATACAGATATTGGTATTCATTTTCTATTATTGTCATAACAAATCATCACCAGCATGGTAAGTTTAAAAAACACAAATTTAGTATTTCCCAGTTCTGGAGTCTTGAAGTCCAGAATGGGTGGGAAGTACAGTGCTCTTTCTGGGGGCTCTGGGAAGAAATGGTTCCCTTGTTCTTTCTAGTTTACAGAAGTTTCCTGCACTCATTTGTCCATGGCTCCTTCCTCTTTCCTCCCTCCTCAAAACCAGCACCTTAGCATCTTCCACCCTCTTTCTGACTTTGACCCTCCTGCCTCCCTCTTAAAGGGATTCTTGAGATTCTATTGGTTCCACTGTATAATCCAGGGTAATCTCCTCATGGTCAGAAAACTAATTTATTCACAACTTTTATCGTGCAAGGGTAGCACACAGGTTCCAGACATGAGGAAGTGGACATTTTTGGTGGTGGTAGAGGCAGGATAGGGTGCATTTTTGCACATACCACAATGATGGCTGCTTTTGATGAAACTTTCTTATCAGAATAATATATTGGAAACACTATGTTAGTCCTCAAGGGTCTGAGTTTGTTTTGTTGAAGCTCTGCTATCTATAACTTCCAATGGTTGGGTTACCATTGTGATGATTTTCCACTCAGCTTAGGTTGAACTTGAGCTTGGATAGGAAAGAAAATGGCAGAGTACAGAGAACATGCCACCCAAGGAGGAAAGTGTACAATTAGCAATAGTGTTTCACTTATGCATTCAACATTTACTTTTCAAGTCATAATCAAAGAGTCTAACCAGGTACTTTGCAAGTACTAAGCACTAGGAAGATGTAGAGAAAGATGAGTCCCAAAAAGGCTTCCAGGATTTTTAGAGCAGTTGCATCTGGAAACCAGAGGAAAACCCAATTCTCAAAATCAATTGTTTGATTTTGAATGCAGTCTAGCTCTGTCAATCCTTTTATCTTGGCTGCAACCATGCAGGAGCAGGAAATTACTAGATATCTGTGCAATATTCCAAAGGTACACACCATCAGAAACAGAACACGTACTTTAGGTTTACCTTGGAATTACATCAATGTTTTGGCTTCCAGAATAGAGAATCAAACCAAAAATAGAGAGCCACTGACCAAATGTTTTCACAAATATGCATTTTAAAAGGAATGAACCAGTGCTTCTATGTGACTATAACCCAAGGAATAGAACCATTAAAAAGATACTATTCCTAAATAACTATATATGTAGCATTTAAAAATTGGTGATGTTTTAACCACCAGTGAATTGATGACACAGTCTGAAAAGCCTAGTTGAGCTTGAATGTATTCTCATGCTCTTGTTGCACATAAAGGCTATGGAAAAGAACCAGAAGGCCAAGGTCACCTGACTAGTGCCATCATCCCCATGTGATGACACATTCAGGAGGATCTGTGATTCAGCTGTGGAAAGGGCCTCGTCCTGGCTCAGAGCTATAGCAGAGTGAGTACCTTCCAGCCTATCCTGCAAGTGCCCCTCTCCCCATGGAGCCTCAACAACATACCAAGGCAAGAAGCACACAGTTCACCATGGCCTTCCACCTGTGTGTGAGAAACAACCTTCTACCTCCACTGCCAATGCTTCAGTAAATGCTGTGAGGAAAATGAAATGGGTGGCATGGTGATAATAACAGCTAGCATTTATTGAGAACCTACTGCTGCATTCTAAGCAATGTGCTGACATTCACTCTTGCAGTCTTATGAGGTAGGTAGCAGGATGATCATTGTTCTCCCTCATTTTACTAATATGAAATGAAGCATTTTAGAACTTATGTGACCCACCAAGTTAGTGAGTAGTGGAGTTGGTGTTTGAGCCTATATAATGTGGACCAGATTCATCATCTCAACCCTCACACTTCAGTACCTTGCTTTAAAGAGGGCATCTTGGGGCCAGGAGCATGACTTCAGTGGGTGAATGAGAGATATCCCTAGAGAAATAATCCAAGTAGGTGAGAAAAAGCTCAGAAGTTGGATTCCTATACACCAGGCTGAAATCCACGGCAGCCACAGCTTTTGAGGATGTAAAGGTAACTGTGGAGTTCAAATTACGGCTTTTGCAGGGCCTCTCTCATTTGGAATGGAGGATAGCAAAAGGCAGAGAGCATTCTGACTTCTGGATGGAACCCAAAAAGTTCATCTTCAGTGGAAGAACCTAGCCAACATCCGTGATGAGGTCTTCCTTCTTCATATCTGCTAATTGAGTACTGCATCCAATTCTTAAGAACAAACTCAAATCAAGCTGCAGAAAATCTGAAATTCTGATACAAAAAGAGGGCCTCCTCCTTGGGGATCACACAAAGGGCACATTTCCAGTTTGCTGGGACCTGCTCCATAAATGTCACCAGACTACCATACAGTACCTAAATGGAGGCCAGCACTGTGGCGCAGCAGGTAAAGCCACAGTCTGCAGTGCCAGCATCCCAGATGGGCACTGGTTCAAGTCTCAGCTGCTCCTCCTCTGATTCAGCTCTCTGCTATAGCCTGGGAAAGCAACAGAAGATGGCCCAAGTCCTTGGACCTCTGGATCCCCATGGGAAACCCAGAAGAAGCTCCTGGCTCCTGGCTTCAGATTGGCACAGGTCTGGCTGGCCCTTGTGGCCAACTGAGGAGTGAACCAATGAAAAGACCTCTCTCACTCTCTCTGACTCTCCTCTCTCTATGTAACTCTTTCAAGAAAATAAATAAATCTTAAAAAAAAAAAAGTACCTAGAGTCCCTAAGGGAGTTTCTTGGCTCTTGGAATACAATGTCTAGGAGAAGCAATGTCTTCCTTAAACTTTTTCAAACACGTATTTCATAGAGGATCAAAAAATTTTTTTGCATCTGTCAAATTTCTCAGTTAATCTCCCAAAGCACCCACAAACCATTATTAGATTAATATTTTCATTAAAGAGAGCTGTTTAGCTAGATGATTAAAAATAAATAAAAGCACATGTCATGTACAAGGGTATGCCAGTTTCAAGAAATAAAGGTTGTATTCTCATTACACGTTCATGGGGTAGATTTTTGCTATTGGATTTGTCTTGGTTGCCTGTCACTTGTGAGTTCAACTATAGGAAAAAGTGTCATAAAAATCTAACACTGTGACAGCCCAGAGTAATTATAATCAAAGAAGCCACTGATGCTTTCAGGACTCCCGTGGAGTCCACTGTGTGGAACATCATGATGAGTGACCTATGGCACAGACCCTGAGATGCACAAATCACCACAAAGGCTTCTTCAACCTAGTGACTGGAAATTTCCTTCTGAGCCCAAAACAAGATTCTGTCTAATCAATCAGGCCAATCCTAGAATTAATTCTAAATTCCTTTTTAGTTGATTCATAATGAATGTGTTGATTTATTAAGGGTATTCTAAGGCTATAAATGTATCTTTCATTCTTAATAAAGGACTTTGAATTATGTGTATATGCATTTATTTTGAAAAAAAAATACTACACCAGATGATTTGTGCTTCAAGACCAACAGTACTTAAAACTCACTTAAACTTGATGGTTGGCCGGCGCCGTGGCTCAACAGGCTAATCCTCCGCCTTGCGGCGCCGGCACACCGGGTTCTAGTCCCGGTCGGGGCACCGGATTCTGTCCCGGTTGCCCCTCTTCCAGGCCAGCCCTCTGCTGTGGCCCAGGAGTGCAGTGGAGGATGGCCCAGGTGCTTGGGCCCTGCACCCCATGGGGAGACCAGGAAAAGCACCTGGCTCCTGGCTCCTGCCATCGGACGAGCGCGGTGCGCCGGCCGCAGCGCGCCGACCGCGGCGGCCATTGGAGGGTGAACCAACGGCAAAGGAAGACCTTTCTCTCTGTCTCTCTCTCTCACTGTCCACTCTGCCTGTAAAAAAAAAAAAAAAAAAACTTGATGGTTACATATTTAAAGAAAATACATTTTGTCAGATGGTAGCATCTTTATCTTTGTTTTGTTTTGACAGGCAGAGTGGACAGTGAGAGAGAGAGAGACAGAGAGAAAGGTCTTCCTTTGCCGTTGGTTCACCCTCCAATGGCCACCGCTGCCGGCGCATTGCGGCCAGCGCACCGTGCTGATCAAAAGGCAGGAGCCAGGTGCTTCTCCTGGTCTCCCATGCGGGTGCAGGGCCCAAGCATTTGGCCCATCCTCTGCTGCACTCCTGTGCCACAGCAGAGAGCTGGCCTGGAAGAGGAGCAACCAGGACAGAATCTGGCGCCCCGACCAGGACTAGAACCCGGTGTGCCGGCGCCACAAGGCAAAGGATTAGCCTATTGAGCTGTGGCACCGGCCTAGATGGTGGCATCTTTGAAGAAGAAGGTACAAGATATCATGTAAACTATAACTAAAAAAGTAAATAAAAGACTGGAATTTAAGGATTAGTTCACTATTACTGCTTTTATTTCACAAAGAGCCAAGTGATTGAAATATGGCTTCTTTATGCAGCGTGTACATTATACATGTGTGACACAAGAGTATCTGATGCACTTAACTGATGTGAAAAGCAGTGGCAATAGAAAATGAGATAATGATGGAGTGAGATTTAGGTGTCAGCAGTCATGAAGCACAAACAAGTCATGAGTCTACAGGGAATGTACATGAGCAACTGAAAAACAGACTTTTCCTGATAGGGAGAGTGGGTGGTGTAGGCTTAAAATGGTGACTTCTGCCCTGAGAGACTCTGCTAGGCTGAAATCAAGGCAACTGGCCCTGAATGCTATGTGGCCTTTGTGTTCTCACACTGATATTTGAAAGCTAAATATTTGCAGTGTGGGGACGTACCTGGCCATCTCCCAAGACTGTTGTTCAAGCCCCTTAGAGGTTCAGACACTCAGCTTCCTGAGAGCAACCAGGCCTACACAGAAGGAAGGGATGGGAGGAGTCCCTGATTTTTCTAGATCCTTCTTCCCTTCTCATTTTCTTCACAAACACATCCTGATTCCTCTCCTGTTTTAATTCTGAGGCCTGCTTCAGGCTGTGAACCATGAGACAGGCAGCCAGCTCTTTACAAAGATCACCTCTGCCTGAGCCCAGGTGCATCTGCTAAGCTGCTCCAGGAACAAACAGCAGTCAGGGTGCATTTCTCCTTCATTCTGTTTGGAGGGAAGCAAAGATCACTAGGCACCCAAATGAAACTACTAAACCTTCTGTGCTGTTCAATGGAATACTTTATTCTAAACAGTCAGCAGTGCCTACCAGAAACAGAGACCTGTGCTGGCTAAACTGGAAAGCACACACCTTACGAAGCATACACCTAGTACACATGTTTGCAACTTGGCTGAGACTGAAACATTCATGTACAAACTCCAATCAGACTATGAGTAAACGCTAAGAGATATAGACAGGAGTTGTCAGTGTAGAGTCGGCAGGATGGTTAATTTATATGGCAATTTGAGCTAAGGAATGCCCAGATAGTGGATAAGACATGATTTCTAGGTGTGTCTATGAGGATGCTTCCTGAAAAGCCAAGCATTTGAAACAGTAAACAGCAATATGGGTAGGCATCACCCAATACATTGAGAGCTTTCATAGAGCAAATAGAAGGCAATTTCTCTCTCTCTCTCTCTTTCTATCACTATCACTATCACTATCACTATCACTATCACTATCACTATCACTATATCTCTTGAATGTGGGGTATCCATCTTCTCCTGCCCCAGACATCGAAGCTCTTGGTCCTTGAGCCTTCAGACACCAGGCCTCATTACACCAGCAGCCCCACTTCACCCCGGGTTCTCCGGCTTTGGTTTGAGAATCATGCTGTTGGCTTCCCTGGTCCTTGGGCCTTTGGACTCAGACAAAATTACATCACCAGCTTTCCTTGTTCTCAGCTTTCCTTGTTCTTCTGTGCTCTCTAACTGCCAGGTTTCACAATAAGTCTCCTCTTGGATAACCTATTGGCTTTGTTTGCCTGGAGAACTCTGACTGATACAGTTGGCAGCTGAAGTCAACTGGGACAGCTTCTGTGCTCTAGCCCTGCTGACCTTGCCCTAGTTCTGCACACTGCCAATCTCTCAAACCTCCAGGTCTTTGTAGACGCTTTCCCCCAGACCCTGGCCAACTATAAGAACTTTATTTTCTCTGGAAAGAATTTTCTTGTCCCTCTTGTATTCTCCTGCCACCTCCTGTACTTCCCATATCAAAGCATTTATCATATCACATTGTATTCACATATTAACATCTCCCTGATGAGACTACAACATTGTAGACTAGAAACTATAGGACATAAGATTAAGTTTGCTTTAAATCTTAGCTCTACATGTGACTAGCTGCACAGTATTTCATGAAGTTCTTAACCTCTCTAAGTATCCATTTCCTTAGGAAATAATTCTTGCAGTTAATTCTAAGTAGTAATGTCAACTGAATGAAATGCATGGAAATTCTAGCACAAAGCTGGCACATGGAAAGTGGTCTGAAAGTGCTACGCATGCACAGTTATAATTGTATCGCAAGCTGTTGAACTTGAATTCTTTATTCTATAAAGATATTCATTCATTCATTCATTCATTCACCCAGGATTATGAAAACTTGATCCTTGTTTTATGTCAAATATCAGCATAAGGTTTACATACACTGTGTCCTGATGCTCACTGAATGAATACATGAAAGAATAAAAATTCTACTCATGAAACTTGGGCAGACCATAGCATAGGGTTAGGGTTAGGGTTAGGGTTAGGGTTAGGGTTAGGATTAACTTGCTTCTTATATCACATCTATTAATTTTTCATTTCTGAGTTGTTCTATATTAGCAATCAGTGTGTGTCTTTACAACTGTGTGTCTGTGTGTGTGAACATACAGGGACTACACATGAAATACATCCAGCTTCCTACTCAGGAAATAGTGCTCGACCTACCGTGTTCAGCAGTGATTCTCCCTACAAAAATCAGCCTAAATCCTCACTTAGATCCACTTGTCGAAGGCCACAAGTCTTGAACTGCTGTCACATAACGCAGGTCATAATCCAGAGCTTTCTGTAGCAGGCACA
The DNA here is from genome assembly GCA_949820135.1 of Sylvilagus floridanus. Classification (NCBI taxonomy): domain Eukaryota; kingdom Metazoa; phylum Chordata; class Mammalia; order Lagomorpha; family Leporidae; genus Sylvilagus; species Sylvilagus floridanus. The sequence continues at coordinate 74,437,850 of OX463230.1, forward strand.
CCTTAAAACCACCCTCCCATGTTCTCACTCTGCCTGTGCACCCACTCCCTAGTTTTTATCTTATTATTTATGTGCCTGAAGTTAAAATACATTGAAACAGGGAGAATTTTGGTGGTTTGGTACAATTTAAATTGCTTTTCAGTACCTTATATATTTACAACATCTTATAAATATTTAAAATGATCACAATGATGCCTCCTTTGACTCATAATAAATTCTGTGTTTTGTGTAGGGATGATTGCCAAATTGATAATCCAGAAAATTGGAAAACCCCGTCAAACTTTATGACCTGTTGGTCCCCAAAGAACAGCGTCCTAATTACTGGAAAAGCCTGGACATTAAGTTTAGCAGTCTTAGAGGCTGATCCTAAGAGATAAACATCCTGAAATTTACCTCTTTGGAAAAGATAAGTAAAAGAAATATGTTCTGCTGTAGAATTTGTCCATTTAACTACATCTTAAATGTCAAATCATTTTCAGGCAGTGTGCCCAGGCATGCATGTGTGTGTGTGTGTGTGTGTGTGTGTGCATACACATATTTTTAAAAGTTCAGAGTGGAGGCCGGCGCCGTGGCTCAACAGGCTAATCCTCCACCTTGCAGCGCTGGCACACCGGGTTCTAGTCCCAGTCGGGGCGCTGGAGCCTGTCCCGGTTGCCCCTCTTCCAGGCCAGCTCTCTGCTGTGGCCCGGGAGTGCAGTGGAGGATGGCCCAGGTGCTTGCACCCCATGGGAGACCAGGAAAAGCACCTGGCACCTGGCTCCTGCCATTGGATGAGCGCGGTGCGCTGGCCGCAGCGCGCTGGCCGCGGCGGCCATTGGAGGGTGAACCAATGGCAAAGGAAGACCTTTCTCTCTGTCTCTCTCTCTCACTGTCCACTCTGCCTGTCAAAAAAAAAAAAAAAAAAAAAGTAAAAAAAAAGTTCAAAGTGGAGAATCCCAGAGGTAATGGGCAGAGTATGTGAAGAACACCAACAAATAATAATGCAGCTGCACCATGGGAGCCCTTAGAAAAGATTCTTGAATACCCTAAAGGCAATGGCTCTGCACGTGTGGCCCCTGAGCCAGCCACATCAATATCACCTGGGAGCTTAGTAGAACTGCAAATTCTCCAGCTCTAGGTCAGAAAAAGAGAGTTGAGAACCTGTTTTAAAGGAGCTATTTCTAAGTGTTGGAATAATATGATCCAGGGACAGCGCTGTGGTGTAGCGGGTAAAGTCACCACCTGCAATGCCAGCATCCCACGTGGGCACCGGTTTGTGTCCCTGCTACTCCACTTCCAATCCAGCTCTCTGCTATGGCCTGGAAAAGCAGTAGAAGATGGCCCAAGTCCTTGGGCCCCTGCACCCACATGGGAGACCCAGAAGAAGCTCCCGGCTCCTGGCTTCGGATCAGCACAGCTCCAGCCTTTGCGGCCATCTGAGGAGTAAACCAGGGGATGGAGACCCTCTCTCTCTCTCTCTCTCTCTCTCTCTCTCTCTGCCTTTGCTTTCTGTAACTCTGCCCTTCAAATAAAATAATTAAATCTTTTAAAAAATAATAATATGATCCGATCTGAGTATGATGTTAGCTATATGAAACATGGATCAGAGTTAGAAACTGAAGGCAAGCATGCCCAAATAGGATGGTGAAAGTATTGATTGATTAGAGAGATTTTTTTTGTTGTTGTTTATCAAGGCTACAATTCCATTGATTGTGAGTCCCACCACTGCTTTATTCATCTCTAGGAAGAAAATTCTGCCAACTAAACAGTAACATAATGCTTTTTATCACCACTTGGACTGTCTTATGCTTGTTGAAAGGGTTCTTTTAGGCTCATATTGCAGATTTTTATCATATATAACACTTGCACATACATGAAAAGGAAAAATCAGCAAAATAATTTGAGTAAGGTATTCCTAATACTTTTGTCCATTCAAGATCTTACTCTTCTAAAGTACTTTCCATTCAAAAACCATCTAAAATGTGAATGGTGCATGTTTTCCTTCCAAACTGCTCCACTGTTGCTCCTGGGACTTTTCTTCCACACAACTGATGCCCATTCCCCAGGGCTGGATGCACAGGTACAGACTATGATGGCAGTCACATGACTGCTCAACAGACAGCAGAACTACACAGTGCATCCTGACTCTGTCGATGTCGGAACATGGGAGGTGCGCAAAAATCGGTACAGTCCCAATGAGAGCTCACGCTGGCCAAAGGCAGTAATAGGAATAATAGGAAGAAGGGAAGAGAAGCCAGTAGCACTTCAGTAGTGGGTATTAAAGTAAAGTACGGGTAATAAATTAGAATTGGGGAAAGGGGAGAGGCAAATGACTCTGAAGTTTCCAATCTAAGTGACTAAATGGATGGCTATACTCCTAATCTTAGTAAGAAATTCAAGAGAAGTGGTGGATTTTAAGAGCAGGAGAGGGGCCGGTTAATGCTTTGGCCTGAAGCACCAGCATCCCATATGGGCACCAGTTTGAGACCCGCTGCTCCATTTCTGATTCAGTGCTCTGCTATGGCCTGGGAAAGCAGTAAAAGATGATCCTAGTGCTTGGGTCCCTGCGCCCGTATGGGAGACCCAGAAGAAGCTCCTGGCTCCTGGCTTCAGATCAGCGCAGCTCCGGCCATTGCAGCCAATTAGGGAGTGAACCAGCGGATGGAAGACTTCTTTCTCTCTCTCTCTCTGCCTCTCCTCTCTCTGTGTAACTCTGACTTTGAAAGAAATGAATAAATAATAAAAAAAGAATAGAACTGCAACCCTTTACAAAAAAAAAAAAAAGAGCAGGAGGAAAGAAATGGATACAAGTAAAATGAGTTTGGTATCAGACTTTTTGAGTTGGAAAGAATGAGTAAAATGAGTTTGGTATCAGACTTTTTGAGTTGGGGAGGTCCCTGTGGGATATCCAGGGAGACAGAGATGATCAGGATGCACAGAGAATACAAATCAATCACTGATAGAGATTTAGAAGGTCATGATTAAAGAGAAATTTTTTAAAGATTTATTTTATTTATTTGGAAGGTGAAGTTTCAGAAGCAGAGAGGGGGAGGGAGGGAGGGAGAGAAAGAGAAAAAGAGAGAGAGGTCTTCCACCCACTGGTTTACTCCCCAAATGGAGCATGGCACTTTTTCCAGGTCTCCCACGTGGATGCAGGGGCCCAAGCACTTGGGCCATCTTCTACTGCCTTCCCAGGCCATAGCAGAGAGCTGATTCAGAAGTGGAGCAACTGGAACTCTAGCCGGTGCTCACATGGGATGTCGGCAGGGACTGCAGGTGGTGGATTTACCCACTATGTCACAGTGCTGTCCCTGAGAAACTTTTTAAATTAACAACATTTAAATGGTAGTCGAAATCTGGAGGATGAGTAATATTTTCCAAGGAGAGAATATAGAAGAGTTGAAGAAAGCTGGGGACAGAACAAAAATAAAGGAAAAGAATAAAGCCAAGAAACAGCAGCCAGAGAAACAGATTATGTTTAGATTATGTTTACTCATTTTAGGAGTGCCTCAAAGACAAAAAATGTCCTATGCATACTCTGAATACCCAGGGCAATCCTTAACCTAGTAATTTTTATGGAACTAACTTGGAATTGGTGGTGCAAAATCCAAAAAAGTTGAATACTTTAAGATGAAGGAAGTGGTCAAGGATACTGAATGACTTAGCTGACAGAATAAAATGATCAAGGGGCCAGGGAACAGAGTTAACTCTGTTAACAGAGTTATCAACATCATTCTCTTGGATGACAATTGACTAAGCTGTATTACTGGTTTTTCGGTGGATGATCTTCTGAGAAAATGAATGCTTTCTCAAGATTAATGACTTTCAAATATCAGAACACCTGAGAGCACCCATCCTTCAGAGATCTTTGGGGAGGCAAAAGTCAGCTGTGTCCTTCAAGTTCAAAATTCTCTAAGAGAGGCCAACCCTGTGGCTCAATAGGCTAATCCTCCACCTATGGCGCAGACACACCAGGTTCTAGTCCCAGTCGGGACGTTGGATTCTGTCCCGGTTGCTCCTCTTCCAGTCCAGGTTTCTGCTGTGGCCCGGGAGTGCAGTGGAGGATGGCCCAACTCCTTGAGCCCTGCACCCCATGGGAGACCAGGAGAAGCACCTGGCTTCTGGCTTCGGATCAGCACGGTACGCCAGCCGCAGCCCACTGGCCAAAGCGGCCACTGGGTGGTGAATCAACAGAAAAGGAAGACCTTTCTCTCTGTCTCTCTCTCTCACTGTCCACTCTGCCTGTCAAAAAAAATTCTCTAAGAGAAATGGTGAACATGACATTTCCTATATTTCAAAACTCAGAAGTTCCAAAGATCAAGCTTCACAACTCATTCACTTCTTTGTGATTCTTGCAGGGCCAGGGGGTCGGTAGGATGACACATGTGTGGCCACAACTTCTGTGGCTTCTGTGTTTTCATTAATAGACACATGTATGGCCATGTGAAGGTTTCCAGAAGCCCTCATCTGGCAAGATGACTAATGGGGCTTTCCCACTGACATCCCAGCAAAGGTGCCAGAAGTCTATTTGTTCCAGATCACAGCCCTGGGACATGATCCTGACAGATGACCCATCTTCCTTTGACAACCTATGTGACTCCCCCATGTGGGATCCTCCTCTCCTCCACAGTAGTAGATACAGAAAGGCATACCTGGACCTCAAAACCAAACAGCGTCACAGCAAATGTCAACCTTTCTATAAATCAGAAAGTAATTTTTTCTTCCATTATACAGATTGCTATTTTCACCACTTTTTATATTCTTTGGCAAAAAAAAAAAAAGGAAAATCAGATAGGGTTGATTTAGCTAGAATTTGTGATCAAATGAGTTCTGAGTGGGTTCAAAAGCAGATGCATACTTACTGGCTGATTGCTGAAAGACAATGCTGGCCAAAGGAACTGAGTGATAGGTGATGTGTTTGGTGATGGCCTCTGTCTAGTTAGAGCTTGTCAAAACACTCTGAACTAAGAAATACAAACTCATCCATACAGAACACACACTCACAAAAGCAGACAACATTTCAAACTAGGGATAAAATTCATACTACCACTGACACAATCCTAGTCCATTAATAAATTCCCCCCTTTATTTTGGCTTATGATGAGAAGACACAACAAGAACCTTAATAACAGAAAGTGAGAGCATAGACTGTCCTACTCACAGAGTGACCCTGGGAAAGTCGCATAACCTTTCTAGGTTTAAGTGTCTTCATAAGTAAAAGAAGTTTGAACTACAGTCCCTCTAACATATCTTCCACCTCTACAACTCTAAATCTGTGATGGAAGGAACACTGGCTGTGCACAAGTTTAACAGACACATAGTGAGGTATGTCTCATAATACCAAAATAATTAACCTTTCAACAGGAACAGGAGCTAAGATAACTATGATTCTGGGTGTATCAGGAACAGGATTTGAAGAGTTGTAAAGATATAGAGCCTGCTGAGCAGGTCCCTGGAAGACTGGATCCATCTCTCCAGTGATGCCAAATTGTATTTTCTAAACAGTGTCATATGGAATGGAAACTCTTCTGGGTATTAAATGGTTTGAGAGATGCAGAAAGTCAAGTAAGTTATTGGACTGCAGGCAATCTCAGAGTCTTTCTTGCATGGCACAAATAGAACTTTCTGCAATGGTGGGAATGTTCAGTATATACACTTTTCAATGTGGCAGACATTACCTAGAAATGACTATTTAGCCCTTGAAATGTAGCCACTACAACTGAGAAACTTCATGTTTTATTTATTTATTAACTTCTAGTTAAATAGCCAGATAAGGCTGGTATCTATACATGAAACAGTCCAACTTACACAATACATATCTATAATGTTAGTGCATGTGACATTTGCCAAAGCTTTGGAGGCACAGAATTGTGCTTTCAAAGAACTGGAATTATTTGAAAAATTATTTGGAGAGGCCTAGACTATGAGTCACCAGCTAGGTGGTTGAAGCCCCTAGACAATTCTAGCTTTGATATTCTAACTAACCACTATAGGCATCAGTCACCATCCAGCAAGAGAAACCAGGATGCCCTCTGTTCTCGGTGCATGACAATGTCATCTCATAACTCAATTACATCCAAATTTCCCAAGTCCCAACAGACACTCCATGCTTCCCAATGCATTAAGTCCACACAGCAGGTCCCAATATTAAGCAATCAGCTGTTTTCTTTGCATCAAACATAAACCTACTGCTACTGGGCTTTATAGCTGACCACTGTTAGATACACTGCAAACCATGTGGTTACCACAAAAACCCAATGCTGTAGGTAGAAAACTAACTTATAGGTGAGAAAAGTGGGGATTAGACTATTGAAGTGACTTTGTTGCTCAAGGCCACACACTTAGTTAAGGACACTTAACCTCAAATTTCAAATTATATCTCATCAATAATTTGAATAATTTGAATATTTGCTAAATATCTAGGTCCTGTTAAAAATATTGAATTAATACATACTCAAAATACTAGAAAAAATACACATATCTGATAAAGATAGTTTGTTTTCTAAGGCTTGCTCACACATAACTTGAAAATTATGATTAATTTTCAAGAAATGTTTAATGATAATGGAATAAAAGATGCTAGCATGATTATTCACAAACACATGTAATTCCTGTTAGGTAGGAACATTTCCACCAGATCTGGAAAAATTATTTGCCTCTCAACTGAAAAATTTGCATTGGTGTGTAAATCACCAACTACAAACTGCATTCACCCAATTATTTCCCCTTTCCTGGGTAAGCAATCCATTTGATGCTTCTGAGTACCATTCATTTAGACCACAATAGCACACACAACTACTCATTTCTGCATCTAATTCAGGCTTGACTCTTTAAGAGGCAGCTTGTGGGCCAAAGTCCTTGAATCAATTTGTTGTCCTATCAGACAAGTGCATTCGACTTTGACCTACACAACTGTAGAAATCAAGGTTTTTTCAGCAGAATATTGTTTCTTGAACCATCACTTGGCCTTGTAGGAAATTGCCTGGAATATGTTTCTATGACTCAGCACTCCAATACCAGCATTGCCAAAAGTAGACAATGTAGGACCTGAAACAGTCTGTCAAGGAGACAGCCCTCTGCAAATTATACAGGAATTGCAGCTTTTAACGGGACTTACTGTACTCCGTTTGGCTCTTTAAATAACTACTTTCATCAAAATACCTACCAGTCATTGTTTTATCTGTAATAAATTTTATATGTTTAGGGGCCTATGTTGTGACTCAGTGGGTTAAAACACCACTTGCAATGCCAGCGTCTCATATCCGAGTGCCAGTTCAAGTCCTGGCTGCTCTGCTTCTGATCTTGCTTCTTGCTACTGAGTCTGGGAGGGGCAGCAGAAGATGTCCCAAGGACTTGAGGCCCTGCTACCCATGTGGAAGATGAGGTTGGGGTTCTGGGCCTCTGGCTTTCACCTCGACCAGATCTGGCTGTTTTGGCAATTTGGGGAGTAAAACAGCAGATTGAAGATTCCTCTCTCTCTCTCATCACTCCCTCTCTCTTTTTCACTCTGCCTTCAAATAAAAAAATAAATAAATATTTTTCAAAAATTAATTTTATTAATATAAATAATACTGGACTCTATCATATCATGCCCTGAAAAAAAAAAAAACTACAGTTTTCATGAAAATACTGGAAGCACATATGCCACCTATGATATCTCAATGGTTCCAAGAAACCTAAAAGAAAAGTGAAAGGTGCAAAATAAATGAATGAAGAATATAAAGTTGGCTTTGGGAATGGAATTCACACATGATGCCTGGACGGTCAGGAAGAAGTTTGGAACTAACAGAGAAACCTCAGAGAGAAGATGAGTAAAGTTCCCAGTCCTCTCAAAGGCACTGTGGGGAGACAGGGAATGTTTTGGGAAGGAAAAGATAGGCTAGAGGACTGGGGGTTGGGAAGCCCTGATTGGGGAGACAAGCAAAAGAGCTCTCAATCTAAATCCACTTACATGCATGAGAGTGGGGGAACTTGGCTAGATCACTGCTGTATTTTACCACCTGGGGCCCTGTTAACATCACAGACTCCTGCTCCCCACTCCAAGGGCCTAGGAATCCTGTCTTCATCAGGCACCTCCAAGTGCTCCTTGATAGGCCTCTTTAGGAAGCAGCACTCACACTAAATGGCCCTCAAGGGAGGCTGACAGACTGAAGCTTCCATTCAGACTCATCTGCTCACCAACTCTGTGACCTCAGACATACAGGCGACTTTCTGAGCCTTGTTTTCCTCATCTACAAAAACAAGAGTATGTTTATATCCCACGCAGATCTTCCAAGAGAGGTATTTTGATTATCAACCCCATTTTACAGATAAGGAAACCAAAGCACAGAATGAGGCGTGCAAGAGCTCCAGCAAAGTCATGCTGCTGGTACAGAGCAGACTTGGCCTCAGAGCAGAAGCCATCTGGCTCCAGGTGCTATGCTCTTAGCTGTGATACTGCTTTGCCTCTCTTCCTGGAAAACAACGCTGTGCTGAGAAAGGCAGGAGGGATATTTCCCGACAAAGCACTCCGTGTTCATTCATATTCACGTCAGGTTTTAACTGATGCTCCTCTTATGTAAGTTCCTCTGCAAACTAGCCAAGTTTACTCAAATTAATTTTTGAATCAAGCTTTTCTTCCCCAAGATTAATAATTTATAGGAATCAAGCCATGACTCCACCTGGGAAATGGTTCAGGCATATTAATGCTTCAACAAACTCCTTGACGAATAATGGCACCACAAGTGGTAGAAGTGAATATTAAATCAATTACCCATAGTCAATGGCATGAGTCCAGACTTAAGTCAAGGTTGCTGGGAGTCACCCCTACAGACTCTCTGCCCCACAAGCCTTCACCTCCACATAACCTTCTAGAACCTTGTAGATACCTCAACATATTCCTGGGCTAGGAATTTGCAATCTCTTTGAAATCAGGTCTTTTAGTTCATTTCTGAAGACACTGCAGTATACATCAAAATGAAGATCTAATCACCTGCTGTTCCAAGGAGAATATTTATTTTACTGAGATGTGGGAAATGATTGTTTCTCATTTATCATCACACTCTGCACCCCAGGCAGAGAGGAATACGTATCCTGAAAGATAGGACATGACACCAGAAACTAATTCTGAATTTTCTGTTTAAAAAATACAATTATATACTACATAAGATAGAGTCTATTGGGGGCAACTTTTTAAAAGCACTTTTCAGAGTTCTGAGAAAAAAGCAAGAGTAGGAAGAAGAAAGAACAGCTCAACTTTGTAGACCTAAGAAAACACAAACGTGTTTAAGTAAAGCAAAGTAGAACTCAGCAAATTAAAATAACCATAAAGAAGACAAAGACCCTGGAATCAAATAAAAAGGACTAGATAGGGACCCATGAAGTAAGATTCACAGGACTTTTGTTAAGTCTCCTTTTATGAAAGGCTAAAAATCCCACAACTAGACAACTAGATTATCTTCCTTTTTTTTTTTCTTTAAGATGAGTGTCTAATGTAGGCATTCTAAGTGTTGCCTTTCTTAACATACTTCTTAGAGAACCTGTCTCCACTGACCCATGAGGCCCTGTGTCCCATAAGCTGTGGATGACTGGAACAGGACCAGACATGCCAGGTGAGCCAATCCAATGATGGGATGCAGCCAAGCTGTTTCTCTAGACTTAGAACTAAGAGATATAGAGAGATTAATCTTCTGTACGGGGGTGAGAGGGAAGTTCAAGTAGAGCTGGGATTACAAGAAGTAACTTGTCAGCCAGAAACTATGGGAGGGAGGTCGGGAGAAGATGGGCTAGGGGAGCCAAGCTGAAGAAAAGAAGCAAGCAATAGGGACAAGTAAAGGAAACTATAATGTACTTTCTAATTCTGGTTCTAGAATTTCTAGTTTCAACTTCAGTGGTCTGCCTATACTTTGTTTCTTGTTTTTAAGGGTCAATAAAATGGACCATCTTATTCTTATCTCAGATATTTTTCCTTGAGCTTGCCTCAGAGATTTTATATTCCTTGTAACCAAAGAACCTTATTTAAGTGAGTATAAATAAATGCAGCATATCTTGATATCAGTAGGAAACTTACACTTGGCATAAAAGTCAACTTCCAACTATCCTCAGATTTTGCTCAAGGATTTTTTTTCCTGGCGTTATAGTACCAAAAGAATGCCTTGTTCTCATTCCTTCCCAGATGTTCTGCCTTCTGGAGGTCTTAAACCATTCCATTTGAAATATTTAAAAGTGCTTCCATGTTTTGTAGTTCTGAGTAGTGAGTTCTTTGCCATTAGGGATATGAAGACCAAGGTTAGTTGATCACCAGGCAGAGAGGTGCAGAAGATAAAATCAAGCACCAGCCTTGATCACCTGCACCTCCTAACCTTCAGATTCTAGAATCATCTTGGCCTCTTTTTGTAGAAGGTAAACAGCCCTCTCTTCTATCACTCTCTCTGCAACTCTATCCTATTTCATCAGCCTCATCATCTCACCCTCACTTAGTCCCTCTTAAGGATAACCCTCAAAATTTAATAATTTCAGTAATAAGATGTTATTAATAAATTAACCAATGAAGAACCCTCCAGAACTGCCAACTCCTTAACCTACATTCATGTCTCTAAATGCTGCCTAGGAGAGTACTTCCTGTTGTTCAAACTATGCCTCACTGGTGGCTCCTGTGGAACTTGGGGTCACTAAAATGGTCCAAAGTAGGAGAAAGTTGAACACAGATTCTGATAGGATGTTGGGAAAACAGAGCCTGTGTACAAAGGGGCACCTGTTTGGAGAGGTAATGTTATTTTGGGGAAGGGTGGCCAGGATGTGGGAAGAAAGGTGACAAACTTCCAGAGGTTAATTTCAGTTTTTCTGTTTTGCCTCTAGTTAGCTCTGAGAATTCAGGACCATGGAGACAGCCAACCCAAAATCTCCAGAATGAAGTTTTCACCTGCCTTCAGCCTAAATCCTATTTTTCAAAAAAGCATCCCCTTCATACCCTCATCTCCAGACCTCAAGATTGAAATGGCTGAGCATTCTTCAAGCCTGGATAGTTGAATGTTCCACTGTGGAAGGATTCAGAGGAAAGAGTACCCAGTACACCAGGAAGTATCCCAGGTCCAGCATGTGGAATGATGGATGCTTCCTTTAAGTTGGGCACCAATTGTGTGTGGCTTCACTGTAATGCAATAATGTGTCCAATGTGCTCCCCACTGCAGCACCCAACACACACACAATGAATATTCATGTTCATGTTACATTTTTAAGCATTAGGAAAAATAAGGAACCTCTGCAGTTTCATGATATATTAAATTCAACCTATCTACCAGGAATGATTGCCCAACAAATTTTCATTAAAGTTATCCACAAGAATTCTACAGGGGCTCCTTCTTCAATTTCATTCCAATCAGACCTCCAACTCAGGTATGCACACAGTGCTAAATCACAGTTCTGCACTCAAAACATTCCAAAGGAATGCAACATCCTCTCTTTGTTCACGTATTCAATAATTCTCAGCTTTACTAACCAATTTTCTAAAAAATATGAGAAAGTTGTTTCCCTCCTAGATCTTGCCATGTTGCCACAGTCACAAGGTGTCCTTATACTCCAAATTCAACATAGCATTATATTTGGCAATGCATGACCTACATCCAAATGAGTTATAAAAGCAAAGCACCCTGTAGGAGTTCAAACAGTAGGTTGAGTGTTGACCAGCTGCCACCTCGTGAAAGCAAAGGGGATCCACGCTGGATTAAAGAGGTCCAATCTGACAACTAAGTTATAAAAGATCAGTGGAGTCTGACCGCCATTTCCACTATCAGCCTGAAAGGCTTGCAGGGAGTCACAACCATTGCAAGCCTGAAGAATTAGGTCTGGAGTTTTCCCGGCAACTCAATTACAGCATGCAAATTTTCCGCGGAGTTGACTTCTCGGCTATAGGAGCCACGCACACGCTCCTTTGGGCTTTTTGCACGAGGAAAACATTGTTGGGAAAGGGGCCTGAGGACCAACCACTGGAAAGTGCACTCAATAGCACTTTGGTTGAGATAATTGCTGCATTTTTTTTTTAAATTGTAGGCTTTGGACGCGACCACAAGCAAAATTTGTGACAGACATTTGACACTGAGAAACTCTGTCGTGTTTGGGTGAAACTTTTCACATCCCCCCACCCTCAAAGACTGGTTTATTGACTAACAAAGGAAAATTATCTAAAACCACAAGAGTATGTTAGCCAAGTCTTCTCTTTTGTCATAGAGTTCTCTTGCTAGGCACCAAGGTTTTTCATTGTGTACAGTACACACTGCATGAGGTGACAGCCCAACAGCCCAGCTGTGCAATTTCGGTGTTTGCTCTGTGGACACAAACATGCAGACTTGCAGCAAGCTGCCTCACGTACCGTGGACTCAAGGACCCCAAACCCCACCTAGGATCTTTGAGGCTACCCTCTTGTCCTCAAGACTGGGTGCTCCACTCTGATGTTTCTGCCTGCAGCAAGTCCAGTCTAGAAGAGAACTTGCAGCAGGAACAGTGCAAGGGACACAAGTCCATCAAGTGGGAAGGATCACAAGCCAAGGAAAATAAAAGACAGCCTGCAGAGGCCCTCTCCTAGCCCACAGGCATTAGGAGCCCACGATATCAGTTAGCATAACAAGGATCTAATCAGAAGAACTCAGCAGAGAGTTTAGACAGACCCCTGGGAGTCCCGTGGATCCTGCCAGCTGGCAGAGGCTCCCCAGCAGCTGCACAGTCAGTCCCGGCAGGCCCTCAGCAGTTCCTCAGCACTTGAGGAGCTGACTTCCTAAGCAGACTTCCTTCCAAGAAGACAAAGCTTCCCTGCCTCCTAGCCCCTGAATGAGTCCACTCTACTATAAGGATGGCAATGCACATATATTCAATCTGGAATCCGGTTGACCGTGGCTCTACCGTTTCCTGGCATGAAACATCCAGGAGGCTTTTATGGCTTGGTGCCATCACAAAAAAACTGCAGTACTATTGAGCTCCTAGGGTCCTTGAGAAGATGAAATGAAATGATGTAAGCAAAGGTGCCTCACACAGGGACGTGCACCCTGTCTGCCCTAAATGAGAGTTAATGAACACATCAATTACCTTAGCAAATCTGTCAGAAATCATGCCCCGGATGCTAGGCAAATGAGAATTACAAAAAGGGATGAAGCATTTTTCTTCCACTGGTGAGTTTATAGACTAGTTAAGGAAGTGATATAAACACATGGTAAGATAAATGGAAAGCACTGAACAGGGGAGGCATCTAGCCTAGAGGTTGAGATGCTGGTTAAAACACTCACATCCCTATCAGAGCACATGGGGTCAAAATCTGGCCCTGGCTGCTTACTCTAGCCTGCAGCTAGTGCACACTCTGGGAAACAGTGGTGATGGCTCAAGTAACTGGGTCTCTACACCCATGTGGAAGACCTGGATTAAGTTCTCAGCTTCCAGCTTCAGAATGGACCAGTCCTGGCACAATGTGGACATCTGGAGAGTGAACCAGTAGACAAAAGCCCGCCTACTCTCTATCTTGCTCTCGGTCTTGCTCTCACACATGCTATCTCACTTGCCTGCTCCTGCCTCTTAAATAATAACAAAAAAATTCTTAAAACACTGAAAATGGAACTGCATGACATCCAAAAAGGATCTACATGGCAAGTGCCCCAGAAATCTTCAAGCAAGGACAAGAACAAGCATGGAAGTAGAAAAGAGGGGAATTTTAGCAGAATCACAATGGCTGAGGAGGCTGAGGAGGGTTTTGATGAGCTAAGAAGACATTTCAGATGGAGATAGGATTATATTAGTCTCCTATGCATGCATACTATGCAAATGGGCTCTCCAAGGGCCTAGCCCAATTGTGCTTGAATAACTATTAGAACTGGAGAGCAAGCCCAGTGTGTGGGAAAGAAGAATATCCACTTATGACCTCCAGGCTTGTGGCCTTGATTCAGTCCAGAAGAGAGAATATGTAAAGTTTCCGAACCCCAGAAAGAGAACAGAAGGCCAAGGTAATGAAGAAAATGAAGCATGCGAAGAGATAACCATCTGTGCTTGCTGAGTTAGTCTTCCTTCCAATGTGTAATTACGATTCTAAGAGCTGAGCTGGCCATTTGGAGAGAGACGATCCAGGTCAAGCAAATACCCCACAATGGAGGAGGTCCACCTACAGACCACAGCCTGTCTCTGTGTGGTTTTTCTTTTAAAGGAGATGGGTGGTTGGCAGCTTAAAAGGAGATACTTGCTCCATACATTTTAATTTGGTAGGAAACACCAAATTCACAAGTCTGCAGCAAAGTCTAAAGCGACGCCAACCACTTCATCCCTAGAATAAAACATATGGCTGTATTATTTTCCTTTTGTAAGAAACATTCAAGAGTTCAGGGCTGGAAAATCGTGTGTGGGCTGATGGCTGATGGCATAGCCGGTTATTATGCAGTGACTCACGGTAAATTTCCACAGCTACCACACCTTAAAGTTAAACTCACTCAAGCCAGACAGTAAACTATTAGCAGACATATTTTTGTCACCATAATTTCTAGTCTTTTAACTAATTTTTTTTAAAAAAAAATCTGCAGCATGGCCAGTTTTATAAAAGTCCTAGAGTGCTTTCTTTCTGACATCTGTGTTTAGGAATATTTATCCTTTCAAAAACAACACAAAATAAAAACATGCCCCTGGGACATTTTTAAGAACTTTTTCAGCTGACCAGCTTGGTCAACCAGCAGAATCCTGGAGCATTGGCTCAGTCATGTCAGCCAGCCCAAGCTCCTGGCCACAAGGGAGACTCAGCGAAGGAGTCTCGTGGTTGTGATGGCGTCTGCCCCAGGTGCCTGAAAGGAAATCGCTTCGTGGTGAGGCCAAGCAGGAGATGGCACCACGCACAGAGACAGCCCAGGAAACAACACACGAGAGTTCTGAGAGAGGCTAGGGTTCCAAGGAGGAGCTGCCCAGCTCTCCCCCAGCCCTGACACACAACAAAGCAACTAGGGTAACGCTGCTGTCTCAAGCACAGCCCCCTCTCCTCAGCCCATGTCCCGTTTGGGTCACCTGTGTTAACAGACCACACAAACCTGCCAGGAACCTGAGACGAAATCACATGCACCTGTGCCCAGGAGCCCAGCGCTGGAAGCCTCTGTTTAACATAAATGTGTGTTCTGGGGCTGGTGCTGTGGTGTAGAATGTTAAGCCTCCGCCTGTATTACCAGCATCCCATATAGGCCCCATTTGAGTCCCAGATGCACCCCTTCCAATCCAGCTCTCTGCTAATGCACCTGGGAAAGCAGCAGAAGATGGCCCAAGTCCTTGGGCCCCTGTACCCACATGAGAGACCCAGAAGTCCCTAGCCCAGTCCCAGCCATTGCAGCCATTTGGGAAGTGAATGAGCAGATGGAAGACTCATCTGTCTCTTTCTCTCCCCGCCCTTCCACCTCTACCTTTCAAACAAATAAATAAATCTTAAAACAAAACAAAACAAAAAGCCCCACAATCAAGTGTTCTAAGAACCCCGGAGAGGCTCTAGAGAGATTCAGAATAGAGGCCTTATTATCACTCCAGAAGCTACTTGCGCCTCTTTATTTATGTTCAATTCACTTTTTTTTACAAAGTTATTTCCTTTTTAAAAAATATTTTTTAAATTTTTTATTTTTATTTTATTTTTTTTTTTGATAGGCAGAGTTAGACAGTGACAGAGACAGAGAGACAGAAAGAAAGGTCTTCCTTCCGTTGGTTTATCCCCAAATGGCCGCTATGGCTGGCACACTGCACCAATCCGAAGCCAGGAGCCAGGTGCTTCCACCTGGTCTCCCATGGGGTGCAGGGCTCAAGGACTTGGGCCATCCTCCACTGCCCTCCTGGGCCACAGCAGAGAGCTGGACTGGAAGAGGAGCAACCACGACAGAATCTGGCACCCCAACCGGGACTAGAACCTGGAGTACTGGCGCTGCAGGCTGAGGATTAGCCTACTGAGCCACGGCACCAGCCTTTAAATTCTATTTTTTAAAAAAAATTCATTTATTTTGAGAGAGAGAGAAAAAAAAAAGAGATCTTTTATCTGTTGGTTCACTCTCCAAATGGCCACATTTGGGCCAGGCCAAAACCAGGAGTCTGGAATTCCACCTGGGTCTCCCATATGAGTGCAGGAGCTCAAATACTTGGGTCATCTTCTGCTGCTTTCTCATGCACGTTATCAGGGAGCTGGATGGGAAGTGGAGCAGGCAGGTCTTGAACACGTGCACAGATATGGAATGCCAGTGTTGCATGTGGCTGCTTAACCCGCTGTGCCACAACACCAGCTACTCTACAGTTCTAATGGTGTGCTATGGGGTCGGTGGAGGGGAGAGTCTTTTTTAGCTACTATGTTCAGCTCTTTGTCTCTATTTCCAGCTGGGTTTCACACGAATATTGCATTGTTCAAACAAATGATGAGACAGAAATAATTTATCATACATCTGTTGCCCATTTATTCCCATATTTAAAACCAGAAGGGTCTCACATGCGTTATGAAATTCCTTGCTAGAATAAGATCCCTCTCCTTGTTTTCATGCATTAACTTAATGGAGTGAATGATTGCTTAGGAGCCCTTCAAAAACCCTCCTCATTTGGGAACCAGGCTGGCAAAGTGGTGGGATGACCTTGATCGTGTGGAGGCGAGCCAGAGGGCTTCTTGTCGACCACGGCCAGCCAGAGGAACCGCATCACCCTGGCAGAGGCTGCTCACAGGAGACGGGGAGGAGGCTGACTGGAGGCCGCAGACAGAGAGCAGAATCTCAATCAGGAACACAAACTTGTACACCCTTCAGTCATTAGCTCTTGTACAGGGGAATCTGACGCAGATTAAGGGTATGAGGAAGTCAGAAAGGTGAGAACAGAGACCACATCTGTGCCTTGCTCAGCTCTTCTCCTGCCAAACAAGCTTGGACACAACATGTAGGCACTGAATGAAAGTTTCAGAGCTGAGTTTCTGGAGGAGTGGACTGGACACTGCAAGAAGACAGGGTACGAGCCACACAAACCAAAGTGGCTGCTTCCTACACAGGGTTGGCAGCATGCTCTTCCCATTCAAATGTCAACCATGGGTAGAATGGGTCAGCTCAGTAGGACCACCTTGCGCCAGGAAATCCCATGCTAACTTAGTGGGTTCCTCTAATTTCTAATCAGTTGTGCTCCACTATGATAAGAACCTAGATCCAGGGTCTCCCTAGAAGCCCAGAACCCCATCATGCCTTGTTTACCCACCTTGCAGGCAGTTGCTGGCAAAGAGTTTCCCTTGCTTCTCTTTCATTCTCCTATAAAACCACTTCCTCCCCCACCAACTCTCCCATCCTCCTGACACCCCCTATGCTGTGCCCCAATGAGTTTCAATGTTGTTGTTCAGACCCATATTAAGACTTAGGGGTCTTATTATCACACAAAAACGATCCCTGATCACTGATCGGTCCCCCCAGCCCCAATTCATTCTGCTTTTCCCAAATGCTTGACTGCATCTGTGCACTCTGAATCACAGCTGCCACACCTCCTAGAGAAGAGGGAGGCTCAGCAGTTCCCTGTCCTGTCCTCTTCCCTTTAACCTTCTAGAAAACCCACCTGCTCCACAAAGGCTCCCCACTACACAGACCACACACACTATATCACCTGCATGTGGGACATTTGCTCCTGCAGTTTGTAGACCCAGTTATGCTAATTAGTAGGTCAATTTTTTTCTTAAGGTAAAAAGGAAGTTGGATGAATGGAGACCTCAAATGGAAACTGGGAGATTTTGAGTTCTCAATCATCTCATGGTGGAGAAAACATTTTGACTCTCTGGGTCAACGGACATCTCATTAGTCTTGGGTGAGTAGGAACAAAGTATGTCAGAGGAGCATTCTCAGTTGCTGACCCTTCCTACAATAGGCACCCAACAGCTCCATTTCCTGTACTGTTCCTAGGCTGAGCAGGTATTCTTGTTCCTGGTCCTCTTCCTTCCCCTTCTTTCCCTAATCTGGACTATTTGGCACCTTCAGCATTTATTTAAAAAAAAAAAAAAAACTGAAGCCTTAGACATTCCAAAAGTCAGTGCTCATCCAATAAGCTTGATGAATATCTACCCTGGGAATGCCTGAGGGCCAGCTATGTATCATAAAGAGCATGAACCTGGAAGGAATGAATATGTACATGGAATTTGCAACCAAGAATTCTTGTGAGTGACTTCTCATCCCAACTTCCATACATAAAAGCCAGAACATTTAATAATCTCAAATAATATAATTTGATCCAACCTAGCTGAAATCAAGAAAGCAATCCATGGGTTTACACACTTGGATGCAATGGATTACAGGCAAGGGTGCTTATAATGTCTCAAACAAGGTCATCAGAGCTCTGCCTCTGCCTCCATCTTCTGGACAGGTATTCTCCAAAGGTGGGGAGACTGTTGCCAGTGGAATGAGGACTTTCTGATGATTCCAACAGAAATATCCTTGGAAGATTCTCTAAGGTCGGGTGCCCATTCCTATATCTCTCCTGAATCATGAGGCCTCCAGTGTGGCAGGGTGGACCAGGCTCAGGTTGTGGAAAATTCTCCATGAGAGAAGTACCCAGTTCCTAGAAGGATGGAAGCAGGGATGCTGGCGAGGCAAAAATATCCGTTGTCTCCTGAACTACCCTGAGTGAGCATTGCAGCAACACATAACAGACAGGGATGCCCCCATGCACCCTGGGCTCACCTTCAAAACCTCCAACACAGGGTAAAGAAAGCCCCAAGGCCGTGGGCCAGACAGGCAAAGCATAACCACGTGGCACTCAACTTCACTCCTCAGTGGGATCAAGCTTTTCCAGCTTGGGGGAGCTAAGTACAAACAGCCTGGGACTTTGTAGCAATCATCAAAATATTTCTATGACTCATGAGATAAAGAGAACAGCACAGGGAAGAGTCAAAGTGACACTGAAGTTAGATTGCAATCACACCCTTTAGTTCTGACAAGCCACTGACAAAGTTTCCTGCTGAGAGCATACAAATTGACTTCTCTTTCTCCACAGGGAGTAGTGATGAGCCCCAAGCAGATTATCACCTCTAGGCATTCTGTGAGATGAGCTTTTCACACTCAGGTATCCCAGCAGCAACCAGCCCAGCCACTGAGCCACTTGTTAAAGGGAAACACTGACCTGCTGGCCCCAGAACCCAAATTTGGGGATACCAAATTATCTGGTGAGCCACAAAGCTGCTTACAGGACAGCACTCTTTCTTCAAACACTAACACACTGGCTTCTAAGTGGATCAGGCTGCTTTTTGACACTAAGAGGATCAGTCCTCCTTCTAGCAGCAAGGACTATTTAACACTGGGGAGTAGGGCTCACTGGGGTAGGCCTCACTATCAGAGAAGAAAGGCTTCAGAAGCAAAGCTTCTCCTGGCTTTGTAGGAACCTGGATTTTCTCACTTAAGTCTCTGTGTCTGCAATGGGCCCACGTCTCAGTTAATAAATCACCAAAATTCATGGTGCACAAGCTAGCTGACAAGCATGGGAATGCCAAGATGCATTTGGAAGAGCTTTTTTTCCCAGCAAAAGGATATTGTGAGTGCAACTTTTTTTTTTTATTTGACAGATAGAGTCAGATAGTGAGAGAGAGACAGAGAGAAAGGTCTTCCTTCTGTTGGTTCCCCCCTCAAATGGCCGCTACGGCTGGTGCTGCGCCGATCCAAAGCCAGGAGCCAGGTACTTTGTCCTGGTCTCCCATGTGGGTACAGGGCCCAAGCACTTGGGCCATCCTCCACTGCCCTCCCGGGCCACAGCAGAGAGCTGGACTGGAAGAGGAGCAACCGGGACTAGAACCTGGTGTCCATATAGGATGCTGACACCACAGGTGGAGGATTAACCAAGTGAGCCACAGCACCGGCCCCGTGAGTGCAACTTTGGAGCTCCTTAGTTTTACTTTAGGCCCAGCAAGGATACAGGAATTGTTTGGGACACACATTTAAAACAAAATCACACTGAAAAATCAGACAAATATTTCCACAGAGGAGAAGCACATAGTGGCAAACAGAATCAAAGCCCTGGACCTGTCTGTCAGTGTCCCACTCAAGAAGGCAGAAATGGCCAATGTGTGATATTTCTGGGGTACCAGGGGGTGCAAGCTTCCAGGCATGGAGGAGGACCCAAGTCAGGATCAGGACCTGAAGCCAGGGTGGTGCTGAACTCCCTTAGTGGAAAAAGAGGTAACAAAGCTTATCTTGCACTTCCTATAAAAGCCAGGAACCTGAAGTGTTGGGAGAAAGCAGGTACAAGGCCAGAGCCCCATCCTGGGTAAAGCCACTCACTACCATAGTGGCTAGTGGTATACATCTCCAGCAAGAACATTCCACCTGGAGCTGGAACAACACTGTAAGGGCCAGGTATAGGAAATATCAAACCTTTGCAAAAAGCAAAGGGCAAGAGGTGGAAGGAATAAAACCCAGTATCAGGGGTCAGTTACTGAGCTCTGAGAATGGGCAGAGAGGAGGGATTTGAAGAACATACACGAGGAAGACTTGGCAGACAGACAACCAAATGGAGTAGGCTGAGTTTGGAGGATGTCTTGCAGAGAATTGGCAGAGTTTGATGCTTGGCATCATCATAGGTAGGTGGTGGCTCAAAGTAAAGGTATCAATAAAACTGCCCCAAAGCATGAGAGAAACCTAAGGGTACTCACAAAAGTCATGCAGAAGACAAGGATCTAACCATAAAACCCCCAAGGCAGACAAGATACAGAGAATTCTGTCATATGAGTCACTGATTTGGGGGATAGAGGAGGTAGTGTCATCAACATCAAATAATCCCAGAAGTTAAGTACCAAAAAGCATATGGTGAATTTGACAGTAAGAAATACCAGGGAACTCTGGTCTCATGGAGCTAACTGGTCTAATGTCAGACTGAATCTCAAAGAATCAATCCCATTTGCTCTCAGATTTCTCCCCATGTGACAATGAATGTTATTCTGAATTTAATGCTCTCATTAAATACTATCTTCCAGTAGCCTGAATCTTCTCTGAATGCTCTTGAGGTTTCTCCAAACTTCAACAGTTCTCATGCAGTACACATGAGAGGCCTTCAAAAGGTTCATAAAAACATGGAATAAGATAATGTGAATTTTTATGAACTTTTTGAAGCCCTTTGTATACTCATATATCATATACACATACATAAACCTACTTCAACCTTTTAACAGAAGAAAACCCTGCCATATTCAATGACATGGATGGAGCTGGAGGACACGTTGCTCAGTGAACTAGCAAGACACAAAGAGAAATACTGATGATCTCGCAGATGCGATCTAAAATGATCAAATTTTACAGAGGCAAAGAGGAGAAGGATGCCAGGGCTTGGGTGGTGAGCGGACCAGAGGAAATGGGATGACGTGGATCAAAGGATACAAATATGGTACCAGCCTATAAGTAGAAGTGACAGATGTGTTAATTACACAGTGCTACAGCTCCAGTATGAGTTGTCTCCCTGAGCTCAGACAGAAGTTTATACCCCAAAGTTGTAAGTGAATGATAAGGCTGGAAACCTAATCCAACTACTATGTTGACAGAGGGACCCCTGGAAAAGGGTTGGATTCAATTAGGTTGGTTCATTAGGGTAGGGCCCTCATGATCCAATCCTAGTGTCCTTATAGGAAGACAGAGACAAAATTAGACACATCTATCTCTCGCCATGAGATGCTCTGTGCCTCCTCAGGACCCTGCCAGCCAGGAGGCCACCATGAAATGAGGCCCCTAGCCCTTGAACTTCCAAATCCTGGAGTCCAAATAAACCTCCTTTCTTTATAAAATTCAGCTGCCTCAGGTATTTCATTATGATAGCAAAAAAGCTAACACAGCTGGACTGTGGTCATAATTTCATTATGTACATGAATTTTTTTAACTTTTGTTTAATAAATATAAATTTCCAAAGTACAATTTTTGGATTATAGCAGCTTTTTCTCCCCATAACCCCCCCACCCGCAACCATCCCATCTCCCACTCCCTCTCCCATCCCATTCTTCATCAAGATTCATTTTCAATTATCTTTATATACAAAAGATCAACTTAGTATATACTAAGTAAAGATTTCAACAGTTTGCACCCACACAGACACACAAAGTATAGAGCACTGTTTGAGTAGTATTTTTACTGTTAATTCACATAGCAGAGACATGAATATTAAAACATCCAGTTGTACACCTTACATACATACAAATTCTGTATGTTATCGACAATAAATAAATGTTAGGAAAAAACAAGAATTCCTAATTCCTATCTTTCACCAACTTCAAAGTGGCTAGCATAGAGGACAGATTCTTTGAGCTTCATTCTCAGACTTCTGTGCTCCTATTTCCAGGATTTTCTCACTTTTTCTCTTTCAAGAAAAGGATCAGTCTTACTTTATCTTAGAGGAGGGAAGGAAGTCACCCAACTTGCTTTCCTAGTCAGGGTAACCAAGTGCTAAGTTCCTTCCGTATACCAGGCCCTTAACTGGGGCTTTCACATACTTCATTTTTCTCCTTACCAATTTTTGAGGAGGAAGGCACTCTGTCCTATTTTGCTGAAGAAAATATTGATCAGGAAAAGTTGACAAAAGTTGCTTCTTTTAAGCTAAGGACAAACAGGAACACCCCTGGGGCCATCCTTCCAGAATCAAAATTCTGTTGCAGCCACACTGAACATAAGTAATATCCCATGGGTCTAATACTCTGAGCCAAATTTTGGAATTATGAATAGCTACTTAAACACTTGGGTATGGAGTGCAAGTGGAACTGTTCAAAGAAGTAGACTTCAGAAGGAAGGGAAAGAAAGAGAGATGGAGGGAAGAAAAAGCAACAAGGGATTGTGGAAATCGTGGTGAAGACTCTGGTGGCACCAGGGATGTGGGCCAGAAATGCACAACCACCACAGGAAATACCCAAACAGGACCCAAACAGCCTCCTGGCCAGGAAGAGGAGACAGCTCACACCTGGCTTCAATAAACAGCCTGTGCTATAAACCCTGCCCGCTCTTGCAATGGTCATGAAATATCAGTTATTTTAAAACCCCAAAGGCAACTTGCCTGGCACTCTGCCATTTGAACTGAAATCCTTGTATTTTTTGGAAGCAATGAATTTATTGATGCTTGGCTCATTAAAATGCTGTTTGAGAGAAAAATCTGCTATTTAAAATGCCCAAATCGAAATGTCCTTTTCCAATGTGGGCAGAAAAACCCATTGACCATTCATTGTTCCTTGCTACTCAATACATTAATTTTTCAGTGGATTTCCAAGTTTGACAAATTAAAAGTGTTCCTTCCACCCCTTTTACAGCCTGCTCACAAAAGCACTTGGCAAAAACACTTTAATGGTCTTTCTCCAGTCTCCTTTCTAGCTTCTCTGTCATCAATACCATTTGAATATTCCCTATTTTGTTGTCTGGACTTGGGAAAAAGCCATTGTCAATCTGGTCACTTATGGTTTCCTTAACTTAGTGATTAAGCCAGAAAAGTTCTGTTTGAAATGACATCTAATTTCAGGCTTCAAGATCCAACCATGTATTTCCACTTGCCTGTGGTCCCAAACGATTTCAGTATTTCTTAACGTCTCAAAGTCTCCTCGGATCCGCAGATATGACCTCCAGCCACCCCACTCAGCAACCTTAAGAAACTGGTGGGCTTTTTCCACCTAAGGCCACAATTTCTGAAACCACTTCCTCCCACTCTCCTTGACTTTACTTCAGCATTTGGCTATATTAACCACACCTTTTCCTTCTCTCTCTCTCTCTCTCTCTCTCTCTCTCTCTCTCTCTCTCTCTGTGTGTGTGTGTGTGTGTGTGTGTGTGTGTAGAGCAAAGATCCTTGCATCAACAAACCTGGATATGAATTGCAACCCAACTGCAAGAAATTGAGGAAGTTGCTTAAAAACTGAATCTCTGTTGCCAAATCTGTAAAAGAGGAATGATTATCCCTGCTTCATAGCAGTTGTGACGAAAATTAAACCAGCTGCTTGTAAAGTGTTTAAGTCTCCATGAGATAACACTTGACTGATTTTCTCACCTTCACAATCTTTTTTATTTACATTGAGAGACAGAGGGCCAGACAGACACACAGAGAGAAAGTTTCCACCTGCTAGTCCCCAAAATGCCTACAACAGTCAGAGCTGGGCTGAAATTGAAACCAGAGCCGGGAATGCAATCCGGGTGTTCTGTGTGGGAGGCAAACACCCAATTACTTGAGCCATCACCACTGTATCCAGGATCTGCAGAAGCGAGAGGCTGGACACAGAAGCTAGAGCCTGAATTCGAACACAGTTCCTCTGATGTGGGATGCATGAGTTTCGACTGCACCCCCAACCCACGCACCCCTGCACATTTTTTGTCTCCTCCACTCCCTCCTAAATATTGACATTGTCAAGATTCAGTCTTCAGCTGCCAGCTTCAGTCTTCAGCCACCTGCTCATGCTAACCTCTCTCTACCCTCTGCATATGTCTCCAACTTCCCCTTCCTATCCCAAACCTCATCTGGGAGTCAGCAAACCAGCACAGTAGTCTTCCACTCACAATATAAGTCGTGCAGAAGTGGATTTATCCCTAAGTCTTGGTTTCCATGTCTGTAAAACAATAAAATGAGGAGGTGAATGATAAAGCATGATTCCTCATTGTCCCTTCCTGAATAAATGAAGTAATTTTCCTCACCTCTTTCTTAATCTCTCCATTATACCCTCATTATTCCTCTCTTCTTCTTCTATCCAATTTCCTAGACCTGAAGTAGAATTTGGATAGTTTGCCAGGTGCAAATAGCCTAGACTGGGAAATACTAGTATAGGATTTTCTCTTATCTCCAATCACCTGGCTATGGTTTTGGAGATGTGGAGTGACTTTGATGCCTCTGGTAGGAAGGTTTTTAAGAACACTCTAAATAAACTTAGTTCAGCCTAGTGAAAGGCATAAAATTCATTAAGGACAATGAGGTGTCCTCCCTTGTTAAGCACTGTATAAGAATGGTCACTGTGGCATAGACGAGGTGAGCAAATGGGTAAAAGGAGTGATGGTAAAGGATGCAATTCAACAGCAGAAGCTAATAATTTGATGTTTACATAGCAGTACAACTAGACCTTAAAAGCACAGTGCTGAATTTCTGGAAAGGGAATATACATAATGCAATATTTAGCTCAATATCATTTATGTAATTAATGCCTGCCTGCGTAATTGGCCACCTTGGAGAATGCAAGAGAATCAATCGTTACTTTCTTTTTTTTTTTCCTTTTTTTTTTTTGACAGGCAGAGTTAGACAGTGAGAGAGAGACAGAGAGACAGAGAGACAGAGAGAAAGGTCTTCATTTTTCCGTTGGTTCACCCCCAAAGTGGCCACTACGGCTGGCACATTGTGGCCGGCATGCTGCGCCGATCCAAAGGCAGGAGCCAGGCGCTTGCTCCTGGTCTCCCATGCGGGTGCAGCGCCCAAGGACCTGGGACATCCTCCACTGCACTCCCAGGCCACAGCAGAGAGCTGGACTGGAAAAGGAGCCAACACCTTGTCTATAAATTTCAAAGAGACCTGGAAGCAGAGAGTCAACTAAATTCTGCCTGGATTTTTGATCCACAGACACTGTCAGATACTTAATGTGTTTTTTAAAATCGCTAAATCTGTGGCAATAGTGCCATACAACAAATTGATAACTAAGTGGGCCTAGGCTTTGGTCACCAACATCTGCTGAAATGACATATAAAGAAGAGACAAGTAGAGATTATCTGCATCCTGATGGAAGAACACAAGATAAACCATGAAAACACCTTGTCAAAAAAATAAACATGAATCTGATCAGATCCCTAAGTCCAGTTACCAACTCAAACTACAGAGTTCAAAGGACCTTGTTAAACTACACCACGAAGATAGAGCCAGGCAAATCCATGCTGTGATAAGTTCTACACCACAACACCTAGGCTCCTCAACAAATAAGCAGCAAGAAAAAAAAAGGTTCAGTGGGAAACCTATTGATCAAAAGAGACTTAAATACAATCAATCATTATGCATGAGCCTTTTATAACCTTCAGTTCATATAAACAAACTTCAGAAGAAATTACATTTATGGCAGGATGGGGAATTTGAGTGCTGGCTATTCAATGATATTAAGGAAATGTTGTTCTTTTCAAGTGAGTGCTGGCTATTCAATGATATTAAGGAAATGTTGTTCTTTTCAAGCTATTGATAAGAATATTTTGTTTCTGCTGTCCTGTAGAGCTATGCATTTAAATACTAATGAATGAAATGATCCAATGTGTGGCAGCAGTGCAGTGGATGGGAGGCAGCTAGGACAGTAATAATCATGGGCTACATGATGGACACAGGGGGTTCCATTCTTCCATTGACTCCTGGGTATGTGAAAAATTCTTCATAAGAAAGAGTTTTTAAAATTACACACAGACAAGAAAACAACTAGCATTTTGTAGGAACACTTATCAACCAAATCAAAATGCTAGAGTGGTTGCATGCAGGAAAGGAAGAGCGAAGAATGATAGTGAAAAGGATAGGTAAACCCATTGATGAAGTAAATTAGGGTTCTGAGCACGCCTGTGATGATGATGGTTACTAACAGAAGACTGTGATTAACTCGACTTTCTAGTCATTGAGGCCCAAGAGGAGAAAGAAAAATATGGCAAGTCCTGTCCACTAGTCACTATCACCCCCTTGCTCAAGTGTGCATCTCAACCTCCAACAAGATACAGTTAAAATCTTTCAATATTCAAGGCCTTCAAAAATCAGGCTACAATTTCCTTTCCTACTTTTTCTCAACCTGACCTCAACATCCTCCCCACATCCAGCAGCCCACCCCTCCTTCCCAGCTCAGCCAAACCCAACAAACCCACTCACATCCTAGGCAGCACTGCCTCCTGAACTCTGCTCACTAACCAATCTCTAGCAGAGACCACTCCCCAAACCGGCTTTTAGCTCCGCCCAAAGAGGAGGGCTGTGAATCTGATTGGGTTGCATCCTCTGTGTATGTGCTAGGAGATATGGTCTGCAGAGAGCTGGGGTGGGTTTTCTAGCAGTGGGGCCTCCCCTTGGCTGAAGTTAAACATTGAGCTCCCTGCCCAGACTTGCTGAGTCAACTCCCTCTCATGCTCTCCCTAAGGGCTTTGCTCACATCTTAGCCCAGATGCAGAAGGGGTAAACTGAGGTACAACTACTCACTCTGAACAGGCCTAGATGTCTTGCTCTGCGTCCCATCTCTGTGTGTGCCTCGAGTTCCCAGGCAGGTGGGTAGGAGGAGTAAACAGCTTGGCTTAGGCTGTGAGCCTGTGCGGCTCTCTGCTCTGCTCCGACCCTAGAGCCCTCACAGAGCAGTGTCCTATGACAACGAGTTAGGTGAAAATCTTGAAGAGTTGAAATTACCCTAAAAAGTTCCTTAAACTGCCCCTCAGATTCTGCTTGGAGTAAAATGATACACATACCATCTTACACAGATATCCTAATCCTCTGAGCATCCTCCGAATATTTTGTTGGTCAGTGTTTATGTGCCTTTCAACTAATTCTTTGATTTCTTCCTCTTGGATGCCACTGTGTGTCAGGCTTCCCAAACAAAGTGCTTCCTTTCCCTGTCGGTGGCTGGAAGACCAATAAATCATCTGCAGAGGCAAGAGGATAGGCTGAGGGGTGAGGCTCTGACGCTGCTCTATTTCTTGTCTCAGGCTGTGGTTACACAGGTGCTTTCGCTCTGTCATAATTCATCAAGCTGTGCTCTGGTGACAGGTGTGCTTTTTATATGCAAATTGTTCTTCAAGTTCTGAGCAGTTTATTTTAGACATGCATAGCCTTTCCTTGGATTTCTCAGTAAGCTTTACCCTGTGTCAGGCTTGACTGCCCAGGAATCGTCTCATTCAACAAAGATCCAAAGATCTATTCCCTCCCTGTCTCGCGTGTGTGTGTTTTCTTTGTCTCAATAGTTGAATTACACTCAAGTAATTAAGGATCGGATGAGAATAAATGAGAAAGCATCTCTTGGGCTCCATCTTCAACTTGCTGTGACTTCTGACAAACATCACCCAGCCTCCCTCCGTAGCAGTCTCCTACCTGCACAGTGGGGGTCCTAGGAGTTCCACTCCCCACAGCCTCCTAGGGTTGTTAAAGGACCCCCTGGCATGTATGTACACTGCTTGGAAAGGAGTGGCACCTAGGAAGCACCTCATGCATCTTATACTTTCGTTTCCCATTTGTCATTTCCCCCTGAGCATATCTTTCTGCTTAAGAGGATGCATGTGGCATCGGGAACATTTTCACGAATAGGAATCCCTTGAGCCACGACCATGAAATAGGACTCAAACTCTCCTAACGCATCTAACACCATTCTCCCATCCAAATGTTTCTGTCTCCGAGTCTCTCATCCAACTTCACTCTTTAGGACTTTTCCCTAAACACTCCAGCCCTGAGATTCTTCTTGCCTCTTAACTTGGCATGATCATTGGATCCACTGAAAACCAAACCTCTATGGCTCAGGCCAGCTCTGTTGGAAATGGGAATTCCAGCTGTGTCTCTACCTGCAGCTGCAGAAGCCAAAGACTGAGTCCCACAGGCCCAGAGATTAAGTGACAGATGTGGAATTTATACTTTGCCTGTGGTCCTAATTTCTTTCCTAAATCTTTTCCTCTCCTCCTCAGCCTCCACCTCCTCCTCCTTCCCAGCAAGGTAGGTGACCAAGGACGTGCTTCTTCATCTTTTCCTGTCATGCAGACAAGCTAGACTGCAACCCCTGACTCACTCTCGCTAAATTATGTCCCCTCCGAATTCAGATTGCCCCAGTACCTTAGAGTGTGGCTAAATCTGGAGATGGAGTCTTTAAAGAGGTCATTAGATTATGAAGCTGTCACATGGATAGGCCCTACTCCAGTATAACTGGTATCCCTATATGAAGAGGAAATTAGGACATAAACATGAATGAGGGGCCATGTGAAGACATAGGGAGATGTCCATTTCACAAGCCAAGGAGAGGGTCCTCAGAAGAAACCAATTCTGGCAACACCTTGATTCCAGACTTCTGGCCTCCAGGACTAAGAGGGAAAACAAACATTGTTTAAGCCACTGGTAGCCTCTGGTGTTTTGTTATGGCAGCCTCACTAATTAGCATAATCATCAGTCTCCCTTGCAAGTAAACTATTGCTATAATAAAAAACACAAATTTTCATGCTGCATGAACTGTCTCCAAATGATCTGGAAATGTGTTGATTTTAATGACTATGATTTTTATTCCTTAAAATCTGTCTTAAAGCATGGCACCATTTAGATTCTGAGACGCTCAGTAAATATTTATAACTTGTTTATTTTTTAAATTTATGTATTTATTTATTTGAAAGAGAGACAGAGACATATGGACATGCAGAGAGAACTCACACACATTTCACTCCCCGAATTCCACGACAGCCAGGGGTAGGCCAGAACAAAGTGCGAAGCCAGGAACTGCATATTGTTCTTCCATGTAGGTGGCAAAGATCCAACTATTTGAGCCATCACCCTTGCCTCCCAGGATACACATGAGCAGAAAGCTGGTATCAAACCTGGAACTTGAACCCAAGCACTATGATATGGGATGGGGGCATCCAGCAGCATCTAACCACTAAGCTAAATCCCCACCCCTAGAACCCTTTTTGTAAACTACCGAACATAGGGAGGACTTCTTTGTCTTCATCTATTCTAGGGTTTCTCAACCTTGGCATGAGTGACATCTACGACTGGACGATTCTTTTTGGTAGAGGGCTCTCCTGGAATCTGTGGGACATTTAGCAACTCCCTAGACTCAATTCAGTTGATGCCAGTAGTGCACATGCCCTCCCCCATGTTATTATAACCAAAAATGTCTCCAGACCCTGTCAAATGTTCCCTAGGATTAAAGCACTCTGGGTTGAGAACTACTGAACTACTGTGGCTCTATCTTCTTCTTGGACATTTTGTCCAAGTATTCTTGCAAGCATTATATGAATCTGAGGATTCCTTAGAAAAAGTATGCTAAGACTTCTGAATATCAGAGGGATCTCAAAAAATAAGCCCACATTTCTGGGGTGGAACGAGGAGGAATGACTAGGGCAGCCCAGAATCTGGTCTTTTAGGGCTATTTTGTCAAGTTTGGCCTGTAGGAAGAAGAGTCCAGTAGGACAGGCCCAAAGAAGAGGCTAAAAATGGCAAGACGGTGGTTTCTGCTGAGTCAGAAGCCCAGGCTTCTCTTCCCAAGATTTCACCTTCTGGTCACTGGTCACTAGCTGGGATCAACACAGACAAGGAGTTATTTCTATCTCCAGTAGTATTGGCTATTTTAAATGACCTCGCGGTTTCTGGCCATTTCTTAGTGGACAAATCCCCACATCACAGAAACCACCAGGGAAATTGCCACTAATTAGCGTGCTCGTTAACGACCTTAGTAAAGAAGGCAGTGGCTGGAAGGGCTGGGGCTCCAGAACTGTGGTCTCCCCTCCAATGTTGGCCCGGCAGCCTGGGGCTAAGGTTGGGAGTGAGCAGACAGCATGGCCTCGTACTTCCTAACCACCTCCCTCTAGGAGATGCATCTCAGGGTCTCAGGATTATCCTCTAGATTCCATCAATTCACCCCAAAGTCTCCCATGGGTGTTAAGTAAACAAAATGATGATGGTCAAGGCCATGGGGTTGTTCTATCTACTAAGAAAGAATGATGGGTCATCCTTTGGGACTGAAAACTGCAGTCTAGACTAGTGCCTCTGCCATCTGAGATCAGAACTCATGAAGAGGGCAAGCAGTGGTTAGAAATAAGGCAGCCTGGAGTTGAATTATGGAAGACTTCCATGCCAAAAATAAAGAATTTGGACCATTCCTGGATTCCCATGTTAAGAAGTCATTGTCTCTGATATTGTGGAAGTATGAGTGGTATTAAAGACACTACCTTGGGCCCAGCGCTGTGGCTTGGTGGGTAAAGTTGCCACCTGAAGTGCCGGCATCCCATATGGGTGCCGGTTCGAGTCCCGGCTGCTCCACTTCTGATCCAGCTCTCTTCTATGTCCTGGGAAAGCAGAAGTTGGCCCAAGTTATTGAGTCCATGCACCTGTGTGGGAGACCCAGAAGAAGCTCCTGGCTCCTGGCTTTGGATCGGCACAGCTCTGGCCATTGCGGCCAACTGGGGAGTGAACCAGCGGATGGAAGATCTCTCTCTCTCTCTCTCTGCCTCTTCTTCTCTCTCTGTATACCTCTGACTTTCAAGTAAAATAAATCTTAAAAAAATTAAATAATAAAGACACTACCAGGGGTTGACATTGTGGCATAGCAGGTAAAGCCATTTCTTGCCACGCCAGCATCCCATATAGGCACTGATCTGTGTCCTAGCTAGCCCACTTCCAATCCAGCTCCCTGCTAATAGCCTAGGAAAAGCAGCAGGAGATGGACCAAGTCCTTGTGCCCCTGCCACCTACATGGAAGACCTGGATGAAGCTCCTGGCTCCTCACTTGCGCCTGGCCCAGTCTTGCCATTTGGGGAGTGAATGAGCAGATAGAATATCTCTCCTTCTAACTCTGACTTTAAAATAAGTAAATACATTTAAAAAAATTAAAAAGACACCACTAGTGACTTCGTTAGATAGCAGGGAATTCGTGTAATCACCACACTTCTTAAACTCCCAGCTCCCCATTGATAGGTGAGCAATAAAAAGTGACCCAGACAAAAGAGAAGGAAGCACCAGACTCACCACGCTTCTCTAAAAGCAAAGATAGTGCTTTTGATGCAAGGCGGGTCCAGTACAGACATAGTGACACTTTCTGTTTCCGTTCTCTGAATTACTCACTGCACCATTTACCAGCCTCCATGCACCAAGGGGAGCAGTGAGACACAAAATGTACCGCATTTGGACTTCACAGGAAGTCTGGGTTCTGTTCCACACCTGCTCCCTCTGCCTCTGCTCCGCCCTAGGTGACAGATGCAAAACTCCCTCTGGTTTGACTAAAGGTAACCCACACTTCAGGAGTTTGAATACCCACAGGCCACAGACTAAATATGTCAGAGGGATTTTTCTAGAGTCCCCACTGGTTCCCCATTTCCTTTCACCTAAGCAGCAGAATGCACAGGGTCCCGCTTGTGTGGCAGTCTGGGGATTCAATAAAGACGAAAGGATGAATCACTTTCAAGGAGGCCGTGATTAGCTGCCCTCAACCATCACACTCCATTCAAACTACACCTTATTCACATCATCACTGTGCACATTGTCCTCTCTGCCATTTTCTATGACACATTAAATTTCTCATACAAAAGTCATTTTTCCATTCAGTTATTTCCTGTCTCCCTACTTAGCCAGTAAAAGAAGTCAATAATGACCACTTTGCTTGGTGCTTACAATCGTTTCACTACTTTTGTACTCGATTATAATAGTCACAGCACAGTCATTTTAATTCCATTTCACAAACAACAGAAATAAATCAAAAGAAATGAAATGGAGTACTTGAGCTCGTGACATGCAATATACTACAAATGCCTGGAATGGAAAGTGAGCCGTGTCCATTACCTTGGAATACAGTATTACAAATTTCTAAGTCATTTTTCTTTTTCCTTTTAACATACACTGTGTCTTACAAACCTTCATCCAATGGAAGACTAGCATGGAAAATTCAGAATACTTTTAATAAATAAGGCATAGCCCAATGTGCTATAACCCAGCTACCCCAAAACACAGGGCCTCAAGCACAGCAGAACCACATTTTCCCATTAGCAGAGGAGAGCAGAGGTTGTGGGCAAGACAGGGCAAGGACGTGACTGCCCCGTGAGGTCTTCCAGGGACACACGATCTTCTTCTTTTTTCTATTTAAGTCTAATTTATATAGTCAAACTCACCTTTTTAAGTGTACCCTCAACTTGCTACTCCACCATTTCCTGAGCCAAATGTTTCTCTCAATTGTAGCACTTGTTTCGTTCTCTCCCATAGGAAGAGTAAAACAGGACAGGGCCTTCTTTTTCAAGGGTATAGCAAGAAGCTGAAGCTCACAACCTATTGGCCAGAATTTAATCACATTCCTAACATAAGGAAACCTGAGAAATGGGCTGCGTGTGCCCAACCAGACCTTGGAAGATTCTATTACCAAAACGATGAAGGTAACAGGAATATAATTAGGGTACTGTGTCACAACATCAAAGTCTTTACAAAAGTTGGGAACTGCATTCTTGTACAGTATCTTCAAACCAATGAGAGCAGAGGGGAGTACTAATACTATCTGCAAATAATCATGAAGCAAAGGTTTTGTACAACATTTACCTCTGGCAACCTTGTTTGTTGCTAATTTTTTTTTGGTCTTTTTTGTTAAGCTATTTATATTTCTTTATTTCAACTTAATAGTTTATTTATTATTTTTGAGATATTTTAAATTTACATTATAGTCAAAGCTTAATGTGCCCAAAATAAAGTTCAAGAAATAAAAGTAAAAACTCCACAATTTGGACAGGAAAATAGGCAAGAGCTAGAACAATCATCAAATGAAAAATGTTTGACTTCACTCATATAAATTTTAAAATATTATGACATAATTGATTACTAACAAATTGACGACCATTTAAAACAAAGTTTAGCAAAACACAATTCACAGCAAAACTGATACACATAGGCATTTTTTTTAATCTTTAAAAAAATTAACTTCCCACATATAAGGGAGAACATGCAGTATTTGTCTTTCTGTATATGGCTTATTGCACTCAACATGATATCCTCCAGTTCCAACTATTTTGGTGCAAATGAAAGAACTTCATTATTTTCTATAGCTGAGTAATATTCTACTGTATGCATGTGTGTGTGTACAGGCCACGTTGTCTTTACTCATTCATCTGGTGATGGATGCCTTGGTTGATGCCGTATCTTGGCTATTGTGAACAGTGCTGCTACCAACACTATGGTGCAGGTACCTGTTTGATACAATGTGTTCATGTCCTTTGGATATATACCTAGTAGTGGGGTTGCTGGATCATATGGAAAGTCTATTGCAATTTTTTAAAAGAAATCTCTACACTGTTTTCCATGGAGGCTGTGCTAATTTACATTCCCACCAATAGTAGACAAGAGTTCCCCTCTCTACATTCTCACCAGCATTTGTTGCTTTCTGTCTTTTGGATGATAGCCATTCTGATGGGTGTGAGATGATATTTCATTGTGGTTTTGATTTGTATTTCCCTGATGCCTAGTGATATTGAGCATTTTTTTCATATATGTGTTGGCCATTTGTATTTCTTATTCTGAGAACTGTATTGAGGTCATTGCCCATTTCTAAACTGGATTGGTTGGTTCTGTGTTGTTGAGTTTTTAAGTTGCTAATATATTCTGGATATTAATCCTCTGTTGGATAAGCAGCATGCAAATATTTTTCCCATTCTGTTAGATGTCTCCTCACTATAGTGTTTTCTTTGTTGTGTAAATCTTCTGAGTTTAGCATAACCCCATTGTCTAGTTTTGCTTTTGTTACCTGTGCTTAGGGAGCCTTATGCAAGAAGTTATCACCTACACCAGTGTCATGCAGTGTTTCCCCTACATTTTCTTCTAGCATTTTCATTGTCTTGGGTCCTAAATTTAAGTCTTTGATCCATCTTGAGTTGATTTTTGTATATGGTGAGAGGTAGGGATCTAATTTCATTCTTTTACATATATACATCCAGTTTTGCCAGCACTATTTATTGAAAAATTATCCTTCCTCTAATGTATGTTCTGAGAACTTCTGTCAAAAATCTGTTGGTTGTATGTACATGGATTAATTTCTGGGCTCTCTAATCGTTCCATTTATCTATGTGTCATCTTTTATGCCAGTGCCATGGTGTTTTAATTGCTATACCTTTGTAGTATGCTTTGAAATTAGGTATTTTTATACTTCCATCTTGTTTTTTGTTTTCCCTCAGGATCGCTTTGACTTATTCTGGGTCTTTTGTGATTCCATGTGGATTTCAGGGTTATTTTTTCTAATTCTCTAAAGAATGTCAGTGGTATTTTGATTGGAATTGCACTGAATTTGCACATTGCTTTAGGTAGCATAAATATTTTATTGATATTAATTATTCTAAGCCATGAGCCAAACACATTTTGTGTGCATATGTTTTTTATTTCTTTCATTAATGTTCTATAATTTAATTGAAG
The DNA here is from genome assembly GCA_949820135.1 of Sylvilagus floridanus. Classification (NCBI taxonomy): domain Eukaryota; kingdom Metazoa; phylum Chordata; class Mammalia; order Lagomorpha; family Leporidae; genus Sylvilagus; species Sylvilagus floridanus. The sequence continues at coordinate 74,472,842 of OX463230.1, forward strand.
AGAAGTCTCACTTCTTTGGTTAATTTTATTCCTAAATATTTGATTTGTTTATGTGTGTACTGCTATTGTGAGTGGGCTTTCTTTCTTGGTTTAGCTTTTGTTAAGTTCTTATTGACATATTGAAAAGCTACTGACTTTTGTATCCTTATTTTTGTAACCTGCAATTTTACTGAATTGGTTTATGAGATCTAACAGTTTTTTTTATAGAATATTTAGGTTTTTCTATGTACAATATCATGTCATTTGTAAACATGAGTATTTTGACTTCTTCCTTTCCAATTTTTGAGCACTTTATTTCCTTCTCCTCCATAATTGCTCTTGCTAATACTTTCAATATTGTATTGAATAAGAATGGTGGATGTGGACATCCTTGTCTTGTTCCAGATACAGAGGAAATGCTTTCAGCTTTTCCCCCTTTAGTTTGATATTGGCTGTTGGTTTGTCATAGATAGCCTTTATAATTGTGAGGTATTTTCCTTCTATACCTAAACTGTGGGTTTTTTTTTTAAATTTACCATGAAGCAATGTTGAATCTTATCAAATGCTTTCTCTGTATCTATTATGAGGATCACATGGTGTTTGTTGATCATTCTGTTGATGTGAGTTATGATGTTTATTGATTTGCACCTGAGATAAATCCTATTTAATAGTGATGTATGATCTTTGTGATGTGGTTTTGGATTCGGGTTGCTAATATTTTGTTGAGATTTTTTGCATCTATATTCATCATCTTGGATTCCCTTGTTAATTTTTGCAAATCACTTACTTCCACTTTTTCCATAGATGGGAATCAGAAGCATGAAGTATTTTGTCAAACAGAAGAGACAATGTTTTTATTATTTCCCTTTAAGACAATCCAAAAATTTTTTCAGTGACTCTAGTTATCCCAAAATGAAGAAATCTGTGTAGCAAAAACCCTTCAGCCCAGAACATTTCCACAATGTTTGGCAAGTGTCTATAGTTCAGAGTTATCTGGCAACAACATCAAATAGCCTGTGTGCTTTTGAATCATAGATTTCCTAAGTTATAAGCTATGACTCTGATGCTGATCTTAATTTCTCATAACTACTATGAAAATGCAAGAAGAACAAAATTCTGTAGAATGTCAATATTCTTTAGGTAATCATTTCTCTGGATGAAAAATAATGACTTTTAGTGGGGGAAATTTCTGATTGAGTAAAGGAAAATAAAACATGCTAGCAGCGTCTTTGAAAAGAGATTCTTAATGTTGTGCCTACAAAACAAATATATGATGATGTCAGTTCCAAATGATCAAGACAGCAGTGCCACAATGCTTTGTCTGTTTAGAAAATGTCGATGCCTAAGAGCAGTAACTGCTGTAATTTGTCGTCATAACATGCTGTGCTGATGCTTAATAGAAGTAGAAATCCTGCCAGGCTCATCAGAAAGAATAGCAACAACATCAATACCAGTTGCAGCAACAATTTCTTTAATTCTATTTATTTATTTATTGACCATGATGGCTATTTACTTTTCACATAATCTGACAATTTTCATAAGAGTGTTGCAATGTAAATACAATAGGCATTATTCTCAGAGAATTAGACTCAGAGAATATTTTACTTAAGCTCATCAGGTGGTGCTGGCAGTATTGATAACTAATGTACACTGAACACACTGTCCAATGCCAGGTGATGTGCTAAGCATATTGAAGCCAAGACTGGAATTTATGGCATCCTTGTCTGGTGCCTCACAAAATGAGAGCCTTATTAAGACAGACAGAAGCCATAGGCATCATCTAACTGCTTGCAACCATGCACATTGTCTACACGAAGTGTGGTTTCTGAGCATGCCAACAAGTCCAGCAGTGATGTGCCACCTTAAAGTAAACCTGTATCATGGGGCAGTTGATATTCATTTTTTTCACATAGTGTATACACCTTCTCTTGCAATTTATTAAATGTGGTCAAATTGGGATGGGTCATAGGGGCAGGTAATAACAAAGAGATGCTAGAGTGGAATTTGTGGCTATTAACAATTGTGTTTTAATTCAAATCCCCCCAGTTTGTCTGAAACAGATAAATAGTGTTGATCAGAAGACATGGTAAGCTGATTAAAGAACTGAGATGATGCTGCTTACTAGAAAGGTTGAATGGAAGATTTCTCCACTGATTTTCTTTCATTAAACATACAGACATTAAGAATCAGGAGCCTGGCCGGCGCTGTGGCTCAACAGGCTAATCCTCCGCCTTGCAGCGCCGGCACACCGGGTTCTAGTCCCGGTCGGGGTGCTGGATTCTGTCCCAGTTGCCCCTCTTCCAGGCCAGCTCTCTGCTGTGGCCCAGGAGTGCAGTGGAGGATGGCCCAGGTGCTTGGGCCCTGCACCCCATGGGAGACCAGGAAAAGCACCTAGCACCTGGCTCCTGCCATCGGATCAGCGCGGTGCGCCGGCCGCAGCGCACCATCCGCGGCAGCCATTGGAGGGTGAACCAACGGCAAAGGAAGACCTTTCTCTCTGTCTCTCTCTCTCACTGTCCACTATGCCTGTCAAAAAAAAAAAAAAAAAAAAAGAATCAGGATCCTACATTCACTCATCTAACTGTAAGCTTCTGTTTGTAAAACATGTTTTAATAGGTTTTAGAAAGTCATGACTGATACACGGTTAGGCGAAGAATAATGATAATCACCAATTGGACTTATCATCAACTCCTTCGGATATAACTGAATTTAAAATAAACTTGCTAAAATCTATTTCCATCATTGTTACTATGAGCAGTGGTAGTTGTATTTACCTGAATCTTACCACGCTATGTCTTTGTTCTAAAAAAAATTTTTAACCTAGAAAAGTATTTCATTGTTCAAATGGCTGTTAGAATTTTGTCTCTCTTCTAGAGAATCTGACAGCAAATACTAGTAAGTGCCAATCAAATAACAGTACTTCTTATGGTCTCTAACTCTCAGCATTCAGGCCTCATATTGTTTATGTCATCAAACTTGTCTCCCTACCCACTCAAGGGAACTTTGCAGGGTAGGGTTTCTGTCTTAACAATTCATTATACTTGACCCACCTTACCACAGTCCAGCAAATTCCCCCAAGTCTTTCTAAAATAGAATGATCACCTTAATTCATAAATTCCTTGAGGGGTAGAATTTTTAATAATTTTTTGAGTGGTGCTTAAATTTCTCCTGATTGCATGTTTAGGCATCCAATTTGATAAAAGAAACAGAAACCAAAGTAAATGTGTCAGCCATTGCATCAGTTGATAAGAAAACAGAAGCTAGTTTGAAGTAAATAGGTTGATGTTTTACATTTTTGGGTACACACAGGTTTTCAAGAATACATCTAGGGGCCAGCGCTGTGGCACAGAGAGGTAAAGCCCTGGTTTGAAGTGCCAGCATTCCATAGGGATGCCGGTTCTAGTCCTGGCTGTTCCTCTTCCGATCCAGCTCTCTGCTATGGCCTGGGAAAGCAGTAGAAGATGGCCCAAGTATTTGAGCCTCTGCACCCACGTGGGAGATCTGGCAGAGGATCCTGGCTCCTGGCTTTGGATCAGCTCAGCTCCGGCCATTGCAGGCATCTGGGGAGTGAACCAGCGGGTGGAAGACCTCTCTCTCTGTCTCTGCCTCTCCTCTGTCTGTGTAACTCTGATTTTCAAATAAATAAATAAATCTTTTAAAAAAAAAAGAATACATATATTAAATTGGGAGCTATGACTGTAATTGCAGGGTCTGTTGTCGCCACAAAAGCTACAACCGCATCAGTGGAGCTTATAAAGTTGGTAAAGAAATTTACATGAATTCTGATTATACTTATTGGGTACTTATAAGGCCCAGCACTGTGAGAAATATAAAAAAAAGCAACGAGATTGTATAAATAAGAGGTTACTAACAATCCAAGCTATTTACCCCTAAAGATAATGGTATGTGTAGACTTACTTCTTGTGTTTTCTAGCTGTTTATTCTTCCAACCCTTTGACATTCTTAAATACTAGTGAGGCCCCCAAAGAGCTTTATTCGTGAGTTTATATCTATCAGTATTTAATCATTTTATCGATTAAAGCTAAAACATTTTTTTTTGGACAAGCAGAGTTAGACAGTGAGAAAGAGAGAGAGACAGAGAGAAAGGACTTCTTTCTGTTGGTTCACCCACCAAGTGGCCGCTACGGCTGGCATGCTGTGCCAATCCAAAGCCAGGAGCCAGGTGCTTCTCCTGGTCTCCCATGCGAGTGCAGGGCCCAAGCACTTGGGCCATCCTCCACTGCCTTCCCAGGCGACAGCAGAGAGCTGGACTGGAAGAAGAACAACCGGGACAGAATCCGGCGCCCCAACTGGGACTAGAACACAAGGTACTGGTGCCACAGGCAGAGGATTTGCCTAGTGAGCTGTAGCACTGGCCAAAGCTAAAACTTCTTTAACATATATTAAGAGAAAATAGCAAAAATAAAACCATTGCATGTTATAAAAATAACATACCCATATGGGTAAAAAATAATAATACTGTTTTCCATTTTGGCAAAACTTGTTAGTATCTGGCTTAATAGATTAAGTTGAACTGTTAGATCCACTTATCAATTCAATCTGCTACCATGCATGCTACTGGTTGAAGAACAGGAATAATATTGATATTTCATACATCAGTAACTGGTAGTTTCTTAAAGATGAGTTTCAATATAAAATCTAAAACCATCACATGAATAATTCACTGAGCTTTCTTGCAATTTGAATTTCATGCATTGGTAATGCATGATAATGTGCAGATCTTCAAATGCTAATGCTTCCATTATATAATATTTAAAAATTACACTCCTTCATGTCACTACTGTTCTATCAGAAAAATGTCTGAGACTGTGAAGCTGCCAGCCTCATGATGGCATGTCCAAGTTTTTTGAAATTCTAATTCCCACTTAAAAGCTCAAATTATATCTTTGTCATTCATTCCCCTTGAAGTGTCAGACTCAGGTTTCTCATTTTTGAGAAACTGTTTGCCAAACCTAGAAGTCTGGATAGCCATAGCCTGTCTTGTCAGTCATCCTTTCAAAAAAATACGATGTTTTGTGGAAAAAGCAGTTAACTGAGCTAACAACAGTTTCATAAATCTGCTTTTCCTTAAAAGCCTGCATTTAGGGGACTGTGCTATGGCACAGTGGGTAAAACAACCACCTGTTATGCAGGCATCTCATGTGGGCACCGGTTCAAGTCCCAGCTGCTCCGCTTCTGATCAAGACTCTGCTAATGTGCCTGGGAAAGCAAAGGAAGATGGTCCATGTGCTTGGGCCTCTGCACCCATGTGGGAAACCCAGAGGAAGCTGCTGGATTCTAGCTTTGTACTGGCCTAGCCCTGGTCGTTATGGCCGTTTGGGGAGTGAACCAGCAGATGGAAAATCTCTCTCTCTTTTTAACTCCACCTTTCAAATAAATAAAAAATATATTTTAAATAAAAAGAGCCTGCAGCCGGCGCCTCGGCTCACTTGGCTAATCCTCCACCTGCAGCACTGGCACCCCGGGTTCTAGTCCTGGTTGGGGCACCAGATTCTGTCCCGGTTGCTCCTCTTCCAGTCCAGCTCTCTGCTGTGGCCTGGGAGTGCAGTGGAGGATGGTCCAAGCGCTTGGGTCCTGCACCTGCATGAGAGACCAGGAGGAAGCGCCTGGCTCCTGGCTTCGGATTGGCACAGCACGCCGGCCGTAGCAGCCATTTGGGGGATGAACCATTGGAAGAAAGACCTTTCTCTCTGTCTCTCTCTCTCTCACTGTCTAACTCTGCCTGTCAAAAAAAAATTTTTTTTTTTAAAAAAGAGCTAGCCTTTACTCTTCTAAAATGTAAAATTCTGCTTGTAAGACATATTTCAGTAGTTGTAAGAGTCATGAAAGAGAGGCGAGGGCAAGACATAAAGATGCTCACAAATTACTCTGCAATGCCTACTAGGGAAAATACACTGACAGATAGGACATTTGGCAACACTGCCTCAACTTATCTGAATATACCAGCAATTTTATCCACCATCAGGGCAAATGTCAACCTAGTAGAATGGACAAATCATGGAGTTGCAGTATTATCAAAATTGTTTTTACCTTGAGGCATGAGGACCTTCCCTTAGAAACTGCCAAAGCCCAAGGACTTATGACATTCAACCTGACTTAGGGATTCAGGGTTCTTGGTGTGCTAGGACTTCATTAGCTGCATCAGTGACTATTACCTCAAGTATAAAGCTATTTAACATCCCCTGATCATAGATCACTGCTTCTATACCATTAAAATCATGGTGGTTTGCAACTGGCCACCACTGCTACTGTTAGGTACCAGAATAAAATTAAAAACCCCATTGCCAATTCTTTTTTTATCTATAAAAGCAAATGCATTTTCTGACCTTCTTTCTCTAAATTACCCCTGATGGATGGCTAGCAGGATGAGCTATCCTTTCTGATCTCAGCAGGCTCTCCAGCAGTGATCAAAAAAGGAAAAGAGGGTTAAATGTCACCAGCCTTCTTACTGAGATCAGAAGGGCTGCTTCAGGTTTCGTTCTCAGTCCTTCTATCGAATGTGCCTGTGCTTGCCATACACTAACTGAAAAGCAAGAGTGTTAGAAAATGATGGGAGATTTACAACAAAGAATGCCAGAAAGGGATTCTAACTTGGTTTTCAGCCCTGGAAACTTCTCTCTTATATCACAAAATAAGTTTAACACAATAAGTATTTTTAGATATTTAATAGAAAAAAGAAAGTATATTCTATTTCCAGCTATTTTATTGCATAGGAACAAATGAGTTTGAACATTCTAATTGTAAAGGCAAAACTAACAGAGATACATATATGTGTGTCACACACTCACACACACACACACACACGCTAAGAAGTTCCACAGTAGGTTATTAAAGGGGCCCTCATTTCATCAGGTAACGGACTTCTCCATGCCCAGTGCTGACTGAACCTAGTTTGTGTCTTCCTGCACCTTGCTCCATCTGTAGAAAAGGAAGATTTGGACCCAAAAAATGGTGAATCCTTTCTTTTAATTCATAAATTTTCTTTTTATGGCAGTTCTAATTATGTAGAAAAATGAAACAGGTAGCATAGTTCATATCTACTCCCCCCTTGCCTTTCATTTGGTTTCTTTTATTATCAGCATCTTGCATTAACAGGTTACATCTGTTACAATGAATGATTCAGTATGTATGTATTATAGTAATTAAAGTTCACAGCTTACTTTAAGATTCGCTCTTTGTGTCACAGAGTTCTATGGGTTTTGATAAGCACAAAATGTCATGTATCCCTCCCTAGGATATCACACAGAAGAGTTTTTTTCCATACTCTAAAACCCCCTGGGCTTCACCTAAGTCATCCTTTCCTTCCCTCCCCCTGGGCCTCCAGCAACCAATCATTTTTTCCTGTCTCTATAGTTTCACCTTTTCCAAAATGTCAGAGTTGTAGTCATGCAACGTGTAGCCTGTCTAGACTGGTCTCCTTCACTGAGAAGTGAGCATGTAGCATGGGAGTTTCCTCCATGGTTTTCCAGGGATTGTTAGCTCCTTTCTCTTTATTGCTGAATAATATTCCATTGCGTGAATGGACCAGTTTGTTTACTCATTCACCTGCTGAAAGACATCCGAGTTCCTTCCAGGTTTTGGTGTAAATAAACACAGCTGCTGCAAACATTGGTGTGGACATTTCGTATGAGCACGTGTTCAACTCATTTGGGTGAACGCTAGGGAAAATGATTTCTGGATTCTATGGTAAGACTATGTTTAGTTTTATTTTGGATTGATTTTTATATGAAATGTTATTTTTTCATGTTAATGTAATAATACAGAGAACAGATTCAATGTAGTTCATAGATAAAATTCTGAATACAATATTCCCTTCCTCCCTTCTACTTTCCCCTCCCTCTGACCTTCCCTCTCTCTTCCTTTCTCTTCCTTCTTTTTTCCCTTCTTTTTTAGTTTTTGACATAACACACTTTTAATTAACATTAACGCTCCACTAAATAAAGAGAATGGGGGTATGGTGTCTGTCATTGGAATTTGCATCAATGTGTTGTGCCTTAATGACATAGGACATTGAGAACCTTTACATTAGCTTATTTGCCATCTGTGTGTCTGATTGGTGGGATGTCTGTTCAGATCTTTTGCCCGCTTGTTCATTAGCTTCTTTTCTTGAGTTTTAAGAATTCTTTGTGGACTCAACACAAATCTTTTATTAGCTCTATGTCTTGCAAATATTTTCTCCCAGTCTGTGGCTGGCTCCTTTTTCTAACAGTGACTTTGGCAGAGAAGAAGTTTTTAATTTTAATGAAGCCAACTTATCAATTTTTTTCTTTCACAACTTGTACTTTTTGTATTGTCTCCTAAAGCTCATTACCAAACCCCAGATCACTCAGATTTTTCTTGTATGTTATCTTATAGAACTTTTACAGTTTTGCACAGTATATTTAAGGTTCATAATTCCATTCTGAGTACACTTTTGTGAAACGTATAATGTGTGTTGAGACAGTTATTATTTTTTTTTTTTAATTTTCTCTACGTATGGCTGTCCAATCATCCCTGCACCATTTGTTAAAAAACTGCCCTTTCTCTGTTTGGTTGCCTTTGGTCCTTCTTCATACACCAGTTGACTTCATTTGTGGAGTTTCTGGGGTTTTGTTCTGTTTCATTGATCTATATGTTTATTCTTTCACCAAGAGCATGCTGCCTTGATTCCTGTGGCTGTATAATAAATTTTGAAAGCAGTGACTATTCCACTATTGATCCTTTGACTTAGTTCTTCAATACTTTATTGCCTAGTCTGGATCTCTCGCCTTTTGATATAAACTTGAAAATCAGTTTATCAATATTCACAAAATTGTTGAGATCCCAGCTTCCAGCTTTGGCCTAACCCAGCCATGGCTCATGCAAGCAATTGGGAGTGAATCAGCAGATAGGAGTGCACCGGCTCTCTTTCTCTCTGTCTCTCAAGTAAATATAAATAATCAATTGACTATTACAGAAAAAAACATACACACCTCCCTGGAAACGAGTACTTGATCTATAATTAATTCTTTGGTAAAGGGAAACTAAAACAAATCATACACCATTGAGGAACAGCTATAGAAATATTCCATAGAAAACTTGAGAAATACAGCCAGTGTCATTTTTAATAGAAAATATATTACTTTTTATATTGTTATTCATAAGAAAGATTTCAAAAGAAAAAGACATTCAATTCAAGAAGCTAAAAAAGAAAAGGAAAATAAAAGAAATCATAATTAGAAATAATTTAGAAAGAAAAATTATCAGGATAAATGAGTTATCAATGAACAGATGCATAAAATAAACTAGCCTGAAAAATATTTTCTATGTGAAAACAGAAAGAACCTCACAAAGCATTGATTTACATTTTTTAAAGATTTATTTATTATTTGAAAGTCAGAGTTACAGAGAGGCAGAGGCAGAGAGAAAGAGAGTGAGTGACAGAGAGAGAGAGAGAGAGATTTCTTCGATCTGCTGGCTCATTCCCTAAATGGCTGCAATGGCCGGAACTGGGCTGATCCAAAGCCAGGAGCCAGGACCTTCTTCCGGGCTTCCCACGCCAGAGCAGGGGACCAAGGACTTGGGCCATGTTCTACTGCTTTCTCAGACCATAGCAGAGAGCTGGATCAGAAGTGGAGCAGCCAGGACTCAAACTGGCACCTATATGAGATGCTGGCACTGCAGGCAGCAGCTTTACTTGCTATGCCACAGGGTCGGCCTCTTGGTTTATATTTTTAAAAGAATGTATTAACATAGAAGTTAGATTTTTTTGTAAATAAATATGTAAAAACCTATCATTGTTACGATTCCTTCTAAGACAACTGAAATTAATGGAGTTCACCAAAGAAATATAGAAAAACTATATTTATTTAATGTTTATTATTTAAACATTGAAAATGTAAAGATTTGCCCCTTGCAAGTAAATTTTAAAAGACTTGATTAATTTTATAGGTGAATTACAGCAAACATGCAATGACTAGCTAATTTCTATGATATTTTCTGGTTCTGAACAAGAGGTCTAGAACATTGCCACTTTCTATATTTACATAACCCTGACCCTAAAACCTGATCATGACAAACGGAAATAACTACCTTCTAGTTTTCCTCCTGAATATTTATGCAAAACATAAACTAAATATTAGCAAATATTTTACTAGCCAAAAATGAAAAGGTAAATATTAGTGATACATTCAAATAATGCAGAGCTGACATTGTTGTGTAGAGAGTAAAGCTGCCATCAGCGATGTCAATATCCCATATGGATGCCAGTTTGTGTCCTGGCTGCCCCACTTTCGATCCAACTCCCCGCTAATGCACATGGGAAAGCAGAAGATGACTCAAGTGCTTGGGCCCCTGCCCCGACAAGGGAGGCCTGGAAGAAGCTCCTGGGTCCTGGCTTCAGGGTAGCCCAGCTTTGGCTACTGTGGTCATTTGGAGAGTGAACCAGCAGATGGAGGATCTCTCCCTCTCTGTCTTTCTCTCTCTCTCTCTTTGCCTCTCCCTCTCTCTCTCTGTTACTCTACCTTTCAAATAAATAAATCTTTCTAAAATATAAAATAATGCATCATAATTAAAAAGAAATCTTTTGATAAAAGCTACAGTACAAATTGTCTTGAGAAAAAAATTATGAATTCCAAAAAGATTTTTGATAAACATTCTTACTGATCAAAATACTCGGTGAAGTAGGAATAGATGGACACTTTCATATCAGGCTACTTATTTCTGCGTGTATGTGTGTGTACCTGTATTTGCCTATAATTTACATTCTAACATAAGGCATGCTCCAAATTAGCAACTACAGGGTGTCCTCCATCACCTAATGGAAGCAATTCACAAAAATCCAAAATAAGAGTCGGTTTTAGAAAGGAAGTGGTCAAGTTATCATCATGTAGGGTTAAAACAACAGTTTGGTAAAGGGAATGTCTACTAAACTTTTATGTGGATAATCAGTAGATTTCCTTTAGACAAGTAAATCCAGTTAAAATTTTTCATATAAGCCACATATGCCCACACTCAATAGTAACAAAAACCTGAAACAGCCCTATGAGGAGAGGAGCCACTTAGCTCCCAGAGGACTGCTGCTGCCTCCCTCAGGACCCCAGCAATGCTGACTCAGCAGAGACTTTCCCCAAGTGAGCAGTGGTAATCGGGGATTAGAGGTAAGTCACATCTCACATCAGCAAAGCTCTGAATTCACTTGCAAAACAGGTCCTACAATCGTGAGTAAATGATCCTGCCCCTCCCAACTCCTCGATAAACATGGAAGGCCCTGGAAAGGTCCAGGTCCCTCTCCTGGTGTTCAAACCCCAGAGTGGTCAGTCCTGGTGTAATAGCCACATGCCTCCTGCTGGCCTAGCCTCTGAAGCTTTCCTCACAGATCTGCCTGAATCTGTCCAGCAAGACATTCTCTCAGTCCTGTGGGTACCACTTAGGGTTTGATCAAGGAAGCAGATCTACCATCAGTATTAAAGAATAAGGAACTGACTGTAGAGTTTGACTTTTGATTAGAGCAAGAGAAATTAGGAAAGATAAGGTGTAGTCTTCAAACGATCAGAGAAAAGTCAGCTACCTAGCCCTGGGTAGGGAAAGTGAGCTGGAGGCTGCAGGCAACAAGGCACACTCAGTTGCTGCAATGGAACTGAGAACACTGCTGAAGTCCAGGATGGTTTCTGGCTCCTCCCTGCAGCCACTTGTGTGAGTCACTGTGAAACACCTTTCTGATGTGCCCACAGACTCACCGTTTGTCAGTTGTGTCTGCAGAGAGGAAGGAGATGGGGAACTGAGAGAGGCAAGGACCCACTGGAATCCAGCAGCACCTCCTTATCCATACCTCTCCAGTTCTAGCCAGAGATGAATACAGAGCACAATAGTTGTAGAGCCCTTTCTGATTTCAAATCCTAAGCAGATGTCTCTAGAGGCCAACCAGAGCCAGGGTCCACAGAGAAAAGAATTCTGGGAAATGTAGTTCTGGATTAGTGACCTTGAGGTCATAACTAGAAACAAACTTCATCAGCAATACTTAGAACTTACACAGAAAAGAACACAAAATGGCAAAAGACATTAAAGAGAATATGAATAAGAAATAGTGATGGACAAAAGGAATCACTATTATAAGATATTTATTAATTCTGCTAAATCAATCTATAAATTTGGTGCAATTCAAATCAAAACTAGTTAATCAAGAATGCTTCTGGGCCGGCGCCACAGCTCACTAGACTAATTCTCGGCCTGCGGCGCCAGCACCCCGGGTCCTAGTCCCGGTCGGGGTGCCGGATTCTGTCCCGGTTGCTCCTTTTCCAGTTCAGCTCTCTGCTGTGGCCTGGGAAGGCAGTGGAGGATGGCCCAGGTCCTTAGGCCCTGCACCCGCATGAGAGACCAGGACAAAGCACCTGGCTCCTGGCTTCAGATCGGCATAGCACACCAACCACAGGGCACCGTGGTAGTGGCCACTTGGGGGGGTGAACCAATGGAAAAAGGAAGACCTTTCTCTCTGTCTCTCTTTCTCACTGCCTAACTCTGCCTGTCAAAAAAAAAAAAAAAAATGCTTCTAAAAAGTTGCTGACTTAAAAACATGAAAAAAAGGGCCAGCACGTGACGCAATAGGTTAATCCTCCGCCTGTGGCACTGGCATCCCATAAGAGCACTGGTTCTAGTACTGACTGCTCCTCTTCCGATCTAGCTCTCTGCTATGGCCTGGGAAAGCAGTAGAAAATGGCCCAAATCCTTGGGCCCCTGCACCCACGTGGGAGACTGGGAAGAAGCAGCTGGCTTCAGATAGGCATATCTCCGGCCACTGCGGCCATTTGGGGGGTGGACCAAAGGAAGGAAGACCTTTCTCTCTGTAACTCCCTCTCACTGTCTGTAACTCTCTCAAATAAATAAAATCTTTTTAAAAAAAATGAAAAAAATCCACCTGAAAATAAGATAAATTGTAGGTGCACTTGACAATAGAGAGTTTGACCCTTCTGGTATTTAAAAATGCCTAATAATAGGGGGCGAGCCTTATGACACAGCTGGTTAGGACACTCTTTAGGACCCTCTCCACCCTCAACCCATTCTGGTGTGCCCAGGATTGAGTCTCGCCTCCAATTCTGATCCAGCTTCCTGGTAATGACCCAAGTACTTGAGTCCCTTCAACACATGTGTGACACCTGGATGGATTTCCTGGCTCCTGGCTTTTGTCTGGCCCAGTGTTGGCTGCTTCTAGTATTTCGGGAATAAACTAGCAATGGACATTTGTTTCTCTCTCTCTCTCTCTCTCTCTCTCTCTCTCTGTTTCTTTCCCTTTCTTTCTTTGTCTCTCCCCTTCTTCCTTTCAAATAAATTTAAAATGAATAAACATTGAAAAATAGTTATTTCATAAATGAGTCACTAATGCAAAAATGAGTCAACTGATAAATAGAATAGAAACATTTTAAAAATAAATCCAAATATATAAAAATCACTTTTAAATCAATAGGAAAATATGATATACTAAGTGAAAGATACTAGAAAACAGGTAAATATTTAGAAAAGCAAGATTCCTGCCTCTGTCTTTATAATAAACTCCAGATGATTGAAGATTTGAAATATAAAATTACATACCATAAAATGATGTCATTAAAAATATTTCTAGTTTTGAGAATGAAACTTAACATATGCAGGCATACACATACCAAGACAGAAATAAGAAGACTGATAAATTTAACCACAGAGTTGCAACTTTTACTTTAGAAATATACCACAAAAGGGGCCGGCACTGTGGTGTTGCCGGGAAAGCTGCCACCTGCAGTGCTAGCATCCAATATGGGTGCTGGTTCAAGTCCTGGCTGCTCCATTTCCAATCCAGCTCTCTGCCATGGCCTGGGAAAGCAGTAGAAGATGGAGCAAGTCCTTGGGCCCCTGCACCCATGTGGGGAGACCCAGAAGCTCCTGGCTCCTGGCTTCAGATTGGCGCAGCTCTGGCTGTTACAGCCAACTGGAGAGTGAACCAGCGGATAGAAGACTCACTCTCTCTCTCTCTCTCTCTCTCTCTCTCTCTGCCTCTTCTTGTCTCTGTGTATAATTCTGACTTTAAAAAAATAAATAAATCTTTTTTTTTAAAAGAAATATACCACAAAAAAGATTTTAAAATATTAGCAATACAAACTAAATAGAAAATACTTGCTATACATACAAAGGACAGGAAGTTTATATCTTCCAATAGAATGTGCAGGCACTCATGTATCACTACTGGAAGTATAATTTATATAATATGTAGTGGAGTGTATATTTTATCATATACATCAAAATACAAAAAGACTCAATAAAATAACTCCTGAGGAATTCACCTGAAGTGATAACCACCCATGTGAAAAAGTACATGCCGAAGGATGTTCATTTTAATATTGCTTATCACAGCTAATCAAAAGGAGATTCTTCTGAGTAAATTATAGCATGATGAAATATTATGTAGCCATTAACAGTAATGACAAAACATTTACCCTTAGACAAAAGCAATCTGTTAAAAATGTATTGTTGAGTAAAAGTGTAAGAAGCATAATACCATTTATGTAAAGTTATATACATATATTTTAACTATACAAACGCATAAAAAGATATCTGGAAGGATGTTTACCAATTTGTTAAGAATTGTTATCTTTATGTACAGTTCAGCACATGCTCACTTAGACTTACCCCTAATGGTAGAGCTAGAAACATACCAGGGGATTCCAATTTAATCCCCTGGATTGTACCAAAGCCATCTTACTTGTTAAAGTGATCAGTTTAAGTTCATAATTGATCAAAAAGATAGGATTAAGTGTCAAAGTGATTACATAAATAAGACCAGTGTCTGCAAATAATTGATAGAATTGAAAAGGAGAGAATGATCCTATATGGGAAACAGGATACACAGCAGACCCATAGAATGGCAAAAGCTCTAAACAGCACTCTGGCCTCAGAATCAGCCCTTAAGGCATTCAGATATGGCTAAAAAGCCCATGAGAGTTTCACAGGCATGGAAAGCGAAGACACTGTGACAAAAAAATTATCTAAATGAGAGATTTCTGTGAGTGAGATCCCAGCGGAAAGAATGGGCCATCAAAGAAGGCAGTACCTTTCTCTGAAGGGAAGAGAGAATTTCTACTTTGATTATGGCCTTGTCTAAATAAGATCAGAGTTGGTGAACTCAAGAGGCTTCCATGGCCTTGGCAGCTCATGACAAGAGCCTCGGGTGATTACTGATGTCATAAACAAGAGTGCCATTGTTAAATCAACAACAGGAGTCACTGTGAACCTGCTCCCCATGTAGGACCTCTGCCCTTAATGTGTTGCACTACGAGAATTAATGGTAAAACTAATATTCAAACAGTACTCTATACTGTGTGTGTCTTTGTGAGTCCAGTCTGTTGAAATCTTTACTTAGTATATACTAAGTTGATCTTCTGTATATAAAGATAATTGAAAATGAATCATGATGAAAAATGGGGTGGGAGAGGGAGTGGGAGATGGGATGGTTGAGGGTAGGAGGGAGGTTATGGGGGGGAAAGCTTTTATAATTCAAAAGTTGTACTTTGGAAATTTATATTTATTAAATAAAAGTTGAAAAGAAAAAAATGCTATCTTTAAAGGCTTGGATATCAAGCTATTTCCTCTCTTTTCCAATTGATTATATGTTTACATTTAACATGCATAATCTAAAAATATTTAACTTGGGATTTTTTTGAAACAAGGTCATTCAGCTCTGCAATGATCCATATGCAGCCCTGCTTCCTCCTTAGCTCTTGGAGACTGCTGTCAGACTTCACACAGAAACTTGTCCCCCTAGCTGGTCTTCCTTCCTCCAACTTTTCCCTTGGATGAGCTCTCATAGAGATCACTTGTAAAAGTCTGATTATACTTGTAACAAATGTTGACCAGAGACCTTTTTTTTCAATATAAAAATTTAGTAAAATCATTCATGAGCCACCTCATTTCAGTGCCTTAACTCCTATTGCAAAGCTTCTACTTCTCATGACTTTAGTGTAATTTGAGAACTACAGTAAGTCATAGCATGCAGTTCAGCAGCTTCTTTCTAGAAAGCTCTTGTTTTTCTTTATTATGCAGCAGTGACATTTGAACAGTGGTCTTTTCACACAGACTTCTGGGTGGAGAATCTGCAGAAATGAGTTTGTTGTTCTAATACTCTAACCTCCCCTGTAAAGAGCTGTATCCTGGGCCTGAGCTCATGTTATACATGGGATACGGTGCCTATCACCAAAACACTTCGGTGAGGAGACACCTGTTCCACTTACACAACAGTCATGTCCCTTTGGAAGGATGCAACCAGCAACCACTTGCAGGCTCTTTTCTGACTAGAAACAATCACATTAGGAGAATGAGATGAGACTGAAAAACAAAGAGTTCCTCAGTACTAGCCACTGCCCTGGAAATTAAATAAGAACTCCTAGACAACCTAAATGTCTAAAGCAGGGACAATTTGCTGTCCTTGAAGAGATAAAAGAGAAAGAGGGAAAAAGATTAAATCCCAATAGGAAGCAACATATATGGTTTACCGCGTGCTTGATGTTTTCGTGGTGCTTTCAGACATGCAGCAATGCACATACAATACTCTTAGGCATCTGAATTCATTGTCCTTTCACAGAAAAGAAATATGAGGCTGGGAAGACAGGAAGAAACTCATCCTAAAGTCACACAGCTAGAGATGGCTTGGAAGTTTCCCCAAGGATAGGGACAATTCCAAATGTATACCGCATGTGTAGGAATCACCTGATCTTTCTAAGAGAAATGTTGAATATTGAGAGAAACTCTCTAGTTCTTTGATTTTTTTGATAAGACTAGACTACAACACTGCAGTACAGCTGATTACAAGTCAATATGCTACTTATGACTCTCCTCTGTGTACAAGGCAATATTTTTTTTTTTTGACAGGCAGAGTGGACAGTGAGAGAGACAGAGAGAAAGGATTCCTTTTGCCATTGGTTCACCCTCCAATGGCCGCCGTGGCCAGTGCACTGCGGCCGGAGCCAGTGAGCCAGGAGCCAGGTGCTTCTGAAGCCAGGAGCCAGGTGCTTCTCCTGGTCTCCCATGCGGTTGCAGGGCCCAAGGACTTGGGCCATCCTCCACTGCACTCCCGGGCCACAGCAGAGAGCTGGCCAGGAAGAGGGGCAACCGGGACAGAATCTGGCACCCCAATCGGGACTAGAACCCGGTGTGCCAGTGCCGCAGGCGGAGGATTAGCCTAGTGAGCCATGGCGCTGGCCCAGCAATATGCTTTATAACTGAAAACTGTTCACTAAAAAATGCAAATCAAAATATTGATGAACTTAATGACCAGAATTGATGGCACCTGGAAATACCATTTTTGAAGTCCAGTTTTGTGGAGTCAGTTTTTTCAAGACTTCTAGTCTACTTACCAGATGGTAAAAAAGAAAAGAAATTTCTTGATTTACTTTACTCTCATGATCACAAGAATGTCAGCTAATCTATATAAGTTTTCCTGATTCATTTATTGAAAATTTTCCACTAACCTATTCTATTCCCTTGTCCACCATGAGAGATTTCCACTGTGATCCACAGTAAGCAACCCAACACACTGGGAAGGGCACAATGCATTGATAACACAAAGAAAAAAAGGCTTGACAGGAATGAGGTGGCTACACATTTAATTTTATATTATCACAATTAATTACAATGGTAGAAGTAGACTAGAATGAACCCAGCATCCACACAGGTCTTGATTTTGACACAAGTGGTCAGGCAACTTTAGTGAAGCCACTTCAACTTTCTTCATTTATAGAAAAGGAAGCAGAGATCTGATGAGTTAAGATGCCAAAAAACCTTTCCAGTTCTCACATGTGATTTAGTAAACAGCCAATACTTTTGAATATTTATACATTCAGTGCTTCGTTTGCTAGCCAAAATACTTGGAAAAAACAAAAGCTTTTCCAACATATCTTTCAGAGGCTACCCCATTTTTTTTCTCCATGTATCTATATGCTAAGCTATTTTTACTCTATGTCCATGTGCTAGTACTCATTTTTGGACAATTGGATGGACTACTGACTTCTTATAATACTAAGACTTGCTGATAAAGCAGTAAATTATGGATCTGAAATTATTTCCATCCTATCTTAGAGGTTGGTTCTCATATAGATTGCACTTTTTCAATTCAACTCCTCACACATTTACTCATTGTCAAATAAGACAGGCAAGGTTCCAGGTCTCAGAATTCACAGCATCAACACCTCAGTCCCTTCTCTGGACAGCAAATCATAGTTATCATGTACTGAATATTTACCAAGCCTTTCCATGGGCTTCCCATGTATCAACCATTTAACCCTCACAACTTGTGAGTGTTATTACCTTATTTATAGAGAAGGGGAAAACAATTCCTTGAGATGACTCAGCAACCAGACAGCAAAGCCAGGACTCAAGCTCAGGTAACCTTGCTGCAGAACCACGGCTCCTCACTGTGATGGAAAGACATCAACACATAAACAGAGAAACTCCATGCCACCAGCCTCTCCTCTCCTGTGGGACTGTACAAACACAAAAGCCCAGGTCCCATCCCCAACCTTGGAATCAAATATCAAGCAGTAGGATCCAAGCATCATTAATCATATGTGTTCCACAGTGACTCTGACAGTTGGCTCCAGTTACAAAGTGCCATCAGGAGCAGATATTTAGTCTAGCAGCTAAGATACCAATTAAGACATCCATGTACCATATCAGAGTATTGGCTTTCATACCCAGTTTGAGCTCCTGACCCTGGCTTTCTACTAACAAGTACCCTTGGAAGGCAGTAGGTGATGGTTCAATAATTGTTCTCATGTCACCCATGTGAGAGATCTGGATTGCTTTCCAAGCTCCTGCACATTTGTGGAGTGAATCAGCACATAGGAGTGCCCTCCCCCTGGTTTCTCTTCTTTCCAACATAAATACAAACTTTAAAAATGAAAAAGACAAAGAAGTACCACTATACAGAGACTATAACAGATGCAGGATTCAGTAAAGTCCGGTTCAATAAGACGAGGTCAGCAAACACTTGCCAGAGCAGTAACACACAAGACAAATGAGTAGTAATTTATCAGGAAGCCAAGGAGAGGAAGAAATGTGCACAACAGCAGAGAGGGATATAGTATTAGGCTTTTGCATAGCTGATTTTGACGCCAAGGGAAGAGCAGAGAGGTGAATCTAAACTGGATCATAGCAGATGTGGATAGCCACAATAGAGTTGACCTTATGCTATTGGCAAAGAGGATGTTAAGTAAGAAAAGACCTGGGTCTGATTCGTCTGTTTTAAAAATGTCTTGACCACACCTTGGAAGAAGGAATGGCTGCAGAGAGACTGGAGGTGCAGTGACCAGTCCAGATGCAGCCCAGGGGAGAGGTGAAGAGAACTAAATTGGGACAGTCACCTACTGCTTGATATTTGATTCCAAGGTTGGGGATGGGACCTGGGCTTCTGTGTTTGTACAGTCCCACAGGAGAGGAGAGGCCAGTGGCATGGAGTTTCTCTGTTTATGTGTTGATGTCTTTCCATAGCAGTGAGGAGCCGTGGTTCTGCAGCAAGGTTACCTGAGCTTGAGTCCTGGCTTTGCTGTCTGGTTGCTGAGTCATCTCAAGGAATTGTTTTCCCCTTCTCTATAAATAAGGTAATAACACTCACAAGTTGTGAGGGTTAAATGGTTGATACATGGGAAGCCCATGGAAAGGCTTGGTAAATATTCAGTACATGATAACTATGATTTGCTGTCCAGAGAAGGGACTGAGGTGTTGATGCTGTGAATTCTGAGACCTGGGCACTGGGAAGAATGAACAATTCAAGAAGAGTTGGAGGTAAGAAGAACAAGATCAATCGAAGAAGGTTCTACAGCTTCCAGTTTTGGTAAGTGGGTGGTTAATGGTGTCACAAACAGAGTAAGGAGAAAAGAGAAATGCTGGGGCTTCGGGAGTTCCTGAAGAGCTCAGTTTTGTACAAAGCTTCAATCCCTCCGTGCAGTGCCCAGGCAGAAATAGGCAGTGAGCTACTAGAAATATAAGTGGAGCACACAGGAAAGTAAACAATAGCAAGCTTTCAGAGCGCATCCTCTGATGTCAGGGTGTATGGATGGTTCCTGCAGTAGACCCAGAAACATCTCTTGGTTCTGGGTCTCCCTCAAACCCCAGAAGCCTTACCATTCACCCACCTGTTAGAAATAATTTTGGATGTGGCACCTCTATATATCAGAAATGTTGGTGCTCCACGTGGGAGACCAGGAAGAAGCACCTGGCTTCGGATGGGTGCAGTTCCGTCCATTGCGGACATTTGGGGAGTGAACCAATGGAAGGAAGACCTTTCTCTCTCTCTCTCTCTCTCACTGTCTGTAACTCTACCTGTCAAATAAATAAATAAAAATCTTAAAAAAAAAAAGAAAGAAATATTGGTGCTAATAATCCTCGCTTCAAAATAAAAGCCTAACCTTCAATGACTCCCCATTGCTTAGGGATGAGGTACTTCATTAAGGCAGCAAATCCAACTTCATTCCCCAGCCTCACCTCCTTCAGCTCCCCATTAAAGATTCTATTCTGTTCTCTTTCCTCCAAACCAACCACATTCTTTCATGCTTCTCTATCTTTAAACTTTTCAATCTTCTGCCTAGAATGTTCTCTCCCTCTTCTCTGAGGGCAAATTTAATGCCCAGGTCCAATGCTGGTCCTATCCGAAGTCTTGCCCACTCTACACAGCTGTCCTCCATGTACCTGTGTTACAGTGGCCATCTAGAACTGCAGGCATACCTATCTGCCTCCTCTACAGGTGATGAGCTGGTTGAGGGCAGCAATACCCCTAGCACCTAATACAATCACAAAGCAGGCATCCCTGACATGTATAATGAGTAAGTGAGGGAATGAATGAATGAGCATAAAATCTGCACCTTGGGTCCTCACATTGCATTCAAGAATAGCTCAGTATCATGCAAGAAGGGA
This sequence comes from Sylvilagus floridanus, assembly GCA_949820135.1. Taxonomy (NCBI): domain Eukaryota; kingdom Metazoa; phylum Chordata; class Mammalia; order Lagomorpha; family Leporidae; genus Sylvilagus; species Sylvilagus floridanus. The sequence goes on from OX463230.1 coordinate 74,493,728, forward strand.
GCAGTAGCTCATACCTTGGAGAAACACAGGAAGCTTAGTCTAGGGAAAACAAAAGGCAGAGGATTAAGCAAAGCTACAAAGAAGTTTCCAGGGCACTGGGATCCAAGGTGGCCTGGATCAGCACACGATGTTCAGGATGACACCGAAGCCTTTGCTCAACTGAGCAGCCAGAGGGATCCTGGTAGAAGGTACGTCAGAGCCCACTACACCCTTTCTAAATCCTTCATTTTCTCCCTGGCTGCTTCAGTATTGAAGCCAAGTACTTATGACAACACCTCAGGCCCTCCCACCTGTCACTCCCTGTTCCATCTCTCACCATTCCACTCCCATCACTACTCTTTCTTCAATTGCTCCAATGTAGCCACACTGACCTCCGTGCTATTCCTTTGAGTTCTGCACCACACAAAGGCCCCCCTCCCCAGAGCCTTTGCACTGGTTGCTCCTTCAGCCTAGAATGGTCTTCCCCCAAACAGCTCCCAAAGTCGCTCCTCCAAAGTCACTCCACCTCCAACTCTCCAACCTCCCCCTGCCCTCTTCAGGGTGCTGTTCAGGTAACACCTCCTCTGCAAGATGTTCCCTTAACATCTTATTCAAAATTACAGCCTCTTCCCCTCACTCCCACCATAGCCCCATTGCCCTTCCACACTTAACTCTGTGCCATGGCACCCATCACCATCTGACACTCTACATACTTTAGCTAGTTGTCTGATATATTGTCCCTGTTCCCACTTTGAGAAACAGCACAATTGTGTGTGATGACTTGTATCCCAGCAGAAACAGTCATACAAGCTGAGACCAACAGCAGGACAAAGGCATGAGGGAGGTCCAAGTTGTCTCCTTCCCATGAAATAGGGCAGTTACAATCATTTTATTTCATTTTTGATTCAGAACTGCTGACTGCTAAAGCTATTGCTATGGATGGAAGCTGATGTATGGAGGCTCTCTCTGTTTTCTAAAACATTCAGCATGGCAAAATAATTATAAGCCATGAGGAGGAGAGAGCAGCTCTGATCAGCTGCCTGGTAGCCTTTGTACTAAGAACCCCAACTCTTCCACCCACACAAACACTGAAGTTCATGATAGAGCTGAAATTAAAACATTTGGCTCCAAACTCCCAGTTCACTGCTCCTATCCAGAAAGCTTCCTATCAAATGAAGACGATATGCATATTAAAAATGTTTACAGTGGTGTTTACTGCACTGTAGTACAGTAGGTTAAACCTCTTCCTGCTACACTAGCATCCCATATGGGTGCCAATTTGTGTCCCAGCTGCTCCTCTTACAATCCAGCTCTCTGCTATGACCTAGGAAAGCAGTAGAGGATGGCCCATGTGATTGGTCCCCTGCAGCCATGTGGGAGACCTGGAAGAAGCTCCTGGCTCCTGGCTTCAGATCAGCCTGGCTCTGGCCATTGCGGTTATTTGGGGAGTGAACCAGAGGATGGAAGACCTTTCTCTCTGTCTCTCTCTGTGTCTGTAACTCTACCTCTCAAATAAATAAATAAAATCTTTTTTAAAAAATCATATAAGGGGGCCAGCACCGTGGCTCACTTGTTAATCCTCCGCCTGCGGCACCAGCATCCAATATGGGTAAATCAGTCCTGGTTGCTCCTCTTCCAGTCCAGCTCTCTTCTGTGGCCCAGGAGGGCAGAGGAGGTTGGCCCAGGTGGTTGGGCCCCTGCACCCGCATGGGAAACCAGGAGGAAGCACCTGGTTCCTGGCTTCGGATCAGCGCAGCGCCGGCCGTGGCAGTCATTTGGGGAGTGAACCAACGGAAGGAAGACTTTTCTCTCTGTCTCTCTCTCACTGTCTATAACTCTACCTAACAAATAAATAAAAAACTTTTAAAAAATCATATATGTACAATCATATTCATGGGCCAGTGAGGCATGACCCAAATGGTTAATTTCTTGAGGACTGAGGAACCTCTTGGGAATGACAGGAAACCCATTGGGATGATGACAGCCATCCCCCAAAGAAGGACTTCATTTGGTCTCTCCAGCTTCCCACATAACTATTTGCAGTTCCTCCACCAAACCACACCCCCTCAGTTCTTTCTACACACACATGAATTTTGACACAGCTAAGTTTTGCACAGATCTTGAAACTTTGCTAAGGTATTGCCTTTGTTTGGGTTAGATTTTCCCAATGGGTGCCCATAATACCACATTATAATTCCTTTATCACCTTATCTGAATCTTTGGGGCTACAACTTTATTTTTTATCTTTGTGTTTCCAGCTTCTAATACAATGAATGGATAGACAAAGATGGGTAGATGGCTGGAGCAAAAGAGAGAAATCCCACCTATGCAGTGAGAATCAGAAGGTACTATTCTTACATCAAAGATGGAAAATAATAGGAGGTAGCTTTTGCAGCATTAACAAACTGCTGCAGAACTTAATAATGTAAATTAGCCACTGATTTCGCTCATGATTCCACAGGTCCCAATTTGGGCTGAAATGAGCTGGATCATTTGTTTGATTTAAGCTAGGTTCTGATTTTGCTGGCTTACTTATGCTTCCACTGATAGTGGATTGCCTGAGGCTGGCTAGCCTCAGAGGTCAGTGGAGACATTTAGGGCCTCTCTACACGTGGTTTTCCAATTTCCAGCAGCCTTCCCAGGTGTGAGCACATGAAGGTTTCAGGGTTTCCAGCAGTAACAGTAGAGAGTATATGGTCTCCTGAGGTTTAGAGTTGGAACTTCTGCAAAGAAACGTGGTCAAAGAAATCCACAAGATGAAATACTATGGATGGGAAAAAATATTAGACTCTACTTCTTAATACAGGAGTTGCAAAGCACTGTGGTCATTGCAGAAATCTTCCTTTGGGAAGATGGAAGGAATAACTGACTTTTAATATCCCATGTAACATTCATGTGGTCCTTTTAATCTGGTATGTATCTTTTTATTATCTTCAATTAATTAATTTGAAAGGCAGAGCAACAAAGAGAGAGGGAGAGACAGACACAGACACAGACACACATATACCTAATCTTCCACCTGCTGGTCCACTACTCAGATGATCACAACCGCCAGGCTGAACTCAGGAGCCAAGAATTCCACCCAGGTGGCAGGAGTCTAAGCACTTGGGCCATTATCCACTGCTTTCCCAGGTGCATTAGCAGGAAGCTGGGTCAAAAGCAGAGCATCTGAGCCCCAAAATGGCATTCTAATATGGGATGGCAGCATCACATGCAGCAGCTTAACCAGCTATGCCACAACACCAGCCTCTTTGGCATCTATCTTTTTATCCCTAATCCCCATTTCTGCTCCTTTCTCCCTATCCACAGGCAAGCATTCTGCTTTGTTCATTTGCATCTTTTTGCTTCTATATATTCCTGAAAACAGTATAGTGGTATTTTGTGCACATGTACTTTCATCTTACATAAAAGGCATTTTGTGGACAAGAATAACATTTCACTGTTTTTTACTTTACTGAATTTTATGCCCTTAAAGATCTGTGATGCTATGATACCTTTAATGTTAATATTGTATTTTGAATTTACCCTACTTGATCAAAATATGCTAATAAAATCCTTGTTGAATTCAGCTAATTAATATTTATTTAAGGATTATGCATGTACATTCAATATTGAAATGAGCCTATGTTTACAGTTGTAGAAACATACTTATACTCATCCTTTGGTTTTTATGGTAAAATCCTTTATGGCTTAATAACTGGTCTATTTTCTTTGTCTTGATCTGCTTAAATTTCACTGTAATCAGTCTAAGTGTACGTGTCTCATTATCTTCTATGAGACTTCCCATCTGCCTTTCCTTCTGTAATTCCAGGAAGTTAATTTCTGTGATTTCTCCAGGTATTTCTTCTTTGATGCTTTTCTCTTTCTGTGCTTTCTATGAGATGAATAATAGTGTTTTTCCTTCTATTCTCTGTGCCCTGGGCTTTGAATTTTCTTTTTAATCTTCTATTTCTTGACCCTTCCCTGCATTCTTTGAGATTACCCCAATTTGACAGTCTAACTCTCAAGCTTAGTCTGTTACATTCTTCTAAACATTTATCTCTTCTCCGTGCTACTTTTTTCAGTATTACATTTCTCATGGATAATTCCACTTTGTTTCTTTTTTATTTCTCAATCGTGTTTCATAGCATTGATATTGTCTTTATCTCTCTGTGTACTTTATCATGCTCCAGCGTTCCCGTGACAGTTTGTGATGGTTAATGCTGTGCGATTCATAGTCCTTTGGGAAATTGCTATGACTTGGGAGTTCATTTCCTTGGGAGTGTTAGTTCCTGTTTTCTGGAAATGTGTTTTGGGGAGAACCAAAAATAAGACCTTAGTCCATATCACTGGGTTTGATGTTAAGAAGGAAGGGGAATGGGGATGAACTCCAAAGGTGGTGCCCCAGAAGCATTACTGGTTGCTCTCCTTTGCTCCCTCCTTACCAAGCAATGACTCCAGCCAGTGTTGTGCATGTAAATCCTACAGATGCACAAAGCTAACAACCTCAAGACCTAGAAGAAGGCTCCAGTCAGCAAGCCAGGCTACACAATTTCCTTGGCTTCTCAGTCCAGTAGGACCTTTGCACTACTGGGAAGTCACCCTATGGTATGCATGCTATGCATACCATAGATTCCTACTGCTGTTCTAACAAATTACCATGAACTTCATGGCTTAAAACAACAGAAATGTATTCACCCCAACCTCTACTTGCAGGGTCATATTCCCTTTCTCTTTGACTCCCTTCTGCAAAGTATTGTGCTAACAGCAGGCCCACTCCTGTCATACAAAGTAAATCCCCAAATGCAAACTGGTAAAACCACTGTGGAAGACAGTCTGGAGATACCTCAGAAATCTGAATACGGCCCAACCATACGACCCAGCCATCCTACTCCTTGCAATTTACCCAAAGGAAATTAAATTGGCAAACAAAAGAACTATTTGCACCTCAATGTTTATTGCAGCTCAATTTACAATAGCTAAGACATGGAATCAACCTAAATGCCCATCAACAGAAGACTGGATAAAGGAATTATGGGGTATGTATTCTATGGAATACTATACAGCAGTAAAAAAAAATTAAATCCAGTCATATGCAACAAAATGGAGGAATCTGAAAAATACCATGCTGAGTGAAATAAGCCAGTCCCAAAGGGACAAATATCATGTTCTCCCTGATCTATGAAAACTAACTGAGCACCTAAAAGGAAACCTATAAAAGTGAAGCTATGAGAAGCAATGAGTTGATCAGCCCTTGTCCTGACTGTCAAGGAACAGCTTACTATTTTATTCTTTTTAGTATTTTCTTTTTCTACTTAATACCATGGGTTGAACTTTTTACTTAACACAGAATTATTCTTAAGTGTTTAAATCCAATTGAAAATTGATCCATGTTAAAAATAAGAGTGGGAATAGGAGAGGGAGGAGATGTACAGTTTGGCACACGTTCCCATGGACTTATACCTAAGGGTAAAGTAAACTTGCCATGGGACTCTAAATCCCATTAGGTTGGCAGGTACTAATGCCATCTTGCTAGTTAAAGTGATCAGCTGAAGTTCATAATTGATCATAAAGATAGGATTAAGTGTCAAAGAGATCACATAAACAAGGTCAAGTGTCTGCTAATAATAAGTAATAGAATTAAAAAGGAGAGAACCATCCAACATGGGAAGCAAACTCACAGCAAACTCATAGAATGACAAATGCCCTAAACAGCACTCTGGCCTCAGAATCAGCCCTTAAGGCATTCGAATCTGGCTAAAAAAGCCCACGGGATTATTTCAGGCATGGAAAGCCAAGACACTGTGGCAAAAAAATGACCTAAATGAAAGATCTCCATGAGATCCTGGTGGAAAGAAGGAACTATCAAAGAAGGAGGTACCTTTCTCTAAAGGAAGGAGAGAACTTCCACTTTGATTATGGCCTTATCTAAATAAGGTCAGAGTTTGTGAACTCAAGAGGCTTCCAGGGCCAGCGCTGTGGCTCAATAGGCTAATCCTCTGCCTTGCACCGCCTGCACACCGGGTTCTAGTCCCGATTGGGGCGCCGGAGTCTGTCCCAGTTGCCCCTCTTCCAGGCCAGCTCTCTGCTATGGCCTGGGAGTGCAGTGGAGGATGGCCCAAGTGCCTGGGCCCTGCACCCCATAGGAGACCAGGAGAAGCACCTGGCTCCTACCTTTGAATCAGCACGATGTGCTGGCTCCAGCGGCCATTGGAGGGTGAACCAACGACAAAAGAAAGACCTTTCTCTCTGTCTCTCTCTCTGTCCACTCTGCCTGTTAAAAAAAAAAAAAAGAGGCTTCCATAGCCTTGGCAGCTCATGACAAGAGCCTCGGGTGACCACTGACATCATAAATAAGAGTGTCAATTATTAAATCAACAACAGGAGTCACTGTGCACTTGCTCCCCATGTAGGACCTCTATTCTTAATGTGTTGCACTATGTGAATTAACAGTAAAACTAGTCTTCAAACAGTACTTTATACTTTGTATGTCTGTGTGAGTACAAACTGTTGAAATCTTTACTTAGTATAGAGTTGATCTTCTGTATATAAAAATAATTAAAAATGAATCTTAATGAATAATGGGATGGGAGAGGGAGTAGGAGATGGGATGGTTTGGGAATGGGAGGAAGAATCGCTATAATCCAAAAGTTGTACTTACAAAAGTTATATTTATTAAATAAAAGCTTTCTATAAAAATAACCCCCCATCTCAAGGTCCTTGGTGTAATCCCACCTGCAAAAATTCTTTTGCTGTACAAAGAAAACATTCACAGGTCCTGAGGATTAGGCTAGCCATTATTCATCCTACCTCAGCCACCCAGGATCATGGAGGCTGAAGAAATTTGGATGGTACAAACATTTGTGAAACACCCACTACACACAGAGAATTGTGTTGGGGAGGGAACTTGAAAAAGTTCATGGAAATGTGTGATACACATAGCTGCTCGGCCCATTCATTCTTAGAATCATGTTGGAAAGCCTTTATCCTTTATTCCCGAAAATAAGCTTATCTTTTAATTTCATTTTCCCATCAACTTTTTGAAGTGCTGTTAAAGATTGTTATCTCAACATTGAAAGAGATTTGCAGTACAGAAGTAGTGCAGACATGAAGATGAATAGGATGTGGGTTGAATGCAACATTAATCAGATGGAGTTTTGTAAGACTTTTGGTTTCACCCTGCGTGGGTGACATAGCGGTACCTGAAGGAACCTCCAGCTCTGGTGCAGCCTCCTTGGCTTTGGCATAGGGGCACTCTTCTTGCAGGATCAATCTTCCTTCTTGGGCAGATACTTGGCATTCAGAATGGCGGAGGTGGTGTAAAGATAATATAGTCTAGCTCCCTCTACTGGCGAAACAGGCACACAACAACTCATGGAGAAAATACCACCAGCCCCAATACCAGGGTGAGCTCCATCAGCCCTCAGGTGAAATAAACGTTGACACATCCTGCATCTGTAAGCAGCCTGGTGCACTTGGCTTTCTGAGAGCCTCTTTGCTCTTTCCAAGTCTTAGGAAGATCATGATCAAAGTCTTCAGCTTGCCTCCCCCTCCAACCTTTCTTCTTGCTCTTCTTTCTTCTTCCTTATTTCCCCAGTAGGGGAATGAACAAGGAAACATCACAGGCCATTATGGTGGCTTTCCCCTCTCAGCTCAGGTCCTTATGCTGCAATGTACCAAACGCCCAGAGCTTGGCAAGAGAGACAGAGGAAAACCAGCGGCACTGATATTTGTCAACTCTCAAAAGGGCTGACAAGTCATTTCATCTCCGGAAGCTTATCTCGCATTCTTCCAGCACCTGCCTTCAAAGGCCTCAGAGCTTTGCAGATCTTCTCTCCGCCCTCGAGTGCATGCAGGGCTCAGCTCTCAGCGCTCTGCTTTACAGATGAGAAAGGAAAGCCAACAGGGTCTCAGCTCTCCTGAGCAGACCTCCTAGGGTGCTGCCTCAAGCTCAGACCCCATCTCTGGGCACCGGGTCCCAAGGGAAGAGCCACCACTTTGTTGTCACAAGACGAACTCTGAAAACAATCGTCTCCAAAGCGACATGCGCCGTGGCTTTTTTTGTATTTCTACGTTGTTGTTAAATGGGAAAAGAAGACTGAGAAAGCATTGCCTTTTTTTTTTTCAATTTCCTCCACAGTATTTATTTCTGCAGCCTCACAGAGAACACATTAAAATTACCATAGCAATGGAAAATGAAAAAAAGGCCTCTTGTTTGATACAAATTGGACCAGATATCTTAGACCATTAATAACGTGTCTCCTTCATAAACATGGAGTCAGGAAATCCACAAAGACCAAACTGACATCAGAGTTCCATTCTGGCTAATAATGACTCCTTCAGTAGGCAGAAGCAAACAGCCACAACTCGAGTGCTAAACCTGTGTGTAGCCTTCTCCCTAGGAAGAACTGGGAAGCTGCCCACATGGCCGGTCTAGAGCTCCAGCCCTGAGATTGCCAACTGCACGCACCGTGCCGAGAACCCATGTGCCCCTCCAGCACTGTCCTTGCGGGCAGTCCTCGCTGCTGAGGGTGTGCTGCAGCTGGAAGGCTGCCCCGGGTTGGGGGCATCAGATGGCCAGGCTCCATAGTCCACAGGGATTACTGTGAACGATGCACACAGTTCAGGGAATGGTAGCAAGGCTGGCTGTGACCCAAGCCCAGTGCAGAAGCCTTGCTACTGAGGAGGGGATTCTGGCAGATCTCCCATTGTGGAATGACTGGTGGCATTCAGAAAACCACCATCACCAAGTTGCCATGGTGATTTTATTCACAATTTCCAGGCTTACTTGAATGGGTTATACTTGCTCCATGAGTAACACAGAATGCACTGCATGTTTTCACACCAGATGTGCAATTAAATCACCCTATGCTTTTCGATCATGCATTCCTTATGCTTAAAAACAAGAAGTGGGTTGTGTCTCATAGGACTAGCATGGGGCTTTCCAAGGAACCTATAATTCTTAACCATTTGATCCTTACACATTTGTAGCATCTAAGGAAATACCTGAACCAGATGTGATTCTTTATGAATATTCCTGCTCGTTGAAGCATATATTGCAAATTATAAAAGAACAAATGCAATGATGTTCAGTCTATGAACTTGGAATAAATTATAAAAGAAAAGATGAGTAAAAACTGATCTGTATTCTCTGTGAGGATGAAGGACCATTCCTAACTCCTCCAATGCCTTTTTTTCTTATATATAATGCTAGAGATAGAAAGCCAATGTTGTTGTCATGCATTCATTTGTTCATTCACCCGTTGATTCAAAATCATTTTTTTGAGCATTTACTATGAGCTAGACACTTCTAATGACTGGTAATATAACAGGGGGGAAAATACACTAGAGGATCTCTGCCTCATAGGACTTGCATTTTCATCAGCAACAGGATGAAGTTGAAGGGCAATGAAGTCCCTGAGACCACAGATCCTGTGTCTTCTCTAGCACCGTAATCCTGACCTTACAAGGAGACCATGGGGAGGCAGGAACAAAATATAGCAGGATGATAATTGATTGGCTGCAGTCTGTATTTATTGCATTCATTTACAGGGCTATTATAAAGGAGGTTATTTTTTCTATTGTCTAATATTCTTTCAGAAATCTGTGTAATTTTTTTCTCCTCACAGAGCAAATATAAATTTTTAAAGTATCATTTCAAATAATGCATTGGAGCTTTGCTAGTTGTATAAATACAACTTGACAGGTCCAGTGAAAGAACCCTGATTCAGAATGCTTAAGGAAAATGGAGAACTTATTTCCTCACTTGACTGGGATATCTAAGAGGTCATGCTAACGTCAGACACCTTGGATCCCAGGATTTTGAAATCCATGTTCAAGATGCCAGATATTCCCAGCAGGTTCTCAGCTCTGCCTTCCTCTGTGTTAACATCTTTTTTTGGTGTCACTACATTTGGTAGCAAAGATAGCCACCTACAACTCCAGGTCTTTGTGATCCTTTGTCCTTGCAATTGACCTGGGGGATAAAAATGGCCACCAAGACACTGGAGACTCCAGAAACATAACCAGACCAGCATGTCTCTCTGTACCCATTCCCACATGTCTTAGCTCGGTTCCTCTGTGCATGTCAGCCTTATTCTATCCACTGTCATGAATTTCCCCCAAGCACAGGGAGAAGGAGAATGCAAGGTCAGGGTGAGTTTCAGTCTTGCATAATCCCAACTAAGAAATTCTCGGGGAAAAGATCACAAGATCACCATCTCGGTGGTCAAATGCATTCCCTTGAGAGAACCCTGAGTGGTCTGGCTCAGGTACTAGACCATCAGGGAGAGCATGTTGTGACTGACCAGAGCTGGTTCTGTGCTCATTATTCTAGCTGGGGCACAAGAAGACTGACTGCAGTTAGCAGCCCCATTGGAGCAAATGTATGCCTGTCTCCTAACCCCCACAGATGCACACTGCTTTTAGGAAAATGACAACATTTCTCACAGTCCTATCTCACTTGTCATAGCCAAAGTAGAACTTTCAAGTGTTCAATAGACACTTGTGGCTAATGGAGACCATAACCAATATGGTGGTGGTATGCCATTGGCCTGGGTTCTCTTTGACTCTGGAAATAACAAAGCATTTGTTCAAACAAGGAGGCAATGTGTTTATTTCCTACTGCAGCCACAACAAACCACCATGAGTTCGTGGGTTAACACAACAGACACTTATTCTCTTACTAATTCTGTGGGCCAGAAGCATAGAATGGGTTTCACTAATCAGAATCCATAGACATGGGCAGAGCCCCACTCCCTCAGGAGGCTCCAGAGGAGAGCCTGTTCCTTGCCCTTTTCCAGTTTCAAGAACTTGGCCCATGGCTCATCCCCCACCTTTAAAGCTAGTATCACTGCATCTTTACAATCACACTGCCTTTTGCCTTGTGTGTCAAATCTCCCTCTACTTCCCTCCTAGAACACCCATGGATTCACCTGGATAATCCAAGATACTCTCCCCTGTTCAGGAGAGTCGCTTTATTCATATCTGTAGATTCCCTGTTACCATTTAAGGTCACTTTCGTAGGTTTCATGGGTTAGGACTTGGGTATCTTAGAGGCTGTTATTCAAGGGTTAGAGGCAGACTGAGCATTCTGAATAGAAGCAAAAGCCTATGTTAAGACCCAGCTACACGGGGGAGAAGACAAGTACAGAGATAGGAAGAGGATGGATCAGATAAAACCAGAGAAGAACAAGAACCAGACAACCAGAGTCTATATCTGACGAAAGTTTTGGTCTTATCCCAAAGAATATTGCAAACCTACTGGGAGAGGGGAAGGAATGCTTAGTATTTTCAAAAGATCGCTTTGTATGTTGAATAGAAAAAAGGTTTTGAGGAGGGAGGCCATGAAGAATGAAGGAAAATCGAGTCAGGATGCTGCTGCTGCCATTTCAGTGAGAGGTGATGGTGGCATGGACTGTGGCAGAGGGGCAGCAGAAATAGAACTAATTAGAGCTAACTAGCAGAAACACTGATTGGAGGAGCTAATAATTGCATCTGGAAGAAGCCTGAAGGAGAGGGCAGTCAAAAGAATGACTCCTGGACTCCTGGTTTACATAGATATGGTACATTCAGTAGATCTGGAAGCAAAGCAAGATCATGCCTTGGGAAGAGGGTGGGCAGCATTAGTCTAGTTTAGACCTGGTTTATGGTACTCAAGAAATCTTCAATTAGGGACATCTAGTAGGTACTAGCCTGGTCCTCAGAAACAGGAATTAAGGAATTGCCAGTATAGATACAGTCACTGCAGTCCTTTCTTTAGATGGTGATGGCACTGGGAGGGTGAAGAAGCAGAGGCAAGAGGCTAGGGCCAAACTTTAAGAAACACCAATATTTAACAGCTGGATAGAGAAGGGAGACTCTCCAAAAGAGACCAAAAAGAGAAGTATGTGTTATGAAAAGAGAAGTATGTGTAATGAAGGCCAAGGGAAGAGTACATTTCAAGGAGGAAGTGGTCAACAGGGTCAAATGGTGATGAGAGATTTAATAGAAGAGAGCTAAAAAACTGGTTTAATAGAAGAGAGCTAAAAAATGTGGCATCTGAATGCCATATTTTTACACCTTCCTTACCAACACCAATCACATATGTACTGTAACATGTGCACAACCGGTATTAAATAGTGATGTACAAATATAGCAATATACACTGAATAGTAAGAGGCAGTGTAGTATAATTAAAGAGCATAAACTTTGAATCTCACATTGTTCACTTGCTGTGAGAACTAGTAAAATGAATATAGCAACGATGGACTTCATATGGTCTCAAGGAATGGTGAGAGGTGGGCACTTAGTGAATTGGTTAAGACAATGCTTAGGCTGCCCTCATCCTGTGTCTGAGTGCTGGGTTTTGAGCCCTGGCTACTCTGCTTCTGATCCAGCTTCCTTGATAATGCACCCTCTGGGAGGCAGCAGATACAGGTTAAGTATTTGGGCTCCTGTCATGCATGTCGGAGACCCAGTTTGACCAAGAGACCAAGAAACCCTGGACTCTTGTCTTTGGCTTGACCCAGCCTTGGCAATTGTGAGTGCTTTTAGAGAGTGAATCTGCAGATGGAAGATTGCACTGTGTCTGTCTCTGTGTCTTTCTGTCTCTGCATTTCTAATAAGATGAAAATAAATTAATCAGCTTTTTAAAATGGTGACAATTAATATTAGTGGCTCTTCATTCTTCGAGGTGTTTTCTTTGGCAATCCTTAGATTAGGCAAACTGTCTAAGAGCCAATCAGCTGCCAAACCCAAGTCTCTTGATTGCTAGGGCAGTGCTCTGCTAAGGAAAAATGCTCTCACGGGATGTCAGAGTTGTTGCTTTGTACCTCTGCTGATGAATGGTTGTACAGCAGCCATTGTTGGAGATTGGCATTCTGGAAATGATGCTGGAGAGGTGAACATGAGTGAGACACAGACAGTTCCTCTCCTCTGGGGATCAGGGTACCGTAGCAGGTACAGACAATACAAATGGATAATTAGAGGAGCATGTGATCCTCTCTACAGTGGGGGGACTTTAAAGGTAAGGCATGGTGGGAACCCAACAGAAGGGGTAGTGAACACTGTTGGGGGGTAGGCAGGATCTGGGGGGGGGGGTCTTGGTCAGTAAGAACAACCCATCTGGACTGCAGTGAGAAAAGGCCTTTTAAAATTACAACACTTATACCAAGATATTGGAATTGAAGACACAACGGTGAGGTAATTTCCTAAGGCCAAGAGTTAGCAAAAGACTCCAGGAGTCCCAACATCCTGTCCACAGATCTTTCAATGTGGCTTAGTGTGAGTCAGGAATGCAGTAATCCGGCAGAGGGCTCTTCAGTGTTCAGATGGTCTGGCCCATGAGTTCAGGCAAGGCTCAACTGACCTACTCTGAACTGGACACCTTGAATCGCAAGGACAAGAGCCTGAAGGCATTGGTGGGCACTCACTGGAAGGTTGTAAGAAATAGATCCATCTCACTCTGTGATAGAGAAAATTGGTTTCTTCCCTTAAGTGGTTCACGTAGCTGATTTTAGACAAATGCAAGATGTGGTAGGGTAGAAGAAGGTCTAACAGAAGCTCTATTAACACGGGGGATACAGATTGGGAACCAGGAGAAAATGGCTACTCATTCTGCATATATCAAAGTAGGAACCATTGTGAGAAAATCTCCAATGAAAACAGATGGACAAGACCCCTACCTTACACCTTACACAAAAATCCTCTCAACATGGATTAAAGATCTAAATCGATGACCCGAGACCATCAAATTATTACAGAACATTGGAGAAACCGTGTAAGACATTGGAACAGGCAATCAAAACCAAAATTAACAGGTGAGATTATATTAAATTCAGAAGTTTCTGAACTGCAGAAGAAACAGTCAGGAAAATGAAGAGGCAACTGATAGAATGGGAGAAATTATGTGCAACTGATGCAACTGTTAAAGGATTAATAACCAGAATATACAAAGAGGTCAAGAAACTCCACAACAACAAAATAATCCAGTGAAGAAACGGGCAAAGGACTTAAACAGACATTTTTCAAAAGAGGAAATCCAATTGACCAACAGACACATGAAAAAATGCTCAGGATCACTAGCCATCAGGGAAATGCAAATCAAAACCACAATGAGGTTTCACCTCACCCCAGTTAGAATGGCTTTCACACAGAAATCAACAAACAAATGCTGGTGAGGATATGGGGGAAAAGGTACCCTAATCCACTGTTGGTGGGAATGTAAACTGTTACTTTGTCACTATGAAAGGCAGTATGGAGATACCTCAGAAATCTGAATATAGATCTACTATATGACCCAGCCATTCCAATCCTGGGAAATTTACCCAAGAAAAATGAAATCAGTAAATAAGAGTTATCTGCATTCCCATGTTTACTGCAGCTCAATTCATATTAGCTAAAATATGGAATCAACATAAATGCCCATCAACCAAATACTAAAGAAATTATGGGATATGTACAATATGGACTACTACACAGTGGTAAAAAAAAAAAATGAAATCTGGTCATTTGCAACAAAATAGATGAGTCTAGAAAACATTATGTTTAGTGAATTAAGCCAGTCCCGGAAGGACAAAAATCATATGCTCTCCCTGATCTGTGAGAATAAGAGCACCTGAAATGAAATCTGTAGAAGAGAAATTGATACTTCAAGAAGGGATTACTTTAGTGGCCCTTGTCTTCATTGTTGAGGAACAGTTTTGTGGGATTTTTTGCTTGCTTTTTTCTTCATAATATTTGTTAAACTCTTTACTTAAGACAGAGTTAATCATATGTGTATAAAGTCAACTGAGGATGAATCTCATTAAAAAAGAGTGGGAATAAGAGAGGAAGGAGGAAGCTTGTAACTGTAAAGCTGTATAGTTCTGCATACATTCCTACAGACTTACTTCTAAGGGTAGAGTTTAAAAACTTGCCATGGGACATGGAATCTCATTAAGCTGGGTGGTAAAAATGCCATCTTAAGTGTTAAAGTGATGATATTAAGTCTTAAAGTGAACATATAAATAGGATTAAGTGTTAAAGTGATCATATGAATAGGATAAAGTGTCTGGAATTAATAAAAGGATTAAAAAGGAGAGAATGTTCCAACATGAGAAGCAGTCCACCCAGGAGACTTATAAATCACAATTGCTTTAACTAGCACTCTGACCTCAGAATCAGCCCTTAAGTCATCCTGGTCAGGCTAAAAAGACCACAAAAGCATTTCAGGCAAAAAATGTTCTACATGAATGATCTCTGTGAGTGAGACCCCAGTGTAAAGAAGTGGCCATCAAAGACGGATGCACTTTTCTCTGAAGGGAGGAGAGAACTTCTACTTTGCTTATGGCCTTCTCTAAATACTGATGGAGTTTGTGGATTCAAAAATCTTCCAAAGCCTAGACAGCTCATGTCAAGAGCCTCAGGTGGTCACTGACATCATACATAAGAGTGTTAATTGTCAAATTAACAACAGGATTCATTGTGCACTAACTTCCTATGCAGGACCTGTGTCCTTAAAGTTGTATTATGAAAGTTAACTGTAAAACTTGTCCTCAAACAGTTTTGGGTGTGTGTGTGTATGTGTATATGTGTGTGCAAACTGTTGAAATCTTTAGAGTTGGCCTTCTGTATACAAAGTTAATTGAAAATGAATCTTAATGGAGAATAGGACTGAAAAAGGAAGAGGTATGAAGAAGAGTAGGGGTAGCAGTGTGGGTGGGAAGGCAGGTATGATGGGAAGAATCACTATATTCTGAAAGCTGTACTTAGGAAATTTGTATTCATTAAATAAAAGGTTTCTTTTGGAAAAAACCAAATAAATTGTGTAATAATTATAAAAAAGAAAACAGATGGAAAGGCCCATAATATCAAGAATATTTATAATATAATCACAAAACAGCCTATCAAAATGAGGTATTTACCTCAATAATTCTGATCCCCTTAATGAATGAGAGGGTTAGGAGAAAATCTGACTCAATAGAAAATTAAGTAAAACAAAATGGATTATTTGGGACAGGCATTTGATCTAGCTATTAAACCACCCCATATCCCGTATCAGAGTGCCTGTGCACAAGCCCCAGTACCACTCCTGATTCCAGTTTCCTGTTAACAATGTACCCTGTGAGACAGCAGAGGGTAGCTCAAGTCATTGGGTCCCTGCTACCCACATGGGAAATCTGTATTGAAGTCTTGACTCCCTGTTTCAGGATGGCTCAGCCCCACCTGTTGTGGGCATTTGGGGCAGTTAACCAGCAGAGAGAAGCGTACTCTCTCTGTGTGTGTGTCTCTCTCTCTCTGCCCATGTCTCTCTCCATCTCTGCTTCTCAAAAATTTTTAAAAATTAAACCTATCAATTCACATAGATTAATAGACTGCTATAAAGTAAAGCCCTTGGAAGTTAAAATTTAAAAATTATACAGATCTGTAAACCTCTTATACTACATATCAATTGTTTGTTAGCACACACCTGTAACAGAACTTGAGAATACTAAAAAAGTCTCCTTCCTAAAGTGAAACACAGGGCTTCCTTTGAATAAACGTTATCTTTATAGACATTAAAAACATAAGCTTCTGTGAGTCTTTTTCTGAACTACAAAATTCCAAAATGGAATCCAAACGAATTAATTTGGAAAGTCCCTTGAATTCTTTGGAATAGAGTCAGACCTGCAGGTCATTTTTCTGAGTCTTGCCATGGCCATTATCAACAATTTACAGTGACACTTTCTTAAACAACTTGGACAGAGGAGGACAAATATAATCAAAGATAGTTAAGCAAGTACTAGCAAACAGATCTGTCTGAACACAGTATTTTTTAAAGTAATGGTATATTTCAAAAAAAATTAAATAAAGCAAAGCCACATTTATCCAGCATTGTTAAGCAATGAGGTTGTCCATACTAGGTAGCAGCTGAAAAATTATCTTGTTGGAGAATATTTTCTTTTTTTGACAGGCAGAGTGGACAGTGAGAGAGAGAGACAAAGGTCTTCCTTTGCCGTTGGTTCACCCTCCAATGGCTGCCGTGGTCGGCGCGCTGCGGCCAGCGCACCGCGCTCATCTGATGGCAGGAGCCAGGTGCTAGGTGCTTTTTCCTGGTCTCCCATGGAGTGCAGGGCCCAAGCACTTGGGCCATCCTCCCCTGCACTCCCGGGCCACAGCAGAGGGCTGGCCTGGAAGAGGGGCAACCGGGACAGAATCCGGCGCCCCGACCGGGACTAGAACCAGGTGTGCCGGCGCCGCAAGGCAGAGGATTAGCCTGTTGAGCCACGGCGCCGGCCTGTTGGAGAATATTTTAAGATGTAATACATACTTCTTTACTAGTTTGTTTGATCTTCTGTCTTTGCTAAGACTAATTTTCAAGGCTCAAGACCCCCAAACATTAACAGCTATTGTGATAACTGTAGGACAGTTTTATCAACAAGGTTGGTCAGAATTCCCGGGGCTTTAGCTACAGGCCCAACAGTTACATTTTCTTAATTCTTAAAGGTCTCTTTCAACACTTTATCTCTTTTTCTTAATTTTTTTCACATTGTTTTCTGCCAGCAATTCTTTCCCTAATTTGATATGTTTAAAGTGTTTTCTTGTGTTTAGTTTTCAGTTATGAGAACTCATGCTCATTTCATAAAACTCAAGGAAACATGGAAAAATTTTAAATATTCACGTACTTGTACACAGATATTCCTTCCTTATCTTTTAACTTATGAATTTTTAAGGGATATTGAAAAGCAATAGCTGCAACAATGAAAATGTGTTCTGCTTTTTGTACTGAAGAGAGAAAAATTATTTTCATCAAGAGTAACAATACAACACTTCACATCACATCCCCAAAGCAAATCCACTTCACAGAACATGACTGAAAAATGCGGATTCTGTGGAAGGTTTTCTGGAAATACAAGGAAGCATTCATTTCCTAATTTACAATTTAATAATATCCACCAAAATGAAAATATATTAAAATCATCATGTGCTATCTATAACAAAAAGGATGAGCACAACTTTTTTTTATTTTTTTTTTTTTTTGACAGGCAGAGTTAGAGAGAGAGAGAGACAGAGAGAAAGGTCTTCCTTTCCGTTGGTTCACCCCCCAAATGGCTGCCACGGTGCGCGCTGATCCGAAGCCAGGAGCTTCCTCCCAGTCTCCCATGTGTGTACAGCGCCCAAGCACTTTGGCCATCCTCCACTGCCCTCCTGGGCCACAGCAGAGAGCTGGACTGGAAGAGAAGCAGCCAGGACTAGAACCAGCACCCATATGGGATGCCGGCGCCACAGGCGGAGGATTAATGAAGTGAGCCATGGCGCTGGCCCCGAACACAACCTTTTTAAGTGACTATTTTTATTTATTTTAAAAGTAGAACAATAGAGAGAGAGATCTTTGATCTTCTGGTTCATTCCCCAAATGCCCACAACAGCCAGAACTGGGTTAGGCTGAAGTCAGGAGCCCAGAACTCCATGAAGTTCTCCCACATGGTGGCAGGGACTCAAATGGCTGAGCCATCATGTGCTGCCTCCTAGGATATACATTAGCAAGAAGCAGGATTGGAAGAGAGGAGCTAGGACTTAAACCAGGCACTCTGATGTGGGTTGTGGGTGTCTCAAGCAGCAGCTATGCCGTAACACTCATCCCTAGATAAAATCTTAATAATCCATTTATAAGGGAATGATTTCATATATCTATGAAATGAAATACTATTTTGCTATGTAAAGGAATTCTCTAAATCCATTCTAGAATGATCACTAAGATAAGTTATAATATGAAGGCAGGACGAACAAAACTGAACATTATATATATACATATACATACATATTCATATATGTATTCACACAAACATTTCTGAAACACATGCTGGGAAGTATACACATATATATGTTCCAGAAACTCAAACTGATTGTGAAAGATAAACAGGAAAGTGTGACCACCTCAGGATGGGGAGGTATCCAGAGCCTAGGTGTAGGAGTCACATTTACTGTTCACCTAGTGGTCCTAACAGAGGGTCCTGTTTATTGTTTTGTTTAACCTTGTGCATAAATCACCCTGTGCATAATCAACATCACTGTGGATTCATTTAGTTTTTGAAAGTGTAATAGCAATTGTGAGTACTTACTGTTTAGCTTGTGCTAGGCAGTAAAAATGTGTACCCCCATTGTCCCTTTTAATCCTGTCACCCCAACAGGTACACACAGCTATTATCCCCATTCTACAGATAAAGAAACAGAGAGGTTAACTGATGTACCCAGGATTTCACCTTTGGGAAGCAGAGCTGAGACTTCAACCCAGACAGATGCATCCCAGAATCTGCATTCTTTACTTATATATATTTTAAAATGTATCTGAAAGGCAGAGCAACAGAGAAAGAGACAGAGACAGAGAGAACTTCCATCACTGATACTCTCCCCAAATACCTACAGCAGTCAGGGTTGAGCCAGGTCAAAGTCAGGAGCTTGGAACTCAATCCAGGTCTCCAAGATGGGTGGCAGGAACACAAACACTTGAACCACCATCTTCTTCCTAACAAGGTATGAATGAACAAGAAACTGGAATTGGAGGCAGTCCAGGACACAAACTCAGGAACTCTGATATGGGGTGCTGGCATCCCAATTGGCATCTTATCTGCTGTACCAAACACCTGCCCCAGCATATGCATGCTTAAACCTCAAAATATATAAGCCACAGGCACAAGATGAAAAATAAAACCATAAAGATATTTACAAATTCAAAGTAGACTCCACAAGTAAAAAGAAAATTTTCATCTTAGGAAGTAAAAAATTCATAGAGGCACTAGGACACTGGGGCATATATTTTTTTCCATAACTTTACAGCCCAAGATTGAAAGCAACAATATAACGGGGAGGACAGTCAAACTGGACAAAGAATTTACTGCATATGTGCATAAAAAGTACTTTTTATACACAGTTGGCCTTCCAAGTTTATGGGTTCCACATCAACGGATTCAACCAAGGATCAAAAATATTCAGAAAAAATCGCATCTGAACTGAAAAAGTATAGCCTTTTTTTTCCTCATTATTCCCTACAATGGGTGGAGAATCTTTTTTTCTGCTAAGGGCCACTTGGATATTGATAACATCACTTGTGGGCCATATAAAATCATCAACTTAAAGATGACACTACTATAGATTAACTGAATTTTGAAAGTCCTGCCTGCAGTTGCCTTGGCAGGCCCAAACCAAATGGTTTTATAGGCCTTATATGCCCCATGGGCCATGAAGACAATCCCCACCCTGTGCCTACATGATACAGTAATGTTTACATTGTATTAGGTATTATAAGTGATCTAGAGATGATTAAAGTCTACAAGAGGATGTGTATAGGTTGTATGCAAATACCTGTACTTTATACGCCATTGTATATAAGGGACTTGAGCACTCTTGGGCTTTGGTCTCCTTAGGTGAGGGGAGGGAAGTTCTGGAACCAATCCCCAGGGGTTATCAAGAGAAGATGATAGCCGCCTCTGGATCCCATGGCACAGCACCCTCTTGCTGCAGAAGCCATCAACAGCATCACTCCCATGTCCCATCCCATTCCCATTTCCCACACCTCTCCACAAATGCCTTAGCAGCCACATGGGTCTACTCATGGTCCTTGAGGGAAAGCCTTGACTTGTCCTACTCCTGGGTTCTATTATGCCTGAACTGCTCCTTCAACTGTGTATTCCTGCCATTCATCGTCTGAGACATCCTTCAAGGTCATGACTAAATTCCACCTCTCAGAACATTCACCTATAACAAAGCTCCTATTTTTGTCCTCAAGGGCTTTCTTAACTCCATTCAATAGAAATACAAACACAAGTAAAGGATGCAAAGAAAATAAAGATTGTAAGAATATTTGTTTACCACTGCCTTGCAAGGTGACTCTCAGGAAAGCCACAACAACCTTCCCATTATTCGCACCACCACTTGCACGCTGACACAATATTTGAATATTCAATGGAAGATTGAAAGGAATGGACTACTGTACAGGGAATGGTGTGTGAGTCATCAAGCAAAGCCATGGCAGATGGATATGTGGGAAGTGTGAGCAGTCCCCACTGAGCTCCTGGATGTTAGTCATCTTCATGCACTTCAAGGTATGAGATGGAGGTGCCCTTCACACAAGAAGCAAGAACTTGCTACCAAAGGAAGCCTGTGTTTTGAAAGAAGCAAAGTGGACAGGGCACCTATTTCTGCTGCAGTGAGGCTTGCATTATGCAGCCAGCCCTCAAAGCAAGACCGAGCATGGACTCTGAAGGCTGCTGGAGAATTGGTCAAGCCACTAACCAAGCTTGTCTTCAACCTCGCCCTCACAATCTCACCCCATTTTGTTTCTTTTGAGTGTTTAGGGTGGGAGGGCCTCTGCATATTATGCATCCAACTTTTCTATTAGCAAATTTGGTTTGATTTCCTTTGTTTTGCTTTGGTGGGGGATGATCTTGTGAAAAATATTAAGAACTCAAGTTTAACTGAACTTGTCCACACCCAAATAAGAAAAGAATATGTCCTGGTAGCAGGATGAAGCAGAACCCTGAAAGAGAGAGAGAGAAAAAGAGAGCAGAAGAACACGCAGGGGAAAAAGCAAGAGGAGAGAGGATGGAAGTGTGTCCAAAGGAAACCCTGGATGAACCCCCAGAGGAATGCTACACCACGCTCCAGCCTCTGGGTGGCTTCTGCTTGGCCATAATGGAGAAAGGACGCTTCTGACAATGGACCAATCCAAAGCCACGTGGCAGCATATTAATGCATAAAGAAAGCAGGCTTCCCTGAAGACTAAAACCTGCTTGCATTGTTAGGCAGCATTCTAGAGGATCTTTGACAGTATGAGGAGAAGAAATGAGTGAGGGGTTAGGGCAGAATCCCTCTGAGACCACCCAGAGGAAGGAAATGAAGAAGGTGACAACAAGGTCAGAGACGGGTGGCTCGAAGCCCAGAGGAGTGTCCTGGGGGAACAGACAGGAAAGTACCTCCCCAGTGTGGGTGGGGGGAATGGAGAGGAGCTGGCAAAGGGAAGCGAAGGCAGAGCAGCCAGGGTCACCATCCTAAAGGCAAGACCGCTAGCTCCGCCTAGTGCTGTGTTCAGATTCACAAAGACACGCAGAGATCTCTTTTCTGACACTGTCTCTATCCATTTGACAGTGGTTGTCACCATTTGGTTGCTTAGTTGTATTTAATTTGCTTCTTCAGCCAAATTATCATCTTCTACCTTTAGGATCTTTAGAATGTGAAGGAGAGAAGAAAACACCTCGAGTGGATACACAAAAGGGTTCCTTGAAAGTCTTCTCCCTGGAAAGTCCTTTCTGGACATACTAATTGCACAAATTGTTGGAATTGCTGGATGGGAGATGCTGGAGTTGTTTAGCACACACTCACATTACATTATTTCAGATGTAGCTCTTTTTCCTCTTTCCTTTAGGAATGAAATGACAAATTCTTCCCTGGTGGCAGCAAGAAAATTAAAAGTACAGCCCATCTGTACTCTTGCCTCAAATGGAAAAAAAAAAGAAATCCCATTTTGAATGAATTTCCGCCATCAGCTCAAGCACAGCAACAGATGTGAAAAAGCCCCTGTGAGACACAAAACAACAATCCCAAATCCCAATAAAAATAATCAATACTGGCTTTGGTGCCAAACAACACAAGTGCCTCTGGAATACTCCGGGGTGTGCCAAAAATTGTACCTGGAAGGCAGAAGCTGCTGACAAGGTAGCCCACCTAGGGGAAGATTACCTGGGAAGATCTTCCATTTCCACAGCAGAACTGAGGGAGAACAGGTGAGGAGAAGTCCGTTAAGAGTGGCATGGGGCACCGAAGAGGAAGACAAAGCAGAGGGCACAGCTTGAGAGTTTATATACTTATATCTGACAAATGATCCTTGGCCATGAAACCAGGACATTCAGTAGTTTAAAAATGTCCTAAGGCCAAGGAGTGCATGTAATTTGTTGTTATCACTTAATAGAAATACTACCAGATGCATTCTGCAAAGGTAAACAGATGTTCAGTTGTGGTATAGGAGCCAAGACAAACATGGAAACCAAGAAGAGCCAAGATAAGCAAGAGCCAGTTAACCTGATGTTGGGGTGGTTTTGGGGGAAGTGACTGAATTTTCATCGTTGCTGTAGAGTGTTCAAAGAGATTGTGAAATGGGTGTTAGGTACCCCTCTATGATTTGCTGTGTGAGCACAGCATGTACATTCTCTGCACCTAGCTATCAGTCTAAATTCAGTTACAAAGGCTAGATGGCACATTTCCAGGCAGACAGGAGAGATATTTACCCATGGGCAAGCCTACATGGACACACATACAGACACTTGCTTGGTGCCCAAGGCAAACACTAAGTCCCATTCCTACAGTGCAGGCTCACCCACGACCCTTCACTTCCCCTGCATAACTCCTCCCTGAATTGCAGCCCAGCCCCATCACACAGCCAGCCCTTAGCTTTGCTGTCCCTGGGTACGTTCTGAGCCTTCCTGCTCTGGGATGTCTCCAGAAAATTCTAAGGAAGCAGATGATATGACTCCAGATCCTCTTTGATGAGGACTGGGTGCTAACTCACAACAACTGCGGTGCTCACCTAGTGGTGTGCCCAGATGCCATGTAGCTCCTGAGAAAAGACTTTACTGATGATTCTTCTCTGGTCTTTAACTCTCTTTTTAAAAAATGTTATGTTTTGAATGCTAACAAATAAAATTGTACATGAGGGGACTTCAAAAAGTTCATAGAAAATCAACAACCCACAAGTAGAAACACATGCACAAAGTTCATTTTAAACAGTGGTGATGGTACCAGCCTGTCCCATGGCCTCCATTTATACAAGCTTGCAAAGTAAAGAAAATAAAAAGATGAATAAAAGACACTGATTCCAAGGGCCTTCAAACTGAATATCACAATTCATGGACAAAAGCTATCCATTCCCCAGAGCGGTAGCAAGATAGTGGAGGAAGTATGTATTTCTTCAAAGTTTGATCCGACTATGCTTTCCTGTACATGGCCTCATGGTATTCTCCAAATACAAAACTTTAGGTTTGGTCAATTAGAATATAATTTTGGCTAATAAAATAGTCTTCAATATTTGGTAGAAGCTTTGAATGACTATGAAAATGGTTTGGAGAGGATAAACATATATGGATATTATAAACTATACCCATATCATTACAACAGGTTGCTTTAGACAGAACAGTTGGATTGTATCTTTATTGTTCTCAGCACAGATGTTTAATGCCTTGATCCCTTCACTTTTAGCTTGCTTTTTGGCAGATATAATATTCAACTATGAGACTTTCAGTGATAAGATGGTCAGTTACTCTCAAACCATATCAGTTGTCCTAACTTCCACACTTTCTTGAAGCATCAGGAAAAATATAACTCTGTGTATGTGTGTGTATTTGCGTGAATATTTAACTGACCAGTCATACGGCAGCACTTTGAGAAAGGACTATGACTATGAACACAAAATCTCTTAAATAACCAGGCCATCAGAGTTTGCCTCATTAGCCACCCATACCATGCCCCAGCATGGGATCCAGACAAATGAATGATCTCAGCCTGTTTCCCAGGCAACTGTCTCCACGGACAATGTTTTCATACTAATTCTTCTTGCTCTTGGGATTAAATTCTAACACCCTCTCTTTTGACCAAGGTGCAATGAGTTCTCAGCCTAACCAACCTAGGAAGGGGCTTGCTGTAATTTCTAACAGACCAGCCATCTTCTGAGGGCTCATGAGCAGGTTTGTTCTTGGAACACAGCCTAGATTTGGAGACTTTTGGTCTGAACCAGAGAAACAGAAAACATTTTATGGAAGAACTGGAGCTCAAATCCATGTTGCTAACCTCAAATGATTAGTTTCCATATAGAAAACAAAAATAAAGATGAGGACAAGATAAAGTTGATTCCCCAGACCACTCTACTACATGAATCATCTCAACCAAGTAACCAGGATATTTCCGTCCACAATACCTCAAGATGGACTCAAATGACATTAAAATAAATTGTATTTCCCCATTTTTAATGGCACAAAGTTCACTTGAGTTAAGCAAATGACGTCACACAGGGGGTGAGTGGGGGAGAGAAACCAGCAACATTTAGCTACGTATAACCATGGGTGAGAGCTTTCAAATATGATATTTTGGACCTATAAAATAGTTGAACCAAACAGAATCCACAACTGTCAAGAACAAGGCCCAGTGAAACAACTATAAGTTTCCCAAAATCCTGTGCCAGGATAATTTGTTACTAAAGCAAATTATTCCTGATATTAAATATATACATATATTTTTAAGTATAAACCCTAATTAGTCCACACAGAGCCCAGTACAGATAAACATTAACATTTGCCTTTTACAGCAGGCACGATGAAGGAAACTACAGGGAAGCAAAATAGATTTCGTAGAAATCATTGGAAAACTAGAATTTCAAATGAAAAATTTGTCTCCTATCTCTGAGCTCAAGCTGTGCTTCTCTGTATGGGTGAGAAAGTGTCACAGAGATAAGAAAGGGGCCAAATAGAAATCGCTACACAGAATGCTTCTCGGTATTTGGGCACAGACATCAGATGCTGCCTCTTGGCAACTTTCTTTCCTGGAAATGGTAAATGACCCTGTCCAGGATGGGTAAGATAAGCAACAAACACTAGTCAACAGGGTGAAAGACCCAGCTGTTGCACCTTGCTTTCTGTTAGGCCAGCTTCAAATTTCCTCAGGGCCACTGCTCAACACAAGGGTGCACTTACATCTCAGGGCTTATCAAAGCACCATCAGCAACAGCAACTGCACGCTCTGCAATTCTGAGAGCTTGAGCCAACCACTCTGCTAGGTGCTCAGTATATAAAGGTCAGTGCCATCTTCCCATATGGTCCAGTTCAGGAAGATGCAAGACAACCTGACCCTTCCTTTTGGAAACCCATACCTGAATGTTCTCCCGGCTCGCCACTTGGTTGAAGAATGGCCCACTGTTGAAATGACAACCTCTCAACCTTCAGGGGGGCTTCCAAAAGAAGCATCATGCAGGCTGAAAGTGCAAGACACACGTGTGTTTTCCATTTTCTAATAGTCACATTAAAAATGCTTTTAAAACATGTGAAACACATTTTAATGTGCATCATTTAAGCCAATTACTCTCAATATTACTGATATGTAATCAATAGGAATAGTTTTTAAATTGGTGAGATATTTTACTTTTCTCACTTTGTAATATGTGAACTCTGTACTGAACAGCACACCTCAGTTTGGAACAGCCACGTTTCAAGGGATAAGCAGCCACACACAGCTGGTGGCTGCAATATTGGATGGTGCTGCTCTAAACTCTGGTCTGGCCTCTGTGCTTCTACTAAAGGAGAACTCAAAGTATCCACTCATACAAGAACTCAATGTATCTGTTTGTTTCCTCTTTTTTTTTTTTTGACAGGCAGAGTTAGTGAGAGAGAGAGACAGAGAGAAAGGTCTTCCTTCCGCTGGTTCACCCCTAAATTGGCTGCTATGGCCTGCGCGCTGCGCCGATCCAAAGCCAGGAGCCAGGTGCTTCTCCTGGTCTCCCATGAGGGTGCAGGGCCCAAGCATTTGGGCTACCCTCCACTGCCTTCCCGGGCCAAGGCAGAGAGCTGGACTGGAAGAGGAGCAACTGGGACAGAACTGGTGCCCCAACCAGGACTAGAACCCGGGGTGCCAGCACCGCAGGCGGAGGATTAGCCTAGTGAGCCGCTTTTACTGTTATAACAAATTAGTACAAACAGTGCCTTAACTCCCATAAATTTTATTACTTTACATTTATGATTAATGGAGGTCAGATATGGGTCTCATTGGGCTAAAATGAAAGTGTCCTCAGGGCTCCCTCCCATTCTGAGAGAATCCATTCCCTTGCCTTTTCCAGTTTCTAGAAGTTTCCTGCACTCCAAGGGGCTCTTAGCTCTCTTCCTCCATTTTCAAAGCCAACGAAGTCACCATTCTCTGACCTGCTCTGTAATTACATCTTCCTCTGGTCAGAGCTGGGGCAGATTCTGCCAGTTTAAGGAGATTAGATTGGGTTTGCCTGGATGATCTGATACTTTCCTCTCTCAAGGTCCTTAACTTCATCAACTTTATCACTTCTGAAAAGTCCTTTATGCTACGTAAAGTAACAACATATTTTCAGCTCCAGGGATCAGGACGGGGCATGTTTAGGAGACTTTTATTCTGCCTGCTGTTGGTTTCAAGTTTTGTTTTGTTCTCATTACAAAGAGAGTAAACATTTGAAACTGGGGGCTTGGAGAACCCACTAGTCACAACGGAGAGGCACTGCCTTTTCCCCTCAGTCTCATTTAGAAGGAGCAAATATTTCCTTCCTTGAATAAGAAAGGTAGAATCATTCTCAGGAAGTACGTCATAGATTTTTTTCTCTAGCATGTTACTGATCATCATTCAAAAATTACTTTAATGCTTTTACATAGCAGACATGTATCAATCCCATAAAACAACGACAACCAAATAGAGAAAAAACATGGCATAGTGAGGGCTCTTTTTCAAAGGTAAGGGTTTTTATTACTATAATTTTATGTTAAACCTTTTACCATGTCAGAAGCACACCAAGAACATGACAGCTTTCACAAAAGGATGTTCCTACCGAGGAGGCATAGCCTAAGAGTTCAAATGAAGCAAAAAAAAAAAAAAAACCTCTTGAGAAAAATTAAAATCATTAGTACATGGAACCAGGGTTCAACACGGAAACATAGACAAAGATCAATTTATTGGAGATTTTCTTAAGGAAACAATTTTTTAAAGAGTGAAATATTATGAAGCAGTTCTGTTTACCCACACACATAAACTTATCTTCCAATACAAGGTTAGTACTTCGACAGTGCCCTGCTGCAAACACATGCTGTCTGTCACCGGGATACGCCCTTGGCCCCTTTCAGAGGCATAATCACAAAACCAAAACTGTCAGGACAGGAAGGAACTTCCCACCACACTGTCCAGCTTACTCACCTTACAGGAGGAACAGGACATGCTGACAGGCAGGAGACTGGCTCCCAGTCCCACAGGTAACTCATGGCTCAACTGCAGCCAGGCCCTGCACATCAAACTCTCAAGACTGTTTTTCCCACGGTCCTGGGGTATGACTCTCCCAGCCATCCATCCGTCCATCTGTCCATCCAACAAATAGTTGCTGAGTATCTCCTACCTGCCAGACTCGGCCCCACAGCAGAGACCAATACTAGCAAAATCCCAGCTCTCACGGACTTTACCCTCTAGGGGGTGAAGCAATAACAAAGATCTTTGAATGCCAGGTGGTAGACAGGCCAGGAAGGAAAATCAGGTAGCAGTGTCCGAGGGACACTGAGTAAAGGAAGGTTCCTGCTAGTGGGTCCCAGGTGTTAGGGAGGACTTCGAGGATAAAGTGACATGTTGAGTGCAGAGTGAATTCTGGAGTCAAGAGTACTTGAGTACTCCTAATGGTGCAGGCATAATGGGATGGTAATACTGGACCCAATGAAAATTTCAAAAAGGCCACTGAGGGGTGGTTATGGATGTGTGTGAAGGGGAAGCAGGTGGGAATGGGTAAAATAGGAAGCAGGTGTTCTCAACAGGGGAGGCAAGCTGGTGATGACGGCTCACCTGAGCAGGATGTGGCCATCCTGGGAGCCCCTGTGAACTCACCTGTGCTGTGAGCCTGGCCCAGGGCCAGGTGGTGCCCATGAGGCCAGCACCATTCCCCCAACACACACACACCCTACCACCACAGGAGAGCAGTACTGATCTGAAAAGGAAGTTGCACCTGAGCAGAAGAGGCTTTCGTTTGCCGCAAAGAAAGAATTCAGAAAACCACCCGGAGTCTTGCTAGGGAGGGAAGAGGAAGAACCTGCAAAAAAGGTGAAGCTAGGGGAGGAGCCAGGAGGTAAAGTGAGCCAGGGTTCAGGCAGGCAGGCAGGCAGGCTTATCAAGCCCTGGGAAGGTTTTCGCAAGTGTGAATGAGGCTTTAGGAGAGTGGTAGACTGTGCTGCTGTACCACCTGGAGGCTCAAAGAAACATTGCAGCCTAAGCACAGAGGCTGGTGTTTCTGGACAGGGTGTCTGGGCTTCTGTGGTCCCTTTCCAAAGTCTGCTTCTGTCTCTGGGCTGCACACAAGCACTTCCCTGGACTGAACCATGTGGGAGAGGCTACTGGAACACCTGGAGAAGGCAGCCCCCAGGGTGGCCAGCCCACCCTGCAACTCCAGGGACAGTCCAGCCTGGCTGTGGGGTGGAGGGTGCCACTGTCAAGGGCGAGCTGCCATGATGGCATCCTTAGCCCACCCAGGGTGCAGGCCCCCCAGCTCCTGGGTCTCGCAAGCCAGCCTCTGAGCCCATTGGCTTTCCTCCTACACTGGCCACCCCTCAGCTTTGCGCCTCTCCTACCCCCAGGTCAGAGGTACTTATTTGTTCTTGATGAAGGCTCTGGCTTTGAGCTTCGCCCTCCCTCTCCTTCCCTCCTGCCCCTGCGACCTCCTCCTCCAACGCAGTGCCTTGCAGGATAGCAGGCACCTCTGTGTTAGAACCACACGGTTGGAGTTGGGGTCTGGGATTTGCAAAGCTGAGCCTCTACGTCAGGAGTTGGGGTGGGAGTCCAGACGGAGGAATAGGGACTGAGAGGTTCAAAACAAGCAAAGATCCATCATTGCAAAGCTGCTCTTTCTCTACAAACTTTCAATTTTCATTTTATTTGAAAGGCAGATAGAGAAAGATCTTCCATCCTACTGGCTCACTCACCAAAGACCTGCACAGCCAGGGCTGGGCCAAGCCAAAGCCAGAAGCCTGGAATTCCATCCGCGTCCACACATAGGTGGCAGGGGCCCTGGCATCCAAGCCGTCAGCTGTGGCCTCCCAGGGTGTGCATTAGCAGGAAGTAGAATCAGTAGTGGAGGGACGCAAACCCATGCACTCCGATATGGGAGGTGGGCGTATTAACTGCTTTAATGAAAACATGTCCATAGCTTGTTTTTGACTGACTGCCCAGCAGCCAGCAGTCTCCGCCTCACCCCTGCCCACTCCAACTTTAAGAGACAGAACTGTCAAATAATGTGTCCTTTTCCCAGGAGGCAATCCAGGAAATAAAAGTTTTCTTTTTTTTTTAAACCATCTTCAGTTGTGCTTGAACAGTATTTCTCCTCAAAGCTCTTTTTTCCTTTTGCAAAATTTCAGAAACCACCCAATTAGGATACTCAAAATTCCCTCGAACAAAGTATGCTCTTCAATGATAGATTGTAAATAAAATTTCCATTAGGAAATACAAGGGTACTTCAAAACGCTCGAGGAAAATGAAATCCAAATCTGACACACATTTTTCCAGGAACTTTTTGAAGCCCCCTGGCACAGCATGCATTTGAAATAACAGAGATAAAACGGCATATAAAAGTGTGTGTACCGGTGCTGCCACGTCCCGGGCTGCTCGCAGAAGCTCGGTGTGCGTCCACATGGCGGCTATCTTGAGCTCGTTGCTGGGCCGGCGTGTCCGCGCTGCTGTGGGTTCGCGACCCCGGGGAAGACGGACAGGGGCCCCAGTGGGGCCAGACCCCGACTCCGACTGGGAGCCTGAGGAGCGGGAGCTGCAGGAGCTGGAGAGGCCGTGGCGTCCGGCCGGCCCCTGTGTCGCCTTCCCTAGTCAAGGGGCAGAGGAGGTGAGTTCAGCTCCCTTGGGCCCACAGGTCTCCTCGCTCATGGTGTATCCCACCGGGTGTGTAGCGTTCGGCATGCTTGTGGGCAGTTGCTGTGCTAGAGGTTAGATTCCAGGGGCGGTGCACGGAGTGGCTCCATGCGGGCCTGGCAGACAGAAAGAGGCTGGGTGCCTTGTGATTCAGCTCCAGGCACGCTCTTCAAAAGCCTTCTCGCTTACACGCATGGCTTCTGCCATTGGTTTTCTCCCAGAGCACCCTGCAACTGACTTAGGACAGCTTAGACAATTTTAAATTCATGAGGGGGAAGCCTCACCTCCTCAGCTGTGTGTTGCCACGTTTATCTGTCAATCAGGGGACCCCCCCCCGGAAGTACCTCCTCTTACCTGGGACGTGGGGGTGGTACCACGTAAAGACTTCCGTTTTTTCTAAGACAGAAAATACTAGGAAGAGCAGCCGACGTGTGCTCTTTCTCAACGTGGACTCAGGACCGGCACAGCGGGGTGTGACAGTCCCCTTTCCTTGGCTCCATTCTCGCTGAATAAAGCCCTAATGGGCCTGCGTATTTTTGTCACTTTTTAATAAAGTTTATCACATTGCATGCCGTGTTTGGACCTGTATTTAGAATTCTTCTCTAAGTAAAAGGCAAGAGCCTGGAAAATTAATTTAGGCCCTAAGCTAGCCCATAACAAAAGGACAGAAAAAAGTAATCCGATTCCAGAAAATTTTGGAGGCAAATGGAGGCACCTGGGGCCCCGCCCAGAACCCTGACTGGGAAGCCATGGAGCAGATCCCACCTAAGGAATTTGCGGAGACCTAATCACTTCCCAGATTGGCTGAGGCTTTGACGTGAGCTCCGCTGTGATCTGAAGGGTTTTATTTATTTATTTATTTATTTTATTTTTTTTTGACAGAGTGGATAGTGAGAGAGACAGAGAGAAAGGTCTTCCTTTGCCGTTGGTTCACCCTCCAGTGGCAGCCACGGCTGGCGCTCTGTGGCCGGCGCATCACACTGATCCAAAGCCAGGAGCCAGGTGGTTCTCCTGGTCTCCCATGGGGTGCAGGGCCCAAGCTCCTGGGCCATCCTCCACTGTACTCCCGGGCCACAGCAGAGAGCTGGCCTGGAAGAGGGGCAACCAGGACAGAATCCGGCGCCCCGACGGGGACTAGAACCTGGTGTGCCGGCGCCGCAAGGCGGAGGATTAGCCTAGTGAGCCGCGACACTGGCTCTGAAGGGTTTTAAAAAGCAAATTTGAACGAATCTGGACGTGAACGAAAGGGTGGAGGGAGTGGGCAAGGGGGGAGGGTTGTGGGGGGAGAGGGAAAATATGGGGGGAAACCCATTGTAATCCATAAGTCATACCTTGGAAATTTATATCCTAAATAAAAGTAAAAAAAAAAAAAAGCAAATTTGTACGCTCATTGGTACAGAAATTGTAACAGGATCAAAAAATCCTTAAGAAAGCGAGGCCTGCCCATTCACTGCAGCGGCTCAGAGCTCAGGTGGCAGGGAAGCCACTCCATGCAGGCCACTCTGTGACAGGGTCTTTGCTGGTGCCTGGAGATGAAGCCTCATCCAAAGGTCAAGAGTACAGTTTTGAACGCAATCGTGGCAATCATGCCTCGAACAGGGATACCAAGGAGAAAAAAGGAAGGAATCAAGAAATCCAGGGCCCGGAGAAGGAGGGCTTTGTGCCTGATGCTGCAGCCTTGGGTCAGCAGAGAGAGCTACCACTGTTTCCCACTCGTGACTGCACGGGTACCAGAGAAATGACAGTCAGTTGCCAAGTGATGAGAAGCTGGACAAGTTGAAGGCAGAGGGAGTAGGTGACCAGAACTTAAGCAGCAAAGTAGTGCAGAGGGGTTGGGGGTTCTTTGGCAGCAATGGGAACTTCCTGTGCAAAATTTGAGCAGGGCCTACCTTGTGGAAATGTCTTGTGAAACTCAGATGGGCCAGTGTATTTGGAACTGCCTGGGTTTCTGCATGTAGGTTATCCATCTTGGGATAGAGGAAGTTGGAGGTGGGAAGAAGCTGTTGGGTAGATTGAAGCTTCCTGGGGCACTGTTCCCAGTCTGAATCCTGTGAATCTTTCATGCTCACCCTTCTTGCTTGGGCTCTGTGTTGCAAACCAGTGTTGCATGTGTTAGGGAATTTCTGTGATACTTGTGCAGTATACATTTGGGAGGAAATGAAAAGTTTGCCTTCTAACCTCATTTCCTTGTTGATCAGTGAACACCAGCCTGGTCAATTGATTATTTCCTTATGTGTAGAAAAATAAAATGACATAGCAAAAAAATAATGAAGAGTATGTATAATTTGAAGAAAAAATAAACACCCAGGAGCACACAACTCATAAATCGAGTATTACTAGGATCGAAGAAGCCTGTATGGTAGCCTGCCTCCCCTCCCCCACTGCTCTATGTAATTCACTATCCTGCATTTTGTCATTCTCTGACACTTTTGCATTCATATGTATTCATAGGTACATTTAATAGAATGCATTTTTGAGAGGCAAAGAGACACAAGGAGCTTCCAGCTTCTGCTGGCTCACTCCCCGAAAAGCACACAACTGCTGGGATCCAGGTATTCAATCCAGGTCTTCCACTTGGTGGCAGGACCCCAACTGCATGAGCCATCATTGCTACCTCTCAGAATCTGTATTAGTAGGAAGCTGGAGGCATGAGCTGATTCCAGAGCTGGGTATCAAACCAGATATTCTCATTTGGGACATGAATGTCTCAACTGCTAGGCTAAAGACCTACCCTAAATTTTGTCTGCTTCAGAAACTTAGCTAAATGAGGTCACTCTTTTGCATCCTTTTGTGACTTTATTGCAACTGTGTTTTATATAATCCACGTTGATGCATGCAGTTGTACTTTTTTTATGATTTTAATCAAATTCCAATAGATGAATGTAGATATTCATCTCTTGCTATCCAGGGGAATTACTCCCAGGACCCCCATGGATACCAGTTCCAATGGATGCACAAATCCACAATGGCCTAATGTTGCATAGAACCTCATATGCCCATCATATACTTAAATCTAATCTCTAGACTACTTATAAATATCTAATACAATGTAAATGCTAGATAGCTGTCATACTATATTGCTTAGGGAATCATGACATGGAAAAAATTCTGTATATATTCAGTACAGGAAAAATATTTTTCTAATATTTTCAGTCTTCATTTGGCTGAACCCATATGTTTGGAGGGTTGACTATATATCACAATTCATTTAGTTATCCAGTCTACTGTGGACAAACATTTGGTTGATTGTAATGGTATCCCACTGGGAGCAACTCCTCTATAAACATCTTTGTACATATTTCCAGGTGTATATGCAATGTTTTCTTGGGAGTCTGTGTCTAAGAGCAAAAGTATGTCACAGGGCACACACAAGTCCAACTTCATGGATGTCCTTTTTTCCCAAGGGTGTCTTAATTCCTACTCTTTCACAGCTTGGGTTGCCCTTGAAACAGATGTTCTTGTCCAGGAGTTTTTTGGAAGAGTACTCTCAGGAACATCAGTGAAGGGAGAGGCCAGATTCTACCTTCTTGTTTTGTTTTCTATTCTAGGCATCAGTCTGAGGCTACTCATAGGTAGGTACCTGTAGGTACCTATGAGCATTCATATACAAAGTTTTATGCAGTCTGCACCATTTTAAATTCCCACCAAGAATACTCATCCCAATTTCTTCACATCCTTTACACACACACATGCACACCCTATGGGTTTGCTTCTGTCAAGTTTTTTTTTTTAAGATTTATTTTATTTATTTGAAAGACAGAGAGAGGCAGACAGAGAAAGAGAGAGGTCTTCCATCCGCTGGTTCACACCCCAGATGGCCACAACAGCCAGAGCTGCGCCAACCCAAAACCAGGGAGCTTCTTCCAAGTCTCCCACATGGGTGCAGGGGCCCAAGCACTTGGGCCATCTTCTACTGCTTTCCCAGGCCATAGCAGAGAGCTGCATTGGAAGAGGAGCAGCAGAGACTAGAACCAGCGCCCATACGGGATGCCGGCGCTTCAGGCCAGGGCTTTAACCCACTGCGCCACTGCACCACAACACCGGCCCCTCTCCTAAGAGTTCAAACAGACCAGCTTCTTCATATGTGCCACTGGCTAATCAACCCTGAACCTCAGGTTCATTTGGCAGAGTGTCTTCAAAGCCAACGCTGGCTTTACCATCTGCCTTCAGCTCTGAATTTCTACTTCACTAAGGTTTTGGCCTGCATATTACTTGTGTTCATTTTACTCCATCAATACATTTAAGACTTTTTAACATTTGATCCAGAATGTTCAGTTGTTCCCACTGGGAAGGCTGAGCAGGTGTCATCTGCCATACCCAGTTAAAATGGAAGTCCATACAATACTGATTTATTGAGATTTCCCTTAACTTACCTTACAGACTATTTAATCATGAAAAGTAGCTCATCTCTCAGTGACTCCTGGATATTACAATGCCATCTCCCTTTTGTCATACTCAGCACATAATATCAAATACATAATGTAGCAATGATTAGCGCTACCCTATTCAAAATCACTGAGAAGCAAGTTAGATCTTTACTGGCTGTCTCTGATGGCTGTGGAGTACAGGTTTCCATTGTATCTCACTATCCACTCCCCTACAGACCTTCGAACATTTTACTTTCTCTCCACATCCCTCTGAATAGAAGACTTTCCCTGACACCTGCCATCTCTCTGCCTCTCCTGTATCACCATCTCCATCTTCTCCCTCAGACAAGAGAGTCAGGGTGGAGAGGAACGTGTCTGAGATAATTAAGCAACCATTGAAAGAAGTCAAATTTGAGTGGCTAGGATAATGGATGATGCATGGGAGGAGGTGCATGTTTGCTAGGCAGGATGAGCTTGGTTTGAGATGTACTAGAATATAAAATGATGAGAGAGCAAGGGGAAACACTTGACAATGGGCAAAGGGGGCTAGAGCTTGGAAAGCACATTTGTTCTTTCTGGAACTTTTTATTCACATCATGTTCTGAGGGGCATGAAAAGCACACAAGAAATAGTATCTATTACTGTGAGCTCTTGAATGAAGGAAAGGAAAGAGGAAAACCACAGTTAAGCTGACAGAATAAATACTTGTGCCTGGTTTCTGGAAGCCAACCGGAGATTCTCCTGACATACTGTCCTTCTCAAAAGATCTACTTAAAATTCTTAGATTGTAAAGGCTGTCAGTTGTATCAGCTTGAAATTCACAGCAGCACCACATAGGAGTAAAAAGGAAACACAACCATAAAGCAGAACGAAGGGCTCTGAGAAATCTCCAGTCAAGAAAGTGAACAGATTCATCAATTACCAAACTTGAAAAGTTCAAAGGCTAGTACATGGCTTTAAAAAGTGGACAAATATTTCTGAAATAATTCTCAATTTTATATTTATATATTTGTATGTATATGTGTATGTATATACTGGGGGGGGGGGGGCGCTAGAATGAAATATACCAACCTGAAAACAGTTGTTTCTATGTTCCATGACAGGTGTTTTGATTGGTATTTTATATATGTTTTAAAGTATTGTGGGATGGTGTGGTTTAATAGGCCTGACAGACCCAGACATTACCACGATATTCAGTGGGTAGAAACTCACTGTGAAAACTAGGAATAATGACGACAGGGCTGACACTGGAGCCAATCATATGGAAGTGCTTGCCACTGATGGGGAACAGGAATTCTATTGAGTATGACTGCATTTGGGACATCACCACCTCTCGTTTTCTCTCTCAAATCATGCTTCTTCATTATTTCCTTACGAGCTTGAGTCCCTTCTTACAGACGCACTCTTCCAGCACAGTTCGCTGTAAACTTTCAATCTATTGGAAATTACCTTAAAGGGGCATTCACTCCTGACAAATAGTTTAGAAAGATATGAACTCTTAGAAAGAACTTTTTCTTAACCCAGTACTTAAAGCATTATTTTTCTTTTATTGGAAAGACAGGGAGAGACAGACAGGCAGAGATCTTCCATTCACTGCTTCAATTTCCAAATGCATAGAACAGCCAGGCCTGGACCAGACCCAAGTCAGGAGCCAGGAACTCAATCCAAGTCCCCTCCGTGGGTGGCAGGGACTCAACTACTTGAGCTAGCTCTGTTGGGTGCCAGGGTCTGCATTAGCAGGAAGATGGAATGGGAGTGGGGCTGGGAGTTAAACCTAGGTACCCTGTTATGAGATGTGGGTGTCCCAAACAGCGTCTTAACCACTGAGTCAAACATCTACCCCTATCATAAGCGTTAAGCAGACCACTATATCAATTTAGTTTTGCAGATAATTCATCTGTACAGTCTCTGGTGTGTGATTTTTTGTTTTGTTTTGTTTTGTTTTGTTTTGACAGGCAGAGATAGACAGTATAAACAGAGAGAGAAAGGTCTTCCTTCTGTTGGTTCACCTCCCAAATGGCTGTTACCGCCAGCGCGCTGCACCAGTCCAAAGCCAGGAGCCAGGTGCTTCCTCCTGGTCTCCCATGCGGGTGCAGGGCCCACTGCCTTCCCGGGCCACAGCAGAGAGCTGGACTGAAAGAGGAGCAACTGGGACAGAATCCGGCGCCCCAACCCAGACTAGAACCCCGGGTGCTGGCACCGCAGGCGGAGGATTAGCCTAGCGAGCTGGCGCAGGCCGTCTCGTGATTTTTAAGACAATTGGTCGGTGGAACCCCCCACCCCCCATACCCCCACTCACTCGGCGTGCGGAATGCCGGGGCCGCCTGGCTGCGCCACGTTTCCACCCCAGGCTCTGGGAGGCTGTGGCTGAATGCAGGGAAGGGTGCAGTCCGCACTTAAAGGACTGTCAGGGCCGCTCTGCAGTGGCGTGGGCGTGGGGCGTGGGGCGTGGCTGACAGGGGCTCTTCCCTCCGCCACGCCCACAGTTCTGGGAGGTGATCAGTGATGAGCACGGCATTGACCCCACCGGCACCTACCATGGGGATAGCGACCTGCAGCTGGACCGCATCTCCGTGTACTACAACGAAGCCACAGGTGGCAAATACGTCCCTCGTGCTATCCTGGTAGATCTAGAATCGGGAACCATGGACTCTATGCGCTCAGGGCCTTTCGGCCAGATCTTCAGACCAGATAACTTTGTTTTTGGTCAGTCCGGGGCAGGCAACAACTGGGCCAAGGGCCACTACACAGAGGGGGCGGAGCTGGTCGACTCAGTGCTCGACGTGGTGTGGAAGGAGGCTGAGAGCTGTGACTGCCTGCGGGGCTTCCAGCTGACCCACTCGCTGGGCAGTGGCACAGGCTCTGGCATGGGCACCCTGCTCATCAGCAAGATCCGGGAAGAGTACCCTGACCGCATCATGAACACCTTCAGCATGGTGCCCTCGCCCAAGGTGTCAGACACCGTGGTGGAGCCCTACATCGCCACCCTGTCCGTGCACCAGCTGGTGGAGAACACGGATGAGACCTACTGCATCCACAACGAGGCCCTGTACGACATCCCGCCCCGGGGCCTCAAGATGGCAGTCGCCTTCATCAGCAACACCACGGCCATCCAGGAGCTGTTCAAGCGCATCTCGGAGCAGTTCATGGCCATGTTCTGGCGCAAAGCCTTCCTGCACTGGTACACGGGCGAGGGCATGGACGAGATGGAGTTCACCGAGGCCGAGAGCAACATGAACGACTGGTGTCCAAGTATCAGCAGTACCAGGATGCCACCGCGGAAGAGGAGGAAGATTTAGGGGAGACCCCCTCAGCTGCCCTGTCCTCTCCCTCAGAATTTGTGTTGCTACCCCTTTTTCCTTTGTGGGGAGGGGGATCTAGAACAGCGCCTGGCACATAGTAGGAGCTCAATAAATCTTTGTTTGTTGAATGTCTCCTCTCTCTCTCCGCTCTGGGAAACTCAAATCCTGCCATGTGTTTCTTTCAGGTGCCCACTGCTCCCATCTGTCCAGTTAATATTTCCTTTCTGTTTCCAAAATAATTCTCCATAAGCCCAAGTACTAGACAAGAGAGAAAAGAGGTCGGAGCCCCTTCCAGGGAGGAAATCTTTGCTTCAGGTATCTTTTTTTTTTTTTTTTTTATTTTTAACAGGCAGAGTGGACAGTGAGAGAGACAGAGAGAAAGGTCTTCCTTTTGCCGTTGGTTCACCCTCCAATGGCTGCCGCGGTCGGCGCGGTTCGGCCGGCGCACTGCGCTCATCCGATGGCAGGAGCCAGGTGCTTTTCCTGGTCTCCCCATGGGGTGCAGGGCCCAAGCACCTGGGCCATCCTCCACTGCACTCCTGGGCCACAGCAGAGGGCTGGCCTGGAAGAGGGGCAACCGGGACAGAATCCGGCGCCCTGACGGGGACTAGAACCCGGTGTGCCGGCGCCGCAAGGTGGAGGATTAGCCTGTTGAGCCACGGCGCCGGCCTTGCTTCAGGTATCCCACGATCCGGCTCGGCTTTGGGGGTGTTAACAGTATTATATCCGTTTCCAGTCTCCCTCCAGGCTCTGTCCTGAGCTCTCTCTCCCTGTCTCACATGCTCCATTCCAGCCTTTCCCCTGATGAAAGGAAGGGGACTCAAGGAGAAAGGCCAGCCTTGGTCCTGAGCCTCCAGAAACGCCCTCCCTGACTTTTCCCACCCCAACACCCCATCCCCCCATATCCCCCCCTCCATCTCTGCCGTGCATGGGAGGTTCGCTCTGCCCCCTGCAGGACTGAGTCGCTCCCTAGAGCAGAGGGGACTGGACATCTCAGCTCTTCCTTGGCTGTTCTTTCCCCTGTTCCTTTAGGGTTTTTTTTGCCCCACACTTCAGATTTCTATTTTGTGTTGAACAACCTTTGCTTTTTTTTTTTTTTTCATATTGAAAAGATGACATTGCCTCAAGAGCCAAAAATAAACAGGAATTGAAGAAAAAAAAAAAGGACAATCGGTCTTGCGGTTGTGTTTTGGGGTGTGTGTGTGAGTATGCACATGCAACTGTTATATGAAATGTACACACTGAATTGTACAAACTCCATACAGAAAGTTTTACCACAACACAAGTAAAAAAGCAGAATAGTTTGAGCCATAGGAGCTTCCTATATATCCTTCTCCCGTAGAAGTCACCACACACCTGACTAAATGACTGTGGCTGTCGCTCCCTATTTTCTTGACACTTGCAAATTTACATCCTCCAATCAAATATAAGAGCCCACCGAAGCTTTGAAAGGTCCATATAGCATGTCATCATCAAAGTACAAACTGTACAGTAGTTGTCTCCTGGAGGGGGTGCTTAGTGGTAGCAGAGCAGGACGAGGGACACTTGTCACTGCACTTTCTTACACCTTTTGGAGTTTTATATATATATATATATTTATTTATATATATATTATATTTATATATATATATATTTGGATATATATATATATATATATTTGGAAGGGATATATGTATATCCCTTCCAAAAAGATGTAAGAGAAAATAAAAAGGCACTAATGCCAAGGAAATAAGCAAAAACTAGTAGAAGTTTTAAATGTAACTTAAAATATTAAGAGTGGTTGCCAGCCGGTGCCGTGGCTCAATAGGCTAATCCTCCGCCTATGGTACTGGCACCCAGGGTTCTAGTCCTGGTCGGGGCGCCGGATTCTGTCCCAGTTGCTCCTCTTCCAGTCCAGCTCTCTGCTGTGGCCTGGGAGTGCAGAGGATGGCCCAGGTGCTTGGGCCCTGCACCCTCATGGGAGACCAGGAGAAGCACCTGGCTCCTGGCTTCAGATCAGCATGGTGCGCCAGCTACAGTGTGCGGGCCACAGCAGCCACTTGGGGGCTGAACCAACGGCAAAGGAAGACCTTTCTTTCTGTCTCTCTCTCACTGTCCACTCTGCCTGTCAAAAAAAAAAAAAAAGGTGGTTGCCTGAGAAGAAATGTTGGATAAACTATTAAAACATCATTCTAAAGGATAAGACAGCTAGTAAGACATCAAAGACTCACTAGGTCTCCCATGTGGGTGGCAGGGGCCCAAGCTCCCAGATCAGCTTCTGCTGTCTTCCCAGGCATTATTAGCAAGGAGTGGATCTGCATAGCAGCCAGGACTCAAACTGGTGGGATGGGCAGAGGTTTAACCCACTGCACAACACAGCCCCCCCCCCCTTTTTTTTAACTTTTAAAGTTTTTTCAAGATTTACTTACTTGAAGGAAGAGTTATGGGGGGCAGGCTGGAAGACAGAGGCAGTTTTATTTTTTTTCATTTAAACATTTTAATGATTTGTGGCTATTTTAAAATTTACTGCTTATGAGTGAAGTTGAGCATTTTTTCATCTGATTATTGCTTTAAGCCCCTGCCTATATTGCTGAACTATTGTCTTTTTTATTTTTTATTTGTTGAATTCTTTATTTAGTGGGGCATTAAGCCTTTGACTATAACATAAATTAAAAATGTTATCTCAAAAGTAATTAAATGCTAAAAAAAAAAAAAAAACTTGTAGAGCAAAAGGAAAAACACGTATTCCCACTCACAGCAGGTCACTGGCACTAGCCTGCTTTCTCTGCCTGCAGCCTCTCAGGACAATGCTATCAGCCTGGGAGCTTCCCCCCTGCCCGTCTCTGTACTACCCAAGACCTAGAATTCCCCCTCCACCCTATCAGAGCACTTAGCCATTTGAGCCTTTGAGGCCTTGCTGGATCTCTCACACCACACTGACTGCATGCCGCCTGCTCTGTGCACCTTGTGGAAGCCATGGCTTCTTAAAGAGTTCAAGGGTAGTGAAGACGTCCACTGCGTCTATGCCAGCTTAGGCAGATTAACTAATCTCCCTTTTATTTGCCACCACCCACTGAAACCAGCCTCAAAGGAAGAGCCTCAGAGATTGGAAAAGCCATTGTAACATTATAACCTCCCTACACCATGCTCACCCATCACTCAGCCACCCACGTTAACAGACAGGAACTAAGAAGTAGAGTGCAGGTATCAGTAGTTTTGGCAGCAGCTTTTACTTTTCTTTTCTGTTGTGGCCTTGTTGTGACTTTTTCAGGAGCCCACAGCATTTTATACCCTATGAGACCTTCTGTATCAGTTCCCATATTTTTAGATGACCTGGATTCACAGAATTTTATATAAATGACAGGGAAAGAATGAAGCTTGTATCAAGAAAGCCATGAAAATATAGTATCTGGAAGAAAATGTTCAAGCCCATAGTTATAAAAGGGCAATATGTAAAAAAAGAACCTTCCCACACCTGGAGGCAAATGTCAAAACCCATGATTCATGTTCATAGGCCAAAGAGAATAGATTCAAATCCCTCACTGCTCCCCTAGTTTATTTCTCTTCTATTGGGACATTATCCCTCCACACGGTTACTGTATTGCTCAGAATGCCCAGAACCATCAATACCCCCGTCCAGCATATTCCAGCAAAATCTTCACAGCTATACAGAAAGACTGTACATGAACCAGCTTCTGACATTTCACCGTGCTGACCTCAGGGAGATAACGATCTATATTAACCACAGGTCTTAGGAACACACTCTCAAAACGTTAGTAAGCCACAGTCATTTACTCTTTCTCACCACAGAAAACACATCATTAAAATCTATATACGGGGTACTTCAAAACGTCTGTGGAAAATGCATATTATGAACAAACCATGCATGGATTTAAAATTTTTGCATGAAAATACACATCCTTTAATTCCATCTTCCTGTGAGGTTTTAAAGTCCCCTTGAAGATGAGATGTAAATCTATAGTCTGCCCTTGATAAGCCCATGCTGGCTCTCCCTTCTTCACATACTTAAAGAAAACGATGCTTTGAACAGTTACTACTTGCTTCCTGCTCAGGAGCCATTAACTAACCAAGTCTACACTTTTTGGAATGCTTTGCCACTCTGAATTCTAGAAATGGAAGAGCTGCTAGAATGTTGTTCAGTTTTTCAAAGCACATTCATGATCTGCTTTGTAAGGGAATAAGAGAGGGAGGAGATGTAAAACTTGGGACATGCTCAATCGGAATGGCCCCAAATGATGGAGTTAGAATTGTGCCAGGGAATTCCAATACAATCCCATCAAGGTGGCATTTACCAAGGCCATCTCATTAGTCCAAGTGATCAATTTCAGCTCACAATTGATCACACTGATAGGTCTAAGAGTCAAAGGGATCACACAAACAAGACTAGTGTCTGCTAATACTAACTGATAGAATGAAAAAGGGAGAGAATGATCCAACATGGGAAGCAGGATACACAGCAGACTCATAGAATGGCAGATGTCCTAAATAGCACTCTGGCCTCAGAATCAGCCCTTAAGGCATTCGGATCTGGCTCAAGAGCCCATGAGAATATTTTAGGCATGGAAAGCTAAGACACTCTGGAAAAAACAGAAGACCTAAATGAAAGATCTCTGCGAGTGAGATCCCAGTGGAAAGAACGGGGCCATCAAAGAAGGAGGTACCTTTCTCTGAAGGGAGGAGATAACTTCCACTTTGACTATGGCCCTGTGGGAATAAGATCGAAGTCGGCTAACCCTAAAGGCTTCCATAGCCTCGGCAACTCATGACCAGAGCCTAGGGAGATTACTGACGCCATAAACAAGAGTGTCAAATTGTTAAATCAACATCAGGAGTCACTGTGTACTTACATCTCATGAGGGATCTGTCCTTAATGTGTTATCCAATGTGAAGTGATGCTATTACTAGTACTGAAACAGTATTTTTACACTTTGTGTTTCTGAGTGGGTGCAAACTGATGAAATCCTTACATAGTATATATTGAATCGATCTTCTTTATATAAAGATAATTGCAAATGATTAAAAAATCTTGGTGTTAAACTGGAAATTGCATAGACAATCAATTTTTTTAAAAAAAAATCATGTAGGATCTCTGTCCTTAATGTGCTGTACATTGTGAATTAATACTATAACTAGTACTCCAACAGTATTATCATTTTGTGTCTCTATGCGAGGGCAAACCGTTGAAATCTTTACGTAATATGTACTAAATTGATCTTCTGTGTATAAAGATAATTGAAAATGAATCTTGATGTGAACAGAAGGGGAGAGGGAGCGGGAAAGGGGAGGGTGGGGGGAGGGAGGGAAGTTGTGGGGAGGGGGGAGCCATTGTGGTCCATGAGCTGTTCTTTGGAAATTTATATTCTTTAAATAAAAGCTTTATATAAAAAAAATAAATAAATAAACTGAGACAACTAAAAAAAAAAAATTCATCAAGGTTTTCTTTTTCACTCACAAAATACCATGGGCATAGATTTACTTTCACATAGCTGAGTGTGTTGAGTTTTATACTTTCCCTCTTCTATCCTTGGACTTAATTCTAGTAGCTCTCATCTGCTTTAAGTCAGGGGTCCCCCAATAGACAACAGAAATGAAGGTCCCAGAGCAAGTTGGAACAGAGGCAAAAAACAACCGACTCTAGCACTTGAAGAGACAAATTATTCAGATCCTGCCAAACTGTTGCCACATCAAGCAGGAAAAAAGACTAACCAATGTTCTAGAGCTTCAACTTTTCAAGAAGCTCAGAATATAAGACGTATTTAAATGTGAAATCTCATTTTTAAGTGTAGGTAATTTTTTTTTAAATGCTCCCACCCCATGTCAAACATTATCACTGGACCAAATGCAGCACACTGGGGTCCAGATTTAACCCCTTGCTCTAAGCTAAGAAATTCATTCAAGTGTCTGTTTAAAAGGGCAAGGGGAAGAGCTGAAGTGAACACTGGGGTTTCAATCTCTTGAATGGGTTTTTCATTCGTTCCAATCTAAAATGTGACCCTCTGACGTAGAGCACCAAAGTTAAATGAGTGAGATTAGAGAATTACAAAGGATACTCTACTATTTCCGCTGTAAACATAATGCTGCACCAGCATCATGCAGCATTCATCACTGATACAACACCTCTCCGTTTATCAAAGATTTGAGGTTAAATTCTCAAGCT
The DNA here is from genome assembly GCA_949820135.1 of Sylvilagus floridanus. Classification (NCBI taxonomy): domain Eukaryota; kingdom Metazoa; phylum Chordata; class Mammalia; order Lagomorpha; family Leporidae; genus Sylvilagus; species Sylvilagus floridanus. Next base: position 74,538,106 of record OX463230.1, read on the forward strand.
CTATCCTAGCTAAGATACCAATCTCAAGTGACCCCAACTGCAAAAGTATTCAAATACACACTGCCACACTTCCCATTCCACTGGAGCCATTTTTCCTTTCTAGAATTACACTCTATGGAGTCTCATGCTTTGTCAACATTTAAAATTCTTAAACTGCTTTCTTAGTATGTGGTATACACTCATATCCAAGCCTTCCCACTGCTGCTACTTCCTAGCATTTTGAAATATTCACAGAAAACTAAACTTGCTCTCTTTTTTCATGATAGGGCATTGCAACTATCTGTATACTACAATGGTGGAAACATATTACACATCTGTCAAAAACCATGAATAAGCAATACCAATAGGAAACCATAATATGAACTATAGACTTTGACTGGTGACAGCGTCTCAATGTGGATTCAGAGACTATAGAAATAGCACACTGTTGGAAGTGCCCACATGGAGACTGGAGAGTAAATAAAGGGGTACTTGTATTTGGGAATAATGCAGTTTATGCACAATTTTGCTATGCACCTAAAACCATCATTTAAAAGTTTTTTTTTAAGATTGTTATTTATTTATTTGCAAGTCAAAGTTACACAGAGAGAAGAGAGATAGAGAGAGAGAGACGTCTTCCATCCGATGGCTCACTCCCCAACTGGCTGCAACAGCCAGAGCTGTGCTGATTCGAAGCCAGGAGCTTCTTCAGTCTCCCACAGGGGTGGCAGGGACCCAACCACTTGAGCCATCTTCTACTGCTTTCCCAGGCCATAGCAGAGAGTTGGATTGGAAGTGGGGCAGCCAGGTCTCGAATTGGTGCCCATATAGGATGCTGGCGCTTCAGGCCAGGGCATTAACCCATTGCGCCACAGTGCCAGCCCTAAAAGGTTTATTTAAAAAGAAAAAAAAAATTTAAAAAAAAACAGCAACAGCAGTTAACTTTTAGTATTGCATGCATATGTAACAGAAATACAATCTATAGGAGCCAGCATTGTGATATAGTGGGTTGGGCCACCACCCACAATGCCAGCATCCCATATGGGCACTAGTTTGAGTCCTGGCTGCACTATTTCTGACCCAACTCCCTGTTAATGTGCCTGACAAAGCAGCAGACGATGGCTCAACTGTTTGGGTGCCTGTACCCACAGTGGGAGATCTGGAAAAAGCTGCTGGCTCCTGGATTCAGCTTGGTCAAACTCTGGTTGTTGTGGTTATTTGGGGAGTGAATCAGCAGACGGAAGATCTCTGTCTCTCTAACTCTGCCTATCAATTAAATAAATAAAAATCTTTAAAGAAAAAAAAAGGAAAAAGTATGATCTCCATATACTATGGAATGAGTGCTCAAACCATGTTCATATTCAAGGCAACCATAATACTATACTCTGCATTCAATCCAAAACAGACTGGGAATCAGTTTTTAAAGTCACTTATGCTTGCTTTATTTAGGTGCCTATAAGTGGGTAGAATCCAGCATCCAATTAAAAATGTTCCATACAGGCCAGCGCCATGGCTTACTTGGCTAATCCTCCGCCTGCGGCGCCAGCACCCTGGGGTTCTAGTCCAGGTGCCGGATTCTGTCCCGTTACTCCTCTTCCAGGTCAGCTCTCTGCTGTGGCCCAGAAAGGCAGTGGAGGATGGCCAAGTGCGTGGGCCCTGTACATGCGTGGGAGACCAGGGGGAAGCACCTGACTGCTGGCTTTGGATCAGCATAACGCACCGGCTGTAGCAGCCATTTGGGGGGTGAACCAATGGAAGGAAGACCTTTCTCTCTGTCTCTATCTCTGCCTGTCAAAAAAAAAAAATGTTCCATACATTTTTTTTTGTTCTCAAAATCCATGGTGAGCACTGGCATAGGCAAAAGATTCTTGGAAAAGAATCCAGAAGCACAGGCAATTAAAGTCAAAATTGACAAATGGGATTACATTAGGCTGAGAAGCATCTGCACTGCAAAAAACACTCAAAGTGAAGAGGCAACAGACAGAATGGGAGAAAATATTTACAAACCATGAAACTGATAAAAGATTAATATCCAGAATCTATAAAGAACTGAAGAAACTCAACAACAACAAAATAATCCAGTGAAAAAATAGGCAAAGGTCTTGAACAGGCATTTTTCAAAAGAGGAAATTCAAATTGCCAACAAACACATTAAAAAATGCTCAGGATCACTAGCCATCAGGGAAATGCAAATCAAAACCACAATAAGGTTTCACCTCATCCTAGCTAGAATGGCTCCCATATAGAAATCAAAATGCTGACAAAGATGTGGGAAAAAAGGTACCCTAATCCACTGTTGATGGGAATGTAAACTGGTGCAGCCATTGTGGAAGATGGTATGGAGATATCTCAGAAATCTGAAAATAGATCTACCATATGATCCAGCAATCCCGCTCCTGGGAACTTACCCAAGGGAAATTAAATCAGCATATAAAAGAGTTATCTGTGCCCCTATGTTCACTGTGGCTCAGATATGGAATCAACCCAAATGTTCATCAACTGATGAATGGATACAGAAACTATGGTATATATATACATGACACACCATGGAATACTATTCAATGGTAAAAAAAAAAAATGTATTTTGCAACAAAATGGATGTAACTGCAAAGCATTATACTTAGTGAAATAAGCCAATCCCAGAAAGACAGATACCATAAGTTTTCCTTGATCTGTGGTAACTAATAGAGTACCTAAAACATAATGTATTGGCGAAAAACTGACATTTTGAGATTCAATGACTGTTTACATCCTTTGTCTCTACTCCTGAGGAACAGTGTTTTTTTTTCTTCATACTATTTATTGAACTTTTTACTTACTGTATAGGGTTAATCTTAGGAGTACAAAGTAAACTGAAAATAGTTTTTTATAAAAATTTAAAGTGGAAATAAGAGAGGGAGGAGGAAAAAAGGTGGGCACATAGGCAGGAGGGAGGGGAGAGTGCGAAGTATCACTATGTTCCTCAATCTTAAGTAAAATTTTTAAAAAATAAAAACTACTTTAAAAAAACATAGTATGAACATTTAGATATTTCTATGTGTCTTCCATTGTTAACAGTCCCATAAATATGCCTTTGTTTTAGATGAATACAAAACATTATGGAATGAAAACCACACCTAGACATTTCTTATATTTATTGAAACATTCTTAGTTGGGAGAGGAAAGATCACAGGCTTAAACAATTGTAAGATAAAGGAATAATTAATTGCAAATTATTACAAAAGCAATTTGTGAATTTTTGAACCACTGCTTAAACAAAACTTTAGTGAATCTTTAAGTTCATATTTTGGAAAGAGAACATATTAAATTACTGAAAAGCAAACCAAAGTTACGTTACACAGTATGAGATCTTAATGTAGTAATTGGGCATAGCCAAATAAACAGCTATAGTTACACAAAGCTGCTTTTGTTATATATCTGGTATATGAAACAAGAATGTGTATTACTTTTAACACTGCACAAGGAACCAAAGGTAGCAATATTAGAACCTGATATTAAATAGAATTCAAATATTACAACAAAAACAAAGCAAAAGCCCTGGAACTACAACTACTACCCAAATGAAAGGAATGTACATGGATGGTAAAAAAAATAAATAAATAAAGTGACACGAGTGACTAACACTGCATCTGCATCTTCAGAGCAGGAATACAGTCAATGAGTAAATGCTTGCAGGGTTTTTGCTGAAAATGAGAAGAAAATGCATTTCACTTTAGTACAATTTTTCTGATTTCCATTAAAGCTCTCATTCTCTTGTGCTGGTGACAGGTGAATAGGGTTTTAATGGAACATATTTTTCCTACACCCTGAGTATGGATGTGTCATTAGAAAAAAAAAAGTAGATGGAAAGTTCCCTTTGGAGACATAAAATTTTCAGTGATATACCGAAGGGAAACTGACAATAGTACTTTGGAAGAATACATTTATAAGTAGACATTTGAGTCTGGACTCTGATAAGAAATCAAGATTAAATTGTATATTTGGGGAATGTGTGCTAATGTCAAAATCACCTAATAAAAAATCAAATAAGTAAACTATCTTTCACTTTCTACATAAGTACACTTAATTAAATTCTCCTAACAGCAAATAAAATCCTTATTTAAGCAAAACTGAATTCATATCAAATGTCTGAAAGGATCAGTGGAACACTATTCAGAGTACAAAGATGTTCTCACATATATTCACTAAGTGAACACTCTCAAAGGTTTTCAAATGCCATTAAGTCATATCAAATACCAAAGAGACAGTCATTTTCTTTTTGATTTGTAAATAAGTCACTTCTTTTGTATAAATCAGGAAATATTTTCAAAATCAATATCATAATACCAAAAATATAAATGTAATTTAAAGTTGGCTTAAGAAAAGAACATGGCATTTCAGTCTGAAATAAATGCTCTGAAAACCCCATTTCAGAGGTCTTACTTACTTCCTTTCCACAGATCACAGGATGGTTTTGAAACTGGTAAACAGAATTCAGCTCAATGCACATCACAACTTTAACAGTACTGAATAAGACATATTTCATAGAGCCAAAATGTATAGAGTGGCAATATTACAATGTCACAATATAAATACATCAAGCAGATTTGTAATAAAGTCAGAGCTGTCCTCAGCAGATTAAGCAACCAAACAGATCTGGAAAGTCTTTGGGAAAATACAAAGTGCCTTTAAAGAAAGTTTAGACTCTACTTAAGATGCTGTTTTAAATTTAAATGTTTTCTCTCTGTATAAGGAAGCTTAACTCAAGCTTCTTTTCACATCTGCCACCATGTCAAGGCCCTTCCACAAGGTCTCTGCCCCTGCATTGAATTTCCTCAGTGTGGAGTTCCACGATTATTTTAACCACAAATGCTAATGCCTAATGACTCATCTGTCATTATGTAGTGGTTAAATAAGGGAAAGCTAAACCCAGCGAAATGCAAAGGAAGTAAGAACATGAGGCAAACCTTACCTAAAAATGATTAAATCATTAACATTAAAAACATTCTCAAGCACAGAAAGTTTTACAAAACTAATGTACTGTCACTTTAGTATAAAAGAAATTCAGAATTCAGTTTTGCTGTTAATCAAACCCAAGTTACTGAACACAATTTGACATTACTTATAAAATGTACTCTAAACTTAATGATCAATTAATCCATGTTATAATTAACAAGAATAACAAGTTCAACAAGTTAGATACTTGTAAAAATATACTCTACATTTAATAATCAATTAATCCATGTTATAATTAACAAGAGCAACATGCCCCGTCCTATCATCTAAATACCCCTCCTTGGCTGTCACAGCTTAAAAGTTCTGAAAAGTTAAAGGCAGAAACAATTCTGATTATATATTCCCTATATCTCTCCACCTTTAAAAATACTTGAGGACATTTTAGGAAAATCGATGTTTAAGGTATACTCTTATTTCTATATCTTAAATTGAGATAAATCAAAGCTTACAGGGTAACCACCAAATATTTAAATAGCTTTGGGGATTTTTTTTTAAAAAGCAAATCTGAATCTTTTACTGTAAATTACATTTCTCTAGTATAATTATTAATTCAAATGTAATGTAAGTGCCTTTATTCCTTACTCCCTGGCAGGTGCTGTATCTTCTATATTTTGTGCGGCCTCTATAGTCAGTGCTCAGGAAAAAAGAAAACATGGTGGAGCAAAAATCAAAGTCCCCAGGAAAAGCAACTTATTCTACATTACAAAATCCACTAGTGGGAGAACCAGAAATGTACATACACACAAAACTGAGACATAATCCTGGTCACCAAGTCATGTCAGCTTGCAGGTTCCAAAGACAAAGCAGTAGGAAAAATGCAGAGCACAGAGAGACCACATCAGAGAACTTCACAACCGCAAATATATTCTATCTGCTGGACAGAGGTAGAAAGGGATCCCAATATTTTTAGAAAAAAATTATCCTTGGTAAAATGAAGAGCTTTTCTCAAAAATCCAACAATGAAAGTCACTATTGGGCTTCTTTAAATGCTCTTCTATATTAAAATTAAATATTAAAATTTCAACATGTTTTGCAACTTGAATTTTCATCTACAGGATAAGCTGGGGATCCAAAATAGTCAAAAAGGAAAAAAAAACTTCTTACTGCACAATCTTTATAGACATTTTCCTTTTAAAGCACCTTTTTAATATTAACAGCAGATTTTTAACTAGAAAAAGAACAAAAAAAATGAGGGAAGAAACCACTAGTAAAGGCTGAAGCACCTTTACACACACACATACACACACACACACACACACACTTTCACACCAGAAGGATTGGCATCATTGGCAAGGAAGATAACTGCATGAAGACCAGAGAAACTATCACTGATGGTGTTTACAGAAATCTAAACTACCAATGTTTCTGCTTTAAATAGTTAAGAGGAATCACAGTTTCTGACAGCTGAACTATGAAAATAAAACTGATTTTCAAAAGCAGAACAAAAAGACTAAATCTACCAGAAACAAAAATTAGCCTCAGATTTGTGTTCTGATGTCAGACTAGTTATTAACTGGATACCACTTGTTTGCAAAGGGGCAAATTACTAACACCATCACTGGACCCTCTCCTCGGCCACCTCAGTAGAGTTCCTAGCAGCACAATTTAGATGCACAAGAACGCTGTTAAGACAACGCCCAAAAAGCTCCCACCAGACCTGCCTTCACATACAAATTCTTAGGGTCTCAACACACTGCACATGTGTATAGAAGAATAACTGAAGGTACTATTTTGACAGAAATTACAAAAGTATGAACTATATACATCATGTGATGACATAAAGCACTTAAAAAGCTGTTATTAACTTTCCTCCCAATTCAGTTAAAATGTTAATATTTACTATTCAAATTTCATCCTAAGCATCTTTATCTGTTTTCCCCTCTCCCAAAACGAGCATTAAAATATACTGGTTTGGGGTGTATGAATTTCTACTATGCATTTTCCATGAGCCAATCAAACAGGGACTTGCTTTTCTCCTCGCTGGAAGTGTTTTCCAGCCCTTCATAATATGTAAGCACAGCCTGCAGAAGGTCTCCCACTTTGCATCCTTTTTCTTGTAATTGTTTGGAAAGCTAAGGAAGAAAAAATATGTCAGACATTAACCACAAACAATCACATAACAATAAAGTTTTCATTTTTATTTTTAATATCAAATAAAACTATGAATCCTGCCACTGACGATTAAATGTTGCTTCCCAGTTATAACAAGTTCTCTTCCCCTAAACCAATACTCTTTTACCCAAATTAAACATGTTCTCTTCCTGCCCTTCACAGACACACTTCCTGCATAACTTCTGGGACTTCTGGAGCCAAAGCTGCACAAACCTCATCCAGCACAGAGTCCATGGCAAGTGCAGAGGCTTGTTTTCTACGGGAAAGTCTTCACCCAGTGAAATACATCCACCGCACCCTCAGTTAGGAACAGCAAATAATAAAGGCAACATCAAGCTTAATAAAAGGATATGGGTTTTCCTTCCACAACACATAGTGTGGTTTTTTCCTTTTTTTCTGGAAAACACATTCTAGCCTCAATGGAAACATGGCTTTCTAAGTTAAGAAATGTTAATGTTTCAACCAAAAGAAACCAAAACATAAAGACAGGTTTAAGAAAATTCTACCATCACCAAACAGAACATGCTTTCTTCATTTTTTCCCCCAAGTTCTGCAAAAGTTCTTATGGGTCTTTAAATCATTCTATCTATCTATCTATCTATCTATCTATCTATTTTTGTTGAAAGGCAGGAAGAGAGAAGTAACTCATCCGCTGGTTCACTCCCCAAATGCCCACAACAGCAGAGCTCAGCCAGGTTAAGACAGGAGCCTTGAACTCAGTCCAGGTCTCCCAAGTGCATGACATGGACCCAAGTACTTGAGCCATCACTTGCTGCCTCCCAGGATGACATCAGCAGGAAGCCGGATAAAAAGCTTGAGCTGGGGAGCTGGCATTGTGGCACAGCAGGTGCAGCTGCTGTGACACCGGCATCCCTCATAGGCACCAGTTCAAATCCTGGCTGCTCCATTTCTGATCCAGCTCCCTGTTATTGGCCTGGGAAAGCAGTGGAAGGAGGCCCAAGCACTAGGGCCTTGCACCCATTTGGGAGACCTGGAAGAAGCTCCTGACTTCTGGCCTCGGCCTGGCCCAGCCCCAGGCCATTGGGGCCATTGGGGTCATGTGGGGAGTGAACCAGAGGATGAAAGACTTCTCTCTTTCTCTTTCTCCCTAACTCTGCCTTTCAAATAAATTTAAAAATCCTAAAAAAATATATAGATGATCCAGCCCTTGAATCCAAGCTCTCCAATATAGGATAGAGGTATACCCAGCAGCATCTTAACCATTGTGCCAAATGCCCAGGTGAATTCTAAAATTTGGAAAGGTAAGTTCTGAAAAATCATTTTAATTTTTTGCAATATAAATATGCTTGGCCATTTTTAAAGTTGGTTTATTGAGATTTAATTCACATAGCATATAATTTACCCAAAGTGTAATAGTCAATGACTTTCAGCATACTCACTGAGTTGAATGCAACCATCACCACAATCAATATTAGGACATTTTCATCACACCAAAAAGAAAGCTCTACCCATTAGAAAATACTCCCCCCTCCCCCAACCAAAACCTGTCCACTCTAGGCAATCACTAATCTACTTTTGATCTCTATAGATTTGCCTATTTTGAACATTTTCTTACATATATGGAATCATAAAGTATGTGTACAGCCTTTTGTTGATCACCTTTTTTTTTCATTTATTATAATTATTTCAAGGTTCCTCCCTGGTGCAGCATGTTCCAATATTTCATTACTTGTTATTGACAAATAACGTTTCCTTGCATGGGTATAACACATTCTATCCACTGTTTAGCTGATAGACATATGTGCACCAGGTTATGATTTCATTTCTCTTGGATATATAACCTAGGAGTGGGAAAGCTGGGTGACATGAGAATATAGTTTAACTTTTTAAGGCAGTGTCAGAATGTTTTCCAAACTGGCCGTACCACTTTACATTCTCATCAGGAATACTCATATGTGAAGTATCAAATTTTTCCAACTCTTTGCCAACACCTGCAATCTCTGATTATAGCTATCTAGCAAGTGTATCTCTGAGTGGTTTTGATCTACATTTCCCTAATGACTGAAATTGAATATCTTTTCATGCATTTATTTGACATTTGTGTATCTTCTTTGGAAAAATGTATGTTCAGATTCTCTGCCCATTTTTCTAAGTGGAATATTTGCCTCTTTACTATTGAGTTGTAGGAGTTCTTTATACATTGTGTGAATTGTCTTCATTTTCTTGATGATGTCCATTGAAGCAGCAAAGTGTCTATTTTGATCTTTTCTCATTTGTATACATATACTTTTCTGTTTTCTTGTCTCTACAATTATCTCTCATTTTGTTGTTAAACTGATGGCAATAGTGCTGTTTCTATTTATCAGTGAAGATTTAGAATTTATAGTATATTATTCAGGAATATACAAAATAAAGTATTTCCACTATCATCATTATCACCAAAGATATTCTGTACTTGCCTCATAATTGCTTCACAGCATGACAGTAGTGCTGGGGGGGGGGGGCTCTAGCTAGACATGACCAATGATGATCATTAGTGAAAAGAAGTCACAGACATCACAAGACAATGCTGTTCATAATTAAGTATCCTATGTCACTTACTCTTCAGGCAAAGATCTCCTGATCTATGTTGACTGCCCTGTTTCATCTGCACACATTACATATGCATGTATTGAAATAACACACTGTAACCCATAAATATGTACCATTATTAACAATTTTTTAAAAAGATTTATTATTTGTTTGAAAAGCAGAGTTACACAGAAGCAGAGGCAGAGGCAGAAACAGAGAGATCATCCATCCACCAGTACTCCCCAAATGGCTGCAACGGCTGGAGCTGTGCCGATCTGAAGCCAGGAGCCAGGAGCTTCCTCTGGGTGGGTCTCCCACTGGTGCAGGGGATCAAGCTCTTGGGCCACTTCTACTGCTTTCCTAGGCCAAAGCAGAAAGCTGGAACAGAATTGGAGCAGCCAGGTCTCAAACCAGTGCCCATATGGGATGCTGGTGCTGCAGGCAGTGGCTTTACCAGCTATGCCACTGAACCAAAGAAATTGCACAGGGCTGGTGCTACAGCATAGTAGGCTAAGCCTCCACCTGCAGTGCCAGCATCCAATATGGGTGCCAGTTCATGTCCTGGCTACTCCTTTTCCCATCCAGCTCTGTACCATGGCTTGCAAAAGCAGTAGAAGACGGTCCAAGTCCTTGGGCTGCTGCACCCATGTGGTAGACCTGGAAGAAATTCTCGGCTTTAGATAGGTACAGCTCCAGCCACTGTAGCCATTTGGGGACTGAACCAACGCTTGGAAGACCCTTCTCTCTGTCTCTCCCATTCTCTGTCTGTAACTCTACCACCTCTCAAATAAATTAATTAAATATTAAAAAAATAAGGAGTGGGCATTTGGCTCAGTGTTTTGAGATCCTGTTTGGGATGCCCACATTCTATATTAGAGTGCCTGAGTTCAAGCCCCAGCTATACTTCCAATTCCAGCTTCCTGCGAATGCATATCCTGGAAGTCAGTCCTGGCTTCTGTGGGCATTTGGGTACTGAGTCAGCAGATGGAAGATCCCAATCTCTCTCTGTCTCTCTATCTGCATCCCTCTAGCTTTCAAATAATTTTTTTCAAAAAAAAATCCTGTTGTTCAAAATCACATTGTATATCATAAATATATAATTTTTTATGTCAATTAAAAAATATATATAAGAAAAAGACTAAATGACTCCTGAAAATGTTTGTCTCCATAAGGTCTAGCACTTCCTCTACCTGTTCTTTACCTTGACAATGCACTACCTGAACATTCTTTTCTGTCCTGTTGTCTCTTTCTGTCCCAAAACAGAAGTACACATAAATAAATTATAAAGTACAAAAAAAGTTATTTTTATATAACATCTTCACATACTTCAATAATATCTTCATAAAATCTAAATCAGAAAATAAGAGTAGGGTTGGTGTTTGGTATAGCCACTAAGGTGCCGCTTAGGACACCAACATTCTTTTTTTTTTTTTTTGACAGGCAGAGTGGATAGTGAGAGAGAGAGACAGAGAGAAAGGTCTTCCTTCACCATTGGTTCACCCTCCAATGGCAGCCGCGGCCAACACACTGCGGCCGGCGCACCACACTGATCCAAAGGCAGGAGCCAGGTGCTTCTCCTGGTCTCCCATGGGGCGCAGGGCCTAAACACTTGGGCCATCTTCCACTGTACTCCCTGGCCACAGCAGAGAGCTGGCCTGGAAGAGGGGCAACCGGGACAGAATCCAGCGCCCCGACTGGGACTAGAACCGGGAGTGCCGGCGCCGTAGGCGGAGGATTAGCCTTTTGAGCCACGGCGCCGGCTTCAGGACACCAACATTCTACACCCGAGTGCCTGTCTTGGAGTCCCATCTCTGCTCTGATTCTGGCTTTTTGCTAAAATACACTCTGGGAGGGAGCAAGTGATGGGTCACATGACTAAATCCCTGCCACTTATGTGGGAGACCCAAATTGATTTCCTGGCTCCTAGCTTTGGCCTGGCCTAACCTTGGCTATTGTAAATGAGAGATCTTTCTATTTCCTCTTTTTCTCTGCCTTTGTCTTTTAAATTTTTTTTTTTTAATTTTAAAGAGTAACATGACTGTTCCTTTTTTATTAATGCTCAATCTATTAAAATAGTTATTTACTAAGCTATTTCATACCATGTGATAAGATTAAATCAAAGTTCTAATAAGAGGGGCCGGTGCCATGGCTCACTTGGTTAATCCTCCACCTGCGGCACCGGCATCCCATATGGGTGCGGGGTTCTAGTCCCAGTTGTTCCTCTTCCAGGCCAGCTCTCTGCAGTGGCCCAGGAAGCCAGTGCAGGATGACCCAAATGCTTGGGCCCTGCACCTGCATGAGAGACCAGGAGGAAGCACCTGGCTCCTGGCTTCGGATCGGCGCAGCACCAGCAGTAGCGGTCATTTGGGGAGTGAACCAATGGAAGGAAGACCTTTTTCTCTCTGTCTCTCTCTCACTGTCTAACTTTATCTTTCAAATAAAAGTTCTAATAAGAAAAATTATGGGACAAAATTAAGACTGTAAACTGAAATCTTGACTAACAAGGTGCTTGGCCCATACTAAGTGCTCAAGAAAAGTATCTTTAAAACTTTTCATTGGTTTTTGAGTACCAGAGAAAGATATTAGATACAATTATGATCAATTAGATATATAACTCAATTTTCTCATAGAATGCATGCAGTGCTTAATGGCAGCATCTAGCTTTGAGAACTTGGTGTGTGCCAGGAAAGAGATTAAGTATCCTTTTTCTTTTCCTCAGTTTTATATTTAATCCTCACAAACCCCTGGTTTTTATATTGATTTCCATAGTGCAGCTAAGGAAATTGAGATTAGACTGGTTAAACTGCCCCAACCTATACTCATAAAGAGTGGCAGAGTTGACATTCAAGTCAAATATTTAGACTCCAATGCTCATACTCTAAGCATTTAACTCATCTGCCAGTCACAACCATCTTAACTAGACCGACAACATGACAAGAACATCATGTACTGTTAAATATATCCTCATAATCACTTTCTTAGGCAGGTACTTACTTGTATAAACTCCTTCTTTTCAGAGTCATGAAAATGAAGTTCTGTAACTTCAGCCTCAGAGGCAACAAGCCACTGCAGAACAATCCTTAGCTGGGGGTCTATGGTGCATGGCTCCATGTCAACATTCGTGATTAACAGAGTCTTTCCTTCTTGCCCCAAACCTAATATTTATATTTAAACAAAGGAAGTAAAACTTATCAGTTCAACTCTAAATCTTCTGGATCCAAGTACATGCAAATATTTTACATTTCTTAAGATTCCAATGAAGGGTGAAAAAAATTCATACTTTCTTAACCACATCATAACATCAACTAATATGTTTCTTCAAAACAGAAAATACTAAAAAAGGGATATCAGTTGATCATTTACTGATAGTACAAATGTAAAACACTGTTTTAAGATACTGAATTCAAGTTCTATAAATACCACAATTTGTGTTAAATTAGGGCCGATTACTAGGAAAGAAAATACAGCTACCAAACTATCACTGAAATTAAAATAAACACAAATAAACAAATAGACACTGTACAAGGGTACTTCAAAAAGTTTATAAAGTGGAATTAAAATATTTTGGTTCAAAAACTTCTAAATCAGTGCACAATTTTTTCATAATATGAATTTTCCATAAGCTTTTTAAGACTCCTTGTATATAATGATTTCATATTTTTGTATCAAAAATGAACTTGTCTTTTAGTTCCATCTTTTCACAATTTTCTGAAGTACTCTCAAATAGCACATATTAATGCTGAGTATTGTTTTGAGGTCTTGATACATACGAATACCCTTAACGCTCATAGCCTGCCTATGAGACAGGACCTATTATCATCTCCTGGGGCCGGCACTGTGGCACAGAGGGTTAACGCCCTGGCCTAAAGTACCAGCATCCCATATGGGTGCTGATTCGAAACCCGGCTGCTCCTCTTCTGATCTAGCTCTCTGCTGTGGCCTAGGAAAGCAGCAGAAGATGGCTCAAGTCCTTGGGCCCCTGCACCCGCATAGAAGACCCGGAAGAAGCTCCTGGCTCCTGGCTTTGGATCTGCGCAGTTTCAGCCATTGCGGCTAATTGGGGAGTGAACCATCAGATGGAAGACCTCTCTATCTGCCTCTCCTCTCTCTGTGTAACTCTGACTTCCAAATAAATAAATAAATCTTTATAAAAAATTATCTCCATTTAAAGGTGAGGGATCTGAGGCAGACAGACACAGGTCTTACAAAGGGAAAATGGCGGAGCTAGGATTTGAATACAGGCAGTCTGGCTCTATGTTCTTAGTCACTCCATTCTTTTAGATAAAATAGGAAAAATAAGAAGTCTTATGCAACCACTTACTTATATCCCAAAAGCCAGGCCTGTGAATTTTCTGGTACATCTCTAATATATAGGCAGCTACTCTCAGTTTATTTTCTTTATCACGAATGAGAACATTTTCAACATAGAGAAGGATATCCCTGCTGACTGCAAAACTAAAGTTTGTGAACCAGTATCATGAGTTTACCATTCCTGCTTCAGAATTACTGAGTCTAAGGAACACTGAGACCTGGAGCCCACACCACACCACCAAAGGTGAGCACCTGATGTATGCAGGTAGGCTCCGTGCCTATACCTACCATAATGGAAACGCTGTACACGCCCTGATGCTCTCTTACAGATTGCAGGGCATTCTATGCCACTCCTAACCAGTGTAGGATTTGCACTGTGATCTAACTTTTAATTGGAAAAATTTGGTCTATATTAAAATAAAAATAATAATCTTTTCCTTCCCCTTTCCCTAATGACTCCCAATAAAAAAAAAAAAAGTAGGTCTGATACACTAATGATACAAGACATGGTCTTAACTGGTTTTGTAAACCCTGCAGAGTTGCAGAGGCTGGAAACCAGGTGACCCTATACCTCTCTGTACTGCTAGTGTCTCCTCAGATCAGGGCTCCTGGCTGCCTGACAGCACCCACCAAACAGCTCACTCTGTAGACAGGCCACCAACCACTAATGAAAAGGGAAGGGGCTGAAATCCTACACAAACAAAAAGGAAAAAATAAAACAGGTTTGTTGCCTTAGGATTTCCACAATTTGCAACTTATCTCCTAATTTATCAATTTCTAATTTGACAAATTTGAAAGTTGCCTATAACTTTCTATACAATGAGAGACTCCTATGACCTCAAAAGCTGACTAGTAACATATCTGCGTATATTTAATCTTCTGATTTCTACCTACTCAGAAAAGAAATCCTCAACAGTCTGGCTTTTGCTTAAATTATTTTAATTCAATTCATATGTATATTAACTAGCATCTTTTTCTCTTAATCATCTCTCAATCAAATGAGTTAGGTAATAAATAGTTCACTACAGAAAATACTCAACTTTGCTCACAGATATTACAAAGTTAATGCTTTACTCTGGCATCAGAATCAGCCCTTAAGGCATTTAGATCTGGCTAAAAAGCCCACGGGATTATTTAGGCAGGGAAGGTCAAGACACTGTGGCAAATGAAAGATCACTGTGAGTGAGATCCCAGTGGAAAGAAGGGTCCATTAAAGAAGGAGGTACCTTCTCTGAAGAGAGGAGAGAACTTCCATTTTGATTATGCCCTTGTCTAAATAAGGACAGAATTTGTGGACTCAAGAGGCTTCCATAGGCCGGCGCCGTGGCTCAACAGGCTAATCCTCCGCCTTGCAGCACCGGCACACCGGGTTCTAGTTCCGGTTTGGGCGCCGGATTCTGTCCCGGTTGCCCCTCTTCCAGGCCAGCTCTCTGCTGTGGCCAGGGAGTGCAGTGGAGGATGGCCCAGGTGCTTGGGCCCTGCACCCCATGGGAGACCAGGAAAAGCACCTGGCATCTGGCTCCTGCCATCAGATGAGCGCGGTGTGCCGGCCGCAGCGCGCCGACCGCGGCGGCCATTGGAGGGTGAACCAATGGCAAAGGAAGACCTTTCTCTCTGTCTCTCTCTCTCACTGTCCACTCTGCCTGTCAAAAATTAAAAAATAAATAAATAAATTTAAAAAAAAAGAGGCTTCCATAGCCTTGGCAGCTCATGACAAGAGCCTCGGGTGATTACTGACGTCATAAATAAGAGTGTCAATTGTTAAATCAACAACAGGAGTCACTGTGCACTTTCTCCCCATGTAGGACTTCTGTCCTTAATGTGTTGTACTATGAGAATTAATGGTAAAACTAGTCTTCAAACAGCACTTTATACTTTGTATGTCTGTGTGGGTACAAACCGTTGAAATCTTTACTTAGTATAAAGTTGATCTTCTGTATATAAAGATAATTAAAAATGAATTTTAAGAATGGGATGGGAGAGGGAGTAGGAGATAGGATGGTTTGCGGGTGGGAAGTGGTTATGGGGGGAACAACCGCTATAATCCAAAAGTTGTACTTTTGAAATTTATATTTATTAAATAAAAGTTTTCTATAAAAAAACAAAGTTAATGCTTTCCAGTGGAGAAAAAATAAACAATCATTACCTGATCAATAACTCTATTGTCCTACTACAGAACTTGATCTGAGGAGAAAAGCTTACTTCTAGAATCCCACTTGAAAATGGTTACTTACAGAGGCTTTAGAACTAAATACTAACACTCCTACCAATAGTGATCTTGCATCTGAGGATTTTCCCTTAAAAACTATTACCTGGCCTCCATAAACACGGGAGTACAGTCAGTACGAAAACCGACTAGAAACTTAAGTGTCACAAAACACATCTTAAAAATTCTTTTTGGCATTTTCTCAGTTTGTCTGCTTCTAAATAAACAATTACCAAAAAACGCATTGGTTCAAAAAAACAAGTATCTCAAATGTTACAAATCTTTTATTTATATGTGTCACTCCATAGAATGCATTATGAGTATTTTCATAAATAAGAAAAAAATTGAATTTTGGGTAACAAACTCAACAACTATCCATATACAATGAAAACTCAGTTTCAATGTGGAAAGTTACTAGATTCACTCAGACAGTATATGAATTACAAACTACAGTCCAAAACTGTGACCAATGATATTGAGTATTTACATATCTGAAAGATAAATAAGACTTGAATATTTTCTGCAAATACATGTGCACCTGCATGAATATAAGGATCTGACTGGAATAGAGGGAGCAAAGAATTAATTGACTTACAGAGATCTTGTTTACAAAAATAATTTAGGACCTCTCTGATTAAAATGCACAAATACAAAAAAGCAAATATCATCCTTTAGGGAACATTATGCAAAAAACACTTTCAAAAATAAACTGTCAATTACCTTCTACATCGTCCTCATTCTCCTCATCTTTATCATCTGGTCCATCACTTTTCGAATAAAATAGCAGAAGAGTATAAAAAAAACTTCAATTAGCAACAATATTAAAATCAATTTTTAAATACACGGTAAGCAATGAGTGTTACAATATGACATATGACATTTAGAAAGAGAAGAAATGACAATAAAAAAGGAAGCTTTGCTTCTCACATCATTTCATGTTAAAATCTGCATTGCAAATAATGTCTAAAGTTAGCAGTAACCAAGAAGTCCTACTATGATATAAAGAGCCAAGTAATTTCATAATAAAATTTAATTTATAATAATTTAAAGCTGAAATACTTTAATTTGATTTTAGATAATAGTTTTTGAATATTATAAAATGCTGCAAATAATTATTTGTTAATGTTTCTGCTGATGCTATTTATCTTTTAACACAGTAAAAAAACATCTTTGCTATAGTTTTCTCATATATAAAATAAAATAAAGCAACAAAAAAGGATCCAGAAATCCTGTAGGAAGCAAGCTCTTTTTAATGAAATAATTGGTAGGATGAAAAAGAGCAAGCACAGCAACACATGCATAACAGTAACATATTTTTGCAATTAGATGTCAGTCATATCTTAGCAGAGTTGATTTTTTTTCATTAGATGTGAATTCATCAAGCAGAATCATGTCAGGATATAGGAGAAAAGCAGGTTGATACATATTGGCATTGAACCCACATTCTCTTAAGAATATGACATCATGCATTAGTGGTGAAAGACTCATCAGGTTTTAAGTTTCTAAACTGGACCAACCTGTCTGATGTTGGAAAGGATAAATTGTCCTCATACAAATCTCCTTCTAAACCAAGACTGCTCCAGCTACTGCTGTTACCATTACTGCTGGAGGAAGAAAAGAACAGGGCTGAACTAGCAAATGAATAGTAAAGAAGTCCTTCGGTTTCCTTGGCACAGCTTCAGTCCTTGTTTACTGTGGATATTCTGAAGCTGCCACAACAGAGCAGAGCATTCACCCAGGCAGAGACCATCCCTGCTACTTTTTTAAAAGGTACTGGACCAGTGCGGAGATTCAGGAGCTTTTCTCATTGCTCTCAGTTGATCATGAAAATTATTCTAAACCTACATTTATTTTGCAGATTAAGACAGAATGACTTATAGGACAGCAGATGAACATACAAGTTTCATAATAAAAAAATCGATGCCTTAAGGCAAATCTTTGGTTAAAAGAAAAGTCAGGGGCCGGTGCTATGGCGCAGTAGATTAATCCTCTGCCTGTGATGCTGGCATCCCATATGGGCATCGGTTCTAGTCCCGCCTGCCTGTCTTCCAGCCCAGCTCTCTACTATGGCCTGGGAAAGCAGTAGAAGATGGCCCAAGTGCTTGGGCCCCTGCACCTGCATGGGAGACGGGGAAGAAGCACCTGTCTCCTGGCTTCGGATTGGTGCAGCTCCAGCTGTTGCGGCCATCTAGGGAGTGAACCAACAGAAGACCTCTCTCTGTCTCTCCCTCTCACTGTCTGTAACTCTCCCTCTCAAATAAATAAATAAAATCTTAAAAAAAAGTCAATACTCTTCAGTTCGAATTAAGTTTAAAAAGAAAAAAAAGACAGGTTACTGCTCTCTCAAGTCTTCAAAAACAGCGGTAAGGCTTGAGTGGGTGAGGTGGGAGGGGGCACAAAACACACTCACACACTGTCCCAAACAGAACTTTTCTAAATTTTTCGGGGAAATGATGTACTCCAATTTTCAAATATTGTACAAATTACCTTCATTTCATATATTAGGTATAATTCAGTAGATGGCAAATAACATACAGTTCCTTCAGAATAAAGCTATAATAACCAAGTTTTAATCAAGCATTACCCTTGTCTGGCCGACCAGTCACCAGTGCCACGGACAGATAACTTCTTATGCTACCTAACCAAAAGAAGAAGCAAGCAACTATATTCTAAAACTGCAGCAAAGCAATGTTTAAGAAAGCAACCATGTTTAGAAATAAACTTAAATTCAAATTCAATGTTTCATATTAACATCTTCAACATGCAATTTTTTTAAAAAAGTTCTTATTCCTAATTATTAAAAAAATTAGTAAGCACATTAGTTTGCAGTGATAAGCAGCTCTACAAGTATTTCCTAATATTAGGCTAGGCAATTAAAAGTTAATATTTATAACAACTAGAATTTTGGTTCTAAAAATAATATAAAATCATTTTATATGCATTCATAAATGTTAATTAGGTAACAAAAAAGGATAATTACACCAAGTTCCAAAGTTTTCAATTTCAAGTAACATGCATATCTATATTCATTTTAATACTACATCAAACTGTCACAAACCATAATGTATCTGAGAATCAAAGTTAAAACTGAGAAGAGTCTTTTCAACATATGTTCAAATAAATATATCTCTATTAAACATTAAAACAACCAGATTTTTGCCCACATAGTCTATTGTCAGACAAATTAAAAATGAGAAAACACAAATACAAAATGGACTGCTGTGAGCCAAGGAAAAAGAAAATTAATGATCTCAAGAATTGATTTATTTCTATAAATAGAATGATTATCTAAACAAAAAGTTATAAAATTAAAATCGTTGCCCATATTCTGAAATAACTAATGATTCCTCCATTCATTTAATGATAAAAATCTGTCAACTGAATGTTAGATGAACATGAAAAGAAGTATCAGTTAAATAAAGACTACAGATTCAAACTCTAACTACCTCATATCCTCTCCCATTTTGTACCTCAAAATGGGTCAGATGTGAAGTAAATTATTTATAATCTACCACCTCTGGCTTGGGTGGCCATATAAATTTTTCATCTAACTAGGAGATTTTTCAAAGATGAAAGAGGTTGCCATTAAAAGCTACATGAGAACAGCAGAAACAATCCAGGACTATCCTGGGTAAACTAGAAGGTAGGTTCACTCTACATTAACCCCACATTTTAAAAAAATCTTAATTCTTTTCACCTAACAGATTTCCTATTTCGTTCTTAAAACACTGTCCTACTTCCATCATTTTCTTGAATGTCTTTTTATCTTCCTCACATCTAGAATAGCCACATTTACATCCTCAAACGAGTGGTAGTCAAGTACTAAAATTCTTTGTTTTCAGTCATATAAAGACCATGATGAATTCTGACACATCTCAAAAATTTTCTCCAAAATTACACAATTTAATCTAATACAGAATTTCTGAGATTCACAAACTACTGGAAATATTTAAGAGGTTTACATACACAGACTAGTTTTTTTTCTTTTGCCAAATAATTATAGAAATCTCCTAAACACTTAATAAAAATCTGAAATTGTTTAATTGTTGCCCCACACTGAATTTACTCAGTAAAAGTGCAAGGTGCTTGAAATCATTCAAGTCTATTGCCCACCTTAATTACTGTACCAGAAAAGAAAAGGACATTTACCTACAGTAAATGTCATCCAAGGACACAGCATATAAAGCAATGGAATTCAAGTATGGTCTCCGAACCATCTGCACAAAAACAATCTGAGGTGCTTATCAAGCATGCAGATTCTCAGGACCCTCTGCTGACCTCATCAGTCACTTTATGGAGGTGAGGACATGGAAACTGGTGTGCAAGAACACATCACCAACCCCAGATGAATCCACTATCTTTTTCTTTTTGCCCAAACCTAAATACCACATAGCATCATTAGTTCATAATAAGACCAAGTATTTTCCTGACAAAATGCTTTCAAGCCAGGTTTGTTCCCCATCTGAATTCAAACAATTATTTTTTTTAATTCTAAATGCAATTATCAATGTTAAATGTAACAATTTTGGCCTCAGTCCAATTCAGTCTTTTGGAACCATGGTTCTACTAATGGGATTATCTTTCAGGCTACTTTTCACTAGCCACAAATGAGTATTCTCCATCATTAATAAAACAGACTTCTTCTTTTTGTCAAATTAGATAACACTCCACATACAGCTGTTCAACAGGCTACAAGTCCTATTCATGTCATTAGCCTCTACTCACAGTTCTCCTGTTTTAAAACCAGGATTTTCCTAAGCAACCCTCCCTGAAATCCTAGAAGCCTGTGTTTCTCAAAGATGAGGGAAGAAATTAAATGTTAATAGTTGAGTCTAAAGTTAGGGGAAAGAACCAGACTATGATTTGTGAGACTATTTGCTTCTACTACCAGTTTTAAGGACTGCCATTTTGGATCCCGATTTTAAGAAACACTGGCAGTTGGGAGAACATTATGGCACAGTAGGTTAAAAAGCAGCTTGGGACACCAGCATCCCATATAAGAGAGGGCCAGTTGAGTCCTGGCTACTTTGGGATTCCAATACAGCTTCCTGTCAATGCTCCCAAGAGGCAACAGGTGACAGCTCACATACTTGGGCTCCTACCACCCAGGTGGGAGACCTGGATGGCATTCCTGGCTCCTGGCTGCAGCCTGGCCTAGTCCCCGCTGTTGTGGGCATTTGTGGAGTTGAATCAGACAAAAGATCTCACTCATTCTGTCTCTGTCTTCCCCTCTGTTACTCTGCCATTCAAGCAAAATAAATCTTTTAAAAAGAAATACAGGTGGTTTATATAGCATTGTAAGTAACTATGACAAAATAGATCCTTTATAAAAATATTTATAGCTACTGGTTAATACAAACATCAAACAAAATACTCTGATATGAATTGTTTTAACAGGTGACAAGCCACTTCCTTTCCATATGCTACCTCATGCCCTCCTCCAACTGTCTTCTTCCCTCTTCATCCTAGTAAGTCAATTTTAAGGCCTCTGTTTAACTGAGGCTCACAAAATCCTTTCCACACATGCCTGAAACTGAAAGTACACTGTGAACCCTTTCATCTCCCTACACTCAGTAATAGATGGTATTTATTACTTCCAATTATCCGTTAATGTGGACAAGATTTTATGGATTTTTATATGTTAATGCAAAGTGCCTTTAGGGTAGAAGAATATAAGAAACAATGGTATCACAATTAATAAAATATTTCAAAGACTATAGTTATGAACAAAGTAAGAAAGGTTATGCATGAGGTAGATGTCTTGTGTTACACAAAAGTGTATTTTTATGATGAGTTTAATTTACATAAGTATTTTCAAACATTCAAGTACAAAAGCTCCAGAACATTCTGTTCCTAAGGGCAGGACAAGTCCCCTCCACCAATATGATTTTAAGTAATATCAAGAAAATCATAAGACTATTTTGATGTCTTTTATAGATAATTGTCCTTTTTCCTATGCACTAAAGAAAAAAAATACCTTCTTTAAAGTGAAAAAGAAAATATTTTCCTAGAAAGTTCACTAAAAAGTTCAGGAAAAGCTTAAAAGGTATAGAATCATATATATTCAATATTTTTCAAATCAGATATTGGCACAATCAAAGAAAATTAGCTTGGCTTATTACTGCATTTAATAAGTGATAAATGTCAAATATACTATGAAAAATATATCTTAAATTAATGGCAGATTTTCAAATCTATAATTTTAAAATAAAACTCAATGTAACTCAAACTGGAGATCTTAGAACTTAAACTATACAACTATACACAAAATTTTAGTTACCTTTCACTCAGATGATGAAAACTGCTGCTTTCGTCTTGCTGTTCATCCTCAAAACTTAAGTTAGACCAGCTACCAGTGCTGTCATCACCAATACTGAGATTCATCTGCTGGCTAACAAAAGACTCAGTTGACTGAAAGTCTTCTATCTCTTTTGAACTAAGAAAAAAAAAATAATAAAACCAAAAACATCATGGATCCTAAACCACAGAGACTACTGAGTTGACAATAAAGATAACAAAAACATGAAGTGATACGCACAGCCATTCCAGTGGTCCATCCAATCCTATGTGTGAGAATTTGCAAAACAACATATTAATTTCAGAGTTAACGGAGGTCAACAACAAACTCACCTTGTTAATCTATTATGGATCCATTCCCCAGGGCATCATTTATCTAAATTCTGATTTAAACAATTTAGACTGAGGCTAGTGCTGTATAGTAGAAGGTTAAGCCTCTGTCTGCAGTGCTGGCATCCCAAATGGGCACTGATTCCAGTCCCGGCTGCTCCACTTCCAATCCAGCTCCATGCCAATGCACCTGGGAAAGCAGCAGAAGATGGCCCAAGTGCTTGGGCCACTGCACCCGTGTGGATAACCCAGGTGGAGTTCCTCGCTCCTGGCTTCGGCCTGGCCTGGCGCCACTGTTGTAACCATTAGGACAAAGAACCAGAGGATGGAAGGTATCTCTCTTCTCTAACCCTTCTCTCTTTGAATCCCTGCCTTTCAAGTAAATGAATAAATCTTAAAAAAGAAAAAAATAGGGGCCAGTGCCGTGGCTCACTTGGTTAATCCTCCGCCTGCGGCACTGGCATCCCATATGGGCAACGGGTTCTAGTCCCAGTTGCTCCTCTTCTAGTCCAGTTCTCTGCTGTGGCCCGGTGGGCAGTGAAGGATGGCCCAAGTGCTTGGGCTACTGCGCCCATATGGGAGACCAGGAGGAAGCAGCTGGCTCCTGGCTTCTGATCGGTGCAGCACCAGCCGTAGCGGCCATTTGGGGGTGAACCAACAGAAAGGAAGACCTTTCTCTCTCTCTCTCTCTTACTGTCTAACTCTACCTGTCAAATAAAAAAAATAGTTTAGGGGCTGGCCCTACGGCAGTAGTAGGCTAAGCCTCCACCTACAGCACCAGCATCCCATACGGGTGCTGGTTCATATCTCAGCTGCTCCTCTTCCGATCCAGCTCTCTGCTAATGGCTTGGGAAAACAGCGAAAGATGGCCATGTCCTTGGGCCCCTGCACCCACATGCGAAACCTAGAAGCAGCTCTGGACTTTGGATCTGCCCAGCTCCAGCCATTGTTGTGCATTTGGGAAGTGAACCAGCATATAGGAGACCCCTCTGTCTCTCCCTCTCTGTAAATCTGCCTCAAATAAATAAATTTAAAACACAGATACACACAGTTTAGACTCTCACTGGGGATATTATGCAGGAATGTAAGTCTCTAAGTTTATCATCTTAATACAACAGTCCTTTCATTTATATTAAAGGAGGTTCTTTATGGCTTTTAGAACAACAACAAAAGTAGTTGAAAGAATTCTAATATTGTGAATCAAACCTATATTCAAATAAGCCACATGTCTTCAAGATCTTTACCATGCATCATAACCTTTTCATTTTTCCTTCCAATGAAGAACCATTTCTATTTTTACTCCATCTTCATAACCCACTCATTCATTGTTCAACTATCATAACTGCCCCCTCTTCAATTTACCCTCAAAACAGTTTAAAGTGAGGTTGACGTTGTGGTGTAGCAAGTAAAGCCACCACCTGCAACACGAGGCATCCCACATGGGTGCTGGTTCTAGTCACGCTGCTCCACTTCTGAGCCAGCTCCCTGCTAATGGTCTAGGAAAACTAGCAGAGGATGGCCCAAGAGTTTGGGCTTCTGCCAGCAACATGGGAGACCTGGATGAAGCTCCAGGCTCCTGGCTTGGGCCTGGCCTAGCACTGGCCGTTGTGGCCATCTGGAGATCTTTCTCTTCCTCTGTTCTCTGTAACTCTAACTTTAAATAAATCAATAAATCTTAAAAAAAGGAAAAAAACTGCTTGCCTCCTAATGTTTAATTAAAAAAAAATTCAAAGTGGTGTCTTTGAAGAGGGAAAATGTCAGTCTTCTAATCAAAATCTTCCACTAGGGGTGGGTATTGTGGCACAGTAAGTTAAGCCACAGATTAGGATACCCACATTTGATACTCAAGTGTTAGTCTGACTACTCTGCTTCTGATCCAGCTTCCTGCTGAAGTAACCTGGGAGGCAGCAGGTGATGGCTCATGCTTGGGACTCTGCCACCCACATGGGAGACCCCAACAGAATTCTTGGCTCTTGGTCCAGCCTTGTCTGTGTGTGTGTCTGCCTTTCAAATAGATGAAAATAAACAAACAAAAAAACAGCTTCCAATGGCTTCTCACCAATCAGAACAGGAACTGAAGTCCTAAAATACACTACGTGGTCCCAATTCCTAAGGTTCCCATTGCCTCCTATATGCACTCCACTTCAGCAACACAATTATACAAAATACAATCCTGCAAACAAGTAGCACAGGTTGGCACCAATGTTTTCTCAGGGAGAAATAAGGTTAAAAAAAGAGGTTGGTTGTCAGGTACAAAAACACAGGTAAAGACGAGGAGGAAGTTCTACTGTTCTTTACAAACTAGAGTGACTAGGGGTTAACAATAATTTATTGTGTACTTTAAAATAGCTTGAAGAAAAGATTTTGAATGATCTTCACACAAAGTAATGATAAATGTTTTGGGTAACAGATATGCTAACTGTCCTGATTAGATTACACTTGCATACACTGAAACTATCACTTTGTAGTCCATAAATGTGTACAATTATTATGTGTCAATAATTTGAAAAGGGAAAAAAGTGAAAACATTAACTAGGTTGTTAGAATCACTGAATTCAAGAGACAGCTACTCAAAGACAAGACCTGAAAGACTATCAAAAAGAACTATCCCTTTAGATCGTGAGCTGATCAAAAGAGGTAGCAGAAGTATTTGGAGAATTTCTGTTTTCTGCCCAGGGCAGTTGGATTAATCCAAGCTGTCAACAAGAAAACTTACCTTGTAGGCAAAGAAAACATTATATGAAAATTTAACCTTAGAGTAGAAAATTAACATGGTAACATTCCAAATTCCCCAGCTATTTCTTTCATTCAACTTTACCTACACAATAGCTCTGTGAACTTGTAAAAGTAATGATCTTCTACTAACTCATCTTCCAGCTCAAAAGGGATCAGGAGACAGAATCTGCCACAGGATATGAAATAACAAATGGAATAGGGAAAAATTTTGCTAATTTTGAATTAAAAATAACAGTATCTCCAAAGAGGGCCTAACACAATGGAGTTTAACTTTTCATGTTGTCTTAATATCCAAAAGAAACTTACCAGCTAACAGCCTGGCCAACATCTGTCATGGCTGATGTCATTATTTCTGTGGTAAGGCTGTCAGCAAAGCTAACACCATCTTGCCCAATGCCACTATCAGCTGCCAAACTGGCATTGCTCAGCTCTCTCTCCGCTTTTTCAATTGCTTCAGCAACTATCTTCTCAGCAAGCAACGTCTTCTTATCAAGGTTAACATGAATTTGAGGGACATCAAGATGAAAAATTTTTGATTTCTGAAAGACAGTGCTAAATTTTGAATTTGAAATTGGCTTTCTGCAAGAAAGTGAACTCTGTCTGGGAAAGTGCTGAGATGAATTTCCGGTGCAATCATGAAGTTCTTTAAGGTCACAGTATCTGCAAACTCGACTTATAAGTGGTGACAGCTTTTCAGCGTAAGTGAGCCTATCTGCTGATCTTGTGGCATCAGACACTTGGGCAACTGCAGATCCTAAACTTAGCTCTATAGTTTCATCCACTACTTTTTTAGCATACTGTTCTATAGCTTGAACAACTTTCTCTCCATAACCATGTCCAGTAACACTGCCTGTTCTTTGGTAAAATCTGTGATGCTGAGAGGAAGGCATAGGAGATTTAGGAAATTCTGGTTCAATGCGATTCTCAAGGTCTTCAACACAGACTGATTTGTCATAAAGGCAAGGCTCTGTTAAGGATTTTGGCAAGCCAACTGTGGATTCTGTCAGTTCTTTTTTAACGTCTCTTGCTATACTGTGAGCAAGAGAGGCTGAAAAACTACACAGTTCAGAGCACTCGCTTCTGTAAGTATCCTGTGTCCTTTCACAAGTGTGAGATTTACAAAGGTAACCTCCATTTCTTTTACTTTGTCTTTGTTTATCTATTTCTTGGTGGTGCTCTTTATTTGAAAGCATTGGCAGCTCACTGTTAGTCTTCACCTGTGAGCTCTGCACAGGGAACACTGTTGCGTTGCACTTCACTTTGGCTGTCTTAGCTGCTTCTTGTAATCCTGACTTAACAGATCGATAAGCAAGTCTATTGGCATACTGATCCATTATTAACTCACTGTTACCACCTTCCTGTTTTAGTATTTGGATAATGTGGCCTGCATATTCATCTGTCACACTTTCACAGCTGGGATACTTATATGTCAGCCCTGACATACAAGAACTTGGTGGTAATGAAAGAAGAAATGGGTCCACTTCTCTTGGGTGTGCTATAACATTCATATTTAATCTCTCTTCTGATCGATAATCTTGGTCACCATCAAGATAACAACTGTTCTTTCTCTGCCTAAAAAGCATGCAACTTCTAGATTTTGCAATTTTCTCAGCTTCTGTAATGACTTCCATTGCCATATCACCTGCAAAACTGCACAATGTTTGCACATTTTCAGCTGAGCAATTTAAAAAAGTAGGCGATGCATTTCTTTGACTCTGCACATCCAAGTAAGCACATTTACCCTTGGGTTCTTGAGTTATTTTATTATCTAAGTGGGAAGCTGCCATTTCAGTTGCCACAGAAATGATGTGTGTAGCTAATCCGTCGGCAAACTGAACTTTCTTCCCCAAGTGCTCTGACTTCACATCCAATTGTGGATGCTCTTCATCTTCACTACCTTCAACTTCTTCTGAAAGAGACCGCATGAGTTTCAACATGAACTCTTCTTTCTCTATGGTATTTTGTTCATTTTCAGACAAACTACCAACAGATGAGTTGTGAGGTGTGGAAGGTGGTGTAGCAGGTGCAAATTCTTTGGCTAATTCACCCTTCAGCTTTTTGGTTAACTTCTTAATATCCCACTCAGAACTGGCCTGGGATGGTAGCAGAGGAGTCGATGGAGGAGTGTCAGGTATTACATTTCTGTCTCTGACTTTTGGCTTGTCTTCCACATGAAAGCCATCTACACAGGTAAGCAATGAAGATGAGAAAGCATGTGAATGAGGAAAGGAATTTTCCTGTCCAAAAGTCAAGGGCTCAAGTGCTGTATTCTTCACATTATGCTTTTTCACTGTATTATCCTTAGCAAGTTCTGTCAAATCAAGTTTCTGACCTGCCATGGTTGGATAAGTTGGAAGTGTCTCCAAAGGAAATGCATGAGCCATAGAACCTTTATGTTCTAGAACACAATCCTTTCCAACTGAAAGTGAACAGTCAGTCAAGTGATCTTGAACATCAAGAAATTTGGGGAACTTCTGAAAAGTCAACTGTAATTTTTCTCCAGGAATTGGTATGCCTTCCTTGCATACGGTTTTATCTCTATTTGGGGTCACTGATTTGCTTTCATCTATGGAATGTTTAATAATAGATTTAGATAAGCAGTCAGCAAACATGTCCCTACTGCTGACCTCATTCTGTTGCGACATTGCTGGTTCACCATGGGACAAAGGAGAAGCTCTTCCCTCTATTGCTTTATTTAAACCACCTGTATATTCACCAACTGTTTCTGTAACTTCAAATGATGCTACTGACTCTAAGGTTTCATTTACTAATGTATGCGCCATTGCTGAAGAAAAGTTGCTAATAATCACAGGATCACTTGTTAATTTTGAAGAACTCTGCATTTCAACATCATCATTAGCTGTTTTAAAATCATTCTGGTTAGGAGGATTGTGTTCTGAAGGCAAACAAATATTTCTTAGACAAGCTACTTCTTCTCCTTTGCTTTTTGTGGCACCATTTGCTGAGGGAGAATCACCTTCTGAATTACTACCATCAGAGGACAGAGGAGACTTCGACTGACATACAGACGAAATATGATATGGGAGAAGGGCACTTCCTGCCAAGGGCACTGGTATAGATGTAACAATTCCAGAAGTACAAAACAAGGCCTGCTGCACTGTGTATTCCTTCTTATAGTCCTGTGTTGGTTTCGTCACCACAGTTGCTTGGTTGTTGAAAGGAGAAACTGTGAAGGCCTGTGTCGATGGCACTATGCTTTCTGCACTCACATACTTGACATTTTCCACAGAAACACTAACTGCTGCCTTGGTTGCGAAGGTCATATCAACTTGTGATAGTTCAATGAAGGCTTCCTGAATTACAGATTCAGACAAATCTCTTGCATACGACTTCACTACTTTGTTTTCAAAGTCAAATGACTTACATTGTGGAGATGCAGGTGTTGGCGGATACGAAAACTGACACACTTCCATGATGCCTTCAAAAACAAGCTCTTCAGCAAGATCTGCAGCAAACCTAGCAACTGTGTTTGTGAATATCTGCTTCTTTACATACTGTAAATCTTTTAAGGCATTGGCTAAAGCTTCACTCACCAAAAAATTAGCCAGGCCACTAATGGCACGTTCCTTCAGTGAAAATGCACGTTGTCTTCTCAGTTCATTAAATGCCATCTGAAAAACAGATGACGTCAATTTGATGGCTAAGTGGCACAAGGCATTGGTACACGAAGAGAGTCCTTTCTGCAAATCTTTAAATGCACTGCCCAAACTTTTTTCCACAAGGTCTGCTGCAAATTTCTGAATACTATCTTTAATCATTAATGATTTGTTTTTAGATTTACTTTGCTGGTCAAGGTTTCCATGCTTAAGAGCTACAGTTTTATTTTCTCCCCTTTTAATAACATTGATGTTTGATAGTGAATGACTGTGATGGGTATGAAGAACCGAGTCCAGCACTCCACACGAAACACTATCTGCATAATCTTCATAGGTGTAATAAATGGAATCATGATTCTCATGAAGCCTATCTCCTCCACCATCTGTTTGGCAGAAACATTCAGCAGGGGTACAGCCTCCAAGAGGACTAAAAGCAGAGGAACGAACAGGACTGAACAAACCACTGTCTTCTCCTGAGGCCTTCACTGGGCGAGGAGAATCTGGAGCATCACAGGGATTGCCATACGGAGATTCCGGCTTCCGAGGAGTAGGCTTTCGAACATTAGCCGGCAGGGCCGGACGATCGAACTTGTGAGGATTCATACAAGACTTCTCATGTTTGTGCGCTTTCTTTTGTGATGACTTTCCTATAGCAGGATCTTTTATAAACAGACCAGAAGTCTCTGAGGTTTGCTCTAGTTCATCAAACTGATCAAAACTATCAAAAAATTCACTTACTTCTGAGTCTGAATCTTCAATATCATCTTTCATCACAGGAATTTTAGGCAGCTCAAGTTTAGCCTTTAAACTTTTTTGATATCCTTCTTCATCCAAGAAAATCACAGGACTTGGGCTTGAGCATTCTGATTCGGAGGAGTAAGCAGGTGAAGACGACAAAAAGGTTTTCTGAATGTCACTGCCTTTCTCGGAAGCTTTAGAAGATCTGTAGAAACTCCTTTGGATCCAAGGCTCTGAAATCGGTGTTGTGACTGAAGTTTTCACAGAAGGTAGTTCTTTATGTTCCAGAACATTTATTAAGGAGGTTGAAGGTTTAGTCAATGACTTCTGTTGTCCAGAACTAACCAGAATCCTTAAATCGTGGTTTTCTAAATGGTGACCAGAAATAGTCTGAGAAGCAGCATCACACTGGCTCCTTAATGCAATAACATTTATTCCTAAATGAAAAGAAATATTTCTATATTATTCCTGGCAGAGAAACTTAAAATTTTTTTTAGAAATTTAAATCAGTAGAATAAAGTATAAAATATTTATTCCTAATGTGTCTTCTAAACTATGTTAACAAAAAGATTCATCCCAAGTAATACTTGAAAGCAAAATATACCCTTGACTATAACATCATTTTATCCTATGTCTGTGGTACTTGGTCTATAGAATGGTTGGCATACTGTCACACATGTTAGAAACATACTAGGGTAGGTCTGCCAGCTAACTCTTTGGAAATCTGAACCTAAGCATGTTCCAGACACTGACGATAAAAAGGTAAACAGTGCTGGAACAACAAATCCTAAGAACAGAAATAGCAAAACTGAAATGCAGTTAACAATGAACTTAAAAATCATAAGAAAATTAAGTCTTCAATCAGAAAAAAGGAGCTAAAACGTTTAACTGGACCAAATTTCAACTAAACAAGTCTGCCTTAAAACCTTCAAAACTGCAGTCTAAACTTTAAATCCCTAGTTTAAGAAAAATTCTAACAAAAGAACAAACCATCATTATACAGTTTTGAAGTCTCTTCTTCCTCTAAGTGTTCAAAAGCTGTGACAAAGTCATCCTCTATGGAAGACACGGACTGGTTAGTGTCATCATCTTCATCAGTTGTCTCAGGTTGGTGATTCTGATTCAAGTATGTGTCCAGGGTGTATCTTATGCCAGTAGTATATTTACTTAGGAGACTAAAGATAAAATCAATTCTGAGTCTTGGTAATGTAGGTGACACTCTCATGACACAAAGCATTCCAGAATGACGACTCTTGGGAAAGATGAAAGATGACAACAACAATTTTAATTTCAAATAAAAAATATATTATCTGAAAGTGAAGCCTATTAATAAGGGAATCTCAGATAAAAACAAAAACAAAACAAAACCAAGAAATATTGCATCCTGAGGACTCCCTGGTTTTACAAAGTTTAATTCTTTTCTTCACTCTTTACGTTTCTCACTTCCCAGGTCATCTTCTATTTTTATCTCTTATGAAGGTATTCAACTCCTACTTAGTTTCTCTCTTTAATTATAGAACATACTATCTATCCACATCTTAACATAATTATGTTTTCCTGTACTATTGCACAAGCCCCAGGGTAGCAATTAGGTTCTAGGGGCTGTGCTGTGGTGTAGCAGGTGAAGCCGCCACCTGCAGTGCCAGCATCCCATATGGGCACCAGGTCGAGTCCTGGCTGCTCCACATCCGATCCGGCTCTCTGCTGTAGCCTGGGAAAGCCGTGGAAGATGGCCCAAGTCCTCGGGCCCCTGCACTGGTGTGAGAAAGCCAGTAGAAGCTTCTGGCTCCTGGCTTTGGATCATCACAACTCCATCCATTGTGGCTATCTGGGGAGTGAACCAGTGGAGGGAAGACCCCCCACCCCCCCCCCCCCACCTCTCCTTCTCTCTGTGTGTAATTCTGACTTTCAAATAAATAAATAAATCTTTAAAAAAGAGGGAGGGGGCAGCATTGTGGCATAGCAGGTGCCGGTTCAAGTCCCAGCTGCTCCACTTTCCATAAAGCTCTCTGCTATGGCCTGGGAAAGCAGTAGAAGATGGCCCAAGTCCTTGGGCCCCTGCACCCATGTGGGAGACCTGGAAGAAGCTCCTGGCTTCAGATCAGCACAGCTCTAGCCATTATGGCCATCTGGGGATTGAACCAAAGGATGGAAGGCCTCTCTCTCTCTGCCTCTGCCTCTAATTTTCTCTATAACTCTGCCTTTCAAATAAATAAATAAATCTTAAAAAAAGAAAAAAGAAATCAGGTTCTATTTTATTTTTATAACCTCATTTCCAACACCTACCACCTTCTCTTCTATTACCATCAAAGAACTATATCCTCCTTTTACTTAAAATTTCCCTAGTATTAAAATTTAGAATATTTGCAGCTTTGATTAAAAATGCAAGTCAGAGTTTTACCCAGATAATATCTAAAACATGCATATATTGATTGATTTGTTCAAAAACTAGACACTAAATAGCTAACCACCTCATATAATCTAGCAAATAAAGCAAAGTAAATATGAATATAGATTATAATTAAGGAAACAAGCAAGCATTCTTAATTTTATTGGTAGTTTTCATAAAGAACACAGCAGGTTTTCTATCTGGAATAACTAATCCAACATTGAAATCTATGAGTTCAATTGTAAATGATTTATCTCCTAAAACTCTGATTTATTATTAAAAAAGTCATACCCACTAAAAAGCTAAGAAATGAGTATTATGAAACTAATCACCTGTCTGAAATGGTAACATTTCTGTATAGAAATAAAGAATATTATCAGATATCTACTTTACATGGAATTATTTTTTTAAATAGGAAATTAGTAGACATACACTCTCTAAAACATACAGCACAACATTTATGTAACTCTGGAAGTGGTCAGAAAGGAGAAAGTCCCTATGGCTTACATAAAGGTAGAGGTAGTCCAAGAAATCCAAAAATAATGAATTTGCTGAAAAATTAATATGTATTTTCATATCACTTATGGAACTACAGGCAGAACATCTAATTCACAAGCTGTGACCAAAATTATTCTAGCTTTCAGAGATGTCAATATCATGGGAGTTAAGAGTTATGAATTAGATTTCCTTAAGATAGCATTTAAAAAGAAAAAAACTACATCTGAGCGCTTAAAACTTTTATATTCCTAATCAAATGTGGTAAGACTCACCTTAAAGAACTCATTATAGCTAAAATAGTTACCTGATGTAGAGGATCATTGCTAATATCTGATGATTTATTTATATCCTTCGTACAAATAATTTCATTTTCATTTAGGCTGCAGAAGTGGAGTGAATTCAGAAGCTCTGGAAGTTCCAAAGACACAGCAGCTAAATCCTAATTTAAAAGAATAAAAATAAACATCACTGTAAAATAACCATTTTGTTAAGGTTTCCATAGTGAAGACATTATACAAGAAACATAACTGCTAAACAAATCTCCCTATTTCAAATAGTTAATGTAATCAATGTTAAACTCAAACAAAATACACTAATATTATTTAATAGTGGCTTTTCTTGTAGCCTTTCAAACACATTGATAAACTAAGCTATTCTGCAAATTTTACATGGTGCTTCACACATCCATGACAATTCTGCATTTAATAATTCTTAGCAAATGTTAACCTCAGGTCTTCAGGTCTAACTCTGGAATTTTTCAGACAGGATTATCAATCACAGAATGAACTTCCTCAGAGCTTAAGTCTTAATTTTGTAAAATTCAAGTCCATTTTTCTGCCTTTCCTCTCCAGGGTACTATCAGACTTTACCTGAAAATTTTATGAAACTAAAGAATATAGCTCTTACTTCTTTCTTATTTGCAGTTTTTATGGCAATATCTTATCAATTAAAGAATTATTAAAGTTTTTGATCCTTTACTGAGTACTGTGTTTTATAAACATGGCATCTCAGTAACTCTTCAAGAAGAATATCAAAAATACTTGGGAGTATTTCTCTTTACAGCCATATTTTCAGGAATATGTCCTCTTTTGTTCCTTCCAAAGTATTTCCTGCAAGCAAGGGCACAATCAAGGCACACAGCAGAGTTTCCATTCATAATTATTCAGCACCCAGTAATCAGGAAGAATGGAATAATGTTACTTCTTCCTCTATCAAGAGACATTTTACTGTCACAAAAGAAAACAAGTAACAATTGTAAATTATTTTTTAGTTATTCCAAAGGCAGAGACAGACAAGAGACAGAGCACTCATCTACTGGTTAACTCCTCAAATGCCTGCAACAGCTAGGCTGAGCAGGTACTGAGCCAGGAGGTTCACCCAGGGTTTCCACATGGATAGCACAGACCCAA
Organism: Sylvilagus floridanus; assembly: GCA_949820135.1. Lineage (NCBI taxonomy): Eukaryota > Metazoa > Chordata > Mammalia > Lagomorpha > Leporidae > Sylvilagus > Sylvilagus floridanus. The sequence continues at coordinate 74,572,255 of OX463230.1, forward strand.
TTACTGGAGCTATCGTTGCCTCCCAGTCTACACAAGGACAAGAAGCTGGAATCAGTAGACAAAGCTGGAATCAAACCCAAGCACTCCACTAATGGGATGTGGGTGCCTTAACCAGCATCTTAACTCCTAGGCCAGACATTTGCCCCGTGATCACAAATGTTTAAGAAGCAATGTGAGGAAAAGACTGAAGTACCATCTCCAGGAGCTTCAACCACTTTTCATGTGATGGTGAAGCTTCCCACTGTTGGTCCTCATCTCAAACATCAGTCACTCTGTAGATAACTGCTTAAATCAAACATGCTAAGCTTTTTTAAAGTTCTGTTACTTTATACAAATTTTACCTTTTTGTTTTAAAGATTTATTTATTGGCTGGCGCTGCAGCTCACTGCCGGCACCAGGGTTGTAGTCCCGGTCGGGGCACCAGATTCTGTCCCTGTTGGTCCTCTTCCAGTCCAGCTCTCTGCTGTGGCCCAGGAGGGCAGTGGAGGATGGCCCAAGTGCTTGGGCCCTGCAGCTGCATGGGAGACCAGGAGGAAGCACCTGGCTCCTGGCTTCAGATCAGCGCAGTGCGCTGGCCGCAGTGCACCAGCCATACTGGCCATTTAGCGGGGTGAACCAATGGAAAAAAGAAGACCTCTCTCTCTTTCTCTCTCTCTCTCTCTCTCTCTCACTGTCAAAAAAAAAAAAAGATTTATTTATTTGAAAGGCAGAGTTAGAGAGAGAGCAGAAGAGACACAGAGAGATCTTCCATCTACTGGTTCACTCCCCAGATGGCAGCAATGGCTGGGGTTGGACCAGGCCAAAGCCAGGAGCTTCTTCCTGGTCTCCAAAATGGGTTGCAGTGGCCCAAGGACTTGGGCCATCTTCCACTGCTTTACCCAGGTCATTAGCAGGGAGCTGGATCAGAAGTGGAGCATCCCATAATGGATGCCAGCATTGCAGGTTGTGGCTTTACCCACTATGCCACAATACTGGTCCCATAAATTTTATCTTTTAAATTTAACTCTATTGCAATGAAAAATATAAGAATTTTTAGTCATGAAGTCAAATTATGAAAATCATTAAAAAAAAGTGTTAACGTTCTATATTATGACCAGAATGGAGAAAAACGCTGCAATTTGAACTTACTCTGATAAATGCTTTGTGCTGTGTTCCACGACAAAATTCTCAGTAAGAATAACACAGGTGAAACTGTGCAAAAGCACAATCAAAAGCTGACCTGAAAATGTTACTTTTTGACTTTAAAAAGGAAATACCCTAGAAGAATTTAGTATAAATTCTTAACAACACAAGAATTCATGTAAATTTAGGACATCAAGGGAAAGTTTTTAGTCTCAAAATATGCTCCACAGTCCTTTGAGGGTCAACATACCTGTATATGAGCAGCATCTGTTTCTTCATTAAAACTAAGAAATGTGACCTAAATAAAAAAGCAGTAAAGTTCTATTAACTTGAATTTTTATGTCTTATCTCACATTTGTTGATACAGCTGAGAAACATTAAAAAAAAAGCACAGTAAGGGTAATTTTTTCAAAGATTACCAAAAAGATTTCTCCCCAAGATTCATACTCACATCCCTCAACAGCAAGTTCCATCGCATCTACCCCACATATCTGAAGTACATCTACTTTCTCCATCCTTCCTCACATGTACTATTATCTCCCAGTTGTTCCTACTTTGATTCTACTTCCTTGTCACAACTCTTGAACACTTCCCAGTAGAAAATTCCTGGTGGGAACCAGCTGATCCCTTCAGGCTTCCCCCATTTTCATTCATGCACACAGGCCTCCCTTCCAGGTCTGTAACATGCCCTGGACGTGCTTGCCCAGGCCGGATCTTCCTTTCTTGGATATGTACGAGCCTGCATCCTCCTCATTCTTCAGGTTTCAATCCCAGTGTTACATCTTTGGAGAGGCCTTCTTAGAGTAGACCTCCAAAGCTACTTCTTCACTGACTTTCTATGATCATCAGTTACTCCCTTCAGAAATACTCTTTTATAAAGATTACTCTGTAGAAGTTTATAATTTTTCTAATAACTACTAATGACATGAGGAAATGTCACAGTACTTACGCAAAAAAAAGTTCAGAAAAATGAAGCATAATATATAAACAATCTTAACCTTTATGCATGGAAAATACTGAAAGGCAGTACATCAAACTATCAGTGAATAACTGGATGGCGAAGTTACAGATGATCTTTTTTTTTTTTTAACTTTTTTTTCCTGTGCTTCCCCCCAATTCATAGGATCAATGATAGTCATTTCCCTTTTTACAGTTTCAGTGTAGTTTTTCTACCAAGAGTATGTACTACTTTTACAACATGAAAAGATATTATTCAAAAATATTTCAAATTATTTCAAAAGTATTTTCTTTACATCTTTGACATGAATTTTTTTCCATTTGAACAAAAATATTAAACTAAGCAAGGACTGTGGCTAAAAGCAGGTAATATTTAAGTGATAGCATATGAATAATCAATTCTCAAGAGTTGGGGAGAAACAGCATAGTTAAAATATAAAGCAATACCAAATAAAACTTCTGAGCTCTTTCCAATAACTGAGAAACAAATGAGAATCTTTACTCCAGGATCTTTATTCTACTCATGGTTATTGCTTCCCAGAAGCGTTACAACTAACTTCCAGGTATCAAGGTAAACTGTCCCCTCACCTATAAAAGCAGGGCAATGCAACTGCCATCCCACAGCTGTGAGGATTAATTAAAGTAGAGGAAAGTGTTTGGCACTTTCACAGGCAAGTAGTACTCAAATAACAAATTTCCTCCCTTTTTTCAAAGATACTTTGAAATTGCACACCTGGAAGCAGGACAGAAATTCCTTCTATTCTCTCAAGTTTCCTTCACTGACCACAAAAGAGAAAATGAGGTGACAGGGGGTTCTGAAGATGCTGGGGGAGTTTTTATTTCCCACTGATCAAGGAAGGCCACACCAAGCAATGTGCTGGAAACTGTTGGAGGGTAGGAGATGGGAGACTCATCACACTCAGCAATGACGGAACAGAGTAACAGTGAAAAGGGACCACAAGAAGATGACCGTCAAGTTGAAGTTCAACAGAACAATCCAACCCTAAAAGGTTCGCTTATCTTCCTATGAAATGACACCAAGGATATGAAAGAAAATCATTCCAGAGTAAATAAATAAATCAAGTTTGCATTGGAACCCTTATTTCATCAGTTTGAAGCTGCAGTGACCTGATACCACATCTATTATTTTGGTTACAGGAATATGATGATGAAGTATGAATAAATTAAAGGAAAAACTGTACTCCTTTTTATAGTAATAAATTTAAATGAAGACTGGAAACTATGGCTGCAGCAGAGAAAAAAGCAAGCAAGCCATACTGGTGTATAGCTTATCCTCAAGTACTAGATTAACTATCTTACTTTCAAAGACAAATCTATCACTATCTTTTCATTTTGAATCAAAGCATTAAGTTTAAACAGTCAAGGAAACTAACAATAATCTGAAAAACAGGTAAGAGATAAGTGTTTATGTTTCAGGGTAGAAAAATTTGGTATTAAAATTCTGCTTATTGGATATGGTAGGAATCATCTAATGCGATGCTGCATGTCCCATGAGTGGTCAACAGGCTCCATGCACTGAATGACATGTGTTCTTCTTAACACTAAGACAATGATGTTAGCCAGTATTTGAAACAGATGCTTTTAATCCATATAATAAAAAGTAGAGATTTTAGGCATTTTTAAAAATATGGCTTGCAGCCCTACAAATATGCATGAAAACATGTTGTGCTTTATTAGGAAAGATTTAGAAAGTAAAATGTCGCACCTCAGTTAAATTGGCATGTTCATGCTGCTTTAGACTGCCCTCTGGTGCTATACTGCATAGTTCCTTCTCACTCTGTAACAAAGACTTTACAGACTGGAACACATCTTCACTGAAGCTCTGGAAAGAGAAAAAAAAAGACATTTTTACTTATTTATTTAATTTTAAGATAAAGGAACAGACCCTGGAAACAATCTGTTTTCAAATGGAGAGTCACTGATCCTCCAACTAATATTCACTGAGGACCTCTTGATACTGGATGCACAAGACAGTTTCAGGTCAAGTACAGCTCCAGTCAGCTGAAAACAACCATGTACCTTTCCACATGCCAAAAACCCACACCCACACCTGAGCCTAGGCATTCAACTCACTGGAAGTCCACACACAGCCGTATGCCAGGTTTACTTTCTTACTCCTAGACTAAAACTTAAAAAACTCCATTTCTGACTTTCAACTCACTCGAAGAATAGAAGAAATAATTTATACAATGAGTGTTAATATGGAAGCTTTGGTAAGGCACTCTTGCAGCAGCAATTATTCCCTTAACAAAGCTAGAGACAGAATAAAGGAGACAGTAACCCAAACTAGGGTATGTTGGCAGTCCTAAGGCAGCTATATGATAAAATAAGGGAGATTTTGGCCAGCACTGTGGCTCAATAGGCTAATCCTCCACCTGCAGCACCAGCACACTGGGTTCTAGTCCCAGTTGGAGCACCGGATTCTGTCCCCGTTGCTCCTCTTCCAGTCCAGCTCTCTGCTGTGGCCCGGGAGGGCAGTGGAGGATGGCCCAAGTCCTTGGGCCCTGCACCCGCATGGGAGACCAGGAGGAAGCACCTGGCTCCTGCCTTCGAATCAGCGCGGTGCGCCAGCCAGCTTCAGCGGCCATTGAGGATTGAACCAACAGAAAAGGAAGACCTTTCTCTCTGTCTCTCTCACTGTCCACTCTGCCTGTCAAACAAAAAAAAAAAAAAAAAAAGAGGGAGATTTCAATCTGGGGCAAAGTCATTATAAGTGCAATGGAATAGAGGGAAGAAACAGCTACATAAAGAAAATAATGAATACTATAGTCAGACACTTCTACCTTACTCATCTTCTGCTGATTTGCTTATCTGTTCTTTTATTAGAAATGTCCTTACTCCCGAGTCTTTGCCTATAGAAATCCTATCCATTTTAAGACATAGGAAGATTTTGTTCCATCCCTTAATCATAATGCACTCTCAAAGTTCCTGCTGTGTTGTTTGTGCATTAATATCATTTAATGTATATCATACCATATTATAATTATAATACTCACATATATTTGTCTTTTCCACCCATTAAACCAACTTAAGGAGCTTAGCATTTCATTCACTTTATTTCCCCAGATTTCAGGACCTCACATACTACATGAACTCAAGAAAACAGGCAGCTTATTTATAAGCAAACATAATCAAAATCTATGATCCAAGGTAAGAGATACAAATATGAAACAGAATTTAAGAAAAACAGTGTTACATTTGAATGTGATGTGACAATATGAATTCATAATTCCTTAATTATATGTATTATGTTTTCCCACTGAAACGCCTTCGGTAGTAATGGGCATACCAATTCTCAGATTTTGGTTTCTAAATACCACCAGTTAAAAGAACTAGAGCCCCGTGGAGAAACGGTTGACACATCTGAGGAAGAGAAAGTATGAAATGGGCATGGAACACCTCACTACGCCAGAATGCAAGGAAGTACTCCAAGAGCACTTGGGTTATTTAAAAAAGAAAATGGAAGGAAGGAGGGAGGGAAGGAAGGAAGGAAAAAAAAAACCCTAGAAACTAACGTGAAAGAATTTCCAAAATTTCCAATATCCCAAATGCGGATAAATGGGGCATCAAAAAAAAGTAACGGATTTTAACTATTGATGTTTATAAAAATCTATGAGCCCATAAAAAGAGGTAACAAAAGTCAAGGGGAGCATTCTATATCTACAAATGCTGACAAACATGGGCAGTATGGCAAAATTAGAAAATTCCATTTGTAACACCCATCACAATTACTGACAAGCAAATATCATCAATGTATACTAAATTTACAGGTTAAAAGCTTTTGGAGAACAAAATGCCCACATTTTCTCAACCTATCACTCTACAGAATATTTACTAATCAGATTAATTATAAAAGTACTGTATGATAAAAGTACTATATGCATTCAGAGTAGGGATATCTGGTGGTTAAATTCTTGACCACTTGATCAAGCTTGGTATCAACAATATATTCCTCCTGATCTGACAGAGCAGGATGAAGGCAACATGACCTTTGGCTATTTCTGCTGAATCTAACCACAGGGAAAGACAAATGAACCCACAATAGGGTGATGCTCTACAAGACAACTAACCTAGACTCTTCCAAAGGTTCATGAAAAAACAACCTAGACCACTGGAGTAGTCTACAGGGGGGAGACCAAAGAGAGAAAATACCCAAATGCAGCATGTGAACCCTGATTGGAATCCTAGAGAGGCAGGAAAAAAACTGCTAAGGATATTTGAGACTATGGGGCAAACCTGTGTACAGATCACATTAGATGAGATTACTGGGTTGACGATTTTTCTTAGAAGTGGTAATGATGCTGGCATTCTCAGAAGTACAAATGTATGCAGGCCATTCTCATACAACTGCAAAAGGGAAGAGTGCCTGGGTGTGTGTGTGTGTGTGTGTGTGTGTGTGTGTGTGTGTGTGTGTGTGTGGTGAGGGGAGAAAATGAATGGGCATGGTAAAATGTTAATGGAGGGTGAAATAAACAGTATAAGATGCTCATTGCACTAGTTTTTCTTTGTGCAAAAGTTTCTGTGGATTGGATATATTCAATATTTAAATAATTTTCATTAATGAATAGAGGTTTTCATACTAATTTATTACCATGAAATTAAAACAAGAAAAAATATGAAATGTGAACTCAGAATCTGAACTATCAATATAAACTCATGGCACTGTAGGAGTAAAGGGGCACTCCAAGATCATGGTTTCTAAATATTTTTCAGAGTTCTCTAAAGAAATAGCCAATTCCAGGCAAGGAAGCAGTCAGAGTGATAAGCCCAAGACAAAAAGGACACAGGCAGCGGCTTGAAATTCTCCTAGGTATTTATTCTGGGACAATGAGAACAACTTAAAATGAATGAATGAATGTAAATAAATAAAAGATTGAGTAATATAGGAATGTGAAAATCTGAGTCCAGAGTAATACATATGAATGAATGAAGAGGAAAAACTAGTATAATGAGCATCTCACACATTCTTCACTTGCCACTAGTGAAGGTGACTATTACACCCTGTATTAACATGAAAATGAAGGTGACTATTACACCCTGTATTAACATGAAAATTGATAATTAAAGGGCATTTATCCTTTCCTCATCTTCTTAGATGAACTAGATGAAAGCAGGAAAAACATTGCATTGAAAGAAGTCAAAGCCTGTCTTAACACGTAAGGGCCGGTCAAGAGAGTCATATCATGCAGAAGACGTAGCCTAGAAAAAGCGCTACCAAGATTAACCATCCTGCTCTCTTCCCTTGTTCTTTTAAGTAATGCCTCAATTTTTTTTTCTTCAGATTTATTTATTTGAAAGGCAGAGTTACAGAGAGGCGGAGGCAGAGAGAGGGAGAGAGAGAGGTCTTGCATCCACTGGTTCACTCCCCCGATGGCCGCAACGGCTGGAGCTGCACTGATCTGAAGCCAGGAGCCAGGATCATCTTCTGGGTCTCCCACGAGGGTGCAGGGGCCCAAGGACTTGGGCCATCTTCTACTGCTTTCCCAGGCCATAGCAAGGAGCTGGATCAGAAGTGGAGCAGCCCGGGACCAGAACTGATGCCCTTATGAGGATAGCAGCACTGTAGGCTGCAGCTTTACCCATGAGGGCACAGTGCTGGCACCAATGCCTCAAGTTTTATGGAAGATAAAATGTCGTGAAACAGGTTAACCAAATCATCTACAGAGAGGAAGTGAGGGGACTATAAAGAAGAAAGGACCAAGAATTGTATTTCATTTGCTCATTACTAATTACTCAACAGGTACCATGGTATTTGACATACAAGTACAAGTTAAAACAAACAAAAAGCACTCAAATTCACATTTACTGAATGAATAAGTGAATGGTAATACTTCTTATACAATTTAGGTCAAAGCTAAGAGATGGCCTACATTGCTAACAATACAGATGGAAATTACTGTTGGTAAGAAATGGGGAACAGGCATTGTGGTCTTCAGAAAATAAAATCTTCGTGATCATGATTTCATAGCATTATTTTCATACATGCCATTCTTAGTATTTTACTGTTACTAAATAAGATTCATTTAAAAACAAAACATCAAAACAGTAAGACTCAAAAACGACCAACTTTTTTTAATAAAAAAATTAGCACTTTTTTTTTGAAACTTACTGTTCGGACAGGCGCTCTCATCTTCAGGTAACTGTTTCTGAGCTGCTGGGAAGTCGCCATAACTATGCTGCTGTGTGTGTCATCAACAAGGAGGAAATCCACAAAACACCTGAAGGAAACACATGACAACAAATTACTCAGTGACTGATCGCAATAACTCAAGCAAGCTCTTTAATGCTAAAATAAATTTCTTAAAACTTGGTCATTTAAAGAATAACAAAAGCAAATCAATACGTTCTATGCCCTAAAAATTTACTTTATAGTTCGACATGAATATCTGAAAAATATGTGGATATCACAAACTTATTATAAAAATCTTATTTTAGGTTCAAAATCATAGTTTACCCTTATCTAATATTGCACTTTTCAAATACAAAGCTGCGATAAGAGATATCTGAAAACTCTTTTTAAATCTTACATAAAAAATATCACAACAAAGAATCCCATCTTTCCTGCCTCCTAAAGTCACTTTTATCTCTACAGCACTAGTAAATGCTGCAGACATCCTTGGTTCTTGGGCAGAAAGGTGTGACAATACTCAAGAAAATGAAATCTGTACATATTAAATTAGACAGATGAACAAAAACAAATTCCTTATATAGGAAGCCTAAGAACATACCAATGACTACAGGTCAGAAAACATCCAAGTTACATGATTAATAACACTTACACAAGCACACACACCCCTGGGGAGAAGTTCTAAAAATGAAATCTCAATGTTTGAACAACGCTTTCATAAAATATCTTTGAGAACTTAACATTTGGCTAATATAAATTTATACTGTGAGAAGACTTATAAGCAAAAGCAATTTAATCTAGCTCTCCCTCCAGAATTTCAAGCTATATTTTAGTGAAATTCTGTACTCTTCCTCTACACAGAAAACACAGTGAGTGTGCTGCAGATGCACCTTGCTTTAAGGATTTCTAGATGTTGATTTTTAGACAAAGAATTATGATGGTATTCTGATCTGAACTAAGGTAAGTCACAGCAGTCTCTACAACAATAAAACACAGCTAATTACTGAAAACCAAAGCAGCATTGGGAAAGTCTCAGCGGAGAACCAGGGAGCTCCCCTCAGCTACAAGAGAACCACACGCCAGCATGCAGAAGAGTGCCATTCCTGTCCCACTTCTGCCTCGGGTTAGCTCTGTTCCTCTTGGTAAATGCAAAGTCTGTCTCTTCTAGGTAGATGGCACCCTATTTACCAATGTCTACTCTAAGAATCAAATGGGAAAGCACTGATGGGAGGTACTTTGCAAATAAGAAAACACAGACCAAAAAAACATTTTAACATGTGCCTAAAATATTAAAATGATCTGGAGGAACCAAAACCCTCAAAACGAGGCTTAAGTATAAAGGGTTATATAGCCAAAGCAAGATAATCCTTTTATTTATCTCAGACCCCAATGTTGTTCTCCTCACTGCCAGAAACCCTCAGGGGCAAGTGCACTGGCCTCAAACTTCACATAAAATATAAAGGCCAGGGGCTCCAGAAAAGCAGAAACCCTCCGAGTCAGCTCATGAGAAAAGTCACACCAACTTTTTGGAGGGTGATTTTGTAATACACTTTAAAGCCCTAAAAAGAGTTCTACTGTTGGACCCAGCAATTCTACTTCTGGGAATTCATCAAAGCAAATAATGAACCTGTAACACCTAGGGGCCTAAGGAGAGCTCATTTTACCTTACAACCAGCAGGGTAGTATTATCATTTTATAATGGGAAAAGCTGAGGCAGGCGTAAGCAATTCATCCAGGCCCACACAGAAAGTGTGGACCTTTTCTAACTCCAGTCCTGACCACGTAACCACTACTCTACAGGGCATGAAGGTTTGGTAAGCTGTTCCTCACACTGTGCAGCAGAAATAAGTAGTGATCTTGATGCAGACAGGAGAGTGAGGGAACAACCTTAGGTTCTTTCCCACGGTGATACCACGGCTGAAGTCAGAACAATGCTGAAGGACATGGGACAGCACACACATCTGTATTTTCTCTGACTCCATTCCTAATGTTGCCTGAAGGAGTCCAGAAAAGAGATGGGAAACAGCAATCACCTTTGCAGCTGCTGGCTAAAGTTGACTGAGCAAAGGGGAACACTAACTCATAAGAGATGTCATCATGAAAGGGACTAAGTAGACAGGCTGCTTACCCTACGGTGCAGCATGTCTCTGGCACAGAAACAGCTTCAAGAGGGGGTAGGGAGGCCACAGTGGTCTGAGACCACCCCCTGGATCTGACAAATCCAGCTACCCCAGTTCACTGTACCCACAACATTCCTGAGCAGCAAGGCCACACAGAACACCTTTATTTATGGCTGAAAAATATGCACAAAAAGAATCCAGATAAATAAAATCATGTCCCCCTAAAATTCACATAATCTAAAAGTACTACAGAATTATATCACTCTCTGAAACTGACTTTTAAACTAAGTTTAATTCCACACTAACATTCTGCTTCACTTCTAGAAGAAAGATTACTAAACTCTACTACGTTGTATTTAACTTCAACATAAGTGCTGTCTCACAAGAAAAACATCAGAAAATATCTGTATAACATAAAAGTGGCTCAAATAAGAGATGACACATATATAGGACTTGTAATTCTGGTAAAGGGAAGAGAAAAAAACAAAAGCATCTTGGAAATGATGCAAAGAGAGATGGGGGGGGTGGGGGAGAGAAGGACTAACAGCTAGAACAGGGTGTCGTCTTATAGTCCACGAGAGGCAAAAGCGTAGTATTCAGTATTTTCCCCGAGACTCCCCTTGTGGGATGATAAACCTTTCACTTAATTTTTTTTTTTTGCATTGTGCCCTATTCTGGATGAATAAAAAAGAGTCCTACATAGGGAATAACTAAGTAGGTTAGATATAGTAAAAAAAATAATAGTTAGATATAGTAAAAAATAAGTAGGTTAGATATAGTTAAAAAATTAAAATGAACCTAGATCGTATGGTGGGAAAAAATTCTGGGAGACTAAGTATAGATGGACAGCCAAACAATGGGCAGATGAGCTCCAAGAGCTTAGGAAAGACACAGAAAATAAAAGATAATCTGACTAAATGTGAAATCCTCTTACAAGAAACAAAAAACAGCAACAAAAAAAGCAGAACACGTACTGCTAAAAACAGTGGACAACCAAGGAAATTTTAAGAATAGAATATACTAGAAGACAAAAGCAGCTAGAGAAAGAAACCCTGGGAACACTGACACAGAGCACTCTGACTAAATATGCATACCCCTTAATCCTGTAATTTCACCTGTTAAAATTTATCCTATATATACACTGAGACAAAATACAGACTGGTGAAAGAACAGTCACTGACACAAAACACAACAAAAAAAAAGGGAAAAAACCCTAGAAATGCATCAGTTCAAATGAATTAGAATACACTTGATTATGACCTAGCTGTTGGAAAAATGGTTTAAAGTCGGACACACTGGTGTCAAACAACAAGTTGTAAAATTGTGTAAATACTGTGTTCTCACTTGTGATTTTAAAAAAAGTCATAGACACATACAATTCTGACACATAAATGTACTTGTACACACCCAGGAAATGTCTTGAAGGAGGTATACTAAGGATGACAGGGACCAACCATGACAACTGAGATTCTTACAAAATGTTATAAGCTCCCGTCTACCTATAAAATGGGAAAATTATAGATTAATAAGTAAAATAAGAGGCTGGAACATGTTGGCATTACCGCATTTTGTATAAAATCTATACATCTACATATGTATATTTATAAAGGCAATATAAAAGAAGTTATATTCTACATAGACATAGACATTGGTTTTCTCTTGGAAGATGAAATTGTGTTTCCTTTTTGTCTGTGAAAGTGTTTTGTGTTTTTATGAATGATCATAAATTCTTCTAAAATAAAATTTTAAAAAGAATCCCCAAGTCCTTCTCCTCCAGCTGAAGAATTTTTGAAGTCAGGGGCAGACATCCAGCGCAGTGGTTAAGATGCCACACAAGTCACCTGGATCCAAGTTCTGGCTCTGCTTCCAATTCCAACTTCCTGTAAATACACACTGCGGGAAGCAGCAGGTGATGGCTCAAGTACTTTAATCTGTACCACCACAGAGGAATCCTGGACTAAGTTCCAGGCTCCTGGCTTCTGTCTGGCCCAGCCCCAGTTATTGCAAGCATTGGGAAAGCAAACCAGTGAATGGGAGATCACTTGTCTGTTTCTGTCTGCCTTTCAAATAATAAAAATTATTCACCTTTTTATAGCAGGAGAATTAACTGTGTCAAGGCACTTTTGAAACATGTTTCTTCTATCAACAATTTCCTACCTTAATTTTCCTACTGCATTTATCTTCTCAAACTTCAGTACAGGTACAAATCAGCTATGTTTTTATTTTTATTTTTTTAATTTATGATTTTTCATTTATTTGAGAACCAAACAATCAGAGGATAAAAGATCCCATTCGGGGCTGGCACCGTGGCTCACTTGGTTAATCCTCCGCCTGTGGCGCTTGCATCCCATATGGGCGCTGGGTTCTAGTCCCGGTTGCTCTTCTTCCAGTCCAGCTCTCTGTTGCATAGCATAAGATGGCCCAAGTGCTTGGGCCCCTGCACCCAGATGGGAGACCAGGAGAAAGCACCTGCCTCCTGGCTTCAGATCGGCGTAGCTCCGGCCGTAGCGGCCATTTGGGGGGTGAACCAACGGAAGGAAGATCTTTCTGTCTAACTCTGTCAAAGAAATAAATTAAAAAAAAAAAAAGGCTCCCATTCACTGATTACTTCCCCAAATGACTGCTATGAGTAGGGAGGGGCCAAAGCAGCAGCTGGGAGCTGAGAATTCAATACCAGTCTCCCACACATGTGGTAGGGACCCAGTTACTTGAGCCATCATTGCCGTTTCCCCAGATCTCCATCAGCAGGAAGCTAGAATCAGGAGCTGGAAGCATGTATTGAATCCAAGCATTCCAATATATGGACTTGGATGTCTTAACCGCTTTTGTCAAAAGCCTGACCTGAGTGAGTTTATTTCTAATCCACTCACAGCAAGAAGATTCAGATTTGGCAGGTTTATGTGGAACACAAAAATCTGTATTTTAATAAGTGCTCTATGTAATTTCTGACTAAGAAGCACTTAGCTCTCCATTAATCTCCTTCCCCAAATTCCTCTGTAACTTATTACTCAAAGACTAATATTTTCCAACCTTCACCCCATCCTCTTCAGGTCTCAGTCTGGTTTGCCAAAGGTATTCTACCCCTACCTCTGGTTTTAATTATGCAAATTTTTAAGTTTAGTTCTTTATATTCAATTTTCTGTTCAACACTTTCAACTGAATATTACAGTTACCCAAAAATTCTAAGTTTAAAAACTGAATAAAACTTTATTCCTAAATAATTTCCTCTGATACTCTCTTAGTAAACCAATCCCAGACAATAGGCCAAGCTGGATCTTGCCTTTCCCCAGATTCCTACACAGCACCATGTCCAGTAAATGATCATGTCTTCATCTGTGCTCCTCCCAGTCCTCTTTTTTTTTTTTTTTAAGATTCTATTTATTTGAGAGGTAGAGTTACAGAAAGAGGGAGAGATAGAAAGAAAGATCTTCCATCCACTGGTTCACTCCCCAACGGCCACAATAGCCAGAAGAGCTGATCTGAAACCAGGATCTAGGAGCTTCTTCAGAGTCTCCCACAGGGGTAGCAGGGGCCCAACCACTTGAGCCATCTTCTACTGCTTTCCCAGGCCATGACAGAGAGCTGGATTGGAAGTGGTGCCACTGGGACATGAACTGATGCCTAAATGAGATGCCAGCGGCCACAGGCACAGGGTTAGCCTACTGTGCCACAGCACTGGCCCCACCAATCTTTAAAATGTACGTTTTCACTTTCCTCACCTGAACTACTACTTCCTCTTCATGCACCAATTCAAGGACTTCCCTCCCTGAGTACCGCTCTACTTCCTGGCCCATTGAGTAGACAGGAGGTAGAAGGCTTCGCCTTTTAATCCTTTGGTGCCATTCTTTGCATGTTTCCCTCCTGTTGTGAGTTTCCTGAAGACAAAAGTGTTTTTACCAATACCTATTTTAACACAGTAGGTGTTCAAAAAGCTGAATTAGTAAGAGTAACCTATTTAAATGGATAAAGTATGCCTTTAGATGTTTAAAAGAATATATGTACATATAATGAGATTTTTGTGAAAATACATTTAAACATTTCCAATAATTTCTATGAGATATTTGTAACAAATGTTCCAAATACATTTTGACCAAATGCCAAACAGCCAAGTATTAAAAAAAAATCAAGATTCTGTTGACTAGAATTACAACAAGACAGCATAAACTATATAGAAAACACTGATTTCCAAACAATAGATAAGAGGCAACACAAGACTATGATCCCGAGGGAAACACTGGCTGCCAGCTACTTCTAGGTTACCACACAGGAACATGGAAGCCAAGCAGTCGGAGTTTGGGGAGACCAGGGTGGCTGGAAATTACAAGGTCCAGTCAGTACTTGAGAGAAAGTTCAAAAAGAATGAGAGCTCGAAAGATCTGCAGATGGGCTCCCCTAGGACCCTTGGCCGAATCCCAATCCGTGCGGAGTGCCTGAGGTTGAGGAAATAACAACCGGAGAACAGCAGGCCAAACAATACCTGGAGTCAGACTGGGCTTGGAAGGGTTTGCATGCTCACTAACCAGAGTGGAAAAATGCTGTACTGTTCAAGCAAAGGACAGGCTCCTCAGAAGGAAGCTGCCTGATTAGGTGGACTACGTACTGGCCCCACACTAACAAAACTTAAAAGCAAGCCTCAAGACAATCCAACAGATTCCAAATACCCTACTGTGCACCCAAACTAAATCCAGCACTCTTAAGGAATACAACAAATAAAGCGAGCCTCAGTGCAAGACTCAATGCTGGCAAACAGACAAAAATCACCAGGCAAAGGAAGAGAAAAACATGACCCAGAACCAGGAGAAAAACAGTCAATAAATGCAGAGCAAGAAATGATAGCATAAACAGAAAAGGACTGCAAAGCTACAGAGGCAGTATACATTCAAGAAGGGATAAGAAAACATGATCAAGATATGGAGAGAACAGAAGATATAAAAAAGATACCAGAATGGAACTTGTAGGGATGAAAATAAAATATAAAATATATAAAATGAAAAACATACTGGCTGCAATAAACATCAGATTATTGCACCAGAGTATAAATGTTTGGACAACTTGTAGGCACTGTAATAGAAACCATCCAAAAAGAAATACAGAAAGAGAAACCACCACCCAACCCAAGGAATCAGTAACTTACTAACCACTGTAAAAGGTACTCCCAAATACAGAGGTAGAAAAAGAAAGTGAAGACAAAACACCCCAGAATTCCCCAAATTTGATGATGAAAACCATAAACTCACAGTTCCACAGAAACAAACAAAAAGCAGAAAGAATAAGCCAAGAAACATCATAACCAAACTGCTCAAACTCAATGATGAAGAGAATATTAAAAGCAAGCAGAGGCCGGCGCCATGGCTCACTAGGCTAATCCTCCTCCTGCGACGCCGGCACCCTGGGTTCTAGTCCCAGTTGGGGCGGCAGATTCTGTCCCCATTGCTCCTCTTCCAGTCCAGCTCTCTGCTGTGGCCCGGGAATACAGTGGAGGATGGCCCAGGTCCTTGGGCCCTGCACTCACGTGGGAGAGCAGGAGGCGGCACCTGGCTCCTGGCTTCGGATCGGCGCAGCACACCGGCTGCAACGTTCCAGCCGTAGCAGCCACTTGAGGGGTGAACCAACAGAAAAAGGAAGACCTTTCTCTCTCTTTCTCTAACTCTGCCTGTCAAAAAAAAAAAAAAAAAACAGCTACAGAAAACAAGGACAGCAGACTTCCTGTCTCTGCAAGAAACAAGACAATGCAGCAACATCTCAGTCACACCCAATGAAGACATTTCAAAAATTAAGGAAAAATAACATTATGCAGACTCATGAGAGCTGTTGAGAATTCACCAGTAGCTAACCAGCACTAGCATAACTGTGAAAAGAAATTCTTCAGCAAAGAAAAACAATGCTAAATGGAAATTTAGAGCTATTCAGGGGTAGGGAACGCAGGGCCAAATATGGCCCACAAAAGCATTTGGTCTGGTCTTGCCACTGCAACCACAGGTGAGAATTTTTTTTTAAAGACTTACTTGAAAGTTAGTCACACAGAGAGATGAGAGGCAGAGAGAAAGAGAGAGAAGGGAGAAAGAGAGAGTTCTTCCATCCTCTGGTTCACTCCCCGATGGCCACAACAGCCGGAGCTGCACCGATCCGAAGCCAGGAGCTTCTTCCAGGTCTCCCAGGTGGGTACAGGTCCCTAAGGACTTGGGCCATCTTCTATTGCTTTCCCAGGCCATAGCAGAGAGCTGGAACGGAAGTTGAACAGGCAGGTCCTAAACCTGCACCCATATGAGACACTGGTGCTCAGGCCAGGGTGTTAACCCGCTGTGCCACAGCACTGACCCCAAGATTTTAAATTCAGTAAATCTATAGCAGGCTTATTTTTAAGTCAATAATTTTGTATGAGCTGTGAATGCTATAAATACCCAAATGGCCCTTGGAAGAAAAAAGGTTCCCCACTCCTGTATGAAGGAGCAAAGAATACTGGAAATGGTAAATATGAGAGTATCATAAAAGTAATTTTCTAATTTTTAAGTCTTACCACACATTTAACTAGTTAAGTGTTGGCATGGTGGAGCAATGGGTTTAGTCACTGCTTGCCAGCACTGGCATTCTCACATCAGAATACCAGTTCAAGTCCTGGCTGCTCGGCTTCCGATCCAGCTCTCTGCTAAAGTCCCTGGGAAAGCAGCAGAAAATGGCCCAAGTACTTGGGCTCCTGCCACCCATGTGAGAAACCCAAATGGAGTTTAAGGCTCCTGGCTTCAGCCTTGTCTAGCCCTGGCTGTTGTGGTCACTTGGCAAGTGATCTAGTGGACGAATAGAATATTTGTCTCTCTCACCATCTCTATAGTTCTGCTTTTCAAATAAGTACATAATTTTGTAACATATATATGTATACCTATATATAACTAATAACAATGTATTATCAGGTTTACAACAGACATAGAAGTAAAATTTGACAAAATAGCACAAAGAATGTGGTGTGTGGGAGATTTAAAAATACCATCATGATTTCTATCTTATATGTCAAATGGTATTATCCAAGAAAGCCCAGGATCAGTTTACCTTGTAAACTCTACAGCAACTACTAGCAAAATCAAACATCAAGTAAGTGGACAGTGGAATAAATGTGAGGTTATTCCCCTAAGGCTCAACCTCAATGACAATAGTGAGAATACAATGCAATAACAACATATGTAAAAACAGTACTGATACAGCAGGAATTCAAAGACTAGCTCCTTCCTTGGGTATCAATCTACAAATGTAAAATGCCATAGACACTGGTCATTATTATTTCATCATTCAAAACAATCACATTAAAAATATCTCAGTATGCCCTAAATGTCTATTAAGATAGTTGCTACTTTGTAGTTTCTGGCCTTTTGCTTTTTAATCCTAAGTCCGCCTCTTTCCTGTATTCACATTGTACATTATGTTCTGACTGTTCCAGGATAGGAATGCTGGCAATACTGACATTTTGTTAGATGAGTCTTTGTGTTAGAGAACTATCTCTGCATTGTAAGACATCTCACAGCATCCTTGGCCTCTAGCCACTAGATGCTGGTAGCACCCACCCAGTTGTGTTAGCTAAAAAATGTGTACAACCATTGCCAAATGTCGTCTTGAGAGCAAAACTATCACTGCTCCTTTTCAGCACTTGAGACTACAGTGTCTTACGTAACCGTCAAATATACACATGCCCCCACCTTGCACTGCACTGTAAACAACAACATTAACCAAGATTTCCAGATGTCTGTGCAACAGTGATTAGGAGACAACAGTGAAAGGAGCTCACATTCTATGGTCATAACTTACTCTTATGCATTTCCCCAAGGCCTTTATCCTGATAAACAACCACATATTTATTGAACTGGGCAAGCTTTAACATGAGGGGAAACTTTCATCAAGGACATGAAATTCAGAGGGGCATTTGGAGGCAAAACTGACACCACTAAACAGAAAACACTTGGGGCAACCTACCTAATGACTTTTTAAAAAATTAACTCAGGGATGTCTGTTCCGCCCCTTGGTTTTCTCAAACATTCACAGAGGAAAGTTACTGGTCCTTCAACTACACTCCAGGTTGGGATTCATTTCAAAAGTATGTCTGTGCCTGGGTTAGTCGCTGGTATCTAAAGTAATAATAAGCCTAGTGTAAACTGCTATTGGCGGCCGGCGCCATGGCTCAATAGGCTAATCCTCCACCTTGCGGCACCGGCACACCGGATTCTAGTCCTGGTTGGGGCGCTGGATTCTGTCCCAGTTGCCCCTCTTCCAGGCCAGCTCTCTGCTGTGGCCAGGGAGTGCAATGGAGGATGGGCCAAGTGTTTGGGTCCTGCACCCCATGGGAGACCAGGAGAAGCACCTGGCTCCTGCCATCAGATCAGTGCGGTGCACTAGCCACAGCACACTGGCAGCAGTGGCCATTGGAGGGTGAGCCAATGGCAAATGGAAGACCTTTCTCTCTCTCTCTCTCACTGTCCACTCTGCCTATCCAAAACAAAAAACAAACAAACAAAAAAACTGCTATTGGCTTCAAAACTCCCTGGACAACAATAAACTTAAGGCACATGTGGATATGCTGCTTAGAAGCTGAAGTAATGGTCTTATCTTACACATAATCTCATCTACAAAACTGCATTTAACCAAAAATAGGGGTAGGATCCAGGAACACATTTTTCTTGTTATCAATGATATCTGTCCTTCCCTGACTTTGAGAGTATATTGCTGAAATGGCTTTTTAGGCAGCCCTTGCAAAGACAGATATAGAAAAGTTCTTCCCTCAATTGCCAATGGCAGGAATGAGTGAAGGTACCTGGTTTGGAGAAGATATGGTGCTTACACACAGGAGGCATCGCATGATCCCATGGAGAACCTATGAACTAACAGGACATAATGCTGGAGGGCATAACAAAAAAGTGTGAAATCCATTTTAGGATTTCAGCTCTGGGGAGCTAGAAGGTAGTGTTTTATGACCATGTGATAATATCCAAAGGCAACTAAAAATTAAGACTTAGTTGGGGCCAGAGCTGGAGATGTTACTTGAAGAATCACATTTATAGAACTTCAAAGCTGATCCAAGAGACAAGGAGAGAACAGAAGATCAAGAGAAAATCTAAGGGGACAGTCACGATCAAGGGTTCCAGGGAAGGTAAAAAGAACCATAAATAAATGGCAGTGTGAAAGGTGAACAGTAGCTACCACACGGTACACATTCAGTAAGGGAATACCACACCCTCAGTACTGTACCTGCCACATGCCAGACAGATACTGGTTACTGCTTTCAATCCATGAATTCCTAATTCTCCTAACAGGTGCTGTTATTATAGCCATTTCAAACATAAGGAAACTGAAGCACAGATCAGTTAAGTAATCTAACTCACACAGCTAGAGGAATCTGCTCTAAAAAGTAACCACTGGAGTTGATTAAATTATCCCCAGGCTGAGAGCAGTTCAATGCAGCGCTGGTGGAAGAAACCAAACTGCAGGATGTTTAAGTACCAGAGATACCCATCATTTCCTCCCTGTCCACACTCCTTTTATAGGGAACTTGACCTGGAAAGTCTAAAAAGTGCAGGCCTACAAACTGTGAGATACACCTACTTCTCCTGTCTATCCAATTTTCCCAATCCCATCTTCCTCCACCCCAGCCAACTGGACTAGATGTAGATACTAGACCAATTGGATTCCCTCTCCAGAAATTCTAAAACTAAGATTTGGAGATAACCTTTGAGAACCATGCTCCAAAGTCACAGTGAAGCTGTGTTGGCGCCACGGTAACCCAAAGTTTGGGGAAGCAGCAACCAGGGGCTTTCAAGACCTATCTGAAAGAAATTGCAAAAAGCAGTTAAGGGCAGAGATACAAGACCATGTGTTTTTGGAGGAAAAGTGAAGAGTAACTGCCTGAAATCTTCCTAGTTTCCAGGACGCAGAGCTGGAATCACACAGTGGATTTCAGATGCAATACTCTAACTGTTACAACAAATGCTTTTTAAAATAAGCTAACTCAACGGCTTGTTGTTCCTTGCAGCCAAATAATCCTCAAGCTATTGAGAGAGGCCAAATGAAAAATACTGAGCAAGCAGCTCCTGTGTGCTTCACATTAACTTTCTGTAATGGGCATCTGAACTCGGGTCAAGGATGAGGAAAATGAGGCTCAAGGATATTAACTAACACATTTGCCTGACTCCAAAATCCAAAGTCTTTACACTGTACCTGATCACCACACAAGTGTCATTCTCACTGTTTCAGATCACTTCACCATTTATCTCTGCTCCCCATGAAACATTTTCAGACTGATCAGAAAATGCTAACTTTTCTCCTTTATCACGCCAGTGTCTGATCTATACATTCCAAGTGACTACATCCCCAGGAAATATTAATTAAAAAAAAAAGAAAGTTCATGTATGAGTAGAAGAAGGAAGACACTTAGATCTGACCAGACTATTCTAATAAAACATTTTCCTTTCCCTTCCCCACATCACTATTTTCTTATGCCCTTAATTCATACCCAAAATAAGCTGAGATCTTTTCCTGACCTCTTTTCTTCCAAGTAGTTGATTTTGTTGATAAAATGAAAATCACCTGACACTCCCCCAAAAAATCAGTACACCTAAGTAACTAATCCTAACCAAAGTTACTTCAATTACCCTTTCAATCAAGACAAAACAAACACCCTAAACACTTGAAATCCTTGCCATAAGGTTATAATGACAGGCAAAACATTATATTTTCTGAGACTCAGTTTGCCAAGATGTAACGGGAGAGAACTTTTCTAATCTAAACTAGTCATCTCTGCCCATTCACAAAAACACATTTTCTGAGGCCCCCACTGAGGTGTAGGGGGTTAAGCCTCCACCTGTGGCGCCAGCATCCCGTCAGGGTGCCAATTCATATCCTGACTACTCTTCTGATCCAGCTCTCTGCTAAGCCTGGGAAAGCACAAGATGGTCCAAATTCTTGGGTCCCTACACCATGTGGGAGATTCAGAAGAAGCTCCTGGCATCTGATCAGCTCAGTTCCAGCCGTAGCTGTCGTTTGGAAAGTGAACCAGCAGATGGAAGACCTATCCATCCCTCCCTCTGTCTAACTCTACCTCTCAAATAAATAAATCATTTTAAAGCAACACATTTTCTAAGTTTTTCACAGCTTCTTCAAGTGCAGACGGAGAATTCCTCTACCCATTTATTGCCCTTAATGTGTCCTCAAATGTGCTGTCTGAATTGGTTAAAGTTCCTTTTCCAGCAGTAAGTTCCTGAAATTAAAAACACAGTACCATCCTTTTTCCAGTCTACAGGCAAAGGAAGACTTCAGCCTTCAGACTCACCCCTGAAGTTCAAAGGCTTCAGAAGGCTCGAGGATTTCTGACTGTGGTTCTGGGTCTTAGGTAACTCTCATAACCTCAACGACTGGGAAATAACTCTTAGACCCTTATCTATCCCATCAACAGGGCAGTTATGCAGGTCCATGTACTAATCACCAGTGCAGCTTGGGAACTCGTTTCTTCTCCGATTCCCTTACATTCTTTAGCTTCTCCTAAATAAATCACTTTGTTACAATGACAATTAATTGTGAAACACAAGCTCAACCTCTGGGTCACATTTTTGCAAAGAGGAACATCAGAAAGTATGAATAACCAGTGTACACAGCGTGACTGTGTTTTTAAAGGGCTCATTAAATTGCACTATTGCAATGGACGTCAACAATGCTGGACATTGCACTGTCATTTACCCTAAAATTATAAACAAAACATTAACAACAAAATCATTTTTGCATGACTGAGTTCCTTATCTTTTCTGAGTATTTTCAGACATAATAAGATCAGTACCTATCAACAGAACAAGGTGGGAAGAAGCTAAGGAAAATTTGGGCGTTTTGCACGTGAGTGAAAAATTACAAAACTGGAAAGAGAACCGAAATTTCTAACTCCAGTTTGCAAAAGACCATTAGATATGTGTCTCTCAGCACTATTTCTCACCATGAAATTCCTTAATATCTATGGCTAAACCATCTCCAACTAAGATTCGGAAGAGAGGGAATGCGGAGGGAAGAATCGCCACCACCCCATACCACAGTAGCGGTTTCATCTCACTATTATTGTAATTTCCCAAAAGTTAAAGGGGGGGGGGGCTTTGGCTACATCAGCGTTTTTAAATAAAGCCGTTTAGATGCCTGGAAAAACAGAAGTACGCTCAATCCTTTCGGATCAGTGAATGACCAGCATTTAAGCCACTAACAACCTAGCAGAGAATCTGACAGCAAACTATCGATACTCCGAGGAGTCGCTGGATGCGTTCGGTTTCTGTGACAAGGCTGGGGCAGAGCCCGGCTCCGGGTCTCAGGGGTTCTGACAGCGAAGGATGCTGTTCGGGGTCCAGGTGCAACGTCCTTGCCCCGCTGCAAACGCTCCAGTGCGCAGACCGCGAACACGAACCGAGCTCACGCACCGAGGGCCCGGCTCCGACCACCACCGCGGGGTGGACATCGAGCCTGTCACCCACAGGAGCGACAGCTCGGCCACCACCCTCAGGACCCCCGGAAGACCCGTCACGCGCTCGAGGACACCCCCCACCCCCACCTCCTCGGGCCCGCGCTCCTCCTGCCCTCCTCCCACGGCCGGGCTCGGGCGGCCCTGAAGCCAGAGCTGGGACTGCGGGGAAGGCGGAGGGGCTGGGACGTCGGAGACAGGCCGCTCCATCCATCCCCGCCGCAGGACCAGCCGCCAGCCCGGACGGCCGCGGGCGAGTCCGCTCCCGGCTCACCTGGCAGCCTCCGCAGCTCACAAGCATGTCACCTGCCCGTCGCCGGCCCGCAACGCCCAGCCGCGCGAGCCGGCGGAGCAGGCGGACGCCCCCTCCCGCACCGGCCCCCAGCCCTCCCCCCTCCCAGCCCCGCGGCCCGCCCCCGCCCTGCCCACCCCTTCGGCTTCCGCCGCCGCAGCTCCAGCCAGCAACACCGCCTTCTCCCCACGCCTCCCACTCACTCTCGCGAGAGGCTGCAGTCCCTCTCTCGCGAGAAACAGCCCGAGGCCAAGCCCGCGCAAAAGTGGGTGGGCTCTTAAGAAGGAAAGGAGGAACAAGAAAAAACCTTCCCACGTGCTGCGAGGCCGCTAGCGGGGCGGCCCCGCCGGTCACGTGACGCCGGGGAGGCCTACCCATTGGCCAGAACCCGCTCAGCCGTGGGAGCTTTAAACTCGAGGCTGACCTACGAACCTGCGGCGGACGTCTTGCGCGCTTCCTGGTGCGTTGCCTTGGAAACGGCTTAACCCTTTCCGCTGGCCCAATATCCGGGCCTTGGCTGGTCCCACGGGTTAGGTTTCAGGCCTGCCCCCCTCTCCTTCGACCTCTTCGTCTCAGCGTGGGGCGTCAGCTAGGCTCCTTCTTCGCCTCAAAGCGCGATTTGCTGTCTCCTGGAGCCCCGGGCCCCAGCCGAAGCCCCAGCCCCGCTAGATCCGACGGCCCATGTCAGGCCCACCCTTCGGAATAGCTCCGCCCCTTCTCCCCAGCATCTCCAGGGAGAACCACTCACAGCGCCCCTCAAGAGTTAGCACCGAGCGGCCTCCGGGCCCTAGTGCTCGCCCTGATGGCTTTACGTGGTCCCTAAAATGGGCAAGTAAAGCTCTGGTCCCTGAGAAGCAGAGCCCGAGATGCACAACTAGTCTATTAAGTATTTCCACTCAAAACTGGAAGGGCCGGGCCAAGCACGTCATGCTGTATCCTGCAGAGCCTCTGCCCCTCAGGACGAAGATCCTCAGAGGTGATAAAGACCCTGTTTTGAGGTGGATCGTCATCATAGAGTTCAGTTTTGCCCTGTTGAGGGGAGAGGTGCGGGTAGGAAGGGGTATTCCTGGGTTCATTTCTATGGCCAACAAAGTTTGGTTGAGCTCCTAGGAATGGTAGACACTTCTCCAGGCAGGTGATTGAGCGGTAATGAAGCGAGTCTAGGCTACACGGGCTTATCTGAGAGGGGAAAAGAAGAAAGAACACGCAGTCCGTTGGTGCTGAGCTTCAGGCAGAGGCGTTAAAACAGTGATGGCCATGCTGACTGGGTGGGAGGTTACTTCTGGGCAGGAGACACTGGAGCTTGGTGAGGACATGGGGGGAGCAGAGCGTTTCAAGGAAAGGTAGAACTCATGGGCCCTGAAGGAAAACCTGTTGTGCATTTGAGGGGGAAAAATGGGAAAGGGGAAACAAGTTTCTCTGGGGAGGTCAACACAGGTGGGCCAGGTCCTGTAGAGCTTTGTTAGCCAAGAAAGGAATCGGTAGTGCCATGGAGGGCATTGAAGTTCTACGTAGTAGAGAGAGCTATAGTTCTTTTTTTTTTTTTTTTAAGGTCTTCCATGGCGAGAATTGATTTTTATGGAGGCCAAAGCAGAAAGAGGGAGATTAGGAGTCCAGGTGAGAGACAATCATAAAAAAAAGTTATTTCCAATTATCTTGAAATTGCTCTTCTAAAACCCATTAAGTCAGAGCCTTAGTGCTAACTGCTGCCTTAAGAACACGTATTTTGAGTAGGAGAAATAAATGGGATTTTGTTGTTGTAACTTGGAAAAAGGAATAGCCCCAAAGGAAAGGTCCTCCTCTGATTTTCTTCCCTCCACTAATGCCACACAGGCTGCCGCTTCTTGTGTCTACTCTTAGAGTCAATCTAAAAAAAAAAAAAAAAAAAAAAGACCATAAAATGATGTACCATGTAGAAACTTATTCTTTAGTGTAAAATTCGCAAAGATAGAGGTTGAAGGCTGGAAAAGGAGCAGACTGCTTCCCTAAAATAAATAGGAATCAGGAGGTTTCACTTCCAACCAGAAGCCTCTCATTTTCTAGTATCACAGCCAGATCAAGGTTCCTTATCATCCCAGAGTCTCGGCTTCCTCATACATAAAACAAGACAACGTAACCAGTCTACCCACAAAGTAGTTAAGGCTGAATTACACTTTGGCATGCACACACCAGTAGGACGGAAGCTGGAAAGGGAAACGAAATAAATCTTCATGAAAACCTAACAGAGTCAGCAGCACAAGCCAAATGAAATTGGACCTACACACACACCAGCTGAGGAACTATGAAACTGATTAATACAGATACCAGGAATGCTTTCCTAAGAAATGTTGGCCTCCTCGGAGTGTGAAAACGGAAGCGGTGCCACCTGCTCAACCTCATATTCCCTTTCTCTGGAGCTATTTTGAACCTCTATAGTATTTAATAAATAATGATTCACATGTTCCTAATCAGGGCCTAAGAACAAGATAGAAAATACATTTTTAAAAGGTCTAACATGGTATCTTAAAGTTTGGCTAGTACCTGAATTTTGATGAAAGCAAGATGTCAAGAAACATGATAGAATTACTTTTCAAAAGGAAAAACGCCAGAGAAAATTATTCTAACAAATGGAGATCATTTGTTTAAAATGCTAATTGAGTACTTTTTAAACCTTGTTTACTGCCTTCATAATGATTAACTAAAACAGCTGCTTGGTACTTCTAATACAGAGGAACAGTGGATTCTTCCATTCTAACATGTATTAATAGAGCTATAAATACTCCAAACTCACTCCAGTAAGACAGTTATTCTGGTCTCTTGTGCTAGGTATGATTACTTGCAATACGATGAATAGAAAGTGAGAAGAAATTTCAGATTGAGGCCCAGTTGCATGATGTCCCTAGTTCTTGTATTTTAAAAAATTATTTTATTGTTTAGCAGTTTTGTTGAGATATAATTCACATATCATGCAATTCAATGCTTTTTGGTACATCCACAGAATCATTCTATCATCACCAAAATCTAATTTTCCAAGTTTTCTTCCCCTTTAAAGGAACCCTCACCTCATTCTCAGCCCTAAGCAATCACTATGTCTTGATAAATTTGCTTATTCTGTGGACATTCCACATAATGAAGTGAAGCAATAGATGGTCTTGCGTCTCACTTCATAAGCATAGCATGCATTTTGCAAGGGTCACCGTGCTGTTGCATGTATTAGTGCTTCCTTTCTTTTTATTATCAAATAATTATTTTATGCATAGAGCACAGGTTAGTAATTTGTCAGATGGTAGACATTTGGGTTGTTTCTACTTTTTCGCCACTATGAATAATGCTGCTTTGAACGTTCATATAGTTGTGTTGTGTGGCCGTTGTGTATTATTTTTAAGACTTGAAGTATAAAACATTAAATTGGACCAACTTACAAAGTCCGTATTTCTTGTCCTAGCCTAGTCACTTTGTTCCTGGGCTTTGTCTTCTTGCCTGCTGGGTGAAGTATGTGCAGAGGATGGGTGTTCCCACTCAGGCAGTTCTCAGCTGCCCATGTCACTCCCCTACTTAGAGCCCTCCTGTGGCTTTGCATGCATTGCATTCTCCCAGTGTCAGCCTACCTGTCTCCTCTGCCCTCATAGTCTTCTCAGACCCTCCCTCTTTCAGTTTCTCCTAGTGGGACTAAAACCCTCCTTGCCTCAGAGCCTTCCCACGAGCTGTTCCTTCAGTAGCGAATATTCTTTCTCTGTCCATCCCTCCTAAGCCCCTGAATGCCCAGGGATCCCTTAGCTTTCAGTTCTGCTCTCATTCTCCCTGCCCCCCAGACTAAAGTAGTCCCCTTTATCTAAGACTCTCCACTATTTCTTCAAAGCACTTATCAACTTATAAGGATTTTTATTTGTGTGATTATTTGGTTAACTTCCCCTAGAGTATTGGGTCCATAGGCAGGGACTGTTTTTGCTTGCCAGTGCCTGGCAATAGTTGCTCAATAACTACCCTGAGGAAGGAAGCATGGGAGCAGAGAAGGATAGAAGGGGAGGATAGAAGCTGTCCTCCCAGTCAATTCTGTATTCCTAAGGAATCTTCAGTAAAGTCTTGATAAGTGATATCTGCCAGACTGTGCTGTGCTAAGGGGAATTAATGATAAGGCCTGTCCCACATGTGGGGTGGTGCACCAGAGAAAAACGAGTGTCCTCTGCCAATGCAGTGGTGTGCAGAGGAGCCAAGGCTGAGCAGTATGACCAATCAGAGAACACAGGCTTGACTAAGGAACTTAAGAGAACACCCGGGAAAGCCAGGGACATTTTGGTGGGCTAATTTCTAGCAATAAAATTGCTAGTGTCTCTTCCACTCTGATTTTGTAATTTAATGGAAATATTTTGAGTTTTGGTCATAGACTTATGAACCCAAGAAATTTGGGTTATAGGTACATGAAAGAATTAACAACTGAAGATGCTTGAATGATTTGTTCTAGATCAGACTGGGCACTAAATGTCATAGTTCAGACTAAAATTAGCTGGTCCTATCTTTCAGTGAAACTAAGCACACTGCACAGAGCTTGGTCTCAGCCTGATCCTTTGACTACAAAGGCAGGCATCGTCTTTCCCCAGGAGCTTTGGAGCTTTACACCAGCAGCTCCAGGACAGCCAGAAGCAGATTCCATGCCTCTTCCTGTTTGAAAACTTGTCTCCCTTTGGCCCACTTGCTGAATTCCTGCCTGAGTGATGTTTCCTGCCTGACTGATAGCCCCAGCTGGCAGTTCACTTGTGAGAGGGAGATAGCAAGGCCTTATTATCCACATGGCTCAGTTTCTGGATTTGAGTTTTTATTTTTTAATGCTCATGAATTAGTACACTTTATGTAGAACGTTGAAAAATACAGGAAAAGATAATGAAGCAGACTGCCTCTTTTGGTGGTTGCTTTACATGCATTATTTAATAGTTCTTAATAAAATAATGGAAAACATTTTGAAAGTAGAAAATGTAGCTTTAGCAGTCCCTGAAATAATGTAAAAATGTTTTGTAGATTTTAGAGACGAAGTTCTTCCATCTTGCCTTTGTTCTTAAGCATGTATAAGCATGTCTGTTGCGTCATAGTTTATATTCTTCAGTAATTCTTTTGTGGTCAGTCTTCTGAAGGGTAGAAACCATCTTAACCACTGCTGTAACATGATATTTAGTAATTTTTTAATATACGAAGGCACTCATTAAACACTATGAATTCTAAAATCATAACTATACTTATTAGTATATAGTACAGATAATAATTCACAAGTGCCACTATGAATTAAAGAACTCTTAAATGGCAAAATGAATCTGAGTGCTATTATATTTCATAGTCAAATACTTTTTCTTTTCTGATTTAACTTGTTATAGTCACAGGTACTGATTGACTTATGCAACTTCTAACATGTGAAGTAACAATGTACCTTCTCAAGAAAATACACGATTGAAATTCGACAGCAAATAATCATGCCTTGGTGTAATTACTTCAGATGAGACTCTCTTTAAATATCATTGCCCTGATGGTTTCAAATACCTGACATATAGTTAATTATAAAATAAAAGCACAAAATATTATAAAAGCTTATGTTATGGAAATTACTAATTCAAAGAAGCATGAAGGTTATCAAACATATAAAAAACAGTATTAAGTAAATAGAAAATATAATTTACAAAATACATTTTACTCAACTTTTAAAAATTGTCTTTTGCAAAAGGTAAGGTAGACTTCTATTTCATATGAGCCAATAACATACATGCTTACTATTTTTAAAATGGTATCAGATAATTTTCCCTGGATTGCATTCAAATGGCAAGGGCAGTCTTTCGAATATTGTCATAACTTTATGACAGATAAAACAGACCCTGAATCAAGCTGTTCCTGGGTCTGCCATTCGTGTTACTTGGCTGCTTTGCTTTTCAAATGAAACGTTAATTTAACATGCAAATAACAACATCCTTGTTCATTAGTTAACTCACATGAAATTCCACAGAAATATCCTCATGTGATTAGATCTTTAGGTGCCAACCGTGCCCACAAAACATGTCTACTTCTGGAGCAGGAAGTCATTAAACACTGTTGTAAAAATCTAGGTTGAAAACTTTCAGAGCTTTTAAGATACCTTGAAAGTTTCCTATACTAAGCTTTAGGATATCTCTGTTCTACTGAGGGTTTTAAGCCTTTTAAACTATGCTAGAGATGTCTGGTCTGCCCCCATAGCAGTTTTGATCCCTATTTGTTTTAGATTCCCTTGGGCCAACTTGAACAAATCCCTCACAATGGAATTTGTGAGATCAGCCAAACTTCTGAAGGGACAGACTAGGATTCCTCATAGCTAATGGTCGTGAATACTGAAGTAGCCATCCTCACTAATTTGTTGATTGACCTGCCTACCTCACTTCATAGCTAGCCCAATTTCCATTAAAAGTAGGTGGTTATAGCAAAAAAAATAGCAAATACAACCATAGGCTTCATGAATACCAGTGTGGTGCTCAGCACAAAAGAAGTGGTGGCCGTGGTCTATTCTGAGCTAAGCAATGCACACCTGTATCACCCAAGTGAGGCAGGACCAGAGATGAGGGGATTCAGGAAGATAGCAAATGTGAAATTTAACCCATGGGTATTTAGACTAAAGAAATTAAGACTTAGAGGGGTATAATAAACTGAAGTTGAAAGGCTATTAAACAAGAAATATCTTAGGCTTCCTCTCTCCAAGAAAGAAGGCACAAATTTTGGTTCAATTCTAAGGAAAAAAAATCATTGCTGTTTTAAAAATGGAATGGGTTATCTTTATAAACAATGAATATCAAATTTTTTTTCATCTAGTTAATTTTTTTCTTTTGACAGGCAGAGTGGACAGTGAGAGAGAGACAGAGACAAAGGTCTTCCTTTGCCTTGGTTCACCCTCCAATGGCCACCGAGGCTGGCACGTCAAGCTGATCCAATGGCAGGAGCCAGGTACTTATCCTGGTCTCACATGGGGTGCAGGGCCCAAGCACTTGGGCCATCTTCCACTGCACTCCCAGGCCACAACAGAGAGCTGGTCTGGAAGAAGGGCAACCGGGACAAAATCCAGCACCCCGACCGGGACTAGAACCCGGTGTGCCGGCGCCGCACGGCAGAGGATTAGCCTATTGAGCCACAGCGCCGGCCGTTAATAATATTTTTAAAATAACTTTTGTAGAGCCCAGTTTTTAAAATATGTAAACATTTATTTATTTGCTGAATAGACTGACAAATAGCTATCCCTTTGCTGGTTTTCTTCTCAAATGCTCACAATGACTGGGACTGGGCCCAGCTGAAACCAGGAGCTGAGAACTCAATCCGGGTCTTGTGTGGATGGCAAGGACCCATCGCCTTGAGCCATTACCACTGCCTCCCAGAGTGCACGATAGCAGGAAGCTGGATTCTAGAGCAGAGCTGGGACTGAAACCCAGGCACTCTGATTTGGGATGCAGCTGTCCCTACTGGGACCTTAACCACTAGACCAAACCCCATTCCTGTAGAGCCCAGATTTGAGGCATTAAACTCTTTAAAATATTCTGCTCTTATCTCTAAACAAATTTAAAACTGTTCCTTTTTAAGTATGTCCCTATCTCACATTTGATTGTACAAGTTACTAGCCTTATTATTGCTATAATAAGATTCTTACAAAGCTCTTGTTATCTTCAAAGAGCATGCCTATAGGCAGAATATTATGGATGTATCAAGATTCCTACAGAGTTCTTATTTAACAGCAAAAGGCCTGTAATTTTCTTTCTCTTTTTCAGATGGTCATTAACGCTTCTGAAACTGGCATATAAACTCCTGATGAAAGTTAAGTCTGCAAGGAAATAAGGTCTGGTAAATCACTAATTTTTATGTTTGGTTTAAAGAAATGACATTCTTCCCTGGGGAAAAGAACATTTACACAACATTTACAAGATGCTACTTGAGCTTTAATGTCAAACTCTATGCCCTTCAAATTTTAATATTAATCAACCTTTTATATAAGTGCTTTAAAAAATCTTGAACATTCTCTGCTCAGTTAGTTCTTTATATTATTCTAAGAGTTAAATTTCAGGGGGGGATAAAAATCCTCTACTGCAGTTTGCTGAACTGTGCATTATCTTATCTGGGTTCATGATCATTATCACGTTTCCACACCAGCATCCACTGCAATGCATGCATCTCTGCCTGGTCTCCAGCTACAGTGTCAGTGCTGCTTTCTGTTACAACACCCTTATTAAGATGCTTGAACAACACCATCTCACCAACAGGGAGCCCCCTCTACAAAAATGGCATTTGATTCTTAGATACATACAGAATCTGGATACCAGCCCTTCCTGCCAGGGCATAACAAATGCTTACATTCTTTGTTTTCAATAATTTGATTCACCACCTCCTGTGGGGACAAAGTTTTATGAAACCACAATATCTCATCCTATGACCCAGCATATTTTGGGCCATTTGTCTCTCACCTAGGAAGGACATTAATAGTTATATTAATAGATCAGGCAAATCCTCAACTTGCCCTTAGAAGTCTCTGTCACAGGACCTGAAATTCATAGAATACTGTCCTGAATTCTTCTCTTTGTTCATGTGTTTACTTTGACCAAATTAAGGTTCTACTTTGGCTCATGACTTCTGCTAGCTCTAGGTCAGAAAGTGAAAGTGATGAAACACAATGGTGTAAAGATACACGCAAAACCAAACACCTGCTGGGAGCAACCACAAGTTTTACCTGCCTCCTGCCAAGCATCCAGTTTCCCTGGACCACCTTCATAATGGATTTCCTCACTAAGCTCCCTTCCTCTCAGTAATACAACACCACCTTCTTGACTGTTCCAGTAACAAGTGGCTCACTTCCACTTACGCCAGAGAATCCCCACAGGAGTCACTTGGATCATCATACTGGTCAACTGCCTCCACAAAGGCATCACCAAGACTGCTGTGCTCTGAGGACCCCTCCCTTTACATTCAGGGTGACCTTACATCCAGGGTTGTCTGGTTCAGCATTTTTTAATCTATTGTCAGCTCTTCTTTTTCAAAAATATCTCAGGATATTGTGGGCATAGTTAAGATGCTACTTGGGATGCCTGTATCCCATGTTACCGTGCTTGGGTTTGAATCCCAGTTCTGCTTCCTTTTTTTAAAAAAAAAAAAAGATTTATTTATTTATTTGAAAGTCAGAATTACACAGAGGAGAGGCAGAGAGAGAGAGAAAGGTGTCTTCCATCCGCTGGTTCACTCCTCAATTGGTCACAACAGCTGGAGCTGCGCCCATCTGAAGCCAGGAGCCAGGAGCTTCTTCCAGGTCTTCCACATGAGTGCAGGGACCCAAGGACTTGGGCCATCTTCTACTGCTTTCCCAGGCCATAGCAGAGAGCTGGATTGGAAGTGGAGCAACTGGGTCTCGAAACGGTGCCCATGTGGGATGCCGGCACTGCAGGCAGCAGCTTTACCGGCTACACTACAGTGCCGGCCCTGCAGATCTGCTTCCTATTCCAGCTTCCTGCTGATGTAAGACCCTGGAAGGCAGCAGGTGATGGCTCAAGTACTTGGGTTTCTGCCACCCACATAGGTCAAGTTCTGAGCTTCGGGGGTGCAACCTGGCCTGCCTCCAACAATTGTAGGTATTTGGGGAGTGAACCAGTAGACAATCTCTCTGTCTCTATATGTCTCTCTGCCTTTCAAATTAAAAATACATATATATAATAAAAATTTTAAAGTTATATCTCAGGATGGAAAATATACAGACATCGTGTTTCTATCATGCCTTAGGCAAAACCTCTTTGTACTTGTCTATCAAAGTGGACTTGTCCCAGGACACCTCCCCCAGATGGTAGGTTGGCAAAAATAACTGGCTAAACTCAAAAGGTGACTCCTCAGTGCCACCCTCCTCCAACTCCAATATAACTAATGGTCACCTCTACTTCCCACTTCTATTTTTAAAACATCATCCATCTTTATCTCAGAACACCAAATATCTGGGAACTACATTTTCTATTTCTTGAGTTTAATTCTCCTGTCAGTGTTTATAACTGAAGCATATATTGAGGAATTGTAAGCCACAAAGACTAACTAGCAGACTTTCTCAGGGAAATTGAGACCTTCAAATGATGAGCCAGTGGTGGTACCCAGGCATGATCCTAAAGGCATGTTACTGGTCTCCATAGCATCTTGAGCATTTCTTTGCCTGCAGTTCTTCACAAAGCTACAGGTACCATTCTCATCTTAGCATTTTGACCATCGTACTGGGGACATACAACTGCAGTTCCTAATGCTCTACATTCTACAGAAAACTTCATTCTACAGAGACCTCTTTTTTTGTTTTTAAGGTTTATTTATTTGAAAGGCAGAGTTACAGGGAGAGATTGAGAGACAGAGAAAGATGGCATTGTAGGTGGTGGCCCAACCTGCTACACCTGGCCCCCATCGGTCCCTCTTCAACCTGCTCAATTAAACTCCTACTCTTCCTACTAATAAAGGATATTTAGGAATACATAGTTCATGTCATTCCAGATTCCTAACTCCACTGGGAACAAATCCAATACTTACACAAATGGAATGTCATCAGAAAAAGAAATCTGAGGGCTTGCCACCTCATCTCTGCTTGCCATTTGGGGGTCCTTGGCTACTACATATGGGAAGATGTAGGAACTCATAATTCTGGGGTTTCTACTGCAATCTGATCCCTAGAAAATTCTTGAACCCATGTGGAGGAGGTAGCATCACCTATCACCAAACTAAGGCTCTGAGAAATTTTGAGAAGATGTTTGTCAGGAAGCCTACATGAAATAAAATTCCCCAACCTCGGACTCTGGCCCGTCCCCTGTTTCACTCATTATCTTTGCTTCTACACAACCAGTTTCAGTACCATGCCACTGGAAGGCTTGCAGGACTGTGCCTTGTTTATAATTGATTCCCAAGAGCCTGTCACAGAAGTGGGCAGAGGACATTAACTGGGCAACAGGCACATTTGTGCTGTTCTACGCTACATTTTAACTCTCTTTGCTAGAGACTTTTTGCTTGCAAAATGGGGACAAAATAGTGTGTAGCTCTGGGATGGCAGTCAGTAGACTTCAAGGTAATGGAGACTGCAGGTGGGATGTGGTCAAGTTGCTAAAGAGGCTAAGTCAGGTGTGAGCTGTGGACTGTAAAAGGGCAACAAATATAGAGGTCTTGTAGGGAAGAAGCCAAGCTAGCATAGAACCAGAGAGAAATCTTCAGAAAGCAGAAGGGTCAAAATACTCAAATACAGAGTTTTTCAAGTGAGCTAAAGTGAAAGGTTGCTAAGCAGATAGATGCTGTGCAAGTAGCTGGAGGGCATGCCTTCCTGCGTGCCCACTCAAGGGACTTGGGATGCCCTTATCATCTCCAATACAGAGGGCTCTAGTTCCAAGAAGTACTGTATCTCTAGGTCTGACAGTGAGGGAAGGTAATGAGAGACAGCTGGGTCCCAATACATTTTTATTTTAAGGGCCTGGATTGCAAGAGTGGTTAAATGATCGGTCTGACACAGGTTAGGAAGGAAATCAGAAAGCTTAGCAAGTGCTGAGAGCTATACATTTTTGTCTCTTTGAGCTAGGGCTCTCTATTTCACACATTCACTGGATCAGGACAGGTTTTGGGCAACAGAGCTAAGTGAAAATCCAATCTGGAGTTCAGAGTTCCATATCCCAAAGATAGTTTATGAATGCGGCAGGTGTAAAGGATCCAAGGAGACCAGGTGACAAAATAGAGCACCAGAGAATCTATCCTCAAGAGCTTCTCAGAAATCCAGGCTGACAGGCAACAGGCACTAAGAAAGTGTAGCAACAAATAAAATGGCCTCTGTCAGACACTAGTTGGGGAAGACGGATAGCCAAAGCAAAGGGGCTTCCGATATGGGATCATCTCCTTAGTTACCAGGGAACTCAGGTCCAATGAAAAGAGAGGAATCAAGTTTTTTGAGGGAACCATATGATCAGATTAGAGATATAAAATAAGAGTTAGAGGCAACATCTGGGTGTTTTATATACCTTTTAAAGGTTTTGAAGTAATAATAATCATACAGCCTGGTGGGCATAGGGTTGTTCTGCAGGTACAAGATGGGGAAAGAAAGTGGGAATTAGGTATAATTTTAAATTATTAAATGTTTAAATATTTAAATTTTAATATTTAGAATAAAAATGAAATAATATGAGTCTTCTTTAAGAAGAATGTTCTAGATACAGCTAAAGCCCCATTCTCAGAATTTCTTTCCCTTTCCTTTCTCAACATAGGAAACCACTCCCTTGAAATTGACATACAATACTACCAACAGTGTTTTTATATGTTTCCTATATGTGTATGAATCCATGAACAATATGTAGTATTGGTTGAGTGTTTAACTTTTTTCCTGTTTGTGAAACCTCAATGAAGCTTAAAAAGTTAAGTGCAACAGTATTCCCAGAGACTTGCGAATCTGTCTCCTTGCTTCAACAGCATTTGACCAGAATGGGCCCCATGGCCCATTCTCCCAGCTTCCCACTGCCCTCCATTCTCCTCTCCAACTGCAACCTCGAGGACCACTTCCTAGCCATCTTCTGTTGGGACAGCCAACACCGTGTCTGGGGTGATCTCGGAGTTGCCGACCAACCATGACCTCCATCAGAAGCACTTCACTGAGGTGGAGGCTGCCGTCACCCACCTGATCAATTGGCATATGCAGGCCTCCTACACAGACCTCTCTCTGGACTTCTATGGACACTGCTCCGGAGGGCCTGGGTCACTTCTCCTATGAGTTGGCTAAGGAGAAGCACCAGGGCACCAAGCATGTGTGAAGGTGCAAAACTAGAGTGGCGGCTGCACACATCCTCTTCTAGGGTGTGCACTATAGAAGCTGCCATAGCCCTGGAGAAGAATCTGAAACAGGCCCTTTTGGATTTTCATGCCTTGAGTTCTGCCCACACAGGTCAACATCTCTGTGACTTCCTAAGAATTACTTACTGGAGGAGGTAAAACTGCTCAAGAATATGGGTGGTGACCTGACTAAATTCTGCGGGCTGGCAGGAACCAGGTGCCTCCTCGTGGTCTCCCATGTGGGTGCAGGGCCCAAGCACTTGGGCCATCCTCCACTGCCTTCCCGGGCCACAGCAGAGAGCTGGACTGGAAGAGGAGCAACCGGGACCAGAACCCAGCCCAGCATGGGATGCTGGTGCTGCAGGCAGAGGACTAACCAAGTGAGCCAAGGCACCAGCCCTTATTTCCTTAATTTTTTTTTTTTTTTTTGACAGGCAGAGTGGACAGTGAGAGAGAGAGACAGAGAGAAAGGTCTTCCTTTGCCGTTGGTTCACCCTCCAATGGCCGCCGCGGATGGCGCGCTGCGGCCGGCGCACCGCGCTCGTCCGATGGCAGGAGCCAGGAGCCAGGTGCTTTTTCCTGGTCTCCCCATGGGGTGCAGGGCCCAAGCACCTGGGCCATCCTCCACTGCACTCCCGGGCCACAGCAGAGGGCTGGCCTGGAAGAGGGGCAACCGGGACAGAATCCGGCGCCCCGACCGGGACTAGAACCCGGTGTGCCGGCACCGCAAGGCGGAGGATTAGCCTGTTGAGCCACGGTGCCGGCCAATTTCCTTAATTTTTAAGCAGTATCTTTCTTACAGTCTAAGGCACATACCTGGCAATGTCCAATTTTTTCTGCCTTCATATTTTATCTTCTAAAATGACAATGAGATTTTACTAGCCAAAAATCTCATTACTTCTCTCTCACAAAACACTTGAACAGATTAATTACAGTGTTATAAACTCATTACTTCATTTACCTTCTGAGAGAGAACACTGACAGCAAATCAAGTGGTTATTATATGTCCTCTTTCAGAATATAAATTATAGGAAATATTTGGAACCCAAAGTCTCCTAATCTGTTATTCTTCAAAAATTCTTATCCAGTTAAAAAATTCTTCCATTCTGTATAAAATAAAAGCAATTTATTAAGTATTCTGTAACATAGCTAACATCCATAATATATAAAGGACTAATACATTTCCCAAATACTATATCGCTCACTGGATTATTTAGATCAGCACAAATATAACTATTGTATGTGTGCAATGCAAGCCATGTATAGACTTAAATTTTTCTAGTAGTCATGTTTTTAAAAAGTTGAGAAACATGCAAAATAATGTTATGTAACCCTAAATATTAAAAATAATCTTGTCAATCAATATAAACATTATTGAAATATTTTACATTCATTTTTCATACCCAGCTACAAAATTCAGAGTGTATATTTAGAAAATTCAGACCAGCCACATCTCGACTATTCAATAGTCAAATGTAGCTAGTGGCTGCCATATCGGACAGTTCAGTTCTGAGCCAATCTTCCTTTGTAACTAACTAAAAATGTTGGATTAATATAAATGAAGGCAAGAACCAGAAAGTTCATCCAATCATCACTTTGTTTTAAGGCATTTACTTCGTGGTTACTTTCAGCTATTGTTTTTAAATTCTTTTTATATTTGTATTTATTTGAAAAGCAGACAGAAATCTCTCTACTGCTTGTTCACTCCCCAAATGTACACAACACCAGAAGTGGGTCAGGCTGAATCCAGGAGCTGGGAACTAAGTCTCCCACAAATCTTATGTGGGTGACAGGAACCCAAGTACTTGAGCCACCACCTGCTGCCTCTTAGGGTATGTGTTAGCAGGAAGC
Organism: Sylvilagus floridanus; assembly: GCA_949820135.1. Lineage (NCBI taxonomy): Eukaryota > Metazoa > Chordata > Mammalia > Lagomorpha > Leporidae > Sylvilagus > Sylvilagus floridanus. The sequence goes on from OX463230.1 coordinate 74,609,985, forward strand.
CTTGAATGGGGAGCAGAGCTGGGATTCACACTGTGAAACAGGCATCCCCCTTGGTGACCCAACTACTGCCCAATGCCTGCCCTGAGCATTTGGAAAAAGATAGTCAAGCCAGAACTCACTGTCCCTGGGCAGTCTAAGGGGACACCTCTGCCCCAGATCTAAAACACAAAAGGGCACAACCCCAACTGTGATACTCCCTCTGGCTAATAAAATATCATGGACCAGGTGGCTTATAAACAAGAAACACTTCTTGCTCACAGTTCTTGAAGCTAACAAGTCCAAAATCAAGGAGTCAGCTGATGAGGTACCTGCTTCTGCATTGGTAGATGGCTGCACCACCTTTTCACTGTGCCTATACGTGGCCTAAAGGTGAAGGGAACTCTCCAGGGCCCGTGTTAGAAGGGCATTAATCCCATCATAAGGACTGTACCCTCACAACCTCATCACTACCCAAATCCCCACCACTAAGTACCAACACTTGGGGGATTAGGTTTCAGCATAGAAATTTTGGGGGGCACTGTAGTATTCAGTGTAAAGGTGAACCAGTAATGAACCCAAGGTGTGGACCTTCATCTCTAGGGGAGAAAGCTACCCTTTCTCTACGGGAGATAGCTACCCTTAATACATTCCCTAAAATCCTGTGAATTAAATCTACTCATCATACAGTAAATTGCTAAGTGCTTGAAATTGGATAATGAGGAGATTACATATAGACCCTCCTCAGCAGGCTCAGCTTCTCAGGCCTCTGCCCACTGGAGGTAGCACACAGAATGGCAGGTCTAGTGTTGGAGTTGCCCTCGAGTCTGAGTACCCACTGAATTCCTGAACACTGATCCACCATGCTGGTCTGCAGTGTCCAACTGGGATTCTGCTGGGGTTTCCTAACTACCCCTTGCTGGGGTTTGAGGCCGTCCAGAGTCTCAACTCACTGACTTCCTTTCCCCTGTCCCTTGCATTCCTAGATAAGCAGATGGCCATTTTGAACCTAGACAATGCTGCTGAAAAAATGAAATAGAGACTCTGGGCAAGATGGCGGAATAGGAAGGGAGCACACCGATAGTCTGGGGAGAGACAGTTTAATAAAAGTGGAGATACTGCAGGTTCAAGGAAGAGTAGGGGAAGAAACAGCAGAGGAAACCCTTCCGGAACTGGAGATTCACAGTGGACCTGCGTGGAGAGCGTGGGAGCCCGCAGTTTGGGACACCAGCAGCAGATTCAACACACCAGCGCTGGAACACGAGGTGAGCCGAAACTCGATAGCCCGAAATACCAGCAGAGAAGCGGAAAGAGGAGCCTAGAGCGAACAAGGCTTGAAACCCTGCGGGGAAAAGTTCACCAGGCTAACTAGAAGAGAGAGAGAGAGGGGGGGGGGGGGGGAAAAGTGACCCATACGGACACGAGCTTCTCTCTCTCCGCTCACCTCTCAAAGGTGAGCAAGACAAAGAGCAGGCGCCATTTTGGAATACGTCATAAGCAGGGCGACCTTGGGTCGGCACCGGCCCCGAGCCTAGCAGAAAAACCTGACTCTGGGCGGGAGGGGTGAAATAACAGGAGATTACAACCTAATGAATGTGTGGTGCTAATGAACTGAGACTGTGAAAAGAGAGACGGTGGGGGAGAGAACTCACAGAAATCACGAATTCATGTGAGTACTCTCCAGAGACGCTACAGTTCAGTAGCCTTGGCAGCCCAGTGGGAGACTACAGGAGAATCTCAGCCCACACAAAGGGCCGCAAAGATTCCTTCTCTGGTCCTTGGGAAAGAGCTTCCGATCTCTGGCTCCCGTGGGTATATCATTCGCCTGCTAACCACCCCCAATTCCATTCAGCTGTGTGGAATTACTTCCCTTTTGAACCAAAAAAAAAAAAGTAACAGAGAGAGATTTACCACGCCTAACCTGGGAGTGTCTCCTTTGACACACCCTCAACCCTGAGGAACCAAACAGAGCTATCAGGCCACACCCATCTCAAGCCTCTAAGGCTCCATCAAAAGCAGACAGTCCACTTAATCTAGAGTCATAGTATAACAAGAAAAAAACACCACAGTGAAGAAACCAATATGCCAAACAACAAACGCAAAAACCGAGGTAATAAGAACAAGGAAGACACTATGGCATCCCCAAATGAAAAAGACACCCCAATTCAAGATTATGAAGATGATGAGATAGAAGAAATGCAAGAAGCAGATCTCAAAAAATTGATAAGAACACTAAGAAGTACTCAAAAACAAATTCTTGAACTACAGAAATCCTTAAAGGACAAGGTAGAAAATCTCTCTCGTGAAAATGAAATATTAAGGAGAAATCAAGCTGAAATGAAACAACTAGTAGAACATGAAACTGTGATAGTGACGAGAAATCATAATGAAGTGAAGAATTCAATAGATCTAATGAAAAACACATTAGAGAGCCTTACAAACAGAATGGGTGAGGCAGAAGAGAGAATATCGGACTTAGAAGACAGAGCACAGGAAACTATACAGTCAAACCAAAGAAAAGAAGAGGAAATTAGAAATCTAAAAAATATTGTTGGGAATCTACAGGATACTATTAAAAAACCCAACATTCGAGTTCTAGGAGTTCCTGAAGGCATGGAGAGGGAGAAAGGATTAGAATGCCTTTTTAGTGAGATAATAGCAGAAAATTTCCCAGTTTTGGAGAAGGACAGAGACATCCTAGTACAGGAAGCTTATAGAACCCCTAGTAAACATGACCAAAAGAGGTCCTCACCACGACACGTTGTAATTAAACTCACCACAGTGAAACAGAAAGAAAAGATCCTAAAATGTGCAAGAGAGAAACGTCAAATTACACTCAGAGGATCTCCAATTAGACTCACGGCAGACTTCTCAACAGAAACTCTACAAGCTAGAAGGGAATGGCGAGACATAGCCCAGGTACTTAGAGAGAAAAACTGCCAACCCAGAATATTATATCCTGCCAAGCTCTCATTTGTGAATGAAGGTGAAATAAAGACCTTTCATAACAAACAAAAATTGAAAGAATTTGTTGCCACTCGTCCAGCCCTGCAAAAGATACTTAAAGATGTATTACACACAGAAACACAGAAACACGGCCATCAACATGAAAGAAGATAAACGAAGGGAACCTCACAGCAACAGATCACAGGGAATTCAAAGCATACATTTGGATAAAGAAATTATGGGACATGTACTCTATAGAATACTATACAGCAGTCAAAAACAATGAAATCCGGTCATTTGCAATAAGATGGAGGAATCTGGAAAACATCATTCTGAGTGAATTAAGCCAGTCCCAAAGGGACAAATATCTTATGTTCTCCCTGATCGGTGACAACTAATTGAGCACCAAAGGTGAAACCTATTGAAGCGAAATGGACACTATGTGAAACAGTAACTTGATCAGCTCTTGTGCTGACTGTTGTACAATGTAATACTTTATCCATTTTAGTAATTTTTTTATTCTAGTACTATTGGTTGAACTCTGTAATTAACACACAATTATTCTTAGGTGTTTAAATTTTAACTGAAAAGTGATTCCTGTGAAATATAAGAGTGGGAATAAGAGAGGGAGGAGATGTACAAACTGGGACATGCTCAATCAGTCATGCCCCAAATGATGGAGTTAGAATCGTGCCAGGGGTTTCCATTACAATCCCATCAAGGTGGCATGTACCAAGGCCATCTCACTAGTCCAAGTGATCAATTTCAGTTCACAATTGATCACTCTGATAGGTCTAAGAGTCAAAGGGATCACACAAACAAGACTAGTGTCTGCTAATGCTAACTGATAGAATCAAAAAGGGAGAGAATGATCCAGCATGGGAAGCGAGATACACAGCAGACTCATAGAATGGCAGATGTCCTAAATAGCACTCTGGCCTCAGAATCAGCCCTTAAGGCATTCAGATCTGGCTCAAGAGCCCATGAGAATATTCTAGGCATGGAAAGCCAAGACACTCTGGAAAAAAAAGAAGACCTAAATGAAAGATCTCTGTGAGTGAGATCCCAGTGGAACGAATGGGGCCATCAAAGAAGGAGGTACCTTTCTCTGAAGGGAGGAGAGAACCTCCACTTTGACTATGACCCTGTCGGAATAAGATTGAAGTCAGCGAACCCTAAAGGCTTCCATAGCCTTGGCAACTCATGACTAGAGCCTAGGGAGATTACTGATGCCATAAACAAGAGTGTCAAATTGTTAAATCAACTTCAGGAGTCACTGTGTACTTACGTCTCATGTGGGATCTGTCCTTAATGTGTTGTCCAATGTGAAGTAATGCTATAGCTAGTACTGAAACAGTATTTTACACTTTGTGTTTCTGTGTGGGTGCAAACTGATGAAATCTTTACTTAGTATATACTGAATCAATCTTCTGTATATAGATAATTAAAAATGAAAAAAAAATCTTGGTGTTAAATTGGAAAAAAAAAAAGAAAAAATGAAATAGAATATAAAATACTTTGTGGGAGGCAGATAAAATTAATACTTAGCAGAGATTTGATAATTTTGCATGCTTTTATTAGTAAATAAACCAAGCATCCAACTCAAGAAGTTAGAAAAATAAATCATGACAAATGCAAAATAATAAAGCTCTGACTAGATAGTATTACAGATAATTCTCCCAACATTCAAAGAGCAGATAATTCTATTCTTACACAAATTCTTTCACAGATTAGAAATAGAGGAAATTCTCCCTCAATTCATTTGATGACCTAATGTAACCTTGACTCTGTATAATGTCATGAGCATGGATTTAAGAATTTTAAACAAAGCATTCCAAGTAACATTCTCTCTTCACTAGTTCAAGTGACATTTATTGAAGAACAGCTAGAAGATAAGCTTCGTGCAATGGGCTGGAGACAAGATGCATAATATATAGTCTTTGTCAAGCCAAGGCTAATTTAGTGGGAAGATAGCTGTGTTAAGAATTATGATGCAGTGTGTTTGCTCTCGTGGAGGTAAGTAATGAGAACCGAGTGTAGTGAGAAGAGAATACCTATTAACTTGTAGATATTCTTGGCAAGTTTTAAAGGGCTCTGTTGGGGGAACCCCTTGAATTGAGTCTTCATGGATGAGGAGGTGTGTCACCAGGTGGGTAAGTAACAGTGGTCAAGGCAGGGAAGACAGTAGGACTATAAGTCAAGGTAATGTGTATGTGTTTACACATGTGTGCTTCTGTGTGGACCAGGTAGCCAGGAAAGAATGAGAGACACAGATGAGAAATTAAAAAAAAAAAAACTGTGTGTTAGAGAATAGCTTGGAAGCTTTCTTTTTAACTCGGTACAAAGAGGGAAAGTGTAACTTCAGTTAATATCTAACATACTCCATCATTAAAGGTGTCAGAGACTGCATAACATATATGAGTAGGCTTAAAATGAATATAAGCATTTAAATTCACAAAGACTTACAATGGGTTTTTCACTAATTTTGGTTTTTAATTTTAATTCATGCCTATTTTGGCCAATTTATTGTTTTAATATATGGAATTCTACACATAAAATCTGCATCAAGATAATTTCTATCTTGATGAAATTATTTTGCTTTTAAAATTAGGATTACTTCAGAACAAAGAAAAAAGTTAAACATGTTGCCAGCATGTTCTGATCACTTTCAAATTAACTGATATGTTTTAGTAATTTGATTTCCAGTAGGATTTGCATAGTTCACCAAATCATAATGAAGGTGCTTAATTAGAGTGTTGGATATTAGTTTTTTTGGTTGGTGGAAATTTGTCATCATAGAGTACTAAGCTCTAGATACTTATGCCTTTTGGCTGAATGATGGTTTACAACTAAAGTAGTCTTGAGATGCTTAATATTATTCTAATTATCATTTTAATGGGCATTGGCTCAGTCCTTTAATTGGTGATCACTCTGCTGAATTGCTGCAGGGATATGTACTGAACAAATTATAAGAGGTGACTTTTATGTCTGGATTCAGATAACTTTTTATTAATCTCTAATGTAACTGCACTGTGGTAAGAGTCCCCAGCTTGTCTGACCAAGATCTTTTAAATTTTAGACAGTTGCTGTAGCCTACCATTGTAGCCTTTTCATGGCTACAGCTGATAATCTGTTTAGAAAAGGTTGGGGTCTCCCTGCTAATGCATCTGGGAAAGCAGTGGAAGATGGCCCAAGACCTTGGCTGCCCATCACCCGCCCCCCTACTGTCACCCACATAGGAGTCCAGGATGAAGTTCTAGGTTCCTGGCTCTCCCAGCTCCGGCAGTTGCAGCCATTTGAGTGAACAAGAGGATGGAGAGTCGATCTCTCCATCTCTCTCTCCCTCTTTCTCCCTCCTCTCTGTAACTCTGCCTTTTACAAAACAAAGTAAAATCTTAAAAATAAAATGGAAGGGCTGGGGTGAGTGGGGAGACTCAGTCAGATCGGAGACTCCTCAACCTGGCCACATGTAAGAACCACAGGGAAGCTGATCCACATGGTGAAGCCCCCACTCTGTTCCCAGAGTCTAGCTCCAAAGGATTGGCCCTGAGAAAAAATTTTTAACATACTTTCCAGTCACATGAGCACTGGAAACTGTTGAACTAGCTCTGTGTTTTTATAAGTTGTAAGTACTATGGGCTGTGACCCGTTAGTACAGGAGTTCTGCCAAAGTTTGTTTTTGTAAATAACATTCTACTGGGATACAACCATGCCCATTCATCTACATATTGTCTATGGCTGCTTTCTTGCTATGATGGCAGAGTCTTGGCAGAGACCACATGGCCTGCAAAGCCAAAACTATTTACCTAAAATGTTTGCTGGCCCTTTCATTGGTGGTTTATAAAATCTACTTAATGGGCTGCATTCAATCTTTTTTTTGTTTTGTTTTGTTTTAAAGAATAGAAAATATTAAAGCACACTGAGGTAGATCAGTGTTATTTTGTTAAGCTTGTTAATAAACATGTATCTTTATATATTATATATGTACTGTTCTATATATATATATATATATATATATAGGAACTCAAAAAGTTTATGGAAAAGTGACATTGTCTTTTTTTTAGAAAGATTTGAAAGAGTTACACAGAGAGGGGGAGAGACAGAAAATCTTCCAACCACTGGTTCACTCCCCAGTTGGTGGCAACAGCTGGGGCTGAGCCAGGCTGAAGCCAGGAGCCAGGAGCTTCATCCTGGTCTTCCAATGGCAAGCACCTAAACAGGCCATCTTCCACTGCTTTTCCCAGGCCATTAGCAGGGAGCGTGGTTGGAAGCAGAGCGCCGGGACATGAACAGGCTCAGTATGAGATGCCAGTGTCACGGGCAGTGACATGCCACAACACCAACCTTGAACATTATCTTTAAAAACATATTTAAAAAATATTTTTGAGAAACAGAAAGACATGGGGAGGGTAGTGGTACAGAAAGAGAAAGAGAGAGATAGAGCAAGCCTCCATCTGCTCTTTCACTTCCCAACTGCACACAGTAAGTGGGACTGGGCTGTGGCCGAATTGGGAGCTGGGAACTCAGTCTAGGCCTCCCATGTGGGTGGCAGGAACCCAATTACCTGAGCCATCAGCACTGCCTGGCAGGGTGGGCATTAACAGGAAGCTGGAGTCAGGAGCTATAGCTCAGAGTTGAACCCAGGTAACCAAATTTGGGACATGGACATCCTAACAGCGGAACTAAATGGCTGCTCCTCACATTATCATCTTTTAATTCTGTTCTTCCACAAACTTTATAAAAAGATTTATTATTTATGTATTTAAAGGCAGAGTGACAGAGTCCTTCATCTAGTGGTTCACCCACAAATGACTGCAACAGTCAGTGTGAGTGAGGTCAAAGCCAGGAGCTGGAAACTCCATCCTGGTCTTCCCATATGGGTGGCAGGGACATTTTCTGTGCCCTCCCAGGCACATCAGCAGGAAGCTGGATCAGAAGTGGAACAACCAAACTTAGCGCTCTAATATGGGATGACAGCATAGCCAGTGGCAACTTAACCCACTGTGCCACAATGCCAGCCCCTTCCACAAATTTTTGAAGTTCCAAGAGTACTTTTTTTAAAAAAAAAGATTTATTTATTTGAAATTCAGAGTTACACACAGAGAGAAGGAGAGGCAGAGAGAGAGAGAGGGAGAGAGAGAGTGAGAGGTCTTCCATCCACTGGTTCACTCCCCAGTTGGCCGCAATGGCCAGAGCTGCACCAATCCGAAGCCAGGAGCTTCTTCCAGATCTCCCATGTGAATGCAGGGGCCCAAGGATTTGGACCATCTTCCATTGCTTTCCCAGGCCACAGCAGAGAGCTGGAACAGAAGTGGAGCAGCCAGGACCTGAACCGGCGCCCATATGGGATGCTGGTACTACAGGTGGCAGCAGCCTTACCTGTTTCGCTACAGCACTGGCCCCAAACCAAGAGTACTTTAAAAAGTTCACAGAAATTTTGGAATTAAAAGTTTATTCTGGTGCAAAAGAAAAAAATCGAAACACATGCATACATGCATAGTTTTTTAACATACATGTTCTATGAGATTTTTAAAGATTCCCTCATGCATGGATTTCAAATATTTTGTTCAAAATATATTTAAAATATCTTTTACTTCCATTTCCATACATTTTTGAAGTCTCACATTTATGTACATATGTACATTCCTATATATAAATATATATGCACACACATTCATAAATATGTATGTATACTGAGGAGAAATGTCTGTGTAGCAGCAGTCAAAAAAAAAAAACTTGAAAAAGCTTAAATGGAAAGAACAAATACTCCTTTTATTTTTGACCGTTCTTTGGGTTTCTGGGGTGCTATGACAGCATGGATTTGGGTAGGAGGGAAATCTGTGTAGATGAAGGAATGTGGAAAGAACACAGTTTACCTGACTCACTGGGTTTTTTGGGTGACCTCCTACTGGGCTCCAGTGCCCCACATTTATCTAAAATGTCATGCCAGAAGTAGAACAAACTCCAAAGGTGTTAGGATGCTTCAGTTGGGGTTAATGCTGAACTCACAGGATTCATCCTGTCTCTCTTCTCCTCATTCATTCATTCACTCATTCCCAGCCTATCTCCAAATGCAGGTCATTTATAACTGTGTCTCAGGTCTGTTCCCTGCTTTTCATTTCCACTAAAACTGCCCTAGAGAAGTCTCTTGTCATCCTGTGCATAGACCCTCTAACCCAACTCCCTTCCCTTGGCCCTCTTCAAGTCCACCCAACACGTAGAGCTCACAGATCTGTACAGGGCTCAAATCTGATTGCACAGTTCTGCCCTTGCTTGCCCTAGGCCCATCTTCCTTCTTTCCCATCTCTCCTGGCTGTTTCTGCCACATCATCACTTACCCTCCACACTGCTTCACTGTCCTCTCTGCCTTCCTAATACACTCTTCTAGGCTAAATTTTATTTATTTTAAAGTCACACAGAGAGAGACAGAGAGAGAGAGATGTCTTCTATCCACTGGGTCACTCCCCAAGGCATCTTCAGTGGCTGGTACTAGACCAGGCAGAAGCCAGAAGCTTCATCTGGGTCTCCCATGTGGGTGGCAGGGACCCAAGGACTTGGGCCATCTTTTTCTGCTTTTCCCAGGCTGTTAGTAAGGAGTTGGATTGAAAGTGAAGTGGCCAGGGCATGAACTGGCACTCATGTGGGATACTGGTATCCCAGGCAGTGGCATTACCCACTAAACTAAAGATGAATTTTATGACACCTATACAGGAAGGTGCCCCTAAACCTTCCTTTCATTCATACATTTGGTGGCATATGTTTATCACTGAACATCACACCTTGTGTTAGCATCCTTTCTTCCCCCACTAGACAGTGATTTCAAAGGACTTCCCACAGATCATTAGCACCAGAGACAGAACTTGTCATGCTTTGGGCCCCTAAATGTTCTTTAATGACCTGAAAGGAATCATTACTAGAAGGGTAAACCAAATAATGTTTTTACCATTAAGAATTCCTCTACTTATCAACAATAAGAATAACTATTGCTACACACAATTTGAATTTCCAGAGAATTATTCTGAGTGCAGTACAAATCACATACAATGAAATTCCAAACATTTCATTCTTAAAATGAAAGGATTATAGAAGTAGAGATGGATTAGTGGTTGTCTGGGGTTAAGAAATGGGTGAGGGTATGAAGGTAGTAGGTATGCTTATAAAAGGGCAACAGGGGGCAATCTTGTGGTATGGTGGTTAAGTTGCTGCTTGGGATGCCTGCATCCCATACCAGAGTGCATTGCACAAGTCCCAGCTACCCCATTTCCAAACTAGCTTCTCACTTCCCACATACTGGGAGACAACAGGTGATGGCTCAAGTACCTGGGTCCCTGCCACCCACATGGGAGTCTGAGATTGAGTTCCTGGCTCCTGGCTTCTGCCTGGTCTAGCCCTGACTGTTGTGGGCATTTGGGGAATGAGCTAGTAGATGGAAGGTCTGTCTGTCTCTCGCGCTCTCTGCCTTTCACAAAAGAAAGTAAATTAAAAATTTGAAAATAACTAAATGAAGGGCAGCCTGTGAGATCCTTGCTGTGGAGCCCTTGTGCTGATAGAAGTGTTCAGCATCTTGACCATATGGATGTGAGGATCCTAGTTACAATATTATACTGAAGACTTGCAAGATATTACTACTGGAGGCAAACAGGTCAAGGGCATACAGAGTCCTTCTGTACTACTTTGTACAACTGCATACTGCATGTGACTCTACAACTTTTTTTTTTTTTTTTGACAGGCAGATTTAGACAGTGAGAGAGATAGGGAGAAAGGTCCTCCCTTTCCGTTGGTTCACCCCCCAAATGGCCGCCACAGCCGGTGCACTGTGGCCAGTGTGCTGTGCCGATCTGAAGCCAGTAGCTAGGTGCCTCCTCCTGGTCTCCCATGCGGGTGCAGGGCCCAAGCACCTGGGCCATCCTCCACTGCCCTCCTGGGCCACAGCAGAGAGGAGCTGGAAGAGGAGCAACCGGGACAGAATCCGGTGCCCCAACCGGGACTAGAACCCGGGGTGTTGGCGCCGCAGGTGGAGGATCAGCCAAGCGAGCCGCAGAGCCGGCCTCTACAACTTATTTTTACATACAAAGTTTAATGAAAAAAGATTTTCCACCCAAAAGAATGTGGACGTCACACCTCTTTCAAATGCATTCTTTTTATTTGAGAAGAACTATCTCAAGGCAGTGCCCTTTGGGAAAGACATCTCTCATTATCATGGACATCAAGATCAACCATTACTCTCAGCAAAGTACAAAAATACACACATCAGTGACTTCCGTACAATAAATACATAATCATGCACTCCACAATAAAAGGCACCAAAAACTGGTCACTTAGTAGTCATAAAAATTTCTAGCTACATTAACAAAGCCACCCAAATTATCTGTACAAGGAAATGTAACAATATATTCCAAAGGTGAAAACACATAAAACATTTTTAAAATAGTATGCAATAAATATCTCAATTGTATATATCTTAAAAATTATGCCATTGTAAACAGCATGTAAACAAACAAAACTCACGTTGTCTTACCATTATTAAAATTAATTAGAGCCAAAGTTAGAACCTCTGCTCTGTCAGGTATGTTTCACTGGTGAGTGTGTTAAGCAGTTAAAAGTTTCACTCTTTTCTGCAGCAAACAGAGCCCACTGCTGTGTAATAAATAAATAGACATTATCTGCATCTTTCAGATACAAGTACTTAGCTTCAACAGACTACCAAAATGTAGTAAATTCTTAACTATAAATAATATGGCAAGGCTAAATTACAGTTATCTTTTGCAATATAAGGGACAAAAGGAACCCTACTCTTATTTTCATCAGGGTGATAAACGAGGAAAATGATTTTCGAGTCTCTTTATTGGAGGAAAACCGAATGTGCTGAATCTAAGGGGTCAGATGTCTAGCTTTCTGAGCTTCCTTCTTTTGTGGATCCTTAACAAAGCTGAATAAGACTGAAGTTGTATCAAACTTCCAATTTTCTTCTGCTAGAGAATACAGAAATGGTTGATACTTTATAATGATACGAAACTAACTTCAAAATATGCCTATCACAATGTGAGTATTCCTACAAGGGAGGCTTATTCCAAACATCCTGGACAATAAAGATAGGTTTTTTCTATCCCATAAAGGAACCCAATTCGTAACTATCAATATGTTTTAAGATAAGTTATTATTTTATAATCCAAATATATTTTGTTTCGCTTCATCTAGGTATCAGTGCCTTGTAGCCCTCAAGTGCTACTAGTATATTTACTATATGCTTAGATCAGTATGCTAGCTGTTAAACACTATCACTCCCTACTCCTCATGAAAAATAACTGTAAAAACAACAAGCTGTGACTCCAACTGGAGCCTTTAAAGTCTACCAGAAAACATTACTTTATAAACTTTCTACTGCCCTGTGAGTTTGCTATGCATATCTCTAACATATTTTGGTGTAATTTTGGTGTATGTATCATTAGTGGGGATGCAGGCCTTCCTACAATTAACTTTAAATTGGACTCTCACTCTACATCTATCAGTCACTTGGCTGGTGCACAGCACATGTGGTTGTGGAAAAGGGGTTCTGTAGGATTGATGAAACAGGTACTTGACAAGACAAGAGATAGCCAATACTATTTGTGGCTGACATACAAACATTGGAGATATAATGATGTGGTTACTTCTTTATGACACTAACTTGCGTGAATTTGGGGGTAGGGAGTAGAAAGAGATTCCTGCCATTAAATAACCTGAGAAACATATTTTGTAAAAAAAAAAAAATCCTCCTATTTTGGCAGTTATGTAAAAATTCTCTCAGTCTCACTTTTAGAAATAAGAAATTGGATTTGGGAAGTCTCTGCTGTATGGCTAATCGGTGGTTACCCATCACATAACTGCTTTTCCCTGTTTTTCTTCCATTGCTTTGTCTAGGCTGCATACATGCTCCTGAACGCACACTCACCTCAAGTGGACTTTTTGGAAATCCTAAGTTTTTACTTGTCAAAGTATAAAAATACAGAGGTTTGGGTTTAATATTACCTTCATTCAAAATCATTCATCAAAGCCCCATGATTTCTAGCTAGACATGAAGGGTTCAAAAAGTTCATGGAAAATGTATATTATAAAAAAATGCATGAATTTCAAAAATTTTTATACCAAAACATACATCTTTTAATTCCATTTTCCACAGACTTCTTGAAGTATATGTGTATGTGCGTGTATAAAAATGTAATGTTATTTTTAAAGAATAAAATTCAAGACACTATGGAGCATGGATGAAACTACCTACCTGCCCAGAGAAGTCAGGTGGTGCTTCACAGAAAGACACATCTAAATCAAATCTTGAATGATGGGTGATTATGACAAGGCACTCACTCCTGACTAGTTCCAAAATCCTGGATTACAAAAAGTCAAGAGAGGGATGATAGGTGAGGATGCTACAAAAGTGGGAAGAGGTGAGGTCATAGAGATTGTTACCCATCCTGCTAAGAGTTATGTTGCTATGCTGCCAGGAAAGGAGAATCTACTTAAGAATTTTTAGAAAGGAGATGACAAAGCATGTTTGTGTTGTGGAAAGACCACTGTTGCTGGAGAGAATGAGAGTAGGAAAGCTGGTTGCTAAAAAATGTGATAAAAGCAAACAAAAAAAAAATGATTTTTTTAACTGATGGATGCCTTGAACAAGGCAATAGAATTATGACTTTTTTGCAGCTAATTAGAAAGAAAATATAAAATGCCAATTCAATTTTTGAGATGGTCAGAAAAATATACAAATGCATAAAAACTATAACTATATATGCACATATATAAAATGCTTTCACTTGTATAATCCAAAACCAAGATTAGGATCAAGCATATAAGTTTCCTGGCAGAAGAACATAATTTACATATTGTAGTTGTATAAATTATATCATCTGAAAGCTTCTCAAGAAAAAGGAGGAGTGGACACAAAAGAACTGGTCAGGTTGGCAGCTTTCTCACCCTCATCACATTGTCATTGTGCTACAATTGAAATCTGTAAACTGGGCAGGTTCTAATTAAAATTATAATTAATTTCAATTATACTAAGGCTATCTGCATATCAGGGCATTGTGGGAAGCAAATTTCCAGAAAAGGAATTCTTCTAGTCATTGTACCAAATCATTCTGGAATAATCAGAGATCTGTCATTATGAAAATTGTGTCATTAAGACAGATCAAAATGCCATGCTGATGAATTCTAATTTAGTCTGTTATCTCATGTCTCCCAACTTATCCCCTCTTATAATTCCAAAGGAAATGCAACAGGAGCTCCAAATTATCAAATTATGCAATTATAAACACCAGAGTTAGCAAAGAAAGCTTCAGGGAAAGAGTAAGACTGTGACAGAATTAAAATGTCAGGTAAAAATAAAGTCATCTTATCCTTACACATAACTGATTATTTTAACTAGGTTATTCTCTTTTATTTCCCTTAATTGTAGTCAGATATCTATGATAGCCATCACTAAGACACCCTCTTGTTAAGTTTCTTTTTAGGAAGTTTTGACGAAGCTTTGCATGACAGAATACCATCCTATGACCAGAGAACACAGTGATCCATGCTCTGGATCAAAGAAGCTATTCAGAACTGACAGGACACAGAAAGCAACATCACTGGGAAAAGAAAGGTAAGGGAGTCCTATACCCATGTTTTTGACCACTGATATTTAAAAAGACATTTTCCTATTTGAAGAATTTACCTAGGAAAAGACATTAAGGCCTTAATTTAAAAAAGACATTTAAAAATGCACACACTCACACTCAACTGTATAAACATTGTGTGGGATGAGTGTAGAAAAAGTTGAAACTACTCAGAAGTTTGAAGATTTTAGAACTTTTCAAACTATCCTAAAATGAATGCTATGAATTTGGAGTAGATAGATGAAAACCCGTGACCTGCTGTGGTTCAGATGGTACTGATTTCTCTCTGTCCTCATTTTTAAACTGAACATTGAGGGATATCAATTTCAATTTTGAATTCTCATGCTATCTATAGTCTGGGAAACCTTTATGTCTAAAATGACAGTGGGAGAGAAATGATAAATTTAATTGTGATTCACATTTATATAGTTCCTTTTGTAAAAAGAAAATTACCAAGTACTTAAAACTGATAATAACGGATGCTATTTCTAATGAGAGAAATCACGGCACCAAAACAGGGAACTTGTAGAAAGGGCACAATGAGTTAGTACCAAAGTTAATTATGAAACCCAATAAACCAAAACAGCTTTGCCATCACCAGAATATTCGAATTCAGCTGTTTATTAAAACTGTAAATTGTAAATCTTTTTGGTTTCAAATCAAAGGAAAATCTAATATTGCTAACAAATTTCAAGACTTAGAAAATTCATAAAAATCTCTGGTCTGCATAGTCTGGTCTGATCTATATCTACCAGTGTTCTTGGAGGAACTAACTAAACTCTTCTGACTAGTTCTCCCCACATGAACTATTCATTTGAAGAAGCACAGACATTGCTCTTTGTAGTAAACACATGTGTTTACCAAATGTCTTGATTAGGTCATCTAAATTTTCTTAACTGACTTTTCAGTTTCAACTGAATGGGCTCACTGAATTCACTAGTGTTTTGATAGATCTAGATACAATCTCAGATTTCAACGGTGAGATGTTTTTGTTTTGGGGTATTGTGCATGTCACACTCTACCTCTCACATGTGCCTTGTGCTCCTATATAAGGTGAAAGAAATCTATATTCAAACTATTTGTTCCCAAATCTTTGCCAAATTAGCAACTCAATTTCCTTTTTCCTATAATTTCCATATAGTTTCTTATATATTTTCCTGACCTCAATAATTGCTTGTGAAACAGTAAAATCAATATAAAATGCTCTATCTTTCAAATTATAGCAAATTAATTCTTAATCTCTTATTATTCTCAACTCACAATTCATTACTGCTTACACTGGAAAGTAGAATAAGACACTTAAATTTAGGACTTATCAAAATGATTTCTTTGGTATACCACATTACTTCACATTAAATTGGAACAGCTTTTTATTTTTTAATGCGAAAATGTGATTTTACTTTGTGTCATATGTTGATATTATGTTTTAATTTTTAAATGATGGAGTTGGAAAGACACTTGAAGAGAAATAATGCAAAATGATTATAATCTCATCGATTTACTTAACAGAAACAAAACCATTTTCTATCCTGGTTACTATCTGTAAAGCAGCCCAGAATCAAGAGCAAACATAGATTAAAAATATACAAATTGGAACCAGGAGTGATTGCTAGGGGGTATCTGATTATTTTAGGGTATTCAAGATTCTTAATGCTCATTTGAATGTCATATTGGCAGTATAAACACTGAGATCTCTTGCATACAGAAAATGAAATTCACCACAGAAAGAAGTTATAACTTGATGATTATTATAGATTGGAAAAATATTGTACAATAAGTCTTTTGGCTATAATGAATTGTTAATATTGGTGATTTCCTTTTGGCTTTATGCTTGGATATGTATTTTAAACATGAAAGTTATTTTTTAACAAAGTCCCATTACTATTCAGGTATCTACCATGGTAAAGAATATCTATTTTTTTTTTAACAAGAAAAAAGTTGGGCATCTGTTTGACAGAAATGAGTACTTCAAGTATTTAAGTAAGTAAATCATTAACAAGAGTTATTACACTCTAAGCAACAGCAGTAAAAAGGAAAAGAGCTAGAATATGCATTTTCTATAAAGATGAAACTTAACAACATAATAAATAAATGCACTGATTTATACAACCTGTGCAAACCTTCTTCTAATGATTACAGATAATACTGTATATTGTTGACTTTGCTGGTAACAGCACTGCCTCACGTAGAGAAATTCAAAGAGAAAATTCTTGTCCCTAAAGCCACAAAATATACAAAGCTTATATTTACGTTTTATTAAATATTTTGTCTGCCAAAAATCCTGCAAACTAAGATACATCTTGGCAGCTTGAATAACCAGCATGATAATTATCTTGGTATAAAAAGATAAGAAAAATTTTAATATGAAAATTAATAACACCAGTAAAAGGAGAGATCTGTTGTATAAATAGACATTTTACACAAAAGTGAGACTTTTATCTCACTTAAGAGGAAGAAAAAAAAATCTGGTACAAGTTACTTGCAGATTTGAAAATAATTATCATATTTTCCCAACTGTACATAAATATATTACTCCAATTTACTAGTCATCTTCAATATACATATATAACTCACAAAACTAGGAATGTTTCAATACCAAACCTGTCACAGCACTAGTTACCAGTTACCAGAACTGTAAGTAACCTGTAGCTATCTATCTGCTTACGACTCAGAATACAGCTGTGCTGAGGGAAATCATAGTGCAATCAAACATCAAGAGCCACAAACACACTCTCTTTCCTTTTTAGCTTATTTATCTAACTGCATTGGCTTACTTTAGTGGCATTATCAACCGAGTATTAAACTCCTCTACTTAAATGCATCTACACAGTAACTCCTGGTTATTTCAGGCTTGGTTATTTTACTCTTGGAATGCAGTTCCTATTAAATATGCAGACTCTTTATAAATTGAATAATGTGCAGCGAAAATGAACCATTTTATGTGGATTTTTAAAAACATTTTAATGGTTGGCTTTTATTTTTTCCAATTAAAATTTGGAAGTATAAAAAAGATGAAGAGCGTAAATAAATAATGTAAATAAATTACTTTAGTTACATAACAAGAATATATTCACTTACATAACATAATATAGGGGTCTACCTTAAACATTGCTACTGAATTAAATACATAATTTTACTTTGTTAAACTTCTTTTCCTGAAAATAACAGCATTATACAAATAAGTACAGTCCAGCTGTCTTTGATCTTTCTGTTCTCTATGATAAATCTTTACAGTATTTTTAACATGAATGTCTCTAAACAAAACTTGATAAAAAAAATAGAATAGTAAAGATTTTGAAAATGAATGCTTTGCATATTATGGAAGCCAATAATCACCCCCTTGTACATCTAGCTGTGTGCCTGGGAATGCTTCCCATGGCAAAGGCATCCTATGACTTCTCTGACCAGAGACTGTGACTCCGGTTGGGGCTGCCAAAGCAGACAAAGCTCTAGGCCCTGAGGCACTGGCCCGGGGCAGCAAGAGGACAGCAAGAAGCCTGGCAGCCTAGTAATGTGGGAACCGAGGGGGAAACTATTCCATGGCCCACAGTTTCTACTACTGGAGGAATTTTCACAGCTCGCTTGTCATTCCAGCTGATTTGAAGAATTTTAGGTTTTAAAACTGCCCCTTGGATTATCAAACTCTAAAATCGCTGTCTTACCCAACTTAACACTGAAAGATGTAGGGTGCATTCATTGCCGTGGAGATGAGGCGAGGAGAGATCCAAGACCTCAAGCCTGAGATATGTATTGTTTTTACAGCTTAATAGCTATATCCTTAAGAGAGTCATATCCCATAGAACATGAGACTCCTCTAGGTTGTCTGCCCACTCGGAGATAAAAGACCAATTACTGTGAAGTGTTATTCATAGGAAACCCCTATCATTTTCTAAGTCATAGGTTTGCATCAATATTTCTTTCCGTGATTCCTCTTAAAGATAACTTCCATGAAGAATACAGTGTGCCCTCTTTATTCATCAAAGCTGGAAAACATGCTCTAGGCCATTAAGTTTTGGTAAACGTAAAAATTAGTAAGTGAAGGATTCCTGACAAATCATTGGGAAAAAAACCTGCTTATAGAATTAGATAATTTGTACTTTCGGGATCAAGAATATAATATGCTACTTTTAATGCACTATTTTAAGGAATTATTAACCATGTGAAAAATCAAGATGAGCTCATGTAAGAAAAGCAGTCCTCAATCTAAAAAAAAATACCTTCTTTGAGGCCTTAAATGCAACATTCATTTTACTTGAAATCATTTTGGTTCTTGCCTCTTTTTTTTGCATACCTAGTGATTCATTGAATGTTTGTGTACTGTTATGTGTCTTCAAGCATGAGCTATGTCAGCAGGATAATCTACTGATAAGAGAAAATGAAAACGAACGTGTTGTAATAAGAGACAGGCCTGGTCTTTACTTATCTCAGTACACATTCTTCTAAAATGTTCCCTGTGACTTTAGTTGTGCAAAAATGAACATGCCACATGAGCAACCAACTGAGCAAATGTGGTCTGCTACTGACTGAGTTGTAAAGTGAGGGACTGGAGAGAGGCCAGCTATGAGGGTTGGCCAATTTCCTGTATTCCACTTTAGCTACCAAAATACAACCACTGGATAGACAGAGCTCATCTAGAACCAGAATTAGGAATAAGGAATTAGAAGGAAAATCATTTAGAGTAATTAATGAGTTTCAGTTCACTTCTGGGATTATTAGCCAGACAACACAGAAGAAATACCAGATGGAGGAACAAGCTATTCTGGGGAACTCTTGAAGACCTCAGAACTCAGAGTCCCAGAATCTAAGAGAGATAATAATGGATGTAAGTCAATGCTAATCCTCGGAGTCATCTTGTTACAAGGAAGATTTGGATTCAGTAGGTCTAAAGTGGACCCTAAATTCTGCATTTCTACAAGTGTGGCACAAAGACCACACTTTGAGCAGCAATGACATAGACCAGTATTGTTCAACAGAATTTTTGAGGTGATGGAAATGTTTACAACTGTACAGTCCACTGCCGTTTTACTAAGCACCTGAAATGTGGATACTGCAATGCAGAAACAAACCTCTAATTAAATCAGCCTGAAACGGAAACGGCCGCCTATAGATGTCGGACAGCACGGATATAGACATTTACAGGCCTCCTTTTTTAGCCACAGTAATGTATACCGTAGTCCTCACATCACCTTGTGCATCAATTTGCTTAGGTTATTTAGCAAGTTCTTTTCATAAAATACAAATTACAAAATTCATTTCTTGACATTGTTTTCTTCCTACCACTTGGCTGAATGACCCACAACGTGTACTTATGGTAGGGAGAGATAAAAAGGGTCATTTTATAGTGAGGATCAGGAAGGGAAAGGACAGTAGATGGCAGTGAGAATCCGAGCGACCATCACTGTACTGCACATGTGGGAAAATGGAAAGTGAAGGAATCTCAGAAAGGGATGAAGAAAGATCAGAAGAGAAACACCAAGTACTCCAAAATTTTACAAAAGCATGACGCTATCCCTTTCCTTCTTGAAAAGAAAGTTCTTTCTCTGGAAAATGAAATGGGAATTAAGATTTTGGCTGTGATGTCCCACTGCATGCTGATCTTCCAAGTGTTGGGGAGCCTGCCAGGGAGAAGAGGTGACAGTGACAGCCGGCAACCAGCTGTAGACTGAGCTTCTCACCTTGACTTCTGCATGGACTACAGCAAGCCCTGGAGCTGTGATCCGATCTGATCCCAGGCAGAAGCTCTTGGTGGCTCCTTTCTTTGCTTCTTTGTTTCTTTCTTTTTTGATAACCCCTACCTACCATGAGAAGCTGGTCTCTGCAATGCTAAGGAGGTTTCTGAGGGCACCATGCTGGCAAACAGGTGCCAGTGAGTCATTTGAGTCTTACACAGCCATCCATGGACAAAGCTTCCAGAAAAAAACTGCTCTCATTTAACAATGACCAAAATTATCCAAATTGTCATGTTAAAGGATTTCCCTGATCCCAAATCCATTTGCAAGAAAATTCTGATTCAAGATTCCAATAAGATTTTATAGCACATATAAAGCTCTTTCAAGACTAAAAAGATCATCAAACATCAAAAATAATTCAAGCACTTACATGTTCTCTTAAATTCAAAAGCTGCCGCAGTTTAAGAATCTTTTCTATTGCAAAAGAGTATTTTAATGAAGGACAGAAAATCAATTAAGAATTTAATACTAATACATTCTTTATTCTAAGGTTCCTGCCTTTTTTTTTTTTTTGTGAGGGGTGGAAGTGTAGAGCTGAACAGGGATCTGTGAACTCAGCAGAGTTCTGGGAATCTGGCACCTCCTATCTGGACATCACAGGAAAGCACTGAGAAGGACAGGACACTGTGCAGGGTGGGAACAATAAAAGGGACTGGAAAAGGTAATCTTTGATTTCAGAAGTGTATATCAAATTAAAATCACTGAACAGTGTATTACGCTTTTAAACTACTTAAAATACACTCCTATAGTCAGACATCTCCTATAGTCAGACATACATGGCCAGGAACTCACCAGGTTCATTTATTTTTAAGATATTCAAATTTTTTGAGTTGACTAGTAGTTAAATACCCAAGTTATAAATAAGAATAAAGTATCAAACAGTTCACCTCCTTTGAGATAATTAAATTATATATGTCTGACAATAGTTTATTTTAAATACTTTCCTATTAACATTTCTCTTTAAACATTGGGCAAATAATTGTCTAGAAAATAGCAATGAAACTATATCTCCAGATTATATGTACATATATGTGTATATACATATAAACATATATGTGTATGTATGTGTATATATACACATATGTGTGTATAGAGATATGTGTGTATATATTTATCTACTGAGCACCTAGCAGGCTACTTTACAAAAATTGTCACCAGTGGGTCAGTACCCTGTTTAATTCTCTTATACACAACATTTAAAATATTACAATCAATTTTTTGGTACATAGTGGCTAAAGAAAGCCCATTTGAGGATATTTTTGTGACCTTTTGATATGTTTGCCTTTGGCTTTCAGAGATTTGGTTATTATAGTATTGAATTCTGATGTGCTACAATGACTTACAGTGGTTTATGCAAAGGAAAATTATATCTATTAGATTGTATATAAATTAGACAATAATAATAATGTAAAGCCCTGAAGAAAAAAAATTAAATGTCTTCATTTGGGAAGTGTATGTCAGCAGTCACTGTAGCAAGTGAATGAGTCTAGGTGATGAATCAATATACAAATTGCAGTTGAAATACCAAATGCAGTTGAAACCTTGGAGGATTCCTGGATGTCAATAGTCCGTCATATTAGAAATCCAAACAGAATATCTGATCATTATTAAGTTGAAAGGAAAAAATGGGAACACAATGTAAAAATTTTGGTTTGCAAAGTGGCAATAAGTTTTGTTAGGCAATGGAGCATGTGATTTTATGGAACTATCCAGAGAATTTTCTTGATGTGCACACCTGCTGTTTATGATAGGCCAAAGTACAAGTGACTTGCATGACGTGTATCATTTGTTGTCTACAGCACAGACACATGTTCACAAAGTCTCAGGTATGGAAACATTTATGCAAACTTCCATGTGAAAGAACAGAAAAGTGCAGTGCCCTTAGCCAATTAAAAGTTCTTGGGTAGTAATAAATTAAATTCCATTAAAAGTGACATTAAAGCTATTATAGTGTTAAATATTAGATGTGACATGCGGGAAAAGGAAAGACAATTCAGGTAGGAACATCGTGCATTAAGATTTGCATTCATCATAGTATCTGATGGTTTTACCCATACCCTTTTGAACACCGAATGCTAGGAATCCGACCAAGTTGATACCGATCCAACTTCAAACACAACTTAATTTACTTCTTGTCTCCTAAGCAATGATTTGAAGGAAGAAGCCGATGCCTCCAAAATGAGACCTAAGAAGTTTCAGCCACATACTGTTACATGCGGTTGCTCAGCCAGAACATTTTATCAGACCAGATCTGAGGCCAGTAAACATTTCACTCCGCCTACTAGATGATGCAATCATCTCATCTCAGATTCAGCCTACCTTTTTTTTTTTTTTTAACAATTGTGAGTATATTTGAATGTGTCAGATTTGCACAATAAGAAAATGGCTTTATGGAATGTATGTTTTGGCACAAAAATATTTTCTAATATCTCAAATCAAAATTTGTCACCCAGAGCAACATATCAAGCCATGGAGGTGCTTCAGTGGTGCTTACTTATCTACCGGAAAACTATGAGAGCAGACAGCGGCTTCCACGAATTTTGTATTATGTAGCAATGACTTCACTTCCAAGGAATAGCACCAATATGATTACACCTCAGCCTGAGGCATGCTCCTGCCAAGCTCTTTAATTCCCTGGAGAATTCGCTTCACATGGCCCACTTTCGGTATCCCCAGGTCCTATAAGAAAGATGAAAGGTAGACAAAATGAAGGAGAGAGAGAAAGAAAAAAGAAAAGGAATTTATTGATAAAAGGAAGCTGGGATTAAATATTTAACCAGCAAGTAACATTATTAGCATTCATCTCATCCATTTTAGTTGACATTCAATGATTCAGGAAGTAAAAGTTAGAAAAATAAGTAAAAAAAAAAAATAATTTGACACTGAAAAATTACCAACTGATTAAAAAAAGTCACATCCTTTACACAATCTTAATCACAACATTATCATAAATTAGATACAGTGATATTTTTAAGAGCAAAATTAATTTAGTTTATCCTATCTGTATTTTTCTCCCAAAAAATAGGCTCTTTAGGATCTTGAAGAAGAATGGTGTATGACACCATGGCATTGTCAATGAGTACAAAGGCAAATACTGATGGATATTTCTTGTGCTAGATTATTAAATTTAAAACTGAGGCCTAGCCCTAAATGAAGACACTAGGGCTTGCTATCTAAATGTGGTATGTAAGTGCATCAGTTGAATTATGAGTCCTTAATTTGAGTGAAATACTTAAATACTCTTTATACTTTATAGTCTGTATTTGTAAAACATTACTTAACCATGGGTATCTGTTGGTTGACACTTTCTCTCAAAACACCATTGGCCTTTATTCTCTCAGGATTATTCCTTATTTCCTAAAGAACTATCCCTTTGTAAGTGCCACAAATTCAAAATTTAACTTTCAGAAATGGAGGATCACTGTAGAGTATGCATTGCAGGCTCTGGGCAAGTATTTGTTATAGGAATGAAAGAACCCCTTCTAAGACAGCCATGACATTCACCATCTGAAAAACTAAAAGCAAGAGTTAAGGCCTCCAAAACATAGTTTCTTTATCTGTAAAGGGTATAATCAGTTTGTCAATGTGTCAAGCCAAACAACCCCTTCATAAGACACAGTGTGAAATAGTAGGAAAATATTTAGAAAGGTAATTTCCAAAGCAGTCTAGAAGTCAGAGTTCCAAGATACCACAAGATTACCTGTCTGAGAAGACAAAGCTTCAAAATATTCATCCTGTCTTGTAACAGCATTATTTATGATTAAACTTTTGAATGGAACAGATCCAGCCGGTTTAAGTTCTGTCCCCTGCCCTCTTGTACTTGATGAGTTCCACAGCAGCATTGCTGCTGATTGTGACTCCTTCTGGAAAAGGCCCTTTCTATCGCCACTTTCAAACTAGATACAACCTCAATGTAACATCTTTGTAATATTTCACTGGTCCCGAGGAAGACTTTCTCATGTGACATTACAGTATCCAAAACCAGTCCTTAAGCAATTATACATTCCTTGAGTATGTGCTAACCTATCAAACTGAAAAACAAGGCCAAATCCCAGGAGAACATACCAGTGCCTACCACCTACATTTATAATCCAAATGCAGTTAGAGTCACTTTTGACTATTTGATTTAAATGGAATATCAAAACATTCTTTATATTTTGTGATGACATAGATATGATTATCAAAATATTTCAGCATTAAATATCTTATGTTATGCCTTTTACACGCTGTATTTTCAAGAATAAAAACTTAGGGGGAGGATGACTAAATAGAATTACTATTTTAGTGTAAGGAGATGAATGTTTTCCATAGGGTTACACTAACAACTGACCTGTATTTCTTCAGTTTGTGTTAATTCTTTTATGTCCTTCAGAGGTTAGGCCATGATAAAGTTATGACATGGTATTTGTCATATTTTTCTATCTTTTTTTCAATACATCTGTCACATATCATTGTATATGTATTTCTGTCATATTATTATTTATTTATTTATTTGAAAGTCAGAACCACAGAGAGAGAGAGAGAGAGAGAGAGAGAGAGAGGTTGAGAGAGAGAGAGAGGTCCTCCATCCGATGATTCACTCCCCAACTGGCCGCAATGGCCAGAGCTGCATCCATCCAAAGCCAGGAGCCAAGAGCCTCCTCTGGGTCTCCCATGTGGGCGCAGGGACCCAAGGACCTGGGCCATCTTCTACTGCCTTCCCAGGCCACAGCAGAGAGCTAGATCAGAAGTGGAGCAGCTAAGCCTCGAACCAGCGCCCATATGGGATGCCAGTGCTTCAGGCCAGGGCATTAACCCGCTGTGCCACAGTGCAGCCCCCTGTCATTTTCTTTATTATTGGGCTTTTCCTTCTTTGGATGAATAGGTTTCATTTTGCCAAAGCAGGATTTGTAGAGACTTAGTTATCATTCCAGCCATGTACATACAACTTTAGAAATAGATAAAATAAACAAACACCCACCCCATCCCCATCTTTACTGTTTCTTCGATGGCCCTTGCTTTCTCCTACTGTGTTGTGGCTGGGAAAATAATGCAGTTAGTTTGCTTCTTCATCTGCTAAGTACCTTATAGATACTTTCCTTCTCCCATCTTTGGACTGTCATGTTCCTATTTCCAGTTGTTTCAGCAATAAGGAAGTAATGCTTGAGCCAAACTCTGAGTAGGCATTAACCAGGTGAAGGGTAGGAGGAGGAGAATAGCAAAACAGGGTATACCCTAAGGTGAGAACGAGTTTACCTTTTTTTTTTTTTTTTTTTTTTTTTAAGCAACTGAAATACAGGCAGAGTGGATGCAGCACAGCTGAGTGAGGGGCCAGGCGCCTGAATAAATAAACAGAACCTTGTAGGCCTCCATAAAGCTGTGGGTCTTTGTTCTCATGGAAATGGGAAGCCACTGAAAGGTTTTGAGCAGAAAAGTGACACACTTGATGAATAATGTTAACATTTCACTCCAGTAGCCACGTGGAAATGGACTGGAGAGAGAGAGAGAGAGAGTAGCAGTGCAAAGGCCAGTTAGGGAGCTACTGACCTCACACAAGCAAAATCTGACACTTAGCATGGAGTCAGATTCTGGAAAACAGATAGAGAGAAATGAATGGAGACTAGAATCAACATGGCTTGGTGATAGGCTTAATGAATTAAGGGGGGCTACATAAGGAATAGGAAGGTGCTAAATATGACTGCAGGTTGCTCTGTCTTGAGGTTCTGGGGGCCGGGGCATGCTCTACAAACACAGAGCACTAGAGAAAGGGCCCAAGGGAAGCTGGACACATCAAAGTTAGCTTCTGGGCATATTCAGATCTACATTCCTGTGTAGTATCAGTAGTCAGTTCGTGATAGAACCCTAAAGTTTTCAAATGAGGTCAATCAGGGCTGGAGAGATGACTTGATGTATTTGTAAGTAACGTGTGAAGCATTGGGGAATGGTGAGATTACCCAGGAAGCAGGTAATCCCAACTAACATTTTGAAACTTCCTTTCGCAGGATTCACTCTTCCAACAGCTATGGTGACAGAGAACAAGGGAAGGCTGTTCTCCAGCTTCACAATTTCGTGCTACACAAGGTCCTTACTGTGAAATTTTCCTTTGTCCCACACTGTTTTAGTACCAAAGGAAAGAACAATGTCAATACAAATTTCTTAAAAGAAAAATTTTAAGGGAGAGAATGCAATTTGCATTAAAAATAAAAGCCAACAGAACAAAAAAACCCATGAACACCTAAAAGGAAAATAATTCTTAATCTTATCTCCTTTCTACTCCTATCTTTTTCCAGCCTGTCCCTGTAGCTCTGCCTCAGTATACCTGTGAGGTTCGGTTTTCATTCTGCAAATATTTGCTTTGTTCAGTGTGTGGCAGAGTATATGTGTGACATGTGTTCACCCATGTCTGCATGTACTTATGTAACACACACATATATATGTATTTATATAATATACATATAAATGTATTTATATCCATGTGTTTTTTAGACACACACATACACACAAATGTGTTCCCTGAATGTATGCTTATTCGTGGCCAATGAAATGCAAGCTTCAAGAAGGTAGATATCACTTAGAAAAGCAGGCATAATATATTAATCAGTAACTACTCAATAAATATTGTAGCCTTCCCAGGATATCATATGTTATACAGATATATGGAATGTAAAGATCCCTTGTATTTAATTTTGTTGTGTGCTGTTTCCAAGTCAATCTTTGCTTTATGAACTCTAACAATGTATATATTTTGCTATGTTCCAGATTTAAGACTCTCAACCAAGGTAATGAATTAATCTATTATTTTGTTATGCTGAATAAACATGTTTAGATATAAGTAGGACTTACCTTTGATGTGCTAAAACTCTATGATTCTGTTTAATAAAGATCTCTACTTTATACTATCCATTATCTGTTTAAAGATCTCTGTTAACATACTTGTGGATGAAGGTAAAGCAATCCATGAATTTGTTAGAAATTCACTGTATCATCATTCTATGCATACACTTGCATTCTATGCAATTTGTCAGAAATTCACTATATCATCATTCTTAATCTATAGGAAAAGGAACCATTCCAATAATGTTATTTATTAGAATTTTTAAATGGCAGTGTGAAGTAAGAAAACATAAAATGACAGAATCCTGTTCCTAACTGTTGGACAGAACAGGGTTTTTTCCCTGTTTCTACTATTGAGTCTTCACCCAAAGAATAAAAGCAAATTGCTACAGACCTTGAATTAATGATTCTAGCAAATTAATGATTCTAGCAAAAGCTAGGTATAATTTTTCCATCACTTACTCAAGAAAGTAATACATTTCTATTAAAGAAAAGTCAAATTTTAATAATACACAATGGAAAAGAAATATGAATTTATTCATCTAGTTGTTCATGTTTTCCTAAGAAAGGTCAAACAGAAACACAATAAAACCACAGGACTATAAGTAGTCATTGCTATTTCTCTCATCTAGTTCTATATATTAGAAGCACTTTGTTATTGATATTTTTAATCAATTTTTAGTTGTTAACCATGTATTAGATTTTTAAAAGTTATTTTTAGCAACAATCATCACCTTCCATGCTGATCCAATAAAAGGAACTAATGGAAACAGGATCTGTTTGGAAATATTAGCACAGGAGCTATCAGACCAATGGATGCATAGAAAAATTACCAAATTCATGCTGAACTTTAGTTGTAATAGAGGATGATCTTGATGGGAAAACACTGCAGACGTTCTTGTTTAGGAAGCATACAAGGGACTCAGACCACAGAACAGTGAATGTTAGAATACTGCACATTTGCACAACATAAGCCAAGCTAAAAGCACATAACAGAAGAGGCACAGAAGAAAGGATTCTCTTTTGCCAAAAAACTCTTTCAAGAGCAGAAGGGTAGCACAAAGGAAATACCTTAAGATCTCGCCTTTCCAGATGCAAAAGTTCAGCCCCTCTGATGTCATGGCGGATGAAGATTTCTTTGTACTCTCCCAAATTGAGCAGATCCAGCCAAGCAGCAACTTCCTCTGTGCCCCATTTCTGAACTACCAAAGTTAAGAGCAAAACCCCCTTAATTTCTACATGCTCAATGCATCACAAAGCAAAAGTTGGCCAAAGAAGATGCAAAACAGAGTGCAGCTGCAGCTAGCAAAGGAAAGGTTAAAGGTGATCATTTCAACAAAACTACAGTTCCTTTATTTCCATGCAGGTTACACACTATCAATCAACACAAAGATCTGACTGTACAAGGACATTTGCTGCCGTGCACCCATGCTTTTACCTTTCATTCAATTTCATCAAAGCAACCCCACTACCCGGTATGTATTGAAAATGTATTTTGATTATTAGGATCAGTGGTGCAAGGTCTAAATAAGCTCTGGTGAAGTCTGTAAGAGCACGTATGAAAAGTTACCATTGGAAATGAGCTACGATAATCAACATTTAAAATCTGATGTGGTGTATTTCATTTTATACAAGTTTTCTGTATTAAGGTCTTGGTGAAATCAGGTGTTACCTTCATTCATTCTTTTATTTATTTATTTATTTATTTTGACAGGCAGAGTGGACAGTGAGAGAGAGAGAGAAAGGTCTTCCTTTGCCGTTGGTTCACCCTCCAGTGGCCGCCGTGGCAGGCGCGCTGCGGCCGGCGCACCGCGCTGATCCAATGGCAGGAGCCAGGTGCTAGGTGCTTTTTCCTGGTCTCCCATGGGGTGCAGGGCACAAGCACTTGGGCCATCCTCCACTGCACTCCCTGGCCACAGCAGAGAGCTGGACTGGAAGAGGGGCAACCAGGACAGAATCCGGTGCCCTGACCGGGACTAGAACCCGGTGTGCCGGAGCCGCAAGGTGGAGGATTAGCCTGTTGAGCCGCTGTGCCGGCCCTTCATTCATTCTGCCGCTACTGATAATTAGAGAAATATATGTGCTGTTAAACCAATTTAATGTCATTTAAAAACTGTCAACATTGTTAAGGTGAGCTGCATTATGTTCTTTTTTAGTCTCTATAATCATTTTTATACATTTTATTCAACATTGATTAGAATAATAAAAACCTATTTATTTGCCCCATTTGGACTTTTACATGTCCTTCAATAACTGCTTTATGAATATCATAAACAAGGTTTCCCATCAGATAGCTAACTCAGAACGATTATATAATGATTTAATTCTGAAAAGCAGCCACTGTTATATACGTAGAACTTGAAGGTGCTTCACTCCTAGGACAGCAGTGAGTTTAATCTCAAAGGAAAGGTAGAGAAAGAAGTAGAAAAACAGCAGCAAAGAAGGCTTTAATCTTTGCTTGAGAAAGCAAGCATCACAGCACACGGTCATTACCAAGGCTTGAAACAGTGTCCTTCAAACAGGAGAAAGAGAATATAAAACTTGAGGTGAAAATATACTAAGCAAGTTAAACAAGTGAATAAAAGCATCTGTGTTCCATGGAGCAAAATAATCTAGAGTTTGAACTTTGAAGACAAAGAACAAGTTACACACTGATGCCGTGAGTTGCTATGGCCAAAGAAAAAAAATCCACTTGAAGAAACACATGGACATCTGCCCAACAAAGTAGCATCAACTTAGCAAGCACTTCATTTTCTTGTGGGCTTCCTCACTACAGACACCTACTGACAAACTCTAGGCATGATATCTTGTGGGAACATCCCCCACTTTAAAGTGTACAACTCAATGCTATTTAGAACACCCACAATGCTATGCAATGCTCACCACTACCTAGCTCCAGAACATCCTCATCAACTCCATGACATCACCTGTATAAGTAATTTTTTCCATCTTGCTATCCTTTCCCTTCCAGTGTGGACCACCTACCAGGCTGTGAACTGGCCTTCTGCTTCTGAACCTTTTCCTTTTTAAATTTCGGCACTATTCGGAACACCGTGCTTCTACTGTTCCTTTTGGCGCAATCCATAGGAGGCTCCTGTTCAAATCAAGCAAAAAAAGATTTTTTTTCAGGACATTCAGAGAGAAAAAGCCAATACTTAGAAAAGAGATATAACAGGAATAGGTTATAAGCAATAAATGCTAGAATAGTGATTACTTCTTTCAAAAAAGTTCATGATACAATGTATTGTTGAAAATGTTCCCATAATACGTATGTGTTCACAAAAATGCCTTTCTGGCTAAAGACCAGTGACTTTGGGGGCTGGCATTGTGGTGCTGCAGGTTAAGCCGCCATTTGCAATGCTGGCATCCCCTATCAGAGCACTGGTTCTAGTCCTGGCTGCTCCATTTCCAATCCAGCTTCCTGCAAATACACCTGGGGAAGCAGCAGCAGATGATGGCCCAACTACTTGGGCCCCATGTGAGAGACCTGGATGGAGTTCTTGACCACCAATTTCAACATGGCACAGCCTTGGCCTTGTGGTCACTTGGGGAAGGAACAAATGGATAGAAGATCTCTCTCTCTCTCTTCACCTCCTTACCCCCCCCCCCAAATAAATAAACAAATCTTAACAATAACAAAAATGATGAATGCCTTCAAAAGTAATCATCAAAATTTATTTTCCCCTAAAAATCTCCTTTTCCAAGATAGATTCAAATACTACTATTAGAAGACTACCTACATCCATAAACAGGCTGAAGTTTACATACCTCGTCCTCATTTGGGTGCAAAATATAATAGAGCCAAGGGATCTCAGTTAGTTTCTGTAACTCCACCTCCACAGAATGTAAGGCACTGGACACCCTCTCTTCATGTGGAGACTCCAGCTGCTATTTATCAGCAGATCAAACACAAAACAAGCCTCAGTGACCAACCTCCAACAGAAGATTCATTTTATCTGGACAATGAACATCCTCACCTTTTATAAGAACCATTTTGTTTAAGTAAAAGAATAGAGCAAATTCTTTAATGTTGACTTTTGTTTAACAACCTGGGAAATCCTGGTCTGATCCCTAGAGATGATGGAAGTAGTTGGTGTGACTGTGACTTCGATCATTTCACAGAAAATGGACTGCTTTGGGTGTTTTCTTTTAAACATAACCCCCTTTCTTGCCTCCCTCCCTCCTTCTTTCCAAGCATCTACACATTCTTTTTGCTTGTACTACTATGTTGTCTCATCATTCTATTCTCTTGTGCCAAAATCCCTCTAATTTCCACAGGTCACTGTCTGAATAAAAATTTTTAAATTGACCAACCATTTGTCATATAGAAAAGAACTACACAAAAGTCTCCTAGAGAATTAAAGAAATGAATTTCACATACATTTGTCATGAAAAGTTGTGTTAGATACCAGGCAAAACAAAAAAGACCCTAAATGGCTTATAATCTGGAATAGGCTTTGGATACTTTGGAGAGAATTTAGCTGGTCATCTATTACCACATTTACTCACTCAAAGAAGTTATTAAAAATTCACTGATTTACAAGTTCAATAAATAAATAAAGGTGAAATAAACACTGCTCGGCATGGAACTGGAAGGCAGCTGACTGCATCCTAGTTTTGCCCTTGTTACTATCAAGTATACAATCAAGAGAAGGTTACTTGATCTCAGGAGCATCATCTCCTCTTCCAGACACAGCACAACAGGACTAGATTACTTCCAAGCTCTCTTGCAGCTCATTAATTTTTTTAAAAAAAGATTCATTGAGGGGCCGGTGCTGTGGTGTAGTGGGTTAAAACTCTGCATGCAGCACTGTCATACCATATGGGCACTGGTTTGGGTCCCAGCTGCTCTACTTCCCATCCAGATCCCTGCTAATGGCCTGGGAAAGCAGTGGAAGATGGCCCAAGTGCTTGGGACCCTGCACTCATGTGAGAGATTCAGAAGAAGCTCCTGGCTTTGGCCTGGCCCAGCCCTGATCATCGTGGCCATTTGGAAAGTGAACCAGTGAATGGAAGATCTCTTTCTCCCGCTCTGACTTATACATAAATAAGATAAATCTTAAAAAATTATTTATATATTTCAAAGCCAGATCTACTTGGGCCATCCTTTGCTGCTTTCCCAGGCACATCAGCAGGGAGACAGATCAGGAAGTGGAGCAACAGGGATGCCAGCACCACAGATGGTGGCTTAACCCACTGTGCCACAGCATCGGCTCCTGATTAATACTTTTGAAAATTAATTTAAAATCATACCATTTCTATCCATGATCATTAACAGGATTTTAGAACTGTAAGTGAAGAGCGAATAGTGCTGTTGTTTATTATGGACACTCAGTTGTTGCTGGATCCCTAGTTATTCAAGGTATCGGCCATTTCTAGTAGCTAATAAAACATGGAGCTTCTCCAGTATATTGTGTGAATTTGCCACTCTCTTTTTGCATCCAAGAATATAGGTCTCGCAATTTTTTTAAATGGTTATGACATATTCATACTAACAGTAAAATAGTAATCTTAGTTGTACTCAAATGTCATCAACTATTGTAAAATCACCATTGACAAAGGTTTGGGCAAAACTGACTGGTATACATTTTAAACCAAACATCCATATTTGACAATAACAGAAAAGAGTCCTTCTGTATTAATATATCTGATAATGTAAGATCTACAAAGTAATACTGAATGGATACTTGTGGTGTTAAGCATAAAGTTATGCTTGCACTTCCTGTCAAAAACTATTTTAAATATTCAAATAACACAGAAGTAAATATCCTCAACATGAAAATTAGGCCAGAAGTCACAGCTCATTGCATTTCCTATAGTACTTATGTTAGAAGAGTAGTAGAATATACTAGTTACCAATAGTAGTGCTAAAAACAATCAAAAAGAGAGCCCCACTGGTTTTACCAAAAAAGATAACCAATGTTTCTTCCTAAAAGTTTTCCTTTGTGGCCATAATAGAGGCCTGTGTTTTAGGATCCTGTGTTTTAGTTTCTACTGCAGAGAACAAGAGCAATGGCCTTTGTGCAACCACTAGGCTTCTTTTCCTGAGCAAAGGATGTTCAACAGTTGGCAGTGTTCTGTGCCACAATCAATCAATCACTTCTAGTTTGCTAGGCTGGTATAAACTTCCCACCCATTTACCACTATGCCAAGAACTGTG
Organism: Sylvilagus floridanus; assembly: GCA_949820135.1. Lineage (NCBI taxonomy): Eukaryota > Metazoa > Chordata > Mammalia > Lagomorpha > Leporidae > Sylvilagus > Sylvilagus floridanus. The sequence continues at coordinate 74,643,239 of OX463230.1, forward strand.
ACTTTCAATATCACTATTATTTAGGTTTGCATTTGCCTAGGATTAAATTACTATCAAAAAATGTTTCAAGATTACCACCAATCAACTAATCAGACTTTTTACAAGGAAGGGAAAACTAGCTAATGCTTTAGGCCTTCTACATGGTCACAAGCAAGGATTAATATGCCACAATCAAACTCTAGGTGGTGACAAGATCCAATATGCTGGAACATTTGAAAATGGTGAGGGATTTTTTTTTTTTTAAAAGGCTGACTTTGGATAATTTACACAGAACCATCCATAGGGCTGTAGCATATGTGGCTGAGGTCTATGGACCATGGACAGCTTCAGACTTGACCTATACTTGATGTCCAGAGTCAATCTGGATTTAACCAGAGATAGTTCTTGAAATTGCCTATTTGAAACACTGTGACTAGCAGGTGTGTTCTTTGCAGGGCTATCCTAATCATATTCCAAAAGTCAATTCACAGAACAAACCCATGAAACTTGAATACCTTTGTGCAAACTGAGCACCCAAGGAACATCTACTGCAGGCTAGCTCAAGTCTCCCAAGGCTGACTGGGCAGAGCTGGAAGGCACGACGTCAGGATGGTGTGCACAAGGGAATTCTCCGCACCTGTCAGCCCCAGTCATAACCCCATTGTTACACATACATTTCCTGGAAGGCAAAAGTTAGGGGAAAAAGGTAGTGGCCAGAGGGCTGCTTCTGTCTTACAATCTGTGGAACGTGTGTTCCTGGGGAAGGGAAGGCCCACACATTTTTTCCATCATCCTTGTGTTATCCATCTTTTCTTTGTTCTTACCAGAGGAACTCTGCCAACTAGCAAAGATTCTGTTTCATTATACAGTGCCTTCACATTGATGGCTATTTCAGTTGCGGTGTCTCTGGTAAGACTCTAGAAAAGAAGAGTATCAAAGACACGCAGTTCTGTATTAAAGTGGGATCCACCATCGGTAAATATGTTACATTTTAGCCCATGATTTAAATTCACATCACAAAACATTTTTGTAAACTCCAAAACTTCTCCTAGAAATGTGAGATCTTGTCCTCAGGTTTGCTAGTACAATTATCTCTTCAATTATTACTATCACAGAACCACAAGATCACACTGCCAACAAGGAATATGTTCAGGACCACATCGGCTACCTACAAATATAGAAATGCTAGTCCCAACATACACCCAACATATAAATGTTCCTATAAAAAAGTTAAAGAAAAATTATGTCTTAGCAGGGGCATTTTCTAATTATAATTAGTCCTACATACTCTCTTTCACTCAGGGGTTCTAACCAGATTGCTTTAATATCAATTGAATAAATAATAAAACAATACTATCAGCTTTTTCTATACTACTATATATATATATATGTTACACATACTATAGCACATATCTTGTCTATTCAGTTAACAACTACGTTAAAAACTTTAAAGCATCAATTTCCAATTTAGTAAATCCAACTCAGGTGTAAACAGTGCAATGTACCACCCTAGGGTAAAGGAGCAGCTCTAACACAATGTATATGGATGATATCCAGCTCTGCCCTTTATCAAGGGGCAAGGGAAAAGGCAGAAGGAATAAGGAAGGACAGCAGCCATTCAAAACAGAGTAGAGGAAAGATGGCAAGACGACAGTGACTGACGGTGAACTTTTAAAAAAGGAGAGATTTTAAGGGTGGGGATGGAAACTGGCAGGGAAAGGAAAATGGAGAATTTGGCTACAAATTCTTCGGGTAGAGACTCAGATTTAGCTGCGTTAAGCTTCTTTCACGAGGTGTCTCTATCTTACAGAATTAAAGCATACACGTAACACCAAAGAATCTGTGGAATGAGAATTTACCATTAGATCCTCACCTCCGGGCACCTTGGGTTGGCCTTATTCAGTGCATGTGAGCATGCATTCACAGCGTGGGCCAGTTCTTGCTCCAAAAGACAATGAATTGTGGCTGCATCACATATCCTGGAAGCAAAAATGACACAAGTCAATAAAACCTTTATTTAAAAGCATTGCTGATTTTCTGTGACATGTACAAGTAGTAGGATAAAACAAGTAAAAATTATGCAAAGATTGGTAAGGAAAACAATTTGTAATTATGAATGGTATGGGCTAGACTTACAAAATTCAAATACCATAACAAAGAATAGTAAGTCAAAAAGAAATAAAAAGGCTTATTATCAGGAATAAACATACTGAAGTGCTATTTGGAAGAGTAAAAACATAGAAATACTTCATTTTGCAGAATCATTGGAAAGTAAGAGTGGTCACATGTAGAGTGTTTAATGAACCTTCAAATATAAGAGACTTGGGAGAGTATATGGCCATATTTATCATCTAAATACTAAGAGCTTCATAAACATTACCTAAGTGGATATTCACAGCTTACAAAGGTAGCCGTGATTAATTCAGTCCATTTATACATGAAGACGTGGAGAGACTGAGTGGAAGAGCTAAGATTTGAATCTTAGTCTATTCAACTCAGCCTAGTGTGTTTGGACAGGCAGAGTTAGACAGTGAGAGAGAGAGACAGAGAGAAAGGTCTTCCTTTTCTGTTGGTTCACCCCCCAAATGGCCATTACGGCCAGCGCGCTGCACCGATCTGAAGCCAGGAGCCCGGTGCTTCCTCCAAGCACTTGGGCCATCCTCCACTGCCTTCCTAGGCCACAGCAGAGAGCTTGACTGGAAGAGGAGCAACGGGGAATAGAACCTGGGGTGTGGGCGCCACAGGCAGAGGATTAGCCAAGTGAGCTGCGGCGCCAGACAAGCGTGCTGCTATTTAAACCTTTAAGAATAGTCCTGGACCCGTGGATCAACAGGCTAATCCTCCGCCTTGCGGCGCCGGCACACCGGGTTCTAGTCCCGGTCGGGGCACCGGATTCTGTCCCGGTTGCCCCTCTTCCAGGCCAGCCCTCTGCTGTGGCCCGGGAGTGCAGTGGAGGATGGCCCAAGTGCTTGGGCCCTGCACCCCATGGGGAGACCAGGAAAAGCACCTGGCTCCTGGCTCCTGCCATCGGATGAGCGTGGTGCGCTGGCCGCAGCGTGCCAACCGCGGCGGCCATTGGAGGGTGAACCAACGGCAAAGGAAGACCTTTCTCTCTGTCTCTCTCTCTCACTGTCCACTCTGCCTGTAAAAAAAAAAAAAAAAAAAAAAAAAAAAAAAAAAAGAATAGTCCTGGAAAGACAAAATCCTGGAAGGCACTAAAGCCCAAAGAAGGGAAAGGAGGAACAGATCCACTGATTGCTACAAAATAACACGGCTGGCAGATGAGCAAGAATGGAACCCTAGTCCAACAGTTCTTGCTTGCCACATCTTCAAGGAGAATGGTTGTCATTATGGAAAGGACAGAACAGGAGCCCTATCTAACTGAATCGAGACTAAAGAGAGAGTTTCATTCTTAAGGACCCCACAAGTGATATCCAAGGTAAAGTGGAACTTGCAAATGAACCATAGCATTGTTATTAATAACCTTGAGACATGGAGAATGGGTTACTTAGAAGAGCAGAGATGGGTAAATGTTACTTTCATTTTCAAAGAAAGGGAAAGAGGTACAACAATCTCAGGATGATGTTCTAACTGCCCAGTGAATTCCCCCACATCCAGGAATTTCTAGTGTAATCTACATTCCTAATTCTCCAGGGAACTCATCATTGTCCCCTGTCCAAACTCTCCTCGTTATGGTGATTTTTTACATTTTTACACTTACAGAGCCCATTTATCTCTTTCCTTTTTGTCTACCAAAATTAATTTTTGTGTGGTCTGGAAATTTCTGTCATATATTTGTCAGACACTGGTTCTTGGGGCCCAGCACTGCGGTGTAGCAGGTAAAGCCTCCGCCTGTGGTGCCGACATCCATATGGGCACTCGGAAAGCAGTGGAAGATGGCCCAAGTGCTTGGGCCCCTGCACCCACTTGGGGGTCCTGGAAGAAGCTCCTGGCTCCTGGCTTTGGTTTAGCTCAGCTCTGGTCATTGCAGCCATTTGGAGAGTGAACTAGTGGATGAAAGATCTCTCTCTCTCTCTCTCTCTCTCTCTCTCTCTTTTTTTTAACTTTCATTTAATCAATATAAATTTCCAAAGTACAGCTTATGGATTACAATGGCTTCTCCCCCATAACTTCCCTTCCACCCGCAACCCTGCCCTCTCCCGCTCCCTTTCCCCTTCTATTCACATCAAGATTCATTTTCAATTCTCTTTATATACAGAAGATCAGTTTAGCATATATTAAGTAAAGATTTCAACAGTTTGCCCCCACATAGCAACACAAAGTGAAAAATACTGTTTGAGTACTAGTTATAGCATTAAATCACAATGTACAGCACATTAAGGACAGAGATCCTACAGAAAGATCTCTCTCTCGCTCTCTCTAACTCTACCTTACAAATAAATAAATAAATAAATCTTTAAAAAGCTGGTTCTTGACTTCCACTTTGACTATGACCCTGTCGGAATAAGATCGAAGTCCACGAACCCTAAAAGCTTCCATAGCCTCGGCAACTCATGACCAGAGCCTAGGGAGATTACTGACGCCATAAACAAGAGTGTCAAATTGTTAAATCAACATCAGGAGTCACTGTGTACTTACGTCTCATGAGGGATCTGTCCTTAATGTGTTATCCAATGTGAAATAATGCTATTACTAGTACTGAAACAGTATTTTTACACTTTGTGTTTCTGTGTGGGTGCAAACTGATGAAATCTTTACATAGTATATATTGAATCGATCTTCTTTATATAAAGATAATTGCAAATGATTAAAAAATCTTGGTGTTAAACTGGAAATTGCATAGACAATCAATTTTTTAAAAAAAAAAAATCATGTAGGATCTCTGTCCTTAATGTGCTGTACATTGTGAATTAATACTATAACTAGCACTCCAACAGTATTATCATTTTGTGTCTCTATGCGAGGGCAAACCGTTGAAATCTTTACGTAATATGTACTAAATTGATCTTCTGTGTATAAAGAGAATTGAAAATGAATCTTGATGTGAACAGAAGGGGAGAGGGAGCGGGAAAGGGGAGGGTAGGGGGAGGGAGAGAAGTTGGGGGGGGGAGCCATTGTGATCCATAATCTGTTCTTTGGAAATTTATATTCTTTAAATAAAAGCTTTATATAAAAAAAAAAAAAAAACTGGTTCTTGGACTCTTTTGTTTGCCTACAACTAACCTGGGAACAGGGTTAATGTTTATATTTCATTCTATAGTCCAGAACACTTAATTGATTATAGGGCAATAGGTAAGTGGGTGACATAATGTAAAGATCATATAAAATGGGGACACAAACAAGAATGGTAAGTGGTGGATTAAGTCAGCCATCGCATTCAGGAAGTGTATGGTTTGGACTGTAGGGGAGTGCGTGCGTGTGTGTGTGTGTGTGTGTGTGTGTGTTACACAGGACCTGATACTGAGGTACGCGTGAGGCAGCAAATAAGGAAGAGTAAATTCATGTCTTATAGATCCCACAAATGACAGGAACAGTGTATTCAAACTGAGGAAAAAAATAATGCCACTGGCTCAGACCCGAGTTCTCAGAGTACAAAAGCCGGAACCCCCGTACCTTGTAATGAGCTCCTCGGCCGCCTGGGAACACAGCTGCATCTGCGACACCTCTTCCGTCGCCAAGTCAACGGCATGCTGGATGTACAGATGGGTTCGAAGAACGGGTTTACCAGAATCACACTTCTGTTTATCTTCCCAAGACTTTAGAGTGCTTTCAAAGGCCTATTTAACATCAATATTGCCATGAATAGAGCCCTGAGCCCCATGCAAATGTGTATTTAGATCTTACATGAATGTCTTCGAAACCACAAGCGCATTTTCTCTAATCTGATACCTCATTCAATAAATCATTAATAGTAGAATAAAAGACACTTTAAAGTTTTCAAATGTACTGTGACAAACAACAATAATGTAACTGGTGAAAGTGAATATATTATTGAAAAGAAAAGATCTTATGCTTCCGTCTTTAGTATTTCTTCAATTTATGCTTTAACCAACTATTTGATATAGGCTAGACAGATAGTCTGGATATTGTCAGTCTTCTTTGTTAAGAGTTGATCTTAATTAAAAATACATATTCCAGGAAAGGCAAAATTACGGAGACAGGGAAATGATTAATGGTTGCCAGCAGCTGGGGTCAGGGAGAAAGAGATGAACAGGAAGACTACTGGGGAATTTAAGTGAAGCTGTTCTGTGTGACACTGTAATGGAGCATGTACATGACTACACATCTGTCACAATCCAACAGATGTGCAACATGAAGAATGATGCAAGCTAGGGACTGCAGTTAGGAGCAAGATATCAATAATGGCTTGCACGTAAATCATACTAACTGTGCGTGCCACATTAATGCAAACTGTTAACAATAGGGCTAGTTACATGTATACAGGAGAGAGGAAGGAAGCACATAGGAAGAGAATTAGAACTCTGTACGTTCTGCTCAATTTTTCTGTAAGCCTAAAACTGCTATAAAGACTAAAGTCTATTAATTTAAAACAAAACAAAATAAATAGTTTCTCATATTAAAAACCTCAATGACCTACATGTCAAATTTAAAGAGACAATTAGAATTTTTTCCTGCTTTATTTTTTATAGCAACTTTAATAAAATTTTCAGAAACAGTTTGGTAAAATTCTAGAAGAATGTGTTTTGTTACATACTCTGTCTCTGGTTAGCATCTGAGCTCTGTTTTTGTGCACAATTTTGATAATCCCCGGAGGCTGAACCCAAGCTTCGCCATCCACCTGCACTGGGACTCCTTCATCGCCAAAAATAGTGATTTTTACAGTGCGGCACTAAAATAAAACAAGCAAACTATTTTAGAGTACAAATCATCCCTAGGAAATTGACCCTCAAACCCCATTCAGGCTTGATTTTTTAGTCAGTTCTATGGAATGGAATACTATGCATTACCACTTAGAATACATGGTAACCATCAACACCAGCAACATTTTACAGCTGGACAAACAGTGTAAGAGCCATAGCTTCCCCCCACCCTCTGTTGCCCAAGAAATGTAGTCAGCTTTGATTAGAGAAACCACAACCTGGGCTATTCGATGATGCTGCAGTTTAATCACCCTCGAGACTGCCATCTGCATGCTATCAAATATCGCCACAACTTCCAGGATCTTGTCGTCAAATGATGGTGCAGCAAATATCTGAGAGAAAAATGACACGCACTTCCACTGAAGGTTTAGGCGACACAGTGGCACATCAAGGAATATAAACTACGCACTATACATATTTTTAAAAACCTGTGTAATGGGGTCGGTGCCGTGGCGTAGCAGGTAAAGCCACTGCCTGCAGTGCCAGCATCCCATATAGGTGCCATTTTGAGTCCTGTCTGCTCCACTTCTGATCCAGCTCTTGCTATGGCCTAGGAAAGCAGCACAAGATGGCCCAAGTCCTTGGACTCCTGCACCCATGTGGGAAGAAGCTCCTGGATCCTGGCTTTGGATGGGCCCAGCTCCAGCCATTGCAACCATTTGGGGAGTAAACCATTAGACAGAAGACCTCTCTTGCTCTCTATCTGCCTCTGTCTCTCTGTAACTCTGCCTTTTTTCCCCCTAAGATTTATTTATTTATTTGAAAGTCAGAGTTACACAGAGAGAGAAAGAGAGGCAGAGAGAGAGAGGTCTTCCATCCGCTGGTTCACTCCCCAAATGGCCACAACGGCCAGAGCTGAGCCCATCCGAAGGCAGGAGCTAGGAGCTTCTTCTGGGTCTCCCACATGGGTGCAGGGGACCAAGGACTTGGACTATCTTCTATTGCTTTCCCAGGCCATAGCAGGGAGCTGGATTGGAAGAGGAGCAGCCGCGACTAGAACCCATGCCCATATGGGATGCTGGCGCTTCAGGCCAGAGCATTAAACTGCTGCACCACAGCACCAGCCCCAACTCTGCCTTTCAAATAAACAAATCTTAAAAAAAAACTATGTAAACATTAAGGAAAAACATAAACATTATTAGGATGATAATTTGTTAAAAATGATGGAAGATGGCTTAAAAGGAATAAAAATAATTTTAAAAAGCTTTTAAAATCCACATGTATTCAGTATTTATATCTCTTATAAAGTATTCTTTGATCAGTGATCTAACATATCTTTAAATAATTTATCTTGGTATAAGATGTGTTAAATGCTAATATTTGTTCACATATAACTCAGTTGATAAGCTGATCCATGTCATTTTTGGAAATCTAAAAAACCTGAAAAGTTACATGTTTCATAAGGTTAAAGCCAATGAGCATGAAATTATTATCCAGTAGACTTAATATGTTCTTATAACACTGTTATAGTCAATATGCATATCTATTTTATGTTAATACAACAGCTTTTAGGACATATAAGAGTATGAAAAAGAAACTTCTGAGAAAAACCTCATGTAGATGTACTATGCACTTACATTAGACATCTTCCCACAAAACTTATTTACTCTAAAAGTTTTTTAAGATTTCGTTATTTATTTGAAAGGCAGAGTGACAGACTGAGTAAGACACACACACACACACACACACACACACACACAGAGAAAGAGAGAGAGAGAGAGAGATTTTCCATCTGCTGGGCCAGGCCAAAGCCAGGAGAGCTTGGAATTCCCATCTGGGTCTCTCACATGGGTGGCAGGGTCCCAAGCACTTGAATTATCATCTTCTGCCTCTCAGCATACATTAGCAGGAAGCTGAATCAGAACTGGAGCAGCTGGGACTTGAACCAGCACTCCATCCAATATAGGATGCAGCAGTCCCTAGCAGTGGTTTAAACCATGTACCACAATGCCTACCCTAACTCTAAAGTTTTAAATTTAGACTCATTATTTTGTATTTTCTACTTGTAAAACTCTATTATATCATAATTATGCCTTTTAAAAGATTTCAGTATCAAATCGTATCCTAACTAAAGCTTTCACTTAAAATATCAAGACATGAATTTGCTCATATTGATGATTTCTTATAATTTTTGCAATCAGACTGCCTGGACATAAAATGTGTCTCTGTTTCTTACTAACTGTGGAAACCATGCCTCAGTTTCTCCAGTAGTAAAATGAGATCCAAAGTGTGAGTATTAAACAATGAAGAAGAAGCTCTTAGAACATTCTCTGACTACACAGCTGTTAAAGCAAAGCCAGCTTTATAAATCTTTACCTCTCTGATTTTTCTCTTCAATATATGAGTAGTGACTAGCTGACAAAAACCACAGCCAAACAAAAAACCAAAAACCACCTGACAGCTGGTGTAAGTTCCTATACTTCAATAGGCAAGAATATGTTCATATCATGAAAATTACAAGTACTTTTCAAGTTATTTTCTACTTTAATCCTTGCCTGTTAATTTATTTTTTTTAAGATTCATTTATTTACTTGAAAGACAGAGAAGTTGAGAGAGAATTTTTCGTCTACTGGTTTACTCCCCAAATGGCTTGTAATGACCAAAGCTGGACCAGGCCTGAATCCAGGAGCCAGGAGCTTCATCCGGGTCTCCTACATGGGTGAAAGGGCCCAGGGACTTGGGCCATCTTCCACTGCTTTCCCAGGTACATCAGCAGGGAGCTGGACTAGAAGTGGAGCAGCCAGGACTTGAACCTGCACCGACACTGCGGGCCTCAGCTTAATGTGCTGCACCACAGCGCTGGCCCCGCCAGTTCATTTAAGAGTTCTGGAATCACAGGGTCAAAGCCCCAGTACATCATAAGCTTCAAAAATCAATGTAATGGACTCCTCCAGTAGCCTGTGATAACCCTTCTCATTTGCTATATATATTTTTAATAATTATATCATCTCTTTCTTTTTAGAACAATTACATTTGTGAAGTATCTCTTCCTCTTTAATTTAGAAGAGCATTAAAAAAAAATCCCTCCTACACCTCATTCACCAAATGGATCCTCTTGATATTTTTAACAATAAAAATAATAATAATAATCTATACCTAGATTTATGAAGTTAAAAGTACAATTACTGTGGGAGGCAAAATAATGCCCCCATCCCAACCCCCAAAATGTCTGTGTCCTAATCCCCGGAGTCCATGAATTTGCTACTAACTGTGGAAACCTCACCTCAGTTTCTCCAGTAGTAAAATGAGGTTCAATGTGTGGGTATTAAACAATGAAGGAGACGCTCTCAGAACATTCTCTGACAGCAAAAGGCACTTTGCATGGATGATTCAGTGAAAGATGGAGAGACGATGCTGGCTGATGTGGGTGGGAGGCGACAAGGTCATTAAGTAGGAGAGGAGATGGGAGTGGGGCAACAGGAGGCAGATTCAGCTCCAAGGACAGAAGGAGCAAGGTGGCCACCTAGAAGAGCTGGCACAGTAAGGCAGAGGATTCTCTCCTTGGGCCACCAGCAGGAACAAAGACCAAGTGACCAGCAGTGAGACCATGTCAGACTTGTATCACACGGAACTCTAAGACCATCAATGTGTCTGTTGCTGAATTTATACTAATTTGTTATAGCAGCAGTAGAAAATCAATCCATGTATGATATTACACAAAGTAAAAACTGGGCAGGCATTTGGCATGGCATTTAGGACTCTACTGGGACACTGGCATTCCATAGTGGAGTTGCCTTGTTCAAGTCCCGGCTCTGCTTCTCATCTAGCTTCCTGCTAATGTGTACTAAGGGAGGTGGCAGATGATGGCTCAAGTACTTGGATCCCTGCTACCCATCACAGAGACCTGGAATGAGTTTTTGGCTCCTGGTTTTGGTCTGGCTCAGCCCTGGCTATTGCAGACATTTTGAGAGTGACTCAAGAGATGTAAGATCTCTCTCTACCTGTGTCTCTCAAATAAAAGTAAAAAGTACTTTGTTATGTCCTAAATCTATTTTCCTTTTCAAAATTTTTTCTTTTCAAAGTAAATTCTATTGTTTTACTCAGAAAGCTTATTAGATTTTTAAAATTTTTAATAGTTTGGAGTGACATGAAATACCTGTGTATGTTTTATGGGGTATAGTGCAATATTTCAACACAAGATGGAAAACTTGAAGCAATCACACCAGGCAAGTAGCTCTTCTGTTTCCTTTACTGAGAACCATAGCTACCCTACTGCTCTGTGGAACACCAGAACCCATCCGCTTCCCCCAACTGCATTTTAGTAGCCATTTCCAATCCTCCCTACATCTCAGGATCATGCACAGCTATACATCCAACATGAGAAACATCGGATTATATCTGAAAAAGTTTGTTCAAATAAAATTCTCAAACAAATGTATTCCACCACGACATTTTCAATGCAAAATATTCTGACGTGAGTTAAATCGTTAATAAAAATAAAATTTTAAAAACAATATTACCACAATAATTTCATTATTTTTTGAAGAAACAAACTATTGACCCCTATTATGCTACTTACGTCATCCTCTTTGGTTCCACCCCAGAAGTTGGTGCCTCCGGCATAGCTGGGGATGTTCAACACCGCTATGCCTTGCAAGCTGGGGAGCGGAATGTACTGTCCATCACACTGCAAGGTAAAAGCCCAGAGTCACACACAGAGAGCAACACCACTGTCCTGGAACAGCAAAATAGCACAGACAAAGGTCGACAGAGCCAGTGTGTCGGTAACACACTCTCTCCAGTCAACATATTCCCATATACTACAAAGGCATTCTCCTGGGTTTTTAATTCAAAACAAAACAAAACAAAAACCACTAACATTGTAAATAAATATAGCAGTTGCAAAAATCTAAACTAAATAAAATGTTTTTCCTCTTCTTTTCACTGAAATCAGGCAGCTTGGGATATTCTTGCTTAGGTTTCAGTCTTCTCTGTTCTGGGAGGCATCGTTGAGAGAGCAGGCTCTGGTCCTCAGCATCTCCCCCGCACCTCTCCCAGCCCCCAGCACACTGTCCCTGCTCTGCTGCTGACTGGTGATGGGCTTAACCCAGAGTCCAGGGTTTCACGCAGGCAGAACCAAAGCCAAGCAAAAAAGCATCTGCCTTGGAGAGCACCTTATACTCCCTGCCTTCTAACTAATCCCTTAAACAAAAAGCAAGTTACTATTTAAATAAAGAATACATTGAAGATACCAGTGAATTAGGGAGTAGCCCCAGAATTGTTGTCTCTTCCCAAATGTTACTTCTTTAATTAACTCTCTTAATAAACTGCTTTATTGTATCTATTAATTCTGAAGTAAAGCCTATTTAGCTATTAAGTAGAAAAACAGTTAAGGAATGAAGTTTGCTAATTACTTAAAACATTTTTAATTACTTAAGAAAAATGACTGTAATTCTTAAGTACATTTTATTATGATCACACTTAATATTTTAACCACCTACTAAACAGATCACTACATCAACATTAAATCCAATGGAAAAATTCAAGTCTTCAATTTAAAAAAGAGCTTATTTAAAATACATGCTAGATCTTTATTAAATAATTATTATATTGGGGGCCGGCACCATGGTGGTGTGGGTTAAGCTGCCACCTGCAAGGCTGGCATCCCACATGGGGGATGGTTCAAGTCCCGGCTGCTCCACTTCTGATCCAGCTTCCTGCTAACATGCCTGGGAAGGCAGCACCAGATGGCCCAAGTACCTGGGTGCCTCCCACCCACATGGGAGACCCAGATGGAGATACAGGCTCTCAGCTTTGGCCTGGCCCACCCCTAGCAGTTACAGACGTTTGAGGAATGAATCAGTGGATGGAAGATCTCAATCTCTCTGTTGTGTTTCACTCTGCCTCTCAAATAAAGAAATTAAAAAAAAAAAAAAAGACATGAAGCCTGTGTCTCCTTCTATATCACAGTATAATAGGAGGAAAAAAAAAAAACTTGTTTCAGCAAAAAAAAAGGGAGAATAGTTTCATGCCGAGGACTGCCATTGGACAAGGGATCTCTCAGGCAAGACCTCTGCACAATGTAGCTCTCTCTTCTCCACCGTCATTCCACGTGAACCAGCAGCACCAGACAAATGCATTTTAGCCAAGTCTGTGACTCTTAGGAGCAGAAAGTTGAGTTTTAACTATGGCAAAGAATTCTCTTCTTTTTCTGTATCACTTTTTTATATACTTTTCTGCATCACTGTCTATATACTTTTCCATATATACTAACATAATCTTATTTCCTTTTTTATTATTCAACAAAAACTTTATATCAAAGGTTCTTAATGTGAGGTTCAGAAACCAGGATCTCTAAATAGATTCAGAAGGTCTGTTACCATAGTGGTTAAAATATACTTGTTTATGTTCACTACCCTCTGAAATGTAGCATAGCCCTCAATCCTAAGTAGGTAGCAAAGCAGCCACTAGAAATGCCGGTGACTTCAATGTCAACAGAAACACAGGCATGTCTGTATCACGTGTCAGGTGTTTCAGTTACAGGTGTTAGCACTCATGTTCACTGTGACTTTGAAATAAGGGAAGTTGGTGGAGGTGTCCTTAGGTTTGTATTTAATGTGTCATGATGAAACACATGTATGAATATTACTTAGTATTATTTGTTTCCTTTCTAAGTGTATGTACTTTATATGATGCATTTAAAAATGATCATCTGAGAAGGGCCCTACGGTTTTATCACAATGTCAAAAGGGCCCACGGTTCCAAAGAGATTAGGAATCTTTTAAAATGGAGAGGGAAAATGCAGCTGTCTCGTTCAAGAAGCAGCTACAAACCCTGTGTCTGAAGAGCTAAGGCTCTTCCACGAACGAAGATCAACCAGCAGCCATTTGGATTCCAGAGAGTTCCCTAAGCCTCACATATAGCAGGCTCCAGGGCTTGCTCAGGCGCTTAGCAGGTTATGCTGAAATGATCACTTCCTTGTCTGTTCCCCTCTCAAGACAAGGCAGGGGTAATACAAAGGAACACAAGCTCCCACGTGTCCTTACAGAATGTGGCCACCAGGGGATGCGGGTGAGAAAATGCATGTTTGCACAGTGGAGGACACCCAGGCTGACCTAGGATGGGCATCAAAGGCGACATTCACAAATGCATGAACCTTCCCGACTCAGCAGCCTTTCAACCAGTTTTCTCTGCCTTCATCTCATAAGCAATGATCAATCAAAGCAGCTGATCATGTAGTTGTGTGTTGAGGGTGCAAGGTATCCTAGTAAATAATGGGTGAGCCAGGAACCCCTCTAGTCCCCAGCCTAGGATTTGGATAACACTTAAAATAACAACGCCTCGTCTAAAGTACTGATGAGAGCATTTGAGACTCAAGATTTGTACACTGTTATGATTGTACGCTATGGTATTTAATTTAAAATATCTGGTTATAAAAACACACAAGATCTGAAGGCATGCTTATCAGCATAAACAGCGAGCCCTGGGCCAAGGATGGGAGACAGTAAAATTCAAAGAAATTAACAGACTCTTATGAGCCAAGTTATTAGAGAAACTTAAATAAGTTGATATCCTTAATTTCCTCTGTAAATTAATTTTAAAATACTAAGATGGGGCAGGTATTTGGCCTCATGGTTAAGACATGGGTTGGGATGATTGCATCCCACACTGGAGGGCTTGACTTTGCATTCTGGCTTGTTCCTGACTCCAGCTTCCTGCTAATGCACACCCTGGGAGGCAGTAGATAATGGCTCAGCTAGTTGGGTTCCTGCCACCCAGCTGGGAGACCTAGACTAAGTTCCTAGTTCTGCCTTTGGCCACAGCCAGTGGCTGTTGCATTTGGGGAATAAACCAGTGGATGGGAGCACTCTCCCTGTCTGTCTCCCTCTTTGTCTCTGTGTCTCTCGAATCATATAAATAAGTAAACAAATATTTTTTAAATATTTAAATTCTCAAAGTTAATTTATTTACTCCTTGTTAGAAATAATTTAAACAAAAAATAAATTATAGCTAAAGATTCTATTTACTATGAATGTTACTTTCAGGGACTTGTGAAACTTGGAGTGTTATAGAATTGTGTCAATTTAGAAACTTAAATGAGAAAATCTATTAAAAACTCATCCTATAAATGTACCCCCATGGCTCTACCTTCTCATGTGGCATCACCACCCCACAGCAGTCCCAATTTTAGGAGCTAAGGAGAATGACAACTGTTTCACTCACATCCAGTGTATGTGCTCTCTGTAGAATAAAGCTAGTGAACAACTCCATTATTCCCCTTCAGTATTCAATCACTGATCACAAGGAATTTAGGGCAAGTTCATTTCACAAATTATTTTTCTAAGTAAGATTATGTGAAAGGTCTTCAGTTCAAGATGAACTCACCTCGAGCTGAACCCTTTGTTCCAAATTCTTGTATGATCTCTGCAATAGCTCCCGGGTGCCAAGGACTCCATACCACATCAAGTTTTTAGTTCGGCTCCTGAAAATAAATATCGGCAGGCAATTTCAGGACAATTTACTTTTTTCCTCCTTAAAGGCAGAGCAAGCAAAAAGATACAATAAATGGAATGAAAGTAAAATTGCCTTCATGTAATGACATTATTGTTATTACCAAAATTACCTGCATTTTTCAGGGTGTTCCTCTCTCTTATTGTTAAATTCTAATGAAATTTTTGCATCTAATCCAATCCCAAAGTAATTGTTCATGACACATTTTTCTGAATATCCATCTCTATGACAATAAAGAAAGGTACAGAAAAGTCAATTTCACATTCATTATGGTAACAACGTACACTCAGAACAATACTGAAAACCATTTAAGCTTCATCCACTTCTGAAAGAAGATTATAAAGCTTGGTGGGAATCACATGCCATGTGTCCAGCAGCTACAATTTCTGGTACACATGACATAAAAGGATGGTGGAAAAAGCAGATACGAGAGAGAAGTTTTCTATTAGTTGTCCCTAAAATCTTAGTTCTGTCTCCTTACAGAAGTTCCTCACTAGACAGACAAATGAGGATGATTGTGGGAGCGTCTTGTGGTCATTAGAAAGTTGTTTTCATTAGAAAGTTGCCTCCGCAGGGCTGGCGTTGTGGCACAGCAGGTAAAGCCACTGCCTGCAGTGTCGGCATCCCACATGGGTGCCGGTTCGAGTCCCAGCTGCTCCACTTCCAATCCAGCTCTCTGCTATGGCCTGGGAAAGCAGTGGAAGATGGCCCAAGTCCTTAGGCCCATGCATTCTTTCTCATGGGAGACTCAGCAGAAACTCTTGGCTCCTGACTTTGGATCGGTGTAGCTCTGGCTGTTGTGGGCATTTGGGGAGTGAACCAGTGGATAGAAGCCCTCTCTCTCTCTCTCTCTCTCTCTCTCTCTCTCTCTGTCTCTCTGCCTCTGCCTTTCTGTAACTCTGCTTTATTGAGCTAAAAACAAATCCCTGCTAGATTCAATGAATTCTTCTGGGTGTTTGGGAAAGTTTAAAATATGTTACTGTCCTTTAGGAATGTCATTACTGAAATGAGCTAGAGTAAAAGCAAAATTAAAACCTGAAATATAAGGAAGTATATCTCAACTTGCTACAGTGCTTCTATTTTTAAATTATTTTAGGAATTTTGAGGGGGAAGAGATCAATCCGGGCCAGATGCTTCCTGAAGTAAACCTAGAAGCTCAAGGCAGGAAGATGGCAGATTTGGTAAGACTGAGAAGAACGGAGGTGAAGGGAACAGCATAGATGCAGGTGTGAAGGCGCTATTAGGTAAAATACTCCAGGGACAAGCAAGGAGTGCTGTGCCCCTGCTGTGGCCAGAGGGTTTCTCCCAAAGAAGCCAGGCTGGAAAGGGACCTGTCTCAGGAGCTGACCAAGACCAGACCTATAAAGGGATCAGTGTGCTCATCACGGTCAACGTCTGGAATTTTCTGAGTAACCTTCTATACACAGAACCATATTTTTTGTCACACATTTAAAATGTTACAAGGTCACCAAAAAAAAAAAAAGAAAAAAAAAAAAGCTGAAACAGAAATATGTGTAAAGCAGATTCTTACAGTGAATCTAAATCTGGGTCAATAAATGGCGTCGCACCGAAAGGATCGACATTGGCTAGCAGCATTTTGTTGATTATAGAGCTCCCAGCAATGGAGGCAGCCAGTCCTGCTCTTAAACCTGGACAAAAAGAAAAACACACACAGGGCCTCGTGTTGAGTAAAAGCAGTGAATCGGTCGACACGGGGCTAACTGTGAACATCTCACTGCCAAAGCTTGGTTTTCAGTATTTATTTTTCTCAACAATCAAAACTAAGAACTATGACATTTGTGAATATGAAATTGTTGATCCTTCCAGGTATCTCATATATATATATATCTCATATATATATATATAGTCATAAGAATTAAGGAAGTAAGAACTTTAATAGGAACCTCTCCATGATATTTCTCACTTACTATTCTAGTAATTCTGCAATCCCAACAAATACATGTTACTTCTTTTGTTATAGCAAATAAGGTATTAAGTCTGTAGGGAATTTACAATAAACACGAAATTACCAAAATGTTATCACTTCCATATTCTCAGAGCGTAGATGATAATACTTAATTTAAAATGTTAAGAGATGTACTAAGATGAAAACTCAGTGCCAAGAGTAAGTAGTAAAATATGAAATGTGGGTATATTCCAGCAGAAAGAAGTGGTCATCAAAGAGGAATGTTCTTTTCTCTAAAGGGAGGAGAGAACTTACACTTTGCTTATGGCCTTGTCCAAATACTGACAGAGTTTGTGGACTCAAGAGGCTTCCATGGCATAGGTAGCTCATGTCAAGAGCCTCGAGTGGTCACTGATGTCATATATAAAGTGTTAATTGTTAAATTAAAAACAGGAGTCACTGTGTGCTAACTCCCCATGTAGGACCTCTGTCCTCAATAATTATATTCTAAGGGTTAACTGTAAAACTAGTTCTCATTGTGTGTGTGTGTGTGTGTGTGTGTGTGTGTATGTGCAAATTGCTGAAATCTTTACTTAGTATAGAGTTGGTCTTCTGAGTACAAAGTTAATTGAAAATGAATCTTGGCCAACCCCGTGGCTCACTAGGCTAATCCACTGCCTGCAGTGCCAGCACCCCAGGTTCTAGTCCCGGTTGGGGTGCCAGATTCTGTCCCGGTTGCTCCTCTTCCAGTCCAGCTCTCTGCTGTGGCCCGGGAAGGCAGTGGAGGATGGTCCAAGTGCTTGGGCCCTGCACCTGCATGGGAGACCAGGAGGAAGCACCTGGCTCCTGGCTTCAGATCGGTGCAGCGCGCAGGCCATAGCGGCCATTGGGGGGGAGGGGTGAACCAATGCAAAAGGAAGACCTTTCTCTCTGTCTCTCTCTCACTGTCTAACTCTGTCAAAAATAAAATAAAATAAAGTGTTACTTTAAAAAAAAAAAAAGGAAAATGAGTCTTAATGGAGAATGAGACCAGCAAGTGGAGAGGGAGAAGGAGGTGTTGGAGTTAATCTTTACTGATAGTGCAAGGTAGGGATCCAACTTCATCCTCTGCACGCGGCTATCCAGTTATCTCCAGTACCAGCTATTAGTATTGTATTGTGATCTATATTTCAAAATCACTTGGAGAAGATACTGACTTTCAAGGTCTAACATGGATTTCAGTCTATTCTGAATGAACTGGAGGGTTTTTGTAATTCAGATAACTGGTACTGAGGAGGAGGT
This sequence comes from Sylvilagus floridanus, assembly GCA_949820135.1. NCBI lineage: Eukaryota > Metazoa > Chordata > Mammalia > Lagomorpha > Leporidae > Sylvilagus > Sylvilagus floridanus. The sequence continues at coordinate 74,661,698 of OX463230.1, forward strand.
TTAACATGCCTGTGTCTGACACCAGAGTGCCAGCTCTGGTTCCTGATCCTAGCCTCCTGCTAATGCAGACCCGTGATGGTTCAAGCACTTAGGTTTCTTCTACCACACAGGAGACATAGACTGAGTTCCCAGCTCCTGGCTGGAGACCTGCTCCCAGATCCTGACTTGAGACCAGATCCGGAGTGAACCCGTAGACGGGAAGGCGCTCTCTCTCTCAGTAAATAGAGAAGCAAATAAATAAATAAACTGGTACTGCAGGAGGCCTCGGAGACCCCTATATTTCCCTCCATCTTCTGTCCCACAGTCCTTTACTTTCTATTAGACCAAGTTTAATCCCAAGGTAAATTCAATTATTAGGGCTGGAATTGATAACTCAGATGTTCAAAAATGAAGTAATATCACTGGTCTAAAAACTACTACAGACAGACTTGTGACTTAAAAGCAAAAGAAGGCTGTGGAGGTCCTTAGGAGGTAGCAGATAAGATCTGATTTATTTTGGATTAATACAGATTCCTGGGCTGCACTCTAAAACCAGTGAACCACCATTGCTCTGGTCAGGGCCCAGAAACATGTTTTAATTCTTTCATGGCAACTGTCACACACAGAAGAATCTAAGAACTGGGATTAAAATGAGCCAAATACATTCTCCAAAAAGAACATTTATCTTTAAGAACGAAGATATTAGTTCGTTGCAATGAGTAATTCTAAATCTTTACAGAAATACTGCAGCATCGGCACGACCTGGGCAGATGATTCTGGTATTGAGCACAGGGAGAATTTCTTTGCTGGCTGCCACAGCTGGGCCGGGGACACAATCAGCTTGGGAAGGGCCACGACTTGTCCGGGCATCTGGAGACCGACATGCAGATTTAACTGTTGGCAGAAAGTCCAGATTAAAAAGAAATAACAGTAATGTTTTATATATATATATAATACACACATATACATATATATATATAATAAATAAAAGCTAGACCTTATACATTCAAGACATCAAATAAATGAATACCTGTTTAAATCAAACAGTAGACCTGAAAATATTCACTGTTTGTCTATTCTTTTACCATTTTGCTTTCATTTTCTTAAGACTTATCTGGAGAGGACCTGCCACAGTTGATGTCTTAATCTCTGGTCTCAGAAAGACAGAGATCAGTAGAAAACAGATACCTGCCAGAATTAAAATCAGTGATACTCAAGATCTGCATATGATCAATCCAGACTTCAAAATAAGTAGAGGGGGTAGCACTGTGGTGTAGCAGAGTTAAGATGAGGCCTGCAATGCCAGATCCCATAAGGGCACTGGTTCAAATCCCAGCTGCTCTGCATCTGATCCAGCTCCCTGATAACATGCCTGGGAAGGCGTGGAAGGTGGCCTAAGTGCTTGAGCCCCTGCACCCATGTGGGAGACCTTGATGAAGTTCTAAGCTCTGGGCTTCAACCAGGCCCAGCCCTGGCTGTTGTGGCCATTTGGGGAATGAATTAGCAGTCAGTAGATCTCTGTCTCTCTTCTCCTGTCCCCCATAACTCTGCCTTTCAAATAAATAAATAAATCTTTTTAAAAACTAAGTAGAAACTTTGAAGCCTGGTGATTTTTTAAAACAAAACATATGTATTATAACATTTACTACCAATAATCCATTTCTCATGAATTTTGGGTGAAGGATCCAATTTAATCAATATAATTCCCAGAGTGAATAGATGAAACATGAGGTAACACTGTCTTCTATGAATGGAAGGAAGAACAGTTTATTTTCAAATGAAATCATTATACTTTTCCTGTACTTCTCACTTATCCAAAATGATGACTTGCCGCACAAAAGTTCTATCATATTCTTGTAAAACTTGATTCATTTAAAATATTATTCTGAAACAAAATTACTGTTAGAATAAACAACCAAAGGAAATTTAATTCTGTCCAAACTGAGGCAATTTAATGGAGAACAAAGAGTACCTTTAAGTAATTTAGGTGCTATTGGTGGATTTTAAAAGCAGTAGTCCTCAAACTCAATTTAAAAATACTCTAAAACTTAATTATCTTCACTTTTCCCAAGACTAATTACAAACTAACTATATTAATCTTACACTCTTCTCTCTGTTCAAAAACAGTCCGGCTACACTGGCAAAGAGTGACAAACAACTCCTCTCTCCTAACAGATGGAACTCCTGGGGCTAATAGAAACAAGTTTTTGATGTTTATCTCTGTTAAAAAGCAGAGAGCCTACCAATGACCAAGACTGATGTTCCTCTGCACGTAATTAATGTGTCACAGTTCTTCTTGAATGAAGCATTTCATTAATCATTTCAATATACTGCATTTCTCACATCTCGGGCACATGAATTGAGGATTTAATTGATTTTCAATAAGTTGAATTACTAGCCACAATTAAGATCAAATACTGTGCCATTCCAGAATTTTCTAAGTCTATGTCTACTTAATCTATAGAACAGTGTTTGCATTTTTAACTTCCTTTACAGACTACAGTGGAAGAGGCCAGTTGGAGAGTACGGAGAGGTGGGGGGCCGCTGGCTAGAACGCTGACTCCTCGCAGAGTCTCTATCTCCCCAGAGCTACCAAGCAGCACCCTGTATGGCTGCCCCTGTCAGCCCATCTTTAGTCAGTGTCTTTAAAGAGATGAAAGCATCTAAGGTTTGCTTATCAAATTCACAGTTGAAGTCAACTTGACATAATGGAATCAAGCTTCAAAAAATCTTCACGGGATGAAAGGATCCATCCGGGTCTTCTGAGGTTGAGCAACAGAACCCAAGGGTTGACCAAATCATTGAAAGGCCTGTGGGACCTAGAGTCTTCTACAATACTCAAAGGAATATGTGGGCTAACCTACACATTGTAGCCCATATCAGATGACTTAGGTGTTTAGCTTCTCTTTCTATAGGAAAGCTAAAATGTTTAATCATCCTTGATCCCATAATCCTTGGTTATTTATAATCTCTCCATTGCACACCAAGAGAAGCACATGAGGGTAATTGATAATAGTGCAAATAATCTGTTATATGTGGATTATATTGGCACTCATGAAAACGTTTAATTTCTTATCAGCCTTTTCAAAAATAAGAAATACACATTTTTTAAAATTTTAACCTGAAAAGTCTTTTGAAAATCTGAAGGAAAATTACATTCCTATTTAATTCCAAAATAACTTCATCATGATTTTCTTACCAGCTAACTCTTTTGTATCATAATCTCTTAATTCTTCTTTAGATTCATCTGTTTCTGTACTGTCGTAATCAGATGACTGGTTGAGCGCTTCACAGGACTGAGGTGCCTGCTCTTCTATAACTTTAAGTAGTAAGAATATAGAAATGTTTGGACAAGTGAAAATGAAACCCATCAACAGGAACATGTGCTTAGGAAAGGGAAACTGAAAAGTATACTCAAAAAATTCCATTGTCACAAATGAAAATCATTTAGCAATTAACGTGGGGGTTGTAAATACTAGAGCTTATAAAATGAAATAGGGTTAAAATTATATATTAGCAGAATAAAAAATAAAAGAATTCTAGATAATGGAAATAGAAATCTAATTACTAGTTATAATCTATAAAGGGAATTTTGAATACAAATTATTCAAATTCAACTTGTCTACTAACAAAATTATCAAAGAAGCATATAAACATTAATATAAAGTTAAAATATAAGTAGAGCTTTTATAAATACTTTAAAAAATCAACATGAATATTTAGGAAATTAATGCTAAACATATTTTCTATATTTCAGAGTAGTTTACCAGGTTGGATTTCCTTTAGGAATTCAATTAGACAAACATAGTTAAAATTTTAGAAATGTTATTTCAGATCAATTTTCTATCTTAGATGGACTAGAAACATTTTAATTAATTTATCTCTAAGATTTTATCTTATGTACCATCAGTGTGATCCTCACTACTAAATAAATATAGCTCAGCACAGATTTCCTGATAGCACTTTTATCTTCTGTAAGAGTGTTAAGGGCATCTCTATTCGGGCCACTATGCAAACTCTGTGACAGGTGCAGCAGAGTGCTGCTAGCTGCTCGCCAAGCTCATTGTCAGTGTGTACCTTTTCCAGCTTCTTCAATGACTTGCCTCACTGCTTTCTTTAAACTGTTTGCCCGCAGCATTATCTCCTTGTGTTTGCCAGCTTTCTGGGAGGAAGGTTTTGTGACGTCATCCGCAAGCTGCTCCTTGCTTTCACACAAGGATTCTTCACTGGAGGATTCCACAGCGTCCTCTTCCACGATGACCGAGCTCACGTCCGGGCCAGCAGGTGCCTCCTGGAAGTCTGTGTGCAAGGCCTGCAGCAGTTCCTCAAGCTTCTCATTCAGGAACGAACACTGAGACCCCAAGACAGTTACAAGAAAGAAATCCCGTAAGAAGCAACACCGGCAGATAAAGTCCAAGGACATTTCTGTAAGATGATTTAAAAGCTGAGTCACGGAAAAGTTTTTACACTGAAACGCAAATGGCTATCGCCTTTCAGACTTGGAGAAGTTCTACTTTAGGGAGCGCCTCACTTAAAAAACTCTATTTAGTGCTGATGAAAAATGCTAATTTAAATGAATAGTTTCCTTTATTTAGAGGGAAGATGTCGTTGTTGGTATTAACTATTAATTGACCATCTCTTATAATTTACACTTCAGAACTAACTAAATAATTTACAATTTAAAACAGATTAACTGTGACAAATATACTAATATGGCAGGTTACTAGTAGGGGGAGCTGAGTGTGGAATACAGATTGTGACAAATATATCTCACTAGTATTTGATGAAGCTGGGTGTGAGGTGTAAAGGAATTCTATTACTTCACAATTTTTGTTTTGTAAATTTAAAACTCTTCTTAATTAAGGAATTTTAAAAAAAAAGAAACCAAACAGCACAATTGTTATGTAATTCTTATACTTCCAGAAGCATGGACTCCACTTTTCATGGCTAAAAATCTTTACAAAAACCTTGGTACAGTTATTTTTCTTTGCAATAGCACAAGAAATACTTTGTTGTAAAGCGACACATTAAACATTATATATTATGCAAGATCTGCTATATGTTATACAAGCTACTAAATATACTTTATTTTAAAAAAAATAATTGGCTTATGGACCATTCTGAGCACTATAAACTTCAGGTCTGGCTGCCATGCGAGGTGGCCTTAGAAGCTTCAGTTTGTAAAGGGGTGAAAAGTACTGAAAGGATTATTGGTTCAAAGAAAGATGGAGAAGAAAAACACACAAAGATAAAGAGGGAAACAAGGAGAGGTATAGAAAGAAAACTAAGCACCGGCCCTTGTTTCTGCTCTTCTCCCATTGCTAGGGGTGAAGGCACATTTAGGACTGCTGCTGTCGATGCTACTTCCTAATCTACACAATTTCCCTTGCTTTGCTTTGATGACAGCAGAAAGAGGGTCTCTGTTTTCTGAAGCTCTCCCCGGAGGAGAAAGACAGAAGGAAGGGGTTGAGAACTTGAGAGGTGTATGGTTATTTCTATTTCTTTTCCTTCCACTCAATTAAGCAACCATCTACAGCATGAATCTGGGAGAACAAATTTCTTTGCCAAGATATCCCAGCATTTTGTAAGAACACTCTGGCATGAACTTGGGGCGGAGTGGGTTGTGTGTGTGTGTGTGTGTGTGTGTGCACCTGTGCATCAGAGAGGCATCTGTAAAGCAAAAGGCAATGCAAGAAACAGAGCTCTGCAGGGGACCAAGGACTGTAACGTGTAAGCAATCCAAGAACAGGGCTTCAGGGCCCTTGATGGGCCAGTTGGCTTAGAAATGCAGAGCCAGCTGCCCAGCCCTGTCCCTCCCTGCCTGACTGCTGTGCACCTCCCTGCCAGATGTCAGTTAACGCCAAGAGGACTGGGGCTATAGCATTTGGCTGCTGCATGGTTTTTTAGCAGTTTGGCCACACAGTAAAGAGGAGATTATAAAATAGCATATTTCAAAAAACCCTCGTATCGAATTCAAAAGTGATTTTTTGCATGACTTCAGATGTTTGACAGAGGAAAACAATACCACTTTTTTGAGTTGAGCTTTAAAACACAGTTCATTGCTAATATGGTTGGTCTCCAATATGCATGCCCTCGCAGTCATCCTTACTTTACTGGCCAGGGTATCGGCCACCACGGTGTTTTCCAAGGTCTTGTCATAGGCCTTCTCTATTTTGGCTATGAAGTCCCTTATAGTTTCACAGAGTACCCTTTTGAGAAAAAGAAATTGTAGAATTCAGTAAACACAGCAGGCTCGTTTCTTTTGCTCTATAAACACATTTGAAAAACAAGAACAATTAGGCAAGCCATGAACATATCTAGATCATTTTGTGTAAGTGTATACTCTTTGATCTGCTGAATAAAGCATCTTAGATAAGTTCAAGTTGGAAACATGGATGAACTTTGCTCTATATCATTTAAAATTGCAGTCGTTCTAAGGTTACCATCAGCCTTTCTCAAACATCTCGGTTACATTCTTAAGAAGACTACTTTTAGATCCCGTTGAACAAAGTAAAGCAGTATTGTCCATAGTTTCTATTTTCCATAGCAGAATCTGCAGTGTTGAACAAACAAGGAAGAGGCTACCATCTACTTTGTCTTTATCCATCTACTATTTAGTGTATGGGCATCTTGACAGTACATTGTTCCTGAAGAGGAAAGAGGTTGTATATTAAGCTGGAAACCAATCTGCCACTTGAATTGAGTTATGTCCTCTTTAATCCACTCATTTCTCCCCTTAAAAGAACCAATGCAATAACACACAAGCCTAATTTAATTTAGGTCTCTTTAGTGTCAGCAATGTATGCTTTACTTGTTTGTTTCTTTTAATTACATTTGGTTGCTTTGCAATGGAAATATGCTAAATGAAAAAATAACCCAAAACACTGACAAAAATCTGTCTTTCAAAAGTGTTAGGACCTGGTGCTACAATTTTAAAACAACCAGTAGGATGACAAATGATCAGCTTTCTTTCAGCAAGGTTTCATACTGATACAATCAGACCACTTTAAGATCACAGGGATTTAGACGGAGGAGTTTGAAGAAAAAGAAAAAAAAAAGATTCCACAGTTATATTTTCGATTATACTCATGATTTTCACTCATAAGTGAATGGCACAATAATAAGTTAATAATTTGAAACTTAGCCATTCAATAGACAAACATACACACACATCCAGGTATATATACATTCCCTCTTCACATTTATCATCTAGGAAATAAATGCATTATTCTTAACAATTTGTGTTTTGTTTGTTGTTTTTTGGCACTCATTGATAGATTTTACTTGGACAGAGAGGTAGTAGTTCCTAACCTCCAACCTTTTGGATTGGCTTTTTAACTTCAAATTTCTATCAAGAATTTAGCTTATGGGGTTGGCATCAGCACTGTGGTGTTGCGGGTAAAGCCGCCACCTGCAGTGCCTACATCCCATATGAGTGCTGGTTCTAGTTCCAGCTGCTCCTCTTCTGATCCAGCTCTCTGCTGTGACCTGGGAAAGCAACAGAAGATGGCCCAAGTCCTTGGGCCCCTGCACCTGCATGGGAGACCTGGAAGAAGCTCCTGGCTCCTGGCTTCGCATCGGTACAGTTCCAGCCCTTGCGGCCATCTGCGGAGTGAACCAGGTTGGAAGACCTCTCTCCTTCTCTCCCTGCTTCTCTGTAACTCTGCCTTTCAAATAAATAAATAAATCTTTAAAAAAAATCTTAAAAAAAAAGTATTTGCTTACTACCTGTTAGAGATATTTTCATGCACTTCACAAGAAACTTTGTCTCTTTAGTCACGAACAATACATCTATGTGAGTCCTTAAAATACGAAGTCTGCCTACCACGAACTTTGTTCTGTGGGCTTTACACGAAGTTTCTTTAAGCGATCCCACTTTCAGCGAGAGGAGATACTGCATTCTCAACTCTTTGTATAATTCCCAAAGAGAGTCTTTCCTTGCCATGATGATAGCATTACTCAGATACGATTTCCTCTAAGGTTTGTGAAACTGCATGTGCAATAGCATTGTCGTGGCTGCTTTGGTTGGTGTTTTTCTAACTCCGGGGGTGGGAGGCCTGGGGTCCATTGGCCCAGGAATGAAAGACACAGCAGAGGTTTCCTTCCTCAGTTTGCCACTTCCCTGAGGCAGAGAGGCTGAAGGCTGGACAGGATGACCCTGTGACTCCTGTGGCCAAGGGGCTGATCAATGGGACTGTGAGGGTTAGCAGGGTGCTTGCCACATAAATTGTGTGAAAAATCAGAAGAAACGCCCTATCTAATGGCCCATGAAGTTCCACATTCCACAAGGAACATTTATATTCTGGAGGAATGAATTAATCTTTTATCCACACCTAAAAAGTAAATGCAGACCATTTAAAATAGAAATAAGATGCATACTTAAAATAGTACGATTTCAAGGTCATGCTAATTCAGAACTTGCAAATTGGACAAAAACAATTTTCACACACAATTTCCTGCTTCACTCCATGAAAGACTTACAGAAAACAGTTTACAAAGCAAATAAAAGTGAAACATAGATTATTCCCCCAGAGCATAAAACCTGTTAAACCTCTAATTATATTTTTAATATTAAAATTTTTATAATTCCAACATTTTTCTTCTTCAATTTAGTTTTCTTCCCTCAAAGTTGAACAGTCAATGATATGATATGAAATATGCAGTTGAAGCCAATTACAGTCCACATTTAACATGTGTGATACTTTCTACCATCATTTTATTATGCTTATGAATTGATCAGTTTCTCATTGATTTCTTCATTGATCAGTTTCTCATTTATTGTTTTTCTACATACGGGCAAAAGGCAATAATATGTGCAAATACTGGATTAAGATAAATATGGTCACAGTACTCAATCACAGATTGACAAATTTGTTCCTCACCTAATATACACATTTCCAATTAGAAATTAAAGATGACTGAGAGGTATCATGCATAATACAGAAAGACTTCTAGCCGTCTACATGGCTGAGCATATATTTTAATAATTATGTACCCTATCTCTTCTATTTATGAGGAAGCTGCCTACTTATCCCTAAAGCACTTTCCAAAGCTAAATTCTGTGGTTCCATATTATCTTATTATTATTTTTCCCATCAGTTTTCTCATTTTCTGAAAAAAAAATGTATACAGAACACACTGCACCTATTTTAAAAATTTGGAGTGAGTAGGGTAAGACATCAGAGAACCTAATTAAATCCTACTGTTAAAGTTAATAAAGCTTAAAAGCTAGTGACTAAATAAAAATAGAGCCATATATATTGCAGGAGGTAAAGACAACTTATTTAATAACATCATTTTTAATTTTATTCATTAAATTCTATCTATGACTGTTCATTTAGAGCTTCTGACTTTCAGATCATCACTCCTGTTACTATAGTGAATAGATAAAAGTCCAGCAATAGTCAAAGAATTAATGTTTTAGGTTAACCAACATATCAGCTTTGTTAATGAAATATAACTTTGTCACTAGCATTTCAACATTTTTTAAAATATTGAAAGTGGTTGAGGATACTGGAGATTATTATTTTACAAAATATAAGTATTATATACACAAGAGAGTTAAAATATTTTGTCTTCCACTGTTATATTTAACAGGGATCACTTTTCAATTAAAATTTAAACACCTAAGAATAATTGTGTGTTAATTACAGAGTTCAACCAATAGTACTAGAACAAAACAGAGAAAAAATACTAAAATGGATAAAGTATTACATTGTACATCAGCAGTCAGCGCAAGAGCTGATCAAGTAAAGAGCTGATCAAGTCACTGTTTCTCATAGTGTCCATTTCACTTCAACAAGTTTCCCCTTTGGTGCTCAGTTAGTTGTTGCCCATCAGGGAGAACATATGATATTTGTCCCTTTGATACTGGCTTATTTCACTCAGCATAATGTTTTCCAAATCCCTCCATCTTGTTGCAAATGACCAAATTTCATTGTTTTTTGACTGCTGTATAGTATTCTATAGAGTACATGTCCCATAATTTCTTTATCCAGTCTACTGTTGATGGGCATTTGGGTTGGTTCCAGGTCTTAGCTATTGTGAACTGAGCTGCAATAAACATTAAGGTGCAGACACGAAGAACAATTTGGGACATGCTCAATTGGACTTGCCCCAAATGGTGGAGTCAGAATTGTGCCAGGGGATTCCAATACAATCCCATCAGGGTGGCATGTACCAATGCCATCTCACTAGTCCCAGTGATCAATTTCAGTTCACAATTGATCACACTGATAGGTATAAGAGTCAAAGGGGTTACATAAACAAGATTAGTTTCTGCTAATACTAACTGATAGGATCAAAAAGGGAGAGAACGATCCAACATGGCAAGTGGAATACACAGCAGACTCATAGAATGGTAGATGTCCTAAATAGCACTCTGGCCTCAGAATCAGCCCTTAAGGCATTCAGATCTGGCTCAAGAGCCCCTGAGAATATTTTAGCCATGGAAAGCCAAGACACTCTGGGGAAAAAAAAAAAGAAGACCTAAATGAAAGATCTCTGTGAGTGAGATCCCAGTGGAAAGAACGGGGCCATCAAAGAAGAAGGTATCTTTCTCTGAAGGGAGGAGAGAACTTCCACTTTGACTATGACCCTGTTGGAATAAGATCGAAAGTCGGCAAACTCAAAAGGCTTCCATAGCCTTGGCAACTCATGACTAGAGCCTAGGGAGACTGCTGACGCCATAAACAAGAGTGTCTAATTGTTAAATCAACAACAGGAGTCACTGTATACTTACTTCTCATGTGGGATCTGTCCTTAATGTGTTGTTCAATGTGAAGTAATGCTATAACTAGTACGGGAACAGTATTTTACACTTTGTGTTTCTGTGTGGGTGCAAACTGATGAAATCTTTACTTAATATATACTAAATCAATCTTCTGTATATAAAGATAATTGAAAATGAATCTTGATGTGAATGGAATGGGAGAGGGAGCAGGAGATGGCAGGGGTGTGAGTGGGAGGGAAATTATGGGGGGGGAAGCCATTGTAATCCATAAATTGTACTTTGGAAATTTATATTTACTAAATAAAAAATAAATTTAAAAAATAGATGACACGTGAAAAAATATTTTGTCTTAATATTTTGTCATTTGATAAACAAGTGGAATTAACAAAATAAGGGGATTATTTATTTTATTTAGGTACGAATCAGGCTACAAGGGAGTGTGTGCGTATACCATGATTTTTTTTTAATCATTGACTCATGCACCTGTGATTTGTGTACTTTACTGGTTTTATGCCATCCCTCAATCAGGATTTTTTAGATTTTAAAAGTCATAAGAGGCGTCAGTGTTATGGCGTAGCAGGTTAAGCTACCATCTCTGATGCCAGCATCCCATAGGCCACAGGTTTGTGTCCAAGTTGCTCTCCTTCCAATGCAGTTCCCTACTAATGACCTGGGAAAAGCAATGGAGGGTGGCCCAAGTGCTTTGGGTCACTGCCACCCATGTGGGAGTCTCAGATGTAGCTCCTGGCTCCTGGCTTCAGCCTGGCCCAGCCTGGGCTGTTGCAGCCATTTAGGGAGTGAACCAGAGAACCTCTATGTGTGTGTCGCCCTCTCTCTTTATAACTCTGCTTTTCAAATACATAAATAAATCTTAAAAAAAAAAAGTCTTAGGGAGATGACACTTAAGTGTGATGACTGAACTGTGTTTGAATTCTGATTTGAACAAGTCAATTATTAAAAAGAACCTCTCACATAACCAGGGGAAATGGAAGATGGATTAAGTAATATTGATGGTATTGGGATTAATGTTACTAATTTAAAAAAAAATTTATTTTTTGGAGAGGTGAAGTGACACAGAGAAGAGAGAGAGAGAAAAGAGAACTTCCATTTGCTGGTTCACTCCCCAAATGGCTGCAACAGCTGGAGCTTGGCCAGGCTAAAGTCAAGGGCTTAGAACTCCATCCCAGGTCTCCGATGTGAATGGCAGGGTCCAAAATACCTGGGTCATCTTATGCTGCTTTCCCAGGTGCGTTAGCAGAGAGCTGGCTCAGAAGTGGAGCGGCTGGGACTTGAACCCATGCTCCAGTTTGGGGTGCCAGTGTCACAGGTGGCAGCTTAACCTGCTGCACCACAATGCCAGCCCTATAGTAAAAAAGTTTTTTATAGAACAATATACATGTTTATACAAAAAGTGGAATAAAAAGATCTGTAGGATTTGCTTAAGAGATCCTACAGTAAAATGAAGTGGAGTGTAGATAGCAAAATGTTGATAAGTACTGAAACTGAGTAACGGTATGGTCGGAAGTCATAGCAGTCTCTACTTTTACAAATGTTTGAATATGTACTAACAACTGAAAACATATTGCATAAACTGGTGTAAAGTGATTACAGACTGTTCTCTCTTTGCCTTCTAGAATGTGGAATTTTAATCTGGAGTCGTAAAGGCCAGGCTGCAGCAGGCTGGGGAGAACAAAATAGTGGTAAGGGGAAGCCATGGTTGCGACAAAATCTGCTAACACGCAATGAACTAGCTAGGGAGAAGCCCAGAGCTGGGGCTGACAGCAGAGCCTAGACAAGGAGGTAGACCAAGGTCCAAGAAACAACTGGAAATGAAATCAGGTAAAATATGAGATGATATAATTTAACAAAACCCTCTGTAGTTCATAGGCTCTGCATTTATTTCACTACTCAATTGAATTCTCCTAACAGATCCATGAGAACTAACTGGCAATCCTTCCATTCTTAGACTTGTAAGGCAGAAATAGATCTCAAAGCTGGCACATGGTTGGGTCTCAACTGGAGCACAGACTGACTCCAACTTAGCAAACCATGGGGCTCATTCCAGGGATTCTCACACTCTCCAAAAGCACTCTGAGGTTCCCTCAAATGCTTTATTCAAATTTCATTTAGGAATATAAGTGTTTTTTTTTAAATACTCACATGGTCAGACAGAGACAAATATGTTGACTTCTACTTTAGAATTAACTAGTTTTTGTGTAAATCTTGGACTAAAGCAAATTCTGTTATTTGTATTTAATTGAAGCCGATTGCCTTATAGCCTTCTAACTAAAACAATAGCAGAAATAATTGAAACTATATCAAATATAAGATTATATCTCCGCTATAACTTTATTGCTTAATTTTTCTCATAGAAGACTTCAATAAATCAATTCTACCTAATTTATTAACAGCAAAAAACTCAGAATTTTATTATTCTGCACCAAGGACATCAAAGATCTCTAAGATAAGAATTAGAAAACATTAAGGAAAAAATAGAAGAAGACACACATACACACACACAATGAGAAAATCTTCCATGTTCATGGATTAGAAGAATCAATATTATCAAAACATCTATACTCTCAAAGGGAATTTATAGATTCAATGCACTAACAATCAAAACACCAAGGACATTGTTCTCAGATATAGAGAAAAAAAGGCTGAAATTCATATGGAAACACATGAGACCCCAAATAGCTAAAGCAGCTTTATATAATATCAGATTTCAAGACATCCTACAGGGCAGTTATAATCAAAACATCCATCCTGGTACTGGCACAAAAACAAATGGATAGAACAAGGGAACAGAATAGAAACTCCAGAAATTAATCCAGGAATTTACAATCAACTTATCTTTGACAAAGGAGCTAAAAATCAAGCCCTGGAACAAGGGCAATTTCTTCAACAAATGGTGCTGGGAAAACTGGATCTCCACATGCAGAAGTATGAAGCAAGACCCCTACTTACACCTTTCACTAAAATCTACTCAAAATGGACTAAAGACCTAAATCTATGACTTGAAACCATCAAATTATTAGAAAACATTGGGGAAACCCTGCAAGACATCGGCATAGGCAAAGAGTTCTTGGAAAAGACCCCAGACGCCCAGGCAATCAAAGCCAAAACTGACAAATGGGATTACATCTAATCGAGAAGCTTCTGCACGACAAAAGAAACACTCGGCAAAGTGAAGAGGCAGCCAACAGAATGGGAGAAATTATTTGCAAACTATGCAACTGTTAAAGAATTAATATCTAGATTATACAAAGAGCTCTTAAAACTCAATGACAACAAAACAAACAACCCAGTTAAGAAATGGGCAAAGGACTTAAACAGGCATTTTTCAAAAAAGAGGAAATCCAAATGGCCAACAGACACATGAAAAAATGCTCAGGATTGCTAGCAAATCAAAACTACAATCAAGTTTCACTTCACAACTGTCAGAATGGCTTTCATACAGAAATCAACAGATAATAAAGGCTGGTGAAGATGTGGGGAAAAAGATACCCTAAGCCACTGTTGGTAGGAATGTAAACTGGCATAGTTACTGTGGAAGATAGTATGGAGATACCTCAGAAATCTCAATATAGACCTAGATGCCTCAGCCATCCCATTCCTTGGAATCTACCCAAGGGAAATGAAATCAGCTTGTGAAAAAGTTATCTGTACCCTCATGCTTACTGCACCCTACAGCACCAGCATTGAATATGAGCACCAGTTCAAGTCCTGGCTGCTCCTCTTCCAATCCACCTCCTTGCTAATACTCCTGGGAAAGCAGTTGGAGATGGCCCAAATACATGGGTCCCTGCACCCACATGCGAGACTAGGAGGTAGCTCTTGGCTCCTCCTGGCTTTGGCCTGGCTAAGTCCTGGCCTTTGGGGAGGGAGGGAACCAGTAGATGGAAGACTTTTCTCTCTTTCTCTTTCTTCTTCTCTGTAACTCTGCCTTTCAAATAAAGAAATCAATCTTATCGAGAAAAGAGATTTTAGTTGAAACACTGCTAAGAATGTTATGCAGCACAGGAAGAGCAATGAGCGGCTGCTGTAATGAGCCTGTTTCCATCTGTCCAAATTTCATAACAAGACTTCCATTTAATTCAAAAAATATAAAATATGTAGGAGGCAGTGACCAAACACATGAAAGACTTTTTGCTAACACGCAAACCACAAAATGTGGGGAACAGGTTGTTAGTCTAGCATTTCAGACATGGTTAAGCTATACAGGGCTATACCAGAGTGCCTGGGTTCAAGTCTCAGTTCTGGCTCCTGACTCCAGTTTCTTGCTAATGCATATACACTGGAAGGCAGCTGGGACGGCTCAAGTAACTGGCTTCCTGGTACTCATGTGGGAGACTGGGATTGCATTTCCCTGGCCATGGTCACTTGCAGGCATTTGAGGGTTTGGGGGAATGAACCAGAGAATGGGGACTCTCTCCTGTCTCTCTGCCTCTCATATTAAAAAAAAATTACAAAAGAAAAAGTGACCAGATCAAATATTTACTTAACTATACAAGGGATATTTCAATTAAGTTTGTGGAGGAGTTGGTATCATGGTGTATCAGGTAAAGCTGCCACCTGCTGACACCAGCATCCCACATGGGTGCTGAGTTACGTCTCAGTCGTTCTACTTCTTCTTCTGTTTTTTTTTTTTTTTAAGATTTTATTTATTTATTTGAAAGGCAGAGTTTCAGAGAAGCAGAGAGAGAGGTCTTCCATCGATGGTTCACTCCCCAGATGGCTACAACAGCCAGAGCTGAGCAAATCCAAAGCCAGAAGCCAGGGTTTCTTTGGGGTCTCCCACATGGGCACAGGGGCCCAAGGACTTGGGCCATCCTCCACTGCCTTCCCAAGCCACAGCAGCAAGCTGGATCAGAAGTGGAGCAGCCAGGACTCCAACAGGTACCTACATGGGATGCCACCACTGCAGGCAGTGGCTTTACCCGCTATACCACAGTGCCAGCCTGGCTACTCTAACTCTGATCCAGCTCCCTGCTAATGGCCTGGGAAAGCACTAGAAGATGTTACAAGTGTTTGGCCCCTGCCACCTGGTAGCTTTGGGATCTGCAAGGAGGGAAGGCCTATACTTCCGGGAATGGAGAGTCCCTACCCACACTTCCAGGGAAGAAGATTCATTGTCAAGGTCCCCACTGGTGCCTAAAGGTCAACCAATGAGGATCAGACCTGCCTCAACCTTAAACCTCCACGCCCTGAATCTATAAAAGGAGCCCTCCCAACTTCTGATGCATGACTTCCCCGGCCCCCACTCTGTTGGGACTGGGGAACCTCACCTGGGAGCGGAATCCCAATAAAAGCCTGTGAATTAATTGATTCGTCTGCCTGGGAAGATTTGTTATGTGCCAGACACCTTGCACCACCCATGTTTGAGATCTAGAAGAAGTTCCTGGCTCCTGCCTTTGGCCTGGCCCAGCCCAGGTCATTGCAGCCACCTAGGGAGTGAACCAGCAAATGGAAGCTCACTCTCTCTCCGTCTCTGTCTCTGTCTGTCATTCTCGTTTTATAACTCAAACTTTCAAAATAAATAAATAAAATTTTTTTAAAAAGAAGTTTATGGAAAATTCTTATACTATGAAAAAACTAAGCATGGACTTCAAAATATTTTTGTGCCAAAATAAACTTATCTTTACTTCTATTTTCCACAAATTTTTTCAGGTTCCCTTGTATTAAACAAAGGATGATTTTTTAAAGTTACATCTTGCTATACTTTGCAAACCTTCCACTTCAGTTTTCCATCTTTTCTAACAGTGCCCTCCGATTTGCTCTACAAAGATGCATTTGATTCCCAGGAGCAGCGTGACACACTCAAAATGCAACTTAGATGTATGAATGGGGACCAGGATGAGACAGACAAGGAATAGGGAGTGTTGAGGCCTGGGACAACCTAGAGAGTCACACGTGTCACCAGAAAGCATTACAATTCAGTAACCACACATTCCCAAAAGCAGCACTGCCCAACAAACAAGGAAGGTCTACAGCCCAGGCATTCGGGACCACCCAGTGTGCTTGGCTGGCCTACGCCATCACGCTCTTCCTTTTCCTAGCCCTCTTTCCTCTTTCTGAGGGCTATGTAGTCCAAAGCAACTGTTACACAGATTATACTTTGGTTACCAGCAGATGTGTTTATGGCTTATCTTGTTTTTCCTTTCCTGGGCTAACTAGGTCCACACTATAGTGAAGTCTGTGTAGTTTTCCTTCACAATCCTCCCTCTCGTCTTCCCTCTCCCTCCTTGTCTTTCTCTCTGTGTAACAGTAATATTTGCTCACTAAGCCAGAATCCTAAAAGCATTCTTCTAAGTTGAAAATTTCAGTTGGTTTCACCTCTTTCCTCTGGCTGACTTTCCAATTCTCATGACATCAGTATAGAATGTTTCAAAAGCTAAAAAATTCTAAATTCCAGCCAGGAAATATTTGGGTAACATCAAGTGGCAATGGCTCCATGTATGGAATCAGCTTAAATAAAATCTGGCAATTTTGAATTAAAACATAATTATGCAATTTTAAACATGCTGAGAAAGGTAATTTTGCAAAATCTCATCATTAGTTTCCTTCTATTGATGTACATAGTTCCAAAACAGTAGTGTTTATGAAAATAATTATAATGAAACATGCTTTTCATTTTGTGATTAACCATAAACACTTCCTTAAATAACATTTAGATTAAAGTCTAGAGATGTATTATACTTTTCACAAAAACATTTCAAATAGCAAAAAGTATATCCTCTAAATATAGTGTACTTACAAATAAGATGTTAAAGTGATTTTTAGAAATCAGTTTAAACTTAGTGTATCGAATCCTACAAGCTACTTCACAGATACTTTCTGAAAAGAAAAATCACAAAGTAATGATGTCGAAGCTAGGAAGCAGCTTTCCTTTCATCGTCTCCG
Source organism: Sylvilagus floridanus (assembly GCA_949820135.1). Taxonomy (NCBI): domain Eukaryota; kingdom Metazoa; phylum Chordata; class Mammalia; order Lagomorpha; family Leporidae; genus Sylvilagus; species Sylvilagus floridanus. Next base: position 74,679,312 of record OX463230.1, read on the forward strand.
TGGAACTACCTCCTGACTTAAGCTCCACGACTCACTTGGTAGATGATAAGACCACTGCATGTTCACCAGAATTGACGATCTTTGTAAGATGATTTGCAACTGAGTCTTCATAAATTGTCATCTGCAAAAAAAATAAATAAATAAAGCCTATGCTGTATTTCCGTGGGTGCCATTTACACAACTCAGTGCTTACTACTGTTTCATACATGGTAACATTCACGAGGCATGTGAGACGGAGCACTGGCTACAATGAAAAAGGGGTCCTTGTGCCAAACAGATAAATATCTCATTTCTGTGAAAGGATTTCAGTTTCTAGACTTCTTTTTAGAATAATCCAGAAAAATATCTTTTGAACAAAATATGTCAAATGCCTTACTGTAAAAAGAATTCCTACAAATTAGTACAAAACAGCCAAACAATCTAATTTTTTAAATGGGCAAAAGACTAGAAATTTAAGTTGGAGAAGATCCAAATGGTCCAGAAACAGATGAAGAGGTATTCAGCCTCATCAGCCATCTGGCAAATATGAACTAAAACTCCAATGCACATACGCTATAAGTCATATGATAATGAATGGTGTATGTATCTATCAGAATGGGAAAAAGAAAAACAGTAACAAACAGAAAATGCCAATTGTTAGCATAGTGTGGACCTATACAACCCTCACACACTGCCGATGAGAGTGTAAATTGATGTAAATACTCTAGAAAACTATCCAGTGTATCTACTAAAGCTGAATATATGTGCAATACCATGGGACCAATAATTCAACTAGTATATCTACATCCCAAAGAAATGCAGATGTGTGCTAAATGTTCCCAGCAGCATTCACTGGATAGCACAGTGGATAACAAACTGTGGTTTGCTTATGCAATGGGCTAGTGTAGGACAAAGAGAATGAAGGAGTTAGATGACTGTGCCGCAATATAGATGAGTATGACAAACACAGCATTGAGTGAAAGCAACCAGATACTAAAGAGAGCATACAAGATGACTCTATTTTACGAAGCACAAAAACAGAAACACTACTCTATGTTGTTAGAAGGCAGGATAGTGGTAGGGGGCCAAGGAGGACTTCTGGAACACTTGCATGCTGTCCTGTAATCTCAGTACTGCTTACACAGGTTTGTTTAGTTTGTGAAAATGTACTAAGCTGTGTAGTCATGATATGTGCACCTTCCAGTTTGTATAATTTCATAGAAGTTTTTTTTTTTTTTAAATGTTGAATGTTGGGGCTAGTGCTGTGGTGTAGCGGGTAAAGCTGCTGCCTGCAGTGCAGATGTCCCATATGGGCACCGGTTCAAGTCTCGACTGCTCCACTTTCAATCCAGCTCTCTGATATGGTCTGAGAAAGCAGTAAAAGATGGAAGCAGTAAAATATGAAAGACTTTCTCTCTCTCTCTGCCTCTCAAATAAAATAAATAATCTTTTAAAAAAATGTTGAATAGACTATCATACGATCAAGTAAATAGGGACATCTTAATAAAACCATAATACTCAAAGTGTCCTCCATCCCCTTTTCTATTTGACTCAAGCTTTAACACCTTCTTGCAAAAGAGCACATCTCCCTTAAAAAATGTGCACACAATTTGAACAGCCTCAGATTCACAGCTCTCTACTAAACGTTTGCCCCAGATACGCCGCCTGTCACACAGTGCAGAATGCTCCAGTGTGAACGACCAGCTGTGGAGCAGCCTCCTGTTTTCTTCTGCCATCTCTCCATGGCTCTGTGCCCATCAGCGCAAGTCTGTTCAGACTGCACTCAAGAGTCAATTAACATGCCTCTCCCCGTCACGCCTTCCCCACTGGCCTCTTCCCTGAGGAATTTCACTCCTGACATTCAAGTGCACCATGGCTAGTCAGTATGCTTCTCCCTTAAATTTCTATCCCACCTCCTTCAAAGACAGGTCATATATAGAAAAATAATTTCACACCAGGGGCAGAGGGGGAGGGCAGGAACTCCACAGTTACGCCCCACACTGTACTGACCCAGGAATCTGCTTTACTGACCTCCTGACATAATGCTAAAACGCATCTTTATACTTAACATCAGAAAAAGGCAAATACCTTTTTAAAATGCAAAAAGGAAACATTCTTCAAAGATTAGTCTTATTCTCTGAAAAGTGGCAAGTGTTTTAAAAGAACATGTATATCACTAATTAATGAGTCAGTCATTAATGCCCTTCGAAGCTTAAAATTTAAAAATCCAAGTTTTTGTTCATTAAAAATATTCAAAGCCAAAAAAATTACAACCTCTTTTAGAGTAAAATAAAATAACCCTATGTCCAAGGATTAAACTATAGGTGTCACTTATTATGTACTCACTTAGCAGGGTCAGGAAGGGAAGTCATAAAAAGGTTTAACATTTTCTGTTGTATTCCAGACACTGTGCTGTATGTATTTATTTATCATCCTGTTTGACAGCCTAGAAACCTGAGGCTTAGGTGGCTGGAGTGATTTTTCCTAAGACCCACAGCTGAGTACAGATAAGCAACAAAGAAAGGTTTAGCTTCATTTTAATGCAGTTGTCAAGGTCAAAAGGTCTCACACACAGTCAAGTGCATTTCCAGTGGCAGTCAGAGGGCATCTGAGTCTTGGTCAGGGTCATGCAGAACACCCAATAAATCTATAATCTTGAAAGATGCTTTCCCTTTGTTCTGAAAATACATCTATAAAAACCAGAATAAAGCTCATTCAAAATCCTTTTGCACTAAAAAAAAAGAAAAGATACCTTTCATCTACTTAAAATTGTACCTCCTGTTTGGTGATTATAGATGTGACAAAAATAAGTAGAGCAAAAATAACTCCCCCTGTTCTCTTTTTTAGAAACAAAACTAGTAAATTTACCAAAATATTATTGAGGCAAAAAGACTGGTTTCTATAAAAACATTATGTTTATAGTCAGAAGAATATTGTATCTAAAATTGCTGCTAGAGATAAAGTAAATAAATATATTCATCTTCAACAGTTATCTCTGGGTGAAAAGACTAAAAGTGACTATTATTTTATTTTTCATTGTTATTTTCTGAAGCTTTTAGAAGTTGTTTTTGCCACCATTATACCAGAAAAAGTATCAAAAATATAATTAGCTTCTGTAAGGAATAGCATCATATTTCCAGCTATTATTCCTCACATTAGCTTTGACAAGTTCATAATTTCCTTAATGACAAAAGACAAATTTGAACTGGAGACAAAAATAAGCTAGCACAGATCAAATGGACATAGTGAAACGGAGAAGAAAGCTTTAAATGTCACCACTTCTGGGGCAGGTGTTGGGTGCAGCAGCTAAGAAGCCACTTTGGACACCTGATCCCATGTAGGAGTACCTGGGTTTGAGTCCTGGCTCCACTCCCCATTCCAGCTTCCTGCCAATGGAAGAAGGTGGGAGCTCAGATAGTTGGGTCCCTGCCACACGGGAGACCTGAGTTCCCAGCTCCTGGCTTTGGCCTATCCCAGCTCTGGTGTTGCAGGTATTTGGGGAATGAACCAGCGGACAGGAGATTCTCTCTCTTTCTCCATCTTTCTCTCTCCTCTGTGTGTGTGTATGTGTGTGTGTGCCCTGCCTTTCAAATGTATAAACTCACAAACCTGTATCCTCACTTACAGATGATATAACGGAGGCCCATAAAATCAAGTGACAGCTAAATTCACCTTCCTAGTGTGGATGCTCAGGGAAGATCCTAAAACCTCGATCTTCAGCAAGAGTCTTGTCTCTTGGGGAGAGGATGGGAGTAATCACTAAAACGGGAAAGGAAAAATTCCCGAGATGCCCTGAAGGTAGTGACGAGGTGGGAGGATGGAGAAGAGGAGAAGCAAGAGAAGCTATTCAGTTGAACAGCACTGAGACAAACCAAAACGACAGGAGCGTGTTCACAATCCTCAAGGGAAAAGCCCAGGAGGATAACCGCCAAGGTGCCGTGGTTCTGCATACGAGCACAGCCACTCCTTCTCCAGGTAGATTGTCCCCCTACTTCAAAGCTCCACCCACTCCGTGCTGTCCCACAGCTCTCATCCACAGCCCATGTAGAGCCAGTGTGAGCACTTCGGGGTTTCTTCTCCCCACATTTTTACTATAAAATACTCTGGCTGGTGGCTGGGGGGCGCTTGTCTCAGGACCAGTCCTGCCTCTCTGGCTAGCACCTGTAGTGGCTCAGAGATGGCTCAGTCTCAAGAACTTTGGTTTAACAAGGCTGTAAATAAACCACACCTCTCCGCCCCCACCACCAAAAAAAAAAAAAAATGAAATTGAGTAAACATATTATCATAGCTTATGAGTAAATGTTCTTATTTTTTGCAAGGTATCTGCCCTTATTTCAAATGGCAAATATGTAACCCTTTATATAAATCTTACATAAAGTCTTATATAAGTCTTTCATAAAGTCTTATATACATAAGTCTTACATATAAGTCTTACATAAAGTTCTTCTGATGTTTCTGGAGGTCCTGGAAGTAAAGCAGCCTTTGGTGGCAATTTGAGTTCATACGTCATTATACTCCACCTGAGGGGAAAAACATCTTTGCTCTAAAAGTCCTTTGAAATTTAACAAGCTGACAGTTCCCATCCCAAATACATATATCAGCGTATACATATACTCACGTACTGTGGATTATTGCATCTTAAAACAGCCACAAATGCAGAAAGAAATGGCATTTGGGTATTTACAAAATGCTGAATTAAATTCTTTTTTTTTTTTATCTGAGGCACAGGAACACAGAGTGGGGATGGAGAGAGAGAGAGATTGATTCTATCTTCTGGTTCACTCCTCAAATCCCTGCAACAGCCAAGGCTGGGCCAGGCCAAAGTCAGGTGTAGGAATTCAATCCAGGTTTTCCACTTAAGTGTCAATGACCCAACTATTGGAGACATCACCAACTGTCTCCCAGGGTGTGCATTCGCAGGAAGCAGGAATGGAGAGCAGAGATGGGACTTTGCAGGCATCCCAGGTCGCAGTTTAACTGCCCACAGTGCTTGCCCCAGGGAGCCTTGTTACCAGTAAAATAAAGATGACAATGTTAGCTCTTCCTAGGAGTGCAATGGTGATGCACAGAGATGGTGAGAGATGAAGTCAGATGACTAGAAGTGCCAGGCAGACATGAAATACCAGTAGTTCTTATGCCCATGGTCTCTGCAAGCCTCCACTTTCATCTTTGCAAAACAATCGCAACAACAGCTTCTGAGGATCAAGTACATTGATACAAAAAGCTTATATAATTTAAAATAGTAAACACCGATCTTTCTTCACTCTTTTTTTTAAAACTTTTCTTTTTTTTTAATTTGACAGGTAGAGTTATAAACAGTGAGAGAGAGACAGAGAGAAAGGTCTTCCTTCCATTGGTTCACCCCCCCAAATGGCCACTGTGGCTGGCAATGCACCCATCTGAAGCCAGCAGCCAGGTGCTTCCTCCTGGTCTCCCTCCCACGCAGGTGCAGGGGCCCAATCACCTGGGCCATTCTCCACTGCCCTCCCCAGCTACAGCAGAGAGCTGGACTGGAAGAGGAGCAACTGGGACTGGAATCCAGTGCCCATATGGGATGCCAGTGCTGCAGGAGGAGGATTAACCTAGTGTGCCAAGGCACCGGCCCTCCTCTTCACCCTTTCTTTACAAACAGTACATTAGTAAAGAAAACACAGGAACATGATAGTCATATATTTCTAACAGTGTTCCTAAATTTTTATATCCTCTAAGATTTTTTTTTCTTGTGTATTTTACAGGCCATTCTGTTTTAAGGCATTTCACCACCAGGGTGCTTATTCTTAGCTAACTGCCTGGACAATTGAATCTCTGTAACACACGGGGAGAAAGCACACTTTCAGGGTGCAGAAAATACCAAAGAGCATTTCCTAGCATGCAGCAGGAATGGCCTTTAAACTTGCAACATGAAAGCATTTAAAGGACTCCACTGTTTCCTAACACAGAATCAAACAGCAGTCCAGGATTCACCTTCAAGCTCTGGTATGGATAATGGCAATTTTAATGTATCATTTCCAATCTTTCCTGCTCAACTTTACTAAGAATTGACAACTAAAAATTCTATATATTTAAGATACACAGGTGATGTTTTGATACACAGACACATTATGAAATAATCACCACAATCAAGCTAATTAACACATTCATCGCCTCCCATAGTTATCATTTTCTTTTTCCTTTTTTTCACCTCCAGCCTCTTTAAAAGATTGGAGACTGGGGGCCAGAGCTGTGGCATAGTGGGTAAAGCTGCCGTCTGTAGTGCCAGCATCCCACATGGGTGCCAGTTCGAGTCCTGGCTGCTCTACTTCCAATCCAGCTCTCTGCTATGGCCTGGGAAAGCAGTAGAAGATGGTCCAAGACCCTCTTGGGAAATGTGGAAGAAGGTCTTTGCTCCTGGCTTCAGATTGGCCCAGCTCCAGCTGTTGTGGTCAACTGGAGAGTCAACCAGCGGATGGTAGAACTCTCTCTCTCTGCCTCTCTTTCTCTCTGTGTATCAATGACTTTTAATAAATAAAATCTTAAAAAAAAAAAAAAAGATTGGAGACTGAATTCAGCGCCACATTAGATTATGAATCTTTTCACACCCAAACTCTAGGAGTGTCCTTCTTGTACAATTTTAGATAAACAGACAAATGTTCTACTGACCGATTCTCTTTTTAAATATTCTGCTAGCAAAAGAATTGGCCATTACCACATTACCTGGTGACAGGCAAGGTTACAATTAACTAGGTTATAGCTCATCATAGAGTCATTACATTTTGGATGGGTGGCTCCCTGATAAGATTTTGTTATCTACTTTCAGGGAAGAGTTAACACAGATGGCTAATCCTGTCAAAGTTGTTTTGATTCATGCTAGGTCCAGTGCATAACAATATATTGACGTTTGTCTTCCACTCAAAGTGTGTGTGGGGGGCGGGTATTCCTGCTTACTGAGTTCTGTTGCTTCCTCTGCCCAAATTCTAAGCCCCTCCCTCCACAATGCTCAGAAATTGATTTCTGATTTAGATGTGGGGCATTCAGGGAAAACGTGGTTATGAGATGTGTCCATCACCCAAACACAGTGATAGCTCCTCTGGAAGCTTGCTCCTAACACTTCCTCCTGCCCTGGGAGAAGATTCATTTTCTTTTTTTAATATTTAGTTCTTTGTTAGGTCAATTCATTCGTCATTTGTTCAACTAAGAAGAGATATCCTAAAAAAATATAGATCTATAAATCTCTAACAAAAAATATATATACTATATATCAAGTTTCTATCTTCCTTCACTTTTGTGAAAACACAAGATTCGAAGTCCCTACTTATTTTACTCATCAAAATCCACCCAGCCGGCCGGCGCCGTGGCTCACTAGGCTAATTCTATGCCTGCAGCACCGGCACCCACGGTTCTAGTCCCGGTCGGGGTGCTGGATTCTGTCTCAGTTGTTCCTCTTCCAGTCCAGCTCTCTGCTGTGGCCTGGGAAGGCAGTGGAGGATGGCCCAAGTGCTTGGGCCCTGCATCCTCATGGGAGACCAGGAGGAGGCACCTGGCTCCTGGCTTCAGATCTGCGTGGTGCTTCGGCTGCAGCACGAAGGCAGTAGCGGCCATCTGGGGGCTGAACCAATGGAAGGAAGACCTTTCTCTCTCTCTCCCTCACTGTCTAACTCTGTCTGTCAAAAAAAAAAAAAAAAAAAAAAAAATCCACCCAGCCAAACTTCAGCTTTCTGAACTGAACAGTGATTAAAGGTAATTAGTATCATCATAATCTTCTATCCTTAAAATACTGCATTCATTAGACTAGTTTTTTCACAATTCATTCAATCACTAAGAAAAACATCTTTATTGGGTGTCTGTGCCAGGCCCTGCTCTCACTCACAATCTCAAGAGACCAGGAATCTCTACCTTCATGGGGCTTATTGTAAAATGATGAAAATACGGTTTTTATAGGAGCGGGTGTGCAGCCTATGGGTTAAAATATCCACATTACAAACTATGTGTCTGGGGGGGCCGGCACCATGGCTCACTGGGTTAAACCTCCGCCTGTGGTACCGGCATCCCATGTGGTTCTAGTCCCGGCTGCTCCTCTTCCAGGCCAGCTCTCTGCTGTGACCCGGGAGGGCAGTGGAGGATGGCCCAAGTGCTTGGGCCCTGCACCTGCATGGGAAGAAGCACCTGGCTCCTGGCTTCGGATTGGCGCATCGCGCAGGCTGTAGCGGCCATTTGAGGAATGAACCAATGGAAGGAAGACCTTTCTCCCTGTCTCTCTCTCACACAGTCTATAACTCTGTCAAAAAAAAAAAACCCAAAAAACAAAAAACTACGTGTCTGGGTTTTATTCCTGCCTCTGACTCCTGACTCCAACTTCATGCTAATGCAAGCTCTGGGAGACAGTGATGCTGGCTCAAGGAATTGGGTCCGTGCCACCCACGCTGAAGACCTGGATTGCAAGCCAGTATCCTCGCTTCAGCTTGGCCCAGCTTCATGCATTGTGGGTATCTGGGGAGTGAACCAGCAGATGGCAGCTTTCCTGTCTGTCTCTCAAATAAACAAAAAATAATCAAAATTAAGGCAAAATAAGTATTTTTGTTAAATAAAAAAGAAACAATGATTTCAGTACACTATCTTCACTCTAGCTATAGAAGAAAATTTGCTTTTACCTGTCCAACATTTTGGTACTGGCCCGTTCCAGCTTCTCAAGGATCTGAGGAAGTTGGGTGTCATCATCGTATGAAGCTCCCCAGCCAAGCACTCGAGCAAGGTCATTTCCCGTACCCAAAGGCAAGACTCCCAGCTGACACTAGAAGACAGCACGGCAAGCAAATGACCAGACTGGAAGATCAGGCCTGCTCTGGTGAGCACGCTAGTGTATATGCCCGTCACGGAGCAACAGAAAGATTTAGCACTTGCCTGTTTATTCAAGTTGAGCTTATCAATTTCTGACAAAACCCAACCTACACTTCCATCTCCTCCACATACAAGAATCCGGAAATTGTCAAACTTCTGAAATAATCTTAAACTGCAAGAAAAAAAAGTATTTTATTTTAGCATAAATAAGTAAAAGTCACTTTCCCCAATTTTTTGTTATTCCATATTAATTGGTATTCACATTCAGTTTAAATATAGAACACTTACATATTAATCATAATAATTAATCAATTAATTACATATAATGATCATTAAATAATTACATATTAATTATGCTACAAGAATGCCATTTTTAACTCAAGAAAACAGCTTGAGGGGATTATAGGCAGAAACGGAGACAGAATTAGAAAGGGGAGTGAGAAATGAGAAAAATCAACAAGCAGCAGAAACCAGGAAAGAGAACTAAAGGAAAAGTGAGATGGTGAAAGCAGCGGCATTTCTCTTTCCATTGCAAGGTTTCGTTGCTTCCTTAGGAATTCCACACCGGGGTGCGGCATCTAGGGCACAGACGCTAATGAGCAGCAAAGCCAGATCCTATCAAGAGTCCTCCTTATAAGACAAATGTGTTCGATATGGCGACTAGGAAGGTGGCAGAGAGGTGGGTGAGGGAGCGCCCTCTAGGGCTCCCAGGGTGGAGGCGCAAGCAGGCAAGGAAGAAGTTGGGCGGAAGTGAGGAAGCAGATCTAATGCGAGGGAGACAGGGCAAGGAACCAGTCGTGGAAATAGTCGGGGAAATGAAAAGAGGACAGAAAGAACAGAACCAGAGAAGTCGGAGGAAAGTCTCAAACTGTGCCTTGTCAGGTCCTGCTCTCTAAAATCTCCATGCCTTAAGCCAAGCACAGAAAGACGTGTCTCACTCTTACATGGAGTCTAAAAAGAGGGTAATGTTATGGGACTTAAAAGGATCACTGTGGCTACCACAGGGTGCGGAGGGAAGCAGGAGAGAAGGGTGGGGAAAGGGTCATTGACAGGTACTAGGTTACAGCTGGACAGGAGGAAGAAGTTCTGGGTTCTACAGCACAAGGGGTGGCTACAGATAATGCACTGTATATTCCTTTATTTTAAAAAGCCTAGAAGGTAGGATTTTAGATATTTTCACCATAATGAAATAAATGAGGTTAAATGTTAGAGGAGATAGACATATTTACCTTAGCTGGACATTACACAATGTGTATCCATGTATCCAAACATTATATGTTAACCCATAAATATGTACAATTTTTATATGTTGATGTGTATACATATAATAGCCACTTATTAAGTGAATTTGGCAAAACGTTAAAAATTGTTAAATCTAGGCCAGTGCCGTGGCTCACTTGGCTAATACTCTGCCTGCAGTGCCGGCACCCTGGGTTCTAGTCCCAGTTGGGGCGCCAGATTCTGTCCCGGTTGCTTCTCTTCCAGTCCAGCTCTCTGCTGTGGCCTGGAAGGCAGTGGAGGATGGCCATAGGGCTTGGGTTCCTGCACCCGCATGGGAGACCAGGAGGAAGCACCTGGCTCCTGGCTTCAGACTGGCGCAGAGCCGGCCGTGGAGGCCATTAGGGGAGTGAAGCAACAGAAGGAAGACCTTTCTCTCTGTCTCTCTCTCACTTTTTATAACTCCCTCTCTCTCTCACTGTCTAACTCTGCCTGGCCAAAAACAATTGTTAAATCTAAAAGATTGATTTTTAAAAAATTAAAGAAAAACTAAAAATTTAAATGAAAAAGCAAAGGAAAAAAAGACCACCATAAACAACAAACAAAATAAATAAATAAATAAAATCTCCATTTTCCATTTCTGTGTTTGTGTTTAAGTTAACAGTAGGACTCAAGAGAAAAAAGCTGAGTTGACCTAAAAAAAAATCATACAGCTATGGAAGGTCTCGGGGTCAGAAGACACCACAGCAGCACCTCTTAAAAAAAACCAAACACATATACTAAAGCTGTATTACAATGTCTCAAGATATATTCCCTTCAATGAATTTACTATTTAGTCTATTTCGTTTCAGATTTTAAGTCAGATGATATTCCAGGATGCTGAAAAGAAGAGTCCACAAAGAATTTCATTGTCATTTGTGAGAACTGAGTCTGAAATTCTCCAGGAACTGTCCTTAAGAACCAGGATCATGTTTGTACTTGGCTTTGTGGACACCATGGAAAGCAATTATATATATGTGGCATATATTAGTCAACATTAGCCCTTCGTCTAACATTATTGCATAATTCTATATTGATGCAAGTTGACCTTTCTTGGAGCTAAAAAGCTGTCAGTATTGTTTGATGTTGCATATATTCTAAAAGATTTTCTAATGAATTTTGGAGTTTGGAATTCAACAAAAATTGTGGAATTTATGTAAGGAAGATGAATAACTACCAAAAATTATGCTAGAGTTTGATGAGGATTTTACAACAGGGAAGGAGATGGAAAATCAACAGAGATGTCTACAGGTCTACAATTTTCATGAGCTGCTAAGTCAGACACATTTCATTCCTAGAGCTACATTTTATTCAAATAAGATAATTAATAATCAATTACCCTAAATGAGGACCTCCATTCATTAAATCAAACACCTGAGCCGGATTTAGCAACTGTTTAAAACGGCGAAGGAACTTTACTCCCTGATTATCCCCACTCTTAGAATTGACAAAAACCAAGAGAGGACTAACACAGAATGAAAATGTTGCTCTACAGAAACCTGTAAAAAAAAAAAACACAAACACAGTACAAGATTAATAGGCAGCTCTCTCTTTTAAAGTATCAGCAGACATTCAGAGAACAGAAGGTAAATTCCTAAGAGTAAAGAATCTTGTTCATTACTAGAACAGTAAATTATAATTTAGTCTCAAAACAGTCTATGCATTTACATTTGTCAAATAATGCCTGTGTCCTTATTTCAGTATCCTAAGGTATTTTAACTGCTCCTGGGTGAGGCTGGAGGGAAAAAAATCTTGAAATTTACAATAAACAAAAGAAGCTTGATATATCAGGGCTTGAGTGAGGGCGGAGGGCTGTTATTAGCACAGATTAAAAAATATATATTTGAAGTTTACATTCTCATACCTGAGATCTCTATTGCCATAATTTATCTAACAAGTTTGAAAAGTATAAAGGGTGATATCAATGCAAGACATTAATGATAGTACATGGTAAAAGCCTTTTGTGATACGGCATGCTTAGAAGAGTTATTATGCTATTCCAAAATCAGTGTGGTACAGAGTTTACAAGTTGGCTGTAAGATTCTGGAAAAAGTGAATGCATTTACAGGAATATAAATTCCTGAAACAACAATACGGAAAACAGATTTTAATAACAGCCACACTAATGGGCAGTTTCAATTATAGAGGAAAAAACACTTACAGAAATTAACCTTTTCGGAATGCATTTCAGTATAGAATAATAACCTTACTTTTATTTCCTCAAATGTGAAATCTGAATGTCTATACACAGTAATTTCACCAGTGTTAATACTATATTACAGCTCCAATTTTAAAATATTCTTTTAAAAATTAACTGTATTGCTCAGCAATTTAAGTGGAATTATTATATAAAAACTGACCAGAATGATCAATTATAGTTCTCTGCATTCCAGGAAAATAGATGTTCATATTCACATTAAATACACCAGGAATATACATACTTACACTACTGCTACATACCATCAGAATCGGTGCTGTTTAGTGCAATTGGGGGTATGATAGAGACTTTACATTGGCCAAGTGGACATACAAGGTGATATGAATCTTTGCAGGCAGTGTGTACCTAGTAATAAACAAATAAAGCTTCAAGAATCATAAAAACAATTAATGTCTTGATATGTTCTAAACCACATCTCAGGACCTGACAGTTTAGGAGCAACTGCCTCACCAATTAATGGAACAAAGTGAGCATTACAGAGACGGGAATTGGACTTTGGTCTGTGCAGCCTCTCTCTGCGATGGTCTCAAGCATGGAGTGTATAGTCAATGCCTGACCGGGCAAGGAGAGAAGAAGAGATGGGGTACACAGAGGAAGGGAGGGGATGAAAGGAGAAGAGGAAGAAGAGAGGGAGAGAGAAAGTGGGAGAGCTAACCAGTATGTCAATATCACTGTCCATAAAATAAAGTGATGAATGTTGATCTTACACACTGTGGCGTAGCGGGTAACCTGTGGCACCCACATTGTGGGTGCCAGTTTGAGTCCCGGCTGCTCCACTTCTGATCTAGCTCCCTGCTAATGTGCCTGCGAAAGCAGTGGAAGATGGCCCAGGGCCTCGGGCTCCTGATTGGCCCAGCTCCAGCCATTGTGGCCATTTGGAGAGTCAAACAGCAGATGGAAGATCTCGCTTTCTCTGTCTCTTCCTCTGTCTCTAACTCTGCCTTTCAAATAAATAATATTAAAAAAAAATCTGACAGTTTAATGAAAATAAATAAAAGTGCCTGCTCTTTCTACAGCCATCCTGTAACTTTCTATTCATACTTCTTTTGATAAGATTATCATATTATTATATTTACAAGGACACCAGGCCTATTTTCTCAGCTACGCTACTGCTCTGTCAGGAAAGGGAAACTGATGCACATCCTAGGCCCTCAGCAAATGAGAACAAAACAGGGCTAATTTATTAAGTAGAACCCAGGCAATTTAGAATCCTCTGTGTACTTACCAGAGAGCCTTGTAAATGTTCTATGCAATAAAAGCAGACACATCATAAAGCACTTACTTATTATGGCTTTATTCCATTAATCCTTTTAGAAATGTGGCATTCTAAGTACGCCTGTATTTATCAAACTTTGGGGGAGAATAACTGAAATTGAACAGTGATGATTATTTTGCTGATGACCTGTTTTTAGACTGTTTCCTATTTTCATTTATAATAGTTAACAATCCCAATGCATTTTTAAAAAACCAGCATGCACAGACAGCTTTAAAAGGAATTGAAAAATTTGTGAGAATCACAGAACAAAATAGAAAGGTATTTGTAATAATGTTAAACGAGAAAAGCAAGAGATAAAAGTATATCTACACGGCTTTTACAGACAAGATAAAGCTACGTGAGAGACTGCATGACAGCTGGAAAAATTAGGAACTGACTTACTGGGATTGCAAACTGTGAGAATGTCTGTGTGTGTCCTAGATGGCTGTTTTTTCAGTACTAGATATCCTGCCATTAGAAACTTATAATTTAAAGGCAAAATAATTTGTTAACAGATAAATGATAGTATATAAGAAGTATAAGACCAAAAAAGAGTGTCAAGGATGACAGGATCTCAGAAAGCAGCATGTCCAGCTTGCACAACGTGGGACAGGGATGAAGAGATGATGTCACAACTGAGGTGAGATCTGATTTCTGCCAGGAATAAAATGGGGGGGGGGGAGAGTCCATAATGCCCCTTTGCGCCTACTGTAATAGCACAATTCTATTTGTGACATTCTTTAAAGCTTGGGCTGGGTAGAATAAGGAACTAAAAAACCTAATTATCTCAAAAACTACTAAGTAAAAGAGACATACAAGGGTACTCCAAAAAGCTTTTTGATAATGGAATTAAAAGAGAAGCTTATTCTGGTGCAAAAAAAAAAAACTGTCAAATTTAATGCATACAAGGGAGTCTATCAAAAATTCACAGAAAATGCATATTATGAAAAATTATGCATGGATTTCAGAATTCTTTTGCACCAAAATAAAATCATCTTATAATTCCATTTTCCATGAACTTTTTGAAGTACAAGCATGTAATTTTTAGGTAAAGGCAACTTATATAAAGCATTTCTAAAATACTTCCTCACACACAATATGTCTTCTTTCAAAGAAGTATGAAATGAACAGTTGAGGGGCCAGCACTGTGGCACAGCAGGTTAAAGCCCTGGCCTGCCGCACTAGCATCCCATATGGTGCTGGTTCGAGTGCCGGCTGCTCCACTTCTGATCCAGCTCCCTGCTAATGTGTCTTGGAAAGCAGCAGAGGGTAGTCCAAGTCCTTGGGCCCCTGCATCCATGTAGGAGACCCAGAAGAAGCTCCTGGCTCCTGAATGGTTCAACTCTGGCCATTGAGGCTATTTGGTGAGTGAACCTGAGGATGGAAGTCCTCTCTCTCCGTCTCTAATTCTCTCTGTAACTTTTTGAAATAAAGAAAATAAAAAAGGAATGAATAGCTGAAACTCCAGAGATGGAGAAACAAACTTCAGTAACCAAGCAGGAAATGCTATCAGTGGTTGTCCCCAGAAAGAAAACCATAGGTTGGTGGGGAGATTTACAGTCTAGTTTATGGACAGTGCTCTTACAAAATATGGGCTGCCACAGGAGAATTTTAGCTAGAACTGCACTAGGATTCCCAATCGAGGCACCTATTACAGGTCTACATATTACATTAATGGGATAGGAGAAATAAAAAGTGTTTAGGGGCCGGCACTGTGGCACAGCTGGTTAACGCCCTGGCCTGAAGTTCCGGCATCCCATATAAGCACCAGTTCTAGTCCTGGCTGCTCCACTTCCCATCCAGCTCTCTGTTGTGGCCTGTGAAAGCAGTGGAAGATGGCCCAAGTGCTTGGGCCCCTGCATCCGCGTGGGAGAGCTGGAAGAAGCTCCTGGCTCATGGCTTTGGATCAGCACAGCTCCAGCCATTGCGGCCAATTGGGGAGAAGCATCGGATAGAAGACCTCTCTCTCTCTCTCTGCCTCTCCTCTCTCTGTGTAACTCTGACTTTCAAATAAATAAATCTTAAAAAAAAAAAAGTTTTTATTTGTCTACATGTCTGCCTCAGAAAAGAGGGAATTGATGCAGAATAACAAAAGCATGAGCACAAAGAGTGTTTGATTTAAAAATAAAAGGAAACACACGTTACCTATCAGGCCTACAAAATAGGTGCAGGACTGACTTTCCTCTGTGGCCGATGCAATCAGTCACTGATTAACAAAGCAACACACTGGGAGCTGGTGCTGTGGCATAGCAGGTTAAGCTGTTGCCGGCAGCGCCAGCATCCCATATGGGCACTGGTTCAGGTCACAGCTGCTCTACTCCCACCAGCTTCCTGCTAATGCGCCTGGGAAAGCAGTGGCAGATGGCCCAGGTTCTTGAGTCCCTGCACTCACATGGGAGACCCAGAGAAGTTCTTGGCTCCTGGCTTTGGCCTGGTCCAGCCCTGGATGTTATAGCCATGTGGAAAGTGAACCTGCAGATGGAAAAACTCCCCTCTTTCTCTTTCTCTCCTTCCCTCCCCCCCCCCCCACTCTGCCTTTCAAATAGATAAATCTTAAAAAAAAAAAAAAGCAAGCAAGCAACACATTGTTCTATTTCTGATACCTGCTGATCTATACCATACTTACCAAAAGCAATGATTTATCCACATCTTTTATTTGAGGCTGATTTCCAAATTTAGGCCAGCAACTTTTTTTTTTATTTGACAGGTAGAGTTATAGACAGTGAGAGAGAGCGAGACAAAGAGAAAGGTCTTCCTTCTGTTGGTTCACCCCCAAAATGGCCGCCACGGCCGGTACTGCACCGACCCGAAGCCAGGAGCCAGGAGCTTCCTCTTGGTCTCCCATGTGGGTGCAGGGGGCCCAAGCACTTGGGCCATCCTCCATTGCACTCCCGGGCCACAGCAGAGAGCTGGACTACAAGAGGAGCAACTGGGACTAGAACCCGGTGCCCATATAGTATGCCGGCTCTGCAGGCAGAGGATCAACCTAGCGTGCCATGGCACCGGCCCCATAGGCCAGCAACTTTTGAAAAAACTGCAAGACTTGAAACAACACCAAACAAATCAGTCACAAAGCCAGGCAGTCTTCATCCTCAAAGGCCAGCATCTCTCTGTGCTAAGATGAGCAGGCACAGCATAGCCACAGCCTCCTCGCTCTGTGCCCATTAGCCTCAGCACTGCCTGCATGGCCTCCACTGCACTCTGACACACCCCAGGCAGCACGAAGGCCTGTGCACCAGGTCCAGCACAAGGGAGACGGCTCCTTGCTGCTGGCTCCCACTATGCCATTTGTGCTTGTTGCCTTTTTCTTGCACTTGCAAACAAGTTGTAAAGTTTGTATTTATTCATTTGTTTAACGTTACCTTATATCACATAGATTGCATTAGTGTGTGCTATCAAAGCTCAGTGCTCAGTAAAGGAACACACATGAGGTTGCAGCAACATCACGTTTTGGATGTCAACCAAAACCTGCTGGCACACCACCGAGGGGCTTTCTCTGTCCAGTGAAAATAGCACCCCACTGTACAGCTAAAGCAAAATGCAAAACAATTACAACTGTGGGTAAGAGGTCCTGAGACCCAGAAAACACAGGAAAAGAGTATGTATTATTTTAAAGGGGTGGGGGGCAATTGAAAAAATGACCAGACCGAAAGGAATGCACGTTTAAAGGAGAAGAGCATCACAGTGGGGTGTGCGCTGCTTGGGTGTGCTCTGCCATAAATTTGGTGCTTTATCTCTGAACTGCACTGACGACCACATCGGGGAACAAGCTCAATTTACAAAAGGAAGCAATCTCAAAGCCCTCACCATTGCTCTACACCAAAGACATCTCCAATCCTGAAGACGGAGCACGCTGCCACACGTCTTGTCACACACGGCACACTTGGCACTCACGGGCAGGTTGCCTTCCAGCCACTGGTGAGGCATAGCGATCTGTGGAACAGGAAGACAGGCGGCCAGAGTGAGGCCGTGGGGGCTGGTATCCGGACCCCAGTGAAGATACTGATGGAGTTTTTACTTTGTGGGAGCAACAAAATGTATTACATGTTGGCATTCACATGGTTGCCCCGTGTTAGTACAGCAGCTAATATTCCTGAACCCTCAGGGATACAAAGAGAAAGAAGCCCAAAGCCCTGGTCTTCAGGGGAGGTCTAGCTGAAAAGGGCAGCAGGTAACGGGTTTGGTAAAGCCACCAACAAGGGCAGTCAGAAACCCCCACACAAGAGACCATGGAGGCAAGATCAGGAAGTGAGGGGTACTGTTGAGAGGGGGCACAAGGGGAGGGGGGCGCCCCCAAATCTGAAGAAAGAACATTTCTCATCTGAGCCTTAAAAAATCTCCAAGCTGATGAGGTATGGGGCCTGCAACACCTGTGCAGTCCAGCAGCCGCTCCTAAACCCAATTCACAATCGATTCCCCTCAAAAAATCCGAGAGCTGGAAAATACTATGAAGGATTGGAATGAAACCCAAAACTCAGTGGTTGACCCTAGTAGGAGATCTCCCCACTTAATGCTCTATCCTCCTCTTCCACAGCAGTGGACAATGGGAAGGGGCAGTGGGAAAGGCCCCGGGCTGGGCAGCAGCTTACTCCGTCTTCATCCTCTATGATGTCCTTCCCGATGGAGGCCAGGGTAGTCCACTTGCAGTTGTTCATGGCCCTCACAGCACATCTTTTGTGAGCCTTAAATTTACACACTAAAAGGCGAAACAGAACAGAACAGGCAATCACTTTTCAGAGAACAACTACATGGAGACCAGGGATGAAAGTAAAGCATAGTGTGTGAGATTCTTTTTTTTTCAAGAGTTAGAAGAGGTAGAAGGAGAACAAGTTTAAAAAAAAAAAAAGACTTATTTACTTCTTTGAAAGGCAGAGTTACAGAAAGCCAGAGGCAATGAGAAAGAAAGAGAGAGGTCTTCCATCTGCTAGTTCACTCCTCAAATGGCCACAATGGCTGGAGCTGGGCTGATCCAAAGACAGGAGCCAGAAGCTTCCTCCAGGTCTCCCATGGGGTGTAGGGGCTGAAGGACTTGGGCCATCTTCTACTGCTTTCCCAGGCAGTAAGTAGAGAACTGGATTAGCGTGGAGTAGCAGGGACTCGAACCAGTGTCCATATAGGATGCCAGCACTTCAGAAGGTGGCTTTACCCACTATGCTACAGTATCAGCCCCAAGAACAAATAAGTTTAGAAGTCTGAATTACTCTCCAACAATAGGATAGTCTCAAAGACAATACAGCTATGTACTCAGGAAGCACTTTTATCAGGTGATGAATAACATGCTACTTAAAAGAACAGAAGGGACTTAATACAAATGAACAAGTGTTTGAGAAGAAAGGGAAAATACATACACAATCAAATAAAAATCAGTACTGGGGGCTGGTAACATCCTATCATTTCTTTGAAATATATGTTTATTCTTTTATTAATGTGAAAAGTAGAGAAACAGAGAGAGAGAGAGAGAGAGACGGAGACAGAGACAGAGAGAGAGAGGTCTTCCATCCGCTGGTTCATTCCCCAGATGCCCACAACAGCCAACAGTGGGCCAGGCCAAAGCCAGCAGCCAGGAATTCAACCTGTCTCCCATGTGGGCAGAAGGATCCAACTACTCCTGTCACCTGCTGCCTTCCAGAGTACACTTTAGCAGGAAGTAGATATCAGGAACAGAACAGGACTCAAATCCAGGCACTTGGATACAGGACTCAGGCATTCCAAGTGGCATCTTAACCCCACGCCAAACATCTACTTCCATCCTATCTCTTAACCTGAGTATTGATGACATGACTGTGTTTAAGTAAGAAAATTCATCAAGCTGTGCAATGTTGATATATGCAATGTTCTCTATGTATAATGCACATGTTTGAATAATGCAATACATACAGCATATTATAAATAAATAGGTATGATATACTTACAAAAAATAAGTTTGAAATTGTCACTAAGATAAAGACAATTCAAGGAGTTTTAAAATGCAAGTACCTCAAGAAAACATCCATGCACCGTGAGAAATAGGTTGATAAGGGTCACAAAGACAGCACTGTCTTTTACAAGCATTACATTGGGATGGCCATAGTATAAATGCAGGACTAAATGATGAAGTAACATACTCATCATCAGCTTCACTGACTCTCCCCAGCCAGACTGATGTGGGATAGGCAAGGAGTCGCTCAGGGAACAGTGAACTGGAAGATTTTGCTGTTTCTACATCTAGCCCTGTACCCTAACCACCCCCTAGCATGCCAGTTTAGCACATTCATTTCCCCATGATGCAACCGAGACTCTTATGTGTGCACTGAGCTCCACATGGAGATGCCATGAAAACTTCCCCAGAGGACATGATGTGTACTGAGTCCCCACCCCAAAGTCCACCCCCACCTTTGTGTATTCAATTAGGACCCCATCTCCTACCCAATGAAAGGGTCCACTGGACCAGGAGCAGCCTTTCTCTCTCATTCACTCCTGGGTCTCTCTCCCTCTGCCCTCTTCCCTCTCCACATGGCACTAGATCCACCTCATGGCAGGCGTCTATCCTTGTGGGATTGCCCACACTCATATGCGATGAAGGTACACTCACTCACTCTCTCTTTAAATAAATCCTGCTCCCATTTTTGCACTTATGTTCCTGCTTTGAATTCTTATACTTCCCTGGACTAAAACAGCCAGGGAACACACTCCCACAACTATGTTATCATAATGGAGCTTGGAAAATAGAAGTAATACCTAGGGAAATAGTATCTCACATAAGGAAAAACAAGTGGAAAAAGTAACCAAGCTTATGAAAATCAAAACGTGATTACTGCCAGACATACTTGTCTCCCTCTGGAAGCAAATTATTCATGCACTCATGGATGAGTGTGTTCTATCAGTTCCCAACTTTTCAGAGATTACTTCAGTCAAAACGTAACTGTTGCCAAATGTAAATGTAAGCTGGCTCCTTACACGTGATTCCTGGACTTTATGATGTCAGTCACTAACAAATCTCCCCCGAGGAGTTACACATCATTCTCCTTAAATTGCCCTAATCTGACATAACACGAAAAGGAAAGGTTCCAGTAAAATAACTCAGACGTCTATAAACCAATGTTCAAAATGCCGCAGATCCTGTGACTAACTGATATACAAATGGTCACTTACACTCAGCTGGGCTCTCCTTGACAAACATTAGTTTAGAGACATTCAACACGTTTTACTCACCTGCTTTTCCTTGTACTTGACAAATCCTTTCCTGGTGCTCCCACTGTGTGTTCTATTCACGACTGTGTGACTGGAACACAGTCTTCACGTAGGAAGTGGTAACACTTCCAGGAACTTTGTTACCGCTATATAGTAAGGGTGAAGACCTAGCACTACAGGATGTAAACACGGATTGGGGGAGAATTTGATCATGGCCCTTCGGTTCCAGTACATGTGACTGTTTTAAATTGTGTTAGGTTGGTGTTTCTAGCCCTTTTCATGCATTACAGTATTTCTCAAAAGTGATGTCCCCAAATGAGCTGGAATAGAGTCCCCAGGGTGTTTTTTAAATAAAAATAAGTACTTGATATTAACAATGAATACTCGGTTTCTGAGGGGATAAGAAGGTAAAAGGGGATAATTTCATCACATTTTAAAAATTTTACCATTGAATATCAAACAGCTCATTAAAAACAAAAAATGATTACTTTTATAATAATAAAGTACTTTATGCAATGAACTTTCAGGAAGACAAAGTTGCTTAATATAAATATAGTGATTGCAATAAAACAAATCAGACTGTAATTACGGGCACTAAGGATGGAAATGATGATCAGGCAACTTCATTTTGTTAGATGACAATTAAATCTCTGCAGACAAGTTATTCTGAAATAAAGCACTTTTCCCTGACTTATCAGGCCATTACTTAAAACTACAGAACTTAAAAACTATACTGATATGATAAAATTATGATCTGTATCGCATTATTTAAACTTTACCACACTGAATCTTTGTTAAATAGCAATTAAGATAAAAATTTGTAGCTATCCATCTTGACATATGTATGTTTGGCCTGACAATTAAAACACCTGTGGGAACGTCTGTCTCATACTCAATGGATGCCTGGGTTCGAGTCCCAGCTCCGTCCCTGATTCCAGCTGCTTGTTAATGTGCACCCTAGGAGGCAGCAGGTGACGGTTCCAATACTCGGGTCCCTGCCACCCGTGTGAGGGACCTGGAAGGAGTTCCTGGCGCCACACTTCAGCCTGTCCACGCCCCAGCTGTTGCTGGCATTTGGGAAGTGAACCAGTAGATGGGAGATTCATTCTCTCTCTCTCCCACTCCCTGTCTCTGTGTATCTCTTTCAAATATACAATATGAAATTTTTTAAAATTCCAATTTAACCTCTTCTTGTTACATGACTGTTAATTGTGAAGGGCAATTATGCTGTGAAATTATAATTAACATTCTCAATTGATTTGGGGATTTATAAAATCCTGGGGAATTTTAAAATCTTCTGCTGTGGCTCCAAAAATACAAATGGGCAAGATATTACAGACTTAAAAATTTTACCAGCAGACAAAATTAAAAACTAATATATAAATTCCTAGAAAATTTTTTAAACCTAGTAACTGAGAAAAAAAATGCCAGGAAGACTATATTATTTACAGAAGAATACAAAAAAAATATTTAAAGACCTTGTTTTAAAGACTTACTCATGGGGGCCAATGCTGTGTTAAGCCTCCACCTGTGGTGCCAGCATCCCATGGGTGCAGGTTTGTGTCCTGGCTGTTCCACTTCCAACCCAGCTCCCTGCTAATGGCCTGGGAAAGCAGTGGAAGATGGCCCAAGTGCTTGGGCCCCTGCACCCAGGTGGGAGACCCAGAGGAGGTTTTTGGCTTCTAGCTTTGGATTGGCCTGCCCAACTGTTGCAGCCATTTAGGGAATGAATCAGCAGATGGAAGCTCTCTTTCTCTGATGCTCCCTCTCTTTGTCTATGACTCTACCTCTCAAATAAATAAGTATTAAAAAAGATTTACTCATTATTTTTTAAAATATCAATAAATTTTTTTTCTTGAATGATTATTTACTTTCATCTAATTGAAAGAGAGAAACAGATAGAGGAGGGGAAAAGGAGAGAGAGACAGACAGGAAGAGGGAGAAAGAGAGAGATCTTCCATCCTCTGGTTCTCTCCCCAAATGCCCACAACTGCCAGGGCTGGGCTAGGCTGAAGTCAGAAGCCCAGAACACCATGCAGGACTCCCACATGGGTGACAGGGGCCTCAAAGCTGTACTGGACACTGGCTGCCTCCCAGGGTGAGCATTAGCAGGAAGAGGAGTGGCCAAGACTCCACCAAGCACTCTGACACATGCAAGTGTCCCACATGACAGTGTAACCCACTGCACCACAATGCCTGCCCCTAGAGACACGTAAGCATTTTATTCTCACCAACTGATGTGCGTTTTTCCTTTAAAGTGCTTGAAAATCATTAAATCATTCACTACTGACTCAATTCCTAAATAATTAAATACACTCAATAAGAAACACCTCACAAATCAGAAATGCCACATGCTGTGTCAGGTCAAGCATTCTTTTTAGCGTTTCAGTCAATGAGAGATTAGAAGTCAATTAAAGAAATGTTCAAAACAGTACCATATAATATTACAGAACTTGTAGGAGTGCCTCAAATCTACATAAAATGAACCCATTCAAGTTATTAAAGTCATAAAGGCCAATTATATTTCTGTCTGCCATAATTTCTTAAATTAAAAAAAAGGTTACTATCTTCTCCAAATGTTCACTTTGATGAATTTTAATGTACCAGGCTATGACTCAGTCTGCAATTATTTATTTGATAGATGTCTTACAGGACACAGATAAAAACTTCTAACATTTATTTGACTAGAAAAATAGCTTTATTATATGTATTCTGATTTGATTTTCATAGTGATTCCATGAGCTATAAATTCCTATTATCTTATTTTACAGATGAGGATAGTCTAAATGCATGACACTGCTTCTTCTGATTATGATTTACAATGGAAGAATGGTAGGGAGCTTCAAATACGCTATGCAACTAGTATTCTGTATGACACTAAATAGATGAAACAATGATGTAGTCCATAATTTATAATTTAAAATTAAGTAGGGGCTGGCATCATGGTGTAGCAGATTAAGCCAATGCCTGCAACGTCAGCATCCCATGGAAGTACTGGTTCAAGTCCCAGCTTCCTCGGCTTCCAATTCAGCTCCCTGCCAATGTGCCTGGGAAAATAGCAGAAGATGGCCCAAGTGTTTACACCCTTGCCACCCATGTGGGAGACCCAGATGGAGTTCCAGGCTCCTGGCTTTGGCCTGGCCCAATCCTGGCTTTTGCAGCCATCTGAGGAGTAAACAAGCAGATGGAAGATCTCTTCCTCTCTCTCTCTCTCTCTCCCTCCCTCTCTGTCACTCTCCCTCTCAAATAAATAATAAAATAATTCTTTAGAAAAATCTATTAAAACTGTGATAATTACTACTTTATTACTTAATATTAATTATATTCCAAAGTACTTAAGAAATTTTCACATTAGAGAAAAAAAGTTCATAATAGTACAATATGTTCACAAAGCAGTTCACAATGGTGTGATCATTGAGGTAGGAAATAAATTTTTAAGAGTTATATGCTTTCTCTTGGTAATTTTTAATGTACTTACTTTTGATAAATTTTTAAAAAACAGGTGTGGGCATTTGGCCCCACAGTTAAGATGCCTGCAACCCACTCTGGGATGGCTGGGTTCAATTCCTGGCTCTGCCTCCTGATTCCGGTTTCCTGCTAAGGCAGACACTGGGAGGTGGTGGCAACGGTCCAAGGAATTAGGTCTCTGCACCCACATGAGAGATCTGGATTGAGTTCCCAGCTCCTGATTTTGGCCTAGTCCAGCCTTTACCATTGCAAGCATTTGCGAGTGAGCTAAGGGATGGAAGATTTCGCTGTCTACCTTTTCATCTCTCTTTTTGCCTCCCAAAAATAAATAAACAAAACATGTAATTAAAACTCACAAGGGCCAGTGTTGTGGTGCAAGACCACTGCTTGCAATGCCGTCATCTCATATGGGACTCCTGGTGTGAGTTCTGGCTACTCAGCTTCTGATACACCTTCCAGCTAATATACCTGGGAAAGCAACAGATGATGACCCAAGTACTTGGGTCTCTGCCACTCACATGGAAGCCCGGCTCATGGCTTTGGTCTGGCCCAGCCTTGGCTGTTAAGGCCATCTGGGGAGTGAAACAAGAGATGGACGATGGATCTCTTTCTTTTTCTCTCTCTCTTATTCTATCTTTCAAATAAATAAATAAATAAACCCTTAAAAGAACAAAAAAAAAATCACAAATCCTATACAGAAAGTGATAGCATAGGTTTTATTTTTAGAAAATTTTAAATAAATTAAAAAGAATGATATTAATTTAAACACAAATGAAAATAATGTTTAAAAAATGCAATATAAGTAACAATCAGAAATTCTTTCAAAGAATATATGCAAGGGTACAAAGAAGAAATGAAAAGATAAATTTATTTTGGTGCAAAAAACTTTCAAATCCACACACATAAAAGGGTGCTCAAAAATATGGAAAATGCATATTATGAAAAAAGTATGCATGGATTTCAAATGTTTTTCTACCAAAATAAACTTACCTTTTAATTCCATTTTTCCATGAACTTTCTTAAATCCCTTCTTAATGCCCTCACAGAAAGTCCTGCTCTCCAAGATCAACTCAGAGTAAAGAGTATTAGATGGTCTACAAAGCCCAAAGTTTTGTTTTGTTTTGTTTTGAGACAGTGATTCCTAGTTCCTGAGGACTAAAATGTAATATTTTGGTTTATTCTTCCTTTTAAACGATTTTATATTATCTCTTGAGCAAAAATTTTCCCAGGTTGTCTTATGTGTGCAGAGCTGAATGTTAAGCTACAATAAAACCAGTGCAGGTGTTTGGCACAGTGATGAAGGTACATGCACCCCAAATCAGAATGCCTGGGTATGAGTGTTCACTCCACTTTTGATCCAGTTCCCTGCTACTGTGCACCCTGGGAGACAGCAGATCATGGCTCAAGTACTTGAGTCCCTGCCTCCAAGGTGTTAAACCTGGACTGAATGCCAGGCTCCTGACTTGGGCCTGGTCCAACTCCAGCAGTGGCAGGCATTTGGGAAGTGTACCAGCACCTGGGAGATCTCTCTCTTTCTGTCTCTCTCTGTTTCTGTGTATCACTCTGCCTTTCACATAGATAGATCGATCGATAGATGGATAGATAAAGCTATGATTAAGAAAAAATAAAAACAAAAAGACCCGAAACTGTGTTCCAGCTGAGATACCCCAGCCCTGGCTTCCCGCCCAAGAGAACTGTTTTCCCAGGATGTTTTTGTTTGTTTTGTAGGACTATCCATGGTGGCATCTACAGCACTGTGCCTGTTGGGAGAGAACACATGCTGGATACTACAGTACCTTCACAGGACAGGCCATGGGAGGTGACTCCAGAAAGACTCTCTCTGCACACGTTACAGAAGGTGGGGCGGGCGTGGGAGCAGGCATACCAGTTATGCATCCCTGAGAAATGTTCCACATTGAACTGGGCCACCTAGAAATGAGACATTAGGACAGATTTGCCATGCAAGAGAGTAAGACTACAGATGCTGAGCTATTTGGAATGTATATACTGTAGTTAAGATCACAATTTCACAGCCGACATTTTTAACACCAAAGTACTTGGCTTCAAGTAAGAAGTTCCAAACTCTGATTTAAACAAGATGTCAAATGAGGCTACACATACTTATTTTTTTTTTTTTTTTGCACAGTGTAGCTTCTATTCTTTGGTTACCAAAGAACTAAGAACAGGAGTTGACAGGAGAGATGCTATTTTACCTCGTAAGATTCTCTGGTCTGTACAGACTTCAGTGAGCTGATCCAGTCCTCCATCTCCTTTCTGTTCTCAGCACACAGCATTAGCCTTCGAAAGGGAGTGATTATCTGAAAGAGATAATCCAATCTGATGATTGTTAATCAACTAAAGGGATTACTGTGAAACCCAACATTTTAGAAGGCACCTCTACTTCTCACCGGAGTCTGTATTTCCTTGGTGAAGGATTCTCTGTAGTATAAATGAGTTTTATTCTCTCTGTGGTTATAATGAGGTCTAGGGAAGCAAACTTTTAGGAAGTTTTGTCTTTGATCCTGTTACTACTGACTTATCAGGCCTTTCAGCCCTTCCCCAAAGTCTAGGAACCCAAATACAGTGATGTGTTCTCATTTTGTGGAATCTGTCTTGAAAACTGATTCTCAATATTCTTCAAAGTAATTTATCATAAGTTTAGAATTTTTACAATTTTCAATAAGAAAAGTATTTTAACTGAAAAACCACAGGAATACAATGCTAAACGATTTAATAATTGCCACACTATGCTATCAAGAACATTCTAATAATAGTTAAATAACACTGAACCTACCGCCTATTTTACCATGATCTCTATGATGGGCCCCCCTCACACATACCATTGTGCAGAACCCCACTGTAATACGTTTTAGTTTGAGTCAGAGGAAGAATTAGCCTAAAATTCCTCTCGCTGGCTTTAGGGAAGAAAGTAAGTGTGACTTTCATCTTTTCT
Source organism: Sylvilagus floridanus (assembly GCA_949820135.1). Classification (NCBI taxonomy): domain Eukaryota; kingdom Metazoa; phylum Chordata; class Mammalia; order Lagomorpha; family Leporidae; genus Sylvilagus; species Sylvilagus floridanus. The sequence goes on from OX463230.1 coordinate 74,706,426, forward strand.
CATGCCATTAAAAAAGGAAAATTAATTATATTCAGAAACTTGCAGCAAGTGGAATGAAAACTTCACGCTGTTATAGCATGGAAAGTGCTCCACAGTAAGATGCTAAAATGACTTGAAAGGAAATCCCTATTTGCACATGAATACAGTATTCTGGTTGTGATCTTACAGTTACCAAATCCTAAGCATCAACAGCAAAGAAGGAGGGAACAGGAACACAATGCTACATTCCTACCTAGAAATTAGTTCCAAATACTAAACAACATATTTATTCATATAGCAAGTAAGAAATGTTGTCTGGTTAAGTCTCTTGATCGAGTGAGAATTCTAAACATTATATTGTATGAGAGAACAGATTTCACAAGTAATGAAAAAGCAACAATCATCTAAAAAAAAAAAAAAGAAACCTTTTCCAAAATAAGAAAACTAGTGAGCCTCAAACACTACTACTCACCTAAAAAATAAGTCCCTTATTCCAGAGATCAGTGCAACCTTAGCTACTCACCAGTCGCCGCCCCCTCGCTTGTCATTGGGTTAGGCTGCGCAGTCCTTCCTTAAAATCAGGCACTGTTAGTACTGCATCTGACAGGCACTCAACACTTAAATACCGCTGTCCAAAAGTCACATGGAAGACGTGCACCAACCATTCAGCCTCCGGGCATTTGTTAATTGCATACGAAATCGACGAGAACCTCACTTTTACATTTTCTTCTGTTTTTTCCATGACCCTCTTTGGATAACGCTTATTAGCAGTTGGTCACTTTTCTTCCTGAATAAATAGTTAATGCAAAGAGCAGTGCTTCCCTCATTACTCAGGAGCCAAATGGATGTTTTATTGCTTCAAAATGTTTTTCTAGGACAGCTCATCAAATGCAGCAGCGAGGTACCATTAAATCATAATACACTCCTGGCTCTGCCAATTGGCACAGCCTCCCAGAAACCTCTGACTTCCACTGGATTCACCGATGTTATCTGGATAAACATCAGCATTCATTTTATTTATCTCTTGCTATCTGATGCAACTGTAAGGATTCCCTCTCTCTTATTTATGACTTTAACAGGAGACAAGTATTATTCAGCAAGTAAACTAGGCTTGTCATTTCACTAATTTTATTCTTTGTTGAATTCTAAGTAGAGCACCCTGACTTAAGATTTTAACTATCTTTAATGCCTTTATATTAAGAGTCTTTAAAATTAATCATGAATTCAATAAAAAGAGAAAAAAGAAAGAAAATAGCTTCTAATTTATCTTGTGGATTTTGGATCTACATGACAATTCCTAATGATTCCAACAATACTATATAACCTGGTCATACATCATACATGTACCTTATATGCTAATGAAGTGAGTGGTATACATTTGCAGTGTTCCCTTTTCTTTTTTTTTTTATAACGCTTTTATTTAAAGAATATAAATTTCCAAAATACAGCTTATAGATTACAATGGCTTCCCCCCCATAACTTCCCCCCCACCCACAACCCTCCCCTTTCCCACTCCCTCTCCCCTTGCTTCACATCAAGATTCATTTTCAATTCTCTTTATATACAGAAGATCAGTTTACTATATATTAAGTAAAGATTTCAACAGTTTGCCCTCACATAGCAACACAAAGTGAAAAATACTGTTGGAGTACTAGTTATAGTATTAATTCACAATGTATAGCACATTAAGGACAGAGATCCTACATGATATTTTTTTTAAAAAATTGATTAATTTTCTAGGCAATTTCCAATTTAACACCAAGATTTTTTTTTTCATTTTTAATTATCTATATACAGAAGATAGATTCAGTATATACTAAGTAAGATTTCATCAGTTTGCACCCACACAGAAACACAAAGTGTAATATACTGTTTCAGTGCTAGTTATAGCATTACTTCACATTGGACAACACATTAAGGACAGATCCCACATGAGAAGTAAGTATACAGTGACTCCTGTTGTTGATTTAACAATTTGACACTCTTGTTTATGGCATCAGTAATCTCCCTAGGCTCTAGTCATGAGTTGCCAAGGCTATGGAAGCCTTTAGGGTTCGCTGACTTCAATCTTATTCCGACAGGGTCATAGTCAAAGTGGAGGTTCTCTCCTCCCTTCAGAGAAAGGTACCTCCTTCTTTGATGGCCCCATTCGTTCCACTGGGATCTCACTCACAGAGGTCTTTCATTTAGGTCTTCTTTTTTTCCCAGAGTGTCTTGGCTTTCCATGCCTATAATATTCTCATGGGCTCTTGAGCCAGATCTGAATGCCGTAAGGGCTGATTCTGAGGCCAGAGTGCTATTTAGGACATCTGCCATTCTATGAGTCTGCTGTGTATCTCGCTTCCCATGTTGGATCATTCTCTCCCTTTTTGATTCTATCAGTTAGTTTTAGCAGACACTAGTCTTGTTTGTGTCATCCCTTTGACTCTTAGACCTATCAGTGTGATCAATTGTGAACCGAAATTGATCACTTGGACTAGTGAGATGGCCATGGTACATGCCACCTTGATGGGATTGTATTGGAATTCCCTGGCACAATTCTAACTCCATCATTTGGGGCAGTTCCGATTGAGCATGTCCCAAATTGTACATCTCCTCCCTCTCTTATTCCCACTCTTATATTTAACAGGGATCACTTTTCAGTTAAAATTTAAACACCTAAGAATAATTGTTTGTTAATTACAGAGTTCAACCAATAGTACTAGAATAAAAAAATTACTAAAATGGATAAAGTATTACATTGTACAACAACAGTCAGCACAAGAGCTGATCAAGTTACTGTTTCTCATAGTGTCCATTTCACTTCAATAGGTTTCACCTTTGGTGCTCAATTAGTTGTCACCGATCAGGAGAACATATGATATTTGTCCCTTTGGGACTGGCTTAATTCACTCAGAATGATGTTTTCCAGATTCCTCCATCTTATTGCAAATGACTGGATTTCATTGTTTTTGACTGCTGTATAGTATTCTATAGAGTACATGTCCCATCATTTCTTTATCCAAATGTATGCTTTGAATTCCCTGTGATGTTTTGCTGTGAGGTTCCCTTCATACATCATACATGTACCTTATATGCTAATGAAGTGAGTGGTATACATTTGCAGTGTTCCCTTTTCAATAAAAAAATTTTTTAAAGAATAGTAATACGCAAGTAAAGATCATGACATGTTCTTTTTTTTTTTTTTGACAGGCAGAGTGGACAGTGAGAGAGAGAGAGACAGAGAGAAAGGTCTTCCTTTGCCTTTGGTTCACCCTCCAATGGCTGCCGCGGTCGGCGCGCTGCAGCCGGCGCACTGCGCTCATCTGTTGGCAGGAGCCAGGTGCTAGGTGCTTTTTCCTGGTCTCCCATGGGGTGCAGGGCCCAAGCACTTGGGCCATCCTCCACTGCACTCCTGGGCCACAGTAGAGGGCTGGCCTGGAAGAGGGGCAACCGGGACAGAATCCGGCGCCCGGACCGGGACTAGAACCCGGTGTGCCAGCGCCGCAAGGCGGAGGATTAGCCTGTTGAGCCACGGCGCCGGCCATGACATGTTCTTAAATAGAAAGTTAAGTTTGTCAGAGGCAAAAGGAAATTGTTATTTTTATCTATAGCCCTTATGATTTGAAAAAATTTAATTATACATTTATTTATTTCAAAGGCAGAACAACAGAGAGGAAGAGATACTGCATCTGCTGGTTCACTCCCCAAGCAGCCTCAACAGTGGGGTCTGGGGCAGCTGAAGCCAGGAACAGAACCTGCACCCGGATCTCCCACATGGGGTGTCGGGGGCCCAAGTACTTGAAACTTTATCTGCTGCCTTCTTGTGTGCATTAACAGGAAGCTGGAGCAGAAGTGGAATAGCCAGGACTCGAACCAGTACTCTGACTTAACCCACTGAACCATGACGCAGGCCCCTAAAGGTGGTTTTCATGCCTACTGATTCTAAAGTTACACTGTAAGAAATCAGTATGAAAAAAGCACCCATTTATAAATCACATGTGCAAAGCTGTCTAGCATTATGGTTACACTACCCAGAACACCTCAGTGAGTTGTCTGGGCTGACTAAAGACAAGCCTGGCCTGCCCAGCAAAGCTGCACCACCTCCCATCTCCAAACCAGCCCCTTCCCTCCTGGGCTAAGCCCTCAGCAGGCCCCCAGTGCTGAGTTCCCTGCCCACCACCCTATGGCTGGCAGGCTCTGCTTATACCCTCCAGAATTCCATCATGCGACAGTGGCTTCTCCTCCACATCTTTGAAATGTCAGGTGAGGAATAAATTCCAAAAGTTACTTAGTAGTTACTGTGAAAGCATGTTCGATTCAGGGTCTTATGACAAGTGAGTGACAGGGATGATGGATGGATAGGATGTGATCCCTTCACCATACTGGGGAGGGAAGCTATTCCCCAGGAAGGCAACCTGTTGGGGACAATGTCCAGGAAGTTTCTCGAACTACAGGAGCTTTTACTTCCCTTGAAGGTCCTGCTCACCTCTCCTGAAGTGTCTCACAGCCCTGTCCTGTCTCAACACTACCCTTACTCTCTCTTCCTACTACTTCTCCTGAATAAGTTTTTTGCAAGTACCTCTGATCTTATTTCAGTAACTCAATTTTTTTTTTCAAACTGTAACTCCGGCCTCAGACCCTGGGACACTTCTTTCTGTCTGTTCTGCTACTGGAGTATTTACTGCGCATGTACCACAAGCCAAAACCACGTAGGCACTGCTGCGAAAGTCTATCAGGGAGACTAGAAGCGCAACAAGAACTTACTTAGGTAAGTGCGTACAAGAGGGAACCAAGCAGAGACGTAGAAATCAGCTTCCTACCTGGTCCTTCCAGAAACACATACTCGCCATTAACTGCTTCCCTTTGAGGGTTATTGGCCTAAAGGGATTTCTCCAATGACATCATTATGGAGGTTTAGAATCAAGAACTTATCAGTTCGGTAAAGCAAGTAAATACGTAAGATGGGGAAGATAATTTGGCACTAAATATATGAACTGCTACCTGACAGTAATATTATGAGAGGCCTTCAAAAGTATGTGCAGGTGCAGGCATTTGGCCCAGCGAGGAAGCTGCTGCTGGTTGGGTTGTATGCATCCCTTACCGGAGCACCTCGGACCCAGTCCCAGCTCCATCCCAATTCCAGCTTCCTGCTGAGGCACACCCTGGGAGTTAACAAGTTGTGGCTGAGTGTTTGCCACCCACAGGGAGACCTGGATGGAGTTCCTGGCTCCCAGCTCTAGGCAGGCCTGTGGTGGCTTCTGCAGGTATGTGAGGGGTGAGCATGCAGATGGGAGCTCTGTCACTCTCCCTCTCAAGTAAGTAAAGACATAAATACCTAAGATAAAAACAGACATGGATTTCAGGACATTTTTGCACCAAAACAAATTTATCTTTTACTTCCATTGTTCATGAGCTTTTTTAAGTACCCTCATATAAACAAGACTTTAAATACCTAAACATGCATGGGGCAAAAAAATAGACACAAAACCTGATACTGTATTGTTACACTGTTATCTTTTAGTGAAGGGATTACAGATCATTTTAATTTTAACTTTTGCATTGTCTGAGGTTTCTAAAGCAAATAAATGGTACTTCTATAACAAAAACCCTATTTTTTTCTTTCCTTCTTTTTATTTTTTTACTGACGAATTTAGAATTCAAAAATTTTCACTATCTGGGGCTGGCATCGTGGCATAGCTAGTTAAGTTACCACCTGTGATGCTGGCATTCCATGTGAGTGCCAGTTTGAATCCTGGTTGCTCCTTTCTGACCCAACTCCCTGCTAATGTGCCTAGGAAAGCAGTGAAAGATGGCTGGAGTGCTTGGGCTTTTGAACGACTTAAATGGCGTTCCAGGCTCCTGGCTTCCACCTGGCCCAGTCCTTACAGTTATGGCCATTTGGGGAGTGAGCCAGCAAGAGGAAAATCTCCTTCTCTGTCTCTCTCCTTCTGTCTGTGTCACACTGTCTTTCAAATAATTAAATTAAATCTATTTATTTATTTGAAAGGCAGAATTAGAGAGAGACAGGGGCAGAGAGAGAGAGAGAGAGAGAGATCTTCCATCAGTTGGTTCACTCCTCAGATGGCCACAACGGCTGCAGCTGTGCTGATCCAAAGCCAGAAGCCAGGAGCTTCTTCCGGGGCTCCCATGTGGGTGTAGGGCCCAAGCACTTGGGCCATCTTCTACAGCTATCCCAGGCCACAGCAGAGAGCTGGATGGGAAGTGGAGCAGCCAGGACTCAAACTGGCGCCCATATGGGATGGCAGCACTATAGGCAGCGGCTTTACCTGCTATACCATAGCACCAGCCCCTAAATATTTTTTAAGTACATTTTTCAAAGCCATAGTTCTTTTTTTCCTTAAAGATTTATTTACTTATTTGAAAGGCAGAGTTATAGAAGGTAGAGGCAGAGACAGAGGGAGAGAGAAGCCTTCCATCCACACTGGTTCACTCCCAATTGGCTGCAACAGCCAGGGCTGGACCAGGAGTCAGGAACTTCATCAAGGTCTCACCCATAGGTAGCAGGGTCCCAAGCAGTTGGGCCACCCTCTGCTGCTTTCCCAGGCATATTAGCATGGAGCTGGATCAGAAGTGGAGCAGCCAGGATCGGAATGGGTGCCCATATGGGATGCCGGCATCGCAGGTAGAAGCTTAGCCAGCTACTCCACAGCACCAGCCCCAAAGCAGTTCTTAAGTTCTGCTGCACAACAGAATCACCTGGAGGAATTTTAAAAATCCTGACATCCAGGCCCTAAATACTGATGGATTGAGAATATTGAAGGTGGCCGGCGCCGTGGCTCAACAGGCTAATCCTCCGCCTTGTGGCGCTGGCACACCGGGTTCTAGTCCCGGTTGGGGCGCTGGATTCTGTCCCAGTTGCCCCTCTTCCAGGCCAGCTCTCTGCTGCGGCCCAGGAGTGCAGTGGAGGATGGTCCAAGTGCTTGGGCCCTGCACCCCATAGGAGACCAGGATAAGCACCTAGCACCTGGCTCCTGCCATCGGATGAGCGCTGTGCGCCGGCCGCAGCGCGCTGTCCTTGGCAACCATTGGAGGGTGAACCAACGGCAAAGGAAGACCTTTCTCTCTGTCTCTCTCTCTCTCACTGTCCACTCTGCCTGTCAAAAAAAAAAAAAAAAAAAAAGAGAGAGAGAGAGAGAATATTGAAGGTAGGACCAAGCCAGTGGGATTTTTCTTCTAACACCCAGCTCAGCCTTTGAGATTGAGTGTCTAAAGCAGCTGTTCCCTGCAACAATGATAGTGCTTGCAAAAAATGGGAGAAATTTTTAAAGAGAAGTGAGTTAGGAAATCGTCTGCAAATTCTCAACTGGAAATCATTAACAGAAAAGCAAAATGATTCAATCTCCAACTTCTGAGCCAGAGCAGCTTGGCTGGAACCTCAGCACCCCTTCCTCACCTGAGTGGCTGTGGAAACGTTTCCTGAGCTCTCTGCACCTTAACCACTCTGCTGCTCCGTGGGGACCGAGCAGTAACTCACAACTCTGCAGATCAGGTGCAGATTAGGGAGATGAAGCAGAGCATTTAGCACGGTGCCATGCTCAAAGCTCACCAAATGTTAGCATCACAATCCTTAGCAGGGACAGAAATAACATACATTTACAGATTTCTTCAGTGTCTACACTTCTTGTTTAAATATGATCAAATGAGCAGATGTCAGAAATAGAGGCATTTTGCCAACAAAGTAGTCACTGACTAGCAAACCACTAAAACAGAAATGATGACTTGCTGACCTGCTCCTTTTAAGAATTAGGAAACTTTCAGGGCAGCATTTGGCAGTGCTGGGATGCCACTCAGGATGCTTGCTTCCTGTGTCCAGGTGCCTGGGTTTGAGCCTGTGCGCCACTCCCGATTCCAGCTTCCCGCTAGCACACACTGTAGGAGGCAGCAGGTGACGGTTCTAGTGGTTGGGACTTTGCCGCCCACATTGAGACCCGGATTGAGAAATCAGATTTCAGGCATTTGGGGAGTGAATCAGCAGATGGGAGTTCTCTGAATCTCTCTCTCTCTCCCTCTCTCTTCTCTGTCCCCCTACCTCTCAAAATACAAAAAAAAAAAAAAAAAAATTAAGATATTAGAAAAATATCAACTACTAAATTAGGAAAAAATTGACTCTCACTAATTGCACTACATCTAACTTTGCCCAAAGGACTTGTATAAAACAGGAAAAGGTTGACCAGAACTAAGAGGACCCAGGGCCTGAACAACACTGCAAGAATTCAGCATGCCATCTCTTGTAAGGCCCACACCTAAGATGTCCAAGGTAGATGGCTACTCATCTTAAGTCAGATTTTTAAATTCTGCAATGAAGGGAATTCTGCAATCATCACTTGTTATTTTAAATGTTGGGAAGTTCTTATTTCTCATCTAAAGTTCACAAGAAGCTTAACACGTCTATACTACTACAGGACTCACAAGTCTGTTTTCTTGTCACTGGCTAATCCTGAGCTGTTCTCAGTGAAAAGCCGTTGGTGAAAAGCAGGAGGCAGCAGAAAAATCTAATTGTGCAACAGCAATTTTTATTGTATATATTTATTATAATTTAGAGGATATAATTTGACTTTTGTTATAGACTAATGAGGCATAATTATGTGCCTGTCTAACACTGCTTTGCTGTAACCTGATGTTGTCAACTATGCAGTCTTAACACACCTCTTCCATCTTTCCTTACAGAATCTACAGCCAACTCTTCAATTATGGATGTTGCTTTGTTCATTCTTTCTTTACAGAGTGGACTAATTAATCCAGTTTCACAACTTCAATATGCCAAGCTGCAATGTAACCATACATCTTAAGTGACTATTTTGGAGGCAGAGTGTTCCCCATACTTTAAGGAATAAAGTGGAAATGTCCCACATCCAAGAGTGCAGATCTGCAACACTCGTACGCACCTGAATCAAAACACAACCAACCAAGCTCCAAACTAGACTTGCTGAACCACGTCTTGGTTTGCAGAGAGGTGAGGGCAATTTTAGAAGTAATTTCAGATGCACTTTGGCACAGCCCCATAGCTGGTTCTGATGACAGCCCTGTCTATCAGCCATGAAGGGTAGTGGAAGTGACTTCCTTTCTTGTCAGCAAAGGCAGGGTCTGGTCTAAATAAGGTTAAGAAAATGTTCTGAATCCTTCTGGCCCCCATCTCTCTTTTCAGGACCCTGCTGCTCCCAAACTCCCAGTGCTCTTGGCTGCCCTCACTAGGATTGCTTGGCATGGGTCCAATCAAAAACAGTCTTCCGTCTGTCCTGTGTAATGTGACAGAGATCACTAAGCTCTGATATCTGATGGTTTTGCTTGGCAATGCTGTCTGAACCCTGAAGAGCTGTCTTGTTTAAAAAAAAAAAAAAGTTAAACTCCATTATAATTAGATAGGTACAAGTACAAGCAGTTTAAGCCTGCTTTCTTCTGTTGATCACTTCAGACACATATACCCAGCAGTCCCTGGAGGCTTTGAGTTCCTAAGTCCTATATCCACTCTCTGGATTCCTGTGCTTTGGGGATTGATACTTCCTCACCTTCTAATCCAGTTTCCTCAAGCCCCATCTGTTTCCTAAGAGGACAGTTATCTAACTAAAAAGCAATTCTTCTTAAGTCTTAACAGAAGGTTAAATGTACATTTAAAGGTTTAATGTACATTTTCTCTCAAGGTTGTTTGAATTTTAACGGCAGACTAAGTGCAATGTTACAACAAATGCATTCCTGGCACTGTGACCGAAAAGGTGCCACAGGTATTTTCAACAGGTAATATAATTTAAATAAATAGGATAAAAGATTTTGAGATTAAGTAGAGACCTTAACATACTGGTACAATATCATAAATTTTCAGTCTATAAATGTGAACATTATAGAATCTGCATTAAGTGCTCAGGAACAGTAGTTCCATGAAACCCTAGAAAACAATTTTCAGAATATCCAAAATGATTCAAAATAACTTCTAAAGATATAATTGACTAATAAAAAGAAAAAGAGGTTGACAATTCACACACACACACACACACACACACACACAAATACTTCACTAATAACCAACTGCTGAAATTTATCCAGAAAGTCTGTTATGCAGGAAGCATACTATGTAATTAGGATCCTAAATCAAATTGCTTGATAGGTGAACTTTCCCCTTCAGAATGGTCTAGAAATCTCTACAGAGGTCTACACAGAACCATGCTTTACATCTGTACATAAACACACAGATACACTCTCTACTGAGATTCAAAGAAAATTTTTGATAGTCATTCTACACTTCCGGTTTGGCTGATCTAATTGGTTGATCACTTTGGCTGGATGACAACAGACCAGGAGCTTTCAAGCTTCAAGCCATCCCTATCGGTCTTTAACATTAAGAGGGCAGCATTTGTCACCATCACAAGAAAGGATGCAAAAGTGCTGCTTGTTTATCTACCTAAGGAGAAACCATGCATGAGGGTACTTCAAAAAGTTCATTGAAAACATCCGTTTATTTTGGTGTAAAAAAATGGAAATCCAGGCATAGTTTTTTTATAACATACATTTTTCATAAATTTTTGAAGACATTGCCTATGCATGCATTTTAAAACTTTTGCACCAAAAGTAAGCATTTTTTAGATTTCATTTTCCATAAACTTTCTGATGCACCCACGTATCTTCTGGATATCATATGCATTTCAAAAATCAAACTGGAAATCTAGTAATAACTTATACATTGACATACATAATTGAGAACTCTGTAGCATAAACATGAAACACTGTGACAAGATTCTATCAAAAAATGCTATTATTGAAAAATAAATTCTAATACATTTTAAAATATGTAGCACTTACTCTGAGAAATCAATTTATCAGAGAGAGAGAAGTGACTTCTGGGCAACAGCAGAACACCGTTGCCAAGGACATGTCTTTCTCTTTTTCTTCAGAAAGACGTGACTACTGACTTAGTTCAAAAAGGCAAAGTCTCATTGATCCTTCAATTATCTCTGTAAACCAACTGTAAGTTAATTTTTCCTAAAGCATGTTGAACAGAAAAATGAAACACAGCCACTGCGTAAACTGCCCACAATCTGTTAATGCACTGCCGACGTGAGCTCAAAAGTAACAGCAGTGTGAGAGCAAGAAAATACATTTTTAAAGATTATTTCTTTAGTGTACACTATTTAACTACATAACTGAATTCAGTGTATCTTTCTCTTTCACAGCTTCTTTGGACCTAAGCAGCATTTAAAAAAAAAGATGGACAACAGGAAGAGTTAAAATCTGGCCACCGTATTCTAAGGGGTCACTATTGGAGAATGAGGGATGAAGTGCATAATGTGAAGGATTTAAAGCACTCCAGACAGCACGGGGAAAGGAACAAAGCGGACGCAACAAAACCTAGGCAGCACAAAGAGCTGGACAGTGCAGGTGGGGCGTTCAGTACAGAGTGGTCCTGGGTTTGTTTACATTTGAAACCTTTCAAAATTACAAAAAAAAAAAAAAAAAAAAAAAGGAAGAACCCAAACATTTGAGAAACTTAAGCACTGCTCTTCAAGGAACTAAGAAGGGAAGGGACATGGAGGCCTCCATCTATTCAGACACACATGGATGGCCCTGCTGGGCTCAAAGTCTGACTGCCCTCCTCCCTTCCCAGATCAAACTCACATTAGGTAGGCGATATTGAGACAGGGAGGTAGAGGAGCCATTTGGGCAACCTGGAGAAAACAGTTGCCATTATCTCAAGATCTACAGGATCCAGGTCTGGTTCTCACTGAAGACAAGCAGAGCCCCTGCCTGGACCCAGCTTATACCAGTTTATGGGGCCATGGCTGACCTAGATCAACCTGCAGCTCATTGTACGCTCACTGTAATACCTTAGCATGAGAATGACACACCCAACCAGCTGCCATGCAGGAAACATGGGGCCATAAATGATGTAAAAGGGGGTGGGAGCAAGACTCCAGGAAATCTCCACCTATTTCCCGCAAAAACCATGAATATTCTTCCACCTTATTAGAATGTCCCTCCCCTTTCATTAAATGACCCTTACAATGTTAAACAGTTCAGAGAGGGACTACTCCCCTCTAGGGAGGCCCCACTCTTCTATCTTTTGTTTTTTCTCAATAAAAGTCTTGCGGTTCACCATTCCCTACTCCCTGACTCACTCCTGGATTCCTTCTTGAAAGGCATTCAGGGACCTAGGCACCAGGTGTCCTCGCTGCTGGTGTGGTTCTCCTGCTTAGGTGACACCAGTGTCCACAGAAGCAGGTGACTTAGGGCTTCTGGGCACAGGTGCAGAGGGAGTGGCACGCACTGAGCAGGAGACAGCTATCGGACCTCACTTCTGAAACTCCTGAGTCTCCATGGCTCTGCTTGCGATTGGGCCAGTTTGCCTACCTAATCACACAGCTTCTTGACTGAGAAGTCACCCATGGCTGCCTCAGAGTTGCTTCCCAGGTGAACTTGACACCTTTCTATGACAGACATTAGATTGTTCTTATTTTAATGCATAAAATATAAATTCTGATACCTGTTTCCATGAAGAACCACAGATTTCAACAGTCAGTACCACTGCATACACAGTACTTCCATAAAATCTCAAGTTCTAAAAATGTATTTTTAAATTTAAAACTTCAAAACATTATAAACTAAAATTTTGTTGAAAAGTATTTAATAAAATATTATACTTTAGTAAAACAAAGATATTTAGGGTGAGAGAATCCATTGTCCGAATAAACAACTAAATTCAACATATATACAACCTTAGAATCTATACAGAGTATCAAAGTAATCAGTCTTTTAACCTCCTTCTGGGATTACTGGTGTTGTGCTATCTTACTAAATATTTTATACACACACAGAGAGGCTTCAAAAATTTCATGGAAAATGGAATTAAAAGATAATGCAACAAATCACATCCATAATAATAAACTACTATTTCTTTGAAGACTAACAAAGCCAATACTGAAAGTCCTAGAATTCAAATAAATTTTCATTATTAATGATTAGCCATCTCCCACTGGATTAGTCTCCTATCGCTGCTGCTACAAATTTGCACAATCTTCGTGGCCCCAAATGGCACAAATGTACCTCAAGGTGTGGAGGTGGGGTGGGGCTGCATTCCTGACATAGACTCTAGGGGAGAATCCATTTCCTCATCATTTTCAATCCCTCCTGGGCTTGCAGCCCTTTCTGACATTTCTCCAGTGTCTAGCTTCCACAGTAGCATCTCCTCTCACGCTGACTCCTCTTGCTTTGCTCTTACCAGGGCCTTTGTCATTACAATGGGCCCACCTGGACACCCAAGAACAATCTCTACATCTCAAGATCATATACACAAAGTTTCTTCTGCCAGGCAAGGTGACATTCACGGGCTCCAAGGATTAGGACAGGAACATTCTTGGGGGTCCATTACTCAGCCTACCATACTCATAAAATAAACCTGAAACACAATTACACATTTTGATATTGTAATAATCAACTGGTAAATTAACACCTGGAATCTATGTTCTTATTATACTCATAGCTCCAATCCATATCTATGGATGCAAACAACTTTTCCTCAAATGAGCTAATAATTAGCTTCATTAAAAGTAAGACACTTTGGAGCTGTGATGTTCTGTAGCATATTTGATTTTTGAAGTACTTCGCCATCAATATGGTCATGTATATCATCTCATTTAATCTTCCGGATACCTGGCCTTCACAGGAGGGGAACCGAAACCTAACTTTTTCAAAGCAGCAAACTCAGTAAGTGGCAGAGCCAGAGTGTCTTTCAGTTCTTCTGAAACTTTAAACCACAACCTCCATCTTCTGTTACACCAGACAACAAGCTTCTTCATGGGGACCACAGAACCCTGCCCAGAATACCATCTATTTTGCTATCATTTGATATATGTAGGCCCTAGGAAATCAAATGTCATCCGAACAATTGTTTCAACAGAAAACCGTCAAGATATAAAGAGTTTCAGATTAGCAATAATAAAATTGTTCTTCCTATAAAAATTTTCAAAATAATTATGCTACGATTTCAATTAGTTATATAATAAATAGCTATAAATATGTCTTACTACTAAAAAATACTTGGGTCATTCAAATCATTTTTTAGTGTTTGTAAGACTGTAAGCTCCACGTTTTTTGAAAAATAGTTCACTAACTTTCCCTGATGACCTTATATAAGTTCTCCCCTGTATCCTTCATCACAACATGCTATTCTTAGCTTTACAGCACGTTTCTTCACTTATGTACTAACATTTGATTAATCCCTGACTCCATCCACCTCACATCTGTTTCACAGTCATACTCTAAAAGCCACACACAGTCCTATAACAGAATATGCTAAGGTTTTAAGTGTCAGGTAAAGACGGTGGGTTAGAGGCACTGTAACATCTTGAGGTTATCTATTGTGATAGTTTAAAACTTACACTCTCCATTGGAACTCATTCATTCATTCATTAGAAAATGAAAAGCATGCCTATTTTCTGCCAAGCACTGTTGCAGCCTGTGAAACAGAGATGAAATACCTAGGCCTTTCACTCAAAGAGCTCAAAGAACTATGGGAAACATAGATAAGTAAACCAAATTTGATAAGGTCAGTGCCTATTATCTTCCAACCACTGGGCACAGCTTAGGAGATAATTCACAATATGAACCCTATCTGCACTCAGCATCCAGGGTTCAAGAAGAACACAGCCAACAGACAACTAACCAAAACTAAAGAATTAGGGGATGCTTTGTGGGTGAAGATGAGACTCGAACAAGGAGAGAGAAAGGGTAAGATTTTGTGTGTGTCTGTGGGGAGGAAGTCAGCAGGAGGTGTGGGAGGGTAGGCATAGATACCACAAGTCAAGAGGACACAGGTACACACAGGAGAGAGGTCACAGCAGGGTCTGGGTGTTGTAAAAGGTGATATGACAACCACAGTTTTAAGTGACTGGAAAACAAAGCCAGAGGGGATACAAAGGAAAAAGTTTTTAGCCAACTAAGGGGTATGGGTCTGATCCTAAAAGTGAAGAGTGCCAGGACTAACGGGCTTTAATCAGAGAAGCGACACAAGCCAGGTAGCTTCATCTGATACAGGTAACTCTGGCAGGGCAGCAGCTTAGATGGTCAGCTTGCTGGGGTGAGACAGAGGAGGAGACAGGGAAAAAAAGAAGAAGAAGTAAGGCCAGTGCCATGGCTCAATAGGCTAATCCTCTGCCTGCGGCGCTGGCACAGCGGGTTCTAGTCCCAGTTGGGGCACAGGGTTCTGTCCCGGTTGCCCCTCTTCCAGGCCAGCTCTCTGCTGTGGCCAGGGAGTGCAGCAGAGGATGGCCCAAGTGCTTGGGCCCTGCACCCCATGGGAGACCAGGAGAAGCACCTGGCTCCTGCCTTCGGATCAGTGCAGCGCACTCTCTCACTGTCCCTCTGCCTGCCAAAAAAAAAAAAAAAGAGGAAAAGACAGGGAAAGCATGACAGGACATGAGCTGGGGCACAGTGGAGTGTCCCATGAAGATATGAGCAGATGACTGAGATGAAAGGATTGAATTGCTTCTTAGCAGGCAGATTCATAGGACATGGTGACTCACTGGTGGTGTGAGGCAGGACAAGGAAGCACGGTTTAGAAGACTCCAGCATTCATATTTGAGGATAAAATCATTTTCCAAGTCTAAAATACTAAGAGTATCTATTTAAGGAGTAATTATAACTGACCAGGTATATAATCTTGTTTATTTGCACACAACTCAAAAGAGTATCACCATTTGCCCTTGAAAGACTCTAAGGCTCAGAAGGGTTTGCCACTTGTCCAAAGTCACAAAGCATGGGCAGAATTTGAAACTAAATTCCATCAGCTTCCTAGTATTCCCCAAGAAATCAAAGAAAGGACACAGAATTTACTGACATCATCTTGGAAGGACAGGCAGAAAAGGGTGGAGATGCTGCATGGTTGCATCTCAACCTTGTATATATGTGTGCTTTCTTCTTTTAAATTTTTATTTATTTACTTGAAAGATGAAGAGAGAGAGAAAGAAAAAGAGAGAGATCTTCCATTTGCTAGTTCACATGCCAAATAGCTGCAATAGCCAGGGCTGGGCGAGGCCAAAGCCAGGGGCCTGGAACTCAATCCAGATCTCTCATGGGGGTGGCAGAGACTCACCTACTTGAACCATCACCACTGCCTCCCAGGGTTACACATTAGCAGGGAGTGGGATCAGAAGCACAGCCAGGACTTGAACACAGGCATTCCACTATGGCATGCAGGTATCCCAAGCAGTGTCTTCGCCACTGAACCAAATGCTCACCCCACTTTTGCATTCTTTTTTTAGATTCATTTTATTTATTTGAAAGGCAGAGTGAGAGACAGATAGATAGAGACAGAGACAGAGAGAGAGAGAGAGAGATCTTCTATCCACTGGTCCACTCTTCAAATGGCTGCAGTGGCCAAGGCCGGGCCAGGCCGAAGCCAGGATCCAGGAGCCTCTTCTGGGTCTCCTGGATCGGTGCCAGGGGCCCAAATCTGCTGCCTTCCTGGGCACATTAGCAGGGAGGAGCTGGATCGGAAGCGGAACAGCCAGGACTCAAACTGGCAATACCAGTGCTGCAGGCAGTGCCCCAACACTTCTGCATCCTTTAAAGGTGAACAGGAAAGAGGATACAAACATACTGGTTGTTGTTGATGATGATGATGATAATGATGATGATGGAGATAATGGCTTCACTAACATAGGTCTCTGCAAACTAGGCATCTTCAGAGAACAAAATATTTACAAGATAAATAGTCATCTAGGTCTTATATTGGAAGTACTACAATGCACAGGAGAAACTTTTTTTTTCTGTATTTGCTGTAATAGCAAGAATCATAGTGCTCTCACAAATTATTTATGTAAGCTGTCACATATACTCCCATGGTAAATTAGTGGTATTAGTTAATGGACACATTAAAAGTTTTACCATTCATTTAGTATTTTCAGACTGTACCAGAGATTGGAACAATGCATTAGCCTCCCTCCCTTGGCATAAATTTTTTTGATGTGTAACCGTAAATGGCTTTGTACAGGACATGTATGTAATGGAAAATTTCAAAACAACGTAATTATCTTGTTTTATACTGGTCACCACAAAACTAAAATGTTTCTAAAATTTAAATCTTTGGTTAGTCCATAATTATACTAAAGAATAGAAAGGATACTTAAATATGATAGAAACTTAAAGGAGCCGTCAAAAAGGCCCCCAAAAAAGCACCTGAAGGCATTTTAAATAGTATTTAAAGCACTTCTTCTGATCACTTGCTGGACATCCTGGGTGACTTTAACCATCACAATATCCAGAACTTCCCTTTTCACTTCCCTCCATCCCCTACCTCCCACAAACCTGGTTTTATTCTCACTTTTTTTTGAGCATTAATTAAAAGCATCACTTCTACATACATTCTCCCTACTTCAACAGTTCTCCATCAGCTTCTTCCTCTCCGTCTCCCCTTCCTGTGGCTGTAGCTCTCCAGGCTTTATGCACAACCACCTCTTCCTTCCTTCCCATTACAACAATCTGATACAGGCCTTATCATGGTTTCCCTGGGCAATACGGCATTGGCCAAGGCCGCCCTGTCAAGCCCATCTCTCTCGTCAACTGCATCTGGTAGGAAGCTACCAGAAAAGACTCCCATGGAGCATTGAAAAATTGCTGATTAGATAACACACATGTATGATACAGTATTTAAAATGTATTCGGAATGAAAACCACATCTCCTTCCACCGCATCATCTGCCTCCAGTTACCAAGTTCCTTTCCTGAAGTCCTATCTTTATAATCTTCTTCTGTATTTCTCCAGGAATATTCTCTGTCTACACAGCAACTACACGGCCTTCTGGGGTTTGAACGTATGTGTGTGTGCGCACACACAAACACACACAGAGTAACACTTCATGCTCGTGCATGCACACTCTTGCACCGGCTTTTCCTACTGAATGTAAATAGGAATGCAGTGCCAACTGTCACACACAAAGCCTCGAGTCATTCTTTTTCATGGCTGGGTAACATTCCATTGCCTAATATATTTCCTAATTCACTCCTACAGTCTCTCACTCACATGCGTGGAACATTTCCAACCTTTTGCTATTATGCTGAGCAATCCATATCTTTATATGAGTGCATATGTCTTTGTGCACACAAACCCCTGCTGATTCTAGATGGTGGGGCGGTGAAGGTACTGATAAATCTAAGCACTTGAAAAGCTTTCTTTACAATCAGCTCTGTAAGGTGTGTATCTTCTCATATTGTGTTAAGTCCCAGGGCAAAATGTTTTCGAGGTTTTTCTGTAGTCATTTTGAGGTCAGAAATGCTTGTCCTTGTTGGTAGGCATGCTTCTTCACATCCTAAAAAGGCAAATACAATCTAAAACACACTCTACAGGGGCCCTCAACCTGTAAAACAAACTAACAAAACAACCAAAAAGTTGGATTCTTACAGGTGTCTTGAAGGAAGAAGGGCTAGTGACTTTGTCCCGAAAGCTTCTCTCACTCATGGGCCAGACTAATATAGAGGGCAACTCTAAGGATACTGTTGAGCAACTGGAAAAAAATAATTAATTGTTGCTTATTGCCAGAATTTCTTATTTCTTTTTTTTAAATTTATTTGACAGATAGAGTTAGACAGTGAGTGAGAGAGAGAGAGAGAGAGAGAGAGAGAGAGAGAGAGAGAGAGAGAAGGTCCTCCTTCTGTTGGTTCATCCCCTAAATGGCTGCCACGGCTGGTGTTGTGCCAATCCGAAGCCAGGAGCCAGGTGCTTCTCCCTGGTCTCCCATGCGGGTGCAGGGCCCAAGCACTTGGGCCATCCTCCACTGCCCTCCCGGGCCACAGCAGAGAGCTGGACTAGAAGAGGAGCAACTGGGACTAGAACCCGGCACCCATATGGGATGCCGGCACTGCAGGCGGAGGATTAGCCAAGTGAACCACAGTACGGACCCCAACCAGATTCATAATGGAAAATGACCAATGTTTATGCAGAAAGCAGATCACAGAGGCCAAACACTCAACCCACTGCTCTTACAATCACAAGCCCTACACCGCATGGAATACTGTGACTCTTCCCATTGGACATACCAGGGGCAGGCAATGGTTACTTCCCCAGTAGCTACCCACTGCCAGTAGTTCACACTGAGTAGTATTGCTCTAGGTGATTACAAAGCATCAATGGAGTGTGTAAAAGCATCCCATCCACAGATTAAGAAGCCTACTCACTGATCCCCACAGGCTGTGTCCCTGAGCAATGCCTGGTTCAATGGGGGACATCACTCAGTCGAGATGAAAGTGGCTTTATGAATCCTGATGTCAAGCACCAGGGCTGTCAGGTTGCCACACTACCTACTTAAGGATGTCAGCTCTTTTTAAAGGTTTCTTGATGCTCATTGATTTTCCTCCAAGGCACAAAGACTAACTTTAGCCTTGAGTTCCACACCAGGAGGGCAGCTTCAGGAAGCTTCTGAGGGTGCCTTAAAACACCTGATTGGCCATCTACCCCAACCCTGAGCAGCTAACACAAGTTGAGTTCCTGGACTACCCAGAATCCTTTACATCTGCTACCAGCAAGCCTCAACTTACAACAACCAACAAAACTAAAATAAAAAAATAAATCCAATAAAATCTCCAATTAGATACCACTTGACCACCCTGCTGGCAATAGGAAAATCTTGCATCTGACTTCACTTGTCTGTTGCTCTCTACATTGTAACTTACCCCCTGTTAAGTACAAACCTACATTTGCCTTCATGAATTGAAATGTGGTCTTAGCCAAGTTTAAACCGGGCCCAGAGA
Source organism: Sylvilagus floridanus (assembly GCA_949820135.1). Lineage (NCBI taxonomy): Eukaryota > Metazoa > Chordata > Mammalia > Lagomorpha > Leporidae > Sylvilagus > Sylvilagus floridanus. The sequence continues at coordinate 74,726,135 of OX463230.1, forward strand.
CTACAGAAGTGTATTAAGACACAAACTTTTGAACTGAAAATCTCTTTTTGCCAGAAGCTAATTTAACAACTTTCTCCTTGGAAATTAAATTCTTAACTGAGACCAAAGTTCAGAGGAGTATCAAAATTGCTCATCCTATGGAGATCATTTTTGAAGGTCTGGGACCCACCTATGAGTAAGCAAACCACTCCCACTAGTGGGTACAGGCTCCAGCAAGGCGTTTCTAGGCTGTGCTACAATGGGAGTTGGGGTTTGCCTGACTCCTAGACAACTTCCTTCCCATCTCCCCCCTTACAGATGGGAACCACAAATTCCAATATTCCTACACATTCATCATTATGTTTGCTGGATCACAGGAATGATCAAGCCAAAGACTAAAGAGACGGGCCCTCATTTCTCCTGTACCCAGGCTTGGCCCAAGTACCCTTTGGGAGATCAAGAGAAATGTGGGCTGAAGGAAGGACCCTCAACTACCATACCATCCCCCATTAAGATCTCTCTTGTGAAAAGGCAGGCAAATGGTCTGAGGTCCCCTATATCCCACCCTTCTTCACCTTTAGAGACCAACCTGAGTGGATAGGAAAATGCCACCAAGACCCTCCTACTGGCCACCATGGGAGTTTCCTCTCTAGCTCCTGAGACGACCTTGGTAAGTCCATCAGTAGTTCTGAGCGACTCTATGCCCTGTATGACTTAACCTGGAAAGATGTGACTGTCACATTGGATGAGATCCCAAACCCAACTGAGAGGAGAAAAGTGTGGGAACAGCCTATCCAATGAGGCTGAGGCTATACAGGTCACACTCTAAAAGGCACAAGAATGTCCCCCACGAGAGCATTGTCTGAGGTGGACACTGACTGGGACCCTGAGGAGCCGTAGGAGGAATGGGGATGCAAATATTTCCTCTACTGCATCACTCATGGTCTCAAGGGTTCCCCAGTAAAGCCAGTAAATCATACCCAATTGTCCCTGGTTCACCAGGGAGACAAAGAGACCCTTCAATTTCCCTACAGTGGTTGAAAGAGACTTGGGTTAGTCACACTCTGATAACTTTGGAGTTAATGGAGGGGTAGGTGCTCCTCAAGAACAAGTTCCTCAATCGGTCTGTCCTGGACATACGCCCTGAGTGCCAAAAGATGGTGGCAGAAGCTAACAAAACCCTGGACAATTTGGTATCTGAAGCCACAAAGATTTATTATCATCAAGAGCAGGTAATAAATAAGAAAAGGGAGAAGGAATGCTATGAGAGAATGGCAGCTTTGCAAGGAACCCTGGTGACAGGCCAGAGAGAAGGAGGAGAAAAATTGGTCTATTTCCACAATCAGAAACTGGGATACTTCAAAAGGTTATGTCCCCAGAGGAGCCGCTCACCTCCGGGACCCTATCCCATATGTAAAGTGGACCACTGGGAAAAACTCTTGTTCCCAGGGAGAATAGGGCCAATAATCAACCAGTGCTGGCCCCCAGGGCATAATCTATAGGTGCCCCACTTGTTTGGGTACAACTCAAGGAGCCCTAGGCGACACTTATAATAAGGGACCAGCCTTTATAGACTGATCGACACTGGAGCCCATTTTCCTGCTATTCCCTTTCCCACTGCACCTAGGTTTCATAACAAAGTGGCCATCCAGGGAGATTCTGGACAACCCATAGAGAGATATTTCTCTCATCCTATCGCTTGTTCTTGGGGAGACCTCCACTTTACCCATTCCTTTCTAATAACCTCAGAAACAGCTGCTCCACGATTAGGCTGAGACAGACACTCCAGACTCATGTACAGCTTCTATTACCACTGGGAGTCACAGGCTGTCTTCCCCTCCTTGAGCTACAGGTAGACCCTCAGGTATGGATAGATAGGACAGTAGTGGGATGGGAAAGACAGTAACTCCTGTAAAAGTCAGACTTAAGGATCCTGCCAATTTTCCCCATCCAAAACAATATCCTCTCCATCCACAGGTAAAAAAGGGCTTAAAGCTTCTCTCTTTCTCTCTCTCCCTGCCTCCCTCCCTCCCTCTCTGTAAGTCTGCCTTTTAAATAAATAAATTAATTAAAAAAAATAATTTGATTAGATTATTGTTAACAATATGAGGGTACTTAGGAAACTATGGAAATGGAATTAAAATGTTTCTTTTTTGTATTTTTTATTTAATAGGTATACCTTACAATTCTTATTATATAAAAGCACCTAAGAAGAAATACTGGACAGATAAACACAAACCAGGAGTTAATTTTATAGTAAAAATATGTTTACTATCTCTTAATGCCAAGCCATTATCAGTATCCATGATTGAAAGATACAGCCTATATACTAAACTACCCTTTACTTAGAATAATCTCCATCTCCAAAGGAAACAACTATATGAGTTCTAGACGAATGGTTATAAGGAAGCCATGGGTACATTATATCACCTTCTTATGACTGAAATAACTGTCTTATACAGTACCTCACAGTAAGCAGTGTAAAATAAAATAGCTACACATATTTAACTCTGTATGCCAGCCACACCACAGTTTAAATACTTTGGGTGGTTAGCTAAGACCAGTAATTTTCTGTTTCATCATAATAAAAATTACCTTATTTCTGGATATACATCTTTAAATAAGCAAACATAGTTTCAAAGGAGGTAAGAGAATAAAAGCAGGGACTGTGGCACAGCAGGTTAAGGTCCTGGCCTGCAGCGTCTGCATCCTACATGGGTGGCGGTTTGTGTTCTGGCTACTCCACTTCTGATCCAGCTCTCTACTAAAGTGCTTGGGAAATTGGCGGAGGATGGCCCAAGTCCTTGGGCCCCTGCACCCACATGGGAGACCTGGAAAAAGCTCCTCGCTCCTGGCTTCAGATTGGCTCAGCTCTGGATGTTGAAGCCAACTGAGAATGAACCAATGATGGAAGACCTCTTTCTCTCTCTCTTTCTGTCTCTACCTCTCTCTATGACTCTGTCTTTCAGATAAATAAAATAAATCTTTAAAAAAAGAAAAAAAAGAGAGAATAAAAACAATTCATTTCTGGAAAGAACACAGGAAAAGTTCTTTTGTTTACAACAAATAAACTGTTGCTTTCTTTCAATGAATCAATTTCTATGCAAAAAAATCTGAAATACATGCATAGATTTTTTAAAAAAAATTTTTATTTTAAGATTTATTTTATTTATTTGAAAGACAGAGTTACAGAGAGAGACGTCTTCCATCCACTGGTTCACTCCCCACATGGCCGCAACCGCCAGAACAATGCTGATCTGAAGCCAGGAGCCAGGAGCTTCCTCTGGGTCTCCCATGTGGGTGCAGGGGCCTAAGGACTTGGGCCATCCTCTACTGCTTTCCCAGGCCATAGCAGAGAGCTGGATAGGAAGAGGAGCAGCCAGGACTAGAACCCGTGCCCATATGGGATGCCAGCGCTTCAGGCCAAGGATTTAACCCGCTTTAACCTGGCCCTATAGGTTTTTTTGATAACATGCATTTTTCCATGAACTTTTTTTTTTTTTTTTTTTACAGGCAGAGTGGACAGTGAGAGAGAGAGACAGAGAGAAAGGTCTTCCTTTTGCCGTTGGTTCACCCTCCAATGGCCGCCGCGGTCGGCGCACCGCGCTCATCCGATGGCAGGAGCCAGGAGCCAGGTGCTTTTCCTGGTCTCCCCATGGGGTGCAGGGCCCAAGCACCTGGGCCATCCTCCACTGCACTCCCGGGCCACAGCAGAGGGCTGGCCTGGAAGAGGGGCAACCGGGACAGAATCCGGTGCCCCGACCGGGACTAGAACCCGGTGTGCCGGCGCCACAAGGCGGAGGATTAGCCTGTTGAGCCACGGCGCCGGCTCTTCCATGAACTTTTTGAAACCTCTCATATACATGTGCCCAAATTCAACAAGACCAAGACCCATAGCCCCTCTCTCTGTACACATCGGGGTGATTTAAGACTATCAGGCTTGTGTTCCTCATAAGACACAAAGCTGCAAATATCTCTGGGATTTTCTGGAGAATTTGAATACCATGGCACTCCGCTATTCCCAATTTTGTTAACATGACACCAGATTCCAGCCTCCTTGGTGACCAGAAACAGAACATTGTTAGCAAACAGAACTCAGCATACTAGCCAATAGAGAACATCCAAGATATTAAAAATATCCAGGGGTCTGCAGCTTCATTGGATGCCTTTGGGTGTCAGATCCTCTTGAGCTAATATCCAGATATTTATAGTGTTTTATTTTTAAAATTTTTATCGGCAGTAGCTGATTTTCTCATATTAGGTCTCTACTCCCAGGACAGAAGATTGTCTTGTATCGGATTTGAGGCTTCAGTCTGTACCACAAATGAGTATCAAAGTCAGAGTTAATGAGTGTGGGACTAAAGAGCCTCCTACTAAATACTTCGGTCATATAAACACCATAATGGAGTCCAAATAAATCCTGCAGCCTTGGAGTTGACACTCGGTGCAGCAGCTGGGTTGCTGAGGGATACCCACATCCCGTATCAGAATGCCTGCGTGGAGGGCACAGTCTTTGCTCTGCTTCCTGTTCAGCCTCCTGCTGATGAGCACCATGGGAGGCAGCAGGTGACGGGTCAAATACTCGGGTCTCTGTCATTCATAGGGAGACGCAAGCTGAGTGCTGGGCTCCTGGTTGTGTCCTGGCCCAGCCTTGGCATTTGGGCATTTGGGGAGTGAACCAGCAGATAGAAGACTCTCTCTGTGTCTGTTTCTCTAACTTTCCTTGTGTACCTTTGCCTTTCAAATAAAAAAAAAAAATTAATCCTGTAACTGTTCAAAAAGTACATCGGTTTGAGCCATTCTTGCCAGTTTTATGTAGAACCTCTTAGCAGAGAAGATGGGTTCTAGAAGTTTAACTGCATGCAGAGAGCTGTAAGTGCTGTCTCCAGAGTCAGGATGACACTGGCATCAGCAGCTCAGGATCGTCTCTTTGAAGCCTGTGGGGAAGTCTTGCATGTGGAGCCTGTGAGTGAAATGCAAATGTATGACCCACCCCCAAACTAGCAGGCTGTGCTGCTTGGCTCCGCTCCTGGTTACTCACCGGGAGCTACAAAATGTCAGGGTAGAGGGAAGGGCAATGCCCCCAGATACAGGTTAAAACCAGCCAGGCTGGGGCCCATGCTGTGACGCAGAGGGTTAAAGCCCTGGCCTGAAGTGCTGGCATCCCATATGGGCGCCGGTTCTAGTCCCAGCTGCTCCTCTTCTGGTCCAGCTCTCTGCTATGGCCTGGGAAAGCAGTAGAAGATAGCCCAAGTCCTTGGTCCCCTGCACCCGAATGGGAGACCCAGAAGAAGCTCCTGACTCCTGGCTTCAGATCCGCTCAGCTTTGGCCATTGTGGCCATCTTGGGAGTGAACCAGCAGATGGAAGACATCTCTCTCTGTCTCTACCTCTCTCTGTAACTCTATCTTTTACATAAAAAAAAAAAAAAAAACTGGCCAGACTTTCTATCTAGACTGCAGTCATAGCCATCCACAAGGTGCCCTAGGCTAAAGGCCTCCTTCACTTCCAGCTTCATCGCACTGGCATCCAGGTCCAGGTATAAGAAGTTCTCCATGGCTGCCACACTTCGGGCCTTAGAAATAATGGTATAGGGGGTGTGTTTGTGGAGAAGAGTAGATGAGGCAACTCCAGAGGAGCCTGGGCCTCACACTCTATAAGGTTATGTAATCTTCTGTCTCCTTCTTGTAACTTGGGTCCCTGTAATGGCCCAGTTTCCAGGCCCAGTTGGGAAATCCTACACCCAGGCCATATACTTTAAAGAGAGAGAGCTCTTCCCTGCAAGTGGGCACTGTAATCTTCTAAATTTATTTAAACTCAAGTCAAAACTTACAAAAAATTTTGTGATTTAGTAGCCAACTTTTTGTTATTCACTGCTGTATGCTCAGAATCTAGCAAAACAGCTAATACAAACAATGAATTCACAATAAATACTTGCTAAATAGATGAATGAATGAATGAATGAACTCTAAGGGCAGTCCTGGAAGTGGTGGCCCGCAGTGCACCAGCCTGGGAGGATAGAGCGAGTGATACAGGCAGCAGATGGAAGGTTACTGGTTAGAAGCACCGTGTTCTCCCTGAGCAAGGATCTTCAGCAAGACCAGACACTGGGTAAGGTCAAAGTGGTCATGCCAAGCACAGAAACTTACCACGATACCACCCGGCCTGGACCTCCAGAGACTCAGCTGCTCAGATGAGGAGGCCCCCTCCCCCATCCTATTATCGTAACTGTTCAGACATATCTTTCCATGAAATGGACCTACATGCTGGGACTCCCATGGTCTGATTTTTCAAGCAAGCCCCAGGTTCCCAAAAGTTGGCAGAATTCTCAAGCACGTGGTTTTGACTTTCTTTACAAAGTCCGTTTGAAAGATGCATAGAAGGCTACTAAGACTTTAGGAAGTGTATTTCCCAGGTTCATATACGACAGAGACAAGCGCACTGTTCTGCCCGCATCTTCTCTCCAGCCCAATATTTTATCCAAGCTACAAGGGGGCCAATGGTTTCTTATCCCTTAGGACTTTGGTCTGAGGAAGCCCATTAAAAAATTTATAAGATATTTCTCTGAGTAATTCTTAGAAAAAATGCTATATCACTAAATGGAAAGGTAACTATGACACAGTCACAGAAACAATGATAAGATATTTCATTTTTAAAAGCCTTTAGTATGTAAGATATAGAAAAGGAATACAAATTTCAACTTAAAAATGATAAACTTTCAAAGCATAAATCCATCCATTAAATTGCCTATGAGTCAATTTTAAAATATGAAACAACTACTTAAATTACATTAATATGGTATCATTTTAGAGTACTATGAACTATTTTAACCAACAAAGAAATAAAAGATATGTGGCTTGCTTCTTCCAGGTATTTAAGTTATATAAGCAAATGTGGGATCACTGCAATTTTTAATGAAATCCAAGGATCATGTTTGTAGAATTTACTGTTGAAAATAGTCTGAGTCATAATATAAAGATTTCAATGAAGACTCAAGTATGTACAAGTAAAGCATCCCCAAACTGAAAATCAATGCCTGAAATGCTGTTACATCTAAGCATTTCGGATAAGGCAATACTCAACCTGTATAGCCCAACAACATTGTGGGGATGAGGAGGGGAGAATAGAAAACTGTTCTCTAAGCTAAAACATGAAATGATATTTTTTTTTGCCCAAAGAAAAACTAGAATATCATTCATTCATTCAAAAAGAACACATCCCTTCATTCACTCAACAAGTATGCACTGGATTTCTTCCCTATGCCACATGGCTGCCTTAGCTGTGAGGATTCAATGGTGCAACAGTGTTTTGCACCTGCAAAGAAATTTCCATCTCCACCATGTCCCCTGTCCCCACCTCCTTCCCATACACACATCAAAGATGTCTCTAACAGCACTCATGCTGTGTGGTATAAAAAGACAAGACGTGTAACTAGGCTGGCACAGTGTCCAGCAACCTCCGAATGCACTCCTGCCTAACTCAACACATCTCAAGAGCCCTAAGTTCAGTTCTAGCTGTGCCCAGTTATAAGCCATCGAACCTTGAGAAATCTGTTCAGCACTCTGAACCTGAGTCTGCTCTGAGAACTGTCTTCGTGAAGTCCCCTTTCGGCTCGCAGGCAAGGAGATGACTGAGACTGTCAATAAAGGGCAGACCAGGCCATTACCTCACAAAGGGACTCTTCCATCAGAAAGTTCTCTTTTATGCTGAGCTGAAACTGCCCTCCATGGTTTTAACCACAGCTCTTTGTCCCGCATGCTAGAGCTACCCACTATGTCTCTTCCATGGTAATCCCTCATGGGGTCAGGCGCCGTGGCACAGCAGGTGAAGCCATTGCTTGGGATACCCACATCCCACATCTGCGTGCCACTTCAAATCCCAGCTACTCCACTTCTGATCCAGCTTCCTGGTAATACATTCTAGGGACAGCAGATGATGGCTCAAGTGTTTGGGACCCTGCTACCTGTCTGGAAGATCCAGATGGAGTTTTGGGCTTCTGCCTTTGGCCTGGCCCAGCCCAGAATGTTGAGGACGTCTGAGAAGTGAACCAGCTGATTGATGACCTCTCTCTCTCTCTCTCTCTCTCTCTCTCTCTCTCTCCCCTGTTGCTCTGGCTTTTTTAAGATTTATTTGTTTATTTGAAAGGCAGAGTAACAGAAGGAGAGGGAGAGACAGAGAGAAAGGGATCTTCCATATGCTGTTTCACTCCCCACATGACCACAACAGCTCGGGCTGGGCCAGGCCAAAGCCAGGAGCCAGGAGCTTCATCCAGATCTCCCATGTGGGTGCAGGGACCCAAGCACTTGGGCCATTCTTTGCTGCTTTCCAAGGCACATTAGCAGGGAGCTGGATCAGAAATGGACTTGAGCAAGCACCCATATGGGAAGCCAGCATCAGATTTGGTGGCTTTACCCAGTACACTACAACACTGGTTCCCACTCTGCCTTTCAAATAAACATTTAAAATAAAAAGAGATCTGCCATGTTTCCCTAGATCTTTAAAATAAAAAGAATTCTTAAATGACAATCTCCTGATTCTCAGCCTTTTCATAATGTTGGTTACTCCTCCCTTAACATTTCTACTTAAAATATAGTGCCCGAAATAGAATTAATATTCTGTATGTATGGTCTGAGCATCAAGGGTTGCTACACACCTGGTAATGCATCATATGACTCTCATTGACTTGAGGTAGGAAGAACAAGTGGACATGTAATAACCTTTACAGGAATATAATCTGAACCATGTTTATTCAAAAACCAATAAAGAGGCAGGGTAGCAAAGGTCAAGAGTACAGATTGAAGCCAGATGGCCTAGAAGGGTTCAGATTCTAGATATTACATAGACCAGATGACAGCCTCTCTGGTGCAAATTCCTCCAAAATAGTTACCTAATAGGGCTGATATAAAGAAGTGAATGAATGATCAGACATGAAGCATTCTGAATAGGAACACAGAGGTTACAACAAATACTATGTAAAGCAGGCAGCCAACATTTAAGTGATCAGTCACTCAGGCAGTTATCTAATAACCATGTGATAACGTTTGTGTGCTATGCATTCGCAAATTACAGGAAAAGCAAATAACTTTTGGTTACCTCCCTGGTAACTAAATACGGAGGCATCAGTGGATAAAAGTAAACTCAAACTTTCTTAGGGTCAGGTTCACATGCTACTTTATCTACAAACTAGGAAGTCTTCATGCCAATACAATAATTTCTTCAAAATGATGGCTCATTTGTTTAAAGTTCAGCCTGGCTGCCATTAAAGAAAACAGTCACTTTACCACCATGCTTTGAAAGCCTAACATGTGACTGCAATGACCTCTGATCATTGAAAGGCTTTTTGTTAGCAAACAGTATTTACCTAGCTGGGTATAATTTTAATTTTATTCATTACCCAATGGTTGCCTTTCCCAACATCACTAATATGAAATAGAAATGGGAATACATCTTCATTATATTCCTAAAAGTCAGGCAGGATGGGATTCTTTCTCCAGGAAAGTTCGCCCACATTCCCCTTCAAACTTCCCAAGATTTAGGAATCGGGATCAGCCTGCCGGTTGTGAAAGAAATAAGAGCCGATACGCTCAGGGTAAAAACAGCCAGCTGCATTCTTAAGCGCACGTGCTCCTCCCTGTGCTGGGTATTTCCATTTATTATCACATTTACTTTCATCCTCATCACCCTATGAAGACAGGTCCCCACTGCGATCCTCAGTTAGAGGTGAGAAAGCCAGCATCAGAGGGAGTCATTCAGAGGGTCACATCACTAGATGTGGCTGAGTCAGGACTCGGATCCAGGTTTTCTGACTTCATAGTCTAAGCTCTCCACCTCTGCAACTGGGTAAATAAGAAACATCTGGGAATACACACATTCTGGTGAACAGGAGACAAAGACAGCAGTGAAGAGACAGCCTAGGCAAAGCCTATCCTGGCTGGAGAGGATGCTGTGTGATGGGAGAGTCCTAGATGAGACATCAGGAGGACTGGGAGCCCCTTCAGAGGGTGGACGACCCAGGGGACATCAAGTTTTCTCTCCAACCTAATGTAAGAACACATTCACATACAGAACAGGGGTATGCTAATGATCAAAATATTAAAGTGAAAGTAAAACTCCAAAATACCATACAGATAAAAAAGAAAATGAACAATTGTTAAAATGAGTAACAAAGGGGGCAGGCATTTGATGTGGAGGCTAACACTCTGCTTGGGACGCCACATCCCTTATCAGAGTGACTGGGTTTGAGTCCTGGATCCATTTCTGGTTCCAGCCTCCTGCTAATGTGCACCCCAGGAAGCAGCAGGTGGTGGCTCAACTAGTTGGGTCCTCCCTACCACGCATGTGGGAAACCTCAATCATGCTTCTGGCTCCTGGCTTCAGCCTTGTCCACACCCAGCTATTGTGTGTGTCTGAGAAATGAACAAGCAGACAGATCTCTGCCTGTCTCTCTGTGTCTCTCTAATTTGAAAAATGAACAACAAAAAACATATAGATTCCTCAGTCACAGAAAACAGCATGGTAGAACTTAGACTACAAACCTCTCATCATATACAAAAATCAGCTCAAGACGAGTCAAAGACCTAATCTAAGACCTGAAACTATAATATTGCTTTAAGAAAACATAGGGCAAACACTTCAAGATATTGCTGTAGGTATTGATTTCTTGGGTAAGTCCCCAAAAGCATAGGCAACAAAAGCAAAACTAAACTAATGGGATTATATCAAACCTAGAAACTTCTGCACAGCAAAGGAAATAATTTCTAGAGTGAGGAGACATCCAATAGAATGGGAGAAAATATTGCATGCTACTTATTCAACAAAGGTTAAATATCTAGAATATATCAGGAACTCAAAAAACTCAACACTAAAAACACACAAACAATACAGTTAAGAAATGGGCAAAGGAACAGAATTGACATTTGTCATAAGAAGAAATATAAATGGCCAATAAATATATGAAAAAATTGCTTAATATCACCAGACATCAGATAAATGCAAATCAAAACCACAACAGGGTATCAGCTCACCACTGTCAGAAAGGCTATTATCATAAAGACTGGGACAAATGCTGGTGAGGAACTGTTATACACTGCTGGTGGAGATGAAATTAGTATAACAACTAGGGAAAACAGTATGGAAACTTCTAAAAAATCTAGAAATGGGCCGGCGCCGTGGCTCAACAGGCTAATCCTCCACCTTGTGGCGCTGGCACACCAGGTTCTAGTCCCGGTCGGGGTGCCGGATTCTGTCCCGGTTGCCCCTCTTCCAGGCCAGCCCTCTGCTGTGGCCCGGGAGTGCAGTGGAGGATGGCCCAAGTGCTTGGGCCCTGCACCCCATGTGAGACCAGGAAAAAGCACCTAGCACCTGGCTCCTGCCATCGGATGAGCGCGGTGCGCCGGCCGCAGCGTGCCGACCGCGGCGGCCATTGGAGGGTGAACCAACGGCAAAGGAAGACCTTTCTCTCTGTCTCTCTCTCTCACTGTCCACTCTGCCTGTCAAAAAATAAATAAATAAATAAATAAAAAATAAATAAAAAATAAATCTAGAAATGGAACTGCCACATGATCCAACCATCCAACTACTGGGTATAGATCTAAAAGACATGAACTCATTGATTGAAAGAGATACTAATTCCATCATATTTAGGGCAACACTGTTCACAATAGCCAAAACATGGAATAAACCAAGGTGCCCATCAACAGACAAACAGATAAGGAAAATGTAGCATATACACGATGGAATACTACTCAGCCATAAAAAAATAATTAAATCCTGTCATTTGCCACAAAATGGACGGAACCAGAGTACGTCATGTTGATTGAAATAAGTCAGACATAGAAAGACAAATGCTACTCATATATGGAAGCTAAAAAAATTTAAATCAATCTAAACACAGAATGTTGATTTCTAGAGGCTGGGCAAGGTGCCGGGAATAAAGAGAGTTTGGATTAAAAAAATTAGGGGAAGTTGGGCTTGGATCATTAATTATGACAAATATACTAACACGAGATGTTCATAATAGGAGATGCAGGTGAGGGGTGTTCGGGAACTCTGTATAGTACCACCTCACTATTTTGGTTTTGTAAATTTAAAACATTCAAAAATAAAATGTTTTTTAAAATTTTTAAATAACTTTAAATAAGCACAAAGTCTGGTCCAATTTAATGCAGTTTAAAAGTTATATATGTATGGGTATATATTATAAAGTTACATATAAACAGATATGTAATCTATAAAAACTGTGAGGAAAAAGGGCATTTTTTAAAAAAAGGCAGAGTGGACAGTGAGAGAGAAAGAGACAGAGAAAGATCTTCCTTTACCGTTGGTTCACCCTCCAATGGCCGCCGCGGCCAGCATGCTGTAGCCGGCACACCGTGCTGATCCAAAGCCAGGAGCCAAGTGCTTCTCCTGGTCTCCCATGCGGATGCAGGACCCAAGCACTTGGGCCATCCTCCACTGCCTTCCCAGGCCACATCAGAGAGCTGGCCTGGAAGAGGAGCAACCGGGACAGAATCCAGTGCCCTGACCGGGACTAGAACCCGGTGTGCTGGCACCGCTAGGTGGAGGATTAGCCTATTGAGCCGCAGCACCGGCCCGAAAAAGGGCCTTTAAAAAAAAAAAAAAAAACTTTATTTATTTATTTAAGAGAGAGAGATAAGAAAAAGGTCTTCCACCCACTAGGTCACTCGCCAAATAGCTGAAATGGCCAGAGCTGGACCCATCCAAAACCAGGAGTCAGGAGCCTCTTCTGGGTCTCCCACGAGGGTACAGGGGCTCAAGCACTTGGGCTATCCTTTACTGTTTTCCCAGGCCATAGCAGAGAGCTGGATCAGAAGAGAAGCAGCCGGGACTAGAACTGGCGCCCATGTGGGTTGCTGGTGCAGCAGACAGAGGCTTAGCCCACAAAGCCACAGCGGTGGCCCAGGGCATTGTTTGAAGTCAGTGTTTGTGGTAGTTCCTTATACAGCAATAGAAAACTAATATAATGCTTGAATTTATTTAGACAGCTGAGAAGAACAGGACAGTGATTAACTCCAGAGATGGGAGAGGGGGACTACAAGAAAGGAAATGCATCCTTCCCGTAAACAGGCTTTAAACCATGTCTGCAAGTCCTTTGTCTCTCCTCTCATGGTACCCACATCCCTGCCCCTTAAAGCTGGTCCAGCCTAGTGACACATCAACAGAGGCCACAGAAATGACGCCGAGCGCTTTCAGCTTAGGTCAGAGGCTGCCCTGCTTGGGGGAACCTCCACTCGCCTGACTCATTCTACCAGCAGTGTCAGGAACAGATATGCAGGCAAAGCACGGGTTTTCCACTTCCCACATACTACTGATAGATTTTCCCCATTCCTGTTGTCCTCTGTCATTGTATTATCCTCACAGGGCCTCAAGAAGAGGAGGGATGGCCGTAATGAAGCAGAATTTGGCCATTCACATGTTTTCCAGTCATAATATTATCAAATGACACTATTAACTTCTCATCCGAACTAGACAAAACAACAGCTTCCACAGTGGGCAGTATAATCTAGGAAGGTGGGACATTTAAGCATTAAAAACCAGGGGCCGGTGCTGTGGCACAGCAGGTTAAAGCCCTGGTCTGTAGTGCCAGCATCCCATGTGGGCGCCAGTTCAAGTCCTGGCTGCTCCACTTCTGATCCAGCTCTCTGGTATGGCCTGGGAAAGCAGCAGAGGACGGCCCAACTCCTTGGGCCCCTGCACCCACATGGGAGACCCAGAAGCTCCTGGATCCTGGCTCCTGGCTTCACATCGGTGCATCTCTTGCAGTTGCATCCATTTGAGGAGTGAGCCAGTGGATGGAAGACCTCTCTCTCTGTCTCTCTGCTTCTGTCTCTCTGTAACTCTGCCTTTCAAATAAATACATAAATCTTTTAAAAAAAGAAAAAAATAAATAAATATTCAAAAAATATGGAGGATGATCAATTGCTGGTGTTCAACCAGTAATTTTATGCCCTGGAAAGTTTGCTTGTGGTAAAACCCTAAGCAATATGCCTATCTTTTTAGTCCCCACAGTTCTAGTTCAACAAACTTCAGAAATTATGTATGCTTGAATGAAGAAATTTCTTGAAAATATTTCAACAGACGTCTCATGCCTAAAATAAACTTGCACCTGGCCAGTTCAAATCAACCAATACTTATGGATAAGGCACCATGAGAATGTTACCTCTTTGACGATGCTATTACAAAAATAAGTACTTAACTAACAATAAGGCAGAACATGATTAAGTTCTACAAGAAGACAGAACAGGAGAGATCGCATGCATCTGGGAGCCAAGAAAGAACTAAACAAAGATTAGAATCTGCTCTCCAACTCTGTGCTTTTCACTTCCCTTTGCCCTTATCTATGCCAAACCCTAGGCTGTGTCTTCATTTGAAAATTTTCTGTCCTTTAAATCTTAAAGTTTGGGACCCTCTCTCAGGTTAATTCTAGATCTCTGTTAGGAGGGTTCTCTTATTCTCTTTTCCATGAACCTCCATGGAGGAAGAGAACCCAGGAGAACAAGGGGTTAATCCAATTGCTAGGTCTGGCAAGGCTCTTTCCCCCACTGCTATCCCACCTTCACTTGGGAGAAAGGAGAAAGAACACTTCGGCCATAGGCCTCTGACAATTTATCAAAAGCCCTGTGTTCCGCGGTTATCGGATCCTTTTACCCATTAATACAGCTGTCCCTTATTCCCTATGCCTTACGTTCAAAAACTGAGATGTCAGAGGAGGAAGATGGATGAGTTATTGATCCCTCAAACACCCAGCCATCTCTTTATCTTTCTGTCCAATACGTCCTATAAACCATCAACCCTGGATCAATTCATTTGTTTGTTCTGTACTTCCATTTAAGAAAAATGCTATAAGCATAGGAAAGGACATTACTAAGTGTGATCGCCAATATTTTGGTAGACATTACAAGGATATTTCAAAAAGTTTGTAGAAGTATAGGAGTTTATTGTGCTGCAAAAGCAACGTGAAATTGATGCACAACTTTTCCATAATAAACATTTTCCATGAACTTTTTGAAGAGCCCTTGTATTTCTTTCCATGTGACCTCCCTGTTCAGTTTCAACACTCTTTTTCTTTTTACAAAAACTACCCCAACCCTTCCTAAACTCTCACTTATAATAGATAACCTGGTCCTTTATTTTCATGGAGAAATAATAGGATTCAGGTTTGAAATCCATGAATTGCTGCACATCCCTGCCTCTGTAAGTTCTCTGCTCCTGTCCAGTGCTAATCTCTGAACTTACACTCTGGTTCCTACACCTTCAGCTGACTCAGTCCTCATGCCCCAACCCCTCTCCCTCCTGAATCTTCACCTTCCAATTCTAACATCCCTCCCTTGCTTCACATAAATACACTCACAACCAAACAGAAGAAAAGGAGCAATAACAAAATCCAAACTCTTCCAGCCTACACATTTTTCTAGGTAAACCTGTTCTCCTTGTAATAGCAAACCTTGGAGAAAAAGTCACGTATCCCGGTGTAGCCTGGGATACGTAGGGCCACCCCTCTGCCGACACTACTCTCACCAAGGGGATTCAATTCTTCTTTGACTTGAGCTGTCCACAGTATGTGATACTGAATGACTTCCATCTTTGCACTCCCCTCCACTGGGTTTTTACAACACGGTTGCCTCCTGGTTCTCCTTCTATGTTTAAGAATGCTCCCCCTCTGTCTTTACTGGTCAAACCTTAATGTTAACATTTTTCCCAGGATTCTATTCTTGGCTTTTCTCTTCTCAAACTAAACGCTCCCTTGGGATGGGGGAGAGGGAATGGAATATTTACACTCTGAGTTATCCCACATGTCCATAAATCAATACGACTAAATTAGAGGTCATCTGCTTCCTCTCCCACCCCTACCCCTACCAGCGCTCACCTCCATCATGGCACTGCTCTGCACTTGTTTATCTGGCTGTCTTCCCTGCCCTGGCATGCCTAGGGGATGGACACAACACACGTCAGGGAGGGGGCGATAACACAAACAAAGCAACGCATCTTACCGGAACTTAGGAATATGTAGTTATAAAGAGCCCCCCCCTCCCCCCTTAGATGCAGAGGAAGCTCCTGGCTCCTGGCTTCGGATGAACACAGCTCCTGCCATTGCGGCAGATCGGGGATTGAACCCGAAGATGGACCACCTCTCTCTGCTTCTCCTTCACTTTGTGTGCAACTCTGACTTTCAAGCAAAATAAGTAAATATTAAGAGTCCCCAACGTGAACTCCCTAAACTACACAACAACAGTGTGACTATCTTGAGGGAAATGGAATGTATGTGTCTGTGTCTGTGTCAATGTCTGTGTATGTGTACAATAATTTTTATGATTATAAATATATATACAAATACATGAAAAACTTTTGATATGTATATAACAAACACACACACACACAGACACACACACACACATATATATAATGTGTTTATATGTGTATTTGAATTTCCTGTGCTTCACCAAATGCCTGGCACAAACAGTGCACTAATTTATAATTTTTGAATGAAAGAAGTCAAAAAAAAGAATGGGATATCTGAAATAGGCTTTGAAGAATGGGTGGGATTTCAACAAAGGAAACCAGGAAAGCCCAGGGACAAGACAGAACTGATTAACTGGCTGGGCACGTCAGGACAAATAATTACCAGAAACATGACAATGCTGAGGCACAGCTGACACAAGACTTTACAACTGAGCTGGAGACGCAATTTGCAGGCAATAGGGAACAAGTTAGGCCTTTAAAGCAATGCAGTTCATGACTGGAAAAGAAGAATCTAGCCCAGAGGACACCTCTTCTATAGCCAGCAAACGAAGTACCTAAGGGAGAAGAAATGAAGCCTTGAACTACAGCGCCTGCATGATTGACAGCAACTAGAGAAAAACAGAAGGAGAAAATCTTATCTTTAAGACAGTAAATAACACACTTTTTGAATACTCAAGAACAATGGAATCAACTGAAGTATCAAAGGAAGTGAAAAACTTAAAGCACTAAAATTAATCTGAAAAGGAAAAAGGAATAAATAAAGAATACATATAGCCTCGGGTTTCCTGAGTTAAACAATCATGAATAATATTGGATGTTGGAAGACACAGTGTACTGACAAGAGTCCATTACATATTCCAGAACCTCAACGTGCATAAATTCACCATCAGTTGACAACCGCACTGTACACTTAGGACAAGCCACTGTGCAACTGGGAGCAAAGAGGTCACAGACTGGAACCCTACCGTGAAGCTGTTGTTGGCATTTTTTGTGCTTGCTTCAGCCACGCTGGCATCGGAGAGGTCAACTTCATCAAATATGAGAGACTGTCGGTGAAAAAGAACACGAAACACATTAAACGAAAACCCAACGCGATGCTTTTCCCCCACGTTTTTGCTGTCAGGTCATGACTAGGCAGCTAAGTCAGGAATCAGGAATAGAAAACACAGGAAAAGCTGAGTTAGTGCTACTTCGCGTTATCTTCTTAGGAAGGAGGAGCAAAACCGTAACATAAATCCCAAACTGGAAAGCCTCACCGCCAAGCCCCAGCACCCCACTGTTCCCGAGCAAATGCCCTGTGCACTCTGGAAGCCCCAACAGCCACCGCTTCTGGGGAGCCTGCAGAGTGCACTGCACACTCACACACCAGCCAGTGTCGGGAACGTTCGAATGAGTCTTCCCGGGAGCCCCGGGCAGGTCACCGTTCCCAGGCTCGCTAAGTGACAGCTGAGAACGAGCCCTGCTCCAGAGCACGCGGAGTTTCTGAGCCTTTGCAACCTTATTTTCCTCATGTCTATGCATGTGCTCAACGCAGAGGCTAAGTGTGTTCTGCAGACAGAAGACGCCACTTCTTTTATACTCTTATTAAAAGTTCCTCTTACAACAACAAAAAAGAGCGTCAGTGGTAAAAATGTGCAAGTTAGCAAATTAGGACATTCTAGCAAAAAAAAAAAAAAAGAAAAAGGTTAGGCTTTCCACTTTCAATCAGGGAGTCACTGGTCACACTCATCCAGGGTCCTGCCAGCAAGGCAGGCCTAGCCTCTAGAACTGAGGAAGAGGGGGCTCTCCTTTTCTGATAGCTCCACATAGCCTCTGCAGCCCAGGATCTCTAGAGGCTTAGGCTGGTCTCCTTCAATCCACCTAATCTGACTACAGGTCTTGTTCCCTGACTGGAAGGGAATTCACAGTGTATCACAGGAGACGGAACAGACACCGCTCACTTGAAGGGAAGAGACTAATTAAAGTGGGAGAGAAGAGATGCGATGGAATCCCACGGAAGGTCACAATTTCTGCAGCAGAAAAAAGAAAGTCGGACTTTTTCTTCTGTGTGTAACAGAAAAAGGCTGATTGAAGGGAGACCTCAGAGAAAGCAGAGTGTTTGTGCAAGAAGAGACGGGAGAGAGAGGGGTTTTGCACTGTAGCTAGGATACTGCTTAGGAAGCCCGCATCCCTTTTCAGAGTGCCTCGTTGGAGACCTGGTTCACCTGCTCACAGCTCCAGTTTCCCACCGAAGTGCACCCAGGGAGGCAGCAGGTGATGGCTCAAGTAGCTGGGTCCCTGTCTCCCACATGGGAGACCCCAATCAGGTGCCAGGCTCCTGGCTTTGGCCTGGCCCTGCTCTGGTTGTTGTGACCACTGGCAGGGGTGAACCAGAAGAGGGAAGATCTGTCTCTGTGTGTCTTTCTCTCTGTGTCTCTGCTTTAAAAAAAAAAAACAAAAAGTGAAAACAAATAAGCAAAAACAAAGAGGAGCCAGTGGGAAAGGCACCCTGCAGTTGAGAGGCAGGGCCCAAGGCTGGAGGCCATCAGGCAGTCAACGCCGCCAGGAAGCGGCTGTGCCAAGTCCGCGCGGAGCCACAGCAGGACCAGCTCGGGGCATAATGACTTTCCAAATAAGATTATCTTATTTGGTTCTTACTTCTACATAAGTATTTTGTTATTACTTCCATTGTGGCTGCATAAACTAAGAATTAGGTCAGTTTATTTGTTTTGCTAAGTGGTCTACACCTCTACTAATTATATGAGGGCCATATGTTTCTAAAAATGAACATGATTCAACTGGCACAGTAGTGAGAAATTTCAATGTTTATTTTATTTTTTGAGGGGCAGAGAGACAGAGGGAGAGATAGGCAGAGCAGAGCAAGCTCCCATCCACTGGTTCACTTCTAAGATGCCTACAAAGGAAAGACCAGGCTGGGATGAAGGTAGGAGTCAGGAACTCATCCAGGTCTTGGATGTGGGTCGCAGGGACCCAGGCACTTGACCCACCTCCACCGTCTCCAAGGTTCTACATTAGCAGGAAATTAGTTTCAGGAGTCAGAGCTGCACCTGAACACTGAACCCAGGTACTCTGATACGGGACACTGGTCTCTTAACTACTAAGCTAAACATTCATCCTTTAATGTTTATTTTTGAAGCACCACTAAACCACTGGTTTTAGTGGAGGCTTATCATCACAAAAATTTCTCCAAAAATTACATTATCATTTTATTTAACTAATATATGAAAATTATTTTAAGTCTTTACTTCAATCGAATTCTTATTCTTGATTGCTGGCATAACGGATTTTGTGTCCGGCACCATGTAAGCACTTGGCATGCATCATCTTCCTTAAGCCTCGTGTCAACAACTCATGCTGTCCATGGCCACTCCACTGGAATGTGCTGGGAACAGGACACGGATTCTTGTCTGAATCCAGAGCATGAATTCTTGGCAACTATAGCAACTCTCTATCATGGTCAGAGAAAAATTTCTGGGGTAAAAAGCAGCAGAAAAGCGGGGAAAACATAAGATTTGGGGTTAATTTGATAATATTTCATGTTTTATTTTATTTAGAAGGAAGGAAGAGGGAGAGAGAGAAAGTGAGAGGAAGAGAGAAAGAGAGAGAGAGAGAGAGAGAGAGATATCACACTAGAGACTTCCTATGAGATTATTCTTAGGAGCATGTCATGGGACTAACTCAAATAGAACCCCTAGGGATGGGGCGCAAGAAAGCTCACATCTACGCTGCATTCATGAAAGCGCAGAGATGCTATGTGGAGCTCCAAGACAAAAACAGCGCAAGCAACCACAATTTCAAATGCATCTACCACTTCGGGCGTTTGAAATGAGTATTCTCCCAAGTTACCTTCGAGTCCTTTGCGTAATAAAGCGTGCGGCCTCGGAGTTTGAAGTATCGTTTTTTCCACCTTTGGAAAGAACTGGTCTGCTTCAGGAGCTGTCCCTCTTTAATACTCGTCTGGAGAAGAGCAGAAGCACAAGGACATGGTTAACGCAAAATTCAGGGTCAGCGACACATTATCGTGAACATTTTAAATAATATTCCCCTTGTCTTACAAACTATATGAGAGAATATTTCATTTTCATCACAGTTGAATCATGGGAACACATATGCAAAACCCCGAAGAAACAAAAGCAAATTTGACAGGGTTCTCTGCCTTCAAAGTGCTCTCCAGTGGAATGGAAGGCACGTGCACACAAACTAATTCTTGCTCTCTGGTGTGATGCGCACACCACCTCCTATGAACAGAGGCACAGAGAAGTACACAGATTAGACAAGCCCGTGGGCTCTGCAGCCATGTGCCTTGTGATCAGCTTCTGGCACACCACTTAATAGCTGGGGGATCTGAGGCAAGTTACTAAACTTCTTCATGCCTTACTTTATTCATCTGGAAAGTGGGTATGACAACAGAACTCAACTTACAGGATTGTTGTGGGTAACGAATGAAAACCACATAAAAGACTTCCTGTACAGCACATAGCAAGTGCTATTAAATGTCAGTTACGATGTGTATGTGTTATGATTAATTATCTTCACAAACACGTATATGAAGAGCTCTGCACGGCGGGCCAGAGAATCAGTGGGACTTGCCTCAGTGGGAGTCAATGACTGCCAACAGCCTCCAAGAGGAAGGAGTCTTAAAAGGGATTATTAGAACGATGTCGGGTGGAGAAGGGCATTGCAGATACGTGCAAGGTTTAAAACAGCACGGCTATTTGGAGAGTCTTCAAAGAGCATTCTGTTACAAACACAGCAAAGGACTTGCAAAGGGGAGTAGCAGATGTGGCTGGGAGGGGTAGGCCGGCTCTGTGACTTGGCTGGAGCCGGTGTTAAGTGCTTTATGAATGCCAGTGCATTCCACTGTCACCAACAACATACTCCAGACCTCTCTGACCTCATCTAGGACCTCCCCCTCTCCCTCCAACTGCAGTGGCCACTTTGCTTTCAAGTGGGCAAGCACGCTCCTGCCTGGGGTCTGGACACCACCTATTCTCTCCTCTTGGTCTACTCTTCCCTTGGATTTCCATCTAGCCAACTCCTTCATCTCCTGCAAGTCTTGATCTTTGCAAAGCACCTGTTTAATACTACAACTTGTTCCTGCTCTCCATAGTTTCCCCATTGCAATCTTATTACCCACCCACACCAAATGCCTTCCCTCTTCTAATGCATAATTCAATTTACTTGCTTATTACGTTGATTGTGCCACTCCTATTAGAATATAAGGTTCCTGAGTTCATTATATCTAATAAAGTTAGATTTAATGTTTCTTCTTAATTGGAAGGAAAGAAGAAAGGGAGTACACTAGAGCCTTCCTATGAGATTGTCCTTACTGCACATGGCACAAAGACTGGTCCAAATAGACCCTTTAGGGGTAGGGGTCAAAGAGGGATCACATAACTGAATTCATTAAGAGTAATAATGTTATAATGAGCCTCCAGTACAAAAAGCTTACAGAACCAACATCTTAAATCATCCCACTTGATTGCGCTCTGACATTTCCCAAGTGCCTAGAACATGACCTAGCACATATGATGATGAGATCTAGGTGAACACAAGGCAGAGGCTGAGATGAAAACGCCTTCTATTTGCTTCCAGAGTTGATTTCCAACTTTTGCACCACACTGTCTCTTACCATCACCAAGACATGAAACATTAAGAAAGGCATATGGCCTCCACTGAAGGTAGTCGTTATATTAATATCCACTTTCAATTTCCATAAAAGATTTACTCTACAGCTTACTCTAAGATTGTCCCCCAGGCAATACTGTCCAATCATTACAATTTAGCAGTCACAAAATCCTTTGGAAACTTCTGGACCACAGAGCTGATTCAGTGAGAGATAGACTTGGTGCCGGGCCCCACCACACAGCACACAGCTGGGCAGGCCACTGCAACTCTCTCTGCCCTACTTTCCTTTTGTGAAAACTGGGAAGAACAGCATTAACTTCACAAGCTTGTCGCAACTAACTTAATTACAAGATAATTATAAGATAATGCCTGGAGAGCACTTAGTACACTGTCTGGGTAGGAGAAAACATTCGGTAAGTGGCAGAAAGTGTTATTATTATGATATCATTATGCTATTAAGTTCAGAGAGTATTTGCCAGGCATCAAATTATGAGCTTCCTGGAAGAAGTAAATAAGTGTCCACAGGCCACTGTCAGGGCAAATAACAGCTGGAGTAGATGGAAAGGATCAAGGGATGCGGTGATGGGAGACAAAATCCAGGACAATCTATCCGCAACAGGGAGTCTGCTTTTTATCCTAAGTGCAAAAAGCAAGTGAAATGTTTGAGGCAGGGAAGTGACACGGGGGAAATGGGTGAGAAAGGAAGTGGAGGAACAAACAGGTGGCTGCTGCAGGAGTCCCAGAAGAGGGAACACTGGGCTGTCGCATCGCCTATTGAGATGGAAAGAAACAGGAAGTTGAGAGGTTACTGGGGGGTGGGCGTGGGGCAGTATCTGCTGGCCATGCTGATGGATATGAAGGAAGAAGTCTGGAAGCACGTGCCTTGAGCAACCAGATGCCAAAGACTGGGCAAGGAAGATGCTGATAGGGAAACTGCACTGTTTGAGAAAACCAGCTCAAACCATGGCTCCAAATATTCACTCTCCTTAAATTCATATGGGCAATGCCACGGACAGGAAGACTGAGTGAACTGGAGTTAACTGGTGCAAACCAAGAGTCCAGCTGATGTCAGAGTCTCCTGGGGAACAGCCCCAACCTGCCCCCAGAAGCCCTCACTCTCAGATCAGAGGTGAAAGGGGTCAGAAATTAGGGTTACCCATGCTGGATAGAACTCTGACCAGCCCACATGTGAAAGCTTCCCTTAGCGCTGGGCCTGGGAGGAGTGGTTGAGGCTCCTGATCCCCAAGCCTTTGCCACCAGAAACCTACGTCCCTGAGACAAGCATACTGCCAGAGCTGCCAATTTTATTTTATGGTGCAAAAATTCCATAACAACACTAATGATGCTGCCACATTTAGAGATATTTGTATCCAAATCATTCATTGTAGTACAAACTGTTTTAAAAAGAAAAACCAAATCAAAGGCTCCTGTAACAGCCAGTCCCTCCTTCATGCCCAATATGTGTTAATAAATGGAGGAATATTTCCCAAAGAACATGGGGGGAGTTTCAGAGTCAGTTTACACAGTGGGGACTTGGGGACTTGGGAAGTTTAGGCAATGACAAAAAGGAGCTCTCTAAGAGAAAGAAACCTGGTCATGGATTTTCAAATTGCACCAAAAAAAGGTGGTAAGACAAAAGGAGTGAGAAGAGTTCAGACCAGAGAACATTCTACAAAGCCTAAAAAGGTCTAACTTATGCTTAGGGAGAATACTGGATACCCTGCCAGCATGGTGGCATAGTAAAGCCACAGTCTGTGATACCAGCATCCCAAATGGTGCCGATTTGTATCACAGCTGTTCCACCTCTGATCCAGCTCCCTGCTGATGGCCTGGGAAAAACAATGGAGGATGGCCCAAGTATTTGGACCCCTGCCACCCACGTGGGAGACCTAGAAGAAGTTCCTGGCTCCTGGCTTCAGATCAGCTCAGCTCTGGCCATTGTGGCCATCTGGGGAATGAACCAGCAGATAGAAGATTTTCTCTCTCTATCTCTCTCACTCTGGCTCTGGCTCTACCTCTCTCTGTAACTCTGCCTTTCAAATAAATAAAATAAAATATTTAAAAACAAAAAGATTAGGGAAACACCTATGACTGACTTCAAGGGCACTGATGACAAAAACTCACAAAAAACAATGGCACTTTTTAAACTTTGACCAGGTTAGTGACGTGAGTTATAACTGAGCATGTACTTTATCTTAATGGAAAATGGTCCTCAAATTCTCATAAAGAAATGATATTCAACCTTGCATGGACACCCATGTTACCGGGGTCTTAAAAATATCGACAGCTCGGTGCCAACTCCTCAAGATGCCACTGACTCAATGGGTCTAAGGGGCAGCCCAGAAATCAGGGAATGCCCAAGGAATTCCAAGGGCAGCCATGGGAAGCACTGCTGCCTTGGCCTGCAGGAGGGTCCAGCTGCACATCTACAGCAATTGGAGTCACCCTCCACACCCACAGCCACAGCTTCTGTGTCCAAGGATTCAGCCAATGATGGGAAATGTTTGAAGAAAAAAAAAAGACAGTCATGTCTGGTCTGGACTGACTATGTACAGCTGGAACCATGGCCTGTGGCACCAGCATGCTATAAGGACATCAGTTCAAGTACCTTGATAATGTGCCTGGGAAAGCAGCAGAAGATGGTCCCCCAAGTGCTTGGGCCCCTGCACCCATGTGGGAGACCTGGAAGAAGCTCCTGGCTTCAGATCGGCCCAGTTCCAGCTGTTGCAGCCATTTGAGGAGTGAACTAGTAGATGGAAGATCTTTCTCTGTCTCTCTCTCTCTTGCTGTAACTCTACCATTAGAATAAATAAAATCTTTTTAAAATGAGACAATGTGCACAGGTTTTACGAAGATTCTGTGCTGTTTTATATAAGGGACTTGAGCGTCTGCAGATTTAGGTGTCTGAGGGGGATCCTGGCACCCATCCCCCATGGACACCAGGGAACAGCTGCATATCTACTGGAGTCCACAAGAGGCAAAGTGAGAAAAGCCTCCTGGAGCTGGCACTGTGGTGCAGTGGGTTAATGTCCTGCCCTGCAGTGCTGGCATCCCATATGGATGCTGGTTCGAGACCCGGCTGCTCTACTTCTGATCCAGCTCTCTGCTGTGACCTGGGAAAGCAGTGGAAGATGGCCCAAGTGCTTGGGCCTCTGCACCCGCAGGGGAGACCCGGAGGAAACTCCTGGCTCCTGGCCTCGGATCAGTGCAGCTCTGGCCATTGTGGCCATCTGGGGAGTGAACCAGCAGATGGAGAACCGCTCGCTCTCTCTCTCTCTCTCTCTCTCTCTCTCTCTGCCTCTCCTCTTTCTGTGGACTCTGACAAGAGAGAGAAGGAAGGAAGGAAGGAAGGAAGGAAGGAAGGAAGGAAGGAAGGAAATCAGTTGTATGGTTTTATAAGACAATAAATGTTTATGGGCTTGGATCACATATATATTTGAGTCAAATAAAATAATATGTTTCACAATTATTTGGCTAACATAATTCCAATTTTTTAAGATTTATTTATTTATTTATTTGAAAGAGTTACAGAGAGGCGGAGGCAGAGAGAGAGAGAGAGAGAGAGAGAGAGGTCTTCCATCCATGGGTCACTTCCCAAATGGCCACAACGGCCAGAGCTGCACTGATCCGAAACCAGGAGCAGGAGCTTCCTCCAGGTCTTCCACCTGGATGCAGGAGCCCACAGACCTGGGCCATCTTCCATTGCTTTCCCAGGCCATCCCAGAGAGATAGATTGGAAGTGGAGCAGCTGGGACTCGAACCGGTGCCCATATGGGATGCGAGCAGTGCAGGTGGTGGCTTTACCCTCTATGCCACAGCGCTGACTCTTAATTCTAATTCTTAACGTAAATTCATAATGCCACTCCCAATCATGCTCACTTGTGTTCTCTGAATATGAAGCGGACCCTGCATTTATCTGTGTGGAGGGCATGCCTTCTGGATCCACATTTGAAAACATGGGCACGAACTACACACAAGGACCTGTCATGCTAACCAACCTAAAACTCTCCCAGGATCAGGAAAAACTATGAAGTGAATGTCTAAGTGGCACAATGGATGCTAAACCTCATGTGATGGCATCACTCAGTTCTGGTCCCCTCTCACTCTCCTACTTTCTTGGTCCTCCTTGTCCTCATTAGCCCCTCCTGTCAATCAACCAACCAACATATATTACACAATTTTCGGTAGAAATGACGAGGTCTAGCTACAAGGAATTACCACGTCTTTGATCAAGAACTTCATTTGAGGGCTGAGGGACAATTTTCATGTGTATCTCAGAAAGAAAAACCTGACTTGCAAACATCTGAGACACAAGTGGTCACTACCAAAGAGAAGATCTTCATTCTGGCTAACTGTGTGAATGACTAACTCCACAACAAAGGAATCCACGCCAGCGGTGAGGGGAATCCCAACTCCTCACGACCCACAGGGGCACCCACTAATGATGCGCCCAGGTGGGGAAGCTCTGTGTCCCAGGAACCTGAGTCCCAAGTTGGAAGTAGGAGTCTAGCCTTTCCAATGGAAACCACATCCCATTTTTTCTTAATTTGGGGTAAGTTCCCAGGCCACTCTGTCCCTGTATGGGTGTCATGGGCATACCTCCTGCTGAGAGAAGACGGGCTCTGTCCCTTCTTACTAAATCCCTCACAGCAAGGACTTGCTGCCCTGCCTCTCCACTGCCTTTAGAAACGAAGCTGTAGTGCTGAGACAGAATTGGCCCTGGTACAGCTGCAGAAGCATGAACAGGAAGGCACTGCTAAACTGCGAGTAGAATCGCAACTGAAGATCAGGTGTACGTGTCTTTTTGCCCTAGGCTGCATTATAAACTCCTCGGAGCCTGGGAAGTCCACCTCCTTTGTCTTTGTCCATTGTGAAGACTCCACTGTATTTGCATAAGTGATATATCCCTATATTTACGTAAGTACTATAAATGGATATGTTACATTTTCACGTAAAACGTAACCCAAGTTCCAAAACAATCCGTTAATAAACAAACCACTTCTGGAACAAAACTAGCTGTGACTTGGAGTCTGTATGTAAATGGAAAATGGGCAGAGTAACTGCAACAGTGATTGGTAACTTTTTTTTGAAGCAAGAAGCCTTTTCAGGATCTGATGAAATCGATGCCCTCTCTCCAGGAACATGCACACACACATTCACACTATAAATCACAAATGGTTGTAGGAGGTTCATGAAATTTCTGGATCCATCATAACCAAAAACAATGGCTTTCATACAACACCAAGTTGGCTGAATCTTTTGCTTGTTGTTTTTTAAATAAATCAGGCCTTAATGTGGTTATGAGTAACAAATATTATTTTTTAATTTGTTCGTCAGTTAGCCTAATAGTCTCTTTACAGCAACGGAAACAGCATAACTTAATATTACTTAAAAGGTTATGGGGCAATAACCAAAAATCTGGGTTTCTAACTTTCTGTTGTAATTTTAGCAGTAGTGAATAACTGCAGCTCATAATCAAACCTATCCTAAAATATAAGACATTGCCTAATTTGAAAGTCTAAACATCCTTACTTATTCAATTTAAAAATTTGATTTTGAAGACACCTCCTTAATTTTTCCCCAAAATCATTAAAGAAAAAATTTTATGAAAGTGGAAAGTTCCCCCTAAAAAAATACTGAACCAAAGTACTCATTTCTTCAGCACACCAAAAGACCTGAATATTTCCCGTCCACATGTTACATTAGTCCCAGTTTATTTTCAAATCAAGACTGGAGATGTGGGACCTACAGGGAAAACAGGCTATTTTCACTTGGAGACTAAGGACACTCTTAGCACCTACACCTCAGTAACCTCAAATCACCAAACAGCTGCAAGAGTCTCTAATGTCCTCTCCAGTTTTATGGTTGATTGGTAACAGTGCTCACTTGTGACTCCTGAAAGGCCAATACCATAGAGAAGTGAAAGGGCAATAAGGAAGAAATACATTAGAAACCATAGTATGAAGAAAGTATCAAAGATTGTATTATTCAAGTGCAGTGACTACTTTAAACGTTATTTTTTTTAATCCTTTTTTTTATTTTTTATTTTTGACAGGCAGAGTGGACAGTGAGAGAGACAGAGAGAAAGGTCTTCCTTTGCTGTTGGTTCACCCTCCAATGGCTGCCGCGGCCGGCGCTCTGCGCTGATCCAAAGGCAGGAGCCAGGTGCTTCTCCTGGTCTCCCATGGGGTGCAGGGCCCAAGCACTTGGGCCATCCTCCACAGCACTCCTGGGCCACAGCAGAGGGCTGGCCTGGAAGAGGGGCAACCGGGACAGAATCTGGCACCCCAACTGGGGCTAGAACCCGGTGTGCCAGCGCCGCAAGGCAGAGGATTAGCCTATTGAGCCACGGTGCTGGCCTAAAACAAAAAAATCTTAACTAGTTATTTATGATGAAAAAATATTACCAAAAATTGAGGGAAAAAGTTTAAAAATCATACAATAGTACGTTAAATAAAAATAATTATTAGCCTGATGAGAAAGGACTATGAAAATAAGTATTGGCTTAAAATTGAAAAGATTGCATTGTAAAACAATGGGAACATACTTTACTGACATGTACATTGAGAAACAATTCAAGGGGCTGGTGTTGTGGTGTAGCAGGTTAAGCTTCCACCTGCAATGCTAGCTTCCTGCTAATGTACCTGGGAAAGCAGTAGAGGATGGCCCAAGTGCTTGGGCTCCTTCACCGACATGGGAGACCTGGGAGGAGCTCCCGGCTCCTGGCTCCTGGCTCCTGGCCCCTGGTCCCTGGCTTTGGCTTGGCCCAAGCCTGGCTGTTGCAGTCATTTGAGGCGTGAACCAGCAGGTGGAAGATCCATCTCTCTCTCTCTTCATTTTTTTTTTTAAGATTTATTTATTTATTTGAAAGAGTTAACAGAGAGGCAGAGAGAGGGAGGTCCCCCATCTACTGGTTAACTCCACAAATGGCCACAACGGCCAGAGCTTCACCAATCCAAAGTCAGGAACCAGGAGATTCTTCCGGGTATCCCACGTCGGGGCAGGGGCCCAAAGACATGGGCCATCCTCCACTGCTTTCCCAGGCCATAGCAGAGAGCTGGATAGGAAGTGGAGCAGCTGGGACTCAAACCAGCGGCCGTATGGGATGCCAGCACTGCAGGCAGCAACTTCACCCGCTACACCACAGCACTGGCCCCTCTAACTCTTTCAATAAATAAATCTTAAAAAAAAAAAAAAGAAACAATTAAGATGGTAATTTTTATGTCTGTGTTATTTATTGCCAATAAAAATAATTTATTTTTGAAAAGATTACAAAACTGTTAAACAGCCTGGGAAGCCCTGGGGTTTTGTGTCCAAAGGGCTGTGTCAAAGCCTTCTACTATAACGAAGTTAGTGAGAGAAAGCCACACCACGTCAGTGTAACGGGACCCGCAGGGCTGTCTCCCCAGACTTAGGCATATGTTTAAACTCTCATGTCTCATGCTGATGGCGGATGGATTAAGGCTGCAGATTTGACCTAAGCAGGGCGTCCAGGAGGTGGGACGGTCCAATGGGAGGTCCGCAGGTCACTGAGGAATGCCCTCAGATGGTGGCTTTCCCAGAAAGGGGTGGTTATTTAAGCTGAGCCTAGCTCCCCTCTCTCTGCCTCCTGCCTCACCACGTGACCCTCCTCGGCCCCGGCTGGCTGCGGCCAGTCTCCGCAAATTGCAGATGATGGGGCTGCCCGATCCAAACTCCAAGCTGAAATAAACATTTTCTTTCCCGGAAAAATCTCCTGTCAGGTATTTTGCTTGCACTAATGAAAGGCGGACCAATGCCGCAGACCGTAGTCGACCGCTAACGATGCTGCAGGAAGGCAGCCCCGGCTCCCTGGCCAGGAGGCGCATCTCCGAGCTGTGTGGTGCTACATGGTACCAAACCTGGAGTCTCTTCTGACGATCGACCAATTCCCTGTCTTCCAGAGTCATCCACAAGCAAATTTTCTTTTTCCCGAAAACGCTTAAAATATGCATCATAGACCCACCCCACTAACACACTGCTCTTTCCAGATGTTGCGAGGAGAAACACAGGAAGTGCCCGTTGTTCCTGCGCAGGAAGGAGTGGGAGGAGTTACGGGCTGCACCGCTGCCTGGGAGAGAGCCTCGCACTCTCAAAGCCACGCACAACGTATTGAAATGCTGCAACAACACAACGTACCCAGACAATAAATCACTTAGAAATTCAAATTATATATATATATTATTTTATTATATACAATATATACATATAATATATATAATATATATATGGATTTTTGTAAAGTTCTGTTTAAGGTAATTAGGAAGAAAACTTGATGTTTAGTAAATATTGTTTTAAGAAAGCAGAAATATGCAGCGTGGTGGATTAAGCCACTGCTTGGGATGCCGGCGTCCCATATCAGAGTACCTGGAGTGGACGACATCTCTGACCCAGCTTCCTACTAATGTACACCCCAGGAGGCAGGAGAGGATGGCTCAGGTGGCCCCAGACACCCACATGGGAGACCCTGATGGAATGCCTGGCTCTAAGCTTTGGCCTGGCCCAGCCCTGGCTTTTGTAGGCATTTGGAGAGTGAATAAGTAGATGGAAGATTTCTTTCTCTGTATATCCCCCCCCCCCGTCACTCTTTGCCCTCCAAATAAATAAAACCATACCAAAAAAAAAGCAAGCAAGCATAAATAACCTACTTAATTCTCCATGTGGTCAGTAGGCTACTCTTCTGAAATGAAAACCGGATTATATTATCCCGCGGCTTCGTCAGCTGTCTCTTACCTGCAGCATGGAGTAGGGACCCCCATTCGGATCGTAGAAGAGCTGAGCAGAACACTCCCTAGCCTCATGGCCTGCCCCTTCTAGCCCCTCCCTCCTCCCTCAATGTCCTCTCCTCAATCTGCTTGTCTTGGAATCTCCCATTCATCTCCACCCTGGCCCGGTACCACTGGCTTCCTGACCCCCACCAAAGAAGCAACCATGCCCCCTTCTGCCCCTGCAGTGGGCCCTTATCCTATCGCTGGAACAGCACCAATGAAAGTGAATGGCACTGGTGTGCACATGTATGGTATGGAGGTTTTTATATCATCTCTACCTAACACATAGGAGGGCCTCCACACTCAAATCTCAGCCAAGTGACTCTTAGTGACACTGTAAAATGGTAAGTAAGGTGACTTCGCATTTTAAAACAAGGAAAAGATTAGAAAATGAGAAATCATTGGGCCTCTGGTTGAGGAGGAGCAATACCAATGAGTAAAGAAGAAATAACGGATGCCAGTTATTCCAGCAGGTCTGAGCCTGTCTCATGTGGATGACAACAGCAGGGATGACACACAAAGGTGTACGTGCCCCAGGGGCTCTTGATGGATGAGGGTTGAGGAAAGACAGGCAGAGGGACACTGAGTGTCCCATCTATTCTGATTTTGTAAATATTGCTCGCTTCACAATGTTCCTTACATAGTCACTTCTGCTGCAAATTATGTCTCCCCTGACACACACCCCCGGTAACCAGTGTGATCTTCCACTCTTAGCACGGATTAATCTGTAATAGGTGAGGCTGTGGTGGATACTGAAATGTATAAGACACAGCCCCTGCCTTCGTGGATTAACAAGCCTCCATGTCTTATAATGCACAGTGATTTTAAATTCTTGCAGAAAACAGAAAAACATTTTTGCTTCCCTTTAAAAGATTTAACTGGGATGCATTCATTCACATGAAAGCTAATCCTCAAAATACAAGCTCTGCTGTGGCTGGCTAGACAAACACTTCTTATAAAGGCATAATAAAAATCATTAATTTATAGCACCCTTAGGAAAGATAGTCATATAATCAAAGTGTGGTTATGAAAAAGATCACGTAAGAAACATGTGGGTTCAAAAACTTCTAAATAATGCATCTACTAAGTGAAGAAACAGGGAATTATTTTTTAAAACATTTTATTATATTTTAATATTCAACCAGAAAAACAAAGTTAGTAATATATGTAAGAAGTGATTACCAGTGCTATTATTATGATGTCTGTTAAAGCAGGCCTCATAATCTAATCTTATTCTTTTTTACAGTTTCTGGGAACAGGGATTAACACACCTCTCTCCCCAGAAAACAGCCTGGAGACACACATATTTCACCACCACTCAGTCCTACAATCTAACAGTTAGTGCTCTACAGGAAAAATCAGGAAAAGGGCTGGCGCTGTAGCACAGTGGGTTAAGCCACAGTCTGCCAGCACCCCGAATCCCACATGGGTGTTGGTTTGAGTCCTGGCTGCTCTATTTCCAATCTCGATCACTGCTAATGTACCTGGAAAATCAGGGGAGGACAGCCCGAGTCCTTGGGCCCCTGAACCCTAGAGGAGAAGCAGATGAAGCTCCTGGCAACTGGCTTCAGCCTGGCCCAGCTCCGGCTGCTGTAGCCGCTTGGGGAGTGGACCAACGGGTGGAAGACCTCTCTATCTGTCTCTCCCTCTCTGTAATTTTGACTTTCAAATAAATTTAAAAAAAAAAATTTTTTTAAATCAGTAAACCCATTTAGACTTCAACTGTAACTGAATAACCCAGTTTCTAGACATTAGAAACAAATAGGTAAACTTGGGCATGAAAAATATTTTCAAAAAATAAGCTTTAAAAGTTGAATGAACTCTTATCCATCTGGTTTTCTGAGAGTGTTTTTAATCCAGTAACTTAAAGCTGTGGAATTATTTATTTCACATCCCTTACTTAAAGCAAGGAGTGAAACAGTGGATGGAAGATTTCTCTCTCTCTCTCTCTCTCTCTCTCTCCCCCCCCCCTCCCTCCTTCTCTCTTTCTGTAACTCTTTCAAATATTTTTTAAATTGGTATTCAATGAGCCTTTCATAAAGCTACAAATAACTGAAAAATCAGCCACTCTCTGACGTACCTGATGAGTGGACATTTTCAGTATATTGGCTTTTGGGGAGGCAGAAGTTAAACACGTGAGGAGATCAGTGACAATTCATACCTTTTGCAGATGCCTCCGAATGTCTAGAAACTTCTCTAACTTGCACCAGTCTTACCCAGCATGACCCACTTACTTCTTTTCTAGGGAATGTACTTCGGAGTGATGGGAGCGATGTGTCTTAGGAGCTTGCAGCACTTCATTTTCCAGGTATCACTGTCTCCTGTCCTGACCACAGTGGGCCTTCTG
The DNA here is from genome assembly GCA_949820135.1 of Sylvilagus floridanus. NCBI lineage: Eukaryota > Metazoa > Chordata > Mammalia > Lagomorpha > Leporidae > Sylvilagus > Sylvilagus floridanus. The sequence goes on from OX463230.1 coordinate 74,759,134, forward strand.
TATCCAAAGCTTTAACTAGCTGGAGGTTGGAGATATTTGGGGTGGGGGCGGGGTGGAATTGCACCTTACTGAACATACACGAACTCCTCCCACTCATCACTATTCCTTAAATAATAAATTATTGGCCTAGCATTTACATTGAACTAGGTATTATAAGTAATCTAGGGATGGCTTAAAGCCTATGGGAAGACGTGCAAAGGCTATGACATTTTATATGAGAGACTGAAGCATCCACAGATTTTGGTATTTTCAGGGAATCCTGGATCCAATCCCCCACAGATACCGAGGGAGGATTTTACCATCTATTCTGTCCTTTCACACGGGATTTTTCATTGCCCTATCCAATTTTTTATCCATTTGTCATAAAGGTCACCAGAAGGCTGTGCTGCACCTCCCCGGTGTCTACACAGAAGCTGCAACATCATGATCTCTTCGACCATCTCCAATGATGAGACTCTTTTTTTTTTTTTTTTTAATTTATTTGACATGTAGACAGTGAGAGAGACAGAGAGAAAGGTCTTCCTTCCATTGGTCATTCCCCAAATGGCCGCTACGGCCGGAGCTGTGCCAATCCAAAGTGAGGAGATAGGTGCTTCTTCCTGGTCTCCCATTCAGGTGCAGGGCCCAAGCACTTGGGCCATCCTCCACTGCACTCCCGGGCCACAACAGAGAGCTGGCCTGGAAGAGGAGCAACTGGGACTAGAACCAGCATCCATATGGGATGCTGGTGCTGCAGGCGGAGGATTAACCAAGTGAGCCAGCGCTAGCCGATGAGACTCTTACAGTTTACAGACCTCAGCCTCAGAAGTGTAAACAACACCTGCACATCACCGTGTGCTGTGATGGGACGTGACATAACGGATATGAAAGAATGTGTAATTCTTTTAAACTGTGGTATGTCAACACATTACCGTCATTAACATTAACTCTCATTAGTGAGCACTGCTTATTACAGGAGAGACTTCATTTTCTAAATGCATGCCTCTCCACTCCTCCTGCCATTGCCCTGGTTCAAGCTCCCTTGGACTCAACAGTTTCCTGAATGTTCTCCGTGCTGTCTGTCCTCCCCACTCTGTACAGAATTATCTTTGAAATAAAGACTTGATCCTGCCAAATTCCGGTTAGTATGGTCAGTAGTTTCCCATCACCACCGGTATAATCTAGACTTCTGAATTCAAGACTCTTTCCTTCCATAAGGGACGTCGTCAGCAGTCCTCCCAGGTTCTACTCTCTTCACAGTAAAGTAACAGAGAGGTGCTTTCTAGACGCCAAGGACACCATGGTCCTGAAGTCCAAGTTTCTTCACTAGCTCTTTGTTCTACTCAATATTGCCCTCTGCTGCTCCTTCTACAACTCCCAGCCCAGCCATCACCCATCAAGGCTGAGGCCACTATCACAGCTCTGCGCTCAGACCTAAGCCCAGCATTAACCACGCTGTAGAGGAGTGAGTTTCTCTCTGGAGTTTCTCAAGGGTGGAAACTATCTCATTTATTTTGCCATCTCACATAGGGCCAAATGTCTGATAACTTAAAGTAGTATAAGCTAACTGATTTACTGAAGAAACAAAAAACAAATAGTAAAAATTACAGAGACTAAGACATTTTTTCCCCTCTGACTGATAGGTGTTTGAGGAATTCGATGGTGAGAGATATTTCCATTCTCCTTTGCAGTGACCTGACTCCTGTGAAGAGCAGAAGATTGGGTTCTTCTTCTGGCTCCACCATATACTAGTCCTGGGACCCAAAAATAAGTAATAACATCCATGGATATCTGCAAGGTGACGGTAACTATCACCTGCCTTGTGTTCCTCAGAGCTGCTGGCATGAACAAAGTGATATGCAACTAACTCGTAGAAGCTCCCAAGTGGCACAGAAATATAAAGGATCATAAGTAAGGTACTGGTTCGGCAGGACACGCTTTTGGGAATGGGTGTTTTAACTGGGACTGCTGCAAGTTAGACAGATAATCCGGAATAGGGGTCCAATGCATGCATCTGGACATGGTATGAACACAAAACCAACGTGCAGTCTTGAAATTTTCATAAAATTTTATCTAACATAATAATGGAGCGTAACCTATGACATATTATATATTTTGGTTGCTGCTGTTCTTTTACTTCTTGGAAAACCAATCACTGTTCTCCAGTAACATTAGGAAATGATTATAATTGAGGCTGGGTACCTCCACATGAATGCCACTGGCTCTTAATGTTAAGGAACCCCAAACATGTATATATGCCTCCAGCCAGTCTGTTCAGAGCACAGGGGGTACATCTGCTTCTTCACCCCATAGCCCCAGCATTTACCATGGGTCCTGGCACCCTTACCAATTATTCACTGCAAAAATGAGTGAATGAAGACTGACACTCAGATGAAGCCACTGAAAAGGCTTTGGGGGGAAAACTTGAACAACAAACTCTCTTCCTGAGCTCTGAAGGGAGACCCTGGGCAGGAAACTGGCATGTAGCACGCTGGAACTGGATCTGGAAGTACCTCGTTTACAACAAGCATCTCTTTTTCATTTGCAAATGTCCTTGTGGCACATATAAATATTTGATCATTGTCCATTCCAGTTTTTTCCACCCAAACTAAAAGCCATTCTGCTTTTATCCACTACCACTTTATCCTTATTGAGGGAGGCCATCCATCTTGCCAGCATTAAGATCATCTTTGGGTGGTAGACAGAAAGGCTAAACCTCTAAAATGTGTAAATCAACTATTCTTTTATGTAAATCATGAAATTAAAAGGATAGATTTTTCTATCCTTCAGTGTTTTATTCAACATTAAATTCACAGACTTTAGCTTGAAAGGTGGCCAAATGCAAACCACTGAGACCCATGCTTTACCTCACATCTCTAAAACTTAGTCTTTCTTTATTATGTTTGCACTCCTATGTCTTGAGTCTTCCATGAGAGTACCTGAAAAAGTCTGTAGAAAAATGAAATGAATAGACATTTATTTTTGTGCAAAAAATTTTGGAAATCCATGTGCAAATACATTTTCTCAAACTTCTTTTTTAAAAGATGTATTTATTTATTTGAAAACCAGAGTTACAGAGAGAGAGGGAGAGACAAAGAGAAGAGAGAGATCTTCCATCTGCTGGTTCACATGGGAGACCCAGATGAAGCTCCTGGCTCCTGGCTTCAGCCTGGCCCAGCCTTGGTCCTGGTAGCTCTTTGGGAGGTGAAGCAGAGGATGGAAGATCCCTGCCCCCTCTTTGTCTCTCCTTGTAAGTCTGATTTTCACAATAAAGAAATCTTAAAAAAAAAAAAAAACTCTTTGCACCAAAATAAACTTACCTTTTAATTACATTTCCCACTAAGCTTTTGAAGTATGCTTGTAGCATTGCTTTTTTTGTTTTATTAGCCCTTGTAAATATTTTTGTGTGACTATAAAACTAGAACGATTTTTAGCCCCTAACGCACCAGAACTTCAAACTGAATGATCACTGCTCCTCATCTTGTGACTCTGATTCAGTCACCCAACCTCCTTCATCAGCCACGTGTGAAATTGCTTCAAGCCCAGATTTCCCAGCAGCCTCCAAAATGTCTCAGCAATTCCATGGCTTCCAGACCCTTTTGGCTTTGTGCCTCAGGTCCTTTCCCTACTGAATTCGGTGCCACCATAAGTTTCCTGCTCTATCATAAAAATAAATGCAACCCTCCTTATTCAGATAAGCACACATCCATTAACTTAAGGTCTGTTAACCATGCTAGATGTGCTACAATGTGGCGAAGAAGTCTGCAAACATTCACATGCCACACTGCCTCAGACAGCTTCAGACTCAGTGTGTCTGGAGCACAGCATGGGAACCCACACACATGAAAACCTCCCCTGGAGATCAGAATAACCGCTCAGGCTTAAAAGACATTCCATGGGGCAGGACGGTGTCACAGCTCTGCACTCGTCATAGTTCTTTCCCTGGGGATGGAGCTTTGTAAATACGTCACTTCTGCCCTCTCTCCACCCCCGCTAGCTCTATACTCCCAGATCCTGGGGTGGGAAAGGGTACCGGGAGGAGTCATTTTGGTGAAATAGCTGAGCGTGCTCACTCAAACTCCTCTCTTCCGACTGACAGCCAGCTGTCCACCAACAATCGTGCTATATTCAGCTATAATTCATGCAAAAATCAATTGTACTGCACATGAAGACAAGGGTAATACCTCTTGATGAGAGAAAAGGAGTTCCCATGAGTACTAGACATGACTGCCATGGGCTGCGAAACTTCTTTTCAATATTTATTTATTTGAGAGAGTTACAGAGAAAGAAAGGTGACAGAGAGAGAGAGAGAGAGAGATCTTCCATCTGTTGGTTCATTCCCCAAATGGTCACAACAGTCAGATGGGTTTGAGGCCAAGAGCCAGGAGCTTCTTCCAGGTCTTCCACATGGGTACAGGGGCCCAAGCACTTGGACCATCTTCCAATGCTTTCCCAGTCACATCAGCAGGAAGCTGGATCGGAAGCAGAGCAGCCAGGACTCAAACCGGCATCCCATGTGGACTCGCTGTCCCACAGCGCTGGCTCCGGGAAATTTCTAAGAGGTGGGGGTAGGGGTACGGCCCTAGCGACTTCCTCTCCCCTCTGTGGTGCCTGTGCTGCACACACACCGGGGCTGGTGCCAGCGTGACCTACACCAAAGACTGCCAGCAGATCCATGGCGTAAACACTGGAGGGGACGGGTAAGAGGATCATATGCCAGCTTAGGGAAGAAGGAAGGTGAGAGATGCTTCTGGAACCGGTATTTCATGAAAATGCTTAAATAAGATGATAATGGTGCTCTGTCAGTTAGATATAATATCACAAAATACCTCCCTGTTTATAAACTGCCTCACAGAGAGTTTTGTGTATCAGAATAATCTAGAGGACTTTTCCCAATAAAATCTCTCTCTCCATCCATCCATCCGTCCATCCATCCACCCAGGCACCCTGAACAGGAGGGTCAGCACCTGACTGTCTCAGCCTCCCTACTCGGGGAGACCTCTGAGGAATTTTACAACCACAGAGCCGGGCAGTTCTCATATAGTACAATGCTATTTAACGTTCACCCCCAAGTCTTACCATGTAATATTCTGGAAACTTGTATAATAGCTGTTTTATTCTCAGGAACACAGACAAGCACCGTTAGTTGTGAGTGTGTGCGTACTAAAAGCCACTGTTGACTTTCACAGGTAGAACACATGCATGTGCACATGCGTGTACACACACACACACACGCGCGCACACACGCGCGCACACACACACACTCCCTGATTCTGCTCGTCTGATGCCAAAGCTGGGGCCTGGGGGGCCTGGCCACCCACCATGCGCGGGCAGTAGATGCCTCCAGTACTACGCGGGGCCAGGGGTCGGGCAGGTGAGGCTACCATAGGCTCTACGTTAGGCCTGTGGCTCTGCAGCTGCTCAGGCGTCTGTGTCCAACCCGAAGACGCAGAAGGCTTTCCTCCGCCACTCCTGTGACCTCCTCGCTGTCCAAAAAGGGAAAATTCAATGACCCGTCAAGTGACGATCATCAGGCTGCAGTCTGCCTAGAGCTGAGAGGTGGTCCCTGGGAGAAATTCAGGCACCGCATGTATGGGGGAAGGCAATGAAGACGCCAGTCTCCCTGGCTGGCGGAGAAGTCTCAACGCCCCTGAACATAGCAAAAATTCCTTCATTATGTTACCAGAAAATTCCAGAAGTTCTAACGCTTGGATTTTTATATTTAAATATGAATGAATGCACTCTAAAGCAAATTAATAGACATCATTCAGGATATTCCTGTATACCAACAAACCAGCATATTTAAGCCCTTACATCTGTTTGTCTCCTTCTTGGAAAAATTCATAATTTTTTTCAAAAAAATATTTATTTTGTTTATTTGGAAGGTAGAGTTACAGAGAGAGAGAGAGAGAGGTAGAGACAGCGAGAAAGAGGTCTTCCACCCATTGGTTCACTCCCCAAACGGCCGCAAGAACCAGGGCTGGACCAGACCCAAGCCAGGAGCCAGGAGCTTACTCTGGGTCTCCCATGTGGGTACAGCAGCCCAAGGACCTGGGTCATCCTCCTCTGCTGTCCCAGGTGCATTAGCAGAGAGCTGGATCAGATGTAGAGCAGCCGGGATTTGAACTGGCACCTATATGGGATGTCCCCACTACAGGCTGGGTCTTTAACCTGCTGCACCACAGTGTCAGCCCCTGTAAATTTCTTGAGAAACATATAATGGCCTTCTTGAGACTGACTGTCTTGTCAATATTTATTTGTTGAGTCCTAAAATTAAGCTCCTTTTCCATTTTTAACGTGTACCTCCTTCTAGATGTGTCTTTTCCTGACTATTCTATTAGAGAGATAAAATGTATGCTTCATGAAGTGCGTTGTGCTGAGTAAGTACAGAGTGCAAGCTGTGTAACTATGAGACCCACTCGCTTCATAAAATCCTATGAATGACAACATTTCACCACTAGGTGGCGGTGGTGCTACGCTAATGCCCCGGATTGTCTTTCCCACGTGAATACACACAAGTAGGCATTTTGCTCAGGGTTTCACAAATCCTTTTTGATTACTTTTTGATTACTCTTGGGGAAGTCACCCTTGTGAATGAGCAAGAAAAATCTATCCTAAATTCTGAATTTACTTCATCCTTTATCAAATGCCCCCGTGCTTATTTCTAAGAATAATCCCTTTGCCCACATGTGACATTCTGACATAGTCACTTTCCTGGCCACAATGATGCAACTATTTTTGTTGTAGGGTCACTGTGATATGCCTCAAAATAAACATGACATTTACTGTGTCTTATTATTCGTGTTTCTGAAAGGGAGAGAGACAGAGAGAGAGAGAGCAACCGTCCACTGGTTCACTCCCCAAACACCTGCAACAGCCCCAGCAGGGCTAAGCCAAAGCCAGGAGCCTGGAACTTGATCTGAGTGGGTGGCAACCCAACTACCTGAGCCACCACCTGCTACCTTCCAGAGTGTGCATTAGCAGGAAGCTGGGATCGGGAATGGAGCCAGAACTCAAACCCAGGCGCTCCGATATGAGATAAGGGTGTCCCAGCAACAGCCTAACTGCTAAACAGCTATAGGAAACACGTACCACTTTTTGTTTTAAGTAGTGACTAATGTATAAAATAGACATTTTGAATCTCACCTCACTGTAGCTCCCGACAACCCCAGTTCCAGAATGCAGCCTGAGGCTGAGCCCGCGGGCAGCTGAGCAGCCTGAGCAGCCGAGGTGTGGCTGGAGGGGAGAGGGGAACCAGTGGGAGCGCGGGGATCCAACACACCAAGCACAGGTAACCAGGGTCCTGCATCATCCCGCACACCTATCTCAGAGAGGCTGATGGCTACTTCCAAGCTGAAAGTCTGCCTATTTTCTAGAATTCTATTCTCAAAATCTGTCTCTCAAGTTCTTTAGTCCTTCCCCCAGAGATTACCTGGATCCCAACTGCATGAAAAATTCCTCAGTTACACATCTGCCAGTTCTCTGAATCCAAAGAGAGATAATCTGTACATATATAAGTACATGGAGGCAGCCTTAACAATGCTCCGAAGGTGGTTTTGATGGGCACAATGGATACTCCTAAAAGGATAACCCAGTTCTGGTAGAATTTTTTTTTAATATCTTCTTTGTTCACAGAAATAAATAGAGAGAAATGTGACTGTCTCTGTGCTTAGGAGGAGGCAGAGGAAAGGTAGGAGGGGAAGGCCATGCCAGTTCCTAAATGACGTGGCACTTGAGCAGGTGTGTGCACACACACATGATGCCAACAGTCTCCAAACCTTGGTCATAAAAGTGTGTTCCAGGCCATCAAGGAGAGAGGAGCCTTTCTCTGAAGGGAGGAAGGAATCTCCACTGTGATACAGCCTTGACTAAACAAGTTCAGAGTTGGTGAACTCAAGGGGCTTCCATAGCCTAGACAGCTCATAGCAAGAGTCTCAGGTGATTGCTGACACCATAAGTAAGAGTGCCAATTGTTAAATCAACAACAGGAGTCACTGGGTACATGCTCCCCACGTGGGATCTATGTCCTTAATGTGTTTTACTATGAAACTTAAAAACAACACTACTAGTCAAACGATACCCTATACCTTGTGCGGTTGTGTGAGTGCAGCCTGTTGAAATCCTTGCTTAATATATACTAAGTTGATCTTCAGTATGTGAAGGTAATTGAAAATGAAACTCGATGAAGGGCGGGGTGGGAGTGGGAGTGGGAGAGGGGAGGGCCGTGGGAGGGAGGGAGGTTGGGGGAGGACCACAACAATACAAAAGTTGCACTTTGTAAATTCACATTTATTAAATAAAAAATAACTATATAACAAACAAAAGAAAAAGGAAAAAAAGAACTTAATACTTTACCCTTTTAATATTTTTTATGTTCTACTTAAAACTATTGGTTGAACTCTGTAATTAATACACAATTATTCTTAGGTGCTTAATGCTATAACTAGTACTCAAATAGTTTTGTTTTGTTTTTTGACAGGCAGAGTGGACAGTGAGAGAGAGACAGAGAGAAAGGTCTTCCTTTGCCGTTGGTTCACCCTCCAATGGCTGCTGCGGCCGGCGCACTGTGGCCCGCGCACCGTGCTCATCCGATGGCAGGAGCCAGGTGCTTCTCCTGGTCTCCCATGGGGTGCGGGGCCCAAGCACTTGGGCCATCCTCCACTGCACTCCCTGGCCACAGCAGAGAGCTGGCCTGGAAGAGGGGCAACCAGGACAGAATCCGGTGCCGCGACGGGGACTAGAACCCTGTGTGCCGGCGCCGCAAGGCAGAGGATTAGCCTAGTGAGCCGCGGCGCTGGCACACAGGGTTCTAGTCCCCGTCGCGGCACCGGATTCTGTCCTGGTTGCCCCTCTTCCAGGCCAGCTCTCTGCTGTGGCCAGGGAGTGCAGTGGAGGATGGCCCAAGTGTTTGGACCCTGCACCCCATGGGAGACCAGGAGAAGCACCTGGCTCCTGCCTTCGGATCAGCGCGGTGCGCCAGCCGCAGCAAACTGGCCGCGGCGGCCATTGGAGGGTAAACCAACGGCAAAGGAAGACCTTTCTCTCTGTCTCTCTCTCTCACTGTCCACTCTGCTGTCAAAAAAAAAAAAAAAGGATTCAGCCCCTTCGCAAGGCAACACGGCTTCTCTTCCCGAGTCCTCAGGTGCTGGCTACAACAGCATCCTCCAAAGCACAGCGCCCGGACTTCCCATCTACCTTCGTCTCCCCTCACCCCCAAATCAAGGTCCCTTTTTGCTTGTACTCTTTCAGGTCCCCATTCTCTGAATTTTATTCTCATCTAGATCTTAGCAATGACCGATTATGGAGAAATGCTTCCAGGTCCAGCTCTGGAGGAACAATCCCCTAATGGGAAAGGGAGCTGGAAGCGTTAGGTAGGAAGTGAACAATCAGCCTGTGTGTGTGAAGGATCCAGCATCTGCTGCGAAAGGCCCAGGAGGATTCTCTGTCCTCAGGACCGAATGGGTTACCTGAGCTGATGACACAGGGCAACAGAACCTTCACAGACACCCTAGGGGAAGCCCCTCTGCTTCATGTGCCAGCAGACCTGGAGAGCAATTTGCTGATTTACTCTCCACGAAACCCTTTATCCCAAAGGAGAAGGGGCTCGCTCAGCCCTCTGCTCTCTGCTGAGCCGCCCGCCTGGCCTGCCCGGCTAAATTCTCTCCATTCAGCCATGTAAGCTCACTCTCCCTAGTCTGAGTGATTGGGCACTTCCTGTCTGTCCCTTCCACCCTGACAGATGCCCTGTCCCCAGTAAAGCCTTACTACTTTGCTCTCTGTCTCACGCCTGAATTCTTTCTTGCGTGAAGACAAGCCACAGCTTTTCTCTGGGGACAGAACCACCACCCGCTGCCACCAGCGCTGACTCTTCCTTTGGAGGCTACTGCTTCTCCTTGAAGCTTGGCATAAATGTAGAAAACAATTCTACTGTTTTTTAAATATTCCTAATTTTTTATTTATGTACTTAACTTACTTATTTATTGGAGAAGCAGAGAGAGAGAGGAGAGTGCTCGTTCACTCATTCACTCCCCAAGTGTCCACAACAGCAAGGACTGGGCCAGGCTGAACCCAGGAGCCAGGAACTCAATCCAGGTCTCCCACAGGGGTGGCAGGGACCTGGTTACCTGAGCCATCACCACTGCCTTTCAGGGAACACATCTGCAGGAAGCTGCGGCCAGGAGCTGGGGATGGGTATTGAACCCAGGTACTCCTACGGGGGACAAGGATGTCTTAAACACTAAGCTGAATGCCCACCCCGCAGACTCAACTCTGAATAACCCATAAAAAAAGAGGCAAGACAGAACACATAAACAAGACTCAATTGACAGCTGGCAACAACAGAGGCAGGTAAACAGAGTTTCATCTCAGCAGAATAAAATCCCTGAGTTCAGGCCGGCACCGCAGCTCATTAGGCTAATACTCCACCTGCGGCACTGGCACAGCGGGTTCTAGTCCCAGTTGGGGAGCGGGGTTCTGTCCCGGTTGCCCCTCTTCCAGGCCAGCTCTCTGCTGTGGCCCGGGAGTGCAGTGGAGGATGGCCCAAGTGCTTGGGCCCTGCACCCCATGGGAGACCAGGAGAAGCACCTGGCTCCTGGCTTCGGATCAGCGCAGCACACTGGGGGGTGAACCAACAGCAAAGGAAGACCTTTCTCTCTGTCTCTCTCTCACTATCTAACTCTGCCTGTCAAAAAAAAAAAATCCCTGAGTTCTCCCTGTGAGTCCATAGGGACCCTTTCCTGTCTCAGCTCCTGCCCAGCGACATAGCAGGTGGTCCCCAGTGGGCAAGCAGCCCAAGTCAGAAAGTCACCACACTCACAGTGTGCACGCCAAAGCCCAGAAGCCAGAGTCTTGCTGGCCTCGCTAGCGTCTGTCCTCACCCGGGAGCAGCTTTACCCAAGCAGGTCTCACCTGAACACCGCGACCCCATAGAAGCTCCCCATCGTCCGTCAAGGAAAATCCCATGCACATAAACATGACCAAGAGAATCCGTTACACCAAACTAGCCCCCACCAATCTCCCATAATACCTCCCAGCACAGACTTGCTTCCCTAAGACAGAGGCCTCCCCTCATCACGTCCCTGTTCAAAACCTCAGCATAAGCGTTTAGGGCACTTGACTGTCCCCGTCTTCACTGCATTTGTAGCCCACGCACCTAATGCAGCTTCCATCCGTGTTGCCTGGCCTTGGCAGACTGCTCTACTGCTGCTGGTCAAACAAGACACATGCCCTCCTCCCTAGATGATAGGGGGCTTCCCACAAACTGTAGTTCCCTCCCCAACACCTCCCCCCTTGACTCACCCTAAATTCTGCACTCAAATGCCCACCATTCCAGTGTCACTCAAGCACAGCTCGCACATTCACAGTTCCGTGTCCTCAGTCCCCCAGAGCCCTGTTTGCAAGAAGTAACACATGTGCACAGGAGAGGGCTGCACCAGACTCGCTTTATTCTAAAAAGCCCCTCTGATGCTCGTTTTTCAATACTTTCAATGGTGCATGGGTTTTTAAATCTAAACTACAGTAAGAGGAGAAAGTAAATAACAAAACAGGTCAAGTTACCCAGTCGGTCTAACCTTGTCTCCCCAACCCTCAAAAGTCATCCTAGGATTGTGCTGCTTTTTCTTCCACCTCCTATCTAGACATCAGTGCATTACAAAGAGCCACCTTGGAAAGAGTGGGTGTTTTTTGTTGTTGCTGGGATGGGACAAAACATTCCCTTTCTCTCTCTCCAGTTCGCACATCCCTGCATCCTGTGTCAGGTCACAGCGCCTGACATACAAACAGCCCCTCTGCGGAGGTTACAGAGGTTCAGGAAGGACTCAGGCTTGCTGTACTCTTCCCTCGGATGGTGAGCAAATAAAGATGACTTCATCCAAATGTCTAAGAAATACAAATTCCTTAACTGCAGAGCTAAGAATCAGGTTGGATTTTTCACGCATGGATTATACTGTATTTTCCACATCTACTCATTCATTAACCATACATTCATTGAGTGCCTATTACATGCCAGCAATTGTTCTGAGCACTGGAGACAGAGCAGCAAACAGAATAGATAAAAATGCCTTCCCACAAGGAGCTAATACTATATTGCATGCCGTAATTAAAATTCTAAACAGAACTTCTGACAATATCTAATTTCACTTTATATCTACATATAAAAGGAGTGTACCTACTTACATACCTTACTAAGCTAGTTGTAGGTATGAGAGAAAGATGAAAATAGCATGTAGAAAAATAAACAACAAAATTTAGCACAACATCCTATGACTACTCAAAAGAATAGTTTTCCAGATGAGAAAGTGAGTGGCAGTAGGACCAAAGTCCAAACAGCCTTTGAGAACAGAATTGCCACTCACTCCCAACAAGAGGGGCAGTCTGGATGTGCCCCCTCAAAGTTCCTGCATTGGACCGGTCCTTGGTGTGCTGGTGTGCTGGGAGGTGGAATCGGGAGGGAGGTGTTTGGATCACAGGGCACAGCTCTCAGGAATGGGTAACTTCTGTTATCTCGGTACTGGATTCACTTACACAAGTGTGGGTTCCTTATAAATGGACAAGTTTCACCCCCTCTTGCTCTCTTTTGCCCTCGCTTGCCCTTGTGCCTCCAACACTGGGGTGAGACAGCGAAGGGCCCTCATCAGATGCCGGTCCATCATTCTCGGGCCTCCCAGCGTCCAGAACTATAGGCCAACACATGTCTGTTCATGATATATTACCCAGTCCCAAGTATTCTGTGATAGCAGCACACAACAGGCCAAGCCAGGCGTGAAGGTTTAAAACATACATATAAACATACATACATGACAAAATTATACAGCTGTTTTAGAAAGCCAAGTTTACATATATGCACCTTGTAAAAAGCAAGCCTTGAAAAAAAATTTTTTTTAATTTTATTTGAAAAGCAGAGTGAAACAGAGAGAGGGGGACAGAAAGGGAGATCTTCATCTGCTAATTCACTCCTCCAATAGCCACAACAGCTTAGCAGGCTGAGCTAAGGCCAGGACTTCCATCCTTGTCTCCCACGCTGGTGGCAGGGTCCTGGATACCTGGCCACCTTCCACTGCCTTCCGATGCACATTAGATCAGAGACGTCTGCTCTCTGGATGGGACATCCATAGCCGAGACTCGAAGCAGCACTTTCACAGGGGATGCTGGCGGTGCAAGCGGCAGCCTGCACCAATGTGCCACGACACAGGGCCTTAGAAAATGTTGTGTCTGTAACAACTCTGCTAAAGTTGCATTACTAATGCGGTCAGTCCTCCCTATGGTAGAAGGCTGGCAAGTAACCAGATCAGCAGGACGGTCATTGGCTTTACAAAGAAGGTCTCCAGATAGGTAGATCCCACGCAGGGCAAAGAGAAACCTTTGTGAAGGGAAAAGAGCAAACGATCTGCCGAACGCATTCCTTCCTTCACCCAGCCCCTGACCGTCCCACTCCAAACCACATTTGCTGACTTCCATTTCATGTGACTAAGTTTAGGCCAACAGGATGTAAGCAGGAAGTGACGGGTGCAACCTACGCATCATCGCCTTAAAGACACTTGACTTGGGTTTGGATTCTTTCTGCTGGCTGGCAATGGCGATAATCTGGGCAACTCGACGCTGCCTCATGAAACTCTATTTCCAAGGCTTTGTGCGGCCAGATGCCCCGATGAGACCAAGATCTTGCAGTGGCACTTGAGCTGAAGTAGTGGGTGTCCCTTTGGCCTAGGCCTTTACACCTGGGCCTACCTCCTCCACGTCCTTGTTCTCCACTTTCTAGCTGGGACCCAGACATGGTGACACAACTGGACGCACGCAGGCAAGGACGACCCTGGTCAGGGGCCGGCACAGAGACAGTGTGGAGTCACCTGGGCCCCTGAACAGCATGAAGCCACAGAGACACTCACTTCAGGAATCTTCCTTGAACCGGGGCGTAAGAAACAAACTCCTGCTTCCTCTAAGTCTCCACATTTGGGGGGTTTCTTTGTTTACAACTTGGCCAATTTAACATCTAAGCTATGACAGAACCATCTCACCAGCTCCAGACCACATGTCCCTGAACCGCTACTGGTGAGAGAGTGATAAACTCTCGAATTATTTAAACCAGTCTAGGGCACAGCTTTGCCAGAGCAGATTAGTCTACCAATACCATGTTCCTACCACTCCCCCCATGATGAGCAACGTGTGATCGATTATATTAGTCCTTATGCCTTAATTCTAAGGATAGATGCAAGACTCCACCCAGCACCCATGTCCCTCTCCTGCTTTCTAACAGAACAGTGACTTGTTGTTTGTACCCAGAAACCTTTTGTTTAAGGTATACAAACTTCATGCATTTCATAACCACAGCTTTAGGAACACAGCGATTCTACCCCTCCCCGGCCTCCCACCTTTCTTCCTCAGAGAGAGCTGGTTTTCTGTCTGCTCTCTGGATGGGACATCTGTAATTGAGTCAGCCACTCTGCTCAGCCTAGAGCTAACACAGACAGGGCAGCAAAGTCCTGAAACTCACAAGCCTAAGTGAGTCACAGCCCGCCCCTCCCCCAGGTGCCTAAGTCAATATGATTTAGTGCTTTCTGCTGTTGTCCTTACATGTAACTGATGGCATCCCAACTGATAAAGCAGGACAGGAGACCCCAGGTGACGTGCACGGTAAATTGAGCAATCCTAGAAGTGAACCAGAAGTAAGATACTATCCCAATGCCAATCATAACACACTCCAGTCATTACACAGGGGAGATATAGGTTTGATTGCCACCACCTAATAATATCTAAGAGCACCTGAGCCATCACACATAGAGGAAAATCAGTATGTTAAAGCATCGTTCTCCAGTCACTTTACTCTTCAAAATGACAACGATGCTTCGGATTACCAAAACTATAATCCTGAAAGAGACAACAATTCGTCTCCTCCCTAGCCCTCGCCACAGATGGGAGGGAGGGGGGGACGGACTCTGCTTTGCCTGTTCCCCCGACTCCACTCCTGTAGCTCGGCGTACACTGGGCTATTCGGGCCCTTCCTCCCACCCGTTCTCGGCACCTCTCTTAGAGCTTTCCTAGCAGCCTGTACTCTCATCGAACTCCGAATCAGCGTGGCCATGACCGCCAATAAGCAGGACTCCACAGACGCAAGCAGCAAAAAGCTAGCTGCTTTCTCCATATGCCTTTAAACCCATTCAAAAGCCTGTTCATTTCCTGTCCCGGACACAAATCTGTTCCAGGGCTTTTCATTCATAAAACAATTAAAAGTCGGAGGAAGAAAGGCAAGGCAGGAGTACGGGTGGGAGGGAGATGGCGGCGGGGGGGGGGGGCAGCATCATCATGTTCCCAAATCTGTATGTATTAAATACACGAAGTTGTAGACCTTAAACAGACAGAAAGTGCACAGAAAAAAAAATTAACTAAAAGTCCTCTGGCCACTCCTAGTCACAAAAACAATCACTTTTCCGTCGGGAACACATCCAGGCCCAGACTCAGCATTATTCAAAGTCCCCCCCCACACACACACCGCAGGCGTCTTCTCTGGAAACTGGCGGCTCCTTCCCTCCATCTCCAGGCAGCCTCCAACTCCTCCACACTTCTGCACAGCTCGTCCTGCTGTGGCCCAGCAGCTCCTCTTTGCAGGGGGATTACTCAGAGTGCTGGCCCCCCTCCAATGTCTGCATCCCACGGGCACGCCTCCCAGCCTGTGCTGGGCAGGTCCTGCTCTACCTGGGCGGGAGAACTCATGGGGGCAGACCTTTTCAAGCACCTGCAGGGGTGTGGGCATGTGGCCTAGTAGTTAAGATGCCCACGTGCCATCTCCGAGTACCTGGGTTTGATTCCCAGCTCTGGCTCCTGACTCTGCCTTGCTGCTAATGCAGACCCCAGGAGGCAGTGGTGTGGCGATGGCTCAAGGGACTGACTTCCTTGCTCCCAGCATGGCCCCAGCTATTACAAGCATTAGGGACTGAATCAGCAGATGGGGACTCTTTCTGTGTCTCTCTCTCTGTCTGTGTCCCTCTATCTCTGTCTCTTTTTTAATATATTTTTTAAAATGTATATAAGGTGAACGAATTTCATGTATTTCACCCATACAGATTTAGGAGCACAGAGATACTTCCCACCCTACCCTCCTTCCCACTCACACTCCCACCCTCCCTCTACCTTCCCTCCTTATTCTTTAATTTTTACAGTGACGTACTTCCAGTTCATTTTATGATCATAAGATTAGCCATCCACTAAGTGAAGAATTCAACAGACAGTAAGAAGAAAAAAGCACTGTTCCTCAACAGCAGAGACAAGGGCTGGAAACGATAATCAGTTCTCAAAAGGTCAATTTCATTCATATACATTATTTTTTTGTCCTCTATTTCCAAAGATCAGGGAAAACATATAGTATTTGTCTTTCTGGGATTGGTTTATTTCACTATGTATACTGGTTTCCAGTTGTAACCATTTTGTTGCAAAAGACAGAATTTTTTTTAACTGCTGAACAGTGTATATATACCATAATTTTTTTTTTTTGACAGGCAGAGTGGACAGTAAGAAAGAGAGAGACAGGGAGAAAGGTCTTCCTTTGCTGTTGGTTCACCCTCCAATGGCCGCCGCGACCAGCTCGCTGCAGCCGGCGCATCGTGCTGATCTGATGGCAGGAGCCCTGCGGGCTCCCAGCACTTGCAGGGCCCAAGCACTTGGGCCATCCTCCCCTGCACTCCCGGGCTACAGCAGAGAGCTGGCCTGGAAGAGGGGCAACCGGGACAGAATTCGGCACCCTGACCGGGACTAGAACCTGGTGTGCCGGCGCCGCAAGGCGGAGGATTAGCCTAGTGAGCCGCAGCGCCGGCCCATAATTTCTTTATCCATTCATCAGTTGATGGACATCTGGGTTGATTCCATATCTTAGCTATTGTGAATTGAGCTGCAGTGAACAAGGGGGCACAGATAACTCTTTCATACGCTGATTTCTTTTGGTTTTGGTAAATTCCCAGGAGTAGGATGAGTGGATCATATGGCAGGTCTATATTCAGACTTCTGAGGTATCTCCACACTGTCTTCCACAGTGGCTGCATCAGTTTACATTCCCACCAACAGTGGATTAGGGTACCTTTTTCCCCACCTCCTCCCCAGCATTTATTGTTTGTTGATTTCTGTATGTGAGCCATTCTAAATGGGTGAGATGAAACTTCACTGTGGTTTTGATTTGTACTTTCCTGATGGCTAGTGACCTTGAGCATTTTTCCAATTGTCTGTTGGTGATTTGAATTTCTTCTTTTGAAATCTCTCAATCTTTCTGTGTGTGTGTGTGTGTGTGTGTGTGAGAGAGAGAGAGAGAGAGAGAGAGAGAGAAATAAAAACTTCCAAACATGACCACCAGGCCCTCTCCTGGTCCCTGGAGAACTGCCCTGCGGGCTCCCAGTGTCACCCCTCTCCCTGTTCTGCAGCCACAGAGGCAGGTGAAGCCCTAGCAAGTATCTGCTCTCTACCATTTCTAGTCTGAGCTCAGCACCTCTGTGGCCTCCAGAGAACGCAGGTCAAGTGAAGGGAGCCAGGCGACCTCCTTCCAGCCCCTTCCCCCAGCCTGCATTGAGACTGACTCCCCTGCCTCCTTCCCACCCTCCCAGTCCCTGTCTTGTCCTCCTCACCTCAGTCACACGTTCAAAGGCTCTGGGCTCCTAAGCCTTACCAGGAGTAAGGCTGACATTGCCACTTACTGTTTTGTTTGCAACATTTCGGAGCCAAAGCAAAAGAGACAGAAAGAAAGCTATTTCCGCACCTTGTTTCACGGGCTCTTCCCCACATCTTCTTCCTCCTACACACTCCTGTTCCGGGCTCTAGAACAGAATCGGTCTTTCCATTACCACAAACATTTCTTCTTTGCCCTTAAGAAGAGTCCTTCCTCATTCTCTCTATGGCCTCTTTTACTTGGGCATTGCTTTTTAAACTGTCGGGCTCTAGAGCCAAATGCCTACACTCATCTCCACTCTTTGTTCACCCGGCATTTCCTCCAAAACATCTCCAAATGTCTCTCTCCCCCGGAAGTCCCCGAAACAGAAGCCCAGGCACCTGCAGCCAGCGCTGTCCAACTGACTTCTGCAGGGGCGGGAAAGTCCAACACCCACACTGCCGCTGGCCTCGTGTGACTAGTGACAGGTGACCAGTGAGACCGGGAAACTGCAAGCTCACCTATGGCATTTTAATTGATTTTAAATTAAATAGGAGCCACACATGGCAGGTGGGCATGGTGCTGGAGAGCAGAGATCGCAACAAATCAAATGCCTTGTCCCCACTTCTCAGTCTCCTTACTGTGCTATCATTTGGTTCTGCTGCTATTCTTCCAAAGAATTTTCCTCAATCGTCTAGAAGACTATTCTTTTTTTTTTTTTTTTTAATTTTTTTTTTGACAGGCAGAGTGGACAGTGAGAGAGAGAGACAGAGAGAAAGGTCTTCCTTTGCCGTTGGTTCACCCTCCAATGGCCGCCGCGACCAGCTCGCTGCGGCCAGCGCACCGCGCTGATCTGATGGCAGGAGCCAGGTGCTTCTCCTGGTCTCCCATGGAGTGCAGGGCCCAAGCACTTGGGCCATCCTCAACTGCACTCCTGGGCCACAGCAGAGAGCTGGCCTGGAAGAGGGGCAACCGGGACAGAATCCGGTGCCCCAACCGGGACTAGAACCCGGTGTGCCGGCGCCGCAAGGTGGAGGATTAGCCTGTTGAGCCAGGGCACCAGCCTAGAAGACTATTCTTAAAGGCTGAGCAGAATTTAAATCAACAGCTAAAGATGCCAGTCCAGGCTGGGAAAATGACAGGAATACATTCAGAGCCTAATTTATCAGCAAATGGTGTATGCAGAGAGGGAAGGGAAGAGGCAGGAGTGGTGGGAACAATGAGTGAAGAGCAGGGGACAAGGACAGGGACTGGTGGGGGGGAAACGTGCACAGATAAGCCAGAGGCAGCTTGGGGAAAAGTCCTAGGAGGAAAAACTCAGAGCGAAGAACACGCTTACAGATGAGAAAGCAAAGACCTCCTTCAGGGCATTCTGTGGCAGAGCTGTAACAAAATCTAGGTCTATTTTCCCTCACAGCAGCATTTATGCTTCAAAGCGTTTAATTAAAAGCTCCAGTGTTTTAAGAAAATTACTCTCACCATGATATGCAAGAGAGCTTACAAGGGGGAACAGAACATTGGAAGGTGCTAAAAGCAGTACAACAATCCAAAGTTTAATGCCTAAAAGGTGATTCTCAAGTGAATTTAGCAGTGGATTCCTGATCTATGAAAAACATGAGATGTATTATTAAAGTAAACACATAGGTAGGCTTAAGTAAGAAAAAGCATATATTATGAAGTCAATCAATTTAAGCACAATTGTGTTGACATCCCAGTCTTCTTTTCTAATGTGAGCTACTGCAGTGGCACAAGTTAATTCTTTGTTTTGGTGATTTGTATCTTTTGTATATATCATATATGTATGCCTGTGTCGTCTTTTTGAGACCAGGAAACTGTAAGCTCACCGTATGGCATTTTAATTGATTTTAAATTAAATAGGAGCCACACATGGCTGGTGGTCATGGTCATGGAACTGGACAGCAGAGATTGCAACAAATCAAATACCTTGTCCCCACTTCTCAGTCTCCTTATTGTGCTATCATTTGGTTCTGCAGTGTTTTAAAACATGATAAAAACAAAAAATTATAACAAATACTTGCAGACCCCTGAGGCATCTCTGCAGCCCCAGGTTAGGGCCCAGAACCTCAAATCTATCACCCTGCTGCTGTATCATTATCCTAAGTGTGTATCCCCTTCAATCATAACGCACCATCAGGGGCCACAGTTGTGGCATAGTGGACAGAGCCTCCACCTGCAACACCGGTATCCCGTAAGTGTGCCGGTTTGTGTCCCGGCTGCTCCACTTCTGATCCAGCTCCCTAACGCACCTGGGAAAGCAGTGGAAGATGGCCCAAATGCTTGGACCCCTGCCATCCACACTGGAGACCTGGACGAAGCTCCTGGCTTCACTGCAGCTATCTGGGGAGTGAATGAGTGAATAGAAGATTTCGGTCTCTCCCTAGGACTTTCAAATAAATAAATAAATCTTAAAAAAAAAAAAAGCATTACATACAATCAACTTTCTTTGTCATAGTTGTCATATGGTTCTTGTCTGCAACGTAAGAATTGTCATGTATTTTGTTCCCTGCTGTATCCAGCTCCAGGAGTTGCCTGGAACACAGTTGGAATATAGTTGGCACAATCATTATTTGTTGAACTAACAAGAAAAAAAAAATGTGTACCTTTACTCTTGCTAAGCTGCGTGATACTGGCCTCAGCACCATCAGCTGGGTCCCCGGGTGGGAGCCCTGTCACGCCTCCCTGCTGCCACTGGATCCTGCACAAACACTTTGCAAACACACCCCACTTTCTACCTAAAAATCTTAATACCCACGCCTACTGCCCTCACGAAGGGGCAGTCTCCTTGAGAGGCCTTCTTCAGCCCCAGCAATTTGCACAATACGGACTGGGCAAAGGGTATGCGCTTAAACAAACACACTGGGATGCAAGAACTGAACAAACTGGACCCATCTGACAAGGGAAGACTCTGCCAGCCGTGACAGTGTGGCCTGGAGTAAGAAAACTCTGCCGGGAAAGTGAGCGACATTAGGGTTACTCCAGAACCTGTGACCTCGTGAGTCAGTGTGGACCAGAAGATCAGGAACTCAATACCCCCACAGAGGTGAAGCGTCCTTTTGCTACTCTGACTCACGCTGGTTTCCCTCTATTGTGACCTTCAACAGGACTTTAGTTTAACATACTATTTGGCATTAATGATGCATCTGTAATTTTTTCAATGAGAAAAGTCCTGGGTATCTCCTTATGCACTTCAATACATTTCTGCAACATGTA
This sequence comes from Sylvilagus floridanus, assembly GCA_949820135.1. Taxonomy (NCBI): domain Eukaryota; kingdom Metazoa; phylum Chordata; class Mammalia; order Lagomorpha; family Leporidae; genus Sylvilagus; species Sylvilagus floridanus. The sequence goes on from OX463230.1 coordinate 74,779,964, forward strand.
CTTTCAAGTAAACAATGGTTTTCCTCTGGGTAGGCGTCTGGCTTAGCAGTTAAGACACCCGTGTCCTGCATCGCACGCAGTGCCTGAGTTCCATTCTCAGCTGGGCTCCTGACTACAGCTTCCTGCTAATGCAAACTGTGGGGGGCGGCAGTGATGGCTCCAGTCACGTGGGGTCTCTACACACACAGGGGAGACCCGGCTAGAGTTCCAGGCTCCCAGCTCAGTCCTGGCCCCTATGGGCATTTAGAAAAATAAATCAGAGGATGTGTGTGTGTGTGTGTGTGTGTGTGTGTGTGTTGTTCTGCTCCAGACTAGCTTGAGACACCATGACCTCTCATAGCACTGGCACATACATTCATTCCAATGCTTGTCAAATTCATGAAGTTTTAATATAACTCACCTGACAAATACACATTACTAAAAATCATATGAGTCAATTATTGACATTTATGAAGTACTTGCTGCTTCATTTAGGTCACAAAGTGAGCAGCAATACCCCGAAACATACAGAAAATGAAGAGCTGCAGAATCTCAGGCCCGCACGTCTTCTCATTTCTTTTGAGGGAGACGTCAAAAGGAGGAGCTTTCTAAATATGGCCTGAGTGCCACCACACATTAACAGGCTTTTAATTAAATATTAATTATTAAATTACATTAATTCTTTTAGTAGCTTGTGAGGTTTTAATTTCCCAAATCCCCAATTAAAAACAGCTGACTGAACACACGCTGCTAGTCTCCCACTAAGGAGGCTGTGGTCTGTGTCATTCAATTCGGTAGATTTGGGTTATGGTTTCAAATGCCGTTCACATTTCAACGACGTGGTTGGCTGTTCACAAGACTTGCCGGTTCTCTCCCATCAGAGTGTCAGTAATCTTTATTCCATGAGGTAGTGCACTGCACTTTCCACTAGGCCTTGTGGCATTTGCAAAGATGCATTCAGCTGGTGCTCTGTGGGAGGAGATACATCTGATTTTTGTATGCATTTGTATACACGACAACTACTTCAAAAGCACACAGAGAGATTTTTTAAAGGCATAAAGCTACAAAAAGGGGAGCTTTTTGTACACAAACGGGGAGAAATCAGAGGGGCAAAATTTGGTAAGCTAGAAAGCAGATGGATGGGTGAGGAGTGACTTATTAGCACAAACCCAAGACAGCAATGAGAATAGCTGAAAATCAACGCACTCGAACAAACAATTCCAAATGGCTCAGTGTTAGGGTCAAGATGAAGCTAAACAGAATTGGTTGGAAATCTGCTTTGGAGTCCTGAAGCTCCTCTTTCTTCCCTGTGCCAAGCTCACCACTCCCACTCCCACTCCCACTCCGGAGAGAGCCCTCCCCCACCCAGAGGTACAAGTGGAGTTTTACCCTGAAGAGGGCCAAACAAACCAGGTCTGGGACAGGAGGCCCGGGAATAACTGCAGGCAGGGATGTATTGGACACAGGGGCAGTGTGTGCTACGTTGCATGCTGGATACTAAGAGCTCCCCAGACTTCCTGCTCCGTGGGGCTCCCCACTTTCCATTGGAACAGTCTTCTCTAGAAATCTGACAAAGTTGAAAGAAAAGACTTAAAGATACTGAGATCGGGGGTTACCCACAAAATAACTGCTTCAACTACATGGGAGCATGCACAGTTGACAAGCCCCACTGCCCACGCAGAAATTTCAGTGAGCTCCAAGAGTTCTTGTGAGAGTGTGTGCGTGTGTGTGCACATATTTACACAAACACGTACATGAGTACAGGCATATGTATCTATTTCTATCTGCCCATACAGAAATGAAAACGCAACAGAAGAGCTGGAAAATACAGTTGAGACAATCTCCCAGAAGCGGAACCAAAAGACAACAGCATGGAAAGTGGAGGAGGTGAGGGGGGCAGGAAAGTTAGATGAGGAGTAGAGGCAGTGCAACATCCAAACAGCAATGATTGCACAATGAAAGAACAGGCAAAACAGAAGGCAGAGACGCTTCCTGACAATATCCCAGAACTGAAGACTGAGACCTGCAAGAAGTGCACACAGCAGAAGAAAATAAGCGCACACGAATTTCCCTGTGAAGTTTCAGATTCAAGAGGAAATGCAAAGATCCTGAAAGCTTCCAGGGAGAAGCGGGAGGGGAAAGGGAGGAGTTACTGTGCAAGCATCGAGGGGACAGCACTGTGGTGAGGTGGGCTGAGCCTGGATCCCTGAAGAATCTTTGCATGTTTTTCCTTTAAAAGGTTTTTTTTTTTTTTAATTTATTTAAAAGGCAGAAATACAGAGAGAGAAAAAGAGAGAGAGTTTCCATCTACTGGTTCATCCTCAAATGGCCACAAGAGCCAGGGCTGGGCCAGAGTGAAGCCAGGAACCAGGAGTGTCTTCCAGGTTTCCCATATGGATGCAGGGGCCCAAGTCCTCATTGCTACTCTTCCAGGCACATTAGCAGGCAGCTGCATCATAAGTGGTGCAACCAGGATTCGAACCAGTGTGCATATGGGATGCCGACACTATAGGCAGAGGCTTAAACTTCTATACCAGAGCACTGGCCCCCACATTTTCCTTTTCCACATGGTCCCTTCCACCCCTTCGCCTCATATGACACACCCACCCTGCTTTATGCTCTCAAGTATTTTCTGTGAACTTCTAAGATGTACCCCCTCCCGGCAGAGCACCAACTGTATGCATCTTTGCAAACCCCACCAAGCCTTGTGGAAGGTGCAGTGCACTACATTATGGAATAGAAATGCTGGAATTAACTGACAGAAGAGAACACACAAGTCTCATGGAAAGCCAACCACATCGACAGAATCTGAACTGAATTTGAAATTATACCCTAAATCTACTGGATTTACACAAATCAAAACATAATTATTCATACAATGAAAAGAAATTTTAATTCTATTAGGAAAATAACAATCAACAGAGACAATATAATTTCAAAATAAACAAATATCTGCATCTCTCTGTTCTCTAAATTTACACAGATTTAGGTCAATCAAATGCAGTCTTTTTACAACAGAATGCCAACAAATACACAATTATCCATTCATTAGTGAAATAAGTTATGATTTTAATTAACTTGTGTTAATTATGGTAATATTATCCACAGATACTAAGTCTAAAACTATTTCTAGAAGTGGGATGCATAAATATAAGTAACTATATATATATATATATATACATTCACATAGATACATAGAGTTGGCAAAATGTTTATTTCATTTTAAGAAAAACAAAGAACAGGTTCATTTGACTTTCCTCTAAAGGAGAAGGAATAAAGAAAATTGGGAGAAAAAAATTTATTAATCATCATGTGTAATTCACGTTACAAGGCTGAGGAACACTTCTAAAAGTATAATTCCTAATTCTAACATTTAATTTCTTCTTCCATCACATATTAAGCACTCATTAAAAGCAGTAAACATTTATTAGGCAGCTGCTGTGAGGGTACTTGAAAAAATTCATGCAAAAATCAAATTGAAAGAAAAGTTTACTTTGGTGTAAAAAATTTTTGAAACTCATGCATATCACTGTTATAATACACATTTTCCACGGACTTTTTTTTTTTTTTTTTTTGGACAGGCAGAGTTTGTGTGAGAGAGAGAGACAGAGAGAAAGATCTTCCTTTTTCCATTGGTTCACCCCCCAAATGTGGACTGGAAGAGGAGTGACCAGGACTAGAACCTGGCGTGCCAGCACTGCCGGCAGATGATTAGCCTATTGAGCCACGGCACCGGCCCTCTGGACTTTCTAAAAGCCGCTCATGTATGCAACTAAAGCACTATCTTCCACTGGCAGAACAGAAAACTTCAAGGGAGTTCCTGAGAGGGGCAGGCATCTGGCCAAGTGATTAAGATACCATGTCCCACACTAGAGTACCTGGGCTCGACACCGGGCTCTGGCTCCTGACTCCAGCTTCCTGCTAGTGTGCACCCTGGGAGCAGCAGCAGATGCTCAAGTATTTGGGTTCCTGTCACCCACATGGGGGACTTGGACTGTGTTCCCAGCTCTTGGCTTCAGCCTGGCCCAGATCCAGCCACCGTGGGCATTTGGGGGAAGAATTCTCTCCATCTATCTATCTCTGCTTCTTAGAACTTAAAACACACACACACATGACATGGGGCCACTTCTTGTTGTAAAGCAGGCAGGGTGTTTTGGAGCGCCCCCTTGCCTTCCCATCTACCTATCTCATTGCCATCTCTCTATCTTCCTATCTCATTTGCCAGTTCTCTCTTCCTCTCTGCCCTCCCCAAGTTATCTGCTACCTGTATACGGGTTTCCTTCTATGACAATTATTAAGGACCTAGTGAGAAATTAATGAGTGACAGCCTTGATGCACGTGTATCCTGTGAGATGCAGATGTAGAAATCTGTCGATTTGCATGTCTTTCTGAGACTGTGCAAAACAACATATGGGCTTTGCATAAACAAAAACTAATTCTGAATCTCCCTCTTGGCAGAAATTTCCCTGTATAAAGATTTAAATCTTTTTAAATACAATTTGTCAATGGTACACTGTTGTACATTTGGCTCTTATCACTTTCCAACTGATAATGCTCAGCTCATTTTGTATTTAGGCCTACGGGAAACAGGGAAAACAATACAAACCCTTCCTGAAGTATGAAATTCAGGTAAAGCATCGCTGTGAGGTAGCAAGATAAGTGTCTCAACTTCTTGATGCCTTTTACAGACTTGCACTAAATTCTAATATTTCCCCAGACTCAACTCTAAGTTTTGGACTGGAAAAATATATGTTTAAAGATGAAAAGCATACTAACAATTCTGAGGCAGCACTTGCTTTCTAAAGCTATTTAAAATCTATTAAAGTATATCCAGGTCCGATCAACTGCTGCCAGCACTATTTTAACATTGCATTTAAAAGCCTCTGCACGGTTTTTTTGTTTGTTTGTTTGTTTTTGGTTTGAGTGATAAAATACGAGTAACATAAAGTTTTGCTATTTTTAAACACGCAGTTCAATGCTGTTACGTACACTCACACTGCTATGCAACCAATCTGCAGAGTTCTTCCCCTTGCAAAAGTCAAACTCCCAAGTCCCCCTCCCCTGGCACCTGACAAACCACCCTCTACTTCCTGCCTGAATCTGACTACTACCCTAGGTACCGCCTATAAGTGTAATCACACAGTCTCCTTTTACGGCTGGCTTATTTCATTTACACAAGGTCCTCAAGACCTTGGATATGTTAGACGTTCCTTCCTGTTTAAAGCTGAGTCAGAGCTGTGGCATAGTAGGTTACACTTTCGCCTGTGGCGCCAGCATCCCATCCAGGCACTGGTTCATGTCCCTACTGCTCCTCTTCCCATCCGACTCTCTGCTTATGGCCTGGGAAAGCAGTAGAAAATGGCCTAAGTCCTTGGGCCCCTGCACCCACATGGGAGACCTGGAGGAAGCTCCTGGTTCCTGGCTTTGGATTGGCCCAGTTCCAGCTATTGCGTCCATGTGGGGAGTGAACCAGCGGATGGAAGACCTCTCTTTCTGTCTCTCCCTCTATAACTCTACCTCTCAAATAAATAAAATCCTTAAAAAAAAAAGCTGAGTAATATTCCATTATACTAATATGCTACAATTTCCTCATGTAGCCATCTGATCATTGACCCTTGGGTTATTTCTACATCTCAGCCATTGTGAATACTGCCACGACACGGGGATGCAAACATCACTTGGAGACCTGGCATTGAATTCCTTTGAGTGCATACCCAGAAGAGGAACTGCTGGATCATATGGCAATAATATTTTGAATATTTCTCACAGTAGCTGCACTATTGGGCATTCCAACCTCCAGGGTGTATTCCAATTCCTCCACATTGTTACTAGCACATACTATGTTCTTTTAAACAGACAGACAGAAGCCATCCTAATGTGAATAAAGTGGTATCTCATTGTGATTTTAATTTGCATTCACCCAGCAATTAGATGTTGAGCATATTTTTGTGTACTTGCTGCCAATTTACATATCATCTTTGGAGAAACATCTATTTAAGTCCTTTGTTCATTTCTAAAAGTATAGTTGCTGGCATTTTTTGTTGAGCTGTAGGACTTCCTTATATATTCTGAATATTAACCTTCACCAGACACATGATTTCCATATATTTTCTCCTATTCCAAGGGATGCCTTTTTGCTAGACTGATTTTATCCTTGGACACACAGAAGCTTTAAATTTCAATATATTCCAATTTCTCTATTTTTTATTATATATGCTTCTGATGTCATAGTCACAAAATCATTGCCAAATTCAACATCATGAAGATATTCCCTTATGTTTTCTTCTAGGAGTTTTTAGCTGTTATGTTCAGGCCATTGATTAACTTTGAGTTAATTTTTATAAAGAGCATAAGGGTCCAAGGTCATGCTTTTGCCTGGAGGTACACGGCTTTAGCAGCACCACTGGTTGAGAACTCCATCTTTTCCTTGTTGAAATGTCTTGGCACCCTTGACCATACAGGCATGGGTTGATTTCCGGGCTCTCTAGCTACTCTGTCCGTCTCTATGTCTGTCTTTTTGTCAGTAGTTTGATAATAAGTTTTGAAATCAGGAAGTCTTAGACTCCACCATTGTTTATCCCTTTCAACACTGTTTTCTCTCTTTGGGTTATTTGGTATTCTATATGAATTTTAGAACAGATATTCTATTTGTAGAAACATGCTATTGGAATTTTGAGGAGCCACCACTATGATGTAGTAGGTTAAGCCTCTGTCTGCAATGTCAGCATCCCATATTTGAGTACCGGCTGCTCCACTTATGATCCAGCTTCTTGCTAACGGCCTGAGAAAGCAATGGAAAATGGCCCAAATGCTTAGGCCTCTGCACCTGCATGGAAGACCTGGAAGAAGCTCCTGGCTTCTGGCTTTGGATCAGCTCTGCTCCAGTTGTTGCAGCCATTTGGGGAGTAAACTAGTGATGGAATATTCTCTCTCTCTCTCTCTCTCTCTCTCTCTCTCTTTGTGTGTGTGTGTGTGTGTGTGTGTGTGTGTGTGTAACTCTGACCTTCAAATAAATAAAAATAAATAAATCTTTAAAAAGAAAAAAGAGAGTGGGTAGAATAATGACTCCCCACAGAGAGTGCACATTCTAATCCTTACAACCTATGGCCATGCTACTTTACATAGCAAAGTTGAGGAGAATGTATATTCTGCTTTTGCTGAGTTGAGGATTCACAAATATCAACTAAGTCAAGTTGGCTAATAATATTTAAGTCTTAATATCCTTAATGATTTTCTGTCTACGTGTTACTGGGAAGAAGGGGTTGAAATTTATAAATATCATTGGAAATCTGTCCAGTTCTCCTTTTGGATCTATCAGTTTTTGTTTTATGTCTGTTTAAGTTATCATTAGCTACATACACATTTAAGATAATCAGATCTTCTTGGAGAATTAACCTCTTTGTCATAGTACTATCCTTTATTATTCCTAATACTACTCCTACAAGTGTATTTTGCTTGATATTAACATAAGAACCCCAGCTTTCTTATGATTATTATTCACATAGTATACTTTTTCCCACTGTTTTACATTTAACACATCAGCATCTTTAAAGTGGGCTTCTTGTAGATAGCAAATAATTGGATTGCGCTTATTTATCCAGCCTAGTGATTCATTCAAAAGGTAGTATTTTGACCACTCACAATTAATGGACCATCAACATTTTAAATCTACCATTTAGGATTCAAGTTTATCTCCACTATTGGCTTACTGGCTATGTTTCTGCTTGGCTTTCAGTGATTTCTATTTTTTAAAGTGGTTTCGCTACAGTTTGCCATATGCATCTTTAGTCCATCACTGTACATTCAAATAATACTTTTTCTCCATGTGCAGTGTAAGAATCTATGTCCTCCATACCCTGTCCTTCGTTCTACTGTTAGCCTACATTTTATTTCCATACACTTATAAGCCATAAAACACATTATTAGTTTTGCTTTAAAAAGCTAATTACCCTTTAATTTTGAAAATAATCAAAACAGTATTTTGCAATTATTTACACACATTCTAACCATTTTGGATTCCCTTTGTTACTTGCTGTACTTCTAAATTTTTATCTGGTATTATTTTTCTTTTGCCTAGAGAGCTTTCTTTAACATTTCTTCCAATGAAGTTCTCTTGGTGTTGAATTCCCTCAACTTTTCCTTTCAGGCTTTTGTCTGACAGTCTTCATTTTGCCTTATCTTTTGAAAGTTATTTTTTTGCTGGGCATATAATTCTAGGCAGATGGATATTTTTCTTTCAGCCATTTAAAACTGTCACTCTATTGTCTTCTGTTTGGCATAGTTTCTGTTAGAAGTCTACTGTTCATCTTATTTTCATTCTTTATAAAGCTTATCTTTTGGAGCCAGTGCTATGGTGCAGTAGGTTAACCCTCTGCATGCGGTGTCAGCATCCCATATGGGTGCCGGTTCTAGTCCCAGCTGCTCCTCTTCTGATCCAACTCTCTGTTATGGTCCAGGAAAGCAGAAGATGGCCCAAGTGCTTGGGCCCCTGCACCCATGTAGAAGACATGGAAGAAGCTCCTGGTTCCTGGCTTCAGATTAGCCCAGCTCCAGCTGTTGTGGCCATCTGGGGAGTGAACCAGTGGATGGAAGACCACTCTCTATGTCTCTCCCTCTCACTGTTGTAACTCTGCCTCTCAAATAAATAATAAATAAAAAAAATTTTTTAAAAAGCTTATCTTTTTCCCTCTGGCTGCTTTTAGGATTTTCTCCTTACTACTTAGTTATAGCAAATTGACTTTTACATGCCTTCATCTTGTTTTATTCATGATTCCTCTGCTAGGGTTTGACCAAGCTTCTTGGATTTGAACACTCGAAATTTTCATCAGATTTGGAATAATTGTGGCCATGCCTTCTTCAAACATTTTTTGTGTCTCTCTCTCTTTCTCCTTCTATGAGGCTCCAATTATACAAACATAAGAAGCTTAATAGTATCTTAAACCCCCATTAAGAAATGACCATAGCGTCTTTTACCCTGTTTTAAGTCAACTAAGTCTATGTCTTCAAATGTACTATATAATCTGCCATTAATACTATTCAGAGTATCTTGTCATTTTTTTCAAAATAAAGATTTATTTATTTGAAAGGCCAAGTTACAGAGAGAGAGGGTGAGACACAGAGTAAGAGAGATCTTCTATCTGCGGGTTCACTCCCTAAATGGCCACAACAGCGGGAGCTAGGCTGGCCCAGGGCCAGAAGCCGGGAGATTCTTCCAGGTTTCCCACAAGGGTGCAGGGGCCCAAGGACTTGGGCCATCCTCTGCTGCTTTCCCAGGAGCATTAGCAGGGAGCTGGATCAAAATGGAGCAGCTGGGTCTCAAACTGGCACCCATATAGGAGGTGGCTTTACCTGCTACACCACAACGCTGGCCCCCAAAGTATCTTTTCAGATATTGAACTTTTCATTTTTATTGAGTCTGACTCTTTTTTCTTCTGAGTTCTTGTATCATATTCATGTTTTATTTTACCTCTTTGAACAAATTAAGTATATTTATAATAGTCATTTTAAAAACATGTTGGCCAATTCTTTCATTTCTAATTCAGTTTTCCATTGATTACTTTTTCTCCTGTTTCTAGCTTGAATTTTTCTGCCTTTATATATCTGGTAATTTTTATTGGATGTTGGACATTATTAGTTTGGATCTGGATTTTATTGTATTCTTTTAAATATTAGTGGGCTGTGTGGCGGGATACAGTAACATCAATTAAGTCTTGCTTTCAAAGCTTTGTTATGGAATGTCCAGAGCAGCCTTTGTTCTGTGGCTAATTTGTCCCCTTTACAGGGAGGCAAAGTAATTCTGCGGCCTCTACCTGATTTCCATGGACCACCAGGTCTTTCACACTGTCAAGTGGGAGCATGAGCTTTCCCAGCTCTCTGTGCATTCTAATGATTCTTTGTCTATTTTCTGGTGTCTCTCCCTTGTTTTTCATCCTGGTGTCCTTCCACCCCCACCCCACTGCCTGCCAGATGATCTAACCCCTTCATGCATAGATTAGGTCCTGGCCAATGACTCAAAGACACTCAGCCGATGTCGACAACTTTGCGCCTGTGCAGCTCCCACTTGTCTGGTATTTTTCCTTACAGATTCTGACCCCTTCAAACTCTGAACTGCTTTTTCAACTTAACAAGAAGCTTTCTTTGGGTTTCTTCCCTAATATTGTGGTTGGAAACTCTCTCCAGGCAGTAAGCTGGGGCAACCAAAGTGCTCACATCCTGGCTTGTCTGGCTGGTTGGTTTTCTCCCTTTCCCTGAGGAGTCACTCTCACACGCTGCCTGTCATCTGAAAGACAATGCTTTAATATACTTAAGGCATAAAGTTCCCTGGGTAGAGACTAACTGTTTTCTTGTTATCAATTAAAATTTGTTTCATGTCTCTAAAAATCTACTTGTATCAAGTCAATTTTTAAAACAGCATACTGTAAATGTTTGTTACTTGGCTAGGAGAAAAGTGTTGGAAAGTTGTATGTTAAAAGTAATTTTCTGCTCAGTGGTCATACTCACAGAAAATAAAGCAATCTCCAGGTGGATTGTGTAGCAATAAAACTAGCACAATTTTCAGCCCTGTCCTTATAAGAATATTTTGGAGACTGCAAAGTAAGAGAAATGGCAAGGGAGATATTCCCATTCATTCATTAATAAACACTTAATGAATATCTGATTGTAGCTAAAACAATGCTTAAGGCACCAAGGTCGATACAATGATACATGAAAGATCCCTGCTCTTATTGCTATTATAAGATACCTGAAGACCAACAGATGAGACAAAAATGCAGATATCACTCATACACATCAGTTTGCAGTAAAAATCTTTAGAAAAATATTTCCTGTTACAGAATTTCTGAAGGAAAAAAATTACTCACATTACAGACTTTATGTATATTTGGATCTTCCAAGAGTGGAAATCATTTAAAAAAAAAAAGCTTACTATTTCAATTTAAAACTTCAAGACTCAAGCAAAAAGCACAGGGTTATGCTTCAAGAATCCTACTCTGGCCTTGTTTGCTTCTCTGTAAAAATGTTAGTTTTAGTTTACATCCTCCCCCCAAACAAACCATTCCATCCATATAAAGGCTACTCTGCGTCACACCTATCATCCTCAAGCATTTCTCTCTCTCTTTTTTTTGACAGGCAGAGTTAGACAGTGAGAGACAGAGAGAAAGGTCTTCCTTTTTCCGTTGGTTCACCCCCCAAGTGGTCGCTACGGCTGGCGCTCTGTGCTGATCCGAAGCCAGGAGCCAGGTGCTTCCTCCTGGTCTCCCATGTGGGTGCAGGGCTAAGCACCTGGGCCATTCTCACTGCCTTCCCGGGCCACAGCAGAGAGCTGGACTAGAAGAGGAGCAACTGGGACAGAATCCGGCACCCCAACAGGGACTAGAACCTGGTGTGCCAGTGCCGCAGGCAGAGGATTAGCCTAGTGAGCCACCAAGCATTCCTCTTAACATTTCAAAGCATACATGCACTCCATCACGGCAGCCTGACTGCTTGTATTTTCAGAACCCTCAGTGGTTTCAAACTATGCATTGCCACAAACTCCAAATCCCACAATCACTGCACTTCGCACTCTTATTTCAATGGATCCAAAGTGTATTCCCCAGAGGCATGAGCATCCTGGGGAGTTGATGGTAGGCTGGCAACGTGGTGGTAAGATGTAGGGACCCAGGTGGAGGAAAATCTGTGAAACTCTTCTGTTCACTTACATTTCACATACACGGAGTGCAATAATCATTACGATGTACATATAACTGTCACATCCCCAAAGGTTCTACACACCCAGGAAAGACTGCGCTGGTCTGAAGACCATTCCTGTTAGTTATCCATCATGTCTCAGCTCACACTGTTCAATCATTTGCATTCGCACAACCTAAATTCGCATTTTTTTCCTTCTAATGCTGTACCACATCCTCAGTTCATAAAAGGGATGACTGCTTGGTGTTTAAAAGTAGGGATAAAAATAGCCATGTAAATTCCCATGAGCCGAAATAGTAAACAGAAACCCTGTGTGCACACATAGTATCCACTGGTAGGCTTAAAGATTATTTTTTCACAAGGAACAATCATTATGAAACTTTTCACTGGGTCATTTCAACAAGATTAATCTGGGCACTCACACCTGTTTTCCAAATTCGTTACACTTCTCCTTTACTCTCAGGACCTAGGCAGCTGTAAAGGCCTTGTCCCTTTGCCACAGCTCTGTCAATCCAAGTTTTTTCAGATAGATCGCACCAAACAGAGTGCTAGCACATTTATGTTATTAGTCTGGAAAAAGAAAGATCTACTCCTTAGTTATCCCCTATAACCTACACAGCACATGAACTGCAAAATCATATTCTAAAAATATAATGGTTGGATAAAACATAACCATCGAAGTCATTTTAATATTTGTTCAGGTTGAAAAGAATGTGTTCAGGGTTCTGCCATGCTAAAGCTTGAATATATTAAATACATTTTCAGGCAACTACATCTTATGTTTATATAAAGTTAGCCTTACTATCAGTTTTTTAATTGTGCAACTCATTAAAGATGAATGAGGCTATTGTGAATAACTTCCTGCAAAAATCTGGTCGTTTTAAATATTTACACCTAAACTAGAAACACACAAGCACTCTTATATACAACACTGAATAGCAGATGGGATCATTTCCTACAATGTGGTATCAAAGAAAAGAGAACAGATTGTACTATTTCTGTTTGGACAGCAGTAAGATGAACAGCAAAGAGCTTCCAAAAGATACCTGTGAACAAATATAGCAAACTGGTTTCTTTTAACCACTTATTTGGTGCAAGTATTGATAAACACACCTATGTACACCTATGTACACCTATGTCTAAACGCCTATGCTGTCCCTTAAACTAAACATGTAACATACTCACATGAATATGGATGACTAAGCGTCCTTTCATCATCACCCTCGGGTCTAGTTTATCACTAGAGCCTACTGACTTCTGGTTCTGGCTGGGCCTTCATCTGGTCCATTTGGTGAACGCCCAGGCCGCTCCTCCATCTCCCTCTGCCTTCTCAACACAGGTTTAACACCAGCTCCACCTCCATTTCTCACTGTGTGTAACTGTTAAGAAAATCTGTTGGTTGGTTGGTTGGTTCTGGAGTATTTCCCACCCTCTTTTATGGGGGGAGGTGGGGCACAGTTTTATATTTCCATTAACTTTTAAAAGCTTCTAAATGCTGAGGAAGCTGTCTGTCCTCTAGAAAACAGGGCCCAACCTGTTGGAATGGCCAGAGTTAGGAAAGGAAGCTGGGGTGAGTCAGCAGGCCTGCAGAGGGTGCACTGGCAACAGGCTGCTCAGGGAAACCCCAGTTAACCCTGCGGGGGACAGGGGCGGGTCCCCGCTGTGGGCTGCAGGCCAGTGGGGTGAACCTCCCCATTGCCAGCCTTGATGTACCCTGGGCTGTGCTCCCAGCTCCCTCTGCAGGGCGTCGCCTGCAGGCAGCGACCAGGCCAGTTGAGATGATATTGTGTAGGGTTGCAGCCAGGACTCCCTGAATTACCCAACAGTAAAATAACCCAACCTTGCATTTGCATGACTCTCCAAGGTTTTTTTTTTTTTTTTTTTGGTTTGTTTTGCTTTGTTTTTAAGTTTCTTCACTTGAGACTCGTGACTGAATAAAGCAAAAAGGGAGGAAGGCATGTCAGTGGTTCAGTAACGGAAAAGAGGGTTTCAGTGGCGTCCAAGGTCATCCCACCACTTACTGGCATCACTGACCCCTGCAGCTCCACTTCCCCTGCCTCTGCCCGCTTCTCTCCCCATTAAATTGCAAGTTCCTTCAGGCAGAAGGCAAACTGCTCTCCTTATCCTTGAGAGTACTTTTGTCTATCTATGTGTGTGTATGCATAGGACACATGTCTGGAATGATGCACACCTAAGGTTACATGTGTAGTTATTTCTAGGTGTCTTTGCAAGACTTTTGTAAGTTTCATTTGTATGCTTTGCGGGGATACTGTCTGCTGGCATTTGGTATTCATGAGCACCGCTATCCTCCTCCCCCTCAGAGCCCAGGGCCTGAAAGGCTGAAGACTCCATTTCCCAAGGCCAGCACTGTGGTATAGAAGGTGAAGCTGCTGCCTAAGCACCGGCATCCCTTATGGGCACCGGTTCTAGTCCCGGCTGCTCTGTTTCTGATCCAGCTCCCTGCTAATGTGCCTGGGAAAGGAGCAGAGGTTGACCCAAGTGTTTGGGCCCCTGCACCTATGTGGGAGACCTAGAAGAAGCTCCTGGCTCCTGGCTTCGGCCTGGCCCAGCTCTGGCCATTGAGACCATTTGGGGAGTGAACCAGCAGATGGAAGATCTGTCTGTCTCTCCTCTCTCTCTCTCTCTCTCTGTAACTCTGCTTTCAAATAAATAAAATCTCTTAACAAGCAAACAAAAAAAGACTCCATTTCCCAGACTCCCTCCCGTCACTCCTTGAGGTGACTTAGGAGCTGCCAACCAGAGGCACTGGATTTGGAAGTGCAGAAGCCATCTACTGGTTGCTGGAGCAGACAATGGGCAAAGTCCAAAAAGTGGATGTCTGTGCAATGGCCACAACCCGTATTGAAGCACAGCCCCTGGCCCGCGCACATGGGACGGCCACAGCTGTGGCAGCACTACAGACAACCGGGCAGCCTCCTGACCGCCGGAGGGCACCTACACACACACAGTCCGGGGGTGGCCTCTGATTTCACTCCCCCTGACCTCCCAGAGATTCTGAAAGAACCCAGTTCCTGACTGAAATCCCTCAAGTGTTTTGCTTCCTGCACTAGAACCTCCCTGACTTAGTACTTTACTGCAATTTTCCTGATTCTTCACAACCACATGTATCACACTCAGATCTGCAAAAACAATACAACATGACAAGAGGTTGATGCTGTTTAACTCTGGATGGTGGGAGTATGAAAGTCTACTGTCCTCATTTTAGTTTTCTCTAGAGAGAGGACTAGAGGGAAGCAAGACTGGAATCAGGAAAACCACTTAGAATGCTGATGCAATAATCCCAAACTACCCTGGCAGCCACATTATAGCTGGATATTTTTATCCTAATTCTATTTGGTTGAAATGGAAGTGGACAACATTTAAATCTGGATGGTCAGAAATCCCTTCTATTTTCTTTAGACAGAACAGAAGATGAGTGCTTTGAACCAAGAGCCAAACAAGTCTAAGATGTTTCTAAACAGGCTGACCTAAATCACCCTAACATTTCCATTAAACAGAGAAGAGTTCAAGGCCAGGCCAAGGACATTGAAAGCTACTTTTCAATTTCACTTCTGTTCCACAAGTACAATATTCACAAAACCGTTTTCGTCATTTATTACATGAACCTATTATTAGTTCTGTTTTCACTTCTTGGGTAAATGATTTTATTCTTTCTTGATATTGTACCACTAAGTCAAGTTCCACCAGTAGTAAAGCTTCATGAAGTTTTCCAAGGTTTGAAAAGAGGCTTTCTCTACTAATTTAGCTCTGCTTTAAAGTTTGCAACATCACCATGAGTGAACAACCATTATGAAAAAAGAAAGGTACACACAAATCTAAGTTCTTTTTTTTTTTTTTTTTTGACAGGCAGAGTGGACAGTGAGAGAGAGAGACAGAGAGAAAGGTCTTCCTTTGCCGTTGGTTCACCCTCCAATGGCTGCCGCGGACAGTGCGCTGCGGCAGGTGTACCGCACTCATCCGATGGCAGGAGCCAGGTGCTAGGTGCTTCTCCTGGTCTCCCATGGGGTGCAGGGCCCAAGCACTTGGGCCATCCTCCACTGCACTCCCGGGCCACAGCAGAGGGCTGGCCTGGAAGAGGGGCAACCAGGACAGAATCTGGCACCCCGACCGGAACTAGAACCCGGTGTGCCGGCGCTGCAAGGCGGAGGATTAGCCTGTTGAGCCACGGCACCGGCCCAAATCTAAGTTCTAAAAAAAGTAGATGAAGAAAAATGTTGCAGACTTTTAACAGATAAAGGTTTTAGTTACAGGCTGGCGCCGCGGCTCACTAGGCTAATCCTCTGCCTGCGGCACCAGCACCCTGGGTTCTAGTCCCGGTTGGGGCTCCGGATTCTTCCCAGTTGCCCCTCTTCCAGGCCAGCTCTCTGCTGTGGCCCAGGAGTGCAGTGGAGGATGGCCCAAGTGCTTGGGCCCTGCACCCGCGTGGGAGACCAGGAGGAAGCACCTGGTTCCTGGCTTTGGATCGGTGCAGCGGGCTGGCCATAGCGACCACTTGGGGGGTGAACCAACGGAAAAAGGAAGACCTTTCCCTCTCTCTCTCTCTCTCTCTCTCACTAACTCTGCCTGTCAAAAAAAAAAAAAAAAAAAAAAAGGTCTTACTTACAAACCACCAAAAAGAAAACAAAAATGTATACAACACCACAGAAACACACTGTAAAATACAGGAAACATTATAATAACCTATAGGTCTTTCTCAATGTTTAGAAATTGGTACTGTATCAAATTATTTTGACTAGTAGACATAAATAACTTTGATTTTTGGATGAATTATACTATCACATCTGTAGAAAAAGATCTGAACAACACACTTTTAAAAGACAATTTTTTGCTGTTTACAGATTCTTGAAAGAGAGCCACAACTTACTTGTGGTAAAATAATTAAATTTTCAACATTTTATATTAAAACTTTATGGTCGGCCAGCGCCACGGCTCACTTGGCTAATCCTCCACCTGTGGCACCGGCACACCAGGTTCTAGTCCCGGTTGGGGCTCCAGATTCTTTCCTGGTTGCTCCTCTTCCAGTCCAGCTCTTTGTGGTGGCCCGGGAGTGCAGTGGAGGATGGCCCAAGTGCTTGGGCCCTGCACCCCATGGGAGACCAGGAGGAAGCACCTGGCTCCTGGCTTGGATAGGCGCAGTGCGCCGGCCGCAGCACATCGGCCATGTGGCCATTTAGGGGGGTGAACCAATGGAAAAGGAAGACCTTTCTCTCTGTCTCTCTCTCTCTCACTGTCTAACTCTGCCTGTTAAAAAAAAAAAAAAGAAAGAAAGAAAGAAAGAAAGAAAACCTTTATGGTCATAGGAAATAGAAATAAAGTTAAATAGAGCCACATGTAGAAAACAAATGGTTAACATAAAGTTGAAAAGCAGGAAGAATGCTGGAAACATGGAAAGCAGATAAGAGGGTTATGATGTTTTCTTATAAAACACTTCACTTAAATAAGTATCATCTCTCTCCCCTTCTAGCTTTATGGTGGAGGTTGGTTTTCTCTTCTCTCTTCAACAGGCCATTCTCCAAGGCCAGTATAGAAAGTTTCCATGACAAAAATACGATAGGTCATAGATAATAAATTACTATTTCAGATAGATTATAAATCCAAATATACCAAACGTGAAAGTTTTTATATTAAACTGTCTCGTCTGGCTATCCAACATAGAAATCTGCTACATAGGCTACCAACAATGTGAATAACAATTTTACTAGCCAAATAAATTTTTGAAACTTATTTCAAGTTAGTGTCTTGGTGCTTAGATACTAGGGGTTTTTTTTTTTCATTTTTTTAAATCATGAACTAAATTTTGAGCACTTCATTTATAAAAGCCATTTGTACCTTATTTACTAACACCATCTGGAATTTCCAAGAGAAAAATAGAAGGCTCTAAGAGGATTGCATACAAGTATCCAAAATGGAAAGATGAAAAGTGGAATCACATTGAACATGGCTCGTATTAAAAGAAAAAGGCTGTTACTATATGCGATTTTAAACTTCAGGAGACTGAAGACACTGAAGTTCAACTGGGAGCACAGAAACCAAGGATGGAATTAGGTAATGCTGGTGGAACTTAGGAGGCAATGAGTCTGTAAAATGCAGACAGCAGGCTGAAAATAGGAAGGAGTGGGAGGGAGCTGCTGAGGCAGGTAGCAGCCGGTGCTTTCCATGGTAACCAAGATCACCAGACGAACATACACCTTGGCATAAGGCTGACAGTCCCCACCTGCACCTTCCTTCAGTTTCACATAGTGACTCCAGCAACCCACAGACATTAATAAACTCTATTTACATAGACCAAACAGGCTGCCAACAGTAATGGGGACTGGTCCACAAGCCTGTTAAGGGCTAAATTTCAAAGGGACTTCTGAAAGACTTACAAATTAATGGGAGAAAATGACAGTATTTTATTTTTTTATTAACAATGGTACAAAAACTGGGTAGAAGCTGGGTCGAGAATTTAGTGCGCTTTTACGTTCAGAACTCATATTCCCCGGTGTCCTTGGATCCAAGAGACATGCTTTCATGATGAAGTAAATATTTTAGTTATAAAGTTCCTTCACTTTAGAACAGTGAGGGAGAAAATCACCAGCATGATCTCCACAAATCTGCCAGTCCCCAGATTAAATTCTAAATGTATCGCCAAATGGGAGGGATTATTACACCTTCAAACATGACGAGGAGATCTATACAAGAACTCAACAAATTGCAGACACATGACCTAAAGCAGCAAAAGTACAAAAGTGACAGAAAATAAGATTGAAGCTCACTTGTACTTAACCCATGTAATCTACATAACCCAACAAGATCAATCTAGTGATCACAATTGTAAAATTAGGAAACTGAGGCTTGCAGATGCTTAGTAATTCACTTACTATCACACAATTAGTAATTATAAGATGCCAAAGGGCTGATTTACCTTAAAATCTCTAACAATATCCACTACCACCCCACTGCCCCACTTTGACAAAGTGAAATAAATACTCATTTAAAGAATGGTGCATACACTCAAATATTCAATCCTATTTCTCTAAGAATTGTTAAATTATACCTTTATTAGAAGTAATTTTCTTATTTTTAGTCAACGTTACAGAACTCACCAGACAGGGAACTTGTAAATGTGTTTTACTAATCTTTATCATTCCAGAACATAAATAAAGCCTATGTGCAAGATGTTAGGAGATGACATGAGATGGATTGATGGCTGGGTGGAAGGATGATCAGACAGTAGCCTGCTCCGAAAGATCAGCCGAGTTAGGGAACATACAGATTTGACGTATCTCTATGCCAAGATAGGACCAAGGGTATCTTCTTTCGTCTCTCTGATTGATATGAACTGTTTCCTCTGTTACATCTTAATAGCTATTTGAATATGTCACTAGTAAGTACTGCAAATATATCCTTTGTTTCATTTATTAAAAAGGGAAATGAAATCTAAATGCTTTCCTCAGGATAGATTTTGATAAATGATATGAACACCTGAAAAAAGGCATGATGCTGTAAGAATAAGAGGGTTCTAAAATGACATAAATCACATTTTAAAGAATCATTTCATATACTTAAGCAAAGTTACTCTTAAAAACACACACTACCCCATATAAGTCAGTATGTCCCAAACACTGGAATTTGCATAAATCAGCTTCCTCCAACTGTTAGTAAATGGACCTTCAGGCCATAATGACAAGAAAAATCTTTCATTCAAAAGCCCAAACTCTATGGTTATCATATTAGAACTGTAGCTATGAAACACATTAAATCTGTTCTCTTTATATTAATAAAAATAAAATGAATAAAACCAAACTCAATCATGATTACAGTGCAACTAGAACTCAGTAAGTATTCTAATCGTAGAGTGTCTAACAAAAACACTATGGTAAATTATCTTCCTGAAGAAAAGTTCCATGAATTCAGCGAACACTAAAAGGAAAGTGCTTTTGGGAGAAGGTGACAACGTGCTCATGGCACAGAGTACGTTGTGTCCCCTTGATGCCAGAACTCACTCCTCACCATGAGCTTTTCAGAACACCTGCCAAAACTGCTCAGGAGCGCCCCCCAGTGTTTGCCTCTGTTACAATATGCATCTATATATTCGCTCATGTGGCTGGCTCCCCTACTATATGTATTATACCCTGCTATAATGTGAATGTACCAGACAAGATACTGGTCTGAACTTTAGTTACGCTTACCACACAGCTAACAGAGAAGAGGATGAACATTATTAGCACACACAGCTAAAAATGTAAGAATTTCTCAAAACAAGAACTATTGCTTTATCTAGGGGAAGGGAACCTATTTTTATGCCAAAGGCCACATGGATGTTTATAACATTACTCATGGGCCATACAAAACTATCAATTAATAAGTGGCTTGCTGTAGATTTATTGAATTTCAAATCTCACCTGCGGTTGCCTTGACAGGGTCAGGCCAAATAATATCATAGGCCTTAATATGAGCCACGGGCGGGACCCCTGCTTACATTCAACAAGAATGTTTTAAGCAACCACTATGTGACAGTGTTCTAGGCACAGGAGATAGCACAGGGAACAACAGCCCTGCTCACATGAAGTTTTCACTCTACTATTAGAAGATGGACATCAGGGGCCAGCACTGTGGCATAGTGTGCTAGGCCTCCACCTCCGGTGCTAGCGTCCCATATGGGTGCTGGTTCTAGTTCCGACCGCTTCTCTTTCAATGCTGCTCTCTGCTATGGCCTGGCAATGCAGTGGAAGATAGCTCAAATGCTTGGAACCCTGCACTTGCGTGGGAGGTGTGGAAGAACCTCCTGGCTCCTGGCTTTGGATTGACCCAGCTTTGGCTGGGGAGTGAACCAGCAGATCTTTCTCTATATCTCTCCCTCTCTCTGTGACTCTGCCTCTCAAACAAATAAATAAAATCTTAAAAAAAAAAAGAAGATGGACATCAGAGAAAATACAGCATACAGCATATTAGATGGTGATCGTGATAAGGGAAAGGAATTCCGGGATGAGTCGCAATGCTGGGCAACGCTACCAGCACAGGTCCTCACTGAGAAGGTGACAGCTAAGGTGGGGAGACAGAAGAGTCACATAGTCAAAAATAATTCTTTCCTTATTTGGAAACTCGTTGGTTAAAGACGTACATTCTGTAAGACATTATTTCAAAACAAGTAGGCTTAGGGCCAGCACTGTGGCACAGTGGGTTAACACCCTGGCCTGAAGCACCGGCATTCCATATGGGCACCGGTTTGAGACCCAGCTGCTCCACTTCTGATTTAGCTCTCTACTATGGCCTGGGAAAGCAGTGGAAGATGGCCCAAGTCCATGGGCCCCTGCACCCCCATAGGAGACCCGGAAGAAGCTCCTGGTTCCTGGCTTCAGATCAACACAGCTCTGGCCGTTGCAGCCAACTGGGGAGTGAACCATCGAATGGAAGACCTCTCTCTCTCTCTCTCTCTCTCTCTCTCTCTCTGCCTCTCCTCCCTCTGTGTAATTCTGACTTTCAAATAAATAAATAAATATTAAAAAAAAACAAGTAGGCTTTCCTAATGAGAGTTCACAATCTTCTAGATGCAGAAATAATCTAAAACAGAGTTAATGGGAAGCCATTGTCCAGTGATAATGCGTAGATCTGTATTTCACTGCAAGTTAAACTTTTTTTTCTTGATCATCACAATTAAAGTTTGTTTTAGATGCTGAATTTCTTTAAATAGTAAAGTTGCTATGACACATCTCTTATATTATATCAGTATAATAATTGATCTCTTGTAAGTAGCAATTATCTTCCAGTCACAGCTCTAAATACTTATCTCATTGAAATCTTCACACCAACTCCACAAGGTAGGTATGGTTATTATTATGGTATGGTTATTATTAGACAAGTTTGGAAAGATTAGGTAATTTTCCCAAAGTCATTTAGATGAGAAATAAGGAAAATGGCATTTAAAACCAAGCCTTTTCCAAAACACAAAACACATAATCATTTTTAAAACTGTTCTTGATTTATTTGAGTGGCACAGAGACAGAAAGACAGACAGAGCTCCCATCTGTTGTTCACTCCGCAAATTCCCACAAGAGCTGGGCTGGAGCCAGGAACGCAATCCAGGTCTGCAATGTGCATGGCAAGAACCCAATTACTTGCGCCATCATTGCTGCCTCCCATGGTCTGCTTGGGCAGGGAACTGGGGTCAGGAGCTGGAGCTTAGAACTGAACTCAGCCACTCCCATGTGGGATGCAGGCATCAGAACCACTAGACAATCCGCCTGCTCTAAAACCCATAATCTTAACACAACACTCTACAGCCACAAAGGTAAGAGCAGTTACGTTCAACAGTATTTCAATGTACCCACTTATTAAATTTTCTAATACAAACTTAATACTGAAGCCCTCATAACTAAAGTTCTTCTTGTGATGCAAACATTAGGCAACATGAACTCATGAGAGCCAAACATGAGCCCTATTTTTCAAGGCTATCTTGGGAATCTATTACATAAACACAGTGAGTACTGATGCCAGAAGGGTGCTCACAATAGGGAAAAGGAAATAAAATGTACTGATAAAAACAAAAGCAAACCGCATCCCTCTGTCTCTTAGAATATCTCTAGCCTCAGAGTTGTTCCTTTTAAATTAAACCAACACAGACGTGAGAAATGTATTATTGATTGTTGGATCAATTGTAGCAATAATTAATAATTAAACCAAGGATGAAGCACTAATGTAAAGTGTTGGTGTTAGCAAACACAATGGTATCTACTTGTCATTTCAAGCCTTTATCATCTTTGCTGGGTTCACAGTCATTTTTCTATGACATGAACGGATTATCTCAAAGCCAAATATGTGTTTGGTGTAGAAAAAATAGATTGTCTTAATGAAATAAATAATTCTATATTTGACTTTCAAAATTCTTTTTTCTTTAGTGTGTTGACAATCAAAATGACGACTATTTTCCATTCTGACAGAAGAAATGTTTTGATAAACTATTCTGATTTGATAGGTTCTGTACTAATTGATGGGCTTGAACTCAAATACTGGTTTTCCTTGAAAAGCACAGAAATTAATGATATTGTTTCACTTTAAAATATTTTAATATAGATTTGAGTCTTGTTATTTAAAATGCTGAATTAGCAACTACTGAACCATTGACCCTAGGAGAAACACAGGGTTAGGGTCCGACAAACTGCTGGGCCCAACAATTTCATCATTTGATCAATATACAACCTTTTTTTATGTATGCTTCTGGTCCAAGAATATATATTTAGACAAAAATAGCTGCAACAAGGGTGCAGAGCATTGCCTGGTTCAACCTCAGCTGAGAATATGCACATGGGGCAGCTCAGGTTTTTCACTTCACACGTGTCCTGCAAAAGGCACCCTGAGTATTGATTTTGAAGCTAAAAATAAATGTTAGCAAGTAAGAGGATTAGCAAACAAAGAAGCTGTGAATAAAGAGGGTATGAAATGTGAGGTAAAGGCATGTGGTGTTTCTTTTAGGAGAAAAACTATGGTAAATGTGCTGTGCTCAACCAGGTGAGCAAGGTGCACCAAAGATTGCCCAACTGAAGGTGTGACTTTGGGTGTCACAGCAAAGGCACCGTTTCACTGATATTTGTCTTTGAGCTGCGTCATCACTGATCTGGGTCATGTGCTTTTGTCTTATGATGTCCAAATAAATTTCAATGGTATCTGCACATGGAGCATTTGTGGTAGACATCCTTTCGTGACATTTCAGGGCTGAAAGAAAGGAGCTCGGGGCTAGCACAGCAGGTGAAGATACTGCCTGCAGTGCTGGCACCCCATGTGGGTGCTGGTTCCAGTCCCAGCTGCTCTACTTCAGATCCAGCTCTCTGCTATGCCTGGGAAGGCAGTGGAGGATGGCCTAGATCCTTGAGACCCTGCATTCACATAGGGAACCTGGAAGGAGCTCCTGGCTCCTGGCTTCAGGTCAGCACAGCTCCAGCCATTGCAGTTGTTTGGGGAGTGAACCAGAAGACAGAAGACTTTCTCTCTCTGCCTCTCTGTAACCCTGACTTTCAAATAAACAAATCTTAAAAAAAAAAAAAAAAAGGAAGGAGCTTCTCACCCAAAGGGTACATTTTCTCAAATGACATCTGTTAGTACTCTGCCAATATGTTATCATTTGGTAAGTACTTTAGTTCAAGTAGATTTTCTATATGCTACAAATAACCAAGGGTTTTTATTATCAATATTTTCTTAAGAATTAATATTCAACTTAGCAATATAAAAATTGGGCAGCCTTAAGCTAACTTCAGTTTACAAGTCAGATTATTCTATTTATAAATTTGTCTGTCTCTCTCTGTCTATAACTCTACCTGTCAAATAAAAAAAAACTGTCAAATTTTAACAAATCTTTTTATAGATTTCTGACTTTATTACCAATATTAAACTCACTGTTTAATAAAAATTAGGTATTACACACTTTCAATTTTTAATATCTTAATAATATCTTAAAAGTAACCATATTGATAAGTATGGGTCACATTTGTGGGTTTTTATGGTTTTACTTTTACAGAAATGATAAATTGTCAAATTGTTTTTATTCAATTATTCCTTTACATAGAAACAGAAATTAGGGGGATGGCATTGTGGCATAGTGGCTAAATCCACCAGTGTTGCCTGTATCACATTTGGACACCAGTTTGAGACCTGGCCATTCTATTTTCAATCCAGCTCCCTGATAACACACCTGGGAAAGCAGTGGAAGATGGCCCAAATCCTTGAACCTCCGCATTTACATAGGAGACCTGGAAGAAGCTCCTGGCTCCTGGCTTCAGACTGGCCCATCTCCAACTGTTATGGTGGTGAGTCAACCAGAGGATAGAAGATGTCTCTCTCTCTCTTTCTCCCTCTCTCTTTCTCTATCTTTCTCTCTCTCTCCCTGCCTCTGCCTCTCTCTGTATAACTCTTTCAAATAAATTAATTAAAATCATTTAAAAAAGAAACAGAAACTAATGCGCACTATTCGTTGGATAATACCATCTATCTTTAATTATTACAACAGAAATATTTAATTCACCTCTAGAAATACGAAGTACTATGCCATCTATTAATTACATGTGTTTTATTGAGTAAATATTACATATGAGTAGTATTTGAATTCCTTTAGTGTATAAAAATTCAAATTTTGGCCGGCGCCACGGTTCACTTGGCTACTCCTCTGCCTGTGGTGCCGGCACCCTGAGTTCTAGCCCCGTTTTAGCTGTCACGGTTGCCCCTCTTCCAGTCCAGCTCTCTGCTGTGGCCCAGGAGGGCAGTGGAAGATGGCCCAAGTCCTTGGGCCCTACACATGCATGGGAGACCAAGAGAAAGCACCTAACTCCTGGCTTTGGATCAGCGCAGTGCGCTGGACATAGCAGCCACTTGGGGGGGGTGAACCAACGGAAGGAAGACCTTTCTCTCTGTCTCTCTCTCTCACTGTCTAACTCTGCCTGTCAAAAAAAAAAAAAAAGAATTCAAATTTTCTATATGTATTTTTATAATATAATGAAATACATTCATTATTACAAAAGAAAGCAAACTACTTGAAAAAAGATTTAAAGCAGAAATAAAGAGAAATGAAGAATAAACATCTATAATTCTATAATACAGTGAGAGGTCATTATAGCTTTCTTTATCTCCTACCATACTTATATTGATGACTACAAATATATGAAACAGAAAAATGATTACAGTCTACACATGGTATTGTAATCTCTTTTTTCTATTTAATTTATTGTATTTATATGGTTATAATTTAACCAATACTTTACTATTGGACATTTTTATCATCAACTACAAATGAGAAATATCATTCTAGCTAAACACGGGAGTAGTAGAGCAGTTGTTTATCTTTCAAACATGTCAGGATCTAAAAGCTTTTTTTCCATTTTCTTCCTTTACTGTTGTTTTAGAAGTCCTTCAAATCTTGAAACCATGAGACTGTTTACTTACAATTATTCTAGTACTTTTAGGATTGATTTATTGTAAATTTTATCTTTAAGCACCTGGAAAGTATGCAATGCATAGTGTGAGGTAGGGATTGGGCTTCAGGTTTTAAACTTATTTAAAAGATACAGAGAGAGACAGACAGACAGATATGGAGCTCCTAGAATCTGATTCAGCCCCCAAATGCCCATGATATCCATGATGGACCAGACCACTGCCAGGACCCGCAAACCTAACCTAGGTCTCCCACGTAGGGGTCAGGATCCCAGGAGGTTGGGCCAACGCTCACTGCCTCCCAGGGTGCACATTAACAGGAAGCTGGAATCGGGAGCCAGAGCCAAGTATCAAACCCAGGTACTCTGGGATGGCATCTTAACCACTAGGCCAAGCACCCGCCCCTACTGTTGTCTTCTAACATTTAATTAATTTTTGTCATGATCTTTCAAGTCACCTTACTACACTGGAGGAAATTCTAAAAACAACTGTAATTTTGTAAGACTCACAGATAAATTGGGCAAAATGGGTAACACCCATTCAAATTATTTTTGTCCCTCAAAATTTCATCATTTTCTTCAGGATTTGCACATTTCTTGTTAATTTTATTTTTTATTTTAGGCCACTTAAAAAAAATCTTTTAATATAATTTGAGTTTATACAGACCCATTCCTATATGCTTGCTTTATACTTTTAAAAATTCTGTTAAAATATGCATAATAAAATTTATCATCTTAACCTTCAATTTTATTTTAATTGTCTAAAAGGCAGAAAGACAGTGAGAGAGAGAGAAGTGCAGACAGAACGATACACAGACTTCCCACCTCCTGGTTCACTCCCGAATACCCACAACAATCAGGACTGGATGAGTCCACAGTCAGGAGCTCGGAACTCGGATACACCTGCGTCTCCCACATGGGCAGCAGGGACTCAGTACTTGAGCTTTCACCTGCTGCCTCTGGGGTCTGAGCAGTAGGAAGCAATAATCAGAAACAGATCTAGGACTTGAACCCAGGCATTCATATATGCAATGTGGGCATCCCAAGCAACATTCTAACCACCAGGCCAAACGTCTGCTCCTGTCCTAACCACTTTTCAGTGTACAGTTCAGTGGGATTAAGTGCATTCCCATTTCTGTGTTACCAACAGCACCATCTACCCATAATTCTTTCACCTGACAAAACTGAAACTCTGTGCTCATTAGACAATGACTACCTACTCTCCAGTCCCCTCTTTCTATCCTTACACATTTGTATAGAGTATGTTTGCTTTCATGACTGGCTCACTGCACTTAGCAAGACGTCCTCAAAGTTCATCCATGTGGTAGCATGTGTCAGCATCTCCTTCCCATCTAAGGCTGTAAAATATCCCATAATATATATTACTGTATTTTGCTTATCCACCCATCTATCCATGAACACTTGAGTTGCTTCTACTTTTTGGGCCCTTGGGAATAATGCTATGAACATGGTGCACAACTGCTTCATGATTGTAACATTGTACATATTACGTGCCCACAGATGTCCATAAAGGAGTTCATGAGACTGCCAGGCTCTAGCAGGCTTTGGGGAAACTTGGGATCATGATGACCCCAACAACGCACACTTGGCTGGCTTTCCCCTTACTCACATGGGACCCCAGTCGTCCCGCCTCCCCCAAGCACCTGCAGGGCATGTCTCAAGGATCCTCTTCTTTACCCCTGTCTCGCTGCCTCCCCTCAGCGAACAGGAAAGCCCAGCACGTGTGACTTGCCCTACATTCCAGCCTCTCTCAATTACCCCACACATAGAGTAGGGCCTAAAGGTTAAAATGCCGCATAGGGATTTTCATTCTGGTCCTGTCCTTTCACTATACCCACTTTCCTGTCTCCTAACAAAGGACTTTGGATGAACGAGTTGGTTCAACAAGCTAGAGTGAGCCTCCTTGAAGAAGAGGATAAAGAGCGTGACTTGGTCACATGGCATTCACTTGGGACTGCTGTGGCACACATACGGACGATGACAAGGTTGCCAAGGCGGAAGGGCTCACAATCACAACCACAGGAACGTCAAACCTCCTTCAACATTCCTCCCTTCCTACCACGGAATCTGAACTAGTTCTGTGATCGAAATCTCTGCCTGCTTCTCAAAGGACACCCAGGCTACAGAAAAAGGTCTGACACTGCTCCAGTCTCAGCCTTGCCGTGGGCAGAGACTGGAGCCCTCTCTCCGGAGGGCTGCGGGTCCCGCTGGCGCCTTGTTCGCTCACATTCTTGTTCAGGACAGAGGTGCTCTACAGGAAAAAGGCTCCGGAGTCAGGGCTGCACCACTACCACACACCAGCACTCGGCGCAGCCTGGTGCGAACCCAGGGCGCTCTCCCTCCTGTCCACGCAGCAGCCCGTGGGGGTTCCCTAAGAGGACACTAAGGCTTAGACTCTTTCCTTACCTTGCCCAATAAGAACTGGAGCTGGCTAATGCAGTTCGAGGCTTCGTTCACATATTTTTTTAAAAATTCCAAGCCAGATTTTCTTATGCTTTTGGAGAACTTTCTTTTTCATGTTCATGTTTTAAAATATTTTTTATTGCCGGCGCCGTGGCTCAACAGGCTAATCCTCCGCCTTGCGGCACCAGCACCCTGGGTTCTAGTCCCAGTTGGAGTGCCGGATTCTGTCCCAGTTGCCCCTCTTCCAGGCCAGCTCTCTGCTGTGGCCCGGGAGTGCAGTGGAGGATGGCCCAAGTGCTTGGGCCCTGCACCCCATGGGAGACCAGGAGAAGCACCTGGCTCCTGCCATCAGATCAGCGCAGTGCACCAGCCGTGGCGGCCATTGGAGGGTGAACCAACGGCAAAGGAAGACCTTTCTCTCTGTCTCTCTCTCTCACTATCCACTCTGCCTGTATAAAAAAAAAAGTTTAAATGACTCTCAGGCTTGTTTTTTGCCAGTCTCCTTTCCCGACCTGCACTGCCTGGTGTCAAGGTTAGTCCCTACACCTTGACTCAAGCCCTCACTCTTCACCCAACACAAATTCCAGAGCCTCACATTGAAATCTCTGCTTTGGATCTCCCCACCCGTCCCTTCCCCTTGCCTGGCCGTACTGAGATAAAGCCCAATCTGAAGTCTAACCCAGCTGTCCACTTAATCCACTGTGCAGCTGAACACAGTCCCACGACCAGGCTGATGGCACTTACAGTAAAAAATTCCTGGTCCCGCCTCAGGTGTGCCCTAAGGCAGTTTGATACGTACACTGTATTTCTCCAGATGGGCCACTTTCCCACTCCCCTGTTCCAGAGTTTCATCCTCTCTTCTCTCTTCAGATCACCAGTACCTTCCTTCTCGCTTGGTTCTCAGCTGACAACCTAGCTTCCTATTCCTCTGAGAAACTCAAAACCATTAGAGGATAACACCAGGAAGTGATCCCCCTGCATCGACCACATCCCGTGGGTCACCTGACCTGCCCCCAGTGCAGCTCTGCATGTGATCCCATCCTGCCCCACAGATGCAAGGACTTTGCTCCAGTAAGCCTCTCTCTTCTGCGTCATCCAGCCTTCCCTCTCAACTGGACTGTTTCTCTCAACACCCACAGTCTTTCCCCTTATAAAACTAATGCACATGGGGTAGATGTCTGGCACAGCAGATAAGACAGCACTTGGAACACTTGCCTCCCATACTGGGGAGGCTGGTTTTGAGTGAGTCCTAGCTCTACCGGATTCCAGCTTCCTGCTGAGAGTACCCTGTAAGGCGGCAGATAACGAGTCGAGTATACTTGGGTCCCTGCCACCCATGTGAGAGACCCCACATGCATTCCTAGGCTCCTGATTTCAACCTGGCCCATCCCTTACTATTGCAGGCATTCTCTCTCTAACCCCCCCCCCAATAATACAGAAACAAACATTGTTCTTAAAAATCACTGCACTTAATAAGAGCCCCCTCCAACCATTACTTCATTTCTTTCCTAGCTTTTAAGTACTTATTTTAGATGCTGCTTTCAGAGATCTGACTTGCAATGGAAGTATTTCTTTAATACTAATATAATGACTAGCCTCTCTTAAGTCAGGTGCTAACCACTGTGCTAAATCATCAAGGAAATTGTTGCAGC
Organism: Sylvilagus floridanus; assembly: GCA_949820135.1. Lineage (NCBI taxonomy): Eukaryota > Metazoa > Chordata > Mammalia > Lagomorpha > Leporidae > Sylvilagus > Sylvilagus floridanus. Next base: position 74,809,623 of record OX463230.1, read on the forward strand.
AACCTATCAGCTGTGACCCCCACCCACCCCACCCCCCCGGCCTCCCTGACATTTGTTTCCTGCTCTCACTTCCCTCTCATTCCTTCTGCTCCAGCCACCCTTAGCCTCTTAATGTTCCTGAGATACATCTGGTGTCTCAGCCACAATGCATTTGCTGTAATTTTTTTCCTGCTCTGCTCTTCCTGCAGATGTCGTCACAGACTGTCAAAAAATAAATAAATAAACAAACAACAGATCTAGATACATGGAGCTATCAGGTTCTCCAAGAGTTCTCAATACCGCTGCAGGGGTCCATGAGGTCAACACTATTTCCATAATGATCATAAAAGAGGAAAACATAGGGGAAATGCTGCAAGCCATTGGCCTAGGCAGAGACTTCTTAGATAAGACCCCAGAAGTAGAGGCAATAAGGGCCAGAATAGACAAATGGGACTACATCAGGCTAAGAAGTTCCTGCACAGCAAAGGAAGCAATTAACAGAGCAGGGAGGCAGCCAACAGAATGGGAGAAAATATTTGCAATCTATGTATCCTGTAAAGACTAATAGCCAGGGCCGGCGCTGCGGCTCACTTGGCTAATGGCACCCTGGGTTTAGTCCCTGTTGGGAAACCGGATTCTGTCCCAGTTGTTCCTCTTCCAATCCAGCTCTCTGCTATGGCCTGGAGAGGCAGTGGAGGATGGCCCAGGTCCTTGGGCCCTACACCCGCATGGGAGACCAGGAGGAAGCACCTGGCTCCTGGCTTCGGATCGGCGCAGCGCGCCTGCCGTAGCAGCCATTTGGGGAGTGAACCAACGGACTAAGTGCCTGTAAAAAAAAAAAAAAAAAAAAAAAAAAAGACTAACAGCCAGGATATATATAAAGAACTCCAGAAACTCAACAGCAACAAAAAAAAGCAATCCAATTAAGAAATGGGCAGGGGCAAGCGTTGTGGTATATTGAGTAAAGCCACCTCCTGCAACCACAGCATCCTATATGGGCATCAGTTTGAGTCCCAGCTGCTCCACTTCCAATCCAACTCTCTGCAAATGGCTTAGGAAAAGCAGCTGAAAATGGCTCAAGTGCTCGAGCTCCTACCACCTACACGGCAGACCTGGAAGAAGCTCGTGGCTCTTGACTTCAGCCTGGCCCAGCCTTGGCTGTTATGGCCATCTGGGGAGTGAACCAGCAGATGGAAGATCTCTCTCTCTCTCTCTCTCTCTCTCTCTGTGTGTGTGTGTGTGTGTGTGTGTGTCTGTAACTGACTTTCAAATAAGTAAATACATCTTAAAAAAAGAAATGAGCAAAAGATATAAACAGGCATTTTTCAAAAGATGAAATACAAAAGCCCAACAGATCCACAAAAAGATACTCAGGATCACATGCCATCAGGGAAATGCAAATAAGGACCACAATGAGGTATCACCTCATTGCAGTTAGAATGGCTACCGTTCAAAAATCAAGAATAACAAATGTCAGCGAGCTTGTAGAGAAAGAGGTCCCCTAATACACTGCTGGTGGGAATGAAAGTGGCCATGGCCATTGTGGAAAACAGTACGGAGAGTCATCAGAAAACTAAAAATAGATCTACCATATGACCCAGTTATCCCACTCCTGAGATATACCGAAAGAAAATGAAATCAGCATGTGAAAGAGATGACTACACACTCATGTTTATATCAGCTGAGGTCACAGCAGTAAAGACATGGACCCAAGCTGGATGTCCACCAGCTAATGATGGACAGACTATTACCCAGTGTTGTTCACGCTGAGTGAAATAAGCCAGACCCAGAATGAGAGAAAGTCATGTTTTCTCTATTTGTCAGTTAATATAGAGTGAAAAAATTGTGTAGATTTCATATCATTTGGAATTTAGTTACAAATATCGCTTCACTGAATCATAACATGTAAATGACATGTTCTTCTTTCCTCATTTAAAAAATTTCACTTAAGGTATACAAATTTCATGTATTTCATATATAAAGATTCAGAAACATAGTGATGCTTCCTACCCTTCTCTCCCTCTAGGCCATGCTCCCACCTTTCTTCTTTCTCCCTCTCCTATTCCTATTCTCGTTTTTTATAGAGACTCGTTTCCAGTTAACATTATACTCCTAAGATTAGCCATACACTAAGAGTTCAACAAATAGTATGAAGAAAAAAATGAAACGTTGTTGTTTGCATCAAAATGGATGCAACTGTAAACCACTATACTTAGTGAAATAAGCCAGTCCCAAAAAGACAAATACCATTATGTCTCCCTATGTTAAAAAAAAAAATAAAAGAAAAAGAAATGGTGGAATAGTGAGGACTACTGGGTTACCAGTTGTGTTTGTTCTTAATTTGGGTATTGATTATGCATGCACTCAGAGGACAAAAAATTTTTTTATCTGTATACTTATGTGAATTTCTTGGTATGTTTACTGTATTTCAATAAAGTTTAAATTTTGAAAAAAGAAAAATAAAATTGATTCCATAAATTACAGTAACCCATATAAAGAACATGCCAAAACCATGAAAATAATGAGGTTGATATTTGCGATTGACATAGAAAATTTACTACAATGCATGTTTGCTGAATGAAAAAGTAGGTTATAACCCAGCATGTTTAATATAAACCCATAATTTCCTACAATTAAAAGAAAATGATTTTTACTTCCCATTTCTTATACTTCATGATGACTTGAACTTCTTAGAATAGTCATGTACTGCTTTTGTAAAATCAAATTAAAATATTTAATCATTATAAAAGTATACATGCTTAATATTCTATAATACAGTCGGGAAGCTCTATAAACATATTTCTCAAAAACCTGAATGTAGAACCATTTTATCATTTTTTATGCACATGACCCAGAAACACCAAATTTTGATTTCATATTAGCTAAGAACATACCATTCAGTCCCCTCTTATCAACGGCATCTGGATAAATAAATAAAAATGCAAGATAACCTAAAATTCTACAACTCTATTTCAACAGACTCCTGGTTTAACAGGAAGATTATTTCAAGAATCTGTCATTTTCTCAATCTTCAAAAATAAGCTGGATTTCATGCTTGGATTTCGGTGTATCTAAATGTGCCTTACTTAAATCCTGCACAGAACTGCTGTCACAAAGTTGAAGTTTGGATTACGTTGGATCTTACTAAGGAGACAACTCCCAAGTTTGTGTTATGATGAGGGTAAGAACATCTGAGGTTTCTCTTACTGCCCCTCTACATGAAAGTCCAATAAAAGAGATCCCTTCAGTACCCCCCAAAGCTTTTTCTCTCACTAAAATCTAGAAGGCCGTTTGCAATATACAATTGATATATATAACTGATCTTGTTGCTTTGGCTGCCAGGAGCTTGGGACAAAATTTACAACTCATAACGGCAGAGGCTAGCATGAACCTGCTAACCTTCCTCTTGGTCTCACAGTTCTCGTCTATCTATTATTCTACCTATACTCAGTACAGTGTAGAATATAAGCCACTCCAAGTATGTTCAACAATGTGGGACAGTAATACTACATAAAGATAAGTTAGATACACAAGTGGGAAAAAGAGGACATTGTAGGCTGACCGATGACAGATGCGGACATTTGGAAGTACGAGGATGCCCTCCTTGCTTTGGGAACAGAGGATGGCAACGACAGAAAACACAACCAAAATTCTACGGGACAGACTCTGTGAGTGCTCTGACCTCAGCTGTCTGCAACAGCTCATGCACTTCACTGAGATCTCAGTTTAAATAGGTCCTTAATAACCAGAATACTTCCCATATACACACACACACATGCCCCACACCATAACGCTCTCTCCTTCTATCCTACTTATTTTCCTTCATTATGTTATGTGCACTTGTAGGTCTGTGTGGCGAAGTTTTTATGGAATATAAGCTCTGTAAGGGCAGGGCTTTTGACATCACTTCACCATCCCAGCATCTAGAGTAGTAGTCCTTAAGTATTGGTTGAATGAGTACAAATCTAGTTTCCATCTTTGATAGTTAATTTTAGGTGTCCCCTTGACTAGGTTCAGGAACAGCAAGGGAACTGGTAAAAGGATCCTTTCTGGGTGTGTCTGTGAAGATGTTTCTAGAACAGGTTGGCCTGGGAATCAAGGGACTGCAGGTCAGCTCTCAATATGGGTGGGAATCGTCTCTGGGTGCTCAGATGTAACAAAAAGATGTCCTCTCTCTTCTGTAGCAGGAATGTACTTTTTTTCCCTTTAATATGTAGGTTTTTTTTTTTTCTCAACACAAGCTCCAGTCAACTCCTAAGGACTGAGTGGGCTGGGAATTTAGCTGTCAATACAGTCTCTCTACATTCTTAACTGCAGACAAATGGGTACCCTTTAAAGACATTTTATGGTTGGGAAACAAAAAGAAGTCAGAGGAACGAAACCAGGACTGTAAGATGGATACTAATGATTTCCCATTGAGAATCGTGGAAAATTGTGGTGTAAAAGAACTCTCTGGTCTAGCTTTCCTAGGCATTTTTTCTGCTAGAGCTTTGAATGACATTTCAAAATATTCTCATAATTCACACACAGCATAATTTGGCCCTCCACAAAGTCAACAGGTAAAAAGCCTGGAGTATTCCAGAACACAGCTGCCATGAGCTTTGATCCTGATGGGTCCACTTCTGCTTCGCCTGGACCACCTCCACGTCCTGGTAGTCACTGCTTTGATGGTGCTTGGTCTTCAGCATAAAACTGGTAGAGCTGTTTCATCATCCAATACAATTCTTCTTCTTCTTCTTCTTTTTTTTTTTTTTTTTGGACAAGCAGAGTGGACAGTGAGAGAGAGAGAGAGAGACACAGAGAAAGGTCTTCCTTCCGTTGGTTCACCCCCCAATGGCCGCTGCAGCCAGCGCGCTGCACCCGGCACACTGCGCTGATCCAAAGCCAGGAGCCAGGTGCTTCTCCTATGCGGGCGCAGGGCCCAAGCACTTGGGCCATCTTCTACTGCACTCCCGGGCCACAGCAGAGAGTGTGACTGGAAGAGGAGCAATCGGGACAGAATCTGGTGCCCCGACCAGGACTAGAACCCGGGGCTCCAGCGCCGCTGGCGGAGGATTAGCTATTGAGCCACAGCACTGGCCCCAATACAATTCTAAGAAAAGTTTCACGAACTTGATCCCACTCATTTAAAATTTCCTTTGCAAGCTCTGCTCTTGTCTGCATTTTTGATAATGTCCAAACGTTTTGGGACCCATTGAGTCAGTACGTTGTGAGTGGAACCAACTGAGATGCCCTTGGTGTTGCCTAATGCTTTTGCTCTTCAGTCCTCTTCAATTAGGACACAAACAGGATTAATCTTTTCCCTGCAAATGAATATAGATAGTCTGCTGCTGCGAGCTGCTTCTTCAACATCCTCTCAACCCTCCCTACAATGAGCTCTCCATGTATAAACCACTAATTTCTTTGGGGCATTGTACCCATAAACTTTTCATAAAGCATCAGTGATTTTACTATTCTTCCACCCATGAATTGGATGTTTGTTCTTGCTTCGGTTTTAACTGAATTCATGTTGCTCTGATAAGGATTCTTTTCAAACTGATGTCTCATCCTTCTTAGTGTGTCAAACTGGATCCCTGAAATCCCTCAGACTTGGTCTTTGCAGCCTAGAGGAGTCCTAAGGGTGGAGCTGGAAAGAGGGTAGTCAAAGGGGTCCTGGAGGGAGAAGAGTACCTTGGTGCAAAAGCTGGGAGGGAGGTGAGAGAATGTGGCAAGATCCAAGCCTTGGGTCTGAGGGAACTGAGGAAGCAAGATCAGGGCAAGGCCTCACTGACAGCAGCAGAGTCCACTGCGCTAGCAACCTCAATACACTCTCATCTCCTGCACTTGCATATCAGAACGTCAGGGACCTTCGCAAGAGAAGTTTCCAGGAAGTGGTTAGGGCCAGAGTCAGATGGCAATGAACCAAGGAGCGAACAGGAGTTGAGGAACAGGATATGTTGGGAAAATGTGAGGAGGATCATTTTTAAATAAAGTAGATTTGGCCATGAAAACACCCTCAAAAAAAAAAAAAAAACTGGCCAATTATTTCCATTCCCACCTCTCCAAGTGGTCATTCGTTCTGAATTATTTTTTATTTAACACTCATGGTATACATTACTCAAGAAACAAGCTTCCCCCTGCCAAAAATCACCCAAAACAACAAGGCTATTGTTACCTTTATTGTGTTAAAACTCATGAGTTTTGGGCACTGTTTGCTGTAGCAGTTATGATGAAGGTATGTCAAAGAGTTTATGGAAAAGGAAATGAAAAGACAAATTTAGGAGAACGTTAAGTCACTCCTATCTCATATCAGAGTGTCTGGGCTTGACTCTCAGCTCTGGCTTCTGATTCCAGCTTCCCTCGACTGAAGACTCGGGGAGGCAGCACTGATGGCCCAGGTTAACTGGGTTCCTGTCACTCATGAGGGAAACTGGACTGCAATCCTGGCTCCTGGCTCCTGGCTCCTGGCTCCTGGCTCCTGGCTCCCGGCTCCTGGCTCCCAGCTGGCTGAGCCCTGGCTATTGCAGGCATCTGAGGAGTACACCAGCAGATGGGAACTGCCTTTCAATCTCTTCCGGTGTGATTGTGTGTGTATGTGTGTATGTGTCTACCAAAAAAAAAAAATTTTTTTTTAAATCCAAGGCCAAGGAGCCAGCGCTGTGGTGCAGTAGATTAAGCCGCCGTCTGGAAGACTGGCATCCCATACAGGCACCAGTTCAAGTCTCAGCTGCTCCACTTCTGACCCAGCTCCCTGCTAACACACCTGGAAAAGCAGTGGAAGATGGTTCAAGCTCTTGGGCCCCTGCACCTACATGAGAAACCAGATGAAGCTCCTGGCTCCTGGCCTTGGCCTGATCCAGCCCTGGCCATTGCAGCCATAATTTAGGGAGTAAACCAGCAGATGAAAAATATCCATTATCTCCCTCTCTCCCTCTCTCTCTCCTCCCTCCCTCTCCCCCTCCCCCTCCCTCTCTCTTGTCCCTCCAATTCTTTCAAATAAATAAGTCTTTTTTTTTGTTTAATAAAAGCTAAGTTTATTTCAGTGAGAACAATTTTTTTTTTTTTTTTTTTTTTTTTTTACAGGCAGAGTGGACAGTGAGAGAGAGAGACAGAGAGAAAGGTCTTCCTTTTGCCGTTGGTTCACCCTCCAATGGCCGCCGCGGATGGTGCGCTGCGGCCGGCGCACCGCGCTTGTCCGATGGCAGGAGCCAGGAGCCAGGTGCTTTTCCTGGTCTCCCCATGGGGTGCAGGGCCCAAGCACCTGGGCCATCCTCCACTGCACTCCTGGGTCACAGCAGAGGGCTGGCCTGGAAGAGGGGCAACCGGGACAGAATCCGGCGCCCCGACCGGGACTAGAACCCGGTGTGCCGGCACCGCAAGGCGGAGGATTAGCCTGTTGAGCCACGGCGCCGGCCTAGAACAATTTTTAAAATTTGGGGCCGGCACCAAGGTGCAGCAGGTTAATTCTCTGTGGCACTGGCATCCTACATGGGCACTGGTTCTAGTCCTGGCTGCTCCTCTTCCAGTCCAGCTCACTGCTGTGGCCTGGGAAAGCAGTAGAAGATGGGCCTGGGCCCCTGCACCCATGTGGGAGACCCAGAAGAAGCTCCTGGCTCCTGGCTTCAGATCGACACAGCTCTGGCCGTTGCACCCATTTGGGGAGTAAACCGACGAAAGGAAGATCTTTCTTTTTTTTTTTTTAATTTTTTTTTATTTTTGATAGGCAGAGTGGACAGTGAGAGAAAGACAGAGACATAGAGAAAGGTCTTCCTTTGCCGTTGGTTCACCCTCCAATGGCCACCGCGGTCGGCACGCTGTGGCCGGCGCACCACGCTCATCCGATGGCAGGAGCCAGGAGCCAGGTGCTTCTCCTGGTCTCCCATGGGGTGCAGGGCCCAAGCACCTGGGCCATCCTCCACTGCACTCCCGGGCCACAGCAGAGAGCTGGCCTGGAAGAGGGGCAACCGGGACAGAATCTGGCGCCCCAACCAGGACTAGAACCCAGTGTGCCAGCGCCGCAAGGCGGAGGATTAGCCTGTTGAGCCAAGGCGCTGGCCCGAAAGGAAGATCTTTCTGTCTCTTCCCTCTCACTGTCTGTAACTCTACCTCTCAAATAAATAAATAAATACATAAATCTTTAAAAAACAATTTTTAAAATTCATGTATAGTTTTTTCATAATATGCATTTTCCATGAAACTTTTAAAGATCTGTTATATGCGTGGATTTCAAAAATTTCTGCACCACAATAAACATCCTCTAATTCCATTTTCTAAAAACCTTTAGAAGCCAGGGCTCACTAAGCTAATCCTCTGCCTGTGGCGCCAGCACCCCGGGGTTCTAATCCCAGTTGGGGTTCCGGTTCTGTCCCAGTTGCTCCTCTTCCAGTCCAGCTCTATGCTGTGGCCCAGGGAGGCAGTGGAGGATGGCCCAAGTGCTTGGGCCCTGCACCCACATGGGAGACCAGGAGGAAGCATCTGGCTCCTGGTTTCGGAGCGGCCATTTGGGGGGTGAACGAATGGAAGGAAGACCTTTCTCTCTGTCTGTCTGTCTCTCTCTCTCTCTGTCTAACTCTGCCTGTCAAAAAAAAAAAAAAAAAAGAAGAAGAAGAAGAAGTCTCTTTTCTATATACAAGGGGACTTAAAAAATCTCTTAGAAAATGCATAAATTTGAAAATTTTTATACCAAAATAATTTTTAATTCTATTTTCCATAAACCATTTGCAGTATCCTCATATATACCAAATATTACATTACATAATTTTAAAGTACTATAGAAGATTGTACTAATATTCCAACTCAACATGGTATGCCTGCTCAGGTATATACCCTTGTACCTTTTCTTATCAAAATAAAATAATAGTCAGATGGAGAAAAGTAGGTCAAAAAAAAACTTATTTTCATTCCCTGGCTAGTTAAAAATAGATTTCACTCATATTTCTTGCTGAAATATGTCTTAATAGGCCAAATGGAAAATTACTTCATATAATTCCTTTTAAATCTATATCATGACCTTTTAAAAATACCATCTTACTCTATAGAAGTGAAACTGACAGTTTTCTTTGAAAATCTGCTTGAAAGATTAGGTACCTAGAAGCATTTCCTTCTAAATTAGCTCTTCTAAGTATGTTTTTGAAGGAGTCGGTGTTTTTTGCCCAGTTTAATTAAAATTGGTATAAATTTCAGTTGCCATTTTGAAAGCCAAAATTCACTTTTCAGATGTATCCTCTTTCTACTGGTCATTAAAAATGGAGGATTCAAATGCAAAAAGGTCCTAGGAACCCCAGCACACAGATGAGAAATGGGCTCCGAAGTCGAAAAGAGGGCAGGGAATGGGGTGGGAGTTAAGGAAGTTTCTTTCTTAAACAAAGAGGGGAGAAGAGCAGAAGGGGACAGAGGCCTGGAGCAGCGTGTCTGCTTGCACCTCACAAAGCTTATGGAAAAATGAAAATAAAAGATATGCAGGTTTTTTGGTATAAAAACTTTAGAAATCCATTTTATGATAGATATCTTCCATGCACTTTTTGAAGACGCTCATGGAAAACCTTCGGCACAAAAACAAACTCATCTCTCAATGCCATTTGCCATGAACTTTCTGAAGTACCTCTGCGTTTCTATACTGCACCTTCAAGTGTCACTGCCCAGGAAGTCATGGAGCTACTGAAAGCCAAGCCACCCACTTCAATCTACCGATCCAAGGGGTAGCAGCAAAGAAGTTACAAGGTCTGCTTTTGAGTTCCAGCTCTGCCATTTCCTCAGCAGATACTCAATTTCCATCTGTCTCAGTCTGATTCTTCGAAAATTTTAGGTGATTTTACATAGCCGTTAAATATGACCATGTAGCTAAAACTGCTCTGTAAGTAACAGAACGCTAAGTAGAAAGTTATTTGAAACTTCTGAAATAAATGCACCACACTTCTATTTAGAAGATTTAATATATCAGATTATATTCTAATGGTTCAAAAAAAAGTCCTGGTACTCAAATGGCACAGTGCAAAGTTGAGAGATGGGGTGGGCATTGGTCCAGTAGTGAAGACGCTGCTTGAAACAACTTCACCCCACAGAGAAGGACCTGAATTCGAGGCCTGGCTCCACTCCCCGTTCCAGTTACCCCCAAATACTCACCCCATGGACCCTGCCATCCACATCTGGAGTGAATTCCTGGCTACTGGCTTCAGCCTGGCCCAGTCCTAGCTACTGAGTCCATTTGCAGAGTGAACCAGCTGTTGAAAGATCTCTCTCTCCCTCTCCCTGTCTCTCTCATTCTCTCTGTCTTTAAAATAAAAATATACAAATAGAACAGTTTAAAAATGAGGAACGTTTAGAGATTTCAGCTTCACATACAATGAAGTCAATCATTTAGATATAAAACAAGTAAAAAAGCAAAAGTGAAGGAATTATTACTAAATGTTCATTAAAAAAGAAAAAAACCAGGGGCCAGCACTATGGCATAGCGGGTAAAGCCGCCACCTGCAGCGCCAGCATCCAATATGGGCACTGGCTGAAGTCCTGGCTGCTCCACTTCTGATCCAGCTCTCTGCTATGGCCTGGGAAAGCAGTAGGCCCCTGCACCCATGTGGGAAACCTGGAAGAAGCTCCTGGTCCCTGGCTTCGGATCGGCTCAGCTCCAGCCGTTGCGGCCAATTGGGGAGTGAACCAACGGAAGGAAGACCCCCCCCCCCATGCCTCTGCCTCTCCTTCTCTCTCTATGTAACTCCGATTTTCAAATAAATAAATCTTTTTTTAAAATGCTGTATATGTTCTTTTAAAAAAAAAAATAAGCAACCACATAAAACAGAAGCAATGAACGCTTAATCCTAAATTAAATCTATCATCAATAGTAATTACTGACCATATTAAGCCTGTTAACCAACTCAAAAATACAAACGTATTTCCAGTAACTAGGCACAGAGTAAAACACTCAATACCCAACAAAACCACACACACTGGCCCCTGGAAACTGTACTGTACTACCATGTTACGGTCTTTTTCAAATGTCTATTCTTAGAAACAAACTCTAATTAAAGCCTTTGCTTACAAACACATTTCCTGAGTCAGCAATGCCTAAGGAATCCAATCTACGTGAAATGCTGTACTTGGGAAACTGAAAGGAGCCCCAAGTCATCGTCAACAGTGCTTCCATGTGACCTTGCCCGCCACCCGCCTCCCGGCCACAGCGGCAAACCCCAGCGCAAGCTTTCTAAACTTAGCCCCTTTCAAATAACGCATCTTAAGTTATGGGCAAAGGCCTAGTAAATTATTTATTATGCTTCTTATCTTTAATAATGGGATAGCATGTTTAACTTGTAATCAGAATGGAAAGAAAGCTGTTATACCATATATTACTGTACTAAGACTCAGAGTTTCCAGTCTATATTTAGTTCACGTTAAAATGGAAGCTAAGACGCAAACCAAGCTAAAAATAAAATGTTCTACAAAGATGAGATCTTGTTTTAATGGATTGAAATCTAGCTTTATTTGGTCCCTTAAATGCTGATCCTATTTAGCAGCCCCTCGGCTTTGGGGTGCGTTGCCAACCTGCCCGTACCAACGTCCACCTGCCGGCACAGAGGTCAGCCAACCACAGCCCACAGATGGTGCCCAGGGCCTACGTCCTGCCGTCTGGCTGCGTGAGTTCATATAATCAGTAGGCTAGGAAGGCTTTTATAGGCTTAAATTATTGTTTAAAAGAATCATAATATTCCTTAGCACATGAAAAATATGTGAAATTACAAATCTCAGTGTCCTTAAAATAGTTTCACTGGAACCCAGCCACGCTGATAATTCACTTAAATACTGTCCGTGGCTGCTTTCCACCACAACAGCAGAGTGGAGTAACTTTTTCTCTTCTTCTTGTTAACATAGAATTAATCAACAAATTCAAAACTAATGACTAAACCAAGCGAACCAACAAACTTAGCACCTCAAATGCTTTTTGTGTGTGTGGTGGGAGCATTCGAGATGGACACTCTCCACAATTTCCAAATCCTTAATACATTACTACAGCCGCCAAGCCTCACGATAGAATTATCTGTTCTCCAGAATACGTTCCAGAATGGATCCACCCGGACTGAGACTTCATGCCCTCTGACCAAGACCACGGCGCTCACGGCCACCCTGCCTCTCACCACCATTCTCAGGGCTGAGTCATTTTGACAGTGATGTTTTGGCCCACGAGACTGAAAATATTTACTATCTGGCTGGCCCTTTACAGAAAATAATTAGCCAACTCCTGGCCTAGATAACTGCTGATCAGTATAGTATTTGAGCTGGCTTCCTGCTCATCACCTACTACAATGTAAGCATTCCCCTTGCCTCGTTGCCTGCAGAGCTTCTGAACAATAAGCCTGCCAGTGTCACCTTCCTCCTCTTGTAGCTCTGTGTCTATCCTTTGTCCTAGGTGGGTCAGTACCCACTCCCCGTGTATCCACCTAGGAGGGCAACTAAAAAGGTTTAGGGAACAGTTTCTGATTTGTTCTGTCTGAAACGCAGGATGTGAACCATCAGCACCCAGTACAAATGCACTGCTGCCTGCCTATGGGTTAAAAAGCACCGAGCAAGGCTTCCCTAGCCTACTCTACCTAGTGCGAGGTGAACGGTAAGGTTTTAATTGCACAAATTGCATCTCATAAAGCAGTAAAAAAACATAAATCAATATTTTTATATTGCCTTATCATAAAGGTAGAGGAGTTTATTTATTCACATACATCCTTCAGGTTAAATTAGGACCGAGACAATAATGGAAGGATGTGATCGTTACTCTTTTCTTACTGGGCTTCCAGAGATGTCTTGATCCAGACATAATGTTGTTGCACAGGTCTTAATATCCTTCCTGGGGTTTAGGCAGGTTTTAGAGACTCAGTTATGACCATGCAAAATTAACTATAATTAGACATAAATGAGAAAAAAAATGAGAACATAAGAAACCTAATCAGGACTATTTTTAACACATGAAGCTTCAAGATCTTAGCCGAGATGACGCAATGGTGGAAAAGTCAAATGACTGCTATTTGTTTAACACCATTCGGTTTACGACAATTGAACAAACCTAGCCTGCAAGCCTGAGCAAGACTCTTCCTAGCATTCCTGCAAAATGAAAGGTTCCAGTATTCACTGTCCAGTGAAAACTCACAAAGCTTCCTTCATGTTCATGTTCAAAACCCAACAGTTTGAGTTTGTGTTAGTGGTGTTTCAAAATGTCTCACTCTCAGTCAACACCTGTGAAAAGTTTTATAACAGCATGTCTGAACGCAAAACCCCATCAGCTTGTATGTGCACAGAACCTGTCTGGAGGCACACCAAGAAAACATCAACAGAGACTGTCTGACAGGGAGACAGAAGTGTAGGCAGTGAGTGGGTGAGAAGAGGAGACTCTCCATTGGATAACCCCCCAGCATCTACTGTTTGAATGTCTTAGTATACACATGTGCTGCTTTTTTTAATCAAGAAACATCTGGGTACTTTTCAAAGGCCACAGTTAACTTAACATCCTTTGCATTTTACATTGTAATTATTTAAAACATTAACCAGTGCTCCCAACAAAGAACATGTCAAATTAAAAACCAGTGGCCTTTTTTCACTCTCAAACTAAACTGGCTATCAAACAACATCGTAATCCCAAGAATCTTAAAGGAAACTAAGATTAGCACCACCTATGTTTTCAGGACAATATTCATATATGTCAAGCATTGTATGTAAGTATGTATATATGTACACAGTCATTCATTTTAGAAACATTCTTTTTTCCTCCACGTGTAACTCACTGTGCTGGAGTCCGCATGCATATCTACACGCATATGCATACATGCATACACCAGGGTAAGCCTGTGGATATGTGTGTAGAGTTATGTGGCTGCAACACATACTGTCCTAAGCTGCTACTCCATCAGGTTGGAAGACTTCACTGGTAATGGCAACGTGTCCAACCTAGTGATCCTTGGGAGACTCAAGATGCTTGAGCAAGAACTGCTAATGCTTTCTTAACAATGACTGAGCTTTGAGCTAGTCCTAGGGCTTACCTCTCCCCAAGCTCAACTAACACACCTAAGGAGGGGAATCAAATGAGTATCCTGTCCTGAATTTTTATCTGGATCATAATTGGAGACCAGGAGGCAATGCATTTAGCAGTTAAACGTAGCAGTTCTCACTCGGTAAATCCCTCCACTGCCTCTTCCCTTAGAATTAGGGTACCTGACCAGATGTCACTGATGAAGTTTAAGGTGCAACTGAACCATTTAGAATGGGGGGGGGGGGGGTGAGGGCAGTGAGGTTGAGGCTCCCTGGTCTCAACAACCTTTGGCCCTGACCTCAGGTGTTTATATATGAGAATGTTAACAGTTTGGACAATAGTTTGGGTGTCTCCCAAGGGTCTATGCCCTGGCGGCTTCATCCCCAGCCTTGTGTTAGACTTGACCTAGTTATGGTGTCTGGACAAGTAGGCCTAAGGAGAGATTTTTAGGTAATTAGGAGCTGGCACTCAGAGGGCAGCTCTCCTGAGGGTACGGTTACAAATGCTGAAACTGGCCTACCCTCTTTGTCCACTTCCTGGCTTGCCATATGATCCTCCCCCCATGCCTGCCCCACCCACCACCTCATCAGACAGGAGACCCAGGGAGCCACCTGATCCTGGACTTCGAACCACCAAAACTGGGCCAGAACAAACCTTCCTTCCCAAAAGGTCCCTCTCGGGTATTTGTCGTTGTACCAACTGACTAATACACTAACTTTTATGCACCTTCACACAGAAACAAATATAAAATGCAGAATTCCTGATATTCAATATATCTTCTGAAATCTAAGCAATATTGTATTTAATGATCAATAATTCTAATCATAGCAAACAGAAAAAAATCAAAATTGTTTTTAAATTTAGTTTTTAAATTAAATTTTAAATTAAATGATTTTTTTTGACAGGCAGAGTTAGACAGTGAGAGAGACAGACAGACAGAAAGGTCTTCCTTCCATTGGTTCACTCCCCAAATGGCTGCCACGGCTGGCGCTGTGATGATATGAAGCCAGGAACCAGGTGCTTACTCCTGGTCTCCCATGCGTGTGCAGGGCCCAAGGATTTGGGCCATCCTCCACTGCCTTCCCGGGCCACAGCAGAGAGCTAGACTGGAAGAGGAGCAACCAGGACAGAACCGGCGCCCCAACAGGGACTAGAACCTGGGATGCCAGGTGTGTTTTTTTGTTTGTTTTTTAATTTGAGAGACTCAGAATGAGATGATAAAAAGAAAAAAGATTCTCATCTGCTGGTTCATTCCCCAGATGCCTGAGAGGGCCGGGATTAGACCAGGCCAAAGCCAGGAGTTGGGAAATCAACTCAGGTCTTTCATGTGGGTGGCAACACTCCAACAACTTAAGCCATCACTTGCTGCCTTCTAGGATCTACAGTAGCAGGAAGCCGAATTCAGGAGCCAAGGCTGGGTGTTGAATCCCAGCACTGTGATGTGACAAGCAGGCATCTTTAGCGCTGAGCAAAGAAATATGCCCCATGCATGGAACTGCGACAATTTCAGATATGTAACGTATACCATTTTATAAAAACCTGCCAATTTAACAATTATTAACACTGTCTCATGAACCTTTAAAAAAAAACTAAGATTTCCAGGGGTGGAACACAGCACAGCCGTTAAGATGGTGCTTCAGCAACCTAGCATCCCGTATTGAAGCAGGCGTCGTGGGTGCTGGCCCTTCTGTTTCCAAGTCAGCTTCCTGCTAATGTGCACCCTGAAAGGCAGCTGTCTCTGGATCAAGTACTTGGGTGCCTGCCACCCATATGGGAAATCCAGACTGAGTTTCGGGCACATGGCCCAGGATGGCTGTTGCAGAAATTTGGGGAGTGCACAGCAGATGGAAGATCTGTGCCTGCATGTCTCTCTACCTTTCAAGTAAATATATACTAAAAATAAACAAATTTTTTAAACAAAGATTTTTTTTTTTTTTACAGGCAGAGTGGACAGTGAGAGAGAGATACAGAGAGAAAGGTCTTCCTTTGCCATTGGTTCACCCTCCAATGGCCGCCGCGGTCGGCGCGCTGCGGCTGGCGCACCGCGCTCGTCCAATGGCAGGAGCCAGGAGCTAGGTGCTTTTCCTGGTCTCCCATGGGGTGCAGGGCCCAAGCACCTGGGCCATCCTCCACTGCACTCCCGGGCCACAGCAGAGGGCTGGCCTGGAAGAGGGGCAACCGGGACAGAATCCGGCGCCCCGACCGGGACTAGAACCCGGTGTGCCGGCGCCGCAAGGCGGAGGATTAGCCTGTTAAGCCACGGCGCCGGCCTAAACAAAGATTTCAAGTGATAAAAATGCTATTAGGAAGTCCTCATCTTGCTTAGGCCGATCGCCACATTCTTACTTTATTACAAATGCTAAAAATGTGACTATTAAAAGAAGTTACAAGATGTTCCCTTAAATATAACAGACTGACTCCTTGGTAGGTGTACCTGGTTAACCCACACAATCATCTGAGAAAGTAAGGAAGGAGGCTACTGCAAACATCCATCCACAGCACACAATAAAAATGCCATTTCCGTAGGAGTCCATGGACCACAGGAAACAGTCTCCTACTACATTGATTTGTAAAAGAGGTCCCAAACCCAATGACTTTATTGGTTCCCTTTCAAATTCCTCCTTAAAAGTCTCCCACTAATAACAGAAGCCTTTTTAACCATGATGCAAAATAGAATGTTTTTTTTTTAAAAAAAAGCATTTAACATTCATAAGCATTTGTTTCACACACGGCCATCATCAAATTAAAACTCAACCTGGAGACCAAGCAGGCTGACAGCACTAGCTTCACAAACCAGAGCAACACCACATCCTCATTGCCGCCTAATATAAAGAGGCCACTTTTCGTTATTAAAAAAAAAAAAAAAATCGTGGGAGTATGAGCAAAATCTGCGCTCCACACTTCGCGGGAACTTGCGCAGAGCAGGACGCGCTTCCGCGGCAAGCCCCGTTCACCGCCCGCCGCAGGAGGCAGAGGCTCGGGCCAGGCCGGCGGTGTCACCACCCACTCAGCCTCCGAGGGGCCAGCCGGCCGGGGAAGGGCAAGCAGCAGCTGCCCCCAGGCTTCGGCTGCTCGGCCTGCTCGCGCGCAACCCTGCACGGCCGCGAGCGAAGGAAACAAAACTCTAGCTCCCTGAGTGGGAACTCGCGACGCGCCCCAGCTTTTTCCCACGCTCCGCCTCTGCAAGCCCAGCCCCTCGGAGCCCACCCTGGCTGCCCCGGGGATCCCCTCCTCCGCGCAGCGCCCCAGAGCCCTGGCCCCGCCCGGGGCCCGCCCCGGCTCCGCCCCACTCCCCACGCTCGCCGGGTCGCCCCCGGCGCACCCCACGCCCGGCGCCCTCTCTCCGCCTCCCCGCCCGCCTGCCCCGCCTCACCTTGGTGCGGAGCTGCCCCGAAGTGGACACTTTGCGAATCAGTTTCTGAGGTCCTTCCTGCTCCGCTTCGCTGTCGGACGAGTCCTCTCCCGGCGCCGCCGACGCAGCGGCCGGGGTGACTGCGCTGGCCGCGGCGGCTGCTCCTCCCGCGGCGCCCGGAGGGTGGTGCTGGCCGCCGGCCCCGGCCATCCTCTGCAACTCCTGCGGGGACACAGCACCGCCCGGCGAGGGCGGCGGCAGCGGTCAGCTGGTGGACTCGCTCGGCCCGAGCGGGGCCCTGAACCCTGCGCCCAGTCGCCGCCATCTTCTGCGCTCCTGGGTGCCCCCGCGGGGGAGGGGTCGCCGGGGACCAGACGCCCCCACTGGCAGGGGCCAGCCGGGCTCCCCCGCCCGGTTCCCATAGTGGACCCAGGAGGCCACCTGGGCTCCCTGCGCAGCCAGCCTTGGGTGTCCTGGGGTCCGTGACTCGGAGTCCTGCCAGCACGGTGGGAGAGGGTGGCGTGGACAGGGGTCTGGGCCATGTCCCTCCCAATCTCCAGGGTCCGGGATTCCGAGGGTACGGCAGGGACAGCTGGTCCCGCTGCCGCTGATCCTCCCACGCGTATGGGCAGCGGGAGTCAGAAGGGCCCCTAGGGAAGGAAGGAAGGGAACCTGGGGCTTCCCCCACCCTGACTCCCTTGGGTGCAGCCCGCCACCCCCTGGACCCGAATCTCCCCCTAGACACTTGGGCCTCGCAGCAGGGTTCCAGCTGAATAGAAGTCCCCTCGGCCTCCGAGCTGCACGCGCGCCGCTCTGTTTGCCTCACGACCCCAGCCCCACTCCGGGGACCATACCTCGCCCGCCGGCGCGCGCGCGCGCGGGGGTCTGGAGTCCTTTCCGCGCGTGCGACCGCGTTGTCTGATTTGGGACCCACCCCCACCCGGCGCACACGGAAGAGAGGAGCGCTTTTCCGGGAGGCTCAGCTGGGCTCTGAGAACTTTTCGTTCAGAAAGAGCGATCCCCTTTGGCTAAGAGGAATCTGGGAAGGGCGTGGAGGCAGCGCAGAAACAGGAGCGCACGCAGCCCGAGACGAAGGCGTGCAAAGGCAGTGTCTAAGCTGCAGCGCTTACCCACACCGCCTGCAGGGAAACCCGGCGCTGGAGACCTGCGAACACCAGAGCGGGGGCACCAGCAGCACTCCAAGTCCCGGGAGAGCCCTCCCTCCCCCGGCCCGGAGAGGAGGAAACTGCGTCGGCCGACTGCAGCCCCTGCTCTCCGCCTCGCGCCAAGCGAGCTGGTTCAGCGGGCCCTGGGGAGAGCGGCCTCGCTGTGGGCTGTGCAAGCTCAAGGCCGACGAACCCTTGCAAGGTGTGGGAGGACTGGGGGGAGAAGATGCTAACAGGACGGAGTCCTTGTGTCATCTCAAGAGAGCTCCCAGCTGGTGTTAGCTGTGTTTTTAAACAGAGCCCAAAAGTGCCTCCCAGACTGTGGGGTCTCGGCCTGCATAAAACATTCCACCGCTTCAGCGCGTCTATGCCCGGGTCAGCCACCCCGCCGCCCCGTTCCTTTTCGTCTTTTTTCAGTTGACCTTAAAGTCAACTGAAATGACCTTTAAGGTTTCGCCAAGCTGACATTCCACGTTGAGGTGCAATCTCAGAGAACCATAACTGGATTTCTGTGTTACGGCTGGCATTTTCAGAGGTTTTATGCCACAGAATGCAATCCCAATACTGTGCATCAAGGTGTGGATTAAATTCAAAAAGTTGTAAAAGGTGCTGTTTACATCTGCCAAGACAGGAGATGCCCACCATGTACTATGAACCTAGAGGCGACTCCTCCAGCCTCAGCTGTCATCCCCAGGAAAGGAGGAAAGGAAGGATTTGAGCGACATGAACCTTAAGAGCCCTTATGGCTTTTATAAATATGCAGTTCTGTATCTGCGGAGAGATACTGTTGGAAATTCATGGAAGAGAAAAATTACTAAAAATTAGTGGCCTTCACCCCCACCTAGCTATTTGGCCACCAACAAATCCAGTGATTTGACTGTGTAGACAAGGACATGTGTTAAATGGGGTTTTTCTGAAAGAACAGGCTTAGTTTAAGCCTCTCTTTTAATGTAAAGAAACTGAGGCCCAAAACCACAAACCAGAGCCCGTGTCAAAACCGTGAGTCCTATTGTGCCGCTGTATTTGCGTTCCCACACCCTGCAGTGTTAGTATGTCGGCGATCCTGAACTTTCCATTCACACAGTGACACTCTCCAGAATCCACCCGCGCCCAGGGCCTACTGTGTACAGAACTAAATTTCCCACTCCTTGGATCAAACCCTGACTGCTTAAAGATACTTTAGACACATGCAAATGCAGGGCAACTACCACCTCCCAGTAGACGTATTCTGTTACCTATGGAGGTTAAACCTCCCAGCCAGTTCTGTTCTCCCTGACTCCCAGAATGCCGGCTAACACTTGGTTGTAACTTTGTAAGGGAAGCAGTCATAGCCAGTCCGGCTGAACAAATGATTGCTGTTCTATAACTTCCCAGCACAAACCAAACTCCCAATGAAGTGACTGGATGTCACCTCCCTTCCCACAAAAGGCCACTCATGAAAATCCTCATCTCTTCAGAGGAGAGACTGTTTGAAGGAATTCCTAAAAAAGGGTGCCTGACCCACTAGCTTCCTCACGTCTTACCTGTAAATTATCAGTTTCTAGAGTGAATTTCCCATATGCACACTGTAGACTTTTAACGTACTTCACTTTCCTTCAAAACAGGGTAACCATGTCAAGATCTCAATACTTTCAACTATTTTAATGTGGTTGAAAGTGGCAACTGAAACCAATTTCGAATACGTGGTATATGACCTTATTTGATAAGAGTTCTTTGATCTTTTTCTGTGCTTGGCATTTTCAGATTTTCAAATAATTTCTAAGATGCATCTTACATATTTCTTTAGTTACTGACACTTTAACACCTGCTTGGAACATATCAGAAACACACTATCAAAAACTTTGACATAAGCCGCGTAGACACTACATTCGGAAGGGAAATAGTGCTGCTAGCCCCAAATTAGGTTTTCTGCTGCCCCATTACACAGACACAGACACACACACACACACACACACACACACACACGGTGGGGGGAGAGAGAGAGAGGGAGAAACACTGTACTAAAGTTGCATGTCGCGGCCAAATTTCATGCTGACCTCAACTCTGAGTATTAGTATTATCTACCGTGGGAGGGGAGGGTATATTTTGAATTATATATATTCTTACCGATCACTACTCAAAACAGCTTTAATATCCATTTGCCAACCTTTAAATCACACATGTTCTCCAGCTTTTCATTATATACTATGCCATACACATAGACAAATGCTACATTTTCTATCCCAGAGAACTCAAGTAGGCACTTTAGAAACAGTCACATTGACTCACATTCCTCTTCGAGGAGGAACCATGCAATCAAAGAGCACTGCCTGCTGAACAAGTAGGAGGCCTTAGGAGGCTGCTTTCATGAAAACGTTAGCACTATTTCCATAATACACTGTTTGTTACAGAGGCAGACCTTAACATTCAAAACTTTGTCCTATGACCACTTCCTCCACTGTTACCAAAACAACAAAGATTCCGAGGCTAATCATGGTATCACCTACACATACGTACAGCCATCCTTGCACTCTAAACAAAAATCTTTCATCATCTAGACATAATGCATAAACACATAACCTCACATTTATATCCTGGCCCTTTCTCCTTTGATCTTTCCTTCCTAATTTTCCCTTACTCCTAGATAGTTTGTTAGAGACTAAGTAAGTATAAGATCATTTGGAAATAAAAGAAAATTGATTTGAACTCTAGCATGCCTTCACTAAAAACCACTGAGTAAATACATTTTCCAAGTTTTTGCTAGAACTCTTTTAACTGTTCACACACCCCTCATCTAAAGTACTATCTATGAGCAAGGGTCACTCGATGGAAAGATCTTCCTATACACCCATGCCCTGCACCAAAATATTTTTAAATTAATTAGAAATTTAGATAATGCTTGTATTTCCATGGAGCTGTGATTACATTCCAAAGCTAGAATTAAAGAGACTACACTGAAACTTAAATGCTAACATTTATCATCCTTTTAGGCCCAGTGCCCTAGTGACAGTAACCATAAAACTAATAATTTATTCAAATACTCCCACTTAATAGCTTTGTTTCATCTCCAAACACAAAGAATGACATGAAGTCCCATAACTGCCTCTCAGCTGCAGACATGGATGCATTTTAGACAAAATACTCTCTTCCCTATTCGCATCAATTCCCGAGGTTGTGTTTGCTCTCCTGTCCCAACAGTTTCATGCAGAATCATGTCATCAGGTGTAAGATCCACCAAAAAATGAGAGCAAATCCTTACACATAAGCTATTCTATGCCATAAAGGACAATGCAACAGCATCTGTAATGTTAACACTGTTTATTCACAACTGAATACTCCTTTTCATAAACATAAGTGGGCATATTTTATAGTGAAGTATTATGTTGCCTATATTTAACTTCAAAAAGCCGACTTTGCAATGGAGACCAGATGACAGTAGGTGTTCTTAATCTAAGGTCGTTGGGGGGTCCAGAGATTGGTCTTCAGGAAATCTGATTCTCTTGAAATGATAGTAAAATGCATACACACACAATATATATATGTTAATACGTACACTACATGATATTTCCATCAACGACAGACCACATGTACCATGATGGTTTACATGGGCTAGTGACACCATAGCCACCTTAGTCTAAGTAGGCTGTAGGATGTTCACACATTGACAAAGAGCACCTAACAACATGTGTATCTCAGAACTTACGCTGTGGCACCTGACTCCACATCACATGGATGCATTTTTGAAGTAGAGACAGTCCACAGCTTTGATCAGCTTCTTAAAAGGATCTGTCTCCCAGAGAAAAGTTAAGAACCGCTGGTTTTGATAGATTTTGTGTTTTCACAAACTTCTTCAAGTTAAGCTGATGCTCCTCCCTTTACTATCTTTGCCCCGAAATACCTGAAATATTTAACATCTAAACACTTTTTCCCCTTGGAAAAAAGTAGCTCTCCTTTTTTTTCTAGTATGTGTCACTTTTCAGTAATCTGAAGAACTTGTCTTTTTTTTAACAACTTATATGAGAATTTCCTTTCCTAATTCTTAAACAGGTCTTAAATGTGGTCCTACATGTATGACGATCAGGTTCTGAATAAAAACGCTTGTCAGAGGGAGCATTTTATGTCACATACCTGAGCTCTCTCAATGTAAACCATTAATATATGTCCAACAAAGACAAACTGTTCAGTTAAAAATGCAAGCTTTCTGAGGACAGGATTTGTGTGTGTGGTTAACTGTGGTCCAACAGTTCCAGAATGTGACAGGTGCAGGATAAAAATATCTGCTGAGTAAACAGAAAGGTCTTTAGTGTTTAAAGAAAATAAACCTAATTTTTTTTAGAGCTCCACAGTCTAGATGAAATATCACAGTTCCCTCACACCTTTCAGTCAGGGTTCTAGTCTTTAAAAGCTCCCGTGGTGAGACTCGTACTGAATATTTTCTGCGCAAAATCATTCAGCATTTTCATTTTTGTCACTTTGGAGAGGTAAAGGGAAAAATTTTTTCTTCTCGAATTTTCTAGGCACAAAGTAGTTTTTGGCATCAGTAACCTAAAGGAAAATACATGGGTATTTCCCACCGTGATTGGTGTTGGTTCAGAGCATCCAAATTCAGCAGGGACCATACAACGCACACTTTAAGACAGGTCACTGGATTTAGTTCTCAGCCACCTTTGACTTACTCTTCAAAACTGGATTGCATTTTCTAATGTTCAGAATCAGTTGATCCCCAGCGATAATCACAATGGAAGAATCAGGAGCAGATGGGCAACCTAACAACATGTTCAAATGCACAAAAGCAAAGACAGCTGCGGATGCAGATGGATCACAGTGGAAGGACGCTTCCGAAAGGTCGGGGAACAGGCAGCAGAGAAACGCACCGCGGGCAAAAGAGCTGCGATTGCACGCATTAGCCAAGAAAAAGAGAATCAACCGGGGCACCTGACCTAGATGCTCCCAAGGGGAAGACGGCCGGCTAGAGCAGGCTCACGGAACCCCTGGGAAAACAGCATCTGGACACGCTGACCCGGGCACGGGTGAGGCCAGTAATTTTGGACAAGGCTTTTCAAACTAGTTCAGAATGACAAGCAAGGAAGAGTAACAAAAATCGAGGCAGGGTGCGGACGGCTAGGGAAAAGGCAGCCAGCCCACACGCGATTGCAGAGGTCCGAGTGGCCAGGGTGTTCCGGGGTGGGATCCCGGGAAGGATGTGAGGCGGCTCTGCCTGCTGGAGTCGGAAGGAAGAAGTTGGTGGAGTTGGAGGGAACAAATCCAAAGCCCCCTGTCCCGCTCCGGTGTCGTCCTTATCGGCGCGCCGAGACACACACACACACACACACACACACACACACACACACGCTACCCTCAGCCCCGGCAGTTACACAACCTCCGCGCTGCGTGTGCTGCGAAATCCCGGGCGAAAAGCGAAGTTAGCGTCCCGCTAGCTGCACCCGGGGCAAAGCCCCTCGACCTGGCCAGAAGCCCGAGATTTTAGCGGCCCCCAGGGGTCGGAGGCGTGGTTCCCGGCTTCGCGCCATGCTCAGCGCCCCGAGCCGCGGTCCTTGGACACCTGCGTCCAGGTGACCCAAGGCCATGGTCTGCCGAGCCCCGCACGCCGACCGCGCAGCCCGAGTTTCGCCGCTACCCCCTCCACCCCACCTTCGCCTACACCGCACGCTCCCAAATCAAGCGCAAAGTTGAAAAGTCGAGGGAGCACGGAAACGGTCCTCCGAGGGCTGTCGCCGGCGCTCCGCCAGCGGCCCCTCTGGGAGAGCCCCGGCCGGCCGGACAAAGGCGCTCCGGGTGGCGCGCGAGGAGGAGCCCCGGGCGGCGAAGGAAGCGCTGCCCCGGCTGGGAAGCAGCTGGGGACCTCATCCCGGGCCATTTCCTGAACGGAACCCGGCCCGGGCGGGGGGGGGGGGGGAGCAGAGGAGCAACGGGAGGGGGGTGGGCGCGGGCGCGGTACCCACCGGTTCCTCCCAGGCTGGGCTGCGGGTGCCGGGCGCGGGGCGCACGTGCTGCTGCTCCATCGCGCCGGCCCGCGCCCGCCGGCCGCCGGGACGCACGGACCCGGGCCGCCGCCGCTGGATGCGCTTCCCTCGCCGCGGTCCCTCTCGGCCGCCGCCGCCGCCGCCGCCCTGGCTCCCGCCCGGGCCAGCCGCCGGCCCTCCCGCCGTCTCCCGCTTCCGCCGCGCCGGGCTCTCCCGCCCCCGCGCCGGTCCCTTCCTCCTCTTCCTCCGCCGCCGCCGCCGCCGCCTTCTTCTCCGCGGTCCCGCTCCCCTTGCGCGGCTACGAACGGTCCGCTCCCCGCCGCCGCCTCCCACGGCCACAGAATCCGCCCCTCGCTCCTTCCCCCGCCCCCGACTCCCTCCCCTTTTCCTCCCCGCTTCCCGCCCCTCCTCCCGCCGCCCCCTCCTCCCGGCGGGCGGCCCGGGACGCACGTGACCCCCCTGTCAGGCCTTATAAGGCGCGCAACCGAAAGCGGCCGCGGGGTGGTCGCCGGTACTCCGGCTTGCGGCTGGCGGGGGACGGCCTCCGGGCGGGCGAGGCGCCCGCCGCGCCCCGAGGTGGCCGCGAGTCCCGGGAGACGTCCCCCTGCGCCCCTCTCCGCGTCTCGCCGCCTTGGCGCACACGCTGGTTGCCCGCGCTGCCGGCGCGCCCCGTCCGCTAGGCGCCCGGGCTTGAACGAAACCACACGGGACAGGAACCCGCTTCGCGGCAGCGCCAGGGAGGTGCTGGCGCGCCCAGAGCCGCGCGGGAAGGCGCTGCGCCGGGCTGGGCTGGCTCTCAGACGTGGAGCAAGATTTGCCGCTGGGCTTCGGCCCGCGCGAGAGGCGCCGCACGGCCGACTGCTGCTTTCACTCCTGTGTAGGGATGGACGGTGTCGTGGGAAGGACGCGGCTCGAGAGCCACCGCGGGGAAGTGCCCACTCGCCTGGCCGGCCTTTTGGAAAATCAGGCTCCCAGCAGCCTTTCGGGCCCTCTTCGTGGCGTCGGAGACGGCTGGGGTCTGGTTCCAACCCGCGGGAGGCTGACTGAACTCAGGCGGCCCCCTCTGCGGGCAGCGTCTCACGGCTCATAGTCACACCCAGGGCCTACACACAGTTTAAAAAGGCACGCAGAAAATCGGGAAACCTGACCTGACCCAGGCTGCCCTCCCCCCGGCCGCCCACGGCACACTTCAGAGCCCCGCAGAGGGACTTCTGAGCCTGTTAGCCCGCCTATTGGCTGTGGAAGTTACCTGGTAAGCCTCACCTTCCTCCACCTGGCTGCAGCATTTGTCATTGCTTCCCAGGGTGTCCGGTCATTTCTCTCCTGCCCACCGCTTAGAGGTTGGGGTACCCCTCCTCCACCCTAATCTGCCCTTGACGTCTTTCCAAGGCGGCTTGGGCCCAGTGAGTGGCCTGCCCAGGCTCTCCCCTCGCTAGACTAAAACGTCCCACCGTGAGCTGGTAACGTACATGTCAATGCCCTGTCCCAGATCTCCAGTTCGGGAAAGCCAGCTAAGCAGACATCCCAGTCCAGGAGTTCCATAGGCCTTAAACTAGACCTAACTGAACCGGAAGTTAAATTTCCTGACAACTGGGTTTTCTCTGTGGCCTCATTCTCAGTGAATGTCACCGCGGCTCACTGAGCCAAAGAAGAAACCTGAAAATTATCCAGGCCCCGCCTTTTGTCTCCCTTGACCTCCCCTCCCTGCCGGCATTGTTCCCTCCCCAGTGCCTGGTTTTGAGTTCCTTGTTTTGTGCCCCTAAAACTTTGACTTTCCTCGTTAGTCTTGCTGCTTCTAAGTTGCTTGTACCTCCACCCTGTCAGCTCTCCTATAGTGACCACAGTCAGCCCTGTCAAGTAGAAAACAGGCGGTCATTCCCCTGGAAGCCCTTATACAAGAGGTCCCAGACAGACTCCTCAGCCCTTCTGTGACGTTCAAGGCAGAAGATGATCTGTGAGAAAGTAGGCCTAGCCAGGTGCAGATCCGCTAGAGCCTTGGTCTTCCCAGCCTCCAGAACCACAAAATAGAGATTTCTGTGGTGTATGAGCCACTCGCTGTTGTATCATGATGGCCGTCCAGATGCACTCAGCACCTCTCCATGGTCTCGTCACCTTAAATTCTATTTTGCAAGTGATTTCCCAGTATATCTCTTGATCTCTTTATTTTCAAACATCCCAAGTCATTATGTGTTTTAAGTATGTCCTATAAATAACAAGTTGAGTTTTGATATAACTGACCCATTTTGTAATCGATTTTAATCGGTTTTCAATCTCATGTGTGTGTGTTGTGTGTGTGTGTGTGTGTGTGTGTGTGTATTAATTAGGGTAAAATGTTGGAATAAGAAAGTCTTCTCCCTGCCTTCCTACATAGAATGCTTATTTCCCATGGGACTGTGCCGGGCTTAAGGGGGCCAGGTTGTTGAGCAGTGGCTCTCTCAGTCCACATTGCTGTTTCATCCCTCAGGCAGGGGTGGGGAACATCCAGCCCATGGGCCAACAAGACCCATGAAATCATTTGGTCTACTCCTCCCATAATCATTGTGGGCATTTGAGGAGTGAACCAGTGGATGGAAAAACTCTCTCTTTTTGTCTTTCTGACTCTCTGTGTATGTCTCTCTGCCTTTCAAATAAAACAAAAGTTTAAAAAACCATATTTTAGTGAAAATTAGCTGTAACATTATAATCACTATTTTTGGACTTATTACCTGCCTCTCGTTTTGCATTTATTTAAATTTCTTTTCCCTTGTCTTTGCCCCCCTCCCTTCTTGTCTTATAATCTAATGATTAAATGTAATGAATTTTTAAAGTTGATTCTTTTTACTAAACACATCCATGGAATTGAAGGTTATACCTCTGGGGTAGGCATTAGGGCACAGCCGGTAAAGCCACTGCCTGTGACTCCAGCATCCCATATGGGCTCTGGCTCAAGTCCTGACTGCTCCACTTCCAGCCCAGATCCCTGCTAACAGCCTGGAAAAAGTAGCAGAAGATGGCCTGAATACTTGGGACTCTGCCACCCACATGGGAGACCCAGATGAAATTCTTGGCACCTGGCTTCAGCCTGGCCCAGCCCCAGCCATTGTGGCCATCTGCGGAATGAACAAGCAGATGGAAGATCTCTCTCTCTCTCCCTCTTTCTCCCTCTCTCTCTCTGCTTCTTTCAATCTCTCTGTTTCTCTCACACTCTCTGTAACTTTCAAATAAATAAATATTTAAATAATAATATAAAAATAGAGTTATACTTCTATTTCAGTTCTTACTGGTGACCCTTAAAATATTCACACTTATAGGTAACATCCAAAGTTAATCAACGTCTAACTTCTCCTATGAGACAATATTAAACAAAAACATTAACCTTTAAGTTCCTTTCTTATAAACTATGCCTTATTATCTTTTACTATTAATTATCCTTTGCTAAAAATTCTCTACTAAGTTAGTCATCATTTTTGCTACTTTCATAGTTATTATCTAACTATACTAAAACATTTTCCCACTATTTTTCCTACTATTTTTTGCTTTTAGGCTCAATTTCTGTGTTAATGAAGCACATTCTTTAATAGTCCTTTTCCCAAAGGTCTGTGAGTAAAATTTTCTTTCTTATTACCACTCTTATTCAGTTTTCCCTTACTGTCTTAAGTCATCATTTCATCAGCTATGGAATTCTAAGTAGACAGTTACGGACACCAACATCTGAAGCCACTGTTCCATTACCATTTGTCATGTATTGCTGGTGATCAGATGTCTTCAGTCAGTCTCGTTGTTACTATTTCATCCCTTTCTTCCTCTAATAACTTTGATATTTTCTCTTTTCAGTTGATGTCTGCATTAGTCCTGTGGGTCTGGGTGATTTTTGTTTTGCAATATATTTTTTTCAGAAATTTGTAAGGATTTTAACCCAAGGACCCAAGTCCTTTAGTTCTGAAAAATGTGTAGCCCTCATGTATGCAAAAATTACTTTCTCCTGCCCCTACTCCATGTATTTTTCTTTATTTCAGACTTCTGAACTTTTATTATGTATGAGCTGGGTTTTCTCAGTTTATCTTTCATATCTTAACTGTTCTTTAGTATCTCCTACCTTTGTGAATCTCTGCGCTGGTATTAGATAATTTTCTCAGATCTAACATCCAATTACCTAATACACTTTGCAATTGCATTAACCATGTCTATCAAGAAAGAAGTACCAGGAATGTCATGAGAAGAACATGTAGGAATATATATACTTGTGCAGCCACCTGTGGAACAGTCCACCGCAATGGTGTGTCTCAGTAAGTTTCGGTAGTCATGTTTCTGGGCAACTAGCGGACACTCTGGCACAGATGATACGCATAGAAGGCTATGCCTTCCCTCTGATACAGACCTTGGAAAACATGGACTATACTCCATGGGGAATGTCAGCACTGAGTCCTCACTTTGTAACATCCCACCACCCCAGGCAGACCTTTTGAGGGGTGCCTGTTGGATGCTTCTTTACTTTAATAAAAATATGTTAGAGGGGCTTTTGGAGGAGGAGAGAGTTGTCTTGGGCTTACAGTTGGGAGGTCTGTAGTTCTGAATCAGTGGCCCCTTCACTGGTGGAGCAGGTGAAGAGGAATGATCATATGGTGAGCCAGGAAGCAGAATGAAAAGCTAGGCTGAACTTGGCTTCAGTAACTGACCCTCTCATGAGAACGCCTCCTGAGGGCAAGCCCCCGGTGACCTACAGCCCTCCCACTGGACTCACCTCTTAGGTGCCATAATTAGATCAAGTCTCCATCCTTCATCTATCAACCCTTAACCTAAGACTTCAGAATTTCAGCATCTAAATGAGTCTGGGGGCCCAAGCCCTGCTCAACCCATAACAGAGCATATTGGAGTCTAATAAACTTTCGCACAGAAAGAATCTGATAATGACTTTCTACTTGAGACTTTCACTTGAAGCAAGTTAATAAACAGATTATATCTTAGTCATAATGCACCTGAAGCAAGAAATGAAAACTCCAGCCCCATTCCACTTTATAAAATTAATATTGAGCACATAAAAAAGGATCCACAGCAAACCAGACGAATCTCTAGTAATTCTGGCTAAGACTACCCCCACTGTCCTGGTGAGCATGGCTTTCATGGTTCGGCTTGAAGCAGCAGGCAGGGATGGTCCCAATTTCTACAGACCACAGCTGTCGTGTACGAATTCTACAAATGATCTTACCTTGCTCTCCTCATCCCACATAATATCAAGAAAAGAACACTTTAAAAATCATTAAAAATTTATTGGCCATGGCTATTTACCTGTAACGATACTAATAATAAGGAAAGTAAAAAGTTGACTTAAAAATACACTGTGTGAAAAAGCTGATATTATATAATTATGAATTAAAAAATATGGTGGAATATACCCCAAAGTGTCAAGCAATTATTGATCGGCAGTGGATTCCAAAATTTCCTGTCTTTGTTTTCTTGTTTTTGTTTGATGTGTGGTAGTACTATATAGATGTTTCTTTTAATTTTCCCAGAATAACTATTTGTCATTTATAAGAAAACAGTTATTAATAATTGCTGATAATTAAATTAACAAGGAGATCAATATAGCATAATGAAAATATGAATCCATAAATGCAAAAAATAAAGATGTAGTCAGCTCCTTATATCCATGATTCCACTTTTGCAGATTCAGCTTATCAGAGATGAAAAATATTTGAAAGAGGCTGGCAATGTGGTGTAGCGGCATCCACTGTGGGTGCCAGTTCCTGTCCCTGCTGCTCCACTTCTGATCCAGCTCCCTGCTCATGACCTGGGAAAAGCAGCAGAAGATGACCCAAGTGTTTGGGCCCCTGACACCCACATGGGAGACTTGGATGAAGATTCTGGCTCCTGGCTTTGGCCTGGCACAGCACTGGCCATTGTGGCCATCTTGGGGGTAAACCAGCAGATGGAGGTTCTCTCTTTTTCTCTCCCTCTCTTTCTCTGTAACTTCTTCAAAATAAACAAATACATCTTTAGAAAAATATATTTGAGGTGTGGGCATTTGGCCTAGTGGTTAAGACGCTTGTTAAGGCATCCACGTACCACATACTTGGATTCAATTTTGGCTCTGGCTCCTGATCCCAGCCTCCTGCTAACGCAGATCCTAGGAGGCTGCACTGCTAGTTCATTTCATTGGGCTTCTGCCACCCGTGTGGTAGACCTGGACTGAGATTCCATCTCCTATCTTGAGTCTGACCCACCCTCACAGTTGCAAGCATTTGAGGCATTACTTAGGGAATAAAGCATCCTTGCACTAGTGCTCTCTTGCTCCTTCTCTCTTTCTCTGTCTCTCAAACAAAAATAGTATATATTTGAAACAACAAAAAAGTTGCATCTGCGCTTTTATTTTGTTTGTCACTGTTCCCGAAGCAATACAAACAACTATTTACATTGTATTAGGTGGTATAAATAATCTAAAGATGACAAAGTACATTGCACATAGGCTATATGCAAATACTATGCCAGTTTGTATAGGGGACTTGAGCATCATTGGATTTTGGTACCTGTGTTGGTGGGTCCTGAACCAAACCCCCTGGGACGTTGTGACTGGAAAATGAGGTAGCAATGAGGCAGAGGAAAGGGGGAAATAACAGGGGTGCCAGTGTTCTGTTCTGTAGGACAGAGAAGGGTGAAGGCTTGGGTCTAGAGTTGTAATACAGTTTGGTGGGTTTAGTTGTGATTCAAGTAATGGCAAAATGCAGGGCTCCCACCAAGTGAGCCAAACCAAGGACTGGGACTAGTTTTTGTGGCCAGTGAGAGTATACTTGGCAGACTTCTTCTGGATACAGCAGGGCCCCAGTCACTTCAGATTCAAGGTCAGAGTTCTAGATTCTAGGGTTAGGGTTGAGCCAAAGCAAAGTGCTGGGCTCTGGGGTAGCAGACACAGAGGGAACTCCAGCACCGGTGGCTCAGCACCAGGCATGCTGCCCAGCAGAGAGACAGGGAGCAGGATCCAAGGAGGCTGGAGAGAGTGGTGGTCACCAGAGAACCCTCCCAATTAAAGGACAGATGTTTGTAAGTGGTCTTCTCAGGGAGCACAGGAAAATTTTTCTATTCGACAACAATACAAAGAGGAGATAAAGGCAATAAGTCTATAAGGCCTGGCACTTTGTAATTTGAGATACACTAAGACTAAGTAGAAAGAGGATGGGACTTGCTGTTATAGAAGACTAGGCTCACACTCTTGCTCTTCTACTTATTAATCCTGATTCCTTGGGCACATGGTTTCCTCCATTTAAAATGAACCTAAAAATACCAATTTCCCAGTACCATGAGAGGATGAAATGACCTGCCATACTAAAAATTTCTGCCATGATATAGGTACTCCAAACAGTGCCAGCTGAGAAAAGGAAAGAAATGGGGGGGGGGCACAGCACTGTGGCACAGTGGGTAAAGCCGCCACCTGCAGTCCAGTATCCCATATGGGCACTGGTTCGCGTCTCAGTTGTTCCACTTCTGATCCAGCTCTCTGCTATGGCCTGGGAAAGCAATGGAAGATGGCCCAAGTTCTTGGGCCCCTGCATCCACATGGGAGACCTGGAAGAAACTCCTGGCTCCTGGCTTTAGATCAGCGCAGCTCTGGCTGTTGTGGCCAACTGGGGAGTGAACCAGGGGATGGAAGACCTCTCTCTCTCCCTCTCTCTCTCTGCTTCCTTCTTTCTGGGTGTAACTCTTTCAAATAAATAAATCAATCTTTAAAAAAAAGAAAGGGGGCACAATTTCATTCATGTCTCCAAAATAATTGGAGAGCATTGCCCCTGGTTATTCAACAGGAAATCACATACCCTTTGAAATTTGTTTCCACTGCAATTAGGAATCCATTAACATTTACCAATTTTTTTAAAGATTTATTTATTTGTTTATTTATTTATTTAGAAGGTAGAGCAAGAGGGAAAGAGAGAGACTCTCCATCTGCTGGTTCACTCACCAGATGGCTGCAACATCCAGGTCTGAGCCAGGTCAAAACCAGGAGCCAGCAACTCCATCCAGGTCTCCTACAAAGGCGGCAGGAGCCCAGGTACCTGAGGCATCTTCTGCTGCTTTCCCAGGCACAGTATCAGGGAGCTGGATTGGAAGTAGAGCAGCCAGGACTCGAACCAGCACTCCCATTTGGGATATCAGCATCATAAGTGGTGGCTTAATCCACTGCACCCCAATGGTGGCCCCATATTTTACAAAATTTTGTGTAAAGCTCCCTTGTCCACAAGTGACCCTGGTTTTAGCCACCAAAACAAGCATATGAGGTTATTATTACAGATGAAGAAACTAAAGTTCAGGATTAAGCCGTTTGATCAAGGTCACAGCATGTGTAAGCTGTAGAACTGAGATGTGGGATGATCCTTAGCAGGCAGAAGTCGCCTTAAGGGGAGAAGAAGAATTAGGAAGGGCTGAGAAGGAGAACGGACTACACGGCAAGTACTGGGGTGGTGAGAGTGGAGGGGAGATGCTTCTGTCCAGGAGTGCAACAGGGAAACAAACATGTGTTTTGGCCTGAAAATAGGAATTGCTGGATGGAAAAAAGACGGAAATGCCGATGACGAAAGATGGTGGCTGGGAGAGGTGTACCGTGGAGGCTGAGGCGAAAGGCGGCGAGAAGAACTCTGTCTCCTCACACCCAAGAACAGAAAGGCGAGGAAGAGACGCGCACAGTAAACGCAGCTGTTGTTATGCCCTGGACTGGCATCCAGGTCTGCAGTGTGTTTTCTTTCCCGTTGCCACAGGATACAGCAGCCGCCTTCAGTACAAAGGTCTTAAACAGCCTGGGTCCCGGGTCCAGTCTCCTTTCCACCCGCCTCCTGCACGCGCGCCCCGCCCCCTTGCTCTCCTTTGTGGCTTCCTTGGACTCTGCTTCCTGCACCTGCGCCTTCTCACCCTCCTCTCCAGGGTCTCCTCCCTCTCCTCCACTTCTCGGCCCTTTTAGCCCCAGTAGGAACTGGAGAGTCCACCATTAGAGGATGGGGCAGGACTCCAGGAGCTTGGCCCGAGCCAGCCTGCGTTGTCTCATGCCTCTGCCACAGATGGGTTTCAGCTGTCACGGAGCCCAGAACAAACCACATACCGTCGTGTCCACCCAGTACTGCCTGTTGCCTTGTGCGAGCCTGCCTCTGTGGACACTCTCACAGAGCGCACACCTGGTGAGCTGGGCGATAGACTAGGGGTGCCAAGTGAGGCTGCCGAAGAGGTGAGGGCCAGGGAAAGTAGGGGGCTGTTTGCATTCCGTCTTCATGGTCGAGAGTGTGCAGGGCAGCGAGTCAGAGAGGATGTTTACAGGGCTGCTAACTTGGCCGTGAAAACCATTAAACTAGACGTCCGCTGTGTGTGTCACCAAGAAAGTACCTCAGCACCTTCAAGTTTCATTTCCTTACCAATA
Source organism: Sylvilagus floridanus (assembly GCA_949820135.1). Taxonomy (NCBI): domain Eukaryota; kingdom Metazoa; phylum Chordata; class Mammalia; order Lagomorpha; family Leporidae; genus Sylvilagus; species Sylvilagus floridanus. Next base: position 74,843,437 of record OX463230.1, read on the forward strand.
CAAAGTTATTGAACAGGTATTTTGCACGCATCATTGACTTTGTCTTGTCCAGAAATCATGTTAAGTGGTTTTCCTTAGCTAAATGCCTTGGGGTACAAGGTGTGGAACTTCTAGCACTTCACAGATTGCCAGACTGAAGTTCAAGTGTTCATTCATTTCATGTTTTCTTTATCACAGTCATTTTAAAACTGGTTTTCAAACTTATTACTTAAAAATTCAGACTTCCTCAACTTGTTCATTCAATAAATACATCTTGAGCAGCTACTAGACCTGTGGCTCAGTACAGAAAGACCTCTGAGCCAGGTAGCTAAACCTTTACAGGGGGTATTTGTCACCACAGCAATGCTGCACTGAGCACCAGACCGTGGAGAGGGGATGCCTGATACAAAGTTGGATAGTTAAGGAAGGCTTCCTGCAGGAAATGACATCTAAAAGGCAACCAAAATCTCATTCATTAGCAGACCATGATAGGTAGGAAGGGAACAGGGTCGGGGGGAATGTATGCCAGCAGAAGTAGGACTGGTTATTTACAGAAGAAGCAAAAGAGATTCTTTCAAGTTTAGAATAGCATTGTTGTATGATTGCTAACTACAGTATCAGGTGTGAATAGAGGTAAGACTGAAGAAATGAACATAGAATGATTCATAAAGGACTTAGCACAGCAGCAAAGACTTTTTTAAACTTTTATTTAATAAATATACATTTCCAAAGTACAACTTTTGGATTATAGCGGTTTTTTTCCCCCCATAACCGCCCTCCCACCAGCAACCATCCCATCTCCCACTCCTTCTCCCATCCCACTCTTCATCAAGATTCATTTTCAATTATCTTTATATACAGAAGATCTACTTAGTATTTACTAAGTAAAGATTTCAACAGTTTGCACCCACACAGACACACAAAGTATAGAGTACTGTTTTAGTAATAGTTTTACCATTAATTCACATAGTACAACACATTAAGGACAGAGATCCTACATGGGGAGTAAGTGCACAGTGACTCCTGTTGTTGATTTAACAATTGACATTCTTATTTATGACGTCAGTAATCACCCAAGGCTCTTATCATGAGCTGCCAAGGCTATGGAAGCCTCTTGAGTTCACCAACTCTGATCTTATTTAGACATGGCCATAGTCAAAGTGGAAGTTTTCTCTTCCCTTCAGAGAACGGTACCTCCTTCTTTGATGGTCCATTCTTTCCGATGGGATCTCACTCACAGAGACCTTTCATTTAGTTGTTTTTTTTTTTTTTTTTTTTTTTTTGCCACGGTGTCTTGGTTTTCCATGCCTGAGAAACTCTCATGGGCTTTTTAGCCAGATCCAAATGCCTTAAGAGCTGATTCAGAGGCCAGAGTGAGCAGCAAAGACTTTCTGTGTTCAATCTTTAATATCATGATAATAGCAAGCAGTGAGTTCACCATTTGATAGATTAATTAATCCTTAGAACTTATAGAAAGCAATTGTGGTTTGATTATAGGAACTTACCTTCCATCTTTTTATTTTAAAGATTCATTTATTTATTTGAAAGTCAGAGTTACAAAGAGAGAGAGAAGGAGAGGCAGAGAGAGGTCCTCCACCTGCTTGTTCACTCCCCAGTTGGCCACAATGACTGTAGCTGTGCCAATCCAAAGCCAGGAGCCAGGATCTTCTTCCAGGTCTCCCACATGGGTGCAGGGGCCCAAGAACTTGGGCCATCTTCTATTGCTTTCCTAGACCACAGCAGAGAGCTGGATAGGGAGTAGAGCAGCCGGGACTAGAACTGGCACCAATATGGGATGCCAGCACTTCAGGCAGTGGCTTTACCCACTACACCTCAGCGCCAGCCCCTCCTTCCATCTTTAATACTCTACTATTATGTCTTCAAAACTTGAGAGCATAGATAGCATTTTAAAAATATCTACTACTGGGGACAGGTATTTGATCCAATGGTTAAGGTGTTGCCTGGGACACCTGTACCCCATATTGAAGTGCCAGAATTGGAGGCCTGGCTCCATTGCTGATTCCAGCCTCTTGCTGATGCACACCATGGGAGGCAGGGCTCAAGTGCCTGAGTCCCTGCAACTCACATGGAAAACACAGATTGGGTTCCTATCTCCTAGCTTCAGTCTTGCTCAGTTGTGGGCATCTGGGAAGTGACCCACTAAACTGGAGTTGTCTGTCTGTCTCTCTTTTTCTTCCACCCTCTGCCTTTCAAAGAAAACATAAAACAAGTATATATGTGGTTTTTAAATCTCTTCTTTTTTCTCTTTCTTTCCTCCCTTCCTCCCTCACACCCTCTCTCTCTCTTCTCCTTCTTCTCTTTTTCTGCCTTTCTGAGTGGAGAGGCGTGAGGAATCATAGGAGTGATGACCGAAGGGGGCCAATTTGAACGAGTTTAGAAATCTTCTGACTAATCAGCTTGGCATCTGCAAAGATTTAGAAATTTACAGTTTCCTGCAGGGTGGAGTAAAGATGACAAGCCACAGCAGGCTTCACCTTGGAGGGGAAATGGGAGGCCAGTTTGGAGACCTACTTCAAAACACAAGACTTTTACAACTTAGTTTTTAAAGCACTGCTTTGAATAAAGACATCAAGATGAATAAACAATTGTAAATCCATCTGGCCTACGATTAGAATATGAAGTTCTTACCTCACAGTCTACAAAACACCTTATCTAGGATGAGACATCAGATGGATGTTACCTGTGGAGTGAACTCTCCTGAAGAGAAATTTCCTGTCGGAATCCATCAGTGACTAGACCGCAGAATTAGTCATGTTGTTAAATTTGTTTAAGCATAACGTTAACAAGATTAAAAGCTTTCCAAAAGCTGGTATTTGAAGGCAAAGCGTTATTAGCACTGAATCCCCACACCAAAAAAAGTGAAATGGTAACTTAGGAAATTCATATTCTAATCATTTCTTGTCAGTAGCAAAGATGATGATGGGAGGTTGAGCTTCGCAGTGAACAGAGAAATAGATTGTGACAGAAACCGTAAACATCCCTCCCTAAAGGTTCTTCAGAGATAAAGTACAGGAAGGGGCAGGGAGCCAGTGAATTGCTAAGAGGCTTTGCTCCAAAACACGATGCAGTGCTGGGTGAGCTGAGCTGGGCAGGGCCAGCAGCAAGGCACCCTTGCTCATTCCGCTTTGAATAACAACACCCTGGCCTTTTCTTGCCCTCTTCCCTTACTGCCCTAACGGTGAGGAAACAGTCCAAATAATACAGTCACTGCCTGCACTTCCCCGTTCCCCCACCGCTCCCTAACTCACTCCTGGTGCAGCTCCCAGCACTCCCCGGTTGTGGAAGCCGGTCTTGCCAGGGTCACCGGGTAGTCCACGGTAGTAAACATGCAGCAGACACTCCTCTCTCCTCCTCTAACCTAAACTGTCAGTGGCACTTCGCCTTTCAACACGGGTGACTGACCACTCCCCACTTTTTGAAATACTTCCTTCTCTTGACCTCCGTGTTTACACAGACCAGTGCTATTGCGCTCATTGGTTTTTTTCCCACCTCACCAGCCGCTCGCTCCCTTCTCCTTCCCCTTTGCTTGCTCCTGTGCTCAGCCTCTGAGTGTGGATGCATTCCAGGGCTCTTTCTGCTCTCTTGTCTGTACCTTCCGTCCTGACACCCTCACTCAGTCTCCTGGCTTTATGCTCCATCTATATGCTGATGACATCTGTATCTGAATTTCCAACCCCAACTCTTCTCCCATGCTCCATTCTCATGCGTTCACCTGACATCTTCGTTTAGATATCTGGTTGATACATTAAGCTTCACGCTCCCTAGATAGATTTCCCCTACCATCTCTGTCCCTCGGTTTCTCCATACCAATAACAAAGCATCAGTATTTGCAAAGTAGCTCAAGGAAAAGGACTCCAGTGAGTCCTCTTTTACCCTCAACCTCCATCTCCAGTCCATCACCAGGCTCTGTCAACTTTACCTCCAAAGAGTTACTACTTGTAGCTTTCTCCATGTCTATCTTAGTGCAAGTTTCAAAGATCTCTTCCTGGGCTGTTACACTATCTTTTAACTGGACTCCCTGCTTCCATTTTGTCTGACCTGCACAATTCATATTCCACATTCCACATAGCAGACATAATGATTAAAAAAAAAAGATTCATCTATTTATTTTGAAAGTAAGAGTTACAGAGAGATGGGGAAAGGGGATCTTCCATCTAATTTACTCTCCAGATGGCTGCAATGGCCAGTGCTGGGCCTGGCTGAAGCCAGGAGCCAGAAGCTCCTTCCAGGTCTCCCATGTGGATGTCAGGGGCCCAGGCACTTGGATCATCATCCGCTGTTCTCCCAGGCTATTAGTAGGGAGCTGGGTTGGAAGTGGAGCAGCCAGGACTTGAACAGGTGCCCATATGGGATGGCAGTGTTACAGGCGGTGGCTTTACTCGCTATTCCACAATAATATGCCTCAGATCAATTTTTTGAAAGTAAAAATCAGATAATGTCAGTTGTTTGCTTAATATTCCCAAATGGCTTCAACATAACTCCAAGGTATCTGAGATTCTTGTAGATATTCAAGTTGTGTCGAAGTCCTTGATGAACTCTGCCCTGGCTGCTTCTCTGCCCTCATGTACCAACCTTGTCCGGTCTCTATCCCAGCCACAGTGTCCTTTGTGTTCCCTGAACCATTTTGTCAAGCATCTTCCTGCCTTGGAGACTTTGTATGAGCTGTTCCCTTGGCCGCTGGTGCCCCTTCCCTAATGACCACATTACTAATGTCCTCCTCTAAGGGGTTTCCCTATCACTCAAACTACAGTTCACTGTCAGTCACTGTTATGTTCTTCAGAGTATTTTTTTTTTTTTGCTTACTTATTGAGTTACTAATCACCTCCTCTCTACAATGGAAACATCACATTAGCAGAGACCTGCTTTTGTTTGTTGCTCTATTCTCAATGTGTAAGTGGCTGGCACACAGAAGACATTCAATAAATATTGGTTGAATGGGTACTTTGTCTCCATGTCTATAAGCTAATGCAAATAACACCTGCTACATGCCAAAGACAGATATGAAAGCTTTGTGCATAGCCATTCATGTCAATCCCAAAGCAATGATTGAGCTAGGTAGTATGATTTCTGTATTATACAGGTGAGGAAAATACAGCACTGACAGGTCATGTACCTGCTAAATAACAGAGCTGAGATTTCACTCGCTCCAAAGCTCATGCTAATCTACATGATACTACACTGCTTGGTCTAGGCTGCCCACCTCTAGCTCTCCCCAGTCAGGACCAGTGAGGCCTGACTTCCAGCCCAGAGACTGACCCTGACCGGAAGCACAAAGAGTGAAGCCCGTGTTAACGAAGGAACAAGCCCTCTGGGCTTAGATGGGTGCCTTTTGCTTGTCTTATGAGAATGCCCCAGCCATTTGGGCCATGGTTTAATAAAATACTCTGAGTGTGTGGGAGTGTGTGTCCATCTCCACCACCTCACAGCCCCTGGTGGGGGAAGGGAAAAGGAGAACAAGAGCCAGCACTCCCCTGGTTTTTGTTCAGTTCCCACAGTGATCAGTCAGAGGGGAGGACATCAATAAGACAACGGAAGAGCCCCTTCCACAGCTTCAAGGGGCTGCTACCTACCTGAATCCCGACCCTGCGGGTACCCCCTCAGGACTGGTGAGAAGAGGCGTACCTGAGCCTACTCGGGCGGCCATAACAAAATACCATGGATGAGGTGGCTCATCAACAGCAGAAAGTTGTTCCCACAGCTCTGGAGGCCGGGAGATCCCAGATCAAAAGGCACTGGTGGGGGCCGTCGCTGTGGCACAGTGGGTTAAAGCCCTGGCCTGAAGCACTGGCATCCCATATGGGCACTGGTTCTAGACCCAGCTGCTCTACTACCGATCCAGCTCTCTGCTATGGCTTGGGAAAGCAGAAGTTGGCCCAAGTCCTTGGGCCCCTGCACCCTTGTGAAAGACCCGGAAGAAGCTCCTGGCTCCTGGCTTCTGATCGGTATAGCTACAGCCGTTGTGGCCAACTGGGGAGTGAACCAGCGGATGGAAGACCTCCCTCTCTCTGTCTCTACCTCTCTCTGTAACTCTGACTTTCAAATAAATAAAATAAATCTTTTTAAAAAGGCACTGGCAGACTTGGTGCCTGGAAAGGGCCTGCTTCATCACAGGTGGTGCCTTTCTTGCTATGTCCTCACCTAGTGGAAAGTCTATAGGCTTCTTTATAAGTGCACTAAGCCCATCACTGGGGCTCCACCCTGCTGACCTAAACACATTCCAGTGGTCCCAAAATGCATTCTTCCTGGCGGTTAAATGCAACATAGGAATTTGGGGGGATATAAAATCTCAGACCGTAGCACGGGACTCAGCTATGTCCTCCCACTCGATCTTGTTCTGTCTTTCTGGCTGCAGGACACTTTCCGTCCTCCCCAGGACCCATAGTCCCTGTCAGCAGAGATCACAGTTTCCTCTCCAGGCTCTTCCCCCAGTCTCTGTTCATCATGTTGACTCCTATCACTGGCGCTGAACCTGAATGTCAGACACCCTAGTCTTGTCCAGTCATGTCATGAAAAGCAGTGAGACCCAGGTGCACGCTCCTTCCTCTTTCCCACGGGTCTGGCCTCACTTCTAAGGCCTCAAGCCACCACCTCACTGGACCCTTTTCTCCTTCAGCATCTGTGGTCTTGTCTAGAGCTGCAACTGTTTCCTGGGCAACAGCTCGGTGTGCATCGTGAAACCCTGTGCTGCTCTGCTGGCTGACCCGTTGTACCACTGCTACTGCACCAGTCTGATAATCAAGGCCCTCCCCTCTTTGGCACAGGAATGGGGTTTTGTTTATATTTTTTAAAGCAATGTTGTTCATGTTTAGGCTTTAGATGATTTAATTTAGTCTTGCTTCCACACAAGAAAAAATGATTTTTGCCATGTGGCAGGTCCACCTGTTCCTTAGTGTTTGTTCACTGATGGACTTTGCCACTCTTGGACCCTGAAATCCATAGCCACAATCTAGGCTTATGCAATATGTGTGAGGCTCTCAGAGTCCTGTTGTCATACCACACAGCCCACTGTGACTGGCCTTTCTGCTTACCTCTCAGACTACCTATCCACAAAATTATAGAGGGAAGAGGTCTATAACTAGAACCAATCTGGGAGCTCACACAGAGTTCAGAGACTCTGCTGATATGCCACAGCATTTCCCACAGCGGAATACGACCCTGGTTCCTTGTCACACCCTAGATTGCTTCTGAGATGTGGGCAAAGGTAGGAAAACAGAAGTGCTCATAAGAAGAAGCATGACTGGGGCATCCAATCTAGAATCCTATGGCACTAACAATTAAAACCAGTATTTACCCACTTGGTGACTCTGCTTATCTGAGGGTAGCCTACAATAGCCATGCTGAATTTCATCACTATTATGCAGTTGTTGTTATTGTGATTTTCCCCCCTTCTCTTTCTAAGAAGATTTTTTTCTGAGATTTTTCTGCTCTGACATGATTTTCACTACTATTGCAGATGACCAGCCATAAGTAAAATACAAGCAAGATAAACAAACTGAGGTAGAGAAAGGGAAAAAAAGGACTAGAGAACAAAAGATTTTTAGTCTTCTCTGTGGAAATATACAACATTATTTCCTAACTCTTCTGTGCAGAGGAAGGGTTGTAGGCATAAATAGGGACTCCAGTGATATTGCCCTGTTCCTTCCGGGTCACACCAATGCCAGAAGAATCTGATTCAAGCTTCCTAATGTGACATCCAAGACCCCCAATACTTCCTTTTGGGATTCTTATTCACTCACTGTGGGTGTCAACTCAGAAATCCTTCTCAGAGGGACGCTGTGGGCCAGGCAGGGACTCTGAAGTAGAACTGGCTTCAGTCAATGGACAGGCATTTGGAGATGACCTTGTTCAGTCTTCCTGACTATTCTATACACATGCCACATCCCTTGTGTCCCATTCTGCCTGAATGGTGAAGTCAAGAGCTTGAACTTTACTTATATATAGTTTAGAACTGTTTAAACAGTCTTTAAGATTTTTCATCTTTGTCAACCATGGTGCATAAATATGATATTTTCCAATATGATTTCAAAGTTTAATTGAGGTATTTATAATTTACTTTGGCAGATGCTCTGTAAAGATCATAAAGCTGTTCTTCATTTGTGCATGAATTTATAAGTGGCTTTACCATTTGTTGGAAGAAACAGAAGTGATCTGTCTTGATTCCACTTTACTCTTTGCTATTCTGATTGACTTCAGTAGGACTTAAGTGACTTCTACAGAGCAATTTGGTAGAATTACATAACAGGTACAGCTCACCAACAAATGTTACTAACACATAAGTAGCTCTAATTTTAAGATTTATCAAGATGACTTTAAAGATCTTCAACAAAATCTGTCATATACAAGTAGTCATTTCACACCATTAATATAAAGATACAAAAGATAATGACTAAATCTGGTGTGTAATTTTCACACTCAAATTCTCTACAAAGAGTATTCTAAGAATTGTCTTAATAGACAACCTCAAAAGGTATTTAATAAAATCCAGCACAAAAACTCTGCATATGTTAGGAAAAGAGGAGAGGCCAGCATTATGGCATAGCAGGATAAGCTGCCTCCTGCAGCACTGGCATCCCATATGGGAATCCAGCACTGCAGGTTGTAGCTTTACCCACTACACCATAGCACTGGCCCTTCTACCTGTATTGAGGTATAATTGTCAAACAAAAATTATATGTATTCAAAGTTTATATGGTGATGATGATTTGATATACACATATGAAATGATAACCACATCAAATTAATTCACACATACATCACAACCTAGTTACTATTTGAGAGAGAGAGAGAGAGAGAATATGATGGTATCAATTTTGGAAATACTTCTGAATACAGATTTAATTTTTATAGCAAAAACAAAATGGTAAAATGGGATCATGTCCATGGAATCCATTGATCTTACCAAGTGCCCTTCTTCTAGAGACCCTTAGAGGCCCTTAGGCAAATACTGAAATAGTGCAGGGTTGGTGTTTTCTCCTATAGGATTTAGTACATTTTTTGATCCCCAGAGCTTATTAGTGACCAATGTTACCAATATGTGGTAATAGTATAATATGTAGTAATACCAGGTGCAGGAATTAAGGTGTAGAGGTGGAAGACACTTCTCCTACTGTCACATGTAAAAGCCAATTTGTAAATATTTGCACCATCCTGAAACTTTAGGCTCTTCTGGTCCAAAGTTATAGTTCTCAAAGTAGGAACCCTTCCTTTAAAGCCTACAATAATGCTTTTCCTATTGACCCAGAACTTGAGACTATCATCTGGGCATTTTGAGTTCCACTGAATTAACTTGTAAAGAAGAGAAGAACAATCTGGAGTGATTCCTCTGTTCTTAGCCTACTAAAAGAACATATGGTATGTTTAAAAGTTCAACAGGAATAGAAAACAAAATCCTAAGAGAGGTGGCTTAAACTTTAAAGCAATTTTTAAAAAATCCTATATAGTGTAGACCAATGAAAAAGATCTTTCCAATTCATTCTATGAATAATATTGCCAGAGAAAAAAGAAAGTTATCATAGAAAGCAAACTGACAGAAATCATTCAAAGCAATTGGTTCTCAATTAAGAACAACAGATCTTTCTTGAATATCTGTAGGTCTATTCTGGATATTTACTTGTCAAATTTTTGATCTAAGAAGACGTGATATTTAATGGAAACAGATGAAGAGGAAAGACAACTTTGATTCAAAGATTTGAAGACTAACAGATATTTAACCTGAAATAAGGTAATACAAGCAAGCCCTTTGCATAAAATCATCGTAGATCTCTTAAAACATACTTGATTCTCATTGCAAATCAATCATACTGTCATTCTTTCGTTTTTTTGGGGATGGTCCTTATTTATTTATTTATTTATTTTTGGTTGGTTGTTGTGTTTAAGGTTTTTGTTTTGCGTTGGCCAAAAACTGCAAAAGATTGAGACTATAGCGTGGCACAAGAAATTTGAATGATTTAGATGACTATTACAGCAAAGGTAGTGAAGTACTTTAAGTATTATTGTTACAAAATCTAAGACACAGAAAGATATAGTTTGATCAAAATAATTTCTAATCAATTTTTGAAAAATTTTCAATTTATTTGAAAGGTGAAGAGACAGATACAAGAAGACAGAGAACTCCCATCCATTGGCTGATTTTCCAAATGCCTATAGTTGCCAGGGCTGGGCTGGGGCCAAAGCCAGGAGCTGGGAACTCAGTCTCCCACGTTGGTGGCAGGAATCCAATCACTTGAGTCATCACTACCACTTGATGGGGTCTGGGTCTGCATTAACAGGAAGCTGGAGGCAGGAGTCAGAACCAGGGACTGAACTGAGATACTTCAATATAAGATACTTCTTACCCTCTGTGTTAAACACCTGCTCCCCTGAGTTTAAAAATACCACTAAAAGAGAAACATAATCTTAATATATACTAAAAAAAGGTAAAGAATAGAGAGAAGATTCCATAAGAAAATAAGGACAGATTAGAAAATTAGAGAGCAATTTCAGAACAGAAGCAACAGTTGGTTTCTTGTAGTAAGAAAATTGTTTGCCCACTAGCATACCTGGGCCCAAAGAGACAGAAAACAAACTTAAAAAGAGAAGATCTAAGATAAAGAGAGATCTGCAGCTGCTATTATGAAAAACTGGTTAAAGACTGCCCTACATAATGCATATGTTAATTTTTAAACCTAAGTGAAAATTCCAAATATACAACTGACATTATATGAAGTAGGTGGCAATGCCTTAACCGTATGTGTGTTGTAAGGCCCGAGGGCCTCTTCCATCCTTGTCAAGGGGAGTGCTAACCTTCTCTCCTTTCATATAACACTACTGACATATAAAATAGAAAACAAAGTTTGAGAATTTTTCTATTGTTTCAAATCTCTGCACATCTTTCTCCCCCTATAAATTTGAGCAATAGTCAACTATTGTTTTCTCTTTGTAATCTTAATTACATGGAGGCCTCCATCTGATTCATCAGAAACTTCAGCCTCTTACAAAGAACTATTTGCTCTCCCAAAGATTTGAGGAATTCCTGGAAGGCGCTTCTGCAAAGCCACGATGGGTCCGATGTATTGCCAGGTTCCGCAGCCAGGACAGTCACACATCTCTGCCAGGCTGACGCTGTGCCCATGACAATGCTCTCGCCTTTCCAAGGAACACATCTTCTTGGAGCTCATGGCATTATGACAAATTGGCATCCTGGAGAGATGGCTGTCTTCCAGATGAGCAACAGTCTGCGAGAGAGATGCCACGGCAAAATTATCTGGGTATTGGGGTCCAGGGTTTATTCTGTTTGAGGACCCTAAGTAGTTACGATGCCACTTATATCTAGGGGTACCTATGTCCATCCTGGCTTGATTCTGATGCCAGCTTCCTACTAATGGGCACCCTGGGAAGCAGCCAGTGATGGCTCAAGTGTTTGGGTCCCTGCCAACTATGGGGGAGGTCTGGATTGAGCTCTGGACTCCTGGCTTTGGCTTGGTCAGTCTCCAGCTGTTGTTGACATTTTAGAGGTGAACCAATTGATGAATAATCTTGCCACCCCACCCCCACTCCCTTCTCTCTCTTTCTCTCTGTCTCTCTCCCTTGGCTCTCAAAATAAATTTTTGAAGAGAGATTATGACATAAGCATTTTTTTAAAAAAGATCCTTATTTTTGCTTCATTTACAGGCTTTGGCCCTCAGTGTACAAACTAGCTGGCCTGGCTGAGATTAGCTCGTGTATTGTGGCCGTCAGGCTAATGACCACAGTTTAGAACCTCTTTTCACTCTCACACCCCCATCACTGTTCCCAACTCTTTCTGCAATGGTTGCCTCTCTGCCAGAAGGTCCATATTCCGTCAGTAATCTGTCACTTCTTATCACAAGCCCTACCCTTAAACTCCCACACACATCAGCTTTCCATATGTGCCCATACAGGTCTACAACTCAGGAGGAGACAAGGTTTCATCCCCACCCCCTCCGCCCCAACTGCCCCAGGAGGTTCCTGGCTGTTACACAAAGCAATGACACAAGTAGGGGTGGGCATAGATAGTAAGGCTCACCTAACTCTGCTATCCAATGAGTTTACACTTCAGTCACAACCTGGCGGACATGTCCTGTGTATCAGTGAACAGAGGGCATGTCGGGAACACAGCAATGACTCCGGGTATTTCAACAGATAGAACGCTAACACGGTGATAAAATGCATGGCGGCTGCTTTGTAAATTCTAAACCACTGTACACCATAGAAACCATGCTTAACAAAGCACTCCAGAAGGCCAAATCCACTGGACACTTGACACACCCAACTGCTCTGCAATACTTCAAGCTGTTGAGCATTGGCTTGCTCCTGAAAGCCTCTCTTTGCTTAGCTTCTGACACTGGTTCCCTTGCCTCTCCAATCACACCCTCATAAGCTCTTCTCAAGTTCTCTACTCCCATTTAACTTATCCCTTAACACGTATTTACTGAAAACATTATCATCGATTTGCAACTTGACATAAGTTCTACAATTTTTAATTAATTTTTTCTCAGATCTTTCACCAAATAAATGTTTAGACTGTCAACATTTGAGCCCTTTGTCCCAGAGAATTCATTCCATACGGTTATTCTTCTTTGTGTAAACAGGAAACCCAGGACTGAAAGAGAAGCCATTCGCTAAAGGCTACTCAGTAGAGTTAAAAATCAAAGATCCAGGATTTAATCCTGGTTCTTAGCTCTGCTCTCAGACAATGGTGCCTCTTCAAATAACCAGCAAATAAAAATTCCAGAGGAAGTGACAAAATGCCAGCAGGCATTGTTCTTGTCATTTCCTTGTTTCTGTTTCAATTTGCTTATTTGTTTGTTTGTTCTGAAAGAACGAAGAAAAAAAAATCTATATATAACTTGACTTGCATGTTTCTGTCTTACCCATTTCTCTCCTCTACTCTTAATATTATATTTAGAATTTTTGAAGAGTAGTTTTTATTTAAACAGAGTTAACATAATATGGTTGATATAACATTATTCATTGACGTTATAATTTATTGAATTATACAAATGTATTTGAATTATATTTGTAATATAAAAAACATTCATCTGAATGCTTAGATTACTGACTTTATAATATAAATTAGGGGCCCGCGCTGTGGCGCAGCAGGTTAAAGCTCTGGCCTGAAGCACCAGCATCCCATATGGGTGTCAGTTCAAGACCTGGCTGCTCCACTTCTGATCCAGCTCTCTGCTATGGCCTGGGAAAGCAGTACAAGATGGCCCAGGTCCTTGGGCCCCTTAACCCACGTGGGAAACCCAAAAGAAGCTCCTGACTCCTGGCTTCGGATTGGTGCAGCTCCAGCCGTTGTGGCCAGCTGGGGAGTGAACCAACGAATGGAAGACCTCTCTCTCTCTCTCTCTCTCTCTCTCTCTCTCTCTCTCTCTGCCTCTCCTCTCTCTGTGTAACTCTGACTTTCAAATAAATAAATAAATCTTTTTTAAAAATATAAATTATATCATATGTCATATGTTCACGGAAAAATGGAATTAAAAGACAAGTTTACTTTGGTGCAAAAAATTCTGAAATTTATGTACTTTTTTTCATAATATGCATTTCCATGAGCTATTGGAAGAGACCTCATATGTACCTTTATTATGTATATTATGTGCATATATGTGTTATATATGTGTGTGTGTATATATAGTCAACTCTCCATATCAACTAACCATGGATCAAAAATCTTTGGGAAAAAATTGTACCTGTATGAAAATGTAGACATTTTTTCTGGTCATTATTTCTTAGCAAACAGAAATAGAAAAATAGAATTTTTATTGCATTAGGTATTATAAGGGTTCTAGAATAATTTATAGCATATCAGATGGGGTGGGTGTTTGCCCTAGCAGTTAAAATGCCACTTAAAAAGCCTGTGCTCCATATCCAAGTGCCTGGGTTCAATACCTGGTTCTGACTCCTAACTTCAGCTTTCTGCTTATGCAAATAATGGCAGGTGGTAACGATCACTCAAATAATTGGGTCCTGACACCCACGTGGGAGACCTGGATTGAGTTCCTGCTTCCTGATCTCAGCCTGGATCAGTTCCAGCTGTTTTGGGCATTTGGGGAATGAACAGATTGATAGAAACGTTCTATCATGTGCATTCTCTCTCTCTCAAATAAATAAAATAATAATAAAATACCAATAAAAGAACTAAAAGGAAATTTTTTAAAAGATGAGTTGGATGTTTGATGCCATTAGGATGCCCACATCTTATAGAGTATGTGGGTTCAAGTTCAAGCTATGCCCCCGACTCCAGCTTTTGTTAAGGGGGACTCCGGGAGGCAGCAGGTGATGTCACAAGCAACTGGGTTCCTGCCACAATGTGGGAGATCCAAATTGAGTTCTGGGTTCTTGGCTTGAGCCTGTTCCAGCCCCAGTCAATGCAGGCATTTGGGGAGTGAGTCAGTGGATGGGATCTCTGTCTGTCTTTGTCTGTCTGTCTCTCTACCTCTCAAATAAATACATCTTTACAAAGAAATGCCTTAAAAATAAATTAAAAACAAAGCATTGCACAGGTTATGTGCCCACACTGCACCACTTTATATAAGGGACTTGAGCAGTGTCAGATTTTGATTCGCACAGGAGGCAGGGCTCCAGGAACCAATCCTCACAGATCCTGGGAAACAACTGTATGTATAACTGTAGGTGACACTACAATCGAGCTGATTTGTTTTGCTATAAATATCCAGCCTATTCCGTATTGGAAAACATTAATTTTCAATCTGTTTGCCTCCACACAAGTTATTTAAGTGAATCATTTTGTTGAAATTTGGACAGGTTTCTAGCATTTTGTCTCCTGGACCATGAAGGGAAAAACACAATGACAGTGAGGGCTACACAGGTTGAAAGTAGACCTCTGAGTCCCACATGACCTGATTCCACCTGCACTCCCTCCCTCTCTAGTCTTCCCCCCTTCTGCCTCTTCCTCATTCACCCTACCCCCCTCACTGTCCCTGAGATGTGCCAGGCAACTGCACCTCGGACCTTCACACCAGCTGGTCTCTCTGGGCCTGGGATGCTCTTCAATCAGAAAGCTCAGGAGTCCTGCCCTCACCTCTTCCGTATCTTTGCTCCAAGGTCGCCTTTCGGCAATGTGGGGAGGGGGAGCCCTGCTTTGACTGTGGGGTCTAGAATTGTAATCCGCCCCCCTCCCCATCAACCCCCAGTATTCCATTTCTCTTGCAGACCTTCTTCTGCTTGTCTCCCCAGCACTTCCCACCTTCAAACATTCCCTATAGCATTCATAGTCTTATTGATTTTGTGGGTGCACATTTTACTATGAAATGACTTTAAGCTGAGCTGGGGGCTCACTCCTACTCCTGAAAAGGGACTGATAAACTCCACCACCTGCTTATTTTCTTTGAAATGTGTCAGCAGAAGCGGAAGATATTAACCCACTGCAGGTTCAGGGCTCCAGTCTGCAAAAGGGGGAGGTTTTCAAGGTTGTGACATCATGGAAGCCACACACTTTACAACAGCACAGCCTTCTGAGTCACTGCTAACATCTTCATTTACCTTGAGCACGAAGCTTGGAAATGCCAACCGAAATGGTGGGCTTCTAGGAGCTTGGCCTCCCTGGGTGGAGCTTCCACTCAATGGGCAGAAGGAGAGCCCCCTGGGGTCATTTGCATTGGTCTCCTCATCTCATTGGACCCACATAAAGGCAAAAATATGTACTTCGTGGAAGAAATAACAATCAGAAATATTGGAGAAGAGGAAGAAGAGAAGCCCCTGACCTGGATAATACTCAAATTATTAATATGGGATCATACAACTACATTTAGTACCTTTGCATAAAAAATACTCCATAGGAAGATGCAAAGGGTCATCCAAAAATTCATTGAAAGTGCATATTATGAAAAAAACTATCCATGGATTTCATCATTTTTTGCACCAAAATAAAATTACCCTTTAATCCCATTTTCTATGACCATTTTGAATACATGATATTTGATAGAATATAGTGAAATATTTGGGAAATAAGTTTCCATATTTATTCTCCATTTTTTAACTGCTTACATTATAAGCCCACTTTACCCTTGAATAAATTCCAATAAATTCACAACAATTTATTAAACATTGTATAAAGAATGAAGAGGAGTTGAAAGGTTCTTTTTTTTAAAGATTTATTTATTTATTTATTTGAAAGGCAGAGTTAAAGACAGAAAGGAAGAGACAGAGAGAGAGAAAGAGAGAGAGAGAGAGAGAGAGAGAGAAAGAAAGTCTTCCATCTGCTGGTTCACTCCCTAAATAGCCACAACAGTCGGGGCTGAGCCAGGCCAAAGCCAGAAGCCAGGGGTTTCATCTGGGTCTCCCATGTGGGTGCAGGGCCCTAAGCACTTGGGTAATCCTCCCTTGCTTTCCCAGGCCATTAACAGGGAGCTAGATAGGAAGTAGAGCAGCTAGGACTTGAACCAGTGCCCATATAGGGTGCTGGCACTGCAGGCTGTGACACAACCTACTATGCCACAGCACTGGCCCCATCTATAACTGTGTTGGGATGACCCTTTGAAGTGCGTCTTAAGTGTCCCCATATCCACCACCACAGTTGCCATTGCCTTTTCTACCCTTTCTACCTACTGCAGGATTGAGCAGAGCGTCCGGAGCCTCAGGGGAGTAGGGCCACTTGGGACAGAGAACAAAAGAATTAATTCTCAGCTTTTTAGTTTCAAAATAGACTTTTGAAACTCCTGGCAAGAGACAAGAGGTTAAACAATAGCTTTGCAAAGAATGAATGTTGATCTAAGAGCCAGTTTTCCTGCTTTAGATGACTTAAAAATATTCCAGGAGAGAGAGGAGAGTTACGGAGAACAGTATCACACTGGGAATCAGCGTGCTGCCCTCCATGGGCTGAGCCACAGAAAGCACCAGAGTCCAAGACAATGAGGAACCATGCCCAATTTCCTGTCCAGGGCCCCGTAAATTCTCCCTTGCTGTCACGGCACAGGAGTTTTGAGCAGAGACAGGGACAATATGTACCAGGCAGATGGGCCTGGGGCAGCTTCTGCAGCTGGTACTGGGGAGCAGCCTCAGGTTTCAGGTACAGAATCCATAGCCCTGGGCCAGCACAAGGTCACCCCTGCAGCAGCCACCTGCTCTGTATTAGATGTTAAAAGGGAGGCCAGTGGGCAGCAGAAGCCCAAATTCAGATGTGGTGTTGGACACTGTGATAGATGGTAGCAGTTCAGATGTAGTTGAGGAGTTGTGGCAACCTCCACAACGCCCTTCCAGCCCCACGGGATCTAGAACAACAGCAGCAGCAACAACCATTTAGCGTAGGAAAGCAGAGAGGAACCTCCTCCGGGACTGGGAACTCCTGAAATGCCTGCATTTCCTTTAAATTGACAACCATTATATTTTCTGCCCCTTGATATATCTGGATCTCAAAACAGACACTGTTTATTTTTGAAAAGTTAAAATTGGGACTGGTGCTGATGCATAGTGGGTAAGGCTGCTACCTGCAGTGCCAGCATCCCATGTGGGCGCCAGTTCAAGTCCCAGCTGCTCTACCTCCCATCCAGCTCTCTGCTGTGGCCTGGGAAGGCAGTGGAGGATGGCCCAAGTGCTTGGGCCCC
Organism: Sylvilagus floridanus; assembly: GCA_949820135.1. Classification (NCBI taxonomy): domain Eukaryota; kingdom Metazoa; phylum Chordata; class Mammalia; order Lagomorpha; family Leporidae; genus Sylvilagus; species Sylvilagus floridanus. The sequence goes on from OX463230.1 coordinate 74,861,001, forward strand.
TGCCCCATGTGGGAGACCCTGAAGAAGCTGCTGGCTCCTGGCTTCGGATGAGCACAGTTCTGGCTGTTGGGGCCATCTGGGGAGTGAACCAGCAGATGGAAGACCTCTCTCTATCTTTCTGCCTCTCCTTCTCTGTGTAAGTCCAACTTTCAAGTAAACAAATAAATTTAAAAAAAAAACTTAAAAATTTGCCCTCCTGAATGTGGTGTCCTGAAAATGATCATGCCTGCAATGTGTGGATAAGCAGAGAAAATCAGGAAAGTATTTTAAAAATTTAAAGGGGACACCTCTGGGGGTAAATGTGAAAAGTTGGAGGTATCATGGACCTTTTGCTTGCACAGTCTCAATTTTTCTGCATGGTCAATTTTATCATGATTTTTTAAAAAAGACCCTGTCCTTAAAGAGCCCAGAGGATATGAGGTAAGGCAGACAGGTTAGGTTGCAACTCTGCTGCTAGGTTGCAGCAGAGTGCGGTACACACTCCAATGACACATCCGAAGAAGCACGATGAGACAGGATAGATGTTCCGCAGCAGCAATGATGCAAGAAATCAGGTGACCCCTTTAGGGACCCCAAAACACTGAGTAGGTGCAGGACCTGCTGAGAGCACCCTCCATTCACTATTTCCATTGCCCCTTGAGGACTTGGTCCATAAGAAGAAGGTGACTCTTTCAGGAAGAAGCCTGAAAGTTAAAAATTGAATTTCTGAACCAGACCCAGGAAAAAGAGAAATAGACACTGTATCCAGTTGTATCCATGTACTCACTCCTTTATATTAATCTATGCAAAGGTCTATAAATGTAACCTTTTACAAAGTATTTATTTATTTATATTTTATTGTACTCATATTTTATATGTAATTTTGCTATATTTATATATTATATGTTTTATTTATTTATAAATTATTTATTTACTTTGAAAGCAGAATTACAGACAGAGAGGGACAGACAGAGACATCTTCCATCTAATGGTTCACTCGCCCAAATGGCCACGACAGCCAGTGCTCTGGAAGGCTAAAGCCGGGAGCCAGGAGCTTCATCTAGGTCTCCCATGTGGGTGGTGGGGGTCCAAACACTTGGGCCATCCTCTGCTACTTTTCCCAGGCATATCAGCAGGGAGCTGGACATGAACTAGCACCCATACGGGAAGCTGGCCTTTTGTCAGCAGCATTACCCACAGTGACACAACACTGGTGCCTATAAATGTAACTTCTAAAAAACTGTGATTGATGTCATTTGTAACAAAATAGATGAAACTGGAAAACATTATACTTAGTGAAATAAGCCACTCCGGAAAGGACAAATACCATATGTTCTCGCGGATCTGTGGTAGCTAACAACACCTAAAAGGTAATATATAGAAGTGAAACTGACACTTTGAACAGCCCTTGTCTCGACTGTTGAGGAACAGTTTTTTTTTCAGACTATTTGTTGAACTCTTTACTTAATATAGAGTTAATCATATGTGTATAAAGTTCATTGAAAATAGATCTTAGTAAAAAATAAGAATGGGAATAAGAGAGGGAGGAGGAAGAGAGGTGGGAGTGTGTGTGGGAGGGCAGGTGCAGTGGGAATATCACTATGTTCCTAAAGTTGTACTTATGAAATGCATTAAGTTTGTATTCCTTAAATAAAAGTTCCTGGGGGGGGGAACAAACTGATTGAAACAGATTTGTACATGAATGCCCACAAATTTATCAATATCTGTCTTGATTAATTTTCTGTTGCATCACAAAATACTTGAGATGGGGTAATTTATTAAGGGTAGAAATTTACTTGGCTCACAGATCTTGGCTTGGGAAGTCCAAGACCTGGCCAGGGCCAGGGAAAATGGGAAAATGGGAAAATGGAAGGGCCCCTTTTTATAAGAACCTGTTCTCGGAATAACTGACCCACTTTCTGTGAGAATTAACTCACTCCTAAGAGAAAGGCATTAATTAATTACCTCTTAAAATGCCCTTACCTCCTAACATCTCCACTATGGCAATCAGAATTCAACACGAGTTTTCAAGGGGACAAGCTGTATTCAAACCACAGTAGTATCCTTTTTATTTTTTTAAATACATTTATTTACTTATTTGAAAGTCATCTGCTGGTTCATTCCCCAATTGGCTGCAATGGCCGGAGCTGCGCCCATATGAAGCCAGGAGCCAGGAGCTTGTGTCGGGTCTCCCACATGGGTGCACATTGGGCCATCTTCTACTGCATACCCAGGCCATAGCAGAGAGCTGGATCGGAGTTGGAGGGGCCGAGTTTCGAAGCAGCACCCATATGGGATGCTGGCACTTCAGGCCAGGGTATTAACCCGCTGCGCCATAGCACTAGCCCCAATAATATCCTTTCAATACGTTGTGTTTAGCATGCAAGTGACCTGGGTTTATGTGTGAGATTGGACAGAGCATCTATGGCTGCAACCACATTGTAAATCATGCCTCTGTCCAGAAACCTGAGTGGAGAGACCACTGCTTATACCCTAAACCATGGCCGGAACGACTATCTTTTTATTACAATTGCTTTTGTTACTGTTATCAATATTCTTCTCATTGGTGGGATTGGGAGAGGGTTGGAAAAAGGAAAAAATGTCTTTAGAGCAAGGTTCAGACAGACACCTGAGGGGAAATGAACTCCAAGCTGAGGGAAGAACAAGACCAAAGCCATGTGGGAGCCTGAGGCATTTGAGGACAGCAGGAAGCTCCTGAGGCAGTCAGTGTGGAGAGTCATGCCCAGGCGTGAAAGTTTCCAGGGCATTGCCAAACTCAGGTTTTGCCCTGAAGGATTGGGGGGAGGGGGGTTGGAGGGGAGGGCTATGCAAATATGCAGTCCTCACTGGGCTGCTATGATTTATGGGGACTCCAGAGTGACAGGGGCAGAAGCACGGAGTCTGGTGAGGAAGCTGGTGCCACACACGACGTACAAGGCAAAGGACTTGTGTTCCCACACTGTACACCTACACCTCCCCTACACCCTGTAGTGTGTCTTGCTCTGCTTTTAAAAGTCCAACTTTAAGGACCTGCACTGTGGCGCAGCAGGGTAAAGCCCTGGCCTGAAGCGCCGGCATCCCATATGGGTGCTGGTTCTAGTCCCGGCTGCTCCTCCCAATCTACCTCTCAGCTATGGCCTGAGAAAGCAGTAGAAGATGGCCCAAGTCCTTGGGCCCCTGCACCCGCGTGGGAGACTCGGAAGAAGCTCCTGGCTCCTGGCTTCAGATCGGCGTAGCTGTGGCCATTGCAGTCATCTGGGGAGTGAACCAGCAGATGGAAGACCTCTCTCTCTGTCTCTACCTCTCTTTTAAACTCTCTTTCAAATAAATAAAATAAAATCTTTTTTTAAAAAGTCAAACTTTAAACAAAATAAGTCTTTAAAAAATATATGAGGCCAACTTTATTGTTAACTTACTGTCTCCAAATAAAAATGGGGTGGCGACAGGTGAGTGATGAGCCCAGAGTCTATTTGGTCCCTCCAGTGTTAATAATATGACCTCTTTCTGGTAACAATTATTCTGTTTTAAGCAGGAAAACCAACAAGGTAACAGTGAAGGCCACACAGAACAAACAAATGAGGAAGGGAACAGTCAGGCTTGAAGGATGTGCTGGAGGCAAGAAGAGTCTGGGTTTAGCAAGGAAGTGTGTGAGAAGAGTGAAATAATACCTAGAGGCACTGCCTGGCGTGGAGTCATTTAAGCCATTTTTTAAAATGTATTTGTGTTATGATTTTACTTTGAAAACACTAGGCTTCTCTAGAGATGCGGGATAGCTCTCTATGCATCGTGAGATTATTAAAATGATTGCAGGAAAGCCTAGAACAGAAGCAAACACTTTGCAAAGGGCCATCCTAAGTGGAATAGGCGGCAGACCTGGGCACGTTCCCTGACATTGAAGACTCTCAAGCGAAGTCTGGACTGACCCCTTGGAAGGGATGGAGTGGAGAGAATCTGCAGGTATGGGACTGCCATAACAGAATCTCACGGACTGGGGGGCTTAAACTACAGAAGTCTATTTTCTCGCTGTTCTGGAGGTAAAGAAGCTTTAATTACTCCTGCAGTTTCTCTCCTTGGCTTGCATCCTGGGCCACCTTCCCCTTGCATTCTCACGTGGTCTTTCCTCACTGTACATTTGCTGCCTTGGTGTCTCCGTGTGGCCAGATCATCTCTTCTTACAAGGACACCAGTCACTGGAGCCCACCTTAGCAGCCTTATTGTAACTTAACCACCTCTTTAAATGCCCTCTCTGCAAATACAGTCACATTCTGGGCTACTGGAGGCTAAGAGCTTCCACATATGCATTTTGTAGAGTATAATTCAGCCCACAATTCAACGATTCTAATGATTTTAACAATCACAAGACAAGTACCCCAAAATGGATTAGTATTAACAGAGAAGAATAGAGATGAAATTTAATGTGCTAAAATACAATGAAAGAGGGGGAAATGCTCAATAATAACTTAAAGAAAAGCATTTCCCCAAAGAGTTAAATCATTGTCAAATCATTTCAAGCCACTGGTAAGCTGGGTTAATTGTCAAATACTTCAGCAAGATCTAGTGGGGGAGTTAACAGCAGTTATTATCTCAAAAAGAACACATTTCTTTGAAATGCTATTATGTTTGAGAAGTGCATGAAAGGTTTCCAAGGAGAGTCCCTTTTGTGCAACCATGCAAATTCAACTAAGTAGTGTGCATCGGTGCTGGGGGGACAATCGTGGGGAAAGGCAGAGAAATCCAAAGCCTGCACGTTCTGTTAAGGGAAATTTTCTTGAACCGGAACAGGTGAGATCGCTTCTGAAGACAGAACACAGAGAGAATTGTAAAACAGAGACAATGAGAGAAATAGCAGGTTTTAGCTGGCAGGTTCCCTGATGTGTACTGCTTACAGATCCAAATATAGTTGTGTTTTAAGTTTCTAAAACATTCATCTTGTGTGAAAATCCTTCTCTGTAGTGAAATAGACTAGGAAAGAAATATCAGTGACCATACTGTTGTCTTTAAAAGGAGATGATTTGCCCCGTGGATGCCTGGCTATCTGGATGTCCTGAGAATAAACAATGGAACTTCTGGGGGAACAAAAGAGCAGAATAAAAATCAAAAATGGGAGAAGAAAAGAAAAGAGAAATAAATTAAAAAGGAGATACAAGAGTCTGTGATGACTAATTTTTATTTCTCCTAAGTTACTTTTTTATTTCCCAGCACTGATCCCCAACAGAGAATTTTGTAGCCCACTTACTTATGCACTATAACCGGTATTTATTTCCCCCTGAGATCGGTATTCACATTGCATGAAGAAATCAAACATTTGCAAGTGCTTTGGCAGTGGGTTTTGTGCTTTATTTATTTCTAACACGAATTCATTAGGCCTCTACCTTTGTCACATTTGAATGCACCTAGAGTCTAATAAAGTTCTGAGTGCATCTAGGTCATACATCAAATGTCTCTGAAGTGTTTAGGTGCCACTGTGATAAGAACTTCATAAATAATTATGTACTAGGGCATCACATCATTCACAAGTGAAACATGCTCTCAATTAAAGTTGTTTCAAAGAAATAATCTGTGAGGTTCCAGAACAAGATCCATCACCTTTTTAGTACCCCTCAAACCCAGACAACTTTGATTCCCAGTTCCAAAACTCCATCTTGCCTACAAACTTCCCGAGGAAGCTGAAAGTTCAATGGCAGCACCTCTGTGACTCCATTGTTATTGTCTCCACTATTTGGAGGTATTTGATTCTGATGGCATCCTCCAAAGAACCAATGCCCTGCCATCTGTTCATGCAGAATCTGAAACAGTGAAACATAATTACCATGCAAGGTAATTTCCAAAGTGATGCCACAGTATGTTGTAGCTCAATCACATAAGGACTGCATCATGAACAAACACACGAACAGGCCGGTGCCGCCGCTCACTAGGCTAATCCTCCGCCTTGCGGCGCCGGCACACCAGGTTCTAGTCCCAGTCGGGGCGCCAGATTCTGTCCTGGTTGCCCCTCTTCCAGGCCAGCCCTCTGCTGTGGCCCGGGAGTGCAGTGGAGGATGGCCCAAGTGCTTGGGCCCTGCACCCCATGGGAGACCAGGAGAAGCACCTGGCTCCTGCCATCAGATCAGCGCAGTGCACCGGCCGCGGCGGCCATTGGAGAGTGAACCAATGGCAAAGGAAGACCTTTCTCTCTGTCTCTCTCTCTCACTGTCCACTCTGCCTGTCCAAAAAAAAAAAAAAAAAAAAAAAAAAAAAAAAAAAAAAGAACAAAAAGCTGTATCTACCTTGTAGATTCTTTTCTTTTTTTTTTTTTTAAAGATTTTATTTATTTTATTTCAGAGGTAGAATTACAGACAGTGAGAGGGAGAGACAGAGAGAAAGATCTTCCTTCCATTGGTTCACTCCCCAAACGGCTGCAATGGCTGGAGCCGAACTGAGCCGAAGCCAGGAGCCAGGCACTTCTTCTGGGGCTCCCACATAGGTGTAGGGGCCCAAGCACCTGGGCCATCTTCTACTGCTATCCCAGGCCATAGCAGAGGACTGGATTGAAAGTGGAGCAGCTGGGACTTGAACCAGCACCCATATGGGATGCTGGCACTACAGACAGAAGATTAACCTACTGTGCCATGGCACTGGACCCCTTGCAGATTATTTTCTAATAATATTGTACATTTGTACTGCATTAATCAAATTTTTTACCTTCACAAAATGAAAAGTATAGCAGTAGGGATGGCCAGCACTAAGTGAGAGTGGTATTGGCCAAAAGTCTGTCTCCCTCCCTCTTCCTGCCTCTCCTTTTCTCTCTCTCTCTCTCCCTTCTACCCGATTTTACATATTGTATATTTTAACCTAGGTCCTACATCAGGGTACTGGGCACTAAAGATGCAAAGATGAATGTGATAACTCAACACAATAAACATGATTGCATCAGTAGAGACCAGAGACACTCAGAGTGGAGGGCGAGGCAGAGGAGATGAACAGCTACCTAGGGATGTCAGTGAGCAATGACGGGACTCTCAGGCACCATCCCACTGCAGACCCCCTGCAGAACTGAACAGAATGAACCTCAGAATTATCCCACAGAAAAACCCACCAGCTCTTTGCTCCTATTAACTCGCAGATTCCCCTGGGGACATTAGCTTCCTCTGGCTTCTGTGTTAATTTTGCCACCAAGCTAAGCAGCTCCCTGTGTATTTAGAGAAATCCCTAAGGCAGCAGAGCACAGAGACACTTCAGAGAGGACTTGAAGTGGAGAATGGGAAGGCCTGCGGGACTCTTCACCTATGTGCCAACAAGCTGTTACCCAGTGCATTGCAAGCATTTACCACAGAGTGTGTCCAGGGGCTTCTCACTTGATCCTGGGGGAAGGAGAGGAGGTTACCTAGAGGAGATAAGCCCCCAGCTACTTCTCAAAGACAGAAGGAGTGGGCAAAGGAGAAAAGACATCGCTAACACATGAAGGAGCTTGAGCTAAAGAGGATGCTAGCACATTTACAGAAGTGCAAGTATTTAGGTTAGGATAATGTGAGGGAATAGACAGAAAGAGATGAATCCAAGAGGGACTTAGGAGATAGACCAATGCAACTTGTTAAGAACAGATGGCGTTTTAGTGGGAGTAAAAGGGAGTAAGAAGTTTCTGGTTAGGGTGTCCAAGTAGATGGATATAGGAGAAAGGATGGAGAACTCATATATGGGATGAGGAATCAAATGAGTTTGGCTTTGCACAAGAAATTTCTGACATGTTTGTTGAAGAGGTGGACAAATCCCAGAGAAAACTGGATGTTTAAAATATGAAACTGTTAGCCACCTGCTTTTATTACATTTATCAAAGCATTCTGAGCTTATTTCAGCAATTGGGTGCATCCAGCTATAAGTTAAATATCCTTGAGCCTATGGAAAAAGTGAGCCCAGAAATAGAAATTTGTAGAAATCCTTCCCAAGGCTTAATCAAAGATGTGGTGTGGGAGAGATCTTGCAGGGCCACAACGTGGCATAAGGATCAAAGAGAGTTGGGGATAGTGCCTCTATGTTTAAGTGATGGCAGAGAAAGAATCCCAGGGTGGACACTGGGAAGCTATGGTGAGAAGACCAGAATAAAAACCACAAGAAAGTAGTAAAATGATGAAATAACATCAAGGATAGCGGTCAACAACATTGGCTGCTGTACAGAGGTTAAGGAAGACAGAGGTGAAAAGTACTTCCTGGATTTAGTGACAAGAAATTTATCAGAGACCAATGCTGAGTGAAAAGTTGCTGTTACTATTCCACATCAGGCTCCAGGCTAGCTGTTTCCTTAATCCTCAAAGCAACCCTCCGCGTCGTTACAACTATTTTACACTTAACTCTGATGCAGGAGGGATGTGAAACACAGAAAGATTATGTCACAGCCCAGGAAATGGCACAGCCATTTGGTTTCCAAGCCCAATATTATAGTAATACCTCAGTCTGTTCAGGATACTAAAACAAAATGCCATAAATTAGGTGAACTATAAACAACAGAAATTTATTGATCTAGGTTCTGGAGGCTGGAGAGGCCCAGATCAAGGTGTGGTGAGGGCCTGATTCCTCCGTTCATATGTGGCTACTCTTCACTGTGCCCTCACATGGCAGAAGGTGCTAGGAGAGCCCTAATCACCTCCCCAGTGCCCCATCCTCATATGGGTAGTGCGGCTGTGGTCACATAAAGAGGCTATGTGACAAATGGACTTGACTTTCTGATCACAGGTATTTGGCCTACCAATGGCCACCTGACCCAAGCTTAGCCAATCTTATTTTCTTTCCTCTCTGGTCAGAGTATGCTAATTAGGGCTCTTCTTGAGAAATCTTGGGAGTGGAAGTAAAAAGAAAACCATCTCTCTTTGACTCTAAGGATTCTAAGATTTAAAGCTGGTGGATATTGGTGGCTGTGGACTTTTAGAGGGTTGATACATAAAACCTTTGCTGTATGTACAAATATATATTTACATAAGACATACTAATATATGCCCAAGTTTGGAATCAAATAAGAGATAAGTGCAGGACTGAAACAATTAGATATCAATATGTCAGATTTATTACTGATGAATGCTAGCCTGAAGATCATAGCAGAAAATATGATCTATGGAGCTGCTATTGTTCCACCTCTGAATTAAAGAGCATGACCCATCCAGTCATAGGCATGGCGGCACAAGGGCTGGCTTCCATCAATGGGATGTTGCTCTTTAAAACTTACTTTGTGGAGGAGTGGGAAATGTGTGCTTTCAGCAGCAGACTGATCCCCAGAAGAGAGGAGGACCTGAACACCTGAGCCACACGCCTTCAGTCCCTTCCTCCAAATTTGCAAATCCGATCAATCACTCTTTCACTGGGGGGCAGCTGGGGAGTAGGGCTGCAGAGCCAAGCAGGCAGTGTTCCTGAGTACAAGTGACTCCACATGGATCCATGAGAGCAAGGGCATGGTGGGCCTCTGCAAACCAAGGCACTTCCTTTCCGTGTGAATCAGAGAAGCAGATGAGACTGCTGCAGAGACAAAGAGAAACAGAAAAATACAGCAAGAAATATAGCAAAGGAGCAATATAGGGAAAGTCTGAATATATTCAAGTCCTCCAGTTCCAGTTATTCTCCCATCTTCGAATTTTCCCACTTTGCTCTATTCCATAATATCTGGAACAGAAACATCCAGCTCAGGTCTTGGCCTGGTGATGATATTTTCAATGTGTTTTTCTTCTACCCATCATTGAACTGGACCTTCATTGGTTGGAGACTATCCTAGCCTGGGCTTCCCCAGAAAGCAGAACCTGAAACAAACACTTAAGTTCAAGTGCTTTGCCGAGGAGTGTGGTTCAGGATGGAGGGGGAGGGTCAGGGAAGCGAAGCCTAAGGGAGGAGAGCGACTGCTGTGCTGCTTGCTCACTCCTGCTCACAGGACCACCCAATGGCCTTGTAAAACTCCAGGCTTTCCAATCAGAGGAAAAACTGGGAAAAGCATCTCTCCATAAGCTCCAACCCAGTAGGAGTTTGCCTCTACCCTTGAAGCTTGTTGCAAGCATGTCTGCCTCCATGTCAGCAGAGAAGCCCTGTTCTGGAATGCCTGAGAATGTCGTGTGCAGAGATAGGCACTGTCTGATTGTGTTTGCAGGAAACTGGAGCTGGCTGAGATGGGAGGAGCTGAAATCAGAGACATAGAAGGCCCCGAGGAGCTGAAGTGATGCTCCAACCTCAGAGACCTTGGATCTTCAGAACGACACTGACTCCACTGATTCCTGAAGTTTTTGAGTGTCTTTTCAAAAATATACTACACATTTTTATTTGAAAGGTTGATCCAGGGCCAGTACTGTGACATGGCAGGTTAAAACTGCAGCCTGCTGTGCCAGCTATACCGTATGGACACTGGTTCATGTCCTTGCCACTCCACTTCTGATCCAGCTCCCTGCTAATGTACTTGAGAAAGCAGCAGAGAATGGCCCAAGTCCTTGGGCTCCTGTACCCATGTGGGAGACCCAGAAGAAGCTCCTAGCTCCTGGCTTCAGCCTTGTCCAGCCCCAACCATTGTGGCAATTTGTGGAGTGAACCATCGGATGGAAGACCTCTCTCTCTCTCTCTCTCTTTCTGTGTGTGTGTGTGTGTGTGTGTATTACTCTGCCTTTCAAATAAATAAATAAACTATCTTTTAAAAATAAAAAAGTGAATATCATGGTAAGAATATGGAATATTTAGGATTTACCCTATCAGCTCCCCAGCCCTCAGAGCCACAGCAATTGTGGACTCAATAAATAACTTCCTTTTGCTCCATGACATGTTCTTGGTTTCCTGCAATTGCTTGACTTTGAGTGAAATTACCTTCCCCTTTCATTCTGCAATAATATTTAACCAATCCCCAGTTAAATCCTCTCTGTTTGAAATATTTTGAATGCTTTTTGCTTTCTTGAATGGATACTGACAAATACACATACACCTGTGTGTGTATGTTTTCCAGATAGAGCCTTTTTTTATTGTATGGGTGTTATAAAACAGTTCACATTGTTCTGTATCTCAATTTTTAAAAATTAATTGTACATTTTAAAAAGTAATACATACAAGCTTATTGATTTTAGAGCCGTGAAATATCCCCTCGGTTAGATATACCATCATTTATGTAACCAGGAGCCCCCTCAATGAACATTTACTTGTTTCTAAGTTTTTCACTATTACCCACAGTACTCCAATTAGCAGCGTAATTTGTAGAAATGCATGAAAGTTTAGACTTGTTCCAGTTTTTTTCTTTTTTAAATCTATTTATTTTATTTGGAAGTCAAGTTGCAGAGAGAGATCTTCCATCTGCTGGTTCACTACCCGCTATGGCCAAAGCAAGGAGCCAGGAACTTCATCCGGGTCTCCTCTGTGGGTGCAGGGGCCCAAGCACCTGGGTCATCTTCTGCGGCTTTCCCAGCGCTTTGGCAGGGACCTAGATCGGATGTGAGGAGCTGGGGTGCCCGCACTGCAGGCAGCAGTTTAACCTGCTGTGCCACAGCTCCAACTCCTCGCTCCAATTTTAAAAACTATTTTCAAGTCCCAAGCCCTGCCTTGTGGCCTACTTCTGGTAATTAGGTCACAGATTTGATTTTCTATGTGGCAGTGTTTCTCCTTTTTTTAACCAATGTTCTAATCTCTAAACAGTCTCCAGGGCTGCTCTGTCTCTTGCTACCTTGCTACCTCCTGGTAGGCTTCCCTGATGTCTGCCTGGATCTTGAAATATTTTCTTTACCTAAATGTAAGTTTCCATGTTCTGTCTGCCTACTGGGATATCTGTTAATAAATACTGAATCCCCTAGATGCTATTTATATCAACTTCCATTTATTGGCTGAATTTCTGGATACTGCTTTACCTGCTGAACTGGATTCTTTGGGATCTGCAGATGAATGTCTTGAAAATATAGAAAGAATTGCATATTCTTCCTCTTTGTAGTTGCAGGGCCTGTCTTGTGATAGAGGCTCAAACATGCTATGATGTACTTGTGTATCCAAGGATTATCAAACAAGAGGGGAGACAGTTCCTGGGAATGGAAAGGGTAGGCTGTAATTAGAGAAAGTACTTTAGGATTAGGACAGAAGAGGGAGGACAGCAGAGACAGAGTTTCTGCAATCCCGGGAGCTAGATAAATGACATGATGGTATTCTTGCTTGGCTTTAGTGTTGCACTCAGGAAAGGAGAGCTCCGATGGCGACCCGGGGGAGCGCAGGAGGGCCTGTGGCTTGGTATGAAGTTATCAGGAAGGTTATATATCCTCTTCATACTAGGAAGTGGGCTGAGGGATTCCCACTCTGACAGCATGATGTCAGCTCCTGTCCCTCATGTTAGAAACCCAAGCTACACAATCTCTACAAGGCAGGGTCAAAACCTCAGAGTTAAAAGTTAAAACCATGGAATATTTAGCTGAGATACCACACACATGGACATACACATGCTTCCAGAAAAAAAAAAAAGACTTCAAGGGAAGAAACTCTTCCAGGGATCCACGTAGCAAAGAGTGATAAATATAAGAAACAGTCTGAAGTTATTGCCAATATCATGTGTAGAATGTCATTGTTACTATCTGACATGCTAAACAGCTTATATTATTTTAAGAAATATAAAAATATCAATGAGGACTTTTATACATCATTCCCGATTTCAGTCTTCATAATCTTGTTTTTCCATAAAAGTCTTAAAGTTGTACACTGTGAGCTGCCCCATCAGCAACATTTATCAGAGCAGAAGGGGCAAGTACACTGGAAGTCTACCTGGGAGAGGTCGTGGCATTTTTTTTCTGGTAGCTCTAATGCCTGAGATGTTTGTCCATCTGATCGGAGAAGAGGGGACTCCCTGGGCAAGGAAACAGCATGAACAAAAGTGCGTACACCTAAGAAAGCAAGCCACATGCAGGAACTGCAAGTATGGTATTGTTCCACGTATTGCTGGAACATAAAATAGAAGGGGCAGTGTACCCATGATCTACTGCTGCATGACAAATTACCACAAACTCAGTGGCTTCTGACAACTTAGTGGCTTAGTGGCTTGAGATTCTCCGACTCAGGGGTCTGGGTTGTCTTCGCTGAGTCCCTGTGAAGGTCTCATGAGGTTGAAATCAAGACATTGGCTGGCTGCATCCTCATCGGGAGCCTTGACCATGGAAAATCTGTTTCTAGGCTCCCTCAAGGGCGGCTGTGGGACTTGTGACTGTAGGTCTGAGGTTCCCGTTTTCTTGCTGGCCATCAGCTGAGGACTGGCCTTGGCTCCCAAGGCCACTCTGATGTCCCTGCCTTATGCCCCACCCCCACCCAATCCATTTCAGCAGTGGAGAAGTTCCTTTTCTGTGGATCCCTGTCTCGCTCTGAATCTCTGTCTCCTCCTAGAGCCAGCAGGAGGTCACTCTGACCTTTATAAGGGTATGTGATTAGGTTAGCATAACCTGGTCAATCTTCCTTTCTCAATGTTGACTTATTAGCAGCCTGCATTCCATTTGCCCTCTTAGAATCCCGCCTACTACAGGCAGAACTGGGAATGACAGTGAGCAAGGAGCAGTCCCAGATAACTCATTTTAAAGGGATGAAGACCATCTGTGGATGTTCAAAAGCGAGCAAACTGGAACTTAAGAGGCCATCTAAAAGGATAGGTTATCTGTAGAGCAATCAATGGCGGGTGGAAGTCACAGATTAGATGATGCAGCACAATACAAAGAACAATTTATATTCTCTCCTTTTGTTATGTTTCTTTTTTTAAATCTCTTTAAAAATATTGATTCTTGAACTCCACTCAGATCTGTGGATCTTAAATTTCTGAAAGTAAAGCAGAAGATCTTTAACCCAGAGTCAAAACTGCCTCCTCTTCTCATACCTCATCCTATTTATTAAACCCTTAACCCATCATTTCCACTACCATCTCCACCAGCACAGACTTGTTCTTTTGAGTTTCTCATGAAGGGGAATCAAATCACACCCTAAGCAAAGTTTCCAGAGCCCTTTTGAAGTAAATTGATGTGAAATATTATACAGATACAAGAAAGATAGACAGGCTCCTTTTTAGCTCATCCACTAAAATGGGAGATTATACACACATGCAGGCCACAACATGTGTGAACCTTGAGGACATTACGCTTAGTGAAATAAGCCAGTCACAAAAGGAGAAATACCAGATGACTCCACTTACATGAGATACCTAACATAGTCAAGTTCATAGAAATGGAAAGTAGGAATGGGGATTGCCAGGGACCAGGGGAACCTGGAATAGAGATTATTTTTTAATGGATACCAAGTGTTGGCTTTTCAAGATGTAGGGTTCTGCAGATGGATGATGGTGGTGATGAATATATTTAATACCAAGGCACACAATTAAATATGGTAGAGATAGTAAATTTAGGTTAAGTATAATTTTTTTTTAAAAAAAGGACAGGTGTATCCATGAAAAGTTGTGAGAGCTCCCTAGTAATTGTCTTTCCTGGGGCTTCCTCCTGTGACCTCATAAAACTAAAGCACTTGCACAGAATGCAAGAGTCGCATAGCTTCAGCTTCAGTTGCAGGCCACATGCTGGAAGGGAGCACAGCTTTTAGAACGTGGTATACTTTTTTTTTTGACAGGCAGAGTTAGTGAGAGAGAGAGAGAGAGACAGAGAGAAAGGTCTTCCTTCCGTTGGTTATCCCCCAAAATGGCCGCTACGGCTGGTACACTGCACCAATCTGAAGCCAGGAGCCAGGTGCTTCCTCCTGGTCTCCCATGGGGTGCAGGGCCCAAGCACTTGGGCCATCCTCCACTGCACTCCCTGGCCACAGCAGAGAGCTGGACTGGAAGAGGAGCAACCAGGACTAGAACCTGGGGTACCGGTGCTGCAGGCGGAGGATTAGCCAAGTGAGCAGTGATGCCGGCCAGAACGTGGTATACTTTAATGTTTATTTTATTTGTTACAGATTACTAAGTGGCCATTTAACTAGACTGTGATACAGAAACAAAACACCACCACCAGTTTTCAATAGGCAAGTCTTCATGGAGTGATAACGGGTTATCTGTAATAGGCCTCTTCTTCCTTTGAAATAAATGCATGAATAAATAAATATAAATTATCAGATGACAAATTCCTCCTACCTCCATATTCATTCTAGGTGCTATGTTTACCTTGCTCTAAATATAGAACCAGCAAGCACTGAATGTCAAATATCGAGACCCATCTAGAAACAAATACTGTTGCACCTACAATGCTGCTGTTTTTCCTCTTTGAGGACAGCTCCTACTTTTATAGTCTCTTCCAAAAACTGTAGGGAAAACTCTCCTTTTCCTAAACCTTTTTTCCTTAAACTCTCATAGATCATATTAAACTTAATGTTTTCTACTTTGGAAGTAGATTTTTTTTTTTTTGACAGGCAGAGTGGACAGTGAGAGAGAGAGAGACAGAGAGAAAGGTCTTCCTTTGCCATTGGTTCACCCTCCAATAGCTGCCGCGGATGGCGCGCTGCGGCCGGCGCACAGCGCTCATCCGATGGCAGGAGCCAGGTGCTAGGTGCTTTTTTCCTGGTCTCCCATGTGGGTGCAGGGCCCAAGCACTTGGGCCATCCTCCACTGCACTCCCGGGCCACAGCAGAGGGCTGGCCTGGAAGAGGGGCAACCAGGACAGAATCCGGCGCCCCGACCGGGACTAGAACCCGGTGTGCCGGCGCCGCAAGGTGGAGGATTAGCCTGTTGAGCCACGGCGCCGGCCGGAAGTAGATTTTTTTAAACTTTATTCAATGAACATAAATTTCCAAAGTACAGCTTATGGATTACAATGGATTACAATGGCTTCCCCCTCCATAACTTCCCTCCCACCCACAACCCTCCCCTTTCTCACTCCCTCTCCCCTTCCATTCACATCGAGATTCATTTTCATTTCTCTTATATATAGAAGATCAGTTTAGTATATATTAAGTAAAGATTTCAACAGTTTGCACCCACATAGAAACACAAAGTGAAAAATACTGTTGGAGTACTAGTTATAGCATTAAATCACAATGTACAGCACATTAAGGATCGAGATCCTACATGAAGAGTACGTGCACAGTGACTCCTTTTGTTGACTTAACAATTTGACACTCTTGTTTATGGCCTCAGTAATCTCCCTAGGCTCCAGTCATGAGCTGCCAAGGCTATGGAAGCCTTTTGAGTTCACCGACTCATCATATTTAGACAAAGTCATAGTCGAAGTGGAAGTTCTCTCCTCCCTTCAGAGAAAGGCACCTCCTTCTTTGATGACCCGTTCTTTCCACTGGGATCTCACTTGTGGAGAGCTTTCATTTAGTTTTTTTTTTTTTTTTTTTTTTTGACAGAGTGTATTGGCTTTCCATGCCTAAAATACTCTCATGGGATTTTCAGCCGGACCCGAAAGCCCTAAAGGCTGATTCTGACGCCAGAGTGCTGTTTAGGACATCTGCCATTCTGAGTCTGCATGTATCCCGCTTCCCATATTGGATCGTTCTCTCCCTTTTTTGTTCTATCGGTTAGTATTTTCAGACACTAGTCTTGTTTATGCGATCCCTTTGATTCTTAGTCCTATCATTATGATCAATTGTGAACTGAAATTGATCACATTGGTACATGCCACCTTGATGGGATTGAATTGGAATCCCCTGGTATGTTTCTAACTCTGCCGTTTGGGGCAAGTCAGCTTGAGAATGTCCCAAATTGTACATCCCTTCCCTCACTTATTCCCACTCTTATATTTAACAGGGATCATTTTTCAGTTAAGTTTCAACACTGAAGAATAACTGTGTATTAATTACAGAATTAAACCAATAGTATTAAGTAGAACAGACAAAAAAATACTAATAGGGATAACGTATTAAGTTGTTAATCAACAGTCAGGGCAAGGGCTGATCAAGTTACCGTTTCTCAGTGTTCATTTCACTTTAATAGGTTTCTTTTTGGTGCTCGGTTAGTTGTCACCAATCAGGGAGAACATATGATATTTGTCCCTTTGGGACTGGCTTATTTCACTCAGCATAATGTTTTCCAGGTTCCTCCATTTTGTTGCAAATGACTGGATTTCATTGTTTTTGACTGCTGTATAGTATTCTATAGAGTACTTATCCCATAATTTCTTTATCCAGTCTACTATTGATGGGCATTTAGGTTGAGTCCAGGTCTTAGCTATTGTGAATTGAGCTGCAATAAACATTAAGGTGCAGACCATTTTTTTTTGTTTGTTTTCCAATTTAATTTCCTTTGGGTAAATTCCAAGGAGTGGGATGGCTGGGTTGTATGGTAGGGTTATATTCAGGTTTCTGAGGAATCTCCAGACTGACTTCCATAGTGGTTTTACCAGTTTGCATTCCCACCAACAGTGGGTTAGTGTCCCTTTTTCCCCACATCCTCGCCAGCATCTGTTGTTGGTAGATTTCTGAATGTGAGCCATTCTAACCGGGGTGAGATGAAACCTCATTGTGGTTTTGATTTGCATTTCCCTGATTGCTAGTGATCTTGAACATTTTTTCATGTGCCTGTTGGCCATTTGGATTTCCTCTTTTGAAAAATGTCTATTGAGGTCCTTGGCCCATCTCTTAAGTGGGTTGTTAGTTTTATTGTTGTGGAGTTTCTTGATCTCTTTGTAGACTCTGGTTATTAACCCTTTATCTGTAGCATAGTTTGCAAGTATTTTTTCCCATTCTGTCAGTTGCCTCTTCACTCTCCTGACTGTTTCTTTTGAAGTACAGAAACTTCTCAATTTGATGCAATCCCAATAGTTAATTTTGGCTTTGACTGCCTGCGCCTCCAGGGTCTTTTCCAGGAAGTCTTTGCCGGTCCCAATATCTTGCAGGGTTTCTCCAATGTTCTCTAATGATTTGATGGTGTTGGGTCGTAGATTTAGGTCTTTAATCCATGTTGAGTGGATTTTTGTGTAAGGTGTAAGGTAGGGGTCTTGCTTCATGCATCTACATGTAGAAATCCAGTTTTCCCAGCACCATTTATTGAATAGACTGTCCTTGCCTTTGGAAGTAGTTTTAAAAATTGACACTATTATACCATTTGAGGTTTCATTCTTCCAAAATTACCAAAGTACATATAATGAAATTCCTCTTAGTCTGCTTCCCTTCCTCATCATTTTTTGTTTGTTTTTAAAAAATTTATTTATTTATTTACTTGAAAGGCAGAATTACAGAGAGGTAGAGAGAGAGAGAGAGAGAGAGAGAGAGAGAGACTATCTGCTGGTTCACTCCCCAAACGGCCACAATGGCTGGAGCTGATTCAATCCAGGAGCCAGGAGCCAGGCACTTCATCCCAGTCTCCCACTCGGGTGAGTGGCCCAAGCACTCAGGCCATCTTCTGCTGCTTTCCCATGTGCATTAGCAGGGAGCTGGATAGGAAGTGGAACAGCCAGGACTCGAACCAGTGCCTGTATGGGATGCTGGCACTGCAGGCAGCAGCTTTACCCGTCATGCCACAGCACCAGCCCCTTCCTTACTCATCTTTACATTTTTATTATTTATTTATTTATTTGAAAGGGGGAGAGAGAGAGAGAGAGAGAGAGAGAGATCTCATATGCACTGGTTCAATCCTCAAATGCCTGCAACAGATGGGGTTGGGCCAGGCCAAAGCCAGGAACTGGAAGCTCAGTCTGGATCTCCCACATGGATGGCAGGCACCCAGCTACTTGAGCCGCCACCTGCTTCCTTCCAGAACTCAGACCGGTTTTCTGTAAAGCCTCTCATTTCACTGGGATACATGTTTTCTACAATAGCCTCAGTTTTTTTATGCAATAGTAACAAAATAACACCAGTATTTTGCCACAATTAAGGAGCATAAGTAAAATTGTGTACTCTCTCCTGGGAATCTAGATGTAAAATATTGATTAAAAGCCAATAACCATCACACAAAATCAAATGCTTATATAAAAGATGACACACATTTGTTTCAGAGGCAGGCATTTAGAACCATGCATTTTGGGGCCTATGTTCTGGTGTAGCGTGTTAAGCTGCTGCCTGTGACACAAGCATCCCTATGGGCACAAGTTCGAGTCCCGGCTGTTCTACTTCTGATCCAGTCTACTGCTAATGGCTTGGGAAAGGCAGGAGAATTTGAGCCAAGTGTTTAGGCCCCTGCAACTACATGGGAGACTCAGAAGAAGCTCCTAGCTCCTGACTTTGGCCTAGCCCAGCACTGGCTTTTGAGGCCATTTGGAAAGTGAAGCAGTGGATGGAAGACCTCTCTGTCTCTCTCTCTGTGTAACTCTTTCAAATAAAATAAATCTTAAAAAAAAAGAATCATACATTTTCTGATTAATTATTTGGGCTCATGTCTAACCCTGTTGAAGAAGCTACTGGTTTTCTACCCTTAAGTCAGAGAATCAACTTTATGAGTGTTAAATATGAAACTGTAGATAATTGCAAAATGCTAACAGCATTGACAGAGACATCCCCTTCACATGCCCTGATTGTTGCCACTCAGGTTCACACTGTGGGCATCGAGGCCACACTTTCTACTGTTTCTCTATCATCATCATGAGGCCAGCCACAGTTGGCAGCTGTCTCTTCTGGGGCTGTCATCCCCGTGACTGTGCACGTGTGTGTGGATGTGATAGCAAATTCGTCCAGGCCTGAGGCACTTGACAGTGTTCTTTCTGTTCACTGACCACAAATTGTAATGAAGCATGCAATCTGAACTTGCGCTCTGTTCCACTGTCTGGCTCCTCAGAATTGTTTACCTTTGTAGAACGTTGTTAACAGTTGCAGTCCAATAGTTTTTTTTTTTTTCCTTATCCTTCTAAGCTACTGACTTCTTTTCATTTCTGATTAGTGGCCATCATATCACAGCCTAGTTATTTTTTGCCTGGTTAAAGCATGCTTTCCAAAAAAAAGGGGGGGGGAAAAAGGAGTTCTTTTTCTCTTTAACATGTTCTATATGCTAAGTTTAACTTTTTTTCATGATATTATTTTCTTTCCTTAAATACATGCAGTTATCTTCCTCTTTTTAAGGAAACCAAACTGTTCCTTGCTTTCAACACTCTGCCATGTAATAAAACTAAAACATTTTTCTTAATCTAAATGAATAGGAAATTGCATTATGATCTTCTTGTTCAAGGGAAAAGATTTCTATAAATAAATATCCCAGGGAAGAGGAAGCACTTGGAAGCACGCTAAGCTACTAACATGGCATTGTGTGCGTCCATGATGCTATCGGCCTCTCATTCTTGACAACTCAAGCTGATGTGCTGGGGGGGAAGCAAAGATATGAGGGGTCTTCCAGATGTGAGAGGCCATGAAAAAGTTCGTGGAAAATGTACATTATGAAAATATTGTGCATATATTTCAAATCTTTTGCACCAAAATAAACTTCTCTTCTAATCCCATCCGTTCCATGAGCTTTTTGAAGCATTTTCATAGTTTGTCACAGAAATTGAGTAGTTAAGCATTTCCCAAAGTGCCCTCCACAGAACCCCGGTTCCATAAGGTGTTCATTGTTATCATGCCTCAAAGAGTTTTCTTTTTAATCCCCCAAATTGGGAAAATAGTAGTTGAATGAAGAAAACAAGTTTAGTTATAGCATGACTTCTAAAAATCATTAGAATGCCAGCATGCATTGTACAGCACTAACAGTTGGATATTGCATGCAGCATTTCCAACATAGTGGTGCCTGTTCCAGAACACCAGTTAAGACCAATGTTTGTAAAACAGGAGAAATAGTGAAGTAGCAGGTAAACTGTTGACCCAGAGAAGAGCTTGGCATGGTGTAAAGTTAGTTGAAGTCATGTCCTCAAATATTGTAGTGGCTTTCTAGGAGCCACACTGCAAAATCTGATAAAACCTTAATGTTCAACTGCCTATTTAAATAGCCTCACATTCATGGGTGGGGAATCTTTTTTCTGGAGAGGGTCACTTGGATATTTACATCATTCGTGGGCTATACAAAGCTATCAATTTAAAAATTAGCCTGCTACAGATTCATTGAATTTCTAGTCCTGCCTGCAGTTGCCTTGGCAGGCCCAGAACAAAAAATTATGAGGTTGGCCCAAGGGCCAGATGTTCCTGACCTTTGATAGACAAAGACAGAATGAGACCAGAAGGTGAGGGGATCATTTTGGGGGTAGTGCACAAAGCGAGTGGAGGCCACTCCTAAACACATACAGCGCCCACACTGATTGTGGCCATGTGAGTGTAGATGTCTGCTGAAGAGACATCAGTGGTAGTCTGCTGTCTGACCTTTCTCCTTTCTCTGCACACAGAAATGTCTGGGAGATGCAGCAGCCCTCTGATGATCATAAGAAAAACTAGAGAATAAACCTATTGGGCTAAGGAAGGCAGGGCATGAACACAGAGTGAGCATGGGACCTTGACAGCCATCCGCCTTGAGTCACCACTGGCCCTGGAGCACCACTTCTGCCTGCCTTGCTATCACACACAAATGAAACTATTTAAGCTCTCATTAGTCAGGCTTCATGTCATGTGCAGCTGGAACACCTTTTTTTTTTTTTTTTTAATAATTATTTTATTTATTTGAAAGAGTTACAGAGAGAAGTAGAGCCAGAGATAGAGAGGTCTTCCATTCTGCTGGTTCACTCCCCAAATGCCTGCAGTGGCTAGGGCTGAGTGGATCTGAAGCCGGGAGCCAGGAGTTTCTTCCAGGTTTCTCACATGGGTGCAGGGGCCCAAGGACTCGGGCCATCTTCTACTAATTTCCCAGGCCATAGCAGAGAGATGGATCAGAAGTGGAGCATCCGGGAATCAAACCGGTGCCATAGGGGATGCCAATGCTGCAGGCTGGGGCTTTAATGCACTGCGCCACAGCGCCAGCCCCTGGAAGACCTTTTTACCAAACTGATATTCTGTCTTGATTGAGAGAGAGCCACTCTGGACAAAACACATCCGTGTGGCAGGTAGACCGGAAATCAGATGTATCTGAACATATCTGATAAAACAGAGGGAGGAACCTTCTAGAGAGGCAGTCTCGAGCCCTGAAAAGCCTCTCTGAGGAAACTCCTTCTGTAGAAAGCAGCTGCTACACATTGTAAGAACTGGACACACTGAGAAAGCTTCGGTAGGAAAGCAGAAGTTATTACAGAAATGGTATTGAAATTCCAATATCAGTCTCAAACAGTAAATACTTACATTCATTGGACTTATATTGGGTAAGCTGGAGGGAGGGGTACTTAAAGGAAAAACTAAAGGAAATATTTAACTGCATGACCTCACAGGACAAGCTTGACTTCTGGTCAACAGCATCACACATAAGCAGACTCGAGCAATGCTCTGGCACCTCAAAAACTCTGTGTATCAGCTACTTTAGCAGGTGTTGATGACCCAGGAAGCTGGCGGATGCCAGGCGTGAGATGGCGTTGATACTCAGTGCAGACAGATATATCATCAGAAGCATAGAAGACACTCTCTTGGGACTCCCTGAAATGTGTGGAGAAATCTTTGCAGGTGGACGCACAGGTATGCTACATGGGGCAAAAGTCCACGTCCCCAAAGGCATGGGGGTGAATGCTATTAACATGACCCTCATCTACACCTGTAGGTCTAGGCTAATTCATGTTACAGAATGTGCAGAAGTGTGAGCCACACATTCAGCACTCAGCCCTTCATACTAGCCTCCCCACAGAAGGGATCTTGGGGCCAAGGGCTGAAATACTTAGCTGGACAAATGACGAGATTACAAAAGCCATCTTCTCTCTTTGGGCTTGCTCTATGCGTTCTTTCTTGCAGAATCAGGCATGGGCTGTATGTGCCATCTTAGGTAACATCTTTGATTCTAGATTTTTAAGAGAAAATACAGTAAGGCCAAAGTTAGAATTGAGAAGTTGGTTCTTTAGAGCTGACCTCAGGCTTTGGAAGAGGATAGGCTGACAGGTAAGGTATCTGTGCTCTGCAGCCTTATTCTATAGGATGGGAAAGCAGAAAAAGAAGAGGGGAAGACACTCCAGAAAAGTCTGGCTGGAATAATTCCCTGCATTTTTCTTATAAACCATAGCACAAAAATAGGCAATAGAATTCAGATTTACCCAAGCTGAGTTATTTGGGAAACAATAACATAAACTCAGAATCTAAATGAGAGCAAAACTGGAATTGTTGAATTTCTTCCTCCTCCAAAACTCTTCTCCTTACAAACACACACACGTACACACACACACGTACACACACACGCATACACACACACACCATCCCTGAACATCCCTCTGCCCTATCCAGTGGCTGAGCTTCTTCACAAGGAGGGAGCTGGAGTGGGATTTGGTACAGTGGGTTAGACGCTGCTTGGGATGCCTGCCTTCCGTGTCAGAGTTTGAGTCCAGCTTCACTCTTGATTCCATCATCCTGCTAAGGTGCATCCTGGGAGGTAGCAGGTGATGGCTCAAATAGCTGAGTGCCTGCCACCCAGACCTGGATTGATTTCCTGGCTCCTGGCTTTATTCTGGCCCAGGCTCAAGTGTTGTAGGCATTTAGGGAGTGGAACAGTAGATGGAAGGTCTCTGTACCTCTCTGTGTATATTTCTCTGGTTTTCAAATAAATGAATAAAAGTTAAAAGGGGAAAGAGAACAGACTCTGTGGTGAGAACAAAGAATTGTGTAGAGAAGCCTAAGACCTTAGTTCCAACCTTGCTAGCCCTCTGAATGTTAGTGTGACATTCTAGTTTCTGTTATTAGTTTCTTCACATGATCTGCCTCAAAAGGAAATTGTGAGAGGAAAATCAGGTACATACACAACAAAGCCTTTTGTAAATAATGAAATGCTACATGGATGTGCATTGTCTCATGTGTGCAGGGTATGGTGGTGTCCAAGCAGAGTGTGCAGAAGGGGCCAGAATGTGGAGTACAGCGAGGTGGCTCTGGCAGGTGTCCCAGTTGGAAAGGCCTTGGCTAAGGCCAGAAAATCTCAGCACTGGAAGGAGGTTGAGCTGGGTGTTGAGAAGCAGTGGGACAGGATGATTGAGTGCAGGGCAGGAGTATCCAGGAAATTTTCAAATGTCTTAAGTAGGCTGGAATCATTCATTCTTTTATTCCAAAAGAAACTGATCCAACAAAAAGAAACACATAGTATGATTTAACATATGTGAGTACCTAGACCAGGTAAATTTAAAGAGACAGAAAATGGCTGCAGGAGGTACCAACACTTATCCAAGAGAGGAGAAAAATGAGTTGATGTCTGTCCCGATCCTTAAATATATACACAGCAGCCGTGCTGAACCGAGCGTCATTTCTAAAGGGCAAATGGGTCCCACATGGGCGTTCTAGAAGAGGCTTGGACTCAAATTCAATGACTTTCTTAACGCTAGCACCGTTTAACTGACAGGAGCTTCCACAGGAGCTCCCCACAAAGGAGGCATTCAGGTACAAACTAAACTCAAAAATTAAACTCCTATGTCAACAATGCGTTCAGAGAGAATTCATTATCTGATGTGACTTTAAACTAGACTATCTCTTGGTTTCCCTGTTTGAATTCTATGATTCTATGAAAGTCTGTATTTTCATTAAAAGATAGGGTTGGTTAATATAATTTTTTCTCTTAACCAAGCCATATGAGGATTTTGCATTATCATATTAAATTATATTTAAAAAGTAGCCATCTCAAAAAAAAAAATCCTTTGGTAGAAACCATGCTGGTAATACTGCTCAGAACCAAGAAAGCATAATGGTTTTAGCATCCCAGTAAAAACAATGTTATGTAATTAATAAAGAAGCATTTCCTAGTACATCTGTTCCTGTCATGTGTTAATAAATAACTCAGACAAAAATAAAACATGAATTTTGCCCATTTAGCTTCCACTTTTTTCTCTTCCATTGTAGACGTCAGACCCAAGTATCTTCACAGAGCAATATTACTCCATTCTCCTTCTGTGGTCATGACAGGTAGAAGGAAATTGCTAAACTGTTCACACAGCATACAAGCCAAGAAATAAAAGTTCTAGAAGACATTGGTTAAAACTGTTCCTGGCTCTGGTACAGAGAATAAAAGGAAAATTCTCTCAGACACAAAGCTTAGTGTAAAGAGCATGAAGCACAATAAAGGTCAGTAAAAATCATTGTTCATTTCCCTTGGAAAACATGCAAAACCCAGAAATAAAGTCCAGAAGAAAATTGAGCATGAAAAAGAAACCCAAGGATAATTATTCTTACTGCCATGAAGCAGGCTTAGCAATAACCGCTTAGTTGCTTGCCCACGGCAGCTGAGAATTTGTACCAGATGAACGAATAATAAGGAATTTTGACTATTTTACTCTTATGGGAGAGCTTGATTCGTTGAAACAAAAGCAGAAATTGGAAAATGTTTTAAATTTGTTTTCATTTTTGTATAAGAAAGATGTGGGGATGGGAAAAATAAAAATCACAGGAGGATTTAAGAAAAAAGAAAAAAAAAGATACAATTTTTAAAAAACAAAAGACAGAGAGTGAGCTACTATAGTATGGACCATTTTCAAGGTTTAGAAGCGAGGAGAAGGACGGGTATTTGGTGTGGGGGTCAAGACTTCCATGGGACACCTCATCTCATATCACAGTACCTATCTTTGAGCCTCAGCTCCGCTTCTGATTCCAGCTTCCTGCTTACATACACCCTGGAAGACAACTTGTTATGGCACAAGTACTGGAGTCCCTATCATCTATATGAGAAACCAGAATTGAGTTTCTGACTCTTGGCTTCAACTTGGCCCATCTGTGGATGGTGTGGGCATTTATGGGGTAAAGCAGCAGATGAATTATCTCTATGTCACTGTTTCTTTGCCTTTCAAATAAAATGGAAATAAATATTTTTAACACTAAAAAAAGGAGAAATGAGGTGATTTACTATATGTGTTAGGATGCACACCAACACAAATGAGGATAGAAAGTGAATAAGCTTGGCCAGCACCATGGCTCAACAGGCTAATCCTCCGCCTTGCGGCGCCGGCACACCGGGTTCTAGTCCCAGTTGGGGCACCGGATTCTGTCCTGGTTGCCCCTCTTCCAGGCCAGCCCTCTGCTGTGGCCCAGGAGTGCAGTGGAGGATGGCCCAAGTGCTTGGGCCCTGCACCCCATGGGAGACCAGGAAAAGCACCTAGCACCTGGCTCCTGCCATTGGATGAGCGCTGTGCGCTGGCCGCAGCGCGCCGACCGCGGCAGCCATTGGAGGGTGGACCAATGGCAAAAGGAAGACCTTTCTCTCTGTCTCTCTCTCTCACTGTCCACTCTGCCTGTCAAAAAAAAAATAATAATAAAAGAAAAGAAAGTGAATAAGCTAGAAAAGTTTGCATTGTTACGGGAAAGGAATAGAAAATGAGAGATAAATTACAACAGTTCTCATAACAAATGGATCAGAGAAGAAAAAGGGCATAAGAACATTTATGTATAAAAGAATATTTGGATAAGAACCCAGATGCACAGGCAATAAAAGCAAAATTAACAAATGGGATTACCACACCCTAAGAAGATGCTGCACAGCAAGGCAAACAATCAACAGAGTGAAGAGGCAACCAACAAAATGGGAGAAAATATTTGCGAACTATGCATCCAATAAAGGTTGATACCCAGAATATATAAGCAGCTCAAGAAACTCAACAACAACAAAATGAACAACTCAGTTAAGAAATGGGCAAAGGATATGATCAGGCATTTTTCAAAGGAGAAAATATAAATACCAAACAGACACAAGAAAAATTGTTTGGGATCGCTAGCTATGAAGGAAATGGAAATAAAAGCCACAATACGGTTTCACTTCACCCCAGTTAGAATGACTATCACCCCAAAATGAACAATAACAAATGTTGGTAAGGTTTAGGAGAAAAGGTACCTAGTATACTGTTTGGCCTAGTACCAAGAAGAGCAATTGTGGCAATTTGGGAGAGTGAATCAGCAGGTAGGAGATCTCTCTCTCTATCTCCATAACTTCTTTTCAAGTAAAAATAAATAAATCTTTCTTTGAAAAAAAAAAGCTCACAATTGGGAACAAAAAATTTAGAATTTGTTGAAAAAAACTGTCCTAACCTTAAATCTCTTTCAAGATAATAATCAAATTATGAGAAAAATGTCTGTTAATTGAATTTTCAACCAGATATCCTGACATAAAATGGATGAGATTCAGAAATAAAATTAAGGGGAAATGTGACTTCAACAGTAACACAGAATTTCATATCCATAAGACTCATGTGATCTCATTTAAACAAACAACCGAACTTCCTGGTAATACTGGGGGTGTCTGATGGTGACAGGGTGCTACATTCTTACTCTTTAGAGGAACTACTGCCACAGCTCAAGCATTACACTGCTCCTAAAATGCCTTTCTGCATGAGACTCCATTATTTAATGAGAAAGGTGACCCCGTGAGTACACTGTGTTGAAAAGGCAGGGAGTAAGCGGTAGTCATGGACTAGAGGGAAGAAAACCTAATTAATGTCTAGAATAGTGCCTTGTTTCACTGTAAAATGGGGATAAAAAATCTGACTATGTTTTGGGTCACCTGGTGCACATGCCGTGATCTGCAATCCAGTACTGACAGCATCAGCTACCTCTGAGCTTGTTATTAGGAACAACCTCAAGAGAGTAATCTGAGCTCTGCTAGAGAGGTGTCCAAACTGTCTTGGCTTACACGTGCTTGGGACCTACCTAGTGCCTCTGGCCCTCCACTCCAGGCTCTGCTGCAGCTGGGGACAAGGCTCTCCAGAGATGTCTTCTCTGCTCTCCCAGATGGTGGCTAGCTCCTGCTCACTTCTCCACAACTTGGTGGATACCAGCATGGAACTTTCAGTGAGCTTCTCTGATGTTCAAGAGATATCAGATAGAAAGTGAGAGACAGAGAACAACCTTTAAATACTGTACTGATCTGTATTCATCCTAAGTCTCTTCCAGTTACTACTCTATCCCTCTCCTAGCCTGCCTCCTTGTGGCAGTGTGTGTCAGTTGGGCCCTGTGGAAAGCAGATGTGGGGATGGAGTCAGGAGTACAAAAAGGTTAGTTGCAGGGAATAAGACTCGGGATTGACCAAGATGCACACCTGACAGTCACTGCTATCTAATGGGAATTGGAGAGCAAAGTCTGTCTTTAGAGGAGCCAATCTTTAGGTGGAAAGGGCTAGACTTGTACCACAGCCTTGCTTAGTCTTGGGGCTACTTGGAGAAGAGCAAGAAAAATGTAGGGGCTGGAGTTGTGGTGGCACAGCAAGTTAAAGCCCTGGCTTGCAGCACTGGCATCCCATATGGGTGCCAGTTCAAGTCCTGGCTGCTCCACTTCTGATCTAGCTCCCTGCTATGGCCTGGGAAAACAATAGATGGCCCAAATCCTTGGGCCCCTGCACCCTCATGGGAGACCCAGAAGGAGCTCCAGGCTCCTGGCTTTGGATTGGCTCAGCTCCAGCCATTGCACCCATTTGGGAAGTGAACCAGTGGATGGAAGACCTCTCTCTCCCTCTGCCTCTTGCCTCTCTGTAATTCTGCTTTTCAAATATATAAATAAATCTTTAAAAAATGTGACCTTAACTCAAAAACTGAGGTGGACTTGAAGGATGCAGCAGCTGGAGGCTGTCAGCTAACCATATTCCTTGGAGCTGAGCCATGACTCTTTTCTGAAGGGTGTTCTGAACAGTATACATGCCTATGTCGACCACACAGCTCTCTGCTTCCAGGCACTCAGTCCAGATCACAAGACGTGCCTCGGTCTCAGCTTGCCTCCCCTCAATGCCAAACTGACCCCACAGAGGAGAGAAAGTGTGAGACCTGGGTCCTATGTCTTCATGTCCCCCAACATGCATGACAGTGGGAATGTCCCTTCCACTCACAGGGAAGCCCATTGCCACCCACATAAATGTGACCTGCTATGGTCCTAATAAGACAATTCCACAGAAGCCAAATATCAACCTGGCTTAGTCTGTTTTGAAAAGTACCACCTATGGCTTATCAACAGCTAATGCAAACGGCCTCCTGCCAAACTCAGGGAAGATCCCATCAGCCTCCTCTTTTCAAGACTGTCACAATCTTGAAATCTAGCTGCAACCTGGGGCAGTTGATTAAAAGAACAATGAATGTAGAGGGACGTTGAGATTCATCTTCTATGTGATTGCAAAAGATTATCTAGATAGTGCCAAATATTTACAGATGTATGAAAACATTCTTGACTGAGTTTCCCACTTTCCTTCTAAATATAACTATCACGTACACTCAAATAGTGAGTAATCAGCAGGAACAAGCCAGAGTTTAAGAAGAGCGCATTTAAAGCATTTTCTGATTTTCCACTTCACATTATACACTCAGTATGGTTAGTACTCAGCTCAATTACAGAGCTGTTTTCCCTTCCAAAAGTTAATTGAAGATGTTTGTTTGAAACTCAAAACGTATTTCCCATAGCCATGGCATTTACTTTCCTGGGTGAACCCACAACAGGTAAAGGACCTGGAACTGTAAGCACTTTTGTTTTTTCTATTATAAAATATACTGAGAGATATGCATATAAAAACATCTTTAAATAGACAGATTTTTCACTCCTTTCATAAAACAATCCAAAGTGGCTACTTAAGCATAAAAGTGACCCCAAAAATGAGAAGGGAAACTGTCAAAGAGAAGGAGAGGACCAGAGGTCTGGAGTGTGGATATGAAGAGAAAGGTTGGGCAAGTTTCCCCCTCCTTTGCAATTTCAATTTTCCTATCTCTTAGCATTTCTTAGTGTCACCCCACTTTCAAATGCCTTGCAAACACCAGGCCGGGGGAGGGGCAGGAAAGGGACTTTCCCTCCTTGCCTTCCTCCCTGTCCTCCAGCTCATCTCCACATCCATTTCTTCCTCATCTTCCCCTCACCTCTCCCCTTCTTTCCAACACCTTCTCCACTCTTCTCACTTGAGCCACATGCCCCATCATTTATGTCCCATCATTTCCACATTCACATTCCTTTCTAGTTTATTTCCTTTTCCTAACCCAGTGTCAACCCCAGGATTCAGGACCTTACCCACTCTCACCAGCACCCAAATGACTCCCCCTGCCTCCGCCCTTAGGCTTCCCACCCGTTCTCCATCCTGTAAGCAGGACACATCTAACCCCATTGCTCTCCTAATTAAGAATGCCAATATTTCAGGGGATTAAATTGCAACTCCTTATGTCTGGTTTCTGCTGGCCTCTTGGACTCACCCCTTGCCACAGCTCCATCTGTTTCATCTGACTGGTTCCATATCAGACCTTCCTCTGCCTGGCTTGGGCAGGGCTCCTTCAGCCCCCCCCCCCCCCCCCAGCATTTTTGGTTACTTTCTTCCTTTTCTACCACCAGACCCTGAGCACTGAGAGAGCAGACACCAAGTCTGTTATCTGGAGGACAGGGCTGCAGAATTAAGTCCACTCCATTACCAGTGTTGAACGCAGTGACAAGTGGAGAGGCCCCCTCGGAATAAGGCGAGGAGTGACCAGGAGCTGAGGGGTAAGGAACAATCAGACATGTGAGAGAGACGTGTCATGGTGGGTGTCGGAGCTCTGTATTAGCATCAGAGAAAGATACCCCTCCCCCATGAAGCGGGGAATGCCGTGCAATTGCTGCAGGAGAGGGGGCACTTCTACAGGCAGGGGACCCTTCAGGGAAACAGGCAGGGCTGAACCGTGCACGAGGGAGCCAGGAACTTCCTGTACTCTTCTTTTACCAGATCACAATGTAACCAAAAACAGACTGCAAACTGATGTCATGGCTATAATGCATTCATCATATAAGCTCCATGGAAAATAAGCACTACATTCATAATTTGCTTTTAAAAATTATTTGAGAGGAAAGTCATGGTATTTAACGAAATCAAATGCATATATTTAGTGTACATTCTGAAACAAACCCCTGAGTAGTGATTAACAAGGTGTATAAATGAAGAGTACCTTTTGCATTGGGAGAGTTCCCTTTAATCTATGAAACCTTTCCTTTCAGTCTAACCTTGTCCTGAAAAAATAACACTTTTGGGGAACAGGCATTTGGGCAAAGCAGTTATGATGCCACTTGTGGGCCAGCGTTGTGGTGTAATGGGTTAACCACCACATCCCACATGGTTGTTGGTTCAAGTCCCCTCTGCTCTACTTCCAGTCCAGTTCCCTACTAAAGCACCTGGGGGAGCAGCTGAAGATGGCCCAAGTGCTTGGGACTCTGTACGCATGTGGGAGACCCAGACGAAGCTCCCAACATTGACCTGGCCCAGATCTGGCCATTGGATGGAAGATCTCTCTCTCCCCACCTCTCTCTGTAACTCTGATTTCCAAATAAATAAATAAAATAAATATATATTTTTAAAGATGCCACTTTGACTATCTGTACCTCAGATTGAAACGACTGGGTTAGAGTTCTGGCTCCACTTCTGGTCCTACTTTCCTGCTAACGTGTACTCTGGGAGGCAGCAGGTGATGGTTCAAGTGGTTGGGTCCTTACCACCCAAAGAGAGGCCCAGATTGAATTCCTGGTTCCCGGCTTTGGCCTGGCTCAGCCCAGGCTACTGTGAGCATATGGTGAGCAAACCAGTGGATGTGAGATCTCTCTCTGTCTCTTTGTCTTTCAAACAAATTAAATAAATGAAAATTTCAAAAAGAATAATCCTTTTGACAAGAGCTACAAAACTAAGATTGCTGCTAATGTGAACACTTGCCTGAGAATTTTTCTTCGTTAGGAGTTGGGAGTAGCCACGTGCTAACCATGTCAGGCAACAAGGGAAACATCAGCTTACTAATTCTGGTGCTTTCCCCTCTTCTATCCAAACCTTCTGGCCCACAGAAATGACATTAACAACAAAAATCAACCAAGGCCTGCAAAAATATGTAATTTAATCTAGCTTGTAAGGTTTTAAGAATCAAGGTACAAAGTGTAGCCTTTCATACTTTAGTACAATAAATAATAAATACAGCAAACAAAAAGTACTTCTGTTCTTTCTTTCAGTGCAAGGAAGGCAGAGGATAAGGAAGAATGAGGAAAGGGATAAAACTGGGAAAAAACCTAGGAGAAAGATCCAGAAACAGAGAGCCACAGGGAACTCAATATACAACTAGAAAGACAGAAAAAGGCAAAAGCAGAGTGCAGCCTGAAGGAGGATTAACTGTGGGTGGCTGACAGCAGTGAGGAGTGCAGAGGCTCAGACCTCAGAAGACTGTGTGGCCACTAAGATGAGGACCTTGGGGAAGGAAAAGGAAGGGGAGAGAAAGGAAGAGGAAGAGAGGGGAGGCGAGGGGAGGGGATGGCACCCCACTGGTTTGAACACACTGTAGTCTAAGGACCTGGAGAAGAACCAGGTAGAAGTTCTAAACCAATAGCTGGAAACACAAGATTCAGTGTGAGCCACTGAACCTTGGAGGCCATCAACTTACAGAGAGCACCTGATGCTGTGAGTGACAGAAATGAAGTATAGGTGGCCAGTGAAGAATAACTTCATTGAAATACTCTAAAAACTTTGTCCTTTCTTTTAGTGAAAGAGATGATAAGGAATATGCAACATTATTGTGCAATTTTGTTTTGATGTTTTGTGATACATTGATTTAAATGACTATTTCTAACTTGACTGATAGCTACCCTTTGTTTTAATGGTAAAATCTCTCACAAAGATATAAGGAATCGAATGCAAGAGGTGCATCATTGGAGGCACTTACTTAATAATGATGCTCATGTTTCTATCCCAGACATTAATTATGCAAAAGTTTTTATTGAAACCCACATGAGCAATTTCTGTCTTTCCCGGTATTCATTGGTTGTTCTGGCACATTAATTGAAAGGTGTTGTTTTTAAAATTTTTTTAAAACAAATGGATTAAAATTCCACTGAAAGTCCTCATTTGGAAGATGTTAATGTTGGTTAGAAAGAAAAGGTTTTTTTTTTCCTCCAGTTGTGTAGGTATGCAAGTTTTAGTTACATTGATTAGGCAATGAAATCACTTAAGGGTGGGAACACTGCCAAATCTTTTTTTTAAATATTCCCATAACACAGTTTCTTTTATAAAGTAATGAAGCTGACTTCATTTCAGATCTGATTAAACCAATATCGCTTTCCACATTGTATGGCTGATGACAAAGCTCTTACTAGAAAGTCAGTTCTGTCATTTCATGGACTTTAGGTTGGCATTCATTATTTGTATCATCTTCAATCAGTGGCTCCTTTACAGAGGTCTTTTTTTTTTTTTTAAACCATTTCTCCATTTTTTGAGTTAGTTTATTTAAAACTAGATATTAAAATCCATAAGTCCATGTCAGTTTCAGTCTGCTGAAAGCAAGTGAATTAATGAGATCATAAGCTCAATCAATTCATTATGCAATGCGCAGCCTTCCCCCGGGACATGTTGTGTACCTAATGTGACATAGATAGAGTGGGACAACAATGCCATTTTATATATAGATATTAGTAAAGCCTTTCAAGTAGATTTTCAGATGTTAGGAAAATATAATTTCCTTCTCATCTTTACATTTTAAAAAATGTAAATAGGGGAGGGTGGGAGGTTGAGAAATCTGTATACCTGGATTAAACTAACCTATGGCCCCACCCAATTAAATACTCTAGCACAAACCCTGGCCTTGTCATAGCTTCACAATTTACTGCTCTTTGGCCAACTCGTGTGTGTGTGTGTGTGTGTGTGTGTGACGCTAACCGCATCTTTGGGTGTTCATTTCCTTGTGAGAAATAAATTTGCATAATTTCTTCCTGTTAAAAAAACGCTATGTACTTTCAAGGGGGAAGAAAGAAGTTGGAAGAAATACCTCCAAAGGACAATATTTCAAATCAGTACTTATTGAGATAACTATTGCTACTTTAAATTCAGAGAAAAAGAGATAAGGTACCAAAATCTGAAAAAAATCTTTGATTCTAGGATCAGATAGAACACATTTATTCTTAGTCAATATACTTTAATATTCTCATTTACGTAATGAGATTTTTACTGTTTTCTTCTTGATTTTTCTCTCTTCCAAAATCATTTGTTTTTATTTCTTCAGTGAGTCTTTCCTAATCAAGCTTTACTTCTAATATATGTTTTCTTTTTTATTAATACTTATAATATTCCTTTTTATTTTTATAATATATTTTCATCTTTTTTCTCTTTGAAAGCTCATACTTAAATAAAGTACATACCTTTAAAAAGCAAAAAAAAAAAAAAAAAAACAGTGTAACTAGGATTTCTATTACTTTCTTCCTATGCCCAGTAATTTGTCCTCTAGAACCTGAAGATGTGGTATCTCCTTGCTTTGGAGACCCCCAATTTAGAGCAATGGTTCTCAAATTTTAGAGAGTCTAAACCTCTCTTGGAGATTATGGATGTTTGTACTTATGTATGAAATCAGATTTATTGAGGAATAACTTTTATGCAATACAATTTACCTTTTTAGGTATACTGTTAAATAAGTTTTGGCCACTGTGTGTATAGCCATTGCCACAATCAAGATATAGAAAATCTCCACCATCCCCCCCAAATTATCTTCTGATCCTTTATCATCCATCCCTTCCCCCATTTGCAGCTCTGGCAACCACTAATATGATTTCTGTAACCCCTTTTTAATTTAGATAAAATCCATATAACATAAAATTGACTCTTTTTTTTTAAACAGAATCTATTTGTTTGAAAGGCAGAGTTAGAGAGAGAGGGAAGGATGGGGGCCAGAGGGAAGGAGATTTTCCATTGCTGGTTCACTCCCCAAATGGCTACAATAGTGAGGGCTGGAACAGGCTAAAGCCAGGAGCCTGGAACTTCATCCCTCCCATGTCAGTGGCAAGGGCCCAAGCACTCGGGCCATCGTCTTCTACTTTCTCAGATGTATTAGGAAGGAACTAGATTGGAAGTGGAGCAGTGGGACTTCAACCAGTGGCCATATGGGATGCCAGGTTGCAGGTGGTGGCTTAAACATCTGCACTACAATGTCAGCCCCAGAATTGACTATCTGAACCATTCTAAAGTACACAATGCAGTATTTTTCAGCATATTCACCATGCTGGACAACCACTACTACTACCTAATAGCAGGAGATCTTCATCACCTGAAAAAAAATCTCTTACCCATTAAAAATTTTGAAAATACTTATTTTAAAGGCTTATTTGGGGGCTGACATTGTGGACCAGTGGATTAAGCTTCAGCCTGCTTTGCCAACATCCCATGAAGGCTCTGGTTCAAGTCCCAGCTGCTCCATTTCTGATCCAGCTCCTTGCTAATGTGCCTGGGAAATCAGTGGAAGATGACCCAAGTGTGTGGGCCCCAGCCACGCACTGGGAGACCCAGATGAAGCTGCCGGTTCCTATCTTTGCCCTGGCTCATCTCTGGCTGTTGTGGCCATCTGGGGAGTGAACTATCAAATGGAAGATCTGTGTGTTTGCGTTTGTGTATGGGGGGGTGGGGGTGGGGGGTGTGCGTGTCTTTCTGACTTTGAAATACATAGACAAACTTTAAAAAAGCAACAACAAAACTTCCCAAGCATGCAGAATCCCAAGTTCCAGAGATTCTGATTTTGGACCCTAAACTCTGCACCTTTAACAAGCTCCCAGGTGTTCCATACTGGGGTCTCCAAATCACATTTTGAGAAGCTCTCCTCTAAAGACAAAGCTATTTCAATAGAGTACAAGATGGTCTAATTTTAGAAGAGGCACACATGAAGAAATTAGGTGACTTCCTTAGAAGGGTAACCTAGATTTCCCTGAGATTCTATCATCTTCCAACAAATAAGGTCTCATTAAACATTTCCAATTCTTAAGCCTGCTGCCTATTCAGGACCTTAGCTCCTTGGGGGGCTGGGTGGGGGACCGCTTCAGCTGTTTCTGAGAGCCCGTGGGGAGGCATAACACCGCTTTGCCCTTGTCCTCTATTCACAGTCACTTGGTGTCTCCTCTTCAGGGGGCCGAACCAAGAATGTTAAGGAGACTTGCATACAGAAGGTTGTATGGAGAGTGTTCTCAGGAGACATACCTGAAGGGAAGTAAGGAAGGCAGTGCCCATAACCTCACCTAATCCTGTGGCCAAATCTGGAGGAAAGATGGCCTCTAAGTGTGATCCGTGCTGAGGTCAGCTGGATGATTCTTTGGTTCCTGCAGAAGCCAGTCCCTGGCCATAAGATACTCTCCAGGAAGTTAGGAAAGCAGGAGTGAGTTCCCTGGGGAGAAGAATGTGTTCCTGGGATCACAGTTGTGGGCCACCAGCTGCCTACATCACCAACATTTCAGATACGGTGTGAAAGCCCTGAAGAGGGTGTCTGAGCAGAGCACTACAGAATTCATACAGGCCACTGTCTGTACCATTCACATCCATGTGCCTTTTAGAGGAATTTACTTTGTTGAAAAACAGTTTCTCCAGCAGTCTGATTGGTCTTATTCTCTAGGGAACTTTGAAGGAAAGGTCATTGGAAGGAACTAAAAGCTCCATCGTTGAACAGTTGATTTGGTGGCTATGACTGATACTTAATACCTACCTTTTCCTTTACCCATTCTAGAGTCCCCTTACCCTCAGCTGTGACCTAAGGTAGTCTAGGTGGTATGTGTAGTACGACGACCCAGAACCTCATTCCTGTAGTGTTTGAGCCTGTGGTTACCACAGGCATGCAGCTTCTGTATTCTGACATTAATACTGGGCAACTGAGAACCAGGAGATTTTTAATTTTAAAAAAAGTCTACCCTGGGACAGGAGCTATGCTTTAGTGAGTAAAGCCGCTGCCTGCAGTGCCAGCATCCCATATGGGCAACAGTTTGAGTCCTGGCTGCTCCACTTCTAATTCACCTCTCTGCTATGGCCTGAGAAAGCAGTAGAAGATAGCCAAAGTCTTTGGGCCCTTGCACCCACATGGGAGACCTGGAAGAAACTCCTGGCTCCTGGCTTTTGGTCAGCCTAGCACTGTTGCAGCCGTTTAGGAAGTGAACCAGCTGATGGAAGATCTCCCTCTCTCTCTCTTTCTCTGCTTCTTTGTAACTCTATCTTTCAAATAAATAAATAAATAAATAATTTTTAAAAAAGTTTATCCTCCCCCCATTGTGTAGCAGCAACTCTAAATGATTAGGGTCAACTACCTACCCAGACCCATTTCTAGTGGGGAGGGGATTTTGACAGAAACTATCATGACATTCCTGAAGCCAAAGGAAATTTAAGGGACTGTAAATTGCCTTTCAGATGCTATCAAGTTTAACTTGCTTATAATCTAAATATAAAGGAAATAATCTGGTGAACTATTTCTGAGCTGCCCTGTCCTGATGTTCTTGAGCCAAGACAATTATCCTGAGCAACTGATCTCTGGTAACATACCAACATTTTGAGATTCCATTGCCAGTAGACCTGAATTAAGAGAAATGAAAAATGACATTCTTCACGTTGAAGGAAGATATTACCAGACAGAAATTCATACCCATAGAATGGACTGGAACACATTGAGAGTGGTAAACATGTGGCAAATATAAATACATGTTCTAATATCATTCTTAAATTTTTGAGTAAGTATGCTGGATTGTGTGTGGTCAGTGTGATGCCACAACTCCCAATGGAGGCTACATTTTTCTGGACTCCCTTTCCATGTGTGGTTCTAGGTTACAGTTGGTCACAAGAAGAATTTTTCTGAGATCTGAAAAGCAGAAATAATACATAACTCACTGTTCATTTGAGGCTGTGGCAGTTACACATACAAAAAGGTGAAAAATTCACTCATTATGCTCATTCTCCTTCTGTTCTGTGTCAAGATAATATCCCCAACTGCTGTTCCTGTTGACAATAATGACCCCAAACCCAGCACCAAGTACTTGACTGTAGGCCCAGAGAACACTAAAATGACTTTGATAAAGGCTGCAAGCGACTGTCATATTTTCCGATCCCTTTTACTATTTTTAGTTTTCTTCTTGATTCCTCCTTATGGTATTTGATGACCCTCCTCCCCCTTTTTAATGATATACACTACTCTTCATCTGTCTATTCTAAAAGTGTGTGTTCATTAGTTCAACAAAGAGAAGTTGGAAATGTTCTGGTTTCTGGCGATTTTCAGAGATGACACTGATGCTGCCACTGGGATGCCCATACTCTACTGGATGAGATATAAGATTAACAGAAGGCTACTTATAATTTAATTGAGTGGGATGGCAGGAGAGCACTAGATCATGAAGAGGCTTATATAATTGAGAAAGAGTTTTAAATTAATCTTCAGGGTAAAACAAATCAAAGATTCCATGTGATGTGATTATGTTACTGGAGAATGACAGGGTTCTTGTTTTCATGCAAGAAAGAATTCAGGCGTGAGACAGAGAATAGTAGGAGGTAAAATAGCAAAGTTTATTAGGGAAGGGACTTCCGTAAGAACGAATGGGCACCTCTACAGACAGGACCTGAGAGTGCGCAGTCGCTTGGACTGGGGTTGGGGGGAGCGAGGTTACATGGCTGAGTAGAGAGCTTACACCTGACCAGGCCAGGCATTTGGCTCAGCAGAGAGGCAGAGGGCTGAGCACGAAGTCCGGTTGGGGTGGTGGGGTGTTAAGGAGATGGGTCTTGCTTCCCCACCCCTGCTCCTCTTGGAACAAAAGGCTTTTTGGATGTAAATAGAAATACTTATATCTGAGTTTTCCCCTGAAGGTATCAGAGAGGAGTTTAGAGGAAGGGTGAGCAGGACCCCCTAGAGAATTGGGATCTGGAGCAGGGTGTTTGAAATGCAGATACTGGACTGCATCTGGGAGATTGTGGAAGATTTGTCAGGCAAAAGGGGCAGGGACCCCCTCACCTGGCAGGTTATCAGGTAGAAGGGGGCAGGACAGGATGTGACTACTGGGCTGCCCCTGGAACATTATGGGGATGACTTTGAGATGCAGATACTGGACATAGGCATCTTCTCTTTAGGCCTGTCACACACACATAAGCTCCTATCTGACTTCCTACCTAACAATTAGATTGGAATTTTAGAAAGATCATGATAGAGCTAATGTTGGGACTGGATTACAAGTTGACAAGATTGGAGACATAATCTCTCTAGGAAGTTCCTGCAGCAATACAAGTTAAAAAGTCTGAATCAGGGCAGTGGCAGAGAGATTAAGAGAAGAAAGCATCAGATAGATATGGAAGAGGTAAATTTGATGGAGTCTGGTTATCATTTGGTTATGAGAAGTAAAGGTATGAAAGGTTTCAGGAGGACCTAGGTTTCTAATTTGGTTAACAAATTAAAAAGGGTTACTACTGACTAGGATAGGTGTTAGCCATCACAAAACACACCGAACGCTGGAGTAAGGGAAAGAGTTTATTGGGGAAAATGCAGCAGACTGGAGGGGAGGGAAGAAGAAGGATAAGAGAGAGAAAGAGAGTGTAAGAGGGAGATAGAGGAGAGGAGATAGTGAGGAGAGAAGATAAGAGCATACAGTAGAGAGAGAGTAGGAGGAGAGGAGAGCAGAGAGCAGGAGAGGAGAGCCAAGAGAGCCACATGTTCAGGA
This sequence comes from Sylvilagus floridanus, assembly GCA_949820135.1. Taxonomy (NCBI): domain Eukaryota; kingdom Metazoa; phylum Chordata; class Mammalia; order Lagomorpha; family Leporidae; genus Sylvilagus; species Sylvilagus floridanus. Next base: position 74,900,223 of record OX463230.1, read on the forward strand.
ACAAGTCCTTTTAAAACTTTGCCCGAGGGTGGGCAGGGAAGCAGGAGCAGTGAATCCCATTAGGATGGGGGTGGAGCTTGGCACAGGTAGTTGGGCCACGTGGCTACCTGGCTTTTCGTGGTGCAGATCACGCCATGGATAAGACTGTTAGTTTCCTAACAATAGGGACATAGGAGGAGATTCCCATTTTTGAGGGAGAAAAGATTAGTTTGGTTTTGCATTGAAAGTGCCTGTGAGTACTTTAGATAAGGGTTATCCAATTTCAGCACAACTGACACTCTGGGTCAGATAATCCTTTATTGTCCTGTTCCTTATAGAATGTTTAGCAACATCCCTGACCTTGTCCCACCAGGTGCCAGTAACACTCTGCCCCAGATATGAAAATCAGACGTGTCTCCATCCATCACCAAGTATTCCCTGTGGGACACTCTCTGGGGAAGCACGGATTTAAATGAAGGCTGCTCCCATAGTTTCTACCATCACTCATACGAATATGGTAATGATATTCATGTTCGCATCTCAGCCCACACCTCCTGGTCTCTAGACTCATGTAATAAACATTCCCAGACATTTCCAGATTGGCTGGACAGGCTGTGGACCATTTCAGCTCAGGGTGATATTTACATTCCATCTGCGCAAGTGCTATTCGGAATCCCATTCAAGGTGCCAGTTCTTTAACTGCCTTTGGGGTGCAAACTGTTGTCAAATTCTTGTATGGATAGAGCAGTTTCCCTCAAGAAAGAGAGACAAATGAGAAGGAAAAAAATCTGACCCCTACTCCTGGGCAGTTAAATAGGTACATCTTTTAGGACCTTGGGGAAATGTATGAATTCAGAAACCGACTACTCAATTACCTGACTTGGGTTAGATAATAGACTGCCCTAAATTCATGGATTTAAATGTGTCAAGGATAACTCATTCTCTCTGTGTGTAAATATAGCTGATTTCCCCCTTTCATTTAATTATTTTCTTCAATAATAAAATGAATATAGGTTTATAGTAGAGATATTTCTTTTTTTTTTTTTTTTTTTTATAGGCAGAGTGGACAGTGAGAGAGAGAGACAGAGAGAAAGGTCTTCCTTTTGCCGTTGGTTCACCCTCCAATGGCCGCCGCAGCCGGCGCGTTGCGGCCGGCGCACCGCGCTCGTCCGATGGCAGGAGCCAGGAGCCAGGTGCTTTTCCTGGTCTCCCCATGGGGTGCAGGGCCCAAGCACCTGGGCCATCCTCCATTGCACTCCTGGGCCACAGCAGAGGGCTGGCCTGGAAGAGGGACAACCGGGACAGAATCCGGTGCCCCGACCGGGACTAGAACCCGGTGTGCCGGCGCCGCAAGGTGGAGGATTAGCCTGTTGAGCCACGGCGCCGGCCAATAGTAGAGATATTTCAAAACATGAAAAGAATAAACACATTTATAATTATTCAGAAACTTACCACTCAAGTATAACCTACTTTTTGTCATTAATATACATTTTCTTAAAAATTTGAATCATGCTGGAGAATTGGCTTTGTTGCTTTGTTTTTTAGTCTGTTAAATATTATAGAGTGAAGATTTTATGAATGCATAAATTATTATTGTAAAGTAGTTAGTCATGCCTATTAAACACTTGGCTGTCCATATTTTGGTATTATAGATACTTGCTGAAAAAACATCCTGATGTCAAATCTTTGATAATAACGTCTCTATTTCCTCAAACTAGCATCCTGGAGGAGAGTAAAATGTGTCTAGGTCTCTGATCCATGTTTTCATATTGCATCCCAGAATAACTGTACGGCTTTGCACACCCACTAGCAATATGTCAATATATAAGATGCTTCTCTTACCTCATTCTCAGCTTTATTAGCAAGGCATGTTTTTAAAATTGTTTCCTGTCTGATATGCATAAGCATTTGTTGTTTTCACCTCAAGTGGAGCAATAAGATTTGTGTTTTTTGGCATTTTCTAAGCGGTGTGATGCCCATTGTTTTGATGGGAAAGGAAAAGTACTGGGCAGATTGGCTGCTCAGCAAATTCCAGGCCAGGGCACCCTGGGTAAGGCTGCATGGTGGATTCACATTCCCACCCTGCCTCATACTCAGGCACCTCCTACAATCCCCTCTGTACTGGAGCACACAGCTACTTGATGCTTTTTTGTCCTCTCAAGATTGTCTCTCAGAGATGCTTGGTACTGCCAGATTTCCTTAGCACTTGAATTTGGTTGTTTTTTTTTTTTTTGCTTACAGATACAATGTGTCTCTTCTAAAACATGGGCTCCCCAAGTCTCTGAAGTTTCAAGGAAGACCCCTGAGCTGGTCCTAAGAGAGTGCTATCAACACAGTGTGTTCTGAAATCCAACTTCAGAACAGAGGGAGGGGGTGATGGGCCTCAGGGTGCTGGGCAAATCTGTATACCAGGGCTGTGTGTCTGTTCTGTTGATCTGTTTGTTGGGCCTGTGATCATGGTGGTATAAGATGTACTTTCTTCTAGCTTCTCTCCCTTCGCTTCCTTCCTTTTTCAAGTTACAGAAATAACATACACTTGTTTGAACCTGCACGGGCTACAACAAGCTTGTGCTATTTCTGGAATTTAGGAGAATAGCAAAAGAAAATAAAAGTGTTTCTCCTAGCCTGTCATTTCTCCTACCTCCCTGAGGTAGCCTTGTTAACAGACTGGTATGTGACCCTGCACACCTTTCCTCACACTTATGCAACACACACCAACCTACCCATATTCCGGGGAGGGGGGACAGGCATTTCTTTAACTGTTGTGACCATTTATACCCATAATTTGCAACATGCTTTGAAAACTGCACCATATGTACACCATTCTCTTTTGTTCATTTTATTTGAAAGACAGGAGGGGGAAGGGGGAGAGAAGGAGGAAGGGAGTGAAGGTCAGAAGAGGGGAGGAGAGAGAGAGAGAGAGACTAATTAATTGATTGATTTTCCATCTACTGGTTAATTCCCCAAATGCCTGTAACACCTAGGGCTGCACCAAGCTAAAGCCAGGATCCTGGAACTCATTTTAGGTCTCCCATGTTGGTGGCAGGGACTCAAGTACTTCAATCATCTCTTGCTGTCTCCCAGGGTGTGCATTAGCAGGAAGCTAGATTGGAAGTGGAGGAGCCAGTATTTGAATCACATATTCCAATATGGGATGCAAGCATTCCAAGCTGTCTTAACTGCTCCATCAAACACCAGCTCCGTGTACATTAAGTCAAGTCAATCCACACAGACTAACTTACTCCCTTCTGTTTTATAATAGATGACTGAAATTGAATGAAGTGATGCACATGATGCAAAGTCAAGCATCACGCAGGGGTATGTGGTGAAATGTTCCTGTGCCTCCCACCCCAGACCCTCAGTCCTTCTCCCAGAGGCAACTGAGTATCCATCACAACAGGATGGTAGAAAGGATCATTCCCTCCTCCCTGGTATTGAGAAGTAGGGCCCAGAGCCAAGGACAAAGAGGCACAATGAGTCTTCATTCTAAAGAGTCTTCCAACATTTGGGACTGGACAGCTCCTCAGAGTTTACTAGAGTGGGTAGAATTGGGTTTCTACCATCAGCAGGTGCCCATGGGAGGCAAGAGAGGAAATGAAGGCATCACTGTTATTGTGGTCTTTTAAGGGGAAAGAAATGTTCTCACGTATACTGCCCCTCCCATCCACAAAGCCAAGTCAGAAGAAAGATTCCAAAGGAAGCACACACATTGGGGTTGGCAGTGGCACATCTTCCCTAAGGCTTACTGAGCGAGGATGCTGGAGTTTCCTGTTAGTCAAGGGCAGTCTGTCCTGCGTGGCTGCACTAGAGCCACTAGACTGCTACACTCCAGAGAACAACTCCAAATTTAAGAAGAAGCAGTGACAAACGAGAGAAAGGCCCATAACTAAATACAGGTGAATAAAGAGACCTTGCTCTTTGCCCTTCACTCCTCTTCTGCTCATTCACATAAGGGGAAAACCTGCAAATAATTACCAGATCCCTGGACCTAACTGTGTCTTAAATAGAACTCTTTTTATAATTTTAAGTACAAAGATTTGTTGTTCTAATTTCCCCTTCCCTTCATTTTACTATACAATGATTATGGGCTGTGATTTGGCATGGCCTTCCCTAGCAATCCTAAACTTTTAGCCGGGGGCATGGAACACATTGTGCTATTTTTGCTATATTTGCAGGATGCTCTTGAGTTTGTAAAAGGGTCTCAATAACTGGTACAGATTTTGAGCAGGCAAATATAAATGAGTTTCTGTTGGGGGAGGGTACCTGATTATAGTTTGCTCCTGCTCAAACAGTGGACACTAAGAGGAGGGAAAGGGAATTATTATTTGCTGAAAACCTGAAATATCCCACAGATGATCTCACACAGATAACTGCTCCTGGGGTCTTCATGATCACTAGTTCTCGCAGGTATCATTAGCCCCGTTTTATGATGAGGAAGGTAAGTCTTTACGTAAAATTAGGTTAATCTGGGGATGGTGCTGTGTAGTAGAATGTTAATCTTCCACCTGCAGTGTCAGCATCCAATATGGATGCTGGTTCCAGTCCTGGCTGCTCCACTTCCGATCCAACTCCCTGTTAATGCACCTGGGAAAGCAACAGAAGATGGCCCAAGTACTTGGGCCTCTTTACCCACGTGGAAGACCGAAAAGAACCTCTTAACTCCTGGTTTTGGCCTGACTCAGCCTTGGCTGTAGGAGGCATTTGGGGAGTGACAAAGCAGATGGTAGACTTCTCTGTCTCTCCTTCTGTCTCTGAAACTCTGACTTTCAAATAAATAAAAACAAATCTTTTAAAGAAATTAATTTAAGCTTCCTGGATTATCCACTATTTTTACTCCTTCTTTTCCATTCACATCTTGAGCTTCAACTACTTTTGTTTCTCTATAAAAGTTATCACCTTTTCTCAAAGTGGCATCCTTTTTTTTTGCAATTACTGATATGCCCAAATTCTTCCTATGGGACACAATCTCAAGTTTGCTTGGGATCTCCTTTCTCTTCTGATTTTCACATATAATTAGTCACTTGACATTTATTCTGCAAAGGCTCTTGAATTTAACCTTTGCTTCATAATAGTTAAGTTTCTCAACACTTTATATTTACATGTAAGTTATTTATCTCCTTTAAGCCTATATTCTCACATTTATAAAACAGAAATAACTGTCCCTGATAGTTAATAAGCATTCAATAAGGGTTACTGAGGAAGCCAATCTGGAAAACAGATTTTACAATCATATGATGCCTTCCTCCCCTCTCCTTCCTTTGCAGACTCTTGAAGGGCTCTATTTTGACACCAGCTGGTAGACTGCAGTTCTGTTCTGGTGCTAACCACCTGAAGTTAGTGCAGACCCCACAAATTTAAGGGCCTGTTCCACAACAAGGCTACCCTCACTTTAGACCAATGACCTACAAAACCGAGGGGGTCCCATGAACCCCTCCCCCCAGGTTTGATAAATTCACTAGAATATCTCACACATCTCAGGTAAGTGCTGTATTTACCCCTACAGCTATAAAATATATAGCCAGGAGCAGCCAAATGAAGACTCAGGTCTAAGAAGGACCCAAATGCACAAATTCTACATATTCTTTCCCCAACTGAATCAGGGTATGCTACCCTTCAGGCATATCAATGTGTTCACCAAACAGGAAGCACATCTTAGCTTTATTGAGTTCAATCTTCAGATTCCTCCACCTCCCTGGAGGTCAAGAAGTTGGTTTCATATCATATGGTTCAAATCCTGACCCTCTAGGCACATGGTTAGTGCTTCTGGTGTAGTCAGTCTCCATCGTAGGGGCCCACCATGAGTCACCTCATTAACATACACTCAAGTGTGACTCAAGGGGATCATGAATAACGTTGGCACTCCCACCTGAGTCAGAAAACTGTGACAAGGACCAGATACATTCATTTATATTATTACACATCCAGCCCAAAGCACAGGTGGAAAACCACTGATCAACAATGCAAACACAAAAGGTGTTGATGTAATACAAATTGAATATCCCTTATCTGAAATCCTTGGGATCAGAAGTGTTTCAGATTTCAATGTTTTTTCAGATTTTGAAATTTTGCATAGACTTTTATAGTTGAGACTCTCTATTCTGAGAATCTGAAGTGCCTTGCAACCCAAAGATTTTGAAGGTAAAGATTTCAGATTTTTGGATTAGGGATGCTCAACCTAAACAGAATAGCTCCTAAGGGTCATGAGACTAGGAAGCTGCCTTATTTACTACCATTACCCCAGTGAACAGTGGAGTGCATGGTATTCAGTAATGTTGTATGGAACAGTTTATATTACATTTAATCATGTGTTGTCTAGTGACCATCAGCATGAATATGAATTTTTCCTTCCCCATATCTAGCCTGTTAGTTCTTGCAGGCCTTCACCTATTCTGACTAAAGATTTGACCAATGCTCACTAAAGAACAAATCCTTCTTTAGGAATGACTTACTTCAACTGGTATAATAATGTAAAAGAAAACAGTTATGCTCAATTTGGTCACAACACAAACTAATCGCAATGGCAATTCTAAATAATCATTTACACTTAAATTTCGGGGTCTTTTGCTGAATTGAGAGAAGTCTATAAAGGGCTAGGGTATGCGGAGAATTGATAGTTTAGAATAAGGGTTAAGAATCACCTGCAAGGGCCGGCACTGTGGCATAGAAGTTTAAATTTCCGTCTGTAGTGCCAGCATCCCATATGGGTGCCGGGTGGTGTCTCAGCTGCTCTACTTCCGATCTAGCTCCATGCTAATGGCTTGGGAAAGCAGTGGAGGATGGCCCAAAACCTTGAGCCCCTGCACGCACATGGAAGACCCACAAGTTCTGACTCCTGGCTTTAGCCTGGCCTCGCCCCAGCTGTTGTGGCCATTTGGGAGTGAACCAATGGAAGCTCCCCCCCCCCAAAAAAAAAAGAATCATGTGTTCAGATACAGTTTTGCAGCTGTTAGTAAATTTACGTTTTAATACTAAATATACTTGGTAACATTTCTGTCACTCCACTGATGGTCAATGTGTTTGATATAAAGTCATTTCACATGATGAAGAACTACTTTCTTTTCTTCCATTTTGCTTCCTCTCCCAAATATAAATTTAAATGACCACTATAACCATTTGGTTCCGAGAAAAAAAGATTTCTCCATATCATACCGCCCACATTGCCCTATTTCCTCTTTGTCATCTATTTTGGGTCTGCTTTGCCTAAGCCTAGCCACTTCCTATTTCTTCTTTAGACTTTGTTTACCACATATTTTGAAAATTATCAATATGAGTACCTATTCATCATCTACGGTGTCAAGCATTGTCTCTGACACTTGTGTCTTCAGTATTAAGCAGATAATGACAAAGAACCTAGTAAAAGTGACAAAAATTGACAGAGGCAGAAATGACTAAAATTTAAGTATAAAAGAAACCAAAGACTACTTCACATTTCTTAGTAAGGCTGTGATTAAAACAAACAAAAACCTAGAAAATAACAAGTGTTGGAGAGGATGAAGGAACTCAACTCAGATCATCCACACTACTTGAGCCATTACCTGTGATTTCCCAGGGTACCTATTAGCAGGGATGTGGAATCAGAAGTGAAGCTACTACTCAAACCCAGCTACTTCAATACTAGATACATATGTCTAAACTCCTAGGTAAAACACCCACCTCAATTTTAAAAGTTGTCATGAAGTTGAATTGTGTTCTCCAGTCTCTGATTGCTGTTGAAACATGCTTTGGCTTTTTAATAGAATCCATTTAAGTTTTGGTTTATTTATCTATTTGATTTGAAGGGCAGAGAGACAGACAGATCTTGCATCCATCGATTCACTTCCTAAATGCCTGCAATGGCTGGGCCTAGGCTGGGCTGAAGCCAGGAGCCAGGAACTCAATTGGGTCTCCCAAGTGGGTGGCAGGGACCCAAGTACTTGAGTCATCACCAGCTGCCTTGGGTGCATTTTGGCAGGAAGCTGGTCTCAGGAGCAGAACCAGGACTCAAACCCAGGCACTCTAATATGGGATGTAGGAGTTTCAAGTGGTAGCTTATTCACTAGGCAAATGCTATTTTAATACAACCCACTTTTTGATGTCACATATGTTCTTCAAATAATGTGTACTCTCCACCTGATGCTTGTTGATTTTTTGTATGTTCATCCAATAATACTTGGCAGTTGTGCTGGTCAAATATCCCATGTATTTATTGAAGCCACGTTTGACGTTATCAGCTTATATGTTCCTTCATAACAAGGAGATACTATGAATTAAAGATACAAACCTTAGTTTCAGATAGAATTACAGATTCTTAGAGGAAAAAAATCAAGCAGACAGAAATGACTTCTTGTCTACCTCTGCAATTTCTTCCCTCTAGTCCAACACTTAGCTAATTGGGGCTTTTTTCAGTCCATGCTTTATGTAGGAAAATTCAACCCACTCCCTGGCCTGTCTGGGTCCCTGTAGCTGAAGGCACCAGGGATGGTCAATGTCCCCAGAGCATCCAGTATCTTCAGTGATGTCCTACCTTCCCAGACTCCCTCTTTCTACATTCATGATCTTAGAGAATTTTCCCTACTTTCTCATAAGGTTACAAATCCATTTCAAATAATGTTTCACGGGCAGGCGCTGTGGTATAGTGGGTAAAGCCACTGCCTGCAGTGCCGGCATCCTGTATGGCTGGTTTGAGTCCTGGCTGCTCTACTTCCTATCCAGCTCCCTGCTAATGTGCCTGGGAGAGCGGTGGAATATGGTCCAAATCCTTGGATCCCGGCACCCACATGAGAGACCCAGAAGTTCCTGGCTCCTGTCTTCAGATAGCCCCAGCTCAGGTCATGGTGACCATTTTGGAAAGTGATCCAGCAGATGGAAGAACTGCTTCTGCCTCTCTGTAACTCTGCCTTTCAATCAAATAAATACATCTTTTAAAAAATAATGTTTCAAAAATATTTTATCCAGCGTTATTAGGTGTTTTATGGTAGGAGAGTTTTAGCTGAAAAATTTTTAATATTTTTATTTTATTTTTTTATTTTTAATATTTAACTCTCATAGTATATCGTTTCTCCCATTTTCTCTGTCTCTCTCTCTACCCCAAACCTGTCGAGACTTTGATGCTTTTTATTTCATAAAGGTTACATATTCTAACATTCCTTTTAAGCAGGGCAAACATGTTTTCCCTACTTACTACAATAAATTTTCAATTGTTTACATACCCCAGAACTGACAAAATGTTATACTATTTTCTTTATTTAATATTGTTAAATCAATTCTATTTCCTCCCTTTTAGCTCATTCTTGAATATACAATGATCTATGCAGACCCTATTTACTTATCCATGAATGTAGAGTGGTACATTCAGACCTAGTGTTACCCAATGTATCAACTGGCCAAATTGTTTTTTTTTTTTTTCCCTCTGTCCACTTGGGTGTTGGTCAAGTTCCCTTCACAGATCTTAAGTTAAGGTCTAGAGGGCTTTGGTTCTCATGGCTCTGATGGACTTGGATAGGGTATTTTCATATATTGTCACATTCACAGTAGATGAAGTTTAAGTAAAACTATAGTTCCTGGTCTTCCCATGGCTGCTTTTCCCACCCATGTCCTTGTTCAAAAACATTTCATGGTGCAAAACAGCCATCATCTGTTCTCCTGCCTCTGATCTTTGCTTCAACTTCCTGCTCATTTTTTTTTTATTATGGTTTTTGATTGTTTGTGGATGGAGGGATTGCTTACAAATTGTTTTACAAAGAAGTGCTGGGGAGGGATGAAAAGGTGAGGCAGGATTAGTGGCCAAACAGCATCAGAGAGAATTTCTGTCTAGCTTCATCATTGAAACATGTAACATGTAAGTACATGTAGCATGTAAATTATCTCTTATACATATTGCTAAGAATTCATATTTCTGGACTCTTGCAGACCTGACACAGAGTCTCCGGGTGGGGATGTTGGATGAAACCTGATAATCTGCATTTTAACAAGTGTGGCACATCAAGTTAAGCCCTGCTTGCAATGCAGGAATCCTATATTGAAGTGCCAGTTCAAGTTCTGGCTACTCCACTTTCTATCCAGATCCCTGCCAATATTCCTTGAAGGCAGCAGATGATGGCCCAGGGCTTGAGCCCCTGCCACTCAGGTGGGAGACCCAGATGGCTTGAGCCTGGCCTAGACCTGGATGTTGCAGCCATTTGGAGATTGAGCCAGCCAACTAAAGGGCTCTCTCTCTCTCTGCCTCCTTCTGCCATTCAAAATAAAGAAATAGGAATAGGCAAATCGGAATGCTGGTTCAAGTTTCATCTGCTTTGCTTCTGATCTAACTCCCTGCTAATGTGCCTGGGAGGGCAGCAGGGGATGGCTGAAATACTCAGGCCCCTGTTACTCACAAGGGAGACTCAAATGGCGTTCCAGGCTCCTGGCTTTAGCCCAGATCAGGCCTGGCCATTTTGGCCACTTGGGGAATGAGCCAGTGGAGGAGGGTCTCTTTCTCTCTGCTTCCCTCTCTATCACTCTGCCTTCCAGATAAATAAATCTTTTATATATATATATATATATATATATATATATATATAAATCTTTTTAAAAAGTTCTCTAGGTGATTGGGATGCACTCTAAAGTCTGAGAATCATGGTTTTGGGCCTTTGATAGTAAGAAGGAATAGAGCACTTATCCTTTTCCAACTCAATTTGGTGTAGATGGATTAGTAATAGCACTTTCCATCAGGTTACATTAATGTGGTATGTAATAGGGGCCGGTGTTGTGGTGTAGTGGATTAAGTGGTTGCCTGCAATGCCTGCATCCCATATGGGCACCAGTTCAAGTCCCATCTGCTCCACTTCTGACCCAGCTCCCTGCTAATGTGCCTGAGAAAGCAGTGGAAGATGGTCCAAGAGCTTGGGCCCCTGCTTCCCACGTAGGAGACCTGGAGGAAGCTCCTCATTCTGGCTTGGTCCAGCCCTAGTTGTGGTCATTTGAGGAATGAACCAATAGATGGAGGACCTCTCTCTGTACTCTACCTTTCAAATAAATAAACAAATAAATCTTTATAAAAAATGTGGTATGTAACAAATATTCCTCTTACACTCTAGGGAAGCTTAATGGTCAATACCAGTTTTTCATTGTGTGATTGTTTTAAAGTATGTGATCAGATATTTTTATTTTTTTTTCTGTCTTTTTAAAGAAGATTTATTTATTTTGAAAGTCAGAGGCCGGCGCTGCGGCTCAGTAGGCTAATTCTCTGCCTGCGGCGCTGGCACCCCGGATTCTAGACCTGGTTGGGGCACCGGATTCTGTCCTGGTTGCTCCTCTTCCAGTCCAGCTCTCTGCTGTGGCCGGGGAGTGCAGTGGAGAATGGCCCAAGTCCTTGGTCCCTGCACCCGCATGGGAGACCAGGAGGAAGCACCTGGCTCCTGCCTTCGGATGGGCGCAGTGTGCCGGCCCGCAATGCACCAGCCGTAGCGGCCACTTGGGGGGTGAACCAATGGGAAAAGGAAGACTTTTCTCTCTATCTCTCTCTCTCTTTCACTGTCTAACTCTGCCTGTCAAAAAAAGGGGAAAAAGTCAGAGAGAGGGACAGACCGAGAAAAAGAGAAATCTTTCATCTGCTGGTTCACCCCACAGATGCACACAATGGCCAAGGTTGTGCCAGGGTGCAGCCAGGAACCAGGAGCTTTTTCCAGATCTCCCATGTGGGTGGCAGAGCTCCAAACACTTGGGCCCTCTTCCGATGTTTTTCCCAGGTCATTAGCAGAGAGCTGGATTGGAAGTGTAGCAGCTAGGACTCAAACCTGCACCTATATGGGATGCCAGCATTGCGGGTGGCAGCTTTACCTGCACAGCCACAACATTGGCCTCAGATACTTTAGTGAGAATTTGAGAGAAGTTATGTAGAGATTGTGATGGACATCTTTTAAAACCAATCTCCTTTGATTCACCATTACACCTATTGCTAACGTCCATTCTTTCTCATCAGCCTCATTGCACCCAGCAAGAGTTTACTGTTGCAAGCAGAGACTGTTTCGATTGTAATGTAGCTAGTACTTGATGCTTCCTGTCTTCCTAAATTAATACATAGTACTTGAGACCACCTCCACAGGATAAAAATGTCCAGTGGCTGCCTACTTTCCTGAAAGATGAAGTCCAACTTCATCCAGCCATTCAAGATCCCTCACTCTATAATCCTTTTCTTCCTATCTGACAACACCTTCACCTGAAGATTGTCCTTTCTCAGGACTCCAAGCCTCTGTCCATACTGGTTACTCCTCTTTTTTTTTTTTTTTTTTTTGACAGGCAGAATTAGACAGTGAGAGAGAGACAGAGATAAAGGTCTTCCTTCCGTTTGTTCACCCTCCAAATGGCTGCCACGGCCAGTGCGTTGCGCCGATCTGAAGCCAGGAGCCAGGTGCTTCTTCCTGGTCTCCCATGTGGATGCAGGGCTCAAGCACTTGAGCCATCTCCCACTACCTTCCCGGGTCACAGCAGAGAGCTGGACTGGAAGAGGAGCAACTGGGACTAGTACCCGGTGGCCCAACCGGGACTAGAACCCAGGGTGCCAGCGCCGCAGGTGGAGGATTAGCCAAGTGAGCCACGGCACTGGCCACTGGTTACTCCTCTTTTATCCAACTCACTCTATCATTCAAATAAAGCTTGGGTATTACCTTTGTTTGGTTGAAAACCTCCCTCCACATTGTGACACTGTGGATTTGTCACTTTAATCAGTCTTCACAATTTTTCCAATTCCTGGAGGCCAAGGTGCAAACTCTTTCTCCTGCCATATAATAAGGTCTCAGTTTCTCTTTCTGGTGTTGTCTCTGCAACCCGTTTTCTGTACAAGGCCTCTGGACACATCACATCTCTCTGTTTTCCAGTCTTGTTCTGTACTTTGAACTTTGTGCACACTCTTTCCACTGCCAGATTTCACATGTCCTTTCCTCAGCCTGACAAGCTCTGATATTTCCTGTAAGAACCAGTTCAAACATTACCTTCTCCTGGGAGCAGTGTTACACCCAAGGACCTGGAGCCCAAGTCTTCGGCACTTGTCTCGCTGGGTTGCATGTCTTCGCATGTCTTCTGTGCTTGATGCAAATCCATTGTTTCACAGGACCTAGAACACTGTTTATGCAATAGTTGCTCGATGAATGTTATTAAATGTTGTAACCTCTGATGCTCTTAGTATATCAGCCATTGTGCTAAATTGTCTTATATTGTTCTTCCATTCTGTCAGAAGTGTACAGAGTTCCAATGAGATTAAATAGAGATACTCTGAACAGCTTAACACTTCCAGACATGGTTTCTTCATTTGTAATAGGCATCAATCAAAGCACTGTTATATGAAATAGGACAGTTCATTAAAGTGTTTATCACAGTGCTTGGCATAACGTGCTCAAAGTGGGGGAAAATTATGTTATAAACTTAAACCCTATATTTATGTCATCTTCTACTCAGCTTATAAGGATGCTGTGGGGGTGAAATCAGAAGATACATGTGACACCATATTATCATGCACTGTATAAATATTTAGCACCTTATTTTCTCTCCAACTAGGTTAGATGCCTGTCCCAGTTTTCATTTCTCAAGTTCAAATCCAGCAGGATGCAGAGAGCCTTCCTTACCAAGCCCAGCTTCTCTTTTACAGCCTCCATTTTTTCTTAAGATTTATTTATTTGAAAGGTAGTGTCAGGGGCAGGGGAAGAGGGGGAATCGTCCATCCACTGGTTCACTCCCCCAGATGGCCCCAAATACCAGGTCCAGGCAGGCCAAAGTCAGGAAAAGGAACTCCATCCTGGGTTCCCACATGGGTGGCAAGGGCCAGAGTACGTGGGCCATCATCTGCTGCCTTCCACGAAGGCTCGATCTGAAGCAGAGCAGCTGGGACTCAAACTGGTGCTCAGATACCGGATGCCGGCAATGACATAGGGGTCGGCCAAATTTGCTGGGCCACAATGCAAGGTCCCCTCCATCATCTTCTCCTTGGCACCTATCACAGCGACATTTGCACAAAACAGATGCATGTATTTCAAGATAGCAGCAGCTCTACAATTATTAGCGATGAGTTCTTTTGTGCTTGAGTATCTTTTGTGCTTGGTTTTGAGTTGTCAATTCGATTCCAGTCTTTCGCATGGGTCCATTCCACTCCTGACATGCGCAAGACGCGGTATAACTCCATCAGACTTCCTTTGCGTTGTGGTAGGATGGCTTCCACTTAAAAGAAGAGGAGGTGCCCTTAGCCATAATCCTACATTTTTCTCTGACCGAAGACATGAGCTATGTTTCTATGACCCTTGCACTGCAGCACGACTGAAGCTCGGTTTGGGTCCCTTCTGGTAGTTCAGCAACTTCTACGTATCACGAAGATGTGAATGAAAAATCCAGGATTCAGGAAGCAGTCACAAAACACGGAGAAAAAAAAAAATAACAAACTGCCTCGAGGCGCTGCAAAGCCACACTCGCTTGGTTACAGTGAACGAAGAAAGGTGAAAGTTCCCATCTCAGTTTCCGAAAAGGATGCGAGAAACAGCGGCCAGGGCCAGGGCCCTGAGGTAAGACTGGCCATTAACGAAGAAAGAAGACGGCGTGTGCAGCCGCCCCGACGGCCGCGCCTCAGACGCGCGGGCAATTCCTCAGCTCGAGTTCGGGCGACTACGGGCCAGGGCCGGAGGCAGCCGCAGGAGCCAGGTGAACGGCCGCACGGACGGGAGCCAGGGCCCGGCCGCTCTCCAGCGCGCCTGCTCCGCAGACCGCCCGCGCCGGTGCGGCCTCGTGGGTTCGCGCTCCGCAGGTTCCCTCCGCCCAGTGGGCCGGGTCGGCCCGACACAGCGGAGCCGGCCGCGCCGGGGGAAGGAGTTTCCGGCGGACCCGCCGTGGAGCCGCTTCCTGTCCCCTTCGCCGCGCCGCCTCACGCTGCTGCCAGACCCCCTCGCTAGGCGCCCGACCTCCTGGCCGTCCCCACAGCGCCCCAGCTCCATGCAGTCCCGGCTCCTGCTGCTCGGGGCGCCCGGCGGCCACGGCGGCTCGGCCTCCCGGCGCGTGCGGCTGCTCCTGCGGCAGGTGGTGCTCGGCAGGCCGGGCGCCGACCGACAGCGTCCGGAGGTCAGACTGCTGCACTCCGGGGCGGGGGCCGACACAGGTAACCCGGGGCGCCCCCCGCCGTCCCTGTGCTCTGCGCCGGGCTGGGCTGCTCGCGGAGCCCAGAGACAGGTTCTAGTCTTGATCTCGCTGCTCATTGCTGTGCGACTTGGGGCTAAGCTCTTGCACTCTCTGGGCCAAATGGTGCTTTCTTCTTTCCTCACTGCTGCTTTTACCCTCAGCATTCTGACTTGGATTATAGTTCACACAGAGGTTCATGCAGCTCTCCAGTGGGGAGCGTGAAACCGGACTTGACCTTGCCCTCTGAGTCCCAAAGGCCTGGAAGCCAGTCTGTGCCATGGTCCAGCCAGGGCTGGTGACGGCCACCGCTCTCTGAAGAACCGTAACTCACGATGTTTTAGAAGTGTCCAAGAGCCTTTCCAACAATTGTCACGTAGTCTCAGAGCTGAAAGTCACAAGTGAATTTAGTTAAAACCCTTGACTCTACAGCTGGTGATTGAGACCCTAACGGAAGAGTGACTTGCTGGAGATAATTAATTAGTGACCACACTAGAATCACGTGCTCCTACGTCTGTGCTCAGTATTTTTTTGGTTCTGACCTGGATTTAGGACCCTTTTTAGTTGTGTGTTCGTGTAGGCTACTTTTGATGGTGAGGTCTTACTATGAAACTGTGGTTGTCATTTCTCTTATTGTCTCCTCCCCTCTCCAGCCAATACTTTTTCTTGCAAAGAAATGAATAACTTTATGTTCCATTCATTTCACTTATTCTTTCATTCATTCAAAGAGTTGCTGATTCCAATTTTGCCATCTCCCAATTGTGACTTCTAGTGTTTGGGTTTATTATTTTGGTGTGTATGTTTTGTTTGTTTATTGCTCCTTTTTCTTAGTAGGCAGAGGTTAAGGGTAGCATAATCTAGACCTTGGACTTTGGAATCTTGGTTGGCATCCACTCCTACACCGACTAGCTATGGGGACTTGAGGGTAGGTTAGTTGGCTTTGTGTCTCAGTTTTCTTAACTATAAAATGAGAGTGAGAAGAGTACCTCTGCTAGGGTTACCGTGAGGCTTCAAAATGAGCATCTTTTGTTATTCTTAGTGTATGTGCTATCATACACATTCTTAGTGTATGAGTTATTCTGTTTCTGTGGCTTTAGAAAAAAAATGGAACCAGTTCCTTTCAGGTTCAGAACTGTCAGCATAAGCAGACAGAGCAATTAATTGGGATGAAATTTTTTTTTAGAAATAAAGATTTTTTTTATACATGAATAGTACATGTGTATTATAGAAACAGTAGAAATAAATTTAGGTGTGAAGTTTTAAAGTCTGTATTGTGCAGGTTTTGGCAGATTAGTTTTAAATGTCCTCAACATTTGTGTATGACAGGAAATCAAAGTAGCAGGTGCATTTCAAGTGTGAGAGTCATGGACGTATTACACACAACATATTAACTTCTTAGATTCAGCCATTGACTCTGGCAGAATTAGACCAGAAGTACACTGCTGTGCCTTGCTACTGCAAAGATTTACAAGTTTAAAGGTGTGAGGATGTGGATAAATACAGCTGGGAGCTCACCAGAGATCTGGACCCAAATAAGAACAGCTGTGAACCAGGTAAATAGAAGGTAAGCTCTTGGCCACTCTGAGACATAAGGGTAA
This sequence comes from Sylvilagus floridanus, assembly GCA_949820135.1. Classification (NCBI taxonomy): domain Eukaryota; kingdom Metazoa; phylum Chordata; class Mammalia; order Lagomorpha; family Leporidae; genus Sylvilagus; species Sylvilagus floridanus. The sequence goes on from OX463230.1 coordinate 74,916,908, forward strand.
GGCTATCAAGGTTGGAATGTGCCAGAGGTCACACACAGACAAATATAAAACCGCAGATAGCTCGGGCTGTAATGGGTTATGGTTTGTGTTGGAAGATGCTCTCAGCCACACTCACACATCAATTACTCATTATGCCTTCTCTGCCTGTAATTGACATTGTGTTTTAGTAGTTTGAAAAAAGAGCAACAAAGTATACAAATAATAGATTCAAGTTATATATTGCTCTCATTTCTGCTGGGCTGGACTCTGTGTCTTACTCATCTCTGTATTCCTTTGATGCCTGCCAACACTTTGTACCCGGTAAGCATGCAGTGGCTTACTGTGTTAAAGTTCATACAGTGAATGACTGACAGGCTGGGGCTGCCTTCTTGGCTCTCAGCTTACTCTTTTATTAAGCCTGATAAGCTTAAGATGAGAGGTCGTTTAAGTTAAAATGACCAGGAAAAAAAATAAAATAAAAAAATCACTGCTTTTTATTATTTGTTATCAGGTAGTGTAAGTATCAGTAATATCTCTTGGTTTTAGGTAGAAAGAATTAAACAGGAGATTATCTCCTGCAAAGGCTTTTCAGTAGAGATTATTGTAGTGTTTTCACAAGTGCAGCCAAGTAAGTTGGTTCAATAGGACACAGATATTAATGGACTCAAATATATCATTGAGTAATTGGTAAACTTCAAACAGAACTCTGTAAATTCATAGTGCTGTCCTTTAACAGAATCATTATTGAAAGGATCCACTAATTTTCCCTTGTGACTCTTGTGTATGAAGTAAATTTCTTTATATAAATGCTATAAAAATAACTCTGCACAATCTATGTTTATTGTAGAAAAATGAGAATACAAATCACCTACAACATAATCCTCTCATTCATGTTCATAATTTTTTTTTAAGATTTATTTTATTTATTTGAAAGAGTTACAGAGAGGGGTCTCCATCTGCTGGTTCACTCCCCAGATGGCTTCAACAGCCAGAGCTGCGCTGACCCGAAGCCAGGAGCCAGGAGCTTCTTCCGGGTCTCCCATGTAGGTGCAGGGGCCCAAGGACTTGGGCCATCTTCTACTGCTTTCCCAGGCCATAGCAGAGAGCTGGATCGGAAGAGGAGCAGCCAGGACTAGAACCGGCGCCCATATGGGATGCCAGCGCTTCAGGCGAGGGCTTTAACCCGCTCCCCATGTTCATAATTATTAACTTATAATTGCATATTTTAAAATAATGGGCTCATGTATGTTTTATAATTTATCACATATGTTATTGGCAACATACAGTGATAAATGTTGTGTATATGATCATTTAAACTAGGTATGAAGCTCCTATTTATCCATATAATTGATTTTTACCAATTTCTCATTGTTAGGCATGCAAATTTTCTGCTTTTTATAAAGATTTATTTATTTATTTATTGGAAGGCAGAGTTAACAGAGAGAGAGCGAGCTTCCATCTGCTGGTTCACTCTCCTAAATGGCTGCAATGGCTGGGACTGTGTCAGGCCAAAGCCAGGAGCTGCTTCAAGGTCTTCCATGTGGATGAAGGGGTCAAAGCACTTGGGCCATCTTCTGCTGCTTTTCCAGGCACTTTAGCAGGGAGCTGGATTGGAAGTAGAGCACCCAGGTCTTGAACCAGTGCCCATATGGGATGCTACACCACAACACCAGCCCCAAATTGCCTATTTTTAACTATATAGCCAGTGTAGTAAATATGTACATGGATATTTTGTGATTTTAAGGTTATGTTTTGGGCTGCAGTAGAAATAGTGATCAGTGACTTTGGAGAGAAGAAATACAGATTTCTGTCTTCAACTATGAAATAGATTATAAATGGAAAATAACTGTATTGTGGTTTAATTAAGTTTTAGCTCTGCATTTACTTGGAATTGAGCCTTGGGGAAATTATTAACTACTTTGAACTGCAACATGCTATTTTGACTATGAAGATATCCTGACCCTGTATGTATTAAAGAATTTTTTCAAAGATTTATTTGAAAGGCAGAGTTACAGAGAGGCAGAGGCAGAGGCAAAGACAGATCGAGAGAGAGAGAGAGAGAGAGAGAGAGAGAGAGAGAGTGTGTGTGTGTGTGTGTGTGTGTGAGAGAGAGAGAGAGAGAGTCTGTTTTCCATCTACTGGTTTACTCTCCCAAGTGACCTCAACAGCCAGAGCTGGACTAATCTGAAGCTAGCACCCATAAGCTTTTTCCCAGTCTCCCATATGGGTGCAGGGGCCTAAGGACTTAGGCCTTCTTCCACTGCTTTCCCAGGCCATTGCAGAGAGCTGGATCAGAAGTGGAACAGCTGGGACACTCACAGCACTCACATGAGATGCTGGCACTGCAGGCAGTGGCTTTATCCAGTATGCCACAGCACTGACCCCATCTATTAAAGAATTTGAAAAGTAAACACCCAGAGTAAAACCTTATCAGTTATTGGGAGGACCCATGTTGGGAGCATGTTGACTAATGTGAGAATTGCTGATTCATTTGATTTTCTCTTGGATGTATGTTTGTATATTTAAAAAATGGTGACACTAAACCAGTAGTTTTTATTCCAGTGATTCCCATCCTTCATGGGGACAGTTGGTAATGTCTGAAGACATTTTACATGATCAGAATCAGGAGGGATAGGTGCTTCTGGCCTCTAGTGGGCAGAGACTACCAGCACTGCTAAACATTTTGTAATTCCCAAGACAGTTCCTCACACCAAAGAAAGCCCAAAGTGGCTCTGTTGAGAAACTCGAGCTAAGCCAACTTCTTTGTCAAAGCTATTGTTAAAATAGGAACTTGAGACACATAAACCCCAACAGTTTACTTGAGTGAATCTGGCAGCCTTCAGCCCCAGAAGAGGTTCAATGTTTATGGACAGAAAATGGGAAGAAGGCACAGAAACAGCTTGATTGGATATAGCTTGGATGTTTGGCTCTTATGAGCACGGTCTGATTGAATGGCAGCCTGTGACTGACTCAAGTTCAGTTGTAATGATTGGCTGAAACTCAGCTATTTCTTGGAAAAGTATACTCCCAAGTTAAGCTGTTAGTTTGTATGCTAAGACTGTGGTTACCTTAGGTTACCTAAGGTACAGAGGAATCCTCAGGATACTCTAACACTGAAAACAAACAAAAACCATTATATTGTGAGTACATTTCATAGAGCTGAATGTCTTAAAAATATATACATTTATTATCAGAATCTGAGTTTGGAGGGGATTAAAAGCACATTTTAGGAGTTGCAGTACTACAGATGTTCCTGAAAGATGTGATTGAAAACATTTTTTGAAACTGCTAAAGATTTTAATTATAGAATAGCCTCCAAATATCTTAGTATTCAAATTTCTCAGGGATTGGCCAGGAATTAAATAAGAACTAACAACTATGGGTCATATCAAAATTGTAAGCAATAATTAGAAATTATCCATCCAAAATATATTGTGACAAAAATGTTTACTGCAAAATTTGTTACTGATGAAACATCAAGGGAAAATGTTGCTAGTATTTGCCCCAGGCTAATGGCCTCAAAGGAGAGAATACAATTTTAGATGGTATACTTGGTAAAATTCTATAGGGACAAAAAAAGGGGATGAATAGTTCTTTAAATAAAAGAGAAATGAATATCTGCTGTATAGATTAATCAGTGAGTTTTTTAGCTTCCTGAATTTTGCTCTGAAAATGACTGATGTGATGAAAATTTATGAGTGTTAGTATTGTTCTGATTAAAAGATTTGTTTTCTGAATGTCATCATGTTTAAATTGTCCTGTCTTCTTCCCTGAGGTTCCATCTTCATCCACAAAATGGGGATCGTTGCATTTCTCTCTGCCTTTAACTTACGAGAATTGCTGTGTTAGTTGGCAGTCATTAGATTTTAAATGAAGAAATGTGCAAAGAAAAACCATGTGGATTCATTGACATTGAGGGGAGGCTCAGTGACTTCAGGCTGGGCTGGATGCACAGTGCTCAAGTAACATCTTTAGGACTTGGGCTCTCCTTGCTTTTCCTTTGAACCCTCCACTTTCCACTCTGATAGCCCCAGGCTTTCACTGTCCTTACAGTTCAATGTGAAAAGGAGAGCATCTTTTCGTGTAGCACTGACAAAAATCCTGCAAAGAACTCATTGGCTAAACTTGGGTCATGTGCCCCTCTCTGAAGCAACCACTGTGGCCGAAGGCTGGAAGAAATATTCTGGTTAGGTTTGTGCAGAGTGTTTACCTGTGGGGATTTTGGTCAAAGGGTAAAGTTTGGGATTGGGATGAATGTTATAAACCTTAAGCCAGATGTGATAGGTTGTCCATTGAAGAGAGGGATTCTATTATCTAAAGAAAGGGGAAAGGAATATTGGACATGTAAAACATAACAGCTGCTCACTGAAAAAGACCTAACAAGTGAGTAATGTCCAAAGGATTTATATTGTGATTAGGTATTATGTAAAATGTACTGTTGATTTTTAACTGGAGTATAGGGGCCAGCACTTTGGTGTAATAAGTAGGGGTGCCAGTTGGAGTCCTGGCTGCTCCATTTCCTATACAGCTCCTGGCTGGTGAGCCTGGGAAAGCAGCCGAGGATGTTGTTTTGGCCCCTGCACCCACATGGGAGATGAGGAAGAAGCTTCTGGCTCCTGGCTTTGGATCAGCCCAGTTCCAGTCCTTGTGACCATTTGGGGAATGAACCAACAGATGGAAGACCTCTATCTCTGTCTCTCCCTCTTTTTTACTCCACCTTTCAAATAAATAAAAATAAACCTTATTGAAGGATTTTTTATTTGAAAGGCAGAGTTACACAGAGAGAGAGACACAGAGTTCTTTCATCTGGTGGTTCACTACCCAAATGGCCATAATGGTGGGGGCTGGGCCAGGCTGAATCCAAGAACCTGGAAGTCCATGCAGTACTCACACATGAGTGGCAGGGGCCTAGGTACTTGGGTGTCTAACACTGTTTTCTTAGGTACAATAGTAGGGAGCTGGATCCAAAGCAAAGGCACTAGGACTAACCAGTGCTTGATGTGGGATGCTGTTACAAGCAACAGCTTAACCCACTGTACCATGTAGGGCCCCAGCATACTTTTTATTTAATTCATTCCAGTTATTCTAGTAATTTCTGCTAAAAGTATCTTATGTTGTTAGCAATTCTTTTTTTAAAAGATTTTTGTATGTAATTAAAATAGCTCACTTGAAGAAATTCACTCATTAGCTTCTGCCTAAATTATGTTACCTGTTTGTCTTATAAGTATTCTCATGTCCCTTTGGAGAATACTTAATCTATCTTATTTAAATAAATTATTACAAATGGCTTGAAATATGAGCATATTGGGAGATAGGATGTGACCAAAGAATGTATAAAATCAATTAAGGTTCAAAAATATTAATTAAAAATGATATTAAAAACTGTAATCACTAATTTATCCATTTGTCAGACACTTATTGGTACCTGGTGAGTCTGAGATACTGCTTTTGGTACTGGAGGTAGAAGGGTGAATAAAACACAGGCCCTGTACCAAAAAAAGTCTTGTAGACTAAACAGTAATCTTTAAACATTTCTCTCATCTGTTTGTTGAAAGGATTTTGCAAATATATAGTCCTTTGCACATTTTTAGATTGATAGCTAGAAGTTTGCTTGATAAGTATAAATAGTTGCAAAGGATGGCATTTCCAATGTGTTGTAAATGTTGACATTTAGAAGAAAAATTGTTACAAACTGTTAAGTGTATCTTTTAAGTGAGAACAGAATATCCTGGTAATTTGCCACTATCTCTATTTTGAAAGTAGATAAATTCTTAAATTAGAGAAAATGTACATTATTGCTTTATCTCTTTGTATTTGTATTTAAGTTATAGTCTTTGCAATTTTAATTGGTTTTTAAGTTCTTGAAAGTTTTATTTTCATCAGACTTCTCTGCAATAAAAAAGTCTAAATGACATTTCCAGCCCGTTGTAAATGTTGACATTTAGAAGAAAAATTGTTAGAAACTGTTAAGTGTATCTTTTAAGTGGAAGCATTTAAAACATTTCTATCATAACTAGTGCACAGTTGTTCAGAAGAACTTCAATATGTTAAACATTTTGATAAAAACTAAAATTTAATGAAACATACCTTTTAATGACATGACACTTTATCCCAGTTGAATATGAAATAACATTAATTTATTTATACAGTTAATGCCCTCAATTCATTATAGTAATTCTAGTGATAGCTAGAATGTGAAGAATTTTTATATAGCAATATAAATAACATCCTAAGATTTTTGCCAGAAAATAATATGCAGAGTGGTGATCAAATGTGTTGGTTATTCTTAATGATCCTGTTATCAGGTTACAACTTGATTGGAGCCTTTTTCAATTTTGATGGTAGCAAAGAATCAAAAACCACATGATTGCCAGAATATGATGTGTACGCAGCTATAGTCATTGGTGCCTTAGTTTCTGAGAGGGTCACTAAAGGGACTTTACCAAAATTTGTCAGGTGGCTTTGTCAGTTACTTTCTTGGTTAGTGGCTGCTTGTTTGATCTGTTTACTCAGAATGAGTTGGTAAAATAATGCTATTAGCTTCAGCATACTTTTATCAGTATCATATTTTTTGTGATACAACTTTCCCCCATCACGTTTAAGTACTTTTTTGAGGCAAAATCTTAAAAGTTTTTGTAATTAACAAATGTCTGTACTCAACCTGTCAGTTAAATTAAACTTTCTGACATAAAAATCATTTGCACCTTTCAGTTCAAGTGAATGCATTAATATACATATTTTAAGGAATGCTATAAAAAACACTGAAAACTACAAATTAGAGGGCATATTTGGTAAGCTAGATTACTAAAACCAGCAAAGCAACGAGTAAAGGAATTTAGTGGTTACATTTTTATGTTTAAATTATTTCATAATATATGATTGTATAGTTTTGTTCTTTTACATGCTTTCTCATAAAGTAATATAATATGTTTTTTATGTAATGAGAAGGCATGATGTTCATTTATTAAGTGTGCCATAAATTTTGCTGTGGGGCTTTAGAGAATAATTAAAATCATGTATAAAAATCATAAGTCTGCTAATTTCCTTAGTCCTATGATTAAACTTTAAAAATATTTTAATTTTTTAAGATTTATTTATTTGTTTGAGAGGCAAAGTTACAGAGAAAAGGAGAGACAGGGAGAGGTCTTCCATCCACTGCTTCACTTCCCAGATGGCTGCAATGGCTGGAGCTGGGCGCATCTGAAGCCAGGAGCCAGGAGCTTCCTCTGGGTCTCTCATGTGGGTGCAGGGTCCCAAACACTTGGGCCATCATCCACTGCTTTCTCAGGCTATCAGAAGAAAGCTGGATTGGAAGAGGAGCAGCTGGGACACAAATCAGTGCCCATATGGGATGCTGGCACTGTAGGCAGAGGCTTAACCTGCTATGCCACAGCATAGGCTCCCATGATAAAACTTTTGCCATTGTATTTTGTAAAACAACTAATTGGTTTAGAAGCTAATATATAATCTTTTCATAATATGAATTTGGAAAATAGTGCTTTATAAGATGAGAAATCACAGTAAGTAGATTATACATTTCATGAAATTATTTAGAAATAATTTTTAACTATCTTAATGAAAGTTGCACATTTGAACTGAAGGGAACAGCTTAAAACATGTATGCATTTTGGGGGTCAAAGCTTTCATAAAACCTTACTTGAAAGGCAGAAAGAGAGAGAGAAAGAGAGAGAGAGAGAGAGAGAGAGAGAGAGAGAAAGTAAGTGTACTTCCATCTGCTGGTTCACTCCCAAAATGCTCACGGCAGCCAGGGATGAGCCAGGCTGAAGCTAGGGATCCACAGCTCAACCTAGGTCTTCTACATAAGTAGCAGGGATACAAGATTTATTTATTTAATAGGCACAGTGATAGAGAATGGGAGAGATGTCTTCCATCTGCTGTTTCACTTCCCAAATGGTCTCAATGGCTAAGGCTGGTACAAGCCAATGCCAGGAGCCCAGAACTCCATCTGGCTCTCTCACATGGGTACCAGGAGCCCAGATATTTGGGCCATTCTCTGCTGTCTTTCCAGGTGCGTTATCAGGAAGCCGGATTGGAAGCAGAGCAACCTGGAGCTCAAACTGGTGTTCCTTATGGGATGTTAGCATCACAAGCCATGGCTTTACCCACTGTGTCACAACTCTTGCCTGTGGACTTAAGTATATGAGCCATCACCTGCTGCCTCCTCAGGTATCCGTTAGCAAGAAGCCAGAATGTACAGTGGATCTGGGACTCTGGCTGTATCAGGCACTCTAATATGGGATGGGGGCATCCCAAAAGGCATCTTAACCACTGCATCAAATGTGCACTCCCCCTCCATCCTGCTAAGCAATGTTTAATAGTTTTCTCTCTGATATTTACCTGTGTGTTATGAAAAATTTGGCTGTACTAAGAACTATGTCAGTTATATTAAAGGAGATCAGCATCAATAAAATGCCTTGCTTCAAATGCTCAGAGGTGCTTATTTCCTGTAGCAATAGCATGTTCTTAAGATAAGGATTGAGAAAAGCTGAACAAATTATCTTTATGAGAAAAGCTAATTTCTGAAGCTTTCTTTACTTTGCTCTCTGAGCTTTCCCGTCTTGGCTTATTTGACAATACTCACTTTTAATTCCCCACTCTGCAATATACTTTATCTGACACAAGCCAGCACAGACCAGAATACTCCTCAGTTCCAAAGCAACTCATCACTTTTAATAGAAATATTAAAAGTCCTTAGGCAAATTTGTATTGATTTGCATAATTTTAAAAAGAGACTTGCCTCAAATCATAATCGTTTTAAAATTTTTTCATTTACTTATTTGAAAGGGAGAATGACAGAATGAGAGAGAGACAGAGACGTCTCCCAACCACTGATTCACTCCTCAGATAGCCTCCATGGCTGATACCACACGTAAGACAGGAGCCCAGAATTCCGTCCAGGTCTGCCATGGGAGTGGCAGAAGCCCAAGCTAAGTGCTTTAGAGGGAACTGGATTGGGAGTGGAACATCTGGGACTTGGATGGCACTCCAGTATGGGATACCAACATCACAGGTGGCAGCTTAACCCACTGTTGAGCCACAATGCTGGGTCTTCCAATGATAATCTTATGTATCCTCTTGTTTGCTGTCCAGTGCATTAATATAGTGAAATAAGTGGGAGAAGGCTATTCTCAAAGAGCTTATGGGAATGGAGAACCTACAGAACCAGTTCTTAGTCAGGTTCATGTTAGGAAAGAACAGATAGAAGTGAAGATCATGAGACTGCTGTGTGCTGCACCTTTGAAAAATGTTTATACCTTATTCAAAGGCCACTGTTGTAGAAGAGACATAAACAGTAGTTTCATCACAGTGTGAGAAAAGCATTTAGAAAGTATGAATCTGATCCTATGCCAGTAGAAAGGAACAGAGTGACTTTTTTTTTTTTTTTTTAATTTGAGAGGCAGAGAGAGAGAGAGAGAATACATGAATGCTAGCTGTCTCATCTGCTGGTTCACTCCTTAAATGCCCTCAGTGTTGGCAAGGGCAAGACCAGGCAGAAGCTGGGAGCCAGGAACTGAATCTAGGTCTCCCATGTGGGTGCAGAGTACAGGTGCCCAATTACTTGAACCATCACAGCTGCCTTCTATACATGAGCAGGAAGCTAGAATCATGAACTGGATACCAAGCCCAGATACTTGCATATGAGATATGTGTGTTTGAGCCAGTGTGTTCACTGCTAGGCTAAACTCCTACCCATGAATTCATCAATTTTTGAGAGAGGTGGAGATCATGCTACAGGAAATGTAGGGATGTCAGGGGAGACATGAAGATATTTGAGGAGTCATTGTGTAAGGGAAAGCAGTGTGAGAAACGTGGGAGGATGTTTAGGCTGAGGGGATAAAGTATCAGTCCCTGAAAAAGAGCTGGCTGGAGATGGTTGGGCACACAGAATATAGTGTTTTGTTTTTCTTGTATTGAAGTTGAGGTGTCTCTGGAATATCTAGGTAAAGTGTCCAGCAAGCTAGTGGCAGATATGAAACTCAAAGATCTGAGCCAAGATAGACATGTAAGAGTATTATGAAGGTCAAGAGTTGGACCACTAGTGTGGTTTATGTGACTCAGAAAAGAATAGTGTGGTAACAGAAGATGGCCAATAACATCAACATTTAAGGCAAAGATGGCTAATATGAATGTCATAATCCATCCCCTTTGTCTAGAGCAAACATGGTTCATTGACCACTGTCCTATTTCTTAATGAGTCTAATTTGCGTCTAATGATTTCCTTTTTGGAGATGTTAGAAGCCTGTTGCCTGGTTTCCAAATGTTTGGGGAATTTTACAGTTAACTTTTTTTTGTTAGTGATTTCTAGTTTAATTCCATTGTGGTTAGAAAACATGCTCTGTATGATTTCAGTCCTTTGAATTTATGAAGTCTTGCTTTATGGTCAGGTCTGTGATCTATTTGGGCGAATATTCCATGTATACTTAAAAAGAATAGGTGTTATGTTATTGGGTGTTGGTTCTGCAGAGGTCACTTAGGTGGAGTGGGGGAAGGTGTTTTCAGATCTTCTCTAACCTTCTGCATTTGATAGACTGAGAGTCAACGATTCTTATTCTTGTATCCTCACCCCGTGTCCCCTGCTGCTCCTCTTAGTCACTGGGGACTTGGGCCATCCTCCACTGCACTCCCGGGCCATAGCAGAGAGCTGGCCTGGAAGAGGGGCAACTGGGACAGAATCCGGCGCCCCAACTGGGACTAGAACCCAGGGTGCCGGCGCCGCAAGGCGGAGGATTAGCCTATTGAGCTGCAGCACCGGCACCATTTGTTTCTTGCTGGGAGCCTGATTGATGAATGGAAAAGCATTGTAGTTAGTAAGAAAAGCTTGAAATGGAGCTAGTGTTTTCAAGGAACAGTGAGGAGACAGTAGTGGCTTGAGTGCAGTAAGAAGAGGGGAAACCAGCAGGAGATGAGGCCAGAGAGATAAAAAGGGATCTGGGCCCAACAAAACAAAACAAAACCCTTATGAGCCATTGCAGACTGAGGATTGAGTAAAGAATTAACTTGACTTTATTCTGATTTTGTTAGGGTCACCGTGGCTGCTCTGTTGACACTAGACTGTAGGGGAACAGGGGCTGCAAGAGGAGATCTCTTAGGGAGTGAGAGTGAATGTTGTCTTGGACCAGCACAGATTGGGGTAGAGGGAGAAAATTTAAGAATGACTCCATGCATTTTGGTCTGAGCAACTGGAAGGATTTAGGAGAGCTGGGAAATACTGTGAATGGGGCACATTTTGGTAGAAAAATCAGAAGTTCAATTGAAGAAAAATATCCCTCTTCCTTTGTGTTTTTTTTTGAAAACCTCAGCAAAGAGGTTATAGTACAGATGTACTATGGTTTGTTATTGCCCTATTAATGAGTATTTAAGATTTTCTATTTTTAAAAAATATTTAAAGATGTCATAATCTGTGTAGGTTGCTATAACAAAATATCATAAACTGAATAGTTTGCAAACAACAGAAATATTTCTTATGGTGCTGGAGGCAGGGAAGTCCAAGATCAAGATTATTTGCTGTGTGGTAAGGGCTGCTTTTGGTTCATAGAAACCTTCTATCTGCACCTTGGATGGTGAAAGGGGCACATGAGCTGCCTAGAAACCTTTAGAAAGATTTCGCTTTATGACCTAATCACCTCCCAAAGCCCTACCTCTTTTTTTTTTTTTTAATAGAAAGCTTTTATTTAATGAATACAAATTTCATAGTTGCAGCTTTTGGAATATAGCAGTTCTTCCCCCTGTACCCACCCTCCCACCCCTACTCCCGTCCCACCTCCTACTCCCTCTCCCATCCCATTCTTCATTAAGAGTCATCTTTAATTGTCTTTTTATACAGAATATCAGCTCTATACTAAGTAAAGATTTCCACAGTTTGCACCCACACAGACACACAAAGTATAAAGTACTGTTTGAAGACAAGTTTACCATTAATTCTCATAGTACAACTCAGTAAGGACAGAGGTCCTACATGAAGAGCAGATGCACAGTGACTCCTGTTGTTGATTTAACAATTGACACTCTTATTTATGATGTCAGTGATCACCTGAGACTCTTGTCATGAGCTGTCAAGACTATGGCAGCCTCTTGAGTTCACAGACTCTATCATTATTTAGACAGGGCCATAAGCAAAGTAGAAGTTCTCCCCTCCCTTCAGCGAAAGATACCTCCTTCTTTGATTGTCTCTTCTTTTCATTGGTATCTCACTCACAGAGATCTTTTATCTAGGCCATTTTTTGCCACAGTGTCTTGGCTTTCCATGCCTGAAATGCTCTCATAAAGCCCTGCCTCTTAATATCATTACCTAGGGGTTAGGATTTTAACATAGCAATTTTATTGGAAAACAAATATTCATTATTCTTAGCATGAAGAATGCTACGGTAGCACATCCTCGTTTGTGCCTCATAGGAGATGAAAATGAATGGCTACAGCAGCTGGGGCTGGGCAAAGATGAAGCCAGGAGCCTGGAACTCCATCAGAGTTTCCCATGTGGGTGCAGGGGACCAAGCACTTGGGCCATTTTCTACTGCTTTTCCAGGTGCATTAGCAGGGATCTGAATCAGAAATTCAGCAGCTGGGACTTGAACCGAGGCCCAAAAGGGATGCTGGCATCACAGGCAACAACTTAACCAACTATGCCCCAATGAAAGCCACAGTTCTATTTTACTTAATGTAAAATATTTTGTCTTTTACTTTCCTTTTTTTTTTTTTTAAAGTTCTTATATAAGGGCTGGCGCTGCGGCTCAATAGGCTAATCCTCTGCCTTGCGGTGCTGGCACACCGGGTTCTAGTCCCAGTCGGGGCGCCAGATTCTTTCCCAGTTGCCCCTCTTCCAGGCCAGCTCTCTGCTGTGGCCAGGGAGTGCAGTGGAGGATGGCCCAAGTGCTTGGGCCCTGCACCCCATGGGAGACCAGGAAAAGCACCTGGCTCCTGCTTTCGGATCAGCGCGGTGCACCAGCTGTGGCGGCCATTGGAGGGTGAACCAACGGCAAAGGAAGACCTTTCTCTCTGTCTCTCTCTCTCACTGTCCACTCTGCTTGTAAAATAAAAAAAAAATTCTTATACAAGAAGTGTTTTTCTAGGTCATGATTGTGCCTGCATGTTTTTCTAATTATATATAAGCATATTTTAAACAGAGAGAGAGAGAGAATCTTCCATCAGCTGGTTTACTCCCCAAATATTTGCAGATTCGGGGTTGGGCCAGGCCAAAGCCAGGAGCCAGGAACTTCATCCAGTCTTCCATGTTGGTGGCAGGGGCACAATCATGAAAGTCATCTTGTGAGGCTTTTCCAGGCCCATTAGCAGAGTATGGATGGGAAGTGGAGCTGCTGGAACTTTAACCAGCACTCACATGGGATGCCAGTATTGCAGGCAGCAGCTTAACCTGCTATGCCACAATGCTGGCCCAGTATTTTAGTTTTTAATATTTGTACCTTTAGTCTATTTTGAATTTCCTTTTTGTGAGAAGCCTGAGGTGAGAATCTTACCTTGATTTATTTGTAAGCAAACTGACAGCAAATTTTGAAGTTCCTGTGATTTTGTATAATCTTTTCTTTTCCTAGCTTTGTTCTTAAAATGATTTGGTCAGACTGAAGCCAAGATTTGTAATGAGACCTGGTGCCTGAAAGTATTCTCATATTCAGGTTAATTACCTGGCACCTATTTTGTCAGGAGACCAAAAATTAGTCTTTTCAGGATGTGAAATGACATTTAAAAGGCATCTCATTTGAAACTACTGAAGCTGAAATTCTTTACAACTACTTCTTATTAAATGCCAGTAGGTACCACTCATATTTGCAAGCAAACTTATCCTTTAAAAATTTACTTTAAAATGTGGCTAATTTATATATTTTTTCCTGCCTCAGGTAAAGTAGGGTGGCATGACCTGCCAGACAATACTTGGAAGCAATTAAGGTTGACTCTGATGATCACTTAGTTAGAGGATGTTAGAACTTCAAAGATCAGGCTGGCGCTGTGGCTCAACAGGCTAATCCTCCGCCTTGCGGCGCCGGCACACCAGGTTCTAGTCCCGGTCTGGGCACCGGATTCTGTCCCGGTTGCCCCTCTTCCAGGCCAGCCCTCTGCTGTGGCCCGGGAGTGCAGTGGAGGATGGCCCAAGTGCTTGGGCCCTGCACCCCATGGGAGACCAGGAAAAAGCACCTAGCACCTGCCTCCTGCCATCGGATAAGCGCGGTGCGCCGGCCGCATCGCACCATCCGCGGCAGCCATTGGAGGGTGAACCAACAGCAAAAGGAAGACCTTTCTCTCTGTCTCTCTCTCTCACTGTCCACTCTGCCTGTCAAAAAAAAAAAAAAAAAAAAAGAACTTCAAAGATCAGTGATTCACAAACGTGTATTGTAATTGACCTGCAGAGCTTGTTGAAACACAGGTTGGGGGCAGGGAGGAATAGTACTTAAAATGTACATTTCTCTCGAGTTCCTAGGATATGTGCTGCTCATCCTGGGTGAGGTGGATGCTTGGAGCATCTCTGATAGACTAAGTAAGGACAGAGTGAATTGAGGGAGCAGGAGAGGGTCCTGATAGATTATGGAAGACATTTATAGTCCCTAGGATTTTTCTTCTCACTGTGTTTTGCCTTTCTGCCTTCTGGCTGCTAATTTTGGATCTAGCAAGTACTTGGTTTTACATGTAATCCTTATCTTCCTCTTCCAATTTACCACGTATCTGTAATAAATGTCTTCATCTATAAGACTTTCACAGATCAGCAGATTTTCTCATTTGTAAAGTCTGTGTCTCAGAGGGTTATTTTTAGATGTATAAAGTTCTTAGAAGGTAGTAAGCATTCAACAAGTATTGGCTTTTGTTATAATTGCCACAACTTATGATCTTAGCTCTGAACTGGCAATACTGAATAATGTGTTTGTATAGCTACTTTTTCTAAGTATCTTTAAATTTTTTTTAAAGATATATTTTATTTATTTGAAAGAGTTACAGAGAGAGGTAGAGGCATAGAGACAGAGAGAGGTCCACTGGTTCACTCTCCAAATGGCCACAATGGCCAGAGCTGAGCCAATCCGAAGCCAGAAGCCAGGAGCTTCTTCTGGATCTCCCGTGTGTGTGATGTGGGAAAACTTAGATAGATAATTTTAAATTCATGAGCTGGAAGCCACACCTCCTTTGCTCTGTGTTGCCATGTTCACCTGTCAGTCAGGGGACCCCTCCCCAGAAATTACTTCCTCTTACCTGGGATGTGGGGGTGATACCATGTAAACGCTTCAAGTTTTCTTTCTTTTTTATTTTTTTTTTAAAGATTTATTTATTTATTTGAGAGTCAGAGTTACAGAGAGAGAGAGAGAGACAGAAACAGAGACAGAGAGAGGTCCTCCATCCACTGGTTCACTCCTCAGATGGCTGCAACGACCAGAGCTGCGCCGATTTGAAGCCAGGAGCCAGGAGCTTCCTCGGGGTCTCACATGGGTGCAGGGACCCAAGCACCTGGTCCATCTTTCACTGCTTTCCCAGGCCATAGCAGAGAGCTGGATCAGAAGTGGAGCAGCCGGGTCTCAAACTGGCACCCATATGGGATGCCTGCACTACAGGCAGTGGCTTCACCTGCTATGCCACAGAGCAGCCCCAGCACTGCAATTTTTCTAAGCTCATAAAAAACTAGGAAGAATGGGAGTACTCGCTCTCCTCTTTGTGGACTCATAACTCACAGAGCAGGGTAGAATAATTCCCATTTGGCCCACTTCCCTAAAATAAAGCCCTAATGAGCCTGTGTATTTTTCTGACTTTGTAATAAAGTTTATCACACTGCATGCCATGTTTGGGCCTGTATTTAGAATTCTTCTCTAAGTAAAAGGCAAGAGTCTGGAAAATTGATTTAGGCCCAACCCTGCCCATAACATTTGGCGAGCCAGCCAGGAGAAAAATTTATTTTCAAACAAGGCAATGTGATTTGCTAAGCAAACGCACAGTGTTTTTACCTCAGCAAACACACAGTTTTGTTTTTTTTCTCAGGAAATGCACCTGAGCAAATGTGCTTGGCTTTTGCCTCAGGTCCTTTCAGTTTCATTTTCTCTTTTCTCAGCTTTTGAGGCTTGAACTAAAATGCAGATTTTAATGTCTTTTGTGTTCCTAATCTTGGTAGCTTCTTGCAAGCAAAAGCCAATGGAATTAGGGAGAAAAGTTGAGAAGCAATGGAGGCCAGTTTACCAGTGCTTGCTGATATTTAAATTCTTCAAAGTTGTTTGTGATGTGTTTTTAAGGATAATTTATATATTTAGAAATCTAAAACTTAAGCCTTTACGTTGTATGGAAGGATTTCATGGTTATGGACAATGGGTTTACCTCAGGATTTGTTTTTAAAAATCAGGCATGCTAGAGTGACATTTGTTGGTCTTGGGTGGTACAATCTGGAAAAAAACAGTTCTGTTGCCTTGTAATCACATAGTCTCAGGAAATGGGAGTCCAAACATGGCTGAAGGTCTACTTCCTGTGTTGGAGTGTGGGACTTCCACCCTAAAATGGTGGTTTCCAGTAAAAATACATGGTTGGCCGGTGCCGCAGCTCAATAGGCTAATCCTCTGCCTTGCGGCGCCGACACACCGGGTTCTAGTCCCAGTCGGGGCACCGGATTCTGTCCCAGTTGCCCCTCTTCCAGGCCAGCCTCTGCTGTGGTCAGGGAGTGCAGTGGAGGATGGCCCAAGTGCTTGGGCCCTGCACCCACATGGGAGACCAGGAGAAGCACCCGGCTCCTGGCTTCAAATCAGCGCAGTGTGCAGGCTGCAGCGCGCCAGCTGTGGCGGCCATTGGAGGGTGAACCAACGGCAAAGGAAGACCTTTCTCTCTGTCTCTCTCTCTCACTGTCCACTCTGCCTGTCAAAAACAAAACAAAACAAAACAAAACAAAACAAAACAAAACACATGGTTGCCACATGGGCAGACAACATGAGGACTTCTGTTTTTATTGGAAGATGGGCAACAGACTCCACCACCAAGATGGTGGCCCCGGTGACTGGCTACACACTGCATGCCTGATTAGCATAGTGACTTTTTATTTTTGATTTATATTTTTATTTTAGTCTGTTATTTTCTTGGCTATGCACCATAAGGTAGAATTCATGTAATTGGTTTCCCAATCTTTTCTTATTTCATGGCTCTGTGCCAAGCACCATTTTGGATTTCCCCCTTTTTTCCCCTTTTGTCCTTTTGGCTATGTGCTGGTCCCCTCTTGGTTTCTGGTTTTTTATTTCAACTTTTTATTTTAGCTTTATGCTGATTCTCTTAGGCCTCCTGGAGTTCCATTCCCCAGGTATGGCACTGGCCACCTGGGAATCAGTATCCCAAGCATGATGGGCCTTCTGAGATTTCATCTCAGACCAGAAAGTTTTCTCTTTGGCTTTCTGGGATGATGTTTTCCAGACCAGGTGGTGTTTTCTTTTTATTTCTTTTTATTTTGGTATGGTATTTTGGCTTTATGCTTGTTTAAAGAAAAAAAGGGGAAAAAATTGGGAGCCTCCTCAGTGGGCTTTGGAAAATAATGGGCCTCATTTTGTATACAAATGGAGAATCTTAGGTGTCAAAATTATAGCTAATGTGTTGTATCCAAGTCACATACTTAAGGATAATTAAGTTGGCAAAGAGTTGTGTCTATTTTTATCTTCTCAAGTCCTACAAAGAGATTGTTCAGCTGTGTAGTTCTACATACATTCCTATGGATTTACTTCTAAATGTATAGTTTGAAAACGTCATGGGATCCTAAGTCCCCATGAGCTGGATGGTAAAAGTAGCATTGTGAGTGTTTAGTGATAATAGGAAAGAACACTCCAACATGAGAAACAGTATATACAGCAGACTCATTGAATGACAATTGCTATGAGCAACACTCAGTGACCTCAGAATCAGCCCGTGAAGCATTCTGGTCTGGCTAAAAATCCCACAAGAGCATTTCAGTTGTGGAAAGTGAGGACATGGTTGCAAAAAGTGTCCCTACATAAAGAACCTCTGTGGATTAGACCCCAGTGGAAAGACGTGGTTGTCAAATAAGGATGTACTCTGCTCTGAAGGAAGAACTTCCACTTTGCTCATTGCCTTGTCTGAAAACTAATGGGGTGTGTGGATTCAAGAGGCTCCCACAGCTTAGGCAACTCATGTCAAGAACCCTGGGTGATCACTGATGTCATACATAACAGTGTTAATTGTTAAATTAACAGGAGTCAGTGTGTACTAACTTCCCATGCAGGACCTCTGTCCTCCAAGAGTTATATTATTAGAGTAAATGGTAAAATTTGCTCTGAAAGATTTACTTTGTTTACTTTGTAGTGTGCTAAGTAGAGGATATTCCTATGTCTTAAGTTTTAGTTATGTCTAAGTGTCCAACCCCATTTCTTATAAGATTTATTATCTTCCTTAGGTGCTTCTTTAAAGTTAAGTTTTTCAGACATGGACTCTTAGTTCCATGTCATTCTCCCTGTAATACTTCCCTGTTTCAAAGTCAAATGGAGAGTGCAAAATGGTTAAAACCTCAGCGCTATTAGTGAGGCAATTGTTTCTTTCTTTTTTTTTCTTCTTTTAAAGATTTTATTTATTTATTTGAGAGGTAGAGTTACAGATAGTGAGTGGGAGAGACAGAGAAGAAAGGTCTTCCTTCTGTTGGTTCACTCCTCAAATGGCTGCAATAGCCGGAGCTATAACAGTCCGAAGCCATATCTCATGCATATTTTGGAATCTTTTCTTTGTGTTTTACTGTGAAGAGTTTGATTAGGTTGTGTCGTAGTAAAGATATTTTTTTGTCTGTTAGGAGTTCTATGTGCTTCCTGTACTTGGACGTCCCTTTCTTTCTTCAAATTAGGGAAGTTTTCTATAATTATTTTACTAAAAAGGCCTTCTAATGCATTCTCTTTCCATGCCTTCAGGAACTCTTAAGACCCATATGTTGGGTTGTTGATAGTATCCCATAGATCTCTGACACCGTTTTTTAGTTTTCTAATTTCTTGTTCTTTTTTTTTTTTTTCTTGATCTGACTGTAAAATTTCCAGAGATTTATCTTCTAAGTTGAGTATTCTTTCTTTTGCTTTACTGATTCTGTTGTTAAGGATTTCCACTGCATTTTTTATTTGTTCTTCATTTCCAATATTTCATTTTGATTTCTCTTTAAAATCTCAATTTATTAGGGAAATTTTTTTTCATGTAATGTATGGATTTCTTTAATTCATATATTTGCTTCTGATTATTTCTAAGTGATCTTATGGTCAGTTTTTTGAAGTCCGTTTCTGGCATTTCTTCAATCTCATTTTCACATTCTTATATTGAAGTGTTGTGTCCCTTTGGGGGCATCATGTTGTATTCTTTATTCTTGTTTCTTGAATTGCTGCATTTATTTTTAGGCATTTGTGGGGATACTTGTTGGTTTATTTTTTTTCCCCTGTGATGGATTTTGTCTTTGTACTATGCTTCTATGTGTTAGTGGAGTGTCTGCTCTTTCAGTGAATACCCTGAGGCATGTTCTCAGTGTTGACATGGAGCTCTGTTCAGTGCCCCAGGGTGAGGGGAGTATCCAAGTTAACTCCCAAATTGGGTGTGGTAAATCTTTTTTATTTTTATATGAGGGGAGGTTTGTTCATCTCTGTTGGTGTAGTCTCATGCTCACCTCCTCTCCTCCAAGGAGACTGATGCCTGGCGCTAGCCCCAGTGGGATCAATATTCATTCAGGCTGTCACAATATTAACATAAAGGATTCGTGCAGTCCTTGGTGTGAGCACAGATCCTGCAGGAATGACCCTCACTAGGGAACCAGGGAGCCCCAAGCATGTGGACCCGCCACAGTGACTGCCCAAAGACTAACCATACCCTGTGTCCTCACATGCAGCCTCAGTGTTTTCATAGTCCTGGCACACAAGCCTCCCACAGTCACGAGCACCCAGCCTCCTTTCATTTCTCCCAGTGAGACTCAGGCATTGCCTCTCAGCTGGTTTCTAGGTGTTTGGACATGAGCTGGCACAGCTGTTACATATGTCCAAAATGGCGCCTGCCCACTCTACTAGTTACATGACACCAGTGCCAGATAGTCAGGGAGGGAGAAATATGCCCCCTAATTTTTCCTCTTGGTTGGCAGATATACT
This sequence comes from Sylvilagus floridanus, assembly GCA_949820135.1. Taxonomy (NCBI): domain Eukaryota; kingdom Metazoa; phylum Chordata; class Mammalia; order Lagomorpha; family Leporidae; genus Sylvilagus; species Sylvilagus floridanus. Next base: position 74,936,977 of record OX463230.1, read on the forward strand.
GTCCTCCACAGTGCTGCAAGCCAGACTCATGCCAGGCTCTTACTGGAGCTTTATTGCCAGTGGCTTGGGCTGCTGCAGTGTGGTCTCACCTCACTCTCCAAAGCTGGTGCTGAGGCTCTTGGCTGCTGGTGTCCTGAGTTCTGTGCATCTGCACCCTCCATTTAGTTCCATGGTGTCCCTCTAATTTGTGAGGAGTTTCCTCTACAGTTTTTTCCCTAACTCTTCCATGAGATTGCACTCGCCACATTTTTTTTTTAGCTATCTTCCCCTAGACTAGAGTAAGCTCCCTCCTTATTCCACCATCTTGGTGCCTTGGGATGTATTCTAACCTTAGGAAAGTGGGCTCTTTCTTTCAAGAGAAATGAAGCTATTCTATGTATAAGATCACCACAGATGAAAAAGCAGCCAAGGACATTTCTGGGAATGACAGGATTCTGTAGAATATGGATTCCAGGATTTGGGTTAATAGCCAAGCCTATGGATGAAGTGCCCACATGGGAATGCCAGCCCCACAGGGGGTGGGTTCACCCACCATGCCACAGAGCCAGCCCCATGATGCTGCTTTAAAAAAAAGACCCCTGTAGAACTTATTTAAAACTTGTGCCCTCTTTCATTAGTTTCATGTAGGAATTCTTGGCATCTGTGACCCTGGTACATTGTTCTTTTTATGCGTCTAGAAGTATTGAATTTTGAGGGTCATTTTGCTTGCAAACTTCAAATTATGTGTGGTAAAATTAGCACTGTGTGGAAATAGAAAAAAGATAAAGATATGCATGGAAGATTCCATCCTATTGTGCTTTGGTTGATCTTAAAAAGCTTTCTTGTATATTGTTGTCTACATTAGCATTATTATTAGTGAAAATATGAAGCTGGTTAATATGCTTTGTTGTACTTTGTCTAACAGCATTTAGATTTATATTTTTAAAATTTTTATTTTATGGCCGGCGCCGTGGCTCAACAGGCTAATCCTCCGCCTTGCGGCGCCGGCACACCAGGTTCTAGTCCCGGTCGGGGCGCCGGATTCTGTCCCGGTTGCCCCTCTTCCAGGCCAGCCCTCTGCTGTGGCCCGGGAGTGCAGTGGAGGATGGCCCAGGTGCTTGGGCCCTGCACCCCATGGGGAGACCAGGAAAAGCACCTGGCTCCTGGCTCCTGCCATCGGACGAGCGCGGTGCGCCGGCAGCAGCGCGCCGTCTGCGGCGGCCATTGGAGGGTGAACCAACGGCAAAAGGAAGACCTTTCTCTCTGTCTCTCTCTCTCACTGTCCACTCTGCCTGTCAAAAAAAAAAAAATTTTTTTTATTTTATTAGAGAAAAACATGGATTTATTCTCCACAGGCCTGGAAGGGCTTGCCTGGCGAAAGCTGGGAGCTGGGAATTATTCAAGTCTCCTGTGTGAATAGCAAGGACCCAGCTACTAGAGTCATCAATGTCTTCCTCCCAGGCTGTGCATTAACAAAAGATTGGAATTGGAGCAGAACTAAATCCTGGGTGCTCCAATGTGGGGTGTGGATATCCCACCAGTAGCTTAACCATTAGGTGAAAAGCCCACCTCCTACTTAGCATTTAAGATATGAGTTTCCCTGATTCCTCTTGTTTCCTATGTATAAATGTATACTTTGGATGGAAGTTTTAGAGCAGAGCATAGTGTTGCTGACTCCGAGTTAGGTATGGTATATTTCTATATGGTATATTTCTATTATATCCCTCTCTGTAGGTGAGGACCTTGTTGCCAAAGACAAAGTGTGTGGTTTTCTAACTTGCCGTTGTAACAGTTCTGTTTCTTTCTTCTCTTTTCAGGGGATACAGTTAATATTGGAGATGTATCCTACAAATTGAAAGCACCTAAGAACCCAGAACTTGTGCCGCAGAATTACAGTAAGAAATATTTTTTTTATTTATGAATGAATAACTTTGAACTTTTCATCTTGGAAACTTTCCAAATTATACAAGACTCAGGAGAATAATATGAACCTTATGTGCTTATCATCCACATTTATCAGTACTGTGCCAATCTTCTTTGACCGGAGCCCTATTTTTTCTGCACGAGTGTTTTTTAAAGCTTATCCCAGATAACCTGTCACTTCATCCATGAATGTTTCAATAAAACATGCATTTTTCTCACATACTGCTCTTTCCTTTCTACCTCGGATAAAATTTACATATATTAAATGCATAGATTATGAGTGTTTGTTTCAATGACTTTTGACAATATTACAAACCTGTTAACCACTAAGATATTTTTTGTCACCTGAATCTTCTCTTGTGCCCCTTGCCCTGTTAACCTGCTTTGCAAATGGCTGTTTTCTGTTCTACCATGAGAGGTTAGTTTTGCTGGTCTCTAGCTTTATATAACTAGAATCATATGGTATAGTTTGTGTGTGTAATTGTGTATCTGGCTTTTTTTCTATCAAGATGATGATTTTAAAGTTTGTCCATATTGCTGCACCAGTTTTTCATTTTTAGTGTGTATATGTGTTGCTATGGATTTGTTCTGAGAGGAGGAGCACAGAGGGGACAAGAGGTGCGGGAGTCAGGTGAAAGCGGGCCAGAGCAGACTTGTTTATTTCAGTTGGTACAGCAGCTTATATAGCTGAGGCAGCCAATCCAGTTAAGGAGTGGTTTATGCCCTAATGAATCACAGCTTGCTGCCAGGCAGGCTCCATTGCAAGGTGTGTTTCAAAGCCATTCCTTAGTAACTAATGCTCGCTTGCCAACGGTCTTCTTGGCACGGCCTTCTTATTCCACAACATTTCCCCCTTTTCGTTTATTTTTGAGCAACGGGAGGCATGATCCTTGGCCATACCATTGTTGACCCCATTTCCATGTGGGCTCCTTATGCAGCTGTGCCTGTCTAGGTTGTCTCCCAGGGGATCTTACCCGTCATTGACTAACCAGCCCTCAAAATGGGAGACCACAGGAGTGCTTGCTCAGATGGGGGAAGGAATGAGGAACAATGGTAATCAGGAATGGCGAGACCCCACGCAGGCTGTTGACTGTTCGAATGGCTGACCAGAGCTAAGTGGGGTATAAAGCAGTAGCAGATGTGGCTATGGGCAGTTTTTCAGGGTAGGATGATAGGGCAGATGTGTCTGCTAACAAGGCAGACTCTCAGTCTTGTTCAGCTGGTTCTGGTTGACTGTCAGTTGCAGGCTTAATGTTTCTGGTTGGTACCCAAATGGGCTGTCCCGCATTCTCTGGAAAGACACAAGCATATCCTCGGCCCTTGGTTAGCAGAGGTTGTGGTCCCTTCCATTCTCCTGTCAGGGGGTCTTTCCACCTAATCATAGGGGCTGGGGTCTGGGATGGAAAGGATCCCCAGTGTTTATAAGCTGGGCTGACCCCTTGGGAATCAAAAGTAAGAAAATTGATGGTGAAGAGGACCTCGGTCAAAGCAAGCTGTGGGTCTGGGGGCATATGACTGTTTTTCTGTCTTTGAAAGAGATCTTTAATCTTCCTATGAGTTCTTTCAATGATTGCCTATCCCTGTAGGTTATATGGGATACCTGTGGCAAACTGTATATTCCAGGACCTTAGGAAGGAATTAAATTCCTGTGATGTATACACTGGCCCGTTATCAGTCTCCATGGTCCAGGGGACACCAAGGACCAGCATGGCTGACTTAACTGCCTTTATCACATTACTAGCCTTTTCTCCAGATTGGGCTGTTGCAAATACAGCCTTTGAATAAGTATCTACCACCACATAGACAAGCTTAAGTTTACCAAAGGAGTTAATGTGGATGATGTCCACTTGCCAGAGCTTATTAGGAGCAAGGTCTCGTGGGTTCACTCCTGCTTGTTGCAGTGGGCCTAATTTGGCGAAGGGGGCACAATTCTTGCAATAGTGTACTAGGTGTTTGCATTGGCTCATTATTAGCTCCGGGCAAAGCAATTTTATGTTGCTTGCTGACATATGAAATTTTTGGTGTAGAATATGGGCTTGTTCTAGGTGTCCAGTGGAAGCCATGTTGTAGGAGATAAGATAATCAACCCTTTCATTGCCTTGGAAAATAAAGCCAGGTAACTCAGTATGTGATCTTACGTGTGAGATATACCATGGGTGCTTTCTATTCTCAACTCTTTAAATGTTGTGAACATCTGGTCAATTGGCTTATTGGTCAGGTTAAAGACTGCAAAAGGAATTGTTTTTGCTACCTGTACTGAGTATGTGCTGTCCGAAAATATATTCACCAGCCCATCCTGGCTAAGGAGTAATACCTTAACTATTGCCCTTAATTCTCCCAACTGTACTGATCCCCCATGGGGTTCTACATGGATCTTATCTTTTTGAGGATTTGACCACTACTCCAAACAGTGACTTGGCGTCCATAAATGCACATGGTACCTTGGGTATAGGTTGATTAGCAGGGGAAACATGTTTTGGATAGTCTATTTCTAAGGTTTGTAACGTCTGGAGTAGCCTGTACGCCAGCAGGTGATTGTCAACCTGTCTTGGGAAATTTATCATTAAAGTTTGAAAGAGCATGCTATTCTACATCACTGTGGACAGTTCTAATTGTGATAGGGGTCGGATCACTATGTCTGGCTCTGTGTTAAATATCTCATTGGCATAATATCTTAATTTAAGTCCCATCATAAGGATGGCATCTACTTTGTTAACTATTTTACAACACTTGCTCCAGGCTGTGTGCACCCAAAAAAGTGGTCCGTGTTGTTGCCAAATAACTCCTAAGGGGGCCTTGAGGGTAGATATGGTTATGGCAAATAGAGGCACCTGAGGTTCATATATAAGGTTTTTAAATTTGACAACTGGGTGTTGATCTTTTCTATAGTGGATTTGACTGCTGACGTACTCAGGTATCAATATATATACATACACATATACATATATGTGTACATATATATATATAAAATCTCCATATCCCATAGTTTGTTTACCTGTTTTCTTGTTGATGGATATTTGGCTGGCTTCCATTTTTAGATTGTTATGAATAGGATGCTATCAACATTCCTATAAGAGTAATAAGCTATTACTTCTCTTGAATAAAGAACCTAGGAGTTGAGTTGATGTGTTTCAGGTTAAATGACTGCCTAACCTTATAACACCACTGCCAAACAGTTCTCCAAAGGAGTTGTACCATTTTACCATTTGACCAACAGTGATGTTCTACATCCTTGCCAAAAATTACTATCTTTAGTTTTTTTTTTTAAGTTTTTTAAAAATTTATTTGAAACTACTAATATACTTTCTGTTTCTTTGGAGTTACCTGTTCTGGACATTCCGTATAAATGGGATCATATGTGACCTTCTTTCATTACTTGAGTATTATACCTTTTGTTTATCTGTTCACCAATTGGTGGACATTTGAATTGTTTCTATTCTGAGGCTGTTAAAAATAATGCTTCTATGAACATGATTATGCAAGTTTTTGTACAGACATATGTTTTTAGTTTTCTTGGGTATATACCTATAGGAGGAGCTGCCAAGTCACATGGTAACTATGTTTAACATTTCAAGGAATTACCAAAATAGTTTCCAAGGTAGTTACACCATGTTATATTCACACCATCACTGTAGGAGAGTTCTGGTTTCTCCACATCATCACTAACATTTGTTTTTGTCTTTTTTATTCTAGCCATCTTTGTACATGCGAAGTGGTGTCTTATTGTAGTTTTGCTTTGTATTTCCCTGATGACTTGCACTCACTGTTTTGCTTAAAATCATGTCACCTTTCTCCTCAAAATACTTTCAGAACACAGATCTATCCTTAGCCATCATAGTCTACTCTTAGCCACATCTTATGCCAAGTTCCTCTCTCCTATTCTATGTTCTGTAACTGGGAATGATGTAGAATAACTTTTGTTTATTCTTCAGCTTCTTCATGAGGCTACGTGTACCTTAAGGAAAGAGCATCTCACTTCCATTCCACACAGTTCCATTGACTCTACCTCCTAAATGGCTCTTCAATCTGACATTCAAATCCATCACATTTTTCTTTTACAAATTTTTTTAACATTGTTTTCTTAGTATTCATCCTAAGGCTTAACACTGTAACTTAAGTTACTTAGTTTCAGAAAATTGGTGTTGGCTTAGTTTCAATATTGTAGAAAAATCTTGCTACAACGTACTTCTATTTGCTCCCATGTGCTTTGTGCTATTGTCACGCAAATGATGGTTTTATAGACTGAAAGTCCATCAATAATTTTATAATGATTACTTTATGATTTTTTTTAAAAAAATCAGGAGATGAAAACAGTTGTAAACAAAAGTATATTTTACTGTCTTTGGATTTACTCATGTATTTCTCTTTACTGATACTGTTTCTTTTTGTAGATTTGAATGTGTTATGCTTTCATTTCAGCCTGAAGGAAGGACTCCCTTTAGTATTCATTTAAGGGTAGGTTTGTTAATGATGAGTTCTCTCTTGAAAGTGTCTTGAGTTCGTCTGCATATTTTAAAGGATAATTTCACCGGATATAGAATTCTTGGTTGATAATTTCTTTTAGCACTTTGAATATGTCGTCTTACTCCCTCTTACTTCCCTAATTTCCAATGAGAAGTCAGTTATTACTCTTTTTTTTTTTTTTTTTGGACAGGTAGAGATATAGACAGTGAGAGAGAGAGACAGAGAGAAAGGTCTTCCTTCTGCTGGTTCATTCCCCAAGTGGCCGCCACAGCCGGTGCTGTGCCAATCCGAAGCCAGGAGTCAGGTCAGGTGCTTCTTCCTGGTCTCCCATGCGGGTGCAGGAGCCCAAACACTTGGGCCATCCTCCACTGCCTTCCTGGGCCATAACAGAGAGCTGGACTGGAAGAGGAGCAACTGGGACTAGAATCAGAGCCCATAAGGGATGCTGGCGTCACAGGCAAAGGATTAACCAAGTGAGCCACAGTGCTGGCCCGTCAGTTATTACTCTTTTTTTTTTTTTTTTTGGACAGGCAGAGTTAGACAGTGAGAGAGAGAGAGAGAGAGAGAGAGACAGAAAGAAAGGTCTTACTTTCCATTGGTTCACCCCACAAATGGCTGCTGCAGCTGGCACGTTGCGCTGATCTGAAGCCAGGAGTCAGATGCTTCCTCCTGGTCTCCCATATGGGTGCAGGGACCCAAGCACTTGGGCCATCCTCCACTGCACTCCCAGGGCACAGCAGAGAGCTGGACTGGAAGAGGAGCAACCAGGACAGAATCCGGCGCCCCAATCGGGAATAGAACTTGGGGTGCTGCCGCCGCAGGCGGAGGATTAGCCAAGTGAGCCACAGCACTGGCCCAGTTCTTACTCTTACCAAGGATCCTTTCTATACTCTTCTGTCAAGATTTTTCTTTGGATAGTTTGACTATGAAGTAGCTGAGTGTGAATCTATTTGAGTTTATCCTATTTGAATGTATAGATTAATGGTTTTCATCAGATTTAATAAGTGTTTGGCCAGTATTTCTTTTTTCTTCATTGTTATTTCTTCCTTCATGCCTCTGTTTCTTCTTCTCGGATACTAATTATGTGTATGTTGATAGATTTGATGATGCCATACACATCTCGAAGACTCTACATTTTTCTTCATTCTTTTTTCTTTCTACTCCATAGACCAGATATTCTCAATTGGTATGTCTCAGGTTTGCTGATTCTTTTCTCTGCCTGCTCACATCTATTGTTGAAAGCCTCTACTCATTTTTTTCACTTTGTTGTAGTTTTAAGTTTAGAATTTCTATGTGGATTTAAAACTGATTTCCATCTTTATTGGTATTGTTACGGCCGTGCCGGAGTAAAGAATACACCAAGAGACAGTCTCTTAGGCAAAATGCAAGTAGAGTATTTTATTGACCAACATGCTGGGGTCGCAGCACCACGAATGTGAGCGAGTGACCCTGAGTACAAATCACATCAGCTTTTTATAGTCACACAGAAGCTTTGAAGTTAATCCATTGAATCTGTAGAACATATTTCACATGGGAACCAAGGGAACAGAGGAATCCCGTAAGCACAAAGTGTACATATGCAGGGTACAGATAACATCAGCTATTGGCCAGATTTACAACAGGTAAGGGTCACTTTTACCATACATTTCCTAAGGTTAAATAAAACCCTAAGTTCATCAACTGGGTGCCTGTCAAGGTGAACAGGTTTGTATGGGTTTTGGACAAGGCCACATTCTGGTGTTATCTCTTCCTGCCCCGGCATCACCATGTCTATTCAGTAAAGACAGGCCTCAACCCCTCCCTGAGTCAGGAATCCAGAAAGTAGGTCAAAAGTTAATCTTGGCCGGCGCCGTGGCTCAACAGGCTAATCCTCCGCCTTGCGGCGCCGGCACACCGGGTTCTAGTCCCGGTCGGGGCGCCGGATTCTGTCCCGGTTGCCCCTCTTCCAGGCCAGCCCTCTGCTGTGGCCCGGGAGTGCAGTGGAGGATGGCCCAGGTGCTTGGGCCCTGCACCCCATGGGGAGACCAGGAAAAGCACCTGGCTCCTGGCTCCTGCCATCGGATGAGCGCGGTGCGCCGGCCGCAGCGCGCCGTCTGCGGCGGCCATTAGAGGGTGAACCAACGGCAACGGAAGACCTTTCTCTCTGTCTCTCTCTCTCACTGTCCACTCTGCCTGTCAAAAAAAAAAAAAAAAAAGTTAATCTGGCAAGGGTCAGAAGAGGAAGGGGGGGCGGTCCTGCTTAGTTTTAATATTCCTTCAGTATTCTCTGGAGAGACATGGTTATTATACTTTCCTTTAATTCTTTGCACATTATTTAATTCTTTGGACATATTTATAAAAGCCGATTTAAAGTGTCTGCCCTTGAATATCTGTTTTCCTCAGAGACAATTTTTATTGACTCCCTTTTCCTCTGTGTAGGAGCCATGCTTTACCATTTCTTCATTTTTTAATTTTTGTTGTTATTGAAAGTGGATATTTTGAATAGTGTAATGTGGCAATGCTGGAGATCAGTCTTCTTTTCCCAGGATTTGTTTGTTTCTCCTTGTGTTGCTGCTGTTTATTTCTTTAGTGACTTCCTAGTATTATTTCTCCAAAGTTTTTATTCTTTGTCACATGTAGGCATTGAAGTTTCTGCTTGATTAGCTTAATGGTGAACTGATGATTGGACAAGGATGTATAAATGTCAAAAAAGTAAGTTCCATGTCCTTTTTAGAGGATCTGGGCATACAGGCTTGGGCATGACTTCAGGGCTCACAGACAGCTAAGCACTGTGTCTTAACCTTTCTTTCCTGCTTGTGCACACCCTCAGGGCCAGTCAGGGGTGAGATGTTAAGCTCTTCTCGCAATCAGGACTTTGCAGGATGTGTGCATTCTCTTCTAGATGCATAGCTATATACTGGAACTTTTCAAAGCTTCCTGTGAATATCTCAGTTCAGTTTTCCTTTTAAGTATTTTGGTTATCCTTTTGTTGGCTTCAATTGGTTTCCCTGCCTGAGGCAGCTTAGATGTTCAACAATTGTTGTTGATTTTTTTTTGACAAATGCTTTGTTCTTTACACACAGTGAGCTCTGAGTGGATCTAATAAAGACAAATTCTAAGAATGGAGCTTTCTCGAGAGCTGCTGGACAAGTCAACCAGGGACAGTTCTCTGGGGATGGGGCTACTGGGGAGTTCCAGTCTGTTCTCCTCCTCCGTGGCTGCCATGCTGCTGGTTTTCCCTGTGATTATGAATTCGTTTTTAAGACAATCACAGATCTGGAGAGATGGGGTTGGGATTAGAGCAATTCCAAACACAACAAAGCTAACTGTTCTTACTGAGGTTCTTATCTTTTGCTGATTATTATCTGATTATCAGATTATTGAAAGCATTTTGTGAATTTCCATGGCTCTGAAAAAGTTGATTTTGACAGTTTTTGCTAGTGTTATTCTTTAAAATGGAGGAATGAACTTTCAGAAGTCCTTATCCATCTCTTCAGTCATGCTTGTCTTTTGATTGTGGTTTTAATTTGCATTTCTCTGATGAGTAATAATGTTTAAGATATTTTTCCTGTGCTTACTGGATTTTTGTATATCTTCTTTTGTGAAATGTCTATTCAAGGCCATATACGTCTTTTAAAAACTTGAATCATTGCCATTTTATTATTGATTTGTAAAAGTTCTTCATATATTATGGATAAGGGTCTTTTGTCATATGGCTGTATTCTGAATAATTTCTTCCATCTATTTGCTTAGTCATTTTTTGAAAAGACATTTATTTGAAAGGCACAGTGGCAGAGGGAAGGAGGGAGGGAGAGAGGGTGGGGGCAGGGAGAGAGTCCTGTGTGTCTGATTTGTAATGTATGCCCCTATGTACTTGGGGGAGCTACTGAGAAGCAGTGTGTAGGTCCAGATTTTCTCTATAAAAGAGTCTTCCTGGCGTATTAATCCATATTTCCAGTTGTGTGTGGCCATTATACTTTTGTTGAAAGGTCCGCTTGTTTCTCCTGAGGCCGATTCTTCCTCCTCTTACTTTGCCACTGCTGAGTCTCTTCTCTCCTTGAAGGGGCTCATTACCTTGTGGAATTTAGTTTATTAATTGCTTTGTATTCTTAGCAATGGGATGAGTTTTTACAAACTGTGATTTTTTATAGATTAACTGGTTTGTTCTGGTTGTTAGATTGGAAGTGAAATTCTATTGCAACTCTTTTCATCCTAACCCAAAGTGGGAGTCAGAAACATTTATTTTTAATGTTCATTATTTAATGATTATGCCTAAGTGTATTGTTTTAATATAAAAATTTCCTTTTTGAGGGTGAGACTAGTGACATAAATTTTTCAAATAGTTGTTATACTTGTCTGGAAAAAATTAACAAAGTAGATCTATAATAGCTTGCATGCCATGGATACATGATAATAGAACATAAAAGGGCATTTTTCCTGATTTCTATGTCTTTTCTTGTTATTAATATAGCTAACTATTTTTTAAGATTTATTTATTTATTTGAAAGGTGGAGTTACAGAGGTAGAGGCAGAGAGAGAGAAAGGGATCTTCCATCTGCTGGTTCATTCCCCAAGTGGCTGCAACAGCTGGAGCTGAGCCTACCCCGAAGCCAGGAGTCTGGAGCTTCTTCCAGGTCTCCCTCATGGAAGCAGTAGGCCATCTTCCACTGCTTTCCCAGGCCATAGCAGAGAGTCGGATTGGAAGTGGAAAGCTGAGACTGTAATCTGTGTCCACATGGGATGCTGGTGCTGTAGGTGGTGCCTTTACCTGCTACACCAAAGCACTAGCCCCAAATGTAGCTAACTTTTTACAATAAACTTCAGAGGCATGGAATAATACACATTCTTTATAGACAACAGGAAAACTTCATGTAGTTTGAATTCTCAAAAATGTACACTCTGTGTGTGTGTGAGAGAGAGAGAATATGAATATGAATATGAATGTGAATTTCAGAGAGAAACAGAGAGGGAACTCTTCCATTTCCTGGTTCACACTATAGATACCCACAACAACCAAGGCTGGGCTAAATCAAACTCAGGAGCCCAGAACTCCATCCATGTCTTCCACATGTGTGCCAGGGATCCAGGCTCTTAAATCATCACGGCACTATTGCCTCCCAGGAGGTACATTAACAGAAAACTGGATCACAAGTTGAGCAGCCAGAACTTGAACGAGGAGCTGTGATATGGGTTGCAGGCATCCCTAGCGGCAGTTTAACCGCGGCACTACAGCAGTTGTCCCACACATTATCTTTTAATTAATTCAGTTTTCTCATGAGCTTTTTGAAGCCCTCTTCTATTTATGTTTCTTTTTAGCTAATTCTTAAAGGCTTTTGCCTTCTGGATATTTGTTTTTTTCAAGGGAAACATAAAAAGACTTGTTGAAGAAAAGAACTTTAACAATTGTGTTCTCTCTAAAACTCTCATTTCATAGCTGGGAAAGTAGACCACAAGTAAGAGGTCAGAAGACTAACTAATTAGTAGAAAGCCCAGATTCTTGGCTTCAGTTTGGTTTTCCTTTTACAGTCTCCCTCAATGTCTTCAGCTACTTACCAGATACTCTTGATTTTCTTCACAATAAGTCTTAGAATGCAAAGAAGAGTGGAATGTTAGAAGAACCTTTTGAAATTGAAAATGGTAGAAGATTATTTAAAAAAACTCTGAGTTGAGGCATGATTGTGCTATTTTATTTCAGTTTTATCAAAGATTCTTCAGAGCATTCAAAATCAGTGTTATCTTAAAGTAATGAAGAAATAAACACCAAATGTTGACCTATAAACCCTGATATTCCTAGTTAATATATATCTAGTAGAGTGGTTGAAACCCTGCTAACTGGTCGATGCCATGGACTAGAAGTACTCTCCAGTGCAGGTCTAAAATTCAATGCAGGAGAAGCCATGCAGGAGCAGCATTGTCTCTGAAAGGAAAATTTCTTGATTCACTGGCCACCTGAGATGATGAATGCTTGTGTTCCAGAGTCACTTGTCAGCTTCTCATTCCCACTGTTGCTGTCTTGCAGTGCTAAGCACAGAGTGACATCTTCCTAGCTTAGCATCCAGCCTAGTGCCTGAAGCATCCTTGACACAGGAGTGGTGTTGCTCTTCAGGCTTTTTATTATCTAAGTCTTGTCACCTCCTGCCTTGACCATTTAGCATCTCAGTCGTGGTCTCACGCCTGAAAGTATTAAAGTAGATAATTGAAGCTTTTTTTTTGCTTTTTTGTGCGAAAACCAGACCTCAAGGCTTAGATGAAATTGCCAGTTTTTAAGAAGAGATTCTTTCATGTTTTTGTGCTTGAAGTTAAACTGTATTCTATCAAAGATATTTTTCCCGGGGGCTGGTTCAGAAAGTTGTGCTGCAGGCTAGCAGGGTTTTTGTTTTTTGTTTTGTTTTGCTTTGTTTTTTTTTTTTGACAGGCAGAGTGGACAGCGAAAAGAGAGAGACAGAGAGAAAGGTCTTTCTTTACCTTTGGTTCACCCTCCAATGGCCTGCTGTGGCGGGTGCACTGCGGTCAGCACACCGTGCTGATCTGAAGCTGGGAGCCAGGTGCTTCTCCTGGTCTCACATGTGGGTGCAGGGCCTAAGCACTTAGGCCATCCTCCACTGCACTCCTGGGCCACAACAGAGAGCTGGCCTGGAAGAGGGGCAACCAGGACAGAATCTGGCACCCCAACTGGGACTAGAACCCGGGGTGCCAGCGCTGCAGGAGGAGGATTAGCCTATTGAGCCATGGTGCCAGCCAGCTAGCAGGTTTTTAATAGGCAATTTTAAACCTGAGCTCAGAATTATTTTGTCTCTTTACATAATTTGCTTGTTGCAATTAGTAGGAGAATTATACTTGAGGTCGTTTAAGGTTTACTAAATGCAATGAACTTTTATCCAAGCAACTAGGGCTCATAATTTCTGCAAGAATTACAACATTGTGCTCTTAAAAATGGGATCACAGGATAAAAGATTTTCCTCTTCGGTTTGTAAATAATTTTGAGGTTTGAGAAATTTATCGATGTCAGAATAGCAAGGAAAATTTGTGATTTTTGTGTAAGCATAGATAACTTAAAGCGATCATTGCAGTTATTTGTCAATTTTACTGAATTAGTGATAGAAGTTACATAAAGGGTCTCTGGGAAAGTGTTACCCAAGATCCCCTTCCTTAGTAGACATGGATCTTGACAAATAAGTAAGGGAAACAGTGTCTCTGATACTGAAGATCTGCATTATTTTCAAAGCTGTAGTAATTGCCTCTCATTAGATAAGAATTTGAGAAAAGGATTGCTTTGAGATTCCTTTGAGATACATTGAGCATCCTGTCAACTTGTAAAGCCCTTGAATGTACCCCTAAAGTCTCTTCTAGTCTACCTGTAGCAATCTTTATCTAACGCCTAATTTTCCTTAATCTTCTTTCTCCCAGGATCCACATTTAAGATGAATTAAAATTTTTGATACATTTTACTACTTTTAATTTTAATAGTAGTACTTTTACTACTTTTTTTTACTTTAAATTTAGTTGTTATTTTCTGCAACTTTCATTGCTGATATACAATTTTTAAAGATATTTTAATTGATAAATTTTATTTCTGGTATGTAAATTTATGCCCTGATATGGGTATGTATTGTAGGATAACTAAACTAAGCTAATTCACATATATAACCTCACATACTTAACATTTAACACCCATTCTCAGTAGTTAACAATCATGTAAGACATTGTTTTTAACTATAGCTACAGTGTTATGCATTAGATCTCCTGAAATTATTCCTCCCATCTAAATGAAATTTTGTATCCTTCCACCAACATATCCCCAATGCTGTCTGCCTCTAGATAGTATGTTTTTTGTTATGTAATTAATACGCTAAATCGGCTTTTTTGGAACCACCTTGCAATTCAGTCACAATTTAATGACATTATTTAAATGAGAATATGAATTGAAGTAGTTACCCTTAATTTAAAAACTCCTTTTAAGTAAGTAAAGCTTCTGCCTATGGTGCCACCATCACTGGCTGCTCTACTTCTGATTCACCTTCCTGCTAATGGGCCTGGGAAAGCAGCAGAAGGTGGCCCCTGCACCCACATGGGAGACCCAGAAGAAGCTCCTGGCTCCTGGCTTCAGATGGGCCCAGCTCTGGCTGTTGCGGCCATTTGAGGAGTGAACCAGCAAGCAAATGGAAGATTCTCTTTCTCTCTCTATCTCTTCCTCTCTGTAACTCCTCCTTAAAAAAAAACTTATAAAAGTAGTGTATTAATCTTTACATATTTACTTATTTTTGATGACTTGAAAGAGAATAAGAGAGAGATCTTTCATCTGCTAGTTCACTCCCCAAAAGCCTTCAATTACTGGGACTTGGTCAGTTCAAAGCCAAGAGCCAAGAGTTTTAAAAATTATTTATTTATTTATTTGAGAGCCAGAGTTACAGAGAGAGGGAGAGACAGAGAGAGGTCATCCATGTGCTGGTTCTCTCCCCAAATGAACGCAATGGCTGGAGCTGGGATGGTCTGAAGCCAGGAGCCAGAAGCTCATTCCAGGATCTCCCACATGGGTGGCAGGGACCCAACTACTTGAACCATCACTTGCTGCCTTCCAGTGTGTGCATTAGCAGGAAGCTGGAATCAGGAATTCAGCTGGGGCTCATACCCAGTCACTCTGATATGAGATGCAGTCGTCCCAAATAGCGTCTTAACTGCCGTACCAAATGCATTTTAAATGCATTTTAGTGTAATATATGCGGTAGAAGATTAATATGCTTAAAATATAAAGTGTCTTACAAATCCATGAGAAAAATCACAGAATTGAGTAGAAAACAGGCACAGGACTTACATGGTCACAGCACAAAAGAGGAAATGCCAGTGGTCACATGAATACATGAACATACGCTCCCACTCTGCTTAATAATTAGAGAATTACAAATTGTCCAGTTGGATAGCAAATTTCATGTATCACTTTGACCAAAATTAAAAAACAATACTTATCCAGTACCTATGAAATTCCAGGGAAATGTCATTCTCATATATTGCTGGTAGAAATATGAGTTCATATGACTTCTTTGGAAAGTAATATGAGAATAGCTATTAAGATAAAAAGTATGGCATCACAGTTTCTTTTTAAGATTCACAGAAAGACAAATACCACATGTTCTCCCTTATATATGGGAGCTAAATTTAAAAAAGGAAGAAGAAAGAAATACCCATACTATATTTACTGCAGAGACAGTGTTTTGTCAAACTTTGTTTTAAATATTTGTCAAACAAATTGATAGGAATTATATACTACTATAGTTTTTATGATTTTGTGACTAAAGAGTTTATATGAATGAAATCAAATGGCTTTTCTTTTGATAATTGTGTGTAACCCTTCACTATTTTCCTGCGGGACTGTGGTCTTTTTAGGTTTTATTTATTGAACTCTTTATGTAGGGGACCCAATAAGCCTTTTTTTTTTTGCCAGGCAGAGTTAGACAGAGAGAGAGAGTTATAGACAGTGAGAGAGAGAAAGAGAGTAAGGTCTTCCTTCCATTGGTTCACTCCCCTAATGGCCGCTATGGCCAGTGCTGCACCCATCTGAGCCAGGAGCCGGGTACTGCCTCCTGGTCTCCCATGTGGGTGCAGGACCCAAGCACTTGGGCCATCCTCCACTGCCCTCCCAAGCCACAGCAGAGAGCTGGACTGGAAGAGGAACAACTGGGACTAGTACCCAGTGCCCCAACCAGGACTAGAACCCGGGGTGCTGGTGCTGCAGGCGGAGGATTAGCCAAGAGAGCCACAGCGCCAGCCCCAGTAAGCCTTTGACTATCATGTAAATTTAAAATGTTACCTTAAAAATATTTTGAAAAGTACATACCTTTTGACATAGAAGTTTCTTTTTAATATTTTATCCATTAAGGGAAAAATTTAGAAACAATCTGAGGCCGTAAATGAGAAATGACTGAATCAATTATTATATACCCATATTATCGGATCTAATTCAGTTATTAAAAAGAACAAATTAGAGTTACATCCGTGAACCTAAAGAGTATCCATGTGCCATTAAGCAAAAATGTGCAGGATGCAAAGTAACATAAAGTGTGATACCAGTTTTGTTTAAGGAAAAACCCCAACGATTTAAAACACCTTTTATCGGTATTGTATGTCTGTGTACAGAGGGCTGTTAAATTTGACTTTCTTGTGGGGTGTTAAGAGTGGGACTGTGAATGGAAAGGATTGGGAGAGTTCATTTCTTTTTTTCTTTTTGCATTTCTATTTATTTATTTATTTATTTGAAAGCAGAGTTACAGAGAGAGACAGAAAGTGATCTTCCATCTTTTGTGTCATTCCCCAGATGACTACAAAAGCTGAGGCTGGGCCAGGCTGTAGCCAGGAGCAAATCTACCCAAGTCTCCCAAATGAGTACAGGGGCTTAAGCACTTTGGCCACCTTCTGCTGCTTTCCCAGGCACACTATCAGGGAGCTGGATCAGAAGTAGAGAATCTGGGACTTGAAAAGGCTCTGATATGGGGTGCCATCTCACAGGTAGCAGCTTGATCCATTGCAACGCAATGCTGGCCCTTGAATTTTTCTTTGTTATAGTAAGCATGTATTAGATTTGTAATCTTAAAAATAACTGAGAACATTTCTATATTTAATGTGAAGTTTTTAAAAGGATTTATTTATTTATTTGAGAGCCAGAGTTACAGAGAGAGGGAGAGACAGAGAGAGGTCATCCATGTGCTGGTTCTCTCCCCAAATGAACGCAATGGCTGGAGCTGGGATGGTCTGAAGCCAGGAGCCAGGAGCTCATTCTGGGTCTCCTATGTGGGTACAGGGGCCCAACCACTTGGGTCTTCTTCCACTGCTTTCCCAGGCAACTAGCAGAGAGCTGGATCAGAAGTGGAGGCCGGCACCGTGGCTCAACAGGCTAATCCTCCGCCTTGCGGCGCCAGCACACCGGGTTCTAGTCCCGGTTGGGGCACCGGATTCTGTCCCGGTTGCCCCTCTTCCAGGCCAGCTCTCTGCTGTGTCCCGGGAGTGCAGTGGAGGGTGGCCCAGGTGCTTGGGCCCTGCACCCCATGGGAGACAGTGGAGGATGGCCCAGGTGCTTGGGCCCTGCACCCCATGGGGAGACCAGGAAAAGCACCTGGCACCTGGCTCCTGCCATCGGATGAGCGCGGTGCGCCGACCGCGGCGGCCATTGGAGGGTGAACCAACGGCAAAGGAAGACCTTTCTCTCTGTCTCTCTCTCTCACTGTCCACTCTGCCTGTCAAAAATTAAAAAAAAAAAAAGAAGTGGAGCAACTGGTACTTGAACCAGCGCCCAGATGGGATGCCAGTGCCTGAGGCTGAGGCCTAACCTATTATGCCACCTAAAGTGATAATAAAGTGCTGGCCTCTAAAGTGAAATTTTTATTAAAATAATGACTAGATCCATTATAACTTTGAACTGTTTTTTCTGTGACTTGACTCATAAAAACAATAGTTCATGTTATATGTTTAAAGAATTTGGGTTCATTTGAGGAAAATCACTGGTTCTTCTTAGTTGTGTTTGTAACTGAAAGTCATTCCTTAGTTTATACTCTTGGTTGCTATTGTCTTGTCATGGGTATGACTAACTATACTAACACCAACAAAGATGTCTTCAGTTAATTATTTAACACTTTATATAATATAAATACTTTAGAGGCTGAGTTGCAATTTGGACTTAGGGTATTAAATTGTGTTTCATTGATCAATCAAAATATTCTGATGTGTCACCTACCATATTGCTACTTTTTTCTGTGTGTCACAGCTCTTACTAGAATAGCTAGTGTTACTTTGAAATGTGGTTTTCAAAAAATAAGAAGTGTAACTTTTTGTTCCTATAACAAAAATGAAATATGATCAACACAGAAACTTGGAACACACTGAAAAACACAAGATGTAAAACCCAGACCACACGTAAGCCCAAGTATAAATATTGTTATAATGTTATTCTAATTTTTCCTCAGCAGTGTTATTAGATATCACATACGTATAATAAATTGCACATACCTAAAATATATAGTTTGATAAGTTTTGATATGTGTATATATTCAGGAACATCACCATAACCAAAATACTGATTAAATATATCCATTATCCCCAAAAGTTTGCTTGTGCCCATTTGTAAAATTTCCTGGTTCCTCCATTGATAATCACTGACTTGCTTTATAAATTTATTTGGACTTTCTAAGCTTTTATGTAAGTTAAATGTGTGTGTGTGTGTGTGTGTGTGTGTTCATATGTGCATGGTTCCTTTAAGAAGTTTATGCAAAATGGAAGTAACACGTAAGTTTATTTTGATGTAAATTTATAAAAAAATTGTATATATAGGGATTCTTCAAAAAGTTCATGGAAAACATATTATGAAATAACTTCATGAATTTCAAGTTTTTTGCACTAAAATAAACTTTTTAAAGAAAGATTTATTTATTATTTGAAAGAGTTACAGAGAGAGAGGGAGAGACAGAGAGATCATCATCTACTGGTTTACTCCCTGATTGGCCACAATGGCCGGGGAGCTGGGCCAGACTGAAGCCAGGAGCCAGGAGCTTCTTACGGGTCTTCCACATAGGTGGCAGATGCCCAAAGAGTTGGGCCATCTTCTGCTGCTTTTTCTGGGCCATCAGCGGGGAGCTGGATCAGAAGTGGAACAACTGGGACCTGAACTGTCACCCATATGGGATGCCAGCATTGCAGGTGGCAGCCTTACCCCCAATGCTAGAATGCCAGATGCCAGCCCCTCCAGAATAAACTTTTTTTTAAAAGATTTATTTATTGGCCGGCGCCGTGTGTCAACAGGCTAATCCTCCGCCTTGCGGCGCCAGCACACCGGGTTCTAGTCCCGGTCGGGGCACCGGATTCTGTCCCGGCTGCCCCTCTTCCAGGCCAGCCCTCTGCTGTGGCCCAGGAGTGCAGTGGAGGGTGGCCCAAGTGCTTGGGCCCTGCACCCCATGGGAGACCAGGAAAAAGCACCTAGCACCTGGCTCCTGCCATCGGATGAGCGCGGTGCGCCGGCCGCAGCGCACCGACCGCGGCAGCCATTGGAGGGTGAACCAACGGCAAAGGAAGACCTTTCTCTCTGTCTCTCTCTCTCACTGTCCACTCTGCCTGTCAAAAAAAAAAAATAATTATTTATTTATTTGAAAGCAGAGTTACAGAGAGGCAGAGAGAGAGAGAGAGAGGCAGGGAGAGAGAGAGAGAGGGAGAGAGAGAGAGTGTGTGTGTGTGTGTTTGTGTTAGTTCTTCCATCTGCTGGTTTATTACCTAGATGGCCACACAGCCTATGCTGCCCTGATCCAAAGCCAGTAGCCAGGAGCTTCTTCTGGGTGTCCCAAGTGGGTGCAGGGGCCCAAGGACTTGGGCCCTCTTCTACAGCTTTCCCAGGCCATAGCAGGGAGCTGGATCAAAAGAGGAGCAACTGGGACTCGAATTGGTGCCCATGTGGGATGCTGGCACTGCAGGCGGTGGCTTTAACCCATTGTGCCACAGCGCCGGCTCCCAAAATAAACTTTTAATTCTGTTTTCTATGAATACTTTCAAGTATTTTTCCATGTAGTTATCTGTTTATATATGATACACATGCAATTTTTTTTCTAGCTTCTATCAGCATAATTATTTGGGTATTCTTCTACATTGCATGTTTCAGAAACAGAATTAAAAACAAAACCCAAACAGATCAACGGCACATAACAGGTCTAAAAATAGATTTACAATATTTGTGGACAATTTCTGAAAAAAAAAAAAACAAAAAGGAAAAACGAAAAGTCTTTGAAGCAAATGATGCTGAAATACATTTATTCTTTTTCCTTTTTTTATTTTAGAAATTGTCCACATATATTGTAAATCTATTTCTAGACCTGTTATGTGCTGTTGATCTGTTTGGTTTTTGTTTTTGTTTTTGACATTGATGCCTCATTATCTTGACTATTGTAGCTTTAATCTTCTTTTTCTTTTTCTTTCTTTTTTTTTTTTTTTTTTTTTTACAAAGTTGTTTTGGCTCTAGGTCCTTTGTATGACCAGCTCTTTGGTTTCTACAAAAATAGCCTGCTGGGATTTTTTTTTTAAACAGAAATTCCATGAATCTGTAGATCATTTGAGGATTAACTGATATCTTAATAATATTTAACCTTTCAATCCATGATCCACGTAAATCTCACTATTTAGATCTCCTTTAGCTTCTCTTAGCTATATTTTCTTGTTTTCAATGTACAGGTCTTACATATATTTTTTTCAGTTTTATCACTTGAATTTTTCATATTTTTTGATGTTATTGTAAATGATATTTTAAAAAAATTAATATAGACGTACAATTAATTTTTGTATATTTATTTTGGGTCTTGGCACCTTGTTAGTCACTTAATAGTTTTCATGTTTGGTTTTTGTAGATTGCATCACATTCTGCATGAACAACCATGTTGTCTATCTACAAAGACAGCTCTGCCTCTTCCTTTCTAATCTCAATACTTGTTTATTTATTTGCTAGAACCACCAGTGTAATGTTGAATAGAAGTTGAAAGAGTGAACATTGTCTTATTCCTAATGTTTGGGTCGAAAAGTATTTAGTCTTTCTGTCTTAGCTAAGGTAGATATAGGCTTTTTATCAATGTTCTTTATCAAATTAAGGAAGTTTCCTTCTATTCATTGTTTGCTTAAGAGTTTTTTTATTCAGGAAGGGATGTTGAGTTTTGTCAAGTACTATTTTTGTGACTTAGATATGATCTGATCATTTGTCTTTTAGTTTCTTAATATGGTGAATTTCAATGATTGATTTTCAAATGTTTAGCTGTGATAAATTTTATTTGGCAATGATTCTTTTTACATATTGTTGGGCTCAGTCCATGAAATTTTAGGGAGAATTCCTGCATCTACATTTATGAAGAATATTAATCTGCAACTGTCTTTTCTTGCCATCTCTTTCCAATTTTGGTATTGTAGTAATTCTGGCCTCTTTGACTGAATTGGGAAGTAGTTCCTCCTTCTCGGTTTTCTGGATGAGTTTGTATAAAATTGATAGTTTTCATTTATTGTTTGCTAGAATTAACTAGTAAAGACATTTTACCCTAGAGTTTTCTTTGTGGGAAGATTTTTAGCTGTAAATTCAATTTCTTTCATAGGTCATTTGTCCAAGTTAGATCTTCTTGTGTCAGCAAAAGAAGAGCTGACATTTTTTAAGAATTTGCCCATTTCATCTAAGTGTAGAATATAACATGAAGTGTTTCACAGTATTGTATTTTGTGTTTCTCTTTCGTTTCTGCTGTTGGTAATTTGTGTCTACCTTTTTTGTTGATCAGTCTGGCTAGAGGTCAATTTTGTTAATCTCTAATAATTTTTAAATTAATTGATTCTTAAAGTTTTTATGCCTTTGAAATATATCAATTTTTTGGCCGGCGCCGTGGCTCAACAGGCTAATCCTCCGCCTTGCGGCGCCGGCACACCGGGTTCTAGTCCCGGTCGGGGCACCGGATTCTGTCCCGGTTGCCCCTCTTCCAGGCCAGCCCTCTGCTGTGGCCCGGGAGTGCAGTGGAGGATGGCCCAGGTGCTTGGGCCCTGCACCCCATGGGGAGACCAGGAAAAGCACCTGGCTCCTGGCTCCTGCCATCGGACGAGCGCGGTGCGCCGGCCGCAGCGCGCCGACCGCGGCAGCCATTGGAGGGTGAACCAACGGCAAAAGGAAGACCTTTCTCTCTGTCTCTCTCTCTCACTGTCCACTCTGCCTGTCAAAAAAAAAAAAAAAGCATTAAAAAAAGAAAAAAAAAAAGAAATATATCAATTTTTTGAAAGATTTTTATTTATTTGACAGGTAGAGTTACAGACAGAGAGATACAGAGAGAAAGGTCTTCCTTCTCTTGGTTCACTCTCCAAATGGCTGCAACAGCCGGAGCTGCGCCGATCCGAAGCCATGAGCCAGGTGCTTCTTCCTGGTCTCCATGCGGGTGCAGGGCCCAAGCACTTGGGCCATCCTCTACTGCTATCCCAGGCCATAGCAGAGAGCTGGACTGGAAGAGGAGCAACCAGGACTAGAACCGGTGCCCATATGGCATGCCAGCACCACAGGCGGAGGATTAACCTGGTGCGCCACAGTGCTGGCCCCTAAAATATATTATTTTTAACACTTCACCACATTCCCCTCAAATGTAGACATTCTTTACATACACGTTTGTACTATTTATCTTGGTAGAAGAAATGTTAATATCACAAAGTAAGGGATTCATGATGGTGATCATAATATGGGGAAAGAGGGTATGTTGTCATGTATGTGGTATGAATCAGTGAGGTAAATTTATAACTATATACAGAATGATATGACAGCCAAACAATTTTTATACTCTCTCTGTATCAATTTCCACAAATTAGAGGAGACGTGATATTTGTCTTTCTGGGTCTGGCTTATTTCACTTAGCCTATTTAATTGATTTTTTGATTTATTTTATTTATTTGAAAGAGTTACAGAGAGATGTAGAGACAGAGAGAAAGAAAGGTCTTTCATCCGCTGGTTTACTCTCCAGATAGCCGCAATGGCTGGAGCTGCGCAGATCCAAAGCCAGGAGCCAAGAGCTTCCTCGAGGTCCCCTACATGGGTGCAAAGGCCCAAAGACTTGGGCCTTCTTCTACTGCTTTCCCAGGCCACAGCAGAGAGCTGGATTGGAAGAGGAGCAGCCAGCTCTTGAACCGGTGTCCATATGGGATGCCGGCACTTTAGGCCAGGGCTTTAACCCACTGGCCACAGTGCCAGCCCCCGATTTTTTTAAGCTCTGATAAGTATCATGTCGATACTTTGGGTTTCATGTGCTCTTCTTTTTCTAGTCTTTGAATCAAAACACTGAGGCCATTAATTTGAAATACTTTCTTTTTCTCAATATAACATTTGTTGCTATAGAATTTCCCTTAACAACTGCTTTAGCGATATGTCAAAAATTTCAAAATTTCATTTTCATTCTATTCAAAAAGTTTTGTAATTTCCCTTGTAATTCCTTCTTTGACACATGTGTTATTTTTTCATTGCTCAAACTTGTGTGTATTTAAGGTATACAACATGTTATGGGAGATATATTTGTAGTAAAATGGTTTCTATAGTGAAGCAAATTACCATATCTGTCATCTCACAGGGATGTTAGATTGTTTTTATTTTTGTGGCAAGAACTTTTTTTTTTAAGACTTATTTGTTTATTTGAAAAGCAGAGTTTCAGAGAGGGAGAGGCAGAGGGAGAGGCAGAGACAGAGAGAAGTCTTCCATCTGCTGGTTCACTCCCCAAATGGCCACAATGGTCAGAGCTGGGCTGATCTGAATCTAGGAGCCAGGAACTTCTTCCAGGTCTCCCATGTGGGTGCATGGGTTCAGGTACTTGGGACATCTGCTGCTGCTTTCCCAGGGTATAGCAGAGAGCTGGATTGGAAGAGTACTTAAACTGGCACCCATATGGGATGCTGGTGCCACACAGTGCCAGCCCCAGTCCTCATGGCTTGCATTAGATTTCTAATGCAAGATTGTTCATCATACCTGTCTACTATTTTGTATCCTCTTATCTACATCTTTCCATTTCCTGCTCCCCCACCCACCCTGTTAAATTCTGTTTTCTTCTCCGATTCTGTATGTTTGACTTTTTTTTCAGATTCTGCATATAAGTGAGATCATGTATTATTTTTCTTCCTGTGCATGGCTTGTTTCCCATATTATATCTTCCAGATTGATTCATGTTGTGAAAGAGAGTAAAATTCCTTTTCTTACATTATATTGTAAATACACACACAGTTTCTTTGTTCATAAACAGATGCTTAAATTATTACTATTTATTGGCTACTGAGAGCAGTGTAGATATCTTTATGAGAAGATAATTTCATTTTCCTTGGGAATATGCCTAGAACAGAATTGTTGGATCTAATGGTAGTTCTGTTTTTAATTTCTAAAGAAATTATTCATTTCTAAAGAAAGAAACTCCATAGTGTTTTCCAGTTAACATTCCTATCAAGAGTGTATAAGGGTTCCCTTTTCTCCATATGCTTGCCAACATTGCATTTTTTTGACTTGTGGATTATATAAGTTCTTTATACATTTTGGAAACTAACCCTTGTCATACATATGGTTGATAAATATCATTTTCCTCTCTGCTGTGGCCCGGGAGTGCAGTGGAGGATGGCCCAAGTGCTTGGGCCCTGCACTCCATGGGAGACCAGGAAAAGCACCTGGCACCTGGCTCCTGCCATCGGATGAGCGCGGTGCGCCGGCCGCAGTGCGCCGACCGCGGCAGCCATTGGAGGGTGAACCAACGGCAAAGGAAGACCTTTCTCTCTGTCTCTCTCTCTCACTGTCCGCTCTGCCTGTCAAAAAATAAAAAAATAAAAAAATAAATAAAAAAGATAAATATCATTTTCCAATCTTCAGGTTACATTTTCACTTTTGTGATTATTTCCTTGGTTATGCAGCGGCTTTGTTTTGATGCAGTCTATTTACTTTTGCTTTGGTAGGCTAAGTTTTGGTGTGCTAGCTAAAAAATCATTCCTGAGGCTGATGCCCAGGAGCTTTCCTCCTCTGTCCTTTCTCAGGGTTTTGTAGTTTGCGGTCTTACATTTAGGTCATTATTCATTTTGAGTTAATTTTTATGTATGGCATAAGATAGGGTCCAATTTCATTCTTTTGCATTTGGAAATCCAGTTTTTCCCAACACCATTTGTTGTTTGAATATTCTCTCCTTTTCTTAGTTAGACTAGCCAAAGGCTTGTCAATTTTATTTTTTTCAAAAACCAACTTTTATATTTATTGATTGCTTTTATTCTGCTTATTTAGATCTCTCTTTTGATCTTTATTATTTCCTTTCTTCTCATAGCTTTGGATTTGGTTTCATCTGTTTCTAGTTCTTTAAAGAATTATATTAACTTATTTGCAATATTTCTTATTTTTAAATTTATTCCTAAAATTTCTCCTCTTAGAAATGCTTTCACTGTTCTTGTCACCTCCACAGTGGAGAATCTTAGATAAGGGGATATGTCTTGGTGTCACGTCCAATATGGTACATAGGCATCCACAGTGGCATTTGCATTCTGGACACAGGTGCTCAGAGTGGCTGTGGAGCCAGAGTCCTGGGCTCAGGGTCTTGTGAAACTACTGAAGCACTGTGACTTCCCTCACCAAGGCACAAGTGGATGAAGCCATCCTACTGAGCTAAAGTCTTTTTTTTTTTCTTCATGATTTGTTTGTTTATTTGAAAGGCAGAGCTACAGAGAGAGACAGAGAGAGAGCGCGCGCGCGGGAGAGACAGAGAGAGAAATCTTCCATCCTCTGTTTCACACCGCCAAATGGACACAATGGCCGGAGCTGTGCCAATCCGAAGCTAGGGGCCAGGAGAGGAGCCAGGAACTTCTTCTGGATCTCCCATGTAGGTTCAGCGGCCCAAGCTCATGAGCCATGTTCTGCTGCTTTCCCAGGTACATTAGCAGAGAGTTGGATCAGAAATGGAGCAGCCAGAACTCAAACTGGCACCTCTGTGGAATGCTGGCACAGCAGACAGTGGCTTAACCTGCTGTGCCACAGTGCTGGGCCCAAAGCTAGAGTCTTTTTTTTTTTCTGAGTACACTCAAGTGCCTCATGACCATGTGATAGGAATGTATCTATGGCAGTGGCACTAGTGAAGCACTAGTATGACTCTGAGGAAGAAAGAGCTTTCTGGAGGCTTGAACCTTAGAGTGCAGTATACTGCTGCCTTTTGAAACCTCAAACCAATAGGACAAAGTGGCACCTCATGCCCTGGAAAGTGAGGGAATGCATGGTGGTGACTCTGGACATGGATTGATGGGATGCATAGTTTCCCAGGCTTGCTTTGGCTAGATGCAGCAGGGATGGCAAAATCCTACTGTGACTTAGACTCTAATAGATGGGGAGAAATGCAGTGACAACTTTATTCCCTGGGGAGTTGTATAGTCTCAGCAAATCCAACTCTAGTACCTGGACCAGTTCCAGGGAGATGTGATCCTATTGCATTTCAGCCTGAAGAACAGGTGACATAGCTCATCCAAAGCTTTGATCCCCTCAGATGCAAGGTACTGCATCCACTTGGCCCTGGAAAACATGGGCATTGTTCTCTTGGGGAGAAGGGTACATCATTAGCTATGGCACTAGGGGAAACTGGTGTACCTGAAAGGTAGGTACACCAGGGTGCTGTGTTGGCTCAGGAACAGGGGATGAGTGTGCCCTGGTACTTTCCAGCTCTGGATCCATGGATATTGAGACACTTTAGCTGAGGCCCCAAGGGGCCGGCTGCGTCAGTAACTGGGGAGCATGGCATGGCTCTGTGATAGCTTGGTCTCAGACATGCCTGTGTGATTGCTTGCTCAGGAACAGCAGTAGCTAAGCTTGGGAATGGTTAGCTGTTGGGTAGATGGGGTATAATGGTAGCAGAACCTCCAGAGTGGAGAAGTACACTGGTTGCTTGTCCTTGAAGGAGGACACACTGTAGGACTGGCCATGGTTCTGTGGGACTGGAGGGAAAGGTGCAAAGTGTTAGGTTCTTCTCTGGAGACAACTCAGCACGAGTACTGCATCGAGCTCCCTCATCTGGTTTTTAGAGTCTAGGGGGACTGCAAGAGTCTCCATTATTGAAGCTGTGGATGTCCGTGGCAGTGATGGAGGCTGCTGGGGTCTCCTTGCTGACCTGTTCTCTGCAGGAGGCAGTCCCTTACATTCTAAACTACCCTGATTGGGATGCAGGAGGAAGGTCATTCTTTGTCAGAGGCAAGATGTTTCCTTCCTTTTTGTATGTGTCCATTCCTGGATTTCTGTGGTATACATTTCTGCTCCTCCTTTGCAGTTTTCCAGTGCTTTCCTTTACTTTCCATTTTGAGCAAAATGTAGTTTGTTTTGTTTTCGTGGAGGTAAAAGAGTAATTAGTCACCGTGCTGACATTAACTCAGCAATGATTCTGTGCAGTGTTTAAAGTGTGCTATTTAGTTTCTAAACATTTGGAGATTTTCCAAAGAGCTTTGTGTTATCAATTGTTGATTTAATTTAATGTTGGTGTGAGAACATACTTTTTATGACTTGAATCCTTGTAAAATGCTCAAATGTTTTTAAAAATGGCTATGCAGATCATAGGATTCCAAGATGGCAGAATAGGAAAAGGATATAGCATTTTATGCTAGGGGAAAATAGTAGCACAAAAGTAGAGGAAGTGCATCGCCAGGGGAGAGTGGGAGAGACATCTGCAGTGGAAATTCATTAGAAAAAAGAGGGACGTCATGGATTAGCGTGGAAGATGTGGACGTGAAGTAACCAGTAACAGTCCCTGCAGCCAAGAGCTGGAGGAAGCACCATCTTTGGAAAGGGAGATGAGAGCAGACTGCAGCAGCCTGTGCCACTGGCCATGTAGCAGAGGGAGAGCCTGGTGGAGTATGTTGTTTTTGAGTCTGGCCTGCAGCCCTAAGGCAGACAGGGTAACTGCCTAACCTAGGGGGGGAAAAGGAGCATGTTTCTCTCATCCCTTCATCCCGCAGTGGATCCCAGCAACCAGCTTGGAGAATACACCATTTTGACATCAGTAGTTAGTGGCTGCAGCAGCTCTTACATGCTCAGCAACTGGTAGGGACAGCATGCTATCCTGACACCAGTAGTGGCTGTTGTGGCTCAGGTGTTTGTGCCCAGCAACTGGAGGGGAGAAGGCACCATCTTGACACCCACAGTACCTGTGGTGACTCTTGTGCATGCGTGTTATCCAGAGGGAAAAATCCACATTCCCCACTGACTTTGAGTCTGATTAGGACGATTGATAGGGAGCTACACACCCATGTAGGACTGTGAGGTGGTCTCAGTCTCAACATATCATAGGTTCTGGGGCTCAAGTCACCAGTGTGGAGCAACCACAAGCAGCTGGCTCTGGGAAAGTCTCTGTCTCTGAACAGTGTGGATCATAGAAGAAATCAAAATGGAAATAAGAAAATTTCTGAAAACGAAGAAGAAAATATAGTATATCAGAACTTATGGCATACAGCAAAAGCAGTGTTAAGAGGGAAGGTTATAGCAATTGGTGCCTACAACAAGAAATTGGAAAGGCATCAAATAAATGAGCTATCAATGCATCTCAAGGACATAGAAAACAACAACAAATGAAACCCAAAATTACTAAGAGGAAAGAAATAGTAGGATAAGGAATAAACAAAATTGAAACAAAAATACAAATTATCAGTAAAATGAAGAGCTGGCTTTTTGAAAATATAAATGAAATTGATATACCATTGGCTCAAATAAACAAAAAAAAAGAAGAAAAAAATTAAAAAAATAAAATCAGAGATGAAAAAAGAAGGATAACAGCAGATATCACAGAAATAAAGAGATTCATCAGGAATTACTACAAAGAGCTGTGTGCCAACAAATAGGAAAATCTAAAAGAAATGTATATATTCCTGGACACATTCATTCTACCAAAATTGAGTCATGAAGACTTAGAAGACCTAAACAGATCAATAACCAAGACAGAGATTGAATCAATAACAAGATACTCCCAACAAAGAAAAACCCATGATCAGACTGCTTCACTGCTGAATTCTACTAGACTTTTAAAGAACTAATTCTAATTATTCTCAGGCTATTCAAAATAATTTAAAGGGAGGGAATCCTCCCAAAATCCTTCTATGAAGCCTGCATCACCTTACTTCCCAAACCAGAAGAAGATACAACAGAGAAACAGAACTACAGACCAATATACCTGATGAACATAGATGCAAAAATCTGCAATAAAATACTAGCTAATTGAATCTAACCACACATCAGGAAGATCATTCACCTGGACAAAGTGGAATTTATCTTTGGCATACAGGAATGGTTCAACATTTGCAGATTGATAAATTTGATATATGATATTAACAAACTGAAGAATAAGAACCATGTGATTATCTCAATAGATGCAGAGAAAGCATTTGACAAAATACTTTCATGATGAAAATCTTAAGCAAAAATTGGTTATATAAGTAACATTCCTCAACAAGATCAAGGCAATATATTTCAAACTCAGCCAGCATATTAAATGGGGGAAAGTTGGAAGCTTTTTCACTAAGATCCGAATCCGGAAAAAGATGCCCACTTTTACCATTGTTATTCAGTGTAGTCCTCAAAGTTTTAGCCATAGCATTAGGCAAGAAAAAGAAATCAAAGGAATACAAATTGGAAAGGAAGAAGTTAGATCCTCCTTATTTGCAGATGACATGATTCTATATAGAGGGATACAAAAGACTCCACTGAGGGACTATTGGAACTCGTAAGAGCTTGGTAAGGTGGCAGGATATAAAATTAACACACAAAAATAAATAGTTTTTATATACACAGATGATGCAATGGCCGAGAAAGAACTTTTTAAAAAAATTTATTTATTTGAGAGGTAGAGTTACAGAGAGAGAGAGAGAGAGAGAGAGAGAGAGAGAGAAACAGAAAAGTCTTCCATTCGCTGGCTCACTTCCCAAATGACCACAATGGCTGGAGCTGAGCAGATGAGAAGCCAGGAGCTTCTTCTGGGTCTCCCATGTGGGTGCAGGGGCCCAAGCACTTGGGCTGTCTTCCACTGCTTTCCCAGGCCACAAGCAGAAAACAGGATTAGAAGAGGAGCAGCTGGGAAATGAATCTACACCCATATGGGATGTTGGTGCTACAGGTGAGGCTTAGCCTACCATGCCACAGCACTAGTCCGGAGAAAGGACTTCTGAAATCAATCCGATTCCTAGTACCTACTGAAAAAAAAAATACCTTGGAATAAATTTAACCAAAGAGGCGAAAAATCTCTAAGATGGAAATATAATACATTAAAGAAAAAAATAGAAGAGGACATAAAAAATGGAGAAATTTTCACGTTCATGAATTGGAAGAATTAATGTCATAAAGATATCTTTACTGAAAGCAATTCACAGAATCATTATGATCCCAATCAAAATACCAATGGCATTCTTCTCAGATATAGAAAAAAAATGCTGAAGTTCATTTGGAAACAAATAGCTAAAGCAGTCTTAACAAAAACAAAGCCAGAACCATCACAATACCAGATTTAAGACATACTACAAGGCAGTTTATAATTAAAACATCCTGGTACTGGCACAGAAATAGACATATAGACCAATGGAATAGAATAGAAACCCCAGAAATCAACCCGCACATCTACAACCAACTAATTTTTGACAAAGGAGCTAAAATCAATTCCTAGGGAAAGGACAGTCTCTTCAACAAATGGTACTGGGAAAATTGGATCTAAGTTTACAGAAGTATGAAACAAGACACCTATCTTAATCTTACACAAAAATCAACTTAAAATGCATCTAGGATCTAAATCTATGACTTGATACTCTCAAATTACTAGAAAACATTGGGAAAACTTGCAAGACATTGGCATAGGCAAGGACTTCTTGGAAAAGATCCCAGAAGCATAGGTAATCAAAGCCAAAATAGACAAATGGGATTACATCAAGTTGAGAAGCTTCTGCACTGCTAAAGAAACACTCAGCACAGTGAAGAGGCACTTGACAGAATGGGAGAAAATGTTTAGAAACTAGAAAACTGATAAAGAATTAATATCCAGAATTTATAAAGAGCTCAAGAAACTCAACAACAACAAAACAAACAATGCAGTTGAGAAATGGGCAAAGCATTGGAACAGGCATTTTTCAGAAGAGGAAATTCAAATGGTCAACAGACACTTGAAAAAATGCTCAGAATCACTAGCCATCAGGGAAATGCAAATCAAAACCACAGTGAGGTTTCAACTCACCCCAGTTATTATGGCTTTCATACAGAAATCAACAAACAATAAATGCTGGTGAGAATGTGGGGGAAAAGGATGCTAATTCAGTGTTGGTGGAAATGTAAACTAGTAAAGTCATTGCAGAAGACAGTATGGAGATACCTCAGAAATCTGAATATAGACTACCGTATGATTCACCCATCCCACTCCTGGGAATTTACCCAAGGGAAATGAAATCAGCATTTGAAAGAGTTATCTGTACCCCCATGTCTATTGCAGCTAAATTCACAATAGCTAAGTTATGGAATCAATCCAGATGTATATCAACTGATGACTAGATAAAGAAATTATGGTGTATATACACTATGGAATACTACTCAGTCATAAAAAGAGTGAAATCCTGTATTTTGCAATAGAATTAATGCAACTTGAAACCATTATACTTAGTGAAGTAATCCAGTTCCAAAAAGACAAATGCTACATATTTTCCCTTTTCTGTAGTAACTAGTAGAGTACCAAAAATATAATGTATAGGAGTAAAATTGACATTTTTAGAATTGATCATTGTTTACTGCCCTTGTCTCTACTGTTGAAGAACACTTTTTTTTCTTCTTGATATTTGTTTAACTCTTTACTTAGTGTAGTGTCGATCTTACGAATATAAAGTTAATCTTACGAATATAAAGTTAACTGAAAGTAGATCATTGTAAAAGTTAAGAGAGGGAGTGTGAGAGGAATAGGGAGGAAGAATGGGAACATGAGGGAGGGCTGGGTTGGAGGTGTCACTATGTTCCTAAATCTGTGTATATGAAATACTTGAAATTTGTATACCTTATGTTAAATACTTTAAATTAAAAAAAAAACTAAGAACCAAAAACTGACTGTTCATATGCATTATTTAAGAAAATATTCTGGGGCCAGTGCCATGGCTCACTTGGTTAATCTTCCATCTGCCGTGATGGCATCCCATATGGGTGCCAGGTTCTCGTCTCAGTTGCTCCTGTTCCAGTCCAGCTCTCTGCTGTGGCCCAGGAATGCAGTGGAGGATGGCCTAAGTCGTTGGGCCCCTGCACTGCATGGCCCTTGGGGGAATGGGGAATGAACCAGCAGAAGGAAGACCTTTCTCTCTGTCTCTCTCTCTCTCTGTAACTCTTCCTGTCAATTAAAAAATAAATTCTAGTGGGCCAGTGTTGTGCTTTAGCAGGTTTAGCTGTTGCCAGCAGTGCTGATATCCCTTATGGACTCTGATTCAAGTCTTGGCTGCTCCACTTCCTAGCTCCCTGCTAATGTACCTGTGAAAACAGTGCAGGTTGGCTCAAGTCTTTGGGCCGCTGTATCCTTGTGGGCAACTCAGATGAAGCTCTTGGCTCCTGGCTTCAGTCTGGCCCAGTCCCAGCCTATATAGCCATTTGGGGAGTGAATCAGAGTGTGGAAGATCTTTGTCTTTATCTATCTCTCCCTTTGTCTCTGTAACTCTGGCTTCAGATATATAAATAAATCATAAAAACAGAAAATATTCTATATGTACTATTTTGTGAACATTCCTACAAAGCAATATGTTGTAGAAATTTTGTTTTATCAAATATTGTCTAAATGTTTAATTAAATTTACTTTTTCGTGTAGAATTTACATATTTAATGTGGTTCAGAAAACATAAAAATACATGCATTGAAGCATCATTCTTTTCTCCCTGTTACCATTCATATTATTTCCCACATTATTAGTGTCAGGAGATTCTGTTCTATATTTCTCCATGCAAACATAAGCAAACATGCATGTATACTCTTATTTTCAAACCTTACAAAAAGTGTGCTGAGTGACACTGAAACATTTTACATGGACCTGCTATAATTAATGTATATTGATGGTTTTTCACCCCCAATATAAGAGACTCAGTGCTTTCACTGTGGTTGTTAATGTTGTAGTTCTCATTTAGTTTTGATTATAGTTGTGTTGTTACATCAGCCCACAGTAAAGCTGAGTGTCTTTTTTTTTTTTTAATTAAACTGAGGTTTTATGTAACTTATTTTCAGTTGACATTTGGTAAGTACCTTCTTCTATTCTTCTTTGTGTTCTTGGTGCTAAGCACATTGTACACGTTCAGTAAATAGTAGCTGCATGAGTGATTTAATCTCTTTGTTCAGTTCACTCATGTTGTATATAATGAGGACTTTCGTTCTAAACATGTGTATTGTGTCCTCTGCCCTGGCTCCCTCTTGATGTCTACTACAGGCAACTACAGAATGACACATGATAGATAGGTGACAACAGATGAGCATGTAGGAATCCTGTTGAAGTCTCACATTGTTATGTGGTAGAAAGATTGACTTTAGAGGAATTTCTGACAGACCTGAGTTCAGATTCTGTCTGAGTGATTTTGTGGGGTGACTGTGGTAATAAACTGAAATGGCACGGGAAAGTACCTAACATAGTCTCTACCAACTTAGGGTACAGTGAATGCTTATTTCTTCATGATAGACTTTTTTTTTTTTTTAAGATTTATTTATCTGAAAGGCAGCTTTAGAGAGAGAGAAAGAGACAGACAGACAGACAGACAGACTTCCATCTGCTGATTCTCTCCCCAAATGGCTCCAAATGGTCAGGGATGGATCAGACCAAAGCTGGGAGCCAGGAACTTCTCTGGTCTCCCATATGGATGCAGAGGCCAAAGGACTTTCCCAGGAAGATTAGCAGGGAGCTGGATCAGAAGTGGAGCAACTGGGACTCAGACTGGTGCCCATGTGGCTTTATCCTCTATGCCACAATGCTGGCCCCCATGATAGACTCTTGACCCCGCAAGTAATTGCAGTGTAAATCCAGGAGCCTGTTCATCTCCACTGAATCCACACTCTGCAGCCTGCTGTCCAGAATGTATGATGTGCAGAGGACTTTGCAAGAGATGTTGGCACTTCAAGATCCTTCCATCCCTGCTTCTCACTGGCTGAGGAATGAAAAAGGTGCTTTTCCTATAATCCTCATCGTAGCCATATTTGATAAGTATTATTACCTCTCTTTTGAAAATAATGAAACCCCAGCCAGAAAGAGTCAAAATGCTTTTTCAAGGGCACTGATGGGTGCAGGATGAAAAATGACTATTAGTTCTGTTTGGCCTCAGAGGCTTTGTTTCACTTATATTATGTTGCACCTGGGATGCTAAGAAAATATCACTGGTTTTGATTTATTATGATAGAATTTGAACTACGCTTATTTTCTGAAATTTTAATCTTTAAATATGTGACTATAAGGGGAGAAAATTATTATTCAGATTATTCCAATAAAATTATCTTGAAGTCCTTAAATATGACTGGGAAAGAAATAGTATTTTTTTTGAAGCTTAGCCCCAATGGGCTAAGCGGGGGGCATTTACATTCCATATCAGAGTGCCTGTAATTGAGTCTCCACTACACCACCTCTGATCTAATTTCCTGCTAATGCATCCCAGGAAGCAGCAGATGATGGGTCCCCTGCCACCCATATGGGAGACTGGGGTAGTGTTCCTGGCTCCCGACTTCAGCTTGATCCAGCTCTGGATGTTGCAGGCTTTAGGGGAGTGAACCAGCGACAGAAAATATTTCTCCCTCTCTCTCCCTCTTTCTCCCTCTCCCTCCTTCCCTCTTTCGCTCTCTCTCTCCCCCTCCCTCCCTCTTTCTGCTTTTTAAATAAATGAAAATAAATAAGCATTTAAAAAAGTTTAATTCTGTAATTAATACACAGTTATTCTTCAGTGTTGAAACTTAACTGAAAAATGATCCCTGTTAAATATAAGAGTGGGAATAAGAGAGGGAAGGGATGTACAATTTGGGACATGCTCAAGCTGACTTGCCCCAAACGGCAGAGTTAGAAATGTACCAAGGGATTCCAATTCATCCCATCAAGGAGGCATGTACCAATGCATCTCACTAGTCCAAGTGATCAATTTCAGTTCACAATTGATCATAATGATAGGACTAAGAATCAAAGGGATCACATAAACAAGACTAGTGTCTGAAAATACTAACCGATAGAACAAAAAAAGGCAAGAATGATCCAATATGGGAAGCGGGATACACAGCAGACTCATAGAATGGCAGATGTCCTAAACAGCACTCTGGCCTTGGAATCAGCCCTTAGGGCATTCGGATCTGAAAAGCCCATGAGAGTATTTTAGGCATGGAAAGCCACTCTGTCAAAGAAAAAAAAAAAAAAACCTAAATGAAAGATCTCTGTGAGTGAGATCCCAGTGGAAAGAATGGGTTATCATGACTATGACCTTGTCTAAATATGATAAGAGTCGGTGAACTCAAAAGGATTCCATAGCCTTGGCAACTCATGACTGGAGCCTAGGGAGATTACTGAGGCCATAAACAAGAGTGTCAAATTGTTAAGTCAACAACAGAAGTCACTGTGCACTTACTCCTCATGTAGGATCTCGGTCCTTAATGTGCTGTACATTGTGATTTAATGCTATAAGTAGTACTCAAACAGTATTTTTCACTTTGTGTTTCTATGTGGGTGCAAACTGTTGAAATCTTTACTTAATATATACTAAACTGATCTATATATAAGAGAAATGAAAATGAATCTTGAAGTGAATGGAAGGGAAGAGGGAGCGGGAAAGGGGAGGGTTGCTGGTGGGAGGGAAGTTATGGGGGGGAGTCATTGTAATCCATAAGCTGTACTTTGGAAATTTATATTCATTAAATAAAAGTTAAAAAAAATACTGAGTGGGAATTAAGTCAGAAATTTAGTTCATCATGAACCAGATGTCTTATTTTTACCTAGAAAAGGAAATCATAGGATATATGATCAAGCTCTTTGGCATTATTTTGACATCAGTTTATTATTATGTGGACTCCTGGAAGGTAGCGTCTTGTGCCTGAAAACACTGACGCTGGGAATTTCTCATGCACTGG
This sequence comes from Sylvilagus floridanus, assembly GCA_949820135.1. NCBI lineage: Eukaryota > Metazoa > Chordata > Mammalia > Lagomorpha > Leporidae > Sylvilagus > Sylvilagus floridanus. The sequence goes on from OX463230.1 coordinate 74,972,903, forward strand.
GCTGTGTTTATATTAGGTTATGCATGGCAGTTTGGCAGTTTGTTTTGCAGATGTTCGTAATGTACAGTCTTAAATCTTGTTTCTATTTCTGGCATGCTTTTAAGTATGACTCATGTTTTCTTGAGGCTATCCTAAAAATACAGCTAGTTTCAAGCATTAATGTAAAATATACTGCAGACATCACGCAGCACTACATAATGCTTTCTTTCAGTAGATTAATGCAATTTCCTGGCAAATTAAATATGGAGGTGCTTTTCTTTGACAAAATACACTAAAATGGAACATGAACAAGTGATAGTATGAATTTTGTGGAGAAGTAGGTCCTCTGATGATAATAATATAATGAAATGAATTTGAAATTTTAATAAAAGGAGTAAAAAATACCATTGATATCACCAAAAATGAGAGAGAAAATTGATGGCCAGAAAAGCACATCTACTAAATTTGATGTAGCCCTGTGGGATCCATACTTAGAGAAGATTCTTGGACCTGAAGGTAAACAGACGCCTATAGAAAAGCTTTCGGAGTGACTGTATGACTCAGACTACTTAGATCTAAATCTTGGTTTATAGCCTTATCAGTTATGGACAAATGACAGTAACTATAGTAGTCTGTTTTTCATTACTATGAAGAAACGCCTGTGGCTGGGTACTCATAAGGAAAAGAGTTTATTTAGCTCACAGTTTTGGAGGCAGAAAGTCCACACCGTGCGGCCTCAGCTCCGGTGAGGGCACCTACCTCCAGGTCTCACAGTGGATGACACCACAGTGGAAGGAGTGCATGCAAGATGGACAGGTCAGGTGGTGCCACAGGAAGCTTGAGTGAAGGGCAGGGCCGATCCTGGGACCTCTTGCCAGGCCCTGCCTCTTGAAGGTACCACCTTTTTCAACACTGCCGCAATGGATTCTAGCACATGAACCCTTGAGAGGACACACTCAGACAGTATCCAAACTACCTTTCCAACTGCGATTTCCTTATTGTAAAATCAAGAGAGGGGCCGGCTTGTGGCTCACATGGTTAATCCTCCACCTGTGTCTCCAGCATCCCATATGAGCGCTGGGTTCTTGTCCCGGCTGCTTCTCTTCCAGTCCAGCTCTCTGCTGTGGCCTGGGAGGGCAGTGGAGGATGGCCCAAGTGCTTGGGCCCCTGCAACCACATGGGAGACCAGGAGGAAGCACCTGGCTCTTGGCTACGGATCAGCACAGCGCTGGCCGTGGTGGCCATTTGGGGAGTGAACCAATGGAAGGAAGACCTTTCTCTCTGTCTCTGTCTCTCTCACTGTCTAACTCTACCTGTCAAATAAATTAAAACAAAACAAAATCGAGATAATGACTGTATAACAAACACACAGCTCTTGTTGTTACTGGGTACTGTTCCAGGTGCTTAATTTACTCATTACAACAATTCTGTAAGTAAGTAGAATTATTGTATTCTTTACACAGGTGAGGAAATTGAGCCTTAAGAGATTAAATAACTTGATGAAGGTTATGCAGCAGGGAAATAGCAGTGTTGGCATTTTTACCCGGCATAATTTGGCTGAAGTCTGTGGCTTTACATACTACAGTGTGTAAAGGCTTGTTATGAGATCTACATGACCTATAGCATGAAAAGTCATTGCATTTTTACCTGGCACATGATAGGAACATAATAAATTATGGCCTTAGAGCTGTTCTTGGAGGAAGATAAAAGCAGGGAAAATAAATGGTCCTTTTAAACATATACCATGGACTTGAAGGCCAGCCTTCGGATTCAGAAACTGCTTAAATATGTTAATTAAAAATATTGATTTGTTTACTTGAAGGGTAGAGTAACAGAGAGCAGGGAAGAGAAAGAGTGGGAAGGAGGGGGTTGGAGAAAGAGAGAGAGAGCGTGAGAGAGAGAGAAAGAGAGAGATCTATTTAATCACTCCCCAAATGCCTGCAACAGGAAGGATTAGACCAGGCTGAAGTCAGGAGGCAGGAAGTCCATCCAGGTCTCCCACATGGGCAGCAGGGGCCCAAATATTTGGACCATTTTCTACTAGCTTCACAGACACATTGGCAGGCAGCTGCATCAAAAGTGGAGCAGCCAGGACTCAAACTGGTACTCAGATATGGGATGCAGCATTGCAAGAGATGGTTTAACTTGCTGCATAACAATGCCAGCCCCAGCTGCTTACACATATTAAGAAACTTACATAAAACTGAAAAATTATAATGTGCTTATGAGAATCTTGGGTATTCTCATATCTCCTAGAGGCTCAGTCTAGAGGTAAGACTTATTCTGTACTGATTTACCTTCTTAACAGTTTCATCTTTCAGAAGGTGGGCGAGTTGGGGAGGAACTCTCTTTGGGATTAATTGTGACTAATTGGAAATAACTCATTAATAATGTACAAGCAGGGGGCTTGAGAAAAACACCATAGTCTTTCTCAAGTAGGGTGCCACCGACATACAGGATAGGAATTGACTGTGTTAGAGGTTATATTTAGCATCATTAAGTATCAAAATCATCCCTCAAAGTTCTGCAACAAATAAAATACCCCCCAGATATTTCCAACTTCATAGTAGGCAAAGGCTGGTGGCAGTATTGCCCCTAGTTGAGAATGGAATTTCCGGATGTGCCTTAAGCCACATATGAGCATCCCACTGAAGTGGAAGACATTCCCATGAGCATGCACAGGAATGTATACAGTTCTCAGATATGTAGCTTGAAATAACTCCCTGCCTTTATTTACTGCTTAAGAAAGTTCATTAGTATACAGATATATAAATCTGATTCTACTCTAGTTTGCTAGTTATAAAAAAGGAGCCAAATTACTCCTAAACTTCTGCACTTTATTAATCTGACAACTTGTGGAAGAGAGACCACATTTGATTAGAAACTGCCACCTTAGATTCTTAAAAATGAATATATTTCAATGTTAAGACATTTAAAATGTACTGGAACTATACAGAACTAAATTGAGATTATGTAATTGTGAATATTTACCAACAGTAATAAATAATAAAAGGTGAGAGGAAATCAAAGAGACCACCTTGGCTTTCCCTTTTAGAACTTTGCAAATTTTAAATAATCAAGTGCAGGTAATGGAAGGTCAGGCACATTGCCAAAGTTGAATACAAAGAGTGATACAAAACTGTGAGAGTCATGTTGGGAAATCCTGTGGCCAAATGAAGTTGAAATTTGAAAACATAAAGAAAAAAAAACACCAAAGTGTTTTGAGTTTTTAATGGCACATTTTATATCAGAGTACAAAGTGGTGGAAGATCTGCAACATAGGAGATACCGTATAATTTACTGAGGAAGAAGTTATGGCATCTTACAGCAAGGTGACTGACACCTTGAAATAAAAAAAAAAACTATATGAGGGTGGCTTAAAAAATTCTTGGAAAATGTGTGTTATCTATTAATTCAATTTCCTTGAACTTTTTGAAGTGCCTTCAAATATCATAAAGATAGCTCTAAACTTGAAGTTGGAAAGAAACTATCTGAGAGCTGTAAGTGAGGTGAACTCTGGGCTCAGGTGAATTGCAGCTGAGCATCATGAAATGATGATTTCTTGAAAGGTTATATCTTAGCATGTTTTAATCTAGTTTTCATTGTTGTCCTACTAAGATTTTTCTCCCCAATTAGTCTACTCCAACCCTGTGGGATGGATGATTAAACAAAATTTGAAAAGTATGGAGCATTTGAAAATACAAAAATATTTTATATGCCTGTATGCAGATAAATATATGTATGTTTGTATGTGCCTGTATGGGTATGTAAAATACAGAAAAATGAACCTTTGTGACCCACACCCACACTCTATTTATTTATTTATTTATTTATTTTTTGACAGGCAGAGTGGACAGTGAGAGAGAGAGAGAGAAAGGTCTTCCTTTGCTGTTGGTTCACCCTCCAATGGCTGCTGCGGCCGGCGCACTGCGGCCGGCGCACTGCGCTCATCTGATGGCAGGAGCCAGGTGCTAGGTGCTTTTCCTGGTCTCCCATGGGGTGCAGGGCCCAAGCACTTGGGCCATCCTCCACTGCACTCCCGGGTCACAGCAGAGGGCTGGCCTGGAAGAGGGGCAACCGGGACAGATTCCGGTGCCCCGACCGGGACTAGAACCCGGTGTGCCAGTGCCGCAAGGCGGAGGATTAGCCTGTTGAGCCACAGCGCCGGCCCACACCCACACTCTCAGCACCAGCCGAGAGATCTTATACCTATTGCCACTTTATAAATGGTAGAATTTTCCCCAAATTTTCAAGACTATGATAATTAATCACCTGGAAAGATTTGTTCAGGATTGTTGGCCGGTTCCGCGGCTCAGTAGGCTAATCCTCCGCCTGTGGCACCGGCACTCTGGGTTCTAGTCCTGGTTGGAGTGCCAGTTCTGTCCCAGTTGCTCTTCTTCCAGTCCAGCTCTCTCCTGTGGTCTGGGAAAGCAGTGGAAGATGGTCCAAGTGCTTGGGCCCTGCACCCGCATGGGGGACCCAGATGAAGCACCTGGATCCTGGCTTCAGATAGGCACAGCGCACTGGCTGTAGCAGCCATTTGGAGGGTGAACTAACGGAAGGAAGACCTTTCTCTCTGTCTCTCTCTTTCACTGTCTAACTCTGCCTGTCCAAAAAAAAAAAAAAAAAAGAATAAAAGGATTGCTCCATAACATTATGACAAAGTAATGATACCAGTTCCTCAAATAATTTTTGAAAGGCACTTTAATTCCTTTAGGGGTACTTGTAGGTGATTTTTCAAATGTTCTTATATACGGTCAAGTATAACATAAGTGACTCTAATATCATAAACTTTGTCCCATTTTAGCTCTGGTAATAATGGTTTTTATCCCATGTCAGTGTGAAAATTCACCGAGTGTCTTTATGCTTCTCTCTGTGTACATATAGATATATATTTTAAACTATAAATTCTGCATTGCTTGCAGATTAGTGTTATAAGTAGTAGTTCAATTTGAATTTCACTTTCTTTTTTTTTTTTTCTCCTGAAAGTTTCAGACTCTCTGGCTCAATCTGTAGTTCACCATCTAAGATGGATAATGCAGAAGGATCTTTTGGGGCAAGATGTCTTTTTAATAGGACCTCCTGGACCTCTTCGCCGCTCTATTGCTATGCAGTACCTGGTAAGCAATCAGTTCTTGTCAGTTCCTAAGGATCTAAACAGTGATCAGCTTTGTTATTAGTTACATTGAATTAGAATTCTACAAACAGTGCTGGAATTAGTCCTTACTTTACCATCAGAGGATAATTGACTTACGAAGGGTTTGGCAAAACTTGCTTGAAAAGCAGACATACATTTGCCATTCATTGCTTTAATTTTTTTGAACTTAACTATGAAATCTCCATTTTTATAGAAAGGAAATATAAATTCTGGAAATGAGTAGCTTTTTAGATAGAATCAACAACTCTGAAAGTCTAAAACAAAACTTAGTTTTGTGGTACTCCATGAACATCCCCTTACCCCTGACTCACATTTTAAAAACCTGAACAAGCCTGCACATTTTGAAGTATGCAATCTTTAAAGGGAACCTAAAATTTGTAGAGCATAGCTTGTATATTCCATGTTCTCCAGCCTGCCCTGAAATCCTCCACAGTTCACGTAGTTTAAATGAGTTGTTTTATTTAGCTAATGAATGGTAGACTGCACATTCCATGTTGTTTCCCCTTTCTGCATGTTATCCTCTTACATGCTTGCAGAGCTGTTGAGTTGAAATGTTCAAATCTCAACCCAATCAAAAACATTTACAAGACCTTCCTAGTGTTTTATCAGCATTAATAGTTATTATTCTAATGATATGAGGGAGTGCACCATCCCATGAAGGTGCTGTGTTCTGAAGATTTTTTATTTTTAAGATGAAGAGAAAAATCTTTACTTACAGCTTCCTTCTGTTGTTTAAAAGATTGATTTTTATGCTAGCGAGATCTCCTTTGTATACTCTCTTTTCTGGTGGTGACTTGACTTTGACACTGCAAAAATAATGTGAGGCAGCAACAACAAAAATGCAGCTGGTGAATCAGAACGTACCTCCCACCAGCTCATTCCTTTCATACTTTTTTATTTATCCTTAGAACCAGTTTCTGAGGTGTACCATGCCATTGCAGTATTATTTTGAGATCATTAATACGTAAGGCACAAGTGTCTCATCTGAGAATGCCGGGCCAGCTACAGGGGTTCCCAGGTCTGGAACCTCTTTGGTTTTCAGATGTGTACTCCCTACCTTGCTCTTTTCAAAGGGCCACACTATCTGATGTAGATTTTGTCATTGGCAAACTCTGAAGCTCTTTGAAACTGTGAGAGGAGAACGGTTGGATGATTTTAGGAGGCTTAGTGGTTCAAAGTGCAACATAAATCTGTAAGTGTGAAGCTGGTATACTTACACAAATTTTAGTTTTGAAGTAGAGCTGAGGCTAACACTCAGTACTAGCTTCTGCAGTGAGTACTGCTACAACCAATGAGTGGATGAGGTAAGGGAGAAATCTGGGGACAAGTCTGCTGAACCAATGAGAAATGAGTGCGTGAAGCTTCTGATCCAGTCCCTGCAAATGGCCTGGGAAAAGTAACAGAAGATAGCCCAAGTGCTTGGTCCTCTGCTAACCCATATGGAAGACCCAGATGAAGTTCCTGGCTCCTGGCTTCGACCTGGCCCAGTCTTGGCTATTGTGGTCATCTGAGGAGTGAACCCGCAGATGGAAGAACTGTCCCTTCCTCTGTCTTTTCCTCTCTCTCTATCTGAAACTCTGACTTTCAAATAAATAAATCAGTCTTAAAAACAAACAAGAAACCTCAATGCACCACTACCACCACCTCCTCCTGCCACTGTTGGTGAGCTTGCTCATACCTCTTTCATCAGACAGCACTCAGAAGACTTTGGTGCGAAGCCATTGTCTGTATTCCCACTAAACTAGGTTATTTTTGCTTTTACTTGTTAAGCTTCTGATTTGGTGGACTATTAAGCCTTTTTACTGTAATGTAAATTTAAAGTTTGTTACCTGAAAAACTAAAGGAGAGAAAGGGAGAAGGAAGGAGAATGGGAGGAAGAGAGAAGGAAGAAAGTAGGGAGGAAGGGAGTACCATGTTCTTAGAATTGTATCCGCAAGTCACATTGAATCTGTTAAAAAAAAACTAATTAAAAATTGAAATCAAAGAAAAAGAAGACTTTGGTGCTTGTCATGGTTGATGAAGAGTCCAAGGAAGCCATCAGTGCTGAGTATGATATAATGTTCACACTTTACTCAGTGTGGCAGTTCAGGGTGTAATATGGTACAGTTTCATACTGAGAGGCATACGTAGCTTTTCAAGCAATGGCTGCCTGTTGTGAATGCCGTTTTTTCAGTAAGAGTGATCGCATTAGCTAACCAGTGAAGAGGACGTGAAGGTGCTGGTGATGTGTTGCAGAAGTAAAAGCAGAGGCATCTATTCAAAGGAGAAACTGCTACCTTACTCCAAATTTGCATTCTCACAAACAGTTCATTGTATTTAGGGATACATTGCTTGCTATCTCATCTTCACTACCGTGCTCTGTGTTTTCTGTATTTAAAATTTTTCATCCTTTCCACACATATAACGATACTTCAAAAAGTTCATGAAAAAAGGAATTAAAAGCTAAGTTTATTTTGGTGCAAAATATTTTTTAATTTCATGCATATAAGGGATCCTTAAACAGTTCAGGAAAATATGTATTCTGAAAACATTATGTATGATTTTAAGAATTTTTTGTTTCATTTTATTTATTTGAAAGGCAGAGTGACGCATAGGTTGATATCTCCCATCCTCTGGTTCAATATTCAAATGGCTGCAATAGTTAGGACTGGGCCAGGCCAAAATCAGGAGCCCAGAATTCCATTCTGGTTTTCCAAATGAGTGGCAGGGACCCATGTAATTGGACTATCTCCTGCTGCTTTCCCATGCGCATTAGCAGGGAGCTGCATTGGAAGTGAAGTAGCTGGGACTCAAATCAGTGCTTAATATGGGATGCCATTGTTGCTGCTGCACACTCAAAATATTTTTGTACCAAAATGAACCTGTCTTTTAATTTTGTTTTCCATAATCTTTTTTAAGTACTCATATTTTAAGTTAGCAACTAGCACATTAAAAATTAAATAATAATTTATTTTTATCAAATCAAATTGAGATAAGGTAGAGAAAAAACATCTTCCTCGTATAGATATATTACCTCTCACTGTTAATAGCACGCCCATTCAACTTTTTCCCTTATGTTCCAGTAAAGTAATTGGTTTGCCCTGTTTAGTAAAAACTTATTGCATGCTTTGATGGAGAATGTCATTGTTCTTAATTCAATATTGTGAAAAAGAAGATAATAAAAATAATTGTAAATACTTTTCTTTAACATAGCTATTACATGTAGGACAAAATGAATTGAAGGAGTATAAACTGTTATGAAAGAAATTGATTCTGGATGGTTTCCCTTTAAAACATATTGTCTTTTGAAGAAACAAGTTTTTCCCTCCTCCCTTCTTTCTTGTTCTCCTCTTTCATCTTCTCCTTCTCCCCCTTTCTCTCCTGTTCTGTGTCCCTCTTCAGCTGTGTGTGCCTGTTGATCTCACTGTTGGGCTTGACCTTATTTTCACACTTGGTAAAGCACCTAACATTGTGTATACACTTGGTAAATATTGGTCAATGAAGTAAATTGATTTTAATCACTTTTTTTTTTTTAAAGTCAAACATTCCTTACGGAAACAGCTATAGTAGTTTATGGGAAAACCAAGTAGTACTTTCAGATTGTTACTCAGGATATTTGAAAAGCATTCTATAGGGGAAATTAAGGTTTTAATATCTAATTTTCATTATTATTGCTATAGTAGGATTGAGTACAGAAGTAGAGCTCTGAGGAGTTATTTACATATATTGGCTAATGTTCAATTATTACATTTTTCTCAAAGCTGAAACGTAAATGATTTTTTCATCCACAATTACATTTATTTATTTATTTGTAAAGATTTATTTGAAAGGCAGAGTTAGAGGGAGAGAGAGCTTCTATCTGTAGGTTCACCCCCAAAACCAGGAGCCAGGAGCTTTATCAGGGTCTTCTGCATGGTGTAGGGATTGAAATACTTGGATCACCCTCTGCTGCTTTCCCTGGGACTAGAACCAGGACCCACATGGTGTTCTCGGAAGTGGAGCAGCCAGTGGAGTAGCTGGGATGCAAACCTGTCCCTATGACTGCAGGCTGCGGTTTAACTCGCTGCAGCACAGCACTAGTCCCACAATTATGTTTAAAATGCTTTTCTGTAGGGCAGGGGCATTGCCAGATAACTTGCACCAAATCGTATGCTGGGAGTCTGATTGAGTTTTGGAATAATTTCACTCTTGTTCTCCAGGAGCTGACCAAGCGAGAGGTTGAATACATTGCGCTGTCAAGGGACACGATGGAAACGGATCTCAAACAGCGACGTGAGATCCGCGCAGGCACGGCTTTTTACATTGATCAGGCAAGTTCTTCTCACACCCCAGCCCGGGCCTGCGTACTCCAGGGAAACACAAAATTGATTTTTTAAGTAGAATGAAAGTAGCTCTTGTAATGGTGAAAGGTAGATGTAGTGTGCTCTCTCTAGACAGATTTAATTTAGTTTTTGGTTTTGCTTTTCTTGGAAATGTCTTTTTGAGTTAGTACCAAATGAGAAACCCTAGATGAAATTAATGGCTCTAAAGTATCAGCTCAAGATCAATATACTGATTTCTTCATTCTCAGCTGCTTCTTACTACTTGCCTATAGAAATTTGAATTTTCTTAAAAAATAAGATTTTGATATGGAAAATTTGCTACACATTTATTAAAGTATTCTCAATCTAAAGGCCAATTGGGTAAAAACATACTAAAGGTAGTGAACTTAAATATGTACTATAGGAACCACAGGTTTTGTAGGAAGGAGTCCTAGGTATAGATTACCAACTGAAGTAGTAGGACTATTATAATGAAGTTTGTTATGTATATTTTTCTAGTACATTGCTTGAAAGAAGTTGTATTTGTTGTCCATGCAGAATACCTCATAGAAAATAGGATGGAAACTAAATAAGCAATTCAAAGAGAAAATATTTCAAATACCCAATCAATTCATGAAAAGATACTTGACCTCCTTGTTTCGAAAAGTGACAATTAAAACATCAGTGAGCTGCTGTTTTTCTTTCACTTGTCTGATTGGTAAAGATTGAAGAATTTGCTAATGTCCAGTGTTGAGGAGGGAGTCATGAGGAAATGGCATTGTTTTGGAGGGCAGCAGAAAGTGATGCAATTTTAAGAGAAAATTTGGCAACATCTATCAAAAGAAAAGGAATGACAGGTACATTTGGTCCTAGAAGTTAGGTTTCTAGCAATTTTTCTTCCAAGTATGTTCACAAAAAGGATACAAAACCAAAGATGTTTATTGCAGCATTGTTTGAAATCATAACGTGGTAATTGAAAACAGTAATAATGTACATTTAAGAGACTAATAATCTAAGTAATAGTAAGAAGAATAGAATGAGGTTAACTAATCTGTATGCACTGATAGGAAAGAAGTCCAGAACCTATGTGAAAAAATAATGAAGTTGCAAGATAGTACCTATAATATGTTCCCATCTGTGATTGAAAAATAAAAGAAATGCATTTGCCTTTGTGAATACATTGAAAGCTTCCTAAGGGATGCACATGAACAGTTAACAGAGAGGACATCAGATGTGTTCCAGAAGTGTGGCTGGAGGACTGGAAGGAAGGGCCCTTCATAGTTCTTTGAATTTGAAACTTTATTGCAGGCACATCCTTACTTTATAATCAAGAGTATAACTATAAGAAACCACTGAGTGGCACATTTTTTGGGCAACAAGATATTCACCTGGTTTCAAAGATTATTTACTAATTGCAAACAAAAAAAGGTACTAAAAATGGAGAGATTTGGTAGTTGCCATTAATATGATGGTGGTGTAACCTAGCATCATCCAAGTGGGAATTTCTAAGTTCAGATTTTCTGCAATTAAAAGTAATCCTGGGGCTAGCATTGTGGCATTGTTGGTTAAGCCGCTAGCTGCTGCTCCACTTCTGATCCAGCTCCCTGGCCTGGGAAAAGCAGCAGATGATGGCCCAAGTGTTTGGGTCCCTGTTACCCACATGGGAGTCCTGGAGAAAGCTCCTGGCTCCTGGTTTTAGCCTGGCCCAGCCCTGGCCATTGCAGCCATCTGGGGAGTGAACCTGTGGATGAAAGATTTCTCACTCTGTCTTTCCCTCTCTCTCTGTTTCTCTTATTTTCAAATAAATAAATAATTTTTTATAAGTAATCCTATGTAGATGAAGTTTACAAATATATTTCTAAAGAATACATTTTATTCATATGCTGTCAGCAATTCATTTCATAGATTATTTCTGATTACAAATGGGATAAAAATACACATTTATAATGGACAGATGTGACATTTTTCTTAGTTAACTAACTCATCTGACAGTCACTGTTATATGAGCTCACTTAGAACCCTGCTGTTATTCAGTAAGAGGTGGACAGCGCTACAACCTAGTAATTGTAGTCTAAAATGTTGATGTTAACATCAACAATCAGACCAATCTAGAATGAGTGATATTCTGTAAGACCACAGCTTGGACTATTCAAAAAATTCATTGTCATGAAAACCAAAACAGAAAGGACTGTTCCACATTAAAAGGTTGGAGAGAGAAGATCATTTAGTTTCTTTATTGGACTGTAGTATAGACAGCCATTTCTGTTGCATTATTACCACTACCTCCCTCGGTCTGCATTAACAGGAAGCTGGAATCAGGAGCAGAGACAGAACTCAAACCCAGGCATATTAATATGGGATGTAGGTGTCTTTTCCGGTGCTTCACTGCTATGCAAAACACCTGCACTGATTTTCTATGTGCCTTTCCAGTCCTATCGTGGAAAATTCTTTCTTGTGACCAAGAGATTCTTGTGCTCATCACTTTAAACACTTTTAAAACCCCTTCTGTGTTTTCTTTGTGAATAAGTGCCTTTTGAAATATGAACTTGGATTTCTGTTTCTGCTCTGTTGACTTTGACTTTCAATCTAGTAGTGTGTATTCTAAACCTAGTGATCCACATAATAAGCACATGATAAAATATATTTATATTCAAAAGCTTGTATTTATTTTTAGAATCAACACCATGTGCATTTCACTTGATAAGAAAGGTGGAGGTTAGTCCTGATTTCTTTTTCCAATTGGTTATCTCTGCCAAAGGTAGATATTAAACCGCAGGATCATTTCTACTGAACTTCTTAGTAAACTGTTTGGAGTAGTTGGTAGAATTACTTGGTTAAGCATGTTTAGTATGCTAAATTTCCTATTGGTTTATTTTTATAAAATATATGAACTGGCAGTCCATCTTTTTTTTTTTTTTCAGATTTATTTATTTATTTGAAAGGCAGAGATATAGAGAGAGAAGGAGAGAGAGAGAAAGAGCTTGCATCTGCTGGTTCGTTCTCCAAATGGCTGCAATGGCCAGGGCTAGGCCAGGCCAAATACAGGAGCCAGGAGCTTCTGGTTTTCCCACATGGGTGCAGGGGCCCAAGTACTTGGGCCATCTTCCACTGCTTTCTCAGGTGTATTAGTAGAGAGCTGGATCAGAAGTGGAGCACCTAGGACTTGAACTGGTGCCCATAAGGGATGCCGGCACTGCAGACAGACTTGACCTTCTATGCCACCGTGTAGGCCCCAATCCAATAATTAATACACTTAAAATTTTAAACTAATAGAAAATCCAAAATATTGTAGTTAAAACAAATATTAAAATTTTAGGTTCTAGATTTTTTTGTTGTTAAACACACAGCCTTTGGTTCCATGTGTTTCTTCCCCATGATATTTAGATTCACACGGGGGCTGCATATACCTCACACTGCCTCCAACTGACAAGCTTTTATAGAAATTTTCCTACATTTTCTTCTGTCCCAAACTGGCTAAGAACAAAGTTGGGATGGTGAAGAGATGAGTATGGGAATTAGAAGTTGAGATAATAACCTGAGGAGAGAGGTAAAGAGATGTGACTATATTTAAATGACAGTAAAATAACTTTCTTGCTTCGGTAGAGTTTTTAAAATCAGTTTTCATAGCTGATTTGACTGTTGCAATGCAAGTAGAGTGGGAGAGAAAGTAGATTTCTATGTGTTCATTGTTTTAAACTAGCTTTTCAAAACTGAGTTGTTTAGGCAACTAAATTTATTGATTACAGTAAAGATTTCTTGGAACAGAAAAGAAAATTATTTAGATAAAACCTTTTGAAATGATACACTTCCCTTGCCATTTTAAAAAGTGTATTTTCAGATTATATATATATATTATAGTTTATAAAATATTTAAAATATCATGTAAACATATGGTAGTATTTTATAGTGTTATGTTTTCTTCTTGAATCCAACTCATTATGATGAACTTTAGTTAATTTACTGTGCTATAGTAATACACTGATACCTTCAGAACTTGTGATTGAAGTATAGAAATGTTAGTCCTTTTTTCTGGCTTGTTCCAAGTCATTGTTTGGAAGTTCTTATCAGATTTTCATATTTTTTCTTCCATTTTATTGTCTGGCAGTTAATATTTCCTAAGTGTGCTGTTCATAATCAGATACTATCAATTTCTTGCTTAAAGGCATGCAATAACTTTCTGTTATACCCAGAATAAAATCCAGACCCTATAATGCAGCCTACAGCATCCCATAGGATCTAATCCTTGCCTGCTTTATCTTGTTTCACCCTGTATGTTGCCTTTGAGGTTGCAGCTCCAGTGACATTTCCTTTATACTTGTATTTCTTCTGCTTGGTATCATCTTCTTCCATTACTTTAAATTCCTATCTCCTCAAAATCCAGGTAATAAATTCCCTCAATATTTTAGCAAAAGTATCCTCTGGTCAGTGCCCACTCCCTTTCCACATGTACTGTGCAGCCCTGTGCCGTCATGTTACAAATGTCATCTTCATAGCACTTACCATGAATTAAAGTTACTGTTTCTTTACTCACACCTTTATTATCTGTCTTCCACACTAGAAGACAACCATGTAAGTTTCCTGAATATTTCTTGTATTTTGGTCTATTGCAAATATATTTATCATAAATAATGAATAATTTCTACTAAAATGCTATGCCATATATATGAAGTTTATATTGTATGTTTTTTAAAGCCTGGCATTTTTGTAGGAAACATGTCCCTGTGACATTAGATAAACCTGATTTTTAGTATCTGTACAATCTTTCATCAAATAGGTATGCCATTATTTATATTTTAATTGAAATATAATTGTACATATTTATGGAGTACAATGTGATGTTTTGATACATGTTTATAGTGTCTAATGATCAAAACAGGATAATTATTACTTCTAGCACCTCAAGCATTTATCATTCTTTATGTTGGCTACATTCAAACTCTCTTCTAGCTATTTTGATATATACAGTAAATTATTGTTACATAGTCACCTTGCTGTGCTATAGAGCAGTGGAACTTATTCCTCCTACCTAATTGTATTTTGTTACCTATTATCTATCTTCTCTCTTTCCTTCCTCTCAGAACCATTGTTTACTTAACAGTGCCATTTTGTCTACCTTCCCATGTTGTTGGTCATTTAGGTTCCTCTTAAGCTTTCACTGTTATACATAACAGATCAGTGAGTATCATTGTATTTGTATCTTCTTATCATTGCTAACTTTTTGAAGACTTGAATCCTAGAAGTATCATTGCCTGTCAAACAGTCTGGACATTTTCCTGAGTCTTGATGTATATATTGCCAAATTGCTTTCTAGAAAGGATGTACTGACCCACAGTCTAGTTAGTGCAGTATTGATAATTATCTCATGGACTCTTACCAGCATTGAATATTTCTATATATATGCTTTGCCAGACTGGTAGACTTTAATTTGCATTGATAATTATTAGGCAGGCTGTGGTTGGTTTGTTTATTGGCTGTTGCTTCTGCAAGATATCAATAAATTGAGTGATGTGGAAAAGCAGAAAGGTATTGAAGCAACAAATAAGTTACAGCCTGTAAAGAAAATGTTGCAATTGACACCGTTCTTGTCTATGTAAATATTTGCTATAATTTACTTACTATTAAGAAGATACTTTTATTATTGTTTTTAGGAGATAATCACTTGCCTATAATGACACTACACATCTATGAATCCTTTAACCCGTCATTATTTAGTATTTTGCATTTTTGAGCTTTTTTTTTTTTTTAAAGATCTATTTATTTAATAGAAAGGCAGAATTACAGAGAGAGACAGAGAGAGAAAGAGAGATCTTCCATCTTACCCAAATGGCCACAATGGCTGGAGCTGGGCCAGCCTGAAGCCAGAGGCCTGGAATTCCTTCCATGTCTCCCATGTGGGTGCAGGGGCCCAAACACTTGGGCCATCCTTACTGCTTTCCCAGGCACATTAACAGGGAGCTAGATTGGATGTGGAACATCTGGGTCTCAAACTTGCTTATATGCCATGACACCGGTCCCCATTTTATTATTTTTTATGGAATTGATTTTCTAGGCAGTTTATAAATTATTTAAAAAGAAGAACTTGTGGGGCCGGCGCTGTGGCAAAGCAGGTAAAGCTGCCACCTGCAGTGCTGGCATCCCATATGGGCGCCAGTTCAAGTCCCTGCTGCTCCACTTCTAATCCAGCACTCTGCTATGGCCTAGGAAAGCAGTAGAGGATGGCCAAGTCCTTGGGCTCCTGTACCCACTTGGAAGACCTGGAGGAGGCTCCTGGCTCCTGGCTTCAGATAGGTGAAGCTCCAGCTGTTGCGGCCAGTTGGGGAGTGAACCAGCGGATGGAAGACCTCTCTCTCTTTCTCTGCCTCTCCTCTCTCTGTGTAACTCTGACTTTCAAATTAAAAAAAAAAGAAGAAGAAGAACTTGTGGTGCAGTGGGTTAAGGAGCCACTTGCAAAGCTTGCATACTACATGAGTGCCCATTTGAGTCATGCTCGACTTTCAATCCAGCTCTCTGTTACTGCTGCTGGGAAAGCAGCGGAGGATGGACTAAGTGTTTAGGCCCCTGGCACCCATGTGGGCGCCTTGGATGAAGCTCCTAGCTTCCGCCTGGCTCAGCTCTATTGCAGCCATTTAGGGAATGAACCAGTGGGTAGAATCTCTCTTTCTTCCTTCTGTCTGTAACTCTACCTTTCAAATAAATTTAAAAAAATCTTAAAAAAAAGAACTGTTAAAAAGCTGAAATATGAAAATTTATATATTATTGTGATGCCTATGGAGAAATAAGACTAACAAGATACTTTGCCACCACATTAACTTTCCTTTGTCTTAGAAGATAAAGTGACCTGAAAAAAGCCAAAAGTCTTGATAGTGTAACCTTTTAACAATATATTACTGCCCCTTTTTTTTTCTGAACCTGTTGAGATTTTCATCGTTAATTCTGTTTATTGTTTAAAGAGCTGGGGGAAAAGACTATTACGTCAATATACAATTGCCTGCATTACTCAAGTGTAAGCCAATACAAATGAACTAAACTACAAATAAATTACATTTAGATGTTCTGTCTGAGAGCAGAAACTCTTCATCCACAAGGTAGTTTGGGGAGTACAAAGCAAGGATGGAGAAGTTAGAAGATTTTCCTTAACCTTTTCTAAGCCAAGAATTCTTTTCACATTTGAATCTTGTCAATTTGTCTGACATTGTACTGTGAAGTTCTACAGTGTGTATAATTAACATTCAATATAAAGTATAAAAATATGTCTTAAGCAATTACATAATATTTTAATGTATTCTTCACTGTTTTGGATCATGCTTGATTCTTCCTCTTTATTAACAGGGAAAAAACTTAAGTCTTAACTTTAGAAAAAACCAAATTGCTTGAAGGTTACAGATCATCAGAAGCTACTCAGGTAGAATAACAAAGTGCTAAATACTAGAAAATAAGATTTTTATCTTGTCTAAATGCTTTTTGCTTACTTTAGCAAATAAGGGAGAACATTTACTTATTTTTTTTATTTATTTTTGACAGGCAGAGTTAGACAGTGAGAGAGAGAGAGAGAGAGAGACAGAGAGAAAGGTCGTCCTTCTGTTGGTTCACCCCCCAAATGGCCGCTCATTGTTTTTTAATGACTCATTATATACCAGAATGTGTCTCATTTAATCTGCAACACAGTCTATGAGATAAGCATGATTAAGAGCCTAACTTCAGAAGGAAACTAGGGAGCATGACAAGTAGGTGGGAGAGAAACTGTCTAAGTTCACTTTGTGCTGCTATTACAGAATACCTAAAGCCAGGTTATTTATAATGGCTCACGGTTTTGGAACCCGGGAATGAAACGGTTGAGGGGCAGGCATCTGGGGATGGCCCTCTTGCTGTATCATCCCATGGAAGAGAGGAAGGGCAAAAAAGCAAGTGTTTAATGGAAAGGCAAGAGAGAGGGAAGAGTTGTCTACTCCCCAGATGATGGCATTAATCACCTTTTTCTTTTTAAAGATTTATTTATTTGAAAGTAAGAATTACAGAGAGAGGGAAGGAGAGATCTTCAATCTGCTGGTTCCCCAAATGGCTGTTACTGCCGGGGGTTGGCCAGGTTGAAGCCAGGAGCTTCATCTGGGTCTCCTACGTGGGTGCAAGGGCCCAAGAACTCTGGCCATCTTCTGCTGGTTTCCCAGGTGCATTAGCAGGGAGCTGGATGTGAAGTGGATCAACCAGGGCTGGAACTGTTATGGCAAAGAGATTACCTTGGTTCTTCGTCTCACATGAAAGAATAATTATCATGTGGACAAGGTAGAGAGAGAAAAGCAGGATTTATTTAAGTTATGAAAGCTCCTGCTGAAGCTACCAGGAGTGAGTTCCAAAAGAGGAAGGCCCAAAGGGGCTGATGGTAGTGGGGCTTTTAAGCACAATTTTGGGAAACAAACTGTCAGTACAAGGTGGGGATAAACCTATCAAAATACCTGGTTTGTAATCTTATTTACCCTATCTGGCTTGCTCATAACAAAACAAAAGAGCCATCAGAGGGGTGAGGTACAGTGACTTGCTTTATAGTAAACTGGGAGCTCAGTAGAATGGAGTCACCACTCCCTTGCAGTTCTCTGGAAAAGATTGGAAGCCCCTAAGGAGTGGGGCAGGCACTTTTGATGTTGCTAAAAATAACTTTTGAGGAAAGCAAGCATTTTGCACCCTCAATTTCCACCAGGACCAACCTGACTGCCTATTAACCAGTCTGACTTCTCACAGAACTCCTTAACCCTCTGTGCCACAGCGCCAGCCCCATTAGTCACCTTTTAAAGGTTGCACTTGTCAACACTGTTGCACTAGGATTAGGTTTCCAACACACGAATTTTGGGGGACACAGTCAAACCATGCAGCAACCAAAAGTCACTCTGATGATCTGATATTTTAAAATAAAGAATTTAAAATGTATTTTTTTTCATTTTTCTGTAACTGCCTTAGCACTTTTATGCTGTAGATATTTTGAGTTTCAAGCTCTTTGGATTCTGTTTTCACTAAATAATGGCTTTGTTAATAATGATTTATATTTTAATGGGTTCGAGAGTTTTAAGTTTTTTTTCCAGTACCACTTTGATTGTTAACTTGTTACATTGTACAATATCCCTGGAGGATTTTCTCATTTAGTAAATGAGGACACAGATATCTAGATTAATTATTTGCCTAAGGTAACAATAGAACCAAATCTAGTGAACAGGAACTTAGACATTTTTGATTTTAGGTCATGTAGCTGCTTTTATCTTGAAATCCTTCATGTTAGGTTATTAAAGCTATGATATGAGATGGCTGGGCCAAAAGGATCTTGCTGTATTTTTTTTTTTTTTTCTTCTGACTTACTTGAGAGAATTGGGTCTCGGCAAGTTTTGTAGCCTGAAGGACAAGGAAGGATCCTTAGAGTTTAATTTCTGCTTCAAAGTAGACATTTATTCCACATCTGTGTACCACTCCATTTTTATTTTTAAGATTTTAGGCGAAAATTAAACTATTTTATTTAACTATATAGGAAAATTTAAAAAATATCTAGCCTAAGCTTCTCATGTTGATAGTTAAACTTGGTTCTATTCTGTTCTTAGAACAAATGTAGGCGCTGGTGCTGTGGTGTAGTAGGGTAACCCTCTGCCTGTGGTGCCAGCTTCCCACATGGGCACCGGTTCATGTCCTGGCTGCTCCTTTTCTGATCTAGCTCTCTGATAATGCTCTGGGAAAGCACTGAACCCACGTGGGAGACCTGGAAGAAGCTCCTGGCCTCTGGTTTCTGATTGGCCCAGCTTTGTCTGTTGTGGCTATTTGGGGAATGTGCCAGTGGATGGAAGACCTCTCTCTCTGTCTCTCCCTCTCTGTCTATAACTCTACCTCTCAAATAAATAAAATAAAAACAAAACAAAACTGAAAACAAGTGTAGGCATAGATACCTATAATCCTTCATATAAAAATTCTTAAACTTACATAACAGCATGTTTTAGCTGAGCAGTTGGTTGTATTTTTATTCCATAAATGACGTTAGCCTGCTATGACCAGTTTTGTATCAGTGTGCCTTAAAATCCAGCTGGGAAGATGAAACATGAGAATGGGAGAACAGGGGAATTTCTGTGCCAGGCTTCCACACTTAACATGCTGAGCAAACATGGCAAAGGGTGTATCCATGCGGGGGGTGGGGAGGGGGATGAGTTGCTTAGGCCTCTACTGGGTATACAAAACTTAAAGCTTTGTTCTGTCCAGTTAATTGTGAATTTCATAGTGAGTACAATACATTGTTAATATATTAAAGTATTTAATGAACTTACTCTTTGCTATTTTCAGTTGCTTATTTTAAATTTTATCTTCTCTACAAATGTAACCATATTAGATTAATAAAGTCTGACAGTACTGATTAAAATACTTTAATCTTTTCATAGACTATTTTAAGGAAGAATTAAGAAGCAAGGGGAGAGTGAATTAGTAACTAAGTAAGTAGTATTAGCTTTATAAATTGAGTGCTTCAGATTTTGTTACCAAAGAGCATCTTCTTAAGGTTTTCTTCTTTTGGTCAATATTCCTGTCTACATTCAAAAATTTTAATTTGCATATGCTTTGGTGTCGAACCCTCGCCAACAAAAGTCTTGCCAGCAAAGGTCCAACCCACGGAGTCACGACACGACCGCTGTTGATCAGTTCTCGAGGAACTTTTATTTTTAGTGATAGAAGGAGAGAGAGAGAGGGAAGCAGCCGAGAGAAAGACTGAAGAGGCTGCTCTGCCTTCCCGCCCCTAACACGGTCTTTTATCCATTTCCAGTCCCCCAGGGCTAGGGCAAGTAGTCCATCAATCAGATCAAAGGGCACGCATAGTCTCAGGCCAAGGTGCATCTCATCTCATCAGGTTGTTTGTAAGTCCTTTCAGTCAAGGTGTATCTCATCTCATCAGGTCAAGGTGTGTCTCATCTCATTTCCTTGACCTTGTTCTGCTCCGCAGGATGAGGCAGTGCAATGAGGAGGTCCCCACAGGTGGCCGGCCTGTGGTTCCCCACATTTGGGAATACAGCCACATAACCAAAGGGCACAAAGAGATGAAAGTTAAAAATTGTGGGTGATTCTTTGCTTGTCAGTTTGTTCTAAAAAATTATACCACTCTTACACATTTGCGATCCTCTTTTTATAGTCTCATCTTTGGAATGAATTGAACTATAAAGCATCCATTCTCAACACTACTTATTGTATGTAAAATTAATACATAATTTATAATGAATTAATAAGAAAAATATTGAAGATTTTTCCTTTTGAGTTTAAAAAAATTCTTAATAAAGTTGAGGTAAGTTACATGTACCTGGATCTTCTAGCTGAAAGAGACTTTAGAGATGGCTTGATTCAGTTTCAGTAGATAGATGTTATCACCTGGAGACAACTAAAGACTAGAGGTACTGAGATATGGTGCCTGACCCAATTAACTCTTCTAGTTAAAAAGCAGGGAGCTTATGAGTGCTCTCATTGGAGGTGGTGGCAGTAGGAATGGAAAGTTGGTGATGGAGTCATGGTATGTTTAGAGGTAACACTTGCACTGTGTGAAGATGAAAAAGAAGTTAATAATGAGTTGTGGGGAGAGTTCAGTAACATTTTAACTGAAACAGAAATCAAGAAGACCTGGTTTAGGGAAAAAGGTTGTGAGCTTTATTTGATTAAGAATGCTGACTTTGATCATCCGTATAGAGATAGTAAAAAGATATTTGGAGATGTGTATGGAGCTCAGGAGAAAGGTTAAGTCTACACAGTGCGTTCCTCAAGAACAATGAAATAAAGATGAAAAAAGTCTTGTTGTACTAAGCATAGCGTGTAATAGTCTGTACCCAATTATGCATATTCCATGAATGAGAATGTACAAGATTGAGATAGATCCACCAGTGAAATAAAAAGTGAGCAAAGAAGAGGAATCGTGCAAAATCCTTTCATTGTAGAGGATAGGAGGCAGAGGAAGTGCTGGGGAGGGCAAGGGGAAACCGGCATGGTAATGGCCTCAGAAGACAAGACACAAGAGCAAATCAAGGAAACCGTTTAGAAAAGGAGGAGAAGTAAAAGCCTGGAATTTTTTTTTCTTTTTTTACATTTCAGTTGTTGGTTGCTTTCAGGTTTCAGTAAAATAAGAGTGGAAGTGGAAGGTACCTGGGAGCTTATTAGAGGTGGTGTGCATGTGGGCTGTTTTATATGGGGCATGAAGATAAAGGAAAGGGTAAAGAGACTATTAAGAGGTTTTACCGGACTATAGATTTTCTGAAAGTACAGACATGGTTGTAGAAGAGAAGGAATTGGGAAATGAAAGTGAGGGGATTTATCTGATGGTAGTAGAGCGATACCTCTAAAATCAAAGTGGAAAGGGTTAGTATTGGATGGATCAGAGGAATGACACATGTCAAAATAGAAAGCATAGTAAAGTGGAAAGATGAAGACACATAGGGACTGGTGGAATGGAGGAAAGTCACAGAATCTCAATTCATACAACTTTGATCAGCACAGTAAAGTACTGGGCAAGGTCATGAGAAAGAGTAGGAAGCTTGCCATGGCAATAAATTTTACAAGAAATTAAAAAAATAATTTCTGAGTACTAGTGGGGATTCAGCTGAAGTTGAAGAAGGAGAATTTGTAGCAGCTTCTCCTGATGTTTTATCACAGATCAGCTAGTAGTAGAGCCAGTCGAAGGTGTAATTGTCCCTCTCCAGAACATTGTCCTTGTCTTCCCCGGCTCATCTCACAGGCTTATCAATTCAGTACTTTCGAAAAGAAGGTTCTTGAGAGTAGAAGCAGCCAGTGCCGCGGCTCACTAGGCTAATCCTCTGCCTGCGGCGCCGGCACTCCTGGTCCTAGTCCAGGTCGGGGCACCGGATTCTGTCCCGGTTGTCCCTCTTCCAGTCCAGCTATCTGCTGTGGCCCTGGGGGGCAGTGGAGGATGGCCCAGGTGCTTGGGCCCTGCACTCACATGGGAGACCAGGAGGAAGCACCTGGCTCCTGGCTTCAGATCAGCACAGTGTGCCGGCCATTGCGGGATGAACCAATGGAAAAGGAAGAACTTTTTCTCTGTCTACTCTGCCTGTTTTAAAAAAAAAAAAGGCAGAAACATGTTTACATGGGATACAGTAATCAGATAAAAAGTTCTGGGATAGTCCTCTCATCCTCTCATTCGCTTTCCTGCCCCCTTCAGTCCTAGAGAGGGGTTACAGCTTTGTCAGTTAATAGCACTTTGTGGATCCTTTTACAGGTAAAGATGGAGCTATATTGTTATTTTTTAACAGCTGTGTAGTAGTGCATCGTATTGATTTAATATAATTCATTTTTGCCAATGTTCTGTAAATTGGCATTTGGGTTGTTCCTTTTCATTATGAAACCATGTTTTAATTAATATATATATATCATACATTTATTATTTCTTTAAGATAATTTCCTTGAAATTGAATTGCTGGATTAATTAATATAGCTATGTGTATTTTTAAATTTATCTTGCTAAATTGTTTTAGCAAGATATTGTTTAAAGTTGCCATTTTATTTGTAGACAACCTCTGAATGAGAGTCTGTATTATCTTTTTTAATCTCTGCCAATTTGAAAGTCTAAAAAAATCTTGTATTTCCTTAGTATTCTTTGATAATGAAAATTGAATACATTTTGTTATGGTGCTTATTTAAACTTTATAGAGGTATTGCTAATTTTCTTAATTTGTGAAAACTTATTTTATATTAAAGGTATTTAAGTGGTTCTGTATATATCTTTAATTTTCAGACTATCCTTTAAGGTGTTCTTGTTATATTATAAAATTTTGAGTGTGTTAATATCTATTAATCTTTTCCTTAATGGCATCTACCTGTGAATCGTAAGAAAGATTTTCTGTATTTCAAAATTATTTTGAAAAATCACTTAGGGTGGGCATTGGGCCTGGAAGTTAAGATGCCAGTTTAAATGCCTACATCACATATATGAGTGCTTGGATTTTCTTTCCGCTCTCACTCCTGATTCTAGTTTGTGCTAAGGCAGACCCTAGGAGGCAACAGTGATGGCTCAAGTTTTTGTCACCCACAGAGGAGACCTGAATTCAGTTTCTGGCTCATTACTTTGGCCAGGCCCAGCCCTGGATGTTGAGTGCATTTGAGGAGTGAACCAGTAAGGAAGCTGGCTTTTTCTTTGTCTATTTCCTTGTTTCTTTCTTCTGTCTTTAAATAAATAAGTACAAAAATGTATAAAAGTCACTTACTACCTACAAATTATGTGGTTTTACTTTTACCATTAATTTTTAAATTCAATTGGATTTGTTTTTCAAATTCCTAATTTCCACTCCTTTGAAATGCCACTTTTCTCACATATTAAAATATTTAATCACTTTTGCTCACTAATTTTCTTATATGGAAAAAATAATATATAAGTAAATATAAGGAAAAAACAGTGCAGTAGGATTTAATGAGAAAAGAAGTATCTTTGATCTAATACTTTAATTTCCAAGAATTTCTTGCTAACACATTTAATTTATTGCTATAATATATCCTTCTTCTTCTATTTCATTGGCTTGCCTTTCTCTCTGGTCATCTTTATGTCTTTTTTTTTTTTTTTAAGCTAAAGTCTCCCAGTTACTGTTCTTCCTGTATAGAACTTTCCTGGTAATATGTCTAATGAGTTATTAAGGAGAAGTTTGAAGCATTTAGAAGCCACTGTCAGAAATTAGATTGTTGCCTCAATGGTTTTGCTTACATCAATACTTGTTAGGAGAAGGAAAGGAAGAACTTCGTAAAAATTTTAAAAACAAACAGTAATTTGCAAAGGACATATTGAATTTCTTCTATCTTGAAAACAATTTAGCTGGGAGAAAATGTTAGAGTTACTAATTAAGTCAGATAGAGATTATAGGACAATAATGGGTTATGTTGATTTAAAAGACAAATGAATCTTTTCTATTAACTACTTCTCTTTCCAGATATATTTAGGCAAATGACTAGCTTCATGTCTTTTCATTTCTAGAGATTTCACTTCTATGACTATGATTTGAAGAGCAATGTTAATTTAGGGAAATATGATTGTAGTTCTCTCTAGAAGACTTTAAGGCAGATTATTCTCACTTGATCTTAGCCAAAAGGCCAAGAAGCGATGGGGCAGATTATTCTCTATGGTCCTGTATAATCTTGGTTGAATTGAGTCTCTTCTATGTAAAGAAATATTCTGTATGGATTTTTACTTCATTTCTCTCAACAGGCACAGGCAAATTTCTTTGTGTAGTAAAAACTACACTCAGATTATTAACTTTTCCATTGTTTAAAAATATTTATTTATTTGAAAGGCAGAGTTAGAGAGAAAGGGAAAGACAGAGAGAGATCTTACATTCATTGATTCACTCCCCAAATGGCCACCGTGGCTGGGAACCAGGAGCTTCATTCAGGTCTCCCACATGGGTGGCTGGGGCCCAGTCACTCAGGCTATTTTACATTATTTTCCCAGATGTATAAGCAGCAGCTGCATTGGAATTTGAGCAGCTGAGACTCAAACTGGAACTCATATGGGATGCTAGCATTACAGGAAGTGGCTTAATCAGCTGCTCCACAATGCTGACACCCAATTTTCCAACTTCATTATTTAGTTATCTTTTTAGATCTTCATCTCCTTAATTTCTCATACTTAAGGACAGGCTAAAATTTTAGCTCTTCATTTTCCAAACCGTATAACCCCTCTTTAATTGTAAAAGTGGGTAAAATACTGTATACTTAAGATGACTACCATAGGATTAACTTAAACAGCATAAATAAATGTATCAATTATTAAACTATATGTCCTACCATTTTCCTACTCATTTGGTAGACCAAGATGTTTCCAATATCAGGTAATACATTTTTGATTATTATTATTAGATTATTTTAAATAAGTATGTATTCACTATTCTATACTCTTCTAACCCTCATCATTTGAACAGGCACAAGACTTTGAATCTTTTTTTTTTTTTTTTTTTTTTGACAGGCAGAGTGGACAGTGAGAGAGAGAGACAGAGAGAAAGATCTTCCTTTTGCCGTTGGTTCACCCTCCAATGGCCGCCGTGGCCGGCGCGCTGCGGCCGGCGCACCGCGCTGATCCGATGGCAGGAGCCAGGTGCCAGGTGCTTTTCTTGGTCTCCCATGGGGTGCAGGGCCCAAGCACTTGGGCCATCCTCCACTGCACTCCCGGGCCATAGCAGAGAGCTGGCCTGGAAGAGGGGCAACCGGGACAGAATCCGGCCCCCCAACTGGGACTAGAACCCGGTGTGTCGGCGCCACAAGGCGGAGGATTAGCCTATTGAGCCACGGTGCTGGCCATGAATCATTTTTTAAAAATACTATTCCTCACACTGTGCCCAGCCAAGTCTGCTAACAGACCTTTCCTTCTCCTCTTCATAGTCAGTTATTTTGCGGCATGTTGCTTCCTTTGGTTGTCTGATGTTTCCCCATGGTTTGATTGAGTCTATGCATATTTAGCAAGAATGCCATAGAAGTGATGATGTATTTAACTTAGGACAACATCTCAGAAGCCTGATACCTGAAAAAGGTGGATACCATTACTGAAGACATTAACTTGGATCATATGGTCAAGGTAGTATCTGGCAGATTCCTCTAGTGTTCTGTTATTTTTCATTTTGTAATTTATAAATATCTTGTGGGGAGATATTTTGAATCTATCTGGATACCTCATTTCTCATCTCATGTTTACCCACTAAGTCTACCATCTATTGATGATTCTTGTCTGGAACAATTATTACTATTGTGTTTGCCAAATGGATTATTCCTTATTTCCATCACTGTTTAGTAGCAGATGTGCTTAATTTGTGATTTATACTGTATACCTGTATACATTATATATACTTTCTATATTAATTTCAGGATCATTTTTTCTAGATCTGCAAAGATTGTTAATAGGTATCACATTGAATCTATAAATTGCTTTTGGTAGTATGGACACTTTGACCATGTTGATTCTTCTAATTCATGAACATGGAAGATTTTTCTGTTTTTAAATGTCTTCTATTTTGTTCTTTAAAGTTTTGTGATTTTCATCATAGAGATCTTTTTGACATCCCTTGTTAAATTTATTCCAGGGTATTTGATTCTTTTTGGAGCTATTGTGAATGGGACTGAGCTTGAAAGTGATTTCTCAGTCATGGCATTATCTGTATATACAAAGGCTATTGATGTTTCATGTTGATTTATATATCGATGTTTTCTGTATCAATGTATTCTATATTGATGTTTCATGTTGAGTTCTATATCATGGCACTTTACCATTAGTTCCAGTAATCTCTCAGTGGAGTTTTTGGATCCCCTATATAAGGATCATGTCATCTACAAATAGAGATAGTTTGATATCCTCCTTCCAATTTGTGTCCCTTTGATTTCTTTTTCTTGCCTAATGGCTCTGGCAAAAACTTTTAGGACTATATTGAATAGCAGTGATGAGAGTGTGCATCCTTGTCTGGTTCTGGATCTTAGGGGAAGTGCATCTAGCATTTCCCCATTCAGTAGGATGCTTTCTGTGAGTTTGTCATAGATTGACTTGATTGTGTTGAGGAATACCCAATTTGCTTAAGGTTTTCATCATGAAAAGATGTTGTATTTTATCAGATGCTTTCTCTGCATTTATTGAGATAACCATATGGTTTTTGTTCTTTAGTTGTTAATGTGATGTATCAAATTGATTCCTTTGCAAAAGTTGAACCATCCCTGAATACCAGGAATTAAACCTACGTAGTCCAGGTGAATGATCTTTCTGATGTGCTGTTGGATTTGATTAGCTAATATTTTGTTGAGGATTTTTGCATCTATGTTCATCAGGGATATTGGTCTATAGTTCCCTTTCTCTGTTGTATCTTTTTGTGGCTTAGGAATCAAGGTGATGCAGGCTTCATAGAAGGAGTTTGGGAGGATTCCCTCCTTTTCAATTGTTCTGAATAGCATGAGAATATTATAATTAGTTGTTCTTTAAATATCTGTTAGAATTCAGCAGTGAAACTATCCACTCCTGGGCTTTTCTTTTTATGTGAGGTTCTTTATTATGGTTAATTCTCCATCTTGGTTATTGGTCTGTTTAGGTTTTCTATGTCTTCATGACTCAATTTTGACAGATTGTATGTATCTAGCAATCTATCCATTTCTTCTAGGTTTCCCAACTTGTTGGCATATAGCTCTTTGTAGTAATTCCTATTGATTCATTTTAGTTGTGTTATCTGTTATTACATTTCATTTTCCATCTTTGATTTTATTGATTTTGGTCTCCTCCCTCTCTTTTTTGTTTAGTTGTGCCCTTGGTGTGTGAATTTTGTATATTTTTTCAAAAAAACTAGGTCTTCATTTCACTGATCTTTTGTAATTTTTATTTGTTTCAATGTTGTTTATATTTCCTCTAATTTTAATTATTTCTTTCCTCTTACTAATTTTGGGCTTGGTTTGTTTTTGTTTTTCTAGGTCCTTGAGATGCATAGGCAGCTCATTTACTTAGTACTTATCCATTTTCTTCATTTAGGCACCATTTTCTATAAACTTGCCTCTTAACACTTCTTTTGCTGTATCTCCTAAGTTTTGATATGATGTATTATCATCTTCTTTTGTGTCCAGGATTTTTTTGATTTATCTTTTGATTTCTTCTATCACTCCTTGCTCATTCAGGAGCATGTTGTTCAGTCTCCATGTGTTTGCATATGATGTAGAGATTCTTTAGTTGTTGATTTCAGCTTCATTCCATTGTGATCAGAAATGCATGATATGATTTTGATTTTTTTGAATTTGCTGAAACTTTCTTTATGGCCTAGCATATGGTCTACCTAGAGAAAGTTCCATGCATTGATGAGAAGAATGTGTATTTTTCAACTGTGGGGTGAAAAGTTCTTAGATTTGTTCCATAGTGTTCATTAGCTCTGTTGTTTCTTTGTTGATTTTCTGTCTGGTTTATCTGTCCATTGATGAAAGTGAGGTGTTGATATCCCCCATTACTATTATATTGAAGTCTGTGTCTCTGGTTAGATCCATTAACTTTTTTAAAAGATTTATTTATTTATTTGAAAGTCAGAGTTACACAGAGAAAGAAGGAGAGGCAGAGAGAGAGAGAGAGAGGTCTTCCATCTGCTGATTCACTCCCCAGTTGGCTGCAACAACTGGAGCTGCACTGATCCAGCCAGAAGCCAGCAGCTTCTCTCCGGTCTCCCATACAGGTGCAGGGGTCCAAAGACTTGGGCCATCTTTTACTGATTTCTGAGGCCATAGCAGAGAGCTGGATTGGAAGTAGAGCAGCCAAGACTCGAGCCAGCACCCATATGGGATGCCAGAACTACAGGTGGTGGCTTTACTTGCTATGCCACAGTGCCAGCCCCAACATTTCTTTAAAATAGCCATGCACTCTATAATTGGCTGCAAATACATTTATTATGGTCATGTCTTCCTGTTGACTTGATCCTTTAATTATTACATAGTGCCCTTCCTCATCTCATATAATAGTTTTTATGTAAAGTCTGTTTTGTATGATATTAGGATGGCAACACCTGCCCTTTTTTGCTTTCTGTTAGCATAGAATATCTTTTTCCATCCTTTCACTTTAAGTCTGTGTATATCTTTGTTGTTGAGATATTTTCTTTTAGGCAGTAAAAAGAAGGGTCTTGCTTTTTAATCCATTCAGCCCATCTGTATCTTTTAACCAGAGAGTTGAGGCCATTTACATTCAAGATGACTATTGATGAGTAATGACTTAACCCTGCCATTTTTCTGTAACATTCCTATTGTTTACTTTGGCTTTCTTTTGTACTTCTACTGGGGGATTTTCTGCCTTCTCATTCTTTCTTAATGATGGCTATCTTTCTGTGTTTCTGTATGTAGCACATCCTTAAGCATTTTTTGTAAGGCTGAATGAGCATCCACTTGGTCCACAGGCAACCACTAGCAACCACTAGCCTTCAGGGCTCCATTCCAAACTCACGCTATTGTGGGCTAGTTTGGGCCTAAATTAATTTTCCAAATTCTTGCCTTTTTTTTTTTTTTTTTACAGGCAGAGTGGACAGTGAGAGAGAGAGACAGAGAGAAAGGTCTTCCTTTGCCGTTGGTTCACCCTCCAATGGCCGCCGCGGTCGGCGCGCTGCGGCCGGCGCACCGCGCTCGTCTGATGGCAGGAGCCAGGAGCCAGGTGCTTTTCCTGGTCTCCCTATGGGGTGCAGGGCCCAAGCACTTGGGCCATCCTCCACTGCACTCCCGGGCCACAGCAGAGGGCTGGCCTGGAAGAGGGGCAACCGGGACAGAATCCGGTGCCCCGACCGGGACTAGAACCCGGTGTGCCGGCGCCGCAAGGCGGAGGATTAACCTGTTGAGCCACGGCGCCGGCCCAAATTCTTGCCTTTTAATTAGAGAGGAATTCTATGTACAGACCAAACATGGCATGCAGTGTGATAAACTCTATTTGCAAAGTGAGAAAAATACACAGGCTCATTAGGGCTCTATTTTGGGAATGTGGTCCAAGAAAAGGGAATTATCATACCCTGCTGTGTTCATCCTGAGTCCATGAGTAAGAGAGAGAGAAAGAGAGCTTCTATTCTTCCTCGCTTTTATGAGCTTAGAAAAATGGAAGTGTTTACATGGTACTAACCCCACATCCCAGTTAAGTGGAAGTACCTCCTTGGGAGGGGTTTCCTGATTGACAAATAGGTGAACATGGCAAGCTCATGAACTTAAAATTATCTGTCTACGCTTCCCCACATCATTTGCCATTCAGAGTTGTCTGACTCTTAATCTTAAGGGGATGCTGAAGAATGTAGGCACATCATATCTTCTGTATCTACTTCCTTCTGTTCATGGATGCAGACCCTGCTTTTCTCAGGTCCAGAAACCTCTTCCTATCTCATCTAATGACTGTTTCATGAGCTGGAGAACTTTAGGTCACCACAAATGGCTGCAACCCTTTAGAGAACAGTACCTCCTCCTCCTTCTTCTTCTTCTTCTTTTTTTTAATATTTTATTTGACAGGCAGAGTTATAGACAGAGAGAGAGAGAGAGAGAAAGAGAGAGAAAGGTTTTCCTTCTGTTGGTTCACTCCCCAAAATGGCTGCAACTGCCAGAGCTGCTCAGATCTGAAGCCAGGAGCCAGGAGCTTCCTCCTGGTCTCCCTTGAGGGTGCAGGGGCCCAGGGACCCAGGCCATCCTCTACTGCTATCCCAGGCTATAGCAGAGAACTGGATGGGAAGAGGAGCAGCTAGGACTAGAACTGGCACCCATATAGAATGCCGGTGTCCCAGGCGGAGGATTAACCTACTGCGCCACTGTGCTGGCCCCAGTACTCCTTCTTTGATGACTATTCCTTTCCATTGATGCCTGGACCATAGAGGTCCTTCGTGGAGGTACACTTTTTGCAGTGTCCTGGCTTTCCTTGCCTAAAATGCTCTCATGGTCTTTTCAACCATACCAGAATGCCTTATGGGCTGACTCTGAGGTCACTAAGTGTTATTTACAGTAATTGCCATTCTATGAGTCTGCTATATGGACTGCTTCCCATGTTGGAGCATTTTTCCTCTTCAACCCTGTCTATATTATCTATATTTACATATCTATATTGTGACCAAACACATAAAATGCTGCTTTTACCGTCTAGCTCATGGCAAGTTTTTAAACTGTACCCTTAGAAGTATGTCCATAGGAATGTATGCAGAACTATACAGCTGAACAGTCTCTGTAGGACCCGTGAAGATAAAGTAAACATGGTGAAGATCCAAAGTGACTCTATTTGGAAACAATAAAAAGCAGCTTCCATTTCCCATCGCAGACCCGAGTCCTGGAGATATCAAAGCTTACCAAGGAGAGCTAGCTCAGCAGACCAAGGGCAGCTCAGTAGAGATTACCAAATGTGGTAACTCCCTGAACACAAGCCAAATGGAGACCCTCCACCCCTTCAACTGAGAGCAACCTGTAACAGCCCCATCCAGTCATCAAAAGCCCCGTACCCTGTGGTTTTTTTCCTTTAAAAGTGCTCCCAAACAAAGGCCTGGGCTTTTCTTCTGACCCCGCTCTGTCGGCTGGTCAGACGAGGCCTGTGCTGCGGCTTGTACTTTTAAAATAAACCTTGCTTTTGCATTTCGGTGTGAGTGAGTCCCTGATAGCTTCTTGGGGATCTACTTATCTGGGCATTACAATGGCTCTCCACAAGCCTGTATATCCTTAAGCATGTGACTTGAATACGTTGCATTAGCCATAATTTTGACACCTTAGAGTCTTCATTTGTACACAAAATGGGGTCCATTGTTTTACTAAGCCCACTGAGGGGGCTCCCAATTTTCTTCCTTTTCTTTTTCTTCCCTTTTTTAACCAGTGTAAAGCCAAAATACTATACCAAAAGAAAGCAAAATGCCACCTGGTCTGGGGAATATCATCCCTGAAGGCCAAAGAGAGAGCCTCCTGGTCTGAGATGAAATCTCAGAAGGCCTGGTATTCCTGGGAATATCGGTTCCCAGGAGGCCACTGCCATGTCTGAGGAATGGAACCCCAGGAGGCAAAGAGAACCAGTGTAAAGCCAAATAAAAAACTAAAATTAAAAAAGTCAAAATAAACATTCCTCTAATCAGATATTCAGTATCTGGCCACAGGGGCCGCCATCATTTTTTTTTTTTTTTTATAATGACCATGTTTCTTTTTTTAAAATTTGTTTGACAGATAGAGTTATAGACAGTGAGAGAGAGACAGAGAGAAAGGTCTTCCTTCCGTTGGTTCACTCCCCAAATGGCTGCTATGGCCAGTGCTGTGCCCATCCGAAGCCAGGACCCAGGTGCTTCTCCTGGTCTCTCATGTGAGTGCAGGGCCCAAGCACTTGGGCCATCCTCCACTGCACTCCTGGGCCACAGCAGAGAGCTGGACTGGAAGAGGAACAACTGGGACTAGAACCCACTGCCCATATGGGATGCTGGTGCCACAGGCAGAGGATTAACCAAGTGAGCCATGGCGCCAGCCCACGGGCTTCCATTTTGAGGATGGAGTCTGCTGCCCATTTTCCTTTGAGGACAGAAGTCCACCTGGTGTCTGCGCACTTGGCAACCACATGTTTTTAGGGATCCCTCCATTGTGGGGTGGAAGTCCCACCCTTTACTGCACCATGTTTGGAGTCCCACTTCCTGAGATCATATGGTTACTAGGCATCAGAATTGGGTTTTTCTAGTTTGTACCACCTAAAATTGGCAAATAAAAAATGACTCTAGCATTCCTGATTTTTAAAACCAAAACCTGTGGTGAACCAGTTGTTAATGACCATGAGATCCTTCTGTACAACTTAAAGACTTAAGTTTCAACTTTCTCAAGTATATCAATTATCCTTAAAAACATGTCAGAAACAACTTGGAAGAATTTAAATATCAGCAAACACTCATAAACTGGTGTCACAAGCGCCACTTTTCACGCAGCTCGACAAGGGTAATACAACATGTCGGAGCACGGGGAAGAATCACACAGAATCGTGATTTCAATATTATTTATTCAATAATCAATACCACTCAATATATATATACATATATATATATATTCAATGCACACATCTTAAGGGCAATACTGCTCAATAAATGTCATTACAGGTCATAACACACATCTAGGAGTAAGGCAATTTCTAGAAATATCCAGCAATAGTAATAAGTATAATATATGCAAAGCATAAAAGCATAACCAATCACTCATGGCCAAGGATATAATATGAATGCTGCGTTCTCAAGGTTCGTATCATGGTCATGAAAATGTCAAAGTCCAGAGTCCAAAGTCTCCGTCACCACGGATCTCAGAACAGTCGCAGGCAGCAGTCGTGTGATGACTGGCACTCTGGGCAGTAGGCTCGAAGTTCCAAGACGGACAGCAAGGTGCAGGGTTGGAGAAGTCACCTGATGAGAGGTCTGGTCTGGCTCTGATGTCACCTCTAGCAGCAGCTCGGATGTCCACGCGAGCTTGGCTCCAGCAGAGTGGCAAGCAGAGCTTCAGTCAGTGGATTCTCGGGCAGAGTTTCATTTGCACCTAGCCAGGTCCCTGAGGGGATGAAGGGCAGTTGTGAAGAGGTAGGTGGGCGGTGAATGTGCCCTGGTGTGTCACCAATCACAAGCTCATGTTTTTAGATGTCACCAACCAGATATTGGTGGGTGAGTGTGACCAATGGTGTTTTAGCGGTCTTCTGGGTGTGACCAATCATGGTGCAGTACCAAGGGTAAAGTAATGCAGTAGCCAGCTGGTTGGCTTCTTCTTATGATGTAATGTCCTCCAGTCCTTATCAGGCCTCACCACCTGCATCTGTTCCGACAGATGGTCTAGGCAGTTCCTGGTGCTTAGTGGCCTTAGCTCAAGTAACTCCATTTTGGTTTTGCTTTTACTCTTCTTTTTGGGTTAGTGGTGCGCTGTAACTCTTTTGGGACTCCTGTGGGATTCCCCACAACTGGCCCCTCTTTTTCTTGACTTTTCTCCCTAATTCCACTAATGCTAACATTTTATATTGTCTTTTGTTCACTGAAGCTACCAAAATTAGGAACAGAAAAGACGTTAACATTTGCATTTTAACTGACCTTTCCAAATTGCAAGCACTGAGAGAAAAGAAAATGAGTGAGGGGGACATTTTCAGGCTTCTAGAACTGTGGGTTTCTGAGGCAGGAGCCCCCTGAGCTCTGCCGCTTCCGAAACTGAAACCCCTTGAGCTCTGTTGCTTTGAAAACTCAGGTACCTTCCTGAGAAGAGTAACACTGGGCAGTTCCTGAGGTAAAAACCCCACGCGTTTGCTCAGCAAATCCAACTGCTATGTTTGAACATGAATTGTCTCCTGGGTGGCTTACCAATATGTCGTGGGCTAGGTTAGGCCTAAATTGATGTTCTAAACTCTTGCCTTTTACTTAGAGAAGAATTCTAAGTACAGACCCAAACATGGCATGCAGTGCAATAACTTTACTTACAAAATTAGAAAAATACACAGGTTCATTAGCGCTCTATTTCAGGAAAGTGGGCCAAGAAAAGGGAATTATCATACCCTGCTCGGCTCCTCAGAGTCCATGAGGAAGAGCGAGAGAGCTTCTGTTCTTCTTAGCTTTTTATGAGTTTAGAAAAATGGAAGTGTTTACATGGTACCACCACCCCCGCCCCCACTCCCACCCCTACCCCCACCCCCACCCCCTGTCCCATCCTGGTAAGAGGCAGTACTTCCTGAGCGAGGGGTCTCCGGATGGACAGGTAGGTGAACAGGGTAACACAGAGCAAAGGAGGTGTGGCTTCCACTCATGAACTTTAAATTACCTACCTAAGCTTTCTCACAGCAGCGCCACCCTCTCCCTCCGTCTGTATCACCGTGGATTGCTGCAGGCCGGTCTCACCTCTCTCTCCAAGCTGCCACCTGCTCTGCCTCTCGGTTGCTGCAGTTGTGCCTGTATTCGTGTCCGTGCTATGCATCTGCACCCTCCACACAGGTCCATGGCATTCCTCTTCCTCTTGTAGGATTTCCGGTGTGATATATTTTTTTTCCAATTCTCTCCTTAGAGTGCATTTCCTATACTTTTTTCTTTTTTAAATTTTTTTAAACTTTTATTTGATAAATATAAATTTCCAAAGTACAGCTTATGGATTACAATGGCTTTACCCCCCCCCCCCATAACTTCTCTTCCACCCGCAACCCTTCTGTCTCCTGCTCCCTCTCCCATTCCATTCACATCAAGATTCATTTTCAATTATCTTTATATACAGAAGATCAATTTAGTATATATTAAGTAAAGATTTCAACAGTTTGCACCCACACAGAAACATAAAGTGTAAAATACTGTTTTAGTACTAGTTATCGCATTAATTCACATTGTACAACAAATTAAGGACAGAGATCCTACATAAGGAGAAGGTGGACAGTGACTTCTCTTGTTGACTTAACAATTTGACACTCTTGTTTATGGCATCAGTAATCTCCCTAGACTCTTGTCGTGAGTTGCCAAGGCTATGGAAGCCTTTTGAGTTTGCGAACATCGATCTTATTTAGACAAGGTCATAGTCAAAGTGGAAGTTGTCTCCTCCCTTCAGAGAAAGGTACCTCCTTCTTTGATGGCCCCGTTCTTTCCACTGGGATCTCACTCACAGAGATCTTTCATTTAGGTCTTCTTTTTTTTTTTTTTTCCCCCAGAATGTCTTGGCTTTCCATGCCTAAAATACTCTCATGGGCTCTTGAGCCAGATCCGAATGCCTTAAGGGCTGATTCTGACACCAGAGTGCTGTTTAGGACATCTGCCATTCTATGAGTCTGCTGTGTATCCCGCTTCCCATGTTGGATCATTCTCTCCCTTTTTAATTCTATCAGTTAGTATTAGCAGACACTAGTCTTGTTTATGTGATCCCTTTGACTCTTAGACCTATCATTATGATCAATTGTGAACTGAAATTGATCACTTGGACTAGTGAGATGCATTGGTACCTGCCACCTTAATGGAATTGAATTGGAATCCACTGGCACATTTCTAACTCCACCATTTGGGGCAAGTCCAATTGAGCATGTCCCAAATTGTACATCTTCTCCCCCTCTTATTCCCACTCTTATGTTTAACAGAGATCACTTTAACATTCTGTTAAATTTAAACACCTAAGAATAATTTTGTGTTAATTACAGAGTTCAACCAATAGTATTAAGTAGAATTAAAAAAATGCTAAAAGGGATAAAGTATTAAGTTGTACATCAACAGTCAGGACAAGGGCTGATCAAGTCACCATTTCTCATAGTGTCCATTTCACTTCAACAGGTTTCCTTTTTTTTTTTTTTTTTTACAGGCAGAGTGGACAGTGAGAGAGAGAGACAGAGAGAAAGGTCTTCCTTTGCCGTTGGTTCACCCTCCAATGGCCGCCGCGGTCGGCGCGCTGCGGCCGGAGCCAGGAGCCAGGTGCTTTTCCTGGTCTCCCCATGGGGTGCAGGGCCCAAGCACCTGGGCCATCCTCCACTGCACTCCCGGGCCACAGCAGAGGGCTGGCCTGGAAGAGGGGCAACCGGGACAGAATCCGGTGCCCCGACCAGGACTAGAACCCGGTGTGCCGGCGCCGCAAGGCGGAGGATTAGCCTGTTGAGCCATGGCGCCAGCCAACAGGTTTCCTTTTTGGTGCTCTGTTAGTTGTCACCGATCAGGGAGAACATATGATATTTGTCCCTTTGGGACTGGCTTTTTTCACTCAGCATGATGTTTTCCTTTTTTTTATTTTCAATTATATTTATTCTTTACTCCTAGCCTAGTGCAGTATGTCATTCCATAATCTACCGTCTTAGAATCCCTGAGCCACTGTATTTTGATCTGTATAATTCTAGTTTTGTCTCAGAAAACATGTATTTTCATCTCTATCAAATTTTTAAAATCAGTCTTTTTTTTAAGATTTATTTTTATTTATTTGAAAGAGTTACAGATAGGCAGAGGCAGAGAGAGAGAAAGAGCTCTTCCATCCGCTGGTTCACTCGCCAAATGGGTGCAGTGGCCAGAGCTGGGCCAATCTGAAGCTAGGAACCAGGAGCTTCTTCTGGGTCTCCTTGCGGGTGCAAGGGTCCAAGGACTTGGGCCAACTTATACAGCTTTCCTGGGCCACAGCAGAGAGCTGGATTGGAAGTGGAGCAGCCGGGACTCGAAACAGCGCTGATATGGGATGCTGGCCATTCAGGCTGGGACTTTAACCTGCTGCGCCACAGCACTGGCCCCCAGATACAGTCTTTAGTCTGTCTTGTATCAAAGGCTGGTAAAAATTTTAGTTTTAAAAAATATTATTGCCACAGGTTCTGATAATTTAGTTTCTTAGAGTAAACAGATTCTTGTGAACAAAGGCTTAATTGAGACCTAACTGAAAAATAAGTTTTTAAAGAAGTAGTTTGTGTTTTGACTTTTAATGTCCCAGGAGCTATTTTTATGGCTTTGTCCTTTACACAGCCAGAAAAATATGAGATTCTTATATTTTTGTTCCCACGAAACTAGTAGGTCACTTCTACCCATGCATTAAAAAAAAAATTGCAATAGATTGGCCAACTTGGTAAAAGACTGTGAAAATATGTGCTATATTGATAGATTTGAAGGTTTATTCTTGAATTGATTCTTTTTTTTTTCTTTTTCTAAACATTTTATTTATCTGAGAGAGTTACAGTACAGAGAGAGGGAGAGAGACAGGTCTTCCATCCACTGGTTCACTCTCCAAAAGGCCGAAATAGCTGGAGCTGAGGCGATCCAAAGCCAGGAGCCAGAAGCTTCTTCTAGGTCTCCCACATGGGTGCAAGGGCCCAAGGCCTTAGGCCATCTTCTGCGGCTTTCTCAGGCTATAACAGAAAGGTGGATTTGTAGAGGAGCATCCAGGGTTAGAACTGGCACCCATAAGGGATGACAGCACTGCAGGGGGAGGCTTAGCCCACTATACAACAGCGCTGACCCCACATTTATCTTATTAAAATGAGTTGATTAACTCGAGTCTCATTAGGCTTCAAAGAAGTTTATTCTTTTATGTTAATATGGTGACACCTATAGTAATCTGAGCTCTCTTATACAGTGTAAACTTAAGCCGTTTATTAAAAGAAGACAGTATGCAAGCTTGACTGAGCAACACTTGTTTCAGAAAATGACTGCTTTGGCTGGCACTGCGGCTCAATAGGCTAATCCTCCACCTGTGGTGGTGGCATCCCAGGTTCTAGTCCCTATCCGTGTGCCGGATTCTGTCCTGGTTGCCCTTCTTCCATGCCAGCTCTCTGCTGGGGCGTGGGAGTACAGTGGAGGATGGCCCAAGTTCTTAGTCTGTCTGGCCTGTACCCGCGTGGGAGACCAGGAGAAGCCCCTGGCTCCTGGCTTCGGATCAGCGCGATGCGCTGGCCGTGGTGGCCATTGGAGGATGAACCAACGGCAAAGGAAGACCTTTCTCTCTGTCTCTCTCTCTCTCACTGTCCACTCTGCCTGTCAAAAAAAAAAAAAAAAAAAGAAAAGAAAATGACTGCTTTGTTAAGTCCAGAATATAATAGTTATGTTTTTCCTTCTTCAAACATTCAGATTCTGTTTAGGCTAATTATTAAAGGGAAAATTAAATTTTACGCAGTCTGTCTAAGGAAAGGCATGGAGATTGTCTAGTACAGCAGAATGTGTAGGGACAATGATAGGCAATTCATTGTCACAAAAGTCCCACATGTGAGGTATCTAGTGTTAGGAGATGGTGTGGGAGGCTTAAATGTCAGATTAGGGAGCTTAGACCATGAGGAAGGACATCTGAAAGGTAAGGAGGCCATGAACTAGGACAGGGGTAGAAACAGAGGAGTTCAGAAAACATTAAGGAGGTTTCAACATCAAGTCATAGTGAGATAGGAGTCAAGAGTCCAGGCATGGGTGAATAGTATGCCAATCTTAAGTTGAAAGTTAAAAGGAGAAGCATGAGAAAGAAATAAGATGAGTTAGTGTTGGGGGCCTGTGTTCCTGTCACGTACAGCCACTGCCTGTGATGCTGGCATCCCATATGGGTACCTCTTCCAGTCTCAGATGCTCTACTTCTGATCCAACTCCCTGCTAATGTGCCTGGGAAAATCAGCAGAAGTTGGCCCAACTGCTTAAGCCCCTGAACCCACGTGGGAGACCTGGATGAAGCTCCAGGCTCCTGACCTTGGCCTGGTTCAGGCCTTGCCATTTTGGTCATCTAGGGAGTGAACCAATGGATGGAAGATGTCTCTCTCTCTCTCTCTCTCTTTCTTTCTCTCTCCCCCTCCCAAAATACACATACCCATAATTCTGACTTTCAAACAATTTAATATGTACCAAAAAAAAGATGGATTAGTGTTGTACAGGAGAGCCTGAGGTGCTTCTAGGTTCTGGTTGGAGACCTCTGTGTGATGGGACCATGTGGTTCTGAAGTGTGAGAGAGTTTGAATTTGGAGAGACATTAACATAAAGAGTGGTTGGAACTGTGTATTGGATAAGATTGCTCAGGAAGGTCCTTGTAGAGTAAAACAAATTGTGGGTTAAGGATTCTGGGCATCATCTACAATTAGTGGAAAGGCAGAAGAGAAAATATGGGCTGGTGCTGTAGCTCAGTGGATTAAGCCTCTGCCTGTGGCACTAGCATCCCTTTTGGGAACCAGTTCAAGTCCTGGCTGCTCCACTTCTGAACCAGCTCTCTGTTGATGTTCTGGGAAAGCAGTGGAAGATGACCTAAGTACTTGAGCCCCTGCATCCATGTGGCAGATCCAGAAGAAGCTCCTGGCCTTGATCAGCCCAGCTCTGGCCATTGTGGCCATTTGGAGAGTGAACCAGTGGATGGAAGACCTCTCTTCTGTGTGTAATTCTGCCTGTCAAATAAATAAATAAATTTTAAAAAATAAAGAAGAGAAAATATTTTCCCAGGAGAATGTAGTATTGTGAAGGCAAAGAAGATGACTGTGAAGAAGAGAGTAAGAATATAAATTTGACACCACTAATCCTCTGTTATTGAATGCACAGAAGCAACAGGACTGCGGTTTTCCCTTTTTTTAGCATATTTTAAAGGATTTTGATTAAAAAATAGTTGTTTGCTGTATTATTCGGGTCCTATCAGCTAAAGGAGAATATTTTTTTTTTTTACATTTCATAATTTTTTTGGTATTAGCAGTTTTCTGGTCTCTCTGTATGGTCTACTTTATTTCCCAATTTTCTCCATTACTAACTTTCTGGCATTTGGAAAACTTATAGTACTGATTAAGTCATTTTGCTATAGGCCAACATAGGATCTCAGTCTTATGCTAAGTGTTTCATATTGTCAGCACTGCACTTCACACTACCCCTGAATTCACTCTGGTGATGGCTCCTGTTGGAAAACCTTACCTTCTCACCTAGCTAGCATGACCCTCATGAGAAGCTTCTGAAGGCAAAGATAGGGTTGATTGTGAGCCATTTCTCTTTAATGCTTCTGAGACCTGTCCCATTGTTTTGATATGTTATTTGTTCTCATGTAGCTGTTTTATCCTTTATTGGGTATATAATTTAAAATGTTAAAGCTGAAAGGAGCCTTACAGATGATTTCTCTCAGTTTCTCTATATTTTACAAATAATCAGGTCCAAAGAAGTACAAAGATCTGGATTTCAGCTGTCCTAATTGCTGTTCCCATAACAAGAACCTCAAGTTTAATTTGTAGTATTTCTGTATTCTCATTTTGTTTTTTTATTTTTATTTTCTTTAAGATTTATTTTATTTTATTTATTTGAAAGGCAGAGTTACAGAGAGAGGTAGAGACAGAGAGAAAAGTCTTCCATCCACTGGTTCACTCCCCAGGTGGCCGCAACGGCCAGAGCTGCACCAATCAGAATCCAGGAGCCAGGAGCTTCTTCTGGGTCTCCCATGCGGGTGCAGGGGCCCAAGGATTTGGGCCATCTTCTACTGCTATCCCAGGCCATAGCAGAGAGCTGGATCAGAAGAGAAGCAGCCAGGACTAGAACTGGTGCCCATATGGGATGCCGGTGCTTCAGGCCAGGGCATTAACCCGCTGTCCCACAGCGCCAGCCCCTGTATTCTCATTTTGTTACCCGTCAGGTTCTTTGCTTCCCTTGCAGTGGAAATTGACAAGAGGCTAATGTGCAGCCAGGTAGGGTTTATTGGACATTATGTTTATTGGGAGACAGCATGGCAGGAAGAGGTTCTGTAGTCTGGCTCCTTGACAGAACCACATGGGCTTTTATCCAGTTGAGGAGGCTTTGCCCTCTTGGTCTCACGTCTCTTTCCCTTTGTCATACAGCAGTCAAATTTCAATTTACAACTGGCTCTGTGTCCCATGCAGGACCTTTTCCCTTCTTAGCATGTGACACACTCAAAATGGCATGATTGCTCACCACTGCCTTTCCAGGAAGCTCATGTATTGGTGGTCCTGGGCTATTCTGGTCGGGCATGCAGGTTGGACAATTCCTTAACTGGGTAGTGGGGGATCTTTTGCAATTAGGATCTGGGTGCTCTTTGCTCCTGATTGGCTTGCAGCTATAGAAGTATACATGTGAGGTTGGGATGGGCTTGATTTAATGAGTCCTGTTTTGGTCCTGTCTCATTTTTGCCTTTGTATTTCCGGGCTATAGTGTGCAGTCCGTGCAGCCACAGAAGGCAGAACTCTGGTTTTGGAAGGCTTGGAGAAGGCAGAGAGGAACGTTCTGCCTGTTTTGAACAACTTGTTGGAGAACAGAGAGATGCAGCTTGAAGATGGACGCTTCCTGATGTCTGCTGAACGTTATGACAAACTTCTCCAAGTAAGAGAAGAAAAAATTTGGTTGTGTTGCCTTTGCCATCACACTGTTGGTAGTGCCATTTCATTCTGTAAGACCTGGTTATCTTGGAATTGGGACAGATGCCCAGCTGCCCGTGTCTGTGGCAGTTAACTGAGGTCAGGTCCTGAGGTGGCAGTTTTGGACCAGCTCGGAAGACCGTGCAGATTGTTACTCTTTTTAATTTCTCATCAGTCTAATAACTATTCTCTTATTCATTTTTCTCCTTCCCCTTTTCCCTTCTTTGCTTTCTGCTCTTTCCCCTTCTCTTACTTCTTTCAAGGACTATTTAAAAGCCTAATGACTTCTGGACTGCTCTGGGCATCAGGGATGCAAAGCTGAGTGAAGTCTAGTTCTTGCCCTTAGGAAACACAAAGTCCAGAAAGAATTGACAAAAATGAGTAAGATGTTGAAAAGATACCCTGATGCTCCACTGGCATCTCATGCCTGGGTTGTTGTAAGAAGCTCCTATCCATACTTCTGTTTCTATCATTGTCCACTTCCACAATTTTCAACCCAGCAGTATGGGTGGTGCCTCTAAAGTAGGCACCAGATGGCCAGCGCCGCTGCTCAATAGGCTAATCCTCTGCCTACGGCGCCGGCGCCCCGGGTTCTAGTCCTGGTCGAAGTGCTGGATTCTGCCCCGGTTGCTCCTCTTCCAGTCCAGCTCTCTGCTGTGGCCCCAGAGAGCAGTGGAGGATGGCCCAAGTTCTTGGGCCCTGCACCTGCATGGGAGACCAGGAGAAGCACCTGGCTCCTGGTTTCGGATCAGCGCGGTGCACTGGCCGCAGTTCGCCAGCCGCAGTGGCCATTGGGAGGTGAACCAACAGAAAAGGAAGACCTCTCTCTCTGTCTCTCTCTCTCACTGTCCACTCTGCCTGTCTAAATAAATAAAGTAGTCACCAGAGTGGGTCACTCTTATGCCCTAACCCTAATGATTTCATGTTCCACTCAAGAGTCAAATTCAAAGTCCTGACAATGGAATATAGTGGTCCAATGTAGGTCCTTTCTATCTTCTGCCTTAACTCTTTCTATCCTTCTGTTGTGCTCTGCTTCAGCTACTAATATTCTCTTCAATATACCATAAACATGTGAAATAGACAATTTCCACATACTAGCTCTTGAGTGAGTACTTTCCTCTTCGCAGAATGGTTTTCTCCAGGTGTCTGCTTGGCTCACTCCTGTACCTACTTCAAAGCTTTGCTGCACTGTTACATTATCAGTGTAGCCTCTGCTCCTGTTTAGAGTTCTAGTCTTCTCTCTGCCTTCATGCTTCACTATCCTGCTATTTTTTTTTTTCTGATGTATCTTCTAGCCATCCTAAATACCTTGCTTACTATGTTTTTAGATAATTGTCTGCCTCCCTCTACTAGAATATACATTTCAAAGGGGCAGGAATTTTTGTCACTGATGTTATCTCAAGTTCCTAAAACAACTCTTGATACATGATAGCTGCTCAGTAACTAATTGTTGAATAAATGAATAAGTGTAAAAAATAACGAAGTGTTGTGATACATGTGCATATAAATAGGGTAACAATTCTGGGATCAGGACTCTTCCAGTACTTTGAAGAGGAGGTCGTAGAATGTGAATGACGAGAGGACACATGGCCATTGTTTGTTCAGCTCAGGCTGCACCGAGCTCTCTGCAGCTCATCCAGCCTTCTGCCACTGATTGCTGTACCTCCCATTCTTGGGCTGAAGAATCTCTCTCATGCCTATTCTACACTTGATCTTAGCCAAAAGGCCGAGAAGCGATTCTCATGCCTATTCTGTAGAGATACATTTATACTAATGTTACTACCCCAGATGGGTGGTGGATTACTCAAAAGTAGGATCTGTGTTTTCTACTTCTTAATCTTGCTCCATGATACTAATACAAACACTAAATAACAGATGTTGATGTCAGAGAATCTGATTGATCTGATGCTCCCTGGCTGGCAGGCCCACGAACTTGTCTTCCTGATTCCTGCTA
The DNA here is from genome assembly GCA_949820135.1 of Sylvilagus floridanus. Lineage (NCBI taxonomy): Eukaryota > Metazoa > Chordata > Mammalia > Lagomorpha > Leporidae > Sylvilagus > Sylvilagus floridanus. The sequence goes on from OX463230.1 coordinate 75,016,480, forward strand.
TAGAAGTTTGTTTCTCTGCAACCCACCTTGCAATCCTTTCAATAGTCTCTTTCTTTACTGTCTATGGGAATTTTGAGAATTTTTTTTTAACAGTGCAGGTTAATCATTATCTTCTGGATCTAGAAGACGATAATTGAGGATTTAACCAATAAGAAAAAGTTAAATTCATTCCTTCATATTGTTTACTGAAATGAACCACACATATTTTCACTGCTTTTAAAAGGCAGTGGCTATCATGCAGAACACTTTCTACGTAGGCATTTTCTAATTATAAAATATCTATTTACCCTTAGAGACTATATGGTTATTCACCCATGTTAGTAAATCAGTAAATTCACCCACGTTAGTAAATACTCAGATTATGGGATCTTTTTAATTAAAGTACAGAGGTCCACAAAAGTTTGATATGTAATTTTTAGTTTGATACATAATTTGTTCTAGTAGTAGAATTCTGTGTGGAGTTATAGAACACATTGGACATACTTTGAGTAGGAACTTGAAATATGGAAATCAAAAGAGTTGCAGTTTATAAGAAATGCCTATTATTAAGTGGGAAAGATGTACTACATTGTTTTCCCCCATGTAAATATCACTATAAATACATGATTTTTATCAGTAAATGTTACTTTGGTACTGGTAGAATCTGTCTCAAGGGAACTTCACAGAATTTGGCATGATCCTTTCATAAGACACTTACCATCTTAACAAAATTTCTGTGGTGAAAAGCTTCCAAATCTGCAATTTAAGTTCCACTTATTTCAAGATAGATTCAATGTATTTAATTTTAATGTGTCAAAAAATCTTACTGGTTCCATGGAGATGATTAGAGTAGAATTGTTATTATGGAAGCAAATATAATCAGTTTGTATGTACTTTATATTCTGATGATCAGTTTTGAGTACATGGACAATGGAAATATTCAGTGCTCTGAAGATTGTTCTGTTGGTCTATCAGACAGGCTAGATCCAGACTCTCACTTTTTAGTATGTGTAATTTAATGTCATAATGTCAGTCTCTGAATTAACCTTGTCATTTGTAATTTTGATTATAAAAAAATCAAATAATTGTTATTTGTTAAAGTAATTCATGAAGTCTGTCAACAGACATTTGACCTGCTATGTGCAAGAATAAAAAATCCTCTTAAGAGACTGGATCTAGCATGAGAGAATCATACATTGAGGTGAATGCACAAATGTTTAGTGATAGAAGCTTGTAAAGGGTATAAGGAAGGGGTACAAAGGGATTCTAATGGGGAAAGAATATCAGAAAAGGCCCATTTTTATTAAGATTTCATTTGTGCTGAGCTTTGAATGGTAGCTGTGTTTATGCTGTACAAAATGAAAATGGAGTTTCACAGAAATACAACAGCGTTGTTGAAGCATCACAATGTGTCTGGAGAGCTTCGAGATGAGATAGACCATAGGGTCCGGGAAGGCGTGGTGCAGAGACAGGTGTGAGGTGGTTGCTGAATCCTACCCAGGAACGACCTTGAGTGCCTGGTTAGGGAGCCCTCTAAGGATCTGGCAACACTATACCAGCACTATGGATCCCACTGCTGAAGGCTGTGAAGACAGAGTTGGGCAGAGACGGAAGGAAATGATGTTTATTAGGTGCCTCTGTGGATCAATTACTTTCATATATATTCTCACATTTAATTTTTATAGTAGATGTAGCAATGTAGAGAATTTTATTTACACTTTATACATGATAAAACTGAGGCTCCAGCTATTTAGTTAGTATGTATCAAGCAGTTGAACTAGGATTAGTTACTCAAAACCTATACTGTTTTCATTCTCTCAGCTCTACCATATATTTGTTGCAGGACCACAGGCAAATGATAAAAGGGAGATTAAGTGTCTCTTTGGATTCTGGTGAAAATTAAATGAGGAAAATTCGTGGAGTACATTAGTTTTTACCAGGAATATGCCTTACTCATAAGTACTCATAAGCATATCTAGTTAGGGTCCATGAGCAGTCTCCATTGTGCTGGAGGTCTGCTTATAATCACATATGCCCCTTACCAACCTGACTCTTTTTCGCTCAGTTACTGACTAGGGCTCAAAGATCTTCCCCTTTGAGAACAAAGTTTCCTTTGTTCTTTGGTTTGTTAGCTACTTTTACTTGCAAATTATCACCCTGTGAGCCTGGCATTGAAAAGTGATCTTGATTTCACTTTTCTTCCTGCTTGATGGTTTTTTTTTTTGATCTTTTTTAAGACTTATTTTTATTTATTTGAAAGGCAGAGGGGCTGATATTGTGGCATAGCGGATAAGGCTGCCTCCTGCGATGCTGGCATCCCGTATGGACACCAGTTTGAGTCCCAGTTGCTCCACTTCAGATCCAGTTCCCTGCTAATGTGCCTGAGAAAGCAATGAAAGATAGCATCCAAGTGCTTGGGTCCTTGCTACCCATGTGGGAGACCAAGAAGTTCCTAGCTCCTAGCTCTGGCCTGGCCCAGCCCTAGCCTCTGCAGCCATCTCGGTAGTGAACTAGAGGATGGAGGTTCTCTCTTTCTCTCTCTCTCTGTCTTCCTTTTCTTTCTGTGACTGTGCCTTTCAAGAAAATAAAATGAATATATAAAAAATAAAAGCAGAAGGAAAGTCAGAAAGACCTTCCATCTGTTGGTTCATTCTGCAAATGGCCATGTTGATCATGCTGGGGCAGCCTGAAGTCAGGAGCCAGGAACTCCATTCAGGTCTCCCACATGGTTGCAGGGGCCCAAGAAATCGTTCTGTCTTCTGCTGCTTTCCTAGGAGCATTAGCAGGGAGCTGGATGGGAAATAGAACACCCAGGGCTGGAACTGCTGTTCCCATATTAGATCTCATGTTGCAGGTGGCAGCCTAACCCATTGCACTGCAATGCCAGCCCTGACAGATTGATTTTTGAATGTGTTTCTCAAGAGTCAAGGCCAAAGTTCCTCCTCCTGACAGATCTTGAAGTTGTATTCTGTTTCATGTATGCCATGGTTTTTTGATCTCTTACTTTTTAAAGGATCATACTAAAACAGAGTTGGATGCATGGAAGATTGTCCGAGTCAGTGAAAATTTCCGAGTGATTGCCTTAGGTTTGCCGGTGCCGAGGTACTCTGGAAATCCACTAGATCCTCCTCTCCGTTCTCGATTTCAAGCCAGAGATATTTATTTTCTACCCTTCAAGGTAAGCATAATTAAAAATAAATTATCTTTAAAAACAGCATTTTCTAATTAGTAATTCAGTTCTATAAACATATTACTGTTTTTTAGCATCTTCCTTGGTAGCTAATAGAACAAAATGGATATAAGAAGGAGAAAAACATCTGGAAACCAGGAAGAAAAATGATCTTGGCATTATTTGAAAGAGTTTTTAAAAGACTGTCTTTTCTTTTAGAAAATGAAATTTATCAAGAAATTATTTTTTTTCTGTTAATTAGTGTCTGCCTAATTAAAAAGTTGGGTTGTACTATAAAACACTTGGGTCTAATTTGTTATATTTCTTATTAATTGATCTGATTTGTTTCTACATTGTTTTAGGACCAACTTAAACTGTTATATTCTGTTGGAACCAATGTATCTGCTGAGAAGTAAGTACATTTTAAAACATATTTGTACTCTTAGCGTTGAAATTGTGTTGCCTGTTCATTGACTAGTTGATTCACTCATTCATCCAACAATTCTTTGAAGAATTTTTCCGTATTAGGATGTTGGTAAGTGCTGATGATAAAATTAGTAAGATAGGATCTTTGGTGGCAAGAAACTCTAGATCTGGTAGAGCTGAAAGATATATGAACAGCTTAGTTAAACATAACATAGTAAGTGCCATAATTTCAAAGTATTGAGGCTGTTTGTAGTTGAGTCTTTATAAGGACTTCCTAATACATTGGTGTTTGAAATAGGTCCTAAAGAGTGAGTAGACTTTTGCCAGAGAATGGCATCAAGGAGTTCTGAGAGATTTGTTTTTAAACCATGGGATATGAGAGTTTATAGCATTATTCTTAGGGCTATAAAAAGCTCCAAGTGGATCAAATTTAGCATTGAGATTAGAAAGAAGTGAGGCTCACAGAGCAGATTTTAGCCAGGTTGTGAAAAACCTTGCATATTGTGGTAGATTTAGGAAATGTATCTGTGTATATGTCAACTTTGGAATTTTAAGTGGAACATTATGATATGGAGCCATTTTCTTTAATAATTAATAGTAGGAAACCATTTTTAAAATTAATTGGTCCAGTTATTTTTATATTTAACAGATTCATATATATTTAAATTTTGAAACTATTAGAAACGAATTTGTTATCCTTTTTCTCCCTAGAATTTCTCAACTCTTGTCCTTTGCCACAACTCTCTGTTCCCAAGAATCTTCTACTCTCGGACTTCCAGATTTTCCTTTAGATAGTTTGCCAGCTGCAGTTCAAATCCTGGTATGTATAAAATAAATAAATGACTGTACACCAAATGTAGCAAACAAAATTTGAAAGTTAATCTTTTTTTTTTTTTTACTTTGTCTTGTTCTTCTATAAATATTACAAGTCCTGAGATTAATTTGTTGTGCAGTGCAGTAAACTGTAAGGAGATCAAGGACATATTCTGGGCCTCTAACGAGCTTCCAGCTTTGGGGCAGGAGGAAGTAGACAGGCAGTCTCAGCGAAAGTTCCACAGAAGAAAGTTCTTGCTTCATCAAGTAAGAGGCTGTTGCAGCGTAAATTAGGCCTTACAGTGATCCAGCCTGAGGCAGCTGGGGCTCTCACACACCAGCATTCATCAGTCTTTGGTTTGTGGTGCTCCCAGGGAACACAGATTCCCAGGCACCAGCAGTCTCCTGCCTGTCATCAAAGCTGGTATGGGGCGATTATCTTAGAAAGATTTGTGGTGACTGGCTGTGGGAGGGGAGGACTTAGAGACAGAGAATAGATACAGACCAGAGGGGACCTGGGAGAGTCCCGACACTGCCCACTGCAGCTTCTCAAGGGCACTGGAGGCAGTCATGTCTGGAGCAATGGGATGGCCTTCCAGGCAGAGAGCACGCCACGCACAAAGGTGTTCAGTCACGAAAGGACCTGGTATGCTTCGAGAATGAAAGTGAGTGTGATGGAGGGAGCAGTTAGAACCCTAGTATGAAGTAGTTGGTATGGAGAGTGAAGTAGCCTGAATTTTATCATGAGGAAAAGCTCCCATCCCAGGTTACGAGGTAAGCGAGATGTGAGCTGATCAGTTTTACATCTGAGGAAGACATCTCTGTCTGACCGCAGCAAGGAGGACCCCAGAGAGCCTGTGCACATTCCTCAGTGAGGTGTTGCTAAGCAGTGACTTGTCCCAGGACATGGGACTACTGCCTTAGGCAAGAGACTCTTAGTTTGAAGCTTCTATTTGTGTGTGTTTTCAAATGTTACCTGCAAATTAGAAAGTTAGGTTTCTCAAGTGCTGTTCACATGATTCTTTATGTTCAGAACAGTGTTTCTCCTCCTATTTATCCAATCATGTGCTTGCATTTTTTTTTGCTCAATAATTTTTGCTTTGAAAATTCTCATATTTAAAAAGCTGTTGAGCCGGCGCCGTGGCTCAACAGGCTAATCCTCCGCCTTGCAGCACTGGCACACCGGGTTCTAGTCCCAGTTGGGGCGCCGGATTCTGTCCCGGTTGCTCCTCTTCCAGGCCAGCTCTCTGCTGTGGCCCGGGACTGCAGTGGAGGATGGCCCAAGTGCTTGGGCCCTGCACCCCATGGGAGACCAGGAAACGCACCTGGCACCTGGCTTCTGCCATCGGATGAGCGCGGTGCGCCAGCTTCAGCGAGCTGGCCGCGGCAGCCATTGGAGGGTGAACCAACGGCAAAGGAAGACCTTTCTCTCTGTCTCTCTCTCTCACTGTCCACTCTGCCTGTCCAAAAAAAAAAAAACAAAAAAAAGCTGTTGAAAAATGGTCACCTATAATCTCTTCACCTAGAATCACCACTTGTTAACATGTTATCACGTTTGCTTGTGCATATATTCCTTCTCTTTCTCTCTGCCTTTCTTTCCACTTTTTAAAATTTCCGGAACCACTTGAAAGTGAATTGCAGTCAGTGCTGTTAAATTCTGCAGGATATACCTTCTATGAAATATAGTATTTTTCTACATAGCCAGTAAACCATTATCACACTTATGTCATATTAACAACAACTCTATAAAAATCATCTAATCCATATTGAAATTTCTCTAATTGCCTCATCAGTAGATCAGTGGGATGGAAAGAACTGAGAATATAATTTGATTTGGAGGGGGAAGAGTTTGCACATAATGAATACTTTCTTCTTTTTTTAAAAAAAATTTTTATTTATTTGTTTGAGAGGCAGAATTACAGACAGTGAGAGGGAGAGACAAAGAGAGAAAGGTCTTCCATCTGCTAGTTCACTCCCCAGATGACTGCAATGACCTGAGCTGAGCTGAGCCAATCCAAAGCCAGGAGCCAGGAGCCTCTTCTGGGTCTCCCACAAGGGGCCCAAGCACTTGGACCATCTTCCACTGCTTTCCTTGGCCATAGCAGAGAGCTGCATCAGAAGAGGAGCAGCTGGGACTTGAACCAGTACCCATACAGGGTGCACAGCGCCAGTTTCAGTGAATACTTTTTTTTTTTTTTTTAATTTTCTTTTTAGACAGGCAGAGTGGACAGTGAGAGAGAGAGAGACAGAGAGAAAGGTCTTCCTTTGCCCTTGGTTCACCCTCCAGTAGCCGCTGCGGCCAGCGCGCTGCAGCTGGCGCACCGCACTGATCCGAAGGCAGGAGCCAGGTGCTTCTCCTGGTCTCCCATGGGGTGCAGGGCCCAAGCACTTGGGCCATCCTCCACTGCATTCCCGCGCCACAGCAGAGCTGGCCTGGAAGAGGGGCAACCGGGACAGAATCCGGCGCCCCAACTGGGACTAGAACCCGGTGTGCTGGCACCGCAAGGCGGAGGATTAGCCTATTGAGTCGCGGCGCTGGCCTTCAATGAATACTTTCTAACTTTACAGTTTAAAATGTGAAGCTAAGTGAATGTCGATGAGATTATGGGAAATCATTAATTATAGGAGGAAGATGAGATATTGTGGGATGAATAGGATGGGAAGTTTGTTCAGTTTCACATGTGTTGAATGGAGGTTTATGGGATGTTCATATAGTCACATGTGGTGGACAACTGATGGTTCATGTCTAGAGTTCAGAACTAGACAGAAGCACAGGAGCCATTCACACATAGTCAGAAAATGAATGGAGGGAGCTAGTTAGCTTACCCAGGAAAAAGAAGAGAAGAGAAATAATATTTAATATTTATACTTCTAGGAAACCTATTGGCCATTTTTATGACAACTTTAATGTCATATGCATTTCAGATTAATTTTCTGTGATTATTTTAGAAGTTGCTCATTCCTATGTTTTTTGCTCCTAAATAGGATTGCTTTCCTATGATGTCAATCAAGCATGCAATTCAGTGGCTTTATCCATACACTATTTTACTAGGACATGAAGGGAAGATGGCTGTGGAAGGTGTCTTAAAAGTAAGTATCTGCTTCCTTTGACTTTGCCTCCCTTCTCCCATCTCTCCCCTCCTCATTTCTGCTATTTTTCTCTCCCCATCTTTCTTTCCCTTGCATTCCATTCTCTTCTTTTCCAGACATGGCTGCCTCAACATTGTATTCTGGGCCATCTTTTGCTGCTCTTCCCAGGCCCTTAGCATTGAGCTGGATTGGAAGAGGAGTAGCTGGGACTGAAACCGGCTCCCCTAATGGGATGCTGACATCATAGCCATGGCTTTACCCACTATGCCACAACACCAGCCCCTATATTTTGTTTTAAGGTTGATTCCAGATGATGAGAAAAAAGAGAACTGGATCATGTCTTTGATTTAATCAGCATCTGAACTAAGTCAGCAAGGAAAATGAAGTAGAGCGCTTAGTGTTTAAGGTCGAGGGTTGTGATTTCAAATGAGTTTCCTCAGTGCCTCTAGCACAATGCCCAGAGCTTTGGGGACAAGGGCCTGTATTCATGAAGAAACTGTAGGGGAATGTTCTGAAAAATGAAGCAATGCAAAGTTTTTCATAATACAACTGTGAGAAGATATTCAGTGTCTCGTTAAGCCAGTTATGAACAAAGATTTTATCTTTTCTTCTTCTTTTTTGGGAAGATTTATTTATTTGAAAGCATAACTAGAGAGAGGGAGGAACAGAAAAAGAGGGAGCTTCCATCCACTGATTCAATCCCCAAATACCTGCAACAGCCAGGGCTAGGCCAGGCCAAAGCCAGGAGACTAGAACCCCATGTGGGTGGCAGAGGCCCAAGCACTTGAGACATCTGCTGCCTTCCTAAGTGTGTTAGCAGGGAGTTGGATCAGAAGTAGAACAGCTGGAACACAAGTTGGTGTTCATATGGGATGCTGGCATTACAGAAGGCAGCCTGACTCGCTGTGCCACAATGCCAGCCACCCAAAAAAGTCTTTATCTTTACAAAGAGACCACTTTGATGTGTTTCTGATCTCTGATTCCTAAACTGTCCATATAAATTATGTAAAGATACAAAATAAAGAGTTGAATTTTCTGAAGAAAGTGCCTAATGTTGCTTTGTTTTATTTGACCTTTATTTTGGTCATGAGTCTAGGGAACATAGAAAAATAATTTAGGGTTCATATTGCAAGCACAGTATTTTCAAATTAGATTGAGAGTTTTTTTTAAAAAGGAAAGGGAATTGGTGATATGTAGATAAGAGAAGGAAAAGCATGAGTGTTCTGTCATTTTCTTTATGTGAAGAGCTAGTTAATGAACAGTTGTTTCTCCCCAGTAGATAGTTAAGTAGGAGGGCCTCAGTTAATTTCTCTGAACTTTTGTTTTGTGAAGTTATTACACATGGCTATATATAAACATTTGGAATGTTAAGTATCTTTGCTTAAAAGGAGAACACCCTGCTCCTTGGTGTCCTCCATTTGTCGTCTGTTCCGAGGAAGTCTGTGTGGCCTGTTAGTCTTAAGTTTCTATGTTTTAATCATCATCTTAAACTAATGTTCCTAGATGAAGATAAAACAAATTGCTCTTACAAAACAGATCCTGAGACATCGTTTAGAGTCCCAGCTGCTCCACTTCCAATTCAGCTCCCAGCTAATGTGCCTAGGAAAGTGGCAGAGGATGGCCCAAGTACCCAAGTACTTGGGTCTCCGCATTCACATGGGAGACCCAGAAGAAGCTCTGGCTCCTGGCTGCAGCCTGGCTCAGCCTCTGTGGTTGTGACCATTTGGGGAGCGAACCAGTGGTGGGAGATACCTCTCTGTCTATCTCCTTCTCTGTCTGTATCTCTGCCTTTCAAATAAATATATCAATAAATATTAAAAAAAAAAAAAGTGGTGCTTTAGAAAAGACCCAGCAGATAGCTGGATCTCAAGTGGAGGAGCTGGCACTAGAACTTACGGTTTTGGAGATACAAAAGCATGGCATCAGTATTTACTTGGCTCTGATGAAGACTCCAGGGGTGAGAGCGAATGGAGCACTGAAGAGCCACGAACCCTCTGTATTCTTTTTAATTCATGTGTTTTTAATGTGTTTAATGTGTTTTTAATTAATTTGTTTATTTTTCTGAGAAAGATGGCAAGATCTTGCTTTTAGTATTATTCAGTTAAACATACTTACATGGCAATAATTTGATCTCTATTCCTGAAACTCACAGTCTGATTAAAGCGTGAGAAATTCTAATATTTGTAAATAGCTATTCTACTATAATGATTTGTATAACATTATATCATAATGATGAATACCGTTTGTTAAAGCAATAACAACCTGAATTAGATTTGTGGAAATAGGAATTAAATGGACATGAGAAATGTTTCAAAGGTGAGATAATAGATGGTACTTACTGACAACATATGGGATAGATTTTGAGGTCTGTAAGAGATAGTGAGAAATTGAGAATATCCATGAATTCTAGTTTGAACAAATTGGTAGATAGAAATACCATTAATTTATATGAGAAGGTGGAGAGGAGCACATTTGGGGGTGGGGCTAAATAATCGAGGATTTAATTATACTTTCTATTTATAATCACTTTCAAAATTATTTCATCCAGTGGCACGATTTTGCAAACTATTTCTGTGTCTCTCTCCTGAACTCCTGCCTGTTGAGGGTGGGATGTGGGCTCAGGTTGACTCCTGAGAAGGGTAGTAATGGTTTGTAGTTGTCAGAAGACTTTGGGAAAATAGTGCAGGAGAGACCAGGGCCATGTATTTGTCCTAGTGGTATGGAGAATCTAAGTGCTCAATAGCCTAGAATTATGTTATGAAGAAAGTAGATAGATAGGATCTCATGACAACTAACATTGTGTGATTTATGTTTCATCTTACTGAATTAGTTCTCTCAATTCAAATAATGTCCTCTTAAAGAAAATATAAAAAAAAAGGGTTAGTTTTTTTGTTTAACTGAAATTCAAGAATACTTAGAAAATACTGATTGAAATGATAAATAAACTCTCATTTTCTGCTGCTTGCTAAAATACCCGGAAAGATTTTAACTCTAATGTACTCTGTTATTACCTTTCTGATTAATTATACTCTAAATTTCATGTGCTGGCAAATAGTAATTCACCTTGAAACTTGAGTTCTTTTACTATCTTATTGTATTATAGCCTATTTTATTATACTGAAATATTTTAGCTTGAATTATTTATAAGGACATAACCAGTATAGCAGGTACTTCACTGCCTTTATGTTTGTTTCTGGAATATGAGTGCTCTGATATTAATCCTTTACCAATTTAGACTGACTTTACTGTCACATGGGTAAAAACATGCCTTACCTTATTTGTTTTCTGGGAAGTTAATAGCTCCTCGTACAAAATTCTAATGAATTGAATTAGTTGGCTAGGCTTTATTCCCTTTCTGATAATCCTCTCTTAAACTGAAGTGTGGAGGAGGTGTTTGACATAGCAATTAAGACTCCAGTTGGGAAGCCCACATTCCATATCAGAGTGCATGGGTCCATGTCCCAGCTCTGCTTTCTGTTTCAGCTTCTGCTAGTGTGAGCCATCCTGAGAGATGGCTCAAGTGATTGGGTCCCCATCACCCACTGGGTTGAGTTCCTGGATCCAAGCTTCAGCCTGGGCAAGCACTGCCTATTGTGGGCATTTGCAGAGTGAGCCTGGATATGAGAACTCCAACTCTCTTCCTCTCTTGCTGTATCACTGTCTCTTAAATAAAATAAATTAAAAAAAAAAATTAAAGGCAGTGTAGACTTTTTTTTAAAAAAAGAATCAAAGGTTTTAATTGTTATTTGTCTATATCATGAAAAAATTCTTAGCAAATTGTATGATACTATGGATATTTGCATATATGTTATATAAATTGTAGAAGTTAAAAAAACTTCATAAATAGTTTTCCTTATATTTGAGAAAAAGAATTATTAATTGTCTAGAAAGTTTATGACACCAAAATGAAGATTGCAATTAGGATACTCTGTTTAAAATGTTGAGATAAGATATGATTTTCTTCCCCCAAAATCTGATTTTTGTAATCTGTCATTCGTATGAGTGCAAGATGGACCTATTCTTTCATTGAGTTTCAACTCTTTTATTGTAGTGACAATATTCTAAAACTGTAGTGATTTTAGAAGGATAATTTCTTTATTTAAAATTTTATTTAAGGAATACAGACTAAATGCACTTCATATATACAAATTTAGGAACATGGTGATTCTTCCCATTCTACATTCCTACCACCCATCCTCCCAGCCTTATTCCTCCTTGCTCTCCCATTCTTGTTTTTTACAAAGATCTATTTTCAGTTAACTTTATACTCATAAGATTAGTCTTAAGTATAGAGTTCCTAAGTATAGAGTTCAACAAATAGTATGAAGAAAAAACAAACAAACAAATAAGAAAGAACAATGAACCAACCAAACAAAAAACATTTTTCTTTAACAGTCAAGACTAGGACTGTTCAAAATAATCACATCACAAAATGCCAATTTCACTCCTATAGATTACCTTTTAGGTACTCTATTAGTTACCATGATCAGAGGGAACATATGGTATTTATCTTTTTGGGACTGGCGTATTTCACTAAATATAATGGTTTCCAGTTGTATCCATTTTCTTACAAATGACAGGATTTCATTTTTTAATGCTGTGTAGTATTCCATAGTGTGTGTGTGTGTGTATGTGTGTGTGTATATATATATATATATACACACACATACCGTGTGTGTGTGTATGTATATATATATATATATATGTGTGTGTGTGTGTGTGTGTGTGTACATACCATAATTTCTTTAACCAGTCTCTGTTTGATGGACATTTGGGTTGATTTATATCTTAGTTATTGTGAATTGAGCTGTAATAAACATGGGGGTACAGATCACTCTTTTATATGTTGATTTTGTTTCTCTTGGATAAATTCCCAGGAGTGGGATAGCTGGGTCATACGGTAGATCTATATTCAGATTTCTTAGGTATTGCTATACTGTCTTCTACAGTGGCTGCACCAGTTTACATTCCCACCAACAGTGGATTAGGGTTCAAGGTTACTATTGATGAGTAATAACTCAGCCCTACAATTTTTCCATAAATATTCCTGTTGTTTACTTGGGATTTCCTTTGTACTTTTACTGGAGAATTTTCTGCCTTCACATTCTTTCATAATGATGACTATCTTGTCGTGTTTTTGTGTGTATTACATCCTTAAGCATCTTTTGTAAGGCTGGTTATGCGGCAACAAATTCTTTCAATTTCTGTTTGTTGTGGAGGTCTTTATTTTACCTTCATTCATGAATGTGAGCTTTGCAGGGAACAGTATTCTGGGTTGACACTTTTATTCTCTTCCTTTCCTGGCTGGTAGGATTTCTGATAAATCACCTGTGAATCTAATTGGAGATCCTCTTAAAGTAATCTGGCATTTCTCTCATGCACAGTTTAGAATCTTTTCTTTATGTTTACTGTTGAAAGTTTGACTACAGTGTATCATGATTAAGAATCTTTTCTGATTATATCTATTAGAAGTTCCTTTTTTTAAAATTTATTTGACAGAATTATAGACAGTGAGAGAGAGACAGAGAGAAAGGTCTTCCTTCCCTTGGTTCACCCTGCAAATGGCTGCTATGGTCAGCGATGTATTGGTCCGAAGACAGGAGCCAGGTGCTTCCTCCTGGTCTCCCTTGCGGGTGCAGGGGCTCAAGCACTTAAGCCATCCTCCATTGCCTTCCTGGGCCACAGCAGAGAGCTGGACTGGAAGAGGAGCAACTGGGACTAGAACCTGGCACCCATATGGGATATCAGCGCTGCAGGCAGAGGATTAACCAAGTGAGCCACGGCGCTGGCCCCTAGAAGGTCTATGTACTTCGTGTACTTGGATGTTTTTTTCTCCAAATTTGGGAAGTTTTCTATGCTTATTTCACTAAATAGGCCTTCTAATCCATTCTCTCTTTTTTAATTCCTTTTGGAACTCCTAAGACCCATATGTTTGGTCATTTGATAAAATCCGACACTGTTATTAATTTTTCGATTTTCTTCTTTTAGTTTGGACTGACTGAAACCTTTCCAAAGATTTGACTTCTATCTCAATTATTTTTACCTCTGCCTCACAAGTCTGTTGTTAAGGCTTTCCATTGCATTTTTTATTTGATCTACTGAGTTCTTCATTTGTAATATTTCTGTTTGATTTCTTTTTAAAATTTCATGGGAAATTTTTTCATTCATGTCATGTATGGTTTTTTTTTGTTTGTTTGTTTGTGGACTTTATTCTGGTTGTTTCTGAGAAAGCCTATGATTATTTTTTTGAATTTCATTTCAGGCATTTCATCAACCTCTTCATCTTCACATTCTGAAAATGTTGTTGGGTTCCTTTGGGGGGTTTCATGTTGTGTTCCTTAATGTTGCTTCTTGAGTTTCTGCATTTATTTTTTGGCATTTGTGGAGGTAGATATTTGTTAAGTTTTTTCCTCTGATGGCTTTTATCTTTGAAGTATGCCTCTGTGGCCTAGTGGAATGTCTGCTCTTTCAGTGAATACCCAGAGATGTGTGGTGGGTGTGACCAGGGAGCTCTGGTCAGTTCTCCAGGGTGGGGTGAATATGGAGGGTAACACACAATTTGGGTGTGGTTACCCCCGGAAAAGGGGGTATGGTCACCTCTTTTGGCTTGACCACACCCTCACCACTTCTCTTCCAAGGTAATTAGTGCCTTGATGTTAGCCCTTTATGGGTGTAGCACTCATCCGTGCTACCACTTGGATTGCATCAAGAATCTGTACAGTCCTCAGTGTGAGCCTGGATCCCACTGCAGTGACTCACCCCCAGGTAATCAGGGAGTTCTGAGCATGTGGAGCTGCTCACAGTGATCGCGCTAAGACCCTGCACCCTCTCACACAGTCACAGTGTTTTCACAGTTCCAGCACCCCAGGCTCCCACAGTCAAAGAGTACAAGAGGATCCACTCCGCCCTCTTAGCCTGTCCCACCCACAGAGATACTGAGGGGTTCCCAGAACTGCTACCCATGTGTGTTCTGGCCAGGCAGATTGAGCTTGATCCTCCCAGCCAGACTCAAAGTTAGTGCGGAACATGGATTTTTCCCTCTGGTAAAATCCCTGGATCCCATACATGTACAATACCTGGTGGCCACAGCCACACTCATTTTACAATTGTGCTGGGCACATACAAGATTCTCTGTAGGTGGCACTTCTGTCAGGATGGTTCCCCACCACCACCCCTTGCCAACCAGGTGCAGTGAAGTTCTTGCTATTGTCCTGTTGACAGGGTTGACACCATCCCCACCAGTTGCATGTGAGCCGCCACGGTTGTCCTGCCAACAGCATGGAGACTGGCCCCACTAGTAGTTGGGTGCGCACATAAGAGCTCTAGCAGCTCTTGGAATGCCTCGGGAATTTTTTTTTTTAAGATTTATTTTACTTTTTGAAAGCCAGAGTTAGAGAGAGAGGTGGGGAGAGACAGAGATCTTCTATCTGTTATTTTACTCCCAAAATGGCCTCAGCAGCTGGAATCATCCAGGTCTCCCACATGGGTGCAGGGGTCCAAGCACTTGGGCCACCTTCCTCTGCTTTCCCACTCACATAACCAGGGAGCTAGATTGGAAGTAGAGCAGCCAGGACTCCACCCGGTACCCATGTGGGATGCTGGGGTGCAAGTGGTAGCTTTAACTGTTATATCACAATGCTTCCCCCTTCAAGGATAATTTGTACATCTTTAATACTACAAGTGAATTCTGTTATTCATAGTGATCATGCTATATGGCATAGGCTCTAAGGAATTTCTAATCAGTATTCCCATTTTTCACATACTTGTTTTCCATGTGCCTTTTAAGAAGTAATTTTTTTTTTAAACGGGGCTATCCAAGGCTTTATTTTGTAATGCAGAGGCCACACCGTGGCCCCAACCCCACTTCCCACCCTGCACTTCTTTTACATGTATTTATTTTATTATTTGAAAGGTAGAGTTGCAGAGAGAGAGAAAGAGAGAGAGAGAGAGAGAGAAGTCTTCCATCCATTGGTTCACTCCTCAAATGGTCACAATGGCCAGAGCTGTGCCAATCCGAAGCTAGGAGTCAGGAGCTTCTTCTGGGTTTCTCACATGTGTGCAAGGGCCCAAGGACTTGGGCCATCTTCCACTGCTTTTCCAGGCCATAGCATAGAGCTGGATCAGAAGTAAAGCAGCTGGGTCTTGGACGGTGCCCATATGGGATGCTGGCACTGCAGGCAGCAGCTTTACCCACCACGCCAAAGCCCCAGTCCCTAAGAAGTGATTTTTAAAGAACGTTAATTTCATTTGTTTGAAAGGCAGAGTGGCAGAGAGAGAGAGAGAGATATATTGGGATCTTCCATCTGCTATTTCATTCCCCAAATGATCACAATGGCTGGTGATGGACCAAGGTAAAAACCAGGAAACAGGAACTCTAACCAGGTCTCTCATGTGGGTGGGTGGCAGAGACCCAAGTACTTAGGCAATCATCTGCTGCTTTCTCAGGCACATTAGCTGGAGGCTGATCATAAGCAGAGGAGCCAGGCTTATGAGCCATTACCTAAAACAGCCACTCCAGTATGAGATGACAGTGACACAAGGGGCAACTTAACCCATTGTGCCACAAGGCTGGCCCTTCCATGTCCCTTTTTGAACAATCAGCTGGTTTAAGGGGATGTAATCAATGCTAGAACATTGGTAACTGGCCCACAACAAGGGAGAATCAAAGGTCTTAGCCTTTTAAATCCAGTTTGAGGGGCTGGTGGCTGTGGCATACCATGTAAAGCTGCCACCTGCAATGCTGTCATCCTATATGGGCGCCAGTTCATGTCCCCACTACTCTACTTTTGTTCCAACCCCCTGCTAATGGCCTTGGAAAGGCAGCAGAGGATGACCCAAGTGCTTCGGCTCCTGGACCCACATGGGAAGTCACTTCTGGCTCCTCACTTTGGCCTGGCCTAGGTCTGGCTGGTACAGCCACCTGGGGAATGAACCAGTGGGTAAAAGACCAGTCTCTCCCCCTCTCTCTGTAATTCTTTCAAACAAATAATTAAATAAATAATAAGTAAACCCTTTTTAAAAAACCCAGTTTGAGAAAACGGAGGACTCGAGTATAGCAGGCACTGGGCCAGATGCTGTTGAAGACTGATCATTGTAATGTATTTTCATCAGTTAAGCTTTTCACACAAGCAGATAGCAGAATGTGTCTAAGAAGTTCTATTTTCATGAATTTCAAGCAACATGTGAACTTCATGTGGATTTAAGAAATAAATTGGCATAGGCCTTATTTTATTTCAGTAGAATAAATCATCCCTGGTTTGGAAATTGGAACTGTTGACTACAAAGATATATAGGCTATGAACTTCTACCAGGTTGGAAATTCAGAAATTCCAGGTACTCCCAGTAAATTTGAGAGACTGTTTTCATATCATTTTAATAACTGATTTAACTGTAAGGGTATTAGTAGAAAAAGAGAAAAAAATCCTTTTGTTTTAGCTCTACTTGTATACTATATAGAAATCTTCCAGATACCCAACATTAAGTCTGAAATAGAATGCAAATTACATGATTTTATTGCAATTTTACAGCGCTTTGAGCTCCAGGATTCAAAAAGCCCTCTGCTTCCCAAAGAGATAGTAAGAGTGGAGAGGATGACTGAAAGCCACGGCTCGCAGGCTTCTGTGACCATACAAGTTGCAGGAACGGAGGTGACCATTAAGGTAATGAGACAGGTTCATTGTTTCTAAGATACGCCTTGCTCTCACCACTTTTATAGCCTGAATTAGGTTTACGATCTTCTTGTAAGTCTTTGACTATATAGCTATAGCTATATTTTGTTATCCCTATGTATCTATGTAAATAGAATCAACAAGTGCTTGTAAGTTGGAAAATTTAGGAGAAACCTAGGGATAACATTGCTTCAAAAATCTAAAGTTTGCCTCTGGGAAACTCAGGTCAAATGTTGACTAATGAAAGCATTTTGCAGTCTGAGTCCTCGGTAAGAAATAGTGTTTTCAAGTGTATTTGGTGGCTACAAAACCTCTTTTCAAATGAAATGTTTCTTAGCTACCTTAAAGAGTTAAAAAATAAACTGTTCTGATTGAACAGCTTTTAGAAGAGGGGATGATATTGGTCAGAGAGCTCCACCTGCTCGCTCAGTTTCCCCTTTATTTAACTCTTTCTTTTAGGGTCCAGAGAACTCTTAAGATTGTCATGTGAAGCCAGTAAGTGCAACTCTAAATGCTGCATAATATATGTAGGAAAGAATAGATGGTTGCCTTCTTATGTTGTGGCAAATTTCTTTTTTTTTTTTTTTTTCATTTTTAATTATCTATATACAGAAGATTGATTCAGTATATACTAAGTAAAGATTTCATCAGTTTGCACATGTTGTGGCAAATTTCAAAATAAACATTTTAGTTTTGGTGTGGTATGATTTAATATTTATTCATGTTACTATATTTATTCATCTATTGAACTAAACATATCTACCAGGAGCCAGGCTGTATATTAAGATTTACTGAGTATTTACTATGCACTAGTCCCTGTATTTGTCTGTTTGTGTATATTATGCTATTTAAATCCTCCAGTAGCCCCAGAAATAACTGTCTCCATTTTATAGATTAGAAACCCAAGATGCAAATAAGTTAATTGATTCAGCCAGAGTCACCAGCTTATGCAGTTGCAAAGCTGAGATTGATTACTTCTGTGTTCTTATGTCTCCTTCGTTTGAATGACCTCATACAGTGACAGATGAGTAAGGAAAACATTGGAATGGTCATAGGTGTATAGAGAAGCAAGGGAACATTGAGAATCAGGGAAAGGAGTTGGGAAAGCTTCAGATAGGAGGTAGGACTTGAGCTAAGCCTTGAAGAACAACAGGATTTTTCCAGTTGCCCCGGTGGAAAGGTGATAAGGCTTAAATGGAAGTTTATACAGTATGTTCAAACATGTGAAGTATGAGCAAGCCTTCATTATTTGCTTCCTTTTGGTAGTGAACTGTGTCTTCATTGTCTCCAGTCCCTTCCAGTTCACTTACTATGTTAGTGCCAAGATGATCTTTCTGAAGTACAAGTCTGATCTTGTCACTTCCAAATGTCCAATTCTGTGAGATTTATATTCTTTAGTGTGATCAAGTCTTGAGTCCTCAGCAGAGTAGGCCCCCAGGAACCTAAGGAGGATACAAAATAGAAGAAGAAGTAGGTGTTTGCGATGGGGAGAGATTTTATGAACAGATGCTTTTGAGCAGTGAACTAAGATAAATGTGAAAAGATTTATGGATATGGCTTTTAAAAAACAGGAGGTGTTTGGTGACTCTGGAGATTCTGAAAGATGTATTTTTTAAAGATGAAATGTAATTGACTTCTGTGACTTTATTTGGCAACAGGAGTTTTTTAAGATTTATTTATTTATTTGAAAGGCAGAATTAGAGGAAAAGACAGAGAGAGATAGATCAATCGTTCGATCGATTGATCTTCTATCTGCTGGTTCACACTCCCCAGAAGGTCGCAACAGCCAGGGCTGGACCAGTTTGAAGACAGGAAGCTGGAACTCCATCCTGGTCTCCCACGTTGGTTGCAGATTCCCAAGTGGTTGGGTCATATTATGCTGAAAGATTCATTTTATTTTAAAAACTTTTTTATTATTTGAAAGTCAGCATTATGCAGAGAGAGGGAGACACAGAGAAAGAGAGTGAGATACAGGGAGAGATTGATCTTCCATCTTCTGGTTCACTCCCCAGATAGCCAAAGTGGTCAGCTTCAGGCTGGGCCAAAGCTGGAAGCCAGTAGCTTATTCTGGGTCTCCCACATGGACGCAGGGACCCATGCACTTTAGCCATCTTTTATTGCTTTCCCCAGGCCATTAGCAGGGAGTAGGATTGGAAGTGGAGCATCCAGGAATCGAACTGTCTCCCAGATGGGATACCAGCATTGCAGGCAGGCAGTGGCTTTACTTGCTACGCCACAATGCTAGCCCTAAGACTTATTTTAAATCTCATGCTAACAAGTAGAATATGGGGGAAAACACTTCATTCTGTATTGACACTGTTATTATAAGTTATAAATACCACAGAAATGACATGATTGTTATGAATGTCTGAGAACATGGGACTTGGATTTTAGAGAAATGATTGATTTGAAAGTTTGATGGGCCGGTGCCGTGACTCAACAGGCTAATCCTCCGCCTTGCGGCACCGGCACACCAGGTTCTAGTCCCGGTCAGGGCGCTGGATTCTGTCCCGGTTGCCCCTCTTCCAGGACAGCTCTCTGCTGTGGCCCAGGAGTGCAGTGGAGGATGGCCCAAGTGCTTGGGCCCTGCACCCCATGGGGAGACCAGGAAAAAGCACCTAGCACCTGGCTTCTGCCATCAGATGAGCGCGGTGCGCCGGCTGCAGCGCGCCGTCCGCGGCAGCCATTGGAGGGTGAACCAACAGCAAAGGAAGACCTTTCTCTCTGTCTCTCTCTCTCACTGTCTACTCTGCCTGTCAAAAAAAAAAAAAAAAAGAAAGTTTGATGATAATCATCATAAGATCTGTAAATGAGAAAATAGTTTCTGCTCTATTGAAATATCATAATATAGTTTAGGGTGGAATTGAGCAAGGAATTATTGGAGGATATTCACGTGGGAGTTAGGTGCTTTAGGTAAACTTCTGGGAGAAGCATATGCATATTATATTTGCCTCTCTTTAATTGTAGGTGCCAGCTGGGACCAGACCATTGAGTGAACCTTGTGCATCAGACTGCTTCATACAGACTTTAAGCCATAAGCAGCTCCTGGCTGAAATGATGCAGTCACACATGGTTAAGGACATATGTTTAGTGGGAGGAAAGGTAAGAATGGCAGCCTCACTGTAAACTTCAGTTTTGTGTCTATGGTTTGTTTTGATCAATCCTTTGAATGATTGTGTTTCCATTTGTAGGGTTGTGGAAAAACAGTCATCGCTAAGAACTTCGCTGATACCTTAGGATACAACATAGAACCTATTATGCTGTATCAGGTACAACATTCGTTTTTGGCACTTGGACTATTAACATATGAAGTTGTGTTTTTTTTTTTTTTTTAACAGGCAGAGTGGACAGAGAGAGAGACAGAGAGAAAGGTCTTCCTTTGCCGTTGGTTCACCCTCCAATGGCTGCCACAGCTGGTGCACTGCGCTCATCCGAAGGCAGGAGCCAGGTGCTTCTCCTGGTCTCCCATGAGGGGCAGAGAGAGAGAAGGGGATATATACAGAGACAGATCTTCCATCTACTTGTTCACTCCCTAAATGGCAACAATAGCCTGGACTGAGCCAGGCCAAAACCAGGAGCCAGGAGCTTCATTCGGTTCTCCCACATGGATGAGGGGCACAAGTACTTGGGTCATCTTCTATTCCTTTCCCAGGCTCATTAACAGGGAACGTGATTGGAAGTGGAGTAGCCGGGAATCGAACTGGTGCTCCAGGATCTGTTTTTTAAGAAATTTGCTTTATGTTCATGCACACACACAGACTACATTTACTGGTAATTTGGAAATATAAGCAAAATTGATTCTGGCTGCAATGGGAGATAATTAGGTATTCACTGAATAGATTACTATTGTTATTCTTTAAGATTTTTTATTTATTTGAAAGAATGACAGAGAGTGAGAGACAGAGATCTTCCGCAGACTGATTCACTCTCCAAATGCCTGCAGTAGTCAGGGCTATTTCAGTCTGAAGCCAGGAGCCAGAAACTGCATCCAGGTGCCCCCCCACGGAGGGTAGGAACCCAAGAACTTAGGCAATCACATGCTGCCTCCTAGGAGCACTAACAGGAAGCTGGATCAGAAGCCCTGACTAGCACTCAAACCAGGCACTCTGATGTGGAATAAAGACATCCAAAATGATGGCCTAACCTGTTGCACTGCAATACCCATACTATAAATTAATATATTTTATTGTGATAAAATTTATATAAAATTTGTCATTTTAACCATTTAAAACTATATAATTCACTGGCTTTAAGCATATTCACAATGTTGTGTAACTATCACTACTTTCTCCTTCCAGAACTTTTTTATCATCTGAAACAATAATTCCTGATTCCCTCCTCTTTCCCCAGATGCTCTTAACCTCTCTTTTACTTTCTATCTCTATGAATTTGCCTATGTTAGTAACCTTGTATAAGTAATATCATATTTCTGTCCTTTTTGTCTGATCATGTTGTGACATGTATCAAAATTTAATTCCGTTTTATGGCCAAATAATATTATGTTGTATTATGTGTACTTTTTGTTGTCCCTTCATTGTTGATGGACACTTAGGTGGTTTCTACCTTTTGGCTTTTGCAAATAGTTCTGCTGTAAACAGTGTTGAACAAGTGTATGTTTTAGTCCCTGCTTTTAATTCTTTGGGGTCATACGTAGGCATGGGATTGCTGGATCATATGATAATTCTGTATTCAACTTTTTGAGTTATCATTAAGCTGTTTTCCACAGCAGTTATATCCTATTACGTTTCTACCAGCAGTGATTCTTATGCTGGTCTAAGGTATTTTGTGCCCATTGATCAAATTGTCCACAGTTTAGAAGGAATTGCAATAGCACTGATAACTTTTGGGCTACAAACAAAAGAATCTGTTTTAAAGGGATGTACACAATTCCTCCACATTCTCCACAATACTTATTTTCTATTTTGGGATTTTTTTATGATAGTCATCCTACTGGATGTGAAGTGGTAACTCATTGTTGGTTTGATTTGCATTTTTTCTGGTGACTAGTATTATTAATATTGAATATTTTTTCTTTTTAAAATTTATTTATTTGAAAGGCAGAGTTAGAGAGAGGCAGAGACAGAGAGAGAGAAATCTTCTATCTGCTGGTTCACTCCCCACATGACCACAATGGCCAGGGCTGGGCCAGGCCAAAGCCAGGATCCAGAAGCCTCTTCTGGGTCTCCCACATGGACACAAGGGCCACCGAACTGGGTATCCCCTTCTGCTTTCTCAATTGTATTAGCAGGAAGCTGGATGGGAAGTGGAGCAGCCAGGACTCGAACTGGCACCCACATGGTTAAGAGTTTTTAACACATGATTAAGATTCTTATTATAAATCGCTTGATCATGAGTCTAAGTAGTTTATTTCTGAGCTTTCTATGTCATTGGTTTGGATCTCTGCCAGCATCACACTATTTTGATTACAATAGTTTTAATATTAATATAGTTTTTATTTATAATATTTTTACTTTATTTTATAATTTTTATTATTAATATGGCTTTATTATTCCTGTTGAAATTGGCAAATATGAGACTTCCAACTTTGTTCTTTCTTTTGAATATTGTTTTTGATTTTTCAGGATCTTTTGAGATTCCCTGAGAATTTTAGGATGGATTTTTCTATTAGTATATGAAAAAAGCCATTGAGAATTGATATTTTGTTGAATCTGTATAATACTTTGGGTAGTATTATGATCTTAATAATATTGTCTTCCAAATAATGAACATTATTGTGTTTCATTTATTTATGCCTTTGTAAATTTCTTTCAGCAATGTTTTATAGTTTTAAGTGTAGAAGTCTTTTATCTCCTTGGTTACATTTATTTTTGAATAGTTTATTTTGGTGGTTATACATGTTGTGGATGGTATGGTAAGAAAGCAGACTTATAGCTGATATTCTTAAGAGTGAAATTCACTGTTTTTGTTTTGGTAATGATCTCTCCTAAGACATTTTTATGTTGCTAATTTTTTATTCTGTATATCAGTCTTTGGCTGATTATGGTAGACCCTACCATAATCTACAGCAGAATCTTCATTTTGTTTGGCTTTTTAGATTATTCTTCGTTATACTTTTTAATTGTTTCTGATGAATATATTTACAAATATATATTAAAATGTTTTTATTTCTGAAAAAGTGATATTTAAACCATTTGTTGTGACACTGGATACTAGAAAATTTTGTGAGTAAATATATTAAAATGTTTTTATTTATAAAAAATATCTAAACCATTTTATATTTATATTATATTTAAACCATTGTTTTATATTTTATTATTTTATATTTATTTTATATATTTTGTATTTATATATTTCATATATTTTCAATTTTATATATTTTTATATTTAATATATTTTATATTTATATTATTTTATATTTAAACCATTGTTTTATATTTTATATTAAACCATTTTATATTTAAATCATTGTTGTGACATTGGATACTAGAAAATTTTGTTAGTTCTCATATTTCAAATGATTCTGCTGAGAAGATTCCTTTTATGCTATTTTAATGTACTTTGTGCTTGTTAATTGAATTGGCCTGAGTTTGTAAGGAACCCCAGTTATGTAGTACTGATAACTTAGGGATGTTAGCAAAAGCATCTATTGTAATAGTACATAAGATAATTGTCACTGAAACTAATCCCCCCCCCCCCCCGGACAATTTAACTCATTCAGTGCACCAAGGCACCATTTAGGATTTTTATTTGCATTGAAAACAGTTTTAGAAACAAAAGAGAAGACATCATATCTTTATACAAAACTGTGGCAGAGCCATACCTCTAGTATTTTGTATAGCTTTCATAATCATATCTCAAGAAAGATAAGCAAAGGTAGGTAGGTATAAAAGGGTATAACTCTCTATAACTCTATCATTCAAATAAATAAATAAATTTAAAAAAAAAGAATCAGGGCACTTTTTAAATATATTTTTGGAGTACAATAAGCTCATGAAAGTATCATTTTATTTTAATTTTTTTTCTTCCTATTCGGTATGTTGATGGATAGATGTACAAAGGTAGGAAGTTACTAGCATTAAAATTGATGGCTTAAAATTATATTTCCTGGTACACTTCTGAATAATGAAGCCAAAATATCTGCCGCATAATAAAGTAATTTACTCATATTGTACCTATCTTCTCTGAAAAATACAGGTGATAATAATTGAAAGGCATATAATTTGCCATTCGAATATTTTCAAACATATGTCAACCTCATAGCTGTCCTTCAAGGAATAGAAAAATGGTACAGTAATAAACAAAGTAACCACATTTTCTGAAAACTGCTTTTCTTTTCCTGTGTTTTCTGCTTATTAAGCTTCAGAGAAAAACTCTAGAGAAAAGTGGTTTCTGGAAGCATAGACTTATGACAGGAATAGAGAAGTGTAATAACTGTAACAACTTGTGGAGATGAATTCGTTTCTTTCTCTCTGTCTCTCATGGGCTTTTTCTATGAACTGGACCAAAGCTTATATTAGGCACTGAAATTGGTATTTGCAGATTTTGCAAATTGTTGATCAGTTGGCTCTCATAATAGAAACCAAGCTGCTGAGATCAAATATGAGATTCTTTTTTGCTTGTACTAACATATTTATAACTAAAATATATTGATCTCTCTGGGAAACGGAAATTAATTTATTTGATAGGTAGAGTTATAGACCGTGGGAGAGAGAGACAGAGAGAAAGGTCTGCCTTCTGTTGGTTCACTCCCCAAATGGCCACTACTGTGCCAATCCAAAGCCAGGAGCCAGGTGCTTCTTCCTGGTCTCCCATGGAGGTACAGGGACCCAAGAACTCAGGCCATCCTCCACTGCCCTCCTGGGCCACAGCAGAGAGCTGGACTGGAAGAGGAGCAACTGGAACTAGAACCCAGTGCCCATATGGGATGCTGGTGCCGCAGGCGGAGGATTAATCAAGTGAGCCATGGCTCCAGCGCCAAAATTAATTTAATAGGGTTAAAGAATGAATTTAATTTTTATAATAACTGATATAGTTCACTTTAATGAATGAAGAATTTCTAAAGGTTTGACTCCACAAAGAGATTAATAGAAACAAGTGATCTATTTTCCAAGAAAATGTGGAGCCTTCCCTGTTATTTGTACATGTATAAAGGTACACTTCGTCTGTAGGTTTTACCTTATTTTTAGATTGAATTATTTTTAGAGCTGGATTTTATATGAAGTAAAAGAATACTTAGCTTTAATACCAATTTGTAGCAGTATGTAGAACAAGTTTTTTTTTAAAAGATTAGTAAGTTTTATAATACGCTGTACAAATCTTAAAATCATTTGGCTCAAGTATTAGGTCGCTTGTTTTTCAGTGTTGATACCGGTGATGTCCTGTGTTAAAAAAAAAAAACGTAAGTTTATTCTTTCTCTTCACATACAGATAAGGGGAGATTTCCAGATTTCTTTCTGTACTGTTACAAATGTGGCAGATCTGAGATTTCCTTCTGATTAAGTATAGTGAGATTAAAAGCAAAGTCAAATGCAATCAAATTTAAGAGAAAGTGAGTTGATGGGACTTTTAGTAGAAATGATCGCTGTCTAAAACATGAAGTCATAGGATCACTTTTAACTACTTGGTTAAATTTTTCTTTCTACAGCTAAACTCAAATAAAATCCTTTTTTCCCTTATCCATCTAATCCACAATCCTCACTTCTCTCTGTTATCCAAATGCAGTGGAAATATGTTTCTTTCTCTCTCTCTCTCTCTCTCTCTCTCTCTTGTTTTCCTTGCTCTCTGTCTTGTATTTATTTCCATCCTTCTGGTCTTTGCCTTGACTTTTCCCTTTTCTCTCATAAAGGTTTAAAAATATTTCTATCTGTCTTGGAGAATTTCTACATAATTCTGTAGCTTGTTTTATTTTATTACAATCTGTCATCCTTCTAGCTTTTTTTAGTATCTTTTATTTTCCCACATAGAAGAAATTTTCTAAGACTAAGGATTTACTTATTTCAACATTTTCAAATCCCTTTTATTGTCAAATTTGGTTTTCCAATAACAATGTATGTAATCAGTGACATCAGAACTTCCACATGGTGACTTCATCCATCTTTTTCAAGTGAGTCAAAACAAGTCTTTATAAATTTCTCATTAATAATAAGAGTGCTTTGTCTCCCGACTTCCTCAGGTAGAATCTATTTTAAAACTTACAATTTATTTCAAGGTATCAAGAGTATAAAATTTGGTGCCTGTATTAGTCAGGGTTCGTTAGAGTAGCAGAACTAATGGAGATATGTATAAAGATGTATGGAATTGGCTCAGAAGAATTTGAAGGCTGAGAACTCCCGTGACCTGTTGTGTGCAACTTGGAGACTCTGGAGAGCCAGTGATGTAAATTCTACCCTGAGTTCAAGAGACTGATGTCCCAGCTCAGAAAATAGGCAGAGAGAACTCACTTTTACTTACTCCTTTTTTGTTCTATTCAGACTTTTAAGGTCTTAGATGGTGCCCAACCATATTGGGGAAGGCAATCAACTGCGAGACTCATCCAGAAATACCCCGCAGAGTCAGCCAGAGTAATGTTTAATTGAACATCTGCGTACTTCATATCCAAGTCAAAGTTGACACATAAAATTAACCATCATGTTGCCTAGAGAGCAGAATAAAATTTCCCTCCTAATTTAAAGGGATATTTTCTTGGAAGTTTCTTACCTGTATAACAAAAGCATGCTATAAGAGTATTAATAACTATTTGTAATGTTCTTTGCCATATTTAATAGATAAATGAAATTATAATGCATGATAGTATTACTCATAATTGTAAAACTATCAATGTTTTGCCTTGTATGGAATAATTAATTCAATAGGTTTCATCAAAGTACTAATAAATAGGTAACAATCGCATATGTGG
Source organism: Sylvilagus floridanus (assembly GCA_949820135.1). Classification (NCBI taxonomy): domain Eukaryota; kingdom Metazoa; phylum Chordata; class Mammalia; order Lagomorpha; family Leporidae; genus Sylvilagus; species Sylvilagus floridanus. Next base: position 75,043,481 of record OX463230.1, read on the forward strand.
GGAATTTTAGAAATCAAATCATAAAGTCATAAGTTTTATCCTTACGCTAATAGCAAGTTACTTCATGAGTGTACTTTATTAGAAATAATAGAATATGGATGACTCTCAGTAATATATTACTAGTAAAAATGTTGTTCAATTTCATGCCAGACTGATAATGTCATTATTATAGTTGTTGCCTCTGCACACTTAGTATTTATTTTCAAAAATAAGAGTATAGTAGTTTCATTTTTTTTTTTTTTACTTTCACTTAAATCCCTGAGAAAAGCTTCTTGAGAAAAAAAAGTTTTGCATTGGCTTACAGTGGTGAGGCTCACAGTTCAGGAGTAAGTGGCTCCATCAGTCTGGCATCTGGTAGAGGCTCCCAGGAGCTGAGCATGTGCAGAAGTAGGATCCCATGATGAGCTAGGAAACAGAGGGAAGCTGTGCTCAATTGGGGAGTAAATAACCAACCCTCTTGGCAGAACTGCCTTCCAAGGGCAAACTCTGTGACCTAAAGACCTCCAGCTGGGCCACCTCCTAGTCCTCATAAGTAGAACAAATCTCTATCCTCCCTAATCCACCAATCATTAGCATTTATCTATTAACTGTTAGTATAAGATTTTGGGATTTTAATGTCTGCATTAATTTAGGGATCCAAGTCTTGCCAAATCCATAACAAATACTGAAATATGCAAATGCTGGTAGAGGTGTAGAGAAAAGGCAACTCTTATAAGCTGTTGGTGGAAATGTAAATTAGTAGAGCCATTGTGGAAAAGAGTATAGCAGTTCCACAAAAAACTAAAAATACAATTACCCTGTGATCTGGCAGTCTCATTAATGGATATGTATCCAAAGGAAATGAAATCTAAGAACCATCTGCACTGGCATGTTTAGTGTATGAATAACACTGTTCATAATAGTCAAGAAATGGAATCAATCTAAGTGTCTAGCCACTGATGAATACATAGAGAAACTTATACACAGAGGCGTATCATTCAGCCATAAAAGGGGGAAATTTTGTATCTTACAACAAAATGGATGGACCTGGAGGCACTATGCTAAGGGCAACAAACCAAGCACATAGAGACAGGTATTGCACAATCTCACTCATATGTAGCATCTTAAAAAAACCTGGTCTTGGAACCAGCATTGTGGCATAGTGGGTAAAGCCACCAGTCCTGGCTGCTCCACTTCCAATCCAGCTCCCTACTAATGGCCTGGGAAGAGCAGCAGAAGATGGCTGAAGTATTTGGGCCCCTGCCATGCAAGTGGGAGATCTAGAAAAATCTCCTGTCTTCTGGGTTTGGCCTGGTACAGTGCTTTGCTGTTGCAGCCATCTGGGGATTAAACCAGTGGATAGAAGATTGACTCTCTCTCTCTCTCTTTTTCTCTCTCTCTAACTCTGGCTTTCAAAATAAATAAATAAAAAATTTTTAAAAGTTGGTTACATGGTTCCTCTTAATTATGTACACTTTTTATGCTCAGATTTTTTTTTTAAAGAAGAATAATTTATTTAAAAGGAAAAGTTACAGAGTATGAGGAGGGGAGACAAAGAGAAAGAGCTTCCATCTGCTGGTTCACTCCCCAAATGGCCACCATGGTTGGGAATGGGACTGAAACCAGGAGCTAGAAGCTTTTTCCAGGTCTCCATAGTGGGTACAGGGTCCCAAGCATTTGGGCCATCTCCACTGCTTTCCCAGGTGCATTAGTAGGGAGCTGCTTTGGAAGTGGAGCATCTGGGACTCAAACTGGCACCCCTATGGCATGCCAGCAGCTTTACTCTCTAAGACACAATGGCAACCCCATGCCTTCCATTATTATGTTTATCAGGCAGGTAGGTGTGATTATTCAGACATCATTGTGATCCTCCTCATCAATAACATGGAGGAGCTTTACCATTTATAGGGTTCTTTAATGTAGGAAAGCAAGAAGTTTATTTAGATCAGATCCTGAGTTCTGAGAACCAGTAAGTTCATATAAAAAGAGGCAGGTGACTCTATTTTTTTTAACCCTCAACTTTTTATTTATAGTTGTTTGCATTCACTTATGTCTATATACCTGCATATAGAAATTATAATTTGTGTGTTAACCCTTCTAACAGGTGATATTTCATTATTTCATTGTAGCTTTTATTTGTATCTCCTGATGATCAGTGATACTGAATATTTAAAAATATACTTGTTGGCAAATTGTAGGTCTTCTTTTGAGATACGTGTGTTTAGATTCTTGGCCTACTTTTTAATTGGATTACTTGTATTCTTGCTATTGACTTGTTTGAATTCCTTATATATTTTGGATATCAGCCCTTAGGTTGTCTCAGTACTATGCTTTTTGCTTTACTGTGCAGAAGCTAATTATTTTTGCTTTAGTTGCCTGTGTGCTTGACTTCATAGTCAAAAAAGTCATTATCCAAACCAATATCAAGGAGTGTGAGTTTATTTCTGGGCTCTCTATTCTATTCCATTGGTCTATATGTCTGTTTTTATTCCACAACCATGCTGTTTTGATTACTATAGCTTTGTAGTATAATTTAAAAAAATCAAATAGAATCACTTTTCCAGCTTTGCTTTTTTTGCTCAATATTGCAGTGGCTATTTGGGGTCTTTTATGATTCCATATGAATTTTAATATATATTTTTCCTCTTTGTGTAAAAAATATAATTTGAATTTTGGTGGAAATTGCATTGAATCTATAGATTACTTTGGTTACTATGGACATTTAAACAATATCTTCCAATCCATGAACATAGCATATTGTCACATTTATTTTTGTCTTCTTCATTACTTTCATTAGTGTTTTATAGTTTCTAGTATACTAATTTTCCACTTCCTTGCTTAATTTATTCTTAAATATTTTGATGGTATCGTAAATGGGGTTGCTTTTGGCTAGTTTGTTGTTGGTGTATTGAAACCCTGGTTGTTGTTTTTTCATGTTCCTTTTGTGCACTGCAACTTTAATCCATAATTAATTTACTAATTTTTTGGTAGAGTCATACAAAATCATGAAATCTGTGAACAGGCAGTTTTACTCCTTCCTTTCCTATTTGGATATCTTTATTTCTTGTCTAATTGCTCTGGCAAGGATTTAAATACTGTATTGAATAGAATGATTAGAGTGCATTTTTAATTATATGGTATGTCTCTGTAGTAAATTTTTGTTGATTTTGTTGTTGTTGCTTTGGTAAATTTTGAATGAAAATTTAACTTTGTCCTGTATAATATCCAAAGGATCACTATACCAGTGATCAGAAGTAAGAATTTAGAGGCATCTTTGCTGTTTATAAGACTGAGTTCCTCACTTCTATATGAGAGTGAAAATGGAATTAAGTTATGTTTATTTGGTGCAAAAATTTTTTAAGTCCATGTATGATTTCTTTAGAATACAACTAACTGAGCACCAAAGGAAAAACCTGTTGAAGTAAAACGGACACTATGAGAAACAGTGACTTGATCAGCCCTTGTTCTGACTGTTGATGTACAATGTAATACTTTATCCATTTTAGTATTTTTTTTTGTTTTGTTCTAGTGCTATTGGTTGAACTCTGTAATTAACACAAAATTATTCTTAGGTGTTTAAATTTTAATGGAAAAGTGATCCCTGTTAAATATAAGAGTGGGAATAAGAGAGGGAAGAGATGTACAATTTGGGACATGCTCAATCGGACTTGCCCCAAATGGTGGAGTTAGAAATGTGCCAGGGGATTCCAATACAATCCCATCAAGGTGGCATGTACCAATACCATCTCGCTAGTCCAAGTGATCAATTTCATCTTCACAGTTGATCACACTGATAGGTCTAAGAGTCAAAGGGATCACACAAACAAGACTAGTGTCTGCTAATACTAACTGATAGAATTAAAAAGGGAGAGAATGATCCAACATGGGAAGCGGGATACACAGCAGACTCATAGAATGGCAGATGTCCTAAATAGCACTCTGGCCTCAGAATCAGCCCTTAATGCATTCGGATCTGGCTGAAGAGCCCATGAGAGTATTTTAGGCATGGAAAGCCAAGACATTCTGGAAAAAAAAAAAGAAGAAGAAGACCTAAATGAAAGATCTCTGCAAGTAAGATCCTAGTGGAAAGAACGGGGCCATCAAAGAAGCAGGTACCTTTTTCTGAAGGGAGGAGAGAACTTCCACTTTGACTGACCCTGTTGGAATAAGATCGAAGTCTGCAAACTCATGACTAGAGCCTAGGGAGATTACTGACGCCATAAACAAGAGTGTCAAATTGTTAAGTCAACAACAGGAGTCACTGTGTACTTAGTTCTCATGTGGGATCTGTCCTTAATGTGTTGTACATTAATGTGTTGTACATTAATGTTGTACATTAATCCTTAATGTGATGTACACATTGAAGTAATGCTGTAATTTTACAATGTGAAGTAATGCTGTCTTTGGGTATTTACCCATTTCTTCTAGGTTTTCTAAATTGTTGGCATATAATTGTTCATAGTAGTCTCCTATGAACTTTTGCATTCCTATGGTATCAGTTATGATATGTCTTCTTTCATTTGTAATTTTATTTATTTAAAAAATATTTATTGATTAATTTGGCAGACAGAGAGACAGATAGTGAGCTCCCATCTGTTGGTTTCACTCCTCAAAGCCTCATAATGTCAGGAGCTGAGCCAGGCTGAAGCTGGGAACTATTGGGAGCCAAAAACTCAATTGAGGTCTCCTTTGTAAGTGGCGGGGACACATCTGCTTCAGCCTTTACCTGATGGCTCCAGGATACACATTAGAAGAAAGATGGAGTTGGAATTGAAAGTGGAGCCAGGACTCAAACTCAGCTACTTTGATGCTGGATGTGTCTTTGCTGGTAGACGAAATGACTGTCCCTATAATTCTATTTATTTGGGTTCTCTTGTCTTTTTCCTATTTAGTCTACCTAAGGAATGTCAATTTTGTCTTTAAAAGAAAAAAATTATAGTTGCATTGATCTTTTCTATTTTTTATGCCTCCTCTTTCATTTATATCTGCTCTAGTATTTGTTACTTCTTTCCCTCTGTTCACTTTGGACTTAGTTGCTTCTTTTTCTGGTTCCTTGGGGTATAACATTAGGTCCTTTATTTGATTTTTTTTTCTCTTAGTATAGATGTTTATAATTATTAACTTACCCTTTAGGACCATTTTGTTGTACCTCATGTTTTGATATGTTATTTGTTCATTTTGGTTTGTCTCAAGGTATTTTTAAAATTTCCCTTTCATTCACTTATATGACCCATTGGCTGTTTAGGATTGTATTTTAAAGTCTTCAATATTTTCCAAAATTCCTCTTGCTATTGCTTTCTAATTTCATAACACTATGGTAAGAAAATATATTTGATATGATTCCAGCCTTCTTAAGTTTGTTGAAACTTGTTTTGTGGTGTAACATATGAGCTATCATACTGCGACCTAACATGTGACAGTATTCCATATGTGCTTGAAAAGAATGTATATTCTGCTGCAGTTGGGTGGAAAGTTTCAAACATGGTTTGTAAGTTCCATTTGGCCTATAATACTGCTCAGGTTCACTGTTTGCACACTGATTTCCTTTCTGAATGATGTATCCATTTTGGAATGTAGGATATTAGCATCCTCTACTGCTATTGTGTTGCTCCCTTTTTATCCCTTCAGCTCTGTTAATATTTGCCTTAGGGGACCGGTCCTGTGGCTTAGTGTGTAAAGCCATTACCTGCAGTGCCGACATCCTGTTTGGACACTGGTTCAAGTCCTGGCTGCTCCTCTTCCGATCCAACTCTCTGCTATGGCCTGGGAAAACAGTGGGAGATGCCCAAGTTCTTAGGCCCCTGAACCTACATGGGAGACCTGGAAGAAGCTCCTGGCTCCTGGTTTTGGATCAGCCCAGCTCTGGTCATTGAGGCCACTTGGGGTGTTGACCAGCTGATAGAAGATCTTTCTCGGGGGCGGAGCCAAGATGGCGGAATAGTGAGGACGCGCACTAGCAGTCCGCAAAAAGATAGTTTAATAAAAACAGAGTTACTGTAGCCTCAGGAAAAATCTCACGGAAAAAAATGCAGTGGAAATTCTTCCGGACCCAGTGAATGAGACGCAGAGGACCTAGGGGAAAGTAAGTTTGCGAACGGCAAATCGTGCCTTAGTGGCACGGGAGCTGCCGGGAGGGACGGGAACCGGACGGAACACAGTTGCCATTGGAATTGAGCGCTTAAACGGGAGCCGATACAGGGATCCCGAGACACTGGCCGGGGGAAGCAGACCCCACGGGGGAAACAGCACAATTGAGGCGAGCCCACACGGACACTAGCCTCTTTCGTTGCCCACCCTGCTAATTCTAGCTGGACTGAACGCAGTGGGACGGCGCGCCCGCCGGCTGAACCGGAAGCCGGGCGGAACACAGTCGCCATTGGAACTGAGCGCTTGAACGGGGGCCGATACAGGGATCCCGAGACACTGGCGGGGGGAAGCAGACGCCAGGGGGGAAACAGCACAATTGAGGCGAGCCTGCACGGACACTAGTCTCTCTCGTCACCCACCCTGCTAATTCGAGCTAGATTAAACGCAGTGGGACAAGGCGCGCCCGCCCGCCCGCCCGCCCGCCCATCACTGAGGCAGACGGAACCAAAAACCCGAGGCTGTAGAAACCTGAAGGGGATCCAAAAACTGGGAACACACCGCGCACACAAACTCCGTTACCTTGACAACCCAGAGAAAGAGTGTGGGGAAAAAAAAAAAATGCCAAATAAAAACAGATTCCGAGGGAGCAAGATCAAGGAAGACGCTATGATGACCCCAAACGGAAAAGACACCCCAAGTCAGGATTGTGAAGATAATGAGATAGAAGAAATGCAAGAAGCAGATCTCAAAGAATTGATAAGAACATTAAGAAGTTCTCAAAAACAAATTCTTGAACTACAGAAATCTTTAATGGATAAGATAGAAAATCTCTCTCGCGAGAATGAAGCACTACGGAGAAATCAAAACGAAATGAAACAACTAGTAGAACAAGAAGCTACGAGAGTGACAAAAAATCTTAATGAATTGAAGAATTCAATAGATCAAGTGACAAGCAATCTTGAGGGCCTTAAAACCAGAATGGGTGAAGCAGAGGAGAGAATATCGGACCTAGAAGACAGGGAACAGGAGAGGAAACAGTCAAACCAAAGACAAGAAGAGGAAATTAGAAAACTAAAAGATATTGTCGGGAATTTACAGGATACTATTAAAAAACCCAACATTCGGGTTCTAGGTGTTCCTGAAGGTATGGAGAGGGAGAAAGGATTAGAAGGCCTTTTTAGGGAGATACTAGCAGAAAACTTTCCAGGCTTGGAGAAAGACAGAGAAATCCTAATCCAGGAAGCTCATAGAACCCCTAATAAACATGACCAAAAGAGATCCTCTGCACGACATATTGTAATTAAACTCACCACAGTGAAGCAAAAAGAAAAGATCCTAAAATGTGCAAGAGAGAAACGTCAGATTACTCTCAGAGGATCTCCAATTAGACTCACAGCTGACTTCTCAACAGAAACCCTACAAGCTAGAAGGGAATGGCGAGACATAGCCCAGGTACTTAGAGAGAAAAACTGCCAGCCCAGAATATTATACCCTGCAAAGCTCTCATTTGTGAATGAAGGTGAAATAAAGACCTTTCATAACAAACAAAAATTGAAAGAATTTGTTGCCACTCGTCCAGCCCTGCAAAAGATACTTAAAGACGTGTTACACACAGAAACACAGAAACACGACCATCAACATGAAAGAAGGTAAACGAAGGGAACCTCACGGCAAAAGATCACAGGGAATTCAAAGCATACATTAGAAAATATCTGGCAAATGGCAGGGCAAACTTACCACTTATCAATAGTCACATTGAACGTTAAAGGTCTAAACTGTCCTGTTAAAAGACAGAGATTGGCTGATTGGGTTAAGGAACAAAAACCATCTATTTGCTGCCTACAAGAAACACATCTTTCCAACGAAGATCCATACAGACTGAAAATAAAAGGATGGAACAAGATATACCACGCCAACAGAAATGAAAAAAGAGCGGGTGTAACCATCTTAATATCAGACTACATAAACTTTAACACAAAAACTGTTAAGAGAGACAAAGAGGGGCACTATATAATGATTAAGGGATCAATACTACAGGAAGATATAACAATTCTCAATGTATATGCACCTAATTACAGGCCACAGGTTTATTTAAAAAATTTGTTAAGAAACTTAAAGGGAGACTTAGACCCCAACACAATAGTACTGGGGGACTTCAATACTTCACTCACAGATATTGACAGATCGACAGGACAGAAGATCAACAAGGAGACAGTAGATTTAAACAACACTATAGCCCAAATGGATCTAACAGATATCTACAGAACTTTTCATCCTACAAGTAATGCATTCACATTCTTCTCAGCAGTACATGGAACCTACTCTAGGATTGATCACATATTAGGCCATAAAGCAAGTCTCAGCAAATTCAAAAGAATTAGAATCATACCATGCAACTTCTCAGACCATGAGGGAGTGAAGTTGGAAATTAGCAACTCAGGAATCTCTAGAGCATATGCAAACACATGGAGATTGAACAACATGCTCCTGAATGAACAATGGGTCACTGAAGAAATCAAAAGAGAAATCAAAAATTTTCTGGAAGTAAATGAGGATAACAGCACAACATACCAAAACTTATGGGATACAGCAAAAGCAGTGTTAAGAGGAAAGTTTATATCAATAGGTGCCTACATCAAGAAACTGGAAAGGCACCAAATAGATGAGCTTTCAATGCATCTCAAGGATCTAGAAAATTTGCAGCAAACTAGACCCAAATCTAGTAGAAAAAGAGAAATAATCAAAATCAGAGAAGAAATCAACAGGATTGAATCCAAAAAAACATTACAAAAAATCAGCCAAACGAGGAGCTGGTTTTTTGAAAAAATAAACAAGATTGACACCCCATTGGCCCAACTAACTAAAAAAAGAAGAGAAAAGACCCAAATCAGTAAAATCAGAGATGAAAAAGGAAATATAACAACAGACACCACAGAAATCAAAAGAATCATCAGAAATTACTACAAGGACTTGTATGCCAGCAAACAGGGAAACCTATCAGAAATGGATAGATTCCTGGACACATGCAACCTACCTAAATTGAACCAGGAAGACATAGAAAACCTAAACAGACCCATAAGTGAGTCAGAAATTGAATCAGTAATAAAGGCCCTCCCAACAAAGAAAAGCCCAGGACCAGATGGATTCACTGCTGAATTCTACCAGACATTTAAAGAAGAACTAACCCCAATTCTTCTCAAACTATTCAGAACAATCGAAAAAGAGGGAATTCTCCCAAATTCCTTCTATGAAGCCAGCATCACCTTAATTCCTAAGCCAGAAAAAGATGCAGCATTGAAAGAGAATTACAGACCAATATCCCTCATGAACATAGATGCAAAAATCCTCAACAAAATTCTGGCCAATAGACTGCAACAACACATCAGAAAGATCATCCACCCAGACCAAGTGGGATTCATCCCTGGTATGCAGGGATGGTTCAATATTCGCAAAACAATCAACGTGATACACCACATAAACAGGCTGCAGAAGAAAAACCATATGATTATCTCACTAGACGCAGAGAAAGCATTCGATAAAATTCAACACCCTTTCATGATGAAAACCCTAAGCAAACTGGGTATAGAAGGCACATTCCTCAATACAATCAAAGCAATTTATGAAAAACCCACGGCCAATATCCTATTGAATGGGGAAAAGTTGGAAGCATTTCCACTGAGATCTGGTACCAGACAGGGATGCCCACTCTCACCACTGCTATTCAATATAGTGCTGGAAGTCTTAGCCAGAGCTATTAGGCAAGAAAAAGAAATTAAAGGGATACACGTTGGGAAGGAAGAACTCAAACTATCCCTCTTTGCAGACGACATGATTCTTTATTTAGGGGACCCAAAGAACTCTACTAAGAGACTATTGGAACTCATAGAAGAGTTTGGCAAAGTAGCAGGATATAAAATCAATGCACAAAAATCAACAGCCTTTGTATACACAGACAATGCCACGGCTGAGGAAGAACTGCTAAGATCAATCCCATTCACAATAGCTACAAAAACAATCAAATACCTTGGAATAAATTTAACTAAGGACATTAAAGATCTCTACAATGAAAATTACAAAACCTTAAAGAAAGAAATAGAAGAGGATACCAAAAAATGGAGAAATCTCCCATGCTCATGGATTGGAAGAATCAATATCATCAAAATGTCCATTCTCCCAAAAGCAATTTACAGATTCAACGCAATACCAATCAAGATACCGAGGACATTCTTCTCAGATCTGGAAAAAATGATGGTGAAATTCATATGGAGACACAGGAGACCTCGAATAGCTAAAGCAATCTTGTACAACAAAAACAAAGCCGGAGGCATAACAATACCAGATTTCAGGACATACTACAGGGCAGTTGTTATCAAAACAGCATGGTACTGGTACAGAAACAGATGGATAGACCAATGGAACAGAATAGAAACTCCAGAAATCAATCCAAACACCTACAGCCAACTTATATTTGATCAACGATCCAAAACCAATCCCTGGAGTAAGGTCAGTCTGTTTAATAAATGGTGCTGGGAAAACTGGATTTCCACGTGCAGAACCATGAAGCAAGACCCCTACCTTTCACCTTACACAAAAATTCATTCAACATGGATTAAAAATTTAAACCTACGACCCGACACCATCAAATTACTGGAGAGCATAGGAGAAACCCTGCAAGACATAGGTACTGGCAAAGACTTCTTGGAAAAGACCCCAGAAGCACAGGCACTGAAAACCAAAATTAACTACTGGGATTGCATCAAATTGAAAAGTTTCTGTACTGCAAAAGAAACAGTCAGGAAAGTGAATAGGAAACCGACAGAATGGGAAAATATATTTGCAAACTATGCAACAGATAAAGGGTTGATAACCAGAATCTACAAAGAAATTAAGAAACTCCACAACATCAAAACAAACAACCCACTGAAGAGATGGGCCAAGGACCTCAACAGACATTTTTCCAAAGAGGAAATCCAAATGGCCAACAGACACATGAAAAAATGTTCAAGATCCCTAGCAATTAGGGAAATGCAAATCAAAACCACAATGAGGTTTCACCTCACCCCGGTGAGAATGGCTCACATTCAGAAATCCACCAACAATAGATGCTGGAGAGGATGTGGGGAAAAAGGGACACTAAGCCACTGTTGGTGGGAATGCAAACTGGTGAAGCCACTATGGAAGTCAGTCTGGAGATTCCTCAGAAACCTGAATATAACCCTACCATTCAACCCAGCCATCCCACTCCTTGGAATTTACCCAAAGGAAATTAAATTGGCAAACAAAAAAGCCGTCTGCACAGCAATGTTTATTGCGGCTCAATTCACAATAGCTAAGACTTGGAACCAACCCAAATGCCCTTCAACAGTAGACTGGATTAGGAAATTATGGGACATGTACTCTACAGAATACTATACAGCAGTCAAAAACAATGAAATCCGGTCACTTGCAACAAAATGGAGGAATCTAGAAAACATCATGCTGAGTGAATTAAGTCAGTCCCAAAGAGACAAATATCATTTGTTTCCCTTGATTGGCGATGACTAACTGAGCACCAAAGGGGAAACCTGTAGAAGTGAAATGGACACTATGAGAAACAGTGACTCGATCAGCTCTTGTGCTGACTGTTGTTGTACAATGTAATACTTTATCCATGGTAGTATTTTTTTTTTTTTCTCTTTATCCTAGTACTAGTGGTTGAACTCTGTAATTAACACACAATTATACTTAGGTGTTTAAATTTTAACCGAAAAGTGATCTCTGTGAAATATAAGAGTGGGAATAAGAGAGGGAGGAGATGTAAAATTTGGGACATGCTCAATCGGAACGGCCCCAAATGATGGAGTTAGAATTGTGCCAGGGGTTTCCAATACAATCCCATCAAGGTGGCATGTACCAAGGCCATCTCATTAGTCCAAGTGATCAATTTCAGCTCACAATTGATCACACTGATAGGTCTAAGAGTCAAAGGGATCACACAAACAAGACTAGTGTCTGCTAATACTAACTGATAGAATGAAAAAGGGAGAGAATGATCCAACATGGGAAGCAGGATACACAGCAGACTCATAGAATGGCAGATGTCCTAAATAGCACTCTGGCCTCAGAATCAGCCCTTAAGGCATTGGGATCTGGCTCAAGAGCCCATGAGAATATTTTAGGCATGGAAAGCTAAGACACTCTGGAAAAAACAGAAGACCTAAATGAAAGATCTCTGCGAGTGAGATCCCAGTGGAAAGAACGGGGCCATCAAAGAAGGAGGTACCTTTCTCTGAAGGGAGGAGGGAACTTCCACTTTGACTATGGCCCTGTGGGAATAAGATCGAAGTCGGCGAACCCTAAAGGCTTCCATAGCCTCGGCAACTCATGACCAGAGCCTAGGGAGATTACTGACGCCATAAACAAGAGTGTCAAATTGTTAAATCAACATCAGGAGTCACTGTGTACTTACGTCTCATGAGGGATCTGTCCTTAATGTGTTATCCAATGTGAAGTGATGCTATTACTAGTACTGAAACAGTATTTTTACACTTTGTGTTTCTGAGTGGGTGCAAACTGATGAAATCCTTACATAGTATATATTGAATCGATCTTCTTTATATAAAGATAATTGCAAATGATTAAAAAATCTTGGTGTTAAATTGGAAATCGCATAGACAATTAATCAATTTTTAAAAAAAAAATCATGTAGGATCTCTGTCCTTAATGTGCTGTACATTGTGAATTAATACTATAACTAGTACTCCAACAGTATTATCATTTTGTGTCTCTATGCGAGGGCAAACCGTTGAAATCTTTACGTAATATGTACTAAATTGATCTTCTGTGTATAAAGAGAATTGAAAATGAATCTTGATGTGAACAGAAGGGGAGAGGGAGCGGGAAAGGGGAGGGTGGGGGGAGGGAGGGAAGTTGTGTGGGGGGGGAGCCATTGTGGTCCATGAGCTGTTCTTTGGAAATTTATATTCTTTAAATAAAAGCTTTATTAAAAAAAAAAAATAAAAAAAAAAAAAAAAAGAAGATCTTTCTCTTTGTCTCTTACTCTCTCTGTCTGTAGCTCTGTCTCTTAAATAAATAAATAAATAACTCTTTTTGAAAAATTTGCTTTAGGTATTTATGTGTTCTAATGCTGGGCACATAAAAACTTATAATCATTATAACCACTTGCTGAATTGATCTCTTTATAATGAGCTTATTTGTTGTGGTATTTTAAACAAAAAGTCTATTTGGTGTAGTATAAATATAGACACCTGTATTTTTTGGGATTATGATTTGCATGGAATATCTTTTTCCATCTCTTCACATTCATCCTGTGTGTGTCTATAGAGCTAATGTGAGTCTTTTGTAGGCAGCATATAATTGGATCTTCTTTTTTATTTTAAGATTTTTATTTATTTATTTGACAGGTGGAGTTACAGACAGTGAGAGAAAGAGACAGATAGAAAGGTCTTTCTTCCATTGGTTCACTCCACAAATGGCCGCAACAGCTGGAGCTATGCCAATCTGAAGCCAGGAGCCAGGTGCTTCCTCCTGGTCTCCTATAAGTTGCAAGGGCCCAAGCACTTTGACCATTCTTCACTGCCTTCCTGGGCCACAGCAGAGAACTGGACTGGAAGAGAAGCAACCAGGACTAGAATGCGGCGCCCATACAGGATGCCAGCGCCACAGGCAGAGAATTAATCTAGTGTACCACAGCGCAGGTCCCTGGATCTTCTTTTTAAAAAAATATATTTAGCCACTCTTGATTAGAGAATTTAATCCATTTCCATTTAAGTTATTTATTGACATGTAAGGTTTGTTTTTTGTTTTTTGTTTTTTGTTTTTTTTTCTCTATTGCCATTTTTGGGGCTGTTCTAAATTTTTTTGTTCCTCTTCTCTTGCAATATTTCTTTGTGATTTGATGGTTTCCTGTAGTTATCAGCTTTGCTATCATTCTTTTTATCTTGTAAATGACTAGTACAGGTTTTTTGTGGTTACCATGAGGCTTATAAAAACACAAATTTATTATGAGCTAATAACTTCAACCACATATAAAAAGCCTGTGCCGGCTTGTTTCTGCTTTTCCGTTTGCATGAAATATCCTTGTCCATCCTTTCACTTTTATTCTGGATGTGTGTTTGTTGGTGAACTGTGTTTCTGGTATGCAGCAAATATATGGGTGTTGTTTTTTAATCCATTCAGCCAGTCTGTATCTTTTAATTAGAGAATTTAGGCCATTTCCATTCAAGGTTATTATTGATAAATAATGATTTGGTCCTACCATTTTACTGTGCATATTCCTGTTGTTCCCCTTGGATTCCCTTTGTACTTTTACGGCCTTCACGTTCTTTCATAACAGTGACTGTCATTCTCTGTTTTCTATGTAGTACATCCTCAATCATCATTTGTAAGGCTGGATGAGTAGTGACAAATTCTTTGAATTTCTGTTTTAGAAGTTCTTTATTTCATCTTTGTTTATAAATGAGACTTTTGCTGACTCCAGTATCTGGGTTGACGGTTTCTTTCTTTTAGGAATTGGATGATGTCTCTGATGTCTCTCCATTCTCTCCTTCCCTGTAGGGTTTCTGATGAGAAATCAGCTATTAGTCTAATTGGGAATCCTATGAGGGTCATCTGGAGTTTTTCACATGCACATTTTAGCATCCTTTCTTTATGTTTTACTGTTGAAAGTTTGACTGTAATGTGCCATGGTGAAGATCTTCTCTTTACATGTCTATTAGGGGTTCTGTGTGCTTTCTGTACTTGAATGTTCCTTTCTTTCTCTAAATTAGAGAAGTTTCCTGCTGTTATTTTTGCTGAATAGGCCTTATAATCCATTCTCTTTCCCTGCCTTTAGAAACTCCTAAGACACCTATATTGGGTCATTCGATAGTATCCCATAAATTTTGAGTGCTATTTTCATTTTTTCTAATTTCTTCTTCTCCTCTTCCTCCTCCCCCTCTTCTCCCTTCCTTCCTCCTCCTCCTCCTCCTGACTGAGATATTTCCAAAGATTTGTCTCATAGCAAGGATATTCTTTCTTCTGCTTTACTGAGTCTTTTCTTGAGGCTTTCCACTATATTTTTTATTTTACATATTGAATTCTTCATTTCTAATATTTCAGTTTGATTTCTCTTCAATATCTCTGAATAAAATTTTTCATTCATGTTATATATGAATTTCATTTTCTTCTGAATTTGTTTCTCTGTGCTTCTGAGTAATTTTATGACCATTCTTTTGAATTAATTTTCAGGCATTTCATCTCTCTGTACATGTTCACATTCTAATATTGAAATGTGTTCCTTTTGGGAAGTCATGTTGTCTTCCTTGTTCTTGTTTCTTGTACTTCTGCTTTTGTGGAACCACTTGTTGATTTTAGCCTCTGATGGTTTTTTTTTTTTTTTTTTTTTTTTTTTGACAGGCAGAGTGGGCAGTGAGAGAGAGAGAGAGAGAGAAAGAGACAGAAAGAAAGGTCTTCCTTTGCCGTTGGTTCACCCTCCAATGGCCGCCGCGGGCGGCGCACCGCGCTGATCTGAAGGCAGGAGCCAGATGCTTCTCCTGTTCTCCATTGTGGGTGCAGGACCCAAGCACTTGGGCCATCCTCCACTGCACTCCCGGGCCATAGCAGAGAGCTGGCCTGGAAGAGGGGCAACTGGGACAGAATCCGGTGCCCCGACCAGCTCTAGAACCCAGTGTACCGGTGCCGCAAGGCGGAGGATTAGCCTAGTGAGCTTCGGCGCCAGCCTCTGATGGTTTTTAATCTTTGAACTATGCATCTGTGGCTTAGTGGAGTATATGCCCCTTCTGTGAATACCCAGAGTCGTGTGCTGGTTGGGGCCATGGAGCTCTGGTCAGTGCTGAAGGGTAGGGCAAGATTCCAGGGTGACACCACAGTTGAGTGTGGTAGATCTCTGTTGTCAGCAGTGGGGAGGGTGTGATCATGCCTGTTGATATAATCACAGCCTCACTTCCTCTCTTCCAAGGCGATCAATGCCTGAGGTTAGTCCACAGTGGGCACAACTACATAAAGGATCTATGTGGTCTTCAGTGTGAGTGCAAACCCTCTGCAATGAACCACCCCAGGCAGTCAGGGAGCTCTGAGCGTCTGACACCAGTCACACTCCCCAGAGAGCCAGCTACACCCCACACCTTACATGCAGTCACAGAATTCCCACAGTCACAGCTCCAGGTTCCCACAGTTATCGGGTGTAAAGGATCTACTCTGAGCCCCATGACCCTGCTCTGTACATGATGACAGCAGAGATCTTCCCAGAGCAAGCTCCCTGTGGCTCTTCTGCCTTGGCCTGCCTAGAGCCTGTGATGGGTGGAGGGAATGGGTGCAACTCACATTCCTATGTGAGTGCCCAGCCCCCAGTCAACTCTTCCTGCTAAACTGGAAGTCAGTGGGGATCACAGATGCAGTGGGAGGATGGGGAGAATGATGTGCTTTTCCTTCACTGGATTAGGTAGGTACCCTGTCCCAACTAGGGCTACAGGCCAGACTTAAATTCAGTGTGCTCTACAAAGTTCTCCTTCAAGCAATATCACCAGTGACATGGGTTGCCACAATCTGCTCTCTCCCTTCTCCTCCCCCCCAGAAGCCGGTGTCTCTTCCAGTTTCCAGCTGCAGGGTGATGTCCCTGCTCACTGCTAAGCATCCACACTTTCCGTGCTGCTCCATGGCATCCTTCTTGTGGTAGAATTTCCACTGCAAACTTTTCTGCAAATCTCCCCTAGGAATGCCTTTCTCTGGTTTTCTTCTGCTATCTTCCCCTGTTTCTCTATTCATCTGTCTTGCAATGCTACTTTAATATATTTTCATGTTTTTAAGTTAACATCCTTTTCTTTCAACTCAAAAATTACTTTTAGCATTTCCTGTCAGGCAAATCTAGTGGAGATCAGTTCCACTAGCTTTTGTTTCTGTTGCCTTCATTTGTAATCAACAGACTTGCTGAGTATAGTATTCTTTGAT
This sequence comes from Sylvilagus floridanus, assembly GCA_949820135.1. Lineage (NCBI taxonomy): Eukaryota > Metazoa > Chordata > Mammalia > Lagomorpha > Leporidae > Sylvilagus > Sylvilagus floridanus. The sequence continues at coordinate 75,060,494 of OX463230.1, forward strand.
GGCAGTTTTTTTTTTTCCTTTTGAGACTTTCAATATATTATCTGATCTACAGAGTTTCTGCTGAGAGAAATCTGCTGATATTCTAATGGAGATTCCATTGTATGTGATGATGCTTTTCTCTTGCTGATTTCAAAATGTGTTGTCTTTGTCTTCTAAAAATTTGATCATAATGCATCTTGGTTAAGATTTCATGATATATAATCTCTTTGAACTTCATTGGATCCGTGGACCTGGATCCTCATTTCTCTCTTCATATTTAGGTACTTTTTAATTAAGACATATTTATTTGAAAGGCAGAGTTGGGGGGAAGAGAGAGAGGGAGACACACACAGAGAGAGAAAGAGAGAGAGAGAAAGAGAAGTGAGGGAGAGAGAGAGAGAGGTATCTTCCATCCACTGGTTCTCCCCAAATGGCTGCAACATCTGGAGCTGGGCCAGGCTGAAACCAGAAACTTCATCTGAGTCTTTCAAATGGGTGCAAGGGCCCAAGTACTCAGTCCATGTTTGGTTGCCTTCCCAGGCACATTACGAGTAGAGCAGTAAGGACTCTAAACAGTGCCCATATGGGGTTCCAACATCACAGGTGGCAGCTTAACCCACTGCGTCACAGTGTGACCCTTCTTTTTAAATCTTTTAAATACCATTATTTTATTTTATTTGAAAGGCAGGGAGATTAACAGACACACAAACAGAGACAGAGAGATATTTCATCTGCTGGTTCATTCCCCAGATATCCTCAACAGCTGGTGATGGACCAAGCCAAAGCCAGAAAGTTGGAACTCAGTCTGATTCTCCCATATGGGGAGGGCCCAAATTTGAGCCAGCATCTGCTGCCTACCAGGGAGTACATTGGCAGGATGTTGGAATTAGAAACAGACCTGTGACTCAAACTGATGCATCCCAGGTGGTGTCTTAACCACTTCATCAAATGCCTACACCTGTCGTTATTTCCTTAAGTTAGCTTTGTACCCATTTTTCCTTCTCTGCAACTTTTATTATTGCTACACTGCATATATCATTTCACTTTATTGTGTCCCATAATCCCAGTATGCTTTCCTCAATATTTTTCATTCTTTGTCCTTTTTTTCCCTTGACTATAGAATTTCAAATGGCCTTTCTTCAAGCTCACTGATTCTTTTGCTTGAGTCAGTTGTTGAAGCTGTATGCTGTATTTTTTAAGTCAGTTATTTTATTCTTTATTTTCAGAAATTTGTGTTTGTATGTTTTATGCTTTCTGTTTCTTTGTTGAGCTTTTCATCTTGTTCATGTCGTTTCCCTGATACCATTTAGTCATTTATTTGTGTATTCTTGTAACTCACTGTGTTTCTTTCAATGATGGTCTTAATGTCTCTGCCAGTTAGTTCATAATTTCCATTTCTTTTGGGCCAGTTACTAGTACTTTGTTTTGTTTTTCTGTTAGTGTCATATTTTTCTGATTGAGTTCCCTTGGTCTTGTGCTGATGTCAATGCATTTGAAGAAATAGGCACCTCATCTGTCTCTTTCCCCTGGCTTTGAAACAGAATGCCTTCAGTAGTCACCCCAGCTGTTGATTCTGGGTGAGTCATCCAATGGGGTTCTTGGATGGGCTTGCTTGGATAGGCTGTCCTTGGGGTCCTTGGATAGGCTGATCTGATAGCTTAGTCGGTAGATGGCTGGTTTTGGTGCCTGGTCCTGCAGTAGTTGGTCTGAAATCTGGTTCCATACAAGTTGACATGGTGCTGTGGCAGGCCATTAGCTCCAGTCTCAGGATCCAGCTTGGCAACAGGGCTGTATCCATGGAAATGAGCCCAGTCACGAGTCTGTTGGGTCAGGACTGATGCCAGTGTCCACTAGATGGGCCTGGTGCCTGAGTCCACAGGGGTCTGAATTACTTTTAAAGTATACACTTGACTGCTTATTTAATTAAAACAGTGTACTTTTTTTTTTTTAGTAATGAACAACATCTTTTGTTTATCTTAACAAATTTAGTTATCATGAGGTATTTATTAGATTTATAAAAACACACTATTAGGCCTTTGGGTATGTTTGTAAAAATAAGCATTACAGAACAGCCAAATCCATTAGCCCAAAGAAGAAAACAAAGTAACGTGAGCAAGGAACCCCACCAAATAAAGTAATTCAGCCTGAAAGGTATTTCTTTTACTATTCTTAATGATCCATAAAAATGAAGGGGGAAAGAACTTCAAATTTGGGATCTCACTGTGGAATAGCTTCAAACACAGGGCACATTACAATGAAGTTATCATATTAATAAAAACTCAATGCTTGATATTTCTGTTAGCACTTTTGTTTGAAATGTATATTTTTTGAAAAAAAAAAGGTAATTTATTTATTTAAAAGCCAGAGTTACACAGAGAGAGGGAGAGTCAGAGAGATGAGAGAGATCTATCTTTCATTCACTAGTTCACTCTCCAACTGGCCACAACAGCCTGGACTGGACCAGGCCTAAGCCAGAAGCCTGGAGCTGCATCCAGGTGTGCCTTGTAGGTGGCAGGGGCACAGCCTTTGGGCCATCTTTGCTGCCTTTCTCAGGCACTTTAGCAGGGAGCTGGATTGGAAGTGGTACAGCCAGCCAGGACTTGAACTGGTGCTTCTATGGGATGTTGGCATTGCAGGCAGCTGCTTAACCCCCTGAGCCACACTGCCAGCCAATGTTTGAAGTGTGCCTCAAGAAGAAGAAATTTTTGTTGGGGTTCTTATGGAAGTCTTCTAAAGTTCCTCAGGATTTTATAGTCATGAGGACCATGGCAAGGTTTAAGAGTTTCCCAAAGGTTAGGTTAGCAATGAAGTTGCAGGTCTATAAGGATCCATCTGTGGGAAGATGTTGAAGAAGAAAATAATGAAAGATACAACTTTGTATAAGTACAGCGTATTTTGTGAGCATATTTTATTAGTGGGTGTAAGAAATAAATATATGCATTTTGTTTTGTCATCTAGTTACATTTTATGATTTCCTAATGTGTTTCTTTTCTATTCTTTCCCTATTAAAATAATTACTTAGGCCGGCGCCATGGCTCAACAGGCTAATCCTCTGCCTTGCAGTGCCGGCACCGGGTTCTAGCCCTGGTTGGGGCGCCGGATTCTGTCCCTGTTGCCCCTCTTCCAGGCCAGCTCTCTGCTGTGGCCCGGAAGTGCAGTGGAAGATGGCCCAGGTGCTTGGGCCCTGTACCCCATGGGAGACCAGGAGAAGCACCTGGCTCCTGCCTTTGGATCAGCGCGGTGCGCCGGCCGCAGCGCGCCAGCCACGGCGGCCATTGGAGGGTGAACCAACGGCAAAGGAAGACCTTTCTCTCTGTCTCTCTCTCTCACTGTCCACTCTGCCTGTCAAAAATAAATAAATAAATAAATAAATAAATAAATAAAATAATTAGGATCCAAAAATAGTTATTTATTATCCAAAATTATTTAGGCCAACACTGTGGCACAGAGGGTTAACGCCCTGGCCTGAAGTGCCGGCATCCTATATGGGTGCCAGTTCAAGACCCAGCGGCTCCACTTCTAATCCAACTCTCTGCTATGGCCTGGGAAAGCAGTAGAAGATAGCCCAAGTCCTTGGTCCCCTGCACCCACATAGGAGACCTGGAAGAAGCTCCTGGCTCCTGGTTCCTGGCTTCTCTCTCTTTCCCTCTCCTCTCTTTCTGTGTAACTCTGACTTGCAAATAAATAAATAAATCTTAAAAAAAAAAAACCAATTATTTAGAGCAAAAAACGTCAGAAAAGTAACAGGCAATCTTTTTTTCTAAGAGTATTCATTTGGAAGTCAGTGTTTCAGAGAGGGAGAGGCATAGGCAGAAAGAGAAATTTTCCATCCGATGGTTCACTCCCCAAATGGCTGCAATGGCTGGAGCTGGGCCAATCCAAAGCCAGGAGCCAGGAGCTACTTTTAGGCCTCACATGCGAGTGCAAGGTCCCAAGCACTTGGGCCATGCTTTCCCAGGCCATAGCAGAGGATGGGAAGAGGGCAGCTGGGACAGGAACCAGCGTGCACATGGGATGCCGGCACTGCGGGCAGTGGCTTTACCAGCTACGCCACAGCAGCAGCCTCGAAACAGGCAACCTCCAGGAACTTGGAGTTGAAGCACCTTGAGATTTGACATGGTAAAACTGCTTAAACCCTTACTTTACACTCTGTTGACTGCTGTTAAAAAAATTTAATATGAACAGGAGCCTTAGCCAGCTCATCTCCTGTGCTGCTTCCTGCTAATTTCCTGTGTTTCTCTTAAGCTCTCGGAGTTTGAGGTGGCTGTAGGCAGGAAAACTCTGCACAAAGGAAGAATGCAGCTATCACACAGGTAGGGTGCTTGCTTTGCAAACTCTGCTGGCCCTTTTCTTTACTCAGCAAGCTCTGTGCTGCTTCAGACAGGAGATTCCAGATTTCTCCTTAATGACTCTCTCTCTGAATCCTCAATACATTCTTAATCTGTACCCAGTGAACAGGCGTTTGGCTTCCTGCTGTACTATCTCCCATGGAGGAGCAATTCAGATACAGCAGCTTTAGCTTCATGAGGAAGGTGCTAATCAAAAGAGCTGATGGGTAGTGAGGCTGTGGCTCACTTCCTGGCCTCTTCCCTCCCCATTCACCCCTAATAGCCAATTATTAGTTTCTGTCATTTTATTTGAGGTTCCATTGTAACCCTTGACATCACCATCACCAGATTCATTATTGAGATTTTGTTGGAAAACACAGTAGGCATGTGGAATTTTACATATCAGTTATGTCATGAACATTTGCATGCATCAAACTCAATGTATTCTGTTTACTGCTTTAAACAGTAGTTACGGTTGCCTTTTGATATAAACTGGGTCATGTCATTTTCTTGCTTGGACCCAACAGATTACCATTCTACTTAGAATACAATGGAAACTCTTTACCTTGGTTTATGTGCCTTCCAGTTATTGAGGTTGCCTATTAGAGCCACACAGGGATATTTGAAAATCTTTCATTTTGCAGGTTCTACTACCAGATAATCTAAAAGAATTATTGTGAGATAAGATCTGGGATTCAGTATTTTTTAAATTCTAACAGGCTGCCAGGGTTGAGAGGCATTGTTCCAGGTGACCTGAGCCAAGTCTGCCTCTCCAAGATTCTCCCTCCCTACCCAGTTGTTTCTTATCAATGTCTATATTCAGTCACTGAAAGCTGTCTAGCTTCTTTCTGCTTCAAGGTATTCCATAGATTATTTCCTCAGCCTGGAATTCTCTTCCCTTGAGCTCTTAACTTTGAGATCTGAACTTAAATATCCTCAGGGAAGGTATCCTTGACCTCTGAGTCACTGGTTATCACATAACCTGCTGTTTTCCATGTAAAACTGACCACTAGCTACTCTTTTGTTATCTGTGTCTCCTCTTTCCCTTTCTTCCTTTTCCATCTGTGCCTCCTTTCTTTCACCTAGTTTTGTTTTCTTCCCTCTAGAATATAGGGTCCATGTTTATCTATTTCACTACTGTATTCTCAGCACCTGACATAGAGTCTTGAATATAATAGGCACTCAGTACTATTGAATGAATAAATGCACTTAGATAATTTCAGATGACTTTTAAGTAACCAACTCAAATCTAACCTCCTTTGTCAGTGTTTGTTTACTATTTCTGTCAGCTTCAATATCACCTTTTCATCAGATTGTAAGACAAGAATTTTTATTGGTATATTTAAATATTTGTTATATTTGTTGGTATATTTTAATGTTTTGTTTCTGTAACTAATTTAGATTCAGCTTTAATTTACTTATACATTTAAATCTAAAGGTGTGTAACTCAGTGTAACTCAGTCACGAAAGTGGAATCGAGACCCAGTCTGCTTCATTCTATACACAGCTGTACTGCATGTTGGCCTTGGCTGACTAGCAGGGATTTGAGTAGTGTTGAGTATGGTCAAATGACATATCTGCTTCAAGCTTCTTTACGGAATACCACACAAGTAATTGGTACATATGCCAACCCTGACTTCAAATCCTATTGGTGTGGCCAGTGTTGTGGCATACCAAGTTTGGCTGCCTCCTGTGACTTCGGCATCCCATATGAGCACTGGTTCACATCTAGGCTGCTCCACTTCCAGTCCAGCTCACTGTTGGTGGGCCTGGGAAGACAGTGGAAAATAGCCCAAATGCTTGGGCCCCTACAACCCATGTGGGAGATCTGGATGACACACCAGCCCCGTCCTGATTGTTGCAGCCATTTGAGGTGCAAACCAGCCAATGAAGGATCTCTCTTTCTGTCTCACCTTCTCTCTTTCTGTAACTCCGCTTTCCAGTAAATAAATAAACAATTCCTTAATAATAAATAAGTCCTATTTCTTGTTTTAAAAAACTAATTTATTGTAAAACAAATATTTTTTGCAGAAATTTAAAATATAATTAATTGCTGTTTCTCTACCTATTCTTCCACCAGGGTCAAATATTTGTGATAAAATGCAGCAAAATTTACAATATTTGAGTAAAATATGAGATTCTTTAGTTTGTGTGTGCTGGAGTTTTTAACTATCAGCTCAACTTTTTGCCTTTGTGCTTGAAACACCTCTGACCATTTTAAAAATACTTAGTTGTCTAAAAACGTTTTATTCCCAAACTTTAATAGTTGATTTACTTTTTTTAAATCATCCATAAGTTGTGATTTTCCTTGTGAGAAACATTATTCATTCTGTGTGTCTGAGATGGAGAGATAGTCATTACAGGGCATCAGCTAGAAGAATTTCTGGAAGAAACAGGAGATTTAGATTTTACGCAGTTAAGAATGACAGAGCCAGGAGAACGCCACCAATAGCTGTGCTAGAAAATCTGCTGTCTTCATGCCAGCTCTCTTTTTACTCCCACCACCACCTGCCATCTTCCCAGTTTCCCTTACTGCCAGAACCTGAGGCATGTACAGAATTCTACCTGCAAAGGCACAAAGAAATGATGTTTCAGGTTTTCTAACCTTTACAGTGCTGAAAGGATAGTAGTGGAAGTTATTTGACTGGGTGTTTTTAATAATTACATATGACATTATCTATACCTACACTGACCTTGGCTCTTGTTTTGTTTGTTACTTCATTACAATGTCCTAGTTTTGAGATATTATTAGCAAGATAGTGGATTTTACTTCTGGTTAGCTTCAACCAGAGAATTTTTTTCTATGTTCATGTGATAAATCTTAAACTAGAGCGGATCATCTTGAAATAGGTCCCAGTGGTTACAATGAATAGAGCTTGAAATGATTCACTTCTTCCCATTGATAGCAGTGCAACTTAAAATAATCATGGTAGACTTGTAACGTCAAATCTCATCATACACATAAAAGGGAGCATTTATTTTATATGCAACAGGTTAAAAATAGTTCTTTAAAAGAAAAACATGAGGGAGAAGCATGGGAGAGTTTACAAATAATTTTACAATATATGTAAAATGAGAGGCCTTTGTGAGATCAAACATAAATGACACTGCGGAATGTTGGCAGCATGCCTTGTGTTCTGTTCACTGAGCATACTTAGACTCTGTAAATAATGGCTTTGTTTCTATTCTAAGACCTAAAAATTATTAACATTCTGTGTTTATACAATATTTATATAGTACTCTGCCATTAATAGGTATGGACATAATTAGTTCCTTATTGCAAAATTGATGGCTTACATCAGCTAGTCTTCATGTACATGTTCTTTTGTTTACTTGAATTTCAGATTTTCTTAGTGTTTTTTCTACTGGTAGGATAAGTTCTGCCTTAAATAATTTTAAGCAAAAATTACTTAAGTCCTAGAAAAACTAGAGTACTAGCTAGTTTCTTTCAGAAAGCATAATCACTCGTAATGCCTATTTACCCCGTTAAAAAGAAGTGCCCGCTGTGTTTTTTTTTTTATTTTTTTAAAGATTTATTTTATTTATTTGAAAGAGTTACAGAGAGAGGTAGAGACAGAGAGAGAGGTCTTCCATCTACTGGTTCACTCCCCAGATGGTCGGAACGGCCGGAGCTGTGCTAATCTGAAACCAGGAGCCAGGAGCTTCTTCTGGGTCTCCCATGTGGGTGCAGGGGCCCAAGGACTTGGGCCATCTTCTGCTGTTATCCCAGGCCATAGCAGAGAGCTGGATCGGAAGAGGAGCAGCTGGGTCTCGAACCGGCATCCATATGGGATGCCAGCGCTTCAGGCCAGGGCATTAACCCGATGCACCACAGCGCTGGCCCCCACTGTTTGTTTTTAATTCATAATATGAAAATGAAGAATTACATCCACATAGACATACACTTACTGTTAACTAATACAGATTTATTTTGATCTTTTACATCTATAATTAGTGATATTTTAAAGCAGTAATGTAGACTAACTTAGTTTGGCATCATTTCATGGAGTAATTAGCATCATAATCACTACTTTTTTACTTTTCTCAAAAAAATTGATTGAGACTTTAACCAGAAGTTTATTTTTTTGTGAAGATAGCCAGAAATGTGTAATTGCTATGTTCCTAGGTTGACAGTTTATCCGTGGACTGATAAATCCAGACTAGCTACTTTTCTTTAGAATTTCTTTTGCTATCATTTGTTCCTGTATTTGTCATAACATTTTTTGAGCACAAGCTTATTTTTGCAAGCCAACTTGGTTACTTTCTGAAATTATTCTGTGTCCCTAGATGTGATGGAAATGTATATATTTTTTAATGTGGTTGAGATCATATTCTATATGCAATTTGATATTCTGCTTTTGCTGTTATCATTTAATTCCCCATCAGAAAAATTATACATGTATTAAGTATAAAATTTTATGTTCATATCAGCACTCATGTTTAAAGAGAAGTAGCTCCAATGTCTTTTTTTTTTTTTTTTTTTACAATTTATCTTATTTATTTTGAAAGGTGGAATTACAGAGTGAGGGAGTGAAACATAGAAGGAGGGTGGGGAAGAGATTTTCTATCTGCTAGTTCACTCCCCAAATGGCTGCAACAGCTGGCCTGGAACAGGCTGAAGCCAGAATCCTCGAACTCTAAGTCTCCCCTGTGGGTTGCAGAGACCCAAGTACTTGGGCCTGCTTTCCAAGGAGCATTCGCAGGGAGCTGGATTGGAAGTGGAACAGCCAGCACTCTTAACCAGTGCTTGTAAGGGATGCCGGCATTGCATACCATGGCTTAACTAGCTGCACAACACCTGCCCCTCATTTCTGTATAGTCTAACAACTTACTTAATATTTCAGTTTTCTTTCTAAATGACATTATACCTTCTAACCTTATTCTAGCTACTCTATACATAACTACTTTATGCAGTTATTTTATTGAGGTAATAATTTATACCTGAGTTTCTCAAGGGAGCCTCAGAAAAATCAGCCAAATGCACTGAAGACTTTTAAGGTATTTAATTGCTTTAAGGTTCAAATCTATATTCTCTGATACATTTTGTATAATATGCTTCTCATTTTAGTAGGACATTTTTATTTTCAGTAAGATTTTTCTGTTGCAAATCAAAAGAGCATGTTTTAAAATGACACAGAAACTTAGCAGGTATATGGATGTTTTCCAGGCATTGGAATAAAGGTGAGATGTTGAAGGTTAGACAGTGGTGGCTTTAAGGGAACAAGATTTCATGTCCTGTTATTTTAAAATTTCTAAGGAAATGCAGAAAGAGGAAATGGTTTGGGCTCTATGATATCATTAGTGCTATTTTTATTCTCAGAGGTTCAAAGGTTTCAGGGATAAGAGAAAGATATGCAAAAATGAGGATATTCATCTTTCTTGACTTTTACTAGTATATGTTCAAAGTACCGATTTTTTAAAAGAGCAGACTTAAAAAAAACAACTTGTGTTTCCAGTTGTGAAAAGGATGTACACATAGGTGGAAAAAATAAAATGATACAGCATGTTAAAATAAATGAAAATGTTAAAGCAACCATTTGAAGCTACTAAAACTCAGATATTCTGCACTTGAAAATTTCATTACTCTGTTTTAAGGATTTGCTTGTTACCTGAAATTAACGCATATCCCCGTGTCATTTAGACTGTGCTGATCTAATTAGGTCCAGTTGTTCTGTGAAGTTTTACTTGGTGTCCTTGCACTTTCACACAACCGAAAATAGCTTTCATGCATTAAGGAAAGACTTGATTTTTTAATCTTGCAAGTAGGAACTTAATCATGAAAACCAGCAGCTTACATTCAAGGGAATGCTTCCTTCTCCCCCTAAGGAGGGTTTTTGTTTTATTGCAAAATTATATTAGAAGTGAGGGGTGATGGCTTTTTTGCCATGATAATATGCAGAGAGGTTAAATTCTAGAATCAAACTGAGCAACTACTGTTATAATAATGCCAAGGGCTTGCCGTTTTCTGTGCCTCTGAAGAAGGAATAAAGGAAGAATTATTTTTGATCTGTAGTTGTGGTTGGCATAAACAGCATTGAGCTATATTGATCTGTTGCAGCTTGTTGTGTAGCAACAAATAATCACTTTATTTTCCTAAATATATGGGAGTCTCCAGGTGCTAGGCTGGAAAAGAGGAGCCTTATATACTGGTTGTCTTTCATTTTTTAAATTTTTTTTGCAGGCAGAGTGGACAGTGAGAGAGACAGAGAAAGGTCTTCCTTTGCCGTTGGTTTACCCTCCAATGGCCGCCGCCGCCGGCGCACTGCGCTGATCCGAAGACAGGAGCCAGGTGCTTCTCCTGGTCTCCCATGGGGTGCAGGGCCCAAGCACTTGGGCCATCCTCCACTGCACTCCCGGGCCATAGCAGAGAGCTGGCCTGGAAGAGGGGCGACCGGGACTAGAACCCGGTGTGCCAGCGCCGCTAGGCGGAGGATTAGCCTATTGAGCCACGGCGCCGGCCCTTACTGGTTGTCTTTCTTATCAGCTCTGTTGGTGAATATTTACCTACTAGAATGAGGCATGGACTGTACAACAGTATGAATTAACAAGAAATTAAAGTACTTTGGAATCATGACAAAATGAAGTAGTGCTTTTTCATATCAAGAACAGAGTGGTGACTTTAGATGTATTGGTGGGAAAATGAGGAATTCTCCCTATTGAAATTTAAAAAACAAAACATATTTTCAGCTACTAGCTTCACCTCCCTTTGGAGTCATGATTTACCTGAGTCAAGACATGGTTTACTTCCTTTTCCTGGACCCAGGCAAATGACTCCCAAGCTGAATTGGGCCAGAATATCTTCTGTTTTAAATCTAGAGCTAGGATTTTCCAAATTAAAATCCATCAATTTCTTTGAAAAGATGATATCACTGGGATGCCTTTGTAACTTACTACCTTCTCTCAACTTCCAATAGGAGTGTTCAAAGGAAACCAGACTTACTCTTTCCTTATTTTTCTGCCATTTTTACCTCCCTTTACATTAATGATATTTTGCTTGTGCATTTTGTATATCCTTGTACAATCTCATAAGTCGTATTAGAAAAAGAAAGGAGTGTAAATGAATGAGACAACAATTCACCTCGATTTAATGTCTTTTAAAGCAGTAATTCCCACCTGGTATTCAGCTCAGAATTACCCAAGTAATGTTTAATGAAAAACGGATGGAAGGCTCTCCCTTGGACCTACTCAATCAAAATCTTTAGGGTGGTGGGGTCTCAGCTTATGTTTTCTAAAAGTTTCTTAGCTGTTGCTAATACAAATCTTTGATTTTGAATCAGTCTGCTGGAGCATGTTTTCTGTTGTTTAATTTTCTAGGGTGATATGCCATGTGACTTTATAGCAGATATTTTTTCTGAAATAATTACTACCAAGAGTTTTCTTTAAATTTACCTGTTTTAATAAAAAGTTGTGGCCAGAGACCAATGTTTGGTTTAAGAGGTAAAGCTGCCACCTGCAACGCTTCCTATCCAGCTCCCTGCTAATGCACCTGTAAAAGCAGGAGAAGATGGCCCAAATACTTGGATCTCTGCCACTCAGAGAGGTCTGGATGAAGATCCAGGTGCCTGACTTTAATCTTAGCCCCAGTCGTTGCAGCCATTTGGGGAGTGAACCAGGAGTGGAAGCTCTCACTGTCTCTCCCTCTCTTTCTGTAACTCTGCCTTTCAAATAAATTAAGTAAATAAAAAAACAAAGATTTTATATGTATGTGTATGTTCAAATATCTATGTCTGCATACATACATTCTATGTATATACACTTAATTTCTGAAACAATTTGATCATCAAAATGACCCACAAACACTTATTTTTACTTTGTCCTATTTTTCTTGCAGAGCAGTCAATACATTTTAGCACAGCTCTGAATGGGAATGAACTTATTCCTACCATGCACCATCTCACCAAACCCTGATGATGGTGGTGAGCTTGATCTTGGATATTATACTTTGTTGGCAACACAGAATCATACTGATGATGATATTTGTATATAATTTAAGATTCATAATTGATGGATTAAATAAAATTAATAAGAGAGGTAGTCCAAATTTTGATAATGTGTCAAAGTCAGCCCTTTAAGGCTATGAGAATTTGTTGAGTTTAAATGTTATTACTCTTTATTGCCTTTATGTTTCAGTGCAAGCCTATTCATATGTCCTATGTCAGTATTTTGTTGATTAAGCAAACAAAAAAAAGTACACTGAAATAATTAAGACACTCCAGCTCCTGACTCCAACTTCCTGCTAATGCAGATTCTTAGAGGCAGTGGCGATGGATCATTCAAACAGTTGGGTTCTCGCCACCCATGTGGGAGACCAAGATTGAGTGCCCTGCTGCAGACTTTGGCCTGGTTCAGTCCTGGCTGTTGTGGGCATTTGAAGAGGAACTGGTAGATGTGAGCTCTGTTTATCTGCCTCTCAAATAAGTAAATAAAATTTTTTAAAAGAGCTTGGAGTGAGCATCAAAGAATTTATGGAAGACTTTAAAGTTTTAGATGAAAGTAACTGTAAACGTTTAACTTTTCTTTGATATAAGTGACACAACATGTATGCGAAATTGTGTGTGTGCTTTTAAAAATGCCTTGGTAAGGGCCATTCTATTGTTTCTGAATTCCTGTACCTCATTTGATGACTGTCCTCCATGGTCTCCTCCATTATAAGGCTCACTGTGATGGTCTCTATCCTGGCTTTTCAAGAGAACTCATCAACTGCAAGAAAATGCACATTCTTGATAAGCATCTTTGAGCCACTTGAGTTAAACTCCATTAAAGAAAGGTGGAGTTTACTGCTAGTATCTATATGAACATTTTAAGTAGGAGGGGAATGTCAAATAAAAGGAAAAGTTTAGGAAAAACCCTCATTGCTACTCTATCATTTGAATTAGTAATAAGAGGAAGCCTTAAAAGACCAAAAGAAGTTTTCTGAAGATTTTAATGATCCCTTATATTGTCTGTGACTTGCACTGGCCAAATCTGAAGGCAGCAGTTTTGAGATAAGTAACATTTTGGGTAGAAAAGTGTACACAAACTGTAAAAACAGCACCACACCCCTGAAAAACAGGATGACAAGGTCCTTTCTTTTGTTGTATCAGGAATGCTTCCCAGTTGCTATAAGGCATGACATGTTCAGAGAAAGGTGACTTCATTAAACTAGATAAGCTTCCATCTGTGTCTTAAAAATTAATTCCATGTGTTCTTTTGTGGGTACTGGGGATTGCTTTTAGGATATGACAGCACGTGATCTGCTACAACAGAGATACACTCTTCCAAATGGAGACACCGCCTGGCGGTCTTCCCCTCTTGTGAATGCAGCCCTGGAAGGCAAGCTAGTCTTGTTGGATGGCATTCACCGGGTCAACACTGGCACACTTGCTGTATTACAGAGGTTTGTATGAGTCACACAAAACAAAATACACACCCACATACAATACACACAAACAAGCAGTAGACAGGGAAGTCTTTCAGTTCTGTTTTAAAAACTATGTTATGAGGATTATGAGAAATTTCTGATTCTATATCCAAGTAGAATGGCAGACTTTTAATATTATAAACACATACTGTAAAATGCCAATTGATGAACATTTGGGGGAAAGCCATTGGTAAAACAAAACTTTGTAATAGCTGAAAAAAGAAAAGTTTTCCATAGTAATTTTGAAAGGCTTTACATATACAGATTTAAATCAGCAAAAAGTCTCATAGCTGAAGTTTCTCCAGTTTGTCAGGGTTGTAGCTTTACTGTTTAGAAATTGCCTATGAGTCACGTCTGCTTTATTGTTTGATCTTGTTAAAATGGGGAGGAGGGTGCTCACACTGTGGCATAGCGGGTAAAGCCGCCACCTGTAGTGCCGGCATCCCATATCGGCGCTAGTTCAAGTCCTGGCTGCTGCACTTCCGATCCAGCTCTCTGCTATGACCTGAGAAAGCAGTAGAAGATGGCCCATGTCTTTCGGCCCCTCTTACCACATTGGAGACCCAGAAGAGGCTCCTGTCTCCTGGCTTTGGATCAGCCCAGCTCCGGCTGTTTTGGCCATCTGGGGAGTGAACCAGTGGATAGAAGACCTCTCTCCCTCCCCCTCCCCCTCCCCCTCCCCCTCTCCCTCCCCCTCTCTCCTACCTCTCTGTAACTCTGCCTTTCAAATAAATAAATCTCTTTTAAAAAATGGGGAGGGAGAGAAATGTAGTTTTTATATAAAATATATAATAGCTGTTTGATTTTGTATATATATATATATATATAAAGATTGTATTTATTTGAGAAGTAGAATTACAGAGAGAGGGAGAGACAGAAAGAAAGGTCTTCCATCCTCTGTTTCACTACCCAAATGGCCACAACAGATGGAGCTGGGCCTTTCCAAAGCCAGGTGCTTCTGGGTCCCTTGCACGGGTATAGAAGCCCAAACACTTGGGCCATCTTCTGCTTTCCCTGGCCATAGCAGAGAGCTGGATCAAAAGAGGAGCAGCCAGGACCAGAATCAGTGCCCACAGGGGATGCCAGCACTGCAGGCAGAGGCTTAGCCCAGTACGTTACAACATTGGCCTCTTGATTATATTTTATATGGACTAAAATACTTACTTTGTTGTTAGAGACTTTAACATTTATGGACTAAAATGCTTACTTTGTTGTTAGAGACTTGAACATTTATATAACTGTTGTTTTCTTCTTTCAGTTTAAGTAGGTAAAAATATCCTCACATTCCTAAAACTTCTCTAGAATTTAATGTTGAGAGAAGATTCTGAATGCTTAACTTTCATGGAAAGTATGTCTATCATGTATCATTTTAAGATATTAAGTATACTGATTTTAAAATTCATCTTGTAGATGTATGATTTTTAATTCTGAATTATTAAGAAAAGTCAAATAGTAGAATATACCTTTAACTCAACCATTTGGTTTTTATCCTTTACAAGATGCAAGTACTGAATATAATTAAAGACTTCAAACACATTGCGTTGATACTGATTAGATTTGAAAGTATTTGAAAATTTTGATGGCTACGTTTCAGTGATTTACCATAAACATTTCATAGATTTTAAATGCTTTTCTCTCCAAGTCAAACAAATACAGATACCATAAAATAATACCAGTCTACTTTAATTGACTCTCTCTTTCATGTTTGGCCTAGTAGTAATAGTAACAGCTGCAGCTACCATTAATTGAATACTTACTTTGTGCCGGCCATTGTGTTAAGCCAGTCCTTCCCCGGTTCTCAACCCTACAATTACCTTGTGTTCTGAGAACTTCAAAATACTGATGCTTGGACTCCATCATCAGGAATTCTGATGCAATTGGTCCAACCTGAGGTCTGACCATTGACGTTTTTAAATACTCCCCAGAACACTCTAACGTACAGTCAAATTGAGAACAACTATATTAAGCATGTATTTTAAATTCATATGAGGTGTTTAATTTTGCAGCAATACTTTGAGGCTGGAATTATTGCCTTAATTTTATAAAAGACAAATGTTTAGAGAGATGGAGTACTTCCCCTCTCTCCCTACTCATCACCACAGACACAGACCTGTGCTTGAAGAAACCTATAAGTCTGATATTGCACCACTCATACCCCTAACCTTTACCTAATAGAGTCTTCCCTCCTCTCAGTGCCTACAGAATGGAGATTGTGGGTTGCACCTCTATCATGGGCATCAGGAGACTTAGTGGTTAATATAACATGTAGAACAGTACTTTTTTTAAGACAAAATTATTTATTTATTTGAGAGGCAGAGTTACAGACAGAGAAGTAGAGACAGAGAGAGAGGTCTTCCATCCACTGGTTCACTCCCCAAATGGCTGCAATGGCCAGAGCTGGGCCAATCCAAAGCCAGGAGTCAGGAGCTTCTTCCAGGTCTCCCATGTCAGTGCAGGGGCCCAAGCACTCGGGCCATCTTCTGCTTTCCCAGGCCATTAATAGAGAGCTGGATCGGAAGAGGTGCAACCAGGACTTGAACCAACACCCATACAGGATGCTGACACCATAGACCATGCCACAGCACCAACCTCTAGAACAGTGCTTGTCAACCAGTGCAGCGTTGAAGACAGTGCTGTGTGTGGTTTGATTAGATCACCATCTGTGTTGGAATATGAAATAGCAATGTAGTTATTTCATTATGAAGATTTTTTTATATTTTAGGTCTATAATTCTAAAGATAGAAATACTTTGATAATCTCATCACTTAAAGAGTTACATTTGACTCAAGGGAGTGTGTGCCAAACTGGCTTATCATTAGTACTCATGTGCCTCTCATGGTTATCCAGAGACACTGATTCAGATGTTTCTTTTCCTCTCCTTCTTCCTTCTCCCTATCCATATTTAGCATTCATGGCTTCTTCCCTCCATTGAATAATCCAGTGGTTTTTCTGAATGTAACAGGAATGACCAACTTGAAATTTTGACATACATATCTAAGAAAATTGTTAGACTTGATTGTCAGAAATAACAGACAAAATTAGTACGTTGACTGATTCTGCCTCTAACGATGTCAGTGTTTGAAGCTGATCGATCCTGTCGCCTGACTTTCTCTTATTTGATTAGGTTAATCCATGATCGAGAGCTAAGCCTCTATGATGGCTCGAGGCTGCTGAGAGAAGACAGGTATAAGCGTTTAAAAGAGGAGCTACAAATGTCAGATGAGCAGTTACAGATGAGGTAATTTGGGGGTACATTGTTCTTTTTGTTAAGTTAAAATTAATATTGTTCATTACTTTCTAAATTAGTATCAACCTAGAATCACTGAACAGCTCAATCATTTGGTGTCCTGCACATGCTAATAGTGTGCTTCTTTCTTAAAACTTGCTGCTCAAGGTGTGCTCTGTGTCCTTAGCCTAAGTAATTGTTTAAACCTTTTTTGAAAACATGGTGGTAAGAAGGCAGTCCCTCCTCTGTTGCTACTACCCATCCAGTTTTGACCTCATAGTTTGGGTCCACTCAGCAGAATAATAGCTGGACCCACAATTAATGGTGTCTGCCTTCCTAAGTTGTCATCAGTCATTCCTGGGGCATGCCACCTGATGCAAGATGAAGCATTCTGGCTGATTTAAACATTCCTTCCAGAGATGGTACAGCCAAATGCAATGTGTGATACTTGATGGGATCCTGGAGCAGAGAACAAAATGAAACCAGCTACAGAAAATAATTAGAAAAGTTTAAAAATGGGCTATATGAAGGAGCTTCAAAAACTTTGTAGAAATGAAATTAGAAGATAATCAGTATTTTCCATCAACTTTGTGTCAGTCCCTTGTATATTGCATGCTGTTGTTGAACTAGTATTAATTTTCTGATGTATCTTAAGTTATTATGGCTATAAAGGAGAATATTTCTATTCTTAGGAGATGCTTGTATAGTAACAGGATAAAATTTAAATAAAAATATTTTCAAATGATTCAGGGGAAAAATATGGGTATGTGTGCATGGAAACGCATACCACACAGAGAGAAGGAGAGATGGATCAAGCAAGAGAGAGAAGGCAAACATGGTAAAATCTTCATCACTGACAAAATCTAGGTGGAGGAAATATGGGTGTTTGTATGTTATTCTTTTAAATTGTCTATGCATTTGAAAAAATTCAACATAAAAAGTTCAAATGAAAATGACTTCCTTCAGCTGTATCTTGTCCTTTCCCTCAGAGGAAGTTTGGTGCATGTGAGTGGTTTTCAGCTTATTACAGTTCCATGGATATTTTCACATCATTTCAGGTTGCTATATTGAGGCTCCTTGTTACCTAATCTGACCTTATTTAATTGAGATTTCTCTCCCCAAAGGGCTCGCTACCATATTTAAAACATGAAGATTCTACAAAAGATAATTAGACATATTTATTATTGTGGTAAGGTTCTAGCAAACTTTTGTTTAGAGATTTTTTTTTTCTTAGAAGGGAAAGTGCTAAAGTCCCTATTAGTACTGTATAAGTTATTAAAAAATTCACTTGATTACATATCTGCTTATGAATCTGAGGTGTACATTATCAAATTCTTCTACCTCAGTTTGGTTTGATAGAGTTCTTAGTGGAGCAAAATTATAAAGATCTCTCTCATTTCCTACCTTAAGTTTATAAAATTTAGCTGTTATATATTATTTGTGAATCACCAGAGAAAAAAAAGAATATATTTTTCTTTTCTTTTTTTAAAATTTATTTATTTGAGAGGTAGAGTTACAGACAGAAAGGGAGACACAGATAGAAAGGTTTTCCATCTGCTGGTTCACTCTCCAAATGGCCTCAAGGGCTGGAGCTGTGCCGACCTGAAGCCAGGAGCTTCTTCCGGCTCTCCCCTATGGGTGCCGGGGTCCAAGCACTTGGGCCATCCTCTACTGCTTTCCCAGGCCATAGCAGAGAGCTGGATCAGAAGTGGAGCAGCTGGAACTCTCTGCAGATGGAGGATTAGCCCACTATGCCACAAGTGCCAGCCCCAAGAGTCTATATTTTCATAGATGCATCAAGTCAATTGGGCACTAGCTCATAGCAATCCTGCCTAGCAGTTTCCCTTAGGATATCAGGAATATTGGACTTGTTGCCAAATATGTAGGAAGTGATAACCCTTTTCTGTAAACATACCCACGTTCTCCCTCATTGACATTAGTAGTTTTACAAATGAAAACACTTTTAGGAACAGAGCAGCCATGAGATCATGTTCAGGGTGTGGCTCAGCGTGGTTAGTGGTGCTTCTCAGTTTCACTCACACCTTCCTCACAACTGATTTGGGTCTCCCATGCGTAAAAGCCGAGCTTGACTCTATCTTCAGAGGTCTGTATGAGAAGGTTGAGAGAGGTCATAGCAAGCTCGCCTCCTTCATTTATCTTTAAAATTTTTGTTTTCATTTTTATCAGTATTAGACATACATGAAATTTGAGCCAGTTTTCCACAGCATTTTATGCAAATATACCAGTTCCCTGTTACTGGTTCCATGACAGTCTCGCATTCCCTACTTCTCACCCCAAAGAGGTGAGCTATTCTCAACTGTTTCTTTTAATGTTTACCTGTGCATCACTAAAGAACATGCTGTCATTACTATTTATTGATTTATTTTTCAGCTTTAATTATTTTCTATTGATTTCTTACATGGAAAATTAAGGCTTAGCTGTTTCACTTCCTCTCTTCTTACCACACACACATACTTCCATCTTGCATTCTTCCTAAAGAGTTACATAATAATTTTGCTCAGAACTTTATCCTGTGTTTACTTTATTATGTTAGCAGGAAGACTATACACAGCCATGCTGTTTAATCTGCCATATATCTTGTTTTTCTTAAAGTTAA
This sequence comes from Sylvilagus floridanus, assembly GCA_949820135.1. NCBI lineage: Eukaryota > Metazoa > Chordata > Mammalia > Lagomorpha > Leporidae > Sylvilagus > Sylvilagus floridanus. Next base: position 75,080,044 of record OX463230.1, read on the forward strand.
CAATTACCTACACTTGAAGAGAGATAGTATGAATAATAATTAAAATGCAGTTAGAGTAGAGGTCTGTACAACAATGCTATGGGAACACTAAAGAGGAAGTGGCTCTATTTGAGATATATATCACATTTCCATCCCAGACACTTTCCCTGTTTTCTAAATCTCCTCTGTGTTCTGACAACCTCTAATCTGAACTTGTTCTTCATACTTGTAGTTCCTACATCACCTTAGATCTCTCTCCATGTCCACTTTTCTGGTTTCTTTGGTCTCTGTTCACCTTTTTGAACCTCCCAGACTGAACTTCTTCTTCTTTTTTTTTTTCCTCCCTCATGTTCTGTGAATTTATGGGGCCTTAATTAGCTTTTCAGAGGCAAGATGTTTTTGGACAATGATTCTCCTGTCTTTTCTGAAATATTTTCACCAGTTAAAAGTCAAATTCTCTCTTTCTTTCTCAGTCTCCTCCTTTTGACCTGATAAACACTATTATGATTATAAGCAGTTTTCCCCTCTATTTTGTTGTTAAACATAGTCATGTTACAGAATCTGCTTCATCCTGATGGTTTGGTTTGTTGGGAAAGGGAAAATGTCTTTTCCTTTTCCTGATTTAATTTTGCAACCAGCTTTGTATTTCTGGAATAAATGTGTTCTCTTTTGGGGCTATAAAATGTTTGTTTACAGTGTTTCCTTAAGGGTTGTGCTTATTGGCTGCCAGCTTAACTAAATAGACATAGTACAGGATATTTGTATAGAGTAAGGAAATTAATTTATTTCTTGAGTTGTTCCTGTAAGTCATATAATCCATATCCAGCATGGATTGGTCCTATGCGCAGTCTGTATCTAATATGTCACTTCTGCCATTCATGTTTGAACTACAGATAAGAAACTCTTGACCCAAATCATCTAATCTTTCATTTCTATACTTAATCACAGAACTAGAGTTCAGCAAGTTGACCTTTATGATTGTATTTACACAAACTCAGGTTTATTTAATTTATTGTTATGAACACTTTGGTTCCATAGTGGGACATTTTAAAATAGAGAAAAGATCACAGATGAATGACAGAGAAAGATTTTTTTAAGGGGAAAGATTTTGTAGGGTTGTGTACTGGCAGGGGGTAGAAAATAAAATGGAACTGCCTAGCAGAAAGAACAGCTTCGGTAATTTTAATTGAATAAATAAGCCTCCTACCTTCATGGGATCAGGATTCCAAAACCAATTTCCTCTAGTTTATAGAGTAATACCACCTAAATGTTGACTTTAAAACTTTTCTTCCAACTCCAGTGATTGGATGATGTTGTTGAACTTGGATATCATAAAGGTAATACATGAAATTAGTCACTCTCTGGACTCTCAGAATAGTTCCCAGGTGAATGATACCTATAGTCTGAAATATGGGTAGAACTGATTTGGAGAGTACAAGTGCTGGTTATTGATGGTTAACATTACTTCATTCTTTCCTTCAGGTTAAATGTTTATTGAGTTCCAAGCCTGAGATGACATAGTCACTGTCTTCTGTGATACACTGCATATATGGACACATGTGCAAATAATTACAGTGCAGTTTTGAATGTCAGAGTTCTATACAAAATTCGTGGGGAGTATAGAAGAGGAAGTGACTAGTATCTGCCTTGAGAGGTGGGGAGAGGCTTCAGAATATTGTTCAAGTTGGTAGCTCCCAGTGTTTTCTCCTTAGCCTTTTCTTCTCCTTAGGCAGCTTCAGTCACCCTGTGTCTTCACCTGTAATTGATAGGCTGAGCGTTACTTAGAGGCTCTTTTCAATTTAGTTTTCTGTCCTAAGTGCCATGTGACTACGAGATGTCATCTGCTAGGTGTCCCAGGAGATTCTGAGTTAATTTCTATAGACTACTATTCTTTTTTAACTCCTAAACTTAGTGAATGGAACCAATTTTCCATACAAGTAGGCTAGAAGTTTAAGGTAGCTAATCCATAAATTTGATCACATCACTATTTAAATCCTTCTTTGGCTTCCATTGCCTGCAGTGTTCAGTAATATCTATGCATAGTTGCCAGCATCATCTTTCATCTCTCAGAATAAGCCTAGCGAACTTCTGCTATTCCTTCAAGAGTCACTTCCTCTGTGAAGCCTTTTCTGACATTGCTCTAGCCCTTTCCAAGTCCAAGGAAGACTTAAACTGTCAGACTTTAAATCCAGTTTGGTAAATTTAGACTTGAGGTTCTACTATCAGAGAGAAACCATTTTCATATTTGTGACTAGCAGGATTTTTTGTTAATAATAATGAAAAAAATCAAATTGTTGAAAGAGAAAATTCAGTACTGTCATGCATTGTTTCACAACAGGGATCTGTTCTGAAAAATGGATTATAGATGATAGCCTTGTTGTATGGATATCATAGCAAATACTGACACAAACTGAGACAATATAGCATCTCTGGCAGTGCAGTCTTTTGGGAGCACCATTGTATAGGAAGTCTGTAGTTGACTGACATGTTGCTATGCAGTACACTACTCTATCTCACACCTTCAAAGGAAGTTGAGCCTCAGGAAATAACTGGAACCTGGCACTTTTGTTGTCAAGACTTTGTGTCTTGCTTTTGTATTTTGGCACATTGTAAACTACCTAGTAAATGTTTTTGAATGTGAGACTATTCACTTGGGGTACTCAGATATAGGTAATTTTATTCATCCAGTTTTAGGTAATCTAGTGAGTAGCAGAATTTCCTTTTAGGAACCTGTTAATTAGGAATTCTTTGATACCTTTTAAAGACAAGTCTGACAAGCATAGGATCTCATAATTAACGGTTGCTAACAATGGGCCGATAACCCTTTAAACTGTAATGTGACACTCATTTCAACAATTACATTTGACTCCTTTGCCAACCTTCATCTTATACTAGGTCCTCACCAAGATCATATAAGTTGTTTAATTCAGAATGTACTGAAGGCTTGTCACATTCTTTGTAGGTAATCATATGGCTAATATGCCCAAGGAAATAGCTTAAGAAAAATTAGAGACCTTCCTTCTCTTGTTGCAAGACATTAGGGGTACCATGGACATGGTGATTAGAAAAAGCATAATGACCACACACCCCAGATCTCATACTTGCATTTGCAGGAGGAAGTAAGTACCAAAATAGAAATGCTTCCTTTGGTGAGAAAAACTTATTTTGGGGAAAAGAGTACAAATACTATAGGCTGCTAAATGTGTTCCTTCCTGCTGTTGTCCAAAGCATAGATGAGAGAGTGACAATTTCTGTGAGTTATTAACAGTTTATTATACCAAGAAAAAATTCTGGCTTATTTAATGAAAGCAATAAAGATTAGTTGCTCTTAGATATGCTCTAATATTTTTATGTTTTAATTGAATATTCTATTTTTACTGGTTGTTAATGGACAGTGAGAACAATTTGCAGTGAGTCTTCAGTGGTCAGTGGTGAGCCATAACTGGACTTCTGAACACAATCCTTGGTCAGTTAGATTTTCTGGGCTCTTTTCTGTTCACCACATTTGAAGACAGTTAAGATCTAAGCACTGTCTCCTGCTCACTCAAAAATCTCAGCTAGCAAATCATGCCATGTCATTTTTTACCAAAATTAAGATAGATCTAGGTTTTTACATTCAAATCTTTGTGTTTCATTCCCAAAATAAAAAGGCTTAAGGAAATTTTGATTTTGAAAATAATATTGAACATTTTCATGGTCAAGGATTGGTTTTAAACCTTGCACCTGTGAGGGGTGCAATTATTTATTAATATATGAGTAATTTTAAAAGTTTATAGAAAAATAGAAGCAGAAGATATTTATTTTGATGCAAAAATGTTTGAAATCCAAGCATACTTTTCCCATGAACTTTTTGAATACCTCTCATATATGGATTTTAAAAATATTTGCATCAAAATGAAATTATTTTTCATTCTATTTCCCATGAACTATTGAAGCACCTTCAAGTGTGCTGGGTTCTTCCTTTTGATGGAGAGAATGTACCTCCTCTCACAAATTCAGAGGTTTTCCTCTCACAGGAATTCAATCCACATCTTCCATAAAGATGCCAGGGGCCCAACTACTAGAGCCATCCCCACTGCCTCCCAAGGTGCACATTAGCAGGGAGCTGGAACTGGAAGGGGAGCTGGGACAGGAACCCAGGCATTCTGTTGGGGCTGTGGGCATGCCAACCTGAGTCTTAACCACTAGATCAAATTCCCACCCCTATATCATTCTTTTCATGTTCTTTAATATGAAAATTCAGCAAAATGTACCAAATAACTTCCTGTAAAGGACTTAGTTTGCCAAAGTCTTGCTTTGTTTTATTGTAGATTTTGTTGAGATATAGTTGACATATAATAAACTGAATATTTAAAGGGAACTACTTGATAATTTTTGACATTTCTGTATACCATGAATCCATCACCACAGTAGAGATAATGAGTATATCTGTAACACCCAAAGTATCCTCAGGCTTCTTTGGAATCTCTCCCTCATGCTCCTTCTTTCCCTCCTCTCCTAAACCCAGGTATCTGTTTCTGGTTACTCTAGTATCTTCTGTTTTCTTCTTTCTTTCTTTCTGTCTGTCTGTCTTTTTTTAACAGGTAGAGTTATAGACAGTGAGAGAGAGAGACAGAGAGATCTTCCTTCCATTGGTTCACTCCCAAAATGGCCGTTAACAGCTGGCGCTGCACCGATCTGAAGCCAGGAGTCAGATGCTTCTTCCTGGTCTCCAACGTGGATGCAGGGGCCCAATCACTTGGGCCATCCTTCACTGCCTTCCTGGGCCACAGCAGAGAGCTGGACTGGAAGAGGAGCAACCAGGACTAGACCCGGCGCCCATATGGGATGCTGGTGCTGCAGGCAGAGGGTTAACCAAGTGAGCCACTGGTGCTGGCCCCGTATCTTCTGTTTTCTAGCCAGCAGGTTCATCCCGAGAGATCCACACATTAGTCAACTGTGGGCTTATCCTGCAAGGCCTGAGCATGGTGGGATGGGTGAGGCTAGGCGCTCTTCAACAAGAAGCACTGGAGACAAGTGTCGGTGAACGTATCCGCTTTATTAATGACCAAGCGCACCTTCTAAAGGGCAGCCAGAGGGCCTGTAGCTAATTCAGGGCAACACTAATTCCATAGGATAGAGCTGATATTGTCACTGCTATACTTCTCCAATGAGCTTGAAGGTCACAAAGGCTATGGTAGCTTTCCTGATGGGCCTGGCCACACCCTGGAGCAATTTACCTGTGGCAGAAGGTGGGGGTGGGGTTAATGTGCCTAGGGCTCCTGCCACCTGCCAGCAGTCAGGCTAACCTTTTGCATGGGCTAGACAGGCAGTATAGGATCACCCACTGTCACCCTCAGTATGTACTCTCTTCCACCACCACCTCCCCCCAGTTTCTTTCACATAGCTTATTTAGGATCATCCACGTGGTTCTAGGTATCAATAGTTCATTTTTTTTTATTACTGAGGAAACATTACTCTTTACAAACAAACTTACACTTTGGACCATGGATATATTAATCTTGATATTTTCATTTTAAAAACATTTTTGCTTTTTTATAGCTTTAATCTTTATAAAATAATATCTTTTTACCTGAGATTAACTCATATATTCCCTTGGTTGTTTTGTTGTTGTTAAATTCTAGTAAAATTAAACCTAATCCTAATTTTAGATTCTAATAGCACTTGTTTCCTACTTTCTAATTCTGTATCACTTTTCCAGCTTTTGTAGTACTTACCAGCTTATCACGTCTCCCTAATGTACACAGCAGATTATCTGCTCTCTTACTGCTAAACTTGGGGAACCAAGAGGATCAGGAAATGACTTTCCATATGACTTATTTGTATGTAAGGAAGTCTTTGGAGAGTACCTAACAAACAAAAAGGGCCTTGTCATCCTGTTTTTCAGTGGTGTAGTGGCTGTTTTTACAGTTTGTGTACACTTTTCTACCCAACACATTACTTATCTCAAAACTGCTGCCTTCAGATTTGGCCAATGCAAGTCACAGACAATATAAGGGATCATTAAAATGTTAATGAAAAATTCACATTATGAAAAAACTGTGTGTGAATTTCAAAATAGATTTGCACTACAATAAACTTATCTTTTTTATGTAAGTACTCTTGTATATGTCCCAGGCAATGTCTATTTCTTTATTTAAGTTCAAACCACCCAGCTTGCTGTCATTTTTAGTGACTCTTCTGGTCCTAATTTTACAGGCCAGCTGTGGCCACTGACTAAACTGGACTTGCCCGTCTGGCTTGTCTGATGGATTTTGGCTTTGCTTACTTCCTTGATGTTGTATCCTTCACTATCATAAGTGAGAAACTACTTCTATAGCTTCAATTGAATGTGACCACATCAGACTCCCTCTCTCTTGGTCTCTTCTTGTGTCTGAACCAGGAGAAAGGGATAAGGGACTCAATGGACTGCCTGTTGTTTTGATGGAACTTTGTCTCACTTGGACACTCCAGAGTGCTCATCCACACATGTCCTACATGCTGGTATTTAGCTACCTAAACCCTTTGGCTTCTGTTATGATAGTTAAGGGGAAATGCTGGTCATATTCCTGTATTTCTATGTTTCTGAAAACCTTGACAAGTGTTTGACTTTCATTCTTTCTTTCTCTTAGCAAGAATTATGTTATCCTCTGTTGGGTTTCTTAATAGAACTGAAAAACAAAATCTGACAGAATCACTCACATGATTACATCATGAGAAGAGGGTTCTAGCCCCCTTTCAGAACTACTTCAAGGCATTTCAAAAGCCTAGAGAAGTCTTGTCTTATTCCTCTGTGTGTCCTAGCATGTTTACATGCTTCCTCAGATTTCCTAGCAGATTTCTAGAAGAATCACTTAAAAAATCATAACATTTGCTGTAAAAGTGACAGGCAAATGAATTATATAAAGGTTCAGTTTTCTCTATCTTTTTAAGACTTGAGTATTATTTTTGCCAATGTAAACCTTAAATTTAACTGCTTATGCTGCTTAAGTTTCTGTTTTTTATGCCTTTTTTTTTTTTTTTTTTTAGGCTAGCATTGTGGCACAGTAGATTAAGCCACTGCCTGGGATGCTCTGCCTTCTGTCAGGGGAGCCAGGACTCAAACCAGTACTCTTGACCAATCTATGATTGACATAGTTAGGTTCCTTGCAAGACAGAAAATTTGAGGGTCTTTTAAATAAATAAAGAGGATTATGTAATGAATACAAACTGGGTGAAATTTTATTTCAAGGGACTATGAAAAAAATTATTATAGGCTTGAAGACATATCAAAGCAATAATTTGTTTCTCAGCTGGAGTTTCATAAGTGGATATTGTACAGCATTTATTAGCAGAAGATGATTATTTTGTTTGTCTTAATCTTAGGTTCTTAGAATATCCTAATTATTTTTTTCAAAACTCTTTCTTTGGATAATAGCTTTGACGTTGTTAACAGAATGGTAAGCCACTCTGACCTAATTTCTAATGTGAAAGGTTATGTTTTGTGATTTTTTTTCCTTTTAGATCCATTTTCCCTATCCACCCCAGCTTCAGAATCATTGCCATGGCAGAGCCCCCTGTTATTGGAAGTGCAACACAGCAATGGCTGGGACCAGAATTGTTAACCATGTTCTTTTTCCATTATATGAAGCCACTTGTCAAAAGTGAAGAAATGCAAGTGGTGAAGGAAATGGTAAGAGCAAAGGCTGCTCCAGCCTAGTGTCAGCAGCTGGTTTCCTTTTTCAAGGTGCTCTGAAACATTCCAGAGCAGAGTTGGACATGTCTAGCTTTTCCTCCCACATTTACTTCCACATCTCCTCATATAATGGTGTAGGTCCTGATTCTCAAACTTAACATTCTAAAGAATCATCCAGAGGCCTTGGTGGAAAGCCATTTGATGATTCTGTATCTATAGTGTTTGAGTCAGTAGATCTGAGAAGGTTACATGAGAATATTTTAATTCAGTGTCCCAGTCACATTGCAAATGCTTAATAGCTGCATGGGGGGCTTCTGACTACTGTGATAGACAGCATCATTAAAGAACATTTACTGTTCATAGAAAGTTCTGGAGCTGTTCTAGTCACTAATAATGAATGTTTTACATAAATGCCTCATTTCTATTGAGATAACATAAGGAACTGGTTAATTTTATGTGGGCATGTTATGGTAATGGCATAGGCTTTAGAGTTCAATGACTTAACTGTGAATATCAAATCCACTCCTGATTAGCTTCCAGATTTTGAGCAAATTATTCAGACAGAACTTCTTCATCTTAAGATGAAGTAATTGTACATCACATTATTAATTTAAAGAATGAGTTAATTAAAGCATATGTGGAATCAAACTTAGAATTAAAAAAAAATTCCTCTAGTTCCTTAAAGGACTCTGAAATGGTCACATTACACCAATTGTTGTTTTAATATTTCCTTCTGAGATTTTAAAATCAAACCTTTCAATTTGTTATTGCTTAAACAAAAATTGCTTATAGCTTAATTAAGTCAAATACTTAATAAAATAAAGAATTCTTATTTTAAGTCGGTCATGTATTTTTCAAACTGCCCCATGGAAATCACTAATGTATTGGTCATGGCCCTCCAGGCTGCATTTTAATAGTCTTTGGAAAAACTGACACTTTGAGCATGTGTTTTTTACCCCAGGGTGCCTTATGTCACAGAGTAGATATATGTTGACTATTAAATAAAATAGGAGGGGCCAGCGCTGTGGCTCACTTCGTTAATCCTCCACCTGTGGCGCTGGCATCCCATATGGGTGCCAGTTCTAGTCCCAGTTGCTCCTCTTCCAGTCCAGCTCTCTGCTATGGCCTGGGAGGGCTGTGGAGGATGGCCCAAGTGCTTAGGCCCCTGCACCAGCATGGGAGACCAGGAGGAAGCACCTGGATCCTGGCTTTGGATCAGCGTAGCTATGGCCGTAGCAGCCATTTGGGGGGTGAACCAACGGTAGGAAGACCTTTCTCTCTGTCTCTCTCTCTCTCTCTCACTGTCTAACTCTGTCAAAAAAAAATAATAAAATTTTAATAATAATTTTAAAAATTTAAAAAATAAATAAAATAGGAAGTTGCCCAAATTAGAGCTTAAACAATCATACTAGGCCAAAAAAATTAAATAAACAAAACAAAGAAATCCCTAAGAAAATAAGATTTTTAAGTGTATGCTATCTGCCAGATTTATTAAAAAAATATTTTGTTTATCTATTTAAGAGACAGAATGAACTCCCATTCACATGTTCACTCCTCAGATGTCCACAAACTGGAAATTTAATCTGGGTCTCCCACATAGGGGGCTAGGACCCAACTACTTGAGTCATCATCTGCTGTCCCCCCACCCCTGACCACCACCATTTCCCCTCCCCCTGCTCTCTACCCCCACCGTGGTACATATAAACAGGAAGCTGGAATAGAGAGCTGAGGCAGGACTTACACTCAGGACTCAGATATGGGATGTGGTGATTTACCCATTGAGCCAAGCACCTGCCTCCATAGGCCAGTTTGTAAGAGACTCCTTTCAGTTTTATCCTAGTGACTGAATTGCGAATGGAGAAGAAGCTTATTTTTAATGCCTGATTTTTAAAGAGAAAGCAACTTCTTGAGAAGTTGAATAAGCAGCTATATCCATGCATTAAATATATAACTAATAAATAGGGAGTTTCTAAATAAGTAATCCAAATGTGATTTGTGAAGTACTCAATTGATCAGATATCCCAATTTATTCATTCTCTTTTTCCTCATTTCTCTCATAATATAGGTTCCAAACACACCTCAGGAAGCGTTGGACAAGTTGTTGTCATTTACTCACAAACTCAGGGAAACACAGGATCCAACGGTATGTCTGGGATTTTCCCATAGCATTCTCTATTGTTGATATGCTGATGCTTTATTTTCTTAGAATTCAATGATGTCAAGTCTATTTTTTAAGCTGTTATTTTTATCACTTATGCTTTGCGCCACACATATGTTTTACTTTGATTTCAGTGGTTTTTAACATTTCTTCCAGCTGCTCATGGCTTATGTCGCAGAAAACAACTTTTAGTTCCAGAGCAGTACTCCATGTTCATGGGAACCTGTTCCCCCTGGATCATCTGCTGAGCAGTGTTATCTGTTTCTATGGCTTCAAGGACCACTTAATAAGTTAATGGCCTGCTTTGTTATCTTCAACTTCTGACTTCTCTTTTCTGATTGATCAGTATTTCCATTCCAGAATGGCATGGTGGAAAGGTACAGGGCTGTCACTGTCTAACTGTGTAACTCTTGGTGTTAATTGTAAAATGAGAATAGTACCAGATCACTCATGAGAAGGTCACAATGCTAAACCATGAAAATGTATGTAAAGAATTCTGTCCTTAGTAGCTGCTTAATGTTAGTTTTGCTTTTCTTCACTTTTCAACTTGATGCTTTGAGATCATTATGAATTCAACAGATCTTATACAACAAAAATGTCTTTGTCTCTTAAGCCTATTTCTGTTCCTGATTTAATTTCCTGACTGTTAAAAATCTACCATATTGCCTAAGTTAGGAAACCTTGGCATCACTGTCAATTTCTTGCTTTCCTGCTGTCTTCACTTAATCTGAAAGCAGATTCTGTCATTTAGCATCTTGATGTCTCATCTGTTCTCTTGTCTATAGGCAGTAGTTGTCCTAGTATCAGATTTCATAATCGTTCTCCTGAAATAGCGTTATTTCCTCTTTACTGCTGTCTTCATCAAGTGACCCTCTATTAGTTTCCCATGGCTGTTGTCACAAATTATAAAATCATACACTTATGGCTTAAATGTTGGTTAGGTTCCTCTCTGTGGAGGAAGAGGTGAATGCTGAGCATCTCTATTTAGCCACCTTGAAATCCCTACCCAATGATATTATAAAGGAGCTGACAAATCCCAATCATGTACCGATGACATAGCTGTCACAAAGTCTTAGTACAATGCATTGGTTATGTGATTCTGATGATGCAGGTGTCAGCAAACCTGCACTGTCATGATGCATACAATTATGTACTGTACCTAATACAAGATAGTAAAAAACAACTATGCTACTGATTTATGTATTTAGTATACTTATTATTTTAAAATGTATGTCTACTTACTAAAAAAAAACTTTATTATAAAACTATATGCCGGCCGGCGCCGTGGCTCAACAGGCTAATCCTCCGCCTTGCGGCGCCGGCACACCGGGTTCTAGTCCCGGTCGGGGCACCGGATTCTGTCCCTGTTGCCCCTCTTCCAGGCCAGCCCTCTGCTGTGGCCCGGGAGTGCAGTGGAGGATGGCCCAGGTGCTTGGGCCCTGCACCCCATGGGGAGACCAGGAAAAGCACCTGGCTCCTGGCTCCTGCCATCGGACGAGCGCGGTGCGCCGGCCGCAGCGCGCCGACCGCGGCGGCCATTGGAGGGTGAACCAACGGCAAAAGGAAGACCTTTCTCTCTGTATCTCTCTCTCACTGTCCACTCTGCCTGTAAAAAAACAAAACAAAACAAAACAAAAACTATATGCCATGTTTTACCAGCAGCAGCCTCATACATTGGATATTTATGACATCTCTTGATTGCATAATTATCTCTTGTGCTAAATTTAATCTTGTGTTATTTTGTTCATTACTGTCCTGGGTACTTAAATACCATACAACCTAGGTATGTAATAGGCTATATTCTCTAGGTTTGGCCACAACAACCAGAACTGGGCCAATCCAAAGCCAGGAGCTAGGAGCTTCTTCTGAGTCTCCCACATGGTTACAGGGGCCCAAGCACTTGGGCACTTGGGCCATCTTCTACTGCTTCCAGAGGCACATTAGCAGAGAGCTGGATAGGAAGTGGAGCAGCCAGCACTCGAACTCACACCCATATAGGATGCCAGTGCCAAAGGCAGCAGGTTTACATGCTACACTACATGATTTCCCCAGAACTTTTGGTATTTTTAAGCTGAAGTGCTACTTCTCTTACATTGTATAACCATGGTAAGCAAAGGAATGTGCCTTGCAAGATAAAATTGCAGTTAGAAATTTGATATTATATACATTAAATCCATTAGGAATTTTTAAATTAAAGTATACTCTCAATTTTTAAAAGAGTGGGCCGGCACTGTGGTGCAGTGGGTTAAAACCCTGGCCTGAAGCGCCGGCATCCCATATGGGTGCTGGTTTGAGTCCCGGCTACTCCTCTTCCAGTCCAGCTCTCTGCTATGGCCTGGGAAAGCAGAAGATGGCCCAAGTCCTTGGGCCCGTGGACCTACGTGGAAGACCCAGAAGAAGCTCCTGGCTCCTGACTTCAGATCAGCACAGCTCCAGCCGTTGTGGCCATCTGGGGAGTGAACCAGAGGATGGAAGACCTCTCTCTGTCTCTACCTCTCTCTGTAGCTCTGTCTTTTAAATAGATAAAATAAATCTTTTAAAAAAGAGAGAGAACATGAAAGAAAGGGTCACCATTGGCTGAACATTAAGTATAGTTATGATTTTTTGGATATTAGACATTGTTACAAAACATTTGGTGCTATCAATTGAGAGAACTGGTGTTCTTTATGAGAAAGCTTTAGTTGCTGGAGTGGAATGGGAAGCCAGAGTTTAGTGTCAGGCTTAGAATGAGACTACAATGTGATTCCCACCAAGTTACCTTGTTTTAATAAGACTCTTGACATGAGAATGTTCTACTGGGGTGATTTGTCAAATATTTTCCGTGATTAAAATAGGGATTTTTCATGGCCTTAGGCATTAGGGAAATTTCTGAGTCATTTAATTTCTGATACTTTTAGTCATATTAGCAGAATCTTTTTTAATTTTAAATTTTAATTGATTTTTAACAAATTCAATATTGTTTATAGATAAAATTCAAAGAATATAATGGAATTCCCTCCTTCCCTCTCACTTTCTCTTTTTAGTTTTTGAAATAAAATATTTTAAATTTATATTATAGTAAAAAGGCTTAATGTGTCACCAGATAAGTTTAATAAGTAAAAAGCAAAACGACCCTAGTTTGGTGGGAATATTGGCAACAGCTATAAATAATACTTGAATGGAAAAAGTACCATTTCACTCATACACAGAAAGTTTTAAAGTAATCAAAGATCATTAAAACTGTAGTATTACATCTTTCTCAACCATTGGTTTGACAATGGTATAAAACAAAATTTTACAAAACTGTGTTTACAGCAATACTGGTGCACACATCCATTACATTCTTTCTCTCCAACCTTGTTGTCAGACTTTATTGTAGGACTTCAATAGCCCCAACAAATAATTATTAAGTGTGTACTCTACCTTGAGTTGTAAAGTAGCAACTCTGTTAGTGGAATTTGGGGAAATGTTAAGGAAACAAAGTGAAATTACTCTTTCAGTAGAGGAAGGGTTCCAAATAGCATGCTTCTACTCAGGTGATGAGCTGGTGAACAGCTCTGTAGTCAGCAATCTAAGTTGTACACATTTTTCATTTTTTCTTTTAAAGATTTACTTTATTTATTTGAAAGGCAGAGTTAGAGAGAAAGAGAGAGAGGGAAATCAAGAGAGAGAAAGGTCTTCCATCTGCTGGTTTACTCCCCAAGTGGCTGCAATGGCTAGGGCTGGGCCAAGCCGAAGCCAGGAGCTTCTTCTGGATCTCCCACGTGGGTACAAGGACCTAAGCACCTGGGCCATCCTCTGCTGCTTTCCCAGGCACAGTAGCATTGAGCTGGATTGGAAGTGGAGCAGCCAGGACTCCAGCCAGGAATCATATGGGATGCCGGCATTGCAGGCAGCAGCTTAACCCACTATGCCATAACACTGGCCTCTATCCACATCTTTCTTTCTCTATTTCACAAACTGTAGATTTTCTTAAAACTCTAAGCATTTTCAAGATATTAGCAGATTGGTTTGGGGAAGGCAGAGGGAAATAAATTAAAAGTAGTCAGTAGTATGTTAGGGCCATTTGTGGGTCAGGTGTAACCTGCACTATATAGCATCCTTTCTCCATGGAACCTACCCCTACCCAGCATGTGTGCGTAAAACTTGGCACAGTTAAGTTACTTTAGAGGTGAGAATTTAATCAGCTGATTAAGGTACCAGTTAAAGTGCCAACCTCCTCCATCAGAGTCCGTGTGTTCCATATCTGCTTCTGGCTCTTGACTCCACCTTCCTGCCAGTGCAGAACCCAGGAAGTGGCGATGCTGGCTGAAGTGGTTGCATCCCTACCACCCATGCCAGAGGCCTGAACTGAGTTCCTGGTGACCTGCTTTGGCCTCAGGTCATTGTGGGCATTTGGTGGGTGAGCCAGTGGATGAGTGCTGTTCACTCTCTGTCTCTGTCTGTCTCTTGTTCCTTTTCTGTCTCTCTAATACATATATTTTTTTAAATATTGAATTAAAAAATACTTTCAATGTGGTTTTTAGAAAGCTTATCTTCAAGGTCATTTTAAATGGAAATTAGATTCTGTTTATTTTTATTTGTAATTCATTAGCAGCACACACTTAATTTAAGTTTGGCCTTGTTCTTCAGGAATAATGGATCCTGCCAGGAAGCCCAGCTAGAGGGACTTTTAGCAAGTGGAAACAAGACTCTAACAGGATGTCTTTGTCTGTTCATAGGCACAATCATTGGCAGCATCTCTTTCTACAAGACAGCTGTTGCGGATCGCTCGGCGGCTGTCACAGTATCCGAATGAAAATCTTCATGGTGCAGTTACTAAGGCCTGCCTTTCCAGGTAATCGTGTTTTCCTTTTTTACCTAATTCTAGTTGTATTTATAGCTTATATTCACAGATCTGCAAAATGTATTGATCTGCTATACTTCTGTTTCAACGTTGCTCTCAGTTATTCAAACTTATGTAGTGTAGTGTATATTATCTTGTTAAGGCATAACAGTTTTAACAGGCATTTTGTAGATGAGGAAACTGAGTTGCGTGCTTGCTCAAGCCACACAGTAGTGGATTGTGTACTTGGGACTGCTGGAAGGCTGGGTCACCTGTCTTCTGCGTTGAGCTCCTAAGCATTATACTTCTCACTGCCTGAATTTGCATTGGAACTTCCCATGTTTAGTACTGCTCCCTTGTCAAAGTTCAACAAAACTAACATTTTCCACTCTTAGACTGATAGTTCATAAAACACCAGCTTACAAAATTTTTTACAGAATCACATTCATATGAAACTAATTTGAACAAAAAGATTAACAAGAAAAAAAGAAGGACAGTCCCCATCAGTCCCAGAGGTTTCTTTTAGAGTGTATTCATATGAGCTAATGGTTATTTTTATGGTAGTTATGCTTGTTGTCCATTCATTCCTTAAAAAGAATTTTAAAAGAATGTATTTTCAGTTTAGGAGAATCTTAACATTGCCTTCTTTAACTTTTCAATGAAATAAACAATTTTCCTATAGTTAAATCTTCTTGAGTTATAGCTTGAATTTGGTCTAGCTAAGATGCTAAGATGATCTTTCCTACAAGTATTTAGCATAATTCTTTGAATAACTTGTAGTTATGAAAACCAACAAAATTGATTTCCTTATTCCTTTAAATAGAAGAGTATTATACATCTAAATGAAAATTTTTTAAAAAGCCTCAATTCCTTATTTGTCAGATTTAATAACTGAAGAAACTATAAACAGAGAGATAGCTTCATTATCTAGTCAATATTTCTTCTTAGGCAGGACTTGGCTGTAAATATGAGATCATAGAAATGAACAGACAATGCTAAGCAAAGAACTGTGGAGCCTAAGAAAAAAATAAAATTTTCAACAATTTATGGAGAAATTAAATTTTTGAAATCCATGCATTTTTTATACTATAAACTTTCCATGAATTTTTAAAGCCATTCATATTAAAACAAAATAATCAGGCCCAAACATTTGACAGATTGTAAGATATGCTGTGGAAGTTAAATCAACTTTCAGTTTCACTTATTAAAAAAAATCAAGTAACGAGTATTTATCTAACAAATAAATGAGTAATCAAAGTTTGGAGAACAAATAAAAAGAAATCTAAATGATCTGAGAATATTGAAAGCTGGCAAAGTTTAATTTGTTACTAATACAGTTGCCAGCCTACCTAGAAGCTATGTACATTTTAAATAAAGATTAGAAAGATTTAAGGAATAAGTTTCTATCAGTTGATTTGTCATTATTTCCCTTGGTTATATACTAAAAACAGTAGTGGGGGAAAAAAGTGATTCTACATTTTTTTCCTACTATTTGGGGTAGAAAACTTAATGGATTTCTCCTCAAACAGAAATAGTTTTAAAAATTCTGTAGAAAAATTTTCTAAAAGCTGTAGAAAAATAGTAGAAAATATGGACAAATAAAAATGGTAGATATTATCTCCTGTCAACTCCCAAGCAACCTAGAAATTCTGAATATAATATAATAAATAGATGTTTATTCTTATTCAAACTTGAAAAGCAGAGACTATCTGAAATAAAGTTAAAATAGGATTTTATGGGATCTATCAATTCCATTTCTGAGAATTGAAAATATGTCCTTAAAAAATTTGAACATGAATATTTATGGAAATACTATTCATAACAGCTAAAGCAAGGAAGCAACACAAAAGTCCATCACCTGCTGAATAGATAAATATAATATGGTTTATCCATAGAGTAGAATATTATTCAACGGTAAAAAGAAATGAGATACTGATATATATTGCAATGTGGATCAACCTAGAAATTGTGATGCTGAGTGAAAAAAGCCATATACAAAGGGACGAATTCATTACTTAACACATGCTAAATTGATCACATGTATACAAAGAAAATTGAAAACGAATCTGGACGTGAACGAAAGGGTGGAAGGAGCGGGCAAGGGGGGAGGGTTGCGGGGGGAGAGGGAAAATATGGGGGGAAACCCATTGTAATCCATAAGTCATACCTTGGAAATTTATATCCTAAATAAAATAAAAAAAGAAAAAAAAAAAAAAGAAAAAAGCCATATAAAAAAGATTACATATTGTATAATTCTGTTTAGGTGAGCTATTGAGAATAGGGCAAATCCATAAAAATAGAAAGTAGCTTGGTGGTTGCCTGGGTCTTAGAAAATGGACAGTGACTGCTACAGGGTAAGAAAAATGTTCTAAAATTGTCTGAGATAATGGTTGCACAACTCTGTGATTATACTTAAATACTATTGAATTATATGCTCTAATAAGTGAATTGCAAAATTTGAGGATTATGTATCACTACAACTGATGTTTAAAAGAAGAAAAGAAGGAAAGTAGCAAAGCCAGAATAAGGAGGTGATATCATGCATTCCCAGGGGGCTTTCAAATCGGAATGGGGCTCTGTGGACTTTAGTATCTGCTAAATGACAAGAGATATGGCCACAGGCATATTTGAAGTAGAAAGGCTTCAGCTGATCTCTGCATAAAGAATTATCTTCATGTGGTTTCTGAGCTTAGAGACTGCAGAAATTCTGCTCACCAGCTCAGAGAAAGGATGAGAAAGTTTCACATCAGTCTGGAACTTGGGATCGGGGGAAAACTCCGAAAAACAAAGTCAGTCACCTGTGTCAAAGTCAAACAAAAATGCAAAGATGAATGTCCATGAAAAAAGGTTGTATTTGGGGGGAAAATGGTGTATTAGTGAACAATGTGCTTGACAGGGCTAGGGAGAAGCCCTGAGGAGAATAGGGTAGGAGGTACACTCTCAGCAGAGAATTGGAGAGAAAACCTCCCAGGAAGCCCCATGGAAGGAAGGGAAATGGTGTGAACCTGCGTGGTGAGAGCTGATGGGCATCCAGAGAGCACTGAAAGCCGGAGCTGGCAGCATTTTTGAGGTGGCGGAGGATGGACTACACCAATCCGTGGGGATAGAGCCAGAGAGAGTGGCATGGGACCAGACTGGAGCCCAGGGGTAGGCAGTTGCTGGCGGTTGCCTGTGATCCCGGTGGAAGTGGAGGAGGATGTTCAATTCAACACCAGTCTCTCCGTAACAGAACCCATGACCTGGCTGAGAGAGGGCAGGTACCATTTAAAAACAGAACAACAAAAACAGAAGGCTGCAGGTACACACTTCATAGCTCACTGAGGCGGGGCACCTAAATGCAGTGATGGCAGCAGCAGCAGGCAGGCATTCGGCCAGTGACTCTAGTGTGTGTGTGATCCAGAACTTCAAGCAGAAGGAACACCCCCTAGTCCCTACTGACTCAGAGAGTGGCTGGAAGGTGGCCAGACAGCTATAAGGGTCAGGGGGGCTCCCAAACAGCAGCGCCCTCTGGACCCTGCAACTGTGGAAGCCTTGTGTGCTGAGACCTCGGGACCTCAGTGGCTACAGGAGAAGGTATAGGGCATAGCTGGGTATTGAGTTCTACCACTCCCAATCTGGGTGTTACCCTAGAAACTCACACCACCCTATAGCATTGACCAGAGCCCCTTGGCCACACCCACCACACACCTCCTGGTATTCACTGAAAGGGCAGACATTCCATGAAACCACAGAAGCATAGCCCCAAAGATAAAAGCCAACAGAAGAAACATTAAAAATCAACACCACAATTGCAAAAAAATAAGAGCCAAAATTCAAGAAACAAGAATCAGGAAGTCACCGTGACAGCTCCCAGAGGAACACAATAGCATTTCAGTATTGGAATGTGAGGATGAAGAGACCAAGGAAATGCCAGAAACGGAGTTTAGAAAATTGATCATAGGATTACTCAAAAAAGAAATCAGAAGCAAATCCATGAGCTAAAGAAAACCATACATGATATGAATGAAAATTTTTCCCAGGAAATTTAGAATTTAAGTGAAAACCAAAATGGAATTTTAGAAATGAACAATTCAATGAATTAAATAAAGAATGTGGTGGGAAGCTTTAACAGCAGACTTAATGCGGCAGAAGAAAGAATATCCGAACTAGAAGACAAATCTTTGGAAATCTTATAGTCAGACAAAGAAAAACAATAAGAAAATAGGAAACTTAAAATCAGTGTTGGAGATCTATGGGATATTGTCAAATGACCAAACATGTGAATCTTAGGAGTTCCTGAAGGAGTGGAAAGAGAGAAGGGAATACAAAGCCTATTTAGTGAAATGATTATAGAAAACTTCCCCAATTTGGAAAAAGAAAGGGATGCTCATGTAGAGGAAGGGCATAGAATTCTTAGCAGACATGACCAGAAAGGATCTTCACAATACATTGTGGTCAAACTTTCCACAGTAAAACATAAAGAAAAGATTTTTAATATGTGCATGATAGAAATGCCAGATCAATTTCAGTGGATCTCCAATTAGACTCACAGCTGACTTCTCAACAGAAACCATACAGGCTAGAAGGGAATGGCAAGATATAGTCCCAAGTTTTAAAAGAAAAAAAGTCTTCAATCTAGAATACTATACCCTGCAAAGATTGTAGTTAAATGAAGACTTTCCATAACAAACAAATTAAAAGAATTAGTGGACACTTAGAAAAGATGGCTAAGGATGTACTATACACAGAAACACAGAAAGATAGCCATCATGAAAGAATGAGAAGGCAGAAAAAACACCAGTAGATTTATAAAAGAAATCCAAAATAAATAGGAATATTTATGGGAAAAATGGTAGGACCAAGTCATTACTTATCAGTACTTACCTTGAATGTAAATGGCCTCAATTATCCAGTTAAAAGATAAAGGCTGGGGCTGGCGCTGGGGCTCACTTGGTTAATCCTCCACCTGCAGTGCCAGCTTCCCATATGGGTGCTGGGTTCTAGTCCCAGTTGCTCCTCTTCCAGTCTAGCTCTCTGCTGTGGCATGGGAAGGCAGTGGAGGATGGCCCAAGTCCTTGGGCCCCTGCACCTGCGTGGGAGACCAGGAAGAAGCACATGGCTCCTGGCTTTGGATTGGCGCAGCGCCGGCTGTGGTGGCCATTTTGGGGGTGAACCAACGGAAGGAAGACCTTTCTATCTGTCTCTCTCACTTTCTAACTCTACCTGTCAAATAAAAATGATACAGGCTAGCTGAATGGTTTAAAAAAGTAGACCCATCTATTTGCTGCTTTCAAGAAACATATCTCACCAACATAGATACACACAGACTGAAAATGAAAGGATGGAAAAAGATAGTACATGCTAACGGAAACAAACAAAAAGAGCTGGTGTTGCCATCCCTAATATCAGACAAAATAGACTTTAACATAAGAACTGTTAAACGAGATATAGAAGGACACTATGTAAAGATTAAGGGATTAATCCAACAGGAAAATATTTCTATAATAAATGTATATACATCCAATTACAGGGTGCCTGGCTACTTTAAAAACGTTAATAGACATAAATGGAGACGTATACTCCAATAAAATAGTAATGGGTGACTTTAATACATCACTTTCAGCAAAGGACAGATCAACCAGACAGAAAATTAGGAAGGGAACAACAGAGTTAAATGACACTGTAGTCCAAATGGACCTAACACTTATCTACAGAAACTTTTGCCCCAAAGTAGCAGAATACACATTCTTATCAGTGCATGCAACTTTCTCTAGGATAGACCATATGCTAGGCCACAGGGTAAGTCTCAGCAAATTCGAAAAAATCAAAATCATTCCATGTGTCTTCTCTGACCACAATGGAATAAAGGTAGAAATCAACAACTCAAGAATCTCCAGAACATATGTAAACACATGGATGCTGAATGACATGGTCCTGAATGAACAGGTCATAGAAGAAATCCAAATCCAAATCAAAAAATTTCTGGAAATAAGATGACAGTACATCTTATCAAAACCTATGGGATACAGCAAAAGCAATGTTAAGAGGGAAGATTATAGCAGTCTGTGCCTACATGAAGAGACTGGTAAGGTACCAAATAAATGAGCTATCAGTGCATCTCAAGGACCTAGAATATCAACTACAAACCAAACCCAATACTAGTAGGAGGAAAGAAATAATTGCAATTATAGCAGAAATAAATAAAATTGAAACAAAAATACAAAAAACAATGAAATGAAAAACTTATTTTTTGAAAAATTAAATAAAATTGAAACATCATTGGTGAAACTAACCAATAAAAAGGGGGAAAAGACCCAAATCAATAAAATCAGAGATGAAAAAGGATATGTAACAACAGATGCCACAGAAAATAAAAAGAATCATCAGAAATTATTACAAAGAACTATGTGCCAACAAACTAGGGAAACTAGAAGAAATGGATAAATTCCTAGAAACATATAATCTACCAAAATTGAGTCATGAAGATATAAAAACCTAAACAGATCAATAACCAAGGTAGAAATTGAATCAGTAATAAAGACCCTCACAACAAAGAAAAGCCCAGGACAGAAGGATTCACTGCTGAAATCTACCAGACATTTAAAGAACTAATTCCAATTATTCTCAATGTATTCAAAATAATCGAAAAGGAGGGAATCCTCCCAAACTCTTTCTACAAACCTGCATCATCTTAATTCCCTAAACCTGGAAAAGATGCAACAGAGAAAGAGAACTATAAACCAATATCCCTAATGAACATATATGCAAAAATCCTAAACAAAATATCAGAAAGATCATTCACCCTGACCAAGTGGGATTTATCTCTGGTCTGCAGGGATGGTTCAGCATTCACACATCAATGTGATACACCACAATAACAAACTGAAGAACAAAATCCATATTATTATCTCAATAACTACAGAAAAAGCATTTGACAAAAATACAACATCCTTTCATGACGAAAACCTATGATAATTGGGTATAGAAAGAACATTCTTCAACACAATCAAAGCAATATATGACAAACAAGCATCCTATTAAATGGGGAAATGCTGGCAGCATTTCACCTAAGATCCGGACCCAGACAAGGATGTCCACTCTCACTATTGCTATTTAATGTACTCCTGGAAGTTTTAGCCAGAGCCATTCGACAAGGAAAAGGAATCAAAGGAACACAAATTTGGAAAGAGAAGTCAAACTATCCTTATTTGCAGATGACATGATCCTATATATTTTTATCTAAAAAACTCCACTGAGAGACTGTTGAAACTCATAAAAAGGTTTGGTAGTGGCAGTATATAAAATCAACATGGAAAAATCAATAGCTTTTATATTCACAGTCAATGTCATGACTGAGAAAGAACTTTTAAGATCAGTCCCATTCACAATAGCTCCAAAAAGAATCAAATACCTTGGAATAAATTAACTACGGATGTCAAAGTTCTCTATGATGAAAATTACAAAACACTAAAGAAATAGAAAAAGACACTAAAAATGGAAAAAATCTTCCATGGTCATGGATTGGAAGAATCAACATAATCAAAATGTCCATACTACCCAAAGCAATTTACAGATTCAATGTAATTCCAATCAAAAGACCAATGACGTTCTTTGCAGATCTAGTGAAACTATGCTGAAATTCATATGGAAACACAAGAGACCCTGAAAAGGTAAAGCAACCTTATACAACAAAAACAAAGCTGGAGGCATCACAATACCTGATTTCAAGGCATACCACAGGGCACTTAAAATCAAAACAGCCTGGTATTGGTACAAAAACCGACTTACAGACCAGTGGAACAAAACAGAAACTCCAGAAATCAATCCATCATGATCAAAAACCAAGTTATATTTGATAAAGGAGTTAAAATCAATGCCTGGAACAGAGGCAGTCTCTTTAACAAATGGTGCTGGAAGACTGAATCTCCACATGCAGAATTATGAAAGTAGACTCCTACCTTACACACTGCACAAAAATCCACTCAAAGTGGATCAAGGACCTGAATCTAATACACAGTACCATCAAATTATTAGAGAACATGGGGGAAACGCTACAAGACATTGGCATAGGCAAATTCTTCTCAGAAAAGACCCCAGAAGCACAGGAAATCAAAGCCAAAATTGATAAGAGAGATTACATTAAGCTGAGAGGCTTCTGCACTGCCAAAGATACACTCAACGAAATGAAGATCAACAGACAGAATGGGAGAAAATATTTGTAATCTGTGCAACTGATAAAGGATTAACATCCAGAATATATAAAGAGCTCAAGAAATTCAACAACAACAAAACAAACAATCTGGAGACAAAGCCATCTGGAAACATTCCAGTACCAAGCTAAAGTGCAGATGTGTTGACAGATTATATCGATGTCAGGGATTTCTGGGAGATAGAAAAAATAAGTCCAAACTTAAACGTGATCATTGCCAACCAAGTAATCTGATGGGACTTCACAAAGATGCAGCAGCACAGTCTGATGTTTCCAGGACAAAGTGTGGTTTGTGGAAGAGCCATGAGACAAAGATTGGGCGGGGTACCAGGACAAGAGTCGCAGAAACAGGGCATAAACCCAGTAACTGGGTCTGGGAGATATGGTGAGGGCTTGATCTTGAACAAGATGGTGATCTAAAAACTGTGGTGAAAGGTCAGAGATGAGCGACAGATGAGTCTGACTTGATGCCGAGCTGATGAGCAAGTGGCCTAGAGCTACATAAATCCCCCAAACAGTCTCAGAACAAAATGAAGCAGTAGGTAAGAAGTAACACTAGATATATAGGTTGGAAAATTACAGGTATAGGAAACCTGACAGTTCCTTACTCATTCATCCATTTGCCTTTTTGCTTATACCAACCACTCCTTAAGAGTTTATCCTTAAGCCTATGGGAGCCATCATCAAAGACAGCTGCATAAAACCTAAACTAGAAATGATATGAGCTTAGTATGTTTATTTGGAACATTACATCACATAGTAGTTTAGTTAGTTAGTTTATAGTAGCAAAGTACCTAAGACCATGGGTTAAAAATAATTTCTGGGGGCCGGCACTGTGGCGTAGTAGGCTAAGCCTCTGTCTGCAGCATCCCATATGGGTGCCAGTTCATGACCTGGCTGCTCTTCTTCCAATCCAGCTCTCTGCTATGGCCTGGGAAAACAGTAGAAGATCTCACAAGCGGCCCCTGCATCCACTTGTGAGACCCAGAAAAAGCTCTTGGCTGCTGGCCTTGGATTGGCCCAGCTCTGGCAGTTGCAGCCATTTGGGGAGTGAACCACCGGATGAAAGATCTTTCTCTCTGTATCTCTCTTTCTCCATCTGTGACTCTACCTCTCAAATAAATAATTTTTAAAATTTTTTTAAAAATAATTTCTGTGAACTTACTTGGGATCATCAATTACAGTTATTTATTATAGTTATTTATGTTAGAAAGTATAGGAAACCTCATTAATCTACCTCCAAAGAATTGAATTTGTGGTTTTCAACTTAGAGTGTTGTTTTTATCTATTTTGTAAAAACTTGATAAGCCAGTTAAGTGGTAAGATTTATGAGGTATACAAACCCACTTAAGAAAGGAAATTATGGGGCCGGCGCCATGGCGCAGTAGGTTAATCCTCTGCCTGCTGCGAGGGCGCCTATATGGGATGCCGGTTCTAGTTCCAGCTGCTCTTCTTCCGATCCAGCTCACTGCTATGGCCTGAGAAATCAGTAGAAGATGGCCCATATGCTTCGGCCCCTGCAACCACTAGGGAGACTGGGAAAAGATTCCTGTCTCCTGGCTTTGGATTGGCGTAGTTCTGGCCGTTGCGGCCATTTGGGGAGTGAACCAATAGAAAGAAGACCTTTCTCTCTCTCTCTCGTCATCTCACAGTCTGTAACTCTACCTCTCAAATAAATAAATAAAATCTTTTAAAATAAGAAAGGAAATTATTTTGTCTTGTTCTGCATAATATTGTATGTAAGGGGCTGGCACTGTGGTGCAGCAGGTTAAGGACCTGGCCTGATGTGCCGGCATCCCATTTGCGTGCCAGTTTGAGACCCGGCTGCACCTCTTCCGATCCAGCTCTCTGCTAAGGCCTGGAAAGCACTAGAAGATGGCCCAAGTCTTTGGGCCCCTGCACCCATGTGGGAGACCCAGAAGAAGCTCCTGGCTCCTGGCTTTGGATCTGCGCAGCTCTGGCCATTGCAGCCAATTGAGGAGTGAACCAGTGGATGAAAGACTTCCCTCTCTCTCTCTCTGCCTCTCTTTCTCTCTTTTTGTAACTCTGACTTTCAAATAAATAAATAAATCTTAAAAAAAATATTGTATGTAAGTGGATACTGCTGATTACAAATGGGCTTTACTTAGTTATTAAGTGAAATTTTGTAAATATAATTTGTACATACATTAAGTTTGAATTATTCTAAAATGTATAATTTGGATTTCACAGATTCATATTAATCTTTCTTATTTGGTTGTAATTAGTAATATTTGTGTGTGTGGGGGAGAAATGATGTTTAAGAATCACAGAAAACATTAACTGTATCATTCATTTCCTCTTCCTTCCCCACCAGGTTCTTACCAAACCTTGCTAGATCAGCATTAGAAAAAAATCTGGCAGATGCTGCAATAGAAATAAATGCTGATGATAATCCGGAACCAGAACTAGAGAACTACAAATGTAAGTATTTGTTTTGGTTCTTTGTAAAGTGAAATAATAATTTTCAAATATGTGATACTACTTATTATCTTTTTTTAAACAAAGAATTCTTTCCATCCATTTTGTTTTATGTATTGGGTTGAAGAAATGAGTATACTTTTATTTTTTAAGTTTGAAAACCATTTAGAAGGTAAATGCTAGAACATTTACTTTCTTTCAGTACATATTACAAACAGTTCCACCCAGCTGGGTCACAGTTGACATTGCCAAGTAAAGGCTCTGAGAATTCCTCTTTAAATCAACCTAATTTTGACAAATGTATGTTTTCCAAATTTTATTTCACCATATCATCTAGATTCTGTTTTCTTTGCAAAATATTTAATTGTGAGGCACACCAGTGTCTCATGGGATATGTTTGGGTAACTTTTCTAGGTTGATGCAGACTACAATAACACTTAGAAAACCATTCCATGCCTTCTTCCTCCTTCTGTTTCCACCTCTGTTTTCTCTTGTGTTCCTTTTCTCCCAGACAGCCAGAAGTATAACTTTGGGTTTGGGGAGATTTGGTTTTCTCTATGAAAGTTCCCTCTTCTGTACAACAAAAATATTGTAATTTTTAAATGTTAATTACTTGTTTTATCAAAACATCCAATGTGTTACCAGTCTCTTGTTGTGGCTCTCTTTGTAATAGATATTTTTAATAACTGTGTTTACCCTGAGACAAGAATTTGATATTAAGAGAATAATATGATTTTTTAAGTAAAATTGTAAATTCAACATATTAATTTAGGGCTAAATATAGATGGGCAGAGACAACTAAACAGAGTAAATAACTCTGATACTTGTAAACTCATGATGTTGCTTGATTGAATCTATTAATACACAAAGAACGATTGTATCATATAGACTGTAGATTGTTTTTCTGGATAATAGACCAGTGTTAGCAGTGCCCATCTAAGCCTCAGGTAGGTTATAAAGAACCTAAGTGAAGAGCTTTTTCAGTTGTCTTGCCCCATTAGTCTTCAAGGCTGTCTGGCAGAGAATTGTTTTGCTTTACTTTTCTGGTTCAAAGTCTGTGGTCATCAGAACCCTCTGATAAAGATTTGACTGCCATGCAGGTCTCTGCTGATTATTGCAACTAGTGCTGGTTGTAGGATGATGACAGTTTTTATTGTGATATAATATTCTTTTTTTGACGGGCAGAGTTAGTGAGAGAGTGAGAGAGACAGAAAGAAAGGTCTTCCTTTTTCCGTTGGTTCATCACCCAAGTGGCCGCTACGGCCAGTGCGTTGCAGCTGGCATGCTGCGCCGATCTGAAGCCAGGAGCCAGGTGCTTCTCCTGGTCCCCCACGCAGGTGAAGGGCCCAAGCACTTGGGCCATCCTCCACTGCCTTCCCAGGCCACAGCTGGGAGCTGGACTGGAAGAGGAGCAACTGGGACAGAATCGGGCACCCCAACCGGGATTAGAACCTGGTGTGTCAACGCCGCAGGCGGAGGATTAGCCAAGTGAGCCGCGGCACCGGCCATGTGATATAATATTCTGAAACTCTGGTTTTCTATCAGAATATATACTTATATAAAAATATTTTTTCATTCTTCTGAAAATTAAGTTTGCACTTGGTTGTGATGACAGTCTCAAATTTTGAGCCTATTAGACCGAGGACCTTGGCAAATGCGCCAACGTATGCTGTCTTTTTTTTTTTTTTTTTTGACAGGCAGAGTGGACAGTGAGAGAGAGAGACAGAGAGAAAGGTCTTCCTTTGCCGTTGGTTCACCCTCCAATGGCTGCTGCAGCTGGCGTGAGGCGGCCAGTGCACCGCGCTGATCCAAAGGCAGGAGCCAGGTGCTTCTGGTCTCCCATGCAGGTGCAAGGCCCAAGGACTTGGGCCATCCTCCACTGCACTCCCAGGCCATAGCAGAGAGCTGGCCTGGAAGAGGGACAACCGGGACAGAATCTGGCGCCCCGACCCGGACTAGAACCTGGTGTGCTGGCACCGCAAGGCGGAGGATTAGCCTATTGAGCCGCCATGCTGGCCAGTATGCTGTCTTATGAGATTTTTTGGCAGAGTCAACTTTCTCCCAGGAAGGTACCAGCATCACCACTCTGTCAGTGTGCTTCCCTTTTTGAACTTAAAATTGTCAGTGTATCTGAGACAGCTATTCCTTTTTCAGGGTCCTGAACCACCAGTATGACTACATTTGATTGGACAATGTTAAAAGCAGAAAGCAGCACAACAGGCAGTATCTTCCAGTGGGCAGGTTCAACAGGCCCAAACCCCCGTGGGCAAGCAAACCACCAAAACTTAGAGTGACATGAAGTCGTGGCACAGAAGCAGCAGAGCAGATGATCGGGACAACATTAGTTCATGTGTATACTAGCCAGTGGTCGTGGACAACCATTTACTTGGTGTAAAGAACTTAATTTCATTACAGACTGGCTCTGGGCCGCACTGGTGATGCTGTATCCTGAGTTCTAGCTCTGTAATTGTGGATATTAACTGAAGTAGTGAAACATGGTGTGCAGGTTTCTATTGCATTTTTTCAAGTGGAAAGGTTAACTAAATGGTTGACACATAAGAAATTGATGAAGAAATTGTTCATATGGCAATTTTTTTGTTAATATCCTTTATTTTGGACTATACTGCTTTGAAATCTCATTTCAGAAGAACAGCATGAGCATTTTTGGCTGCAGTTGTAATGATTGTAAATTCTCACACTTGTGCATTCTTAGGGTTTTTCCACCCCTGAGTTTTACAAATTGTTCACTCAGGAGGATGGCCCGTAAATTAAAGCAAAACAGTTCTCTGCCAAACAGACAGCCTTGAGGATTAACGGAGCAAGACGACTGAAAAAGCTCTTCACTTAGGTTCTTTGTAACCTACCTGAGGCTTAGATGGGCACTGCTAACACTGGTCTATTATCCAGAGAAACAACCTACAGTCTGTATGATACAATCTTTCTTTGGGTGTTAATAGATTCAATATCTGTTTATATCACAATAAAAACTTGGGCCCCTGTACCCGCATGGGAGACCAGAAAGAAGCACCTGGCTTCTGGCTTCGAATCGGCACAGCGCCGGCCGTGGCGGCCATTTCGGGAGTGAACCAATGGAAGGAAGACCTTTCTCTCTATCTTTCTCTCTCACTGTCTATAACTCTACCTGTCAAATAAATAACAAAAACAAAAACAAACAAATTGTTCACTTAAAACATTCTTAAAATTGTTAGCTTCTTGTTTGCAAGCAAGTCGACAGGGTAGCAACCAAAGATTCTAGTGTTTGAACATATGAAAGACTCTGCCTGCTTACCTGTGCTAGAAACAACAGCATCTGAAGTGAAGACTTGAGAAAAGCTTAGTGACTACTAGATAATCCTTGAGACTCTGCGTTAATTCTATAATGTTCTTGTTATTTAAAAAAAGCATATTTGTCACAGAAATTTACTTAACATTGTATAGCTGAACATGTGTATGTGTTGCTTAGATAAATGTAATAACATAAACACTGATACTATCTGAGATTTTGTTTTTATTTTGAAGTGGGAGCATTTTTGTTTACAAGTTCATTAAAAACTAAACACTGTTTCTATAAGGAAATGAGATTTTTTTTAAAACAACAGCAAAAATGCCTTACTGACTCACTACGCAATAAAAAAATCTCTCCCCAAAAATTTTGACAGTAAGCTTCGGATGAGTGGGTTAAATTGAATCTGCTGAATGAATATGCTTAGTAAACTAACCATAGATGGTATCAGATGCTGTTTGAACCTAAAATCATGTTTGTTATCTCAACATACATGTCTCCGGGGGGTTTACTGCCAGGGTCCTGCTCTTCCCCTTAATGATTTTATGCTGGATCTATATCAAAGGTGTTTTATAAATAAATAGTAAATTCTCAGTGTGAGAGCTCATGGTTTTCCTTCACTTCAGAACTTGTAAATAAAAGGAAATTGCCAAGAAGCTATTGAACTATTGAAGGAGAGGTTCCTGGTAAGATCTACTATGCTTTGGCGGATGTGCAGCCCTCAGCAGTGATTAAACAAGGTGCCAGTGTAATTAACTTTAGCGCCATTTGTTCCCGGTGCTCCACAGAAGCCAATGTTGCTTTCCTCTTGTCTTTCAAAATGATTTAGCACAAAATTATCATTCTGGAGGGGGGAAAATGCTATAATATTCTTATTTGAAGTAAGGGAAGAAAAGATAAATGAACTGTTTAAGGCATTGGAATTGTATTTCTGCTTGCTGGGGTATTTCCACAGGAAGGAATAGAATTTGGAGTCAAAGAATTGAATACACTTCACATGGTAGGAAGAATGCCAAGTTAGACTAAGTTCTATTTCAACCTCTATCCGCTAGCCTTGTGATTTTTAAGAGAATTAATTATTTATTTATTTTAGTTTACTCTTAATTCTTATGTCATTGTTAAGAGTGACAGGAAATTGCGTTAGGAAAAAACTTAGGTGCAGCACTTCATTTGGGATGTAGCACATAAAAAGTCCTTAGTAACTGATAGCTTTTATTATTGTGAACATGAGTATTACCACACTAATGGTACTACTGATGTTATTCTCCTGGGACATGCCGAACAGTGAGTATGTATCTCTAGTCACTACAGGGAATGCTCATACACATGAGCTATGTTCCCTAACTCTAAGAAATGTATTGTTCATTTCTTGGTTTCAAAGAACTCATAATCTATTCTAGGACAACCACTCTAATGCAAATAACATTTACTACAATAATAACTACTACAGAATCATTCATAGCATAGAGGTTTCCAGGTTAACCAAGTGTCAGAATCCCTTGGGTGCTTATTTGAAAACACTCACATAGAGCTCTTGGGCCATCCCTTAAGATAGAAGTTTAAGAAGGCTGGGGTGAGTCAGTTCACTTGCTTTGTTTTTAAGACTATTTACTTATTTACTTGCTTACTTGAAAGGTAGAGTGACAGAGAGGGAGAGAGAGAGACAGATTTAATCTATTGGTTCACTCCCCAAATATCTGCAACAGCCAGGCCAAAACCAGGAGCCGGAAACTCTGTCTTGGTCTCCCACATGCTGACAGGACTGCAAGTACTTGGGCCATCTTCCACAGTCCTCCCAAGTGCCATAGCAGGGAGTTGGATCAGAATTAGAACAGCTGAGACTTGAGCTGGCACACCTATTTAGGATGCTGGCATTGCTGGTGACAGCCTATCGTACAGTCCCACAACACCAGCTCTTACTGGAGCTCTAGAAGGTTCTCCTGTTCAATGGATGGGTCCTAAAAATTATATTCTGGATACTTTTAAATTCTCAAATATGTATTTGGCTTATTTGTATGTTATAGTCTCTGGCTGAATAAGCTTACGTAGGTGGCTTGACTGTGGTTTTTTTTTTTTTTTTGTCTCAGTTTTATCTACATTTAAAAAATATTGATATAATAAAATTTCTTACATTCTGAGTTGTATGTAGAGCTATGAGGTTTTATTACCACCTTCAAGCTTATTTCTTTAGTTGTTGAGTTAAAGTCCCTGAAGAGCCCACAGATATTACAGAGGCTGTATTGCATCCTAAGTTGGATTGACTTAGCTTCTCTCAGGACCTTGCTACAAATAATTCTCTATCCTGGGAAATGTTCAGGTGAAGTGGTGTCTGGATCTCTGAGGATTGGCACTGTGAGTGCACCTGTCTACAACGCTCATGAGAAAATGAAAGTGCCTGATGTTCTCTTCTATGACAACGTTCAGGTAAGGGCATAGGTTTGCATCCTTGCATAAATCACTCCTTATGGGATGGTAGTTGACTCTCTCTCAAATGAATCTGATGCTGAGGTATATTTTCATTTCCTAAGTTCAGTTTGAATGATGAAAAATGAAGTGTTGAACATATTTTATTAAGGTTTTATACATTTAAAATTTTTTCCAAAGGTACTTGAAAGTTGAAGGAATTGCTACTATGATTAGGGGAATGAATTTTATATTCACACACATTTTATGATTCTATTTCACATAAATTAATACATTATTAAGTTATAAAAACTTCTCTCTTTTGCTTGCTTGTTATTTACATCATTTTAGTAGTTTAAGTAGGGAAATGTCCTATACATCCTTCCCTAGTACACCTTTTCCTACAAATTCCTAGTATTTTTGTATTCTTTCTTTTTCCTTTCTTTTTTTTCCAAGTGAGGAGAGTAAAATATTCTCCAGCTTTAACCTAACCAGCAATTGTTGGATATTTCACTTAGACATAGAAATAAGTTTGTATCTAGAAAGCTTTATTATATATGTTCACTTTAATAACAGTTTTTCAGGGAAAAATCACTCATGACAGTTTTTCATTTTCAGGTTTTCTATCATATGGTTATTTCTTTTATAAAAATTAAATTTTTCTGTAATAGTCACTAATTTGTGTGTAAATAATATTCATAAATTATATTAGAAAACCTTCTTACAAGTTTCAGTGTAATTATGAGTGAGTAAAATTTATTTTTTTAAGGCTGACATTGCCTAATTCTGTGTTGTTCAATGAATATCCTAATTCATATCGCTAAATTTAACAGCATAGGAAATATCCAGGCAAATTCTTCTTTCTCATTAAAAGTCTTGGTTAAACATTCTGAAATCTGTCAAAAGTATATTTATCATATATGACATAGCACAAGGCATGACACTATTTTTTAATTCATTCTATTATCAATTAACTAATGAATGCTTTATTTTTCTTCTGGAATATTAATGCTCTTGCACAATCAATAGACAAATGAACATGACACAAATAAGGAAGAAATCTTGCATAACAAATAAAGGCAAAAACGTGATTGAAAGGAAAATATACTATTGCTGAGCATTGGTGGTATCACGCTCTGTCCATGTAGTGGTGAGGAACAAAGGAAAAGAATCGGGAAACTGCTGTAAGTGACAATTTGAAAAACCCCATGGCAGCAAAGGTTGAAAAGACTTCACAGCATACAAGAATGTAGGAAATTCAATGGAAGGGAAGACCATTGTGCCCTTGAACACGGCGTCTGTTGCCATGGTGCCTGTGACACAGACATTGAGGCTGCAGGGCTGCTGTGAACTTTACACAGTGGCACTGAGGGACTTTATGTAGCCTGTCTCCAAGCACACCTTCTCTTCGTAAAGCAGCATGAATTGAATTAGCCACTAATGGAAAATTTTTAGCTGCACCAATTCTGGGGACAGTGGCTTGATTAAATTTGCTTCTGTTGCTGAAATCACTACTTCCTTCTCTGTTCCATTTCATCTCCGAGGCAGCAGTGTTCTGTGCCTCTTGCAGATGTAGATGCTCCTATACCATCGTGCTTCTCTGTGCCCTCCTGTCTCCTTTTCACATTGTGTGGAAAACGTTTTGAACATGTTGTCTTCTGTATCACTGAGACAAAGCCTTGTGTCGTCTTTATTTTGGATCTCTAGCAGATAACAGTGCCTGGCCTATATAAATACATGTTGAACAGGTGAATGAAAGAATGGTCAAGGCATTGAATGCTCATACTAAGGAGTATGATGTCATTAAATCTTTGATTAAGAAACATTTGCCACAGAAAAGGGAAGAAATTGAGGAAAGAGATCTTAATAAGCTCAGGAACTTAAGATCTGAAAATTTTTAATAATATTTACCATGGGTCAAACCTTGTACTAAGGTATTGGGACACAGAGATTAAAATACACATAAGCATTTGTATCTCCCAGAGAAGAAAGAATGTAGTAAGCACTGTGGTAAGCACTGTACAGTGTGTTAGAGGTATGTGCAGGCTAGTGTAGCAGCGTGGTCTCAGGTCGGAATGACCCTAGAAAATCGGTTAAGCAGACAAAGCTGGGAGAGTTTCTCAGGCAGAGAGACAAGCATTTGCAGAGACTTGGTTGTATAAGAAAGCAGCTCATTGATTAATTGTCATTGGCACAGCACTGAGGTTGCCAGTGGAAAAGTGTGAAGAGATGAGTGTCACCATGATTAGGAAAGAATTCCATCAGTCAGGACTTGCTCAATAGGGAACTGAGATTCAACTCAGAAGAAGTGGGAAAGCAGCGGAAGATTCTGCGCTTCTGTTAACTTTGGGTGTGCTTTTCAGTGTTGTCAGGGAGTTAGAGCCGAACCAAACCAAAGAGAAATTAGCTCTGTGGTTACTGCAGCAGTCTTTTTTTCTTTTTTTTTTCTTTTGACAGGCAGAGCGGACAGTGAGAGAGAGAGACAGAGAGAAAGGTCTTCCTTTGCCGTTGGTTCACCCTCCAATGGCCGCTGCAGCCGGCGCACCGCGCTTATCCGATGGCAGGAGCCAGGAGCTAGGTGCTTTTTCCTGGTCTCCCATGGGGTGCAGGGCCCAAGCACCTGGGCCATCCTCCACTGTACTCCCGGGCCACAGCAGAGAGCTGGCCTGGAAGAGGGGCAACCGGGACAGAATCCAGTGCCCCGACCGGGACTAGAACCCGGTGTGCCGGCGCCGCAAGGCGGAGGATTATCCTGTTGAGCCATGGCGCCGGCCTCAACTGCAGCAGTCTTAAGTGAGGGTCTTGAAGGCTCTGAACCAAGGCAGTGAGAAGTGACAGTGGGGACAGAGAAGAGAGGGCACATCGAAAGGTTTTTGGAGAAGTACAATCGATTGTACTTTCTGCTACACAGAGGCAGAGATTCTCCCTCAGGGAGCACATAGTGTGGTAGAGCTGTAAACAATAGTGAACAGAAAATTATCCTAAATGTGCCCATGGCTGAAACAAAGTACAGGAGAAGGAGAGAACTATCGGAGAAGGCTGAGATGAGATCAAGCATGTAAAGAAAAGCCTTTGTTCCCAGTGTATTAAGCGTCTTTCAAGATGTTTTAAAGAATGAAGTAGCAAGATTTTGGACAAATGACTGTGTGAGTGTTGTAGAAAACACATTGGCTCAGGGAGAGACTGACTCAGCTGATGAAAATCTAGGCGAGAGGGGATAAAAACCTGGATCAAATCTGTGCAGACAGAAATGACTGGGTAGATACATTTTTTTTTCTTGGTGATCTAATAATAAGACTTGGTATGTAACCGGACCTTAGTAGAAAAGGAGTAAGGTGGGCAGAGAGGTGATGAGGACAGGGGTTCGGTCAGGTGGTAGAAAATGATGCTCGTAATTGGAAAACAAAATACAGAGTAAAGGATGAAAGTGAGAAGTCATGAGCTGGGTTGTGGAGGAGACTAGTGGATAATCAAGTAGTTCAGCCAGCACTCAGAACCATGAGACTGGAGTTGAGGGGGAAAATGTTTCTGTTTGACGCTCAGCGTGGGCTGGTGGATGAAGCCACGAGATGGACGAGAGGCTCTAGGGACGTCAGAGTCAGAGGCGGCTCCTGGAGCACAGACGTGCAGATACCCAGCTGTGCACACATGTGCTCTCACGTGGGTGCCTGTGAATGAGTGGGCACAAGCTGCTCTGCCTTGCAGGAACGTGACCTTTCCCTTCCACACTTGTTTATTTAATTTTACATCAACTGTTAGCTAGAAAAAAACGAGTAAAAATGTAAGGAGAGAGCACAAATGAAGGAGACATGGGAAAGTCAGTATTAAAAGATTTGCTACAATAAGATCCAATTAAGAAAACTAGGGAGATAAATCTTGACGAAGATACAAGGGAATCAGGAGAGACATTTGAGAAATGGTCTGTGGTGCTGTCAACCAAGAGGTCAAGAGAAAAATGGTGTTGACAGTGGCCTTAGCCTCTGCTGATTTGAATAATCCTGTTAGATGTAATGAGGGCGGGAGGTAGGAGGACAAGAGAAGGATGAGAAAGTGAGAATATAAATATAGTTTGGATTATTTTTTCAGTGTTGCCTGGCTAGGCAGGTATTCATTCCAACTTTTCTATCTATGCATCACATAGCTTAGCCTATTTTTTATGGGAAAAATTTATTTTGTCTGGAAATTGTCACTGACTTTATCTTTGTTAAAAGGAAGAGGTCTTCAGACTATATACGGCTAGCACCCAATTTAAAAAAAATAGTCTTTCAGGACTCCTTTTTATGGGGTAACCATACATCTTGCTTTGCTTAAGATAGTCTCTGTACATAGTTATTTCTTAGAATAATTATTAATAGTGTCTCCTTTTGTTCTTAAAAGTGTTCCAGAATGAACAATCAGTGGATATGCTCATCTTCGGGTGTTATTAAAACTCTAGCTCTGGCCAGCACCGTGGCTCAACAGGCTAATCCTCCGCCTTGCAGCACCGGCACACCAGGTTCTAGTCCCGGTTGGGGCACTGGATTCTGTCCCGGTTGCCCCTCTTCCAGGCCAGCTCTCTGCTGTGGCCTGGGAGTGCAGTGGAGGATGGCCCAAGTGCTTGGGCCCTGCACCCCATGGGAGACCAGGAGAAGCACCTGGCACCTGGCACCTGGCTCCTGCCATCAGATGAGCGTGGTGCGCCAGCCGCAGCGCACCGGCCGCGGTGGCCATTGGAGGGTGAACCAACGGCAAAGGAAGACATTTCTCTCTGTCTCTCTCTCTCACTGTCCACTCTGCCTGTCAAAAATAGAAAAAAAAAAAAAACTCTAGCTCTATGTTGTATCTAAAATACAATAAAATAATTAAAACTATCAAGATAAACATCAGGGAATACTCATTTGTTCTTGCAGGGAAAAAAACGTTCTCAGTTTTTTTTTTTTTTTTTTCTAAGAAAGAAAATGAGACAATGGTAAATTTGAGACAATGGTAAATTTGACAAGGAAAATTTCATGGCTTTCCAAAAAAACCAAGTTAAAAGAGGAAAGCAGCTGACACAGAGGAAAAGCGTCTACAGCATGTATTAGATGCTGAAGGTTAATTTACCTTTTGTACAAATAGGGAACTTGATACAGAAAACCAAGAATAAGCGATGAGGATATTACTAAGACGGGGACATAGTTCCTCCCCAACCACTGATGAGCCTTTATAGCCTATTTACAGGTGTCCTATTTTTCAGGACACAAAAGAGAATGTAATTTCCTCTGTGGCTTTTGTGAACAACTTTAATCTTGTTCTTTTATTATATTGTGTCATAATTCAAATAAAGAACCATGGAAGATAAATAAAATATTTTTAATTCTAAAGCTACACATAACTTTAAATGTAATAGTTAAGAACAAATCAGTGTAAAATATTCCATGGAAATCTCCATTAGTTTTGGAACCCTTTATATATATTTACACTAGCGAGTGTGAATTTAAATATTATATTAAGTGATAAGCCACTTCTACATAGTTTAATGGATGAAAATATTTGAATTGAATTATAAAACCTCTCTGAAATGTTGGCCAGTGGCTTTATCTTATTCAGGGGGACTATTTCAAGTTTTCAGTATCAGTCACCTGGTTGGTTATATAACTTGCTTATAACTAAATTATTAATCTGTTTTTTTTAAATGCAATCATTTGAACATTCTATCATAATATGTTTTACATTCCACAAAGATATCTTTATAGCTACCTTTCTTATTTATTGTGGGAAGCCCATTTACTCTGGTTCTCTTTCTCTAGCACATGGTGGTGATGGAAGACATGCTCAAAGACTTTCTCCTTGGAGAACACTTATTATTGGTTGGTAACCAGGTGAGTTAAGGCTAGCATGCAGGTACTAATGAATTAATGATGATAACTGTATTTAGGAAGCAGTAAATTTCTTTTTCCTGTTTAGCTTTTTTAAAATGATTTTTTTACCCTAGTTAAATTTCTGATTTATTTTAAAGTTAAGAGTCTGCTACCTTCTAAATTTTAGAATTGCCTGGAGTCTTAAATCACTCTCATTCTGTCTCAGAACAAGTCCTTTCCATTCTGCCTCCTGAGTATCTACTCTTCTTGCCTAACCTGTCGTGCTAGCCCCCACTGGCTTCAGTTAGCACCTGGATTACAGCGGTGGCACTCCCACTGTGATCTGTTCTCTGCTGGCAGCCAGGTGAAGGACTGACTCCCCTGACCCTTAGGTGTAGTCTGTAGCGCGCTATCCAGTCCTGTAGGATCTGGTTAGCTCACCTTTCCAGTCCTAAGCTTTGGCCCCTCTTTTCTTTCTGCATTGTCTTGAGCCCACAATGAAATTTCCCTTGATTTCTTATCTTCTTTCTAGTCCTTGTTCCTGCTCCTCCTTCTGCACAGAACATCCTTTGCTTACATGCCCTGCCCCTAACTCTTGGGAGGGAGGCCGTCCCTTGTTCCTACTTGAGTTAACTTTCCCCTGCTTCTCCTCACTCTGTCTTTTTATCACATGAGTTCTGTGGTGCTGTGTTTACATGTGGGATGATTGTCTTTCCAACAGGTCTGGCAGCTCCTCAGGAGCAGGGATCATGTTTCTCTTGTTTACCTCTGTGTCAGTTCCCAGAATGGTGCCTATTGCATAGCTGATATTCAGTGCATGTTTATGGAGGTAGAAGAAGGAATTTTATACTTACAGGGTCCAATAACTCTCTTCAATTGAATTATTGACCCACAATGAACACATTTTCACTTTTTAAAATTGTTCTTAATTAAGGGTAATGGGCTTTTTCTTGCACTTATAAAAACAGTACATATTCTTTGTATATTTAACCCCTCAAGCTTGCAATCTTAAAAGAATTATTTAATAAAAAGGGACCACCTGATCAATTTACCGATTGAGTGCACAGGCTTAGAAGTGAGCTGACTAGATATCTTCCAACCATTCTTCCACATATGGCCATGTGACTTGGGCACATTGCTTATCTTACCAAGGCTCAGTTTCCTAATGACTAACCTGGGAATAAAAATAGTATGTCTTCTTTAAGGATGACATGAGATAATACATGGCAAGTACTTCACACAGTGCTTGGTTCTTCCGGCTAAAAATAAAATCTCTGTATCACTGTATAGTTTAAAAGTACTTCAGGAGTCTCTTGTTCCATTTTTTGTCTAAACAAGAATTAAGAGTAGAACAGTAAATTATTCATGAGTCTTTTTTCTCAGCATTTGAAAGTTCTACCCACTTCACTGAAAAATCATTTTTCTGAAGAATCTACTTGTACACACCAGAGTGGGATGATAAAGATCAGTATGATCAATATTAATATTGAAATCCAAGAAGTCAGATTCTCATCTCACTTTGAAAAGTGATCGCTTGTGGGCTTTTAAGTATTTTTAAGCCCAGAGTGTTTCACAAAATTTTTTTAAAGATTTATTTGAAAGTCACAGTTACAGAGAGAGGGAGAGTAAGAGAGAGAAAAAGAGAGAGTTATCTTCCATTTGCTAGTTCTCTCCCCAAATGGCTACAATGGCCAAGACTGGGCCAGACCAAAGTCAGTAGCCAAGAGCTTCTTCTGGGTTTCCTATGTGGGTGCCAGGGGTCCAACCAATTGGGACATCCTCTGCTGATTTCCCAGGTCATTAGCAGGGAGCTGGATTGGAAGTGGAGCACCTGGGTCTCTAACCAGAGCCCATATGGATGCTAGCGTTTTAGGCAACTGCTTTACACACTAGACCACAATGCAGGACCCTGACAAACTTTTTAAAGTTTTTATGTATATTTAGGTATTTACTTGAAAGGCAGAGAGACAGAGATGTCTCTCATCCTCTAGTTCTGATATTGGATGTCTACAATAGCCAGGTCTTAGATGCAAGCCAGGGACACAATCAGGTCAACCTTATGGGTGGCAGAGACCCAACTACCTGAGCCATCACCTGCTGCCTACCAGGCTGAGTATTATCAGGAAGCTGGAATCAGAAACCAAGCAGAGACTGACTTGAACCCAGGCACTCTGACATGGGATATGGGTGTCTGAGTGGTGTCTTAACTACTGTGTCTTAACCACCAACTTGCTTTTTTTAAAAAAATAAATGTTTCAGAGATTTTTTAGACTTTCACCTGGTGCAATGTGTGTGTCCTTTGTAGAACTTCTGCCATCACTCAAATGGCCTCAGATTTCTGACATCACTGCAGAGCAGATCAACATGAGGAAAAGAACAGACCAGGAAATACAGATCTGAAGCTTGAGAAATATTTTTTTTCTGATGAGCAGGCTTTCAAAAGGAAGGCCCTATAGAGGTCAAGGTGGGATGGCCAAGTGATTTTGAAATATCCTTGTGGTATTGATGTCCTAAGGGTTTGGTGGGTGGGTGCAGGTAGAGTTTTTTTCCCTGAGTTAGAGCTACAGTTGAGCAGGTAAGAGGGTCATCTAGGATAAAAGGTTGAAGTTAGAGCCTTGTCAGTAAACACAGAGGCAGGGCGTGTAGTCTAACCTCTGGAGGTTGGGGAGAATGTGCTGAGCGAGGGGTGAGGTGGTACAGAGCTCTGCTTCTGCTTTTATGATAAATGGAAAAGATACATGAGAGTGTTTGGGGATGATTCAGGAGTTCTGCACAAATGTTGGTAGGAACCAGTAAGCTACCTGTCATCTGTTTCCAGTCCTAAAGAAAGGAACAAGATACCAGAGCAAAGGACCCAGCAGTGGTTTGGGTGGAGTGGAGGGAAGACAGCTCCAGCTCCCTAGGTTTGTGGTTGGACCCAGCACCTGGAGAGGATAGGCAGTCCCACTGATTGAGGAACCAACTGGACATAGTCAGTAAGCTGAGGCTCCCCAAGAGACACAAGGCAGGCAACACGGGGTGTCACAGACTTCTCCTTACCAGTCCTATCGCGAATTCCATCAATGACCAGCAGGTCACAGTGTCTCACCTTCTTTTACCCCGATTCTGCCACTCTTCATTTTGGAGAATGAAGAATCAACAAAGGGAGATTGTTTCCAGTATAAATTTGCTATATTTAGCTGACCTCGTTCGCTTCAGAAGGGTTTCTGTTCTTTCATTGTAAACTTCTGAGACCGCCAGTGTTATATCACAGGACCAGTGTGGAAGGGATTTTTAGATTTTCTAAGTAAATTCTGCTACTTGTGTCCATTATGTTAACTAATTAAAAAAAAAGTCTTAGTCTGTCATTTGATGCTCTCCATTGTCTAATGCCCGCTTTCTTTTTTATTTATTTATTTTTTATTTAGTAAATATAAATTTCCAAAGTACAGTTTATGGATTACAATGGCTCCCCCCCCATAATTTCCCTCCCACTCATACCCCTCCCATCTCCCGCTCCCTCTCTTCCATTCCTCCCCCTCAAACTTTGTCCTCAGGTCAACAGTCTGATTCCCAGACATACCTCATAGCAGTATTGTTCCAGCTTCTGTCCCTCACCGTGTGATGAGGTCCCATCACAGTGTGATGCTCCCATTTCCCTTTCTTACACAATCCCTTTCAACCTCAGAATGGAAGCGCAGTGTCATAGAAATGAAGTCGCTGGGAATCCAAAGACCTACCTTTTCTTGCCCAGATTTTTTAACTCTATGTGATATTAAGTAAATCGTTATTTCTCTTATAAGGATACTTCCCTTTTTCTTTTCTTAACTATAAAATTATAGGATTGGATAGATAATTTTCAAGGCTACTCTGGCTAAAATATGTTTACTATAGTTCTTTTTTAAAAAAAGATTTATTTATTTATTTGAAGGGCATAGTTACGGAGAGAGAGAAAGAGAGAGAGTGTGTGTTTCCATCTGCTGGTTCACTCCCTAAATGGCTATGGCAGCCAGAGCTGGGCCAGGCCAAAGCCAGAAGCTTCTTCTGGATGCCCCACATGGTTGCAGAGACCCAAGCACTTGGGCCATCTTCCACTGCTTTCTCAGGCACATTAGCAGAGAGCTGGGTCAGAAGTGGAGCAGCTGGGACTTGAACTGGTGCCCATATGAGATGCCAGCACTGCAAACATCAGCTGTTACCCACTTCTCCAACTGCACTGTCCACATTCTATACTTCTTTAAATCTTCTGATCACTTCAACCTAAAGGTTTGAGTCTATTTAAACTGTTGTAGCCGATCCTTTGTAGATTTCTTTTTCCTTCTGTCAGACTTATACATCTGTCCTAAAAAGAGTGAATTTCATTATTTTTGCATCCTCTCTTTTGCCTTGTATATAGAAAATATTGAACAAATATTTTCTGAATGGATTATTGGATTTTAGAAGCTACCTAAAATAAATTTCTTATGAGTAGACAAAAAGATTTAGAGGTAATATAAATTTAAAATTTAGCTTTGGGGCCAGCATTAGTATAACAGGTAAAGCTACCACCTCTGAGGCAGGCATCCTGTATGGATGATGGTTCCTGTTCTGGCTGCTCTGTTTCTGATCCAGCTCCCTGTTAATGGCCTGGGAAAAGCAGCAAAAGATGGCCCAAGTGCTAGGGCCCCTGCCTTTTATGAGAGAAACCTGGAAGAAGCTCCTGGCTCCTGGCTTTGGTCTGGCCCAAGCCCAGACATTGCAGCCAGCGTTTGAGAAGTAAACCAGTGGATGGAAGGTTCTCTCTCTCTCTCTCTCTCTCTTCCCCTCTCCCCTTTTCCCCCTCTGTCTCTGTCTCTCTGTGTGTGTATATGTGTGTGTATATTTCTCCCTCCCCCTCTGTAACTCTGTCTTTTGAATAGATAAAAATAAATCATTTTAAAAAATCAATAAAAATAAAATTTTGCCTTAGTTGGATTATTTTCAGGAAACTCTAGGGCAAATTGACCAAATTTCTTCTTCTGTGAGCTTGCAAGTATTGAGTGAAGGCCACAGATAAATTATGTAGAATCTAAGGTATGCCCACTCAAGAGAGTTAACAGCTAAGTTGCCCATTCAACTAGATATGGTTTTGTAATGATAGGCTCACAAGCTGACACCATTATCAAAGTGAGAGAAATACCAATTATTTTAATTTTTCTAGTAATAATAAAGTGCTGATTAGTGGTTAGCTCATCTTTTTTTTTTTTTTATAAAGATTTATTTATTTGTTTGAAAGGCAGAGTTACCAAGAGGCAGAGAGAGAGATACAAAGAGAGAACGAGAGGCCTTCCATCCACTGGCTCACTCCCCAAATGGCCACAATGGCTAGAGCTGTGCCCATCTGAAGCCAGGAGCTTTCTCCAGGTCCTCCACAGGGGTGCAGGGGCCCAAAGACTTGAGCCATCTTCTACCGCTTGCCCACGCCATAGCAGAGAGCTGGATGGGAAGTGGAGCAGCCAGGACTCGAACTGGCACTCATATGGGATGCTAGCACTGCAGATGGTGGCTTTACCCGCTATACCACAGTGCTGGCCCCTCATCTTTACATTTAGCAAATAAGAGAGTGTAAAATTAGCCAAGGGGCTGGCTAAACTCTAACTAGAACTTTTTGAATACTTTAGCCAACTTTAGTTTCTTTCAAACTAGCTTTGAGAAGCTATTGCCTGGGACCAGTGTTATGGCACAGCAGGTTAATCCACTGCCTGCAATGCTGGCATCCCTTTTGGGTACCCATTCAAGTCCTGGCTGCTTTCACTGCCAATCCAGCTCCTTGTTAATACACTTGGGAAAGCAGCAGCAGATGACCCAAGTGCTTGGGCCCCTGCACCCATGTGGGAGACCCAAAAGAAACTCCTGGCTCCTGGCATTGGCCCCCCTGACCATTTTGGCCATTTGGGGAGTGAACCAGTGGATGGAAGTGTGTCTCTTATCTCTCTCTCTCTCTCTCTAACTCTACCTTTCAAATAAATAAATCTTAAAAAAAAAAAAAAAGAAAAGCTATTGCCTACCTCAAGAATTGAGTGATATTCTATAGTTAGACTCTTTAAAAAATATCTATTTATTTAAAAGGCAGAGGGAGACAGTGAGAGGGAGGGGGAAAGAGAGAAAGAAAGAAAGAAAGATTGATCTTCCATTGACTGGTTCACTCCCCAAATGTCTACTACAGCCAAGGCTGGGTCAAGCCATAGCCAGCGTCCCAGAACTCAATGTGCTCTCCTCTAAGTCCTGATCATCCAGGAGAGCTGTTTCGGAGGGAATGTGTATGTTTGCAGTCAGAGTAACTCAGGTCCTTTTAAATGGCTCTGAAAATGGCCTGCTTTGGTATTTCGTACCTTTCTTAATATTTTGTGTGCTTTCTCACCCTCACACTTACTTCCACCTTGTGAAACATTACAATGTAGAAGGAAAATGAAAGGTAAGTGAAGGTGCAGGTGGGAGTTTGAAAACTTGCTTCTCAGGTCTAGTGGGGTAGTGTGGCAGTGACAGCTATCTTCAAAAATACCTGCTTTTATCACATGAAACAAAGTGAGCTGTTTGTAATAATTGACCAGGATTCCTCCCTTATCTTTTTCTTTTTTAAAAGATTTATTTATATATTTGAAAGGCAGAGTTAGAGAGAGGCAGAGGCAGGGACAGAGACAGATCTTCTATTCGCTGTTTCACTCCTTAGATGGCCACAACAGCTGAAGCTGTACCAAACCAAAGCTAGGATCCTGG
This sequence comes from Sylvilagus floridanus, assembly GCA_949820135.1. NCBI lineage: Eukaryota > Metazoa > Chordata > Mammalia > Lagomorpha > Leporidae > Sylvilagus > Sylvilagus floridanus. The sequence goes on from OX463230.1 coordinate 75,123,485, forward strand.
AGATTTTTCCAGATCTCCCATGTGGGTGCAGGAGCCCAAGCACTTGGGGCATCTGCTGCTGCTTTCACAGGCCATTAGCAGAGAGCTGGATCAAAAGTGGAGCAGCCAGGACTTGAACTGGCCCCCATATGGGATGCAGGCGCTGCAAGTGGTAACTTTACTCACTATGTCACAGCGCTGGCCCCTCCCTTCTCTTTTTTGAAACATTAAGTAATAACTAAAAATGAAGCTTTAGGGACTACTATATGGACAGAGAAACCAGCAACAAGTTAGTATAATTATACAATAAACTGCAACAATTACTCAATACAGACTACTTACAGAAAGATAACAAACTACATAGCGTTTTGTTTTTTTTTTTTTTTGACAAGCAAGAAACTAAAATCTGTGAAAGATACTTCCCATGGTTGAAATTTTATCTAGAGATATTTCAGAAGATTGCTGTGTTACCAATGGCAACTTTTGGAATGAGGAAATTAAAAGGAGTAAGTGTTGATTTTGAGGTGTCTCAAGTTCTTTCACCTATAGTAAGCCTAATCCCACCTTTTCTTGCAGATTAAATCTTTATAAGAGTCTATGGTATTCGACAAGACTCACACTTATTGAAGAAGCTAAAAACTGTCATAATTTTTCATAGCAAAATAAAGTAGCTTGCATCTTACTTTGATAAAATGAAATAGAATTTTTAAATTATTTCTGTTTTTCTGAGGGATTTTTATGACACAAAACAGAGTGTTTCCTATAAGTGAAAGAGAATTGTGCTGCCTTTCAACCAGCTGGAATAGGGTGCCCTGAAATTACACATGCCCCATGGTCACCCAGCATACAATGCTGCACACTGTAGAACCACTTAGCATGCTGCTAACATGCGTTCCTTTCTACCGAATGCAATTATAACATTACAGGTACCTTTTCTGCAACTAGATGTTTCGTGCTTTATAAAAAAAAATAGCACGGCTTTCTATTTAACAAAGCCAGTGATGCTTTTTATTCCAACTCTAGCCCAAGAATAAGCTTTCTACCTTCCCATGCTTGCTTTTCTTTTGACTTGTAGAGTCATATTTCATTTGATATAAAAATATTTGTCATGAAAGTCTCGATTATAGAATCTGCCTCTACATACATCTGTTTGTAAGAACGCATGACTTTTGAGAGACAGTAACATTTTATTGGAAGGAAAAAGTTATTTTAGTTATGTGCTATTCTAATGTTCCGATGCCCTTACGTAAGAATTATTGTTAAAATATGCAGTGTTGCCTTCAGAAATGAAAGTTTAATCATCTGCATATAATAATATTGCTTAGGTTCTAGACTTAGACAAAATTTCAAAGTCATCAAAGTTTATTTAATGAGACACTATTAATTACACTCATTTCTATGTAAATGTGGACTAGACAAATCACTCGCTGGAGCTTGCACTTTTTTTCCATTTTAAATCAGCTTTGTGTGTTTAATAGAATAATAGGAGTCTGGTAAAATTTTTATTAAATACTCCTTATATTTCACAATCTATATATTTTGCCCTTACCAAAATCTTGATGCATTTTTGTCTTCTTTATCCAATAAAAATCCAGCTGTGGCTAGTTTTCATGTAGGATGGCTTCTCTGCCTTTTATGTTTCCTCCACTTGTATGTTCCTGTCTTCCAGCTTCAATATTTAACTATGTTTTGTCCATCTTTTTCATCTATTCCCTCAATACATTTTGTATGTCATCTTTCAAAACTTTATTTTTTACAAGTCAATTTTCTTACATATCTCAGTATTTATCTCTAATATAAGTCAGTTAGTAGTAATATAAAATAATAAATGAGCAAATGATACCCTATCTATTTTCAGTTTTTCTTAATTATCTCAAAAGTGTTATTTTACAGTCAGTTTGTTCCAGTCAACATCCAAAGAAAGCCTGGTCATTTAATTTAGTTGACGTGCTGCTCAAGTCTCTTTGTAAGAGGAAAAACGTACTTTCCTGTTATTTTTATTCTGAGAGGTATTGATCCATTTTCAATAATATACACATTTATGCAGAATTATGCCAGTGTTGCTGAACATACACTAAGGAAATATTTTTATAGAGTGAACTTCATAAACCTAATTCCTGATTAATTTATCCAGTGAGATAAAATGATAGATATTTATTTCTGGCTATAAATAACTGCTTTCTTTTCTTAATCTTCATAGCATTTTGCATTTTAAGTCACGTACATTATTTTAAAAACAGCAAATATAAATTTATTGTCAACTAAGCATGACTCTGTAACATTGTTAGTGTATAATTCTTTGAATATCATTCCCTCTATTAATTATAAGCTTATTGTGACCAAGTAGTTAGTTTTTCTCCTGGTAAAGGACTTAATAAGTGCTTGCTGCATTATTTAATATTGAGATATTATGAATATTTTATTGCCAAAATTAAAGAATGTGTGAATTTTGCTAATTAATTTGAACTGAGCCCTGGCAGGTTGCTACGGTGCACCATCAAAAATATACCATGTTGCTATGCCAGCATAATTGTCTAAAATCTGTAGAGAGACTGAACAGTTTGTCCAGAAATTTTCTTGCTTGTACTCCCAGCTGGTATTGGCAGCAGGTAACTTGATAACTAAGTGTGCTATGCATCTGATAGCTCTAGCAGCCTAGGGGTCCAAGGCCGTGAAATATGTGACTTTCATCAAATGTGATACTCTCATCTTCAAGTTATCTTTTTGTCCCTTCACAACCCTTTATTAGTGAATTTTCCTGATTTTAAGTTTCCTGACTATAATTCTTTGCCATTCTGCCACATTCTCTCAGGTTTTTTTTTTTTTAATCTTATTTATTTGATGACAGGAGTGGGGTGTGGGGAAGAGGGGAGATTCATACAGAATGACACAGAGATCTCCCATCCGCTGGCTCATTCCTAAAATGCCCACAACAGCTGGAGATAGGCCCAGCAAAAACTTGTTTTCTTCTTCTTTTTTTTTGTTTTAGAAAACTTTTATTTAATAAACATAAATTTCATAAGTACAGCCCTTGGAATATAGTGGTTCTTCCCCCCATTCCCGCCCTCCCACCTGCAAACCATCTCATCTCCTACTCCCTCTCCCATCCCATTCTTCATTAAGATTCATTTTTAATTATCTTTATATACAGAAGACCAACTATATACCAAGTAAAGACGTCAACAGTTTGCACCCACACAGACACACAAAGTACAAAGTACTGTTTTAAGATTAGTTTTACCATTAATTATCATAGTATAACTCATTAAGGGCAGAGTTCCTACATTGGAAGCAAGTGCACAGTAACTCTTGTCGTTGATTTAACAATTGACGTTCTCATTTATGATGTCTGTAATCACCCAAGGCTCTTGTCATGAGCTGCCAAGGCTATGGAAGCCTTTTGAGTCCACAGACTCCATCATTATTTAGATAGGGCCATAAATGAAGTAGAAGTTCTCTCCTCCCTTCAGAGAAAAGTACACCCTTCTTTGATGGCCCCTTCTTTCCACTAGGGTCTTACTTACAGAGATCTTTCCTGTAAGCCGTTTTTTTCCACTGTATTTTGACTTTCCATCTAGCCAAAACTTGTAGCTAGAAACTCAAGCCATATTTCCCACATGGATCATAGAAACCCAACTACTTGATCCATCACCTGCTACCTTCTAGAATGCACATTAGCAGGAAGCTGGAATTGGAAGTGGAACCAGGACTCATACCCAGGCATTCTGATATGGGATGAGGGCATCCCAATGTTTGGTTTAACATTAGGCCAACAGCCCACCCCTTGGCAAATTTAGTTTGTTTCTCCAGCGTTTTTTAGTGATTTTTTAAAAACATTTAATTTGTATGTTTATTTTGCTCTTGCAGATACTTTGATTTCTTTCCCCCCTACAGTGTCTGTGATGGCTGCTTAGGTGGTACCTAATGGCTGACCTTGCTACCTAAAAGTACATTTTTGCCATTTATAGCAACACAGCATTTCAAAGAGAAATTGCAAGGATATTGATTTTTATTCTTGTGTGTGAAATGAAGGCTATGAACGTGACAGGAAGCTTTATAAGTAAGTGTGTTTTAGAGCCATGCAAATTAATAATACAGTTAGAATGACTGTCTTCTCCTCTGGGGACTATTTGTTGGTTCTGTTAGAAGGACTCATATTTGGGCCGGCGCCGTGGCTCAACAGGCTAATCCTCCGCCTTGCGGCGCCGGCACACCGGGTTCTAGTCCCGGTCGGGGCTCCGGATTCTGTCCCGGTTGCCCCTCTTCCAGGCCAGCCCTCTGCTGTGGCCCGGGAGTGCAGTGGAGGATGGCCCAGGTGCTTGGGCCCTGCACCCCATGGGGAGACCAGGAAAAGCACCTGGCTCCTGGCTCCTGCCATCGGATGAGCGCGGTGCGCCGGCCGCAGCGCGCCGGCCGCGGCGGCCATTGGAGGGTGAACCAACGGCAAAGGAAGACCTTTCTCTCTCTCTCTCTCACTGTCCACTCTGCCTGTCAAAAAAATAAATAAATAAAAAAAAAAAAAAGAAGGACTCATATTTGTGAATTCATAAGACTAATAAGCTTTTTAGGAAAAAAATTTTAGATTTTATTTGAAAGGGAGAAAAAAGAGAGATCTTCAATATGCAGATTTATTTCCCAAATTCCTTCAACAGCTCAGAGTGGGCCAGACCAAAGCCAGGAACATGGAATTCCATCCAGATCGCCTACAAGGGAGGTAGGTATCACAGTGTTTGAGCCATCACCTGTTGCATCCCAGGGTGCACATTAACAGGAAACTGGAATCAGAAATGGAGCTGGTGCTTGAACCCAGGAACTTCTGTATTCAATGTGGGTGTCACAAGTGAAATATTTACCTCATGCCAAAAGCCTGCCCCCACTACTCAGTTAATATTTTTTTCTAGTTATGTGAGCAATGTATATTCATTGAGAGAGTTTGGAAAATAAGAAATTGTTAGTGATCGGTGCAGGTACTGTGGTGCAGCAGATTAAAGCCCTTGTCTGCTGCACTGGCATCACATATGGACACTGATTTAAGTACTGACTGCTCTACTTTCAATCCAGCTCCCTGCTAATGAACCTGGGAAAGCAGCAAAGGATGGCCCAAGTGCTTGGTCCCCTGCACCCACTTGGGAAACCTGGAGGAAGATCATGGTTCCTGGCTTTGGATTGGCTCAGATCCAGCCATTGCAGCCATTTGGGGAATGAACCAGAAGATGGAAGACTTCTCTCTGTCTCTCCTTCTCTCTCTAACTCTTTAATCTTTAAAATATAAAAGAAATTGTTAGTGATCATATAGCAGCAATCTTTAATTACGGGATTAAAGAATATTAATTTTTTAAGATTAATTTTTTAAGTTTTTTTGTTTAATTTATTTGAGAGGCAGAGTTATAGACAGAGAGAAGGAGAGACAGAGTGAGAGAGCCTCCATCCATTGGTTCACTCCTCAAATGGCTGCAATGGCCAGGGCTGGGGCAGGCCAAAGTCAGGAGCCAGGAACTTCTTTCAGTTCTCCCACATGGGTTCAGGGACCCAAGTACTTGGGCCATCTTCTTCTGCATTCTCAAGCCCATTAGCAATGAGCTGGATTGGAAGTGGAGTAGCTGGGACTTGAACCTGCACCCATATGGGATGCCAGCACTGCAGGCAGAGGCTTAAACTTCTACACCGCAGCACAGAATGCAAAGAATAATATTATAGATAGTGCTTGGAGATCAATTTGTCTAGGCCTTCCCCATAAAATGAATGAATCTAGGTTCAGATGGTAGTAGAAATCTCCATCTGAGGAGGATTAAGCAAGGATTCTCTTAGCTCCTAATATAATGTAGTTTCAGACATTTTAAGCAAAGAATGATAAAACTCAGCCTTTGAGAGAAATTTTAAGTTAAAAAGAAGCTATAATTTATTTGTCCTGAATTATTGCAATAAAAATTTATCTTTTTATTATAGCTTGTATTTATTAATGATCTTCACATAGTAACTTTACTTAAAATGAATTCAGGGCACCATTCAAAGAACATTTCTCAATATTACACAAAGTGAACTAATTTAATGACAAGTATTAAAGAATTGAGGGAAACTGGAAGAAAGGCCAAAATTAACAATGTTCCCGAGAGCACAAGGACAGGTTGAACACTAACAATGGAAAACCCTCACTTGGAGTCAATTAAAAGAAATCTCTGCAGAGAAAAGTTATTGGCATAGTGGTTGAGATGCCACTGGAGACATCTCAGGTGTGAGTGCCTGGTTCAAGTTGCAGCTATACTTTTGATTCATCTTCCTGCTGGTGTTCACCCTGGGAAGGCAGCAGATGATGGTTCAAGTACTTGAGGTCTTACCACCCATGTGAGAGACTGGAAGGTGTTCCAGGTTCTTCCTAACTTTGGCCTGGCCTGCTCCTGGCTGCCATGGGCGTTTGGGAAGTACACTAACAGATGAAGTGTTGTCTCTTGGTTTTCAAATATTTTTTTTTCCTGTGATCTGGATTGACTTCTTCACCTTCTTCCCTCCTGAAACCTGGATACCCTGTAGGGAGTTCCCAAACCTATTATAGATGATTTTCTAACCTTGAAATGACTGTTGACTCTGTGACATCAAGGTAAATACTCATGCAAAACAGTTCAGAAAACACTACCTCCTGACTTTTGTTTTACAACAGGAAGCAATAGAAGATACAGCTCAGTGTACTAAGTCAGAATGAATTTGTCTTTAAAGTCCCATTGTGTGCAAGATTTTAATTTTCTAGAACTTTGCGGGCTCTCTGAAACAGATACATTCCCTCCCACTCACAGGACTGGTATGAACATCAAGTGATTATACACCGAACGTGCATTTATGCAGGCAGCAGAGGACTTCCTAAATGTTAGTTTCCTCCTGTTTGTTTGAACAATGGAAGCAGAAGGTTCCCAGAAGAAGTTCCTACCCCCTTTTAAAAGAGCATAGCATATCACATAACTTCCTCTTCCTTTTCTTCTCTCTTCTGCCCAAGTTTTAATAGCTGTTGTCTACAGATTATTTGTGAGTCCAGCAGCAATGGAGACCTGAGTAGAGAAACTGTCCTGGTCTCAAGGAGCATGTGACTAGCCAAAGCACTTGCCAAATGTTTCAGGGATGCTGTAGTGAGAGACAGAGGCTTAGGAACCCAAAGGCGGAGACCATTCTGGTGCTGGGGACTGGAGAAGAGAAAACTGTGGCACCAGTCAGGCAAGGCTTCAGAGAGATGAGGAAGTTTTATCAGAAATCTAAAGGGTGAGTGGAAGATGACCGATAAAAGGGAAAGGATAAGCTGTTCTCATCCAAAGGAACAACAGGAGCAGAGATGTGGAGCCCCAAAGGTAATTGCACAGAGGATGATTGGCTGATAGGAACATGTTTGAGTGAGCCTTGTAGAGGGCTGGCAGAGCAAGCCTGTGAGTGTTTCCACCCCTCAGGTCTCATTCAAGGCCTGTCACTCATCCTCCATTGTTGAAAGTACCATGACAGACACTCTTTTTTTTTTTTTAATTTAAAAAAATTAAGATTTATTTATTTATTTGAAAGAGTTACACAGACAGAAAGAGAGGCAGAGAGAGAGGGAGAGACAGACAGACCGACAGAGGTCTTCCATCTACCGGTTCACTCCCCAGTTGGCTGCAATGGCTGGAACTGTGCCAATCCAAAGCCAGGAGCTTCCCCCAAATCTTCCCAGGTGGTGCAGGGGCCCGAGGACTTGGGCCATCTAATACTGCTTTCCCAGGTGATAGCAGAGGGTTGGATCAGAAGTGGAGCAGCCGGGACTCGAACTGGCACCCACATGGGATGCTGGCACTGCAGGCAGTGGCTTTACCCGCTACACCACAGCACCGGCCCCACTCTTTTTTTTAAGATTTGTTTTAGGGGCCGGTGCTGTGACTTAGTAGGCTAAGCATCCACCTCTGGCAACAGCATCCCACATGGGCACTGTTTCGAGTTCTGGCTGCTCCTCTTCCAATCCAGCCCTTTGCTAATAGCCTGGGAAGGCAGTGGAAGATGGCCCAAGTGATGGGGCCCCTGCACCCATGTGGGAGACCCAGAAGAAGCTCCTGACTCCTGAAGATTGGCTCAGCTCCGGCAGTTGTGGCCATCTGGAGAGTGAACCAGCATATGGAAGACCTCTCTTTCCCTGTCTCTCTCTCTATCTGTAAGTCTGCCTCTCAAATAAATAAATAATCTTTTAAAAGGATGAATTTTAGTTGTTTGAAAAGTAACAGATATAGAGGGGGATGGATGAATGGAGGGAAGGAGAAGGAGAGAGAGATCTATCTGCTGGTTCACTCCCCAAATGGCTTCATTGGCCAAGGTTAGACTAAGCCAAAGCCAGGAGCTTGGAGCTCCATCCAGGTCTCCCATGTGGGTGGTAGGGGCCCAAGCACTTGGGCCATGTTCTGCATTCCCAGGAGCATTAGCACAAAGCTGGATTGGAAATGGAGCAGCCGGGACTGGAACCAGCTTAACCTGCTGCACTATAACCGGCCCCTAGACAGACACCCTTAACCCAAAACCCATTCCTAGGTTCATTTTCGTTTTGCATGTTTTCTGTTTCCCTTCAGGCCTTTTCTGCTACTCTGTTTCCCTCTCCTCTTCCCATTGACAAGATATGGACAGAGTTTCCTAGGTTCTGTGTTTTCTTGCTAAGACAAGCCAAGTGTATCTGTCCCGCTCTACTTTCTTTAGCTTTCTGATGAAGCATCCCCATTCCTCTGCAGCTTTGATTGTCTCCTTTAATCCTCAGCACCAGAATGGTTTCTTCCTTTGGATTCTAAACCCCTGTGTCTCACCACAGTGCACCCTAGCAGTATGTCAACAACTAAAGTAATAAACCTGAGGAAGTTATAAAAGTCTTAGAATTCTTCAGAGTTTATAAAGTCCAGGTCCTTGGGCTTTCCTCCCACAGAAACTAGAAGCGTGTTTACTTCCTGTCCTTGTTTTGGTTCCTTTCTATAGGGCTTTACTGATTCCCTACTTCTGCTCTGCAGTTGAAGGGCATCCTGATGCCTGTGTCTTCGGAGTTCCCTCTTTTCATGAATAACACAAGGCGGCTGGCAGTATTGCTACAGTAAGAGCCACTGTCCTGAGATCATTTATATGGATTGGGACCCTCCCCTCACTGCACAGATTCCTTCTCCCTTCCTAAAGTTTTACCCACTAAAAATTATCCTCAACAGGAGTAAATAATGTTAATTTTTATTAAAGGACAGAAGTTATAAATACAGAATAATGACTAGTAATTAAAAATAAAATGCACAGGAACAAAATTTTTAAAAAGATTTTTTAAGCATGATTGTACATTGGATTGTGTTTTATTTTCTATTTCCCAGTGATAAAAATTATTGTGTTAACTTTTATGATGAGAAAAAGAGAGCCTGTTTATGTATTTATTCCATTGAAATCATGCTAAGGATTTTCTGTTCTAGGGGAAAGCTATGACTGGAAGGAACGAGTAGCTAACTGTTTCATTTTGGTCAGGATATTTACAGAAATTCCTTCCTAGATTATGCTTTCAGCATTTCCTCGAAGGAACTATCAGAGCTTCTTAAAATGAAGTAGGAAACGACCTGACAAGAGCTCTGTTTTAGAAAAACAACTAGCTCAATTGTGGACTGGCTTGTTGTGGGTCTGAAGGTGGGGAACCAAACCGGCTCCCTTCCAGGAACCTGGGGAGAAGATGAGCCATCCTTGGGCAAGGACAGTGAATCAGAGAGGAAAGGGGCAGAATGGGAAGCAGACCCTTCAGAGTAAACACATCCACAGTTAAACTGCCCTTTTCAAACCAGACTTCCCTCCCCAACCCAGGAAACACTTCCCTGCCTGCTTTTCTCATCTCTGGATGGCAGGACCTGACACCTGGTGCCTGAGACAGAAACTTTAACTCCTTAATCTCCTAATCCCCACCCAGTCCATCCCTAAATCCTGTTGTTCTTTTTAAGTATCTCGTAAAACCTGCATTTCTCTCTCCCTCTTAGTTTCAGTCACTGTTATCTCCTGCTTGAATCTTTGAAGGAGTTTCTGGATTGCTCTCCTCTTTGTCTCCGCGGGACCATTCCATCCGAAACTGAAAAGCTCCTCCTTTTCCTCCTCTCCTCTCCTCTGGTGGCTTCTCAGTGCTTTGAGGAAGCAGTGCCAGCTCTTCTAAATAGCTTCCAAGGCTTTGACAGAGGTAGACCTCATCTAGATTTCCAACCCTGTGTTTCATCTTCCTCACTTGTCCTGCAGACTTTGACCTCTCGTGAAACTATCCAGGTCCCTTGTTCACTATTAGATGCCTCCTATGATGGCATTCATCACATGTATCTGTTGAATTTGCTTCACAGTCTATGTTCCCTACTAGACTGTAAACTATGAGTGTGCAGGGAGCTGTAGCTAACTAATTACCTTTGTATCAAGCCCAGCTAGACTGGTGCTGTAGCATTAGGGGCTCAGCTTGTTGATGAATTAGACAGAGGAATGAAGGAGAAATGAAGGAAGGCAGGAATGGAAATAGAAGTCTTGTAAGTAGGGATTGTAATGATCCTAGTGACATCATGAATAAGGACAAGGAAAAAAATGGAACAGTCAAAAAATTCTGAGACTTCCATTAAGCAGCTGGTCACAGTATGGCCATACTGCTGTATTGAGATTAAAAAGAAAGAAGAGTAGTTTGAGTGCGAGCATAATGAGTTCAGCATGAACATCTGATAGAGGTTCAGCTGACAGCAGTAGGGGATCTCAAATGGAGCTAAGGAGAGAACTTGAGCCCTAGTGATGACCTAGGGCACAGGAGTGGGGGAGGTTTCCCAGAAAGTATATATTGGGGCAAGAAGACAGCTGAGGCTGAAATTCATGAGACCATAACACTTAGCAAAAGAACTCCTGAGTGGCCACTGAGGAGCCACACATTGAAACACAATGAAACCCTGCTTTTTTCATTGAGTTTGTAAGCTCAGGAGGAATTTGAAAAAGCGTGCCTGATTCAGTAACTTTGGAGGTCGAGAGAAAGGAACAACTTCCTGATAGAAGTTGTTAGCTCTCTGTGTCTTACTTCTTTCAGGAAGTCCTCTGTGTTTCCCACAATTCAATACATTAATGTTTGCTTTTCTCTAGGATCACTGAATGTACCGGGGCTGAAATATTAACACAGACATTTCACTCATCTGATTTTATATGTTTAAAGTTTTGTGTTCATTGCAGCATGCCGTTTAAAGAATACACAGCTGTTTGAATTGACATGTGAATGTGCAAATATATTTTCCTTCTCTGCTTCTGTACTTCACTTGAAACTATCTTGGTTGGACTCCAGTTTGATACTGAAATGATTTCTAGAATGTGAAACGATCCATTGTTCTTACTTCAGTGTATTTGTCAGTTTGACATTTGGCTCTGATAATCTGGAGCCTTTTGTATGTGAAACAAATTGGATCATTTGCAAAACTTGTCTAGCTTTTATAACTCTACAAGTCATCACAGATTCCATTAATCAGTATCCTATTAACATGGTCATTGTTTTTTTTTTTTTTTTAAGATTTATTTATCTGTAAGTTAGAAGTAGTCACACACACACACACACACACACACACAGATCTTCTATCCACTGGTTCATTTCCTAGGAGGCCACAATGGCCAGGGCTGGGCCAGATTGAAGCCAGGGGCTTCTCATGGGTGTGCAAGGATCCAAGCACTTGGGCCACCCTCCGCTGCTTTCCCAGGCACATTAGCCTTTGCTGGATGAGAAGTGGAACAGCTGGGACTCAAACCAGCACCCATATGGGATGCTGGCACTGCAGATGGTGGCTTAATTTGCACCATAGCACTGGTCCCCATTGTTTATATTTTGCCAGTATTTATACCCCCTTTTCACTACTTCCCACATTTCCCATATTCATTCATTAATTTGATAAATATTTGCTGAATGCATCCTTTGTGTTGACCGCTGTCTGAGCTCTGTAGATACTGATAAGCGAAACAAGCATGGTCCCTGCTCCCCACAGCATTCAGTAAGCACCCATTTGATTGATTGGAATTTCTGTCCTTGAAGAGCACTTGTAGAGTGCTTTTCCACACAGGAACTTTGAGTATGTAGTAAAAATACTGGTACTAATACCTGCTTCTCTGTTGGGCTTCAGCTGTCACTACTATATACCATGCAATGTCCTTATCACTTAAGTATTTTTTATTTGTTAGGCTAGGTCTTGTGTTGCTCTCTTTTCTGCTGCTAGAGCAAAATACTTGAAATGTTTAGCTCATAATTTTGGAGGTCCAAGACCATGTTGTCTGCATGACGGCTTCCTTGCTACACCACAGCGTAGCAGATGACATTATGGTAAGAGCTTATTTAAGAAAAAGAGATCACATGACAAAAGCAGGGAGTAAGAGAAATTCAAGAGCCAGTCTTGCTCTTTTTATAATAATCTATTCTCATGGAAACTAACTCTAAGAGACCAGCATTAATCTCTTGCACTAGGCCACACCCTTTAAACTGTTCTCACCACCTCAATACTCCCACACTAGACCAAACTTCTAGCACATGAGTTTCTGGGATACACACTCAAACTATATGCAGACCATTACAGATACAAGCAGTGTGGAAAGAGATCATTTAAAGCCCATATTACCTAAATAATTTCAAACTGAAAGATACATAATCTATAACTCAGGGCTAAAAACATCAGAGTCATATGGACCTGTGGTTGTGACCAGACTCCCCATGATTAGCTGTGTGATCATGTATTTACTGCTTATCTTGTCTGAGCCTTGTTGTATTTTGGTTTGTAAGGTTGGAATATCCATGCTACATACCTCATATAGCTTATAGTTATGATTACATGTAATAACATAAAAATACCTAGCATAGAGCCTGGCTCAGTGTAATGTATCAATAGGGTATCATTGCTGTCACCTGTGAAATAAAACTCAACTTTTAAGCCACTTCCACTCTTTCTGACCACAAAACCTACTTGCTAGAAGACTTATACTCTACTAATAGTATTTCACTTCCAAGTGAAAACTTTAAAATAGGGAAATAGTATGGGAGTGGATTCCATTTTTAATGGTCTGTTTTCCATAAAAGGACAGCAACTTCAGCATCAGAAAATGGTAAGGAAGTGGGAGCATTTCTAAGGAGAGTACATGTAATTGTTTTATTAACATAGTTGGGTAGAAGTTTTAGGTTTCTAGAGTTTTAAAAGACTAGAAAGTGGGGTAAAAGAAGCAAAAATGAATGTTTGATTAAAAAATAAGACTGCGGCATTATGTTTATCTTCTTGTATCTGAAAGCCATACTTCTAAGGAGCTGATTAGAAGAGCATTGATTTCATACTTAATCTCCTTTGATGCCATTCTTCAACTCTGCAATAGTTAATAATCTTCTATAATGTTTAGACTTTAGCGTAAAATTATGGAAAAAGAAAAAAATCAAGATATAGGAGGTTAATTTACAGATTTCTTTTAAAATAAGAATAGCTTAGAACTAGTATGCATGCTTAGAAGTATATTTTAAAAAACCACCTTTATATCATAGGCGACATATTACAAATCTTTGCCAGTTTTGTTTTCATTAACAATAAATTAAAACAGTACAACTTTGAGAAAATAGTTTTTGGTAAAAGATTCTTCTGCTTTGGTATAAAATGAGCTCTAAGCAAAAGCTTTATTTTGTTTAATGATGTCTGTGTAATTACAGGGTGTAGGAAAAAATAAGATTGTGGACCGATTCCTTCACCTGCTCAACAGACCCCGAGAATATATCCAGCTGCATAGGTAAGAGTATCAGACCCAAGACCTCTCAAAATATGATTTAATCTTTTATTTTTCTCCTGATGCAATTACAAATACGTTCTTAAATGCCCATTTTATAAACCAGTTTCCTTCTGTTCTCCTGCTCTTATCTCTCTTCTCCTTAAAAGGTAATAAAATCATGCAAAATTTATTTTTAAAGTGACTAATGCTTTATAAACATGAATTAATAGATATTTTGTGGACATAGAGTGATGAACATTACATTCTAGGAGCAGACCTCATCAACATTATGGCTCTTAAATTAGAAGAAAACTATGTAGAGCCTAAGCCCATTCTCTAGCAAGAAGCTAAAATAGCTTACAAGAAGGAACAGTAAACTATATGAATCTAAGATAAGAGATAAGGAACTCAGAAATATGGAAAAAGTATGTTTTTAATGTCTCCTTGCCTTCCTTTTAAACATTTGGTGGGTTATTTAGTTTTGTATAGACAGAATACTGGTTCCAGAATAGTTTTGATCAAATAGATTTCCTCAGTACAAACCATTTTTAAATTTATAAGTGAAGCTATTTTAAATCTGTAAAAACAAAATATAAGCAGAAGATTTACCAGAAACAAACAAACAACAGCAACAAAACTAACATCAAACAAAAGAGAGAAATGGAGATATGTAACAAGTAATGAGCAATTTAGAGCTAACTTAGGTTATTATTATTTTAATTCCATGAGATTAGTTATTATATTGGATGGAATTATAATTAATCTGATTTGGGTCCTTTTGCTAAATAATTATGAGTTCTTAAGAAAGAACTATAGAAGAATGAGGGTAAACTTAATAGGTCAATGGAGAAAGAAAGAAGGACTGAAGGAAGCTGAGTTACTATCAAAAATTCCCTCTAGGAATTAACACCTCTGGCTGTGACAGATTGAAAGCTTAAAGTACCAAATTAGCTCAACCAGAATAAAAAACTATAACTGGGCAGATTCCACAAATAATGAGAAAAGAACACCTATCAGAACTCATACCTGGTTGGAAGTCTTCAATAAACCTATCTTGTATTCATGAGGTATCTTGTAAGTGAGTGAAATTGACATTTTGAGATTTGGTTGTTCTTTATAGCCCTTGTTTTACTCTTGAGGAACAATGGGTTTTCTACTTACTGCTTGTTGTATTCTTTATTTGGTCGACAATTAAGCTTGTAATTATAAAATAAACTATGTCATTGTAAAAATTTTTTTAAAAAATAAGGGAAGAGGGAGGGTGGGAGTGTGTGTGGGAGGGAGAATAGGGTGGAAAGTATCAATATGTTCTTAATCTGTATATATGAAATACATAAAATTTGTTCAACTTATATAAATTTTTAAAAATCTCAAAAAAAGAAATAGAATTAATGTGTATGTTTTTAAAAACTGGAACAAGAAAAGAAAAAAAGTAGGACTAATTTATCCTAAAAGTAAAAACTACTCTATGCCCACCCTTACAAGGATTAAAAATAAATCTTGAAGAAACAAAGATATTTGCTGTTTAACATCATTTTGGAAGGTTTCTCATAAAAATTGATTTAAAAATAAAATCAACAAAAGATCAAAATATTTCAAATGTAAATGTATTGCTTACCTGAACAAAATTTGACACTTAACTAAGGAAGATTGCAAAATCCAAACACTCACCAACATAGCATTCATAATGTTAAGCATTCAATAGAAAATTGCTAGACATATAAAGAAGCAAGAAACTGGTCAATAGAATTAAAAATAACAGATGAAGAAATTAACAGAAAAAGCCTATAAAACAGTTGACATAAGTGCATCAAAGGGGGAAAATTAATGTAAAAAAGGAGTAATTAGAAATTCCCAGTACAGAAATGGCAACTCAGAAAAACAGCATACATACCAGTAATTTGAGTCTCAAAAGAGAGGAGGAAAAAAAAAGGTACAAAATGCTGTTTAAAGAGGTAATGGTGATAAAAATCTCCAAATTTGATGAAAAGCATAAAGCCACCAATCCGTGAAGTTTGGTGAACTCAATCAGAATAAAAAGAAAACCACCACATGACATATCATAGTCAAATTTGTGAAAACCAAGAGAAAATTCTTAAAAGTGCCAGAGGAAAAATATTGCATATAGAAAAACAATGATAAAAATGACTGATCACTTTTCAGGAGAAAAATATAAACCACAGTCTGTCCCAGTTTACTAGATGGAAGACATCTCATCAGAAACTTTACTGGCCAGGAAAGAGTAGAGGGTGACTTTCACAATTCTGAAGGAAAAAAAATCTGCCAACCAAGATTGTGTATCATCCAAACTACCCTTTAGGTGTGAAGAAGAGATAAAGATATTCCCAGACAGACAAAAGCTGAGGAAATTTATCATCACCAGACCTGTTCTACAGGATATCCTAAAGGGATTCTTCAAATTGAAAAATGGTAACAAGTAAAAAGAAACTATTAAAAAGTAGTAACCTCATAGAATAAAGGGTCCAGAAATACTTATTGCATCCACAGCCTACTGATCTTTGATAAAGATGATAAGAAGGTGCATCATCGAAGGGACAATCTATTAAATAAGTGGTGCTGGGAAGTTTTGATATCCACATGCAAAAGAAGGCAACTAAACACTTATATTTCACCGTATACAAAAATGAACTCAAAATGGACTAAACACATAGATGTAAACCTGAAACTACAAACCTGTTCTAAGACAGGTGAGGGGGCCATTCATGTATAGAGTATGCAATGATCAATGCAGGTTAAACATCACAATCTCCTCAAATATCTGTCATTTATTTTTAGAGAAAACAATCAAAATCCTCTTCTGTTTTTTTCTTTAAAAACTGTACATAGTATATTATGTGAGGGGGCCAATATTTTGATGTAGTGGGTTAAGCCACCACCTATTATATCAGAATCCCATGTAGTTCCTTGTCCCGGCTGCTCCCCTTCTGATACAGCGCCCCGCTAATGTGCCTGGGAAAGCAGTGGAAGATGGCCCAAGTACTTTGGCCCCCGCCACCAACATGGAAGACCCAGATGAAGTTCCTGACTTCAGCCAGGCACAGCCCTGGCTATTGCAGCCATTCAGGGGGGATGAACCAGTAGACAGAAGATCTCTCTTTGTCGCTCTCTCTCCCTATTTCTCTGTAACTTTGCCTTTCAAATGCATAAATAGATCTAAATAAGAAAGAAAAAAGGAAATGCTTCAGAGCATTGTAATATATTAGGATTTTATTGATAGCATCACCAAAACACAGGAAAGAAAAGGAAAAATGGATATATAGGACTTTATCAAACTAAAAATCTTCTGCACAGCAAAGGAAATAATCAGCAGAGTGAGGAACTACCAATTGTTATAAAGTATGTCTGACAAAGGGTTAATAACCGGAATATATAAGGAACTCAACAGCGTAGAAAAAATCATCTCATTAAGTGGGGCATGTATTTAGCACAGTGTTTAAGTTGCTGCTTGGAATACCTGCATCTCATGTCAGAGAGCCTGATTCAGGTCCCAGCTCTGTCACTTCCAATCCACTTGTGCTAAAGCACATCGTGGGAGACATCAAGTGGTGGCTCAAGTATTAGATTCTGCTCCTGTGTAGGGGGACTCAAATGGAGTTTCAGGCTCCTGGCTGCAGCCTGGCCTGCCACAGGCTGCCACAGATATTTGGGGTGTGCCAGCAAATGAAAACTTGCTCGCCTGTTTGTGCACTCTTTCTCCCCCCCCCTCTCTCTGCCTTTCAAACAAAATAAAAATAAATATTTTAAAAATCTTTAATGAGCAATAGATCTGAATAGACATCATTTCTCAAAAGAAGATACACAAATGACCACACTAAGTGCATTAAAAAAAATGTCAACACTAATCATCAGGGAAATGCAAATCAAAACAACAAAGAAATATCACCATATCACCTCAATCCAGTTAGACCAACTATTATCAAAAACTAAAAGATACTAGAGGCTGGTGAGGATCTGGAGAAAAAGGAACCCCCTTTCACTGCTGGCGGGCGTGTGAATTAGTACAGCCTTTGTGGAAAATAGTATGGAAGTTCCCAAAAACCAGAAATAGAACTACCATATAACCTACAGTCCTACTCCTGGTTATATATGCAAGGGAAGGGAAATCAGTCTGTCAAAGAGACAAGTGCTGTTCCATGTTTATTACAGCACTACTCACAATAGCCAAGAAATGGAAACAACCTAACTGTCCCTCGCTGATGAATATGTAAAGAAAACACAGTACATGGCTTTGAGGGAATACTATTTGGTCATTTAAAGAGGGTGAAAAAGAAGAACTGCCTGATCTGAATTATCTATAGGTTATATATAAAAAAAAGTTCGCATAGAATGTGAGAGTAGACTTAGGTTTCAGATCCTGGGGAGAGTGGAGGGGAAGATGGGAAGAGAGATGGTTAATAGAGTATTAAGTTATAGATGGTAGGAAGAAGTTCTGCTGTGCTCTTGCACAGTATAGTCACTATGGTCAACATTAATATACTATGTACAGTTTTTAAAGAAAAAAACAGAAGAGGATTTTGAATGTTTTCTCTAAAAATAAATGACAGATATTTGAGGAGATTGTGATGTTTAACCTGCATTGATCATTGCATACTCTATACATGAATGGAGACATTACACAGTACCTCATGAATATGTATAACTCTTATGTGACAGTTACAAATAAAACTTAAATAAATATAAACCACAATTCAGTGGAACAGTTGTTTTTAAAGTTTGAAAGAAAAAATCAATAGAGAATGGTATATTCAACAAAAATACTCTTTGAAAGTAGAGGTAAAATACTTTTTGAGACAAATAAAAGCTGAGAATATTTTTATTAGATCTGCATAATATAAGCAGATATATATATATATATATATATAGCCTAGTATTTTCCTTGAACACAGATGCAAAAATCCTTGACAAATCAAATCTAACAACATGTAATAAAATCCAATCCATCTAACTCAGTAGGTTTTATCTCAGGAATGTAAATGTGGTTGAACATTTGAAAATAAAGAATATAATTAAAATAAAGTCATATGAAGCTCTCAGTTGTCATAAAAAAAAAGCATTCAACAAAAGTCAATACCCACTCATGATGAAATAATCTGTAGACTACAAATATCAGCATAATAAGAGGTATTTATGATATCCTTATAGCTAACTTCATATTTTGGTGGAAAATTAAGAGCTTTTCTCCTATGTTAGGGAAAAAAAGCAATGATGTTCATTATTCACATTATGCCAGAGGTGCTAGCTAGTGCAATTTAGCAAAAAAAATAAGAAATGGTATACAGGACTTGAATACATGACTTTATATGTTGGGAACAGCCTTAAAAATTATTTTTTAAAAAGTATCAGAATTAATATCTAAATTTAAAAGATTATTTTATTTCTTTGAAAGGCAGAGACAGAGAGAGACTGAGTCTATGAGAGAGACAGAGAAAGAAAGCGTCATCCACTGGTTAACTCCATAAATGCCTGCAACTGTGGGGGCGGGGGAGGCCAAAGCCAAGAAGAACCAGGGACGCAGTTCAGGTCTCCCACATGGGTAGCAGGAAACCAGCTATGTGAGCCATCACTGGCTGCCTCACAGGGTGTTAGCAGGAGGCTGGTATGGGGACCAGAGCCAGGACCTGGACCCAGGCACTCCCTTATAAGATGTAAGCATCCTAAGTCATGTCTTAACACCATTCAAAATGCCTGCCCTGAAGAACCTAATTAAATAAGGTTGCAGAATAAAAGGTCAGTGTAAAAAAGTCCCTGGTATTATATGCTAGCAATAGACAAAGGGAGAATACAATGTTTTGAACACTACTTGCAATAGCTTTTGTACAAGATGAGGTACCTGGGGCTAAACCCAACAAAGTATTGCAGATGTTTAATTGACGAATATCATGGTCAACAGCCACATGCTTTTTGTTAACTTGCTGATAGCAATTTAAAATGAAATTACAGCTCATCTTTTTCAAACACTTGTGGTGTTGAGTTCCTTCTCCTTATCTTCATATACTTCAACATCCAGCTGCCTTTCCTCAGAATCACTGCTGTGTGTTAGAATTCTCTTTACCTTATTTAAAAGTGGACAATAGCTAATCTTTGTTGCTAATAGAAAATGTTTCATCCTGATTGTCTCCTAAAATCATTCTTGCTTTAAAGTGGCACACTGTGCTAGTTATTATCAGCGAATGCTGGCTAGGATGCTGGATCCATGAATTGACCAAGCTGAATATAATTCTCAGTATGTTACATATTAAATTTTGGGAGTCTGCTCCTGAGAAAATCCTCCTTATTGTTATTTTACTTGCCCCTGAGATTTTCATGGGGGCCCTGGGCACCTCTATTTCAAGATATTGAATATTTAATTTATTATCTAAAATCAGAGTTAAAAAGCTCCATTTCTGTGTAAAATACATAGTACTAAATTTCTTTGTAAATCTGACATTCCCACTAATTTTAATATAGGAAAATTTTCTTTATTATGTACAGCTTTAAGACTATTTACCATGAAATTTAAGCTCACAAAATTGCTTTAAGAAAAACATATGTTTAAAAGAGGTAAAAATAGCAATTAAAAAAAGGTTCAAGACTTCTCTGATCTGAAGATGATCTACGTAAGGTTCTTTACTCTGAATATTTTAGGTCCCTTCTAATGGATTTGTGATGTTACTATCTAAATAATCAGTCACACTCAGTTTAGCTTATGGATTTCATTTGGACAAATTAGTTGTAAGAGCCATTCAAATCATAATCTTGATAAGTAAAACCATCACCAAACATACTTGAATAAAACACACAACCAGTGTACTGTTAAGTACGGCCATCTTATGTCTTGATGATCAAGTTTCATAAAATGAGCAAGTTGGTCCATTCAAGAATGTATTTAGTTAAAATCAAGATGTTGCCTTAAGAGTATGATTTAAGGAATTTAAAAGATTAATAGAAGTAATTACTTTTGATGGTATACATTTCAAAGAAGAGATGATATAGCTCACATTTGAGAAGTGCATCCATTGTTTTTTTCTACAATGTTATGTTAATTTGACATTAAAAAGGGCACTTGACTGTGTTAACTTCTGTAGCTCTATTCCCTTGTTGGATAAATGTATACCACTAGAATAAAATCATTATTATCCCAAGGCTTTCAAATACTTTTTACGTTACCAGGTGTTTGGGTTTCTTTTGTTGTTTTTTGTTTTTGCGACACTTCATAGATGAAGATGATGGCACAAGCACAATCATTAGCTAGCAGGACCTATGCTCTTGGTTATTTTTCTGAAAGGGGTGCCCATTGTAAATGTAAAGTTGCCAGGTCTCCCAGTGTAGCCTCAGCTTCCTCTTCCAGTTGCATTCTCATCACATATGCTTAATTTATTCCAGGCTGGATCGTTCTGTGTTCTACTCAGTGAGTTTTGAATGTGCGTCCATGCCTGTCTCTATAGCTCCAGATAAATTCACCTCCATTTCATTACCAGTCCTTCAATTTTGGTCCATTGTTACTTTTACTCAGAACCTTGTTGGATGGTTCCTTCTGACTGACACTGTTCCCTCTGAAATTCCACACAATCGAATTTGTACCACTGTGATAGGAAGAACCCAGGTTTAAGAGATGGTATCCTTTCACCTTAAACAAAATTAAGAAAAAAAAGAAAGATCATGTCCTTCCCTGACTTCTGTATGGCTCTGAGTTCTTTTAGTTTCCTTACCTATCAAATTAAAATAAAACCCTGCAGGGTGATTGTGAAGATTAAGTGAGAGAATTGTGCAACGGGCCAACCACAGTATCTGGCACCTAAACATTTAGGCAAACCGAAGTCCTAATTTTTTACTGGACACCCTGCTTTCCTACCTAATTCTGATTTGCATTATAGTAATTTTTATATTTTATTTCCATCCCCTTCCTTTTCCCCAGTCATGCCTTCCCTAGGTAAATAGGGAACTTTTGAGGGCAGGAGCCTGGTTTGTTCATTGTGTTAACTTATTGATGTAGTTATTGAATATATATGTCTTTATTAAAGTTCTTTTGTTAGCTAGTAGTTGTTTAGGCACTGATAACATGTTAGTGACTATTAAGACGACTTAGAGGTGTTTACTAGCTTTTCAGTGTGTGTTGTTTGAATACATCAATTTTTTTGAAGATTTATGTATTTATTTGAGAGGCAAAGTTAAAGAGACAGAGACACAGAAAGGTCTTCTCTCCATTGGTTCACTCTCCAAATGGCCACAATGGCCAGAGGTGGGCCAATCTGAAGTCAGGAGCCAGGAGCTTCTTCCAAGTCTCCCCAGTGGATGTAAGGGCTCAAGCCTTTGGGCCATCTTCTACTGCTTTCACAGGCCAAAGCAGAGCACTGGATAAGAAGAGGAACAGCCAGAACACGAACCAGTACCCATATAGGATGCCCACACTGCAGCCTGAGGCTTAACCTACTACACCACAGTGCTGGCACCATGAATAGATCAATAAAAATATTTATAACATTTGTTGTATATAAGCTGTGAAACAGAGATGTGCAGGTCCTGTGGGAACCTTGAGAAGGGGTGTTCCTCTCTGATTATGGGTCTGTAGTATGCTGGAAGGTGTCTGGAGAAAATGGCACTTAAACTGAGTTTTAGGATTAAGTAAGAGTTTCCTAAGATGAGAATATAGAAAGGGACATTGTGGCCATCGAAAAACAGGCTACAGAAAGACTAGAAAGTTAGAGACAGATTACTGTAGCTTATAGTGTGTGTATGGAGGTGGAAGAATCAATGATCCCACGAAAAAGTGGCCCTGCCAAGCCTGGATTTTATCCTGAATGCAACATGATAGAGTTAAACAAGAGAGTTTGTACAAGCATCATCTGAGGGTAGATCAGAGTCAGATGGGACTTACAGCACAGAGAACATGAGGAGGAGTTTCAGTAATCTGGATAAAATCTTTGGGGCTGAACATATTGGCAATGAGAATGGAAATAAGGGATATACTGAAATAGATTTAAATAGCTAGAATCACTGATAACTTCATGGAGGTTGAAAGGAAAAGAAAAGACTCTCTTACATATGGTTAGCCAATCAAGAGGCAGGCACTGTGTGTGATTCTCAATGCACAATGGATGACTTAGTATATGCTAATTTCATCCAGACCTTCCAGCTCAAGCTAACCCTATGATTACTCATCCCTACCTAGGGGCATGGATGGCTATTTTAGAATTAAGTAAGGCCCCTTATATGCCCACATATTAGACTTATGACTGTGCTGAGCAGGTTCTCTAACCAGCTGAGATAGAATATTGCATATGCATGCTTATTTTTAAAATACTTGCTTTTTCTCTATCATATTACAATATATCACAATACAAAATATCATTGAAAAGAAGAGTTGGTTTTTTGAAAAAATAAATGAAATTGACACACTGTTGGTTCAACCAACCAAAAAAAAAAAAAAAAAAGGAGAAGTCCCAAATCAATAAAATAAGAGATGAAAAAGTAAATATAACAACAGATACCACAAAAATAAAAAGAATCATCAGGAATTACTACAAAGAGATGTATGCCAACAAATCAGGAAACCTAGAAGAAATGGATAGATTCCTGGACACATATAACATACCTAAATTGAACCATGAAGACACAGAAAACAAAAACAAACTAATAACCAAGACAGAAATTGAATAAATAATAAAGACCCTCCCAAAAAAAGAAAATCCCAGAACAGGATGGCTTCCCTGTGAATTCTATCAGACATGCAAAGAAGAACTAACTCCAATTCCTCTCAAGCTATTCAAAATAATTGAAAGGAACGGAATCCTCTCAAACTCCTTCTATGAAGCAAGCATAACCTTACTTCCTAAACGTGAAAAAGATACAACAAAAAAGAGAACTACAGACCAATTTCCCTGATGAACATAGATGCATAAATCCTGAACAAAATACTAGTCAATTGAATCCAACAATACATCAGAAGGATTATTCACCTGGACCAAATGGGATTTATCCCTGGTATGCAGGGATGGTTCAACACTCGCAAATCAATGTGAGACATCACATTAACAAATTGAAGAACAAAAACCATATGATTATCTCAATAGATGCAGAGTAAGCATTTGACAAAATACAACATCCTTTCATTATGAAAATTTTAAGCAAAATGAGTATAGAAAGAAAACCCCTCAACACAATCAA
Organism: Sylvilagus floridanus; assembly: GCA_949820135.1. Lineage (NCBI taxonomy): Eukaryota > Metazoa > Chordata > Mammalia > Lagomorpha > Leporidae > Sylvilagus > Sylvilagus floridanus. The sequence goes on from OX463230.1 coordinate 75,147,353, forward strand.
GGTAACGTCCGACAAACCCACAGAAGTATCCTATTGAATGGAGAAATGCTGGAAGCATTCCCACTAAGATCTGGACACAGACAAGTATTCCGCTCTCACCACTGCTATTCAATATAGTCCTAGAAGTTTTAGCTAGATCCATTAGGTAAGAAAAAGAAAGGGAGGCCAGCGCCATGGCTCACTAGGCTAATCCTCTGCCTGCTGCGCTGGCACCCCAGGTTCTAGTCCTGGTCAGGGCGCCGGATTCTGTCCCAGTTGCTCCTCTTCCAGTCCAGCTCTCTGCTGTGGCCCACTGAAGATGGCCCAGGTCCTTGGGCCCTACACCCACATGGGAGACCAGGAGGAAGCACCTGGCTCCTGGCTTCAGATCAGTGCAGTGTGCTGGGCGTAGTCGTAGTGGCCACTTGAGGGGTGAACCAACGAAAAAGAAAGACCTTTCTCTCTCTCACTGTCTAACTCTGCCTGTCAAAAAAATAAAAAATAAATAAATAAATAAATAGAAAAAGATACAAATTGGAAAGTAGGAAGTCAAGCTATCCCTATTTGCAGATGACATGATTGTATATACAGGAGATGCAAAAGACTCCACAAAGAGGCTGTTGGAATTCATAAAAGAGTTTGGTAAAGTGGCAGGATATAAAATCGACACACAAAAATCAAAAGCCTTTGTGTACATAGACAATGCCATGGCTGAGAAAGAACTTCTAAGATAAATCCCATTCACAATAGCCACAAAAACAATCAAATAGCTTGGAATGAATTTAACCAAGGACATCAAAAGATATCTACAATGAGAATTGTAAAACATTAAAGAAAAAATAAGACACAAAAAATGGAAAAATCTTCCATGTTCATGAATTCGAAGAGTCAATATCATTAAAATGTCCATACTACCAAAAGCAATTTACAGATTCAATTGCTACCAATCAAAATACTAACGACATTCTTCTCAGATATAAAAAAAAAAAAGTGGTGAAATTCATATGGAAACACAGGAGACCCAAATAGCTAATGCAATCTTATACAACAAGAACAAAGCCAGAGGCATCATAATACCAGATATCAAGGCATACTACAGGGCAGTTATAATCAAAACAGCATGGTACTGGCATAAAAGCAGATGGTTAGTCTAATGGAACAGAATAGAAACTCCTGAAATCAATCCACACTTCTACAATCAACTTATCTTTGACAAAGGAACTAAAATCAACCCATGGAGCAACAACAGTCTCTTCAACAAATAGTTGGGAAAACTGGATCTTCACGTGCAGAAGTATGAAGCAAGAACCCTACTTTATACCTTACATAAAAATTCACTCAAAATGGATCAAAGACCTGAATCTACAACCTGATACCATCACATTATTAGAGATTGTTGGGGAAACCCTGAAAGACATTGGAACACGCAAAGGTTCTTGGAAAAAGACCCCAGAAGCACAGTCAATCAAAACCAAAATTGACAAATGGAATTATATCAAATTGAGAAGGTTCTGCACTGCGAAAAAAAAAAAAAAAAGAAGCAGCAGCAGCAGCAAAGTGAAGAGGCAACTGACAGAATGTGAGAAATTATTACTAAACTATGCAACTGATAAAGTATTGATATCCAGACTATATAAAGAACTCAAGGCCTGCACCGCGGCTCAACAGGCTAATCATCCACCTTGCGGCGCCGGCACACCGGGTTCTAGTCCCGGTTGGGGCGCAGGATTCTGTCCTGGTTGCCCCTCTTCCAGGCCAGCCCTCTGCTGTGGCCCAGGAGTGCAGGGGAGGATGGCCCAAGTGCTTGGGCCCTGCACCCCATGGGAGACCAGGAAAAAGCACCTAGCACCTGGCTCCTGCCATCGGATGAGCTTGGCCATTGGAGGGTGAACCAACGGCAAAGGAAGACCTTTCTCTCTGTCTCTCTCTCTCACTGTCCACTCTGCCTGTCAAAAAAAAAAAAAAAAAACTCAAGAAACTCAACAACAAAACAAACAATCCAGTTAAGAAATGGCCTAAAGATTTAAAAAAGAATTTTTTAAAAGAGGAAATCCAAATGGCCAACAGACACATGAAAAAATGCTCAGGATCACTAGCCATCAGGGAAATGCAATTCAAAACCACAATGAGGTTTCACCTCACCCCCATTAGAATGACTTTCATACAGAAATCAACAAACAACAAATGCTGGCAAGGATGTGGGGGAAATGATACTCTAATCCACTGTTGGTGTGAATGTAAACTGGTACAGCAGCCACTCAGAAATCTGAATATAGACCTACCATATGACCTAGGCATCCCACTTCTGGGAATTTACCCAAGGAAAATGAAATCAGCATAGGAGAGAGTCATCTGTGTCCCCATGATTATTGCAGCTCAATTAATAATACCTAAGATATGAAACCACCTCAAATGTCCATCAATTGGGTAAAGACTGGATAAAGAAATTAAGGGATATATACACCATGGAATACTACACAGCGATAAATAAAAAATGAAATCTTGTCATTTGCAACAAAATGAAATGCAACTGGAAAATATTATAATTTGTCCCAAAAGGACAAATACCACATATTTTCCCTGATCTGTGGTAACTGATAGAGTACCTAAAAGGTAATCTATAGAAGTGAAATTGACACTTTGAAATGCAATGACTTTGAACAGCCCTTGTGTCAACTATTGAGGAACAGTTTTTTATACTATTTGTTGAACTCTTTACTTAGTATATTGTTATTCTTATGTGTATAAAGTTAATTGAAAATAGATCTAAAATAGTAAAAAATAAGAATGGGAATAGGAGAGGAAGGAAGAAGAAGGGTGAGAGGGGGCAAGTAGGGTGGAAACAATCACTATGTTGCTAAATTTATATTTATGAAATGCATGAAGTTTGTATACCTTAAATAAAAAGCTTCTGGGTTAAAAAAAGCCCTATGTTTGATAAATGAATAGAAGAATAAAAGTTAATCTATAAGGGGCCGGCGCCATGGCTCATTTGGTTAATCCTCTGCCTGTGGCACTGGCATCCCATATGGGCACTGGGTCCTAGTCCTGGGTGCACCTCTTCCAGTCCAGTTCTCTGCTGTGGCCCAGGAAAGCAATGGAGGACGGCCCAAGTGCTTGGGCCCCTGCACCCGCATGGGAGACCAGAAGGAGGCACCTGGCTCCTGGCTTCACACTGGCGCAGCGCTGGCCATAGCAGCCATTTGGGGAGTGAACCAACAGAAGGCAGACCTTTTTCTCTGTCTCTCTCTCTCTCTCTCACTGTCTATAACTATACCTGTCAAATAAATTTTTTAAAAAGTTAATCTATAGGAATTACAGTGAGCATTGTACCTCCCCCATTTGCATCGATGTAGATGCCTGTTGAACCTTTTTCACCTATTGAAATAAACTGAATTTATGACCAGACATTTAAATCACACAAATCATAAAGTAAATCGTTCACATTGCTCTTTCCCAAATATCCTTTTTTAATTTTTAATGAGAACAAAATTTTTTTGTGTTCTTAACAAAATGTTAGAGTGTTTTTAAGGTATTGCTTTTGATCTTTTGTTCACTGGTTTTTTGTTTTCCTTTTTGCATGTCTTAGAAAGTTTCATATCAAAAAACACTTTTATTAATGTCAAGTGTAGAGCCACTGACTGAGAACAGACTCTGCTAGGGTACTTGTCATTGTTTATCACAATTATCCATCCCTGTCTCTGTCTCCCCTACGAGGCAGGGAGCTCTCCTGAAGGGTAAAGATATGTCTTTGAACTTCCTCTTCCACTCTGATATTTGGAGCATAGTAGATGATCAATGGACATTTGTTAAACAAATGAGTGAATGCAGTTTCTCTTCTCTCCCATCCATATTTGAGGACAACCATTTAGAGAATACTGTCTCTGAAATGGTTAGGTGACTGGTACATCCATGAGTTCATATTTTCCATGAAATAAAGACAGACTGATATTTAAGACTGTGTACACTGTGGGCTTAACTCTACCCATTCAGCTGTCCCTCCCTCTGCATAAATGTATTCCAGACGTGCTGGATAACTAGATGTGTCATTGAATTTCCCTTGTATCTACAGACTTCTACATTTTCTTCCTATCCTTAAAAGTACATTCTATCTATCCCTTCCAGCTGAAATCAAATCCCATCATCATGTTTGTATTCTCTTCCGTCAGAATTACTTCACTTCTCTGTGCCCCCCTTGAACTTTTCCTAAAAGGGAGGGAGGGGAAGAGAGAGAGGGAGGAGGAGGGGGAGAGGGAGAGGGAGAAGGAGAGGGAGAGAAAGAAGCCAAAGTCCCCATCCACTGGTTCACTCCCCAGTTGCCTGCAACAGCTGGGGCTGAGACAGGCTGAATATGGGAGCTAAGAACTCAATCCAGATCTCCCATTGGGGTGGCAGGGACCCATCCACTTGGACTGTCATCTGCTGCCTCCCAGGGTCTACATTAGGAGAACGCTGAGATTGGAAACAGAGCCATACTCCAACCCAGGCATGATGACATCCCAATATGAGATGAAGGCATCCCAACTAGTGGCTTTAACTGCAGGTCAAATACTCATCCTTGAATTTTATTTTGAAATTTTTAAAGTGCTTCGCACTTTCTGATATAAATTTTGTTTTATAACTCTCTCCCTGCCTGTCACATGAGCTTTCTGAGAGCATGGCATCTGAATTATTCATTTTAAAACCTTTCATACCTAATAATCTAGTTTTTTAAAGACTTTATTACTCAATTAAAAGAGTTACAGAGAGGGAGGGAAGGAGGGTAGCAGAAAGGGAGGAAGGGAGGGAGGGGGAGAGAGAGAGAGAGAGAAAGAGAGAGTAAGAGATCTTCTCTCTGCTGGTTCACCCTCCCAGATGGACACAACAGCTGGGGCTGAGCCAGGCCACAGCCAGGAGCTTCATCTGGGTCTCCCACTTGGGTGTCAGGGGCCCAAGTACTTGGGCCATCTTTTGCTGTTTTTTTTCCAGGCCATTAGCAGGGAGTTGGATCAGCAATGGAGTAACCAGGACTCAAACCGGCACCCATATGGGATGCTGGCATCGCAGGTGGCAGCTTTACCTGCTATGTCACAATGCCATCCTCCCATAATCTATTTTATATATTTAAATACATGTTTAATACTTGCTTAATACACTTCTGTGTTCCTTCAATCTTTGATCAAGTATTTATTGCCTGCATACAGACATGAGGCATGGTGATAGGCAGCAGGTATATAAAAAAGATACTCTACTTTTTTTTTTTGACAGGCAGAATTATACAGTGTGAGATAGAGACAGAAAGATCTTCCTTCCATTGGTTCACCCCCCAAATGGCCGCTATGGCTGGAGCTACGCCAATCTGAGGCCAGGAGCCAGGTACTTCCTCCTGGTCTCCCATGCGGGTGCAGGGGCCCAAGCACTTGGGCCATCCTCCACTGCCCTCCCGGGCCACAGCAGAGAGCTGTAGTGGAAGAGGAGCAACCAGGACTAGAACCTAGCGCCCATATGGGATGCCGGTACTGCAGGCAGAGTATTAACCAAGTGAACCACAGCGTCGGCCAATATTCTACGTTTGTCTGTAGATACTATACATTGTAAAGGATGCAGTCTTATGAGCTAACAAAAAGCATCTAAGGTGTAAAACAATTTGTTTGGAACAATTCTATGGGAGAAGTGAGAAATAAGTAATGATTTTAAGAGGAAGTAACATATAAGTTGAACATTTAAGGAATAGACCTTAACGGTTTGTCAGGAAAAAGGAGAAGGAAAGAAAACTTTCAGGAAATGAGAAAAAAATGCATATAAAGAAACAGTGGTGGCCAGCATTTTGGCACAGTGGGTTAAGCGTCCCATATCAGAATGCCAGTTTGAGTCCCAGCTGCTCATTTCTGATCCAACTTCCCACTAATGTGCCTGGGAAAGCAGCTGAAGATGGCCCAAGCGCTTGGATCCCTGCCACCCATGTCAGAGACCTGGAAGGAGTTCCTGACTCCTGGCTTTGGCCTGGCCCAGACCTGACTATTGCAGCCAGATAGGGAGTGAACAAGCAGATAGAAGATTTCTCTCTGTCTCTCTCAAGGTTTCTGTCTCTGTCCCCCTGATGCTCTGCCTTTCAAATTAACAAATTAGTTAATAAAATATTTTTTAAAAATAAATGCAGTGCTTAAGGAGCTTTTAGTAATTCAGTATGGCCTTAGGGCACATGATTTAAGTAGCAGAAATGCATGCATTTCAGCAGGAATTATTGAATATGTGCCATATGGTGGTTACTTTTCTAAGTGGGAGTGATTCATCAGTGAATAAAAGTGCCAAAAACATTAAAAAATGTAGCCATCATGTCTATATTCTGCTTGCTGTTAGGAAAGAGAGAGAATTAGAACATGCAGCTTATCAAATAGTAATAAAGCAAGCGAGCGGCAAGCAAGGAAGGGGCCAGAGAACAAGTTAGAATTTGTGTTATTAATTTTTGTTTATTTACCTGAGAGACAGACAGATGTCCACTGGTTCACTCCCCAAATGTCTGCAGTGGCCAACACTGGGCCAGGATAAATCAAGAGCTGGGAACTCAATCCAGGTGTCCCGTGTGAGTGGCAGGCACCCAACTACTTGAGTCATCACCACTGCCTCCCAAGTGTGCATTGGCAGGACTGGAGCCGGGTATCTATATCCCAGGTACTCTAATAGGATTCCAGGACTTCTCAGCTGCCAGGCTAAATGGCCATTCCAGGGATTATGATTTTAAACAGGTTGGTCAGGCAAGGCCTGGCTGTGGGCCTACAGTTGAGTAGCACTGTACAGTACCCTATTTCTACTTTCTTAACTGCTCTAAACATGCCCTTTCCATTTTTAAAGTTTCATCTATTTAGTAACTACTTTTTTTTTTTCATTTTGGTGTGGTTTTGGAGATTTTATTACTAACCTTAAAAAGCAGTAGTGCCTAAATTGGATTGAGAAATCAGGACAGATGAACCACATCTTCCTGTTCATCCTGCAAGCGCAGGGGAGACTGCCCAAGAGACAAGACGACGTTTTACTCCCAAGATGACGTCAGCAGGGTGGTATCTTAAAATGGTGCAATGGCTGAAATGCCTCCCACAAGAGTCAGAAAATGCTGCGCATACTGCCTTTTCTGCATCATTTTGGAGGATCTCCATAGTGATTATCCTGACATAGTTCATAAAGCAATGGGGGAAAAAAATGATTGCCATTTATAGCCATTCTTTTAATTTTGGATTCAATAGATAATGTGATAGATGCCAGAACCGAAAAGGCGTGCAGGTGCTGACCTTCCATGCGACATCAGCTGTCTTCACTGCAGCCCCATTTCCTGAAGGTGCTGGCTGGGAGCAGCAGCCCCTTGCTGCTGTTCTCCTGTCACTTTTAACATTCATTGCACTGAAACAAACTGGGTATATTATGGATCAGCATGCAAACTCTACATCAGAAGTAAAGCTGACACATAGGTGAGGAAGAAATGTTCTTACAGGGCTGCGGCAGCCCTCGCCCCTCTAATTCCTCAGAGGAGTCTCTTCCTTCTGCTCTGCCATGAAAATGACCCTTGGAGATAGGCTGGAGTTGAAGTGAACTTGTTAGTTGCTGTTGCAAAGAGCAGCATGTGTTATTTTTCTTAGGGTGCACCGGTTTTTACCTTTAGGAAACACTATCATAAAAACTAAGTAAGTTAATTATAGAAAACATAAAGACAAATTTACTGTAAGAGTTTTCCAAATATAGAGCTTACATAGTGCTGTTTTCTGTTTGACCCAAGTGCTTAAAATCTGGAAAATTTAAAACCAGAGCATTGGAAGCAGGTTGAGGAAAAAGGGACACCCACAGAGTTAAGACACCACTCGGGATGCTCACATCATACATTGGAGACTCTGGGTCAGAGTCTCAGCTGTGCTTGCAATTGCAGTTTTCTGTGAAGGTATACTCTAGGGGACAGCAGGTGAAGGCTCAAGTCCTAGGGTTCCTTCTACTCTTGTGGGAAACCAGGATAGAGTTCGTGGCTCCTAGCTTCTCCCTCTCCCCTCTTCCTCTCTCTCTCCTGCTTCTCTACCTTTCAAATAAATACATTTTTAAAATTTAAAAAATACAGAGCATTGGGTATTGTTTTTTGGCAATTAACAAACAGAAGTAAAGATATAATAATTCAGGGATTATATTGCAGCAAGTAACATGATATTTTATAACAAGGCAATGTACAGTAAGTCTTAGACTATATGTATTACATGAAACATGTATTCTAGGTCATTATCCAGAAGAGCATCCATTTCCAGCTTTGGGGAGAACATACTTCTTTTGCTGGACTTAATCAGCAGCAGGCTGCTTTACCATTTTGTCTTGATCAAAACCATTTTTTCAAACTTTATTTCTTTGAATTGCCTGTGGTAAAATATCTTGTGCTGCTTAATTTTATGCAAGATCTAGTTCATACTGTAGCTTGTACATTGCCAGTCTGGTAAATTAACTTCCCACAAACACAGGAATGTAGAATCATCAAGGGAAGGGGTTTTTACCTGTTCTGTTCACACATATTCCTCTCATTTCTAAAGCAGTACCCATTAGTAGATGCTCAAGAAGTGCCTATTAAGTAACAGATTTTGGAATATGCTGATATGAAAAGTGATTGTTTCTAATGTTGGCTGTTAATCGCACTTTTTCACTTGACAAAGTCTTTTAAACATGGAAGCTACTATGCGCTGTCTTTTCTGACCAAGATTTATCTAGTGTAGAAAACTTCTCACACTCCAGTTGCATCTGTGTGCACATCTTTGCACATTCATTAACTTTATCCTCTTATTCTTCTTTAATCTATTTTTCTAGTCTTTGTTAAAAACTGATGTTAAAATACATTGCTCTTTTCAAATAAAGGCCCTGGATGCTGTCATTCACCTTTGTCTGGAAAAAGGGGCAAATGAAGTTCTTTCCCTCAAAATTAGATCATTTTGGGCTCCTGAAATGTATCAAGCTGGAAAATTAGTTTTCAGATTAAACATAACAAGTTGAATTTCCCAGATACCAGTTTAGCAGATTTGTTTTTATTTCTGAAGACTGGACAACTTAACAAAATTTTCAGTTTGTCATAAGACTTGATTATCAGCATGGCTTTGACTATTGGAAGAATTCTTTCTGAAACACTGTTTATACAGTACTACTAGGGGACTTGGTAGAGGTACTGAGATTTTAAATGCTTTTGAACATTTTGAAATGCTTAGCTTCTGTTAGGTGACTGTTTTGCTGTAGCTATTTTCTACCTGCTTTTCCCAGCAAGAAGCCACCTCTAAAGAGCAAAGTATTGCATCAGAGTACACTTCCTTTCATAAATATTATCCCCCTAATGTCTTCCTCCCTTTTATAGTCTGTTAGGATTTCTTGCATCTGGGCCTGTTAGTGATGAGTGATTGACTATTAAATAAACTCTGTGTCCTCCAAAACAACTATTTTAAGAGCTGGAGTCTTTTCAGTCACTTTGGCAGAAATAATATTTTGCTTATCTTTCTGAGAGGACTTTTCCCTCAAAGCATTCAAAATAATCAAAGTACTGTATAATATAATACTTTCTCCCCACCCCACTCTATGTCTTCCTTACTTTTTATGATGTGACCCCATGTCAGCTATGTTAATTCCATCTGCAGAGGTAGTGATACAAACTAGTAACATTGTAGGCTGTTGTGATCGTAGCTTATTGTATATCTTTTTGAAATGTAGTTGAATAAGAATACTAATTGTAACAAGACCCATGCCTGTTTTTGAGGGTCTCAGGGAGCTGCTTTACCAGTGTAGGGGTTGGGTGTGGTAGGTGATGTGCTACTATCTCGCTGAGAGTCCAGAAGATTTGTAGACATTGTTTACTTTTTAAATTGTTTTTCTTTTATTTATTTACTTGAAAGTCAAAGTTACACAGAGAAGAGGCAGAGAGAGACAGAGCCAGAGAGAGACAGAGAGAGAGGTCTTCCATCTGCTGATTCACCCCCCAGATGGCCTAATGGCTGGAGCTGTGCCAAAATGAAGCCAAGAACCAGGAGCTGCTTCCAGGTCTTCTACATGGGTGCAGGGGCCCAAGAACTTGGGCCATCTTCTACTACCTTCCCAGGCCATAGCAGAGAGCTGGATTGGAAGTGGAGCAGCCAGGACTTGAGCCGGTGCCCATACGGGATGCTGGCACTGCAGGTGGTGGCTTTACCCACTACGCCTCTGGGCTGGCCCCTAAATTGATTTTTAAAGCCATAACTAAATGCTACTCTCTGTTTTCTTAATAATAGTTATTATTAGTGTTATTTACCTCTATTTCATGAATTATTTTCAAATAAGCCTTATAAAAATAATATTCCAGATGATGCCATGAAGTCTTCACTTGAAAAACATCTCTCAGCAGCATTTGCTTCTGAAACAATATTACACTGAATAGTAAAAGGTTACCATCTCCTTATGTTTTCATTATCATCCCTCTTATTAATATTGAGTAACTATGGCCTTCCCTGAGCTGTATCCTGTCTTTTCTCGCTCATGTTCAGCACAAATTATTGAGTAGACTTTTCCCATAGCCATTTTTTTTAAAGTCAGAAGAGATTTTTGTCAGCTATTTGAAACTCCGGTGTGTTTTCTTTCTTCCTTCATTCTTGTGTATAACTGTTACTATTTTTCTAAAGGAAAGCTAATCATAAATCAATTAAAATGCAACTCATTAAAATATCATCTTTAAGATAAACATCACTATTTTGAGGTCTGTGGTTCCTCAGTAAATGAGAAGACAGTAACTTACTGTACCTTTACAAACAACATCTCAGAACAGACCGTGCTTGCTGTCTGCGGGCCAATTTTCTTTCCTTATTTTGACAAAAACCTGGTCTTTACACAATTTAATTACTTTTATTGCTTCTGGAATCATTTGAAGTTACCACTGAAGCATTAATAACTCAAAGTTTTAAAAGGCTTTAAAATCACAGATTTAAAAGGCGAATACAATTCGGCACACTATTGCTTTAAGCGTCTCCTTGTTGGCCCAAACTTGAATTTCTAGACAGCTGTAGTTTGTATAATAGTTAAGAAGTGAGAACAATTGGTGATAACAGAAATGTCAACAATTAGCTGAACATTCTAATTCATCAAGCATTACTGGTAACTGTTCTGTTACTGGAAAATCATCTCTTTATTAAACCTTAGGGTAAGGAAATGTGACTAAGATGTGTTTTAAATTTTCTTTTCCTCAGTATTGTTAAAATTGTTGACTTTAAACTCATTAGTTTAAATTTCAAAATTGTTTTTTAAAAGGAGCAAGCCAAAATAGAATTAAAATTGTAGCAAAATGTTCTCCTGGAGTCATTGCTTATTTGTGTGGAGAATTAATAGTCTTTCATCTAAAGCACCCATAAGTACAGAACAATGATTTTAATCAAACACTCTCTGAGCAACAATCATTATATTGTCTTTTTTTCTTCTTTTAGAGTCAGTTCATATGTTACCTGTAACAGCAGCAGTCACTTTTCATTTATGAAGATTAAGTTTATGATATTATAGACTGTCTTGGAAATCAGCCTTCTTTCTTTGTGAGCGCTATGCAGTGGGTAGTGTGGATTGTTTTCTACTCTTATATAATTAGAGTACCTCCCTGAAATACAAGCTAACTGGTTTTCTAAACTCCATATCATTTTACATATTTTACTAACCTTTGCTTTTCTTTTGATGCACAAGATGAAAGGATCAATAATAAGAATAGGGCGAAATCACTGTTGTTCTATAAATTCCTCTCCTTCACCGACTGCTCCACTGAAAGCCGTGTTTTCTGTTTATATTTGTTCTTTTTGTCTCTTTTAGAAATTAGCCAACTTGCGCTTATTCCCTCCAAGTTATGGTTTTTATTTCCAGCACAAACATCTGGAGAAATCTCATTTGTCAAGTTGTGAATCAGAATTCAAGTGTTAGAGGGAAATTTATTTGCTTTTTTTTTTTTTAAACTAGAACTCAGTTTAAATTTACTGGTCTTGATCTGTTAAGAAGTACTATAATTATGAAGGTATCAACTGAGTTTCCTTTCTGCTGACACCGATGTAAGAGCTTCTTTTTCCTTTCTGGTGCTGGAAGGTGTCATGTTGTTGCCCATAAAGTATGTGAGAGCTGAGGTGAGAAATTCATTATATTGCTATAAAAATCTGTGTGAACATGCCTTTTTTCCCTTCCTCAACACACCCCTTTTTCATTGCTAGAATATTAATAGTGAATTTAAGTGAGGTTAATTAAGCTCTGTTCTTGATTTATTCCAAACCTTAAAAGTCAATTTATTAGCAAAAAAAAAAAAGTATAAAGTATTTCCTACGCTGTTTTGTAAGACCCATGAATACAGAAAATGTATATATGACTATAGATCATAATGTTGAGTAAGAAACATTTTTTATTCATTCTAGAAGTTCATAAGCACCAATGAATTGTCACAATATGTTTTTACTTAACATCCCACAGGGTTTATTTTTAGGTACAGCTTTAATTTGATTCTTGGTGAAGATAAAGGAGTAGCTTTTAATATGTAATGCCTGGGATGTAGGAAGCAGTAGGTGATGTGACAGGTGCCTCTGAGATCAAGAATCATAGGGTTGGGGGCTTGGAATATAGGTCTGGAATGACAATAGGCCATACTCCAAGGGAATTAAATTTATATGTACACATAGACACACACATATTATGTGTATATATAGAATCTGTATATTATATATATAATCACTGCTTGGTCAGGTTAGGAGAAGCCTTTCAAGTTAGAGACAAATAAGGCAGACTAGAATTTTTAAATGTTACTAATTATATTGCCAGCATATCTGCTGGAGCACTGGTAAGTGAAGACTCTGATGCAGAAGTTACTTGCTGCAGCCGGGGCCGTGGCTCACTTGGCTAGTCCTCCACCTGCGGCACCGGCACCCGGGTTCTAGTCCCAGTCGGGGGGCAGGATTCTGTCCTGGTTGCTCCTCTTCCAGTCCAGTTTGCTGCTGTGGCCCAGGAAGGCAGTGGAGGATGGCCCAAGTGCTTAGGCCCTGCACCCCATGGGAGACCAGGAGGAAGTACCTGGCTCCTGGCTTCAGATCAGCGCAGCGCCGACCATGGCAACCATTTGGGGGGTGAACCAATGGAAGGAAGACTCTCTCTGTCACTCTCTCTGTCTAACTCTACCTGTCAAAAAAAAAAAAAAAAGTAGTTACTTGCTGCGATAGTCCAAATTCAACTCAGTTGGAATAAATGATGGATATAAAAGTCAGGCCCTTGACTTGTCAATCTCAAGAATACTTCTTCACATGAATATATGTGTTCTAAAATGGACTTGCAGATGAATATGGATCATTCTTCCCTGTAAGAATCTGTCCTTAATATAAATCAGTTTATTTACAAGAGCGTGTTCCAGATTTTCTGTTCCAAAAGAATTCCATCAGTATATGTGGAGAAGTGCACATGCTATGTCCTGAATCACAAGCCATCATATTGATATTTTGCCTTTTAGTAATTTTTGTTGACTTCAACAATTACTTATTGAATTCCTCCCATAAGCCAGACATCTCCTAGATGCTTGGGACAGAATGAGTGACAACATAGATATCTTTGATGCTTTTAGATCTGATACTTTGTAAAGAAAGATGGGTATTTTTTTTAAAGATTCATTTTATTTATTTGAAAATGTTACAGAGAGAGGTACAGAGACAGAGAGAAGTCTTCCATCTCTTGGTTCACTCCCCAAATCACTGCAATGGCCGGATCTCAACCAATCGAAAGCCAGGAGCTTCTTTCCAGTCTCCCACATGCGTGCAGGGGCCCAAGCACTTCAGCCATGTTTCTACTGCTTTCTCAGGCCCTTAGCAGGGATCTGGATCAAAAAAAAGAGCAGCCTGGACACAAAGGAGCGCCCATATGGAATGCCAGCGCTACAGGCTGGGGTTTAACCCACTGCGCCACAACCCCGCAAAAGATAGGAATTAAAACGTCATTACAATGCAAGGTGTCAAGGATGAAATAGGAGAAATCCAGGGCTCAAAGAACACATAGAGCGAGAGCACACAAGCTGGAAAAGAAAGGGTCAGGCAGGGGAGTCCAGTAAATGCTACCATCTGTGCTGAAACCTAAAGACAAGGTGGAAATCTCAGGGACAAATGAGGCTGGTGCTGTGGTGTAGTGGATAAAACCACCACTTGCCGCTGGCACCGTGGCTCAACAGGCTAATCCTCCGCCTTGCGGCGCCGGCACACCGGGTTCTAGTCCCGGTCGGGGCGCCGGATTCTGTCCTGGTTGCTCCTCTTCCAGGCTAGCCCTCTGCTGTGGCCCGGGAGTGCAGTGGAGGATGGCCCAAGTGCTTGGGCCCTGCACCCCATGGGAGACCAGGAAAAGCACCTAGCACCTGGCTCCTGCCATCGGCTGAGCGCGGTGCGCAGGCCGCAGCGCGCCGACCGCGGCAGCTATTGGAGGGTGAACCAACGGCAAAGGAAGACCTTTCTCTCTGTCTCTCTCTCTCTCACTGTCCACTCTGCCTGTCAAAAAAAAAAAAAAAAAACAAACCCCATCGCTTGCCGTGCTGGCATGCTGGATCTAGTCCCAGGTACTCCACTTCCAATCCCACTTTCTGCTATAGCCTGGGAAAGCAGCAGAAGATGGCCCAAGTCCTGGGGCCCCTGCACTCACGTGGGAGACCTGGAAGAAGCTTTGACTCCTGGCTTCGGATTAGCGCAGCTCCAGCCATTGCTGCCATTTGGGGAGTGTTCCAGCAGATGGAAGATCTCTCTCTGCCTCTGCCTCTCTGTAACTCTGCCTTGCAAATAATAAATAAGCAAATCTTAAAAAAAATTACATGGACAAGAAACTTCAGTTGCAACAACACAGTAACGATAACAGTAGTTAGAATGGACATGTAATTATACTCCTAATATCTACTAGGTACTTTCCAAGCATTCTAGCAGTCATTCTTCTGGATGAGCTGTAGTGCTTACCTAAGACCACATGACTAAGAACCACAAATTGGTCAGTGACAAGAACAAGACTTTGCATCCTGACTGATCTGACTCAAAAGTCTTCTTTCCACTACCCTATGACTTTCTTTTCAGACAGTTAGCTGATTATGATTGAAGATGTTTTGCTAAAACAAACAACAAAAAAATTTTCATGGTACCTCATTTGCTTTATGTTTTGTTTACATGTGGAATTTGTTGCTTTTTTTGAAAAAAATATACATTTTGTAATCTTAACAAATTGTCACAAAATTTGGCATTTGGGTATCAATGTCACAACTATAACACCAAGGTCTAAAGTTCACTTCTTAAGTAGTCTTACTCTTATAGGTACGCAAATACAATGGAAGCCTTACATTTTACTCTGAAAAAATAGAAAGGTAGTTTGAAAAGACATCTTAGAACTTCTAAAGAAAGGTGCTACTCATATTTTAAAAGTAGTTTTAATTTTCCTATTGACATGATCAAACTGGCCATGAGATTTTTTTTTAAGTTATACAAGTTTCTCTTTTTTTCAGTAGACAATCACCAACATTTTATTGAACAACTTTCATGTATTTCATATATAGAGATTCAGGAACATAGTGACACATCCCCCCTTACCCTCCTTCCTGTCCATGCTGCAGCCCTCCCTATCCCTCCCTCTCATGTTCTCACTCTTAATTTTTGTGATGATCTATTTTCTTTTTTTTTTTTTTTTGAGACATTAGACCTCAATTTAATACATTAAAAGAAAATAAGTCCTTGAGAACAAGTTTTATCATTAATTAAGAAAGCACCTAAGAAAACATGCAATGGAATTAGACATTTAGGCATAACTAAAACTTATGGGACATAAGAATATCATCCACTTAATACACTAAAATAAATTCTTGAGAACAAGTTTTATTGTTAAATATAATATCTCCTCTTTGAGGTGACAGAGGTCCTTCATGGGAAGTTAGTGCACAGTGAATCCTGTTGTTAATTTTAACAATTAGCACTCTTTTGTATGATCACCCAGGCCTCCTGACATAAGCTGCCAAGGCTATGGAAGCCTTTGAATCCACAAACTCCATCAGTATTAGGCAAGACCTAAACAAAGTGAAAGTTCTCTCCTCCCTTTGGAGAAAGGAACCTCTTTGATGACTACTTCTTTCCACTGGGGTCTCACCTGCCAAGGTCCTTCATGTACGACATTTTTTACCACAATGTCTTGGCTTTCCATGCCTAAAATACTCTTTTGTGGGCTTTTCAGCCAGAGCAGAATGCCTTAGGGGCTGGTTCTGAGGTTGGAGTGTTTCTTAAAGCGATTGTCATTGTATGAGTCTGCTGTATGGACTGCTTCCCATGTTGCAGCATTCACTCCTTTTTAATTCTATCTATTATTATTTCCAGACACTTAATCTTATTTATATAAATGATCTATTTTCAGTATACTTAGTGATAGTATAGTTGACCCTACTCTAATTAAAATAGTTCAACAAATAGTATGAGGAGAAAACAAATAAAAAATAAAAAACACAGTTCCTCAATAGAAGAGACAAGGGCTATAAACAATCATTAATTCTCAAAATGTCCATTTCACTCCAATACATTACATTTCAGGTCCTCTATTAGCTACCTCAGATCAGGAAAAAAAGATTGTGTCTTTTCAGGACTGGATAATTTCAATAAATATAATGGTTTCCAGATGCAACCATCTTGTTGCAAAAGACAGGACTTCATTTTTTTTTATGGATGAGTAGTACTCTGTAGTGTACATATACAATATATGTGTACATATACAATACATGTACATATACAACAGTTTTTTTATCCAGTCAAAAGTTGATGGACATCTTAACTATTGTGAAGTGTGCTGCAATGAACATGGAAGTATAGATAACTTTCATATACTGATTTCCTTTGGCTTGGGTAAATTCCCAGGAGTGAGATGACTAGATCATATGGTAGGTCTGTATTCAGATTTCTAAGGTAGGCCCATACTGTCTTCCACAGTGGCTGTACCACTTTACATTAACACCAACAGTGGACCAGCTTATCTTTTTCCACACATCCTCACCAGCATTTGTCATTTGTTGATTTATGTATGAGAGCCATTCTAACTTGTGATTTTGATTTGTATATCCCTGATGGCTAGTGATACTGACATTTTCTTTTTTTTTTTTTAAGATTTATTTTATTTATTTGAAAGAGTTACAGAGAGAGGTAGAGACAGAGAGAGAGGTCTTCCATCCACTGGTTCACTCCCCAGATGGCTGCAATGGCCAGAGCTGTACCTATCCAAAACCAGGACCCAGGAGCTTCTTCCAGGTCTCCCACGTAGGTGCAGGGGCCCAAGGACTTGAGCCATCTTCTACTGCTTTACCAGGCCATAACAGAAGGCTGGATTGGAAGAGGAGCAGCTGGAACTAGAACCGGCGCTCATATGGGATGCCAGTGCTTTAGGCCAGGGCTTTAACCCACTGCACCACAGCACTGGCCCTGAGCATGTTCTTAAGTGTCTGTTGGCCATTTTAATTTTCCTCTTTTTAAAAATGCCTGTTCAAGTCCTTTGCCCCTGAACTGGATTGTTTGTTTTGTTGTTGTTGAATTTTTTGAGCTCTTTATAGATTCTGGATGTTAAGCACTTATCAGTTGTGTAGATTGCAAATATTTTCTCCAACTCTGTCAGTCGCCTTGTCACTTTCCTGAGTGTTTCTTTTGCAGTGCAGAAGCTTCTCAGCTTGATGTAATCCAGTTGTCAATTTTGACTTTGATTGCCTGTTCTTCTGGGGTCTTTTTTAAGACACCATTGCCTATGTCGGTGCCTTGCAAAGTTTCCCCAATGTTCTCCAATGATTTGATGGTATCTGGTTACAGGTTTAGGTCTTTGCTCCATTTTGAGTGGATTTTCGTGTAAGATGTATAGTAGGGATCTAGTTTCATACTTATGCACATAGAGATCCAGTTTCTCCAGCACCATTTGTTAAAGAAACTGTCATTGCTCTAGGGATTGCTTTTGGCTCCTTTGTCAAAATAAGTTGGTTTTAGATGCAAAGATTGATTTCTGGAGCTTCTTAAATAGCAAATGTTTGAGTGGACATCCTTGTCTGGTTCTGGATCTTAAGGGAAATGCTTCCAGCTTTTCTCCATTCAATAGAATGCTAGCTGTTGGTTTGTCATAAATTGCCTTGATTATGTTGAAGAATGTTCCTTCTTTGCTCAATTTGCTTAAGGTTTTCATCATGAAAGAATGTTGTATTTTTTTGTTTCTGTTTTTCAAAACAATTTATTGCATCATATTTGGTACCTTAAGTTTGACAGCAAAGAAGAAATTACCTCTGTAATTATAGGAAAAAGAAGCAAGTCAGTTATTGAAAAAAAAAAATCTTGGGCCCTTTAAAATTACTAAGTCTTGAGCTCACCTGAAACAACTGAGCAAGAATTATATTCTTAGAAATGTAGGGTTTCACATATTATTAACCTGTGGCACTGTGGAAAAATTCCAGAGGTATCTAAACTGCAGCACTTTTTTTTTTCTGCATATCGTGAATAAGGCCGGCTAAAAACCTTAGTGCATTTGGTTCTTGCATTACAGTTGTAACAAGTTTGGCCAAAACAATGCTGAGAGGGTTTGCATTGTTATTTTAGTTCTCCAAGTTTTAGTTAAAATTGGGATCATTCCATCTGATTCCTTCAGTTAAAAATTGTGGTACAATAACACCGAACTGATCATACACAGTGAATTTTAGAAACACAACAAGCATATTGAACACCTTCTAGGTTTCCTATAATTCTGTTTGGTATCTAAATGTCCAGTTTCTACAACAGCAAGCATGTGTTGTAGATTTCTCTGTAAATAATGATAAACATTACATACTTCCTTTGGTCAGAATCAATCCTGTAAAAAATTATTTGTCATATGCTTTCTCTGCATCTATTAAAATAACCATATGGTTTTTGTTCTTCAGTTTGTTAATGTGATATATCACATTGATTGCTTTGCAAATGTTGAACCTTCCTTCCATACCGGGGATAAATCCCACTTGGTCCATATGAATGATCTTTCTGATTTGTTGTTGGATTAGCTTAACTAATATTTTGTTGAGGATTCTCACGTCTATGTTCATCAGGGATATTGGTCTGTAGTTCTCTTTGCTTCATCTTTTTCTGGCTCGGGTTATGCAGGCTTCATAGAAGGAGTTTGGGAGGATTCCCTCCCTTTCAGTTGTTTTGAATAGCTTGAGAAGAATTGGAGTTAGTTCTTTTTTTTTTTTTCTTTTAGATTTTTTAAAAATATATTTGAAAGAGGAAGAGAGAGAGAGAAAGAGAAAAAGAAAGAGAAAGATCTTCCATTTGCTGTTTCATTCCCCAAATGGATGCAACAGCCGGAGATGAGCCGATCATTCAGGACCATTGTGTTTACATATGATCTAGAGATTCTTGAGTTGCTGATTTCTAGCTTTATTCCATTGAGGTCAGAGAAGATGCATGGTATGATTTCAATCTTTTTGATTTTGCTGAGACTTGCTTTATGGCCTAGACTGTGATCAATCCTAGAGAAAGTTCCATGCACTGATGAGAAGAATGTGTATTCTGCCACTTCGGGGTGAAAGTTTCTGTAGATATCCATTTAGGTCCATTTGGATTACAGTGTCAGTGATCTGTTGTTTCCTTGCTAATTTTCTGTCTAGTTGATTTGTCCATTGCTGAAAGTGGGTATTGAATCCCTATTACTATTGTATTGGAGTCTATGTCTCCCTTTAGATCCATTAACATTTCTTTTAATAGCCAGGCACTCCATAACTAGGTGCATATACATTTATTATATTCACGTATTCCTGTTGAATTGATCCATTAATCATACATAGTGTCCTTCTTGGTCTATTATAACATTTTTATGTTAAAGTTTATGTTTTTTGATATTAGGATGATAACACCAGTTCTTTTTTGGTTTCTGTTAATGTGGACTGTCTTTTTCCATCCTTTCACTTTCAGTCTGCATTTGTCTTTGTTTGTGAGATGTGTTTCTTGTGGGCAGCAAATACATAGGCCTTGTTTTTTAATCCATTCAGCCTGTCTATATCTTTTAACTAAACAGTTGAGGCCATTTACATTCAAGGTGCATTGTTTTTCCATAAATTTTTCTATTGTTTACTTTGAATTTCTTTTATACTTCTTTTTATACTTCTTTTCTTTTATACTTCTACTGAATGATTTTCTGCCTTCTCATTCTTTCATAGTGATGGCTATCTTTCTATGTTTCTGTGTGTAGCATATTCTTATGCATCTTTTGTAAGACTGGATGAGTGGTGACAAATTCTCTCAATTTCTGTTTTGGAAGCTCTTTATTTCACCTTCATTCATAAAGATTTTTGCAGGGTACAGTATTCTGGGTTAACAGTTTTTTTCTTTTAAAACGTGGACTATATTTCACCATTCCCTTCTAGCTTCTAAGGTTTTTGCTGAGAAGTCAGCTGTGAGTCTAATTGGAGATCTTCTGAGAGTAATTGATATTTTTTAAAGATTTATTTATATATTTGAAAGAGTTTCACAGAGAGGGAAGGAAAGGCAGAAAGAGAGGTCTTCCATTCACTGGTTCAACCCCTAATTGGCCACAACAGCCAGAGCTGCGCCCATCCAAAGCCAAGAGCCAGGAGCTTTTTCCAAGTCTTCCACACAGGTGCAGGGGCCCATGCACTTGGACCATCTTCCACTGCTTTCCCAGGCCATAGCAGAGAGCCGGATAGGAAGTAGAGCAGCCGAGACTTGAACTGGCGCTGACATGGGATGCCGACTGCAGACTGTGACTTTACCCACTACGCCACAGCACTGGCCCCTTGACATTTTTCTCATGCACATTTTAGAATATTTTCTTTATGTTTTACTGTGGAAAGTTTGACTACTATGTGCCAAGTCAAAGATCTTTTCTGTTCCTGTTAGGAGTTCTATGTGCTTTTTGTACTTGGTTGTCCCTTTCTTTCTCCAAATTGGGGGTGTTTTCCCTAATTATTTCACTAAATAGGCCTTCTAGTCCATTTGTTCTTTCCACACCTTCAGGAACTCCTAAGACCAGAATGTTGGGTCATTTGATAGTATCCTACAAATCTCCAACACCATTTTTAAGTTTTCTATTTTCTTCTTGGTTTTGTTTGTTTGTTTTGTCTGAATTTAAGATTTTCTGATTTGTCTTCTTGTTCGGATATTCTTTTTTCTTCCTCGCCAAGTCCACTGTTAAGGCTATCCACTGCATTTTTTATTTGATCTTTTGAAGTCTTCATTTCTAACATTTCATTTTGATTTCTCTTTGAAATCTCAATTTCATGGGGAAAACTTTCAATGATATCCTGTATGAGTTTTTTTTAGTTCTGGAGTTGCTTCTGATTGCTTTTGAGTGATCACATGGTTAATTTTTTGAATTTCATTTTCAACCTTTCCTTAGTCTCTTCATGTTCACATTCTAATATTGAAATGTTGTATTCATTGAGGGGGTGGGGGGTCGTGTTGTCTTCCTTATTGTTTCTTGAATTTCTGAATTTGTTTTTAGGCATTGGTGGAATTGATTGTTTTTACTCTGAAAGCTTTTATCTTTGAGCTGTGCTTCTGTGGCTTAGTGGAATGTCTGTGTAATGAATACCAAGAGACGTGTGGTGGGTGTGGCCAGGGAGCTCTGGTCAGTGCTGGGGGGCGCGGATGTCAGTATCCAGGGTAACATACGAGTTGGACGTGGTAGATCTCAATACCCAGCTACACCCTGCACCTTCTCATTTAACCACCGAGTTCCCAGGGTCTCAGCACACAAGGATTCCACAGTCGCCAGTTCCAGAGGTTTCCCCTCACCCTGCCAGCCTGATGTTCCCTGAAACAGCTCCACCTAGGCGTCTTGACCTTGGGTGGCTTCAGGTGCCCCTCCGTCCCACCTGGCTGCCTAGCCACCTCCCTGCCAGGTTCAAAGTCATTGGGGACTGTGGACCTTTCCCTCTGCTAGAATCTCTGGATCATATGCACACACAAGAGCCACTGGCCAAATGTTGCTGCCTGCCCACCACTGCCACCAGCTCTGCCAATTAGGCATCTCATCCCAACTGCTATGCATGCACACAGAGGATGCTAACATCAGCTTGGCCCACTATTAATACTTTTGAAGTTCCTGATCTAAAAGAGGGTCAGGTAAATACTAGAAAGTAGATTTAAGAAACTAAAATGGATTTCCCTAATCCCAGCTGAAATGTTCCAAGTCCTAGAAAGCAACTCTTCATTGTTGTAAGTGACCTGAGATGATCTGGTTTGCACATCTAGAGATGGCAGATTAATGGATTGGACCTGAATGTTTAATACATACACGTGCTTTATGAACAGAAATTTATTGAACAGTGCTCTTGTGTTAGAATTTTCATTAAACAGAACATCAGTTTATTTCCTCACTGACTATAAAATGTGTTGCTTTTACTCTAGGGACACCACAGTACAAACTCTTACTCTTCAGCCTTCTGTCAAAGATGGACTTATTGTGTATGAAGACTCACCTTTGGTTAGTAATCCAGTAATATGAATATTTTCAAGTGTATTTTTTGAATGATAGTCGTATTTCAGCTTTTGTGGGGTGGGGGTATGAGACAGAATCTCCTCTAAATTTGAATATATTTTAGTCTAACAAATGTGTATCATTTTAGGGGTGAAGATTTAAATGCAAATTATTGAGAAAATCACATATTTTCTTATTCTGTTGTCTTTTCAGAGTGAGAGATTTAGGGAATGACAGAAATCCTCTATTGATTTCTTTTCTATTCTAGAATTTTTTTCCTTATTTCCAAATGTGTAGAGTTTGAAATTAAGTAATACTTGTAGAAAACAGTTTTATTTGTATTTATTTATTTGAAAGGTAAAGAGATATTGAAAGGGAGAGAAAGACAGGCAGAGAGTTTCCAATTCTAACTCACTCCCCAAATGCCTGCAATTGACAATGCTAGGCCAGGTCTCCCATATCAGTGGGAGCATCACCTGCTATAAGAAAAGCTGGCATTAGAAGCAGAACTGGGGAATGTGGAGAGCTGGCACTGTGGCATAGCTGGTAAAGCCTCCGCCTACGACCAGCATCCCGTATGGGTACTGCTTCGAGTCCCACTGTCCCCACTTCCAATCCAGCTCTCTACTATGGCCTTGGAAAGGAGTAGAAGATGACTCAATGCCTTGGGCTCCTGCACCCATGTGGGAGACCTGGAAGAAGCTCCTGGCTCCTGGCTTTGGATTGGCCTAGATGCGGCCATTTGGGGAGTGAACCAGCGGTTGGAAGATCTTTCTCTCTGTTTGTTCCTCTCTCTGCCTCTCTCTCTCTCACTAACTCAACCTCTCAAATAAATAAATAAAATCTTTAAAAAAAAAATAGAAATAAAAGAAGAGGAAGAGGAAGAGCTAGAGCTAGGACTTGACCCCAAACACTCTGAAATGGGATCCAATTCTCCCAAGTGTTATCTTAACTGACACACTAAACACTGTTCCCCAAACTACTTTTAAACCAAATTATTATACTAATTCCCTTTTGGTCTATTCTGCATATTACTGCCCCATTAAATATCTTAAATGGTAACTCCAGGCTTCATTACTATCATGTCTGAACTCAAAATTATGAAATTACCTAAGCAGAGAAGGTACATGGGAGGACACTTCAAAAGATTTGTGGAAAATTGAATTAAAAAATTTATTTTGAGGCCAGAGCCGCAGCTCAATAGGCTAATCCTCTGCCTGCGGCACCAGCACCCCAGATTCTAGTCCGGGTCAGGGCGCCAGATTCTGTCCCGGTTGCCCCTCTTCCAGGCCAGCTCTCTGCTATGGCCCGGGAGTGCAGTGGAGGATGGCCCAAGTCCTTGGGCCCTGCACCCGCATGGGAGACCAGGAAAAGCACCTGGCTCCTGCCATCAGATCAGCGCGGTGCGGCCATTGAGGGGTGAACCAACGGAAAAGGAAAACCTTTCTGTCTGTCTCTCTCTCTTTCACTGTCCACTCTGCCTGTCAAAAAAAAAAAAAGACTTAAAAAATTTATTTTGATTCAAAAAAATCTGAAATCCATGCATAGTTTTCTCATAATATGAATTTTTGATGCATGTTTTGGGTATCCCTCATATTTCTTGGTCTGACAATGAAGCCCTTAGTTGTAGAAACTCATTTTTATCTCTCCTCTCTTTTCTCATATTTACCTCCTCTGTTTCAGCCAGCATGAACTGCTCATATTCACTTTTCCCTTATGTGTGTCCTAGGGTCTCTTGAGTTTGGCCTTTGATTCTCTTCCTCTTGAGTGCCCACCTCTTCAGCACCATCCATCCTGATCTCATAAAATTTTAGACAGTTTAAAGAGCTATGTCAAGTACAATATGCTGATATCTGTGATGGGACACAATGCACTTTAATTTCTCTGTTTGTTTTAGTTATTTTAAATCTTCCCAACTCTAAGGCACGAACTGCTGTTGGGCAATTGGGCATCACTATCATAGGAGTAACTCTAATACTAAAGTGAGATAAAAAAGTATAGAGTGGACCATTTAATAACTGTGTGAAACTTCTGGTAAAGGTCCATTAATTATGTTTCAAGCCTCTTTGGGTGTGTGATAGGTATCCGTAATTTAAGGAAGACCAGCTATTATAAATTCAATGCAGCAACTGATGAAGTTTTAATAATGACTGCTTTCATTTTTTTGTCTATAATAAACTTTCTGTCTCTAAAGGTTAAAGCAGTGAAGATGGGTCATGTTCTGGTAGTAGATGAGGCAGATAAAGCCCCAACAAATGTCACTTGTATTTTAAAAACTCTGGTAGAAAATGGAGAAATGATTCTAGCAGATGGAAGACGCATTGTTGCAAGTGAGTATAAATAAGCAATACTTGCTTTAATGCATGAAATTTTTACATCTCTCATATCAAATCATAATCTTAGTAGTCTGAAAGTGAAAGCTTGATATAACTTAAATTGCCTTTCTTGCCAATCATTTATATAAATTGATACATCTAAATCTGGCTATGTCAGTTTACTTTTTATAGCCAGAGAAATTCTGAAAATTTCAGTAGTAGTCATTGGAGAAATCAGCTTTATAGTTTTCAACTCTCAGAATAGCAATATGCAATCCATATACTGTTCTCTCAATTATTTGTGTGTGATTTATTTTCCTTCTTTGTTATCTGGAGGGTTTTTTTTTTTAACTCAGGGATATTTCTATTGCCCGCAGTATTAACACCTATTTTATTGTTAGGTTGGTATAAATAAAAAAGCAATTTTTGGTCATTTTATTTACATATATATTTTATGTATATTTTATAGATGCATATATAATTTGTGAATACATACATCTACTCATACATTACACACGCACTTCTATCTCAGAAATAAGTTATCTTCTGTTTTGAATTGTCCCTACATACTCTTTTATTGTTATTAGGAAAAAATAAAGATAGATGAATCTTATCAGTGTATTTAACCTACAAGGAAAAATTGAGTTTGTCTAATGCAGTGTGAGAACATTTTGTAGTTTACAATTTCAGTTTTTTGTGTCCTGAAAAAGACTTGAAAATCTGTATCTAGCTGATCCAAATATGTAGCCAACAGTATGGTAACCAAACAAGTTGAGACTGATAACTAGTATCCAAAGAAAGCATGCAAAGAAGACCCCATTAAAAAGGTACAAATGCATCATCACAAAAGTCTTCTCCTTTGACATCATTACGAGATTGCCATTTCTGAGCCTGAACTCAGTACTAATAAAAGTCATCTAATATTTCACTTTCCCCAGGACTTTATGAGAAAATGAGAATTTGCATTATCCTGAATACTATCCCTTAAAAAGGTCATGCCGACTCTCAGTAGGCATTATGAGAGCAGAAAATGGAAAGAAAGAATTGCTCAACAGAATTGTAGTTATAGTGTGACTATCCCTTGTTATTTGCCACTACTGAAATTAATAAAGACCAAATATTATAACTGTTTGTTGTATTAGGATGTGAATATGTGGCCTGTTAGAAGGTTATTTTTTGGTATCGTAAAAATATTATGAGTGTAGATTCTTACAGACTCATCTCAAAACTCCAGGTGTTTCACAGCCTCCTTGTTTAAAGATGGACAGCCACAGGCTGCAGTTTAAATAAACCCAGATGGCAAATAGTTCTTCTTAAAATAACCATAATAAAAATCAAGATTTTACTCTGTCAAATTGTTGTCTAACCTAGCTGTTCTATCTGGAATGTATACTACCCAGTCGATTGCAGGATTCAATTTATTTAATGCCTTAAACATAGGCACAGAGAAAGCTGTAGTCGATTAGAGATCACTTATTTTAATAACTGTGGTAAAAGTTCTTGATTGGAAGTAAGACACTGCTGAGTTAACTAGGTTTTTGATACCTTTTTTAGGTACTTAGGTTGTAGGGTACATGATCTAAACAGGAACTGCTCCTTAGCTAGACTGGGGCAGGATCTATATATAGGGATACAATTACTGATTTGATGAATATGAAACAATATTTATATTATGCCTTGGATGTTTTTTATCTCTTATTGGCAATTTTGTTTTTATTTTTTAAAGAAATAACATCTCAAGCCAGGTTAAAGTAATGAAAGATAATTTTTGGACAAGTTTGCTTTTTTGATGTATGTTGAATTTCCATAAATATGCTAACCCTTATACAGTGCAGTATGGGCTTTATCAGTATTCTATTCTTGAGTAACCTTTCTCAAGGAAGTTAGTTTTTCTACAACCAAGTTTATCACAGTTATCTTAGAGCTCTTATAATTGAGTAGTGTGACTACTTTTGTTATATTAAGGGTTATAACTTAACATTATTAAGAATGATTAAATGTCAATTAAGAATAAATAGACATGTTATTTTTCAGATTCTGCCAATGTAAATGGAAGAGAAAATGTTGTAGTGATTCATCCAGACTTCAGAATGATTGTTCTTGCCAACAGACCTGGATTTCCTTTCTTAGGCAACGATTTCTTCGGTACCTTAGGTAAAAACAGTAACTATAATAATAACAACTAGCAATAATACAAGCCTTGTGAGGTTATCATGACTATCACTGAGTGCTTTTCTTGTGCTGTCCTGCCATCATAACCACCCTGTGGGAGTATCTATTATTTCCGTTTTAGAGAAGGTGAACATCTGATCATCAGTCAGAAAGATTCACTTTTTCCTGTGTTCACTGTGCTATCCAAGTCTGTCTGATGCCAGCGCCTTTTTTATTAAGCAGATGCACTCTCCTTTGTTGTTAAGGACTCCCTGAGTAAAACACAAAGTAAGAAATGGTCTTTAGCACTTGTTTTGTCACATCCCCTAACTACGTGGGTGGAAGCCTGCTCTGAGGGCACTGGTTCACAATGATTGGAGAGACCCCCAAGTAAGGTTAATCATCAGAAGTCTTTAAGAAGGCTTCTCTTACCTCTAAGGCAGTACGAGAGTACTTCAGAGAGTTTATGGGAAATGGAATTGAAAGATAAGTTTATTGTAATGAGGAAAATATTTAGAATCCATGTGTATGAAAAATCTTCACAAAGATCCTGGAAAATGTGTATTTTTTAAAAAAACCTGCATCAATCATTCCATTCCAGCCACTCTGCTCTCCTACCTCTTCTGTCCACATGCAGGTGTGCCTGCCTAGGGCGATTGCGTTGGCTGCTCCTGCTGCCTGGACTTGCTCCTCCCCAAGATGTCTATATTTGCTCAGCCATTACCTTCTCAGTGATGCCTGCCTGACCTTCCCTACTTACCTCTTCTGCTGTACCATACCAGGCTTTTCTTCTGTCTTCAAAACACATATTTTCTAATATTTACACTTATCATTTGTTATCTCCCTATGCCAGTATAGAAACTCCATGAACATGAAGAACTTTTTAAAAATCAACACAATATATAAAATACCTTGGGTAGTACCTGACATATTGAAAAAATTTCATAATTATTTGATGACTGCATAAGTGAGGGGTCAATTATATTTTTATTTTAGTATCAGATTACATTTTCAGCAAAAAAGACAAAAGACTATTCCTCATGTTTATATTTGAAAAGCTGTAGTCCCTGAGTTAAATATTTCAAAATATGGCTTTCATTGTATTCAATTACTCTTAAACACACACACACATACACACACACACATTTATTCTGATCCTTTCTAAATCAAAGTAAGATCTTATTGCTACCTGATTAGATGTCCTCTTTTTCTAAAATGAACATACCAAATAATGTGAGTGTTTACTGAACTTCCTTTGGTCCCTGACTACTTAGATAATGAAACAATAAAATTATATGCAGTTTTTTTTTTTTATATAAAGCTTTTATTTAAAGAATATAAATTTCCAAAGAACAGCTCATGGACCACAATGGCTCCCCTCCCCCCACAACTTCCCTCCCTCCCCCCACCCTCCCCTTTCCCGCTCCCTCTCCCCTTCTGTTCACATCAAGATTCATTTTCAATTCTCTTTATACACAGAAGATCAATTTAGTACATATTACGTAAAGATTTCAACGGTTTGCCCTCGCATAGAGACACAAAATGATAATACTGTTGGAGTACTAGTTATAGTATTAATTCACAATGTACAGCACATTAAGGACAGAGATCCTACATGATTTTTTTTAAAAAAAATTGATTAATTGTCTATGCAATTTCCAGTTTAACACCAAGATTTTTTAATCATTTGCAATTATCTTTATATAAAGAAGATCGATTCAATATATACTATGTAAGGATTTCATCAGTTTGCACCCACTCAGAAACACAAAGTGTAAAAATACTGTTTCAGTACTAGTAATAGCATCACTTCACATTGGATAACACATTAAGGACAGATCCCTCATGAGACGTAAGTACACAGTGACTCCTGATGTTGATTTAACAATTTGACACTCTTGTTTATGGCGTCAGTAATCTCCCTAGGCTCTGGTCATGAGTTGCCGAGGCTATGGAAGCCTTTAGGGTTAGCCGACTTCGATCTTATTCCCACAGGGCCATAGTCAAAGTGGAAGTTCTCTCCTCCCTTCAGAGAAAGGTACCTCCTTCTTTGATGGCCCCGTTCTTTCCACTGGGATCTCACTCGCAGAGATCTTTCATTTAGGTCTTCTGTTTTTTCCAGAGTGTCTTAGCTTTCCATGCCTAAAATATTCTCATGGGCTCTTGAGCCAGATCCGAATGCCTTAAGGGCTGATTCTGAGGCCAGAGTGCTATTTAGGACATCTGCCATTCTATGAGTCTGCTGTGTATCCTGCTTCCCATGTTGGATCATTCTCTCCCTTTTTCATTCTATCAGTTAGTATTAGCAGACACTAGTCTTGTTTGTGTGATCCCTTTGACTCTTAGACCTATCAGTGTGATCAATTGTGAGCTGAAATTGATCACTTGGACTAATGAGATGGCCTTGGTACATGCCACCTTGATGGGATTGTATTGGAAACCCCTGGCACAATTCTAACTCCATCATTTGGGGCCGTTCCGATTGAGCATGTCCCAAGTTTTACATCTCCTCCCTCTCTTATTCCCACTCTTATATTTCACAGAGATCACTTTTCAGTTAAAATTTAAACACCTAAGAATAATTGTGTGTTAATTACAGAGTTCAACCACTAGTACTAGGATAAAGAAAAAAAAAATACTACCATTGATAAAGTATTACATTGTACAATAACAGTCAGCACAAGAGCTGATCGAGTCACTGTTTCTCATAGTGTCCATTTCACTTCTACAGGTTTCCCCTTTGGTGCTCAGTTAGTCATCGCCAATCAAGGGAAACAAATTTATATGCAGTTTTAACATGAGCAATTCATCCTTCTTTTGAGCATAGATTATGTTCTCGCAGTACATTCTCAATTGCCAGAATTACAGATGAACTCTTTTGTGTTTCCTTTTCTTGATTTTAATTTAGACAATGTCTCTGCACGTTTGTTTTTCCAGTACTAGTCTCTAAGCTATATTCCAGCAATCTGTATAAAATATGAGTATAAATTGTCTGGAGAGTGATGATACTAATTCCTCCCTTTTTGGTATACATTTATTTATATGCAATAGATGTACATAATTTCTGAAGATATTCAAGGATTGTTAAAAAGGCAGTCTCAGAGCCATACAAAGAATATATTTGCATTCATGAAAAGGAATAATTCACCAAAACTGTATTTATTTACATATATGCATTTTTGTTTTTAAGAAATACTAATACATGTCTGAAAAAATAAGTACACTGGACTGTTAACACTGGGTGCCTGTTATAGAGGGAATAGATTTTGGCAGAGACATTAAGAAGACATCAACTTTTTTATTTTGGTATTTTAGAATTTCCCATCGAGCCTCTATGAGTATTCAGGTATCATATAATGTTTAACAGAAATAAATGCATGCAACTTTCTTTTGCTTCAGTCATGTGTTTTCTCCTCTGGATGGGCTTTCTGCACTTAGCTGAGCAACCAGCAGCTCTCTAAACGACCATTCTGTTTTCTCTT
Organism: Sylvilagus floridanus; assembly: GCA_949820135.1. Taxonomy (NCBI): domain Eukaryota; kingdom Metazoa; phylum Chordata; class Mammalia; order Lagomorpha; family Leporidae; genus Sylvilagus; species Sylvilagus floridanus. The sequence continues at coordinate 75,177,723 of OX463230.1, forward strand.
GTTGTATCAGAGTGGGCAAGTTGCATGCTGATGCACATCTCTTTCTTTCCTGCAGGTGATATTTTTAGCTGTCATGCAATTGATAACCCCAAACCCCACTCGGAGCTTGAAATGCTCAAACAGTATGGACCAAATGTGCCTGAGCCCATCCTTCGGAAGCTCGTGGCTGCCTTTGGAGAGTTGAGGAGTCTGGCTGACCAGGGGATCATCAATTATCCTTATTCAACCAGGGAAGTTGTCAACATCGTGAAACACTTACAGGTATGGCAGACACCTGGGTGCAGACTTGGAAGTAGCCATCAATCTCTCCTTCTCAGACTGCACAGTATATAACAGGTGTTTAAATTTCTATAACTATGATAATGAGTCAGATGACATGATATGAATTATCTGCAGCCTGAGTTGTGAACATGGACGACCAATGATCAGTATCCATTTAGCTTTTATATTGGCTTTGCGAGGCTTGGTGCCTTGGTTGTAACCAAGAAGCTAGAAATTCGGCAGAGGACTTTTTTAGAAAGTGGCGAGGCAGGAGAGTGAAACCATGCGATGTGGGGGAAGCATCCTGTCCTATTTGGCTTTTTATAACAAGCATGAAGTATCTGGGTTAAAAAAAATTTTTTTTGAAGTAAATGATATGGAGGCAGAAAAGAGAGAAACCAAACAGTATTGACTATTAATATTCTTTAATACTGCAAGGAAGTTTAGTAAGTAGACAGGAGATTGAAATCCTTTGTGATCAAATACACCATGTAGTCCCCCGTGTTAATGAAAACAAAAAAAAATAAAAATTCATGTCAAGGGTGAGCATTTGATCAGTGGCTGAGACACCACTTGAGATTCCCACAGCCGTAGCAGAGTGCCTCGTTTGAGTCCAGGGCCCCTTTCAATTCCAGCCTCTTTCTAATGCACACCCTGGGTGGCAGCAGATTATGACTCAAGTACTTGGGTCTCCGCCTTCCATGTGGAAGACCACGGTTGAGTTCTGGACTCTCAGCTTCAGCCTGGCCCAGTCCTGGGTTTTGTGGGCGATTGAGGAGTGAGTCAGTGGATGAAAAAAATCTATGTCTCTGTGTCTTAAAAATGAAAATCATGAAAAATAAATAAATTTTAAAATCCATGTGAATTCTACTTAGATATAAATAATGATCTCCAAGACTCCCAAGGTCATGACTCTTCACCTTTGTCCCATCCCTATGCCTCCAAGAGGACCCTAGAAAGAAACACAGAAAATTAGGGGTAGAGAGATGAGATGCTGGTCAAAGAGTACAAAATTTAGTTAGGAAGAATAAATTCCAATGATCTGTTACACAGCATGTTCACCATAAAGTAATAGTAATGTAATGCATACTTCAAAATTGCTAACAAAGAATATACTATAAAGGTTTGTACTACAAACAAAACTACGTGCGTGAAGCAGCGGAAGTGTTAACTCAGTGTAATCATTCCTGATCTGTGCACATATCAAAACATCATATTATACCCCATAATAAATACAGTTATTATCTGTCAAGTTAAAAATAGATATCTGGAAAGGAAAAAAAGGTACAATAGAAAGGTTTATTCTGCCTGTAAAACCATGACAAAATCCTGTTCAGCCAGCTGAGATCTCAGCACCTAAGAAAATCACAGCAGACCTCGAAAGGAACCCAGAGGCCGCTGCTGATGTGGACCTGGCCGCACTAATGCTTGTTTTCTCTCCCTGCTCTTCCTCATGTGTCTAGTCCTGGACTTTTTACACTTCTCTTCTCTTCCTGTCCCTTGGTCTTTCTAATTCATAGAACGTGACTTTTCTAAATATGTTAGTGTAGATACCCAGCACTCTCCTTTATTCAGTTAACATTTTAAGTTGGCTGAACTTGTACTCATTTTTAAAAAAAATTTTAATTTCAGAATAGTTTTAGACTTACAAAACAAAAATTATACAATGAATTCCCATGTATCCTACACCCACCTTCCCACAGTGTTGACATCTCACATTAATATATTTGTCACAATAAATAAACCACACCCAACTTCCTTGCCTAGTAACAGCTCATGTGAGTATGACAGATTTGTGGCAATTAACCACATCTAGCTTCCCCTAATTTTTTTTTTTTTTACCAAAACTTCCTCATCTCTCCCACCGCTCCAAGCCTCTTGTGATTGCAGGAGGTTTCAGAAAGCATCATCCATAACAGCATCAGGATCTGAGCACTGCTTTAACATGTAAGAGGAGGAACTGTTCTTCAAATTCTGGCATTAAAAAGGGAAAGTATTGTTAAGCAGAAACATGAAAAGAGAAATAGATATTTCTCTATAAATAAATATATTTCTAATATATAAATATAAAACATATTTCTTATATATAAATAAATATATAAAGTAAATATATATTTGCAAATAATATATTCCTCTATATACATATATATGTACATATTCCTGTTATCTGATTATTTAACAAGGCTAGTAAATATCTGCTAAATTTTGCTTGTTCATTACTATTTTGTTGCTTTTCTAAAAATCTATTTAATGTATATTTTATCACTTGTGTAATAAGGGAATTTTTTTTTAATACAGAAATTTCCCACTGAAGGCCTCTCCAGTGTGGTTCGGAATGTGTTCGACTTTGATTCCTATAACAATGACATGAGGGAGGTTTTGATTAACACTTTACACAAATATGGGATTCCCATCGGAGCAAAACCTACCAGTGTGCAGCTGGCAAAGGAGTAAGGCACTCTCACTATTGATCAAATAATGTTGAGCATTACTCTTCTGATTCTTAAATGCTGATAATTCCTAATCTACTGTTTCACTCTACTAAACAGATTCGGTGTAAACATTACTTTCCACAAATAAGCATTACTATTTGCTGACTGGTTTTCAGTTAAATGGCATTATTTATAATGTAAATAGGCTTGTAAATTGAGAATTGCAATTATGACTGTCCGATGATAGATGTAACACATTAAAATAAAGGGAAATATTTGTTTCTTTAACAGTCTCTGTCATTTTGTTGTATTGAGTCTCATTATTTCCTAATCCAGTGCAAAATAATTGTACAGACATCAAAACTGCCTCTATATTTTATCAATATATTTTTATTCATGTCACCCGTATAATTTAATCTATGGTAGTTTTCTAAATTTATTAGCATATTAATTTAAGAAACATTTATTTTCTTATTTCAGCTTCATAGATGAACGAGGTAATAAGAACAAGTAGGTACATTTCACTTGGGCAAGTTGCCTACTGTTTAAAATCATAGGCAATTAAATTAACCTCAGTTAAGAATCTTGCAAATATGCTGCTTATCAGAAAGATAGTTAACAAAGTTAATTAGGAAAAATTAAGTGATAACAACTCCTTGCAAAATAGTTTTAAATATAGATAACTTAATACTGCATATAATACCATATTTGTCTATAACAGTAGTCAGATATCATAAATTCACAAGACATAATAATTTCAAGGTAAATAATCATTTCACTTGGTCTCACATAGGAGGTACTATCTGGCCTGTAGAAAAATATCTGTAAGGTACATATCAACAAAATATAACAGCCTCATTTACATAGTCCTTATTATTTATTCTTTGAAGATGTTGTAAAACAGATGCCAACACAAACAAATTATTTAAGTATTCAGAATTTCTTGAAGAGAAACAAATATTTCCCTTTTGTTGTAAAAGCACAAGATGAAGTGATGTGAGAAATCATCAGTGGAAATGTTTCTTATTGAATGAGTAAATGTTTTTCAGGAGGAATGATTGGATGTGACTTGCTAATGCATACACTTTTCCATACAATAATATTTTACTGATTCGTTAGCAGTCCTGTGGGCATTTCGAAACTAAGTAATGTAACAAATTATAGAGCCAGCAATTATTATGTCAGTAATGTGTCTTCTTAGAGAGCTTAAAAATTATTAATATGTGAACTTGTGTTACTACTCATTTTTCTTCTTTCTTAAAATGTTATATTTTTATTTTCACTTGGAAATAAAAGAGTTCTTTTGACCATTAACAATTTTATAGTTTGAGTTCTAGCTTCATGGAAATTTGGCTTATATTTAAAAATTTTTTTTTTTGTATTCTTGAGGGAGAAGGAAAGAGAAAAGGAGGAAGTGAGAATAGAAGAGTGGGGAAGAGACAGATTGGGGAGTGTGGGAGACAGGGGGCGAGGGAGAGGGAGAGGGGACCCCATCCTCTGGTTCACTCGCCAGATTGCTGCAACAGCCATGGCTGGTGTTCACTGAAACTAATGCAATCCAGGTTTCCCAGGCTGGTGACAGGAGCTCAATTAACTGAGCCATCAATGCTGCCTCCCAGGATCTGCATTTCTGGAAATCTGGATTCAGGAGCCAGAGCTGGAAATCCAATTCAGGCACTCCAGTGTGAGATGCAAGCATGTTAACCACTGGGTTAAACACCTCCAAGCAGATAGTGTGTCTGTGTGTGTGTGTGTGTGTGTGTGTGTAGGCATGCCAGAGAGAGAGATGCATATACATTCACTAAGCTCCTTTTGAGATTTTGGTGCAGTTTTTTTTTGCCCCATTTTATGTGAAAGGCAAAGAGATAGACATACTATCCACTGGTTCGCTCTCCAAATGCCTGCAGCTGCCATGGCAAGGCCTAGCTAAGCCAGGAGCCCAGAACTCAATCTGGATCTGCTATATAGTTGGCCAAGTATTTAAGCCATCATCTGCTGCCTCCCAGCAGGTGCATTAGCAAGAAACAAGAATCTGAAGTGGAACCAAGACTCAAACCAGGCGATCCAGTAGGGGTTGCAGGCATCCCAAGCAGAATCCTAACCTCCTGTGTCACATACCAGCCCTAGAATCTGAGTTTTAAAAGTCAATATTAGAAATATATGTAAATGATACATATATATATATATAATATAAACTATACACAAGGTCTTAAAAAGTTCATGGAAAATGCACATTTGCAAAAAATATGCATGGACTTTGAAAATTTTATACCAAAGTAAGTTTGCCTTTTAATTAATTTAATTTTTCATGAACTTTTTGAAGTATCTATATAATTTACAACAAAATTAGATCTACACATCTAGCCAAAGACTCTTAGGTATCTGCTATGGTTTTTATATGCTATTTATATGCTATTTTTATACTATTTATACATACATATATACAAATATATATGTATATATATATATTTAAAAGCAAAGTTTGCCTGCTTTTCCCTCAAGAATAGAGATAGAGATAGCGTGATCATTTTCTTTACTCCAGAAGACTTGCCCTCTACTCTGTTGATTTCTTTCTTTCCTTTTTTTTATTTAAAGTTTTATATATTTATTTGAAAGTCAGAGTTACACAGAGAGAAGAAAAGGGAGAGAGAGAGATCTTCCATCTGCTGGTTCACTCCCCAATTGGCCACAAAGGCCGGAGCTGTGGCCATCTGAAGCCAGGAGCCAGGAGCTTCTTCCAGGTCTCCCATGTGGGTGCAGGGGCCCAAGGACTTGGGCCATTTTCTACTGCTTTCCCAGGCCATAGCAGAGAGCTGGACCAGAAGTGGAGAAGCAGGGACTAGAACCGGCACCCGTATGGGATGCTGGCACTGCAGGCAGCGGCTTTTACCCACTATGCCACAGCACCAGCCCCAGTTGATTGCTTTCTTAATACTGCTTAGTTTATTCCTAAGCCATCTCTCCACCCAAAAGCTTTTATTTCCTATTTGTCATTGACAAACTATCATTCAATTGTAATGGTTAAGTAGAATAAAAAATTTGAAGAGGTTAAAAAAATTTTACATGTAGGCTTTATGACCCATATTTACTAAATAATAACACCATATCTATTTCTAAAATAACAAAAGAACTCCTATGTTTCTTCCATCCAGAAATAACCATCAAGAAATCCTTCTAGGCCGGCACCGTTGCTCAATAGGCTAATCCTCTGCCTGCGGCGCCGGCACATCAGGTTCTAGTCCCAGTCAGGGTGACGGTTCTGTCCCGGTTGCCCCACTTCCAGTCCAGCTCTCTGCTGTGGCCCGGGAGTGGAGTGGAGGATGGCCCAAGTCCTTGGGCTCTACACCCGCATGGGAGACCAGGAGGAAGCACCTGACTCCTGGCTTTGGATTGGCGCAGCGTGCCAGCCATAGCGGCCATTGAGGGGAGAACCAAAGGAAGACCTTTCTCTCTGTCTCTCTCTCTCACTGTCTAACTCTGCCTGTCAAAAAAAAAAAAAAAATCCTTCTAGACCTTTTCCTATGATTATATGCATATGTGTTATTTTATGCATTTAGAAATATTTCTTTCCAGTGATTTTCATTTTTGAGTCTTTCTTCTTAATAGAAGACATATGTCCCTTAAAACAAGTTCTGTTTTAAATGCTTCATTCCCAAGTGTCTTTGTTTTGTTAAAGAAAGCTATCTAAAATGAATGTGATTTGTTTATATGAGCATACTTTCAAAAGCTTGTGAAAAAATGGAATTAAAATATCAGTTATATGTTAGTGCAAAGAAAAAAAAACTTTTGAAATCTAAGCATAAGTTTTTCCTTAATGAACATTTTCCATGAATTTTTGAAGAACCCAGATACAACACTTCTCTCCCATTCCCACTTTTTTCTGTATTCCCTTCACTCCTTGAAATTTTGAGCTAAAGATATTTATTCCAAACAGAATGAACAGATTTAAAAAGCATTTAAGATGCTTTCATAAATAATAAAAACATTAATATCAACACTTTGTGTCTTTCTGCATATGTTTAAATGCCATTATACTTTTCGGAAGTATAAAAATGCTCTCGCCAGACTACACATCTAAAAATGACTGTTATGTGGGACTGCACTGTAAAAGTGCCCCATCGCTGCTGAAAAAGCCCCATTGAAACCTTTGAATTAGTCCTCACGTGTCCTGTTTTATGCATCCTCTTCCCTAATTTGAAATGTTTTATTTAAAGGAATTTTTAATGTTTAGGAACAATAAGTTAACTTTGAGCTAACAAGGTCTAGGACCCCACTGGCCAATGTTTTTATTAAATGTCTCTAATAAGGCCACATTTTAAACAATTTAAGAAGCAGTGGTAACTGTAGACAATGGTTGTTTTTGAGAGAGGCCCAAGAAAGAAGAAAGTCGATCTCACTTGCTTTACTATCTTAGCGCATATTATTATTTTGTAAATTTTAAGTGTTCATCAACTCTGTGGGCACTGAAATTTTTTATTTTGCTATCTTATTTAAGTAAAAAGTTCAGAGGAAAAGTCTATTCTGCAATTGCTATTTCTTGGAGCCTTTACCTACTATGTCACAAAGCTTAGTTCACCCTACAGTGTCCTCTCTAGGACTAGATCCTGGACACCATAACCTATGGCAAATGAGAAATCAGGTTAGCCAGGCAATTCCCTGGCATTTCAACACAATATAAGTAAATTTATATGTTTGTAGACTTGGCTTCGACATAATCAAATGAGAGTAAGCAACATATTTTTTAAGCAGCAAAAATAAAAACAGTTGGCACTTACCAAGTCCTGAGTGCTCTAAACACTTTACAAATATTAACACACCTAATCCACATAGCAATTCTGGTTTTTCTCTCTTAGGCAAGTAACTTTATTCTATTTTATTATCTATTGGGTGTTAGGATTATGTGTATGTAGGTTTGGATCCGTGTTAACAGATTAAGAAACTGAGGCTCAGAGGATTTTAAATACCAAGTGTTACATCTAGTAAGTGGCCCAATTGCAGATTCAATTGTAGGTCTATCTCAGTTCAAAGCTTGACATCTCTTTCTGTTTATCCCACTGTTTGTAAGAGAAGAGCTATGCAATACCACATTGGCTGACAAGGTTTCGGAGATAATGGAAACTTTGGAGTTGTCTTTCAATTTCTATTTCTCGACATTTAGGGACCTATCTCAGGCACAATGTATATATAACTTTTGCTTTAATCACTGTACATAATATTTTCACCACAAATTTTTTCAAATTAATTTAGATTGGTCCTCTCTCTTGGAATCAATAGTTCTTGTTTTCAAAGATGGAGAAAGAGAAGGTGTACCTTCTGTAGATAGGGTTCAAATGGGTAAAGACAAAGCTTACTGGGGAGGTACTTGAGAAGACTCAGACTTGAAATACTGAATTAACTAGTCCATAATATCCTACTAACTCACAGATGCTGTGACTTATTGTCCCTAATTGGATAGGGAAGTTAAATAATAAATCCTCCTTACGTCAGTAACCATTCATTCATTACTTTAGTAGTACTCGTGATGAAGGTGGCTAAGGTTGTGTTTTCCTGGTAAAGAGCCATCTGTGCGTCTTGGTGATATGTGCTGCAGGATTGTGTTTCATATTTATCTTTGTTTTCAGAACAGTGCCAGTCGTGTGTATTTGTGACCAGAATACTTCCATCTCCTGATTTTGCCTCTGAAATGGCTTCTATCTAGAACTGGTTTTCTGCTTTAGTTAGTACGTTCGCCTTCTGTTTGAACCATCAATAGCAGCTGCCCCTTCTCTAACAGAGAACAGTTATGGAGCCTTGAAAGTACCAGAAGCATCAAAAGGAACAGCCCCAGCTGGGACCTCTCTGGAGTAATTTCATTAGATTTCTCTTTGAAAGTAGGAATGATTATCAATTTATGTTTATCCACATAAAGTAGAATACTCTCTGCCTACTATTTTGAGCCTCACTTCCCTTTTCCTAGACTGTGATATGCTATAACTTCTTTTTATAGTCATAGTTTTACAAATAAGTTCAGAGTGTTGACCATGGAGTTCTAAGGTGTGTGATTCCATTCTGCCTGATGATTTACTTTCACTACACTTAAGAGATCTTAGTTTGCAAAAACTAAGATCTTCATTATGATATCTTAGAACTATTGTAAGTTGAATAATGGCCTTAGATTTTATATTTTCATAATCATTGCTCTATATTCTCTTGACATACTATGAAATAGCTTAACAGCATTCATTTGCTTTAGCTTCTTTATATGGGGATGCAAATATATATGTATCTCCATCCTGCACAGAAGTTTTCAAGATCTATGAATCTTTCATATCTGCCTGATGCTGTCCCACAGATTTATTCTTGATCCCTTAAGCGTTTGTAAATGCAGTTTTATGAGAGCTGTCACCTGACTAGATAGCAATCCCCAGTCCCCAGCTATAGCTGTCTTTTCCAAATACACTTGCAAAGAGACTGCATCCTTTGTTAAGAGTCCTCTAAGAGGAGGAAATGATAAGACAATTAGTCATAATACAGTGGGGAAGATTTAGCATGGAAGTTTGCATCTTGCCACTGAAAATGAGAAAACCAGCAAGTTTTAAAACACACACACACAGAGTTCTAATGAAACCAGGCATTCATTCATGTAAGAGACACTTGAACTCAATCACACGGTGGCTTCTGTTATGTTAAAGCCACATCAGAGGGAACAAGGAAATAGGATTGCTGTCATCCTCCCTTGGGAAACATTAGGACAAGAAAACTGAATCTTCAAAAGTATAACTAGACAATCCCCAGGCGGATAAAGGAAGGGAGAACAATCAGAGAAGTTTTCAGAAAGTGTGATGCACTTTGGCAACTGCCAAGTAGTTTGGTGACCAAAAACTTAGGGTTACCTGAGGGCATGCTGGGTGGTGAAGCTAAAAGTGGGAGAAGCATCAAGGGGAATCTTAGAAGAGTCCAAGGCGGGGAGTAGTATGGTTAGGTTTAGTTTAGAAAGACAGTAACTGGTTTCTAAAGTTCGTAGAACTGAGTAGCAGTGAATCTGAAGGCAGAAAGAGCTATTGGGAAGCAGTTGCAATAATTGGAGTGATGAGCTATGGTGTAGCTGTGGCTATGAAAAGGGGGAACATCAGTGAGAGAGAATTAGATGGCACAGTCAATGGATTGCAACTACCAGAAATTCAAATTAGTAAGATATAAGCCTTATCCTCAATGAATTAGCAATCTAGTAAGGAAACCTTGGAGCAGCGTTACTGTGCAATGTTTTATCCAAAGTGCTATATTCACAGAGTTTTCATCCTATGAGTCTTTCCTATGGGAAATGCAGGAAATCTTTTCCTGGGAAATTTTGCAACAACTAGGAGAGTTTCAATCTCAGTCTTTCTTGTTGTGGATGATTAGAAAAGAAAAGAACATGAGATTCGAAAATACCAAGATGTAGTTGATAAACCAGATGGCAAAAAAGAGACATTTTTGCAGTGAAACTTGAAGAAAGATCAAGGAAAAGAAACCCAGGTCCCAGAACTGTAGTCTGGCAACTTCTCTGAGGATGAAGAGAGCCTGAATGTGTGGAGCAAGCTGACAACATCTGCTCTGGCACAGAGTGACGCTGAGCGACAGCCCTGAGACTGCACAGTGTCGTTCTGGGTATTGGGGAGTGTAATTGAGAAATGACTGCCAAGAATAGCAAGTTTCCCCAAATCTTTTCCATCTCATTTATCCAAATGACTGCATTTCTGCATCCTCGGCAGGACAGAGGTGGCGGAGGTACACAAGTCCAAGTTACAAAGTAAAAGCCATAATTTCTAAATACAGAACCAGACACATAAAGGGAGCATACCAGCACCTACTCTTGTATGTATCATTTGCAGCAAATCAAAAATTAATTTGCTAGCAATATGTGGGAGTGTAGGGAATAAACATTCTGAAATTTCTAGCATACAAAGGAGGATTGTTGTATGACTTAGTAGTACTAAATACTATTACTAATTTAAAGTGTTTACGGGGGCTTTTGTACATTTCTTTCTTTAATATGCTGATTTTGGTTTTAGAAAATACAAAAATATTAGTAAGAAATTTCATAATGAAATACATAAAATTTGTATTCCTTAACTAAAAGGTTTCTTTCAGGAGGAAAAAAGAAATTTCGCAGGTTCACTTCTGACCTGCTCCTCCTAACATCTTATTGCCTCTCAGGTCTTAAACTTGAAAATTACAGATGCTCTGGAAGTATAAGAGTCTCATATGTGCAAATTGACATGGAAACCCAGCAGAGCAAGGGGTTCTTAAATCTGCCCAGAAAGTAAGATCTCAGGGGGAAAAGTAATGTTTGAATTGAACTTTAAAATGGGAAGGAGTTCACCCAAGAGGTATAGCAAAAAGGAATTCTAGGCAGAGGTGATAGCCTTGTGGAAGCATGTAAATGCATAGCATGTTCAGGAATAGCAAGTAGCAGTTTGAAATGGCGAAGATTTAGGTTGGCTGGAGAGTAGGAGGAAGGGGGAAGAGCCGAAGCTGGAACAACCTTGCCAGGCTATTCTATGAGAGGCTCAGTGAACTGTTACACAGTCTGACTTAATGTTTGCCAGAGGTTGGGTTTAAAACATTAGGAATGAGTGAGGCCTTCTAAAATTGGAGTCTTTTTTTTTTTTTTTTCCTTCTCAAAGATGGTAGCAATTGTTGAATTTTTGAGTTGGTGGAACTACCCTGAAGGATTCCATTATTCCCATGAAAATTAGTAGTTCTTGTGGTAAGGAAATGTTTCAGGAATTGTTGATAATAGGTATGTCAACAACTTCCAATTGCATAATGCCCCTAGAAAGATCCAAATCTTTTTCATGTGTTTGCTTTCATACTCCAGAAATAGTGTTGGCAAATGTTCAGAGAAGGCAGAAATTTGCCAGAACATGTTCTTTAAAGCCCCAGCTCACCTCTTTATGGAAGCAATCTTAGACTAATCTCTTGCACGTATTTCAGGCTGTGTTACTTGACTTTGGTGTCCATATGCATTATGTTACGAAGCGTACGTGTGTTTAGAGAAAAATTCTTCTCCTTTCTGTAGCTTGCTCAAGTACTGTAATTTGACCTGAGTCATAATTTTAATGTTCACCTTTCTTTGAGTTAAAGCTATTACTCCCAGATCTTTATTATGACTTCCACAAGGGATTAAGAAACATCACAACATATGAGTTGAAATACTTAGTTGTTTTAAAAAACATAAAATCATGAATGACATTGAAGATAAAAAGTAGTGCTATTTATAGACCTGCAGTTCATCCTCTTCCCCCTTCAAATCAAATCCAGACATCATTCCAACTACGACTTCAACAGAGTTAAACAATACAAGTGACAAGATCTTAAAACCATGGAAAATGCCATTATTGTTTCAGTCAAGTCATATATAACAACTAAAGTCTGGTCTGAGTTGAATACCAGATTTTAGTAATGGAATATAACTAACTGGTTACTAGTTTAGCATTAGCCCCAAATTATTGTTAATTATGTTTCAAATTCCAAAGTTTGCTGATATACCTGAATATAATTCTTCTCCATCCCTCTGACTACCAACTTTCTGAAGATGAGAAAGTTACTACTGGTTAAATTTTTCCTCATCTTATTCAGAGAGTTTAGTAGTGGAAAATAAATGAAAGGCTTTGGTTTACCTCAGTTGGCCAGTGTAGAGTCCACAGTAAAATCTAGAAACAACACTTTGTGTTACCAAGAAACAGAACACAGTCCTTTAGATTGGGCAACTCCAGGACACCCTGATGTTTCTTAATAGCTCATTTGGTTACAGTGGTCATTGCCAATAGCCTTCCTGTTACATGATTCCAGAACAGAATCTATATGGGGTACCTGAGAGCCTTACCATACTCTGCCAACCAGTCAGTGCTATTTTTATGTAGAGTCAGGCAGCCTGTAATTTCCAGAACTGTTATTTAGAGTGAGCTGGCAAGTTCAAAGCAGATTTTATGAACATCCCTGACATTGTCAGTTAAAGTTGGAAATTGAGTGAAGTCCCTTTCACTTAAATGAATGAATTTTTTTTAATATAATCTGAATGTTATTTTTGTAGGATTGTTAACAGATGTATTAGATCTGTTTTTTAGCCTATGCATCATTTTTATTGAGCAACTCTCCACCTTTAATTAGATTTCAAGATGTGAAACTTTTTGTGTTGTCTTCAAAGAACCAATTTGGGATGTATCTAGAGCTTCTTTTCATAGGTTTCAATAAAGCTCGCCCATCTATGAGGCCGTCTAGTCTGTTGTTAGGTAGAGATCATTTCATTTTGATGATTTTTTTTTTCTCTCCAGAGTAAAGAAATGCAAGACTATTGAACCTAACATTAGCAGCTCGCTCTACTCACTTCCTGCAATGACACAGACCCCCCCCCCCAAGGTCCCAAGAAACCTTACATATCACCACGTTCATTTCACAGATGAAATTAGTGCTCTGAGATATTTGTCAAATTTCCTTTCCTAAATTTGCATGGCTGGTTAATAAAGGAACTAGAGCTAAAACCCAGTTCTCTTGTATTCTATTACACTACATTTTCTGTGCTAGGGGGAAATTAAGTGTCTCCCGCCTTTGTTTTCTCCTTCTGTGGTTGGAGGCTTAATTCTCCTTTTGTGAATTGCTGAAAGAAGTAAGCAATACAGTTTGTTCCTTGAAGTAGGGAAGGGAAATCCTAGTCTACAAGATATTTTCAAGATCAACCCTATTGACTCAAAAAAGCAGTTTTATTACATTCAAAAGAAAGAACAAAATAGTGGTAAATCCCCTAAGTCAGCCACAACACCCCCCCCCCCTCAGTGAAAAGATGGAATTAAGTGGGTTGCCAATCAGAATAACTACCCAAGTATTTTAAATGTATGTTTTGCATAGATACAAAAGCACATGTATGCTTTTGTCAGATGTCTTATAAGATTTTCATGTAAATTTCTTTTTAATTTCTCTGTTCCTGTTAAACATTAACATTTCAAAGGGACAAAGAGCATATTTTACCAGAATGTTAGAACTCATTATTTTATGCAAAAAAAACCCAAGAAATACCATATCAAACTTCTCCTTAAATGAAAACAAATGATTTCTAAATATAACTGTATATTTTTTAATAATCATCTAATTCATATCAAGCATGCATTTCAGTCTGTTATCATTTATTTTTAGAAATTACTTTTAATAATCTCTAGTGATTTTAATAATTCTTTTTAGAGAAATGTTAAATCCAAATTATTTTTCCCTTAACTTGTGATGGAATAAGAAAATTCTAATAGATTAAATCAATTGTACCTTTCTTTACAGATTCAGAGAAAAGTTAGTGTGACTAAAAGTGAAGGCTTTAGTCTCAAAAGTTTGTTTGTAGTTTTGTACTTTTGCATTTCCATATTAGCTTTGGTAAATTGCGGTTGAAAACTGCTTAAAATAAAATAATGAATGAGCCCATTAGAAGTCATGTAAGTAGTTTCTTTGCTGGGGGCAATGTCTGAAAGTGGCCCCAAGGCGCTTCCCAAGGCGCTTCCCAAGGCGCTTCCGGTCCTGGGGATGCTCTATTTCTTTAGGCACGGATTACTGCTGTGTTCAGAGACAAGTGACACGTTCATGTGAATATCCCTGTATTATGTTTGAACGCAAAATGAAAAAAAGGTAAAGTGTTTTACAAATCTGGGACTATTTGTATTATGTACTATTTATTACTTAATGCCAAATTTAAAAGAATAGACTGAAAATTTTGATAGACTACCCCAAATATTTTAAATCTTTCCTATCCTTTACCAAGAATTTACATGTTAAATTACTAAATATTTTATGAAGTCAAGGGAAAAAACTTGTAAAATTTATTTATAATTTATATAAACGCATATTTATCACTAAAGTAAAAGCAAGAAAGAACTTATCTTCTAATTTTCTTTAGTGTGGCGTCTTTCTCACCCTAATATATATTCTAGCTATGACTTTATAGACTGTCTTTTCATAACTCTGTAATTAAAGTAGTCATCAAATATATTTGTATGATTGATCATAAATGATACATTACTTTTCCCTGTGACTTGTCAACAGGAAAAAAATGTCTACTTCTCAAATTGTCTTTGACAGGTTACCTCTGCCAAAGCAGACATTCATGGGCTACTGGACAGTTGGTCAGGGAGGAACTGGAATGCAGAGACTCTTGTGTCCGGCAGAAACTCATCATATAGACATAAAGGTTGATATCTTTACTATTTTCTCTTAAACTATTGACTCTTACAATTTTTTCTCATATATTTCCTGGAGAAAATCCATGAGATCTCAGGAATGACCTGATGTGATATCATTTTAGCTTCTGCTCAACTTTCAAATCAGTCTGACCTCCAGAGGACTCAACATACGCCATTCACAACACCAGATAGAATTTCTAAGAGTTAATCTGTATATCCATTAGGTATATCTTGGATGTTCCTAGGACAGTTACTCTGCGAGATTTATCTTTACTTTTGTTTGTTAGTGTGCTGTTTAAAAAGTTTCAGCGACTCTGTAGCTACACGTTATTGATAGATGCTGTCTTCTTCATGTGAAAAGGTAAAGGAAAGGGTTATCAGCCCCTCCTTGCAGTGGAAATCACTATATTTCAAAAAGAAAGGTGTTTATTTTGGGAAATGAGGTGTAAAATCATTAGAAAGGACAGGAAAAACAAAAGTCAGGGCATCAGTATTGGTTTTGTAATTTCAAGATTAGTGTTTCTCTGTCTTTTACCATCCCTGTTGCTGGGACTTCATGGAAACCAAGGTCAGCAAGCTTTTTCTGTAAAAGTGCCAGTAGTAAATATTTTAGGCTTTGTGGCCATATAGATTCTGTTGCAACTACTTAATTCTGCCATCACAGTGCAGAAGCAGCCATGGCAATACATAAACAAATGGGTGTGGCTGTTCTCCACTAAGAGTTTCTTTACAGAAATAGACAATGGGTCATGCTTGTCAACTTGTAGGCCTTGTCAGCTCCTGTAGTAGAGCATAGAATTTGCTCATATTTGTCAGAGCTTCCTTGTCTATGTTGATGTAGGAAGATACCCAGAAACCTCTGTTCTGCCTTCCAGATTTCATGCAAGTGCATTTAATTGGCAGGACCTAAATCACTCCCAAAATCCTTTCTCTAGGGAGTGTGAGGAATATAAGCCCTGAGATACAGACTAGAGGAAGGGAGAATGCCAAAATCTATCCCAAACATTTTTGATTAATTTAGGACTGTAGACTATGCAAATCATTGAAATTTCAATCATATCTATAGAGCTTTCCAGGAACTTGTATCTAATACCCAGCACTAATATCCATACAATATTAAATTAGTTGCTCTGCTTATGTTTATATTGAATGATTATCACCATGGGTGAAATACTCTACCTTTCATAAATAACGCTGGTGATTATCAGTAAGTTAGAGTTGCTTTTATTTTTAAATTTCATATGTCATATTTTATTACATTTTACTTTTTTATTATTTTTATTTTTTGACAGGCAGAGTTAGACAGTGAGAGAGGGAGACAAAGAGAAAGGTCTTCCTTTTTCTGTTGGTTCACCCCCCAATGGCCGCTACGACTGGTGCGTTGCAGCCAATGCACTGTGCCAATCTGAAGCCAGGAGCCAGGCGCTTCCTCCTGGTCTCCCATGCGGTTGAAGGGCCCAAGCACTTGGGCCATCCTCCACTGCACTCCCGGGTCACAGCAGAGAGCTGGCCTGGAAGAGGAGCAACCGGGACAGAACGGCACCCCAACTAGTACTAGAACCCGGTGTGCCGGCGCTGCAGGTGGAGGATTAGCCTAGTGAGCTGTGGCGCCGGCCGGGAAGAATGCTTTTTATAACACTATCTAGAATCGAACCAGGCTTTTAAAAGTAAAATGTGGCTGGTGCCACAGCTCACTAGGCTAATCTTCCTTCTGCGGCACCGGCACACCAGATTCTAGTCCCGGTTGGGACGCTGGATTCTGTTCCGGTTGCTTCTCTTCCATGCCAGCTCTCTGCTGTGGTCCGGGAGTGCAGTGGAGGATGGCCCAAGTGCTTGGGCCATACACCCGCATGGGAGATCAGAAGGAAGCACTGGCTCCTGGCTTCGGATTGGCACAGTGCGCCAGCCAGATCGGTCATTTGGGGCATGAACCAGTGGAAGGAAGACCTTTCTCTCTGTCTCTCTCTCTCACTGTCCACTCTGCCCGTCAAAAAAAAAAAAAAAAAAGCATTCTTCCCAATGGAAATATGATCAGTCCCTGGGTCATTCATTTGCAAATTATTCTCCTGATTTAGACAGCTCTGAGTTGTGATATTTAGAATAAAAAGCTAGGTGTTAGCGTAGAAAGGAATGAATTACAGAGAAATCTTATGGGATCCTACTTCTGGTATATTTGTGAGTAAAAAGAAAAAAATGGAAAATTAAATAAGATAGCACATGTGAAAACATTTATAAATGCACCTATGTAGTGGCATTATCGATATAAATATTATTCCAGTCAATAAAATGAGAAGAGATATATTAGAACAGTATGTACTTGAATTAAAGTGTATGTGTTGGAAGAACTGTAATTTTTCTATATTTTTGTGACTACACAAATTTCTTAACTTAGCTAACTGCTTTATTACAGGGCCCAGCAACTGTAAACATACAGGAGTTTCCAATAGAAAGACAGGAAGAAAGATCCCTAAACTTCACGGAAGAATGTGCTTCCTGGAGGTTCCCATTGGATGAAATTAATTTAGTCTGCGATATTGCTACATCCCATGGTATGTCAGCTTACTCTTTTGATGTTTTCTACACTGATTTTCTTTTTAAAGAAGGATTAAAATAATGTCTAGACATCAAGAGACTATGACAGACTCGGTGAGTGTCATTTGTGGATTGGATAGCAATTATATGTAATCTAGAACTAATTTCCTCTAACAACCTAGCAAAATGCTATTGTGGAATCCACATAAGTACTTCTGAGTTTGTGTGCATATATCTGTTTCTCATTACAACTGTAGCACAAAGTTAAACACACCCAGGCATGTGCTAAAAATAGAAGGGAAAAATAAAAAGGAGTAACATTGGATTTTTTTTTTTGGCTAGGATTCCAGTTTAGTGATTGCATGAGCCACAAAAGCAGGGTTGGAGCGATTTGCACTCATTAAACTTCTCGTTGTTAAAAGACGTGGATTTGGGACATCTACATTTCTGGACTCTTGCCATTACCTATGTGTAGTGAGCCTGGGCACCTTTTGGCAGGAGTTTCTCAGTGGATGTCAGTTGCTATGGTGATATAAACAGCAGTTGTAGCTAGGGAAAGGGTGAGAGTCTCTAACTTCAGGGAGATGGGAATTGTCAAGGCGAAGATCAGTATCTTATTTTTGTTCTTGTGCGTTCTGTGGTTATTGTTTATTCCCTAAATAAGCTATTTGACTAAAACTGTGCTTTAAAATTGTGCAGTTGTTCTTGTTTTTTTGCTTAAAAAAAAATTCTTATTAAGGTATTTCACATTCCGAGCCAGTATGAAGCTTTGGGGTGAAGTTTGAACTTTGGCCCCTGTTTTGTTTCTAGGGAGTGTAAATAAGTACACTGTGATCTCTGCCCATGCTAGGACAGGAATTGCTAATCAGTCCCTGCTGTACTTTTCTCCATCAGCCTGGTCACAGGCCCCCAGTGTCCTCAGCACACATTCCATGCGGCCACTGCCCCTCAAGTCAGAGTCAGCCCTGAAAAACGAAACCGTTTGTTATCCCAGATATAATTCAACACTCTGTTTTGGTGTTGGTCTCATTTTGCAAACTAAGGTTTTGTTTCTTTGTTTTATTCTGCATTTATAAGAGAAAAGAGCATGTTCTTGGATTAGAAACAGAGTTAATTATATTTCTGTATGTTTAGGCCAAAGACCAAATGGCATTTACTGCCTGTAGTAAGAAAGAGAACAACTAATAAGCTTCTTAAGTACATTTCTGTTAACACATCTGCTGTATTCCCTAGTGCTCTGTGCTGTGCAGGAATGGGCTCATTAAATGTTGAGGTGAACGTGTTTGTGTTGATAATGGAAGCATTGTACAGTTCTATCTGTACAATGTACTATAGTACACACACACACACAGTTCCTACTGCTTCTAAATAACATGTCCTCTTCAGCCCTTCTGTTGACTTTTATTTCTTAGCAATGTTAGTTTGTTGATTTAAATTTTACTGTCCATATATATATATGACATATTTCTATATATAGATATAATGTTGTGTATGTATGTATATATATATATATATATATACATATATAATATTGTAGATGTTGCACACATACTCGTATATACACATCTAGATTTTCCAGGGTAGTCCCAAACTGAAGTGTTTCTTATTGTCATATCTTGTGTCTTAATTTTGGTTTCAGAAAATATGACCATTGTGAATCAGAATCAGATACCTGCTGATAGAATTTATTATACAAGATAAATTTAATCCCTTATCTCAAGGTGACCACAAAGGAGGTTATAAAAAACAAAACAGCCTAACTACTCAAAATGAGGGCCTCACACCAGCAGCCTGGGTTTATCCCATGGGAGCCTATTGGAAGGACAGAGTCTGTAACCCAGTCCCACACCCACCAAGTCAGAATCTTCATTTTCATGTAGATTCCCCAGTGATTAAAAAACATTCAAAAGTTGAAGAAACACTGATATAGAATTCAGAAAATGGACCCAGAGGGGCCACCTGCAATGCCAGCATCCCATATGGATGTCAGTTCCAGTCCCAGTTGCTCCATTTCCAATCCAGCTCCCTGCTAATGTGCCTGGGAAAGCAGTGGAGGATGGCCCAAAGTGTTTGGGCTCCTGCACCCATGTTAGAGACCTGGCGGAAGCTTGTGACTTCAGCCTGCCCCAGCCCTCGTTGTTGCAGCAATTTGGGAAGTGAACCAATGGAAGATCTCTCTCTATCTCCCTATTTCTTCCTGTTTCTCTTTGTAATTCTGCCTTTCAGATAAATAAAATAAATCTTTAAAAAAAAAAAAAAGGAAGAAAAGGGACCCAGGCAAGTATTCACCTTGAAAACACAGAAATTTTTCTTTAAAAAAAAAAAAGTATTCAACTATGAAGAAAAGCCTTGAAATTAAGAGCCATAGGACTAACATTATAAGATAAGTGATCATATAGATAGGATTAAATGTTAAAGGGGTCATATAAATAAGATCAAATGTCTGATAATAATAATAATAGATAGAATTAAAAAGGAGAGAATGTTCCAACATGAGAAGTAGTACACAGCAGACTCCTAGAATGACAATTGCTTTGAACAGCACTCTGACCTCAGAACCAGCCCTTAAGGAATCCTGGTCTGGCTGAAAAGCCCACAAGAGCATTTCAGGAATGGAAAGCCGAGACACTGTGGCAAAAAAATATCCTACATGAAGGATCTCTGTGACAATGATCCCAGTGAAAGAAGTGGCCATCAAAGAAGGATGCACTTTGCTCTGAAGGGAGGAGAGAACTTCCACTTTGCTTAGGCCTTGTCTAAACACGGGCAGAGTTTGTAGATTCAAAAGGCTCCATAGCCTAGACAGCTCATGTCAAAAGCCTCAGATGATCACTGATGTCATACATAAGAGTGTTAATTGTTAAATTAACAACAGAAGTCACTGTGCACTAACTTCCCATGTAGGACCTCTGTCCTCAATGAGTTGTATTATGAGAGTTAACTGTAAAACCTGTTCTCAAACAGTTTTTTTGTGCATATATGTGCAAATTGTTGAAATCTTTACTTTGCATACAGTTGGTCTTCTGTTTATAAAGTTAATTGAAAACGAATCTTAATGGAGAATGGGACTGGGAATGGGAGAGGGAGGAAGAAGTGGGGTGGGAGTGTGGATAGGAGGCAGATATGGTGGGAAGAGTCACTATAATCCTAAAGTTGTACTTATGAAAATTGTACTCATTAAGTAAAAGATTTCTTTGGAAAAGAAAAATAAATTGGCTGACTAATTTACAGCAAAAAAAATTCCTAAAGAACTAGTAAAAATCTAGAAAATGCAAGATTACCAGATAGAAGATGTTGATGAGCAGTTGTCCATTTGAAGCAACAGTGGAATGAAAGACCATTATTGTAACACAAAGCACTTTGCACCATACGAGGAAGAATTTCCTGAACTTGTGGAATGTAGAATACTTAATAGGGTTATCATGAGATGTAACAGTATTCTTTTGGGAGCAAGTAGATACTAATATCCTCAAATTGATTGGTGTGACCCTATCTGCATTTAGGGTAAGAAGAAAATTGCTTCTCATATTCTCTTCAGCCTAATCAATCTACTTACATATAGCTGCTGAGCTTCAACTGTGTGTTCAACCTCTGGACTAATCAGAAAATCAGTTGAAAACTGTAAAATTAACATCTTTTTGTCATTTCAGATAATGAGGAAAATATTCTGTACGTAGCAGCATGCAACCCAGTTTCCTTGTACTTCATGAATATTGCTGGGAAAAGTGGCTACTTTGTGGACTTCTATGACATCTTCCCAAAATTGACCAGTGGAGTTTGGCATCCATTTGTGACAGTAGCCCCACTAGGAGGTCCCCTCAGAGGTCAAGTGATTCTCCATGAGGAACAGGTAACTCACACTAGCCCACTAACATGCTACAATTGTGTGAATGGTAATTTATATGAAGCGGCAAAAAATCATCTGCAACCTATAACTGAAAATATGTGCTATCACAAAGATTATTTTCATAACCATTTATTTTATTTGAAAAGCATTGTGGCATAATTGGTAAAGCCAAAGCCTGCAATCACATGGCATCCCATATGGGTGCTGGTTCTTGTCCCAGCTTCTCCACTTCCAATCCAGCTCCCTGCTAATGGCCTGGGAAAAGTAGCAGAAGATGACCCAAGTGTTTGGGCCCTTGCACACATGTAGTGGACCCGGATGAAACTCCTGGCTCCTGCCTTTGACCTGTGCCAGCCCTGGCCATTGGAGCCGTTTGTGGAGTGAACCAGCAGATGGAAAATCTTTCTTTGTCTCTTTCTCTCTTTCCCTCCTTCCTTCCCTCTTTATGTTACTCTGCCTTTCTTTTTTCAATATTATTTTATTTATTTGAAAGTCAGAGTTACAGAGAGAGAGAGAAAGAGAGAGAACTTCCATCTGCTGGTTTACTCCCCAGATGGCTGCAGTTACCAAGGCTAAGCCAGGTCAAAGCCAGGAGTCAGGAGCTTCATCCAGATCTCCCACATGAATACAAGAGCCCAAACACTCTGGCTACTTTCTTCTGCTACTATCCCAGGCCATTAGCAGGGAGCTGGATCAGAAATGGAGCAGTCAGGACTTGAACCTGTGCCTACATGGGATGCCGACATTGCAGTTGGTGGCTTAACTCACCCACTACACCACAACGCCGGCCCTTTGAAGGAAATTTCTTTTAACTGAAAATACATGCTGTCACAAAGGTTGAGGAGAGGGGCTGAGGGACAACTGAGAAGTTTTATGTTAATCAGTACCACGAAGGCAAACTAATATCCTTTCTGTAGAGACTTCAATACAACCTGAAGGGCTGAAAACAGGTTGCTCAGAGTTTTTCAACCTCAATCCCATTGACATTTAAGGCTAGATAATTCTGTTATCAAGTTCACACTTTTTTGGGAGGGTTACACAACAAATAAATAAACCAATAAGTAAACATGCCAGTTTCACATAGTGGTAAGTGCTATACAGAAACAGCATAATGTCTGAGGGAGTGATGGGGTGGAGTTGGGAGGACAAATATTAAGAGTGCTGAGAGAGGCCTGAATGACATTCTTTGTGTATGGAGAGCCATGTTGAATATACTTGGGTGCAATACACTCTGATCATTTAGTATCTATGATGTTCACATTTCTGTTCATCACTTCTGCAGATTAGTGCACTAAGATTGCACTAAAGAAAAGTCAGAATAAAAGCAGATCCAAACAGATGTAGATCTATGTTTCAATTAGTGGGAATTCCAAAGGCCAAGGTAATCTATACTATAGCAATAGTGAGGAGTCTAATGTTTTTGTTTACCTACTATCTGCCTACTATCTACCAGCTGTTGTTCTAGTTATGTTATTCAATGAATGTATACCTAGTATCTGCTATTGGGGATGCCACAGTGAACAAAACAACAAAAATTCTTGTCTTCAGAAGCTAACATTCTGATGTAGGAAGACAGAAAATAAACACATATCTTAGGGTCAAAGGAAAAACCGAGACTGCATTTTAAAAAAGTTGAGCAGAAATTGCCTAACTGAAAAAGGTCAATGTTTAAACGAAAACTTGATGAAACAGGAGAACAGATACCTGAAGAACATTCTAGTCGATAGGAATAGTAAATTGAAGGGTCCAGAGGCTAAAACTTGCCCCTTCCTTTTTAAGAAGTGTGTTGGAGGAGAGTGAATCCAGTAAGAGAGAAAGAGAGTAAGAGGTGAGGTAGAGGTTACTCAAGGGCATGGGCGGGTGACAAGACAGGGCTATGAGAAGCAGATTGTGTTGTGCCTGTAGGCCATCGAAGGTTCTGGGCCCTGACTGTGAATGAAAGGGGAAAGCATTGGTGTGAGTTTTGAGCAGAAAAGTGGCACAATCTGACTTACTTTTTTTAGAAATAAAGTCTCTGGTTGTGCTGTGATGAATAGGGAGCTCCCTCAGCAGATTTTGCAGTGATCCAGCCATGAGACAATGGTGGTTTGGAAGAGGATGGAAGTCATGAGCAGTGGTAGATTCTGGTTTTTTGAAAACAGAGCTAGCAGGATTTCCTAACAGATCAGATGTACATGATGAGAGAGGGCAGAGTTAAAGACAGCTTCAAGTTTTAGGGTCTGAACAATTTAGAATAAAATTGCCATAAACTGAGATGGAGAAAGAGTCAGTGGAGAATATAGAATGCATGTTTGGTTGAATTCGTGATACCTATTAAACATCCAAGTAGAAGGTGAACTGGAATTCACTGGAGAGTTCAGAACAAATATAAATTTAGGAGTCATGAGTATATAAATGTTATGTAAAGGCATCAGACTGAAAGAGGGCCCCATGGAAATAAATGCAGGGGGAGAAGAGATACCCAGACTCTAAGCCTTGGGGCAACAGAATCTGGAGAAATCAAGGTGAAGAGGAATCAACAACGAGGACTGGGTATGAGAGTGAAGTAGATGGATAACCCAGGGAGTGTGGTGTCCTGGAAGGCAAATGGGGAAGGTCTCAAGGACAGAGATCAGATATCGTGATGACAGTGTGTCAGGGATGAGCATGCACTGTCTCATCTTCTTTCAACTGCCTAGGAGGAGACTGAGGCTCAGAGGTTAAGCAGGCTTCCCAGAAAGTACATAGAACTGAGATTCAACCAAGCTGGGTGGACCCCACCCAAATGAGTCTTCACCCGTGTTCTCACTGACTGCAGATACCTGGGCTAAAGACTAGTCTGAAAACATTGAAGAGCATTGATAATAGGACAATATTAAAGAAATGCAATGCTGTTATTTTTAATTATTTAAAGAGAAAAGGATTACTAGGAAACAATACTTTTAGTCTGTACTTAGCCAAAAGGAAAAGAACATTTTAGTAGATCACTGGAGGAAATAACTCAGCTCTGACTTTACTCTTGCCTGAATCATCATCATAAATTCTGAGTTGGGTTTTTTCCTGGTTTTGTTTTCACATTTTTTTCCACTTTCACTTTCTCCTAGGAGCAGGGTTCATAAGTATCCAGATATGACTTATAAAAGTTTGTGTCCGGCAAATTGGAATGAGTTGTACTTTATAGATTTCCAATAAACTATCAATGCCGTTATATTGAATTCGTCAGTCAGAAGAACCTGTCATGAAATGCACATTTTTCATTCAGTAAGCCAATCAAGTTTGGGTGAGAATAGAAATTTAGAGTGTTTATTCCACAAGTCCTACCAGATTTCAGTGTCAAATTCATGGTCAGATTTACATATTCACATTCGTTAAGGGGGTTTGGGGGGATTTGGATTTAAGATTAGGGGGTTCTCAGCAAGTATTTCCTCAAGTAATCCAATTATTTGGCAACCTTGCTGGTGAATACCCTGTTCTGTTACAAAGACTTTATCCAAGAAAATTTGTTTTTCATTCCAGAGCCTGGTCCCCTGGCCTTCTTTCTGCTTATCCCCTGGCCACAGTGTTAACAGTTTTCCAGAAAGTGCTGGGACACCCTGAGCGGACTTGCCAGTGTACCTGGATAGGTCCATTCCACTTGTCCTCCAAACTGCCCTGTCATTCCCAAGAGGGAATCTGAGGTGTCCCTTTTGTGCTAATGGCCCTGTTGGGACGTCAGACCTGTTGGGTCCCTTATGAACAGCACCACACAGCCAAGAAACTCAACAACTGATAAATAATTCTAGTGGAATTTAAACTGCCCGCCGCCAGCCCCTTCTCCCTCATCTGCCCTAACTGCACAGGAAGCTGATCTATCCTCAAGAGGACTTCCATGAATTCTCCTACACCCCTGTCTTTTTAAAATAAAGCTTTGCCTCGGATACATTTCCCCGGTTAGCTTAAGAAGTTGTTCAGAAATTCCTTGCTAAAATAAAACCTTAAGTGAGGAAAGGGGAACTTTGCCATGCTAAAAATAAAGACCCTCCCTTCCCCCAGCCCCAGGAGATTACTTATTACATCTGCACAAAGTTTAGAATTTCAGACTTTGGGACATCGGGGTCATCCAGAGGTTACTTTTCTCCCAGTCAAATACAAACAGAATAAACTTGCTCACTTGCCTCTCTTCCCCTGCCCCGCTCCAAGGAGCGCCAGAGCCACAGTTACATGTACTCATGTGTGACGCAAAATTCTATTTTTAAACTCAGACAGAATATATCATTAGTCATTTACAGAAGGAAACCATTAACATCTAAAGGGAGGGAGCAACAGCGCTCCTTCATGTTGCCAATTGCTTATAAAACTAATTCTAAATACAGGGATGGCTGGAAATGTATACATGTTTTCTGTCAGAAAGAGTTTTCAGTTCACTTAGGACTATGTGACTATTAGACCCTAAAAGGAACAAAAATGGAAAATCACACTTTTCTGCTTAATCATAGCTATTTAATCAGCTCCTTCATCATTTGTAAATGATTTAAAAATCATAAAATATATGTTTTAGAACTTTGTTTTAAAAGTTATAGCTTCCTAAATTGCTTGAGTGCTAACAATTCATGTTAATGTTGTAATACTTATGATATAGGCAAGATTTATTTACCATTAAACAGTCCTTTAAAAGATTTAATCCACAATGGAGACTTTGTAAATTTTTAACTTATTCATTAGTTTTTTTTTTTTCTTTTTGGAAACCTCTGAAATATCATTACCATTTTCAAAACTTTCCAGAACTATGAATAATGCTTCTTATTTAGATGTAATTTTAAAAATATTTCCAATGTGCATTTTTAATGGAGAATTACATATTATACAGAATAATGCATTGGAAGGATGATGTTTGTAGAAAACATCAAAGCTTTGTCAACCTGCTTAGTAAAATTTTTTAAGCAGCCAAGGTTCAGAGTACATAGTGGGAAGTAAACTATGCAATGCAAATGCTACTTTAATTCTTGAGCACTTCAATAAAATTTGCTTATAAAATAAATCTTGAAACCACAGTACCAAGTACTAGAATTGCAGCTGAATCATTAGTATTTTTACATTTCTTTAACTGGATTACATAAAAGAGGGCAAGGGCCATGATTAATTCATTGCTGTAGTCTCTTTTGTACTTTAAATGTAAGCTGCTTAATAAATATTGTGTAATAAATGAACAAACCTCTTGCAATGTAATTGCTTTTTATATGTTGCAAAATAAGTATTAATACTTTGGGTGCCTTTTTACTTTACTTTCCCTAAAAGAAGTTCTTGAAATTAAGAAGTCAAAAAGGTAGAGGTGAATGGAGGAGCCCCAAATTTAAAACAGCACACAAACCAGAAAGAAAGGACAGTTTCCTCTCAATAAGGGCAAACAACTGTCAGGTGCCTTTTGCAAACCTGTTAGTCTGATCTTCAAATGTCTTCATATTTTAATGAAAAAAAGCCAACTTTTTTTGCATTGCTTTAAGATAGTTAATCTTTTTTGGCTTTCTCAGTTTTAACTTCTTATTTCATGTGTTTCTATTTCTGTATTTCAATGCCTAGGGCTTGTTTCTCTTTTTTGTAAAATCCCTCCTAATCACTGGGAGGTTATTACCTCATTGCATAGCAGTGATTAATAATGCTGAAGAAGTCTCTTGTTTGTATATTAGTATAGTACCAGTTAATTCTAGCTTAGTGAATTTCAAGTTGAAGAAACACTCTTACCAGCTAAATCTTCAAGTCCTTCATGTTTTCTTGTTAACTCGTCTTTACATAAGATACCTGTTTTCTGAACTGAACCTGTTCTCATGAAAAGGATAAATAAGATTTAATCATACATAATGTAAGAGAACTTTCTACAGAGCATTCTCTAATTGTAATTTGGGTATAAATAAACTTATTGAAAATATATGTCAGTCCTTAATTTTCTTTTTATTATACAGTAAAAGCAGAATCATGGTTCAGCCAGCTATATTATATTCAGGAGGGAATGGTCTTAAGATAAAATCTTCAAGAAAATACCTTCTACCTTCCATAATTGGGAAAGCCTTCAGAAGGCCCACCTGAAAGTTTTAATTCTATGTTACGGGAAATCATTTGGTGTCTTCATGATGTCTGTTGAGTACTTCAATATTCTTGTCTTCCCCTTGGTCTATCACTAAACCTTCCACTCTCAGGCTGCCAAGAGGCCACTGCTTAAAAAAAAAAAAAAAAAAGCAGCAGTAGCAGCAGCAGCAACCACCCCCCCCACCCCCACCCCATAAAAAGCAGGAACAAACCTTAAGCTTTGCACTCTTGTCTTTATTTCCAGAGTAATGTCATCCTGTTGTTGGACACTGCAGGCCGGGCCCTTCGGCGTCTCATCCTCCCTTCACAAGAAGTTACGTCCAAGAAGTCTTCCTGGTTGTACAAGCAGGAACCTGTAAGCAAGACCACGCTTTCAGCAAACTGCACAGGGCTTTCTATAGCTTTCTGACATAAAGCATTAGAGAATGCTGCCTATCCTTGTCTTTTTTACCATAATGCATAAGAGAATTCTCTTTCTATGTACCTGCAGATTTTGATGTGGTACAAATATGCAGTTATAGATACATGTATAATCAAATATGAATAGCACCTTGACCCACATATTAACAGAAATGAACTAATAATAGAACATTATTTGAATGTGGTATTAAAATTTGAATATGATATTCATAACCAACTCCCAGTCATGCAGTAAAATTTTAACTTGTTTACTAAATATAGTTATGTTTTAGATTTGTGTGATAAAACCATGAGTATAACTCCTAATTGCCCCATTAGATAAATAACTCTTTGGTTTGTTAACTAAATTAAACTGCAAATATGCAGCTTACACTGTGCCCTGCAAAACAGCATTCTTATGTCTTCAAAGACCATAAAAAGAATTTTTTAAATGTTTTAAGTATATCTAAACCTAACAAAATAAAGTATGTACCACATGTTTATGTTATGATGTGAATTCTATTCTTAATTACTAGATAGTATATTTATGTTTAAACGGTATTTGGAATTATTTTGAAAACTGATTCTAAAGAAGCTTTAGTACATAATTGTACAGTAAATTTTGAACTACAGTTTAATCCATGTTTTATAAGAGTCTTGGGGTGGGTAGAGGTTTTATACATTGAAGAATTTATTTAAAGGGGAGTAGCTAAAGACATGACTGCATCTGACACAATTATTAATGTGACTATTTTGTTCTGTCTTTAGGAAACTTATAAAATGTGTAAAGAATTTGCACACAAAAACTGGCTAGTTTTCTACAAAGAAAAAGGGTGAGTTCTTCATGGTAAGAGATTTAAACTGAGGTTCTTTGTCCATTCTTTCCTGTTTTAATTATACTTGTGTATTACAAAGCTAATGTAACCAAGTTAGAGATGTTCTGATGTGAAATTAACTCTTCTCGCATTGAAGAACACTGAGAAACAGACAAGAAAGATTGTAACACAGAAGCTACAGCTTGGACATAGTTTAGGATCTCAATT
Organism: Sylvilagus floridanus; assembly: GCA_949820135.1. Lineage (NCBI taxonomy): Eukaryota > Metazoa > Chordata > Mammalia > Lagomorpha > Leporidae > Sylvilagus > Sylvilagus floridanus. The sequence continues at coordinate 75,206,455 of OX463230.1, forward strand.
AACATTTCAATATGTTATTACTGTTTTCTGTGTGGATGCAAACTGTTGAAATCTTTACTCAGTATAGAGTAGATCTTCTGTATCTAGATAATTAAAAATGAATCTTAATGAAGAATGGGATGGGAGAGGGAGTAGGAGATGGATCGTCTGTGGGTGGGAGGGTGGTTATGGGGAGAAGAGCCGCTATAATCCAGAAGTTGTACTTTTGAAATTTATATTTATTAAGTAAAAGTTTTCTATTTAAAAACATGTTATTACTTAGACTTTAAAACATCCCTTTTAGGGCTGTACAACATATTGTGAAATGACTCTACCATAATTACTCAACCATTATCCTTACTATTTCCTTTCTCATACAGTTTTTGTCTCCTTTTTCAGGAACAGCCTGACGGTGCTGGATGTTCTAGAAGGACGAACTCACACTATCTCGCTTCCCATTAACCTCAGTGCAGCTTTCCTTGTAGCTGAGGACAAATGGCTCCTGGTGGAGAGCAGAACAAATCAGTGGGTAGATCCATATAGCATGTTACGGGGCATGTTGTAGCACAGCCTTCGTAATCAATGATCCAACAGCCTTACTGTGAATTCCTTATGTCTGTCTTCAAGGTGTGTGTGTTTGGCAGCATCTCTGTAGGCGAGAATTACAAGAAAAATAAATGTCATTTCTCAAAGCAATCCATTGAAATTAGCAGTTATAAAATAATGATTATAAAAATGATCTATGTTTCCATTAACACATTGAAAATCTACTATATTCGGATATATATATATATATATATATACACACACACTATATATCTGCCAAATTGCAGATTCTTCTGTATAGATTTGACATTTATTCCTTCTTCAAAGAGTCACAGTCTACGTCTTAGAACTGCTGCCTTCCTATAACTTCACAGAATCAACTCCTTAGAATTGTCTTCTTCTTTTCACCTCGTATGCTCCTATTTGGTTATGTTATGTTTATGCTTGGGCTACTGTACACTTCTGCATGAAAGGCATTATGTGGCCCTTAAAGTGCACACTAAATTCTGAGTCCCCTCACTCATGACTGCATTTGTGCCCTTCGATTGACAAGTAGAAGTCGTTGCAAAAGATTTCTAACTGTTTATATATCTGAATTTTGAAAATCCTAAAAAAATAAGTAGATCAGAGGGACTGTAGTGGTAAGGAGGCAGCTGATGACACATCAGAGGTCTTATTCCTAGTTACTGGCAGATCAAAGAGCCCTGTCAAGAGAGAGTGGCATGCAAATAAGGGCGTACTACATTGGAGTTGCTTTTCCTTTTACAGCTCTTCCTCTTATAGGAAGTGTGGGATTTGGGGTTCACTTTTACCACTGCATAGTTATTGGACACTGTTCATTTATACAGTGTTGAGAAATCATTTGTTAATTTCCGATGAAGTGCTGAAACTGCAAATTAGATGATTTTTTAAAGAGGCTTTGGGAGCAAAAACTCTAATTTTTTATAGTCCACCATTATGATTATTAGAAAAAGAAAAACTCACTCAGGTGTTTCATTTGTTTATAGGAAATACCTTTTAACTAAGCCAGCACACATTGAATCTGAGAACAGTGGAGCATGCCAGCTGTACATGTTGAAAGAGGAACTGCCTAGTGCGGGGTTTGGAGTTACACAAGGTAAATACCATGCTGTCTGTGCGGATGGCTGTATGGGTGCATGCTTATACACGTACTGTCCTCTAGAATCATTTAAGGACAATAACATCAGCCTATGCTAATTTCATACCAAAAGAAAACTTAGTCACTACCCTAGAAATAGTAAATAGGTCATCTACCATCTTCCCGTTCATCATGAGGAAGCTCACTCTTTTAAGTTTTGTCTTTGGGTTGTTTAACTGCCAAATCAGAATTCTTATATACATATAGCTTCCTAATTAAGATGACATCTTTTCTTTATTTTCTTTTTTTTTTTTTTTTTTTTTTTTTTTTGACAGGCAGAGTGGACAGTGAGAGAGAGAGACAGAGAGAAAGGTCTTCCGTTGCCGTTGGTTCACCCTCCAATGGCCGCCGCGGCCGGCGCGCTGCGGCCGGCGCACCGCGCTCGTCCGATGGCAGGAGCCAGGAGCCAGGAGCCAGGTGCTTTTCCTGGTCTCCCCATGGGGTGCAGGGCCCAAGCACCTGGGCCATCCTCCACTGCACTCCCTGGCCACAGCAGAGGGCTGGCCTGGAAGAGGGGCAACCGGGACAGAATCCGGCGCCCCGACCGGGACTAGAACCCGGTGTGCCGGCGCCGCAAGGCGGAGGATTAGCCTGTTGAGCCACGGCGCCGGCCATTTTCTTTATTTTCTTGACCATCAGGGCTGCTATGTATTTCATCACAGTCTTGGGGTGGCAGTGGTGATGAACAGTACTTATGAAAAATCTCTAAAATGTACTGTTGCCAATCCTGAGTTGGGCCAGTTTCACAGGGAATAGACAATACTAATATTTATTCCTAATACAATTTCAAGTTTCATAAATACTTAGAAGCACTTTGGGAAGATGTCTTGATTGTGAAAACAGTTTCTCAGATCCAAGTCTATGAATTTAAAGTTTCTCTCTCTTCCCTTCTCTCTCTTTTTACCTTTTCTTTTCTGTTTGAGTTGTTGAAACTGAAATCCTGCAGAAAATTAATTCCTGGAGCATGCTGGGGACGTATGATTTCTAATGTTCATCTCTTTTCAGAAACAGAATTCAGCATACCTCATAAAATTTCAAGTGACCAACTCTCATCTGACAATCTAAGTTCAGCTGTGGGACAAAAGATTGCCTCTCCCAACCGAATCCTCTCAGATGAGAACAGTTATGCTACAATAGTAGTTGGTTTTCCAGATCTCATGGTAAGCATTTTTTTTTTCACAGAGAGAACAAGAGGGAGAGACAGAGACAGAAGTCTTCTATCCACTGGTTCACTCCCCAGATGGCTGCAATGGCCATGGGGGCTGGGCCAGGTCAAAAGTAGGAGCCCCGAGCTTGTTCTGGGTCTCCCACATAGGTACAGGTACAGGGACTCAAGCACTTGGGCTGTCTTCAGCTCTTTTCCCAGGTACACTAGCAGGGAGATGGATTGGAAGTGGAGCAGCTGGGTCTTGAACCAGCACCCATATGGGGTGCCAGGGTTGCAGGCAGAGGCTTAACTTGCTATGTCACAACACAGGCCCCCGGGCATTGATTTTTTAATTATTGAATAAATATTTCTTCTCCTCAATTTAACCTGTAATCTGTAAGCCTGTTTGATGGAGTAATTAAAAACATAATACTTTTCTGGTAAATATATCAGAGCAAATCTATAACTCAGTCACTTAAAAACTATATTATACCTATATAATTTCATTAATTTTTTAAAAATTAACATTTGAGGGGCCAGCACTGTGGCACAGTGGGTTAAAGCCCTGGTTTGCAGCACCAGTATCCCATATGGGCACCGGTTCAAGTCCTGGCTGCTCCACTTCTGATCCAGCTCTCTGCAGTGGCCTGGGAAAGCAATAGAAGATGGCCCAAGCACTTGGACCCCTGCACCCATGTGAGAAACCTGGAAGAAACTCCTGGCTCCTGGCTTCAGATCTGCTCAGCTCTGATCATTGCATCCATTTGAGGCGTGAACCAGTGAATGGAAGACCTCTCTCTCTTTCTCTCTCTCTCTCTCTAGCTCTACCTCTCTAACTCTTCAAATAAATAAATCTTTTTTTTTAAAAAATAACATTTGGAGTGTAATTCTATGATATAATTTAGTAAAGGAAAATGAGTATTCTCCATTTGTGGAAGTTCAATGACACAACAATTTGGGACTAATAAAGTGGTCTCCTAAAATGTTTTCAAGTTAAATTTTAGAAGGGTCATTACTATAGATGCAGTTCTTCAACACTCATGAACATCAGTTCACTTTCAATTAAGTTTTGCTCTGATTTAATGTATGTTCACAACATTCAGCTTAGACTGTGTTGGGTAATGACCTGAACTTATCTTTCAATTCGATGAAGCCTATTGCTGCTCTTTACTGTTATAAAGAAGAGGCTGTTTGTATTTGACTCAAGGTAAAACTGGGCACCAATATCTCCTGATGAAAATGTGAGGAAATAAATGTAAAGGTCATTTCAGTCCACACTGCCATCCAACAACCTTGAGATAGCTCCATGTGTTTCGATTATACATTTAGTTTTCATAATTTCCTTTGTAGCTATTAGATGGGCTGATAGAGTCATTTAAAAGATAAAAATATGGGCTCTTCTTGATAATACAACCATCTCACATGCCTCAAATTTTTAATGTAATTAATGAATGGTAGGCACTTCAGGATATAAGACATTTGAAATCTAAAACCCCATGGATAATATGTGGCTTAGGACTTAGCCATATGTCTTCCTGATTATCAAGTAAACAGCATTTGTTATCATATTATGTAACTCAAAATGAAACCTGTAGTTCAACTGCAATGTCCACAGCAGCCTCAAGTGAATGAGAGATGTGTTTGATATGCTTTCTACAGTGTTGTAGCTGTGAGTAGAAAAAGCAATGGAGCTTTTTGTCTGAAGATGGAACTAAGTAAAAAATAGATCTTCTAATGACTTTCTTCTGATCGAAGAAATTAAAATAGAGATAGAATTATAAACAAGTTAGAGAATCAAAACCGAGTATAAAGTACCATATGTACTAACCCTATAGAAATCCTTTATAGCCTGTGTGATTACTGACCTTGTTAAATTAAAAGCTATACCTCCGGTCCTTAGTGGGGTACCCACCACCTAAAAGGTGCTCAGTGAATATCTGTTAAGTGAAAAAGTAGAGTCAGCTAGACAACCTTCAGTGTTTTTGGATGGCAGTTGTATTTTTTGGTTCCCAATGCAATGGTTAGGTATTGTGCTAATTCTAAGCCCTTTCCTGAAAACTAGTTTTTATAACAGTTGTACAAGGCTTTACAGATCAAGAAATGGAAAAGTTCTGGCCCTCAGGTCAGAGAGGCTATCAGTAAGCAAACTAAGATTTGAATTCAAGAGTGACCAACCCTCAACCCTGAATCCTTTTTACTATACCACACTGCTTGTCTGCTTTTATGTGGATTTCTTTACATTATACATAAAACTATCAACAAAGGATATGTCACCTCTTATTAACTTTTGTACAGTTATCAAAAGCACCAAAATTATTAAAAGCTTACAAAAATGTCTTATCCTAGTAACAAATATCTATAAAAACCTATAGCAAATATCATCCTCAATAGTGAAACATTGAAACATTGAAAGCATTCCTAGCATAGCAGGTAAAGCCACCACCTGCAGTGCCGGCATCCCATATGGGCACTGGTTCGAGTCCCGGCTGCTCCATTTCTGATCCAGCTCTCTGCTATGGCCTGGGAAAACAGAAGAAGATGGCCCAAGTCTTTGGGCCCCTGCACCCCTGCATGGGAGACCAGAAGAAGCTCCTGGCTCCTGGCTTTGGATTAGAGCAGCTCCAACCATTGGGACCATCTGGGGAGTGAACCAGCAGATGGAAGACTCTTTCTCTCCCTCTTTCTCTCTCTGTCTCTGCCTCTGCTTCTCTGTAACTCTGGCTTTCAAGTAAAATAAATAAATCTTTAAAAAAAGACTTCACACGGGGAAGGGGCAGCCTGGTGTGGTGTGCGGGAGTCCCAGCAAATGGAGGAGAAGGTTTACACTTGAACCTAGCCCAGTGTCAGCTTCGGGGACCCAAGCAGGGTATCCTAGGGCTTCCGCCAAGAAGGTTATGGTGGGGATAGAAAGTGGATAATGCACAATGAAAGTAAATACATTAACCATAGTAACATAAAGATAATGAAATATATTCAGGATAATTAAACGATATGTATTTTAAAGCCTTTTTAATGCATAAAAATTGTACATGACTATGAGGTACCATGTGATGTTTCATACATATATGTACATATTGTATAATGTCCAGATCAGGTTAAATACAGCTGCTCTCCTCATATATTTATCATTTCTTTATGATTAATAAATTAAAAATCCTTTCTTCTTGCTTTTTCGTTAACAAAAATACATGGTATGTTATTATCATCCACGGTCACCTTACTGTACAACGGAAGCCCAGAACTTCTTACTCCTATCCAACTATAACTTAGTACCCATTAATCAACCACTTCTCATCCCTTCCTCCCCTCTGCTCTCCCCAGACTCTGGTAACCATCACTGTACTCTCAACTTCTACAGGATCAACTTTTTCAGATTCCACATATAAGTGAGGTCATTCAGTACTAGTCTTTCTGTGCCTGGCTTATTTCACTTAACATAATGACCTTCAGTTCCATCCATGTTGTTGCAGATGACAAGATTTCATCCCTTTTATGGCTGAATGGTTTTGCATTGTGTCTATGTATCACATTGTCTTTATCCATTCATCAGTAGATGGACACTTACATTGTTTCCACTTCTTGGCTATTGTGAATAATGCTGCAGTAAACACAGGAGTGCAGATGTCTCTTCAACAGTCTGATTCCCTTTCCCTTGGATATATGTATCCCGAATAGTGAGATTTCTGGAGCATATAGTAGTTTTAGTTTAGTTTAGTTTTTTAGGAAACGCTTTACTGTTTTTCACAGTGACTGTAGTGATGAACATTGTCATCAGTAGTGTGCAGATGTTCCCTTTTCTCCACATCCTTGGCATCGCTGGCTGCTTTTTGTGGTTTTGACAGTGGCTATAAACTGCAGTCAGGTGATATCTCTCCATGATTTTGATTTGCCTTAACCCCATGATTAGTGACACTGAGCTTTTTTTCATGTACCTGTCAGCCGCATGAGTGTCTTTCTCTTAAAAATGTCTGTTTGGATCTACTGCCCATTATTTGATGGTGGTTTTTGCTACTGAGTTGTTTGTGTTCTTTATATGTTCTGAATATTAACCTTTTTTTTTTTATTTAAGACCTTTATTAGCAGGTGCTTGCAGTTTGTTGACTTTTTTGAAAAAATCAAGTTGTAAACTTTTATTACAAATTAAAAATGAAGTTCTTAAAAATCTCAACTTGACCAGATATGAAACAATTTAAAAACCTTTAAAGGTGTATTGAGAAAAACCAGGCTTTTTTAAAAAACACGTTTGTCGTTACCAAAAAGAGACATCTTTAGGTAAAAATAATAAAAACCCCATGCTGCATAGATAATGCAGATAGTTCTAGTAATCTGGTCAACGGGCAAAAAGCAAGCACTTAAGGTCTTCAGCTCCAATCTTTTGTTCATTTCTTATTGCTGGAATTTCATATTCATTTCTTCTTGTTGGATGACTAAACCGGATGATGGTAGAGATGTTAAGCCGGCATTTACTCAGCCCCGCCCTGCTCAGCCTCGGGAGCGGACGAATTCTCAGCTGGTGGATCTGCTGCTTTTGTCTCTTTGCCATCTTGTGGTTTAGGGTCATCTGGGCGTCTGCGTCGGTAGTTGAAGTTGCTGGGGTATCGACGCTGAGGTGGCTGCTGACCCTGGGTCTCGTCTCCTTGGTTTTCCTTATCTTCTTCATTGCCGTCCTCTCTAGGCTGTCTTTGGCGAGGAGGACCTCTGCGGAATCGTGGTCTATAACCCCGATACATATTCTGTCTCACTGGTCTACCTTGTTCTCCTGCACCCTGGTTGTCAGCACCTTCCATCACTTCTCCCTGCACAGGAGGGTTGGAATACTGTGGTCGACGCCCATAGGGTCTCCACCTGTAGTAAGGTGGGAACCTCTGCCCACGGTAGGGCCAGCGTTGTTGGGCCTGGCCTTCGGGAGCGCTCTCCGATCCCTCATTCTTTTCCCCACTCTCACTGTTCTGGTAATTCTGCTGGTAATTGCGTGGAGGACCCCTACGACGTGGGTAGCGTCTATAATGGTTACGGTCTGCTGCATATTTACTGCCTTGCACTGGAACTCCACCAGGACCTGTAACATTTGCTGCCTCCGCACCCTTTTCTCCTTCAACAACATCAAACTCCACAGTCTCCATCTCCTACACTGCGAAGGTACTTCCTGGGGTTATTCTTCTTTATGGCAGTCTGGTGTACAAATACGTCTTCCTTGGTGTCATTCCTGTTGATGAAGCCATATCCGTTCCTTACATTGAACCATTTTACTGTTCCCAAAACCTTCGTTGCGATGACCTTCTTGTCCCCGCCGGCGGGCGCCGCCGATGTGAGGCCGCCCGGGCCACCGCTCCCTGCGCCGCTGCCCGTGGTGCCGGGCTTGGTTTCGGCGGCGCTGAGGGCGGGGGCGGCGGGGGGGGGGGCGGCGGGCGGCTGCTGGGTCTCGGCCTCGCTGCTCATGGTTGCGGTGATGGTGACTGGGGCCGGCTGCGGCAGCTGCGGCTCCTCCCGGGGTGTGATGGTAACTAGGCCGGCGGCGGCGGTGGGGCTGCTCAGGGCTCTCTGGGGTCCGCTCTCCGCTCCCGCTACCGATCGAACTCTGAATATTAACCTTTTATCAAATCAATAGCTTTAAAACAAAATATATTCTCTCATTCAGATTAGCTCTTTACTCTGTTGATTATTTCCTTTGCTTGGAATTAGCTTCCTCATTTGATATCTTCTTTATTTTTTTCTTGTCTTTTAGGGTCTGATCCAAAAACAAATCCTTGCCTATCCCAATGTGCTGAAGTATTTTCTCTGTTTTATTCTAGTAGTTTCATAACTTCAGGTCCTACATTTAGATCTTTAATCCATCGGTGTTGATTTTTGTACATGGTAATAGATAGGTGCCCCATTTTCATTCTTCTGTGTGTAGATAGCCAATTTTCCCAGCACTGTCTACTGGAAGATCATTCTTCCTCTAATATATGTTCTTAGCATATTTGTCAAAGATCAGTTGACTGTAGATATGTATGGTTATTGCTAGGTTCTCTATTTTTCTCCATTGGTCTGTCTGTTTTTATGCCAGTACTATGCTGTTTTAATTACTGTTGCTCTGTAGTAAATTTTAAAGTCAGGTAATATAATGTCTCAAGTTCAGTTCTTTTTGTTTAAGTTTGGTTTGGCTATTTAGGGTGTTTGTAGTTCCATACAAATTTTAGTAGTGTTGTGTCTAGTTCTGTAAATCAAAAAGTCGGTGATATTTTGATAGGGATAATATTGAATCTGTAAGTCAGTTTGGATGCTATGGATGTTTTAAGGATATTGATTCCTCCATTTCATGAACAGAAGATGTCTTTTCACATGTTTGTGTTGTCTTCAGTTTCTTTCATCAATGTTTTATAGTTTTTATTTAAGAGATTGTTTACTCCTTTGCTAAATTTATTCCTAGATACTTCACGTTATTTTTTTATAACTAATGGAGTTGAAATTGCTTTCTTTGTTTCTTTTTTCCTATAATTTGCTATTGATGAAAAACAGTTCTATTAATTTTTGCACACTGATTTTTGTTTCCTGCAGTTTGCTGTATATATTTATTCTAATTGATTTTTGGTGAAATCTTTGGTGTTTTCTGTGTATAAGATCGTATCACATGGGACTGATGGCCTCCTAACCCATTTCAGGCCCCAAGTGGGCCCTAGAGCAATGCCACTGTCCTTCTGTAGGGAATAGCTATTTATTTTGCTGTGGATAAAGAATGGGGACTCTGTGTTTCTATTAAGAAAAAAAAATTTGTCAGTAGGATATCTCCCTGTAGACAACTAAAGATTTTTCTTAGGGAAAAAAAAGATTATGTCATGTGTAAACAATGACAGTCTGACTTTCTCCTTTCCTATTTGGATACCCTTTATTTCTTTCTCTGCCAAAATAATAACATAAGGTTAATTAAAACAGATTTCTGATGGAGAAGGGAGTCACATTTACTGAAAGAAGAAAACTAGAATGAGCCCCATAGTCATTGGATTGGAGTTGGATATATTTGTTTGTATTCATAATTTTCTATGTATTTAGATAGTTATAGAAATAAAATTAAGGATGGGGCCGGCACTGTGGCACAGTGGTTTAAAGCTCTGGCTTGAAGCGCTGGCATCCCATATGGGTGCCAGTTCTAGTCCCGGCTGCTCCTCTTCCAATCCAGCTCTCTGCTATGGCCTGGGAAAGCAGTAGAAGATGGCCCAAGTCCTTGGGCCCCTGCACCCACATAGGAGTCCTGGAGGAAGCTCCTGGCTCCTGATTTCGGATCAGCACAGCTCCGGCCATTGCGGTCAAATGGGGAGAGAACCAGTGGATGGAAGACCTCTCTCTATCTCTCTCTCCCTCTCGCTCTCTGCCTCTCCACTCTGTGTGTAACTCTTTCAAATAAATAAATAAATCTTTAAAAAAAAAAAGAAATAAAATTAAGGGTAAATATAAAAATGGGCAAAAGACTTGAACAAACACTTCAACAAAGAGGATATGGGGTGACAAATTAGTATGTGAAAAAGTATCCAAAAACACTGGTCATGAGAGAAATGAAAATTAAAACCACAATGAGATGCTACAATATGCCTCTTAGAATGGCTAAAGTAAGAAATAACAAATATCGACAAGAATGCAGAGCAGATAAAGCTCATACATTTTTATGGAAGTGCAATGGCAGACAGTACCCATGACATCACTAACAAAGAGCAAGCAGAGATACTCACCCTAGTAAATTCCAAAGCTAGTAAAAGGTGCAGTAACAAACACTATGTGACATTTCAATAGTGGTAGAAAAATATACATTAACACAGAGCTTAGTGCCCAGAAACAGATGCATGCATACACGGATCTGTGTTTGGTGATAGCATTGCAGATCAAAGTGAACAAAGGTTAATGATATTTGGACCATTAGGTGTCCCTGTGATAAAAGGATGAACCTAGGTCCCTGCCTCCCACCACTCACAAAAATAAACTCCGGACAGGCTAAGGGCCTCACTCTTGAAAGCAGTTTCAGAGAAACCATAGGAAAATATCATTTGATCTTGGAAAGGATACAACTTTAAAAGTTTTAAAGTAAAGCAAAATTCCAGAAGAGTTAAATCTAGACAGAAAGAGATGTGATTGACAAGAGACACTCTAGGGGCTTCAGAAACATTAGTTTTGTTGTATTCCTCAGGTCAAATGGTAGATGCATATGTGTTCATTTTTTTAATTTCAAAATAAAAAACTTAACTAGTATATCTCACACGTCTGAAAGTTGTAGTTCTTTGTGAAGCAGCTATTTTCTGTACCAAATCCAAAAGAGTTGAAGAATAATTCAGTTTTTCTTATACTTGTTAAAAAATTAAGTTTACCATTACTATCTGCTTAAAGATGAAGGGGTGTATTGTTAAAATTGTGATGAGGGTAGGCATATGACAATGCTTAAATCTTTATTGTTGTTTTTCAGTCACCTAGTGAAGTTTATTCTTGGAAGAGGCCATCATCTTTGAATAAATCAAATGTCACTGATACAGCATTCTATGGAGGAAAGAAGAAAAGTGGGACCCCAAAACAGAGCAATTGTGTGACTCTTTTAGATACCAATCAGGTAGTAAGGATTCTGCCCCCAGGAGATGTCCCTCTACGAGATATCTACCCAAAAGGTAAGGAACTTGCCAACTTCTCATTTACCAAAGTGGTTAAATGTAGCTTGCTTTTGGTAGGGAACACTTAGCTTATCATTATCTTTGCCTATTAACCAACATAGATCAGTCTCACAGATCTGGAAGTAGCTGAAAAGACTTAGGGGGTTCTACAAGTTCTCACTCACCTTCACATCGTGTGAGAGCTCATCCTCTTTCCCAGGACAATCTACAGTAACTTTACTAGAACATGTTTCAGAAAGATTTTAGGCATAAAATAGATATGAAGCCTCACTTTTGTATTAAATTTCTGATACTGAGAACCAGGTGCTTATAAGACAGATCGACTGAATTATCAGTGCTTTCAAAGTCAACTTCTGTTTATTACTATAAAATATATCCAAGTCAAAGGCTTGTCCTGATCTCATCTTTTTATTCTCATATACATTCATTGATCTTCAAAATCTCATCCTATTGTTGACATGCTGTGTAATTTACACATAAAAAAATGCTGACAAAGGGTTCAATGACCAGATCACTCTACCAGTGGCCAGCAAAGCCCAGATTTGCACCAAAGTCTTCCACTCCCAAGTCTAGAGCTATTATTGGATTATACTTGCTTTCATCATAACAAATGATTGTAAATAATTGACTGCTCTTATCTGCATCATAGAATCAGTAATATATTACCCTATTTTTACATTTATTATAGTAGTATGGGCTTCACAAATATAATGCCAACTGTATAATACTAATCTGTTCCTGGGTTTGAAAAGCCCTGGTTATATAACAGTATTTAGAATTAATTCCTTCCAAACTGAAACCCGTGGAAAGAAACCATGATTTCCTTAAGCTGTTTATGGAGGAATAAGCAGATGAATACATTGACAATTGCAGTACAGTGTAATAAGTGCTATGATAGGCATATTCACAAGGTGAAACATCAATGCAAAAGAGAGGCTTACAACTCAGACCGATTATGATTTGACTCATAAAAGATGATTGAAAGTTAATCAACTGAAGGAACCTTTCCAGGGAAAGAGTCCCATATGGCAGAGTCAGGGGTTGGCAGAGCACGCCAGGAATTATAGGAAGTTCTGAAGCAGTGTTTGGTGCACCTCCATCCATCGACTCAGAAACCTGGAGTCCACCTTACTGCCTCTTCTCTCATTGTCCACATCCAATCCTTCATCAATCACTCTGTCCTGATATGAAGTCACTAGTGAGCCTTGTATCTGCTCACTTGGTCTCCATTCTGCTGCCTACCTCCCATCTGGAGAACCACCATCTTGCCTATCTGAAACAGTGCCATAGACTCCTAAACATGTTAGCTCTTCCATGCTTTTCTCCTCACCCATTCTCCACAAATCTGAGTGATATCATAAAGATGAACATTGGTCCTTATTAGAACCCACATTAGGTGCAGTAAAATTCACCCCTTCTACTGTACAGTTCTCTGAGTTTGACAGACACAATTTTGTAAGCACTACCACAGTTTATACCGAAGATTCCATTGCCCTACAAACCTCCCCCATGCCACTTTGTGGCCAACTCCCACTCTATCTGAAACCAAAAACCAAACTGTGTTTCTGTCCTGATAAATTTGCCTTTATCAGAATATTGTATAGAATCATATGAATGTGTGGATTTCTGAGTCTGGTTTCTTTCCTTTGATATAATGCATTTGAGAATTATTTATGTTGTATGTGCCAGTACTCAGTTCCTTTTTATTGTCAGGTGATTGTCTACTATATAGATGTATTTTGTGCTTATCATTTGCAAGTGGATTTGGGGGCAGTAATGAATATGGCCACTATCCACATTTATTCACAGATTTTCAAGTGAACACAACTTTCTGTTCTACTTAGGTGTACATATCTTGGAATGGCATTTTTACATTACATGACAAAACTGCCAAACTGTTTTCCAAGGTGCAATCCCATCTTGCATTTGTGTTAACAGTGAATGAGAGTTGCAGTTACTCTGCATCCTTGCCATTACTCATTATCAGCAATTCTTGATCTTTCTAGTAGTTCTGTGGTGCTATCTCATTCAACTTTTATTTTCTATTTTCCCTAGCACCTAATGACATTGACAATTTTTTCACATATAACTTCTTTAGTGAAATGCATCTTCAGATCTTTCGCCCATTTTAATTGAGGTATTCTTTCTATGTGTATCCTTTCCATGTTCTGCATGTAAGTCCAGTGTCAGTATGCTTCAAAAATATTTTCTCCTCTTTTGATGAAAGGAAAATCTCCTGTTTTCTTCTACAAGTCTTACACTTCTAGATTTTATATTTAAGGTTAGGATCCAAGTTATGCTAATTTTTACATAGTGTAAAGGTGAACACAGAATCCTAAGAATTGGGAAGAGAATTTGGGAAAGACTGACTAGAGGTTGGTCAAGAAGAACATCTTTGGGGCCAGCGCCATGGCTCACTTGGTTAATCCTCCGCCTGTGGCATCAGCATCCCATATGGGTGCCAGGTTCTAGTCCCGATTGCCCCTCTTCCAGTCCAGCTCTCTGCTGTGGCCCGGAAATGCAGTGGAGGATGGCCCAAGTGCTTGAACCCTGCACCTGTGTGGGAGACCAGGAGGAAGCACCTGGCTCCTGGCTTCTGATTGGCGCAGCACCAGCCATAGCTGCCATTTGGGGAGTGAACCAACGGAAGGAAGACCTTTCTCTCCATCTCTCTCTCTCACTGTCTATAATTCTACCTGTCAAATAAAAATTTTTTTTTTTAAAAAAGAACCTCTTTGTCATCACCACACTGCTAGCTCTACTTCACAGTCACTGCTTTACATACCACCACTTACTCATCTCTTCTTTGTCAGTGCAGTTAGGTTCTTTCTAAGTTTCTTTCCATCACAAGTAAGGGGTACTATAAATATTCTCATGCCTGTCTCCTTGAATATACATTGAGAGTCTGAAGGACACATATCCATCAGTGGAATTACCAAAGTTGTCCCAGCAGTATAAAGGGAGTCACTGAAAAATAGCATAACGTGAAACGTCACAAATAAAAGCCTTTTATTATGACACTCATCCTACTTTTAACCTGAGAACTCAGGTAGAATTGCATTAAACCTAGTGGTTCACTGTTGTACATCAAATTGCATTTCTAGAAGGAGTGAATTTTAAAATATAATTTCATCTTCCGTCTGAAAATTTTCTTGGTTGTGCTGCCTGACAGTTTTTATACCTCCTCCTAACCTTGGCACTGCGCATATAAACTGTCCCCACTGTACATGGGAACTATGTGATAAACACTGCAGCAATGACTTCCCTTTAATGGTTAGTGAGCTAATCCCTAAATATAGTTTATACCTATCTTTGAAATCCACCTGGATTATAAATGTAATGGAAATTTACTGAGCCTCATCCTCTCTAGAGTGTTGAAACATTTAAAATGGATGGGCAAGGACTTGGCTAAGTTTGGAGGAAAACCTAGCCATGTGGTTTACTTCCTTAATTCAATCATGTATTCTGTGTAGGGACAGCCATAAAGTCCTTTTTGTAAATATCCTTGTCTTCTGGCAAATCAGTAAGCATCAATTTTGATTATTTTTAAGTGCTTACCACTACTGCCACCATCTTTTATTTTTCCCTGAAGTGTTTTGTAGCCACAAATTCCCTTTTCTGATCGATACAAATATTTCCTAATATCAAGAGTAAAATTCTTGCTTTCTTTTTCTTAAAATAGTATACAGTTTTCATTGCACTTTTCTTACCTTCTATGTCATGGAATTAATTTTCACAATGAAAGACAAGAAAGACGTAGGGAAAAAATGGTATTTTTAAATAAGTTGGCTTGCTTTACTCTCGCAGGCCAAATAGTGCTGATGGCAGTAGCTCAATTTAATACTACTTTAAAAAGAAATCCTCTAAATGGCAAGCCAAAATGTGAGTAAGTTGGTTAGCTAGTCAGCTTTAGTCATCCCAACTGCTTGAATAACTGGTCATTTTTGGCATTGAACCGTGATCTATAAATAATTCAACTTACTTCAGCTAGGTTCTAGCAACAGGAATTGTCAAAAAAAAAAAAAAAAAGATAGATGGTGCAAAATTTTATCCAAGATTGACCTTATATCCTAGGCTGCATTATCAATACAGATGGTCCATGACATTCAGTTTATACAAATGGCCATCCAGACACAGCCGATGCATTTGGGTGGTCAGATTACTTTATTTCTAATGCATTATTAGACATTAGACATTACCTCCTTCCCTTGGAACTCTCGCTTTCCCAGTTCTGCAGCTCATACCTGGCCCAGGACTGTGACTCCCAAAAAGCCAAAATGGCTTAGATAATTTTTTAAGAAAGAAAGAAAAGCGAGAGTTTCCTCTTTATGCTGTGAACTTCTCAAAGACAAGGTCCACATCTCTTTCCTTTCTCTGTCTCCAGCACTTCATAGATGTCTGGTGCAAAGTAAGTTCAAACATGTTTGTTAAGTAGATCTGAGAGATGTTGAGTTTTTCAGATAAGCTGTTTAGAAAACTACTACAATCATGAAACAAAAAAGCCAAGCTTCAGTGAATTCGGTGTGAAGATCTGGATATCTCATTCTAATCAGAAGTTATAATACAAGGTGATAGGTAGAGAGACAGACATGAAAAGCTTTAAACATGTGAGCTATGTGTAGGGAAAATTTCTTTTTACAAAATAACTTAAGGTCCAAGATTTTATAAAATGGGTCTGTTTTACAAATAACTATTTCCCTGGAGCCAGTTAAGCTAAGAGTGGTGTGGAGTTCCAGAAGGCCTGTGTTTGAAGGCAGTGGCAGCTCGTCACCTCAACACACCTGTGTAAGCCTCTGCTTCCTGTCCCTCAAACAGGAATCCTGGGTCTTGCTTGTTGTCAGTGCTGTTGGCGCTCTCTGTAAAGACTAAGCAGAGCTGCTGACTTTGAGGGCAATGGCAGTCTTCAGTGCTAGTGGGAGAGAAGTCAGTGAAACCCAAGAATTTGCTGGGAAACCAACTCCAGAACTGAAGTGGAGGCCTCTGGCTCCCACATCTCTTAATCTCTTCCTTCCCTCAACTTTCCACATTTTCTGTGATCCAGAGTCCTCTCTAGGCTCTACCTCACTTCTGTCTTTCAGGGCCCTAATAATGCTAGATACTGTAAGTGGAGCAGCTATAATTAAATGCTTTGAGTCTGTAATTTCATTTACTCCTCAAAATAGTACTTAGATGCTCAAATGCTGCTATTGTTCCCATTTTACAAATGGGGGGAACAGGCCTCAGAAAGGTAACTAACTTCACTAATATGACACAGCTAGGAAATGTCAGAGCCAGGTCTTCCTACCCGGTCTTTAGGAGGACTGGACTTGACACTGTACCCTGGCAAGTACATCCCAGAGTTCCACCCTAGGCCACTAATAACTTTATTCCACTTCTAGCATCATTCAGTTATTCTTTTGGTCTCATTTGGGTCTTATGCAGTAATTTAATACGTGGATCATTTTGTGACTCGTGTGCAGATGTTACCCCTCCACAAACAGCTGGTTATATAGAAGTCACTGATCTTCAATCAAAGAAACTTCGATATATCCCTATTCCCAGGTAATACATTTCACCTTTGTTCTTAGCTTGTAGTATCATGAAAAATGAGTGAATTCTTGATAAGTACTCTGAACAAATGTGTGCTTTTTGCTTCCTTAAATAGCAAGCTCTTTTCCCTATTATAGTTGGTTTATATCTTGCTGTTCTTCCGCATGCTTTACTGACATTTTTATATTCATTCTGGAAAAATGTTATATAGGTATAAGTCTAACAGTCTTCAACCCTGCATTTTCTTTTGTTTGATCTGTTCTGGTGGTAAGTTTTTCTTTGTCCTGAAATAGCATTCTTAGTATTGCAGAGATTTTGATACTTATTAACTTTATGTAATAGCGTTCTGAAGCAGAGGTGTTCAAAATGTCAGAGGAATTTAAATGGCATTTGTTTAATATTGTTTTTAAGTATGTTTCTGTGCACGTCCAGTTATGGAGGTCAAAGAGTAGCCAAGGGTTTCCTTAGATGTAGAATGAAATTCATCACCATTCACTGTTTTTTATTCCTGTCCAGTGCTGGTAGCTAGACTCAGGACACAAAAGCAGAAACAGTAACACTTGGTCTCTACCTTGAGAACACAGGTGTCCTCTCACTTGTCACCCATGCCTTTCTGGGAGCATCCAGGTCTTGCCTCCCTCTCTCAAGTTCACCTTATGCCTGCTTTGTCAACATATGCTGAGTTTTGCCTTTTTCCTTCCTTTGTGCATGCCCCTTCTGGCCAAAGCCTCCTTCCTCCATTCCGGTTGGATCTAGATTAAGATCAGATGCACTCCCCCCATCGACTCCCTCACATGTGATGGAGCCCTTGCAACACAGTGGGGAAGTCCTTGCCTGAAACCTGAAGCAGAGGGGCTGGAGGGTCTTCCAAGGTCAGTGGAAGGCCAGGGACACAGAAACCTGTCGGTTCCCCCAGAGCATCCTTAGGCCACCATCTTCTCCCTCCACCCTCAGAAGAAGCCAGCTCAGTGGGACAGTACAAAGTAACGCAGAAAAACAGCTTCTGTCTTGGGACCAATAGATTTATTTGTCCCAACAAATGTAGGTATGACTTCTTGGAACCATCTTAATGTGTTGGTTTAAGGATGAATGACTTTAAATTGGAAGAAATTTCTCAATCCATCTTAATGACACACTCCTTAAAATATACTGTTAGTTCTAATAATGAAACAAAGAATATGCTTCTTAAATATTTCTAAAGCATTGGTAATTTCACCCAGTATTTCTCTTTACCCTTCTCTCACTTAAACCCCGTGTTCTTTCCTTTTTAACTTTCTGTAAGGGCCACATGTTATCCCTGACGCGGAAGAACACCTGCAAGAGCAGCTGTGTAGCCGGCCGCACGCCAGCCGGTCACCGTAATTCACTCATTAAGAGCTGGCCTGTCCAGTGGAAATATAATGCAAGCCAAATATGTAATTTTATATTTCTTAGTGACCACATTAAAAAAAAAAAAGGTCAAAGGAGGAGACAGGTGAAATTAAATTTAATAATATATTTTACCCAGTGTGTCCACGTTATTATCTTTGTGATGTGTATTCAGAATGAAGACTGTAGTGAGGGATTCTGTGTTGCTTTTTCCTTTAAGTCCGTGAGGCCCAGTGTTTTATGCCTACTGCACCTCTCCATTTGCCATATTTCAGGTCTCACTTGATGGAGAGTCTGTTTCACCGCATCCGGAGTCTCTCTTGAGATTAACTGTTGCTATTTTTGGCACATATATATATTTCAAGGGAACAACCCATCTGGATTTCAGTTTTTCTGCCAGTTGCTTAAATTTAACATTCTGCTACATATCAGGAATTTTCCATCTGATGACTAACTTCAAATAATAGAAAATACAATAAAACCGCATGTAACTACAGGGCCAAAGTGAATACACTGCTGTCGCCCTCACTTATTTTTTGTACTGTTTTCACTTGTAAACCTGTACTGTCTAGCTTCACATATGCTGCATAGAAAGCTAGACCCTACTGTAATTCTTGGTAATTATGTGTAAGAGGAATGTGCATTTAAAAAATAAGATTCTAGACTTGGTGTGCAAACTTTAGTAAATATGCAATTTATTTAGTAACTTTTTTGTTTTAATGATTTAAGAAATTGCCCCTGTAAATTGAAAATTTTGTGGTGGAGAATTAAATAAGGGCAAGCAGTACATAAAATGCTCATGGACCCATACAGTTGAAGTGTTCCTGGCAGAAACTCAAATCTAGTTTCACAGGGATAAATTCCATTTTTCTTGAATAGCTCTTTACCTCACCATCTGTAACTACAATTTTTTTTCTAAAGAAAATATTTTATGAGGGAGTACCATGAAATAAATTCCATATTATTTAAGTTAACCTCTTAGGAGCCCTAGAAAGTAGTTTTGAAACACATGGTCTCATCTTACTGTGCTCTTCCTCATCCTATCAACATTTGAGAAGACTTTTGCACTGAGAGCAGCTGCCCTTGTCACTGTCTTTATTTTCAGCTAAGGAAAAGAGAAAAAAGGTCCAAATACTCTTGACTTTTGATAAATTGTAAGAATTTAGCTAACATATTGTGGTTTTATGATTTTTCCACATCTACATTGCTAATTCAGTGTTTTCTTATTATATGATCAGATTATCCTTTAGACCATGTAGACCTATTACTCTGGTAATAGGAATTTATAATCTGTCTCTTTTGTATAGCAAAAGCTATACTTATTTCAAAGAAGCATGCAATTGACTCTTACAGACAACAGTTGCACTTTTAGAAATTACTATACATATAGTAATATACATGGCTCCATAGTAATATGTATCGTATCCTATATGATAATGGATGTATGTGTGAAACATGTAACTATATAAATTCCATGTTACAGATTTATAAGTGAGAAAAGGCATAGTCTCAAATATAAATGCAATTGAAATGAGTTGAGACTCCAAGGAATGAGCCAACCACTACACGTTGCTGGGGGAGGCAGAGTTCCTTTCTTCCCGACAGCTGAGAGCCAGGGTCAGCTAGGGTCCACATACACAGAAAAATGCAAATAACCCATAAATCACTGTGTAATTTTGTTCCTTACAAATGGATCTGTTGATATCTTCTTAATGTACTTTCTATTCGACTTCTATCTCAGGTCAGGCTGCAATAACAGAATAATAGAATAGACTGGGTGGCTTAAATGACAAACATTTATTTCCCAAAGTCCCGAGGTTGGGAAAGCCAAGATAATGGCCCCAGCTAATTCATCTCCCGAGGAGGCCCCCCTGCAGAGGCTGCCTTCCTGCTCCGTCCTAGCATGAGAAAGGTGGGTCAGAGAGGGGCAGGGAGCACACAAGCCCTCTGATCTCTTCTAATCAGGGCTCTAATCCCATTATGAGGCACTGCGCTCATGTCTTGTCTAAACCTAATCACCTCTCAAAGGTTCCCCAGCTCAGTGGGAGTTAGGGCTCCAGCATAGGATTTTGGGAAGGGACACATTCAGTCCATGATAAATTATTTATAACAAACTTAGTGAACCTAAATTAGCCTAAGCTAGTTTTATTACCAGGACTACTGATAGGTTACATACTGTGATTAAAAAAAATAATACCTGCTTTAAAATGACCCTCCTGGTTTTTCTGTGTTGGTGAGTGTCCTGCCTGTTTTGCTGTGAGATAGGTAAAAGCATGTGTAAAAGAAGGAGGGTTGTAAGCATACTTTTATACAGGAAAGCAGCTACAACTGTGAAGTGTCACCCGCCCTGCTTTATTTTTGTTTCTCCCTCACTTTGGATTCCCCTCTCAGGTCAGAATCTCTCTCGCCATATACCACATGGCTGTCTACCATTTCTGACACAGACGCACTGTTGGCTGAGTGGGACAAAAGCGGCGTTGTTACTGTTGATATGGGAGGTCGCGTCAGGCTTTGGGAAACTGGGCTCGAGCGTCTGCAGCGATCCCTCATGGAGTGGAGAAACATGATTGGACAAGAAGATGACAGGCATATGCAGGTACCGCTGGAACTGACCTTCCTTCTCAGGGGTATACGTTCAGCTGTAAAGTTAGCTACAGGTGCCGCAGCCAGGAAAATGTCTGGCCCAACCAAAGTAGCTTTTTTGGGCTCAGAGAAATCTGTCCATCTAGAGAGTGAAAAAGCAAGTGTGTGCTTCCCCACTCCTTTTCTTTCAGTATTTAAATGTAGTTTCCTAAATTCACCCCATACGGAGACAGTCATCAGCTTTCATTTTGTAGCCATCAGCGTGAACACCTTTTTATCAGCTCCAACCTCGACTGCTATTGTTGTCAGCATCTCTGCGTGCTACCTAGGAGACAGAAACATCGAGGGTCTAACAAACAGGATCTTGTTTACAAGGTCAAAACCTCGAGGCTACAGAGAGTAAGAAAACATGCATGCACTAGAATGTTTCTGCCCACTGCCTTGTTTCCAGATAACGTAAATCTCACAGTCACAATAAGCAGACCCTGACTGTACTGGAAATCGGAGAACACTCTGCAGAGTAGAACGAAACCCCAAGACTCCCAGAAACAACTCGGTCAGCACCTTATCTAGCTGCTGTCTGAAACTAATTTAAAGAATGAGGAAGGCTGTATCCCCATAAATACTGAAGCATAGACTGAAAAGATTTATTTGCAATTTATTTGTTTTAATCTTCAGAGCAAAATGTTTCTGTTTACATTGCATTGTTGTCCAGCAAAAAGAAAGGTAGGTTCCTACCAGCAATGTTGCCCTGCAGAGAACCAATTAACAAGATAAGTGCAATGGATCTATTACAGCAGCAGACTGTAGGCGCTAAACATACAATGTTTGAAAGTTAATTACTTGTGGCTGTGTTTCTTTTATTAATCTAAACATGAATTTCTTTCTCTGAATTAAGCTCCTATTTTTTATAGCCATTGGTGCCTAATAATTAATACTACTGTGTTTAAGTTTCTTATATTTTATTTCAGTTTCTCATATGTCATGGAAATCAACAATTATGTTTTTCCTGTGGTCAAGATTTGTGACCTAATTTTTTTTTTTACAATAGATCTTTAAAATGGATTTTTACTAATGGTTTTGATAGCAGCTCTTAACTGCTACAAGGATTAACCCCATTTGTATTTTAAGCCTGTAGCTCTTTTCCCAGGGACATTTTTGAATATATTGTGGATCTTTGAATTCCTAGCTCCTAGCACAGTGGTTAGCACACAACAGCCATGTTCACACTTACATGTTCTAAGTGCACTGATACTTGAAGCCATCTGATAACAAATGGAATTTCTCTTTTAAATTATCACACATTATCCCTCTGACCTATGACTTGAGTCTGTATTTTTCAAGTGAATATGTAGTTATTAAATTAGAAATGAACAGAGCAATATACTTTCTAACAGCTCCAAAAATATACTCAACTATATTATGCAATGCAGTATCTGAATTTCCTCAGACCAAACATTTTTAAGGAAAAGTATAACTTTGTACCTCCACTTCAAAGTTCAACCACAATAGAAAAATAAGACTCTTAGTAATAAAGTTATACAACTCAAAATTAAATAACAGTTTCCTTAGGAAAATTAGAATACATGCTGTCTAGCGTTCTTTTATCTCCAAGATTCCTTGACCCATTGTGGTTGATAGTGAAAACTCATACCTCTGTACATATGCACACTGAGCCACAAATGGTGAGCATGAATCTTTTTGTTGAAATAGACAAGATTAATTGTTCAAATAGTCTCCTGCCATTTCTACTTTTTGTTATATCGCTCCTCTTCCTGCTCACTGCTTGATAAATCATGAGAAAGAATTTTTAATTGCTCTCATGTAGGCAAGCCCGTTATTATTTGTTATGTACAGGTAGTTGCCACAGCTGAGTCTCAATAGGAACCATTCAAGGGCAGTGGTAGTAACAAGCACATACTCATACTTCTCTTTGATAGTTTCCTTCCTATTCTGCTTTTCAAATATTCCTCACTTATGGACCCTTTATTCAACATGGATCTGCTCCTGATTTTGGAGCTCAGAAGATGCCTTTCATGGAAATATTGAGAAAAGAGAAGAGATTCTTTTGGTACCCTTTCTACATTTGCTGGCTACAAGCAGCACTCCGTGTCACTGGCAGAGTAACCTGATTGCCATCTAGTGGCCAAATGGACTTACTTTGTCTCCTGGAAAGTAGAAAGTCAGACCCAGGTCCTCAGCATGGGTGGTTTGCACACTCCTGTCGTGTGTGGCTCCTTGTGGGCAGGAGATACTCCTTTGGATCGGCAGAATAGGCTGAGCAATAGCCTGCCAAGCTGTCTACCACCTAAGGACGCCCGCCTTTCCCGGCTTCCCCTGCATGGTAGCTGATAAATCATACAGTGACCCACCTTATCAGTACCCTTGATGTCTGGGCTACAGTTTAGTGTTCTGGGGTTATGGGCTGTGCAGCCATTCCAGAGTTGTGAGCTTTGAAGCCATTGTTGATTTAAACTTTTGTTTTTGTTTAATGAATTCATTGTTTTTTTTTCCATGAGTATAGAGAGAATTTATTGAGCTGTGCATATAAAATGCATTCATTAATTTTACATGCTTTAACAGGAAAGTGTTCTTCCTACAGTAAACAACTATAAAAACAAATTTAAAACATTAATTGCAACTGTAGTTCCTAGAATTCATTATGAAGACTCCATATTTATTACTTTTAGACACCAGATTTTTAGAAATGGATTAAGTATTAGCCAGAATTCTTCTACCTGTGTTCCATGGTGATTCTCTGTAAAGTATATTTTTCAGGTTTTTATTTTGTTATATTTGTATTCCTCCCAAGAAAGCTACACCACAGTTTTCCTCAGAAATCAGATCGTCTTCCTTTAAGGCTCTTGGTTTCTAGTCTTATGGGAGCAAAATGGACTTATATGTTGTAGCTTCAAAGTGTTACTTTCTAATTACAGCAGACAAACCAGAAAGTAAATCCTCCCACTATGACTGGTAGACTCTGCTTGAGGCCTCTGTTTAGTACCTCCTTTGAGTGCTATAAAACGGATGGATTCTTCCAAAACGCAGCGTGCGACTGCAACTTAACCATCCTTACAGTTCAGACAGCGCTTGGTACATAGTAGGCACTCAATCAGTGTTTGAAGATTGGGAGGAGAGAGATACACAGGCTAAATTCTCCACAGCTACTTTCTCTGGGTACACAGTATTTTCTCTTTTTAAGGAGCATGATCCACTCTTACACTTCATTCTTTGCTTTGGCCAGTAACCTTGAAAATTCAGAGCAGTTTGATTCAGTGGGTCAGTGTTACAGAGTGATCTGTAGCTAACAAGATGATTATACGTGCATGTATCTTTAGAAGCCTTTCTTGGCTCAGGAAGGCAGTGCCTTTGTTGAATGTGTATAATTTCCTACCATATCTTCTAGTGATATGTCAGTAGAGCTGGCTTGAAGCCAGCAGGGCTTACTGTTTGCCTATATGATAACACTTAGGCATTGACTTTAATGGTTTTTCCATTGTTTATTCCTGTTAGAGCAATCCCAGGCATGAAAATTCATTTGGAATCTTTCAGGTTTTCTAGAGAATCTGGTGAATATGCAGAATATGAGTGCGATACCCAGTTGTGTACTGATAAACCAGCTCTCGAGGGGCCTAGGCAGAGGCTAATGACTTTTGCCAGTTTTTGTGGCATAAATATTCCCTCCCTGGCTGATGTCAAGCTACCAAAAGTTAACAGTCTGCTCAGAAAAACCATGAACATTTACCAACTATCTCTCATCAGCTCATACAGTTTGGCTCCAGCCTGCCAATGGCTCAGACTAACTCCCCTGAGAGAATTACAACAGTCACCTAGGAGCAAAGCCTTTGAGAAAGAAGGCAGTGGAAATGGGACTGGGGGCGGGGGGGGGGAGATATAGAAGAAAAGGGAAAGGAGTCCTGAGAACACAGATAAAATGGGGTCATTCCCTCTGGGAAGTGTGGGAGCCTGCAGTTGTCCCAGTTAGAGATTGGCAGTGATCTCTTGGACCAGCAGTTTGGTTTGAGCAGAGAATTGGAGAGAAGTCTGCCCTCAGGTAGGCTGATGCTCGGGGATTCCTTTGGAAGGGCCTTCTTTCTTATATACATCATATTCCAGTGAGAAACTGTCAGTCAATTTTTATACTCCTCCAGAAGTAAGGCTTCCATTGCGTCCCAACCTTATCTGTGATCGCTGAATACAACTAAAATTAAATCAGCAGCCACTTCGCTAAGACAAATAAATCATCAAGTCTATGATTTTAGGAGGATTAGGAATTTTCATTAACCTCTTGTGCATATACACAAGAATGTCACCCCTATAAACTATGAATATCATGGGTATTATAGATGTATAAACTAATTACAAGTAGAAATATCATCTTGCTTTTCTCTAACTTTAAGAAATTCCTTTTCAAATTATTAGGAATTTCAACTCCTTTCTTTCAAGACAAGCCTTAAGATCATTATTTTGTACATTAAAATGCCTACAGCTCATGAAAATTCTTTACCAAGATTTATCAAAAGTGTACAGAAAACAGGGCCAGCTTTTCCACAAAGCAGGTAAAGCCACTGCCTGTGACATGAGCACCCCATATGGACTTGTCCTGGCTGCTGTACTTCTGATCCAGCTTCCTGCTAATGTGCCTATAAAAACAGCAGAAGATGACCCACATGCGTGGTCCCCTGCCACCCACATGGGAGACCCTGATGAAGCTCCTGGCTCCTGGCTCTGGCCTGGCCCAGCCCTTGCTATTGCAGCCATTAGGGGAGTGAATCAGCTGTTGGAAGATCTCCCTCTCCATCTATTTCTCCCTCTCTCTTTGTAACTCTTTTTTTTTTTTTAAGATTGATTTATTTACTTATTTGAAAGACAGAGTTACAGAAAAAGAGAAGAGGGAGAGAGAGAGAGAAATCTTCACTCCCTGAATGGCTACAACAGCTAGGGCTGAGCTGATCCAAATCCAGGATCCAGGTGCAGGGGTACAAGCACGTGATCCATCTTGCACTGCTTTCCCAGGAACATTAGCAGGGAGCTGGATCAGAAGTGGAGCAGCAGGGACTCCAACCAGTGGCCATATGCCAGCGCCACAGGCTGCACCTTTACCTGCTATACCACAGTGCCAGCGCCAACTCTGACTTTCAAATAAATAAATAAATTTTAAAAAACAAGGAAAATGTTAATTCTATAATATACCAGTTATAAATTGAGATGTCAGATACAATGAATTGGTTGACAGTCAGTGACTATAATTTGTATGGCTCTGAGCAAGTTAGATTATATGCAGTACATCAAAAAATTTCATGGAAATGTGTATTATGACTATGTGTGGATTTTTTTTAATATTTATTTATTTATTTAAAAGACAGGGAAGAGAGAAAGATCTTCTATCCACTGGGTCACTCCCCAAATAGCCACAACAGCCAGATCTAGATCAGGCGAAAGCCAGGTGCAAGGAACTCCTTCAGGGTCTCCTATGTCAGTGGCAGGGACCAAAGTCCTTGGGCCATCATCACTGCCTTCCCAGGCACATTAGCAGGAAGCTGGATAGAAGCAAAGCAGCTGGTACTCAGATCACTGGGTCTCAAATGTGGGATGCTAACATCTTAAATGGTGGCTTAATCTGCTGTGCCACAATGCCAGCCCCTGGATATTTTTTGCACCCAGGTAAATTTACCTTTTAATGCCACTGTTCCATGAACTTTTCGAAGTACCCTGTCATACTGTGTATAATCAACACATCATGACAGTTGTAGAAATAAAACTTTCTTGCCGTTGTATTTACAGATAAAATTATAATTTTGTTCATCAGCAGTATAGATGCATGAGAGCATGAAATTGGGATCAATTAAACTTGAATTCGAATGTCTGCTTCACCTTGTGGTCTTTGGCAAATTATTTAGTTTTTGTTGTTTTTCTTTTTCTTTTTTTTTTTGAAGCCTCACCTTCTACCCGTAATATAAAGATCACACCACTATATCATACATAGTTGCAGTAAGGATAAAATACATGCATACATGAGACAGAGTAAGTATTAAGTGAAAACTGGAAACAGATTTAATCAACATTGGGCTACAGAATTTTTTAATATTTATATGGAGACAAAGCCAAATTAAAATGAAACAGTGTTACACAAATATCTAGTATTAAATCATGACCCAATGAGTTACATAATTCATCATCTATCCTGGTGTTAAAATGTAAGCTTTGTTTATAATCCTTGTTGGAAAAAGTTTTGTCAGGCCCAAAAAAGGAATTGAAAAAATGATCTTTGCCTAAACCTGTCAGCTTGAAGAAAAGCAGGAAATCAATGATAGGACAATTGTCCATAGAGGATTATAGTGTTTAGCCTTTTTCAAAAGACAAATTAGAACAGGACCAAAAAACATGCAGCAAAATATACATGATTTAGCCTGAATCCTGAGAATAGCAAAGAACAAAGACAAATTTGGAGCTGTCTTTCTGAGCTTTTCTTTTTTAGATTTAAAAAAAAATTTTTTTTTTTAGATTTTGTTACCTTTAGAACTTGAAGCAGCATATAGCCCTGAAAATTGGAGGGTGGGTTGACGTAAGATTTGGAAGATTAGTTGAAAGTCTGTGTAGAGCCCATTTAGATGTCTAGATATTCTAATCCCTCTTTCATCTGTAGGCAGTTGGCTCTGCTGTATCTCTACACAAGGTAGGAGCTGTATGGTGATTGGCATAGTGTGGCACAGGAGTGATACCAACAACCCTCAAGAAGATCCTTAGATGGATACAAGGAAGTTGGCATCAGTATTTTTGTTTTCTCTGGCAGAGAGATTAGAAGAATGCCCTATGGAAACTGGCATGCCCAAGAGAAGATGCTTTGTGATGCTAACATTTGGAAGTTCCTTCTTACTGTAAGACCAGCTCACAGAGGGCGGGCATTTGGCACAACAGTGAAGCCATCACTTGAGATGCCTGCATACCATTCAGAATGCCTGGGTTTGTGTCCCGTTCTGCTTACAATTCCAGCTTCCTGCTAATGCAACCCCTGGAAGGAGGGAAATGATGGCACAAATACTTAGGTCCCTGCCACCCTTGTGGGAGCCCTGGATAGAGTTCCTAACTCCTGGGTTTGGGCTGGCCTAGTCCTGACTACTGCAAGCATTTGGGGAAAAAAGTAGTAAATGGCAGATCTTTCTCTCTCACTCTCTCTTGCTCTCTGTCTGCCTTTCAAATAAAAAGACCCATGTGTCTGTGAGCCCCACCTTTATGTAAAAAAGTCCCGTTTTCTGGCTTTATCCTTAAATATTAATAGCCTCTTAAAACAAAATATGGAAATCAAATAAAGATAGGAAAAAAAGGAACTTTGAAAAAACAGAGATAGTGCAAGGAGTAGGAAAACATTGCACAAAATGACAGTTGATATTCTCAGAAAGGTAAAAGAAACCAGTGTAATCATAGAAGAAAAAAATGTTAAAACATAAAAACTATTTTAAGATAAAAACATTCCAAGAACGAGAAAGACCCTTTGGAAATTAAAAAAGTAGTAGCAAAAATAAAACATTGAATAGGAGGGATTAGGTAATAGGGAGCTCTTCCAAAAGGCAAAGAAGCTTAAAATAGAAGAAGATAAGAGGTCTTATCTGACTGATATGAATTCCAGAAAGAGAAACTGAAAGGGCAGGAAATTACCCAATGTTAATTTAAGAAAATTTCACTGAATTAAAGAACAGGTGGTCAGTATGACAAATGGAAAATGTACACATGCCCCAGAGCGTATCCACTTGTAATTTTAGAACTCCCTGGGGAAATAAACAATGCTGAAAACTCCCAGGTTGGCAGAAGGGGAGAACGGGTTATGTAACAGTGGCAGAGATCCTCATGGTCATGAGCTTCTCAACAGCAGCACTGAAGATGGAGAGAAAAATCACAGCGAGAAGCTGATTTCCAACCCAGAATTTTATAACCAGCCAAACTAGGATTCAAGTGAGCAGACTGAAACTTTAGCAAACATGCAAAGCTCGGAGCATTCCGTCTTTCCCAGGAAGCCACTGCATGACGTGTTCTCACGTAAGGAAGGGTAAACCAAGTATGCAGAAGCTGTGAGTAGAAAGAGAAGCCTGGGCCAGGAAGAGGAGGAGTCACTCCCAGGAAGATGATGAAAGACTGTGCTAGGATGACAGCTGTGCTACAGCCCCGGAAGCAGCCTTGGAGAAAAGACATGGAAAGAAGAAGAGCTCTAGAAAGAATTAGTACCTTTTGGCCGGCGCCGTGGCTCAACAGGCTAATCCTCCGCCTTGCGGCGCCGGCACACCGGGTTCTAGTCCCGGTCGGGGCGCCGGATTCTGTCCCGGTTGCCCCTCTTCCAGGCCAGCCCTCTGCTGTGGCCCGGGAGTGCAGTGGAGGATGGCCCAAGTGCTTGGGCCCTGCACCCCATGGGAGACCAGGAAAAAGCACCTAGCACCTGGCTCCTGCCATCGGATCAGTGCAGTGCGCCGGCCGCAGCGCGCCATCCGCGGCAACCATTGGAGGGTGAACCAACGGCAAAGGAAGACCTTTCTCTCTGTCTCTCTCTCTCTTACTGTCCACTCTGCCTGTCAAAAAAAAACAAAAACAAAAACAAAAAAAAAAGAATTAATATCTTTTAAAAATATCAGGCTGATGATATGACAGGAGTTCATGGGTCTGGTTGAAAATTTATAGAATAATTAATGATAGATACAGAAAGTGAAGAATACTTAAGTAGTTCATTGATTAGAGGGAAAATGAACAGTTATTTAAAATAGTAAGTCACATATTAACTATATAGTAATGTGTGCTATAGTATAATTTTGTATAGTCACATAATATTTATTACTACATATAGTGAAATGTTACCACCTGCATGTTATACTAATAAGGCAGACAATATTGATTTGTTTATGATAGTACTTTGTCAGGAGGATGAGGGGAGGGAAAGTGAATAATGTGTTTGATGTGAGAGAGGTGAAATAATCCTCACCTTTCATAGTTGGAAGTCATAGATGATATATGAAATTGAAAAGTAAAATTGGAATACTACTTAGGAGTATGGAGCTAAACAGAATCATAATACGCAGAGTTGAAGTAGTTACCTTTAAGGAATGGGAACTGGGGATGGGGAAAGGAGACAGTGGGACATAGCATTCGTATATTTATTATACACCTTAGAGTACTGTTTAGTTTATGAAACCATGTAGTTTGTTACAAAATTAATTTAAAATAAAAACAAGTAGGAATTTACAGGGTGAAAAAGAGATATAAGAGTGGACATGAAACAATTCCTCAGGAGCAGAGATTAAATTTGACTTCCCTTTGAATCCTCGACACTTAAAAAAAAAATACGTATTTTTAGTGGAACTGAATAAGCTGGTTAGTTTTCCTTCTTTCACGTCAACATGACTCAGCAATTGCAGTTCTGAGTTAAATGGAGAAATGATGCTCTATTCTCTCCTTCCCATGGAATGTCGCTATAAAACAGGGACAGAATTCATGAAAAGTTAGTCTTGGAAAAGAAATGGAGACACACAGACTAAAGAAGAAGACCAGAACTTGAACTACCCTTGAACCAGCTATGGGTTCCCAATTTGTCTCCAGAATCGCCAGTTACTGACTGGAGTCAGCCTGACCATTGAAGTGGCTGTGAGGACGAGGGGAGGGCATCTCCTTAACCTGGTAAAGGGCGTCTGCATGAACCCTACAGCTCACCCCATGCCTGATGGGCAAAGGCTAAATGCTTCCCCCAATACTGGGCTAAGGCACAGAGGGCCACATGCCTTACCCACTTAGCGTCAAACTGGCAGGTGCAGCCAGTGCAAGAAGAAAAGAAAAGGGAAAAGGCATACAGCTTGGAAAAGAAGAAATGAAACTGTCTGCAGACAATGCAATTGCCTCCTATAAAATCCTGTAGAGTCTACCTTGAAAGGTCCCAACAAGCAAGCAAAAACAAAACAAAGCTACTCTTGGCACTAGTAAATGAGATAATGAGACCAAAAGTCAATCATATTGCTATATATTAACAATGAACAATTTGAAGCTAAAATTGTGTGTGTGTGTGTGTTTGTGTGTGTGTGTGTGTGTGTATGTGTATACATACCGTGTACAGGTAGCTCTGACCATACAGGAAATGCATGCGTATAAATCTAAAATGAATTTTGCACAATATATATGTTGAATATGATAAAACACTAATGAAAGAAATCAAATACCAAATAAATGGAAGATACAGAATTCATGGATTTGAAGACTCAACACAGTAAAGCTGCCTCATCACCCCCTCAAAAGTTCCGGCTCATAGTATAGTGGCAATTAAATTTTAACATGAGTTTTGGAGTTTTCATATATTTGAACTATAGTAAGACACGGCCTGATTCTCCAGAACTAGTTTTATTTGAACCTCCTCAGGGTTTATTGGTAGGAAGACAGAGGTACAGGAATGGGTCTTTCCCTGTAAGATTACTGTTCACTTCCCAGACAGAGCACAGCGTGTGTATTTCCTCCATGATCCGGAGCCCCATAACTGAGCCACCAATGCTCTCTGCTTCCATCAAAAAAATACAAGTACACGATTCCTAGAGCGGGGCAGAGCAGAAGCCTGGCTGGGACACAAATGCCGGGGAGCGAGGCCGGCTGGCGTGTCCCAGAGGGAGCTGGCATCACATGGCACTTAGAAGGAGCTTTCCTTTTCCAAACTGCTCTGTTCCCAGGATTTTATTTTCATTGGTCAAATATCTTACTTCAACCATTTTTGTATGCTCTTGAATAACTGACTTTTATATGTGACTTTGTTTAAAAGATTTGATTTATCAGTAATTGCACATGAATAAAGTAGAAACTTTCAGTACAATCTGAGCAAAAAGTCTGCTAATGAGTAGCCTTCCAGCAGCCCCCAACCAACAGCTGATGCCCATAGATCCAATACAACTGCACATTTGCCATGAGTACATTGTAGGACTTCTCTGTGGTATGGGTAGGTTGTCTTCTATTGAATCGCAGAGGCTGTGGATGTTTGAGTCCCTTGAGAACCGTTTGGCAGCTTGTTCTTGTGGAGCACTTCTCAGCACCCACCAACGTCTGCCATATGGAGAAAGAGTAAAGGAGGAAGCATAGTTTGGCCCCTGGAAGCCTATACTGTGGAACTGGGAAGATGAGATGGATATGAAACAGCAAGGAGTATGGAAATGTGTGCTTGAGCATTATGTTGGGGAATTCCAGCCCCAGTTTAAAGTAACAGTTAACCTGCCGATGTAGTTTAAAGGACAGATTCTATGCAGAGGAAATTCATGAGTGAGATGGAGCTTGGATTAGACTTTTTTTAAAAAAATATTTATTTATTTATTTATTTATTTAAAAGAGCTACAGAGAGAGAGAGAGAGATCTTCCAACTGCTGGTTCACTCCCCAAATGGCAGCAACTGCCAGAGCTGGGCTGATCCAAAGCCAGAAGCCAGGAGCCAGGAGCTTCCTCCAGGTCTCCTACATGGGTGCAGGACTACTGCTTTCCCAGGTGATAGGAGAGAGCTGGATCAGAAGTGGAGCAGCCAGGTCTTGAACCAGCACCTATATGGTTGCCAGGACTGCAGGCAATGGCTTTCCCTGCTACGCCACAGTGCCAGCCCTGGACTGGACCTTTAAAATGGATTTATTTGGATAGTTCAAAAGGAGAGGGAAGGGCATTGTAGTCATTCCAAAAAAATGGGACTGTAGGCATCACAGCTGCAAGGCTCAGCATGGTGCATGTTCTTGGTAAGAGGGAGAATTGTGCCATAGGTGCAGGGGTAACAGGGAACAGATCCCAGAGGACCCCTGGGCATGTATCACCCATAATTTGATGCAAGCACAAATCCAGAGGGTAAATGCAAGTCCATTTCCAGGTGGAGTGTACTCCAGAGCAGAGGTGGGAGCAAGGGCTATGTCCATAGCCACCAGACACACACAGGCCGGGAGACGTGAGAAAATGGCCAGTGGTTCAGTGTCTGCACAGTCTTACTGACACGAGATGTTTTTCAAAGCAGTTGAAAGCAAATGGTCTGCTTTAGACAATGGTACAATAAGGAGTCACATGAATAGGAGAAGCTAGGCTATGTGAAAACCAATGAGGCCTTTACATTCCCTTTGATGGGGAGCTGTTCCTTGAACAGGAGCAGTGTAGTTCTGGATTCTGTGTTTGAGAAGGTGGGCTCAATAGAGGTGTGCAGGGGGCGAAGAGCCCTGAGGGCAGCAGGGCAGCGATGAGGCTGGGGTGATGCCCTGCTGTGGGTTGGTGGAGACTGCTGGATTATGGGACATGGAGGCAGTTGCCATCGATGTCTGGCAAAATGGCAATTCCTTGATGGAATCAGGCAAGGTGGGAAGGAGACAGGGTTTAATACATTGAATTTGAGGTAGTGGGGAGATATTCCAGTGACTGCTTCTTCAGGAATTGAACTAAGGGATAACAGCTTGAAGCTGGTTAGAGTTATAGCTACCCTTAGATTGCAGGTTTTAGTAGAAACCATGATGTCAAGAACAGAGAGATCAAACAAAATGATCAGGACAAATAGGCTCTATTTTTGGAAATATGTATAAGCAGATGCTCCTGAAAGTAAGTTATCAAAAACCATTTTTAATAAGGAAGCTGTGTTCAATCTATTTGGGAACATTGTATAACTTAGTAACTTCTTGGAGATCATTGGTAAATAACTGGCTTTGAAAAATCACACTGTAGCTAAACCTGTCTAGCTTTTTCAACTTAGTAGACATCAAGTGTACTTAAACTCCTTTTAGTACTTCAGCAAGTAGCCAGTATCTCTGTTCCTGGTCTTCTTTGCTGCAGTCCACCATGGACTCTGTGTAGTAGATGGTTTAGGATAAGACGTTTGTGCTAACTCTGAACCTGATTCACAAGTACTGCTAGGGTGTATGTCTTTTATGATTTCAGGGAATAAACCTGGAGTGCTAGTTAAAATAATAACTTTCTCTTATACCTCCAAAGACAGGGTCTGTTATTCATGTGGTTCCAGGTTGACCATAGAATCAGAAAGGGTGTACAAGTTTTATAAGGAGTATTGAAAGTGTCAGAGATTCCGCTCACGCTAACTTAAGCTACAGAATGGAAGTTATTGGCCAGCAGAACCAAGAAGTCCCAGGGCCTTGGGCACAGCTCTATCCAAAGGCTGAACACACGTCACAGGACCCATTGCCTTTCCTACCTTCACTCTGCTTTTCCTTAGGGTGACTTCATTCTCATAGATGCTCCAGTAGATGGCAAAGATAGCCTTGGAAGTTCTGGGCAATACATATGGCTCTCGTAACTGGCAAACCCAACAAATGAAGCATATCTCTTCCTGTATTTTCAGCCCAAGGCCTCAGGGGTAGACTCCCCAGGACAGTGAGGTTCCTGTTCCTTCCTGAAGCAGTATCTGTGGCCAAAGGATGGGAGAGTCTAATTGGTCAGACCAAGGTCATGTCTCCACTCCTAGAGTTTGGGGCAAGAGGTGACAGTGTCAGTGCCAGCTGAAACACAGAGCTAGAAATTGGGATGGGAAGGGGAACACCCAAAAGAAACACTGGACAAGCAAAAATCTGAAACTTAAATAGCTTTGTGCCAGTCAAAGGGGAAAGTGCTGCCTTTGGTTCTTTTTTTTTTTTTTTAAGATTTATTTATTTATTTGAAAGAGTTACACAGAGAGAAGGAGAGGTAGAGACAGAGAGAGAGGTCTTCCACCCAGTGGTACACTGCCCAATTGGCCCAACAGCCAGAGCCATGCCGATCCAAAACCAGGAGCCTGGAGCTGCTTCTGGGTCTCCCACATGGGTGTAGGGGCCCAAGGACTTGGGCCACCTTTGATTGCTTTCCCAGGCCATAACAGAGAGCTGGATCGGAAGTCTCGAACCAGCACCCATATGGGATGCCAGCACTGCAGGCGACTATTCCACAGTGCTGGCCCCACCTTTTGTTCTGAATCAGCATTACCTCCACCACTCTGCCATCTTATTTCCATCTAAGTCATTGTCTAGGAAGAAATGAAAACCTTCCATAATATCAGAATTCAAGTGTAGCTTGGGTTAATACACCTGGCTCCTGGCCTCAGATCAGCACAGTGTGCTAGCCGCAGCGCACCGGCTGCAGCGGCCATTGGGGGGTGAACCAACGAAAAAGGAAGACCTTTCTCTCTGTCTCTCTGTCTCTCACTGTCCACTCTGCCTGTCAAAAAAAAAATGTCAAAATTGTCTAAAGACTATTTCACAGTTACAAATATCAGCTATACGTAATCATGGCTTTCCTAATCCTAAAATACAACATTTCCCCCTTTTACAACCCATAATTATTCAAGAGTTTAAAAATCAGCCTCATGTCTCTTTTAAGATTTATTCTATTTATTTGAAACACCCTGGGTGGGGGATGGGGTGGGGGTGGGAAATGATAGAGAAAGAGGTCTTCCATTCTCTGTTCGTTCCCCAAAGCCCAGAATTCCATCCAGGTCTCCCATGTGGGTGACAAGTTCCCAGGCACTTGCGCCAGCTTCTGCTGCTTTCCCAGGTACATTAACAGGGAGCAGGATCGGAAGCAGAGCTGCTGGGACTCAAACTCCATTATGGGATGCCAGCATCTCTAGTGGCATCTTAACTCATGCCCCACAATGCCAGCCTCTTACATATCTCTTATGCTTTTGATTTGGTGATGGAGCTCAGCCTGTGGCTGATTCAAGATAAAATAGGAACACACTTCAAGATTCTGAATACAGCACCCTTCCCACCTAAGCCTAGCTGCAGAAATATTTATATAGATAGAATATATGAATTATAAAAACATTTTTTTTCTGTATATGTGATTTATCTGAAGTAGAATTTGCTTTATAGAATAGACTTGATTCTTTGTTATATCTTTGAGTTTTTCCCAGTATCTTCTAATCTTTGATGAGTTGGAAAGGGGTTATATTCATCAAGAGCACCTGCTGTTAAAAATAGTAATAAAAACATTCCATCATCAGAGCACTAAATCCAAACTCTACTTTGTAATGTCTATGTGTGGAGGATATATTTGTATTTTTTTCATGAGTCATTTGAAAGCAATTTGCAGCCATGATGCCTCATCACCTCTAAATACTTGAGTATTTCCTCAAAACAAGAGCACTCTCCTGCAACATAACCACAACACAGACCTCAACATCAGGAAGTTAATATTGATGCAACGTTAACGTCTGATCCACTGACCTTCTTCAACTGCCATAGGTCCCAGTCGCATCCTCCATAGTAAAAGGAAGCGCCTGGGGATAATGTGCTACATTACTTAACAGGTCTCTGTGCTGTCTTTCAATCTTTTCTTCATCCTTCCTTGATTTTCATGACACTGACATCTTTGTAGAGCATTGGCCAATCGTTTTGTAGAACATCCCTCAACCTGGGTTCATCCAGTTGATACATCTTTGGCAGACATGTCTCAGCAATGTTGTGGTGTTCTCTAAGTGTCCTGTTGGGTGACACATGATGTCCCATTATAGGGGGTGTTAACTTTGAACTTTTGGTTAAGATGTTGCCTCCACTGTCTGTGCTGCACTGTGCAGCTGCTATTACTTCCTTTTTATAATTAGTACCTATGTTCCTCGGA
This sequence comes from Sylvilagus floridanus, assembly GCA_949820135.1. Classification (NCBI taxonomy): domain Eukaryota; kingdom Metazoa; phylum Chordata; class Mammalia; order Lagomorpha; family Leporidae; genus Sylvilagus; species Sylvilagus floridanus. The sequence goes on from OX463230.1 coordinate 75,242,966, forward strand.
CATGTATTTTGAGATTATGTAAACACATATTTCAAGACTTAATCAAACTTTTATCCATTAGTTTTATCATCCATTAATGATTCTTTTTTTTTTTAATGATTCTTGCTTGAATCAATTTTTACTGCTGTGATCACCAGATAGTGATTTTTCTGATTCCACCTTTCCTTCTATATTTAGTAGTTGGCACTCTAAGGTAAGAAGTGCCCTCCTTTCTCCTCTTGTTTTTTTTTTTTTTTAATATGTATTTATTTGAACGTCAGAGTTACACAGAGAAGGAAAGGCAGAAGAGAGAGAGAGAGGTCTTTCATCCACTGGTTTACTCTCCAATTGGCCACAATGGCCGGAGCCATGACGATCCAAAGCCAGGAGCCAGGAACTTCTTCCGGGTCTCCCATGTGGGTGCAGGGGCCCAAGGACTTGGGCCATCATCTGCTGCTCTCTCAGGGCACAGCAGACAGCTAAATTGGAAGTGGAGCAGCTGGGACTCAAACGACATCCATATGGGATGATGGCGCTGCAGGTAGCGGCTTTACCCTCTACACACAGCACTGGCCCCTCTCCTCTTGTATTTATTAGTATGAGCCCATGGGTGTCAATATTACTTCATTGATTATAGTACGTTGCTGCCCATATTTATTTTCTGATGCTTAGATTATTTCAGATTTATCCAATGGGAGTCTTTTCTAGCCAGGTCCCTTGTCTTTTTGTTGTATCTCCATCAATTTTGAGTCTTTCCTGAACTGTGCGGCACAAAAAGTCAATCCAATTATCTTTGCCACTGATTTTCTATATTATTATATATAGTTTCTTTGAGCAGTTTAGGACATTTGGCAGAGAAATTAAGATATTAGTTAGAATGCCTGCATCCCATTTCTGGGTGTCTGGGTTTGAGTCTTATCTCCGCTCCCAATTCTGGCTTTCTGCTAATACACACTGTGGAAAGCAACAAGTGAAGGCTCAAGTGATTGGGTCCCTGATACCCGTGTGGGAATCCTGGATTGAGTTCCTGGCTTCCACCTTCCAGCGGCTGTTGCAGGTGTTTGGGGAATAAACCAGAAGATAGGATCCCTTATCTCCCTTGCATTTGCTCCCTCCCTCCCTCCCTCTCTTGCCCTCCCTTTGTCCCTCATAGTTAATTTTTTAAAATAGCACTGCCCAATAGCTTAGGTCAACCTGTTAATACAAAAGAAGCATCTAACCTACTTCTGTTTAACCAGCTCACTAAATGTCCTCCCACCCGAAAGGATGTCCACAGCCTCCTGAACCCTTAACAGCTCGTGGGTATCTTTCTTGTTCTCAGCCCTGTGCTCCAGCTGACTGAGCTGTGTGCCTAACGAACATATGTTTGGTAGAGACTTTGTGAGATGCCTTCTGGTTTATGTATTTATCTGGTTTATTTATTTACTTATAATGTTTATCCCCTGTGCTTACTAGTGGTACTGAGCCAGCGCTAGAATTCTGTCATTCATAATCATGTATGTTGCAGGGAAACATGCAAAGATCTAAGATAATGTAGCCACCACTTATGTTTAATGTTTTTCTTCATTATAGTAGGTAGTTGTACTGTGACCAAGTGCTCAGAAAAGTATGTCATGATCTACCAGGCTCGTTAAAGATAGTCAGAGATAGAAAATAATTTTCCTCTGGGAATTGGCCAGGGCCTAAAATAATATAATTTCAGTGGATTTTATGGTATTTAACACTTCTCTACCTTTTATATTTAATAATTAACTGTAAATAGCTTTAGACTTCTCATGTTTAACTAGAAATCTACTGGCCACAGGGGGGTGCTGGTGAGCTTAGGACAGAAGTCTTCCAGGTAAATAAGTATCAGACCTTGCACAACTGCAGACGAATTTGTGTCACTTCACTATATTTAGAAGTTACAATTAGAAACTATAGTCACCAGGCTAGCTAGAAGTCTTGAATAAGCGTTATCCCCATTAGAAGAAGATCTTGTGACCATAAATTGAAAAATTTTCATGAAAAGAATTCAAGACTTTCTCTGCGGTATCGTAGCACATAGAACTTTCCTCAGGCCAACAATTAAGAGATGTAGATCCTCTTCCTGGTTCTACCACTAATGCGTGGCTGTAAGCAGTCACTTCACCTCCCTGGGCCTTAATTGCTTTTTCTTTAAAATGGGGTAGATTATAAGTTGAACCTCCAGGGCCTTCCACAGACGGAAACCGTGAAGACCGGCTCTATAATTAAAAGACAGACATCAAAGCTCTCCTGTATCCTAGCGATTCCTTTTGTTGACCAGCAGCTTAGTATGTGCTCACGGCTTCTGACGTACTCCGTCACATGATCATTGCCACCACCGTTCCAGGTGCATGCATGCGGTTCCCGTTCTAAGGCTGAGGTTGACTAATTTGCCCAGGGTCACTCTGCTACCAGTGAACAAACAGATTTGAGCCTAGGTCTGTAACTCAGAAACCCGTGGGTCAGTTGTTTTGTTTTTTGTAAATCATGTGATTTCCCTCAGGCCAGCATGGAGGTTGTGCTCTTAGAGAAGAGAACAGATCATGATTGGCCCTGTAGAGCTTAGAGTATTTACAGGTACCAGGTAATCAAAGCAGAGGCGGGGGTCGGGTGGGAAGGCCTGGGGTGATCTGGAAGTCATGCCCAACATGGGAGAACAGTCTCTACTAGCTACTGCTATGGGAGAATCCTATCCCAATTTAGCCTTATCATCCATTTTCACAAGGACCAAAATCCGTATTTTTAATGAAATCCCATTATCTTGAAGTTTTGGCAGCAAATACAGAATTTTCCAGACTAGAGAGAATGGCAGAACACTCCAAAACCCACAGACCCCTCTACTGTCTCACCAGAATGGGAGCCGGATCAAGAAACGAAGCCCCATTCTTCTCCAGCCCTGTTCAGATTGCCCTGTTGCTGAATTTGCCATCTTGCTCTAGGAAATTCTCTTAGGTTGTCCTAATGGATAGAAATAGTAAAAGATGACCCCAGTTTTGGTAGAACCCACAAGGCACGAAAATTTCTCCATTACAATTTTTACATTTTATAATGGAGGGGAAAACAGAAAAAGAGCAGATCTCCTGACACGTAAAACTTATATGAAATTTAATATAAATTTATGTGTCCATAGGAGTTTTATTGGAACCCAGCCACACTCAGTCTTTTATGTATTATCTGTGGCTACTTATGTGCTGCAAGGCAGAGTTGTGTAGTTGCAACCATATGGATCATGAAGAACAAAATATTTATATATGGATCTAAATTTATATAGTTTGCTGACCCCTGGTTTAGAATACAAAAAGGCTAATTCTTTTGATTCTGTAAGTGAGCCAGCTGACTATTACTGCCTAGATTGATGAGGAACATAGGGATTAACCTACCACCTTGGCTTATTTGTCTACACATGTTAGGTTGTGGCTGTGGGATGAGCACCTGTGAACCAGGTAGCCAGAACCAACTTTGCTTCCCAGTTCCATCCAGTGATCTAAGGAGAGGCAGGTCATTTAACCTCACTGAAGTTCTTGCTTTCTCCATCAGTGAAATGGAGCTACCCATAGCAACTACCACTCAGCATTGTTCTAAAAACTAAGTGAGATAGTGTTTGTTCAAGTGCTGTGTGAACTATAAAGTAGTATACACCTGCGAGATAGTATTTATGATTAAATCTGTACACTAAATAGGAGAAAGACTATAGCATATGGAGAGCTAAATATGAAAACTCCTGAATTAAATTTTAGTAAACTTGAAAATATATATAATAACCCTTATTGGGGAGGTGGCTAATGATTTTGTTGATAACTACATAGATTACGATGAACAGTTCAAGAAATTAGATTCTTTCCTGTACCGACCAAATTATCATATAATTTGTTTTGGATTTGTAGGAGCTACCATTCATAGTAGAATGTCATCTTCCTAAGATATAAGGCTGAAGAAGGGTATAAAATATTTGGTATATTTTCATCCAGTGCTAATGATCTGTGGTTTGATATAAGTCTTGTTTCTAGAAGTAAATTCTGTTTTGCCACTAACAGTCATGATAAAGTGAGAGGCCTGTTCCAGCAGGAAAAAATAGCATCCCCCCCTCAAAAACAAATCTCTGGAAATTATACATTAAAAAGAAAAAAACTTGCAATTAAATATTATACAAATTGGCAGTACTCAAAATACTAATGGAAAAAATAGCTGTACTCAAAATTATTCACAAAAAATTCACACAAAGGAAATCCATCTCACCAGAAATACACAATGATATTCTGCCTGACTATAACTCAGACTGTTAGTCTACTACAATAAGAAGCCTCTTCCTTTTTTTTGCATCTTAATATATGGGTTGAATATCCTTTGTCCAAAATGCTTAGAACAGAAGTGTGTCAGATTTCTGATTTTTCCAGATTTAGGAATGTTTGCCCATATATAATGAAATATCTTGTAGGTGGGACCCAAGTCTAAACACAAAACTCATGCATATTTCATATGTACCTTATATATACAGCCTAAATATGATTTTATTTAAAAATTCTATGCACCTATGTTTTGACCTCAATCTATCACATGAAATCAGTTGTGAAATTGTCCACTTGTGGCATCATTTTGGCACTCAAAAATTTCTGATTTTGGAGCATTTGGGGTTATGGGTTTTTGGATTCAAGATGCTGAACCCATAGTATTCATGAGTAACTAAAGATTGTATGTAGTTTACCCTAAACATGGAGACACTAATCCCTGCCTTACAATGGAAGTTTGTCTTAAGGCCAAAGTCTAATCTATTTTATGTATACTGCTGATTCAAGTCATTGTAAATAACAGCCCTGAACATGTTGAAATTAGTTAAAAAGAAATTGCACCATTGTCAGCATGTAATACAAACCATCCTTTGTGTTGTTTAGGGTCTCCACAACATGCCCCAGCCTACAAAAGCTCACGATCATTCTAATCCCAGGACACAGCTCATCCCTGCTGTGCCCTGCTCTTCTGCTCAGGCTCATTGCCATCTCTCTCCTTCCGGTTTCTGCCAGCCACAGCCATCTGCTCTCAGAGGTCCATTCCAAATACTCCTTCCCTCCCTCCGCCGCCCCCCAGCCTCCATCCCCAGGGTGGATGTGTCCTCTTTCTGCCTACTTGGACCTGTCAGGCAGTACTGCTCACAACCTGCCTCAAATTACCTGTGTATTTGTCTTGTTCTCCTTTAGGAAATTTCATCATATTTGGATCCAGGGACTCTATTGTCCTCATACTTAGTTTTCCTAAGCCCTAGTATGTATTATACTTTGCAAATTATCAATTTTTAAAAATTAAACAACTTCTGGAAGATAGCTTTCTCTCTCTCTCTCTCTCTCTCTCTCTCTCTGTGTGTGTGTGTGTGTGTGTGTGTGTGTGTGTTTGTGTGTGTGTGTAACTCTGCTTCTCAAAGAAATTTAAAAATTTTTTTTAAAAAACTAAGCTCCTTCTGTGTTCAGGGGTGATTGGTGTTAGTGGTTCTAGCTGAGATCTTTTCTTTTAATAAACAATTTTATTGAGATATAATTCACCCATTTAAACTTTGTGAGTCAAGGATTTTTGCAGTGTGTTCATAGAGTTCTGCAATCTTCACGACTGTCATGATTCCAGATTCCAGAACTTTTTCATCACTCCGAAAAGAAACTCTACCCATTAAGAAGTTGCTCCCATTTGACCTCCCATCCTCCGCCAGCCCCAGGCAACTGACAAATCTACTCTGTCTCTCTAAGAATTGACCTCTTTTAGACAACGTATTAAGTGGAAGCTGTAACATGTGGTTCTTTTTGGCTGGCTTCTTCCACTTAACATCATGTTTTCCATGTTCATCCGTGTCATAACAGGTGTCAATACTGTACTTCCATTTCCTTGATCACTGAATAATATTCCCTTGTATGAATATTGCACATTTTACTTATTTATCCAATTTATCCATTCATGTACATGTGGGTTATTTCTACTTTGGGGTATTAACAGAAATTGCTGATGTGAACATTTGTGTACAAGTTTTTGTAGGGATATGTGTTTCCAGTTCTCTTGAGAATGTATCTGGGAGTGGAAGGGCTGGCTAGCATGTCAACATTGTTTAAAAGTTTTGAGGAACTGCCACAATGTTTTCCCAAACATCTGTACCATTTTACATTCCCAGCAGCAGTATGCAAGGATTCCAAATCCTTCATATCTTTGCTAACACTTGTTATTGGCTGCTTTTTTTTTTTAATTATGGCCATACTACTCAGTATGAAGTAGTATCTCATTGTAGCTTCCTTTTTTATTAGTGTTTTTTAACCTATTTGAAGGACAGAGAAAGGCAGACAGAGATTCTCCCCATCTGCCATTCACTCTCCAAATGCTCCCAACAGCGGGGTGGACCAGGCCACAGTCCAGGGCTGGAAACTCAAGCTGTCTTCCACAGGAGTGGCAAGGAGCCAAGTACCTGAGCTTTCTCCTGCTGTCTCCAAGGGTGCCCATTAGCAGGGAGCTGGAGTCAGGAGCAGAGTCAGGACTCAACCCAGGCACTGCAACGTGAGGCGTGCGTGTCCCGAGCAGCTCTGAGCTGCTGTGCCGGATTCCTGCCCGTCCGTGTGATTTTGATTTGTATTTCCCTGGTAGCTAGTAATGCTGAGCATCTTTTCTTGTGCTTTTTGGCCATTTGTAGATCTGCTTTGGAGGAATATCTGCTCAAATCCTTTGCCTGTTTTTCAATTGGATTGTCTTTTTACTGTTTAAGAGTTCTCTATATAGTCTAGATGCAAACCTCTTATCAACTTATGTTTGCAAATCTGTAAGTTGTATCTTCAGTTTCTTATAATATATTTTGAGGCACAAATGTTTTTAATTTTGATATTATCCAATTTCTTTTTTTATTTGGTTACTTTTGCTGGCATATCCAAAAAAAGCATTGCCTAATCCAAGATCACAAATATTTACTTCTTTGTTTCTTTTAAGAGTTTTATAGTTTTAGCTAATATATTTATGTCTTTGATCCATTTTTAGTTCATTTTTATATATGGTCTGAGGTAGTTTTTCCAAATTCATTATTTGCGTGTGTATACCCAATTGTCTCTTCTCCATTTGTTGAAAGACTATTCTGTCCCATTTTTGCACCTCTGTCAAAAACCAATTGATCATAAGTCTGAGGTCTTATTTCTGGACTGTCCATTGATGTATGTAGCTATACTATGTCAAGATGACACTGTCTTAATTATTATAAGTTGTTGTGGTTTTGAAATCAGAACATGTGAGTCTGCTGGCTTTGTTTTTCTTTTTCAACATTGTTTTGACTGTCCTAAGCCCCTTGCATTTCTATATAAATTTTTGAATAAACTTATCAGTTTCTACCAAAAAGCCAGCTGGAATAATGATAGGAATTAGATTGAATCTGAAGATGAGTTTAGGGAGTATTGTCACCTAAGCACTGAGTCTTCTGATTAATGCACACCAGTGTCCTTCTATTTATTTATTTTCTATTTCTAGAATGTTTTATAGTTTTCAGAGTATAGGCTTTATGCTATTATTTATTTTTGAAACGATTAAAAATAAAAATCTTAATCTTATTTTCAAATTCTTCATTGCTAGTATATAGAAATACAGTTGACTTTTGTTACTGAACTTATATTCTGCAACCTTGCTGATATTTCTCTAATAGTTTTTAGTGGATTCCTTAGGATTTTCCATTTCTATAAAACTGTGTTATCTGCAAATAGAAGATAATACTTCTGTCTTTTCAATATGGATACCTTTATTTCACTTTCTTGCCTAATTGCTCTGGCTAGATATTGTGGCACAATATTAAATGAGTATGACATGAACATCTATGTTTTGTTTTTTCATAAATAAGGAGAAAGCATTGATCTTCTACCATTAAGTATATTAGCTGTAGGTTCTCATAAATCCCTTTTACCAAGTTGATGAATTTCCCTTCCATTTCTAGTTTGTTAAATGTTCTTATTGGGTTTTTTCTGTGCATTTGTTAAGATGACCGTATTTTTTTTCTTCATTCTATTAATGTGATCTATTATATTAATTGATTTTCATATATTTAGTAGATCTTGCATTCCTCGGATAAAGCCTACTTGGTTTGTATTGGATAATCTGTTTTTAATATACTTTTCTGGGCCCAGAAAAAGACTTTTTGAGAATGTTTGCATCTATATTCAGAAAAGCTAGTGATATGTGGCAGTCTTGTCTTATTTTTTTTTTATTTTGATATCAGAGTAATAATAGCCTCATACAATTACTTAAGAAGTATTCCTTTCTTTGCTATTTTCTGGAAGAGTGTGTGAAGAATTACTTTTAATCTGTAAATGTTTTGCAAGATTCAGCATGAAGCCACCTGGTCTTGGGTTTTCCTTTGGGGTACTTTTAAGTTACTGATTTCAATCTCTACTTGCAAAAGCAACATGAGGTTTTGAGAATATCAGATGATAGTAAGATAGGACCTGGGAATCTTACCTATCCCTATACCTTCTCTCCCCAGAATTCCAAACCACAGGACTTTAAACTCAAGAAGATTAGCCTATTAGGACACAACATACCCGTATATTTATATTCATTCATTAGGAAATAAACCGCTCTTCAGTTACCCTCAGTGCAGAAGTAGAAACAGAAAGAAAACGTTGAATCCAGAGGACAAAGCAGGGTTGCTTGCTGCCTTGCTTAGCCTTGGGAGCCCCATCCAACCGCTCCTCCCAGGTTCATGCACAGGGGAGAAAGCAGAAGGGAAAAGACGGACTGAGTCCCTCTGATTTAGGAGGTCCGTCATATACCCGACAATCACCTTGCCAAAGAAGGAGCCGGGGATCTTGCACACACTGAACCCCAGAATTCCTTGAGATTCTATGTTCACTTCACAGCAGAGAACTAGAACTTGAACCTGAAAAGATAGCTATTCTGTATCTTTAGGACCCTTGTTTTCCTTGAAAATGAAATTCTTAGGACCCTTATTTCTTTAGGACCCTGTTTTCCTTAAGAAAGGGGGCTGGGAAGAGGGAATTTGGGCGTTCATCCTTTCTTAATATTCTTAGAGCACGAGGCCCTCTGTGCTCAGTTGCTGAGCAAGAACTGAACCCTTGATCTGCTGCACAAGGACTGGGCCCATTATGGCCAGACCCGGCCTCCAGAAAGTGCCTTTGCCTTCTATGTGCTACACTGGGTGGCATAAATCAGCCAGGATCTCTCTGTGCTCTCCTGGATCCCAGGCCCCCGGAGAAAGCAACAAGCTCCTTTGAAAGGGACTTGGCTAAGTGAGATGCTCCATTGACTTGCAGCATCCTCTGTCATGCTGGAAAGAGCTGACGCTGCCTTGATGGATGGACGCGGAGACACAAGCGTGTCACACAAGTGCCGCTCTCTGTGGCCGCGTAAGCTTGCTGCTGTCCTGTCTCATCCCTGCCACCCTCAGCCCAGCCACCATGGGGGCCTGCGGGACATCTCATTCTAATTTTACACTCACCGTGTGAAAATAGAAACCCCCAAATAAAACCTCAACATCCTCTGACCCTGCTGTTGTCCTCTTTATAGATCATTTCCCAGAAACTCTATCATATTTCTCTAGCGGTGGGAGGAAGAATTTGGGCTCATAAATGGTGACAATAAAAATCTGCAAAATCTCCAGATGGATGAGGATGAGGAAAGAGCTTTGACTTTCTCATAATGATTTTATCATTTGGTTCATTAGCGTATAGCTCTATTAAATATTGCAAATATAATTACCAGTGTCCATTTTACATTGTTAAAACTAGGAGGTTTAAATTGGGGAAAGTTAAATATTGATTTTAGCCAACTGATATCTCACAATTCCTTTCAGTTTAAAATATGAGCATTCCCCTCTGTTATCATAACAACATCTGTTTAAAGAAACCTACTGCCCTGTATGTTTTGAACCCTTATGCTAAATGGAAAGAATCAGCTCAATATTTTAAATTATCTCTTAAATCATTTCTTTATTCTGGACAATTCTGTGACCACTCTGATCTCTGTGTTATTGCTATTATGAACACAATTATAACTGTACATCTCCTGTGATTAAAATGCTTTTGTAGGTCTGTGTGCAAAGTATTTGGAGAAAATATTATTTTGCCGCCTGCTAACTGTAGCTTCAAGCAAAAACTATTGTGCAGGACCTTTTATGGACATAGATGGAATTCCTTTTGCCATTTGAACACTGTTTACATTCAGGAAAGTTCACAGCTAAGTCTTTGACATACTGAGAAAGGATCTTTTGTTCTGTAGAAAAACATACTTCCCCATCCTTTGAGTCACCTTGTTCTTATTCCCCTGTTTACTCTGCTGGGGAAATGATGCCCACCTCCCCGTGATGTCAAGGGAAGGACTGCTTCAGAAATCAAGGTTGCTGTCCGTGAGGAGAGAGGGCTGGGCTGCTGGCAGAAAAAAAAAACAGAAATATTTTTAAGACCTGAACCAAATAAATAATGTAGCCTCCACCTTCCAAAAACTATTTGGTTAGGATTTTTTCCAAAGCTAAAAAGGGAGAACCTTTTTTTAATCATTACAATTAACAATGATCAGACTCAGGAAATGTGAGGCCATCCCTGGAGGGTCACAGACATAGTCAAAGGCCTGTTTCTCTGGTGTTAGGAACGTTCCCCTCTGCTGACTGTGCAGGTCCTCTCAGACGAGCATTCTTGCCATGCTCTCCTGGGTGCTGGGGTCCAGTCAGGCAGCTCTGCATTCTCTTAGTGATATTCACACACCAGTAGACAACGCGACTGGTGCTGCTTGTGTCTTCAAAACTGATTCTGACAGGAGAAAATATTTTTGTTTTGTTCTGCACTGTATGCTAAGTGCTAGCACAGTGTCTGAACTCCATGGACATCCAGTAAGCATCTGTTAACCAAATGAATGAAATAAATACCCAGATGTTCAGTGTGATGCTTTCAAATAATAGTCTCTCAAAATGTTTTTATTTTTTAAATGAGATTTTTTAAAATGAGCACGTTCTGCTATATTTTTTAAGACATTCTTCTCCGTAAATATACTCTGTTAGAGTGACTGTCCTCACCTAATTTGCAGAAGTGAAAGGTGACTTGTGGTTCAGGGATTATCTACTCAAACCCTTTTTCAGTCACCCTAAACCCGAGTCCATGCAAAGCATGTATCCTAAAAGCCTCCAGTCCTCATTCATGTCCTAGTTTACCTCAAGCAAGGCATACTCTGTGACAGGTCCATTGCAGTGATTTTTTTTCTCCATAAATTTCTCCAGAGAAATGCACTCTGCTACCATTTTTAGAAAAGCTGGATGTGTCATATATGTGGGGCAAAGGTAAGAGACCGAATCCTGCCCATCACTGTTAATTATTCTGCATATGTCGCTCCATTTATTCTCTGCAGTTCTCCATGTAATGCATGATGTTGTCCCATATTTTTCTGATGAAGAAGCAGCATCTCAGAGAGACTGCATAATACACCCATGTCGTATGGCCAGCCAGTGGCATTATCAGATTGCAGAACCCAGGGCAGACATTGAATCTGCAGGTCACGTTCAAGATTGTCCAGTACAGGCACAGGCATTTAGCCTGCAGGACAAGATGCCCGAATCCCATGGTAGGGTGCCTGGGTTTGATTCCTGAGTCCTGTTACTGCAGACCCAGGCAGGCAGTGGCGATAGCTCTAGTAATTGAGTTCCTCCCCCCCTCCCCCCCGTGGGAGGCCTGAGTTGAGATCCTGGCTTTCAGCTGCAGCCTGGCCTAGCCCAGGCCACTGTGGGCATTTGTGGAGTGGGAGAGCTTGTGCCCACTCCCTCTCTCTCTCAGATACATACATTTAAAAAAAAAAAAAGATTATCTAGTACAAAACTAATTCAGACCATAGATGCTGTATCTTACTATCCTCCTGGAAGCTGTGCTAGCCCTTTGACCCCATATCCTATGTACTGGTGTATATTGCCTTCTGTAAATCTAATAGACATTAAAAAGGAAAAGTGATCCCTTGCTTTCTTAAACCATAATATGCTTTATGAAACACTGAATTCTCTAACTTTGAAGAACATATTCATTGTTTAAAGCCAGTGTAATGTAGAAAAAGAAATCTAACAACCTTGGCTTTTGCAAGGAGACAGACTGGACTTTGAATCCTAGCTCCATAATAGCTGCATGATGCTGAGCAAGTTGCTTTACTTCTCCAAGCCTTAGCTTCCTATCCTGAAAAGTAGAAATAGCAGTGCCTACTTTGGAGAATTATGAATGTGAGAAATACCATACATGAAGTGCCTTCTACATACAACATGTGGGCAAGGTTCACACCGTCTTCCTAGCGCATGGCTCAGGCACACAGGAAGTGCACAACCACACAGGAGGTGCCTGTCATCAGTACTCATGAATGAATGAATGCTCCTAAGAGCCACATTAGGTCCCATTGTTCATTTCTGTTCTTGAGAATCAGAAAATTATGTAAGTTTCTACACATTCTTTTCTTTGCATTCTTGGAAGTGCCTTTCTTCTTTCAGATGCACTTAGAAAAATGTAAGTCAGCGGAAACCTCATATCTGATATCATCTGATTAACTTTTTTCTAAATTTGACAAGCAAAAAAGTATAATAGACTGAAGTATAAATCCTAACTTGGCATTCACAAAGAACTGCCTGTCCTTTGGCACTTTAACATATTTTATTCTTGTTTTTAAAGGTACTGCATTCTCTCAAGTCTTGTTTGGAACAATCATGTGATCAGAAATGTTTTGAGTCCCCTTCAGGCCATATCTCTTGCAGCTGAGAACAAGCACATTGTGAGGAGTTCAGAAGCAATCAAGTTCTCATTCCAGCTGTCAGAGCCGTGAAAGGGACCTGTCACAGTCTGGGTTCAGCACTGTTAGGAAACATCAGTTTGGTATTTGTTATATTTGCAGCAACTTTGAACTTCCTGAGTGAGATCACGAGTGAACAACAGATCATGAGTGTTAGAAAACTTGGACGGAGTGTAGAATTGTCATATAACCAAATTTCGGAAAACATCCTTGATTAAAATCCCAAGTTGCTTTTCCTAATGCTAAGGTTGAGATGATCTACACCTAGCACATCTCTACTGAAAAGCTAATGCTTTGTGCTAAGCAGTACCTTTTCCACTCTCTAGAAGGATAGTAATAACAGCTAACACATAAATTGCATGGTGAGTCTGGGGGCAATTTGAAGTGATTGTATTAACTTTTTTTTAACTCCCCCATGGCCCAGGTGCTATTAGTATCCATGACTTGCAGATGAGATTCCTTAACCAACTAGTAATTGTCAAGATCTGGGATTCAAATCCAGCCAAACTGATTCTAATGTTTGTGTTCTTAGAGGACATTTTTGAGCGGCAGTCACACACATATCTGTCAAGGCTGGACAGAATATATTTGTGATCATCTTAGAGAAGTGACATGGACAAGGCATGCTCTGATTTTCCTCAAGTGCAGTGTGCCTTGGTTTAAAATACAAATTAAAGGCTCAGTGGAGGAAGTCCTCTGGCAGGGCTTGGCAAGGATTCTCCCAAGGCTCAGAGCATTCACTTCACTTCCTTAAGAAAAGGATACTTCCATATAATGGCACAATAGGAAACATCTGAGTTAGCAGAGAGAGCGAGAGGTCTTCCACCCGCTGGTTGACTCCCCAAATGGCCACAACTGCCAAAGCTGTGCTGATCTGAAGCCAGGAGCCAGGACCTCCAGGTCTCCCATGTGGGTGCAGGGGCCCAAGGACTTGGGTCATCTTCTACTGCTTTCCCAGGCCATAGCAGAGAGCTGGACCAGAAGTGGAGCAGCCAGGTCCTGAGCTGGCGCCCATATGGGAAGCTGGCACTGCTGGCGGCGGCTTTACCTGCGACGCCATAGCGCCGGCCCCAAATACTTGCCTTTAAATCCTGGTGAATTCTGTCTGGACAACTTTGTAGGAGAAGGATACTGGGATCTACCTGTAATAAAAAGCAAGGAAGGAGATACTGGCTTCATTACTTCACAGGTGCTTGTTCCTTAAACTTACAGTGTTTTCTTGTGGGAGTGTTAGTCCTGTGGGGCTTCTTCTAGCACACATGAGCCACTGTATGAACCCAGAAGGACTTTCCCACAGGGAGGATGGCTTGCATAAAGGGCCCTCTCTGGGCAAACTAGTTAGGGGAGAAAAGTAGAGCTGCTTTGTTTCAGCTGCCCTCTTCAGAGGCCTGTGTTGTTGGTAACACAAGCATTGTGTAAATTTCAGTCCCACTCAGTCTCAGCCATACCCTGTACAATCCTGGGCAGCTGCCCCACTAGGGAAACACCAACTGTCCAGGCATCCGGTAGTCTCTGTGCCTGTATTAACTCATATGGGCAAACAACATTAGCTCCCTAAGCCCTGTGAGTGGTGGAGCAAGGCAGAGCAGAAGAGGCGTTTGGAAGGAAACCCAGCTCCAGTCAATGAGCAAGAAGCTTCAGTGCTCATTCATTATTCATTCATTAAAAGCTGATTGCTGAGGATCGGCAGTGCACCAGACATTGTACTAGATGCAAGCTAGTCAAAGAAGAGAAATGCCTAATTTGCTGTTGAGAACACAAGCAAAATAAAGAATTAAGCATGTGATGACTGACAGTGGCTTGGAATCCAGATCCGAGAGGTTCAAGGTCAGGCAGAAGAGTCCCTACAATCCTAGAGGGGGGACAAGGCATGGAATCAAAGCATAGGTTCATGCAATAGGGGACCAAACTGGAGCCCAGCTACTAGAAGAGACATGCAGGGTAGGGGCTTATACCCGAGAGAGAAGACAGGGGGTCCGTTAGGGCAACGGAGAGTGGGAGCAGCGGCAGGATTTATGGGAGGCTGAACAGCATTTGGAGCCAAGTGGCCACAGTTGTTCAAACCACCTTAGCTTAGAGCCTGCAGGACCTTAAGAGCTGAACATTGTCTGTTATGCTCAAACTTTTAATGGAAAGTCAATGTAAGAAGCATCTCAGAAAACATAACTGAATTTTGAAGATAAAATTAAAAATTTCAAACTTTTGATTTCAAAATTCAAAAGATTCTTCATTCAAAAAATTGTTCATAGAAGCCTGGAATATGCATATTTTGTAGCAATGTGTAGGCTTCCTTCTGTCAAGCAGTGAGTTACAGAGAACCAGTGCTGCCGAGAGTAAGTCACTCCTCCAAAGGACTAGCTTGCATCTGCATATCTGGTTATTGCAGAGTGACCAAACGGGAACCTTCAATAATTACACTGCAGCAACAGACATTAACTGAGGCTGTTCCAGGCACAGCACAACATCTGGTCAACTAGTTATTGGTCATTTGATTACCATTTGCTTTATTTCATTTAGTAGGTAATTTTTTAGAATACCTTTGGCATTTTGGAAATATGAATCCAGAATATATGATCATAGAAAATACATGCATGCCAAGAAAAGGTTTTCCCACTTCTCCCACGTCCTTGAAAACAAAGCCTTCTTTGCGTTATAAACCTGTAATGCATTTGAAAAGACCCCGCAGGATGAATGTAAATTAGCGTGGCCAAGTCCTTTCTACCTAAGATCCTATAGTTGGTGGGGGGGTGACATCCTTCCCATGGTCACGATCTCCCAAGATGAAAGAAAATTGCTTTCTTTTAATAAATAAGAAGAGCAAAGGAACCATCTTGAAACCAGTCATCAGCACCACAGCAGTACTGGCTCCTCCCCAGCTGAGCAGATGTTGTAGGAACTCTGGGCCAAACAGCTGAGCCAAGACACATAAAAGCCAGGATGCTAAACTAGCTCCAGAAGTACTATGTATGATCCTAAGAGGATGCCCCAAACAGTACATTTCCAAAGAGATTTGAAAATGAAATAACCCTCCTGACTGCGCCTAGCATTGTCATTTTCTCAAAAAAATCAGTGACTTTCTGAATGACTTGGAAACTATTCTGAATAGAATTAACAGTTTTAATTGTTTGGTTAACTTTTAAGAGTGCCTTTTCTTATATATATGAACTCCAATTCCTGCTGTAGGTATTTATACTAGTAAGTTCTTTCCCCCAGAAAATGCCCCCCGCCCTGTTACTATGTCTGCCCACAGCAATCCACATGACTCCTCTGCCAGTCCTCTTCCTTGATCTCCACTAGAACAAGTGTCTGAAGACTGAGGGAGTGTGTGCGTGCATATCTTGGAGGGGCAAACCTGGGTTGTTTAAGACGGAAAGTGTGCTGCCCTATATGAGCAAGTTGTTGTAAGTGGTTAGCAGAGATCAGATCTCCACTGATGCGCCTATCAATTGTCTTGTTCTCTTTGTTTTTGTGTGTTATTTTAGAGTATAATAAAGCAATCATTCGGGTACTTTGATGTATTAGACAAGTGAAAAGGCCTCTAAGATGTCAGCATCATCAGGATAATCAACTAGATTGATTCATTATCTGGCAAAGTGCTTTTTGAGAATTACCACCAAACAACAGATAAGTGTAAAAAGCTTCAGACTTTGAAATTTATTGTGTCTTCTGTTTTGAATACAAACAAGCCTGAGATTCAACAGAAGCCCCAATTTTGGCTTTGAGCAGTCAAATCACTGGATAAAAACTCTTCTGGTATGTCTGTAAAAATACATGAGGAAAGTAGACATGGAGATTTTTAACTAGTGAGCATGTGAGTTTTAAATCACTGAATTTGATATCCTGCATGTTTCAGTTGATCTACCAGCACTCTGAACAACTGCTTTTTTTTGGCAGATTGATTTATTTTCCCTCTTAGTCTAGCCGTTTTTCAAGTTTATTGAGCAAAGGGAGTATTCTAAAAAAAAAAAATTCCTGCATCTTGGTTGATGTAAGTCTACCAGCAGGAGAATTTTATCTGTCCCTCGGGGTGACTCCGAGCCATACAGGTCTGGCTGCCTGCTAAACTATTTCTCTATATTTATGGTTCCTGTAACATGAGGGAGAGCAGAAGTTGGCTCCTCTGAGCACTCCTAAGCCTGGCCACTGCTTTGCATCTACGTGAATAGACTGTCGTGGAGGCGAAGGTCACTTTTCCATTTTATCCATATTGAGAAATACTTTAGATAATTATCTGTCTTTTGTCTCTAAGAAGAATAGGTGCAGGGGGAGGGAGTTGTTTCATTTCCTTGAATTTTCCTGGCGAGGCTGGGTAGGGCTCTCTTGAAGCTGTCAGCTAGAGTGGCCCATAGAAGGAACGTGGTGCTTGCCAGCGTGGCCCATCCCATTTCATGTTGCTGTTTATGGAGATCTTTTGTTCTTACAAAGATGCTTCGTATTACACCATGAGAGTCTTCCTCAGAGCATAGAAAGCCGATTTGTATGAATCGGGTAACAGTCTCTCTTCAGTTTATACATCCATTTGGCAGGAACACTGTGCAACCTGACTGTGGACCTACTGCCATCTTTAAGGTATCTACAGATGAGCAGGAGTAACAGGCAGCCACAGGCAGCCAGGAAGGAGTAAGGAGCTAAGGACAGTATCACCCCAATGCCGTCACCTTCCGTGCTGACTCCAGGCAGCTAAGCCGCCCCTTGTATCAGGTACCATGAGCCATGACACCTTCCTGGGGACCCCCATGTGTGCAGCCCTTCCCCAAGCACTGTCCTTTGGATCTTGGATCCAGCTCTGCCCTGAACACCACCCATGCCTGCTGAATGGATGGCCCCAGCCTCAGTGGGGACAGTTCCTCTTGAGGTTGCCTGTATTCACGTATGAGTGTGTGCCATCCTTTTGCTTTGCTTTTATTTTCTTTTAAGATTTCATTTATTTATTTGAAAGTCAGAGTTATACAGACAGAGAAGGAGAGGCAGAGAGAGGGAGAGAGGCAGACAGGTCTTCCATCTGCTGGTTCCCTCCCCAGAGGCCACAACTGCTGGAGCTGCGCCAATCCGAAGCCAGGAGCTAGGATCCTCTTTGAGGTCTCCCATGTGGATGCATGGCCCCAAGGAATTGGGCCACCTTCCACTGCTTTCCCAGGCCTTAGCAGAGAGCTGGATCAGAAGTGGAGCAGCCAGGTCTCAAACCGGCACCCATATGGGATGCCAGCACTGCAGATAAAGGCTTAACCCACTAAGCCACAGCACTGGCACCCCTTTTGCTTTTTAGTAAATCCTGCTCCTCTGTTCACCTCTACCTGTGTCTCCCATTTGAATTTTTATTGCGGGAACACCAGAAGCTGGATTAAGTGAAGCTGGGGTCTCTCCAAGCCCAGCCAGGGCTCTCAATTCCTGCAGCTTAATTTGGGGATCCGCATCTCCCCGCAATGATAGGACTGGTGCGGCACAGAGGGCAACATGGAGAATACAGTGTGTGGGGGCCCAAACCTCCGGAAGGTAGCGTTTGCAGGATAGATCTCCTCACATCTGGGTTCTTGCAGTTTGTCTAAAAATGTCCTGGCCACCTATCTCTTTTTCCCACCCAGCACATCTGTCGAGTACCTAATGATCTCCAAACAGATGATTATGCTCCACCAACTTCCATGTAAAGGAGACTGTTTGGAACGTTTCAGGTTCTTTTAAGATGAAAGACTCTTTTATGATTTTCATATAGTCTCTACTTTCTTCAGACAAACCGCTCTCCCCCAAATTCTCAAGACACTACTATAGTCTTGGGTTTCTCAAAGACAACAGAAGCTACCAGAAGGGACTCCTTTAACTTGCCAAACTCAGATGGTGGAACGCCACGGCAGCTGCCCCAGTGCCCCCACCCCGTCCTCCCACCTCCTCAGGCATCTCCCTTCTCTCTGCCTTCTGGATCCTACCCATCAGCATTCCATCACGCTCTAACGCTTTTCTGACCCCCGTGGATCAAGCCTCCTATTACGCTAACTCCAGTCTGTGTAACACTGAAACACTGATCACTTTCACAGCAAAGCCTCTTACAGGAATGATCCACCTGGACTGATTCTACTTCCAGACGTCCCTTCCCTCACCTGTCTCACCTCCCTTCCCTCCTACACATCCTCAGAGTCAGTCTTGCTGACGTCACAAGTAACCACCCCATGGCTGCATTCAGGGGACCTCTCGGTCATCATCTTGCCTGGCTCTGGGCTGGGCTGGAGTGGGCAACACTCCCTCCTTGGTGAAGCCCATCTCCCCTTAGCGTCCAGGATGATCCTAATCTCCTGTCACCTTCCCTCCTGCCTCTCCTACATGCTGCTCCTCTGTCTCCTTTGCTGGTCTGTTTCTCTCCAGCGCCACTGCCCTTTCCCTCTAAAGCTCTCGTCTTACTCAACTTCATTCATTTCCATGATTTCAGGTGAATAGTGGTCATAAAGTACGCTAATAAATGAAATAGTCACAGAAATGGTAGGAATTTGCAATAATGCATTAGAAGAAAAAAAAAAAGCAAGAAATTATCTTTAAGAGAGAGGCAAACTCACAACAGCAACTGACATGAGTGGGAGAAAGAGACCAGGGAGAAGGAGTTTCATAAATAAAAATTCTAAATGTTTATCTATACTTGAAGATTGACTTGGATTGTTTGTTTTTGTCATTGCCCATGTCAATTACTGGGGAGCCCATGCCACAATGATAAACACATGTCTCCCTGATGTTCTTCAGTAAGGGAGAATATATTCAGAGTGGTGAGCCCCCACTACTTCTCCAGTTATTAGGGTTTTCACAGAAACCTCCCCATGCTCTGATTAGTTTATTCAACTTCGGCTTGGCAGGATGAGTGGGTTTTAAGATGAGTCATTCAGTTGTTAACAATCCTTGGTGAATGTGGACACGCATGTAGATTGAACTGAGCGCCGAGCAAGACTGTAGGAACACAGAGCTCTTCACGTAAGCTGCCACCAGTGCCCTTGTTTCAGCTCAGCGTCTCTGCTGTTGTTCTTTCTGCCAGAAATATCCAGCCTGCTCTACTGTCTGACTCGTACTCTTTCAAGATGCCCATAGGGGAGTGGAGGGTGGCCATGGGTGCAATAGTTAAGACACCCATCGCCCATATCTAGAGCCAGGACTTGAGTCCCGGTTCTGCTTCCGATTTCAGATTCCTGCTAATGTGTACCCTGGCAGGCAACAGTCATGGCTCAAGTACTTGTATCCCCGCCTGGTACCAACATGGGAGACCTGGATTGCGTTCCAGGCTACAGACTTTAACCTGGCCCAACCCCCACTGTTGTAGACATTTGAGTAATGAACCAGTGGGTGGAAGATCCCTTTATTTCTGTGTGTGTGTGTCTATGTGTGTGTATGTCATTGACACTGTCTCTGTATCTTCTAAATAAACATGAAAATAAATAATTTTTTAAAAGAAGAATCCCCATGGACATTGCCTTTTAAAAGAAGTGTCCCCTGACACTTGTCCAGATCCCCAGCCTGAGTTAGGAAACCTCTCTGCTGGCTGTATTGACATACTGTGCTGACCCTGACTGGCTTCCACCTACTCTGCTCTGACTGTTGAGAATGGGTATCCCTCTTACCTCTGGCTGAAAGCTGCATGGGACAAAGAACCAGGTCTCATTTGGCTCCATATCCACTGCATGGAGCTATCATAGCCCAACCCCCACCCCTTATCCACAGTGTTACTCTTGTGCAATTTCAGTTAACCGTGGTCAAACATAGTTGGGAAAATTCAATGGAAAATTCCAGAAAAAAGTGAGTAATACATTTCAAATTGCACTTTGTTAGGAGTAGCTGAAATCCCACATCATTCTGCTCCATCCCTCCCAGGACAGGAGTCATCCCTTTGCCCAGCCTGTCTGTCTTGTACGTGCTCCCGACCCATTTGCCACACAGCAGCTATCTAGATCAGCCGCCACAGTGCTTGCATCCAGGTATTACCAATGGCTTCAACACACAAGAGCGGTGATGCTAGACATTTTATTGCAATATGTTGCAAAAAGTATTCCCTTTTATCATTGGTTACTGTTAATCTCTTACTATACCTAATTTATAAATTAAACTATC
Source organism: Sylvilagus floridanus (assembly GCA_949820135.1). Classification (NCBI taxonomy): domain Eukaryota; kingdom Metazoa; phylum Chordata; class Mammalia; order Lagomorpha; family Leporidae; genus Sylvilagus; species Sylvilagus floridanus. The sequence continues at coordinate 75,263,786 of OX463230.1, forward strand.
GCAGTATATATGTATGGGAACAAAAATGTTATATAGAGTTTGCCACTGTCCCCATTTTCAGGCATCCACTAGGGGTCTTGGAACTTATCCCCCAAGGATCAGTGGATACTGTACTGTAAGCAAGAAGGCAGTCTGATAGGCAAGGAAGGAAGAGCAGCACTTATAGGGTTATCTAACTATGTATGTACATTGCATGTACATTGTTTGAAAATTTGCATTTAGGGGCTGGCGTCATGGCCCACTGAACTAAGCTGCAACCAACAATGACAACATCCCATATGGAGTTCCAGCTTGAATCCTGGCAACTCTGCTTCCAGTTCAACTCTCTGCTAATGTGCCTGGGAAAACAGTGGAGGATGACCCGAGTACACGGGCCCCTGCCACCCACATGAGAGGCCAGGATGGAGTTCCTGGCTCTTGGCTTCAGCCTGGGCCAGCCTCAGCCATTGCAACTATTTAGAGAGTGCACCAGTGGATGCAAGATATCTCTGTCTGTCTCTTCCTCTCTACCTTCAAATAAATGAATACATAAATCTTTAAAATAGAAGAAACATTAAACTTATCAGGCTTGTTGTAAAACATAACCTAGACGCAAACACCATCAACTCTTTGCACCAGTGTCTCTAAAGAGCATACTGATGTTTCTTATTGATTTTTCCATTTCATGCATTCTGTCAACTTTACTCACAGAAATTCAGAAAGTTGCTTCCTTTTAAAAAAAAATATTAATTTATTTGAAAGGCAAAGAGAAAGAAAATCTTCCCTGCACTGGTTCACTCCCCAAATGCATACAACACCTGGGGCTAGGCCAGGCTGAAGCCTGGAGCCTGGAACTCCATCCAGGCTTCCTGTGTGGATGGCAGGGGCCCAAGCACTTGGGCCATCTTCCTCTGCTTTCCCAGGCACATTAGCAGGGAGCTTGGATTAGAAGTAGAGCAGCCCGACTCAAACCAGTACTCATATGGAAAGCCAGCATCACAGGCAGTGGCTTAACCCACTGCGAATTTGCTTTCGCCTTCCTGTCCCTACTATACAATACACGCTTCCCCAGTAAATTTCTACGGGGATTGTGGTTCAGCCAGTGTTCAGATTTCCTATTGTAATAACTGGGTAAAACGTTATTGGTCAGCAGGGCCGTTTTCTGCCACACTTCCTCATTTTCTAGGTGATGAAGTCGAAGAGAAGAGAAGTGACTGTGGCCCAGACCTCTCACCTGTTACTGCCAGCACCAGGGTTGAAAGCCAATTTTCTAACTCCCAGTAAAATGGTTTCTCTGTGACATCAACCTGCCTCTCAAAGAAAAAAAAAATTAATTTTAAAAGCCTAGTAAATCAGTTTGAAAAGAAGCCAAACTTGTACATGATTATATAAAAAATGCTCTTTAAACTTAGCTTTCATTTTACTCAAAATGATTCCCAGGGACTTTTAAATTGGAATCAAAGTGAATGCAGATAAGGCTCCAAGTAAAGAATTTAGAGCTAAAAGTAATTTGGTGTGATTTTTCATTTTGAAAATGAGAAAACCGAGGCCCAGAGAGGTCAATGGCTTGCCCAGCATCACACAGTGAGGCTAAACCTGAGCCCTCAGCTTCCAGCCCAGAGCTCTCCCTTCTACACACCCGTCCTCTCACCCATTCCTGTTCCTGTTGGGCACGGATGTCCCACCTCGTTCTCTCTGTTAAACATACGCATCTCCAGAAATGACATTTAGACATGACACAGCAAGTCAAAAAATGGAGTTTTAAAGTTTATTATTTGTTGGAAAAACAGAGAGAGAATATGAATCTTCCATCTGCTGGTTCACTCCCCAGATGTCCGCAGCAGCCAGGGCTGGGCTAGAAGCCAGGAAGTCTACTCAAATTTCCCGCATGGATGACAGGAACCCAAGTGGTTGAGCATCATCTGCTGCCTCCCAGGCTCATTAGGAGGAAGCTGGACCAGAAGAAGAGGCAGGGCTGTATCCCAGGCACTCAGCTATGGACTGTAGGCCTCTCAAGTGGCACTTTAACCCTCCATGCAACAATGCCCACCCTAAATGTGTTTCGTGAAGCAAGAGTTCTGTTAGGCTACCTGCCTTGGCTGCACAAGTAGAAATATTACACTGTGTTAGGTCCTGGGGTACAGTGACACCAGTGGCAGGAGACAAAAATGAAAAATTCCCAGGAGTCATAACGAACTTTAGTGACACAACAGAAGGTAATGCAGGCCCTGGGGGAATGCGGGGGAAGGTCAGGCTGCCTCTCCTCACCCAGTTCAGCCTCAAGGCCTTGAGTTAGAGTTTCTGTACATGTACTCTCTTCTCTCTGTGTGAGCCCCTTCACTGCCAGTGACCAGGCCATAGCACCCCTGGGCAAACATATCCAGCTCCATATCCTGGAGTTTGTGCCGCCTTGAGCTCTCCACCTCCCAGGCCTCCCAACACCAGCATCATTGAAGAGCTCCAGGATCAGGAGGCGATGCAGGGACACAGGGGCAGAGGCAGGGGAGCTTCTTCAAACAGCATCCTGGTCCTTTTAGGAGTCAGAGTATACATGGGAAACTGAGATTCACGCTGTTAAGGAAACTGGCGAACCAACACCAAGGAGAAAATGACCAGCTTGCTCATGTTTGATTATGTAAACCCCTGATTAATTACAGTCATTGCATGCGATTTTTGTTGGTTTCTTATTACCATGTAGCTCAATACCAAGGATCCGTGACATAAATTTGTATCCTATTAACCGTGTCTTACATTATGTTAGAGATCTTTACCCAGTGGTATTTAGTGTTCTAATTTGGTTGCTCACATAGTAAGAGCCATCACAACCTAGAATTAAAACAAGGCTTCACAAAGTGAGATCTAATAATATTGTTTCCTCCTACTCGGAAGTTTCTGCTTTCCAACTTGCTGCCCTCGTTGCAGGAGAGCAGCTGTCCAGCTTCTGTAGGTTCCTGGTGACATGCACGCCACTGCAGCTGTCCTGCAGCCTTGACATGGCCACAGTGAGGATGTAGCCGTTCACCAGACTGTTCCCCAGCTCTGTGCTGCATGAGCACTGTGCCGGCTACAGAATAGTCCCTGCCCCTGCATGGTCACACCTAGAATCACTGTCAGCTTGCATACGTCTTTGTATATACCTCACAGCTTCGATTCATGGCAATACTGTTTACTTATGCTGAAATGGTTTTGTCTGAATATCCTGTAATAAAAGTGTATATTAAAGATCCCTAATATTTGAATTTTGTTTTGTGCTCTGAGCCCATATGAGCTAGTGCAGCAGCCTGGAAGAGTCCCTCCCACAGTAAGCATCAGAGCACAAAACCATCCATGTTCTCAGCTAGTGAGCAGTGTGCCACAGCCTCCTGAGTGGTGTGTGTGCAGTGTGGATTGCTTATCTCTATGTTGCCTCTTTTAAAAAAAAGATTTATTTTATTTATTTGAAAGAGTTACAGACAAAGAGGGAAAGACAGAGAGAGAGAAATCTTCCATCCAGTGGTTCACTCCCCAAAGGACCTCAACAACTGCACTCAGGAGCCAGGGGCTTCTTCTGGGTCTCCCACGTGGGTGCAGAGGCCCAAACACTTGGGTCATCCTCGGCTGCTTTTGCAGCCACATTGACAGGGAGCTGAATCAGAAGTGGAGCATCCAGGACATGAACCGATGCCCACATGGGATGCCAGCATCACAGGCAGCAGCTTTACCCACAATACCGCATGTGTTGCCTCTTCTTATGCTACTATTTTGTACTCTGATGAATAGTTTTCATTCGCAGTGTCTGTGCACAACTGTGTGAGTGACAGTGCTTGTCCTACTGGAAACACAGGAAGACTGTTATCTTTGGATGTGACTGCACAGGTTTTACAGGAACTCTGGGTATTGTGAGAAATGGTTGGGGAAATTCAGGATAAACATTGGGAGGCATGGTTTTGTAAACATGATCGTAGTCTGAGATGATAAACCCAAGTTGCATGAAGCATAGTGCAGGAGATGATGGCTGGCTGCATCTTGTGACTTCAGTAGAAACAAAGAACGTGGGAAACCAGTTGCTGAGATTTGATGACAGAAATATCTCTGCACAGGGACTGTGCTGTGATAAGCTGTCCCTCACTCGTTCAGTTAGCGCCCCTATTTCCAGGAAAGAATTCCCCACATAAAAGCTTGTGCACGTGGTTGTGGTAGGTGCTTCCGTGTATTCTTAGAACCTGGATCATATTTTCAGAGTTTCACTTCTAATACACAATGCTGGGAGGAATGGAATAGCTTTTCGTTTTTTGTTTTTTTTTTTAATAGGTCTCTGTCTGTTATTTATTTGAAAGGCAGAATTACAGAGAGACAGAGGAGAGGCAGAAAGAGATCTTCCATCTGCAGGGTTACTCCCCAAATAGCCGCAATGGCTAGGGCTGGGCCAGACCGAGACCAGGAGCCAGGAGCTTCTTCCAGGTCTCCCATGTGGATGCAGGGGCCCAAGGACTTGGGCCATCCTCTGCTGCTTTCCCAGGCGCATAAGCAGGGAGCTGGATCAGAAGTGGAGAAGCTGCTCACAGGCAGAGGCTTTACCAGCTAGACCATAATGTCTGTCCGAGGAAGAACTTTTCTACCGACCCTTCCCTTTTCCTAACTACCCTTAACACCTCAGAGAATTCTGTCACCATGGAAAGCAGAGTAGGTTTAAATATTTCCAAATTTACTGTATTTTTGGAAGATGTACAAGACTTCAGGTTAAGATTGAAGTTATCTGGCCAGGAAATGCCATGAGAGGTCATTTAGCTTTTGTAATGATAAAAGTTTATGGCATTAAATGTCTCTTTCCAGGCTACTTGCAGCTAACCGAACCAGAACATTTGCACAAAATTGTCAGCTTCAGTTGAGGTTGTCTTGCCTTCACCAACCTTCAACTTGAAGGTCTAATGGCTGGTTTTGAATGTACTACATACAGCTTTAAATGTTAATATTTCTGGGGCCAGTGCCATGGCGTAGCAGGTAAAGCCCCTGCCTGCAGCACCAGCATCCTATATGGGCACCTGTTCAAGTCCTAGCTGCTCCACTTCTGATCCAGCTCCCTGCTAATGCACCTGAGAAAGCAGGGGAAGATGGTCCAAGTGCTTGGGCCCCTGCGCCCACATGAGAGACCTAATTGAAGCTCCTGGCTCCTGGCTCCTGGCTCCTGGCTCCTGGCTTCGGCCTGGGCCAGTTTTGTCTGTTGCAGCCGTTTGGGAGTGAACCAGTGGATAGAAGATCTTTCTCTCTCTCTACTTCTGCCTCTGCCTCTTCTTCTCTGTAACTCCAACTTTCAGATAAATAAATAAATCTTTTTTAAAAAAATTAACCTTTTGGAAGGCCCTTAAAAATAAAAGAGGCAAAAATAGGAAGGGTAGAATATATAAAGACATGACAGCTTGCCCTGCCCCTGCTGTCTCTGACTCTCATTAGCAGTTGTTTTTGTGTGGATGTTTGGAATACTGAGTGAGCTTGTGTGTGGTGGCAGCAGGAAGAATGCATTTCCGTGCCAGTACACTGTTGCCGTGCCAATTATCTGTGGGTTTTTAACATGTGTTTTTGACATTCACCTACACACAATGATAATGACATTTGGTTTCCCTTAAAGATTTGTGTCTAAGTGTAGCCTCTTAACCCGTGAAACACCTTCTTGATTCCATCATGCTGCATTCCATGTTCCCAGATTTTCCAAAAATCTTCTTCATCTTTTGTTCATGTTTGCATTTAACAGAAGACAAAGAAAGACTAAATAAGGTACTCGAAGTGACGCACGAGAAGTTGCTTTCGATGGGTACTTCAAAACTCTGGTTTTGTTTTGGAGTCACGCAGACAGCTCTGTCTGGCCCAGGGAGCCAAGAGACAGGTCATCACCCTAGACTCAGGGGCCATAGCAAGGAGCCCCTCTGGGGGCTCAGGGAGGAATCCAGCCCGAAACGGACTGAGCCGAGGCCTTAGGAGGGATCAAAGTCCAGCAGAGATCAGTGTGAGATCAAGATTTAAGAGAGGCAGGAGCCAACACGGGCATGTGTTTCTTGCCTCTGCTGGACGGCTGTGCTGACCAGCGGCCCCACTGTGCATCAGTCATGAAGTGACAGGCAAACCTGGAGTCCCATCAGGCTCCCATATGGCAGCTTACCATGGGGGAAGATTATATGTGGAAGATGAAACCCTTAGTGTTCTGCCACTGAGTAGCCTCCCGTGCACATATTTGGCAGACATTTAGTAAGCACCATATGTACAAGACTGTATGTAAAAGCCACTGTGCCAGCCACTCCTGGCAGATAATGAAAGGTAAGGTAGAATATTAATAAATTGGTATTTTCGTCCTCCTTTAAACCCAAGCCTGAGTAGTCCATAGTTTTGTTCATTTCAGTCAGGCTGGGTGTTTTTGTTGTGTGCATAGTAATGGCTGTTGTTAGAGAGGGTCCTCGTTCCAGTGAGAAAGTTCTTGTCTGAAATTTGGTGCATTGAGATAGAGAAGTAATATAGAATGGATACAAATATGTGTTCTAGAGCACCTAAATAGAAGGAGGGGGATGTTTTTGGTTATAGTTTCAAATATTTACAAAGCACATCACTTATGCCAAAAGTCAAAAATACACTTGGCCTTCTGTGTCTATCACTTCCCCACCAGCAGATTGAACCTTCAGATCAAAAGCATTTGAAAAAACACATCTGGGCCGAATGTCTGTTGGATTTTTTTCTTGTCATCCCCTAAGCGATACAGTACAGCAACTACTGACGTAACACTTAATTGTTTTAGGTATTATAAGTAAAACAAATGAGTTTTACAGTGCATGGGAGGAGGTATGTAGGTTCTGCACAAATACTATACCATTTTCTGTAGGGGACTTGAACACCCAAGGATTTGGGTATCTGAGGGACATCGTGAAGCCAGTGCCCCAGTTACCAAGGAACAATACTCCCTAGGAGTGTCAGGGCAGAAGGAGAAGGGTAACAGTGTATTGGGTTGAGTTTGGGAGGTGGGCAAGGGGTCCAGTCGAAAGTTGGGTGGAGGGGCTGCTGGTAGCCTTGAAGAAGCTCATAAGAAAAGAAAGGAACCCTCAGGGCTGGCACTGTGGCAAAGTAGGTTAAGCCTCCGCCTGCAGCACCGACATCCTGTATGGGCAGCTGTTCATCTCAGCTGCTCCACTTCTGATCCAGCTCCCTGCTAATAACCTGGGAAAGCAGTAGAAGATGCCCAAGTGCTTGGGCCCCTGCACCCGCATGGGAGACCCAGAAGAAGCTCCTGGCTCCTGGCTTGGAGTTGACCCAGCTCTGCCATTGTGGCCATTTGGGGAGTGAACCAGTGGATAAAAAGACCTCTCTTCTCTCTCCCTCTCTCTGTAACTCTGCCTCTCAGATAAATAAATCTTAAAAAAGAAGGAGGAGGAGGAGGAGGAAATCCTTTCTGTACCATTGGACAGCTTCTGCTTGGGAGCCGTGGGTCATCCATTCTGCTTCTCACCTGCTTGTCCCAAGTCACCCTACCAGGCATCTGTCTTCAGGGACAGGGAGCAGCTCTCATGTACTGCGTGCCACATTCCACCACTTCTGCCTGCCTGCTGCTTCCTAGCCTTTCCAACAAAGGGAAAATAACTTGTTTATCATTTAGTAAGAACAATGCTTAGACTCTGGATGCCCTCTGGGGTTGGTTATTTAGAGCAAATGAATATTAGCTAGGCATGGTATATCATTACATAAATTACTGTGTAATTAGTGGATATTAATGATCAACAGATCATTCTCTGCTTTTTTTTTTTTTTTGACAGAGTTAGACAGTGAGAGAGAGAGACAGAGAGAAAGGTCTTCCTTCCGTTGGTTCACCCCCCAAAATGGCCGCTAAGACCGGCGCGCTATGCCAATCCGAAGCCAGGAGCTAGGTGCCTCCTCCTGGTCTCCCATGTGGGTGCAGGGCCCAAGCACTTGGGCCATCCTCTACTGCCTTCTCAGGCCACAGCAGAGAGCTGAATTGGAAGAGGAGAAACCGGGACAGAACTGGCACCCCAACCAGGATTAAAATTTGGGGTACCGGCACCACAAGCGGAGGATTAGCCTAGTGAGCCGCGGCGTCGGCCTCTTTCTCTGCTTAAGGGTAAATCGTTGAGTATTTGGCAGCGGATATTACCACCAAGCTGGGGAAGAACTAATGATAAATTGTGTATTCAATGGCTTCACCAAAGCTTGAAGTTAGTACACAGAGGGGCAAACTATGGGACAAAGGTATTTTTCTCATGTTATTATTGTAGAAAGTATGGGTCACTTATGGAAAATAAGTGGCAGTTAACTTGCTACTTTTTTTAACCAACTGAATTGACACAAAAAACCATTATTCCTAGAAATATGTTAATATAATTTGCATTGTATCTGTATCTGTGAAAGAAATTTCTAACCTTTAGGAGAGAGTAATCTTAGACAAGAGTATATGTGCATAAATTTTTAAGCTGTACATATTTATTTATTTATTTGAAAGAGTGACAGAGAAAGAGAGAGCGATCCTCCAATGTGGTTCTCTCCCCAAATGCCCACATCAGCTAGGGCTGAACCAGGCCAAAGCCGGGAGCCACAAACTCCATCCAGGTCTCCCATGTAGGTGGCAGACTCCCAAGTACTTGGACCATCCTTTGCCACTCTCAGGTGCATTAACAAAAAGCTGGATGGGAAGCAGAGGTGGGACTCAAGCCCAGACACTCTGATATGGGCTGCAGGAGTCCTAAGGGCAGGCAGCTTACCCTGCTTCACCACAACTCCTGCCCCAGACAATAGTGCAGTTTAAGCAGATGTAGTCAGTGCCTTATGACAGCTTGTATCTTCCTGTGCTGTATCTTTGTGCCCCCTTTAGATTTCTTCCCTTTTGCTTTGTTCTAGAAGCAGAGATCCTGTTTCATGCACTTCTGTATCCCTGTGAATAGTAGATATACCATAAAAATGCATAGGAGGGAACGGTGGCATAGTGGGCTAAGTCTCTCCCTCCAGTGCTGGAATCCCATATGGGCACCAGTTCATGTCCTGGCTGCTCTTTTCCCCATCCAGCTCGCTGCTTGTGACCTAGGAAATCAGTGAGATAGCCCAAGTGCTTGGGCCCCTGAACCCACATGGGAGACCTGGAAGAAGATCCTGGCTCCTGGCTTCAGATTGGCTTAGCTCTGGCCATTGCAGCCATTTGGGGAGTGAACCAGCAGATGGAAGACCTTTCTCTCTGTCTGTAACTCTACCTCTCAAATAAATAAAATCTTTTTTAAAAAATGAAGGTTGGGAGGGGCCAGCACAGTGGCGCAGTAGGTTAATCCTCCACCTGCAGCACCAGCATTCCATATGGACGCCGGTTCGAGTCCTGGCTGTTCCTCTTCCCATCCAGCTCTCTGCTATGGCCTGGGAAAGCAGTAGAAGATGGCCCAAGTCCTTGGGCCCCTGCATCCATGTGGGAGACCTGGAAGAAGCTCCTGGCTCCTGACTTTGGATTGGCGCAGCTCCGGCTGTTGCAGCCATCTGAGGAGTGAACCATTGGATGGAGGACGTCTCTCTCTCTCTCTCTGTCTCTGTAACTCTGCCTTTCAAATAAATCAGTAGATTCTTAAAAAAAAAAAAAAATGAAGGTAGGCAGGAATCAAGGTGCAGTGGGTTACTTGCTGTTTGGGACACCTGCTTCCCACATTGGAGTGCCAGTTCAAGTCCCAACTATTCTACTTCTGACCCAGCTGCCCGCTCATGTGACTGAGAAGCAGCAGATAGAGGATGACTCAAATACTTGAGTCGCTGCCACCCACGTGAGAGACCAGGAAGGAGTTCCTGGCTCCTGGCTTCAGCCTGTCCCAGCCCTGGCTGTTGTGGCCATTTGAGGAATGAAAAAGTGGATACAAGATTCTCTCCTTCTCTTGCCCTCACTCTTGTTCTTGATCTCTATCTCTCTTATTTCTTTCTTTCAAACGAATAAATTAACAATACGTTTTATTTATTTGAAAGACAGAGTTAGAGAGGTAGAGAAGACACACAGAGAGAGAGAGAGAGAGAGAGAGAGAGAGAGAGAGGTCTTCCATCTGCTGGTTCACTCTCCCAAATGAAATGGTGCCTGTTTCAGTGATTGGGATGACTTCCTGGAACCCTTTCCGGATGAAACTAAAGGAAATGCGTCCTGGTTGTTCTCAACATGTGCATGAAAGCAGTCAGCAGTTTATCACTTTGCCAAATGGCCAGTGGCTCTGCAGCATAAGTCCATCCCCAGGGAGTGAGCCTCCTCGAATGATAGGCCTTCCCTCCTGTCTGTCCAGGTTTCTGTTCTGCATTGGACTGACTGAGCCTTTCTGTTGCAGCTTTTATGAATCATTGTCAGTGCCTGTAAGAGATTCCCTAAAATGGCCCTGAAAGCCCCTTAGAATATGTGCTCCTCCCATTCATCTAGGGGTGGGGAATGTCTGGCCTGGGGGCCGAAATCATTTGATCTGGCCCTACCAAGGCAACCGCAGGTGAGACCCTAAATCCAGTAAATCTATGGCAGGCTCTTTTTTGAGTGGATAATTGTTTATGGCCCATGAATGATGTTATAGATATCCAAATGGCTCTTGGCAGAAAAAAAGGTTCCCCACCCCTGGGAAATATATTCCTGTGAGAAAGTATAACATTTGCACAGTGACGCCAGATGAAATAAACTCCCCATGTGCCATGCTCCCAATTCAAGATCCCTGGGATTTTATGGTATGCATGTCTCAAATTAGTCGATTTTGAATCTTGCTGCTTAGGGTGGTTGGGGGGCTGCCTTGTCACTGGCTACATGAGAAGGACCATTTCCTGGGAACAAGACACTCAGGTGGCAAAGAACGGGCAGGTGCTTGTCTGCAGAGACCTATCATAGCCTATTTTCTCCCTCCCTTAGGCCAATATGGCTGGCTTTACAACCTCCTAAGCTTGGAGTGGGAGCTACCAGGGTGGGGGGAGAGGGGGCATTGGAGGGACCTTTTGTTTGCCTTCAGCCATCATTTTTAGCACTTGTTTTATAAAGGGCTATTATTCTTTTATAGCATAACTGGATGGTGTGAAATGTCTAAAAGAGATAACTTTTTATGAAAATAGTTACTAGACACATGGAAATTTGTTTTTCATACCTCTTTTAGTCTTATTTATTTTTAAACAGCATACCAGAATGCACACACACCCCAAAGTGAGGAAGGATACTGAGAAAATTGCCACTGCTCAGACCATTTTTGGAGCTTCTCTTTGAGAATTGGCTTATGGAAGAGTCGTAACTCTTATACATAAACCAGCCTCACTGTTGCATAATTGTACCTCGTTTTGACTCATACTCTACCTGAAGCTCCATATTTTGTTTTTACCAGATTTGGAATAATTGAATCAGTCACAGCATATTAACTCTAGAGGAATGGCAGAAATCATTTATTTCACCTCTCTTAGTTTCTGGTGGGAAAGTTGAGGCCCAGAGAAGTTCATTGGTTTACTTCAAAGGTTACATATTGAGTTAGCAGATACATTATGCCAGAAATCAGCTCTAAGTGTCCTTTGGTTGTTTATTAAAAATCAAATCCACTTTGAAAGAACACATAATTGTTGGCATCAAAGATATTTCAAAAGAACATTCCATGGATTCTGACGATCCTTCCAGACCAGTTGAGAAGCTACAGGGGCAGCATTATTGTAATAAATATATCTTCCTGTGTAAAGCGAAAAAAAATACAGTGTATAAAGCTGTTGGAAGAAAATCCAGGGAAGGGCCAGTGTTGTGGTGCCGTGGGCTGAGCCGTGGTTATCATGTCAGCATCCCAAATCAGACTGCCCGTTCATATCGTGGCTGCTGAATGAACATCCAGTCCAGCTCCCTGCTGACGTGCCTGGGAGGCAGCGGAAGGTGGCCCAAGTGCCTGGAATCCTGCCACACTGGTGGGAGACCCAGATGGAGTTCCTGAATCTCGATTTGAGTCTGGCCCAGCCCCAACCATCACAGCCATTGGGGGACTGAACCAATGGATAGAGGATCTACTTCTGTCTCTCCTCTCTCTTCAAAGTAAATAAAATAATAAAAAAAAAAAAAGGAAATTACGGGCTAGTGAATTAAAATCGCTTTGTGATGATCTAACAGTTGAGGTGAACTCATCTGGACATAGGCCATGGAAGTTGTGATTAATTTATCCCTAATCTCCATTTTTGTTTGCAAAGGCCTCAGATCACCTCCTGGCTACCTTTATTGATCCTAACCTCGAGAAGCAAAAGCACTCTCACAAGTGGGTTCACTCTAAGAACTGATCTGCCACGTGTTTCAGGCCCAGCAAGCTCCCTTGTCCCCACTGTAAGCACTTTGAGGTCAAGACCAACTCTTCAAGGCTTTGTGGGCCCTTGGTACTCTTCAGGATCCCATCAGTATGTTCCTTGTAGGACTTATAAAAGTACATTTTATCATCTCTGCCCTGAAAGTTGTTAACGTTTGAGAGCAGGCACACAGTGCCCACGAAGTGTGAACGCTTCAGGGTCCTTCTGCTGTGGACTCAGACCCAATCAGCCGATTACTGGGATTGGCGTTCCTGTGTGGTTATCTGCTGTGCTGATTGAAATGGTGACCGATGGACTGCGTGGTCCCCTAGAGGAGGGCTAGCGTACCACTTACTCTGTCTGAACTGCAGGCATCATAAATCCAGCGTTAAAGATGAATTAGGAAAGCCACAAAATACCATAATAAAATTGGAGTGGGTCCAGAAAATAAATCAGCAGTTTTTAGTATTTGCAGATCTATAGACATAAATCTGTCACTCCGGCACACATGCATTCATTTTCTGAGGTTTTTTTTTTTTTTCCTCCCATATATTTTACATAAAATAACAGCTCTCAGAGTAATGGGGTTTCTTTGAAAGTGAAATAGATAAATGTGCATTTACTGACTCAGCTGTATCAGCCAGACGGTGATCCTTTTCATGTCTATTTCTGGTGGGCTCTGGTTTTCCCTGCTTTGGGCGGGTCTCCTGCCTTGTGAAAACACTCTCAGAGCATTCTTCACCAGGACAACTGTGAAGCTGAAACCCAGCCCGCTCCTTTTCTTCCTTTAAAAGAGTGTCCTGAAATTGTAATTCATCTCCTTCTCAAAGAAATGGATGTTAAATCTGATTTAAAAAATATTTTTTTCCATACACAAACAGCATCTATCACGTCATGAGATCCCTTCAAAACTCGGGGGGAACGAAGCCTTCTCTCTCTCACAGGGTCCCAGGTGTTGGTCACAGGACAGTGATGACCTCTCCCTTCTTCATTTGTAGATAACAATCAACAGAGACAGTGGTGAAGATGTGAGCTCCCCCAAACACGGGAAGGAAGACCCAGACAACATGCCCCATGTGGGCGGCAACACTTGGGCTGGAGGAACAGGTGGGTAGCAGGAGTGTTCACCCGCTGAAGCATCCTGGGGCTTCCCAAGCCCATCTGACTGGCCCAGCTCCCCGTCTGCCACCCCATGACCTGAGAGCCTTCTCACCCTCTCAGAGTCGCCTCGTTAGTCAAAACAGGGCCATCTCTCCAGGTTGCAGTGAGAATTAAATAAGATTCCAAATGTAAAGCTGCTGAGCATACAATGCCTGGCATAAGAAAAAGTGTTAATCCTGTGTCTTTTAAATTCCAAGCCCTTTGGGATCCTGCCAAAACTCTAAATACTTTCTTGAGCAACAGCCTAGGAAAAGAAATGATCCTTGTCTCCTAAGCGAGTGCGTTGAGGATGCGCGATTTCTGAGATAAGGGGGTTGGGGCTGTTTGCTGTGGTCCATTCCTTCCTCTTGGCTGCCTGGCGAGCACATTGTTCCCGTGACTGACTGCCGTCTTCCTTTTCCTCCGTGGCAGCTGCAGCAGACACAGCTGCTGGGCCACAGGAACAGAGCCAGACTGTGTGCTCTGTCTGAGCTTATCTCAGCCCAGCCCTGGGGAGTGCTGGCAGGAGCTCAGGACTTCACCTTCCCTGAGGATGGTCCCCTGTCTCTTGGCCTTGACGCCCTGGGCAGGAAATGGGTCTCTGTGTGGAGACAATGTGCTATCAAAAAGGCCCAGGGACCTCTTGTCCAGCTCTGTTTATTCATCAAGCAGCAGCTTGAAAAGAGAGGCTGTTTTTAGAAATGTCCTTTGATCTGGAAGTCAGTGTCAATGCAAGGAGATTTGATCCATATGGAGTGCACTGTGGGGCGAGCTGGCCAGACACAGGGCTCCCGACACTGGGCTTCCCTAGAGTGAACGTTGTTGCCCAAACCTAATAGCTCAAGTATGTCTCCAGACTGAAGACCTGCATTTGCTTCCCCAAAGTTTTATTTTTCAATTGACGAAGGCTCTTTTTTTTTTTTTTTTGACAGGCAGAGTTAGACAGTGAGAGAGTAAGAAAGACAGAGAGAAAGGTCTTTCTTTTCCATTGGCTCACCCCGCAAGTGGCCACTAAGCCCAGCGCACTGCACCGATCCGAAGCCAGGAGCCAGGTGCTTCCTCCTGGTCTCCCATGTGGGTGCAGGGCTCAAGCACTTGGGCCATCCTCCACTGCACTCCCGGGCCACAGCAGAGAGCTGGCCTGGAAGAGGGGCAACCGGGACAGAATCCAGCGCCCCAATGGGGACTAGAACTTGGGGTGCCGGCACTGCAAGTGGAGGATTAGCCTAGTGAGCCGCAGCGACGAAGACTCTAGCTTCATATATCTCCCTCCCTCCCCCTTTCTTTCATTGGCTCTCATCTGTGACTCATCCACACCCAAGGACGCACTCCTGTGGGGAAGGAAGGCAGGTCCCAACCACAGCGTTTCCACCTGTGGCTCCTTGTGTACTTGCTGCTCCCTCTGCCATAGGTCAACCGTGAGTGGCAGCCAGGATCACGCACATCAGAAGGAATTTTCCACAGCCCAGTGCTAAGTGCAAATGAAATCAAGTGTGCTCCAATCCCAGGCTAAAAATACTATAATGAATGGGCTGTTCTCAGGGTTCTTCTCAGGAGGAAATGACCTACCAGGGAAGCAGTCCATGCTAAGTTCTCATATTTTACTTTATTAGCCCAATGAAAGCATTGAGGCAGACAACAAAAATGCAACATAACTTAACCAGTGTCTAAACGCTTTCAGATTTTCCACCTTGTGAAACTGGAAAGGACCTCAAGCTGTGTAACCGAGAGTTACTGAAATGACAACAGGAAGTACAGGCTCATATGTGCCAGATGCTGTTCTACACATTAACTAAAAATATCCATATCCCTGTTTGCTAGATGAGGAGGTTGAGATGCAAAGAAACAAAGTATCTTTGGGGAAATCAAGACACACAGCTAGCAAACTGTAGCCAGGATTCAAACTCAGGCAGTCTGACTTTGCTACAGACCACACGATACAATACTATTGCTCCTTACTGTGTGATGCTATGCTGTGCTGTGTTACTGTACCTACGACCCCATACAGCCCATGTTGGATTCTCCTCCAAGTTCCCAAGTCGTGTGACTGAGCAAAGGAACTCTTACTAATATCCCAGTCGTTACACAGGAGTGAAAGACCCGTAGTCAAAAGTCATATAGACACATAGGTACATATAGACATATAGGTACTTTCTTTGGTCAGCTTAGTGATTTAAATTAATTTGCATCAGGATGTATTTGGACAAGGCAAATTCTCTCTACTTACCAAGTGTCCCTACTGTTTCTTATGATATTACCTGGCTGGCCTCGTAGGCATGTAATTTGTATTTTAAACCTAAACAGTTCATATGCTGTTTTGTAACGTGTACTTAAAAGTATGTGAGCCTGAGTTAAAGTCGAAACATTGTTCTAAAGCTGGCATTGTTTATGTGTTATGTTGTTGGAAAGTAAGAGTCAAAGTTGCTGGAACAATTGGCTTCTAATCTGGACTAAGCTAGAAATGACGTCATTAATAGGTCACTTAACTATGCAACATTTTTATACTTTGCAAAACCCAAGAAACTGAGGCTGAGCTGTGTCCTAGTAACTTAAGGAAAAACAGGTACCGTGCAAGAGAAGAGAGGCTGCCCATTTAACTTTCCAATGTATTCTACATGTCTATGATAGTGGAGCCAATCAGGGAGGTGCAGAGGTACAAAGATAAATAAAATAGAATTGTCCTATTCATATCTAGTGAGAAAAGATAAATAGCTTTTGAAGAACAACATATAGAACAGAGGAGTATGGATCCCAGGGGCTGGTTCTGTGACTTAGCGGGTAAAGCCACCACCTGCAGTGCTGGCATCCCATATGGGCGCCAGTTCAAGTTCCCGCTGCTCCACTTCCTATCCAGCTCTCTGCTATGGCCTGGGAAAGCAGTAGAAGATGACCCAAGTCCTTGGGCCCGTGTACCCATGTGGGAGACCTGGAAGAAGCTCCTGGCTCCTGGCTTTGGATCAGTGCAGCTCTGGCCGTTGCGGCCAATTGTGGGGGTAGACCAGCGGATGGAAGATCTCTCTCTTTCTCTCTCTCTCTCTGCCTTTCAAATAAATAAATCAATCTTAAAAAAAAAAAAAAAGAAAGAACAAGGATGGCTCCCTCTGGAGTGGAGGCATCCAGTCCAGTGCCCTCCAGTGTAGACATGGAGTCGGGTGGGATTCGTGTGTGTGGAGGGAAGGCGGAGCATGCTGACCAGGGCCAACAGCTTTGTTTCCGCAGCAGGTGTTGGGGAATTTGGTTCCTAGCTAACCTCAGTCACTGCACCTGCAGCACACCTTAAAGCCCTGATTCAGCTTTGTTTTGTGGCCAGGTCCAGACTCACCCGCTGCATTCTCCCGTTTCCTTCCAGGGGGACGAGACACTGCAGGCCTAGGGGGCAAAGGCGGTCCCTACCGGCTGGATGCAGGACACCCAGTGTACCAGCTCTCTGATGCTGAGAAAGACGCGGTGCCTGAGGAGGTCAAGAGAGCCGCCAGGGAGATGGGACAGAGAGCCTTCCAGCAGAGGTGGGTGGGGTGCCTGTCACAGCCAGAGCAGAGCTGGTGATGACACATGCACACACATGCACACACAGAAGCACACGTGTGCACAAACATCCACACACAAACACATGGGCACATACACATGCACACACATGCACACACAGAAGCACACGTGTGCACAAACATCCACATACAAACACATGGGCACATACACATGCATGCACATGCACACACAGAAGCACACATGTGCACAAACATCCACACACAAACACATGGGCACATACACATGCATGCACAGATGCACACACATACATGTGTGCATGTGTGTGTCCATGTGCATGCTTCTGTGTGTAATTGTTTTGTGTGTATGGGTGTGCTCATAAGTATTGTGTACAGGTGTATGCATGTCTGTGCACATGTGTATGAGTGTGTGCATGTATGTGTGTGCATGTTTGTGTTTTGTTTGCGTGTTTGTATTTGTGTGTGCATGTGTTGTGTGTTCGCACATGTGTTTGTGTATGTGTGTGTGCATATGTGTTCGCACACATATATGTATGTATTTGTGTGCATGTGTCTGTGCACATATTGTGTGTGTGCATTCATGTGTGTGTGCATGTGTGTTTGTGTATTTGTGTGTGCGTGTGTGTATGCTTGCATGTGTGTCTGTATGCACATCTCTGCATGTCCACACACACAGAAGCATGCATACACACAAACACATATGCAGACATACACACAAACACACCACACATAGGATCAGCACTCAGAAACACATGTGTGCACATAAATGCACAGGCACATGCACAAACACAAAGACACATGTTCACACACATGTACACACAAACACATGCACACACAAACACATGCATGCACATATGTGCAAAAACATGTGTACACATAACACATGCTCACACACATGTTTGCTTGAACACAAACACTCTATCACAGATATAGGCACACATAAGCACACAAATGTGAGTGCACACAAACACACTGGCACACACAAATCACAAACACAGGCACACACAAACATGCACGCACACACACACAAACAGAAAACGCATACACGTACACATGAACACATGCACATGCACACACAAACACACACACACATAAGCACAAACTTGCACATGCAGACACATGCACGCAGCCTGTCAGTGCTGATGTTGTGTGGTGCAGAGGCTGTGCCCCTGCCCTGTGGAAAAAGACAGGGTTTGTGTGTTAGGCAGTGAGCGCCGGTTCCTTTGCCAGCTGCTCTCAGTGGGAGATGGTGAGTGCCTAGGCCCCTGCACCTGCATGGGAGATGGGAGACCCCGAGGAGGCCCCTGGCTCCTGGGCTTCAACCCAGCTCAACCTGGGCTGTTGAGGCCATCTGGGGAATGAACCAATGGGTAGAAGACTCTTTCCCTCTCTCCCTCCCTCCCTCTCTCTCCCTCTCTCTCTTTCTCGCCCTCCCTGTCTCCCTCTCCCTCCCTCCTTCCCTTCCTCCTTTCTTCACTCCCTCCATCTCCCCCCTCCTCTCTCCCTCGCCCACCCCCCCTCCTCTCTCTGTAACTCTTTCAGATAAACCCATGTTCTCTAGAAGCAGCAAGTCGATGGGTAGGGCCGGGCAGAGGAGCCCTAGCTTGTTCGAGGAGAGGAAGCTGTGTGTCCATGTTGTCCGTGGTGGAGAGGGCCGGCTGCCCCACCAGGACGAGGGGCACTGGTAGGGAGCAGCAGGCAGTGGGGCTGGATGGGGCAAGCTGTCAGCAGATGAGGAGTTTGTCATCCAGGCTGCTGCGCCCGTGGGCTGCAGACATTCCCCAGCTGTTCTGGGCTGCCTTGAACCCACCCAGAAACCAGGAACCCACACGATGCTTTCCCTAGACAGCCATGTGTGTCCTTCCACTAACAGTGGAAAATGCCACCATGTGCTTTCCGACTGAGAGGCGGGGCTGCGGCTTGGGCAGCAGACTGACACGCGTGTGCTCTGTGAGGAGCAAGGTAGTAAAAGGGCACGTTCTAGTGCAGTGAGCTGTGAGACCCCCCCCCCCGCATGTGGAACAGCTGGTGTCCTGTGATATGCTGTCACTCTACACTTCACATTAATACTAGGAGGTCCATTTAGGGAAAGAACCAGTTAGCTAGGTGTCGTGCTCCCCTGCCCACCCGAGCTCCATGGTCACCGTGCTCAACACATCACACGGCATCATCCAGTCTGAGTTTCTGCCCCAGGGGACAAGTGGACAGAGGGCTCTGGCACAGCAGTAGTCCACATGGCCAGATGGCAAAGGGAGCCTGGTTCCATAAGGACCGTGGCCTCGCAGGGGGACGAGCTCAGGAGGCATTCGTGATAACAGGGCTACTGACCTCACTGGGTGTGCTGGAGGAAGGGGGGCCATGGAGGAGTACAGGCACCTCTGTGACGCACTGTGCAGAATCTCACCCTGAGTAAGAGACAGTAGCAGGCCATTGTTAGCGAGCAGGTGGACCAGGCTAGTAGAAGGCATGGGGATGAAACAAAAGTGCTGGTAGAGCCTGAGAAAGTCAGGAGCATGCAGCACACCCAGAGAAAACATCGCGATGTGCATGTAGCGATGGGCGTTGATCTGACCTCATGAGTATCCCATTCAGTATCGCTGGAGATGCTTCTTTGACTTTGCATTATTGAGCTTTCAAGGCAGAAAACAAAAGGAGAGAAATAACAAATAAGGAACCCTGTGGACCCAACCTCCCAACCCCTCCAACTTTGAGAAAGAAAATCCGGCTCCACACACAGTCTCTACCCCCAGATCATCATGAAACTCACCCAAGATGTCCTGTTGTCTCACTGTAAACATTCCGGTGTGTCTCTATGATACGGGAATGTAAAAAAACACAGACACACAATACAAGGATTGTGTCTTGCAAAGAAGCAATAATTCTTTATTCATCAAATAATCCATTTTAAAGCAATTCTGCCCCTCCAGGCACATGCAGAGTGGGGCCGGGCCCTGCCATTCATGCTTTTACAGCACCCTTTACCCTTTCTCCATAATCCTTATCACTCTCTCCCACTTTATTGTTTGTGTGATTACTTGATTGTCTCCACAGACTGTGCATTTCTCATGGGCAAGGCTTTATGTTGTGTGGTCCAGCACAACCCCAGGCCCCATACCCAGCACCTGGCGCATGGCAAATGTTCCTTCCCATTAGGAATCAGTAATACACACATACCTACAAGTATAGTGCCCCCTTCTAGCCGTGCTTCAGAGGCCGCCTGGGATGAGGCGGCCCCAGCCATCAGCCAAGAAGGTCCACTCTGCTGCCCCGAAGAATCGAATCCTGCTGATGAATTCTTGACATCGTCAACATAGAATTTAGTTATTTAGTCAACTTCATTTGTATCTTTTTTTTCTATGTTTACTTTGTAATCTGCAACTTTTCTGAATTGGTTTGTAAGTTCTAACAGCTTTTCTTTGGTGGAGTGTTTAGGTTTTTCCATGTATAACATCGTGTCACCTGCAAACATGGGTATTTGGACTTCCTCTTTTCCTATTCTGATGCCTTTTCTTCCTTTTTTTGAAAAAAGATTTATTTATTTATTTATTTGAAAGGCAGAGTTACAGAGAGGTAGAGGCAGAGAGAGAGAGAGAGAGACAGAGACAGAGAGAGGTTTTCCATCTGCTGGTCCACTCCCCAGTTGGCCACAATAGCCAGAGCTACACTGATCCAAAGCCAGGAGCCAGGATCTTCTTCCTGGTCTCCAATGCAGGTGCAGGGGCCCAAGGACTTGGGCCATCTTCTACCACTTTCCCAGGCCCTAACAGAGAGTTGGATGGAAAGTAAAGCAGCCAGGACTCGAACCAGCACCCATATAGGATGCTGGCACTGCAGGCGATGGCTTTACCTGCTACACCACAGCGCCGGCCCCTGTATCAGTTTTTAAACCCAGATGCCTATTTCTACAGATCATAAATTGGTCAATTCAGGAAGACTAGCAGAGAGACAAGCATAAGACATGCATAAAATGGAACAGAAATATTACACCAACAAAAAGTGGATGAAACAGTAAGATACTCATGCACATTAGAAAAGCATTGAGGGTGGGCACCAGCTGTGGAAACTGCCTCCATGACCATTTGCAAAACTAATCAGCTTCACATACTGGTTCTCAGCTTATGTTTGTTTTCCTCAAAATTGATTTTAAATTATAGTATTTAAGTCTGACCTATAAGAAAAAGCGAAATGAGAACTAAAATTCCCAGACTCTTACGTAACAATAAATATACCCTTTATAAGTACCCTGTGCCAACAAAGTGCAGCTAGTGCACAGATTACTGGGATGTGAAGCAGATCAGTTTTAGGAGAAGCAGGAAGACATATTTTCAGCTAGTTTTGTGGGCTGACAGTATTAGCAATGGGGAGCTTGTATGATCCCAAGGTTAAATTTTCCTATTTTCCATCTCCATGCCTTGCTTTGGTCTTCATCTCTCAGAACTTTTGAGTAGCTTTGAACACCTTTGAGGTGATCTTTCTGAAATCCGATACAATCTGGAATATGATTTCCACATTTCTTCATCATTAAAATAACATGTGTTGTGTTTTGGGGTGCAGCGAGATCACACCAGGGGTAGACCTATAACTGGAGCTAATTCTGATCTCTCTGCAAAGCCCATTCTGCTTGAGGGGACTTACTAACGTGAATACTAACAGGTGTACATGTGTGTGTATTTTCTGTTCCCTCTCCTCCACATACCAGAGACAAGCCACGTCTACGCTCTTTCCGGTCAGCACTAATCTCCTTTGAGGAAGAGATCTTGGCTTCCTAGGTGTGAAGTGGTCAGGCACATACCCTGTGGTGTGCTGTCAGCCTTGATACTCAACACATCACTTAATCCAAGGGGTCCAGAGGTTGTCAGAAAAAGTATTGTTAGGAGGTCAGGTGTGTGTGTGTGTGGGGGGTATTCCTTTTTGATAAACACATATTTGTGTGTGTGTGTGAGTGTATTTTCATGTGTGTGAGTATATATATATATATATATATAGTTATATTTCTTTTTGTCTTAGAGAAGAGTTAATTAGATTCAGACATGCACCTTGCAGTGTCACCCTAGGAAAACAACCATTCAGCTGTTATAGTGGCCTTATGTGCATTTACCTTCTGATAGTGCTTGCAGAGTGCTGTCCAACAGCATTTATTGAGTGCCACTGTGTGCCAGGCATTGTGCTAGGTACTGGAGATTCAAAGAAAAAATAAGATGTGATGCTTCTCCAAGAGGAATAGAACTGAAAACATGAGAGTACCTCATTTGTTATAAATGTACTTTTCACTGAATTTTTGGTTTACACACACACACATACACACACAGTTGGGTTCACTAGATATCAACATAAAATGTATTCCCTACTGTGGAAGAGAAAAATTTGACAAAGACCATGCCGGAGCAAAACGGATCTGTTTATTAAAGCAGTTAATGTCCGCAGAAGGTGTCCAAAATAGAATGGTCAATGTTCCCCAAAGGATTGGGCAAGACTTCATAGGATTTAGCCATTGATCCAAGTCTTGAAATCTGAATAGCTGATACCTAACTCACCCGGTAACAGAGCAGGAGGTGCCAGTCATCTCCGTGGTCACAGCTTCATGTGGTATAATGAACATCCAGTTCTCCACCCTGTGTTGAAGCGACTCTTCCCAGTGCTCAGCCTGACGAGGAGGAGTAGAAATCCTTCATTCTCCTTCAGCATCTGGGTTTCTGTTCCAGCTCAGGACAATGAAAATAAGAATGTTTTAGACGAGAGTTTGAGCAGTGCACCTGCAGTCCGTGCCTCCAGCACTGCGTACATGGCTCACATACCTGCCCATCACAGAGCAGTGTGGAAGGCCCTGTGATGGTCAGGCCAGGTAGGGGATTGTGGTATGATCAGGCCTTTGAAATATGCATTCACTATTCCTTGTCTTCGTACTAGAACCTTTTATATTTAAAGAATATCTTGAAATGCATGATTAAATTAGTGGTGTGGAGACAGTGTAGCAAAACCCGAGAGAGATCACTCAGGGAATGAACTTTCTACTTATGTAGACAAGAAGCAGAGGCAGATGCACAGATCTCCCACCTGCTGGACCACTCCCCAAACGCCTACAACAGCCAGGAGCTGAGAACTGAATCTGGGCCTCCCCCATGGGCAGCAGGCACCCAACTACTTGAGCCATCTCCTGCTGTCTCCCAGGGTATGAATTAGTCGGGAGCTGGAATTGGGAAAGAATCCAGGATGGAACGCAGGCACTCTGACACGGGATGCAGCATCTCAAATGGTGTCTAAACTCCTATACCAAACACCTGTCCCTCCGATGCTGAGTTCTGAGTAATCCGGAATCTTATTTTTATTGTAGACATTCATTTCTATTAATTTTTAATCAAGTACCATGGTTGGCCCTGTACGTATAAAGAGGAGAAAAGCTCAGCCCTTGTTGAAAGAGCACAGGTCTGGCGGGGAGACAGAAGCAGATATCTATGGCTTAGGTAGTAGATGCTCTGAGGGAGCAATGAAGTGGAGAGAGAGCAGTCTGAGGGATCAGAGAAAGTGATCAATGGTTTGAGTCTTGAAAGGTAAGTGGTAGTTAGCAGGCGAAGAGGCAAGCGAGGGGCACCGGTGGTGGGAGAGAAGCCCCTGCAGAGGCACTGAGGCATGGCCCCACTGTGTGTGCAGAGAACCACCTGTGGCCTGGGGGTGCTGCAGCAGAAGCAGGTGGTGACAGACAAGGAGAAGCAGTGAACTGGGGGGGATAAAAGTCAAAACCACGGCCAGCGCCAGCGCCGTGGCTCAACAGGCTAATCCTCCGCCTTGTGGCGCCGGCACACTGGGTTCTAGTCCCAGTAGGGGCACTGGAATCTGTCCCAGTTGCCCCTCTTCCAGGCCAGCTCTCTGCTGTGGCCCAGGAGTGCAGTGGAGGATGGCCCAAGTGGTTGGGCCCTGCACTCCATAGGAGAACAGGATAAGCACCTGGCTCCTGGCTTCGGATCAGCACAGTGCATCGGCCTCGGTGGCCATTGGAGGGTGAACCAACAGCAAAGGAAGACCTTTATCTCTGTCTCTCTCTCTCTCACTGTCCACTCTGCCTGTCAAAAATAAAAAAATAAAAAATAAATAAAAAAGTCAAAACCACAATAAAATCGTATTGTCCTATTTAATGTATACCACCAGCAATTTTAGGAAACTCTCATATAAGAATATATAGCAACACATCAGTGTGTGTTCTGTGGGTCTGTTCATCTTGGTCAACCAAATGTACTCCTGTAGTCTCTGTCTTAAAATACAGCCCATGAGATTTCTCTTAGGGATCTGTCACATGAATTGATTAACTGCCAATATCACAATATCATGTCTGGGGAATACAGAAATGGTATACTATGGAGCCAGTTTATACCGGCTCATAGGAGCCAACTGTGTGCATTTCTAACTGAACATTCGTGACCGCACTGTTGCTAACTTGAAATCAATCGTGGTGGGAACATTTGCACAACAGAAATCAGTAAACACATACGACAAATCAGCACTTTTCTTCCTGCAGGGGAGCTTATTAGCCGTTCCCCAGCATACCAGTAGACGTC
The DNA here is from genome assembly GCA_949820135.1 of Sylvilagus floridanus. NCBI lineage: Eukaryota > Metazoa > Chordata > Mammalia > Lagomorpha > Leporidae > Sylvilagus > Sylvilagus floridanus. The sequence goes on from OX463230.1 coordinate 75,288,210, forward strand.
TCCCCTTTTTATCCAGAGGCATCAGTTCCTCCCTTTTCTTCTCAAAGTCAGCCTGAGGTACCAAGGAGTGTGCTACAGCTCTAACAGTAGGCGAATGGGAGCAAAGCCCTACATGGACAAGGGCTCTTCAAAAGCTGATGGAAAATGTGTGTTATGAAAAAACTATGCATGGGTTTCAACAGTTTTTCACCAAAACAAACTTATCTTTTCATTCCATTTTCTCATGAACCTTTCAAAGGACCCTCAAACATGATCTAAGCTGCTGTCTTTCTTCCTCCTCTGGTTCCAGGCTGAAGGAGATCCAGATGAGTGAATACGATGCTGCAACCTATGAAAGGTTTTCAGGTGCCGTTCGAAGACAAGTGCACTCCCTCCGGATCATCCTGGATAATTTGCAGGTAATTTTCCACTTGTGGACCAAGAAGATAATCTGAGTCTAAGGCTTAACACATCCCCAAAACTGTGTGAAGAGTTATCCAGACCCTAATCAGCCAGTCAGAAGAGGTTAATCAACACCAAAATACCTGCATAAAACTGTACACTCACCACACAGCTCTGTTAGTTGAGTTTTTTTTTTCTTACAAAAGATTTATTTATTTATTGAAAGTCAGAGTTACACAGAGAGAGATTGAGAGGCAGAGAGAGAGGTCTTCCATCCAATGGTTCACTCTTCAACTGCCTGCAACGGTTGGAGCTGCACCAATCCAAAACCAGGAGCCAGGAGCTTCTTCCGGATCTCCAACACAGGTGCAGGGGCCCAAGCACTTGGGCCATCTTCTACTGCTTTCCTTGGCCATAGCAGAAAGCTGGATTGGAAGTGGGGCAGCCAGGACTAGAACCGGCATCCTTATGGGATGCCGGCACCGCAGGCAGGAGCTTCAGGAAAATGTTTGCCCTCTGATCCGGCCTGTCCAGGAAGCTGTAATGACACCAGTAGCCCTAGCAGACATGTGACTTGCTGAGCCCCACCCCTACTCACCAATGTAAAATCTTCAAGATCTCAGCTCCACTGAAAATTCACGGATAGAGTTCTCCTCTGCAAGGCCTCTCACCATCGCTGGAGGAACAGGAGAGTGTCGGCACCCAGGGTGTCCATTCTCTGCACTTCTGGCACCCTCTGCCCCTCCCCCCCTTCTCGTGCCCCTGCATCCTACGCTTTGCAGTCTCACAAAACCATGGCTACTTCATTGTTGTTACCCTAAAAATTAAGCTGTTTCAGTATTTCCCAAGCAGTGCCTGTTATTTTTTGAAGATTTTACTTTTGAAATTATACTCTTGGCCAGCGCCATGGTTCACTTGGCTAAGCCTCCGCCTGCGGTTCTGGCACACCAGGTTCTAATCCCAGTCAGGGTGCCGGATTCTATCCTGGTTGCTCCTCTTCCAGTCCAGCTCTCTGCTGTGGCCCAGGAGGGCAGTGGAGGATGGCCCAAGTGCTTGGGCCCTGCACCCACATGGGAGACCAGGAGGAAGCACCTGGCTCCTGGCTTCAGATTAGCGCAGCGCGCCAGCCACAAAGCACCAGCCATAGCGGCCACTTCAGGGGTGAACCAACGGAAGGAAGACGTTTCTCTCTGTCTCTCTCTCATTGTCTAACTCTGCCTGTCAAAAAAAAAAAAAGAAAGAAAAAGAAAAGAAATTATACTCTGGTCAATTTGCACAAATAATTAAGGGCAAATCTTCCCTAATATCACAATGGAAGTCAAATCTTTTTGTCCAGGAGAGAGGGAAGTCTCCTTGCAGGGGAGAAGGGCAGGGCTCAAGAGTCCGAGCATGGGCTGCCTCTGCTCTGGGATCCTGAAGTGCTTGCAGTTGATTCCTCCAGTCACGCCTCTGCCCTCTTCGGCTCCTGCTTGGAGCTGTCCTTTTGAAGGAAGTTTTATTTTTTTTCCAGTTAGAAATTAGAAGTTCTGTGACAAAGTTTTAATCCACTGCCTTAATCCAAAACTCTGGGAAATCCTCTAAGCTGCATTAGAATATTGGGAAAAGTTCTTTATAACGATTAACTAGATGACCAGTTTCAAAATCTGAGGAATGTAGGAATTAAGTCATTTGCTTAAAAAAAAAGTCATATGGGGGCTGGTGTTGTGCACAGTAGGCTAAGCCATGGTTTACTATGCCAGCATCCCGTATCTGAGCACCAGTTCTAGTCCTGCTTCCAATCCAGCCCCCCGCTAATGTGCCTGGGAAAGCGGTGGTCAATAGCTCGAGTGCCTGGGCCCCTGCAGGGGGGACACCAGGCTGAAGTCCTGGCTCCTGGCTTCAGCCTGGCCCATCTATGGCTATTGTGGAAGTTTGGGGAGTAAGCCAGTAGATTGAATTTTCTCTCTCTCTCTCTCTCTCTCTCTCTCTCTCTCTCTCTCTCTCTCTCTTTCTCTGTCTCCCTCTGTGTGTGTGTGTGTGTGTCCTTCTTCCTCTATTGCTGGGCCTCTCACATAAATGAATAAAGAAATATTTTTTAAAAGTCTGTATGCAATGACGTAGGGTAAGGTTTTATATAAACTTAAGGTTTTATATAAGCTGTCTGAACAACCTGACAGTGAACAACCAAAATTTCAGCCACAGTCACTCAGTGGGCCAGGGCATGGGCAGCTGCTTGGTGAGCTCTGAGCTTCAGGGCGAGGCAGTAGTTAACTACGCACTAATGTGAGTGGTTCACAGTAGGTGAGGGGAATGGGAGACGGTGCTTGTACTAAGACTAAAAGATGAGTATAATGTAATCCTCCATTCATTTCTTAGTCCTTGCTGCACACCAGGAATTAGGGATAGGAAAATAAAATGCCCTGCCCTCAAAGAAGAAACTCAAATAAGACAACTCTTTTTCTCAAATAAATATATAATTTTTTAAAATCCTTAAATGATTACGTTCAATAAACTAATAAATACCTTCAAATAGAGTAACTTTATTCCAGGGAACTTTTTGTTCTCTTCTTCCTTGGAAATATTTCAGAAACCAGAAAAAAATTTTTAGATACACAGAATGAGATAAAAGCGATTTAATGTTTGAATGAATATGGAACATAGATATAGAACTTCCACCTCTAGAAATCACTATTAATATTACCAGCACTGGCACCCGCCATGGCTCACTAGGCTAATCCTCCGCTTGTGGTGCCGGTACTCCTGGTTCTAGTCCCGGTTGGGGCACCGGTTCTGTCCTGGTTGCTCCTCTTCCAGTCCAGCTCTCTGCTGTGGCCTGGGAAAGCAGTGGAGGATGGCCCAAGTGCTTGGGCCCTGCCCCCGCATGGGAGACCAGGGGGAGGAACCTGGTTCCTGGCTTCAGATCGGCCCAGCACACAGGCCGTAGCAGCCATTTGGGGGGTAAACCAATGGAAAGAAGATCTTTCTCTCTGTTTCTCTCTCTCTCACTGTCTAACTCTGCCTGTCAAAAAAAAAAAAAAAGGAAAAAAAATATTACCAGCACCATGATACTAGTGGGTATTTATTGAGCATTTGCCTTGTGCTGAGCATTCTACTAAGTGCCTTACATTGCTGTCACCATCATCATCACTTAGTGGCTAAAAGTACCTTCTTGGGAGCCATAAAAATGGGAATGACAGACAGCAAGTCAGCAGTGATGATTCACTCGGGTGATGTGCGTAAGCCACGTGAAACAGTGCACAGTACGGCGCGTTCTCCCCGGGAAGGCTGGCTTCAGCACCACCATCAATGAGCCAGCCGACAGCCAGCAGCCTGGCAAACAGGCCAGGCCCTCGTTGTGCTGTTTATTCTCTGGGATTGCCTACATTCGATAGCTAAAGAAACTGAGACACGTCCGTATTTTCAGCTCTCGGAATCTTACGTAATATAGATATTCCTCACTACCTTGTAAATGAGAGAATAAAAATGTAAATTAGAAAGATGGTGTAGCTTGTCCTGGGTTATGCAGCTAGACATTCCTGCATCTGAGCCCCAAACTCGGGTTCCTGTTATCTGTTAGGTCTCTGTTAACTTCTTCCAACTGTACAATTCCATAAAAAAGTATAATTCTTATATATGCTAATAAAACATCTTATACCATTATCCAAATGCCAATACAGCATTTTCAGTTGCTTCCCTTATCTGATCTTTATTTTTAATGCTTAGACCAATTAGCCTCAGGTGGGCCATCCGTTTCTCGATTTAGAGAGATGGGGGTAGGTAAAAAGATACCAAGGGATCAACAATGGACAAGGCCTTGTGGAGCAAGGAGGCTTTGATTTGCTCCCCTTGTTGGCATCCTCTGCCAGTCCTCTGTGGCTCTAATGAACTAAAATCTTCTAGCTGTCTGGAGATTGCTGCGTCATCCCAGTAACCATGGGTGTTTGCTTGGTGACCGGCACAAAGTCTAGCCAGGAACTAGCAAACCATCATTTGAGGTGACTTTCCAGAGCAGGCCCAATGGCCCACGCACCGACACGCAGTTGCTGGGCAGATATCTGAGGAGCAGGAAGTACTGCCACCATGCGTGTTAGCATGTGCCAGTACTGCACACATGTCATTCTTCTCAGTTCCGATTATAATCAGTATTTTCATTCCCAGCCTAAACTATGTTAGCCTTTCTGATAAGAGGCTGTCCCTGGACTAAGAAGGTTCCAGGCTGAAGGGACAGAGAAGACAGACATGTGGACAGATCAGTGCAGTTTACTACGCTAAGTGTCTGCCTAGAGAGAGAGGCCATGAATGAAGTAGAGTTCCAGGAGGAAGAGATCCAAGGATGAATTCCGAAGGAAGGGGTACATGAGCCGAGGTCTTGGAGGACGCAGGAACATGAACCAGAGAAGTGTGGAAGCCATGCCCCCTGCAGAGGGCACATCCCAGATGGAGCCATGATCCTGCGGATCGGAGGCATGAGCTGAGAGCAGGCCACAGTCGGGTCACACCCAGCGTGAAACGCAAGCAAGGACAGGAGGCTGAGAAGCAGGACTGAGACTTTACTCTGAGTGCCGACGTCGCTCAAGTGTAGAGAACAGAAAGAATTGTTACCAGAGAAGCAAAAGGGTCCTTGTCTTCGCGCAAGAAAGAATTCAGGCGTGAGACAGAGAGCACGGGAAAGCAACATAGCAAGGTTTAGTAGGGTAGGGACGTCTGTAAGAACAGATGGGCACCTCTCCAGGCAGGACCTGAGAGAGTGCACAGTTTGCGTTTAGGCTGGGGCTTTTAAGGGAATGGGTCTTGCCTTCCCTCCCCCTCTCCTTCTTCTCCCGAACAAAGGTCATGTTGGATGTAAATATGAAAAATTCCTTTCTGAATTTTCCCCCTGAAGTTATCAGACAGGGGAAGCCTGGCTGGTGTTGCCCCACCTTAGAGGAGGGATGGTTATCGGGTAGAAGGAGCAGGACCCCCTGGAAGGTCTTCAGGATGGGGGCAGGACATTTGAAGTACAGATACTGGGCTGCCTGGAAGGTTATCGGGATGACTTTGAAATGCAGATGCTGGACCTAGATGTCAGTTCCTTAGGCCTTTGTCACACACGCATAAGCTCATTTCTGACTTCCTACCTAACAGAAGGAGAAAGTTTCAGAGAGAGAGATGGAAGCCAGAAATGAAACCATAAAGCAATTTCAGTTGTTCAGGTGAGAAGTGATAGGAACCAGGGTATTTGAAGTGAAAACAAAAGGAGCAGACAAATTCACAAAGCAGTTTGGAGGTAGAACAAGAAGATGGTGACTAATTGAATGTGGGCTAAAAAAGCTGGGAGGTTTCAAGCCCTAGAGAACTTAAGAACTAAGCAGATGTTTGCTTTGGATGGTGGCATGTTCTCTCACTACTGGGACACCTAATATAAAAATGGCAAGCATGATATTTGAAATTTTTACAATGTAAATCTGGAGTTCAGGAGCAACGTTGGAACCAGACAGGGTTACAGATCTATATTTCTATTTGTGTCTGTATTTTTTATGGTCATCTGTATAGGAGGCAGCTCAAGCCAAGAGAGGTGGGTTGCCTAAGGCAAGAGTCTGGAAGAAAGGGAGGGGAGGGTGAAGACAGCCACCATCTGGGAGCCAGTGCATTTCAGGCAGAGCAACAAAGTGCTGGCTACTCTTTCTCAGCACCCAATGCCTTATCTTTCAGCATGTGATGTCCGTGGCCATGAGAGGAGCAGCCTAGGGAAAACATGCTGACTTTCAGGCTGCACAACCTGGGGCATCTCACTTGGTCTTTGCCAGGAAGACCAATAAATTAGTAAAAAGCTATATACAGTGAGAAACCTCCATGACAGCAGAAATTAGGGACGGGTGCTAGTGACATCTGAGCAAGTTTTAGTTTTGCTAAATATAGTGTCAGAGGATCCCTACCAAGGAAAACTCAAAAACCTTCCTGAGACATAGCACTACCGGCAAGTAAGGGAATAAGACATAATGAAATCTCATTAACAGCCTCTGCCGGGAGAGCCAGGGGAAGGAAGGGAGGGAGTCTGGGAGCCTGTGAGGTGCGGATCCAGTGACTTCCATGCTGTCACTGCCAAGCAGCAGCAGTGCTGGTGAGGAGCGGGGAGGAGAGGTCTAGGTTTCACGCAGTGGCTACAACAAGCAGAAAGCTGGAAGGGGGAATAGTTCCGGGAGAGGGGCCAGCCCAGCCCCAGCTTGAACTTGGCCCAATGAGTAAGATCCAACAAGAGCCAAATGCCAAAAGCTGGCCTCATTGCAATGGCTTCTTCAAGCAAAATAAGAAATGATGTGGAGACGGAGTCCTCGTGCTAGGACTCGCCACAGTTCCAGCTCCTCCCCTGCAGAGTTCCTGAGCTGCTAGGATAGCTTTAGTGCGACAGCCTAACGCCAGTTTTAAATCCTCAGGGAAAGTTTCATAGTAACCGAGTGGCGAGTAAATGCAACCGAGGAGGAGCCACCAATCTGTCACTGAAGTCTTCTATCAGCATCTCACCGTTTGAGAATAAGGACATCAAGAAAGAAATAGCTGGGGATCTCCAGAAAGATTCTGCACTGAGGCCAAGTAACAAGCATTCAAGATGCAAAACAAGACTGTGTAACTGGCATAAAAGATTTTCTCCAGGAAACCTAAGATTTGTAGAAAACAGCTGCTTTGTGTCCTCAAAATTCAAAGAAACTTGAGGCATGGGAAATAAGACATGGATTTAAAAGGATCTGGCTAAGAAGCAAGCAGAAATAATTAGGGAGTTGAATGACAGAAGGAAAGATGATGAGAAAACCAGAAATGCGATGGCAAAGTTTGAATCTACATTACAAGAAGAAAGAATAACTCAACTCAGTGGTAAGCCTACAAACTAATGTGAGTGAAAAATGTGAAAAGTTTTCCCAGACTACCAAGAATATAGAGAGGTAAAAACCATAAGGAAGGTGACGCACTGAAGCAGAGCGGCTAGCCCACACTCAGGGCCGTGGGCCATCCCAGTAAGCAGAGCACCACTTGGCACGTGGTAAATGCTCACTTACCATGTGCTGCGTGAACTAAGGCTGTTCCCAGAGTGGACACCGCAGAAGAGGGCACATAAGCAATAAGCAAAGTAAAAACAAAGCTGCACTGAGCTAAGGAAAAGCCTAAGTGTGGATCCAAAGAACTACACTGAATGCTGGGCAAAATTACAGAAGAGATAAGCACCTTGCCACACCTCATGGAGCTTTAACGTTTCAAAAATAAAGAAAATATCCTAAAACCATATGAGAAGACGAAAACATGCTAGCATCCAAGAACTGAAAATGATGCATTAGCTGTCCCTGAAACACTGGATGCCAAAGATAGAAGAATGCCTGCATGATTTTGGAGAAGGATGGGGTCCAAGAATTCCACACTCAGCCTAAGTATGAAGGTGACAGGAAGACATCTTCAGATCTGCAGAGGCTTAAAATGTGTCACTTAAAGAGTTCTTTGGGAGTAATTTTGAAATAAGTGAGTATACACAATCAGAGACACACTTGCACACATATTCATACTCGTATGTGTAAACGTTCCAGCCAGTTAAGAGAGCATCAGAATCCCATCAGAGTGGGAATTTTGTGGTCCTAAAAGACAAGCAGTGAACACTGGTACCAATAAACACAGAATCAGGTCTACATAATTGTGACCAGCAAGTTCGGGAAGAAACTTCAATATCAAGAATAATTCCTTTTAAAATACCCCTATTGAAAATTGTTGATTTAATAATAATAGGACCTAAATGCTCACATTATTTTAAAACTAAGTACTCAGGAGATTTTTAGTTAATTCTGTTGGTTGGGTTAATTAAGCTGGTATAGAAGAGGAATAGAGAGCCATAAAAGCACCATACTTCATGTTTACTATGGGTGAGGGAAAGACCCTCTCATTCCTAAAATGATTAGAGAAGTCCAAGTTCAATCAGATGTTTTTTAAAGACTTACTGTTAGGCTGCTTTTTTTTTTTTAGATGTGTTTCTTGTGAATTACAGCATATTTTTTAGAGGCTGCTGTGTGGGAAAGGCAGTACCAGAGGTGAGGTGGCAGTCAGGAGAGCAGCTAGAAGGATGTGCTGCGGTGCAGGTGAGGGCAGTGCGGCCTGAGGATGGGCTCTGGGATGGAAAGACAGCGCCAGGTGCTGCCAGGGGTTGGGAGGAAGTGCCAGTGGATTAGGTGTGCGGGAAGCAGGAGTCGAAGGTAGCTCCTGGGTATGTGGCCTGAAAAACTGAAGAGTGAGGTTACCCCCTGACTTTTCCTAGGCATGGAATCCAGGGTTCTGAACTTGTTAAGATGATGGTTACATATATGCACCTGTGTGGGTGGTTCCCAGCTCCTTTGGAGGATAAAATATTTAATTCTTTGCTTTTAATTTTTTAAATCTTTATTTGAAAGGGAGAGAGACACAGTCAGAGACTACAGATGGGCCGTGAGAATTCTTAGATCTGTTAGTTCATCCCCCAAATGCCCACAACAGCCAAGACTGGGCCGGGGTGAAGCCAGGAGCCAAGAACTGGGTCACCCTTTTGGGTAGTTGAGCCATCACCTGCTTCCTCTCAGAGTGGGCATTAGCAGGAAGCTGGAAAAGGCAGGACTCAAATCCAGACATTCCCATGTGGCATGTGAGCACCCTGAGCAGTATCTCTCTGCATCAAGCATCTGCCCCCAAAATGTTTAATTCTTGAAGGAAAGACCCGAAATTGTTTTTGTTCAGAAAAACTGAATATAAAAGGATGATAAATACTCAAACAAAGTAACGATTTAGGTCCATACCATCACCCAAGGTTAAGGTTCTAAGGAGAATCATCTTTGCTAAGTACATGTAAGTATCTTACAAAGAGATGTAACACAAATAAATAGGGGATTCCTTAGAATACAAAGATGCATATCTTCTCTTTCCTCTGAAATACTCTTTCACTGTGTGGAGCTCCTAAGAACTTAGCAGATACATTGTAAAGTACTTTAACTACAATGTCAGAATACTGAGAACTACAGAGTAAACCATTTTATTTATTTTATAAATGCTATACAAAAATTTTCCTTAATCAGCAAGTCTTTTTTGTTCAAATGGTATAAATAATTGTCATAAAATATATGTTGGTTGAGCATGGACAATAAAAGTAATGGGGGCTAAGGTTAAATAAGAGAATGACTATGCCCTATGTATCCTCAAGCATCCATCTGTAATCACTCTTCTACCCAACAAGTATTTGATAACTTCTACACACTTCATTCTGTAGAATATACATACTGTGTACAAAAGTAGTTATTTAAGTCTATTCTTCCTAATATCTTCATTAAATAAATTCTGAAGAAACAGAAAATTAGCTTGATTATAGAATTTTTAGATGAAGGAAATCTTGATTAAACATAACCCAATTAAGTGGAGACTTAAGATTAATCACAATGCTTTCAGTGCTAAAATCATAGGAGAGTGTCACAAACCACAAGATAAGTGGTTTTTGTCAAGTTTACTCATTTTAAAGCCCTCAGTGCTATGTGTCTGTGGGTGTGTGTGTACTTTCTGGTTAACCAACTACAAGTATTTCCCAGAAAACAAGTGAATCAGAATACATCATCCCCTGAGCATTTCAGTTAGTCTAATTGTTCTTTGCATGCAAGCAGTAAAATTCTACTTCTTTTGTAGAAAGTCTGTATAACAGCCTTTTTGCTAGTGCAACCTGGCTTTATGTATGAGTTCACATTAGTATGAATTTACTGCCTCAAACAAAACCACTGGACATACTTAGAAGTATACTTCGTGCTGTAGGAACATACAGTAAAGAACATCTTTGGCCCTTTGTTATAAATTAAAGCATATATTTAAATACAGTAGGAACTGACTATTTCAAAAAGAGTCTGAATTAGTCCCATAGAACATGGCAGCTTGTGTGTAAATGTTCTGATTCAGCCTGCAGGGACTCTTTAAAGAGCTCCCAGCCTTCTGTCCCCAAGAACATACATTTGGACAGACTGGCCTCTTCCTGTTTTGAGTTAGCAAGTATCGGTGGGCTGGCTAGAGGAGGGAAAATATCTTCTGCCCAAACTTACCTGGGAGTTACGGAGTTAAAAACCAATAGCGGAACTACTATTATTAGAGTGTCTGTGCCCAGTGGGTCAGTGGCTGAAACATACTCTCACTTTCAGCAACGACTGGTTCTTATTCCTGAAAATACCAATGGCAGCAGTATCCAAAGTAATTCCTTTATCTGCAATTAAAAAGAAAGAAAGAGAGTTTACACCCACAAGAATGACTGAAAAACAATTTTTTTAGCTGTCATTCTCAAATGTTGATGAGGACATAAGCAAACAGTCCTCGTGTACTGCTCATGGGAATAGAAAACGGAAAAACCACGTTGGAAAACTGTTTTACAATATCTGCTGGAGCTGAAACATCGGCATTCTGTGACTCAGGGTTTCCATCCAACACAAAGGAGTACATACCTGCTGCAGAAGACGTGTCCAGGGATGTCAATGATGGCATTATCCATAATAGCGCCACACAGGAAACAGCAGTTGGAGAATGGATGATTTGGGACAGAGCCGTACAGCGGAACACTGTCAAGGTCACGCAGGAGACTGCAGTACAGATGCTTCGTGACTGATGATGGGGTTCCACGCTGATAAGCCCAATGTGGGAAATGCGTTCAGTACATCTAACCTGCTAAGCATCCTAGCTCAGCCCCACAGCACATCACGGGGTCTCGGTGCCCCTCCAGGACTGCGAGCCTGATTGGCAGCTGTGGCTGCTGCTGCCTAGCATCTCAGGAGATCAAAATTCAAAATCCGACATGGTTTCGAATGCATGACACTCTCCCACTACTGTAAAGTAAAAAATCCTAAATCAATCAAGGCATTGCAAGTTGACTACCGCCTGTACCAGACGTGCACACCAACATGGGAAACTCACAAGGGAAATATTGAGACAGAGACGGCAGACACAAGAGTAGCTGCCATGTGTGTCCATTTTTATCAAGATCAAAACCAGGCAGACTTAATCCATGGAAACAGGGCTCAGAATAGGGGTTACCTCTGGCAGGAGGAGGGTCAAGTTCAGAACAGGGCCCTGGGAGGTTTCAGAGGTATGGAAAGTTAAAAAATATGGACTCTTTGTAACCATTTATTGAGATCTGCACTTAAGATTTACCCAATTTATTATATGCATATTATAATTAAATTTTAAAAAATTTTTTGGAAAGCACTTATCCCTCTCCCTCACTCTCAGTACAAGGTTTACTTTATTGGCATACATAATAGAAGGAGTGTTTAAGCTGAGGAATTCTTTAAGGGAGGAATAATCATTATGGAGACGGAAGCAACACCAGTATAAAATTCAGACATAAAATCCCTGGATTCTTATGTGATGGCAGATCCAGAGACAGCTCATATAATATTCTAAGGGAAAAGTAAGCATTTTTTAAAATTTATTTTTATTTACTTGAAAGAGTTACAGAGTGAGTTAAAGCCAGAGAGAGAGAGAGAGGGAAAGAGGTCTTCCATCCGCTGGTTCACTCCCCAAATGGCTGCAACCGCCAGAGCTGAACCGAGGTGAAGCCAGGAGCCAGGAGCTTCTTCCAGGTCTCCCATGTAGGTACAGGGGCTCAAGGACCTGGGCCATCTTCTACTGCTTTTCCAGGCCACAGCAGAGAGCTGGATCGGAAGTGGAGCAGCCGGGACTCAACCTGGCGCCCATGTGAGATGCCTGCCGGCTTTACCTGCTATGCCACAGCACCAGCCCCTAGTTCATTTCTTTTTAACATTAAATAATAGAACATCATCTAGGTGTAGCATAGTTTGTTTTCCTTTCACTTACTGTAGGACATCCTGGTTGCTTCCAGATTTTGGCAATTATGAATAAAACTACTGTATACATCATGTATAGAGTTTTTGCATAAACATAAATTTTCAACTCATTTGGGTGATTACTAAGGAGTGTAATTGCTGGATTCCCTGGTAAGGGTATGTTTTGGTAAGAAGCTGCCAAACTGTCTTCCCAAGTAGCTTTAGGATTTTGTGATCTCAGAAGCAGTTAGACTTCCTGTTGCTCCACATCTTCACCAGCATTTGGTGGTGTCAGTATTTTGAATTTTGGCCATTCTAATAGGTGTGTGGTGATGTCGCATAATGTGCAGGTCTGTGATGACATGTGATGTGGAATGTCTGTTCAGATGCTTGTTTGCCATCTGAGTATCTTCTCTAATGAGGTGTCCACTCAAGTCTGTTGCCCATTTCTTGTTCATTTTCCTAATGTTGGGTTTTGAGAGTTCTTTGTGTATTTTGAGTGAGAGTCCTTTATCAGACATATCTTTGGCAAATATTTTCTTCTAGTAAATGTCTTTCCTTCTCATTCTTTTGATAGATTTCTAAGTAAGATGAAGCTTAGTGCATACTACATTTTCACAAACTTCTTGAAATACCCTCATTTATCGTCATTTTTCAAAGACTATTTATGGTCTGCAAGAATTCTCTAGATCTTTGCTCCTAATTTAAGACTCTTGGGCTAGCAAATATTTGTATCACATTAAAGCTTGTTCTCAGAGCCCACCTGGAATCAGAAACTACATCGTTATTTATATACACACTAAGCTTTGAGAAGCCCTGCTCTCCATAATCTGCCAGCTGGACTCAAAGGTATATTTCATTAAATTATTTTTTTAATTCTTATAGAAAATAAATAACTTATTTTTATTTATTTTGAATTGTAAAAGTCACAAGTATGAAAATTCAAAAACACAAAAATTAAAAGAATGGGGCTCACCTGTGATGCTGGCATCTCATATGGGCACTGGTTCAAGTCCCAGCTGCTCTACTTCCTGCTAATGTGCCTAGGAAAACAGTGGAAGATGGCTGCATCCACACTGGAGACCCAGATGAAGCTCCTGGCTCCTGGCTTTGGTCTGGCCCAGCCCTGGCCATTGCAGCAATATGGCAGGTGAACCAGTAGACTGAAGATATCTCTGTCTCTTCCTCTCTCTGTAACTTTGTCTTTCAAGTGAATAAATAAATATTTTTTAAAAATTAAGAGAGAAAAATAATGTCACCCATAATCTCACAGCCCAAAAATAACCATCACTATTAATACATTGGTTTGCTTCTTCTCACATATTTTTCTTTGCATATATATAATGTACATGCAATACACATACATATACATTGAGATAAAATTATATGTACCTGCTTTTGTATCATAATCACTTAACATTTTACAGTAAGCATTTAACAAATATTCATTGAACACCTACCATGTATCAAGCATTGTTCTGGATGCTGAGGTTACAATAATGAACAAAGAAAATACGGGCTTGTCTCCCATGACCTTTATTTTCTGAGACAAAGTGACAAATAAAGCATTTATAAATGGTGATAAATGTAAAGAAATTCACACAGGTTATTGAGCTAGAGAATGATAGATTCCTTGATATTGGCTGTAGCAACCCATGTTTATGATCTGGGCCTCTACAATTCCTTTAGGATTAACAATATAACTTGTAGTCTTTTTTTTGTCAAAATATTTATTTATTTATCTGACACTCTATCTACCTGGCTATCTAAAAGGCAGAGTGACAGATCTTCCATCTACTGGGTTACTCCCCACATACCTGTGACAGCCAGGGCTAAACCCAGGCTGAAGCTAAACCCAGGGCTAAGCCCAGGCTGAAGCTAAACCCAGGGCTAAACCCAGGGCTAAGCCCAGGCTGAAGCTAAACCCAGGGCTAAACCCAGGGCTAAACCCAGGCTGAAGCAGGGAACCAAGCACATGGACCATCATCTGCTGCCTCCCAGCGTATTGGCGGGAAGCTGGAACAGAAATGCAGGCAGTGCTCACACCCGGGCATTTTGTTGCGGGATGTAGGCATCCCTAATGTCAGCTTAACCTGCTGTGCCACAATGCCTGCCCCAATTTCCAGTCCTATCAAAAACTGCGATACACTCTCATTTCTTATTTGGTTAAACAGAGTTACATGTTGCACTTAACTGAATCGCACATCACTGGACATTTATTGAGTGACTACAGTGCCTGAGCCATAGTGATTCACTACGTATGAATTAGTCACCCCAGCTCCCAGCTTTAAGCGTTGTGACCTACTTTGTGAAATGTGGAGGTTTCTCCTCTTGAATTGCAAGGCCTGGCCTGCAGCGTATAATCCTTTATGTGTATGTCCTCCTAACAAATGTGTGCCCACTTTTCTCTCACTGGGGAGCCTTACCTTTCTAGGGAGGCCTGTGTGTGTGTGTCTGAAGGCCCTGTCGGCGTAAGAAGGCACACTGCTTTGCAGGAAACTTTTCTTCTTTCTCACGAGTTCCTCTTTAAACGTTTCGTATTCAGGGGGTACAGTATGGTAATTCAATACAAAGTGGATCATGTATAATGATCAGATCAGGGTAATTAGCATTTCCAGCTCCTTAAACATTTGTCATTTCTCCGTGATGGGCACTTTGGAACCCTACTGCTGCAACTCTTTATAAAATGTATAATGCATTATTGCAAACTGCAGCCCCTACGGTGCTGTCTGGCAACAGTACTTCTTCCTTCTTTTTTTTTTTTAATTTGACAGGCAGAGTTATAGACAGTGGGAGAGAGAGAGCAGAGAGAAAGGTCTTCCTTCCGTTGGTTCACCCCCCAAATGGCCACTATGGCTGGCGCGCTGCGCTTATCTGAAGCCAGGAGCCAGGTGCTTCCTCCTGGTCTCCCATGTGGGTGCAGGGCCCAAGCACTTGGGCCATCTTCCACTGCCCTCCCGGGCCACAGCAGAGAGCGGGACTGGAAGAGGAGCAACCAGGACAGAATCCGGCGCCCCGACCGGGACTAGAACCTGGGGTGCCGGTGCCACAGGCAGAGGATTAGCCAAGTGAGCCACAGCGCCAGCCCCATGTACTTCTTCCTTCTAACTGTATGTTGGTGCATATGGAACTTCTCTCTGCTCCCCCTTCCTCCTTCTATTCTGAGCCTCCAGTGACCAGTATTCTAACTCTCACTAAACCATCTCTTTTCATTTCCACATATGAGTGAGAGCATATGGTATTTGCTTTTCTGTGCCTGGCTTTATTTTGCATATCATAATACCCACTAGTTCATCTATGTTGTCACAAATGACAATATTTTAATGATATTAATATTAATAATGTATTAATAATATGATAGTAATATTAATTTGTGCATTTATACCACACTCACCAGTCAACGGACACCTCAGCTGATTCTATATCTCGGCTGTTGTAGTGAACATCAACATGGAGCTATCTTCTTGGTAGCCTGATATCACTTCCTTTGGATGTATTTTTCCCAGCACAATTTATTAAGAACTTGTCCTTTTTTTCAGGGCATATTTTTGACACCTGTGTCAGAGATCAGCTGGCTGTACGCAGGTCTGATTTTGGGTTTTCTCTTCTATCCTATTGGTCTGTGTGTCGGTTTTGATGCCAGCACCATGTTATTTTAGTTTTGTAATGTGTTTTGAGGTAAGATATTGTGATGCCTCCAGGGTGGTTCTTTCTTGATCAAGATTTTTGTTTTTGGCTACTTGGGATCTTTGTGATTTCGCATGGATTTTAGGATCTTGTTCTATCCCTGTGAAGAATGCCATTGGTATTTTGGTGAGGATTGCTTTGCACCTGTACATCACTATGGGTAGTACAGACTTTTTTTTTTTTAAGATTTTATTTGTTTATTTGAAAGTCAGAGTTACACAGAGAGAGGAGAAGCAGAGAGAGAGAGAGGTCTTCCATCCAATGGTTCACTCCCCAATTGGCCTCAACGGCCGGATATGTGCCAATCCGAAGCCAGGAACCAGGAGCTTCTTCCAGGTTTCCCACGCGGGTGCAGGGGCCCAAGCACTTGGGCCATCTTCTTACTGCTTTCCCAGGCCATAGCAGAGAGCTGGATCGGAAGTGGAGCAGCAGGGTCTCGAACAGGCGCCCATATGGGATGCCGGCGCTTCAGGCCAGGGCGTTAACCCGCTACGCCACAGCGCCGGCCCCCTAGTACAGACATTTTAATAATATTTATTCTTCCAGTCTATGAACATTGAAATGTGGTAGGTCTTAGTGCAAGTGCAGTCATTTCTGCAGTGAAGAATCTTGCTTCACCTGTAGTGTATTTGTATACTAACACTCCATTTCTTCGCTCATCATTCTAATGTTCTATTACAGTAATATTTCAGAGCCATTTAAAATGATAATTAGGGCCGGCGCCGTGGCTCAACAGGCTAATCCTCCGCCTTGCGGCGCCGGCACACTGGGTTCTAGTCCCGGTCGGGGCACCGGATTCTGTCCCGGTTGCCCCTCTTCCAGGCCAGCCCTCTGCTGTGGCCCGGGAGTGCAGTGGAGGATGGCCCAGGTGCTTGGGCCCTGCACCCCATGGGGAGACCAGGAAAAAGCACCTGGCTCCTGGCTCCTGCCATCGGACGAGCGCGGTGCGCCGTCCGCGGCGGCCATTGGAGGGTGAACCAACGGCAAAAGGAAGACCTTTCTCTCTGTCTCTCTCTCTCACTGTCCACTCTGCCTGTAAAAAAAAAAAAAAAAAAAAAAAAAAAAAAATAAAATAAAATAAAATAAAATGATAATTAGGACCTTTAAAAGTTAACTGAGTAATTCTCAATTATCAGTGGAAATCATAATGAGATGGTGCCTGCTCTGCTCAGCCAAGGTCATATGTACGTCCTTCCAGCCGGAACAGACAAGTTACAGTTTACCCCTCTGCCTGTTACCTTAACAAGGTTTATTTTTTGCCCTCATGATACATATATTCTGTTTTCAGAAACACTGAAATACGGAAGGAGAATATAATTAATAATTAGAATTTTAGCATTTTATATTTCCTTGATTGTTAGATGGTGGAGTTTAAATTTATTTTTTTACCATGTTGTCATCTGCATTAAAAAACACAGAAATTACTTCATCTATACCTATCGCAATGGTGAAAAAATCTGTAGCTTTCCCTGGTGAAAGCATCATTGATTAATAAAATTGTGCAGTAGCTAGTGATATTGGGTAGGAGTCCTCAGGGTCATTGCCTTGTGGATACATTTATGAAACTTGGAAAATCAATGCTTAATGATCCCAGTGTTATTATGTAACGTGTCCTATAATCTTATGGGAATTTTTGCCCCACATTCCTCTAAGGAGTTTGAGAGTCTAACTTTCATGCTGATTTGATGGCAACTAACCACTGCCACCATGTTCTCTTCACTTCTCCAGTGCTGCTTTTCACAGGCTAGACTTGTCTGTGAGTGTCTGTCCTCATCCAAGGAAAGCATTCGAAGCCAGTGCTCTTGGGCTTGGCATCTCCAAGAGGGGTGGAGTGTCGGCATTACCACAGAAACATTTCCCAGCCTGATTTCTCCCGGAAGCCTGGGGAATCCTCACCCTATCCACCAGAAGTGACAGGAAAGAGGAGCTACGCTCCAAGTCGGAGCCACTAGAGCGGCAGAGGGCCCCTGAGAAGGGTGCAATGTGATCCAGGCTATAGGGTCCATGCCCCAGTGCGAAAGGTGTCCGGACCTGTGCTGTGTGTCTTACCAAGGTTTATGTGACAGCTGTGCGACAGTTTGCCCCATCTTCCTGTGAGATCCTGGGGCTCTTGCCAAGAACATACTCCCAAAGAACACAAGCCCGGAAGTTCTAGAATCAACTGCCCACCCAAACTGATACTTTATGCTACTGAATTAGGGATTTCCTTCTCTTGATTTCACGTTCACATCATTATATTTTTACCCAGTCTTGGTAATTTTGTACCAGTTCACAGCAAGGGTATCAAAGACACAGAAACAATATATATAGTAATACCCAGAATGGGAGCATATAGAGTTTCTTTGTGTAATGGTTGCTCTGCTCCCAAAACAGGCACCCAATGCCTGCCTCGTGGCTCTGTATTCTCAGTGACAATGCAGTCAGACAGCACACAGTGATGGAAGGATGCTGAAGTCAGTGTGGACTTCGTTGTCCATAATATTTGCTTCGCCCACTGCTCATAGTAGTAGTACCAGCTCACAGAGATTGCCCAGCTCTTTCATACCTGATTCCACGTGCTAGCTCATTTAATCATCACAACAACTCACCCAAGAAGATACTAGTGTTTCCTCGCTTAGAAGAGACTGCAAACAGATTATTTTACCTTGATCAAATATTTGGCAGTCATGAAGGGATGATTGGAGCCAGGCTGTGTGACTCCAGAACACATGATTTCTTTTAACCACTATCTAATTTGTATGCATAGAAGTATTTTAGCTATTCTTGTGACTTTTTACTCATAATATAAACACAGTTATCAGCTAAAATATAAAGAGTTGCCTTGACTAGGAAGATTGTTTACCATTTACCACTGTCTTAGCCACCTGTCAGAAGTTATTGTGGCAAAGTATCATATGGAATTACCTGTAGAAAAGTAACTCAGAAGATTTTTGAATGTAGAAAATCAGAGATCTGGGTGGGTACTGTGGCGTAGTGAGTTAAGCAACTGCCCATGGTGTTGGCATCCTATATGGTGTCAGTTTGAGTCCTGACTGCTCCACTTCTGATCCATCTCCCTGCTGATAGTGCAGGAAAGCAGTGGAAGATGGCCCAAGTGCTTGGACCCCTGCACCCACAAGGGACCCAGAGGAACCTCCTGGCTTCAGATCAGCCCAGCTTCAACTGTTGCAGCCATTTGGGGAATGAACCAGCAGATGGAAGACTTATTTCTCTGCATCTCCCTCTCTCTGTCTATAACTCTGCCTCTCAATTAAAAAAAAGAAAGAAAGAAAAAAATCAGAGATGTGTGCCGTATAAAATGTTCGCCTACTATTGTTTTCAGCCATTTCCATCTGCATTCCAAGTCACAGAGAACTTAAACTAAAATTCTTCTCCACAAGGAAAATTTCTGAAGATCTCATTTTCTCTGGGTTTGCAGACAATGTTAACAAGTTCAAACTGATGATTTTGTTACCTTATACATTTTCTAGAAGCACTAGGAGAGAAAATCCCTAAGAAGTGCATCGCCATTACATTTCTAGTAGCCAGCATTTCTCCAGGGGTTCATTTGCATTCTGTCTTCCTGTTGTTATGCACTTTGAGTCAGTTCATTTTATTGTTCCATATGTTAAGACAATTAAACATGTCAAAATCCACACAAAGGACGTTTCTCTGTCAGCAGTACAGACACCTTTCATTCGTTCTACCGTGTACTCACAGAACCTCACTTACTGAAAAAATCCCGCATTTCCTGTTATTGATGCACAAAGTGTATCAGAGACCCTGCAGAAGTCTTTGAAATTCAGGGTTATTTGTGTGTCATTATAGGCTAAAGGGAAAGAGCGACAGTGGCTGAGACACCAAGCTACTGGAGAACTAGATGACGCCAAGATCATTGATGGGCTGACTGGAGAGAAAGCCATCTACAAACGCCGGGGTGATCTGGAGCCACAGGTAAGTCCAGCGAACACCGGCCTCGTATGTGCATAGTTCAGCCCTCCTTACAAAAACTTGCTTTCTTGAGGTATGCAAAACACCATAAACTTTGAATATGGGACGCACTGTATTTAAAAAAAGAAAAAACGAGCAAGGTGAAGCATAAACCTTAGATTATTTAGGATACAAATCAAAGTCCAAGCAAGGAAACATAAGGAATGCTTAAGTTGGACAATCTAAAGAGCAGTTAATACAGAGACTGTAGCTAAATAGAAGGGTGAGGCTTAGGAAAATCCAAATGAGATAGTAAGTCGGAGCTAGCAACAGCCGGGATCTAATCCCACCCGTAGGAGTAACAGGCCAGAGCGAGAGAACAATGGCAGGAACCCAGAGAAGGGAATCTGAGAGCCTGTGGCCTTGGTGGAGGAAGAGCCGGCCCACGGCGACAGCAGAGAAGGAGCAGCGTGAACACTTACCAGCCTCACCTCGGATCTGCCACTGGGAGTCAGCAGCCAAGAAGCAGCTGATGCAGGCAGGGAAGGCAGCTCCTAGGGCAGAGGGGTGCCCTGGAGAGGAACCTGAAGACCCTCAGTATGTCTGCTAAGCCCAGGGAACTCTTCAGGCACAAGTAGTAGAGAAATCTGGGTGTTTTCTGCTGTTCCATTACTGGAAATATCTGTGCCCATCACATCACTGAGGAAAATTCTAGAAAACAGGAGACCTTCCCTTAAATAACTCGAATTGTAGTATGTCAAGTTACTGGCAGCCATCATTTTTAAAGTATTTGCAAAGCTATGGCCCCAAAACAAATGGCAGCACAGTGAAATACTGAGTCTGCAGCAGAGCTCTGTGATTTCCGTCATTGGTGAGCGCTGAGCGGCCTGAGAGCTGGGGGCTAGCGACTGGCAGGGCAGGGAGAGCCACTCCATGTAAATATTTACACCAGGAGGCTCTGGTGGTAATTTGGAGTGTTCTTCTGTCTGTGGCATGGGGATGAGTCAGCTGCCTGCCGTACTGACTCACTGCGGTCAGCACATGTGTTTGGGTACATCTGAAATTGTGAATAGTCATGGAAGCATGTGTGACAGTGATCTTAATTTGGACAGATTCAATCCATTTTTTAAAGGACTTTACATTTGCCTCAAATCATTCTAATACCCACAGTATTTTTCTTCAAATTACTAACTTGCCTCATTCATTTTAATTTATTTCAGCAAGTCTATAACAACAGAATAATCTAGATTTAATTTTTTTTATTTTTGGTCAACAAAAGTGACAGACGTCTCTAAATTCTGCAAATTGGCAGGTGTGAGTTCAAAATCAAACTGGGTCTCGTGCGTCTCGCCTTTTAACTGACAGTTGTTGCTGGACAGCAGTTACCTACCACGTCCTTGCTTTGAACTGTTGAGCAGAGAGAGGCAACAGTGCAGCAACTGGAAGGCAGGCAGCACCGAAAGTTTACCAAAGACAAAGGCTTTAAAAACAGTTTCCTTAGGTTCTCTGCCAGAACCTCTCTCCTATGCCCTTGTTTCAGGGATCTGACGTTTCTTGGGGCTTATGTGTAGCCATCACCGCACAGCAGGTACCAGTGATGTCAGTGTCGGTGTGAGCTTCCCTCCAAAATGATACCCGCTCTCTTGCTGGAGATACTGACTCCGAGACATGAAATGAAAATGACATGCTAGGGTTTCTGTCTTGCCAGATTATCATTTTAAAGGTATCATATTTTTTTTTAAATATCAGCCTCCGTAAGTCAACTTCACTAGACTAGTTTGGGCCTTGACAGGACTGTATTCCAAAGGAAGGTGTTTTCCACACGGCCCTGACTACCAACAGGAGCCTGGCATTCCCTTCACTGAAGTCCAGCCCATGGCCTTTGTACCTGCCAGGACAGCCCTGTTCAGTGCCCAGCTTCCAGCTGATCTCACAGGCCAGCAGCCATTGATTTTCTGGTTCACGGCTTTTTCTATCATCCGCTCTCCCCCTCTCTCCCTCCATCAGCTGGGCAGCCCGCAACAGAAACCCAAGCGTCTACGGCTGGTGGTGGATGTATCTGGCAGCATGTACCGCTTCAACGGGGTGGACGGCCGGCTTGAGCGGTCCATGGAGGCTGTGTGTATGGTCATGGAAGCCTTCGAGAACTATGAGGAAAAGTTCAAGGTAATGGCATGAACGAGAATGATGGGAGGCCACCTTGACCACATCTACCCAGGAGTCAGCCTGACATCAGCCTGACATCCGGGCAGAACAGGTGACACTGTCCATCCTCCCCTGCTCCTTTGCTGATAGCACAGAGCACGTGACCATGTTTGTTTTACCTGCTCAAATAATTAGAATACAGTACCATATGAATTGTTTTTAGTTGTTTAATTGACAGGCAGATTTACAGAAACAGGGAGAGACAGAGAGAAAGAGATCTTCATCCACTGCTTCATTTGCCTAACAGCTGCAACAGCTAAGGCTGGGCCAGGACAGGCTGGGTTGAAGCCAGAAACCTGGAATGCTATCCAGGTCTCCCACGTGAGTGCAGGGGCCCAGGCACTTGGACCATCCTCTGCTGCTTTCTCGGCGCATTAGCAGGGAGCAGGATGAGAAGTGGAGCAGCTGGGACTCAGATGGGATGCTGGTGTTGCAAGCAGCAGCTTAACCTGCTGTGCCACAGTGCTGGCCCCGGAAAACAACCCGTGAGTTAAAGGACTGATTACTACAGAAGAAAGCACCGTACCGGAAGGAAAGGGCTGCTTTAGGCAGTGGATGCTGCAGGCTGTCACCACCCCCAGGACTGCACAAAGCATAAGAAGTGGGCAGGTGGTGGCCCAGCTCCCAGGAGTTCCAGGAGCCATTCCCGTGCCTCCTGGGAGAGGCAGTGTGATGATCACAGAGGGCTGAGACTCCCTTGCACCTCACTCGGTGGAGTTACGCAAGGATGCCTATTTGTCCAGTCCTCGCTATTGCACAAAAATACTTATTTTTAATTCTATTTTCCATGACCTTTTTAAAATTTATTTTTTCAAAATTTGGATTCGTTTTTAACAGATTCAATATGGTTTGTAGAATCTATTTTTCCATGAACTTTTTAAAGTCCCCTCATATGTATATGTTCTTTCATTTAAAAGTAAATTATAACTGGGCAGTTTTATGTCACAGCACACTCCCCCCCATACACACACACCCCCCAGTTTGGATGCCGGTGTCCTGTTTCACAGTGCCAGTTCGAATCCTGGCACCTCTGCTTCTGACCCAGCTTCCTGCTGGTGCATACCACGGGAGACATCAGGTGATGGCCACACACCTGGGAGCGTCAGGTTCTTTGCTTCTGTCTGGCCCAACCTTGGCTGTTTGCAGGCTTTTGAGGAGTGAATTAGCAAATGGAAAATCTCTCTCTCTCTATCTCTCTCTTTCTGACTTTCAAATAAAGGAGCTTTTTTTTAAAAAAAAAGTAGGTTATAATCATCACAATGCTTTAATTCTAACTGTTGTATTATACTTTATGCTCAGACTTCTCTAACACAATTTCAACACATTATCTATCACACCTAGGAAAACTGCCAGACATCACATCATACCCTACACAAACCCAGCTTTCCCAAGAGTGTCAGCAATCAGGATCCAGTCAAAGGCCACATCCCCCTTTTGGCTGTAATATCTCATTAACCTCTCAATCTGGGACAGCACCTCCACTTCCACTACTGGCTTTTGCTTCTCGTGAGTCTCTCTCTCGAGAGTCCAAATCAGTTGTCTCGTGGACCCTCCTTATTCTGGATTTGTCTGGAGGTTTTCTCAGTGGTGCTATTTAAACTTGTCCCAGTATCCCTTCTACTTCCACAACTCCTTCCAGCCCTTCACACCACATCCGGCACACTGGAGACCACATCCCTTACCTACCCACCCCTGCCAACACGGCTGAGATTCTGAGTGGCACCCGGCCAGTCTGTGGTACCCCCACCCCAGGCCACCTCTGTAAAGGCAGGAGGCAATGGGATGAGCCGCTTACATTCTGTTTACAATAAAGTATTTGGGGCATAGGTAACAGGTGCACATAGTACATAATATGAAAGGTACAAAAGGAGAAAGGATGAGGAGAAAACCTCCACCCGCCCTCTCCCGGCTCCCTGTTCCTCTCTTTGGTGCAGCCATGGTTAGTGGATGTTCTGGCCTCTTCTCAGAGGTACTTGACCAACATATTATCAAGTGGCTGCACACCACGCACTCTGCTCTGCGTCCTTGTTATATGATCATACCCAACTCACTTAATCTCTCCGTACTTTGATTTCCTCATTTGTGAAAGAGGCATAAGGACTAGAAACAACTAAGGGAATAACGTAATATGCTCAGAAAATGTAAAATGGCACCTGAGCAGACCACAGTTTGCGGAGCTCCTGGTGAAAAATGTACCCTGTAGCCCAGGGTGGCATCTCCTGTGGTACCTGTAGGAATCCCGCAGTGTGGTCTGAGACTCCCACCCCCCAGTTCCAGACGGTTCTTGATGCAGTCATGTCTGGGGTGTAAAGGTGTCTGGTCTGTATTTGCTTTGAGGCCTGGTCCGGGCATTGGGACTCCTCCCCATTTCTCTTGGCACCTGCCTGGTGTTGTCTTTGGTTTGGGCTCAGCTCTCAGCTGTGGGTCATTACAGCCCCGGGTCAGGAGACTTAGGAGTGAGCCTCCACTTTTCATTCCACGTTAGCATGACCCAGGCCAAACCACAGAGACCCTTGAGCAAGAATACTCAGAAGGAAAGGCAACTCAGCGGCAAGGCACATCTCAAAGCCATCTAGCATGTTTAAGTTGTCCGTATTTGTTCTGCTGACTCAAGTCACTTATTCTCAGGAACAGCATTCACAGCAAGTCACTTAAGACAGGAGCAACATATTCACCTGTAATCAACAAAAATTCTAAATTAAAATTAATTTTTATTTGAGAGCCAGAGACAGATTAACAGACAGAAATCTTCCACTCACCGGTTTACTCCCCAAATGCACACAACAGCCAGGGCTGGGCCAGGCCAAAGCCAGGATCCTGAAATGCAACCTGAGTTTCCCATGTTGGTGGCAGGAACTTAAGTACTTGAGCCGTCGCCTGCTGCCTCCCAGCATGCACCTGAGCAGGAAGCTGGATTCGCAAGAGGAGCCTCAGGCACTCCAATGTGAGATACAGGCATCTCAAATGACTTCCTAGCCGCTCTACTTAATGCCTGCCTAGCATAACGTTGAGTGCAAGGTACCATGGTCAGGCTTAGTTGGCCCATCTTGTTTAGTCAGGACACATTGTTCCTTTACCTTCATTTCCCATTTGTTTCTCATGATTTCTCCAAGCACCAAGAATGTCTTCACTGTAGTCTTAAATGGGAATTCCTCTTCAAAAGCTCAGAATACCTTAATTTTTTTCTTCAAGGTACTCAGTAACAAAAGCTTGGTGAATATTTCTCCACTAAGCACTCAAAAAGGGCACCAGAAGACAGATTTATACAAAAGTTGAACTTAGGTAAAAGCAAAAAGCACTTCAAAGGTATCGTCTCTATGAAGGCATGTAAATGGTGTGAACCACATTCTAAGGCAGCAGTTTTCTAACAGTGTAACAGGGAGCCCCTGAAGGGTGTTGGTGGGGTGGGGTATGCAAGCAACATTTCCTTCTCCACTCCCCTCCGTCCATCCCCAATTTTACTAAAACAGTCCCACTTGTATTGATATTGTATGATATGCGTTTAGGTGGGTTTTTCTGAAATATTTCATTTGGAGAAAGGGTTCCACTGCTTTAAAAAAAAAAACTTAAAGGAAAGGGAAAGCCATTATTGCAGGGTTAATCCTGGATTGCTATTTCTCATAGATTCTGAAGGCTTTCTTTTTGGAAAAGATGTTGTCAGTCCTCAGATGTGGTCATTCATTCCTCCCCTGCTAGGTGGAAGCAAGGCATAGGTGTTCCTAAAACTACGAAAAGTCAACTGTTATACCATTTCTTGGGTGTGCCATTGCATTTTCATGTAACCTTAAGGAATGGAATGGATCTTAGAAATTATTCCCACCCTCCTCCTCATTTTACTGGCAAGAAAACTAAGAGAGGTTAAGGTCATACATCTAGACTAGGAAAAACCAGGACTAATGACACTTCAGGGCTCTTTCTGAGTTGTTTCATGCATATTTCTTTTCATTTTTTTTTAATTTGAAAGTCAGAGGAGGGCAGAGGCAGGTGGGGGATCTTCCATCTGCTGGTTCAGGAGCCAGGAGCTTCATCTGGGTCTCCCACATGGGTAGCAGGGGCCCAAGCACTTGGGCCATCTTCTACTGCTTTTGTCAGGCCATTAGAGGGAGCAGCCAGGACTTGAAACGGCATCCGTACAGAATGCAGGCATTGCAGGCAGTGGTTTTACCTGCTATGCCACGATGCCAGCCCTGTATTTCTTGCAATCATTTTATATCCACCTAATTAACATTTTCAAAAATCTATGATTGAAGAGCAAATTATTATTTAGGTAAAGTGCTCTGTCTTCTCCCACTCTTAGTATCTTCTCATCTAATGGAGGTATAATACATGTAGTTTTCTCTAATATCTTGGTCAGGAAGGCTGAGTTAACTGTCAAAAGGATATAGAAAAACATGATTCACAAACCATCACCTGCTAGGAAAAGTCCTTCTATCTAGAACTTAGTTCAGTGTCTGTAATTAACCTCCTTTTCTCAGTGTCTTAGGAAAATGTTTCAAACACTTGGAGATGGACACTAACCATCCCATCAGACTCGGGCTTTGAATCATTCTTATTGCCACACAGAGATAGAACCAAAGAAGAGTGTATGTTTCTCTGTACTCACACCAAATTCTGCAAGTATTCAGAATAGACTCAACTGTTAGTGTAAAAATATTGGCCAAGTCAGCCATTCCAAAGGCTTAATTAGAGGTGGGAAGATGGACTCATTGGGGAAATTACTATTGCTCTACAGTAAAAAAAAAAAAAAAAAGTAGATTTGGGGACTGGTGGTTAAACCTTCATCTGCAGGGCAGATATCTCATATGAGCACTGGTTCAAGTCCCAGCTGCTCCATTTCTGATGCAGCTCCCTGCTAATAATGCGCCTGTGAAAACAGAGGAAGATGGCCAAGTCTTTGGGGGAGAACCCATGTAGGAGACCTGGAAGAGGCTCCTGGCTCCTGACTTCAGCTTGGCCTAGCCTCGGCTGTTGCAGCCATCTGGGGAGTGAACCACTGGATGGAAGGTTTCTCTCTCTCTCTCTCTCTCTCTCTCTCTCTCTCTCTCTCCGTGTGTGTGTGTGTGTGTGTGTACCTCTGTCTTTCAAATAAATGAATAAATCTAAAAAATAAGAAGCTGGATTTGGAGCCAGAACATACGGGGTTTGGTTTCCACCTCTGCCAGTTCTGTATCTGTGGCCTTAAGATAATCTGTAAATCTCCCCAAGCTTCGATGTCTTCATTTGTGAATGGGGTAACACCCACCTCACAGGTTGTGAAGGGAAGCCAAAGGAGATGAGATGTGTAAAAAAAGCACACTGTTCACGTCAAGGAGCTCTGTAATGTTGACCTCTATGGTCAGTTAATGTGTTGACCTGTCCTTTCAGCAAGCCTGGGGAGTAGTGAGACAGAGATCATTCTTACTTGTGACCCTGGCTTCCCAGATCATCACAGTCAAAGAAGGAGAAGAGAATATGATTTATTTCATAGTTTGTAGGCAGATTTATAGCTTTTAAATACTTACACAGCTTAGTGCCAGCATTGTGGTATAGCAGAGTAAAGCCACTGCCTGCCGACTATACTGCATCCCATATGGGTCCAGTTCGTGCCCCAGCTGCTCCATTTCTGATCCAGCTCCCTGCTAATGGCCTGGGAAAAGCAGCACAAGTTTGCCCAAGTTTGGGCCCCTGCTACCCATGTGGGAGACCCAGATGAAATTCCTGCCTCCTGGCTTCAGCCTGGCCCACCACTGCCCATTGCAACCATCTGGGGAGTGTACCAGGGGGTAGAAGATCAATCTCTCTTTTCTCTCTTTCTCTCCCTGTCTCTGTAACTCTGACTTTCCAATAAGTCAATCAGTCTTTTAAAATAGAGAAATAAATATTTACACATCCTACATGGGCCTTGATGAATGTTACCCTCCTGAGGATGACTGCGGGGTCTTCACCTCCAGCCACGTCTCTCCTTCCCCATACAGTTTGAGCACATCTCCATGCAGCTCATTGTCCCCCTCCCCCCAGGATAACTTGCCTTCAGGTTTTTGTGTTCACACAATAATCACCAGGAGTTTTTCTACTTTTCATTTTTAAATACCATGATTTGGGTTGTGTTGTAGTGGTTTTTTGTCAGATTGCTTGGACTAACCACCATCTATCACACGAGTGTTGAGGGAAAACGCATTCCAATTCCTAAACAGCTTATTTGAGAAGGAGTGTAAGCCACATGCAGAAGGAACGCTTCTTTTTGCCCCAACTTGACTGGAGGCTCTCTTTAAGCGTTAATGCAGTATGCATGTTAGGCACTCTCATAAATACCAAGGATGCAAAGATGACTGTGATAGGACCTCGCCTTCAGAGAACTCAGCATTCTCAAAGGAACAGATGTGGAATAATTGCATTCCCCTCTAACACCGAGTAGACCCAAACTCAGGATTTTCTTTGCAAATACCTGTGGCCCAGATGCCTCAGGGTCTATTCTCAGCTTCCTATCAGCACCACAAAAATTCTTAGAGGGAGGTGAGGGGGGAGAAGGAACTTGGGGACAAATTCAGCAGTTGGTATGAACCATCCTGCTCCAGTTATAGTTTGCCACGGGTGCCGACTTCTTCCCAGATTTGGTAAAAGAGGTGGACCTGACTCCTGACTGTAGCCGTTTCTCAATAGACAAAACTTCTGTGTACATAGTAAGATAAAAAATTGGAAAGGTATTTCCAAAATTGAAAAATATATGTCATACACACGTAAGTGGCAATGTAGATTGTAAAATCATGTGGCCAACAGTTCTCATGTTAGCCACAAATGATATAGATGTGAACAGTCTGTATGTGAACACATACATTTTATTTATTTATTTATTTTTAAAGATTTATTTATTTTTACTTGAAAGAGTTACACAGAGAGAGAAGGAGAGGCAGAGAGAGAGAGGTTTTCCATCCCCTGGTTCACTCCCCAGTTGGCCACAATGGCCGGAGCTGTGCTGATCCAAAGCCAGAAGCCAGGACTTCTTTCTGGGTCTCCCATATGGATGTAGGAGCTCAAGGACTTGGGCCATCTTCTACTGGTTTCCCAGGCCATAGCAGAGAGCTGGATAGGAAGTGGAGCAGCCGGAACTCGAACTGGCACCCACATGGGATGCTGGCACTGCAGGTGTTGGCTTTACCCACTACACCACAGTGCCGGCCCCAATTACACATACATTTTAAAGAACATGGAAGCTTGAGGCTGGCGCCGTGGTGCAGTAGGTTAATCCTCCACCTGCAACGCCAGCATCCCATGTGGGTGCCGATTCTGGTCCTGGATGCTCCTCTTCCAATCCAGCTCTCTGCTGTGGCCTGAGAAGGCAGTGGAAGATGGTTCAAGTCCTTGGGCCCCTGGACCCACGTGGGAGACCAGGAAGAAGCTCCTGGCTCCTGGCTTCAGATTGGCACAGCTCCGGCCATTGCAGCCATTTGGGGAGTGAACCAACAAGGAAGACCTTTTTCTCTGTCTCTCTTTCTCACTGTCTGTAACTCTGCCTCTCAAATAAATAAATAAAATCTAAAAAAAAAAAAAAAATAGAAGCTTAGGAGCTTATGTAACAAAGCATTAACAGATTATATTTGATGGGATTGTGAGTAATTTTTACTTCTCTATGCTTTTCTGTAATTTCTACAATGAATGTGTTTCACACTTTGGTGAATAGAAGAAACGGATATGTACCAAGGATCTTCAAAAAGTTCAAGAAAGTACAGTTATGAAAAAATTGGGCATATAATTCAGCTGTTTTATTCTGTAATAAGCTTATCTTTTAATTCCGTTTTGCACAGACTTTTTGAAATACCCTTGTAATAGTTCTATTGTTGCCTCACAAATTAGCACAAACATAGCAGCTTAAGAATAGTGCTTATTTACTCATAGGTCTGTAGTTCCAAAGTTCAGCCAGCTCAACTGGGTTCTCTGCTTAGGGTCTGAGGAGGCCACGTCAAAGTATTAGCCAGGCTGGGTCCTTACCTGGAGGCTGCGGCCGAGTACCCGACTGTTGGCAGAGTGCAGGTCCTGCGGTTGCAGTCAGAGGGCCCTGCTCCCTGCTGGCACTCACACAGCCACCCTCAGCTCCTTGCTGCCCCTGAGGTCTTCGCCCGTGGTCCCTTCTGCCCCCGGAGCAGGTAACTGCCTCGGGTCAGAGCCCCCTCTCCCTTCAGATGCTCTCCACATTTAAAGGGCTTGTGTGAATAGGTTAGGTCCAGCTAGCCTCCCTTTTGATTGATTCAAAGTCAAGTAAACTTAACTGCATCTGTAAAACCCCTTGTGCCACCCAAGTGAACATAGTCTGTGAGAGGCAGCCATCATATTTACAAGTCCTCCCCACACTCAGGGAAGACGATTATATAGAGAGCTTCTATGCTAGGGGCTAGAACCGTGAGGACCACCTTAGAATTCTCCTTCTCAACTGGTGTGTGTGTAACCTTCTTTTAAGATTTACTTATTTATTTGAAAGGCAGAATTACAGGGCGGCAGAGGCAGAGAGAAAGAGAGAGAGAGAGAGGGAGAGGGAGAGGGAGAGAGAGAGAGAGAGGTCTTCCATCCGCTGGTTCATTCCACAAATGGTGACAATGGCTGGAGCTGAGCTGATTCAAAGCCAGGAGCCAGGAGCTTCTTCCAGGTCTCCCATGTGGGTGCAGGGACCCAAGGACTTGGGCCATCTTCTGCTGCTTTCCCAGGCCACAGCAGATAGAGGGGACTTGAACCAGCACCCATATGGGAAGCCAGCACCACAGCGCCAGCCCCAGCATAACTCTTTAAAGTCTCTCCTGAGGGCCGGCGCCGTGGCTTAACAGGCTAATCCTCCGCCTTGCGGCGCCGGCACACCGGGTTCTAGTCCCGGTCAGGGCACCGGATTCTGTCCCGGTTGCCCCTCTTCCAGGCTAGCCCTCTGCTGTGGCCCAGGAGTGCAGTGGAGGATGGCCCAAGTGCTTGGGCCCTGCACCCCATGGGAGACCAGGAAAAAGCACCTAGCACCTGGCTCCTGCCATCAGATGAGCGCGGTGCGCCGGCCACAGCGCGCCATCCGCGGCAGCCATTGGAGGGTAAACCAACGGCAAAGGAAGACCTTTCTCTCTGTCTCTCTCTCTCACTGTCCACTCTGCCTGTCAAAAAATAAATAAAATAAAATAAAAAAATAAAGTCTCTCCTAAGAATTAAGAATGGAATTTGTGGTATTAGCCCCTGAAGCTGTCATCACACTTTCCCACTCCCGCTGGAGAGCAGAGATCATGGAAGAGGGTGGATTGATCAGAAACAAACGCATCTGGAATTTGCTTGCCTTTATTGATAAAAATCTGTTTCTCAGCACTTCTTTATGGCCAAAGTTGAGCAATTTTGGACCAAAGCAGTCCAAAGAGTTGAAGCTTCACTGGCCCAAGGACTGTCGTACCAGTGGCCATGGATTCTAACTCTGATTCTCTTGTGTGTAGTATGACGTCGCTGGGCACTCTGGAGATGGCTACAACATTGGTCTCGTTCCGGTTAACAAAATCCCCAAGGACAATAAGCAAAGGCTAGAAATTCTGAAGGTAAATGCGATTTGATTATAACTGTATTGTGAAATCACAACATGCGTGTTTTCCCCGTATGTATTTTGAGAGTACTCATATTGTGTGGGGAATGCAGGGGGATTCTGCCACCTGTTTTCCTCAGTCATATATGGTGAATAGGAGGAAAAGAATGCCCCCTTTGAGGGGACTCTCAACCCCAGCTTTATGTAACGCTTAGTGTTATCTAACTATAAACTTAATTTCAGCTACTTAAATCTGTGCTAGAAAACACATACACCGTGAGTTCCAAGTAAATTTCTTTCATTGCTATTGATGTGAGTACAGTGTTTAGTACTAAAACTTTGGTTTTTGGAAACTCAACCCATTCCTTATCGTATCTTTTATCATATTCATCTTTCTGTGTGATATCAAGTATTATCTTTTCCCACATTTTCTCACTTTTCATGGAAGCTTGAATTTGTAAAATGCCGACTGTGATAGTTTTGCAGTGTTTCTTGTTTACAATGACAGTGTTTACCAAAGACAAATATCGCCATATACTGTTGTCATTATAATGGTCAAATTAAGTAGAATGCAGAGAGTTTTTACTGATGTGTAGTAATTGCTCTTTGTGCATTCTGCTGGCCAATGGGAAAACCATCATGTTTATTTTGAAAAGTAAGTTTCTCATCCATGAATGTGTGCAATGTCTCTCACCCCCAGACAATGCATGCCCACTCCCAGTTCTGCATGAGTGGGGACCACACACTAGAGGGGACAGAACACGCCATCAAGGAAATTGTCAAAGAAGAAGCGGATGAGTACTTTGTCATAGTCTTGAGTGACGCAAATCTGTCGCGATACGGAATACATCCTGACAAGTTTGCCCAAATCCTAACAAGTGACCCTCAAGTAAAT
Organism: Sylvilagus floridanus; assembly: GCA_949820135.1. NCBI lineage: Eukaryota > Metazoa > Chordata > Mammalia > Lagomorpha > Leporidae > Sylvilagus > Sylvilagus floridanus. Next base: position 75,320,566 of record OX463230.1, read on the forward strand.
GCCTTTGCCATTTTTATCGGGTCTTTAGGTGATCAAGCAGCCAGGTGAGTATGATCCCAGCCTAGAGCAAAGGGAAGATGTAAAGATAATGTGCACCTGACACACATCCTTTCAATGGGAGAGCAGTAAAGGAGACCAAAGAATCAGAAATAAAATGAACAATCAGCAAGTTGTCCAATAATAAATTAGACAGTACTTTATACATCTGGCACCTTACATCAAGGTCCCAGGCTCAGTCTAATCAGTTTGTTATCAACTCATATTTAAAATGATGAACATCTATTTTCCTAGCATAACAGACAATATGTGTGTGTGTGTATATATTACATGTGGATATACTCATACATATGTATGTATGAAGATACTTGAAAATGTTCATGGAAAAGCAAAATTAAAGGCATGAGTTTATTTTGGTGCAAAAAAAACTTTTTATAAGATGTAGTTATTTTATTTGAAAGGCAGAATTACAGGTTTGGGGGCAGGGAGAGAAGGAGAGAAAGAGATCATCCATTCAATAGTTCACTCCCCAAATGGCCACAATGGCTGGAACTTGACCAGAACGAAGTCAGGAGCCAGGAGCTTCTTCCGGGTCTCCCACATGAGTGCAGGGGCCCAAGGACCTGGGCCATCTTTCACTGCTTTCCCAGGCCATAGCAGAGAGCTGTATCGGAAGTGGAGCAGCTGGGACTAGAACCGGCACCCATGTGGGATGCCGGCACTCTAGGCAGCAGTTTTACCCGCTATGCCACAGTGCTGGCCCCAACTTCATTTTTTTATAATTCATATTTCCATGAACTTTCTGAAGCTCTGTTCTATGTCTCCCCAATTAGAAGGGGGAAATGAATAGTTAGGTATATAAGTTCTCATGTACTCTTATGTATGTCTGTACACACACACACACACACACTCATCTCCCTTCTTACTGGGAAGACTAGGCAGAAGAAACACTTGGAAAAACAGAGTAAGACCATATATATCGTTAGATGTTACACTGAATATACTGAACAGTCACTCAGGAAATTTATGGTCAGACCGTAAGTGCCATTGGGGGATGAGCTGAGAGATCTGGAAACACTTTCTTAACTTAGATGCACTAACATTTATCCTCTTGAATTGCACCCAGAAGGAGCTCTAGACTTTTGTCTGTTTAAAATACCAGTATTAAGTGGAGAATACAAGTGAAAGTAAATCTCCCTAAAAATATATAACAAAAAAAAAATTCCTGCCTAGGCACAAAGGGCCCCCTTTTTGGTTCATCCACCTCTTGTACGCATCATGCTCTGTGGCATAGTCCTATAGAGACTAGGAAATGTTCTGGTATCCAAAATGCTACCAGTGTTTTCTATTCCCTTTGCCTCACGACACGGTTGCAGGTAAAGCTGAGACCAGACAGAAAATTATGTCATTACACTCACTTTATTACAACTGACTTTGTATTGTCTCAGTTTTATGTGTTAGCGCTCTTACGTCTTCCACAACCTCCACATCCTCCAGTGCAAACCGTGGGTTTTCTGCCCCATGTTCCTCATCATCAGCCCAGTATCAGGCACACAGCAAGCTCAACAAGGACTGGCTGAGCTGCAAAGGCTGTTTTGTCTTTCTAGTGAACAGATCCTGTTTGAATACTTAAGAAAGCATAATAATGCCCTTGTGGTTTCCTAGGGAAGTGGTCCAACATCCACTGGCAAAAGATACGTTGCAGAATTAGCTGGTCTACCAGGCATGCCAAATGTATGAAACTACACAGAAGGGCCGACTTATTAAATGTCATTCCAAAACCAAATGGTGTTGGCTCAGTGAAAGGAGCCATTCCTTGGAATAGAACTGTCTTGCCATTCTATTGCCTTCAAAAAATGGCCTTTTGTTCCAAATGATAAGTTGATAGTTTTTAAAAGTTTTCATAAGCCTATGTGAGCTCTGTGTCATCGAAGCAGCAACTGGATCATCCAGATCCCATTTCACACTGTGTTCTGTGAAGGAAAAAGGATGGAGAGAGGGGGAGAGGGAGAAAGAGAGAGCCACTTGGGGATTGGCGAGGCAGCATTTCCGGAGGCCTTCTTCTAGGACCAGGTGAGCTCATCGCAGATGAGATTCTACCAAGTCTCACAGGAGAGAGTCTGCCAAGGGACTACATAGAAAATGCCAGCCGGCGCCATGGCTCAACAGGCTAATCCTCCGCCTTGCGGCGCCAGCACACCAGGTTCTAGTCCCGGTCGGGGCACCGGATTCTGTCCTGGTTGCCCCTCTTCCAGGCCAGCTCTCTGCTGTGGCCCAGGAGTGCAGTGGAGGATGGCCCAAGTGCTTGGGCCCTGCACCCCATGGGGAGACCAGGAAAAGCACCTGGCATCTGGCTCCTGCCATCGGATGAGCGCGGTGCGCCGGCCTCAGCGCGCCAGCCGCGGCGGCCATTGGAGGGTGAACCAACGGCAAAAGGAAGACCTTTCTCTCTGTCTCTCTCTCTCACTGTCCACTCTGCCTGTCAAAAAATTAAAAAAAAAAGAAAAAAGAAAAAAAAAAGAAAATGCCAGGAAATGACGGAAACTAAAGGAAGACATTTTCTTTTTAAATTCGCTGATTCTCTCACTTTTGGTTTTCTGCTGTCACTGCGTGTCTCTCTCACTCTTGCTCTCTCTCTCGCTCTCGCTCTTCCAAGGCTTTCGTTGCCTAGTAACAGCCAATCCAACTGCAGGCAGTGGGCAAGGTAGCAGAATGGAAGGCTTCCTTCCCTAAGAACCCATTTGGATGCAGGGTTTGCCAAGGCAGGAGGCGGAGGGGAGCCCTGAGCTGCATGGTAATTCCTTCCTTCTCCGTCTTGGCAGGCTTCAGAGGACTTTGCCAGCTGGCCGGTCTTTTATTGCCATGGATACCAAGGACATCCCTCAGATTCTACAACAGATCTTCACCTCCACCATGCTGTCGGGTGTTTAAGGGACGTCCTTGGGCACCCCGATGACCCCAGAACTGGAAGTAAGGCAGGAATAAAGAGCATTCTGAAGAAAAGCAGACTGGATCATTCTGGGATTCCTGGGTCTTCCCACACTTGCTCAGGAGTCGAGACTGAGACAAACAGATGGGAGGAGACTTGTGTGTGGAAATCTACAACCGCTGATGAGTTTAGAAGTCATTCAAGGAAGCAAGTTGACCTGCATTTTCTGAAAGGTCAGGCAAAGGAAGGTGCTTGGTCTCTGTTTCCTAAACCCAGAGGGATAAGGAATCCTGTGCCTTTGCCATCATACATCATCTGTCACCTGAGATAAAGGGGCGACCCCACCAAAGGGGCCCACATGCTGCCGCCCAGTGATTGGTTCTGCTTTCTCCCCACTCCGCATTGCCCAGCAAAACAATGACTGTATAGCATTTAACCCACTGAAAATCTTCCCAACAGCAGTATTTCATAAAAGGTTGGATTTTCTCAATAATTCCATCTTCTTGGCCAAAGCCAAAAGGAGTCAAAAGAGCCTCAGAGTGCCTGTTCTCCCATGTGACTTTTCAAAGGCTCTTTACATAAGAAAGAGCGAAGTCTTGTTCTCCTGGTGCCAGAGTGGACGGAGGCTCCTGTTTCTTCTTGTTCTCCTAGCACCTCCCCAAAGTTTCATTTGGTGAAAGGTTCAGTCCAACAGATGCTCAAGAGGAAAAGTATTTATTGAGAACATTCATGTAAAAATTACTGAAAGCAAAGTAAAAGGCGGTAGAATTACAATAAACTGTGGATTTCTGTAGCTGTAAAAAAAAATTTTTTTTTCAAGCCTCATTCTTTTTTCTTTCAAAGCGTACCTTATTCCTACGCATTCTTGGCCTGACCTTCTTCTGTAGGCGCGATGTCAATTTGTTTAATGTCAAATGCCTCAGCCAAAGCCAGTGTCTCTGCAACTAGACTCCTACAACAAAAAGCTCATCTTCATGGGGGGGAGGGGGGGGCAGAGTCAGAGACACTGGAGACCGCAGGGGATGTGTGCTTCTTGTGAGTTGGAAAAATGAGTCCTGTTAATAATTTTGTCTGATTCACCCTTACATAATGAAATTGTACGGGCCCATAATTTCATTGTAATGGAGAACAGAAGAAACGATAACACCATTTATTCTACCACCGCTTCTCCCTCTCATTAAGTGTCAAAGAAATAGAAGCAATCAGATTTCCAATGCAGTTTTATTACCCAGCGTGTTTGTCTGGCTTGTCTTGTTATCTGGCCAAATGCTTGCTTCGTGTATCGGATCCACCAATGATGCAAGAAGTTTCAATCTAATAAGTACCTCTAACACGTTATTGCATTAATAACAACCACAGCTAGTGTTTATTGCCTATTGCTGTACTGTAGGTGTATTCCATACATTAGTTCATTCAGTTCTCACAACACCAATGCAAGATGGGTATTTTTGCAAGATTCCTAACACAACCAGCTCTTCATATTCCTGGATTCTGCATCTCTGGATGCAACCAAGCTAGGATTAGAAGTATTTGGGGAGGAGAAATTACATCTACACTGAACACATCTAGGCTTCTTTCATCTTATTGTTCCCTGAAGATTATAGTAAAACAACTGTTTATGTAGCATTTACATTGCTGTAAATAATGAAGGTGATCTGGAGATGATTTAGAGTGTGCAGGAGGGTGTGTAGGAGTTGTGTGCAAAGCCCACACCATTTTATACTCATAGCAGGGGTCTGGACATCTGTAAATTTTTGTCTGCAAGGAGGGTCCTGGCACCAGTCCTCAGAAATAACTCCTGTACTAAACTTTCGACTCTTCCTTATTCTGGTAACTCAAGAAAGTGGGCCGCACTCAAGCCAGGCAGGAGCAAAGCTGAGCTTGCCGACCCCATCCCTTCAGTACCCATGGACACACTTCACACTACGTGTGCTACTCCACTGCCTTTCCCCTTCCAGCAGCTTCTCTTCCTGTCCCCTGTCCCAGGTGCAGAGAGCCTTCTCCTCTCCTGTGCCCGGAAACTGTCTACCAGAGGCCTGGAGGCCGGGGGACCACTTCCAACTGCCCCTTCCTTCCTGGGTCCAGCTGAGAGCTGAGGAAGTGGCGGCTCCCCCCCCCCCCCCCCCGCAGTGGGGCCCCTTTGCTAGCCCCAGAGAGACTTCCGAAGTGACTCAAGACCCCAGGGTGATGAAAAGAACAGCCTTTTAACAAATCCTCCCTGGCAAAGTAACTACCAGAGTAAGCGGAAGCCCTTCTTTTTATTTCCTTTTGACATGGAAAGAATGTTCTCAAGTAATTTAATTTCCCTTTCCAGACTAGCCAGACATCCTTTGCAATTGTTATTTTAAAAAAAAGAAGAAGAAGAAGAAGAAAGAAAGAAATAGAACTCCTGGGCTTCCCTTATTTGTAAAAGGAAAGGATCGTGGGGGAGGGGAGCGGGCGTGAGATGGCGGGTTTGTTTTCACTTATTGCAATACCTAAGACGTGTGTGCATTTATTATTATATGTGCTTCATTACGGGCCACTCCAGACTGTTCCCAGGACCTTCTCTGGGCCAGGACGTTATAATAAATGCATTGTGTGCCCCAGGGGGCTCCGCTGAAAGGCATCTGACCCTCTGTGTCGGTAGAGAGCGCATGTAACACTGAGAAGGGTTCATTGTTATCCGTGAGCAGCCAGGAGGAATGAATGCTGTGAACAGCCGCCCTGTGTGCTGTGGGGTTCCCCCTGGACGCCTTTGTGGGCCCCAGCAAAATGACCTCATCACGCCGGGGCGGCTCGAGGACAGCCGCAAGCCGTGGATCCGAGCGGGAGTCCTCCGAGGGAACCCATTAGATGTTTGGAATGAATCATTTACTCCTTCCCACTGCACCCTTTCCTGTGAACTGTCAGACGGGGAGAAATCCATCAATGCCAGCAAAGGTTTCTCAAAACAAGCTCTAGGGCTTTGAAAGCCATTTAGCCGTGGTTTTCCGTCGACAGCCCCACGTGGCTCCTTCCTGTGCCTGTCGGACCAGCCAGAATTAAATTCCTCAGCGAGTTGGGCAGTGAATGAAGCAAAACAACAGGAGCAGTCCCGTATCTGCTGCGTTTCTATTTGTTGCCGACTACGGCAATTATGAGCGAATTCTGGAGACTCTAAGCCAGTGTCTCCAGCCTGGACAGCTTCTTTCTGGAATTACATCAGAATCAGACACGCATCTACTTGTATTCAGCTAGTTTTTCACAGCATCTTCATTTCGTTAAGCTCTGAAAGAGCCACCTTTACATTTTTTCCGACCGATAACATTTGTGATTTTTAAAAATACGTGGGGTTTCTGGTCAGGGTCTTATCATGACATTCTTGTTGCTCTTTCTTTACCTTTTCGCTAAGGTTTTCTGCGGGAAAAGTACTCCAGGTAATGGAATGGAGCTCTATTTCCCTGTTAGGTTGTGGGGAGAATTTACAGACACGGCAGAGAATTAGTTTGTAGCCAGGAAGGTCTACACCCTGCTCAGCCATTCACATGTAAACTTGAGCTAGTTGCTCTTGGGTCTCCGCTGAATGAAATGGATGAATTAAAGCAGTTGGCCAAAATAATCTCTAGCACTAAAATACCAAGTTCCCTAGCATGCAGCAACTTGACTTGGTCCCTCTTATATCTCATAGGTAACGCATCGTTTCACAACAGCTTCTGTTTCCTGAAGCCTACGCATTGTAGCAGAAGTTAACCTTATATCCCATTGTGCAGAGAATGCTGGCATCTCTCGGAACTGCCCTAACAAAGTAGCATTTCAGACTGAACATGAAGAATGTCATCAGAACTGGACAAAAGGGACTTTCCCTCCACAGCTGAGCAGACACTTAGCTGAGAGTGATGAACAGGATTCAGCCTGTTGTTTCACACTTCACTGTTGCAAAATTACATATCTGCCCCTCTACACAGTGGGAATCAAGACGACTCAGAATTGGAAAACTACTGTGTCCGCAGAGCTGACCTTTGTGCTGTGGCTGAACAATACCCAGTTGTGTGTGCGTGTAATTATTAAATGCTTTGAACAAAAATCTCCTCCAGAGGAGAAAACAACGCTCGCCAAGCAAACATCTCAAGTCCCGAATGACCTGAGGCTCCGTTTGAGAGTGTGGGGCTTTCACCTTCAGAGGCACGAGGCCTGTGGAATGCCGCGGTTACATAATGTTGAAGTCGAGTACTGCTGTGGTATTTGACCACTCAGAGCAAAGTACGGCACTCTCATCAAACGGTTTGGATGCTGAGGGTGACAAAAATGGCTAGGAGAAATTTCCTCATGGGGATGGTAATTGCTAGGGAACATCAGCCACCTTGCTTGGTCCCCCACCCCTGACCCCTGGCAGGTGCTAAAGACACTTCCCGTCTTCCTACAGGCTGCAGTTAAAGCACTTTGGAGATGCCAGCTCTTGCCCTGAAGAGACAATCAGAATGAATAGATAAACTCAGAGTCCGAACACGGTGGGTGTGGCCACAGAGAAGTTTCAGAATGTAAAGACTGATACAAATGAAATGCCACCCTGAAGCATTAAGAAAGTAATAGCTGTAGTGCAACCTGGGAACTGAAGTGAACAGTGTCTCTCTGAACATCCCGAATCAGGTTAGACCAGAATCTGTGAGACAGTCATGACCGAGTCAAGTACTCAATGTAATTGCTCTCACGACATCATCGTGGTCAAACCTATTGATTGAAACTTTAAATATATTTACTCAGGGTGTTAAATTGGAATTTCAAGTAAATATGTCTATACTAGTGATTCAAATGTAATGAGGCTGACCACTTCTTCATTCTTGAACTGATAAAATCCTCCATGATCAGGTCTCCAGATATAGAGTGAGTTGCAAGAAAAGAAGTTGGTCCATTTCCTCTTATAAAAGATTTTACGGCCAGTTCAAAATGCAGCCCTGAATTTGGCCCAGAAGGGAGCACTTGCAGGCCAGTGGAGATCCAATGGCAAAGCTGGAGAGGCAGCTTGCGTGGGCCTTGCCTCCCGGGGGTGTTTCCCATAGAGACGGAGGCTGATGAGGAATCCCAGGGCCTCTCAGCAAGGATGCTCAGATTCCAGCAAGTTCTGCACAGCGGTTTGAAGGGCAGATCACAGGAGGACTGGCGAAGGTCAGGGCGCAGTTAATGGTTGAATAATAAAGCTGCATATTTTGCAGTTGACAAAGAAGGAGCCTATATCTGAAAAGTCGCCTTTGGAGCCCGGATGCTTTTGAACAGCTCCTTTCAAGGCCGATGGAATATGCATGTCCCTTTATTGCGGGCTGGAGCACAACAGTTTTATATTAAATATGTAGTGCCAGAACGAAAGAATCTCTCTTTCTCTCCATGACCTTTCTTGGCAACTGGAAAAACAAGCATCCTCTCCGCAGAAGTGGAAGACTGCAGCAGCCCCGCAGAACTGCCTGGCCGTTTGGCTGGAACACAGCTCCGCACAGCTGGCCTGGCTCCCTGCCCCTGGCATCTGAAGTCTATCTGCAGAGCTGTGTTCCTCTTCAAGAAGGCCCTCTCTTTTCGGATGCAAACGGCCATCCATCATGCTCATCGAGATTTGAATTCTCTCATTCACATACTTTCCTTCTCACCCCAGCTGAGGTGGAGGTCCTCACACAGAGGGCCTGTGACTGCGGGGAGGAGGTGGAAGTGGGGGGGGGGTTTCCTGCTTGGAGCATCCCCCAAGTAGAGGCCTGGGCCCGAGACACAGCACCAGGGCATGAAACATGGGCGGACGGTCATGCCTTGGGCTGCCTAGTTCACCTCTCGCGCCTCCCAGATTTGGATGGATGCTAGTAGCTTGGTCCTCTTCAGTCTTGCTTTTTCAGAGACTGCCAGCATTTGGTCTTGCATCTGACAGAAGCGCTGCCTTCCGGGCTGGGTTACAGCACTGTGTGTGTGTGTGTGTGTGTGTGTGTGTGTGTGATATGGGGAGGCAACTTCCTGACCGCTGTAGTGAAAGGCCTTCTACCCAGAGGAAGGGCACAGTCTTCAACACTGGACACAGCCTCTGGCCCACGTCTTTGAACAAATCAGCTCTTTTTTTTTTTTTCTTAATTTAGTTTGCCAAGCGAGGAGCCCTTGCTCTGTGCTGTGTGTTTTTGAAAAGACAGCTGATACCCCTGAGTGGCCACAACCCTGACTGGAAGCGTCTTCCCTTTCTTGCAGAAGGGGGATGTGGCCCACGCCCCACTGCACAGCACACGCCATGGAGAGGTGGTTGTGGGAAGAGCTTTGGAATTCCCAAGTTCTAATAGGGACTGAAAGAGTTGATTGTGAGCCTCTTAAAGTCAACACACATTCCTCCTCTCCAGTAAGAGTATTGGATATCCAAGGGTACTTCAAATGTCCAAGGGTATTCATGGAAAATACATACTATGAAAAAGACATGGATGGGATTCAAAAAATTTTTGATCAAAGCAAAGTCATCTTTTGTTTCCATTTCTCCACCAACCTTTTGAGGTACCCTCATATGCTTTTGGAGCTTTGTGTGCTAGAAAGTTTTGTGAAATGTCTGGAATTCTGCCTCTAGGAAGAACAGGTTGTGTAATAGTTTTAAAAAATCCCAAAGTACAAGGGGCATGAAAAAAGTTCATGATAAAATGAAATTGGAAGATAAATTAAGGGGCCGGCATTGTGGCTTAGCAGGTACAACTGCTGCCTGTGGCGGTGGCAGTTCACGTCCCAGCTGCTCTGCTTCTGATCCAGCTCCCTGCTAATGGCCCGGGAAAGGCAGCGGAAGATGGTGCAAGTATCTGGGCCCCTGCCAGCCACATGGGAGGCCCAAATGAAGCTCCTGGCTCCTGGCTTCAACCTGGCCCAGTCCTGCCCATTGCAGCCATCTGCAAAGTGAATCGGCAGATGGAAGATCCATCCCTCTCTCTGTCTCTCCCTCCCTCTCCCTCTCTCTCCCCTCTTTCAAATAGATAAATAAATCTTAGAAAAGATAAATCAATTTTGGTGCAATTTTTTTAATGGATGTATCTGAGGCATCTTCCAAAAAGAATCGCTTCTCGGCCTTTTGGCTAAGATCAAGTGTAGCATCTTCCAAAAGTTCTTGAAAAATATTGTATTATGAAGTAATTTCATGGATTTAGAATCTTTTTTACGCTGCCTTTTTTTTTTTTTTTATTTGACAGATAGAATTAAACAGTGAGAGAGAGAGAGACAGAAAGGTCTTCCTTCTGTTGGTTCACCCCCAAAATGGCTGCTACGGCCGGCATGCTGTGCTGATCCGAAGCCAGGAGCCAGGCGTTTCCTCCTGGTCTCCCATGCGGGTGCAGGGACCCAAGCACTTGGGCCATCCTCCACTGCCTTCCCGGGCCACAGCAGAGAGCTGGACTGGAAGAGGGGCAACCGGGACTAGAACCAGCGCCCATATGGGGTGCCGGCACCACAGGCGGAGCAGTAACCAAGTGAGCCACTGTGCCAGCCCCTGGATTTAGAATCTTTTGCACCAAAGCAAAGTTCTGTATTCAGTTTTTCCATGACACTTAAAGTACCCTTTCATTATTTCCTTAGTGCTAAGATGATCAAATGTCTCTGAGAAACAAATATGGCTCCTTTTTTTTAAAAAAAAAAAAGTTCCTTTTTTCTTTAAGGTGGTTCTCCTTTTCCCTTTCCCAAGAAAAACCAGTGTTGCATTTTCTGGCCCTTGCTTAGCCAGCTCCCTCCCTCCCCTTCCTTACTGCCACCCTCAAAGTGCTTATAAATAAACACCCATTACATCAATTTCCCTCCTAAACCACTTCAGCTCCTCCCCATGACACTACCACTTGTCATCCATAATCATTACATCAGACTGTCCCACCCAGGTCTGCAGAGAGAGGCTACGTGACTGGCACCCTGAAAGCATCCTCAAAGTCAGAGGGGCCAAGGGATGAGTCTGGAAGGAAGAGAGAAGTAGTGGTGTGGAGAATCACCCTGGCTTCCAGAACAGTCGGTTCTGTCCCTGCCAGGCCACAGGCACCTGAGAAAGCCCAGACTCAAGGCTGCATGGTGCAGGCTTTGCAGTCATCAGGATCGGGCAGAGTCCTGCACCTGCCCTCCTGGCCTCAGACTTGGGGCACACGCCTGGCCTCTCGGAGAAGCAGGTTCCTCGATGCAATCCTGGGGGGTCAAGTGAGGAGAGAACTGTCCAGCTCATGACACATTTGGATTTTTGGGTTTGGTTTTTTTTTTCCCCATTTTTTGGTGGGTGGAGGGGTTGGGATGCTTTTGGTTTTGTTCTGTTTTGTCCCAAATGTGTTTTTGGATGGTTTCCCACTCTTTCTGATTCAGGATGCTTTTAGCGGTGCCTCGGTATGAAGGAGCCTCATACTGGAAGCCTGCATTTTCTCCTGTGGACTGGCAAAGGGTGGCAGAGCAGCCAACAGTGTGTGTGTGTGTGTGTGTGTGTGTGTGTGTGTGTGGCTAAGACCACAGCACCCTCACATGCATGGAGTACAGACTGGGGCTGGACTTCCACTTCTCTTCTGCTGGGGACAACGTGAAGCCGTGTTCTCATGGGGAGGTCATTACCAGCCCCAAAGGCAACACGCTCACAGAGGGAAGTGGCCTCTTTGGAGGTGAGGGTCTCTGAGCACTTTTGTTTGGGAACCAAGACATTTTGGTCAGACACCTTAGAGCCCGGAGGGTGCCTCTCCCTCGCAGGGGTGGGGGAGCCGTGGCTTCCAGGCCCCAGAAGCCCAGCGACCCTGCTGAGCCAACTGCAGGCTGGAACTCAAAAATGCAGTACTTCGATAGCAGGCTCATCTCGAAGCTGATCATCTTTGTAGGACCTGCGGATGGTGTTATCAATATCCACACAGCCCGTGGCAGGAAAAAGGCTCCCCACCCCTGCTCTTTGGACACCCCTCGCTGACCAAAGGAGACAAAAGTTAAATGGCCCCCGGAAACGCAGGATCCGTGTCCTCTGCCCTCTTTGCTGATTGTTGGGCTCACGAATTTGCTGCCTGCTCAGAGCTCACTCCTCCAGGCTCTCCTGGCCTGCCCAGGGCAGGGTGAAATGGTGTTTCTTAGGAGCTACTCCAAGTGGTTTGCAAGCTACGGCCTTCCAGAAGCTGTCAACGTTGGAACCACCTTAAAACTTCAGACCATGATAGAGTCCATCTGGGATGTTGTCCTGACCCATACCAGGGAGAGCCCCTGACCCAGCTCAGAATTCAGACGCCCCTGAAGCATTGGCCCCTGAAAGTCACTTCTGGGGCGTGACTGGGGAGTCTCAGGGAACCAAGCCTGGACTGCCGTGTTCTGGCAAATGCAGAGAATATAATCAAAAGTATTATTCTTACCCAAAGTAATGAGAATAACAGCTAACTCTCTAGTATGAGGTCCTAGCTCCTGACTTCCCAGGGCCTGGCTACAGCTCCTTTTGGAGTTCAGCTGTGCCTCCTTCTGCACACCTACCCAATGCACTGGCATCCTCCCAGTGCCTTCCTTCCCACTCCAGCAAGTTCAGGTTCAAGAAGTGTGGCAGAGCTGCCTACTGCTCCCCAAATATCCCCCACACTTCCCTGTCCCCTTGCAATTAGGCTGGGCCGAGCGACTAGTCCCAACCAATTGTTCGTGAGCAGAAGTGAACCGGCAATAATGAGGTGAAGCACAGAAGAGTCAGGGTGCAAGCCCCCCACCTCCCCTCCTCGGAACCAGGGTGGCTGGTCCAAGCACGTGTTTCAGATGAAACAGCTGTGGGGCGGCGAGGCCTCTGTGAGCCTGTGTTCCTGGATGTTGTGAACTACACATTTGGGCCACCCTGAACTCCTGTGTTGGGATTCTCACCCCTCTGGAGATGGCTCCTGTGCGTGGGATTAGTGCCTGCGTAAGAAGAGACCCAAGAGCCTGCTCGCCCACACTCTATTCTGCACCGTGGAGGATACAATGAGGAAACAGCTGTGCACCACAAAGTAGGCCTTCCCCACAGGCGGGATCCACCAGGGACTTCTCAGCCACAACAGTGGAAAAAAATAAATGTTTGTTGTCTGAGCCACCAACCTAAGGCAGCCTCCGCTGACCATCAGCCAGCCTCAGGTGGTGGTGTGGAGGGGCGACTCCGCCAGTTTGCTCTGGCTATAGCGTGAGTGAGAAATCAGCCTTTGAGGTGCTAAGGCATTAACACTTCAGCTCACTTTGATATGAAATCACAAACACCATCACTAATACAGGAGGTTCTCTGTTCTGTTTCTCATGGCAGTGCTACCAGATAAATAAAGACCCAGGACTTGAAGCACAAGTTAGGAAAGAGTCCCTTAGCACCAGCCTCCAGATAGCCTTTGAATCCAAAGACATATGCTCAGAAAATGAGAGACCGAAGACCCTTCCCTCCAGGTGCTAGCAGTCTGCTGGGAAGATAGGACCTACCAAGAAATAACTCCCCAGCATATTCGACCCCAGCCTCCATGGCTATGGGGCAGTGAGAAGAGTGGAGGGTGCTCGGCGCCCTATCCCATCACTGTCTCCATATCTGCTCTCCCTAATGCAGGGGAACAAGGGCAGGGATCAAATCTTGTTCGTCTTTGTCCTGACTCTGCGACCCTGCCAATAAATTGTTGCTGCATGAACAGCTCTGGGATGGGAAGGCACCGGGGGCCAGGGAATCAGAACCTGTGCTGACTCTGAAAGACAGGCAAGATTCGAGGGAGCCAAGGAGTCCCAGAGGAAGATGGGGGTAAGAGTCGTCCAGGCAGAGGCCTGAATTTGGAACATGCAGAGAGGGCGCTGAGCAGGCAGGGGTGACACATTGTCCTCCCTGCTCTACAGGCACGTGTGAAGCCAAGGATGGCTAAGCAAGGGTCCGCTCCGGAAGCAGCTTTCTCCAGAGTCTGTAGGGTGGTCTCCTAGGTTGCTGTTAGGTCCTCTTCTCCCTGAAGATGAGCCGAGATCCTTCGTTACCCAAGATTACCAGTTAGCTTGGTGATGAAAGGTCTGTGCAGTGCAGAAGGAGCCCTTAGGAAGGAACTTGCACATTTGCAAGTCCGTTTGTTGAAAATGACTTGTTCAGTGGGGAAAAATAGAGGAAATTAGCAGGGAAGGGTCAGGATCAGCTCCGCCTTTGTGATGCTGCCTCAGCCCGTGGTGATCATCATGGCTGCCCAGCGTTTCCACGCTACACACAACCCAGTACGACCCCCAGCTTGAGAAATCCCTGTAAGACTCAGAAAAAAACATGTAGGCCATGTTCTCAAATCCTGCCCAGCAAGGAACAAAAGCCTTGGCAATTGATGTCCTTCAATGCATGGGTATTGGATTCAAATCACGACTCATTAACAAGCTCTCTTCCTAGGGATTTTTTTTTTTAATATCTGTAATTTGAGAAGCAGAAAGGGAGAGACAGTGTGAGGTCTTATTCACTGGTTCACTCCCCAAATGTCTGCAGTGGCCTGGAGGGCCACAGCCAAGAGCCAGGAATTCCCAGATTCGCCTTCCACCCACGCAACCTTATGGCCGGCCCCAGCCTGGGCTGTCACTCAGGGCCTCACACATCAAGCCCTCCCCTCGCATTCTTGTCTCCCTGTGAAAACTCCTGTTCCCCAGGCTGAGCTAAATGTTCCTTCTCCGTGCAGTAGGTACCAATCTGGTAGCTCTCCAGCTGATTGGGGGTCTGAACGCAGTTGCGCTCCTGAGTCAAGGGGAGGTTCAACACAGCTGGAAGGCAGCTGGAGACATCTTGGGCCCCAGCTGACTTGGAGGCAGAAGCACCTGTTCCTCTCCAATCACACCACCTCCAGCCCGCCTCCAGGCAGCCCGGGCCAGGAGTACTTTTGTGGTTCATGAATAATAATATCAGGCAGGCTAAACCTGCAGGCTGCATGCCCTGTGCTTTCAAAACACAGAGAGAGCAACCGAGTCGTCACAACGAACCCTGACGTCCCTGCAGCATGGAGCACCCAAGTAGACCTCAGCCTCACAGCAGCCCTGAGGGCAGTCACTCACAGGGGACCCAAGGCCGCCCCTTCCCAGTGCCCCACCCGTGGCCCACCCTCGAGCCAGCCACAGCGCCTGACCAGCTTCGCAGCTGCTGTCCACTGCGTTGGAAATGCTACTCCCTGTGTGCTCACCATCTGTCTGTCCGTCCTTCAAAGCCAAGCTCACCTGAGCTTCTGAGGAAGACTTCCCGTGAACTTTCTTTGCCTCCTATATTTAACAAATATTTGCTCAGCACCTGCTGTGAAAGGGGACTTCAAAAAGTTCATGGAAAGTGGCAACTAAGAGACAACGCACGTTCTCCACGAAGTCTTAGAAGCCTGCTAGTATTTCAGGCGCCGTTCTGGGCGCTGGAGATTCAACAGTGAACAGTTAGGATAGGGCTGGGTGCACTTTTTGAAATAAGATGCACAGGGAAGCCACCAAGATCCTCTCTCCTCTGGCCGCATTTCTGAATGGACTAGGACCTTGCAGAGCCCGTCCAGGTCCGGGTGGTGACAAGAGGCAACGCTGGCCACGCCCAGGCACAGACGCTGAGCCGAGGCTCAATCAGGCAGGGCTGGCGAGGGAGAAGGAAAAGGCTTCGGAACAGGAGGGCTCGACCTTGATGGCACATTCAGGTCACGTGGGGAGGCTTTGGCCGGGTCCGACTCTGAGCCAATTAGCCAGACTGTGCGGGGCTGGGGCCAGGTATCCAGGGTTTTAATTTCCCCAGATTGGACCAAGATGGGGAGCAAGTGCTTCGTTGCTGACTCCACCTGTGCTTTGTAAGGGCCTTGGCACTGAGTGGGGACAGAAACTCCCCCACCCTTACAGACAGCAAATCAGCATCCCCGTGAAAACATCGCCAGGCCCTCAGCTTCGCCTTGTGCAGCTCCACCTCTTTCACAGATGAAATATATTTCGAAAATTTGCAGTCTGACCACGCCCTGCCCTGGAAGGTCTCCCAGCAGGCCCAGCGGTGTGTGGAATGTGAGCAACAGGTAAGAGCAGGGGGTGAGCCTGGCGTGTTTGGGTATTCCTCTCTCAGCCCTGGGTACTGGGATAGACCAGAGTGGTAGCCAGGACCTAAAGGAGGGTGGGAGACTAGAGGCTTCTCCAAGGCTCAGTGACTTGGACTCGGCTCCAAATTCAACTCCGGAGGAGCCTGAGAGGCAGGGTCCTCTTCCTCTCATTAATGCTCATTGGCCAGCCCTTCTACATCCCCCAGTTATTGCACAGAAGCCCCCTCTGGACCTGCAGCGGCTGTGACCCCTCCTCCGTAGCCCACTCCCCAGACGCCTCTATGGCTAGAACCCGCACTACTTGATTGAGGTCAGGTGAGATGAGAAAACATTTGCTGCTTGGTAATCGCCCACATCTGTGCTGTCTGGCCAACCATAGCCTGGGCTGTTTGTCATGAGGAACTGGACTCCCTGAAGAGTGTGGGTGCAGAGTGGTGGCCGCTCTTGTGTGCCCACCTGCCCTTGGGAAAGCGGGGGGACTGTAGGGCAGGCAGGGTGTTGCCATCAGGTTGACCCAGATGTAAAGCCTGACTCGCCGTGAGGACCCGCACACCTTTGAGACACTTGTTTAATCTTCCCAAGCTTGGTTCCTTGAGTTTCTCAGGAGGTCCAAGTGGAGGACGTGAGTAGGTGCAGGCAGGTGGACAGTGCACCCCCCAGGCTCCCCTCACCTCCACCTGGAGACTGAGTCAGTTCGCCTGCCCACTCCGAGAAGACCCCCTTCTCTGAGTCCAGAAGGAAAAGAGCAAAGGGACCAGCCTGGGGCTGAACCCTGACGTCACAGACATGGTTCCCAGCACACAGGGATGGGTCTGGCTTCAGCAGCGAAGTGCCTGGCAGGTGGGCCCGGGACTGGCCAGAGAGAGATCCCTGTGATGTTGCTTCTTAGCTGATGAGGTCTCGGAGGCCTCTCAGGAGGTACAGTTACCCCCTTGCCCAGGCAAGGTGGGGAAGAAACGGGGTGGTGGGCTGGGACCTGCTGTGACTACAAGACTGGACCGCAGCTTTGCAGTGGGGTGAGCATGGCCACAGTTCTCAGGAGGAGGCTGAGCTTCCCCCCCCCTCCCCGCCTCCTTAAGCCTCAGCTGGCCCAGTTCCCAGCTAAGTGCTGAGGAGGGTTCTGCTTTGCAGTTTTGGTGAGCCCTGAGCCGCCCAGCAGGAAGCATAGCTCCCCTGCCAGAGAGCCCTCGTGGGAAGCCAAGGCCCTGAGATGACGCCAAGAGGCCCGGGAGAGCCTCCAGGGGCCGCCTGCTGCCTGTGCCCCCTGAGGACCCCCAGCGAGGGCCAAGCATGGATTATGGATTTTTTTTATTTGAAAGGCATAGTTACAGAGAGAGAGGGAGCGACAGAGAGAGAGGTCTTCCATCTGCTGGTTCACTTCCCAAATGACAGCAATGGTCAGAGCTGGGCCAATCCAGAGCTAGGAGCTTCTTCTGGGTCTCCCATGTTGGTGCAGGAGCTCAAGCACTTTGGGCCTTCTTCTACTGCTTTTCCAAGCCATAAGAGGGAGCTGGATCGGAAGTGGAGCAGCCAGGACTCAAACCAGTGCCCAAATGGGAAGCTGGTGCTATATAGGCTGTGGCTTAACCCATTGTGCAGCAGTGCTGGCCTTGGGTTACCGATATTTTTATAGAAAATGTCAACTGTGCTCAAAATCAGATCAGTGGAAGAAACACTCACAGGCCTTCAGACAGGGCTCATGGCAAGTCTTGTCTCCTTCCCCTACCTCACTCTCCACACACCCACCCCACATTATTCTGAAGCAAATCCCAAGTGCTGTGTGCTTTCACCTGGAAATAGTTCAGCACACAGCTCTAGCAGCAAGGGCTGCCCTGGGCAACAACAACGCCGTAGTTCACAGACTCCAAGAAATCCAATCTGGGCTGTGCCCTGCCCAGGAACGCCTCTCGGGTCTGGCCCACCTGCGGGACGTGGCAGAGATGAGAGCACGCCAGGCTGGCCCTGCGTGTTCCTTTCCCAGGTTGGGGCACTTGGCGGAACGTGGCGGGGCAGGAAGCTGGGGAGAGAGAGACCCACTGGCAGACACATGGGAGGGAGAGTCCCAAACCGAATGGAACGGAAGCACCCGAGCTGCCACTCTTGTCCTGTCGCCCTCCTCCATCAAAGACACAGCTCCTGGCCCTGGTGTCCTTGGGTGGCCTCAGACCTACAGACGTGGGAAAGCAAAAATCATTGGCTCATGCATTTGCTGTCACTCTCAGCAGTGCAGGCACCCAACAGCATCATGGCCTGTGCTCCAGGCTCACGTTGGGCCCCCCTGACCACACCCAGAATGCCTCACTCAGAGGCAGGGCAGGACTCCCCGGTTTCTCATAAATCTGAAACATGGGCTGGAACCACAGACAGACATGTGGAAAGTGAAAGGCTATTTCCATTAGGTAGCATTTTGAAAAGGATTTAGCTTGTTGTGTATTCCAGAGAAATGGTGACCACCTCTTAGGCCTCGTTGTCTCGCGCGTCTCCCACTCTCCACCCCGGGGCTTCTCCACCTGAGCTCTGTTGACTCTGGAACCAAATAGTTCCTTGCTGGGGGCGGGGGGGGGGGGGGGGAGGCGCTGATCCCAGCTTTTCTCTCCAAGTTGTGACAACCACAGGTGCCTGCAGGCCTCACCCCAGGAGCCCTGGGAGGCAGAAGTGCCTGGGCTGGGAGCCCCTGACCTATTTGTGTGCTTATTCCTCCAATTTGCTTGATTGTCTTCTTGAAATCAACGAGCATTTCCTGTGTTAGCTAAAATAGAAAGGAGGGCACTCAAGCTTGTCTGGCCTAGGGATTGGATAAACCTGCCAGCAGCTGTGCCGTCACAATTGTTGCTAAGACTGCACACGTGTGTATTATGGGCAGCGCCATAAGACGAACACGAAGCCATCAAAGCAAACACAGCAGCATCCTCCATGACAGGACTCTGGGAAATCTTTTTCTGCTTTTCCCATCTTTGTTTTCACAGTGAGACAAATCAGAGACGGTCCCTGGGGTTGGACACAGGGACAGGCTACTCGTCCTGACATTTTCATCGTGGGTTCTCGAGAGCTCAGGTATTGGTTTTATGGTCCCTAATGGGAGAGCCCAGTCCTTTTATTCCATTTTTCTTTTATTAGGTTGCATTCCTAGAAGAGATGTAACTGCCTGTCATCAAAAATGCCCTGTATAATCAGGAAGTGAAAATGTCTGCCTTGAACCCCCAGCTCCGGTGCCCAGAGAAGGCCCCCAGGCTGAAGATCTCTGGGGAAGGCGGGCTGAGCTGTGTTACTGTAGAAAAGCCAACTGCAGTGTCCTTCAGGCCCCGAGGCTCCTGGGGAGGCCTCGGCCCTGCCGGGGAGGCCACACGGCCTGCTGCTCAGGGTAGGCCCCACTTCGGCTCAAGGGCTTCTTTGTAAACGAATTGTCATTTTAGAAAGTGGACGGCAGAGCCCTGAGCTCACGACTTGAGAATGGACAGGTCTGGCAAGGACGTAGAGCCAGGGGTGGGTGGGTGTCTATGGCCCCTGGGGAGCAGCAGAGGCACAGAGAGACTAGGGTGCCTCCCAAGATTGTGCCCAGAATCCGGCCTCTCCCATCTCTCGTCTCTCAGTCCTTGGGCCCAGGGCTGCCTGCCCCTCGGCCACATTGACGTGGGGGTGGGGAGTGGCAAGAGTGACCTCCCCCAGAATCGTCAGCCTCTCTACATTGAGGCTTCAGCTGGAACCTGGCCCGCCCAGCAAGGGGAAGATCAGAGACTCAACACGGCAGGACTATGGGGGGGAAGATGGAAATGTTAACCTTCTCTGCTCCCTGGGCCACGCAGTGAGAAAGGAGGCTGTTGTGAGGGTTGGGGGCCCTGGGGCGCACTCTGCGCTCTGGGGACACGACGTGCCCTTGACCTGGGTGCAAAGGGCAGGGGTTGGAAAGCACTGACCTTTTGCACGGGAGGCATCGAGGGCCCTGGGTTCCCACAGGGCCCCCGGGAGCTGGCCCTCTCCCACGGTGAGGAACAAGGCCTGTGTGCCCAGCTGGCTGGGCCTGGCCCGGCCCATTGCACGGTGGCCGTGGGGGCCCAGGAGACGTAAGCAGGAGCCCTCGTCTGCTAACAGAGGGGGACTTTGTTTCCCAGGCTGGGCTGCGCTTTTTCCTGCGCTCCGTTCATGGTAAAGACGAGACTACTGAGGCGTGTTTATGTTGTGATTTCCAACTTGGCGAAAGTGTAAATGTGCGCGTTCACACAGATGGGAAATAGAGGGTGCTTTGTGCACGGGCCCTGGCTGTTCCCCTGCTGCTCAGACCCATCAGGACAGCTGCACTCAGAGGGGTCGGAAGATGGGAGTGCCCAGATCTAGGAAGCGCCCCCACCAGGTGAAGGCAGGAAGTACATGCAGGGATCAGAGGGAGGGGCCTTCCCTTCAGGAGCACCGTAGGCACCTGAGATCTCCCAGCTAGGTTGCCCCCACGCCCTGTCCTACACCTCCCACTCAACCTCGGGCCTGCCCCAGCCTGAGCGGCTGGCAGCATGTCCAATTCCCTTCCCTGATGAAGTCTCACTCTTCCTGAGCTTTCACCCTTTCTCATTCAATCTGCACAACTACAAATCCATCCATCCATTCATCTATCTGTCCATCCATCCATCCACTCATCCATTCATGCATTTATCCATCTACTTATCCATCCATCCATCCATTCTTCTATGTATCCACTCACTAGTCCATTCATCCATTTATCCAACCATCCATTCATCTGTCCATCCATCCATCTATTCATCTATCTGTCCATCCATCCATCCATCTATTCATCTATCTGTCTATCCATCCATCCATCCATCCAATGTGTGTTAGCAGCTGGTTTCTGGGGTCAGAGTGGAGGATGGTACAGATATGAAGGGAAGAGCTACAGAAGACAGAGCACTTAGTCACAAGATACATAGTAGCAACAATGATAACACCCACTAATGATTAAGAACTTGTGATGTCCTGGGTGTACATAAACATACTAACCCTCCCAGCTCCAGTGCAAGAAGACTCATACTACCTGATCATAAAGAGAGGGTTCAGTAACTTGGCCAAGACCACCCCATAGGTATGTGGTAGTACTGAGCTGACAGCCTCAGAAATGCCCAAAGGCTGCTCCTCCAGAGACCAGCCTCCGCTTTCTGGGATGCATGGGAGCTGCTCAGCTGTGGATGGTGGTCAGGAACTTCAGGGCCAAAATGCACTGGAGGCAGAAGTCCGTGGTGTAGCCCCTGTAGCCCCCTTGCCCCGGGTTGGAGCTGTTTGCAGAGCCAAGGCTGGAACTCCCAGAATTGTGACTTAAATCACAGGGAGAATCATAGTTTCCACCCTTCCACTGCCCCGTCACATGGAGGTCACCTAATCCCAACCTGCTGGGAAAGGTCCACGAGGGTCCAGTGAGTCTGGTTTCCAGGGAGAACCAGTTTATCTTGCTGATTCAAGAGGTGGCTCAGTGGGGCATTTGACCTGGTGTCAGGATGCATACTGGAGCACCTAGGCTTGACTCCTGGCTCAGTTCCTGATCCCAACTTCCTGCCAATAATACCCTGGAAGAAAACAGGTAGCAATTCAAGTAGATGGGGCCCTGCCATCCATTTGGGGGACCTGAATTGAGTTCTAGCTCCCAGCTTCAGTCTGGACAGCTCAGCCATTGCAGGCACTGGGGAATGAACCAGCAGAAAGGAGTACTTGCTCTCTCTCCATAAGTAAATGTTAATATTTTTAAAAAAGAGGTGGCTCAGAGTTGCCAATGTGTGGACAGCCAGTGCCCAGGGCCTGGCCTAAGAGGGGAGAGAGAAAGAGGTTGGACAGGTAAGCAAACAGCTTGGCCCTGGAGCTTCCCATCGTTGCACAAGGCTGATTAAGCCACTTGCTGCCACTGTTGAAATGGAGGGGCGGGAGTGGCAGCGACTTTACAGCCTGGAGGGTGGTGCTCCAGGAACTGGGCCAGAGAACAAAGGTGGGGCGGGGGGGGGGGTGCAGTCGGGGGAAGTGCAGCTCTAGCTGTCGCTCTCCAGCTCTCCACGTGGGAGGTGTGGGCAGGGCCCAAACAGGAGAGGTGACTGGGTGTGAGGGGGCGGTAGAAGTGTTGAGCAGACATCCCCTCTGAGCCCCGAGGAGAAAAGTCATCACTTGCATGTGCCTGTTAGACAAGTCCCCAGCACAGAGACCACCCAATGTCTCAAGAGAGCAATGATCCAAGGGCAGAACCAGAAAAATTAAGTCCAACACACGCACCAAGGTCAACGCTGTAAAAACGCTCCGACTTTGAAGGGACTGGAAAGGTGGAGTGGGTGTTGGTGATGGTGCTTTGCTAACTGCACACCCCTTGCCCTCTCGCCTGGGAGAGCCGTGAGGCACCGCTCAGCCCCCACGGCTCATGGAGCAGCCCCTCCTCCACGCTGAGACGTGGCCCCATGCAGATGTGGGTGACAGCTTTTCCCCGTGTCTCATACTCTCCTCCTCTCCCTGACACACCAAGCCAAACTGGAAACCGCAGCTTTCTCAATCACAGAGCCCCACGTGAGTCATCCCCACAAACCACTGTGGAATCCAAGAGGTGGGAGGACCAGCCCGTGGGCAAGAGCATTGACTCAGGAGCGAGAAAATCCAGTGGAAAATATCCCCAGAATCTGCTCCCCTGCGGAGCACCCACTCTGCAGAAGCAGCAAGGCAGTCACACCTGGGATAGAAGCACACGTGCGGGGCCGCCCTCGCACTGGCAGGGCCTGGGCAAGGACGCAGATGGGTGCTTCCAGCCTGCAGCCCCTCTCACTTGCCACCTGGTTCTGTCCTTGCTGCTACCTCTCCGGTCCCGCCTCAGAGCAGCAGTCCTTGGCCAGCCCTTGGATTTCAGGTGCACACAGCAGGGGTGAGGAGGCCCTCTTGGGAGCATCAGCCCAGGAGAATGAGAGATCAGGCAGGGAATATGCAGAACCAGCCCACTGAGCAGGGTATTGTGGGGCCCCAATACTTGGAAGGTGGGCCAGTAGGGCAGGCATGCTTTCCATTGAGAACATCTCCTGGGTGCCGCACGTGGGTCTTCATTACATGGGTTGGGGTGTAACTGGAGGAGAGACAGAGCAGCTTTTACTCAAATGGGACCCCAAGCAAGGATCCTGTTTGCCTAACTCTAATGGCAATGTGGTGTGTGTGTGTGTGTGTATGTATGTGTGTGACTATTTGAGACCTGGTTAAGAGCCAAGTACTTGGTTACTAGACTTTTGTTTAGGTAAAAACCATACCGTGGCTGGATGGATTTTTCTGTCCTTCCTCAAATATACTGCTTGTGTCTCAGCTTCGGTAGGGAAGAGGAATTTTTCATTGCTATTATTAAATGACACCAAAGTATGCCAAGAAGGATTCATGCTTGTGAGAGAATCTATTTGCCTGCCAGAACTCCACAAGGACAGAACCCCCATCACCCTCCCAGGACGGGGCAGGAACTAGTGGCCCAGGGTAGGACATGAGTCACGAATGGGTCACCCAATGACTTGGAGCTGGAGAGAGAAAGTGACCCGAGGAAGCAGGCATGGGTCCAAGATGAATGTTTTCCAGCCTCCTTGTATCTTTCCAGTTAGGGGCAGCCACCAGAGGAGAAGGGCTCAGGAGGGTCAACCTCATTCTCACAGGGCGCCGTGTGAGTGTGCAGAGGGCTTGGGCCGTGGCCTCGGCCGGCAGGGCAGGGTACACAGTTTGGGGCTGGATGGTTGGAGTCATCCAGTGAGCTTTGGGCTGCAGAAGTGGTCTCTGGCGGCTACCCAGTGTCTGGCCCTGGATGGTCATGGCAGAGGTAGTGCCTGTGGGGTTTACAGGCAGATAGAGGAGGACTGGCTCTGGGCTGAGTCATCTCCCTCTCCAAGAATTGACTTCCCCAAGGCAAGCAGCGTCTTTCGAGCCAGGAAGGGTTTTTGAAGATGTCAAAGCCTTGTAATACACAGAAGACATGGACACGAGGCAGTCCCTCAATGTCAAGCATCTTTGTGATCAGCTCCAAAAA
Organism: Sylvilagus floridanus; assembly: GCA_949820135.1. Classification (NCBI taxonomy): domain Eukaryota; kingdom Metazoa; phylum Chordata; class Mammalia; order Lagomorpha; family Leporidae; genus Sylvilagus; species Sylvilagus floridanus. The sequence continues at coordinate 75,344,420 of OX463230.1, forward strand.
AGGGGTGGGTTTCCTTCCGGAAGTGGGCAGTCCCTCAGGTTCCTGCAGGTGCCATGAAGGCTTGGCAAGGTTATGACCTTGGGCTGACCCACCTGAAATCACTGGCGGAATAATCAAGGAACCGGCCTAAAGCCCTCCCTCCCCGTGGCTCCTCCACTAGAGGTGCCTGTGCTAGGGTGAGCAGAGGGAGCAGCCTTGAGCTATTCCTAACTATAGCGGGAATGTTTCTTATTTTCCCCTATGGGCGTCATGGCAAGTTTGAAATTTGTATATTGCTTTGTATTATTCCTATTTTATAAAGTGCGTTTGGTCAAACATGGGTGTTAAGCATTACTGAACGCCTACTAGCAACCATGATGGCCTACTGCTGAAAAATCTTTCCATCGCTGGCATGCAGTCCAGTGACTGACTTTTCAGATATATTGTTGGATTCTGTTTGCTACTGTTTCAAGTTAAGCTTCGCACCATTATCGATAAGCAAAGTTACAGCTTTATTTTTGCTCTTGTACTATTTTGATATTGGTGCTGTGTTACAGTTGATACGGATCCTAATTCTATGGACAGTGTGGATATTTCTTCTTTGATGTTTTGATACAGTTCTGCCATGAAGCCCTCTTTGATTGGATGTGTCGTGGGGAACAGTTGGGGAAATGGACTGACAGATAGGGCAGATAGAAAATTTGTGATTTCTCCCCACTCAGCTGAGAGTGGCAACCACAGGGGTTCTCGTAATTCAGTTCCATCCGCTGCCAGGATGGCTCACCTGTGGGTTTGCCTTTCAGCCCAGCCTCTCCCAGATGAAGCAGAGCTGTTCACCTGCTGTCGCCTCCGTCCGAGCACCCTGTCCACGGATGCAGGTATGTCCCTGTGGGTTCTGAGCCCTTGAGCTTCTCACTTTGCAGAAGTTTGCTCTGGTGGAATGGAGCTCGTGGTCGTGGCCCCAGCATCTCCCGTGTCTTCACCCCTCCCTGTTGATCTTCCCCTCATTGAGCAGCTCGTCCTCAAAAATGGTGGACCTACGTCTCAGATGTTCCCGGTTTAATAAAAAATGGAGCTTACATTGCTGCTGCTGCTTCTCCTGGGGATCAGCTTAGGGGCTGATGTTAGGAGCAGGGGATTCTGCCACCTGGAAACTGGAAACTGGTATCCCTTGAATTGGAATATTTTTAAGGTGTCTTTATTTTATTTGAAAGGCAGCGTTACAGAGAGAAAGGAGAGGGAGAGGCAGAGAGATCTTCCATCTGCTGTCTCAGTCTCCACATGGCCACAACAGTCAGGGCTGGGCCAGGCTAAAGCCAGGACCCAGGAGCTTCATCCAGATCTCTCCGGTACAGGGCCCCAAGCACTTGGGTCATCTTCCGCTGCTTTCCCAGACCACTAGCAGGGAGCTGGATCAGAAGAGGAGCAGCTAAAACTCAAACTGATACCCATGTGGGATGCTGGCATTGCAGGGGGTGGCTTGACATGCTACACCATAGTGCCGATCCCTTGAATATTCTTATACATTTACTTTTCCATAGGAAGTTGAGGATTCGTTTCACAAGTAGCATAAAAAAGTTCTATTGGCACAGAGGTACATTTTGTTGGAGTTGCAGATTGCTTGAGTCTTCCCATGCATGACTACATTATCTGCTGTTTCCCCATTGAGTCTCCTATGATGTGGAAAATTCTGAACCTGTCAGGCCCCTCAACTTTATTTTCATTTTTTACTTTTTCCTATGCGTCTCCTATGGGAAATTGATTTTGCTGAAACTTGATTGTATATGGGAATCACCTGAAGACTTCTAAAACCTGACAGGACCGGACCCACTGCCAGGAAGTCTGAGTTAATTAGAATGGGGCACAGCCAGGAATTGGAGATGCTGAGTCTCCCCAGGTGACCCTGATGTGCAGTGAAATTAGAAAATTATGCCTCTTACTCGCTAATTCTGTTTTCAGTCTGCCTATTCTGTTACTTAGCTCCTGAACAGAGACTTTGTCCCAGCAAAGTGAATTCTAGAAAATTCTAATTTGTGTCTCTTTCCTAGCAGTCTTTTTGTTTTCATGGGTGAACCACCACCTACATCTGAGAATGCTAATTATTTTTTGCTTCAAAGTGTTCTCCATCTGTTAGCTCTTTTCTCAATCATTTCGAAGATTTTTTTTCTGCTTTAGACATGAATTCTATTTCCTCAGGGGTTAATTCTCCTATTGAAAGAGTGTGGTTGATTGTCGCGCCATCATTGAACAGTGGGTGCTTCCCAACAATGTGTGTAGCCGTCTGAGGCTGCTGATGGAGTGGATGTACGTCCCCAGCCTACGTGGGCAGTGAGTGTGGGCTTTGGGCAGCAGCTTAGCTGGCCTCTGGGACCTGAACAGCTGGCAGTGCCTGAGAGGAGGCAGGGTGTGTAGCCGCTTAGCTTCTGGGTGTGGAGGCAGGACCCCGGGGGACTTTGTTCCATAGACACTCCCACTCAGCCCCACGTGGAAATGGCCAGTCCCAGGGTTTCTCCTTATGAAAATCTCAAGTTGTCTCAGGCTCTTCTCTACTTCTATTTTTTTTTACGTAGATTTATTTATTAATTTGAGAGGCATAATTACAGATAGAGAAAGGGAGAGACAGAGGTCTTCCATCTAATGGTTCACTCCCCAAATGGCTGCCATGGCCAGGGCTGCACCAGGCTAAAGCCAGAAGCCAGGCGCTTCTTCTGGATATCACATGTAGGTACAGGGGCGCAAGCACTTGGGCCATCTTCTATTGCTTGCCCAAGCCATTAGCAGGTAGCTGGATCGGAAGAGAAGCAGCCAGGACACAGAAAGCACCCATATAAAATGCCAGGAGGCTTAGCCCCCTATGCCACAGCGCCAGCCCCTCTACTTCTCTTTAAATCCCCAACACTGGCACTCTTCCCAAGGGGATTGACAGTTTCTGGCAATCCACTGATGATCGGTAAGGACCCCTCTGAATGAGGCCGGCACCGTGGCTCATTTGGCTAATCCTCCACCTGCGGTACCAGCATCCCAAATGGGTGCTGGGTTCTAGTCCCAGTTGCTCCTCTTCCAGGCCAGCTCTCTGCTGTGGTCCAGGAGGGCAGTGGAGGACGGCCCAGGTGCTTGTACCCTGCACCCACGTGGGAGACTGGGAGGAAGCACCTGGCTCCTGGCTTCAGATCGGTGCAGTGCCAGCCGTGGCGTCCATTTGGGGGGTGAACAAATGGGAGGAAGACCTTTCTCTATGTCTCTCTCTCACTGTCTATAACTCTACCAGTCAAAAAAAAAAAAAGAGACCCCTCTGAAAAGGTAGCATGGCAGCTGATACCCAGAAGACAACGAGGCAGCACACAGCAGGGAAGAGGAGACAGTGTGGCAATATTCCAGGAAGCAGAAGGAGCCTGGACACGTGTCCCAGGACTGGCAAGAGCCTGGCAGTTAGGGACTTATGAATGCAAAGTGGCTGGGATGCAGTGGGGAGGCAGGCAGACGGGATGGGGCGGAGGCCTGCAGGCTTTGTTTGTTCTAAATTCAATGGAAAGCCTTAAGAGGGTCTTAAGCAACGGGAACCTATGAAGTGGTTGTCATTTGGTACACTGGCTGCTGTGTGGATAGAAATTGAAAGGAGCAATGGAGGGAGCAGGGGAGACCTGGGAGGAGGATGTCATGGTCGTCCAGACGAGAGATGGCGGCGGCCAGCACCTGCATCACGGTGGTCGCAACAGAGGGAGGAGGAGGGGCTTCAGATACCCCTTGGAGGAGACCAAACATAACAAGCTTAGGGATTAGGAATTAGGTGCAGGATGTGAGGGAGAGGGAGGAAGTGAGAGCAGCAACCAGGATGTGGTCTGAGCACCTGGAGGGAGGTGACGGCGTTTCCTAGGGTGGGGAAGACTGGGATGAGCTGGGTTAGTTATGGTGGGGGGGGGGGGTTAAGAGTTCCATTTTGGATGGGTTAAGTTTGAACCATACGTGAGACAGCGAAGCGAAGATGACCGACAGGCAATCTGAGCACCTAAATAGGTATAGTAACGAGTTAGAGACGGTTCAAAGGTAGAAACGGGTGTCCACATTGATAATAAAAGATACATGAGCAAGTAGAGGGGTGGGGAGGTGGCACGGAAGTCAGAAAAGCATCATTTTCCAACCACGCTGGTAAAAGTTGGATCCGACACAAATCATCCGTGGATGCGAATCTAGAGGTAAACTCTATGAGATACAGAGGAGCTGCGTGGCTTAAAGCGTCTCCCCACAGACCAGCTGTTAGTTACCAGGAAAAGGACAGCGAAGGAGTAGTGATTATACAAAGGAGAAATCCAACTGCGTCCTGACAAGGCGATCAAAAGGCACATCAGCAGCTGTGCACCCAGGAGGGGACGCTCGGACCCTAACCTGGGTCAGACCCAGCACGCTCCAAACAACAGCCTGATCGCAAGAAAGCAGCAAGCCCTAAATGAGGAAGGTCCTATTTAAGGAAAGAAGAAGGAAAAATGGGGAATCCTGTTCTTCAAACATGTCAATGTCATAAAAGACAAAGAAAGGCTGTGGAAGTGTGCCGGGTTAAAGGAGGCCAAAGAGACACGAGAATTAAACATGCTGTCTGACCACAGTCTAGATCCTGTGCTGAGAGTGGAAACAAATGCCATCAGGAATATCTTGGGGTTAACTAACACAATTGAAATGATAAAGTATTACACCAATGGTAAATGTACTATGGTTGATAGCCGCTGTGGGTATACAAGAGAATACCCTTCACCTTATAAACAACGTTTAAGTGGCCCTCCAATGGTTAAGCAAATATATATATATATACATACGTAGTATTATCTATTATACATATAAGGTATATACATATTGCAGATTGTATATAATATATACAAACACCTGTGAGGTCATATATAATATATATGTAATACACACAAAAAGCAAGTAGATAAAGACAGAGAAAGCAGAGAGAACAATGATACTCATTAGGTAAACTCAGGGTATGTGTTGCAGTTGAGTTTCTCAACAATGTTGCAGTGGATTCGTTTCTGAGAGGAGCAGCGTGGTGGGGGCAAGAGGGCGCGGAGTCAACACACAGACCCTGGGAGTCGGGTGAAAGCAGGCTCAAGGCGAGCAGCCCGCAGACTCGTTTATTACAGTTGGTACAACATCTTATATAGCCAAGACCAGCCAATCTGGTCAAGGGGCGGTCTATGCCCCAACCAATCACAGCCTATTGTCAGGCAGTTTCCAAAGCCATCCAATCACAGCCTTTTACCAGGCAGTTTCAAATCCATCCAATCATAGCCTGTTGCCAGGCAGTTTCCAAAGCCATCCAATCACAGCCTGTTGCCAGGCAGGCTCCATTGCCAGGTGGGTTTCAAAGCCATTCCTGAGTAACTGACGCTCGCTTGCCAGTGGCCACCTTGGCATGGCCTTCTCATTCCACCACAGGTATGCAGGTAATTTTTGTATTTTTTGTGATTGTTAAGCAAATAACAAATGATTTTTAGGTTTATTTTGGGTTTTTTAGTAATTCTAGCTGGTACATAAATTGTACAGATCTGTGGGGCACTATGTGCCGTTTCAGTGTGTGTGTGTGTGTGTGTGCGTGTGCTATGTGATGTCCCAGCAGAGAAAACCTATCTGTCACCTCAAGCTGTCAGCATTTCTTTATGGAAAAACACTCACAATCCTAGTTTCTGCTTTTGTAGAGGCATGTCAAGTACATTATTATTACTATCTATAATTAACCTGTGCAATACCCTACCAGAATGTCTTACTTCCTTATCGTTACAATTCAGTACCCATTGACCAACCTTGCCCCATCCTGCCGCCAACCTCTGCTGCCCACCACTACATTCTCCAGTGAGATCCACTGCTTTAGCTTCCTCGTAGGAGTGACATCATGTGATACTTGTCTCCCTGTGCTTGGCTTATTTTATTCATTTGAAGTAATCCATGTTGTTGCGAAACATTTATCTATGTTATGGTAGAGTAGTATTCCATTACGAGGCTGTACCGCATTTCCTTTTTAGGGTGCTCCTGTCTCCTGGCTGTTGTGAGTAGCGCAGCCACAAACATGCAAGTGCAGCTGTCTACTGGCAGGCTCCTTTACTTCCCCCGGTCACACACCCAGGGGTGGGACGGCTGGCTCATAGGGGAGTTCTGTTTTTGGTTCTCAGAGGAGCTCTTCATACTGGTTTCTCCACTGGCCCTGTGTTCCCCACAGTGCTGTGCAATGGCTCCCTTTACTCTGCATCCTGACCAGCACTTGGTATTCTCTGTGTTTCTGATAATAGCCCTGCAGTGCGGTGACATCTCTTTGCGGTTTAGATTTACAGTTGCCTGAAAACTAGTGACGTGCAACATTTTTCCATAGACCTGTTGGCCATTTGTAGGTCTTCCTTTGAGAAATATCTACTTAAAACCTCCTTCCAGGGGCCATCAAAGAAGGAGGTACCTTTCTCTGAAGGGAGGAAAGAACTTCCACTTTGCTTATGGCCCTGTCTAAATAATGTTGGAGTTTGTGGGCTCAAAAGGCTTCCATAGCCTTGGCAGCTCATGACAAGAGCCTCAGGTGATCACTGAGGTCATAAATAAGAGTGTCAATTGTTAAGTCAACAACAGGAGTCACTGTGCACTTGCTCCCAACGTAGGACCTCTGTCCTTAATGTGTTGTACTATGAGAATTAGCAGTGAAACTAGCCTTCAAACAGTACTTTATACTTTGTGTGCTTTAGTGGGTGCAAACTGTTGAAATCTTTACTAGGTATAGAGTCTTCTTTATATAAAGATAATTAAAATTGAATCTTAATGAAGAATAGGATGGGAGAGGGAGTAGGAGGTGGAATGGGAGTTGGGGTAGGAGGATGGGTATGGGGGGAAGAACCACAGTATTCCTAAAGCTGTACCTTGAAATTTGTGTCATTAAATAAAAGCTTTCTAAAAATAAGCCATTTTGCAAAAACAAAGAAAAACATTTTGCCCATTGATGATTAGATTTTTTTTGGCCGTTGAGTTATTTGAGTTCCTTACATATTCTGATTATTAACCTCCTGTCAGATATATAATTGCAAATATCTTGTCCCACTCTGTAGGTTGCCTTTTCATTCTATTGATCATTTCTTTTGATGTTCAGAATCTCTGCAGTTCAATGAAATCTCGTTTGCCTATTTTTGTTTTGTTTTGTGTGCTTTGGGTCTGATCCAAAAACAATCCTTACTCAGACCAACATCCTGAAGCATTTCCCTAGGTTTTCTTCCAGTAGTTGTAAAGCTCAGGATCTTACATTTAGGTCTTTAATCCATTTTGAGTTGATTCTTATACCTTGTGAGAGATGGAGCTAGGAGATATCGTTCTTCTGCACGTGGATATCCAGTTTTCCCAGCTCCATTTATTCAAAAGACTGTCCTTTATGGTTTTTTTTTTTTTTTACTTTTTTATTTGTTGAACTCTTTATTTAGTGGAACATTAAGCCTTTGACTCTAATGTAAATTAAAAATGTTATCTCAAAGAATTTTAAAAAAAGGTGACTGTCTTTATTTTAATGTGTTTTCTTAGCACCTTAGTCAAAGATCAGCTCACTTTAGATGTGTGGGTTACTGCTGGGGTCTCTATTCTGTTCCGCTGGTCCATGTATCTCTGCTTATGCCAGTGCCATGCTGTTTTAATTACTGTAGATTGGTAATGCATTTTAAAGTTGGGTACTATAATGCCTCTGCTTTGTTCTTTTTTATTCAATATTGCTTTGGCTATTTGGTGTCTTTTGTTCCATAAAAGTTCTAGGATTTCTTCTAGTTCGTCAAAAAATATTATTGGTATTTTAATAGCAATTGCATTGAATTTATAAATCACTTTGGGTAGCTTAACATTTTAACAATATTGATTCTTTTTTTTTTTTATTTGACAGAGTTAAACAGAGAGAGAGAGAGAGAGAAAGGTCTTCCTTCCGTTGGTTCACCCCCTCAAATGGCCGCTATGGCCAGAGCTATGCCAATCCGTAAGCCAGGAGCCAGGTGCTTCTTCCTGGTCTCCCATGTGGGTGCAGGACCCAAGCACTTGGGCCATCCTCCACTGCCTTCCCGGGCCACAGCAGAGAGCTGGACTGGAAGAGGAGCAACCGGGACTAGAACCCGGCACCCATATGGGATGCCAATGCCACAGGTGGAGGATTAACCTAGTGAGCCATAGAGCCGGCCCAACAATATTGATTCTTTCCAACCCATGTGTTCCTTTGAGTTTCTTTCATCGGTGTTTTATAGTTTTCCTTGTAGAGATCATTTGCTTCTTTGGTTAAATTTATTCCTATGTATCCTTATCTTTTTTAGTATACCTATTGGATATGACTTGCTTTCTTGATTTCTTTTTCAGATAATTAAAACACTATGGGTGTTTAAAAATGTTACTGGTTTTTGCATGTTGACTTTGGAAATTTGCTGAATTCATTTATTGGGTCTAATTTTTAGTGAATCTTTGGAATTTTCTGTATGTATGGTCATGTCATCTGTGAACAGGAATAATTTTACTTGTCCCTTTCCAATTGGGATGTCCTTTACTTCTTCCTCCTACCTGATTGCCTTGACTAAAACTTCCAATTCTGTGTAAAATAAGGGAGTAAAAGTGGGCCTCCTTGCCTTGCTCCGTAAGCCTTTGACCTTGACCTATCACACCAGCCACTGGCTTGTTACACATTGGCCTTTATTATGGAGGTACATTCCCTCTATTCCCTCATGTGCATGAAGCGATATTGGATCTTATCAAATGCCCTTTCTGAGGTTTCTGTCCTTCATTCTGTGGATGCAATAGATCATGTTTATTGACTTGCATATTTTAAATCATCCCTGCATTCCTGATTTGAATCCCACTGAATCATGGTGACTAATATTTTTAGTGTATTATTAGGTTTGGTTTGCTAGTGTTTTGCTGAGGATTTTTGTATCATGTTCACCAGGAACACTGGTCCGGAGCTTTCTCTTTTTGTTGTGTCCTCATCTGGTTTTGGTATCAAGGTAATACTGGCCTCATAGAATTAGTTTGGAAAACTCATTTGCTCTTCTATTTTGGGGGATAACTTAAGAAGTATTTATCAACTTTTCTTTAAATGTTTGGTGGAATTCAGCAATGCAACTGGTCTGGGCTTTTCTTTGATGGGAGACTTTTTTACTTATTCAAGTTTGCTACTCATTATTGATCTGTTTAAGTGTTCTTTCTTCATGTTTCAAGCTTGGTGAGGTGTATGTATCCAAGAGTTTGTTGGTTCCTTCTCTTTTACCAAATTTGTTTCCATATATTTTCCATAATTTCCAACAATCTTGTGTGTGTCTGTGGTATCACTTGTAATTTTACCCTTCATCTATGATTTTTGAGTCTTTCCTTTTTTCTTTAATCTAGTTAATAGTTCGTCAGTTTTGTTTGATTTTTTCTGCAGTTTTTTAGCCTTTGAGGTACTATGGCTTTGAGTTTTAGTATTTCTTTCATTCTATTAATTTTGTGTTTAATTTTTGCTTTTCCATCTCCTTGTGGTATAGTGAAGTTGTTTTTTGAGATATTTCTGCTTGTCATGCAATGATTGTCATAACCTGCCCTTTTATAATGCTTTTGCTGTATCTCATGGATTTTGTTACATTGTATTTGTTTTTGTTTCAAGAAATTGTAAAATTTCCTTCTGAGTTTCTTCCTGGATCCATCTTTGTTCTAGTGTAAGTCAGTTTCTGTGTATTTACGTAGTTTCCAAAGTTTTTTGTGGTATTGCTTTTTAGCTTTATTAAATTGCAGTCAGCAAAGATAGTGATATGATTTCTTTTTTTTTTTTAACTTTTTGAGACTTGTTTTGTAATCGACCATATCATCTACGGAGAGTGTTCCATGGGCTTTTGAGAGATTGTGTGTTCTGCAGCTACTGGCTGGAACTGTCCGCTCACATCTTTTGGGTCCAATTGATTGAAAGTGCAATGTAGCTCTGCTGCTTCTTTGATTATTTTCTGCTCAGATTATCCATTTCTGAATGTGGGGTGATTAAGTACCCTGTTCTTATTACACTGAGGTCTATCTGTCCCTTTAGGTGTATTGATATTTGCTTTATATAACTGAATGCTCTGATATTGGGTATGTAAATGCATTTATAATTGTTATTTCCTCTTGATGGATTAAATTTTTTATTATTGCATAATGACCTTCTTTGTCTCCTTTTGCTGCTTTTTATCTACATTTTTATTTTCTCTAAGTATGACAACTCCTGCTTTCTGTTGGGTTCCATTAGCCTGAAATATCTTATTCCACCCTTTTACTTTAGTCTATGTGTGTTCTTGGAGGTGAGGTGAACTTCTTGTAAGTGTATATAGGCAAGTCTTATTTAATTTAATCGATTAGTCACACTCTGCCCTTTACTTGAATAATTTAATTCTTTTACATTTAAGTTTATTATGGATAAGTGTTATGGCTACAACTGTGATTTTTTTTTGAAAAATTTTTAAATATTTATTTGAAAGGCAGAGATATAGAGAGCTGGAGAGAGAGAGAAACTGAGTAAGAGAAAGAGAGAGAGCTTCCATCTGCCAGTTCACTCCCCAGATGGCAACAACAGCCAGTGCTTGGGCCAGACCAAAGCTGGGAGCTAGGAGCTCCATTCGCTCCTCCCATGCAGGTGCAGGGGCCCAAGTACTTGAACCATTCTCTCCTGCTTTCCCAGGCACATCAGCAGAGAACTAAATCAGAAGTGGAGCAGCCAGGGCTTGAACCAGCACTCATATGGGATGCTGGCAACACAGGTGGTGATTTAACCATCTGTGCCACAACACTGCCCCTAATTTTTTTGAGAGGTGGTAGGGGTTAGTTCTCTTCCACTGGTTCATTCCTAAAGTGCCAGCAAGAACAATGACTGGGCCAATTCTGTAGCCAGGAGTTAGAAACCGCACCCAGGTCTCCTATCTGGATGACAGGAACCCAGTTGCTTGAGTCATCATTTCTGCCTCCCAGGATCTGCACTTTTAGGAAGCTGGGGCCAGGAATTGAACCCAGTTATTCTAATGTGGGATACAGGCATCATAAATGCTAGGGTAAATGCTCATTCCATGATACTTGTTTGCTAGTTTTAGTATAACTCCTTTTTACTCCTTCTCATACACTCTTCTTTTGTGATTAAATGATTTTCTCTAGTAGTGTATTTTAATTCCTTGCTTATTTTTGGTAAATGTATTATGGATTTTTTTGTGATTACCATGAGGCTTACAAAACCACTTTTTGGTAATAACACAGTATTTTGAAATGATAGTAACTTGGTATCAATTATAAAGAAAACAGGAAAAGTAACAATAAAGAACTCTTTTTTCCTCTCCATTCCCCCTCACATTTTGATTTTTAAAAATTTTCTATTTTATTTATTTGAAAGAGAGAGAGAAAGTCTTCCATCTGCTGGTTCATTCCCTAGATGCCTACAATACCAAGGGCTGGGCCAGGCCAAAGCCAGAAATCAGGAACTCAATCTGGACCTCCTACATGGGTGGCAGGGACCCGGCTACTTGAGCCATCACCTGCTGTCTCCCAAGGTGCACATTAGCAGGAATCTGGAACCAGGAGCAGAGGTGAGACTTGAACTCTGGCGTTCCAATACAGGGCCTGGGCATCCCAAGCAGCATCTCAACTGTGAGACAAAACACCAGCACATTCTGAATTTTTGTTGTTCCATTTTATAGCTTTGCATATTGTCTGTCTCCTAACATTTTAATGTAGTTATTATTTTTAGTTGCTTTGATTTGTAGTTTTCACAGTAAAGATATGACTGGCTTGCGTGTTTATGATATTAAAGCATTCTGAATTTGTATAGTACTCTTATCAGTGACTTTTCTATCTTGTGCTATTTTCTTCTTATTTTTCAGTGTCTCTTTGAGTTTGAAGACCTCCCATTAACATTTCTTGTATGATGGATCTGGTGGTGATAAATTCTCTCAGCTTTTGTTTGGGAATATGTCTATCTTTCTCATATCTAGAGGGTAATTCTGGGTACAATATTCTTGTCTGGCAGAAGTCCTGGTGTTCTTCAGTACTGTGATGGTCTTGTTCCATTCTCTCCTGGTCTTTCAGGGTTATTTTTTTTAAGATATATTAATTTAATTGAAAGAGAGGCAGGGAGAGATAGAGAGAACCCTCTGCTGGTTCACTCCCCATGTGGCCACAATGGCCAGGTCTGGGCCATGTCGAAGCCAGGAGCCAGGAGCTTCATCCAGGTCTCCTACATGGATGACAGGGGCCCAAGTTCTTGGACCATCTTCTGCAGCTTTTCCCAGGCCATGAGTAGGGAGCTGGAATGGAAGAGGAGCAGCTGGGACATGAACCAGCACCTACTATGGGATGCCGGCATTGCAGGCAGCAGCTTTACCCACTGTGATGACATGGGCCCAGCCTGTTTGGTTTCTGCTGAGATGTCTTCAGTCAGGTGAACTGGGACTGCATTATGTAATATTTGTTTCTTTTCTCATGTAGCTGTGGGAATCCTGTCCTTTTCTTTATCTTTGGGGAATTTGATTAAAAGATGTTTGAGTTAGTTGAGGTCAATCTGACTGGTGATGATCCATATGGAACGGAACATGCTAAGTAGGATTGGTAAGCGGCAGCAGATTAACATTAAAAAAATCCCACACCTCATATACTGGACTACTTCATCATCTTCTACTGTCTTCTCTGCGTTGCTTTAGTAAAGTTCCTCGTGAATACTTCAGTTTGGTTCAGAGGAAACAGTAGGAAGCAGAATTGTGTTATGAGACAACCATGAAGCCCCAGGGAGCCTCGAGGTGCAACCTGTAGGGTTAGGGCTAGTGCAGAGGGAAAGCCCCTTCCTGCTTGGAAGACATCCTTCAACCTCGGGCAGCTTTCCCCTTAACGCTGCTTTCTGGCTAACCTCCCCCTTGCAGGATGCCTCTTGATTGATTTTTTAAAATTTTATTTAAGTTATACAGTTTGTATTTCATAGATACAGATTTAGGAACATAGTGACACTTCCCTCTCCTACCCTCCCTCCTGCCCATACTCCAACCCTTCCTTCTCCTCCCTCTCACATTCCCACTCTTAATTTTTACAAAGATCTATTTTCAGTTTACTTAATGATAGTATAGTCAACCCTATTCTGAATAAAAGAGTTCAACAAATAGTATGAAGAGAAAAAAATAACACTGTTCCTCAGTGGAAGAGGCAAGGGCTATAAACAATCATGAAATGGCAAAATATCCATTTCACCCCAACACATTACATTTCGGGTACTCTATTAGTTACCTCAGTTCAGGGAAAACATATGATATCTGTCTTTTTGGAACTGGCTTATTTAAGTATAATGGTTTACAGTTGTGTCTCTCTTGTTGCAGAAAACAGGATTTCAATTTTTTTTCTTACAGCTGAGTAGTATTTGATAATATATGTACACCGTAATTTCTTTGTCCGGTCAACAGCTGATGGACATCTGGGTTGATTCCATATCTTTGCTGTTGGGAATTGTGCTGCAGTGAACATGGGGGTACAGATCATTCTTTCATATGCTGATTTCTTTTGGTTTGGGTCAATTCCCAGGAGTGGACTGGCTGGATCATGTGGTAGGTCTATATTCAGATTTCTGAGGTATCTTCATCCTGTCTTCCACAGTGGCTGCACCAGTTTACATTTCCACCAACAGTGGAGTAGGATACCTTCCCCCCACATCCTTACCAGCATTTGTCATTTGTTGATTTCTGTATGGTTTTGATTTGCATTTCTCTGATGGCTAGTGATCCCAAGCATTTTTCCACTTTTTCATATCTTCTTCTTTTTCTTTCTTTAATGACGTAATTTTCATCATAGAGATCTTTGACATCCTTGGTTAAATTTATTCCAAGGTATTTAAATTTTATACAGCTATTGTGAATGGGATTGATCTTAGAAGTTCTTTCTCAGCCTTGGCATTGTCTGTGTCTACAACAGCTATTGATCTTTGTGTTAATCTTATATCCTGCAAACTCTTTTATGACTTCCAATAGTCTCTTCATGGAGTCTTTTGGGTTCCCGATATATAAACTCATGTCATCAACAAATAGAGATAGTTTGACTTCTTCCTTCACTATTTGTATCTCCTTTGATTTCATTTTCTTGCCTAATGGCTCTGGCTAAAACTTCCAGTACTATATTGAATAGAAATGGTGAGAGTGGGCATTTTTGTCTGATTCTGGATCTTGATATCCAAACTCCAGGGAACATATGCATCCCTCCCAATCATGTTTTTTTTGGCTGGAATTTATCTAGGATAACCTTCTATTTTTACCTCTGAAACATCACATACTACATTCAACAAAATACCATTATTGCTGTGGATTCATTCTAAGAGGAGAAACGCAGCGGGGGCAAGAGGAGCAGAGTCATGACACAGATACCAGGAGCTGGGTGAAAGTGGGCTAGGGGCAAGCAGTTTGCAGACTTGTTTATTTCAATTGGTGCAGCAGCTTTTATAGCCAAGGCAGCCAATCTGGTCAAGGGGCAGTTTATGCCGTAACCAATCACTGCCTGTTGCTAGGCAGGCTCCTTTGCCAGGTGGGTTCAGAAGCTTTTTTGAGTAACTGACGCTTGTTTGCCAGCACTGTCTTGGCATAGCCTTCTCATTCCACCACATACCATGTCAATAAAGTCTTGAGAATCATTGCAATTGTAATTAATAGAGGGTCAGAACGTCATAGCAGAGGTTTTATGAAGCACAGCAAATGTCCACAGAAAGATGGGTGTTTCCAAAGGTGCTGGCACTAACAGAGGTCCCAGAATCATTTCATGCAAAGCAACACTAGCAACCATGTCAATGAGTAGTATTTTAAGCTATGTTTTAAGGACTAACACTGTAAAGTGGTATTTTACTATTTACATATGTGTTTCACCATGTATAATTACAAGCGGGAAATTGGCAGGTGTGTACATTATAAATTTTTCCATTTAGATAGTATAGGTGTGTTATTTTAGCAGAAATATATATTAATAGGAACTTTTGATTCTAATGTACAACATGGTGACTATGATACTCTATACTTTATAATACTCCATTACTGAAATGTGTTAAGACAGTAGACTTTTTTAAGGATTTATTTATTTCTTTGAAAAGTAGAGTTATGGATAGAGAAGAAAATACAGAGAGAGAGAGAGCGCGCGCACGAGCGAGCGAGCAAGCTTCCATCTGCTGGTCCATTCCCCGAATGGCTGCAATGGCCAGGGCTGGAATAGGCCAAAGCCAGGTGCTTCACAGGGGTCTCCCACATGGGTACCCCACATGGGCACTTGGGCCATCTGTTGCTGCTTTCCCAGGTGCATTAGCAGGGAGCTGGATCAGAAGCAGAGCAGCTGGGACTTGGGCCAGCACCCATGTGGGATGCCAGTGTCTCAGAGACCACAACTCTAGCCCCAAGACAATAGATCTTGCATTTGAATTTTTTCACTGCACACACAACACACACACACACACACACACACACACACGGTGACTAAGTGACATGGTAGGTGTATTAACTAAATTTGATTGTGGTAATCATTTCATAATGTATATTTTATCAAATCACATTTTATATGTTTACTACGTATAATTTGGTTGGATATATTCAGTTGCATACATTCAGTATAGAAATTACACTTCAATAAACCTGAAAATACATCAAATATAATAGAGACATAGGACGTCTGATATCCAGATATAGGCAACTGACCTAAGCAGGGAGTCAGCTAAGAGAGGCAGCATTGTGGCCCCTGCCCAGAGGAGAAAGAGCCAGCACATTAGCTCCAGTGGGAATGACTTCCAAGGAGAATAGAGTCAGATGCCATTGTGGTCATTTCCTGTCACCCCATGCCTCGTAGGGGACAGTCATCATCCATTCGGTCACCAAAGACCAATATCTCCCACCTCTCACTACAGAATCCCACAGTACCAGCTCCCAGCTTCTCCAGTCCCCTTGACAGGGAAGAAAGACTAGTGGCTGGCTTCTGTCCCCTAGAAGAAGCAGGTCTCCTGCGCAGTGTAGACCGTCCTGGCCGCAGACAGTGGTGATCATGGTGGAAGGCGTCCAGCTTCTACGGGCAGCAGGGCTCTGTGTCCAGCTGGGCTGTCAGCAGTGGGCCCTGCAGCTGAGCAAATCTGCCTTCCCCAAATAGGTTCTAAGGCAGGACTTGGTCTGCACCCTGCCCCGAGCTGTGCCAGTCCCCAAGCCGGTGCCCCAGGGCACATGCTGGGACACAGCGAGCTACCCAGTGTCTTGCTAATTAAGCCTCTTTCTGCCTCAGTAGCTAGGATCGGTTGCTTTTCCTTGCAATTATGAACCCTGACTGAAAGGATCTTGCATTTCCTTGGCTTAAGAGGGGATTCCTTTCTGCCATCTTACACCAAATTCTGCCTCTCATGAGTGTATCGAGTATCCAGTGTCCCTGGCCAATGGCCAGTGTAGACAAAATGGCCTCCCAGCGGTCACAGCCTGAGCCCTGATATCCGATAACTCCATTTCCCCTTTTCAGATCCCAAGAACTCAGCCCCGTCTCTAGCTATGGGGACGCCTGTTCGCCTGTTCCCCACTTTATCTTGGCTCTGTGCAGAACCAGCTCTCACTCGCCCATTGCCCCGTGTTCTCCTGGGACTCCTTGGAGCCTGTGGTTTTCAAGCTGCTTTGCTGCTAAGTGTGGGAAAGGAGATAAACAGGGAACACAACTCCCCGAAGTTCTCCGAAGCATCCAGTAGGCTTGTCTGTTGCAAACACTGGTTTGAAGTTCTTTGCCCGAAATCAAACCAGTCTGTCATCACCCTGGGCTGATGGGGGATGAATTGGACCTCGCAGATCTCGGGAATCTGCCTACCCACCCTTGACACGGATACCCAGAGCCGCTGTGCAGGGAGACCTGTGATGGATGTCTACCTGTGGCACTGCCAGACGCCCAAACCACGAATGACAGCCACGAATCAGTCTCCTCTTCTCCTTCATGAGTGGCCGTGTCTGAAGAGCCTGGTGCCCTCCCAGAGGCCTCCCCACGCTAATTACATGTGTGGCCTTCCAAGGAGGCTCAAGCTGATCTTGCAGGCCAGGGCCAGTGAGCACTAGACAGTGATAAGACTGCTTAACCCACTCCCATGAGCATCAGGGGCTCAAATCAGCATTTTTGTCTTTTCTAAGGAGATGTTTCCCGACATCGCCTGATCCCAGTGATGTACCACAACTTCCTGTGAGGGGAAAGGCATAGATTTTGCCATCCAGCTGGGAAAACTGAGGCCTAGAGAGGGCAGAGGGGACTTCCCATATGGTGGAGTGGCTCACGGGGAGCCTGAGGTTCGCAGGTTCCCAGTCCTGGAGATGCATCCTCATCGGCTGTTGGTGTCACTGCTCTCTTGGCCTACTCAGAAGCAGAGAAAGGCTCCCACTGACTCTCTTGGGTTCTTCTTCTTGCACCCATTAAATCATTCTTTGAAAAGTGTATGGCTCTCGAGGGTTTCACCAAAGCTAAGTAGTTATCGATAGAATCCTGAGAACAAAGCATGCAGTAGCTTGGCCCTTGGCAAGTGGCTTATTCTCCAAATGAGATTTGTGTCCATCACCTTCTAGTTCTCAGATCTGCCTCTGAAAGTGGGGCTGCTCTGAAGGAGGCTGGAAGAGTCGAGGTGAGGGCATGGGAGCAAGGTGGAATCACCACCGAGCCTGGTCTTCCCAGCCCCAGAGGCCAGGACAACCCAGCACAGGCCAGATGTGGAGGTTGGTCACCCAAAGCCGATTTAGCCATCCTACCTCCATGTCCTATTCTGAGGTTGGGAGTCACTGTGAACCCCTGGGATGTTCTGGCCTCATTACTTCTTATTCCAAAACCTTCTCTTCCATGTCTCTTCCCCAACCTCAAGCAGTGACATTTGAGCACTCCAGGGATTTAGAGACTAGTCCCATCCACTTATTTTACAGTCAAGGTGACCCTGCTTTACATCTGATGCAAAGGCAGAAGGATGGTCAGAGATAGGTTCCAGGATGTAGCATGGAGATACACTTGGGCCCACCCTGGAGCCCAGCACAAGGCATGAAGAAGTGGCCAGAAAGTTCCCAAAACACTGACCCTGCAATTCTGAATTGTCCCTGGCACAGAGGTAGCTAGGAGTCCAGAACGGATGAGAAACAGATCAGTGGCCAAGTCTAATGGTTTTGGAGTCCAGCTCTGGTGGCCATCCTCTCCCGGACACCCAAGTGTCTGATCTGCTCTAAGCTGCAGGCCTCTGACATCAAGCAGGGTCCTTGGAAGCAATGAGATTCTAAGGAGAAGCTGAGCCCCATTTAAACCATCTGGGAGACCTCTGCCAACATCTTTTTCCGCTTCCCTGCTACTGAGAAAACACAAGGCCCCACTTTCTCTCCACACTGAAGCAGCAAAGGCTCATTCTGTATCCACATCCCTTCTCCCGCTCTCAGCTCCTCCACCCCCACCTACGCTCCGCTCTCCCACAAAGAGCCAACACTAGGCCCACACAGAGCCTCTGCAGTTGGTTGGTGGGAAATGCCAGGTGGGCTCTATCAGGGTTCTTGCAGGTTGTGCCTGGAAGGAGACACCTTGGGAATCCCCACTTCCATGGAGCCGTCGGGGGAGGGGTACTGCAGGCTGAACAAGGCCTTCCCTAGAAGGTCAGTGTCCTAACCCCTAGAACCCCTGACTGTGTTAACTTCCGTAGTAAAACAAGACTTTGCACATGGGATTAAGCTAAGGATTCTAAGACAAGGAGATTATCTTGGGTTGTCTGGATGGGCCTACTCCTGGCCATCACAGGGGTCCTTGTAGGAGGGCAAGGCTGAAACACACAAGGAGCCAACTTCCCCAGCAGCCTCCAGAGGACAGGTGGCCCTGCCAGCAGCTTGGGTTTTAGGCTCTGAACTCTTGAATGGAAAGAGAATAAAGTTATGTTGGTTTAAGCCAGTAAATTTTTGGTAAACTGTTAAACTGTTGCAACAGCAACAGGAAACTGGTATAGAGGTCCTAGATGAGCATTCAGGTGCCTGGGAAGGAAACCTGGGAGTGGTCCCATGGGGTGCAGTCTTCCAGGTCACAGATCTTCTGCCACTAGGTGATCCCAAGTAACAGAAAAATAAGTCAACTGGTTTATGCACAAGTCCAAAGGCAGGAAGCTCCAAGCTCGGTTGGTCAGTGACACTGTCATACTACCAAGGACCATGGTTCTCCCCAGCATTCGTATGTACTAGTTTCACTGTCTTGGTCACAATGTGGCTGCCACAGTTCCAGGAAACACATCCAGGTACACCATTGTCTAGACCCAGGGCAAGAAGCCATTTTATCTTGGAATATGTTGTTGAGAGAGAGGAGAGCCTTCTCAGAGTGCTCAGCCCTCTCCCTTCCTGCACCTCAATGCCAGAAGACTTCTCCTTCCATCTATGGCCAGAATCACATCATATGTCCATGCTTAAGCCAATCACTGGTGAGGAAAATGGGAGTACTCTGATGGGCTTAGCCCCAAAGCACTTGGCTATCGGGCAGAGGATGGAGCCCAAAAATAACCCAGGAGAATACTGGCCAGGTTGAGTAGATGTCCACTGGTGTGTGGCATGGGCTTCACAGAGCCTCCAGACAACTCCAGAGCTTATGCAGCCTGTCCTTAACATGGGATGGAATGGCTAGTTCCAGGCACCAGAGAGCCCACCCTCTGTGCAGCAGTCCTGCCTAGCCACCTGGGCTCCAGGCTCTCCCCAACCTGCCCCATTGTCTTCACCCACAATTTGGAGCCTGATGGAACCATCTGGAATCCATCTGTCGCAGGGCTGGGTTCTGCCACTTCGCTAACATTTGCACATCTCTAGCACCTGCAGTTGAAGCTAATTTCCCCCGAGAAAACAGCCATAGGTGTACCCTAAAAAAATCCAAATGAGAGAGGAGGCGTTCGAGTTAGAAGCACGAAGTTTATATATTTAAGGGGCAGACACGAAATCAGTTCCTAGAGATGTTCCTATGTGTTGGGGAAAGGTGGCAAATCAGGATGTGAATCAATGGGGTTAAGAGGTTTCTCAATGACAGGAGTCTGCAAAGCCACCAACAGGATCCAGTTCAGAGGCTGGCGCCAGGAGGCCTTTCCCAGAATGTCTTTAACAAGGGACCTTTCTTTGTGAAGTCACCTTGAGACACCATTTCCACCCGCCCTGCAGGGAGCCCGGCCTGGCCTCGTTCCCAGGTTCTTTGCGTCAGCTTCTGCTGTTTTCCCAGCCCCGCCTTGAGGCCCAGTTCTGACTATAGAACTTTCCAGACCAAGTCACGTGTGCACCATCGCGGTGTGAGAACCAGCTGTGCATCGTGCTGTGCTGGCAGCCTGCCTTGAGCCCCACCCTTCAGCTATCCTCAGACCTCGTTTAAATCCTGAGCCCCATCGTAGTCAGCCTCTGACAGATGAGGAGGCCCAGAGAGATCAAATCCTCTGCTAGTGAGGCTGCCTTTGCACAGCCCCTCCCCTGATCCTTAAAAAAAAACAAATCCCATGGGCTTCCCTGCCTGGACATTTGCATATCCCCTGGTTCAGAGTTTGCTGCCTGCCACTGTTCCCTGCCTTTGTCGTTCCTGTCCCCACACCTGTGGCCAGGGTGGTCTACTCCCAGGGGTCTGGCTCCACTCCTGCCCTCACCTTAGCAGGCAATGACCAGAGGTGGGGGGGGGCAGAAGAAGGCACCTGCAGTGGGCCCAGAAGAGAATGAAAGGCTGCTGAGGCCTCAGTGTCCCCTTGCTGGAGACAGTCCCAGGCACAGAGGTGTCTGTGACACCTGCCCACGAGCCTGCCTTATTTCCCACTCTCAGTTTGGCCCAGCTGTCAGCCGTGAATTGTGTCCTGCAGGGTCCTGAGCTCCCGGGCTCCTGGGCAGGGTCCGCAGTGACACTGCGCAGTGGAATGGGCCCATCTGAGGGCCCGCAGCTCTGGTCTTATAAACTCCCGACGCACTTTTATGCTCCACATGTTTACTTTGAACAGGGAAGTCCCACGCGAAGGCAGTGACCTTTCTCTGATATTTACTTTGAGTTGCATTAAAACTGCAATATTTTTCCCTTACCGTTGGTGGCACGTCCCAGGACAAACACCTCCATAAAACTCGGTGGCTCCGAGACAGCCGGCAGAGAGCCCTGTGTAATCCAAGGGTTATGAGCCTTTGTCTCTGAGTGATCTCTCTTCAAGTGTAAGTGGCAACACATTTAATGTTCAAGTCCTAGCAAGTGGCCAAAGTCTGACATCAGTGGACATGAGGAAAGAATGTTTTAAAGCATATTCCTTTATTTATGAAACACTTCAGCTCTAGGAGTGCCACACCTTCGGGGTGGCTGCTCTGTCTCCAAGATGTGAAAGCCTCCCAGGTAAAGCTACTCCCATGTGGCCGATTCCACGGCCTCTGGAGACAAGGGACGAGCATGCGTGGTTTAGTCTTCTTGAATGGCAGGTGCTTGCCTTAGGGCTTCTCCTACTGACCTGCCCAGCCACAGTCAGTCATTCCCTGAGCATGTCCTGAGCTGCTTTCCTTGTCACTGTGTCTCATTTCTCCGTATTCATTTCTTATAGCACTTGTCTCTCTCTGAAATTATTATCGATTTAGTCACCTCTAATGTATTTGAGAGGCAGAGAGATGTGAGTGAGCACTCCCACCCATGGGCTTATTCCCCAAATGCCTCCAGTGGTCTCCTAGCCAGCACTGAGCTGCGACCCGATTATCTGAACCACCACTGCTGCCTCCCAGGGTCTGCATTAGCAGGAAGCTGGAGCCAGGAGTCGGAGCCGGGGATTGAACTCGGGTACTGTAAAACAGGGTGCAGGTGTTTTAACAGCTAAGCCAAGGGGCTTCCCCTATTTTTTTCCCTGTCTTCCCGCTGGAACATAAGCTATATGAGAGTGGGAGCTCTGTGGGTTTTGTTCACTGCTGAATCTATAGCATAAATTCTGTAGAAGAGTAGAATAAAGCACCAGGCAGGTCCCCACCATCATGGCTGTCTTCTCTCACCATGGAGAAGCAGATCACGAGTTCAAATTCTGGATCTGCTGCTCACAAGCTGCACTGTAAGGTGAGTTCCTCAACCTGTCTGTGCCCCAGCTGCCCCACGTAATGATGGAGTACACTAACAGATGCCCCTCGATCGGGCTAACATCTGTGAAGCACTTACAGTGGATGCCAGTGTACACACAGTCAGCATTGGTTATTATCACTTAGGGCCCCTTCCGGCAAACCCACGTTCACCTCCAACATAGACGATCTGCCACCTTTCCAGGACCATGCACCCAGCCTTCCAGACCCAACACCCTCTCCTTGTCTCTCCATTTAACCATCTCTATCCCATTTCCTAGAGAGAAAAAAATCTGATCAAGGGGCGGGCGTTTAGCCTAGCTGTGAACACCAGGTAGGATGCCCTCATCCCGTAGCAGAGTATCTGGGTTTGTTCCTCAGGTTTGGTTTCCAACTCCAGCTTTCTGCTAATGCAGACCCTGGGAGGCAGCTGTGATGGCTCAAGTAATTAGGTCCCTCCACCCGTGTGGAGGACCTGGATTGAGCTCCTGGCTCCTGGCTCCTGCTTGGGCCAGGCCTGGCTGTGACCGGCATCTGGAGAGTAGATTCACAAACAGGAATTCTGTGTGTCCCTGTGCTGCATGAATAATAAATAATTGTGAATGTAAAAGATCAGATCCACCAAACTGCCTCCAAGGATGCAAACCACCTGCTGTCTCATGGATCCAAACAGTCCTGGATCCCCCAGGGTGGCCTATAGGGTAAAATGTTCAACACTGAGTAAGCCCCCACCCTGGGAGCCGAGCCGGCAGGCCATACCACATGGCCTAGAGAACTCCCTCCCCTGGGATCTCCCTCTAATCACCCATGGCGTCAAAGGGGTCAGCCCAACTGTAGGCACAGAATGGATCAACATTTGACTGTAAGACAGCTGAGGAAGGTAGAACAATTACTGACTTCCCTAAGGCTCGGGGATGGGCTTCTGGGTTCTTTGGTGCCACCTACATGCTACCCCCCCAGCAGGAGCACTCTTCCCTCTGTCTTCCTCCTGGCTATGTCCACTCACTGTGTAGACCCCACTTCCTCCAGGAAGGCTTCCCTGATTCTACCTGTCTGGGTGAGATTTCCTTCCTGTGTCTGCTGATTCGGCCCCTGTGCACACAGCTCTGCATGGGCACCTGATTACCTGTCTGAATCCCTGAGGGCACCCAGCCCGGGGCCTGGCACAGAGCTGACTCCTGTTTCTCTGATGCATGGGATATTTGTGTCCCCCCCCCCCCAAGTCCCCTTGTTGCAGTCTCAATGTCATGGTATCAGGAGGGGGTTATGCCATGAGGATGGAGGCTTCATGGATGGGATCATGCTCTTGGAAAAAGGACCCCTTAGACCCCACGGCCTCCTTCCACCACATGAGGGCAGCGATCTGTGGACCCGGAAGAGGGTCCCCACCAGACTGGACCGACCCCCCTGGTCTGGGAGAAGTACATACCTGTGGTTTATAAGCCACTCTGGCCATGGTACTGTGACAGCAGCCAGCATTGAATTGCTAACCTAAAAATGTATCTCAATTTCCACTCTCAAAGATGTGCTGTGTCTTCGCTTCCAGTTGAAAATTCAGTCCCTGCTTTGCCGTGCAGGAAAATCAGTTTCTATAAAACATGAGAAAAGGAAGAGCTTAAGGAAAAAAAAAAAAGCTGCTGCCCTCTGCCTTTCCCCAGCTCGGCTTTGCGGTGGGCAGGAAGCTTGTAGCATAGACAGGAAACACGATTGCTTTTCCCTTTTCCTCGCCCCCTCCCCCCCAGTTTTTCTCCTACTCCTCCCCCTTCATCATCGGGCCCACCATCATGTCTCCTCCCAGGCCAGTGGGTGAGGGATGGGGCGAGAGGACAGAGGAGAGGGAAGGACAGATGTTAGAGGAAGGATGCTTCCTCTTTGTCAGGTGTGTTGCAAGCTGGCTCTGCTCCCTCTGGGGCTGGGAGGTGTTCAAAGCTAAGAGTCCTTCTCTGATGGACTGTGTGTGTTCTTAGCAGACGCGGTCAGGGGGCGGACTCTTGCAGTCCCCTCTGCCAAGAATGTGTGCTTGTTCCCTTCTACCAAGGCTTGTCCAAGATTGCTGCCTCGGTGAGCAAAGCCAAAACAGATCTGTCTCGGACCAAAAAGGAGGCCCGAGGAGATGAGAGCACCGGGGAGTGACACCCAGCAGATGGGGCAGTGACAGCCAGAACGTGAAGGCAAAGGCCTGAAGCAGGAGTGTGTTGGGTGTGACAGCAAGGAGCGCCCCAGGGCTGCAGACCAGCCGGGGCTGGAGCACGTAGGGCTGTCCTCATGGGCCAGGGCCTTGGCTTTGTTCTCTGGGAGGGAAGCGAAGCCGTGGGAGGCCTCTGATCAGAGGAGTGAGGTGATCCAGCTTTGCACAAGAGCAAAGGCTGAGTATATGGAGATGAGTAGGGGTCCTGCAGCCTCCAGGTGAACACAGACCCAGGAGGTAGAACTGGAGGTTGTGAGAGGAGAGCTCAAGATATTGTGAAAGTAGGGCCAAAAGGAACCCCAGAGCTTCTCTCGGAGAGGAGAATCGAGGCTGCCTTCAAGGGCTGGACCCTCACAACTGGAGGAAGGAGTCTGCCTGATGCAGACTGCCTGTTAGGGATAGGGATGGAATAGGGGGTTGGTTTGGACTCGCTAATGCGAGATCCTATGAGGGAGCTAACTGGCAGAGCCAAGCAAGCAGCCAGGTGCCCTAACTGGAGCTCAGGAGAGGGTCAGCCAGGACAAGTGCCAGCATGGCACTAACCACTCCTGGGTACCCAAACGTTATAATGGTGGTTTTGTGGTTTGAGCAAGAACATGCAAAAATGCAGGTGTCTGTGGCCAGTGAACTTCACTGTGAAACAATGCTCACCCAGCTGTTGCTGTTAGCTGCCACACATGCACGAGGCAGGGCTTCCTTCTGTACCAGGTGAAGTGACTTCAATTCTTTCATGCACCTGCTGAATTTACCAGTTGCCATCGCAATGCCACTTTCAAAATAAACAGTGTATTTTGCTAAGTTCAGGGCTTCCAACATATTTTCAAGCGCCCTTAATTCAATGAGGATGTGCACTTATATTGTGGCAGATGTTTTGGACATTTAAAGGGCAGAAAGGAGGAAAATAGACATGTGTTGAGTTCCTGTAGAGATAAACAACCTTAAGGTTATTTATAACACGCACCTGCTTTGTGTAAGGCAAGTAGAACCAGAGAAGGATCATTCTGTGATGAGTAGACAGATACAAGAGGGGAGAAGCTGATGCTGCACCTACGAAAAATGACAGAGACCCAGAAGAGAGGCCCCCGGACTGGAGGGCTCCTGGAAGAGGAGGAGATGGAGCTGGGTGGGTGGTGTCAGGACAGGGAACGAGGCAGAGAGCATAGTAAGATTGCTGTAAGGAGAGTTGGGGCCAAGGGCTGAGAGCCGCTTAAAGTGGGGGCCAGGAGGCGTTGCTCTTGCAGGTGAGGTGGGATTCCCTCTGGGCCTCCACGTGGAATCTGCAATGATTTTCTGCCCACAGGAAGCTGAGCTTGTGCAGTGTGCAGAGATGGGTTTCGAGGGGAGAGCAGGTGGCCCAGGGTCACAGGCTGGGCTGTGAGACCTAGGTCTTTGCCAGCGAGTGCCTGATCATTCGTTCGCAGAACTCCAGAACAGAAAATGTGCTGCTTCCTGATAACACCTGGACAGGACAGTTGTACGTGTCTGGGTGGGGAGTGTTGGGAAGCATTGGGGGCGGATTTTTTTTTTTTTTTTTTACAGGCAGAGTGGACAGTGAGAGAGAGAGACAGAGAGAAAGGTCTTCCTTTTGCCGTTGGTTCACCCTCCAATGGCCACTGCGGCCAGCGCACCTTGCTAATCTGAAGGCAGGAGCCAGGTGCTTCTCCTGGTCTCCCATGGGGTGCAGGGCCCAAGCACTTGGGCCATCCTCCGCTGCACTCCCTGGCCATAGCAGAGAGCTGGACTGGAAGAGGGGCAACTGGGACAGAACCCGGCACCCCGACCGGGACTAGAACCCAGTGTGCCGGCGCCGCAAGGCGGAGGATTAGCCTAGTGAACCAAGGCGCCGGCCCTGGGGGGCGGATCATTAACCAAGAGGGCAGAAACCCCACCCACCTGCTCCCCATCCCTGTGTGCTCCCTCTCTGTGGGCCAGCTCTGCTGATGGTAGAAAGAGCTCTTTAGGACTTGGTTTAGAAGGCATCAGAGTGGAAAACAAATGTCAGTGCTGGTTCAATTATTTCTATGTAGAAAATGTGAATTATATCTGACCCACTGATGGAACAAATCCTCTCACGTTCAATTGTATTGGGAAAGACTAATTGCTTTAAGAAGTAAACCAGGGTATTTGGCATAGCAGTTAGAACATGGTTTAGGGTACCCAGACCCTATATCAGATGGCCTAGGTTCAAGTCCTAGTCCTGCTTCCAATTCTACATTCCTGGTAATGTGCACCCTGGGAGGCAGCAAGCGATGGCTCAAGTACATGGGTCCCTGCCACCCATGGAGGTGGGTGGGTGCAAGAACCTGAACTGGGTTCCAAACTCCTGGCTTCAGCTTGGCCCAGCCCTGGCTGTTTGTGGGCTTTTGGGTAGTGAACAGGCAGAGGGAAGATCTCTCTCTCTCTGCCTTTCAAATAAATAAATATGCATCAATACCTTTTTTTTTTTTTTTTGAAAATTAAGTGGCCCTAACATTTCAGTGGCCTTGAGTGATGGAAGTTGACTCCTCTGCCAGGCTTGCTGTGGTGCACTGGTGAGTACATGACTTTCTTCCACAAACGTGGTGACCCAGGCATCCAGGATCTTCCCATCATGTGGACCTGCCATCCATAGGGCCTCACAGTCATATGTACCCATTGGCAGAGGTAGAGAAAGAATAGAGAGGGGCCAGCCTTGTGCTATAGCAGGTTCAACTGCCACTTGCTGTGCTAGTATTCCATAGGGCACCAGTCCTGCTCCACCTCTGAGCCAGCTCCCTACCAATGGCCTGGGAAAGCAGCAGAATATGCCCCAAGTGCTTGGGTCCCCTGCACCCACGTGGGAGATGGAGCTCCAGGCTCCTGACTTAGGCCTTGCCCACCCCTGGCTATTACAGCTGTCTGGGAAGTGAACCAGTGGATGGAAGAGATTCATTTTCTTTCTCTCTCTCTCTCTCTCTCTCTCTCTCTCTCTCTGCCAAATAAATTCATACATCTTTAAAAAGAGAATATGGAAAAACCTGCACATATCTTAAAAGTCCCCTCCCAGAAATGCCGTACATCTCATCTCATCTGCCCACATCCCACTGACGAGTGCATCACGTGACCCACTCTGGCCAGGAGGAAGGCTGGGAAGCACAATCCTTGTTCCTGCAGCAACACTAGAACTCCACACTGTAGAAATGAGAGCATAAATTTTTGGTAAATAGTCACCGAGTCTAGGCCTGTTAGTATGGGAGAATACTTCAAAATATTTGTGGCAAATGCAATTTAAAAGACCATGTTGGAGCAACAACTTTTGAAGTTCATGAATAGTTTTTCAGAATATGCATTTCCACAAACTTTTCCAAGACCCTCACATATGCATGCTGTTCAAAACTTCTTGCATCAAAATGATCTTTTTTTAAAAAAAATTATTTTCATTTTATTTGAAAGGCAAAAAGAGAGATCATCCATCCCAAAATGCTTACACCAGCCAGGGCTGGGCCAGGCTGAATGTAGAAGTCTGGAACTTAACCTGGCTTTCCCTTGGGGGTGGCAGAGACCCAAGGACTTGAACCCGTCATCTGCTGCCTCCCAGGGTGTGCAGGGCAGAGCGGATCTCCTTGTAAAACCTCAGCTACTGACCTAGGCAGGCAAACCTTGCACGGGGCTCAAGATGCACCAGGCCTGCTTCTGATCTGATTCCGTGCAGTTGTGGATCTGCTGGGCCAGTCACGCTGCTGGCCCGGGAATTCCTCAGGGAGTTTGTCCCACACCAAAACATGGAACCAGTTTCCAAGGTTCTTGCTTCACCCTTCACCCCTGCCAATCTGTGTAGTTCAACGCTACTTGCTGGCTTTGGGGCTTCTGACATTTGGTCATTTTTCTTTAAAAAAAAAAATATATATATTAGCAACTGGTTGCACAAACATGGTGTCCTTGGAATGTCCCCCACTGAAGCAGAGGCTAATGTCTTGCACATTAGAAGGTGAGTGAATCGGGCAGTGAATTTAATACTTGTCCTATCCTACACCAAAGTGCATGCCAGGGACTAAAGGGGACAGGACGGATAGCAGCATGGTCCACAGTACAAGAAAACGAACCTGAGGCAGCTGGGTGAGAGATCATGGGAACGAGGGGACAGAGGCAGGCTCAGCGCCTCCAGCCTGGAAGGTGGGGATGTTTCCAGTCTGGGCTTACACCACCGACTGCGGGCTCTGAGGCTGGGCTCACCTGTCAGCTCACGGGTAACTTTCCCAGGAGGGAGAACCAGGTGGGCACAGAGAACCAGAACTCAGCAGGGGAAGGGGAGGGCCATCAGCGAGAACCCAAAGAAAGGGACACTCAGGGAAAAGCCCAGGAAAAGAGAACAGGAAAGTCTTCAGCCCAGAGGCTGGAGGAGAGGGCTGGGTATCGATTGTGAAGTGCAAGAGCCTCCGGCTTCCCGATGCTCTGTAGCCTGATGGGAGTAGTGGTTACCTGTCCACTCCTCCTCCAGAAGTCTCGTGCTAACCACGGCAGCGCTGACCCTGGACACGCGGGACATGGTCAGCCACGGGCTGCAAGCTGAGTGAGGACACTGGGGGTCGTGCATAAGGGGCAACACTCCACTTGTCTATTTCAATCTCAGAACGTGTTGTCCTTGCCCTTGGAAACCCCAATGAGAGCTGAGGCAACGCCCGGGAGGGCCCATTTCACAGGAGAGTCACCTTGTTCCGTGGCACACATAGACGAGGCGTAGCCATAGCAGCGAGGCCGGCGGGCTGGGGCCACGTTCTCCTTGGCAGGCAGACTGTGTGTGCAAAGGCGCCACTTCATGCCATTGCACCACGTGGAAGTGCACTCACTGCACTCGAGTAGAACAGCTCAAGAGGCCCCCAGTGAGGCCTGGAGACCTGGTTTGGGTCGGGGAGGGGGACAACCACAGGACAGAAAAAGCCGCTGGTGTCACACACCCACCCCTGCCCTCAGAAAGGGACTTCCCTACACCCTTTTGGACAATTATTAAAAAAAAAAAAAAAGAATACTGGGACAGGCACTTGACCTGGTAGTGAAGTGGGCCCTTGGGATCCCATTTTCCAAGTGCCTGGTTTGAGTCCTGGCTCCTCCACTACCAGTCCAAATAATGTGTATTGTGGGAGGCAGAGCTCAAGGGCTTGACCTACTGAGACTCAGATAGAGGACTGGCCTCCTGGCTTCAGCCTGACCCAGCTCTGTCACTGCAGGCAATCAGGGAGCGAACTAGCAGAGGGAATCAATCCCTCTCTCTCTTCCTGCCTCTCAAGTTTTAAAATAAAAATTCTCAAAATAGACCAAGTTGCGCGAGAAAAGCAGCTCCCAGTATACTCCCCATCCCACAAATGTACCCAAATTAGGTAACCTGGGGTCCTTGGCTCCAGCCTTGGTAGCACGGGTAGCAGGTGACACTGAATAGCATCACACTGCCCTTCAGACCACCTAGCCCCAGGCCTTTGAATGAGGGGTTCTACTTCCCAGCCCCTCCATCTGCACGAGCCTCAGGTCTCTCAAAAAGAGACTCGGAAAACAGGTGTCTACACACCAAGGCCAGATACGTAGGCCAAGTGTTGGCCAGCCTAAGAGAAAGACGTGGTGCTTATCAGGCACCGACTCTTAATTAGCGCTCAGCTGATCTTGAGACCAGGTTAATGCTTCAGTCTCCACCCAGGAGGGAAACAGTTTTGCCTTTAAAAAGGAGGCAGAGTTATGACAGCAGAGCGCTTGCTGCTTTGCTATCTCGGGATCACAAATATCCCCACAGTGCTGTGTAGCCTGGCGGGGCTGGAAACTCCTCCCTAGAGGAGCTCGCCCAAGAGAATCGAGCTCTTGACTTTCTCAACCAAGATGTAAACATTTAACAAGTCTCCAGCGTGTGTTTGCCCTGTGCCCTGGGACTCGGGGTCGTGGCCCTGACCCGTTGCATAACCTCTCTGAGGGCCAGCTCTAATCTTAGCACAATGGGTTTCCTTGGATCAAGGTGTCCTCTCTCCCTGAGTGTTTGCCTTTGCCTCGGCTGCCGGCTCCTGGCTGCCCCGGCACACGGCTCCTGGTACAATCCGTCCCAGATGCCTTGAGATTGCGGTGCTTATGTGGGGGTTGTGGAACTCGTTGAACCCTGTGGCCCAAGCCTGTCTCTTAATTTCCTCGCCCTGAAACATTTCAGACTGAGATGCAGTGTTTGGTCACTTGATCCTTCGGCCCCAGCCTCAGTTTCTTCATCTGTAAAAAGGGTGTTTAATTAGGCAAGCTTTTGGACAACCCAAGGAAAACAAGCCAGGCAGAGGGAGAGCAGGGACTAGGGCTCAGAGGCCAGCAACACTTGTGTTGGGGGGAAAGTGGGTGCCGACCCACCTTCCAGAATGAACTCCATTTTGCTCTAAGGTTTTTGGTTTGGTTTATTTTTTTTTTTTCCTCCTTCGAGTCTGTTCTCCTTCCAGAAACCTCGCTGGGTCACTCAGCCCGTCTCCCCCATTGCTCTCCAGCAGCCCGAGTTGTCCCAGGAAGAGACCCCGCATTCCTGCCTCCTCGGCCTCAGAATCCCTCCCATCATGGCTCCCAGGCTGTCTCCCTGCAGCTCAGGGCCTCACCCTTCAGCCACCCTTGTCAAGTGAGAGTCGCCCTCCATCCTGCCCCTCCCAGACCTGTTCTTGCCTGGGCGGGGGCTTCCTTTGGCTCGGAACCCACAGCCAAGCCCTGACTCTTGTGGGTGCAGGACAGGCCTTGGCTGTGGGCCGAGGACAGCAGGTCACACAGCCTTCCCGTGTGATGCGTGAAGCCCCAGTTGTAAACTTAGTCTTATTCTGTGACAACGACAAGCAAGGGCTTGTGCTGGGAGGCTGGCTTGGGAGCGGCCCCGCTCCAGAGTCTCTGGGGGCCCTGGCTTCTCCTATAGGTCTTCCCAGTCAGGGCCCGTGTCTCTCTGCCACCTGCCCTTCCAGCTCGTAACAGACCTCCATGCACGCACGCATGCACGCGTGTCAAACACACACACACACACGTGTGTTAGCCCAGTGCCTGTTCATCATAGGGCTTGGGAGGTTTTGCTGACTTTAGGGTCTTGGAGTTCTAGAAGCCACAGGGTCAACCCCTTTTCCCTACTGCGGGTCTGGGTGCCTGAAGTTCCATTAGAGATTCATTCCTTTGGCCTCAACATTCTCTCAAGTCTTTCGTGAGTCCTGTTCTCCCAAGAAATTCTGTGTCGCCGGGGAAGGGATGCTGTGGGTCCCAGCACCAGGGTGGGCCCTGAGTCAGTAGCTCGGATGCTTTGAGAGAGAGAAGGCCCTGGAGAAGGGGAGGCAGAAAAGAACTATGCGAGGATGGTGACCCCGCCAGTGGGAGGACATGGCCACCAGCCCTCCACAGGAGCACATCACAGCCCGTGTGTCTGGCTGCAGCTGAAGTGGGAAACGTCTCTCGTTAACTGAGCATATAGTGGCAAGCCATCAAATCTCTGTCCCAATGGGGTTTAGAGCCCTCATCACGGGAGGGCAGGGAGACCCCAGCAAAAACCATACTACTGGACATGTCATTCAATCCAAGATGAGCGTCCTCAAGGAAGATCTTCCCAGAACACAGCACCAAGCGACAAAACCCACCAACACTATGTGGCTGGGGAGGTTTGCTGAGGAAGCGATCCTTGGGCTGACCCTAAAGAAGCAGAATTAGCTACAGAGATGGAGGAGAGGCGGCATTCTAGGAAAAGGGAACTGCATGTGTAAAGGCCCTGTGGTGGCAAGGAGCCACCCAATCCTACCATTGTGGATTGTTCTGACCTTTAACCTTCAGTAACCTTTGAACTTGAAGGAAAATGTTCCCTGCTAAAAACGTACTTCCCCTTCCCCTTCCCCTTCCTCCTGCACTCAGCACCCAGCCCCGCAGAAGTGAGTTGCTCAGGAGAAAGCCTTAAAAAAATAAATAAATAAAACTTGCAGACAGCAGCTAGGACAGCCATTTCCTGTGTGGTGTCGCTCACCACAAGCCTTCCCAGCCAAATAAATCAGCACAGGAAAACATTTTGGAGAAGGGTGTGGAAGAGGCTGGGTGGTGGCGGGAGGGGCTCCCATCTGCTTTTCAGAGGAGAGCTGCAGGTCCCGGCCCAGCCCCCCACCCCCCAAGGGCTGCTGACCTGAGGACATTTAGTGCCGCCCATGCTTTCTTTTTAAGAACTATTTTACTTATTTGAAAGAGTTACAGAGAGGTGGGGGGGGGGTGTCTTCCATTCCTCTGGTTCGCTCCCCAAATGACAGCAATAGCCAGAACTGAGCTGATCCGAAGCCAGGAGCTTCTGGTGGGTCTCCCACGTGGGTGCAGGGGCCCAAGGACTTGGGCCATCGTCTACTGCTTTCCCTGGCCATAGCAGAGAGCTGGATCGGGAAGAGGAGCTGCCGGCCCTTGAACCTGCAGTCTTGGGATGCTGGCACCACACGCTGGGGCTTTAACCAGCAGGGCCACAGCACTGCCGCCCACCCCACCCCGCTTCATCTGCAGGGGTCTGAGGCCCGGGGAACGGAATGGATTGGGTTAGCAGCGGCGCTGAGGCTCTTCCAGGGTGGTGTGTTGGCCTCTCTCCCTCTGGCCACACCTGCCGCTTTATTCTATCAGACAAGGACCTGTAGGGCTGCGGCGGCCCGCTACACTCACTGGAGCTAAAGCTTCATTTCGCCACGGGCTCAGGAGCCCAGAGTCCCTGGGATGTGGAAAGGAGGAGTAGGAAAAGGAGGGCAGACAGCGCACGCTCGACACTCCAGCTTGGCCATGACCCTGGGAGACGAGGTCTCGCACCTCCATCTGACGGGGGAGGCACCAGAGCCTCTGCCACAGGGCTTCCCCCAGGTCATCAGCTAGCACGCGGCAGAGCTGAGGCCTGAACCCGGGCTAGTTTGAGGTGCAGTACTTTCTCCTCCGTTCCCCATCCGTAACCGCATTGGAGGGTGAACCAACGGCAAAGGAAGACCTTTCTCTCTGTCTCTCTCTCACTGTCCACTCTGCCTGTCAAAAAAAAAAAAACAAAACAGAATATTTCCATATAGAGGCCTCAGGGTTCCCAACCCTCACTGATCCCCAACAGGTCCCCAGCTAGAGCCCTCACTGCACAAACGGCTACTCACACCCGAGGATTGATGCGCGGTGCCGCCCAACTCCGTCCTGACCCCTGGAGGAGAGCAACCCTGGTCCAGACGCTGGCCGGGCGTCCAAATACTTGAGCTGGCGCTGGATCCTCCTTCCTTGAGGGTGTGTGCAAGATGTTTTTGGCTTTGTTTTGCTTGGGAAGTCAGAGAATTCCCAAACTCAGCCACAAAGCCAGCATTGCACACACACACACACTGTTCAGTATAGTTTTGTTCTAGAATTGTCTGCTGGACGACTCACTCCAGGTAACAGACAAGCAAGTTGCAAGGGCCGCCCACCTGACATTCAGGTCTGGGAGGGTGTGGCCAGCCGTGGGCGGTCTTGGAGCAAGGTAACAGCCAAGGTGTTACCCGGGGCGATGCTGTGGATGGTTGGTAGCATTCAGAGCCGCCCAAGGACCACGGCAGAGGTGACTGCGTGTCTCCAATGCCTGCGCTCTTCCTCTCCCACTATAATAGAGGTCTCAGATTTTAGCTGAACATGTATCTGCCCAGTTAGAAACTTCTCCCAGCCTCCCTTGCATCTGCAATGAACATTTCGCTGAGAGCTGAACACTGGGTTTTGAACAGAAATGAGGTATTTCTTCGTTTAAACAAAAAAGCCTGTGCTTGACATGCCTTTTCTCCTTTCTGCTGGCTGGGATGGAAATGTGATGACGAGCAGGAGCAGCCTCTTTGGACCCTCTCAGGCCTTCTGTTAGTAAGAAAAAATTTTCATCATGTTCGAGCCACTGTAATTTTGGGTCTTTGATCCAGCTCCTTAAACTGACTCTTAAGTAATTTATATACCATAAGCATAATAAATCTCTAAGTGGAATATATAGCATGCAGCATTTTCAAACATTATGACCTTAATACCTAATTTTCAGAGTAGGTTAGGACTGTGCTCCTAACTTGGGAAACTCTAAAAACAGGTTTTTTGACATTTCCAGAAGCCCAAGCTGTGACTCAATCCTCAGCCCACTTATCCCTAAGTCCTTATTCACAGAGGTTCACACAGCACCAACTACCCTCCCACGCACTGCCATAAAAGAACCCGTTTCTGGAGGCCCAGCGCTGTGGCGTAGTGGGTAAAGCCGCTGCCTGCACTGCCAGCATCCTACATGGGCACCGGTTTGAGTCTGGGCTGCTCCACTTCTGATCCAGCTCTCTGCTATGGGCTGGGAAAGCAGCAGCAGATGGCCCAAGTGCTTGGGCCCCTGCACCCACATGGGAGACCCAGAGGAAGCTCCTGGCTCCTGGCTTCAGATTAGCTCAGCTCCGACTGTTGCAGCCAATTGGGGAGTGAACCAGCAGATGCAGGGTCTCTCTCTCTCTGCCTCTCCTTCTCTGTGTAACTCTGACTTTCAAATAAATAAATAAATCTTAAAAAAAAATTCTTTTCCCCAAGCCTCTGGCCTTATCCTCCCCAGGCCACACAGCTGCCCACACTCCACGTCTCACCACCAACATCATTGCAGGATGATTCTACCATGGCTGCCATGTCATTTCAGTTCCATAATCTTCTGTGGCCACTGTATATGCAGCCATTGTCCATAGCAATGCTGACATGCAGCAGATGGCTGTAGGTATGTCTTGGATCACAGTTTTTAAATAGCTTTATCTGAATAAGAAATTTAGGGCTGAGTTTGTGCACAGGGGGTTAAGGCATCATGTACAACAATGGTATCCCACTAGGGCACTGGTTTGAGTCCCAGTTTCTCCACTTCCAATCTAGCTCCCTGTTAGTGCACCTGAGGAAGCAGTAGAAGCTAGCCTGAGTGCTTGGGCCCCTGCAGCCACAGAGGCGACCAGGATGAAGCTCTTGGCTCCTGGCTTCAGCCTGGCCCAGCCTCTGCTATTGTGGCCATGGAGTGAACCAGCAGATGCAAGATCAATCAGTCAATCAATATCTCTCTCTCTTTCCCTCCCTTCTCCCTCTCCCCCTAGCTCTGTATTGCAGCCTTTCAAATAAAAAAAAACCACACACACACACACACACACACACACAAGTATGCCATTTGGTTCAGAGAAGGTTTTAAAGCAAGAAAGTATAAATAAGAAAGTCATGAATTTTTCTGTTTCCCTGTGTCCCTGGCTACTGTGTGCAAAGCCTCCCTATTGAAAGCCTTGCCTCTGGACCCCTGGGCTCCACCAAAGTTGCCTGGACATTGGCATCAAGGACAGCACATTGAACACATCGAATCTCCCGTAGTGCCCGGATCTTACAACAGCACTGTCACCTTTACCTGCTCCAGCTGCCCCACTTTTCTTTATCCTGGATTTCCAATTCTACTGGTTTTTCCCTTAATTTATAGTAAGAGTCATGGCACTTACAAAAATGCCAAGACATGAGAAGGAGGGCAGAGAATGCTAACTGCTATCAAAACCATGATCCTTACATTAAAACTTCCCAGTCATTAGTCCCTGGCTGCATTGCCCTGCAGAGCACTGAGTGAGCATGGCAGAAGGTTCCAGAAGTCCCCCACCTTCCTGTCTGATGCAGTCAGGCAGCACCAGGGCCTCGGTGGGGGTCTAGAGGCCTGGTACTCCTGGTGGCTAAGATGGCTGTGTCCCATCTCAGAGTACCTAGGTGATTCCGAGCTCTGGCTCCTGGCTCCCACTGCTGCTAATGCAGCGCCCAGGAGGCAGCCGGGATGGCTCAAGTGATTGGCTGCCTGTCATCCACAGGGGACCCCTGGGTTGAGTTCCCAGTTTTAGCCCAGCAGCCTTGGCTGTGATGGACATCTGGGGAGTGAACAGTGGATGCAAGCACACGTGCACACACTGTCTCTCAAATAAATTTTAAACATGAGCTTTAAGAGAATATTATTGAAATTGAAATATGGGAAAAATGAAGAAAAAAGAACAGGACGCTTACAAAATAGATTCCAGTTCAAATTTTATTTGTATACAAAAATATATTATAATGGGAAAAGCATATTACTATTTCCAACTATATATAATTAATTACAAATATTTTCATAAAAGCACTTAAATTACAGGAAAGCCGTGTTTTCAAACACAACATTAGCGTGGATCATTTGTCCTAACTCGCTGCAAGCAGGTAAACAAAGTCAGTTTCACTGTCTAAATTGCCAAGAGGTGTGCCCCAGGGCTGTCTTGGAGGCGAGCTTGAGAACAGCCAGGTGGTGGGTGAGGGCTCCTCTCCGGCCCCTCCGCGCTGGCTTTTCCAGGTCCTCCAAGCTTCCTGAAGCTTCTGCAGGATGCAAGGCCCAGGACGCCCTGTCTCACATGCCTGTACACGGGAGACAGGTCAGGTTAGCCACTTAGAGAAGGTCACGGTCTAGGCTGAACCACATCACAGCCCCACAGCTAGCGGCAGCCTCCCACGCAACGTGCGCCTGCGAGGTGGGATGACTGGGTGGCCAGCGGCAACTCCGTGATGTGGCTGGGCTTGTTCCATGGGTCTGGCACAAACTGGGCTGCAGCTGCACTCATCTCTGTTGAAACAGGCCCAGGACCTCTGCTGTAGTGTGGTACAGCGTGTAAGACGGGGAAGTAATGAAATTTCAGCTAAACAGGGTTGATACAAGGACTATGCCTGATACTTAGGTTTGCCTGAGAGAGTGTTAAGAGCAGAGTTATTCTTGAAGAGGCCCTGCTGGATCTACTCTCTGATTTACCCGGCTACTGAGCAGTGCATTGCGCAGCGTATTTCTGATGAGAAATCAACCCTTTCCCTGAAAGATTAAGGAGCGGCAGCTCCAGCTGGTTGTCCCAGCTCTTGCAGTCCTATCGTATGGAAGTAGAACATGCAAATCCACAGTGAGGGTCCCTTCCAGTCCTGCCCTGCACACCCCCCACTGCAGCCGTGAGCTGATGGCTACAGTTCCTGGTATAGGTCACCATCAGCGTTAGGCCCAAATGGGAAGCAAGAAATTGCCTATGTAATCCAGGCCATTCAGTATGTGTGGTATGGGTCTTTGGCAGCAAGATCTCCCCCAGCCAACACCCAACTCTTAGATCCCCAAGCCCCTGGATCTACCCTGGGGAAAGCACTCTGGCCCCTGGGAGGGAAGCCCCTGGCTTGCTGGAGTCGGGCAGATGTGGTCGGTGGGCTCACGTCATCTCTGAGAGGCCTAGCAGGCCACCACCCTGCTCACTCTCCATCTCAAACAAAGCGCCTTTGTTCGCTGGTGACCTGTTCTCACTGCTCAGAAAGGCGCACGGGCTACTTTAAGGCAAGCTTATCCTCGGAGTTTCTCTCTGAGCCGCTGGGGTCCTGTTTCCCAGCCTAAAGAAGCCCTGTGATGCAACTTCCTGCCCCGGGCGAGCTGGGAAACTTGAGAGCCCTTCATCAGAGGTGTCAGGTCGTTTTCTGTTTGATTTTTATTAATGCTGGGCGTGTACTCACTTGCTAGTGTTCTGTCAAGATCAGCAATGAAGTCTTCTAGCTCTTTTGTGTCTCCCAGTTTGGCTGTAACACAGGAGAGGGGGTTCAGTTTCCGTATCAGTGACGGCTGCAGGTGAATGGATTACTTCCTCTGGCCACCTCTGTCTGCAGAGGTTTTTCTGAAGAGTGCCCCTGCCCTTCCTCAGGGTCTGCGCCCGGGTTTAGTGACAGCAAACTCAGAAACTGACTCCTGAAGACCCCATCACCGCCCTCTCCCATCACCACCCTCTCCCATCACCACCCTCTCCCATCACCACCCTCTCCTACCATCATGCCTGGAAGAAGAATCTCCCTTGGCTCTGTTACAAGCTTGGGGAGAGCTGGGGGGATAGAAAGTTGCAATTGCCTGGGACTTGAGTTATCAGTAAAAACCAGCCAGAGAGCTGGGCGGGGTGTGGAGTGGACACACCTGCCTTCTGACACAGGCTTGCTTCTGCTTGGACCGCAGGGTAGCAGCGTGGCCCCCAGAACTCCTCCACTGAAATGCACCAGGAGCTACTGCTGCCGGTGAGAGGGAGGTGGCAGAGGCTGCGGGCCTGCCAGCACAGGTAACGAATCCAGCTCCTGACTGTGATCTCTCTATAGCTGTGTATCAGGCTCTTTTCCTGTAGCTCGTCATTGTGTGCCTTCCCTGAAATGCACTGCTGGATAGGCACACGAATTCACCTCTGCCCACTATAAATAGCCCATTGTTCTGAGCTTTTCAAGTCGTGTCAACCCTCCGAGCTTTTTCCCCCTCCTTAATGCCTGTGTCTTGAGGATCAGGTAGAAAAATCCAGGCACATTCTAAGGCACTTTGTCAGCTGCTCTCCCAGAATTCCAGAGCTCCTTTACAGCCTGGACCAGGGCAGGCTCCCCGGGGGCTGCTAATGGGCTGAGTTGAGAAGGGAATGTAAAATGTGTCTTTTGGGAGAAACAGAAGTTTTGTCTTAATGCCAGAGTGAGAAAAGTGATGGGATCTTCATATTTCCATTTTTCTTGCATTCTACAACTATTTTCAGCAAGTTTAACTTTTTTAAGGAAGAAAGTCTCCTTTTGTTTTCAAAAGGGCGCCTGTCCAGAACAACAGAACATTCAGCTCTTTTGCTGGAGACGGCGTTGCCAGTTTCAAAAAATCAGAAACTGCTCATGCATCATTAAAAACTTTTTAGGTCTATTAATATCACAGCAGAGACAAGTGGGAGCTGCTATTCTGAATTACGTTAGGTCACTGCTTGTCTCATAATGAACACCCCATTTAATTGCTAAATTGGTCATCTGAAAGCACTGGCTTAATAGTTAATGCAATTAAAAAAAAAAAAAAAAGCAAGACTGAACGGCTTGCTTTAAATTCTAGAACCAATCAGCCTGGGAGGAGACTCATGAGAAACGCTGGCATTTGGCACAGTGGTGACTGCAACATGAGAAAGAACAGTCTATAGTCTGCAAGTTGGCCTTTTCCCTGGGGATCCAGGCTTTCCGTCCCCCCAAGCAATCTGATTTCATTTTCACACTGGTCAGGATCCTGAGAAATAACAAATTCTCATCTAACAGGTTTGCACATTTGGGAAAGACTGGCCAGGAATGAAAGGAAAGGAATAAATAAATTTAAAAAAGGCAAAAAAGGAAATTCACACTGCAACCACGGAGCTTACCTTTCCGCGGAGGGACAGTGGGGGAGAGCAGAGCGGGGCCAGGGTCTGTTGGGGAATTCAGCTTTTCATCGCTGAAGCTGAAGCTGTTCCTGTACAGCGAATCGGCACCTTTTGGGGAAAGACACCACGGTCGTTAGAAAGGACACTCGTGAGACTACCCACTCAGCAGTCCACGGGCAGCCGAGTGCCAGCGGCAGAGCCCCAAGATAGGCCAAAGTTGGACATCCAGAGTAAGGGAAACCTTTCGGGCTCCAAACTGTGTACGTCTGCCTCCAAATGACGTGAGACTGGGGTGTGTGCACATCGCATGCATGCGAGTGTCCCTGGTCAAGCGCCCCGGAGGTCCTGGCTGAGCTACAAAAGGAAAGGTATGAGGGTCACCGTGGCCAGCACAGCCCCCTCTGCTGACGCACAGGAGCCTGCCAGCCAGGCGTCTCAAATGCAGCTAAGCCAACTTGCGGCTGAGGGGCAGTGGGAGATGTGTTTGAGGTTTTATTTTTATTTTTCTAATTTTTACGAGTTATTTATTTTCATTTATGTGAAGGGTAAAGAGACAGATCTTCCATCTGCTGGTTCACTTCCCCAAATGTCTGCAACAGCCCAGACTGAGCCAAGCTGAAGCCAGGAGTCTGGAATGCACTCTGGGTCTCCCACGTGGGTTGGCAGCGACCCAAGCACATAACCCAAGCACACCTGCTGCCTTCTCAGGGTGAGCAGGAGCAGGAACGGGGACTCGAACTAAGGCACCTGGCTATGGGATGCAGGCATCCCAGGCAGTGTTTTCATTACCAAATGCCCACCCCTAGTTTGAGTTTTTAACATAAGGAATCCTCCATCATGAACAATGTCCCTCTTGTTTTAAAATAAAGCACAAGGTTGTAGCCCGGGACTTAACAATCCTCCCACTCTGCTCTCTGGACCTCAGCTTACCCTTCATTAAAATGGGCAAGTGGACTAAATAATCCTTAAAATCCCTTCCAGCTCTGAAGTTCTGAGATTCTTTTTCTCTAAGTCCTACCACAGGGGAGGAAACCAACCCAAGGCCAGCCCAGCTGTGCATCTGCGATGCAGAGAGGAGCTACTGGTGGAGCAGCACCGCATTCAAGGCCCAAAGGCAGGGCAGGCAGCGGAAGCAGGATGTGGCCACGGAGGTTGCGAGGCAACAGCCTTCCTCGCTTAAACAGATCACAAAGCCAGCCGCGGTCATGGCAGAGATGAGCTCGGGAAAGCTCTTCAGCTGAATGATGACGGTGTGGCTGGGCCCCCACTTCTTGGGGTTCTCTGAAGTCCACTGCTTCCAGCTCAGCAGAAGGCAAAAACGTGGCTCTTTGGTCTCCTGGACTCTAAATGAACTTGCCCAAGTTACAAAAGCCACCTGCACCCTGTATAATAAGCAGCAGGGTCTTAAGAAAAATATTTTACTTATTTATTTGAAAGGCAGAGTTACAGAGAGGGAGAGGCAGAGGGAGAAAAGTCCTTCATCTGCTGGTTCACTTCCCAAATGTCTGCAACGGCCAGGACTGGGCCAGACCAAAGCCAGGAGCTTCATCCAGGTCTCCCACATGGCTACAGGGACCAAAGCACTTGGCCATTTTCCACTGCATTCCCAGGCACATTAACAGGGAGCTGGATCAGAAGTAGAGCAACTGGGACTCAACCCAGTGCCCATATGGGATGCCAGCACTGCAGGTGGTGGCTTTAACCACTGCGCTACAGCGCTGGCCTCCAGCAGGGTGGATAGAGAAATGCTGAGCGCCGTCAGGGACGCCCCTTGTGCAGCTCCACCGTGCCTGTCCCTGAGGAGTGCTGTGATAAAGAAACCAGCACGGCCCTGCTGTCCGGGAGCACTTGGCAATGGGACCCTTTCTTGCAGGTGTCCTGTTGGTATTTTTGAAGACGGTTCGCCTCTGCTCACCTTGACTCGGGAAGCCTTCGGCTGGGTCTGTGAGTAGGACCTCCCCCAGAGATGCAGTGTGGGCTTGGTCAAGGGAAGATCTCTCCCTTCCACCCAGGACCGTGGCCAGGCAGTAACCACAGGAATCGCTGTGAATGACGAGGTGTGATAAGGAGTGGGAAAACCACAGAGTGCCGGGCAGGCTGCCTGCAAGCCAGAAGGAAGGGCTACGCCCCTGGCACCTTATCTTTGGCTCTGAAGGACACCAGGAGCATAGGCCCCACCCCCGAACCCTGAGTGGCAGTGCCCAGATGCACAGCTCTGGCCTTTATCTCCAAAGGCAGCTGGCACCTGAGAGCCAGCTCCGACGCCACACCTCACTGCACCTCGCTCTGGCTTCACGTGTGCTCCGCCCCAGCTGTTCAGCAATTTGACAGCCACGTGTGCTCATCCTTTGTTTACCTCCCAAGCATGCGGACCAAACACTAGTGAGTTTTCAAGGAAGGAGCAGTGTAGACACAGAAAAGGCCCGCATAGGGTCTGCAGCTGTGGCATAGCGGGCAGAGCCAGCATCCCACATGAGAGCAGGTTCAGGTCCTGCCTGCTTCACTTCCAATCCATCTTCACTTCCAATTCCATGGCCTGGGAGAGCAGCAGAGGCTGCCCCAAGATCTTAGGCCCCTGCCACCCACATAGGAGACTCAGATAAAGCTCCTGGCTCCTGGCTTTGGCCTGGCCCAGTCCCAGCTGTTGTGGCCATCTGGGGGGTAAACCAGCAGATGGAAGGGATCTCTCTCTCTCTCTCTCTCTTCTCTCTCTCTCTTTCTCTCTCTCTCTCTCTCTCTGTGTGTGTGCATGTGTAACTGACTTTCAAAAAAATAAATCAATCTTAGAAAAGAAAAGGCCCTTGAGAAGGAGGGTGCTAAGAAAAAGGAAAAAGCAAATCCAGTGAGGATTTCAGAAGAGCACTAGGACACTCAGGTGGCTGGAGAAACTGTAGGAAATGAACAGTCATCCGAGCTATCACCACAGCCTATCTTGATCCTGTGGAGCCTAAAAGCCTCCCTCATGCAAGCATTTTCCCCAGTCTCAGAAAATAAAAGACAAACTGACCGCTCCCAGACAGATACACACAGTTGCAAAGCAAGCGATGAAGGTGTCAGAGGCTGTCTCTTATTGCTAAGGGACGCAGGCTACTCCCCCGAGGAGGGAGGCGAGGGGACAAACA
Organism: Sylvilagus floridanus; assembly: GCA_949820135.1. Taxonomy (NCBI): domain Eukaryota; kingdom Metazoa; phylum Chordata; class Mammalia; order Lagomorpha; family Leporidae; genus Sylvilagus; species Sylvilagus floridanus. The sequence goes on from OX463230.1 coordinate 75,386,862, forward strand.
CCAGTTACAGTATCTATATATAAACACATGTACAGGGAGACACACCAACACAGCTTCGGCTCACTTGCCTCCTCCCCGCCCCCACCACACACACACCAGCCCACACCCTGGCTCACCGCCCTGTGCCTTCCACTGTCTCTTTCCATGAGGTGCACAGTCGGAGGCAGACCCAACTGCAGGTTCTAAAATGTACAACCTTCACCCACCAGAAGGAAATGAACCCGGGGCACGCCCCTACTGCCACAGTGACAGTCTACGCTTGTCTTTATGGCACACGTGAGAGCAGCCAGCTCAAGAGGCCCCCGGTCCACGCTGCACAGCACAGAGGCCGGGAGAGAGCTCTGCATCCATGTGCAAGTCCCTCAGCTCCTCTCCTGGCCCAGGGAGAACAGCCACTCAGGCCAGGCACTCAGTGTGCGATGCCCCGGGGGTTTGCTCATGCATTCTCCAGTTCCCAGCAAGAGCAGGGGACAGCAGGCCCAGGAGAGAAAAGAGCATCATAGAAACGCGAAGGACTCAAGACGCTGGGCCAGGTTTGCTCCCGTTCCTCACACGGCAGCACCATTCTGAGGTTCCTCTTCAGAGGCGCCCCAGAACACACCTCCCCAGAGTGAGCCCCAACACAGGCACCCCACACCCTAGGCTGCTCTGTTTCCGTTCCCCAGCAGAATGCCTGTCTACAAAACTGCATTAAGATTGCACAGGGAGGGAACTCGCGCGCTTGGGGAAGCAGGGCCCCGCCTGCTGTCCTGTGCGGCTCCCTTGGATCCCTATTCCTTGCAAAGTGATGGCCGATTTGTCCGGAGAAATGACAGCAATGTGTCACCAGCTAAAAGCACGTTAACATAGTATTGGCCACCCCAGTATCATAGTAGTGCTATTAATAGGAGCTTGGGGGACTCGTCACCGGTGCTGATTTGGGGAACCTGGGCAGGGGGTGAGGCTGGGTATTTCAGGGCCTGGCAACCTGTCCTTCAAGCATCTTGGAAGCTGTGTCTTTCAAGCAGCTCATGACATTTGGAAATATCCTTGGCAATCCCCCTTAGCGTACGGCAGCCAGGAACCTCAAATTCTGGGACCAGGTTTGCTAAAACATCATCAAAAGGAATAAAAGCATATTAAACATGCAAGCTGCTAACTTTAGGAGCACTGACAGAGCTTGAGAAACTCTGCTAGAAAAACAGATGCTTGTTTAAAAGGTGGGGATTTGTTTTGTTTTGTTTTTTTTAGTCTGGAGGGTTGGGAGAAAGGTAATTTAGGGTTAGCACTGACATGTGCTACTCCAGGGGGAAGTAAAACCACAGACAGTGAACCTTGCCCAGAGCTCCTATAAATATAGAACAATCCCACATGCTTAAAGCAAGCGAACTATAGTAATTCACTGAGAAAAAGCAAGCCTGGGGCCTGGGGTGGAGGGGCAGTGCACCCTCAGGATCTGCATGCCCACAACCTCCCAGGGTGCAGGGAGGGAGACGCAGCCTTTCTCCTCCCTTCCCCCACCGTGGCCCATCTAGGACTGCTCCATCAGGCATCACAGGGAGGCCTGTCACCTACTGGGAGTCTCATGGGAGTCCCAACACAGCCTCTGAGCACCCAGAGGGCTCCTCCCTGGCCTCATCCTCTCACAACGTGAGCAAGTGCAGGTCCCAGCTCAGTGGCTGCCAGGCCACATCAGCCCCCGCCAAGCTCCCTGTCCTACTGGTCCCCTGGGCCCATAGGTGTCCCCCTCTCAGGGCAGAGACACGCAGGTGTCCTAAGTCTTGCTCATGCCGGTCCTGCCAGCTCCTCATCCCCTAACGCAGTCCTAGCATCTCACGGCAGCCCTGGCTCACACGGCAGACGGCAGACCTTCTCTGCTAAGTGGCAAGATAGCTCCCTGCCAAAGGAGAAACGCGTGTGAAGCTCCATGACATCCAGGAGATGAGTCCATACCGCTTTTTACCGTTTGAGTTAGTGTTACAAGGTTTTCAGAAAGCCAACCAGTAAACACTTATAAGAAACCATGATGTGCTTTTATAGTTTTGAAAATACTGAAAAAAAAAATTTTTAACAATAAATTCAAAACCAAGATATTCACCATTTATAAAGCACCTCTGACTTCAAGTTTGGAAAACACTACCGGAGCTCTCAACCACATTGCCCTTTTACCATGGAAGTGAAAATGAGGCCCGCTGAAGTGCCTGAAATTACCTGTCAGAATGCACGTGCACAATCTAACAACCTAGGTAGATCAACCACCCTATGCAGAACAACTACCTATACAGTGACAAACCCTATAAAGATCAACTACCACTGGCATGGCTGCCCTCATGTGAAGTCACCTGCAGGTGTTACCTTGGCCCTCTCCATGTCTTAGGGGGCCTCGCTGAGAGGGGGCGCTGGAAGGACCAATTCCTAACTAAATATCCAGTCTTCCTTTCTATCCAAGTAACCGCCCTCTTTGCATGGGAAAAGGAATACCCATTTTCCTGCTTTGAAAGCGAACAATCCCCATTTGTTTTTAATGAGAAATATAAAAGTTCTTCTAAAATCAAGAACACTGTTTTTATCTACCTTGTAAAGCTGGCGCGCCTTCAGAGAGCTGGAGCTATAAAACAGAGTGCGAAAACCAGAGTAACATCCACATCATTTAATGTCATGGCTTCCTGCATAGCGCTTTCCCGCAAGGCACTGGCTCCACGCGACAGACCACAGTATAGGCATTTTCAGGTTTTTCGAAAGCATAAAACAGAACACATACTTCCTTCCTGATCATGAGCTTACCCATGTTTCAAACAGCACTTTAAATAGCATCCTTTCAATTTTACAAGCTGGAGAAACTGAGGCCACCCAGGGCCCAGCCTGGGCTCCGCTGACCCTACCAAATGACCACCACCTGGAAGAGAGACCGTCAAAACCAACCAGCATCGATAAGCAAGTGGGAGACCCGGATCCATGGGACTTCAGTCCACTGCCAAGGCTCTGGTTCCCACTTTAGCCAACCGTCTGTGGTGACAGAGCCCACGTGCTGCAAGGGGAGAGCATCGATGATCTTAAAGCACTGTGCTAGGGATCGTAGGAGATACATGCTCCAGAAGCAGCAGAGAGCGCTAATAGTAGCAGCTAATAAGTCACCATACAATCACCATACAGCGGGCCTGGCAAAAGAGAGCTGCTGGTACTCTCATCACTGGGGCGTGTCTCCCTTTTCCGTGTCAGTAGAATCGACGTCTCTCATGCATGCTCCTCCATGGACAAATCAGCGTAACAAATGTCTACATGCAATTCCTGGCCACAGTCAGCATATGCGTATTACGCGTCCTTAGGATATTACTATTTAGATACACACAGCTCCTGCCAAGACTCTCCCCAGCCTTGTCAGAGGCAAATTACATATTTATAGCAAAGACGGGAGTCATCTGAGCCTTCTTTATACCTTACCCAGGACTTCTGTAACCACCAAACCAAGGGCTACTTTAACAGCTAACAACAAAAGCACAGAGAAAAATACGCACATACACCCTAAGAAAGACTGCAGACTCCATCTCTGATGTCTCCCTCTTTGTTAGGAAGGCTTTTCTAGTGCCTTCCCTTTGAGGCCTCTGAAAACAGATGCCAGCTCTGAAATGCCAGCCAGTGGAAGCTGTGCTCAGCCAGGAATGGGCGAGCTCGGGGCTGTGGTCTAGCTGAATGAGGCTGTGGTTGACAAAGGAGCTGTTCTGGCCCACAAAGCAGCAGTGACGGATCAACCCAGCTTGCTGTCCCCTGGCGGGGAGACTTTGCCTTTGATGAATCACTTGCTCCATGCCCCCAGGGAAGGAGAAAGATGAAGTCTGCCACAGGTACTAAGACCAAGCTGGAGTTCCGGTTTCCAGCTCAAATCCTGACCAGCGCTGCAAGTGCCTTTGGCTCTTCTCAGGATCGCAGCTGAGGTTCAAGTCCAGCCCTGAATCTCTCTCCCCAGGAATGGAGCAAAACAAGAGAATCACTGCTTTTATTTCCAGAGTCAAGGATGTTCATGCGTGTAACCTACCAGGGAATTAAAGACCCCAGAGTAACACAGGAAAGTTCTGAAATTCCCTTGGAACAACAGTAAGCAATCCAGGATGTGAAAACCAACAATCATGTGATATTCAAGAGTTGCCAGATTTGCTGAGACCCAAACAGGTATCTATTATCCTTCCAGGACATCTGAGTTCCTGTAAAAGCTGTTTTGTTCTGTTTTTGCAAAGTCACGGAGGACCAAGAGACTCCCTGCGAGCTTCCACTGTAAGAAAGGTCACCAGGAAGCATCCCCAAACCCGACTGCCTTCCAGCCCGGGGGCTGGCCTGCCTGGAGGAAGAGGGACGCTTTCTAAAGTTCCGTAGCTGACCTCAGCGGCCCCAGAGAGTCTTGCAAAACTGCATGCATCGGGGAGCTTAGGGCCGGTAGAAAGTGCAAGAAGTTATTCCAAAAATGCCCAGAGTAGCAACTTATGAAATCCCGCCCGGTTTCCCCAATGTTTCAGCGCTGTGCCCTCCCCATTCCTGTGGCACTTGTTCCACATACTCTGAAAAGTTAGGGCTGGGGGAGGGCGGGGGAGAAGGACGAGAGAGGAGGAGAGGAGAGGAAACCGTGCAAAGCCTTGGCTGGAGTCCCGGGCTCCTGTCCAGCAGCTCGGCACACCTGCAGGTGACAGGTGGACCAGCATGCATCCGGGACTACCCACAGTGCTTAGCCTACAGCCCTGGAGACTCAACCCTCCCGGCTTGTAGATAAGCAAACTGAGGCCAGGTCCTGGGAGTCCAGCAGCGGAGGCGCCTGCACCGTCCCAGCAGGGGCCACACTTACTCTCCGAGTCGCTGAAGCCGCTGCTGTCGCTCACGCTGGCGCTGCTGCGCCGCTTCATCCGCTCCAGGTGCTCCTCGTAGTGGAAGTGGCGCTCGTGGAAGGGCGACGCGAAGTCAGCCAGCACCGCGTCAAACTCGCAGAGCGCGTCCGTCAGGTCGGCGGCGGCCGCCGAGTCCAAGGCCGGGGCTGGGGGCAGGGAGGCGGGCTCGGTGGACGGCGGCGCCTGGGGGCGGCCGTCCCTCCGCGGGGCCCCGGGGAGGGATCGCCGTCCTTCCCGAGGGTAACTGCCGTTGCCTGCGCGTTTGCCAAGGGAAGCCACGCAGCCACTGCCTCTGCCTCCTCCCAACCACCTCCTAAGGTGCGTTCTGCCATCTGGCCCATTGTGCAGATAAAGAAACTGAGCCCGCGCCCGAGGAAGCTGCAGGCCTGAGGCCGCTGCGCTGTCGCCTGCTTGTCCCCGAGACGCGTGCGGGCTTGGAGGCGGTGGAAAGACTGGGTCCAGAGGCGCCCCTAAGGGTCGGGCTCCGATCCCCAGCAGGGCGTGGAAGGGAGGTTGAGCCCAGGCGGGCGACGCTGGGGCGGGTCTCTCCGTGGAGGATGGAAAGGTGCCGGGTGCGTGTAAAGGGATGACACGAGACCCCTCTTCTCCCACCCCCGACCTGCAGAGCTGGGGCCTCTAAGGGGGACCCCGGGATCCCGCACTCACCTGCGGCCGCGGCGGCCGCCGGGCTGCCCTTTGTCGCGGGCGGCTTCATGGGAGGGCTTGGCTCCGGATGGCGGCGCCGAGGGTCCTGAGAGCTGCGGGCCGCGGACGCCGAGGAGGCCGGGGTACGCAGGGGTCGCCACGCAGCGCGCTCCGCCCTGCCCGTGCGCTCGTCCGGTTCTCCCGCTCAGCACCCGCCACCGGCGCGCGCTGCCGTCTTATAGCCGCGGGCGGGGCGGGGCCGCCGGCTCTGTCCCCGCCGCCCTCGGGGACGCCCCTGTGCCCCGGGCCCCGCCCCCGCCACGCGCCCGCCGGGGAACCGCAGGGCGAGCCGCCCAGGTTACAGCCCCAAATATTTACCCGCCGCTTGCCCCACGCGCCCTGACAACCCAGCCCACGCAAGAGGCTCTGGCGTCACGGAGCCCCAAAGAGTCGATTCTTCTGCTCGAGCCCCGCCGGCTCCCGGCCGCGTGCTCGGTCCCTCCGCGGACTTCAGTTCCACGCCTGGTCCGTGAGGTGGACGTGGGCCTGCAGGCAGAGCGGCACGGTGCTTGCTGCGAGGAACGCGGGAGCGGGCGGCCCAGCCGCTGTTGGAGGCGCGGAGCGGAGGGAGGGTCCCCACTGCCTCCCCACCCCCACCCGTGGGCGGTCGTGGTGGACAGGGTGCGAGGCGAGAGCAACACAAGTAGGGGCGCTCCTTTCTTGTGCCCAGCCCGGAGCACAGCAGCACCCGCCAGCCCCTGCTTTGATTCACGTGTGGGGAGGAGGTGATCGCATAGATGCCCCTGGAGCCCGGTGCGGGCGGTGTCCATATTGGTGAGAGACTCGCGTCTAAGTGAGCGCCTGAGGTGTTGCGCAGGCCAATAAGGAGGCCACAAGCCACAGATGGGCGTGTAGGTGCAGAGCGATTCAAAAATGAATACAGGGCACAGTTCGCTCTAAGCGCGTCTCCGGTGCCCAGTGGCCAGCATGGACGCCCCATTTGACAGCGCTGCGAGAGGCTCCGATGCTCACACTGGCCTCGGGGAGGAGCGGGGATTCTTGCCCAGGTTATGGAGGGCCCCCTGGGCGTCAGCACCAGGCGGGCACCGGTTCCAGTGCCCACAGCAGCCCAGAGCCAGAACTACTGCCCCCTTGCTTTGCCCCTGAGAAAACTGAGGCGCGCGACCGGTTAAGCAGTTGTGCAGGGATAAAGAGCAGGTCTGTCTGGTTTCAGAGCCACTGTGGGCTCCCCCACGCCCCCGGTGCACGGGCAAGACCTGCAGTAGGGTGGGGAGCTGAGCAGCTAACCGTGGGAGCAAAGCAGATAACCCAGGGGCAGGGCACCTGCGTCTGTCAGGGTGTCTGTTGCTTCTCGTTTCCCCATGCCTCTTCCAGTGCCTGCTCTTGCTTTCTCTCCCTCCCTACCCTCATTCTCTTCTCCTTGCCCACGCTACCTACTGGTGCTGCCCAAGCTAACAGAGCAGGAGCCAGTCTGGGAGCTGAGGCCCAGGTGCAAAGTAGTAGACACCCCAGCCGGGTTCTGACCTGGTAGTTCTAGTCCCATCTTCAAATGAGCCTGGCAAACAATCCGGCCTTCCAGCACCCTGGCAATGTACTGAGAGAGCGACAGTGAAGGGCGCCTGTCTCGTCTGAGAGAGGTTGTTAGGCTCCCGTCCTCCACACCTGCACTGAAAGGGAACCTGTCAGAGCAGCCGGGCCCCAGGCCAAAGTGCGCCCTCCTCTGGAACAGGGCCACCTTTGTGACAAAGGACTGCTGCCCCCTCTCTTTCCCATCTGCAGGCATGTTTTATTAGAGCATTAGGTGGTAACATTCTGTGTATCTGTCACCAAGAATTAGTGCACTCCTGTTGTATCACGTTTGCTTCTGCGATTTTTGAGTTACTCTGTAAATGAAGAATACAAGACAGCTTGGAAAGTTCTCGCCCACCTTTCCACCTGTGTGGTTACTGTTCACATGAAGTGTATTAGCATCTCCCTAGAAGACTCCCTATGCCATTTTTGAAAAATATTTATTTATTTGAGAGGTAGAATTACAGACAGTGAGAGGGAAAGACAGAGAGAAAGGTCTTCTTTCCATTGGTTCACTCCCCAAATGGCCTCAACGGCCAGAGCTGTGCTGATCCAAAGCCAGGAGCCTCTTCCAGGTCTCCCACACGGGTTTAGGGGCCCCAGGATTTGGGCCATCCTCTACTGATTTCCCAGGCCATAGCAGAGAGCTGGATCAGAAGTGGAACAGCCAGGACTCGAACCGGCACTCATATGGAATGCCGGCACTGCAGGCGGAGGATTAACCTGCGCCATGGCACTGGCCCTTCCCTATGCCCTTTTCCAATCAACAGCACTCAATAACAACTCCTGTCCTGAATCCTGTCACCAGGAATCAGTCTTGCCTCTTCCAGAATTCCTCAAACAAAATCGTGCTGTGTATATATTCTTTCCTGTCCACCTTCTTTGCTTCATATAATATCCATGGGATTCTTCCGTGTCTGTTGCAGCTGGTAGACATTTGAGTTGTTTGTTGCTGTTGCTACTGTAAATAATGCTGTGAGGAATATTCTTGTGCATGTCTCCTGTGTACAGGGTTAAGAATATTTATGGTGTATTATTTCTAGGAATACAAAATTGTCATGCTTAGCTCTGGTCATTGGTGAATATAAAGCTTCCATGAACATCTTTATAGAATTCTTTAGATAATATAATCATTTATCTTGAGTTTAGACCTAGAGGTGGAATTTCAGAATCACAAGATGTGCATATGTTCAGTTTTCAAAGATCCTTCCAGGGTTTTTTTTTTTTTTAAGATTTATTTATTTGAAAGAGTTAGATAGAGGGAGAGGGAGATGGCGGGGTAGATTTTCCATCTGCTGGCTCACTCCCCAAATGGCTGCAATGGCTAGATCTGGGCCAGGCCAAAGCCAGCAGTCAAGAGCTTCTTCCAGGTCTCCCATGTGGGTGCAGGGGCCCAAACACTTGGATCATCTTCTGCTTTCCCAGGCCATTAGCAGGGAGCTGGGTCAGAAGTGGAGCAGCAGGGACATGAATCAGTACCCATATGCATTGCAGGCTGCAGCTTAACGCAGTGCAACACAATGCTGGCCCCATCCTTCCAGTTTTACAATGAGTATGAGAGTTTGAGTTTCGGTTGCTCGGTATCTGTGTCAACGTTTCATGTTGTTCAATTTGCTCATTTTAGCCATTCTCATGAGTGTGGACTGAGAGCTTACTAGAGTCCTCTCTTCCTCCTCCTCCTACCCTCTTCCCCTCCTCCTCCTGGTCCTCCTCTTCCTCCTCCTTCTTACTTTAGCTTTAATGTACATTTCCCTAATAAGTAATTAAATTGACTATATTTTCATAGGCTCAACAGTCTCTTAATGAGAGAACTAGAATAATACCTGTCCCAATCCGATTCCCCTCTCTCCCTAGAGACAACCACAGTCACAAATTTGGTAAACAGTTTCCCAGTCCATGTCTTTATACCTAAACTATATTTATGCTATTTTTATGTGGCTTTTAAATGGCCATAAATTTCATGCTGCAACATGCCTTGTCTCTCACTGATGAGGGATGAGGTGCAGTGCCCAAGTGCGTGTGTCTGGTATCATGTTGGAGATACTGATGAAGCCCCTGGCTCCTGGCCTCAGTCTGGCCCAGCCCTGGCCGTTGCTGCTATCTGGGGAGTGAACCAGCAGATGGAAGACCTCTCTCCTTCTCTCTTCCTCCCTCCCTCCCTCTGTTAACTCTGACTTTCAAATACATGAACAGAGCTTTTTAAGTACACCATGAGTTCTTAAATGTGTCTAAGGTTTCCACTGGTTGACTTTATAAGAAATTTATAATATTAACTCAATATGTATAAAGCAGTAGGGACTCATCTCCTGAATGTCATGGAGCTTCACACGCGTTTCTCCTTTGGCAGGGAGCTATCTTGCCACTTAGCAGAGAAGGTCTGCCGTCTGCTGTGTGAGCCAGGGCTGCCGTGAGATGCTAGGACCGCGTTAGGGGATGAGGTGCTGGCAGGACCAGCATGAGCAAGACTTAGGACACCTGCGTGTCTCTGCCCTGAGAGGGGGACACCTATGGGCCCAGGGGACCAGCAGGACAGGGAGCTTGGCGGAGGCTGATGTGGCCTGGCAGCCACTGAGCTGGGACCTGCACTTGCTCACGTTGTGAGAGGATGAGGCCAGGGAGGAGCCCTCTGGGTGCTCAGGGGCTGTGTTGAGACTCCCAGTAGGTGACAGGCCTCCCTGTGATGCCTGATGGAGCAGTCCCAGATGGGCCACAGTGGGGGAAGGGAGGAGAGAGGCTGTGTCTCCCTCCCTGCTTCCTGGGAGGCGGTGGGCATGCAGATCCTGAGGATGTACTGCCCCTCCCCAGGATTTTTCTGGCACACAGGTGTCCCTGCACAGTTTATAGGAAGGAAGAAGAGCGACCCTGACTTCTTACCCATATCCAAACCTTTACATGTCCTTTCTGTCCTCTTGATAAACTGATGACATCAGTATTGGGATCTCCATTTTACACAGGAGAAAAGTGTGATTTGAAAAGCAAAACAGGGGCTGGTGCTGTGGTGTAGTGGGTAAAGCCGCCGCCTGTGGTGCCAGCATGCCATATGAGCACCAGTTCAAGACCTGGCTGCTCCTCTTCCAATCCAGCTCTCTGCTGTGGCCTGGGAAAACAGTAGAAAATGGCCCAAGTGCTTGGGCCCCTGCACCCACACGGGAGACCCGGAAGAAGCTCCTGGCGCTGTTACAGCCATTTGGAGAGTGAACCAGTAGATGGAAGATATCTCTCTCTCTCTCTCTCTCTCTGCCTTTCCTTCTCTCTCTGTGTAACTCTGACTTTCAAATAAATATAAAGAAATCTTTAAAAAAAAAAAAAAAGGAAAGAAAGAAAAGCAAACCATCCCCCTGATATGGCCCAGCTAATGGGCGACAGTGCTCTGCTCAGCATCTGTCTGACTCCCCAGGTGACTCCCTTCCCGCTGCCTCCCTGCTCCTGCTACTGCGTCTGCTTCCTGGCAGAAACCACCAGTGATTCCTAACCAGTGAGAGTTGAATGCAAATGGAATATTCCGAAGGGAAGGGCCCCCCTTGACGCAGGCTCAGCCTGGCAGAGAAGGCAAGGAGCTCTAAGAAGAGCAGACCACCTCAGAGCGACTTTTCTGCAGGTTTCCTTGAGTGCAATTGACATGCAACAAGCAGCACAGATTTAGAGCAGAGACCCTGGTCAGTTTGACAAAGGATCACCAGACGGTGACCCCAGCCCCCTCCAGGGGTTTCCTCCTGCCCCACTGTAATCCTTTTCCACGCCTTCCTATCCCCTCTCCACTCCCAGGCAACGGCTGGCACCCTTTCTGTCACTCAATTACTTTGCATTTTCTAGAATTTCATGTAAATTGAATTATGAATCCTGCAGTCTCTTCCAATTAGTTGGAGATTTCTCCATCCTGCTGTGTATCAATTTACTCCTCTCTCATGGCAGTCCGTTGTCTGGATAGACCACAGTGGATTTATCTGTATACCTGCTGATGGACATTTGGGCTGTGCCCAGATGGGGCTATTACAAATGATGCTAGTGTGCAAGGATGAAGATGTGTTTTTTCCTCCTGGGTAAATAACTAAGAGTAGAAAGGCGGGAGATATGGTAGGTGTAAGATTTTTTTACCCATAGAAAGCGAAGCACCTTCCGTTGAGTTTTCAGTCACCATACATTGTTGGTGAGTTACAGAAGAACGCTGTCACCAACCCTGCTAAACTGAGCTGAGACACAGAGACGCTAATTGGGTTTCCAAAGCTCACCCCGGGGAAGTGGGCTTTGGAGGCCAAATCTGCACTCAGCCCTCCCTTCTGAGGATACCCAGCCCCTGGGCACGTGGGCTCCTTCTGCCGCTTCTAGATGTGGACACAGGCTTTGTAAAGCTTTGCGAGAAGCAAATACAAATGTCTCCCTTGGGTCGGCACCGTGGCTCACTTGGTTAATCCTCTGCCTGCTGCGCCAGCATCCCATATGGGTGCTGGGTTCTAGTCCCGGTTGCCCCTCTTCCAGTCCAGCTCTCTGCTGTGGCCCGGGAGGGCAGTGGAGGATGGCCCAAGTGCTTGGGCCCCTGCACCTGCGTGGGAGACCAGGAAGAAGCACCTGGCTCCTGGCTTCGGATCGGCATAGCTCCGGCCGTGGCGGCCATTTCAGGGGTGAACCAATGGAAGGAAGATCTTTCTCTCTCTCTCTCTCACTGTCTATCTGTCAAATAAAAAAAAAAAAAAAAGGTTTCCCTTGTCCCAAGGAGGACGATTAACTCAGGTGCTTGTTTTTATAAGAGGTATTCATACAACCTCCTCCGATAAAGGCCACCTAGCTCAGATACACTGTGCAATGTTATTACCCTACGATCAAACGAACCAGCTGCTAACACGAGAGATCATTGCCACCTTCAGAAAAGGAAAGAAGGTATGCAGAGACCTCAAAGTCTTCAGAATGGGCCAAACTCTGATTTGATTCTTTTTGTCCTTTCCTACCTCCACCTGCACCACCTCCTGTCCCCACCACCCAGGGTTTATTACAGAGGAACACCTGCTCTGGTTTGGAGTTGCTGACTGGGGACATGACTGTGGATGTGGAACAGGGAAACATGACTTTCTGAAGACTGGACACAGGGTGTTCCACTGATTTGTTTGTCTTTAAGATTTATTTATTTGGAAGGCAGAGCTACAGAGAGAGGGGGAGAGATAGAAAGCTTGCAGCACCGCGTTGAATGAGAGAAGTCCACGTGTGTGCAGAACCTCCAGGCCCTCTCCTTCAACATGGCCCAACCACCACAGCTGGGCTTCCAAGCATCCGCAACTCACATGAGCCTCACTGGCTCCAGGATTTTGTTTTCTAACTTCACAAAGTGGGAAAAAGACTCCTTGGAGAACAGCAGCTGATGGAATGTCTTAGGGAGGGGGGGACAGCCCTTTGAATCTGGACTCTTCTTGTTTCCAACAAGCAAAGATGGCTTTGCAGCACCTCTGGCGTGGATGCAGCTCCACATCTGCACATACTGCGTGAGTCAGTGTTTCTCAAACCAGAGTAAACCTCAGAAGCCACGTGTTAGGGCACACATGCAGAGGGGCCCAGGGAGCTGCGTGTCTGACATGCTCCCAGTTGAAGCGCCTGCTGGCCCACGCTTTGAGAACCAGTGGTATAAATTATCTTCGTTGGATGGATGAGTCTCTGAGCATCTGTGTGTTCACTGTGGGACCTGTAAGAGAATAGCCAATAGAAAACATTCAGAAACGCAACCGTAAAAACCATTTTACACTTGTTACTATATCAGTACTTTGACAATCCATGTGACCATTAACAACTGAATCTCAAAAATCATTATAGGCAGAAGGAGCTAAGTGTAAGAGTACCTCTGTATGATCTTTGTGTTATTTAGTGTGTGTTTGATCCACTTAGGAGATGGGTTTGTCTACTGGACTGCTGACTTAATCAAATATTTTGAAAAATTTGACAATGCAGATTATTTTATTTATTTGAGAGGGAGAAAGAACACTCCTGTTCACTGGTTCACTAGCTAAATGCCTGCAACAGCCAGGCCTGAAGCCAGAAATTAGAAACCCAATCAAAGTCTCCCATGTGGGGGCAGGGACAACCTGAGCCATCACTTGCTACCTCCCAGGGTTTGCATTAGCTGGAATCAAGAGCAGAGCCAGAACTCAAACCCAGGCTGGGGTGCAGGTATACCAAGCAGCATCTTAACTGCTACACCAGATACACAATTTGAAATGTGTGGGGGATTTCTGTTTGTGAAAATTCAACATTGTCCATATATTAGTTGTGGACATTATAAATAGATATGGAAAAGAATATGTATTTTAAGGATTGTAGGAATTCTAAGTGATCAAAATAAGAATATAATGTAGGACTACATCGTTAGGGCTGGTGTTGTAGGGTAGTGGGTTAAATCTCTTGCCTGTGATGCCCGCATCCCATGTGGGCACCAGCTTGAATCCCAGCTGCTCCACTTCCGATCCAGTTCCCTGCTAATGCACCTGAGAAAGTAGCAGAAGATGGCCCAACTGTTTGAGACCCTGCATCCACGTGGGAGACCTGGAGGAGGCTCCTGGCTCCTGGCTTTGGTCTGGCCCAGCCTTGGCTGTTGAGGCCATCAACAGAATGAACTAACAAATAGAAGATCTTTCTCTCCTCTCTCTCTCTGAAACTCTGCCTTCCAAATAAATAAATACATCTTTTTTAAAAAATAAATAAGCAAATATTTGAAAACAACAAAAAAAAAATACATTGTTACCTTGAACAAGACATACCAGAAGGGAGTGTTCTCGTGTACAAAAGCCTGTTACATATTCAGTGGTTCATTAGCATACATGCTACAAATCCACCTTCAGTAGTTTGCATAGGGTCTGCTGTTTCCACCTGATTTTTCATAAATACAATTTGATCTTTAGAGAAAGCCCATGATCTTATTTTTTGAGATATTGGTAAGCTAGTATAACTTACACCTTGAGGCTTAAGTTCAAAAGCACTACTTTATGGGCTCAGAATTCCAGCTCCACTCAATGGTAGCTATGTGTCCTTGGCCACCTGATCTTTCCAAGCTCACTTGCAGAGAGGAATAAATAAGACATGACTGTAGCACCCTGGCACATGGTAGGTGCCCAGAAATGTGGAGTCCTAGATGATCCAGTACGTGTTTCTCTGATGTTGTGGACATACGTTCTTTAGGCATCCAAGCCTTTTGACTTACGTGTAGTTATCAGCAGACTCCCACCACTGGATCTCGTGCTTTTCACTTTCCAGATATAACCTTCACTACTTTCCTCCTTTGAAAGTTGATGCAAACTTACTTTTTAAAAAAATAAATGTTTTTTTTTGGGGGGGGGATTATATATATAAATATTTAAGTTGCACAAAGCATCTTTTTTTAATCTATTTTTTAACTTTTATTTAATGAATATAAATTTCCAAAGTACAGCTTATGGATTACAATGGCTTCCCCCCCCCATAACTTCCCTCCCACCTGCAACCCTCCCTTTTCCCACTCCCGCTCCCTCTCCCTTTCCATTCACATCAAGATTCATTTTCAATTCTCTTTATATACAGAAGATCAATTTAGCATATATTAAGTAAAGATTTCAACAGTTTGCACAAAGTGAAACATAGAAACACAAAGTGAAAAATACTGTTTGAGTACTAGTTATAGCATTAAATCACAATGTACAGCACATTAAGGACAGAGATCCTACATGAGGAGTAAGTGCACAGTGACTCCTGTTGTTGACTTAACAAATTGACACTCTTGTTTATGGCATCAGTAATCACCGTAGGCTCTTTTCATGAGTTGCCAAGGCTATGGAAGCCTTTTGAGTTCACCGACTCTGATCATATTTAGACAGGGTCGTAGTCAAAGTGGAAGTTCTCTCCCTTCAAAGAAAGGTACCTCCTTCTTTGATGACCTGTTCACTAGGATCTCACTCACAAAGATCTTTCATTTAGGTCATTTTTTTTTGCAGAGTGTCTTGGCTTTCCATGCCTGAAATACTCTCATGCTCTTTTCAGCCAGATCCACATGCCTTAAGGGCTGATTCTGAGGCCAGAATGCTGTTTAGGACATCTGCCCTTCTATGAGTCTGCTGTGTATCTCACTTCCCATGTTGGATCATTCTATCCCTTTTTTATTCTATCAGTATTTGCAGACACTAGTCTTGTTTATGTGATCCCTTTGGCTCTTAGTCCTATCATTATGATCAATTGTGAACAGCAATCGATCACTTGGACTAGTGAGATGGCACTGGTACATGCCACCTTGATGGGATGGAATTGGAATCCCCTGGTATGTTTCTAACTCTACCATTTGGGGTAAGTCAGCTTGAGATGTCCCAAATTGCACATCTCTTCCCTCTTTTATTCCCATTCTTTTATTTAACAGTGACCACTTTTCAGTTAAGTTTCAACACTTAAGAATAACTGTGTATTGATTACATTACTCAACCAAAAGTATTAAGTAGAACAAACAAACAAAAATGCTAAGAGGGATAACATATTAAGTTGTTCATCAACAGTCAGGGCAAGGGCTGATCAAGTCACTGTTTCTCATAGTGTTCATTTCACTTTAAGAGGTTTCCTTTTTGGTGCTCGGTTAGTTGTCACCGATCAGGGAGAACATATGATATTTGTCCCTTTGGGACTGGCTTATTTCACTCAGCATAATATTTTCCAAATTCCTAACAGGGATCACTTTTCAGTTAAAATTTAAACACCTAAGAATAATTGTGTGTTAATTACAGAGCTCAACCAATAGTACTAGAACAAAAAAAATACTAAAATGGATAAAGTATTACATTTTACATCAACCGTCAGGACAAGAGCTGATCAAGTCACTGTTTCTCATAGTGTCCATTTCACTTCAACAGGTTTCCCCTTTGGTGCTCAGTTAGTTGTCACCGATCAGGGAGAACATATTATTTTTGTCCCTTTGGGACTGGCTTAATTCACTCAGCATGATTTCCAAATTCCTCCATCTTGTTGCAAATGACCAGGTTTCATTGTTTTTGACTGCTGTATAGTATTCAATAGAGTACACGTACCATAATTTTTTTTATCCAGTCTACTGTTGATGTGCATTTTGGTTGGTTCCAGGTCTTGGATATTGTGAATTGAGCTGCAATAAACATTAATGTGCAGACAGCTCTTTCATTTGCCAATTTAGTTTCCTTTGGGTAGATTCCAAGGAGTGGTATGGCTGGGTCATATGGTAGGATTATATTCAGGTTTCTGAGGAATCTCCAGACTGACTTCCATAGTGGTTTAACCAGTTTGCATTCCCACCAACAGTGGGTTAGTGTCCCTTTTTCCCCACATCCTCTCCAGCATCTATTGTTGGCAGATTTCTGAATGTGAGCCATTCTAACCAGGGTGAGGTGAAACCTCATTGTGGTTTTGATGTGCGTTTCCCTGATTGCTAGTGATCAGAACATTTTTTCATGTGTCTGTTGGCCATTAGGATTTCCTCTTTTTTTCTTTTTTTTGACAGGCAGAGTGGACAGTGAGAGAGAGAGACAGAGAGAAAGGTCTTCCTTTGCCGTTGGTTCACCCTCCAGTGGCTGCCACGGATGGTGAGCTGCGGCAGGCGCACCGCACTCGTCTAATGGCAGGAGCCAGGTGCTAGGTGCTTTTACCTGGTCTCCCATGGGGTGCAGGGCCCAAGCACTTGGGCCATCCTCCACTGCACTCCTGGGCCACAGCAGAGGGCTGGCCTGGAAGAGGGGTAACCGGGACAGAATCCGGCGCCCCGACCTGGACTAGAACCCGGTGTGCTGGCGCCGCTAGGCGGAGGATTAGCCTGTTGAGCCACGGCGCCGGCAGGATTTCCTCTTTTGAAAAATGTCTATTGAGATCCTTGGCCCATCTCTTAAGTGGGTTGTTAGTTTCATTGTTGTGGAATTTCTTGATTTCTTTGTAGATTCTGGTTATTAGCCCTTTATCTGTTGCATAGTTTGCAAATATTTTTTCCCATTCTGTCGGTTGTCTCTTCACTCTCCTGACTGTTTCTTTTGCAGTACAGAAACTTCTCAATTTGATGCAATCCCAATAGTTAATTTTGGCTTTGAGTGCCTGTGCTTCTGGGGTATTTTCCAAGAAGTTTTTGCCAGTACCTATATCTTGCAGGGTTTCTCCAATGCTCTCTAATAATTTGATGGTGTCGGGTCATAGATTTAAGTCTTTAATCCATGTTGAGTGAATTTTTGTATAAGGTGAAAGGTAGGAGTCTTGCTTCATGATTCTGCATGTGGAAATCCAATTTTACCCAGCACCATTTATTGAATAGACTGTCCTTACTCCATGGATTGGTTTTGGATCCTTGATCAAATATAAGTTGGCTGTAGATGTTTGGATTGATTTCTGGTGTTTCTATTCTGTTCCATTGGTCTATCCATCGGTTTCTGTACCAGTACCATGCTGTTTTAATAACGACTGTCCTGTAGTATGTCCTGAAATCTGGTATTGTGATGCCTCTGGCTTTGTTTTTGTTGTACAAGATTGCTTTAGCTATTCGAGGTCTCCTGTGTCTCCATATGAATTTCAGCATCATTTTTTCCAGATCTGAGAAGAAGGTCTTCAGTATCTTGATTGGTATTACATTGAATGTATAAATTGCTTTTGGGAGAATAGACATTTTGATGATATTGATTCTTCCAATCCATGAGCATGGAAGATTTCTCCATTTTTTTTGGTATCCTCTTCTATTTCTTTCTTTAAGGTTTTGTAATTTTCATCGTATAGATCTTTAATGTCCTTGGTTAAGTTTATTCCAAGGTATTTGATTGTTTTTGTAGCTATTGTGAATGGGATTGATCTTAGAAGTTCTTCCTCAGTTGTGGCATTGCCTGTGTATACAAAGGCTGTTGACTTTTGTGCATTGATTTTATATCCTGCTACTTTGCCAAACTCTTCTATGAGTTCCAATAGTCTCTTAGTAGAGTTCTTTGGATCCCCTAAATAAAGTATCATATCATCTGCAAAGAAGGATAGTTTGAGTTCTTCCTTCCCAATTTGTATCCCTTTAATTTCTTTTTCTTGCCTAATAGCTCTGGCTAAAACTTTGAGAACTATATTGAATAGCAGTGGTGAGAGTGGGCATCCCTGTCTGGTACCAGATCTCAGTGGAAATGCTTCCAACTTTTCCCCATTCAATAGGATGTTGGCCATGGGTTTTTCATAAATTGCTTTGATTGTATTGAGGAATGTTCCTTCAATACCCAGTTTGCTTAGAGTTTTCATCATGAAAGGGTGTTGTATTTTATCAAATGCTTTCTCTGTGTCTATTGAGATAATCATATGGTTTTTCTTCTTCAGTCTGTTAATGTGGTGTATCACGTTGATTGTTTTGCAAACATTGAACCATCCCTGCATACCAGGGATAAATCCCACTTGGTCTGGGTGGATGATCTTTCTGATGTGTTGTTGCATTCTATTGGCCAGAATTTTATTGAGGACTTTTGCATCTGTGTTCATCAGGGATATTGGTCTGTAATTCTCTTTCAATGCTGCATCTTTTACTGGCTTAGGAATTAAGGTGATGCTGGCTTCATAGAAAGAATTTGGGAGGATTCCCTCTTTTGAAAGACAGAGTGAAAGAAAAGGAGAGAGAGAATCATCCATCTACTAGTTCACTCCCCAAATGCCTGGAAAAGCCAGGCCAAAGACAGGAGCCAGGATCTCTATCCTAGTCTGCCACCTAGGTGGCAGGGACCAAAGCCCGTGGGCCTTCATACACTGCTTTCCCACACCCACTAGCAGGAAGCTGAATTGGATGTGGAATAACTGAGACTCGAACCAGCGCTCCAATATAGGATGCTGGTGTTGCAAGTAGAGGCTTAACCCTCTACCCCACAATGCTGGCCCCTAAGCTTACATTTTTTTTTTTAATTCCTTCAAGCCAGTTTTCTCCAATGTCTTTTTTTTTTAAGATTTATTTATTTTATTTGAAAAGCAGAGTTACATATAGGCAGAGGCAGTGAGACAGAGAGGTCTTCCATCTGCTTGTTCACTCCCCAAATGGCCACAATGGCCAGAGCTGAGCTGATCTGAAGCCAGGAGCCAGGAACTTTTTCCAGATCTCCCATGCAGGTGCAGGGGCCCAAGAACTTGGGCCATCTTCTACTGTTTTCCCAGGCCATAGCAGAGAGCTGGATCAGAAGTGGAACAACTGGGCTCAAACCAGCGCCCATATGGGATGCCGGCACTTCAGGTGGCAGCTCTACCCGCTATGCCACAGCATCGGCCCCTCCCCTGTTTGCTTTTTCACTCTTCTACTTGACAGTCTGTCCTCCATAGCCTTCCTGGAGTTGTCATCTGTGCTGCCTGTTCTCTTCTCCTCCTTGGTTTAGCTTGTTTCAGGCATACAATGGTGCATATGACCCAGCCATCCCACTCCTGGGAATTTACCCAAGGGAAATGAAATCAGTAAACAAAAGAGCTATTTGCATCTCCATGTTTACTGCAGCTCAATTCACAATAGCTAAGACATGGAATCAACCTAAATGACTGTCAACTGAAGGCTGAATAAAGAAATTATGGGATATGTACTCTATGGAATACTACACAAAATGGATGAATCTGAAAAACTTCACACTTAGTGAAATAAGCCAGTCCCGGCCGGCGCCGTGGCTCAACAGGCTAATCCTCCGCCTTGCGGCGCTGGCACACGGGGTTCTAGTCCCAGTCGGGGCACCGGATTCTGTCCCGGTTGCCCCTCTTCCAGGCCAGCTCTCTGCTGTGGCCCAGGAGTGCAGTGGAGGATGGCCCAAGTGCTTGGGCCCTGCACCCCATGGGAGACCAGGAAAAGCACCCAGCTCCTGGCTCCTGTCATCGGATGAGCGTGGTGCGCCAGCCGCAGCGCGCCGACCACGGCAGCCACTGGAGGGTGAACCAACGGCAAAGGAAGACCTTTCTCTCTGTCTCTCTCTCTCTCACTGTCCACTCTGCCTGTCAAAAAAAAAAAAAAAAAAAAAAGAAATAAGCCAGTCCCACAGGGACAAATACCTTATGTTCTTCCTGACCTGTGATAACTAATAGAGCACCTAATATGATATCTGTAGGAGTGAAATTGACACTTTGAGAAGCAATGACTTGACAGCCCTTGTCTTGGCTGTTGAAGAACAGTCTTTTTTTTTTTTATTATTGATTGATTTGAAAGTTAGAGTTACACAGAGAGAGGAGAGGCAGAGAGAGAGAGAGAGAGAGAGAGTGAGAGAGAGTGCTTCCATCTAATGGTCCACTCCCCAGTTGGCCACAACCGCCCTAGCTGCATCGATCCAAAGCCAGGAGCCAGGACCTTCTTCTGGGTCTCCCATATGGGTGCAGGGGCCCAAGTAGAGCAGACAGGACTCGAATCAGCACCCATTTGAGATGCCAGCACTGCAGGCAGTAGCTTTACCTGCTACACAACAGCACCGGCCCCATTTTTGTTGTTTTTATACTATTTGTTGAACACTTTAATCAACATAGAATTAAACATGTGCATATAGTCAATTGAAAATAGATCTCAGCAAAAATAAGAGTGAAAGTAAGAGGGGGAGGAGGAAGAGGGGTGGGAGTAGGGGTGGGAGGGTGGGCACGGTGGGAAGAATCACCAAGTTTCTAAAGTTGTAATTATGGCCGGCGCCATGGCTCACTAGGCTAATGCTCCACTTTCGGCGCTGGTGCTCCAGGTTCTAGTCCCAGTTGGAGTGCCAGATTCTGTCCCAGTTGCTCCTCTTCCAGTCCAGCTCTCTACTGTGGCCCCAGAAGGCGGTGTAGGGTGGCCCATGCGCTTGGGCCCTGCACCCGCATGGGAGACCAGGAGGAGGCACCTGGCTCCTGGCTTTGGACTGGTGCAGTGTGCCGGCCATGGTGGCCATTTTGGGGGGTGAGCCAACAGGAAGACCTTTCTCGCTGTCTCTCTCTCTCACTGTCTAACTCTGCCTGTCAAAAAATAAAAATAAAGTTGTAATTATAAAGTGCGTGAAGTTTGTAACTGTAAAGCTGTATAGTTCTACATATATTCCTACGGACTTACTTCTAAGGGTATAGTTTAAAAACTTGCCATGGGATCCCAAATTCCCTTATGCTGGGTGGTAAAAATACCTATTAAAGTGATCACATGGATGGGATTAAGGGTAATAATAATAGATAGAATTAAAAGGAATGAATTCTGCAACATGGGAAGCAGTCCACACAGCAGTCATAGGATGACAATTGCTTTAAATAGCACTCTGACCTCAGAATCAGCTCTTAAGGCATTCTGGTCTGGCTGAAAAGTCCACAAGTGCATTTTAGGCATGGAAAACCAAGACACTGTGACAAAAAATGTCCTACAGGAAGGACCTTGGTAGGTGAGAACCCTATGGAAAGAAGTTATCATCAAAGAAGGAGGTACTTTTCTCTGAAGCGAGGAGAGACCTTCCACTTTGCTTATGGCCTTGTTTAAATACTGAGAGAGTTCATGGATTCAAAAAGCTTCCATGGCCTAGGCAGCTCATAATAAGAGCCTCGGTGATCACTGACATCATACATAAGAGTGTTAATTGTTAAATTAATAACAGGAGTCACTGTGCACCCACTTCCCATGCAGGATCTCTGTCCTTGAAGAGTTGTGTTATAACTATGTCTAAGTGCTCCCAAAAGATGTATCATGCTTGGGTGCTTTGTCAAAGTTAATTAAGTTTCTTTAAAAAAAAAAGTGAAATTAACTTCAAGATGCAATGACTTTGAATAGCCCTTGTCTCAACCGTTGAAGAAAAGGGTTTTTTTATTTGTTTTGGTTTTTGGTTTTAGGGGTTTTTTTCCATGCAAATTGTTGAATTCTTTATTTAGTATAGAGTTGATCTTCTGTCTATAAAGTTAATCAAAAACGGATCTTAGTGGAGAATGGGAGTAGGAATGGGAGAAGGAAGAGGAGGAGGGGTGGGAGAGATGATGGGAGGGCAGGTATGATGGGAAGAATCACTGTGTTCCAAAGTTGTAATTACAAAATGCTTGAAGTCTGCATTCCTTAAATAAAAGGTTTATTTGGGGGGAAAAGATAAATAAAGAAATATTGTTTCCCATTATTTTCATAGGAGTGTGTGCAAACTATTTTAAAAAAGGTAAAAAGTCAATAAAAGTGGACTAAAAATTTAAATGGGTAAAATTTTCCCAATTTTCAAAATTTTGATTTTTCCTACTATTACCATTCAAGGAATCACAACTTAAGCCCCATCCAGGATTGATTCCTTATGATAAATGCATAGATGTTAGATTGTTGGCATCCATATAAATTACAAATACAATATAAAATCCTAAGTTTTTCAGATATTTTCATGTAACTTCCACAAAGATAATATATCAAGTTATGGTGTAGCTATCTGCAGAAGATGGAAGACAGTATTATCATACCAACAATTTTGTTTAGATAGTCTGCTATTGACCAACATCCAGAAATACTTATGTGTTGGGCTGTTTTCCTGAGTAAAATACATACTATACTATGAGCTCACATTTTAACAGTCTGATACAAAAGAAGTGACACTTCTGGAATGTTCTCTTTATTAAACCAGTGCCCTCTGACGGCACCTTACAATGTGGTGCCTGTCTTATAAAAGCACGTTCAACTGATTTCGAGATCAGTAGGTGCAGTGGCCTGGGGACATTCCCACCCTCTGTTCTGATCTGATTTGCCCTAGCAATGCCGACTAAGCACTTTGTTTTTAGCCACAAGGGTCTGAGCGCTGCATAGCTATACCATGCCTTTTAGATTAAATCTGATTTCTGCCTTCAAGTGGGTGCTTTATTCTTATAGCCAACAGGGCGTGGAGTTCAGAGAGAGATCATATTCTCTAATGTTTATGAATGTCTTGAAAGTATGTGCCCATCTGTTCCAAGTCTAAAGAAATCAAAGTGAGGCTTATAGAATACCAGGCACAGCCAATCAATCAATTAATTCGCCATTATTGAGGGGCAACAATTGATAGTGCAGCAGGAACAAGCAAAATCAGAGTAAACTTAAAATATGTTGGCAGCTATTCTACTTTCCTGATATATTGGGTGAATGTCTAAGGTTGTATTTTGCCTCTTTTTTTAATGCTAGTTTTCTCTCAACCTAGAGCGATAATATCGTGGTAACTATGTTTGTAAAGTATCCCATTGTATCCTATTTCCCCTCAGAGGGTGCATTTTAAAATTGAGATTGCCTTGCCGTTTAAGTGCTGAGCTGAAGTGTTCTTCTGTGAAATGTCCATTTATGTCCTTTGCTCGTTTTTCTACATTGATTTACATCCTTGCCTTACTGATTTGTAAGAGATGTTAAAATATTCTTACACAGATTCTGTTAAACATGATACATCTCCTCTTCCTTTGTGGCTTGTCTTTTTCACCTTCTTAAACAAGTCTGGATGAACACAGGTTATTAATTTTAATGTAGTTACATTCATCACAGGTGTATTCTTACGGTGGGCTTCTTTGTGTCCGATGTTTAAGGAATACTTTCCTACCCCCACAATCTGAAGGAATTCATCCATACTCTCTTCCAGAATTTTAATGTTTTGCATTTGATATTTGAGCCCTTAATCCATCTGGAGCTGATTTGCATGTCTGATGTACGATAGAAATCTGATTTACTTTTCATACAGATAACAATTCTTTTCCAGTTCCATTTATTGAATTCCTCATAACTAATTCAAAAAATGCAAGTCAAGACCATAAGGAAATACTAATTTACATCCATTTGATTGGCAGAAAATTAATAACTCCTTCAACAGTAAGTGCTGAAGAAGATAGATGAGCAAGATAGCTTATGCTATCTTATGCATTGCTACACCTGCTTTGGAAAATAATCTAGCATTATCTTGCAAAGTTGAGTATTCCCACAGCCTACAGTTGGCCTAACGTTCCATTCCTAGCTATAAGCTGAAGAGGCAGGCAGGTGTGCACCACAGTCCCTTGTGAAAGTGTCCTCTAGAGAGAGACTGGCGCCGTGGCACAGTGGGTTAATCCTCCACCTGCAGTACTGGCATCCCATATGAGCGCCAATTCTAGCCCCAGCTATCCCTCTTCCAGTCCAGCTCTCTGCTATGGCTTGGGAAAGCAGTGGAAGATGGCAAAAAGTCCTTGGGCCCCTGCACCCACATGGGAAATCAGGAAAAAGCACCAGGCTCCTGGTTTCAGATCGGCGCAGCTCCAGCCGTTGCGGCCATTTGGAGAGTGAACCAACGGAAGGAAGACCTTTCTCTGTCTCTCCCTCTCACTGTCTGTAACTCTAACTCTCAAATAAAATAAATAAAATATTTTAAAAAAGGAAAAAGAAAATGTCCTTTACAGTAGTAAAGGAGAAAGCTGAAACCCTTATGTCCAGGAAGGCAGATTAACGAGTTATGGTGGATTCTCATGATGAAATATTATATAGCTGATGAGGAATAAATCATAGCTACTGACAGCAGTATGAATGACTCTTAGAAACAAAGGGGAGAAACTCTCAGAAAATCATACACAGCATGGGATATGCAATGAGCTAAATGCCTGTATTCCCCCAAATTCTCTAATCCCAATGTGACAATATTTCAGGGTAGTGCATGTAAGAGGTTATTAGGGCATGAGGGTGGAGCTCTCATGAAAGAGACCCATGTCCTTATAAGAAGGCAGAGAGTTAGTGGTTCCCTTTCCACCATATGAAGATACAGCAAGAAGATGAAAGTTTGCAACCCAGTAGAGAGCCCTCCCCAGAACCTGACCACACTGGTACCTTAATCTTGGAATTCTACCCCCCAGAAATTTAGTATTTTTGTTGTTATTTATAAGCCACTCAGTCTATGGTACTTTGTTATAGCAGCCCAAACTGGCTAAGATAATATTCTTCCTCTAAAAATAAAAAACCAATCAGTGTGCTGTTTGCACACTTATTCTGCAATTTAAGAAAAATATTTGTTTTATTTATTTGAGAGGCAGAATCTCTCCTCTAGGAGACAGAGATCTTTCATCCACTGGTTCATTACCCAGATGGCCCCAACAGCCCAGGCTGTAACTCCCTTTCAAATAAATAAATAAATAAATCTTAAAAAAAGAAAACACACAGATTGAAAAGCTATTTGGTATCAGTAACATGTGTTGACAAATCAAAGCTCCTCACATTAGTAATATTCACCAGTTCTTGATCAGGAGATGTTAGGTAATAAATCTGCCCCTGCTTAAGCTCCACGTTCTTTCAGGTCTGTTTGGACTCCAGTGCAAAGCAGATGAATGAATTCTCTTAAGGGGGCCAGACAAGGAATGCGGCAGACTAATAATATTCTAGGATTCTTTAAGAATTTTCATGTTATCACAAGAATGAGCTCTGAATAATAAAACCGGCTTGCAGTTCTCTAGAATTTTACAGTTTGCATTGTGTTCTCCTATGCGTGTTTCATTTGAGATGGAACAAAAAGTCTGAGAACTTAATAATAACAAATCTGCCAGATATTTGTAACAAAAACGATATAAAACTGAGTCCTGGTGTTATTTACAGCTGAGCCTCCATGTACAAGTCCACTTAAGGCATACAGCAAAATGAAAACTAAACGTGTCACCATGATCTTTCTGTGCTTCAATTTCTTTAAATCTTGGTCTACATGGAAAATTGTTTTTAAAAATTTATCTCGCTTTTTTAAAAGGCAGAATTACAGAGAGAAACACAGAGATATTCATCTACTGGTTCACTCCTCAAATGGCTGAAATAGCCCAGGCTGGGCCAGGCTGAAGCCAGGAGCCTGGAACTCCATCCAGATCTCCCACATGAGTGGAAGGGGCCCAAGCACTTGGGTCATCTTCTGCAGCCTTCCCAGGCGCATTAGCAGAGAGCTGGATTGGAAACTGAGCAGCCAGGAGTTGAACCGATGCTCATACGGGATGTTGGCGTCAAAGGGGGCAGCTTCACCCACCGTGGCACAACACTGGCCCCTTAATGGGAACTTCTGCTATTGTTCCTAAATTCCAATTCAACAAATATCTGTTGAGTTCCCCAGATAGGCAGACACTGTGTTTGGATCTAGAAATAAGACAACAAGAAAGACTGTAGCCATTGAGCTGTTGATACTATGTTTAGTAAAATAAGCATTCCTGTCTGATTTTTAAAACCACGTCACTAAGCAGCCTGTGTTTTATGAAGCTTTGTTTGGTCTTACATGAGACTTGCCCAGGAGAACTGCTGGGCCCATTTATGTCCCCAGTGTACAATTCCTCACCCTGAACTGCAACCATCCATCTACAGAAGACATCTGTCATTTCCTTGTGACCAGAATCTTTCTTTGCAGGAACCGCAAACTTTCCCACCTTCCCAGGCTGTCAGTTGCAGATCCTTACGTCCCCACCTGGAAGGTGCGGGCGGCCCGTGCAGAGGTGAGTCTGTGACTGAGGCAGGATCCTTTTTGGAGTCTTGGTGTAGATCCTGGAAGAGAAAAACTTTCCCTCCCTTCCTAAAATTGCTAACGCCGATAATCAAGGAAGCATCCGTGGGAAAGTCCAAGAGCCTAGAGGACAGCCGAGTAGTGAGACCGAGAGCAATTTATTTTTTGATATTCTTTGAGCCTGAATCCAGCAGTGCCTGAAACCCAAGGTTTCTGGAATTCCCAACTGCAAAGAACCAATAAGTTCACTTTGTGCTAACGCTTGCTAGGATGGCTTGTGTTTTGAGCTTTCCTGACACTTGAAACTGGAAACATCCTAACTACACTGCCTGCCTGTCCCCTACTTGAATTGAGCTTCTAGGAACACCCGTAAGGGCAGGCCTGCTTGGCGTCGCCTCCCACTGGCGGCAGCTGCTCTGGTAGCAAGCGTTTTGTCCAGCTGAAATTGCTCAGCACCCAGGGCGGGACTTCCCAACCCTCAGTGCACTAACTCCTTGTCATTAGGTGCTCAAAGGAACCTCAAACCAAACCATCTCGAAAGCTCTCGCAGGTCTACGGCTTGTGCCCAAGAAAGCCAGCCGAGCAGCAGTGAATGCAGTCATCCCATCTGGGGACAAGGAGTCAAGGAGAAAAGACGTTGCTGGAAAGTTCCTTCTGCCCAGAGAGTGCACAAGCTTGCTCTGCTCCAGGTAAAGTCTGCCATGTTGGATTGGTTTGCTTTGGTTTGGTTTGGTGTGGTTTGCGGGAGTGTTTGAAAATGTATTCTGGTTTGATCTTCTAAGCCCGTGGAAGAATACAGCTGGGGAACTGGAAATAGGCAGAGAAGTCAAACCCGCTCCCAGTGTCTCATAACTGGTCTACACCCTGCTGTACTCACTCACAGCCTTGGGCTCCCTTGAGGACTCCTCAGATCAAATCCCATTAGCAAGGTCTAGCTTGCATTCTTTTCTCTTTGTTGTGGTACAACACACATAAAAAATGTGGCCTATTTTGAAAAAAAAAAAAAAGACTTGAATTATAATAGTTGCATATACAGTGTACATAGGTATGGGGTACCTTGTGATGTTTCAATGCGTGTTTACATTGTGTGATGTCCAGTCTGGGTAAACATATCTCCTCAAATACTTAGCATTTCTTTATGCTAAGATTATGCCATCCAGATTCCCACCATTTTATATAGAGAGATATACAGCGGATTAACATTATAGTAACCCTACTATGTAGTAGAAATTCTTTCAGAGAAGAAATAAACTGAACTCTAAATCCTAATCCCGGATTCCCAATCCCTGATTGACCCAGCCTGGATTTTCCTCCTGGTGGGATCTGTTGTGGCCCGGCAGGTGGAGGCACCCAGCTTGCTGGCCAAGGCAATGAGGTGCACAGGGCCTGCTACACAGTTCTGAGAAGGGGCTGGTCGTCCCAGGCAGGCTCTCCAAGAAAGCCTGGTTACTTATTAAAGGTTCTTATTTAATCTACAAGTGTTATACACAGAACCCCAGTGAACTGATTCTAATGTTGAATCCATTCTTTTAAACATATATTTTTAAGAGAATAGACTGTCACAGTCAGAATCACACTGGCACCAACTCTCCAGAAATCCTATGAGGCACATTGATTGTTCAGTGATAGCTGGGGGTACCAGGCATGTGGTCGGCTCCCCCAGGCTTTTGTCTCCACATAGAATGAGAAGCAGATCCATCTGTTTGTTCATGGATGAAAGCACTCAGGGTACAATGTGTCACATAGACCTGCCTTATGACATAAATTTGCTCCTGCCTGCCAGGCAGTGGTCCAATGTGTATTTTAGATGGCTGCTTTTGCAACCGTCAGCACCTCAGCTGCCAACCTATATTTTGCTCTTATATTTTTAATCAGATTGAGTAATGCACTCATCAGTGTAGGTCAAAATTCGGTTGATTTCCTTGTGGCTGTGAGTCACCCGACAGAGAATAAAAAGGAAGCATGGACAGTTTGTCTCCGGGGTGGTACGTGAGATTCTCTGAGGAACGTCAGGCTCCAATTTAGTTTCTCAGCATTTCAGCTATCTACACTCTGCCCAAATGTTATCGTGTCCACTTACTACTTGTATGACATTTTGCAACAGCTGTATTGCAATGTGATTCACCATTTAATGTTTTTTGTATATTCAGAGTTGTGCAACCATCACCACGATCCAGTTGAAAGACATACCATCCCCCACTAGCCGCTGCTGCCCTTTCTTCCCACAACCCTTACAACACATACACATCCCTCAGCCCCAGGAACGTCATGGGCTTCACGTCACTAACAAGTTGCCTATTTTGGAATTCCAAAAAAATGGAATCGCATTGCAGGTTCCTGGTTTCTTTCACTTACAATGTTCCCAAGGTTCATTCATACCATAGCATGTATCAGTACTTCATTCTTTTTATTGCCAAATAACATTCCATTATGTTTATTTACCATATTTAATGTATCTACTCTTTAAGTGTTCGAACTTTGTGTTGATTGTACTCATTGGCTATTCTAAACAATGCTGCTCTGAGTATATGTGCATGAACATTTATGTGGACATATGTCCTGAGTTCTGTAGGAGTAAAATTACTAGGTTAAATAATGGCTCTATGACTCTATGACTAACATTTTGAGGAACCACCAAACTGTTTTTCTAAAGTAGCTACATCATTTTACAGTCCCTGAATAAAGGGTTCCAATTTCTCTGCAACTTTGCCAATGCTTGTTATGTCTTTTTGATGACAGACATCAGAGTTACGAAGTGGCAGCTCACTGCGGTTTCCTTTTCCATATTTTCCCTGGTTTCTGATGAATTCTAGCGTCAATTCATGTACTTGCTCATTGGTCTGTTCTGTATCTTCTGTGGGGAGATAGCTATTTGTATCCTTTGCCCATTTGTTGGATTATTTCTCTTTATCATTGAGTTGTAAAGGTGCTTCATATATTTGGAATACAAGTCATATATATATATAGCTACTACTTTGGAAAATAATTTAGCGGTTCCTCAAGATGTTAATCATAGAACATTATTTAACCTAGTAATTTTATTCCTACAAAACTCAACGTTGTTACTTTTGATGACGTCGTTTATCCATGTTGTTTCTTGTGTTTTTATCTCCCTAAGAAACAATTGCCTAATCCGAGGCTGCAGAATTTACTACATTTTCTTCTACAAGTTTTATAGTTTAAGCTCACATGTCTGGGTCTAATTTTGAATTCATTTTAGGTGTGGTGTGAGCAAGGGCTCTAACTCCATTCTTTATGTATGGCTTATCTACTTAGTCCAGCACTATTTGTTGAACTTACACTTTCATTTTTTGCATAATCTAAATTCTTTTTCACCTTAAAAATTATGTAATTGAGCTTCCGCGTTGCCCTCCTCCCGCGCCGGGGCTGAATGGCCTTCAGGGACGGCGTCCGCCTGGAAGGGTTGGCAGCTGCAGAGTGCCTCGAGCCCCTGGGACTCGCCTTCCCTTAGCCGGAAAGCCTCCGCCTGCGGGTCCTCGGAGGGGAGCGGCGACCCCGCCGGCCCCGGTCTCTTTCCCTGGCAGCGGCGGCTTCTTCCGTGGGACAATATGTTCAAGAGAATGGCTGAATTTGGGCCTGACTCCAGCGGGAGAGTAAAGGGAGTAACTAGTTAAACCAATAGTTTATGGTAATGTCGCTCGATATTTTGGAAAGAAAAGAGAAGATGGGCACACACATCAGTGGACGGTGTATGTAAAGCCATATAGAACTGAGGATATGTCAGCATATGTGAAGAAAGTCCAATTTAAATTGCATGAAAGCTAGGGCAATCCTTTAAGAGTTGTTACTAAGCCTCCATGTGAAATTACTGAAACGGGATGGGGTGAATTTGAAATAATCATCAAGATATTTTTTATTGACCCTAATGAAAGACCTGTAATGCTGTATCATTTATTAAAACTATTTCAATCAGACACGGATGCAAAGCTGGGAAAAAAAGACAGTGGTTTCAGAGTTCTGTGATGAAATGATATTTCAAGATCCAACAGCAATGATGCAACAATTATTAACAACATGGCGTCAGCTAACAGTAGGAGCCTATAAGCATGAAACAGAATTGGCAGAACTTGAAGTGAAAACTAGAGAAAAATTAGAAGCTGCTAAGAAAAAACAAGCTTTGAAATTGCAGAGCTGAAGGAGAGATTAAAAGCAAGTCGTGAAACTATAAATTATTTAAAAAATGAAATCAGGAAACTTGAGGAAGATGATCAGACAAAAGACATACAAATGGCTTTGAAGAGAGCTTGCTAAAAATAAGGTGGACGTTGATGGAGAAAAGGACTTAATGAAAATGCAATGATGTTTCTTAGAGGAACTGTGCATGTAGTTGTTGACTAGATTCTTGGCAATGGAGTCAAAGTATTTGTTCTACTCAGGCAATCTTTAATGGGAAATACGTGTACATTAAGGATCAATCCTGCATAGGATTTTACCAACCCATTTTAGGGAAATTCTATGATGTTAAGCACAATTTTTAAAATATTTTTATTTTAGTATATGTGTAGGTTATTGTCCTTTGACAGGCACCAAAATTTCATTATGAAG
This sequence comes from Sylvilagus floridanus, assembly GCA_949820135.1. Classification (NCBI taxonomy): domain Eukaryota; kingdom Metazoa; phylum Chordata; class Mammalia; order Lagomorpha; family Leporidae; genus Sylvilagus; species Sylvilagus floridanus. The sequence goes on from OX463230.1 coordinate 75,417,838, forward strand.
AATAACTTGTACAAATTTTGTGTGTATTTCTCTAGTAGTTAGAATTAGTGGTAAAATTAGCCTGTGTATTTAATTTCTTCAAGTTCTTACCTGCCCCCATGTTACCTGTCTTGTATATGGTGTGCCCAGTACATAGTCAATAAATATAGTTTACAGATCCTGAAAAAAAATATGTAATTGAAAAATTTATAGCACTGTCATTAAAGTAAAATGAATATTATCTGCCATAAAAGGAGAGACATACAAGTAAATATTCAGAAAACAAAACGCTATAAAATATGATTTAGAGATACTTGTGGCTGCTGAAGACCACCTGTTAAAAACAGAGATCAGCAAGTGCTGGGGGCAGCTAGGGCTATCCTAGCTGTTCCCAGTTAGAAGGATTAAAAGAAGGCCTCAAACGAAGAAACACTTGCCCTACTAAGTGATTTGCTGGGCCTTAGGGCCAGAGCTCAGCGCCTCTAAGCGCAGGTGGCTCCCTTTGGGAAATACTTGTCTGTGTCGCTAGCATCAGCGGAACAGGAAGAAGCTGGGCTGGGGAAGGAAGCCGCAGCACGGGTTCTGCTGCAGCTTGAATAGGATTTGACTCTGCAACTCATGCGGACATGCAAACTCTCAAGTTGTAAGCTGGTGGTGACAACTTGATCCAATTATGGTGTTTAAAAGGTGGGGGGCCCAGCGCGATGCCCGCAGGTCATTGGTGGGGTGAGCCCTTGGAAACCAGTTCTCAGGAGAGGGTTGGCTGTATGAGCCAGAGTCTCCATATGACTGTTCCTCTGCACAGCCTCCACCACTGCTGTCTTGCAGCCCCACCAGACAGCCATGCCCGTGGGGCCCACCCAGTCCTGGCTGTGAAACCTCCTTCATAAGTAGCTTCTTTTAGGCATTGAGTTGCAATTAAAACAAAAAATAAAGGCTGCATAATACAGCTTTTTTTTTTTTTTTTGACAGGTAGAGTTATAGACAGTGAGAGAGAGAGAGAGAGAGACAAAGGTCTTCCCTCTGTTGGTTCACTCCCCAGATGGCCGCTATGGCCGGTGCGCTGCGCCGATCTGAAGCCAGGAACCAAGTGCTTCCTCCTGGTCTCCCATGCGGGTCAGGAGCCCAAGCACTTGGGCCATCCTCCACTGCCTTCCAGGGCCACAGCAGAGAGCTGGACTGGAAGAGGAGCAGCCGGGACTCAAACCCAGTGCCCATATAGGATGCTGGTGCCACGGGCGGAAGATTAGCCAAGTGAGCCACAGCACCGGCCCTACATAATACAGTTTTTAATCCCAGGCCCATCACTTATGGCCAGACTCGGGCAGGTTGTTCAGCCTTCTTTGTTCAACTGAAGGTAATCTCATCCTAATGCGTGCTGTGAGGATTTAGGACTACGCCAGATGGAGGCAGGCCAATAAGGAAGGCCCTACAGAAAAGTGAGTGCCGGCCTGGTGTTCTTGCCACTTCCAGAAAATCAGAGATGCCAATATCCTAGCTATGTTTTTCAAAATGTGGCTAGTGGCCTGGCCACAGAAGAAAGATGGAGGAGGACATCCCCCGCTGCTCAGCGACTCCATCGCACACCCTGGAAACTGCTCCCACACACCTGCCTGGGTTCTCTATAATTCCTGTCACCTCCGTCTTGATAGGCCCGCCCTGCTGAGAGTCCCCAGAAGAATCTGAGTTCCTTCCATTGATGAAGACACAGCCTCTGATGACCGCTTTCAGGGTCTTTCAAGGCTTGGGAATTTGGTTTTATGAATGAAAGAAAATAAAAATGAAAGGCACAGAGTCCAAACACATCACCGCATGTTCAATGCTTCCAAAGACAGGAGCAGTGGCCACAGTCTGTCCTCACCCTTCTTCTTCCCAGCATCAATGATAGAAACAGACACAGAAATAAAGCACAAAGGCCATCCATGGGCTGCAGAAGGGAGAGACTGGGAGATCCAAGCTGAGAACAACCCGGCTCTGAAAAACCAGGAGCTCACTCCTGCCATCGGGAACCACGGGGCTCCTCCTGAGGCCACAGTGTCAGGCACTGAGGGGTCCAGGTGCCTGAGGGGACACGGAAAACACACCTAGAACCTCACAGCCTGGCGGGGAGACGAATCTCACATCAAATTAACTATCAACCCAGGAGAGATCCTGAGGCACAAATCGTTTGTACGGGTGCAGGGCAAGGAAAGAGAAATAGGGACAGTGTGTTAACAAGGGAGGGAGGGAGGAAGGAGTGCAGGCCCCAGAGGAGGGATGTGTGGGAGGGATGGGGAACCAGGGTAACGAGGAGGATGGCGGGTGGGGGTGAGGACGGCAGTGGGGCTTCCCTTATGGGTGGTGCTTTTTCTTTTAAAGAATTGAGAGGCACCGGCACTGTGGCACAGCGGTGAAACCTCTGCACCCACGTGGGAGACCCAGATGAAGCTCCTGGCTTTCACCTGGCCCAGCCCCACCATCGTGGCCATTTGGGGCTTTAACACGCTGTGCCACAGTGCCTATCTTCAGATGTGCGATTTTTTTTTTTTCATTTTCAATTCTCTTTATACACAGAAGATCAATTTAGTACATATTACGTAAAGATTTCAACGGTTTGCCCTCGCATAGAGACACAAAATGATAATACTGTTGGAGTACTAGTTATAGTATTAATTCACAATGTACAGCACATTAAGGACAGAGATCCTACATGATTTTTTTTAAAAAAATTGATTAATTGTCTATGCAATTTCCAGTTTAACACCAAGATTTTTTAATCATTTGCAATTATCTTTATATAAAGTAGATCGATTCAATATATACTATGTAAGGATTTCATCAGTTTGCACCCACTCAGAAACACAAAGTGTAAAAATACTGTTTCAGTACTAGTAATAGCATCACTTCACATTGGATAACACATTAAGGACAGATCCCTCATGAGACGTAAGTACACAGTGACTCCTGATGTTGATTTAACAATTTGACACTCTTGTTTATGGCGTCAGTAATCTCCCTAGGCTCTGGTCATGAGTTGCCGAGGCTATGGAAGCCTTTAGGGTTAGCCGACTTCGATCTTATTCCCACAGGGCCATAGTCAAAGTGGAAGTTCTCTCCTCCCTTCAGAGAAAGGTACCTCCTTCTTTGATGGCCCCGTTCTTTCCACTGGGATCTCACTCGCAGAGATCTTTCATTTAGGTCTTCTGTTTTTTCCAGAGTGTCTTAGCTTTCCATGCCTAAAATATTCTCATGGGCTCTTGAGCCAGATCCGAATGCCTTAAGGGCTGATTCTGAGGCCAGAGTGCTATTTAGGACATCTGCCATTCTATGAGTCTGCTGTGTATCCTGCTTCCCATGTTGGATCATTCTCTCCCTTTTTCATTCCATCAGTTAGCATTAGCAGACACTAGTCTTGTTTGTGTGATCCCTTTGACTCTTAGACCTATCAGTGTGATCAATTGTGAGCTGAAATTGATCACTTGGACTAATGAGATGGCCTTGGTACATGCCACCTTGATGGGATTGTATTGGAAACCCCTGGCACAATTCTAACTCCATCATTTGGGGCCGTTCCGATTGAGCATGTCCCAAGTTTTACATCTCCTCCCTCTCGGGGGACCACCAGGTTGCCTAAGGAGGGGTGAACCGGCCCAGGTCGGAAACGGAGCAGGTCAAAACTCCCGTGCTGATCAGATGTGCGATCTTTAAGACGTGACTAGGTCACAAGGGCTCTGCCCTCACGAGTGGATGAATGTTATAATTGCAGGAGTGGACTCCTTATCGTGGCTGCGTCTTTGTTATAAAGTAGTCACTTCTGTCCCCTCTCTCACTCTGTCTCCCCCACTCTTCTGCTTTCCACCATGGATTGTCACAGCCAGCTCGGAGACCCACCGGATGCTGGCAGTCCTGCCCCGAAAACTGTAAGCAATAAACCTCTGTTCTTTATAAATGATGCTGGCTTGGGTATTCTGTCACAGCAGCACAAGATGCCCTGAGACACCCCCTCTTGGGCCTGCGTTTCTGAGTCAGATTGGCAGGTGGAATCCTGACTGTAACCTTAGACTGCCTGCTCTCCTACTTGGCAGAAACTCCCCGCCAGGCCAGAGTAGCTGCTGGTAGAGGTGGGAAAAGCAGGTGAGGTGGATTTGAGGATGTCTTTCCCCAATAAACATGCATGGAACAGTGGTGCTGGTGGCTTTCCTGCTCTGTAGTTTGCATCCATGAAGTTGTCCTTACAAGATGATTGTGACATGGGGTCAGCGCTGTGGTGTAGTGGGTAAAGCTCCCCCCCCTCCACCGCCTGCAGTGCTGGCATCCCACATGGGCGCTGGTTTGAGAACCGGCTGCTCCTCTTCTGATCCAGCTCTCTGCTGGATCCTGGGAAAGCAGTGAAAGATGGCCCGAGTGTTTGGGCCCCTACACCCATGTGGGAGACCTGGAAGAAGCTCCTGGCTCTTGGCTTCGGATCAACACAGCTCCGGCCATTGCGACCAATTGGGGAATGGACCAACAGATAGAAGACCTCGCTCGCTCAATCTCTCTCTCTCTCTCTCTCTCCTTCTCTCTCTGTGTAACTCTTTCAAATACATAAGTAAGTCTTTTAAAAAATTTTAAAAAGTACCATAAAAAAAATAAAAGAAGCAAAGGAAACTCTGTAAGCTGACTTTTATACAATTGAAACAATCTTAATAGCTATTGCTAAAAAATCCTTATGGTAAATTGTGCTGTGCATAATGGAACATTATGTTACCATTTAAAATGACTTTATTTTGATTTGGTTCTTTATTAGTTTCATTCTGCTGTAAGAACACAATGGGAGATCTACCCTCACGCCCACTCATTAACTGCTCATTGCTCCCTTCCTGCAGCCCCAGCACCCACCATACTGCTCTTTGATCTCAGGAAGTTGAATGTTTTAGACACTTCAAATGAGTGGAATAGTGGATTATTTGTATTTCTGGAATTGACTTATTACCACCCCATACTGATCATAGTAGTTATATATTAAAAAAAAAAAAAAGACAAGAAGTGTTGGTGAAGAGGTAAAGAAATCTGACCCCTTGCACCTGTTGGTGGGACTGAAAAGTGATGCATGGAGAACAGCATAGCAGTTCCTCAAAAAACTAAAAGTTCAGCTGTCATATGATTCTGCGATTCCACTTACATAAATGTATGCTAACTAGTTGAAACCAAGCTCTGAGAGAGATGTCCGCATTTCTGCTTTCACACAGGCTTCTTCCGGGTTACCAGCATCCCTGCGGGACACAGGCAGTGATCCCAAGATATCCAGCCTTGGCTCCCGGTGGGCACTTGGTGCAGCAGGTAAGTCGCAGCTTGGGCCACCTGAACCTGGTGCCTGATTGAAGTCCTGGCTCTCTCTGACTTCCAGGGCAACCTCCGGGTAGTTAGAGCTCCGACACCCGTGTGGGAGACGCTGCTGAAGTCCTGAGCGCCTGGCTTCAGCCTGGCCCGGCCCTGGCTTCCTTAGGCATTTGGGGAGAGAACGAGCAGATGGAAGATCTCTCTCTCTCTCTCTCTTTCAAATAAAATAAAAATTAATAAACTTTAAAAATTAGATGCATGCCTCCCTAGCCTTCCCCAGCCACCTAGTTTCAAAAATCAGCTTTCAATTCTATCCCAAATGTTAGTAGGATTTCCTGCGTTCCACCTCAGCTTGATCTCTCTCTTAATAGAGGCCTCCCATTCCCTCAAACGATACTTGGCATTTATTTGTTGAATCCTCCTATTTCAATAGGATTTTATGTGCTATTTAAATTATTATATGAAGGTTAGGATTGGGAAAAAAAATTATCAACCTGGAATTTGCTATGGATTTGTTGTTAACCAGTCCATTCATGAAGATGGAGTTTTTCAAGCCTGCTGGGTGCGCCCTCTAGTGGTAATGTGGAGCTGGGTCCCACAGGCTCCAGGAGCCATTGGTGCCTTCTCTTCCCAACTGCCCAGCTCAGTCTTGGTGATGTGCAGCTGGCGGCTGGGCATCGGTGGTAACTGGAGTATTTATGACCAAGAAACAGCAAAGTGTCCGTGTCGGGCTTTGCCTCCCAACCCCTCCCCAACCAGTTATTAAACACTCACCAGCATACGACTGACTTTTTGTATACATTTAACCTGTTTTCTCACTACACCACTGCTTACTAGGAAGATTTTACTCTGCAGAAATCCGAAGCCAAACCACTTGTGACTTCTTTTCTCCATGCCCCACCCTCCTGCCCTACACCCTGGCCCCAGCTCTCACCTCCCTTCACTTCCTCCACCTGGATTAAAGGGCAAGAAATGATAGGGGGTCAGGAGAGGAGGTGGAAGTCGAATTGCCTGTAACTTCTTAAAAATATACATTTAAAAAAGTAGATACACCCTAAGGAACAGTGCTTCCATGGGTCCATTATTTAAGCTTCATTTATTTTTATGTAAGGACAGAGAAAGAGAGAGAACTTCCATCCAGTGGTTGACTCTCCCAAATGCCCACAACAGCCAGGGCTGGGCCATGCTGTAGCCTGGTGCCCAGAACTCCATCTGTTTGAGTGGCAGGGACCCATGTACTTGGGCCATCTGCTACCTCCCAGGGTGTAGATTAGCAGGGAGCTAAAGTTGGAAGCAGAGCCAGGATTCAATCGTGGGCCCTCTGATATGGGATATGGACACCCCCCCCCCAAGCAGCATCTGAACCTCTGTGCCACACACCTGCCCTGGGCCCCATTAACACTCGGACCTCTCATGAGCTAGCCCTGGGGATTGTGTCCTATGTTCTGAACAGGTGGATCTGGGTAGCCATAATGGCAACTTCAAAGACTAGAAGGAAATTAGGGAAAAAGATGTATTGGCAACATTTGTGTTTCAAACACTAGCAACTGTAGGTGAGAGACAGCAGGTGACAAACAGAGCCCCGAGGTCTCTCATCTGTCTCCACATGTCTCTGACTTCGGCTTTTCCCTCTCTTTGGCTCATTTTCTGAGTCCCTGGAAGCTCTGAAAAACAAATTTTTTAAATACAAGATTAGAATCCTTGACTTGAATTTTCCAGTCTGGCTTCCATTGTAAGTAATCAAATATTCTCAACACCTGAAACCTGCACTCTGTTGCAGTCAAAGGCTATTGTGAATTCTGTCTTTCACTCTCTCTGTAACTCTGCCTTTCAAATGAACAAATCTTAACATGCCACAATTTCCTTGTTGTTTATCTAAATCCACTGAGTTTTTATCCTTTTACGCTCGTTTTCATATAAGCACTCACAGTTTTGGATGCGCTGAATGAGGTTCAGGGTGGCTGTTGAGAAAAGGGACACGGGCTCCCTGAGGCTGTGGGGGGAGCCGGCGGGAGGCTCTGGCTGCCACCCACGCCCACCCCAGTCCCTGCCATTTCACAGTGTGCAGATAAGAGACTTGGGCTTTCTGCCAACCAACGACTCCTCTGGTAAGTGGAGAATTCAGTCGAGCCAAACCTCACGTTGCTCTCAGGGCGGGCTCTGACTGCAAGGTGCCTCTCCCCAGCTTAGATGAGGCCCTCACTGATGTGGTTCCACCTGCTCCCAATTAAACTCTCTCCCCGGTGCGGAGGAGTGGTGAGCAGCTGAGAACCTTTTGAACAAGACTGAGTTCCTCGGCTCTGCTGGTGACAGCGGCTGACGGACACCGCGCTGGGGCGAGGCTGTGGCAGGTTCCTGGGGGCGGTTGGGAAGATGTGCACCTGTACTGGGACGCACTCCTCAGCAAGGCACACAGCCAGATCCCTAGATGGCTCCCAGACTCAGGTAGCCAGAGGAATCTAATTAGGGCATTCTGGAGGTGGGGTGGTGGGAGGCCCTCAGCACGGGGCGGGGCGTGCCCTTGGGGAGGCGGTTCGCAGGAGAGGGCTAGGTATTTAAGCAGATCTCTCTACTTCCTGGCTCACCATGGGTTTCTCCCTCTGTTCCTAAACCCCTCTTGCCCTGTGCTGCTTTGCACCGCCTCGGGACTCAGCCCACAAGACTGCCATCAACAGACGCCCCATGGATGCGGCTGCACATCTTAGATGGTGACTGCAGACGGTGAGCAAAAGAAATCCATGACCGGCCCTACTCCCTCAGTGAGGGGAGGCTGCGAGGGCACACAGGTGCCTGTGCTCTGGGGCACTGTGATGCTGTAGTATATGTGAGAAGTGTGCAGTATATCTGACCCTGTGCAGCTTCCTGGCACACAGACCCTAAACCAACCCCCTCCATCTCCAACGCCACAGGTGTGCCTCTGTATGTTAATGATATGACTTGGGGAGTGGGGGGAGGGCTCCTGGATGCCTCCGGATGGGCTCTGGTTACCAGGTGAAGCAACCAAGGGATTAGAGGATTGGAACTTTCCGTCCCACTGCCCCTTTAGGGAGGGGGAGATGGGCTAAATGTCCAGTTCATCACTGATGCCAAAAGGATGGAGTTGGGAGGGTTTGGGGTAGTTAAGCACCCGGAGGGGGTGGGATAGGAGGGCAGGACACTGGGAGGGGGCAGGCAAGCCCCACAGCCCTCCCCACATACCTTGCCATAGGTGCTTCTTGCTTCCTCTGGCCATTCGTCTGTATCTTTTGAATTATATCTTGCAATAAGCTGGTGCACAACTGTGTTCCTGAGTTCAGAGAGCTGTTCTAGCAAATAATCCCACCCAAGGAGCAAAGCACGGGAGCCACCTGTTGAAGGCTCATCATTAGAGGTCCTGGAGGCCTGCACTTGCAGTTGGCATCTGAAATGGGGGCAGTCTTGTGGGATTGAGCCCTGAATCTGTGAGATCTGATACTAATTTCCAGTAGGTAGGGGCGGAATTGGACTGAATGGTAAGACACCAGTGGGTGTCGGAGAATTGGTCCCTGTGGAGCGTACGCCACATATCTCGTCAAAGAAGTGTTCCGCGCCGACTGTTCCGAGTTCCATCACTCCCCAGTATCCACAAAGGACTGGCTCCAGAGCCCTCCTCAGATTCCAAACTCTATGAATGCTCTGGTCTAATAGAAAACAGTGTAGGGGCCGACACCGTGGCTCAATAGGCTAATCCTCCACTTTGCAGCGCTGGCACACCGGGTTCTAGTCCCGGAGAGGGCACCGGATTCTGTCCCGGTTGCCCCTCTTCCAGGCCAGCTCTCTGCTATGGCCCGGGAGGGCAGTGGAGGATGGCCCAAGTGCTTGGGCCCTGCACCCCATGGGAGACCAGGAGAAGCACCTGGCTTCTGGCTTCAGATCAGTGCGGTGCGCCAGCCGCAGCAGCCATTGGAGGGTGAACCAATGGCAAAGGAAGACCTTTCTCTCTGTCTCTCTCTCTCTCACTGTCCACTCTGCCTGTCAAAAATAAAAATAAATAAAACAGTGTAGGATCACATAGAACCCACATAATCCTTCCATGTCTTCTGAATCGCCTCTACATTATTTACAACACCTTTTGCACTATAAGTGCTAGGTAAATAATGGTTATATTGTTTAGGGAATGGTGATCAGAAAAAAAAATTCTGTACGCATTCAGTACAGAAGCAAATTTTTCCCCACATATTTTGGAGCCACAGTTGGGATGAAGCTGCAAAGGAAGACACAGAAGGCTGAGTGCAGGAGGAGGAACTGGGCTCATTCTGTGCCAGTGAAGGTGCTTGTGGATAGCAAAAGGGGTCTCGCACACTGCTTCCCCCTCAGGGTCTTGTAGTTTCAGGACACAGAGACTGTCTCTTAGAAAGTCCTCCTCACTCTACCGGTGAGGAATGGGGGTCTGGGAAGGCGTGGCCTGCCTGAGACCAGTCCCCAGTCCTCCCAGTACAAAGCTGCTGCCCTCTGACAAGCCAGCTGGCTAGCGGTTTTCTGTCTCGGCAGAGGGCAACTAGCATGGGGATACATTGGATCAGGAGGAATCGCATACACTTCCAGCACATGGAGAGAATCTAACTTATTTAAAACAAAGTTCAGGTCCATGAATAGTTATCTTAATTTTTAAGAATTCAGAAAAATAAACTTGAGTTGGAAAGCTTGCCCTCTAGTGGAGAAACAATGAACTACACACACGTCCGTTTCACAAAAGTGATTGCTGCCCTGAATTTTGTGTTTAACTGGAAAATAAATATTAAGGAACACATGTTGCACCTGGTATAGGCTTAGTGAGACCAGACTTTAAGCACACATGGGACCAGACAAATCATGACCGAGAGAAAGGGACGAGGTGCTTGGCTCAAAACTGGAAGGAGTGAGTTTCGATCCTGGTCTGTGTGGAGGAGCTGTGAGCCCAGGGAAGAGCATCTGTCCTGTTAGCCTGGTGCCATCGACTCCGAGAAGACCTCTTCCCTGGGGTCGGGGTGAATGAGGGCTAATGAGAGACTAGTGGAGTACTTAGTGACTGTGCGTGTTCCTCACCATGTTCTCTGCTAGTTTGCGTCTTTCATACTAAAGACAGACCACAGAAATGATTGAGGTGACAGATACGCCAGTTCTCCTGATCTGGTCATTATACGAGTATTGCATGGTCACGCTGCACACATGAGAGGGCTTAAAAAGTTGGTGGAAAATTCACATTATGGGAAAACTGAATGGATTTCAAACCATTTTTGTGTGGCCTGGTAGGTTAACCCACCACTTGGGAATGCTACTTTGAATTCTGGCTATTCCTCTTCTGGTCCAGCTTCCTGCTCATGGGCCTAGGAAGGCAGCAGAAGGTGGCCCAGGTCCTGGATTCCCTGATAGCCACATGGGAGACCTGGATGGAGTTCTGTGCTCCTGACTTTGGTGCCCAACCCTAGCTGTTGTGGGCATTTCGGAAGGAGCCAGCAGATGGAAGACCTCCATCTCTCCAGACTCTCTGTTGCTCTGCCTTTCAAATAAATAGATTTATTATTATTACTATTATTATTTGAAAAGCAGAGTTACAGACATAGAAGGAGAGACAGATATTCCATCTTTGGTTTGCTGGCCCAGTGGAGTCTTTATATTTATACATAGAATCATGTCATCTGGGGGGGGGGGCTAATTTAACTTCCTCCTTTCCTATTTTTATGACATTTCTTTTATGCAGTTGCTCTGGGTAAACCTGCAGTACTATGTTGAATAACAGATCTTAGAGAAAATGCTTTCAGCTTCACCCCTAGATGGTCGCAACAACCGGGGCTGGGCCAGGCCGAAGCCAGGGGCTTCTTGTGGGTCTCCCGCATAGGTGCAGGGGCCCAAGCACTTCAGATGCCTTACACTGCCTTCCCAGTCTCATTAGCAGAGAGCTGGATTGGAAGTGGAGCAGCTGGGATGTGAACCAGCGCCCATACGGGATGCTGGCACCACAGATAGTGACTTCACCTGCTACAGCACAGTGCCAGCCCCTGAAAAGATCTTTAAAAATGTTTTTGCATCAAAATAAACTTACTTTTAATTCCATTTTTCTGTGAACATTTTAAAGTACCCTCAATGTGCAATTATTATGTCAATACAAAACTATATTTTTATTGCATTTACAGATTATTTATTTGAAAGAGTTACAGAGAGGGCCAGCGCTGTGGCATAGCAGGTAAAGTCACTGCCTGCAGTGTGGGCATCCCATATGGGCGCCAGTTCGAGTCTTGGCTGTTCCTCTTCCAATCCAGCTCTCTGCTGTGGCCTAAGAAAGCAGTAGAAGATGGCCCAAGTTCTTGGGCCCCTGTGCGTCTGTGGGAGACCTGGAGGAAGCTCCTGGCTTCAGATCAGCATAGCTCTGACCATTGTGGCCAGTCAAGGAGTGAACCAGCTGATGGAAGACCCCTCTCTCTTTCTCTCTCTGCCTTTCTTCTCTGTGTAACTCTGCCTTTCAAATATTTTTTTTTTTTGGGAAAAAAAAGGTCTCCCACTTGCCCAAGCACTTGGGCCATCTTTCACGCTTTCCCGGGCCATAGCAGAGAGCTGGTTCAGAAGTATAGCAGCCAGGACTCGAACCAGCACCCATATGGGATGCCAGGGCTTTAACCCGCTGTGCCACAGTGCCAACCCCCAAAATTATATATATATATATATATATTTTTTTTTTTTACAGGCAGAGTTAGAGAAAGAGAGATAGGTCTTCCTTTCCATTGGTTCACCCCCCAAGTAGCCGCTACAGCCGGCACACTGCACCGATCAGGAGCCAGGTGCTTCCTCCTGGTTTCCCATGTGGGTGCAGGGCCCAAGGACCTGGGCCATCCTCCACTGCCTTCCAGGGCCACAGCAGAGAGCTGGACTGGAAGAGGAGCAACCAGGACAGAATCCAGCGCCCCAACTGGGACTAGAACCCAGGGTGCCAGCGCCACAGGCAGAGGATTAGCCCAGTGAGCCACCGGTTATGCAGAGCATAACCCAAGCACTCCAGGCAACTTAGCCTTTCCATTTCCTTATGTCTGGTTTGTGTTTGGAGTCTCCCAGGTCTTTACACCGTATGTAATACACAGTGGTGAGGCGTCCTCATCCTGCCGTCCTGTTAGCACCACCACACAACTGGGGTTTGGTGCCCATCATCCAATCTCCCTTCCCACTCCTTATCCCAGCCCCTACTAATCACTTTTAGATTCGGATCGAATATAACTTTTTGCACTTTTTAGTTTTTATATATAACAAAGAACAGGCAGTCTTTTGTGTCTGATTGACCGCATTGAATAGAATGACCTCCGACTCCACCCATTTTGCTGTTTGGAATGTCTTCCTTTTTACAGTTGATTAATGCTCGCTTTTCTTGAGCCGTTCATATATTGATAGATACCCAAGTTGGTTCCATATCTTGGCCATGATGAATAGTGCTGCAATGAGCATTGAAGTACAGGTATTTTTTCAGCTGCTGACTTTATTTCCTTCCAATAAATACCCAGAAGCGGGATATCTGGGTTCATGTGATCTATTTTTAGTATTTTGAGGCACCTCCATAGTGTTTTTTTTTTTTAAATTAAGATTTACTTTATTTGGAAGGCAGAGTTGGAGAAGGAGAGCTTCCATCTGCTGGTTCACTCGCCAAAGAGCCTCACTGTTCAGAGCTGGGCCAGGCTGAAGCCAGGAGCTTCATCTGGGTCTCCCACGTGGGTGCAAGCACCTGGGCCACCTTCCACTCCTTTCCCAGGCACATTAGCGGGGTGCTGGATCAGAAGTGGAGCAGCTGGGACTCAAATTGGCACCCACGTGGGTGCAGATGTGGCAGGCAGCAGCTTTCCCTGTTAACGCCACAACACCGGCCCCATCCTTCTGTGCTTCAGAGAACTTCCCAAAGCCAGGAAACCAATCAAACGCCTTGACCTGGCCACCCCTGGCTTCATGAATAGCACATTGTGACATCTGCCACAGATTTCAGTGTTACATTAGAGTCCAAATTGTTTCTCTTCAAGAGGGAGAGAAACAAACAGCCTTCTCTACCTGGTAAGAATGACAGGCATTCCCACACAAGTGCAACCAACATTTACACACCGATCTTCCTGTTCATTCATCAGCTGTCATTCTAACCCCTGCAACATCACAAGGTAAGAATTTACTTAACACATCGGCTTGATAAAAGCTGGGACAGGACAAGCCCAACCTAAGCTTAAAAAAAAGCTTTTTCCTCTTGAAGGTGTTACTGGCCCATCTTCTAGTACCACACTGCCTGGGTTGCAATAGGTCTGTGGTATTTTTTTTTTTTTTAAGATTTATTTATTTGAAAGAGTGGCAGAGAGTTGCAGAGAAAGACTTGGGCCATCTTCTACTGCTTTCCCAGGCCATAGCAGGGACTGGATTGGAAGGGGAGCAGCTGGGACTTGAACCGGAGCCCCTATGGGATGTCAAGCACTGCAGGCGGTGGCTTTACCCCTATGCCACAGCGCCGGCCCCTGCAGTATGTTTTACTATCTGGTCTTGTGATGTCTCTAGCCTTGTCCTCTATAAGATTGCTTTAGCTCCTTGGGGACTTTGTACTTTCATATGAATATTGGAATTTTTTTCCATAGTTAAGTGAAGAATGTCATTGGTATCTCAATGGAGGTAGCAGTGAATCTGTGAGCCATTTTGGATAGTTTGGACATCTTAATTCTTCCAATCCATGAACATGAGAGGTCTTCCCATTTTTGTGTCTTCAATTCTTTTGTTACTGTCTTGTAATTTTCATTGTAAAGGTCTTTCACATTCTTAGTTAAATTTATCTGAAGTATTTTAACTTTTATATCTATTATGAATGGGATTATTCTAAGGTCTTAGTGAATTAGTTATTTATATATAGAAATTCTAATTTTTTTTTTGTATATTGATTTTTGTTGTATCCTGCAAGTTTACTGAATTCATTCGTCGGTGCTAATAGTCCCCGGTGGAGTCTTTTTTTTTTTTATATATAAAGATATTATTTATTTGAGAGGTAGAGTTACAGACAGTGAGAGGGAGAGACAGAAATTCCATCCACTGGTTCACTCCCTGGTTGGCCCACATGGCTGGAGCTGTGCTGATCCAAAGCCAGGAGCCAGGAGCTTCTTCCAGGTTTCCCACCTTGCATGCAGATGCCCAAGCACTCGAGCCATCTTTCACTGTTTTCTCAGGTGCATTAGCAGGGAGCTGGATCAGAAGTGGACCTGCTGGGACTAGAACTGGTGCCCATTGGGACTCTGGTACTACAGGTGGAGGCTTAGGCCACTACAGCACAGTTCCGGCCCAGTGGAGTCTTTAAATTTCTATTTATACATAGAATCATGTCATCTGGGGGGGGAAGGCAAATTTAACTTCCTCCTTTCCTATTTTTATGACTATTATTTCTTTTATGCAGTTGCTCTGGGTAAACCTGCAGTACTAAGTTGAATAACAGATCTTAGAGAAAATGCTTTCAGCTTCACACCCATTCAATCTGATGTCGGGGGGCCAGTGCTGTGGCATGACAGGTAAAGCCACTACCTGTGATACTGGCATCCCATATGGGCATCACTTCGAGACCCAGCTGCTCCACTTACTATCCAGCTCTCTGCTATGGCCTGGGAAGAGCAGTAGAATATGGCCCAAGTCCTTGGGCTCCTATACCCATGTGGCGAGACCTGGAAAAAGCTCCTGGCTTTGGATTAGCACAGCTCTGAACGTTGTAGCCATCTGGGGAGTAAACCAGCGGATGGAAGACTTCTGTCTCTCTGCCTCTCCTCTCTCTGTGTAACCCTGACTTTCAAATAAACCTTTTTAAAAAAAATATGCTGAAGGCCGGTGCCGCAGCTCAATAGGCTAATCCTCTGCCTGTGGCACTGGCACACCCAGTTCTAGTCCCAGTCAGGGCACCGGATTCTATCCCGGTTTGCCCCCTCTTCCAGGCCAGCTCTCTGCTCCGGGAGTGCAGTGGAGGATGCCCCAAGTCCTTGGTCCCTGCACCCCATGGGAGACCAGGAGAGGCACCTGGCTCCTGGCTTCAGATCAGTGTGATGAGCTGGCCGCAGTGCACTGGCTGTGGCAGCCATTGGATGGTAAACCAACGGCAAAAGGAAGACCTTTCTCTCTGTCTCTCTCTCTCACTGTACACTCTGCCTGTCAAAAAATAAAAAATAAAAAAATGCTGCGTAGGTTTGCCAAATATAGCCTTTGTTATACTGAGGTATGTTTCCTTGATACACAATTTGTTCAAGGTTTTCAATCATTGTATATTGATTTTTATTGATTTTCCTGCATCTATTGATACATCAACAGAATGGGTAGAAATAATTACTGATTTGCATATGTTGAAACATCTCTACATTCCTGGGATAAATCTCACTTGATCATGAGTGGTCTCTTGGATGTGTTGTTGGATTTGATTTGCTAACATCTTATTGAACATTTTTGTATCTTCATCAGGAAATGGTGGTTTATAGTGTTTTGCTCTTATGTCATTGTCTAGTTTTGGAATCAAGGTATTGCTGGCCTTGTAGAATGAGTTTGGAAGCATTCTCTCCTTTTCAGCTTTTTAGAGTATGAGAAGAATTGGTGATAGTTCTTCCTTAAAAGTTGGGTACACTGGTGCCAGCATTTTGGCATAGTGGGTAAAGTTGCCTCCTGTGATGCCAACATCTCATATGGGCGCTGGTTCACGTCCCAGCTGCTCCACTTCAATCCAGCTCCCTGCTAAAGGCCTGGGCTCTACCACCCATATAGGAGACTCGGATGAAATTCCTGCCTTCCGCTTAGCTCAGCCCTGGCCATTGCTGGAGAGTGAATCAGTGAATGGAAGGGGTCTGGGTCTGGGTCTGGGTCCATGTCTGTCTGATTCTGCTTTTCAAATCAATCTTTAAAAAAAAGTTTGGTATGATTCAATGATCAAGCCAAGAAATGGTGGGCTTTTCTTTATTGACAATCTTTTGATCACTGATTTAATCTCATTATGTTACTTGTCTGTTCAGGTTTTCTATGTCTTTATGATTCAATTTTGGTAAGTTATATACATTCAGAAATGTAATCGCTCCAATTTGTCGGCATATTGTTTTTTTGTAAAAGTCCCTAATGGTTCTTTGTATTTCTGTGGAATCAGCTATAATATCTCCTTTTCATCCCCAATTTTGAGTCTTGTCTTAGTTAAAGGCTTAACAATTTTATTTTTACCAAAAACCAACTCCATGGATTATTGTGGGGTTTTGTTTGTTTGGTTTGGTCTCAGTATCATTTATTTCTGCTCTGATCTTTTTTCCTACTAACTTTGAGTTGCTCTTATTTTTTTCCAAGTCCTGGGGGTGCATTGTTAGGTCATTTATTGGATATTTTTCTTTTTATTTAGGTGTTCATTGCTATTCCTTCTTAGTACAAATTTACTGTATTATGAAACAAGAAACTTTCCTGTTTCTATGGGACATTGCTCTCCCATCATAACAGTATTCACTCAATGCTGCTTCTACCATCCCAGTGTCCCTAATGCGGGCCCCCTAGTGCTTCATTATATGTGGTCTGACCAACGCTGGGTTATCTGCCAACCAACAAGGTTGGTTCCATCGAGGTGTAATCATCTGAGTAGAATTCAGATGCGGGATACTTAGCCAGGGATGTTGAGTGTCCTGGGGAAAATGTAGTAGTCTTAGGGTAATCACCAAATACAAGGTGATCGGTGTTGGCCAGAGGGCTTCTTGGAGCCAACTCTGACTCCGGATAGGGATGCATCTCCTCCCTATTGAATTTTTAGGTAGGTCACTGTTGGAAGAATTTAGGTGAGAGATAGATGTCCATCCACAATAATGCAATAGATAAACAGTAACATGTGGCGTTGTAACAGACACATGGTTTAATCAGGTCAGTGTTACACCAAGATTTTTTAGTAGAGAATACTCATCAATCCCAATAGACACACAATATCATTGATAATCATTGGTTTGATTACCATGAGTTACACTTCAAGGAAAAAAATTCCAAAAAAATTCTCCCAATGGGAGGGACATGTATGTTTGTATTAAGATATATGTCGGGGCTGGCACTGTGGTACAGTGAGTTAACACCTGGCCTGAAGCACCAGCATCCCATATAGGCACCAGTTTGAGACCCGGCTGCTCCACTTCTGATCCAGCTCTCTGCTATGGCCTGGGAAATCAGTAGAAGTTGTGCCAAGTCCTTGGACCCCTGTGCCCACATAGGAGACCCAGAGGAAGCTTGAGGCTCCTGGCTTCAGATCAGTGCAGCTCCAGCTGTTGCAACCAAATGGGAAGTGAACCATCAGATGAAGATCTCTCCCTCCCTCTCCCCCCTCGCTCCCTCTCCCCCCTCGCTCCCTCTCCCCCCTCGCTCCTCTCCCCCCTCGCTCCCTCTCCCCCCTCGCTCCCTCTCCCCCCTCGCTCCCTCTCCCCCCTCGCTCCCTCTCCCCCCTCGCTCCCTCTCCCCCCTCGCTCCCTCTCCCCCTCGCTCCCTCTCCCCCCTCGCTCCCTCTCCCCCCTCGCTCCCTCTCCCCCCTCGCTCCCTCTCCCCCCTCGCTCCCTCTCCCCCCTCGCTCCCTCTCCCCCCTCGCTCCCTCTCCCCCCTCGCTCCCTCTCCCCCCTCGCTCCCTCTCCCCCCTCGCTCCCTCTCCCCCCTCGCTCCCCTCTCCCCCACCATGTAACTCTGAATTTCAAATCAATCTTTAAAAAATATGTCAATGTCTGGATGCACGAAGAAGTTGATAAGGGTGTAACAAATATCTTTGAGTCTGATTTTTTTTTTTTATCTCATAGGATAACCTATAGTGTTCTAAGTGGCTAAGAGGTTTTTTGTTTTGTTTTGTTTTGTTTTTAAGATTTGAGAGGTTACAGATAGAAGGAGAAACAGAAAGGTCTTCCATCTTCTGGTTCACTCCTCAAATGGCCACAACCGGCCAGAGCTGGGCCAGTCCAAAGCCAGGAGCTTGCTCAGGGTCTCCCACGTGGGTGCAAGGACCCAAGGGCTTGGGCCATCTTCTACTGCTTTCCCAGGCCATAGCAGAGAGCTGGATTGGAAGAGGAACATCTAGGACTTGAAGCAGTACCTATAAGGATGTTGGTGCCTCAGGCAGTGGCTTTACCCACTATACCACAGTGCTGGGCCCCAAGAGGTGGTATTTTCCCAAGTATACTTCTGGGACTCTAAGAAAAGATAGAATTTAAATAAGCACATAGACAACATGATTCGCATGGCATAAATTATAACAAGTATAATGCAGGGCCGGCACTATAGCACAATGGATTAAAGCCTT